>JAKFHU010000776.1:9610000-12110000 GCA_023783475.1 Daubentonia madagascariensis | reverse complement strand
TAAAGTGTCCCTTTTAATCAACTCTTATAACATTGTAATTTTTGACCAGGAACTGGTCTTTATGCATCTGCAACTGCAGCACATCAGCAACACACAGACCTATAAGAGGTGACAATACACATTGGCATATTCCAAAATCCAAAAAAATCCCAAATCTGAAACACTTCTGGTCCCATCAAGCAAGGGAGTTCCCAGAGAACTTCATCTTCTCTGAATTTCTTTATTTTTTTCACAACATTTAGATACATTGTTGTTGTTGTTAGTGTTGTGGTTATAAAGTTGCTTAGGATTTTAGCAGTCTACCCCAAACCTATTTTTCAACATAGCAAAAAGGTCATTAATTATAATATTAGGGAACCCATTTAATGGATGAAAATATTGAATTGTGAAAAATCGAATAAATATTCTTAAAAATAATTTACAAATGGTTCTGATTTGCACTGATTTGCACTGTTACACATAATTCAGGAGAGAATTCAATAATGGATCCTGTTTTCATCCCCCACCTCAAGCCGCCAGCAAATCAGAAATGTTTTAGGGAAGTGAGGCCCTGAAATCATTGCTCACAAAGTGACGGATTATAAAAATATTAGATGAACAAAATATGTTCAAAGACATAGATTTCAATAAAAGTATAAAATATGCTGCTATCAAAGTACTAGGTAAACTGTCAATAAAATGATGAATACATTACAATGAACAAACTGTTCCCTAGCTAGTATGTCAGACTAGCTACTTACCTTTATCTGAAATGCCAACACCTGGAATTTCCCAGGTAGTTAGAACATCAGGTAGCAAAAACACCAGCTGATGCCTGGAAAATAAAATAATTTCATAGTTGTCGAACACAGGTGATCTTTGTTTAAGTTGGAACCAACTTAACATGATCTCCTATTAATCAGAATGTTTGTGCTTTTCCCAATGGGCTCTTGAGGAAGGAAGGAAACAAGGAAACAAACTTAAATCAGTGACTGTGAGTGGGGAAGAGGTTAAGAAAAGATTAAAACATCAGAGGATAATAGGGCCTCTTACATATTCAGAAAAATTGCCTATACATTGCATTAAGCCATATGAAATTGCTGTTCATGTAGGTCAAAAATGTTTGAATACCAGCATGTTTGAATGTTTGAACACATATGGCTGAACCTAATATATACGCCCATGTTCTGTTTTCATTGCCCTACTTTCACAAGAGGAACCTTAAAGAACTGTGATATCATAAACTATCAAATAAAATTAACTTGTATTCGGTGAAGCCTACTAAGAAAAGTGAAACATACAAAAATGGTTGAAACAAAAGGAATTTTCAGAAATCAGAAGTCCATTGGTTAATTTATCTGTTCTGTAGATATTTTCTAAGTGTCTATTATACACAAAGCACATTCCTGAGGCTAAATATAGGGATAAGTAACAAAGGGTCTGAGTTCAAGGAATTTATTCTAGAAGAGGAGGGAAATAATGCAAACAAATTATCATAAAGGGTAGTAAGTACTTCAATAAAAGTGTTTACAAGCTAAAATATGAATGTAGAGAAGTTATGTATGTTAATTCTTTGGGGGCCACTTTTTGGAGAATCCAATGTCTGAGCTGGGTTGTTAAATGTAAAATTGAGATTTTTCAGGAGTGGGGGGTTAAGAAAGAGGTTTTCCAGGAGAAGGTATGATGACTGCAAAGAATGTGTATTGCTGGAAGAGACATACAATAGTTATATGTTCAAATAAGGTAAACACCGAGCTATAACCAATCGAGCTGTTTCTGCACCTCACTTCCATTTGCTGTCTATAAATACCCCATGCCAACATTGTGGAGTGGGGCTCTCTGAACTTCTCTTGGTTCTGAGGGCTGCCAGATTTGTGAATTATCCTTTGCTCAAATAAACTCTGTTAAATTTAATTTGTTAAAAGTTTTTCTTTTAACATTACCAAGGCTAAATCATGAAAAAATAGAAATTCTGAACTTACCTATAATTAGTATGAAAATTGAATTGGTAATAATAATCAAAAAAACTCACAACAAAGAAAAACTCAGGACCAGATGGCTTCATTGGTGAATAATACCAAACATTTAAAGAAGAGTTGGTATTAATTCTTCTCAAACTCTTCCCAAAAATTGAAGAAAAGGGACACTTCCAAACTCAAATTTTATGAGGTCAGAATTACTCTGATGCCAAATCCAGACAAAGACACCACAAGAAAGGAAAACTATAAGCCAATATCCCTGATGGAAATAGATGCAAAAATTCTCAAGAAAATCTTAGCAAACCAAATTCACCACATTAAAAGAATCTCACACCATGATCAAGTGAGATTTATCCCTAGGATGCAAGGATGGTTCAATGTATGATAATCAATTAATGTAATACACTAGAATGAAGGCTAAAAATCATCTGATTATCTCAATAGGTAAAGAAAAAGCGCTTAACAAAATTCAACATTCTTTCATGATAAAACTCTCAACAAACTAGGGATAGAAGGAAAGTATATCAACATAACAAGGGCTATATATGAAAAGCTCACAGCTAACATCATACTTAATGATGGAAAAACTGAAAGCTCTTCCTCTAAGATCAGGAACAAGGCAAGGATGCCCACTCTTGCCACTTCTATTCACCAATGTACTAGAAGTCCTATCCAGAGCAATTAGGCAAGGAAAAGAAATAAAAGGCATCCAAATCAGAGAGGAAGAAGTAAAATTGTCCCCATTTGCAGATGATGTGATCTTTTTAATATGTATATATAGTTAATATAATTTTTCATATTACATGGCTGGATACTTTCCAGACAGACCTCATGTGTGTGTGTGGGGTGTGTGTGTACGTATATATACATACACACTCTTCAAAACTCCATTAAAAAAACTGTTAGAGTGAATAAATGAATTCAGTAAAGTTGCAGTGTACAAAATAACATAGAAAAATCAGTTGCACTTCTAAACACTAACAATAAAGTATCTATAAAGGAAATTAGGAAAAAAATCCCATTTACAATAGCCCCACAAAGAACAAAATACTTAGTATAAACTTAAAGATGTGAAGCTTATGCTAAAACTACAAACACTGATAAAAAAATTAGAAAAAACAAATGGAAAGACTCCACGTATGAATAGACAACTTAATATTGTAAAAAACCATACTACCAAATGACTACAATCATTAACCAAAATCCAATGGCATTGATTTACAGAAATAGATAAAACAAATCCTACATCAACAGACCCAAAAAACAAAACATAATACCAACATCATAACGAAAAAGGCACAATTCCGAGTTCAAAATATCACAAAATAACAACGTAAATAATCATAAACAGTATAACTGGCCAAAGACAAACATGAGGCAGGAAAGGAAAAGCCCAAATAAACAAATAGTGTATTGTGTGAAACCTAAAGAATCCACAATTGGCAAAAGAAAATGAAATTGAATTCTTGTCTTACACTATACACAAAAATCAACTCAAAATGGATTAAAGACTTAAACATTAAACCTGAAACTGTAAAACTACCAGAAGAAAATATAAGGGAAAAGCTTCATGACATTGGTCATGGCAATAATTTCATGAATATAACACCAAAAGCCCAGGCAACAAAAACAAAAATAAACAAGTGGGGTTGCATCAAACTAAAAAGCTTCTGCACAGCAAGGGAAACTATCAACAGAGTGAAAAGGCAAAATACGGAATGGAAAAAAAGTTTTCAAACCATGTATCTGATAAAAGGTTAATCTCCAAAATATATAAGGAACTCCTACAATGTAATAGCCAAAACACTAATATCTCATTAAAAACTAAGGGCTAAGGACTCAAATATACATTTCTCAAAAGAAGACATACAAAAGGCCAATAGCTTTATGAAAAAATGCTCAACCTCACTAATCATCTGAGAAATGCAAATCAAAACCACAATGAGATATAACTTTACAACTGTCAGGATGGCTATTATCCAAAAAGAAAAAAAAAAAGACAACAGGTGTGGGCAAAGATGTGGAGATCGGAACTCTTGCACACTGTTAGTGGGAATGCAAAATAGTGCAGCCACTATAAAAAAAACAGCATGGAAATTCCTCAAAAAATTAAAAATAGAACTACTGTATGATCAAGCAATTTCACTTCTGGGTATTTACCCAAAATAACTGAAATCAAATCATGAAGAGATATTAGCACTCCCATGTTTATTGCAGTACTATTCACAATAGCCAAGATATGAAAACAACCTAAATGTCCATTGACAAAAGAATGGATAAAGAAAATGTGGTGTATATATACGATGGAATACTACCCAGCCTTAAAAATGAAAATTGATTTTTCATACGTTTGTTGGCCATTTGTATATCTTCTTTTGAAAAAAATGTGTTCATGTCTTTTGCCCACTTTTTAATGAGGTTGTTTTTTTTTTGTTATTTGTTTGAGTTCCTTATAAATTCTGGATATTAGTCCTTTGTCAGATGTATAGTTTATGAATATTTTCTCCCATTCTGTAGATTGTCTATTTACTCTGTTGATTATTTCTTTTGCTGTGCAGAAACATTTTAGTTTAATTAAGTCCCATTTATTTATTTTTGTTGTTGCTGTATTTGCTTTTGTGGTCTTAATCATAAAATCTTTGCCTAGGCTGATGTCCAGGAGAGTTTTTCCTAAGCTTTCTTCTAGAGTTTTTACGGTTTCAGGTCTTACATTTATGTCTTTAATTCATCTTGAGTTAATTTTTACATATGGTGAGAGATAAGGACCAAGTTTCATTCTTCTGCGTATGGCTACCCAATTTTCCCAGCACTATTTATTGAGTAGGGCATCCTTTGCAGAGTGTATGTTTTCATCTGTTTTGTAAAATACCATTTGGTTGTAGGTATATGGTTTTATTTCTGGGTTTGCTATTCCATTCCATTGATCTATGTGTACAAATGGCCAACAAAAATATGGAAAAAATGCTCAATATCACTAATCATCAGAGAAATGCAAATTAAAACCACAATGAGATACCACATTACCCCCTATTAGAATGACCATTATTAAACGGTCAAAACCAATAGATGTTGGCATGGACGTGGTGAAAATGGAACACTTATACACTGTTGGTGGGAATGTAAATTAATACAACCTGTATGAAAAACAGTATGGAGATTCCTCAAAGAACTAAAAGTAGACCTACTATTCAATCCAGCAATCCCACTACTGAGTATCTACCCAAAGGAAAAGAAGTCATTATATCAAAAAGACACCTGCACTTGTATGTTTATTGCAGTATGATTCACAATTGCAAAGATATGAAATCAACCTATGTCCACCAGCTGATGAGTGGATAAAGAAAATGTTATATATATATACCACAGAATACTATTCAGCCATAAAAATGAATGAAATGACTTTTGCAGCAACTTGGATGGAACAGGAGACCATTACCCTAAGTGAAGTATCTCAGGAACAGAAAATCAAATACTGCATGTTCTCACTTATAAGTGGGAGCTAAACAGCGGGTGTACATGGTCACACAAAGTGGTATAATGGACATTGCAAACTAAGAAGTAGGATGGTGGGAGGGGGATGAGGGATCAAAAATTACCTGTCGGGTACAAAGTACATTATTTGGGTGATGGGTGCACTAAAAGCTCTGACTTTACCACTATACAATTCATCCATGTAACAGAAAATACTTGTACCCCCTAAATCTATAAAAATAAATAATATGTATGTATACATATATACACATATATATATAACATATACACACATATATACACACATAAAGAAAATTCTGCAATATGTAACAACATGGTTGAACTTTGAGGATATTATGCTAAGGGAAACAAGGCAGTCACAGAGAGACAAATAATGCATGACACTTACATGAGGGATCTAAAATAGTCAAATTCATAGCATCTAAGAGAAGAATGGAGGTTGCCAAGGGGTGAGGGGTGGGGGATTGGGAGTTACTAATCAATGGGCATAAAGTTTCAGTTAAGCAAGATGAATAAGTTCTAGAGATCTGCTGCAAACATTGTATCTGTTTACAATGTACTGTATACTTAAAAATTTGTTAAGAGGGTATATCTCATGTTGTGTTCTTAACACAATAAAGAAAAAAATTTTTTTAATTTATAAAACATAATTATGCTATGGAAGCAATGAGGATTTGGAAGAAGAATGAGTGCAGGGCCAGAAAAAGCACTTTACTTTCATAACAAGGATATTCAGCTTACTTGGTTGAAAACAGAATTAAATACAATTTTGTTGGGAGTCCCCTGCATTTGCATTGGTGAGGACAGTGAGTTCTGCCAAGTAGAACACTTCAGCGTTGTTCCTGCCACTACCTGCTCCACAGCTCTGGTCACTTTTAATCTAAAGCTTGAAGCACCTATTTGGAAAGGAAATCATTCCCCCCAAAGCACGACATTGAGTGGCTGTTACAGGAATATCTGACTTGTAGATAATGTTTATCACAAGTCATTCACTTATTAAATGATAAATTGTCCAGTTTCCCCAAACACTTCTTCCTTTCCCTAGTTTTCATCCTATGGGTATACAAACACACACTATTGAAAATTCACTCAAGAGCTAAGCCTTCAGGATATAATTTTGATTTGGAAGGTCTTAGAAAATGATTTACACTCTCCTTTCTTGAAGCTTTGTACATTGAATTAACTAATAAAATATCCTTTGAATGAACGAATGACTGAATAAATAAGTAAATGAAATACTCACTACCCCTTATGTCCTTTTCCAGCTCTAGTTTCTAAGAGAGGTATGAGATCATGAATTTTACTGCTCCACCCAAGATGAAGCAGAACACAAAAATACATAAGAATATGTGATGAATTATTTTTGATGAAGAGGGTTGACTCCTCATTGGAGTTTGTGACCATGACCCATGTGACCCATGAAAGTGATTCTCTGTGGTTGGGAGTAGAAGGGAGAGATGTGGCTGGGGGACGGGTGGGGAAAGGGGAAGTTGCCAGTCATGGCTGAGGTTACTTTCATGTGCATCCATACAGTCTCCCACAGCACATCCTGTGTTCTGCCCTCCTCTCCATCACCTCTCCAGTGGATTCCATACACTCAACTCACCAGAACCCCAGTATTTTTAGTCATATCCCTTCCCTGGAGTGAAAAAGTAATTTAATTTTATGCATTAGTTTAAAAGGTGCCCTCTCTCAGGGTTAATAAGGTTACTGCTTATTCCAGTTAATGACTTAGTAAACAAGATGATGCTAGCAGTCACTGAAAGGAAGATAGTTTGGAATTGCTGGCATTTGAAGGTTTGTTTCTGAACATGGATTTAATTATGTTTGAGTTTATTCCTGCAGAAGACTGAATTCTAGCATTTCATTGAGGATATTCCCAAACAAAGTGTGTTCACATAATACAAAATGAATTGGAGAGTAAATTAAGTGGATAATTATCCTTTATATATGTAAAAGGATAACTTAAAGATACCTCTTTAAGGTACTCACTGAATTCTTCTCTGCGCTGTTCCATTCAGGCTATATTCACCTAATATTTCTTTGTTTTCCTTATCGGTATCATGGGGACTATATTACTAAGTTCTCAATACATTTTAAATATTATCTTTATTATTGAAACCCATCTCATAGGATTGTGATGAATATTCAATAAGACTACAGCTATAAAAGCCTTAGAATAATGCTCAGCATATAGTAAGTTCAATAAATGTTAGCTATTGATATTATTAATATCATCCTTAAATCTAGCTGAGAAGACAAACATTGGTGTAGTTGCATCTTTTCCCTTGATTCTTCTCCCATGACCAATCCATGAAACCCTGGCCACTTGGTCTTGAGTCATGTCATGCACCAGTAACCACAGCATTTACCCTACTTAACTCTTTCTGTGGGATTGTTCCTTCTTCCTTGGATGCCATACATAACACTGTCCACTGCTGTTAATGCTACCCATGATTCTGATTGAGTCTCCATAATAAGAGATATAGCTTCACCTGGAGAATGTACATCTTTATTTGGAGACAGATGGATCTAAAATTAGTTGAAAAAAGAAAGTATCTTAAGTATGAGATTAAATAGTCAATCAGGAGGAACTCAGACTGGGGAAATATCTGTGTCTCACCTGGAGCCAGTTGTCACACTTTTCTTCAATATTTAGTCAGAGTGAGTCAGACACTAATTCTGTCTGCTCTCCTGTGATGATGTAATAAACCAGGAGATGGGCTGAGGGAACCATGTGCTGAGTCATGGAAACGTTTAAATGTTGGTAAGATGAACCTGGGAATTTCTTCTCTATGCCAAAGTGTACAATTTTGCCCTTAGATGAAACCTGAAAATACAGAGCAACAAATAAGCCTCAGAATGGGCTTGAAATTGGCTTAGCAATTGGGCAGATGATAAAGAGAAGAGAATTAATGTCCATTGATCATCTATTATGCATCAGGCACATATACTTGAACATATTCAATCCTCATAATGGTGTGTTATAGTTTTACTGATTCCATTTAGTAGGTATAGAAACTGAAGCTCATGGGTGTACACTGGCCCAAGGAAGCAATAGAGTAGGAATCTGAATGTTGATCTTGCTGATTCAAAGCCCATGCCTTTTCCAATATATCATGCTACCATTCTTCCTAGTTTTTATTTTAAACAGCAATGAATAATGCCTGGAATCACTATATCCATTCTTGAGCATAATACTTGGATTCTTCCCTTTGTAAATAGGCATATTCTTAAGTAACGTTGGTGAAGCCTAGCAGTGTGTTGCTCGGTAATGCTTTGACTGGCCATGGGTCATTGCTGAGGTCACTGACTAGTCTGGAGACTGAATGAATGCTCTGATCAAACCCTTGGCATCACACCATGGAAAGAATATCAATTTAGGGGTCAGACGATCTTGAATGAAATCCTAAACCTTCCACTACTTGTGAACACTGCAGGCCATTCAACTTTTCCAATCTGTTTATAACCATAGCACTTTATAAACCATAAAGTACTATGTGAGTTCATTCATTCATTCGCTAAATGTCAATTGTGTCAGGTAAGGAGTCATTTTAAGGATTATTTGTGTAAGTAAAGAAAATGTTGCAAATAGAGGACTAGATGCAATAAGATATTATTGAACTTACCAAGTAATTGTAGTGTGTAATTTTGTCAACATATGGACTTTCGGGTGTGACAGTTATACTCAGCTGTTCTCCCACAAGCAAACTCTTGTAATTGTCTGTCCAGCTAAGGGAAAGGAAACTTTGGCTGGGTGATGAGTAGGCCACTGCTTGATAGTCACTGCTGGCTTGATATTATTCTGGAAGGTCTGGGTCATCAGTTCTAACCTGAAAAAGATAGTGCCAAAAAAATGTAAAACACTGATGCTTAACTTTGCATCAGTGATTATGGTGGTGGTAGCTGCTAATGCTTGTCTAGCATTCACTTAGTTCCAGGTCTGCTTCTAAGTGCTTGACATATATAAACATATCCATACAGCTTATAAACCTCTGGACTTCATAACACCTTATGGAAAGGTAAATTAGCATTCTACTGCCTACCACCATGGTAAGCTATGTTACTGAGTAATTATAGAAAGGGTATTGATTTAAAAATAATAAAATTAGCTATGAAAATCTAGGCTACTATAGAAGAGTCCAGTGAAGTCAAAGGAGAGAAAAAATCCTAGGTCTAGAGTTGACCTTCTTTCTCAAATGACATGCCAACTTACTGATGCATTTCCTTCTACCATAGGCTGGCAGGAACTAGGAATCTGGGGAGAGGGAAAATGTGGGGAAGTATGTGGTAATATTTTTTTTCCAAAGTGGTGAGCAAGTAGTACTTTTTAAAAACTGACAAATAAAAATCATGTATATCTATGGTGTACAATATGATGTTTTGATATATGTATACATTGTGGAATGGCTAAATCAAGCTAATTGACATACCACTACCTCACATAGTTACCATTTTTTGTGATGAGAACACTTAAAATCTACTTTCTTAGAAATTTTCAAGTATACATTTTTATTAACTATAGTTATATGGTGATACTGTATAATAGATCTCCTGAATTTAATCCTCCTAAGTGAAATTTTGTATCCTTTAGCCAACATCTCCCCCATTCCACCTTCCCCCTCAGCTCTTGGTAACTACCATTCTACTCTTTGCTTCTATGAGTTTAACTTTGTAGATTCTACACATAAGTGAGATCATGTGGTATTTGTCTTTCTGTGCCTGGCTGGCTTATTTCACTTAACATAATGTCCTCCAGGTTCATCCATGTTATCACAAATGACAGGATTTTCTTCTTCTTTAAAGCTAATAGTATTCCATTGTGTATATATACCACATTTTCTTTATCCATTCATCTGCTGATGGACGCTTACACTGATTCCATATCTTGGCTATTGTGAATAATACTGCAATGAACAAGGGAGTGCTAGTTTATCTCTGAGATCCTGATTTCCTTTCCTTTGGATATATACCCAGTAGTGAGATTGAAGGATCACATGGTAGGTCTATTTTTAATTTTTTGAAGAACCTCCACACTGTTTTCCATAATGGCTATACTAATTTACATTCCCACCAACAGTGTGCAAGGGTTCCCTTTTTTTCACATCCTCACCAACATTTGATACCTTTCATCATTTTGATAATAGCCCTTCTAACACGTATGAGGCGACAGCTCATTGTGGTTTTAATTTGCATTTCCCTGATGGTTAGTGATATTGAACATTTTTTTATATAGCTTCTTGGCCCTTTGTATGTTAGAGGGCAAGCTGGAGATTGCTGGTCTAAAATCAAGGCTATAAAGAAGAGAACAAATAAGAAAAATTAAAAGTAAGGAAATGGGAAGTGATAGAGGCCACAAAAGGTTATTTAAAGAAAAAGACACTGGTCAACTGCACCAAATGTCTTAGGGAAGGCAAGAAAGATAAGGACTGAATATGTGAGAGGGGAAAAGGGAATGTAGGCAATTCTTCAATGGAGTTCACAGGTGAAGTGCGGAGAGATGATAACAGCTGGAGATAATGGACAAGAGGAGATTCCATTTGTATCCCTGTCTTCCACTGGCAGTTCTTGCTCTAAGTCATCCAGATTTTGATAGTCTTATGTTTGGCACAAGAAGGAAAAATTATTACTAAATACAAAATTGATAGACTCATACCCTTTATGGAGTGTTCAGTACACTAATTGTATTTCCTATGCCCATAGGTCAAATGTTTCAGAGCATTTCAGTAGACTTACACATAAAATCTTCCCCATCTGTTCTGTACACTAGCTACCACACAGACTGGAGCAATATTAGAAAATACAACAAATGAGAATTCTGCTTACATGAAACTCTAGTGCTGTCATATCAGTAGGAATGTTAACCACAAAAGAAGATACACCATTATGATAATTTGTTGTACTTTTCCTTAGATCCACATCTGTTTTCTCCTGAGTTTTATCAACTGTTTTTGCTTTCAAGGTTACTGCAATCCCTCCTACAAAACGGGCAAAGACATCCTTCACTTGCACCTGTTGGACCAAATTCATTTCAATAGTCAATATTCTTTTACAACAATAAAATACTAAAATAATTCCCTCCTTTGTGCCCATGCACAAATTTGGTAGGATTTAACTCAGTAGTCAAATAGGGTTGTCTTAAGGTTTTATTTTTATTACTCCAAGCATATACAATATGAATTACATTTAATTCAATTCAATGTATAGTTATTGAATGTTTAATAAGAGCAGGGCACTAGTCTACGTACTTGTACATAAGCCACTGGTTGGGTGAAATTATTACCAGGCCTGGATCTGGGCTCTTGTTTTCCATCACAGCCTTGGTGGCTGCCTTGTCCTACTCCTCACCACCTACCCATACCCAGTCTCTTCTCCATTTAAGTGTCTACACTGGAGGTCACACAGGAACAAGATCTCTCTAAAATCCTTTTCCTCTGTCCTTCCACAGACTAAGTAACCTACCAGCAAATGGGAAAATACAGCCATATTATATTTTCTAATTATCTAACCTTGATGGAATATGGAATCCCAGGCTTCAGGAAAAGAGGTATAGCAACCAAATTCAGTTTGTAGGGAAAGAGGACGTATTTGACATCAGTTACTTTGGCTTCTTTGAAGAATCCACCTAATGGAATAGCATGCATTGCTTTAAGAATTTGGCAAGTACAAGGCAATGCTGTGATTTTTGTGGGTACCCACTCTGTTCCTATGTATCTCTTTATTTGGATAAGGAGAAGCCATTCATCCATTCTTTGGTCATTTTGTATGCAATTATTAATCTAAGTCTGGATGATTGCTGTGGCCACTCTGGAAAAGCCTGGCCACTCTGTAAACCAGTAAAGCACTGTTTGCAGGACGTTGGTAAGATGCCCATTCATGTGTTTCAACTACAGTGTCCTGTTCCAGACAATTTGTCAGATCATTTATCCCATTTTTTTTGTTCTAATAACAAGAGCAGAGTCTCATGCCCTCAAGGGGTTGACAATTCTGTTAGAAGAGACACTCACATGTAAAACAGCTGGTTCTTATTTCCAAGGCAACATTCAAGCAAATACCAGGTAGTATGGTAAAAGACACATGTTAAATATTTAATAATATGTAAGAAAACACTCAAATGACTTAGGGATCCTTTCATAAAGTGAGTAATTTTATCATCTCATTTACTTTGCAAGTAAAATTTTCTGGTACCAGTATTACCTGTTCTTTTTAATAACATAAAAGGCTATCCCACATATGTGGGAGTAGGGGGTCACCACCACAGAAAGATGTCTTCGTGAGCATTTTTCCTACACAGAGCTGGTGGACAGTATTTTGGTGGACTGTATCTGGCAACTGCAGTTTCCCAACATTGCACCAATAATAAGTTTCAGGTTTCTATCCAAATTTTGGAATAAGGAAGAACTGTGAGAAGTGAATTTATAGATTAGTTTTGTGATTCACCTGTACTTTCTTGTACTTTCAGAAAAATACTAAGGTACTTGTTATTTGAGTCTTCTATACTTTTATATGACAGGTTTTTAATTGCCTTTAAAGTATTAAAATTGATTTGTGCAACTCCATCAACCAGCTGTTTTTCAAAAGGGGGACAAAAAGGTAGAAGCTATATTAGAGAAGAACTCAGAGAGGGAATAACAAATTTTGCTTTCAGCAGCCTGCAAAATCTTCACTTGGCAATGATACTGTGGTTATAGCTAATGGTAATACAAAGTGTAAACTTGATCCTATGAGGTATACTTATAACTGATTGATTAATATTTAGGTCATTTCTTTTAAGCCCAAGGCCTCAGACCATATTGCAGGATCATGGAGAAAGAACCCTAGGTGAGACCAGAAATCTCTGATTCAAAATTATGTCTCATCCTGTTCAGAGTCTGAGGCTATAATTTGGGTACAATTATCTACCTGATAGAACTTTATCTAAAATCCAGGATATCATGTTCATAAAAAATAAGACTGCCTAGACCTACAATTTGATCTAGCAATCCCACTACTGGGTATTTACCCCAAGGAAAAAAAGACATTTTATTAAAAAGACACTCGCACCCAAATGTTTATAGCGGCACAATTCACAATCGCAAATATGTGGAAACAACCCAAGTGCCCATCAACACATGAGTGGATTAATAAAATGTGGTATATGTATACCATGGAGTATTTACTCAGCCATAAAAAAATAGTGAACTAATACCTTTTGTAACAACCTGGATGGGACTGGAGACCATCCTTCTAAGTGCAGTATTGCAAGAATGGAAAAACAAACACCACATGTACTCACTACTAGATTGAAACTAAATGATCAGCACTTATGTGTACATATGGTAGTAAAATTCAACAGAAATCAAGCAGGTGGGAGGGGGGAGAAGGAGATGGATAAATTCACACCTAATGGGTATAATGCACACTATCTGGGTGAGGGATACACTTATAACTTTGACCCAAACTGTACAAAAGTAATTCATGTAACCAAAACTTTTGTACCCCTGTAATATTCTGGAATAAAAATAAATACAAAAAAAAATAAAAATAAGACTGCCTCTGAAAGTACATTTTGCAAACTCAAGGCTCCAAATTGAAGACAATTGGAGCTAGAACCCATTTTAAAAGCAAAGTGTCACAGGAATGGAAAAACAAACACCACTGGTACTCACCATCAAATTGGTACTAACTGATCAACACTTACATCATACAGGACAATAATATTCATCAGGGGGCGGGCAGGCGGGAGTGGGGTGGAGGGGATGGGAAAAACTCTCACTGAATGGATGCGGGGAGCACAGTTTGGGGGATGTCCACGATTGTAGCTCTGACACGGGCAGTGCATGGACAATATATATAGCCAAAGTGTTGTACCCCCATAATATTCTGAAAAAAAAAAGTAATTCATGTAACCAAAACTTTTGTACCCCTGTAATATTCTGGAATAAAAATAAATAAATACAAAAAAAATAAAAATAAGACTGCCTCTGAAAGTACATTTTGCAAACTCAAGCCTCCAAATTGAAGACAAATGTCACTGTAACTTATCTGCTTCTATCAGTGCAATCCCCCCAATCCCAAAGTACTATTGTTTTGTTTTGTTTTTAGTTCTATGAACACTTGGGAGTGAAAGCCCATTTCTAATCTCTATACTCTGATGAAATCCCTCAATTCTCCATTTCTGTGAATGTAGCTTGATCTATTCACACCTGTCTTCTGTGTGGCTTCACGCATCCTTTCTTTTTTACTATCATTTAACTCTTTTCCTATTCCAAAAAAGACAGTCACTTCAGCCTCAGTTACATTCTTATTATAAGAATATCTGTCAAAACAGAATATAATTAACCCCTTTTTGATAAAGCCATTGTAGTAATGAAATGCAGATAAAACATAACCATGTGAAATTTGTTTTATGCCCTTGAAATAGTGCTCACATCCATTTTTGTATTTCATCCTTATACTCTGCAGTGGCAGAGCTAAGGCAGGTATTTTTATTCCTATTGATAAGTAAGAAAATTGAATCCCAGAGGGATGAACAGAACTTGCTCAACTTCCCACAGTTTTTATGTTCATAGTGAATTAGCTGGAGAACTGAGCTTAGGACCCAGGTCTCTTTGTAAGGGGCCACACTTCTACCATGACTGTAACATGGTATGGCAACAACAGGGACCCACTCCCTGCTGCTCCTTTTAGCAAAAAGGGTAAAAGCCCCACATTTGCCTTTTGAGTCAAAGAAAAACATGAACTTTCCCTATTTAAATATAAAACAGGCAAGCCAATGTCCCCTTTAGAAGGCAGTTTTCCATAACTCATCTGCCAAGCGCAATTTCTGAGCCAGCTCAATCAATTCTATAACTGCTTTTGGTAATTAAGGTTGTATGATCTATTAATATTAACTAGGTCACAAATAAGAAATAAGTGAATGTTTTCATGTTAAATTTTTAAAACTTGAGCAGTGTAGTCACCTGAATTGTCACCATGATATTCAATCTTTAGGATTCTATGAAATTACAAAACAATGGGCAAGATTGGAATCAGCAAATACCCTTCAGGTAAATCTCCTTGGACCCACTTCCCACAACTATGGCAGATAGTATTAATCACAGTATTTTTTACATTGAGCCTCAAAATCTTTCTCAACATAGGGCCCCAGGCAAGCACTACCAGTCAGTCTTATTTGACTCTTGAAATGAAACCTCTTTGCCCTTCAGGGGCTAGATGAGTCTAAAAATAAAAGCTTTCTTACCTACCTTTTACAGCAATCTTGAAGTCCTCAAAGTTTTTATGGCTAATGAAATAATTTTCTGGTTCTACTAAGACAGAGAAGTGTGGTTGTACCAAATATAAACCTAAGCCAGAAAAATGATATAGTTGAAATTATATTTCAAGCAAGAAACTTTTTGGAACAATGGGACAGGTAAACATTAGCAACATCAGTGTCCTTCCCCTTACCATTATTGTCATCCATACTCCTGGGAAGACTCGAGATCTTCCAGTCAGGAATTGATCTCATCTTTCTGCTCCAACAGGTATATTAAACCACCTGTGTTACTGTCAGAGTATGAGCTCTATAAGGACAAAGTCCTGATCTTGTTTATCGGAGTAAACCTTGCCCTCATGCTTTCATATAGTAAGGGTTTGGTAAATGTTTGTTAAACTGGAAATTTCTTGTTTCTTTAGCATCTCTCTTGTGTTTAGCAATTCTCTTCCATTCAGTGCCAAAAATACAAGCATAAATTTCAAATTTTCATCCAGGAAAAACATCTTTTAGTTATTAGCTGCAGAAAATAACTTTCATACAAAAATGAGAATTAGAACAAAGGAAAGTTTTAAACTTTCCATCTCTTTGAAACTATAATTCACAAATAATTCCTTTTTGACTGCTTACAGGGCTATGTCTTTCCTTATGGCTATTCAAGATGGGACGTTAGGCTTCCCAATCCTATTTATCATGCACTGGTCTGCAGGCTGCTTAACCCAATAGGAAAAGGCCACCCTTTGGAGAGAAGGGAGACTTGGCTCCAGGGTGACCAGAGCAGGTGGTGAGGGGCTGGTTGTAGAAAGGCAAAGCCACTGCTCTGGCTGCTTCTCTCTGTGTCAGAGAAAATTGCCCTCTAGGGTACAGGCAAAAAGAGCAAAGATTTTGTAACTGTGAACAGCATCCAAGAGACTTAATCAGCAACTCCAAAGTTGAGTTTCATTGCTTCAGAGGGTATTTTGTTGCTGTGGTTTTAAAGCATGCTTAATGTTTCAAATTTTTATATGTGCTTGCTCTCCTCTCCTAATTATAAATAACCCTCTGCCTCCTCATCATCCTGATGTGCAGAGAAAATGGTTTGAATAGCTTAGTAACAAGTTTACTTGAGAGTATACAAGTTGATGTTCTAGTAAGTTCCTATGAGAGATGAACAGATTTGTGCAATTAATATGAATATTTCAAAAATAAGTATACTATGTTTTCTTCCAAACATTGTAATTTTCCAAACACATTATTGACTTTTAGGGCTAATGGGAAAGAGCATGGTGGTTTGGGTTCAAAGGTGGTGTTCTGGTTCTCAGTCCAAAGTGGTTGTTAAGAACCTAGACAAGGAGATCAGAGTAAACAGTCTCTAACAGTGTCAGAGAACCATGGATCTTGCAAGGACATTATCTAATCTTACCATCTCCTTGGATTTAACCCCCTATAGAACTGTGATGAGACAAACAAGGCCCAGAGAGCTAAATGACAGAACTGAGGTGAGCCAGATGGAGAGCCCCAGGCCCTCGGCCTTCTGACTCCCAGTCCACCTCTGTCCACCACACCTCACTGCGCCTTCTTTATTTTTTACTGAGTTTTTATTCTATACAATTGAGAGCAGTTTTTTAAAGCACATATTAGAAATCTCAGTTATTTATAAGATATTACTATAGCTTTTAATCTCAAAATATGCAGTTACTGTTGTTATGAAGTCCTCTTTGTATTTTGCTTTAATTGTCCACAAGCCATATCTATGAAAGCAACACACTTAAAATTTTAGGTATCATCAAATAATATATCTTTAATTCACTCAGTGATTGTAGCTAACATTCAAAGGAGCACTTAGTATGGACCAAGCACTGTTCTAAGTGCTTTACATATGTTAACTCATTCATCCACACAAAAATGCTGTAGAAAAAGTCATATCATTTTCCATATTTTACCATCAGAAATCTGAGGCCCAGAGAGGTGAAGTATTAATAACTTGCCCCAGGGACACACAGCTAGTCGCTGGTGAAGCTGGAACTCAAACTTGATCAGTCTGGCTCCAAAGCCCTTGACCACAACTCTACGCTTAGATGACCCTGACAACAGCTTCAGATTTATATACAACCTAACTAATATTAGATGTTTTAAAATTATAAACAAAATTAAGCACTTTAAGAAAAATTGTAAACACACTAAAATTTATTTTCATGTTACTGACTCTCATTTAACTAGAAGATATTTTTAATTTAAAGCATTGGTTATTCAGTCAATAAACCAACCTTGAAGCTTAATCATACCTGTATCAATAAATAGAATACTGTATACTATATGGTTTGCCAGAAAATCAGACCACATTTCTGGGACCATTTGATCAGCTTAAACTTACAACTTGAGGCTAGCACGAAATTACTTTTAGCGGGGCAGTATGGTAGAAGCAAAGAGATCTAGGTTCCCACTTTAGCACCACCCCCACCCGCCATTTAGTGGTTGTGTGACCTTGAATAGGCCTATAAATTTCTCTCAGCCTTAGTTTACTTATCTTGAAAACTGGAATGATAAAGGAACTAGCAGAGTGCTTGGCACATAATAGGAGATCCATAAATGTCAGTTCCCTTACATTTTTTAAGTGTTACATTTTCAAGGATTTATGCAATATAAAAGTCCCAAATCATATTTCAAAATATCTTCCAAGTTCTAGGAATATGAACTTAAATGTCAGAGAAAAATCCCAAAACCTCTAAGGAATATTAAACACATGCTAGTGGATATCTTCTATTTGTACTTTTATTTCTCTTTTCCATTGTGCTCTCAGCATTTTGGAGGCAGGTTCCGTATCCTCACAGTGTCACTACCTGGACTTTGCTATGGAAGGTCCTGGCTAAACTGAATAGAGCATACTAGCTTAACACTTACAGCTGGCAGTATTATACCAGGCCCCTTACCTCAAAGCAAAAGAGCCCAAGCAGTTGCCACCTTCCTTTAGGTTAGGACACTCACTAGGTCTGATAAGAATAACTAAAACCAAACTTTCTTTATATCAGCACCTTTCAGTTACATGCAAATGGCTCCACTGGACAGTTCAATAACCCCAGGCGACTCCACTGCTTTTAAGAGAAGCAACTTTACCAACAAATAATTTAAAATAATTAGGATTAGATGGAATCTTGAAGTCAGGAAAAGTGATAATTTCAGTATAATTTTTTCCCCTACCACGGCAACTTCTGACCTTTCTGGATCCTTTAAGTGAAAAGAAAAACCAAATACAAGTTTTATGTTTTTTTTAACAACCTGTAAATACAAAAGCCAAACATAAACATAATAAGTGATTTATAGTTCTTAGAGGAGTATTCACTAATACGTTCTAAGAAACGTTGTTGAGACTAAACGTATGCAATGCTGGCCTAGCATTGAGGCAATGACCGACACAGGTCAGGCTTGTTAACACAGACTACTTTCTAAGCAAGGTACAAGGACATATTGTGAACAGGCATAAATAGCATAGTTAATATATAAGATCATGTTAAATAAACTCCTAGCACATCTCTTCCCCATATCCCTTCTTCCTGAACAGGACTTCTGGGATCATCTTCCTCAAACGCTGTTTTCATAATGTCACTGCTATGGTCAAAAGGCTCTGTTGGCTTCCTGTCATCTTTGATATCAAACCTGAACACATCTGGACATGCCACAGCAATCGCTTCTGATCTGTTCAGTGTCTTCTCTCCATGGGAACTCACCTTTACAACAGGTTCACTTGAATCTGTCTGTCCCACCACAACTCCCCAAATATAAGCTAATACACCAAAGCTACCACTGTCTCTCTCTAGTGTTTCCAGGCCAGTCTTCTGGAGCCAAGCCACTGTCACAGTCATCTCCATGGCTCCAGACCTCTACTTCTTCCGCATACCACCTGAGATATTGTCCAGCTTTTCTTTATCAAACCCTCTCCTTTAAGACCCTGCTCAGAACACACTCACCCTTGTCCTAAGTAATTCTCTCCAGAGAGGGGGCACATCATCGCCAGCTTTGCCTCCCCTTCAAGCTGGCCTACTATTTGTCCTACATCATCCCTTACTTGGTTTGCTGCATTATGTGTGCTTGTCTGGCCTTCTGAACTCAAATGTTCATGGAGTCACACACCCTAAAATCCCCCAAATAAATGGAGAGAGGCTAAGCGCTGAGGCTCTGGAGACAGACGGACTTTGGTTTGAATCCTGATTCAGCTAATTATCACTAGTGTGATCTCAGTGGTTATTTAATTTCTCTAACCCTTAGCCTCTTCATCTATAAAATGGGGATAATAATTCTATTAATCTTACAAGGTTGTCATGAGGATATAGTGCATGCTATGCACTTCTCACAGGTACCATATTTTATGCTTCTATAATTCTCACCACATCTGCCCATGCCTTACAGATAGCAAGAGGATACTAACTGATTAACTGACCCACTTTAGAGACAGGGTCACAAAAGGTGCTCTTTAATGGTGCTATCAAAATATATTTCAACTAACATTTAATTTATACAAAAAAATTGCCAATTAGGATAAGAAAAGTATAAAATTACTAGGTTGTATCCACAGTAGATATTGAATAAATACTTGCTGCTATTTAATATTGAATAAATTAATGCCATACATGACTAGTGTTATAATAATGAAAACTCTTTATTCACATAATAGAAACGCCAAGGTTAAATACTGATTTAAATTAATGGTATACTCACTATAAAGGTTAATATAACTTCTTTTTAAGATTGGCTTTAGGTCTTCATCCAATGAATAGACTCTAACTTTATCTGTAAGAAAAATTGTCATTGTCAGAAACTCCATTCAACTCTAAGTGATCTGACAATATTATTAATAACCCTACAACACAAGGACCATGAAATTAAAAATAAAATTAAGAAAGCTCAAGGCATAAAATCCAAGCTTTTTAAAAGGAAAGATGAATTAGGATGTTGGACCTTAAATTTATATTAAAGTGGAAAAAATTCTTTTCACAAAAAATTTCCTGAATGGGTTCTTTTAAATATATCTCTTTATGCATTTAAAATGAATCAACTTATTAAGAACTATTTTTATTCAAACTTTTTATATTTTTAAACCTCTCATAGATAAGAAAGGCTACAGCTCGCTGGTATCTGAAGGTATTACAGAGTTCAGGAAGAACTGAAGTAGTAAGTTGTGTCTACCCAATCAATGAAGCATTCTCTAACTCAGAGGAAGATGCAGGCAAGAATCTGAGCGTCTCAAGGTATGACTAAGTACTTGAGCACCTAGAAGGGTGAGAGCCTCACAGGCGCAACCTCTTTCCTTAGACACATAGTTATCCTCTGATCAGGTATCCAAAAGACAGTTCTAATCTTGTCTAAGGCCAGGTTCGTGTGTACTGGCAGGGACCTTGTCTTGTTGCTAAAATTATGGTAATGATCTCCATCTTATTTCACCTAATTAGCATCATCACCGTCACCATCATCTTCAGTGGCCATTCATAAAGTGCTGCTGCCTTCAGTACACCTCCATTAGTTCAACCTTCCTTACCTCTCTTGAGGTAATTTGACAGAAGAAATTTACTGAAAGAAGATTGAAACCTTCTCCAACTGAAATACAAGGAGGTAGATATTCTTAGGTAGATTTTGCTATGTAATTCACAATTTTCAATGTTAATACGAAATTGAAATATTATTTGTAAAAAGTGATAATATCAAGAATGAAAAGTAAGATTGTTTTTTCAAATTAAAATTCAGCCTCTGTATTAACCTTAAGTTTTACAATATTATCACTTTAGGGTTTTTTAAAAAACATTTTGAAAGGAACCTAAAAAATATACTGTTACATTTTGCTTATTCTTTGTTTTTAAAAGTTACAATTTAATTTTAGTTCATAATCTCTTTAGTTTCATATATGATATAAAGTAGGATATTATCTTCATTTTTTCACAAAAGATAAGCCAGTTGTCCCCAAAACATTCATCAGCTCATCTCACTTTTCCCCCATGGAATAAAATTGCCTCTTTATCATACCTGGCTATTTCAAGTTGTAAATAGCTCTATCTGTCTGAATGAAAAGAAATCCATTGTCATAGTGTACTGGAACTTGCATTGATTTTGAAAAATGGACAGATACAACTTCTAAATATACATGTAAAACTGCATTTGACCCTCCAGATAAATCTTTTGGCTGTATCTGTTTAAAAAAAATTAAAGGAAGACTATTATATAATAATCCTAAAATAATAAAAGCAGTGCCTTTTAGGTATCTTTGCAATAATTTGAATAATTGTTTATATTCAACAAACATAAAAATTTTGTACAATAAAACAGTAAATTTATTTTGCTCCAAGAACACCTCTGTATTTTAGTTTCTTATAAAATTTGGTTTGAAACAATTACTTTTTAAAAATTGATCCAGATTGAATGTCTATTAGAAGTAACAATCACTGAAAAAAATTCAATTTTTAATAGGCAAAATAACAAAAGTCATTAAGAAAATATCAAAAGTTCAAAAGTTTACCAATAATGAAGATGTGGAAGAATAAGAGGAGTGGAATTCATATGTCAGGTAGAGAGGACTAAATGACTTTTCACATGGTGGTGTAAATGAACAAAGTATTCTTTACATTTGTAATTACATTTGGACTTACACCAAAAGTCTAAATCTTTCCCTTACTAATATTTTTATGTCTATTGGTCATTGTACAATTAATATGTGGCCCTCTTCAAATACATTGCATTGGGTCAGTATATTTTATAATAATAAGGTTGTGGACACTTCTCTAATTTTCCCTAAACATTGTTCATGAATTTATTTGAAAGAAAATTTGATTGGTTCAAGTCCAAAGAGAAAGTATAAAAAGTCTATGATAGAGACATATTTTAGTGAAAAAAAATTTTTTAGAGGACCATGTAATTAGAATGTTATAGTATATAGTCTAGAAAATAAATGTTCAAAATATTCTCCATTCATTTCTCTGAATTTTTTAGAACAGAGCCAAACTTGTGTGTGTTTGTATGTTTCTGTGTATATATATATTTTTAACTTCTAATATTATGTAATCAAGTATCTAAATTACCTCTTCCTATAGTCATCACGTGATTTTGAAACAATTATATGTATTGATTCATTTAGTTTTCAACTCATGTCACTGAATCTTTTCACATTAATAACATTTACCTACTTCATTTAGACTCTTGTATTTCTTTACATTGTCCCCAAATCAGAAACAGATTATCTGTTTGACATTTCCCATTACTTATATATATAAACATATGGCACTTACCTCACATCAACTAGTGAACCCACTTAATAGCATGATATATCAAATTTTCATCCACATATGTAAAATGGATCAATGTACCATCTATGTGTGTATTTTACAAAGAAATATTTGACATGTAAAATAAAATATGAGATGAATACCTAAAGTTAAGCTTGCAGAATTTTGGAATTTATTTTCTGGAGATAAACTAACTTGGCCAAAGGAATACATAAAACTTTTGTCAGGACAACTTTTAATAGCCATAGTCACAGCAAATGACTCTGTGTATCCATAAACTTGAACTACTACATTTTCAGAGGCTCCAACATAGAATTCTTTTGGTGCTGAGACAACATACCTGTCAAAACAGTGAAATTATAGAGTCAATCTGCTAATAAAGGATAATTTTTAAATATTTTTCACTTAGGAGAATCAATATAAATTATCAATATTTCTTAAACTTAACAATATATTTTTATTTCTCAAAATTTTGTTATCTATGGTAAAGCCAGAATAGCTTCCAGAAAGCATCCTAAGGATGAGATTTAAAGGGGGCAGCTAGAAGTGATCATGATTAGTTGCAGATAGGGGAATGTTTAATTGAGAAGTATAAATAGGAATCACACTTCTGTCTTTTTAAGAATTCATTTTCAAACAAAATACCAATCAGGAAGTTACTCTTCCTGGGGGCAGGGTGACAGCCTAGGCAACACACACAGTATTAGAATATAAGTCATGCATAGTTCACAAAGTACTCAACTTTAGAAAACAGTGTAACAGCATTGAATGACAGAGAAAAGAGGAAATTCACTTGGAGTTCTCAGAAGTAGAAAGTTAATTTCATGTGGCATTGACTGAATTTTACTTTTTGTAAAAATACAACTAAGATACATTTCAAATGAAAATGGCATCCTTTACTTACGTTTGCTCCTTTTCCCAACTTCTTCCCAAGTAGAAAATAATACAGACTATGCTTAAAATGTCTATGGCTGGGATAGCATTAGATCATTGACACAAGCTTTCTTGAAAGTGCCCTCCTTTTTGTGAACTCAGCTTAAAGAATTCGGTTAAATTAGTGCTCAGGTTAATTATTAATGTCAGATAGTGGGATCACTGAGAAGGAAACCTAAGAATTTAAATGATAACTTTTTAATGTCCACAGATAGTTTTGGAATTCAAAGCAGAGAAACTTGACTTTGATGAGTAAAGTGCAAAAGACACCCAAATGTGAGTCTCTAGGAAAATGTTTCAAAGCTGGACACAGACGCAAAATATTTAAAGGCGCTCTGGTCTTGCACATTTTCTAGGTATGGTAGATGCAGCTGATGCCCTAACCAGTTCCCGAGAAAACTATTATCCTGGACTCCATCTGGAGATGGTTCTGAGGCTTCCCTAGAATGCGTTTGGTTTGAATTGGGCCCATGAGGCCTGCACTGATCCTCTTTAGAGTAGATCTGAAATCCCAAGGCAATTTCCCAAATGATGAGGTGTTTCCAGGAATTCTAGGACTAGAAATGTCCAGGACGTGGCCAAGGAAGCTATGAAGCTATTGCTGTCAGGCTTCCTTCAGCCTGCACTCAATTGCATGCCTGGACCTATAATGCACTACAAATCTCTAGGTATAGTTTGTGTGGCTGGTGGTTGGCATGATGGGTTTTATAATTGCCTCTTCATTTGTCTGTTTTCCCCTCTAGACTACAAGTTCCATGACGACAGGCACTGGGTCTAACGTATACATTGGAGACACACCCCAGAACTTATCATAGTGCCTAAAAGACACTTAGACACTCAACAAATTGCTGTCAAATGAATGAATAAATGAATGAATGATCAGGTGGGCTAGGGGAGAAGCTAAAAGGTAGGCTGAGGGCAGATTGTATATGGCTTTGAATGCCATGCTCAGGAGTCTGGACTTTATTTTGCATGTAATGGGAAACTACGAAGGACATTTTGACCTTGCTCCTCTGATTCTGAGGATGTTGCCATCTCTTTAGGATCTAATTGTGTTCATTGTTCCATCAAAAGAGTAGGTTGGTAGTGCATGCTATGCAAAGTATTAGTAAAATTATTTTCCAATGTAAAATGCAAATAGAAATGGCTAAAAATCCCGAGACAGCAAACATTCATTCACACCACCAATTTTGAAAATAATCTACCATGGAAGCATTAGATTTTGATAGTGTGCTAGGCAGAAGTCTCATAACTGGAAAGCTAGATTAATGGAATTGTATGAGTAGTGAATAAATATTCTCGTGGAAGTAAAGTTGCTGACATTCATACATATCCTCTGAACTGGGGCCAATAGGCTAATATTTAAGCCACTGTCTGAGTTCTGAACCATATCAAGCAGAATACTGCAAGGACAATGACAGGAAAATTACTAATCGACAATGCACTGAAAAGGATGGTTTAATATAAAAGGATCTATAGACTGCAGTGCACATAACTGACAAATCTTGCCTCAATCCAGTCCAGAACATTTTCAGACCAACATTTCTAATGAGAATGATTTACCTGTTTTTTAATTTTTGGCCAATTGTCTCAGTACAATTTCCTTCCTCATCTGAAGGAGAAAAAATACTTTATTTGAAGGGCATATTTAACATTGTGTCAACTCTTCTCACGCAGGTTTCAAAATTTTGGCCACAAAAGGATAATTTGTGTTTCTGGTTTTGTACTCAGTCCCACGCATGGGCTCATATTGTCACCAACAAGGAATAAACACAGTGACTGTGGTGAGGCAGTTTGCTTCACCACTTTCCAAAGTGATCATGCTATCTGTTCCTCTCCCCACAAACCTCTCGTCCCTTTTTACTCTTAAATGATGACCTTATCTGTGACCTCTTCAAAGATAAAACAGAGCCACCAGAGTACTCTTTCATAGCCCAGCTTCGATCACACATGTTACTTAATGATATTCTCATTTGTTTTGTGCTCCCTTTCATTAAAATGGAAGAAAAGTGTCTGTTTCTATGAATAGCTTCTCCTGTTCCCTAGACCTTATCCCCTTTTCTCTTTTGCCTTTTTAATAATCGTTTTCTTCCTCATCATCTGTATCTTCCATCTCTACTGGATCATTACCATCAGTGTCTCTCATCTTAACAAACAAAACAAAAGAAAAAAAACCTTCCACATCCCCCATCCAGATACGCCACAATTTCCTTGCTTTTCTTCACAGCAAAACTCTTCAAACAAATTATTTGCATTTCCTCATCTCCCTTTCACTCTAAAATCTACTCAAGCTGGCTTCTATTCCCACTCTTTTACTGAAACTACTCTTGTCCAGGTCACCAGCAATCTTAAAGTTGCTGAATCCATTAGATTAAGAAACTTCTATGTCCTCATCTTCCTTGAACTCTCCATTCAGCACAAGTGACCACTCTGTCCTTGAAACATAATCTCATTCAGTCTATCACTAAGTGCAGTCCATCACTCTACATCCAAATTCTAAAACCATCCACTATTTCCATCTCTGTTCCCCCTATCCTAGTCCTAACCTTCATCTTTCACATGGACTAATGCAATTGACTCCTCACTTGTCTTCTTGTATAGTGGGCATTTTCCAGTTTGGGCTGACTAGCATCTGAACTTCCTTCCAATTAAATCTCCACATATGGGCCCTGGTGGAGGCAGCATCTAATTCCCACTATAGATGCTAAAATCCTAGATTTTCTACCTCTCAGCCTTTCTGACATTATGGTATTAGTATATGGTCTAGGCTGGGCCTGACTTTTAATCTAGGCCTGGTGATGCAAAGAAGCAGTGCCTGGGCCAGTGGAGTGCCCCGTGTTCAGTGCTGGTTCTGTCAATAGCAGTGTTGAGTGTTCAATGGACTGGTTCTGTGTTGTGATTGTGTCTGTAGTTTTGGCTTTGTTCTTGCCCTCTTTCAAAGTCTGGTTTTCTAGCTCTCTCAGTGACTCTGTAAACTACCCAGTATCCATTCAATAGACTCCTTTTCAGTTAGAGTAGGTTTCTGATGCTTGTACCTAAGACCCCAACTGATAAGTCTTGCCTCTACTCTTGCCGCCCAACCATTCTCCACAGAGCAGCCAGAGTAAGACATAAATTATATAATGGCACTTTCCTGCTTAGAACACACCAACACTTTTAGAATGAAACCAATCCTTTTGGTATTTTTCCCTTCGTAATTAATAAGTAATCCTGTGAGACAAAGGGAATATCTTATATTCCCCCAACAATATTTCATGCAATGATTTTAATGTCTATTGATGATCTTTGTCTGAATTAAAAATATTATATTGAGGGTTGCAAAATGACGATTTCCTAACTTGGTCATGGAAGCCAAGAGAGGAGATCACTTCAAGAAGAAAGTAGTAGAGACTAATGTCAAAAACTGTTGAGAGATCAAATTAGATAAGGCATGTCGGTTATTCTACATTTGCCTCTCCCTACTGCAGATTTGTTCTCTACCCTGCTTTGTTCCCCAGGAAGGTGCCTCCCTAGGCAGCATTAATCAGGCTCCATAGCTGTCTGGTTTCCAACTTGGTTCAGCAGATAAGATACACCAGTAGGAGATCAGAAGACATGAGATTGCAATTAGGGTATCATTCCCCTACATCACTCCCTGTTGGGTCAAGGTTTAGCACTGTCTGCATTTCTCTACTGAAGGTCCCAGGTCATCTCAAGTGGTCCCTTTCTTACAGCCACAGCTCTCTCTGGGTTCCAGCACCAGCTCCCTCTTCTTATCTTAGTCCAAGAGATGATCATGGCTCCTTATCTAGTTTCTAGTCTATGAGTAATTCGTCATTACTTTATTTAATTCTTTAACCTTGCCCACATTTTTGTATTTTGCTCCCTTTATTAAACTATCTTTATCAAATCTGGAACATATTGAATAAATGTTCAGAAAAGGTAAATCTATAGAGACAGAAAGTAGATAGTGGTTGCCAGGAGCTGGGGCAGAGAGTGGGGATTAAATGTAAATGGGCATGAGGGAATTGATCATGCTGATGGTTGCACAACTCTGTAGATTTACTTTTAAGTTGTTGAATTACTGTACACTTAAGACAGGTGAATTTTATGGTACGTAAATTAGACCTTAATAAATGTATTTTTAAATGGCACAGAGGTGTTTAGCATGCCTGGTATAGAGGATGCACTCAATGTTAGTTGAATAAATGCAAAGCACTCATTCTCTTCCTGCCTTCTCAGTTTCACTCTTGTGAGCACTTTTCTGGTAAGGACAGGATAGTCAGATGCATCAGTTCTACAGTTTGTTCCAGCTCTAGAAAAGAGATTGGTAGAGGGGGTTATAACTCATGGATTAAATGAGATTTTTACTTTTCTGTGGAATTAAGTTTTTCAGGTATATAGGGAATTTGTTTATAAAGTAAATTCTGTTTCCTGCCAGAACCTTAATTTGTAAGGCCAGAAAACTGCTCACTGGTTTTGGCACCATGAAAGTCACTGATGATCTTGATAAGAATTTTAGTGTAATAGTGGAAACAAGCCAGACTGGACAGGGTTGAGATGTAAGGAAGTGGAGACAGTATGTCTAGACAACATGGTAGAATGGGGAAGTAGGAACTGATAATAGTGGTCCTATTGGAAAAGCAAGACTTGACGATTGGTTGTGAATAGTAAGAGAGAAGAAAGAGTCAAGGATGACTTGCTCCCAAGTCACTGGCTTGAGCAATTAGTGGTATAATATTTTTTTGAGATGGGGGTCTTGCTACGTTGCCCACGCTGGTTTCAAACTCCTGGGCTCAAGCAATCTTCCGACCTCAGCCTCCTGAGTAGCTGGGATTATAGGCACACACCACCATGCCTGGCTTAAGATAATTTTTGCTGAGATGGGGCATATAAAAGGAGGAGGAGCAGTTTTGTTTGGAGAGAGGCAGAGATGATTGATAAGTTTAGTTTGGACATGTTGAATATGAGGTGCTTCTAAGATGCCCATTTGGTGATATGTAGTAGGCAGGTGGATAGGAAGATTTTCTATGCCTCCCACTTCCAGTATAGGTATCTCCCATTGTAGACAGTACCTTCCTCATCTCTGATTTATCTGTCAATTTCCCTCTTTCAGAAATTTGTCTCTAGTTCACATCCTTTCTAACACTATTCTGAATTTACACATTTGATGACACCTTTACTATCATTACAATGGGATTTGGGAAGGATATGGTGCCAAAAAAATTAAAAATGAAATAAAATAGTGATTTAGTTCTCTTTCCCTCAGTTCCCATTGTAAAGGTATTTTACCTCTGCAATTAATAAGTAATTTGTGGGGTGATATTTTGAGACCAAGGGAATATCATATTCCCACAGCAATAATTCATGCAATGGTTTTAACATCTATTGATGATCTTTGTCTGAATTAAAAATATTATATAGAAGGCTGCAAAATAGGGATTTCCATATTTGGTCCTTTCATCTATATTTATTAGCTGATATTCTTCTGAAAAGAAGGGCTTTCTCTTTTGTAGAAATTCAAAATGTGAACTTACAAAATCTTTAAAATTAGGAAGGAAGTTATAGGGATTTAGAGCTGAAAATATTTCAAAGCCGGACATAAGCAAATTGTATTTGGAGGCTGCTTTGGTCTTAAATATTCTCTGGGTATACCCTTTCAGTCACATGGGAGAGTCCCTCTGGCCTTGGGGAAGTGAATGGTAAATAATAGTTTGGCTTCAGGTGGTAAAGCTCAGAGATAGAGGAGTTCTGGGTTTGCCTGACTGGGTCTGGTTTGGACCTGAGTGCATAGACCCTGTCCTGGCCCTCTTTAGCATAGACCCAAACTCACAGGGCAGGCCACAAATTCTTTAAGTCACAATGCCTCCATAAACCTTGGCACTAGAAACACCCCAGGGTTAACCTGGGTAGAGTTATTATGAAACACTGGACATTGTAGGTCCTTTCCATTCTGAACTCAAATCCATACATGGATTCGCACAGAACAATACTAAGTTTCTAATTCTACTCCATTGCCATAGTGTTTTATTTTTCTGTAATTCCCACTAGACTACAATCTCCTTGAGGACAGAAACTGTGTCCATCTCATTCACCACTGTATTCCCATAGAATTAGTGCATAATAGGGTTTTAATGTATATACTGACAAAATGAATAAAGAAGAGATCAGGGAGAGATGAACAACAACAACAAAATCAAAACCAAAAAATAAACCAAGTACACTGAGGACAAATTATAAAGGGCTTTGCAAGCCAGCTGGAGAAATATGGTATTTTGCAGACAGTGGCAGGTCATTCTACATTCTTGTAAAGAATCAGGTCATTTTCACATATCAATAGTTACAGGTGTCTAACACAGAATTTACACTTAGACATAGTATATGATCTTTTATATTGCAAATTATACCTTGCTCAGTGAGATTTTAGAAATAAACACTTATTTAAAATATATTTGTAATTCAATTAATTTTTTAAATCACACTAGTAAGTCATAGGAAGAAATGGCAATAATGGAAGCTGCCATCCCTGCCTGACAAGCTAGTCTGATTCTTCAAAAGGTTTGCAAATTTGCAAAATGATTAAACAGCATTGCAAAAGAGGAGGCAAGTTAAAGCAAACAGAATAGCTTTGCTTTCTTTTAGAGAAAAGAACTGAGGGATAGCTAGGTCACTCTGCCACGGCTAATATTTGTATTGTAAATGCAACTCAGAAGAATGACAACTTCTTCATACTATTGGATAAGTACAAATTAGTGTGGAATGAAAGAGCTGCCCTCACTCCTTTCTATCTCACTTCTGCTTTGGGGAGGAAAGTTCTTTTAGCATGCTAAGAGAGGCAATTAATATTCAAATTAATTAGAGAAAGTGCTCTCCTTTGAAGTCTCTAAGACCTGAGCTGCCTTAGAGACCAAGCTAGACACCAGCAGAGGGTACTGGGTCTGTATGAGGGAGGAAAACCGGGCAACATGGGACTGGAGAATGCCATCCAAGGCTCACTGGATATGGACTGAGAAACTTCACGAGGGAAAAATAAGTGTTTTGCACCATCCTCTCGACTTTGTGTGTATTTTTGATGACTTCTAATAAAATTGATAATGAATTACACTAGCACACCATGATTTGACAATGGATCCCACCTGAATACCATTACAGACTTTGAGGGGCATAGCGATGAGGTGACACAATAAATCCAAGTCTCTGGTGGAAAAGAAAAAAGGAAATGATGAGTGTCAAAACAAACAAAAATAATAGAACTAACACTCTCAATGTACACATTCCAAACTAATAAGTATCATCTGAACTTCATTTAAAAATGGATACAGTCTCCTTTTAATTTTAAATGGAGCTTTTCAGGAATTCTGGCTTTCAAGCCCAAGGGCTTCCTTCTGTGTTGCATAAACAGTGGGGGACAAAGGAGCATCAATCACATAAATGTGAATGAGAATTGTGTCCCTTGCTGGAAGTCACCTGGATTTCCTGAGGTGAAGCCATCTCTGCCTTAAGGAAAAATGAAGTGTCTAATGCCATTTATGATAAGTCCCCTCTTTCTTTAACTTCTCCCCAGATTTTTGCACGAGCCATACCGAACTATTTAATGTTTCCGTACTACTTATGTTTTGTTCCAGCCACAGTGAATTACTTAACATCCACCACATTGCCAAGCTCTTTCCTCCCCTTCTGGGACTTGCACAAGTTGTTCTCTTTGCCAAGCAAATTCTTCCCCACCTCCCTACTCCTTGACTAAATTCTTCTTTTTCGGCCCTAGGATGAAACATCACTTCTCAGAAAACTTTGCCTAATAACAAAGTAACTACAACATATTGAGAAATTACTACGGGCCGGGCACTGTTCTAAGTTCTTTCACGTGCGTTAACTTATCATTGTCAGGACGACTGTAGGCAGTAGGCATGAGCACTTCAGTGAGGAAACCGGGGCACAGAGGGAATTTGTAAAACAGTGTTGATTTCTGGAGATAGTGCAGCCTCTGACGGTAACACGGTCCAAGTTATACTCTGGAAATGGGAGGCTGGAGTGGAAGGTGTGTCTGGTGATAACGCTTTAAAAAAGTCACTGTATTTCCCCAGCATCCAGCAGTCTCTGCTAAATTCTCTTTAAACATCTGTTGAATGCATGTGGTGAATGCAGCACTTGTGGGCAAGCCCCACGGGAAGTCCGCAAACGCTTCTTGCTTTAGCTCCCCTCTACCAACCGGAGGAACATTCTCTGCCCGGGACTCCCAGGCTGGTCTTGCCCCCCAACGTCGGGTGACAGCGGGCTCCCAAGCTGCGTCCGCAATGAGGTTCATCCGTGCCTGGTCTGTTTGGTCCCTTACGAGAATTCGCCTCAGAAACAGCCGCGCAAGAAGAGGCGCGGTGCGGGGCCAGCGGGTCAGCATCGGAAGTGGAGGAAGCTGGTGACAGCGCGGCGTCTGTCCCTCAGACCGTCCTCCGACCCAGCCCCCGAGGAGCGCGTCCGAGTCTCGGAGCGAGGCGTCTGCAGCTTCGCCTCAGCGAAGGGAAATGGCCCGGCGGGCGGCTGCCGCAAGAAACCTCGCCTGTGGCATACGAGACCTCCCCTGCATCGCCACCCTAGGGCAAGGGCGTCGCGGCCAGCCGGGCACGCGCGGCCGGGAGGCTCGCGCCCAAGGCTCCCCGCTCCCTTGCGCGCCAGCGGGCGAGGCGGCGAAGGCGGCGGGAAGTTCCTCCGCGCCCCTCCCAACGGCTCCGGGGAGGGGCGTGGCTGAGGCAGGCCCCGCCCGCGCGCGCCCGCGCGTTGGCCCTCGGCAACCGGCACAACACAACAAAATGGCCGCCGCGCCGCTGGGCGCCTGAAGGGAAGGACTCGCGCGTCTCTCGCTCCGCCTCGTTCCGGGGGGCTGCTCGGCCCGACTCCTAGGCCGTGAGTGCCAGGCCTGGTCGAGACTGTACTCCGGCGTCCGGACCGAGCGGTAGGGGCCAGCGGCAAAGGCGGGAAGGCCTGGACTGAGCGTGGGGTGGGCCGGCTAGGGATGGATTCGGGGCGGGGGCGTGTGTCTGGGGATTGGGATTGGATGGGAAGGATGGGAGGGCCCGGAACGGGCGTGGAGAGGAGGGTGGAGGGAGGTTTGGATGAAAAGACGTGGGGTTGGCGGGGGCGATTGGGGATGGAGAAACAGTGTGGGGTGGCGTGGAGGTTGGGTTGTTGCCCTGAGAAGGATGGGGGTCCCACCACCTGAAGACGGAGGGGTGGGGGTCCCGACACCTGAAGAGGAAGGAGGGGCTAAGGTGTGCCAGGTGTCCGTGGGGAATGACCTGGATCAAGGATGGTTTGGGTGTCCTGACGGGTGTCATGGTATGAGATGGAATACGGTACATGGAGAAAGATCAGAGTTAGATTATTGGGACGAAATGCTAAAAGGAGAGGAAGAGCAAATACTTTGTTGTATAATGGTGAAGGGACGAGTGAATTTTGAAGCCAAACTTGATCCCAAGTCTCTATTCTACCACCTTATGTTACTTAACCAGCTCTGTGACTCTGGGCATGTTCCTTAACCTTCCTAAGCGTATGTTTCCTCACTTGTAAAAATCGTTGCTAATCAATCACCTTTGAGTGTTCACTGTGTGTCAGAAACAGTTGTAAGTACTTCGCACGTATTAACTCATTTAGAATTTAAAATAACTTGTATGAAGTTATCCCTGTTTTAAAAGTGATGGCACTGAGGACCACAGAGGTTAAGTAGTTTGCCTAATGTCACACAGTAAGTGGAAAATCAGAATTTGAAGTCAGACTCTCTAGCTCCAGAATCCAAGCTTTTAATTGTTAATGATACACTGCCACTTGTAAATGAGGTTAAGAAATTCTGATTTTATATAGCATCTGTGAGGATTTAAATTTGGTAATGTCTTTAGAGTGTTTAGCACAGTGGTTCAGTCAACAAATATTTATTGTCTGCAGAACAACAGACAAATAGAGTCCCTGCTCTCTTGTAGCTTGTAGTCTATAAGGAGAAACAGGAAATAAGTAGTTTCACAAATAATTACTTTCAATTGTTGTAAATGTTATAAAGGAGACTAGTTGGTGCAAAAACCATGCGTAATAGAGTGATGTAATCCTGTTGTGCATCTTGAATGTAGAAACCCTGCCTTCTCAGCACTGTATTCTTAGAGCCTAGTACAGTTCTTGGCACATAAAAGTTGCCCAGTAAAATTGAATAAATAATTAATGGAAAAGGATAGGAAGCTTGGGTTTTAGGGTATCTGGGTAGAATGAGAGAGATTACAGAGGGAAAATCAGGCTGTTAATAGGATGGAGGACGTAGGGGCGAGGGTGTTAGGACGGAAAGGCAAGTAAGTAGGCAGTGGGTTGGGATGAAGAGGAGGTTTGAATATTTTATTTGGGAAGGGGAATATTTGGAGGGCAGAGTATTGGAATGCACTGGGATGTCAGGGTATTTTCTGGGATGAAGAGAGATGAGCAGTTTGGGAAGTCTGGATGGATATAGAAGTGTTGAGGCAGGGTACTGGAAAGAACCGTAGAGACATGGGGAAAACCAATACGGTGTTAGGGAACTAGGACAGAATTTGTGAGAAAACTTGACAATTAGAGTGAGATGAAGAAGGATGGGAGGCAGAGGTGGGCAGCACAGGATGGGGGAGTTGGCTTTGGAAAGAAAAGTGGCTGGAGACTTTGAAGAGGAATGGGAATCAGGATATTTGGAAGGACTAGAGAAGGTTAAAGAATAAGAGTATTTTTTAAAAAGAGTAAGTATTTGAGTAGGTCAGAGGGTATGGGATGAAGTAGAATTGGAGAGAAAGTACTGAGACCCTAAAGGATGTAGTGTGGAGAGAGATAGGGGGTTAAGAAATGGGGATGGGTATTGCATATTAGGGTGGTCTGTAGAGAGAGAGAAGGTTTTAGGATTATCAAGTTCTGCCTCATTTGGAAATCAGAGAAGATGGGAAGTTAGGAATGTTAGGAAGCCTGGATAGAGGTGGAGTTTGCAGTCTCTACTGAGCTGTGATGGACTGGATTTTTAGGTCAGGGCAAGTATCTGGGTTTGTGGGTGGCAGGATGGGTAGTGTTTTGTTGCCTGGTCATGTGATTCTGATTATTACATTATTCCAATGGCTTTCTCTTGCTCTGCAGACTACCTTCTGGGCCTTTAAAGTATGACTCCACCCCTGGACTTGTTTTCTTTGTTTTCTCTTTATCTTGCACTTCCAGTCACTCTAGCCCTACCTCTCAGCTGTCTTTTTTCCATTGCTTGGTCTTTGTTCTTGTGATTGCAAACAACATCCTGGGGTCAAACTACACCCTCATTTCTCCCTTAAACTTTCAGTTCCAGATTTACCACCTCTAGGCAGTAGTCTCTGAAATAATGCCAGCCATTTTTAAACACTGTAATTCCCTAAGCTTAGTTCCCTGAGTTAGCTGTTCTATGAGATAGAATACATATATCTGTTGTTTCAGTGTCCAGGCTTTCCAGGAGCTATGGCAACCCAGGGAGGCGATTTGAGAATGCATTGTGACTTTGGAACCTTCACTTAATCTTTCATGTTAAATTTGTAAAAGGAAGAAATTGATCTAGAGTTCTGGAATCCGTTCTAATTTTAAGTCTATGAATGAGTAAGCCTGAGTTTTACTAATCAGGAGAGGTGACAGAGGACCTCATGATCGTCTAGTGAGGCCCACAGGGTCTTGGTCATTAGGATGATATGAGAGGAATTCCGCATGGTTCAGTATTTTGAGAATTTGGAGAGAAGGCTAAGATGCAGGGTACAAAATGATTGCATTGCATAAAAATATGGGATGCTTTTTTTAAAACCAAGACATTTTTAAAGATATAAAGCATATCTCTATAGCATGTAGCACACACTATTGTTCCAATTTTATAATTTTCTCTCGTGCTAGGGTTGGAGAAGGATATAGAAAAGTGAAACTGGCCCTGTCCCTCCTCTCTTTTATTTTTTAAATTTCTTGTCTTTATGAAAACTACATGCTATAGTGTGTGTCATCCATTAATTCATTTAACTCAGGAATAAATAAAATTTTACCTTTCTAAGCACATTCCTCTTAGCTCTTCTCAAATTTGAGAATATTAATCTTATTTAGAAGGAAAATGCCCGTATAGTTTAGCATGGAATCAATAGTATTACTCTGAGAATATAGGATTAAACAAACTGAATTTCTCTCACTATACTCTCATAACAATTCTGTAGGGTTTTCCCCCACACGTCAAGTAAGCAATCAGTTCTGCAGTAGTGGACACCAGCCGGGTATCCTCCAATTCAGTTCAGTCTGACACTATCTGGAGATATCAGATAGATCAGATCCCGTAGGTTGATGGCTCAGTCCCAAAAGGCTGCCCCCAACTTCTAATACCAATTGCAAGCCCCAGGTGGTTTTACCTGTGCTTCTTACTGACTGGCTATAAATTGAAGTTCCCACAACCCTCTCCTTGGGTTTGGTTAATTTGCTAGGCAGCTCACAGAACTAGGGGGACTCTTACTTATGGTTACTGGTTTATTATAAATATTACAAAGGATACAGATGAGAAGATGCATAGGGCAAGGCCAGTGGGAAGGGGCATGGGGCTTCTATGCCCTCTCTGGGCAGATTGCCCTCCAGAAACCTCCGTGTGTTCAACCTATCCAGAAGCTTCCCGAACCCAATCTTTTTGGGTTTTTATGGAAACTTCATTACGTAGGCACGATTGGTTACATCATTGGCCAATGGTGATCAACTCAACCTTCAGCCCCTCTCCTCTTCTCAGAGGTTTGGGGAGTGGGGCTGAAAGTCCCAACCCTCTAATCATGGCTTGGCCTTTCCAGTGAGAGGTGGCAAGTTAGTCAACTCATTAGCATACAAAAAGATACCTGTCACCTTGGAGATTCCAAGGATTTTAGGAGTTGTATGCCAAGACAAGGAACTGAGACTAAATATATATTTCACAATATCACAATTACTAAGAGGCTTTTTTCCATGACAGAATGGTATGATATAAGACACAAAAATTGTTTACCACACTTTTGAAATTAGGACCAAAAGTCTTGTTTGTGGCAATGGTATAAGTAGCAGTTATGTGACTTGGGGAAGAGGGTGTATAGTTCTGACCCATATGGATAGTTTGATATGAGAAAATGAAAGAAAAAGTAAAGACACATTTAAGTTAGCAATTTAAAGTACAATTGAGTATCCCCTTATTGAAATACTTGGTACCAGAAGTGTTTTAGATTTCGGATTTTTTCAGATTTTAGAGTATTTTCAATATACTTATCTGCATTTATATTTTTTATATTTATAATTAAATATTTCAAAATTTTGGGTTTGGGATGGTCAACCTGTAGTGATCTAGGATATTGGAACAAGGCAGTTGGCCATATTGTAATGTACGTCTGTGAATTAATAATTGACTTTTTATAAACAAACAATGTGGCAGATTTTTATTCTCTTCAAACTAGACACCTTATAGAAGTCAGATCATGATTTCAGTGATCCTATCTGGTTTTCCTTCAGGAATTATTTTTATAGTGAATGTCATCCATTAATCCAAATCATTTAGTGGCATTTGTTTATGGTATATTTTGTGTAAAGCATCATGCTAGGCCCTAGAGAACAAAGCAGACATAATCTGGACTCCAGAAAACTCAGTCAGCTATATGACGTGGTAATGAAAAACATGAATTTTGGAATCAGATCAGGATTCAAGTTTTGCCCTAACTACTTAAGGAACTTTGAACAAATTATTCAGCATTTCTTCTGTAAAATGGGAAATAACAACACCTATCTCATAGAGTTGTGTATTCAATTCTTTCAATGTAATGATACATGTAAAGAGCTTATCACAAATATTTGTTTGTTTTTTTTTAGAGACAGGTCTCCCTATGTTGCCCAGGCTGGAGTGCAGTGGCTATTCACAGGTGCAGTCATAGCAAGTTGAATTCCTAGGCTCAAGTGATTCTCCTGCCTCAGCCTCCCAAGTAACTGGGACAACAGGTGCACGTTGTGCCCAGCTAAATCTCAAAATATTTGGTACATGGTAAGCCCTCAGTAAATATTAGCCATTAGCATTATATTCTTTAGAATTAACTTCAATATCATCTTTTCAGAGAGGATTAAGTTTTTGGAAGTAGCCAAAATTCATCTGGAGTCAAATTTACTGAATAAGGTTAGTGATCAAACTGGGAAAATCAAAACAAAGTGTAGCTGAAGTGATGGGCCTGATTTTCTTGTAAGACTTATAAATAAGTTCTGAAAGTAGGACCCAAAGAGGAATTCCAAAAATGTTTTGGGCAAGATCAGCGTTCATAGAATGACTGTATGGTCATTGAAGGGTATTATATTTGCTAAATGCTGGTTAATTGAATATATTAATGGATTGTATTAATGGAAGCTCACCTTTATACTGTATGTGCTCTGTAGAGATGGAAAGGGGATGATCCCTTCCTTCCCATCATTAAGGTCATGGCTGATACCCCTATAACAAAGACAGGTTGACAAGAGAAAAGCATAACAAATTTATTCGATCATAGTTTTATGTGACATGGCGACTTCAGAATGAAGACCCAAAGATACAGGGAAAACTATCCATTTTTATGCTTAGGATCCATTATGTACAGCCAAGTGGAAATATGATTAGACAAAAAGGGTATGATCTAATGCTAACAGACTAAGTGAGTAAACTCAGCAAGGCTTGTCTGTTCAGATTTATCTTGGCCTCTCTGTACTTCATTTTTTCCTCTTGGGTATGGAGTAGGACCCCTATGGAATAGGGGTCTTAATTTCTTTATGGCCAGCTGTTACACAGAAAGGCAGTGGGTAGGGGGGTAAAGTAATATTTTTGGGCTTTATGGCTGTCTTCAAGGAAAAGGGGTTCTGGTTTCTATGACCTGCCTTGAGGAAGAGGGATTCTAGTTTCCACGTCTTGCCTCATGGGAGAATGAGGCGCTAGAGACTGGAGGGCAGGAGAAGGTCAGAGAGAAACTTTGCTTCTGAGGCTGCTTCTGAGGCCTTCACTTTGGGTTATCATTTTCTGAGTTCCAGCAGCTGCAACCATTTAAAAAATAGGTTTCTTCATAATCCCAGCCTATATAATAGTACCTCTATCCCTGTGAAGGTATATTATATATTAATAGAAATAGGAAAAACCCAAAAGTGTTTTTTCTACTCTCACACCATGTAATATAATACTTCTGACACCAGATGTGTGGAGATTGTTTCCCCACACACCAAGTACTTCCCCAGTAGATACCAGCTGAGTATCTTTTTCAATTTGATTCTGAAACTGTCTACCTGGAGATAGCATCAGATCTCACAGGTTAAGGACTCAGTCCCTGTAGACTGCCACCCACTTCAGACACCCATCACAAGTAGTAGATTGTCACTTATACTTCTGACCAACCAGCTATAAATTGGGGGTCCTACTACCCCCTTCAGGGGTTCGATTAATTTGCTAGAGTGGCTCACAGAACTCAGGGAAACACTTTGCTTACATTCACCAGTTTGTTAATAAAAGATATTAATAAAGGATACAGATGAACAGCCAGATGGAAGAGTTGCATAGGGCAAGGTATGTAGGAGGGGACATGAAGCTTCCATGCCCTCTCTTGCATGCTATTCTCAAGGCACCTCCATGTGTTCAGCTATCAGGAAGCTCTCTGGACCCTGTTTTTTGGAGGTTTTATAGAGGCTTCATTATGTAGGCATGATTGATTACATCATTGGCCATTGGTGATCAAATGAACCTTCAGCCCCTATTTTGGTGACCAGCCCCCATCCTGAGACTATCTAGGGGGTCATTAGTTATATTATTAGCATATAAAAGACACTTATCACTCTGGAGATACCAAAGGTTTTAAGAGGTATGTGATAGGAAACAGGAAGACCAAAGAAAAACTTTCAACAAATTAAATTTAACAGAGTTTAATTGAGCAAAGAATAATTCATAAATTGGGCAGGTCTCAGAACCAGAAGAAGTTCAGAGAGCTCCATTCTGCAATGTGGTCAGGCAGCATTTATGGACAGAAAAGGGAAGTGAGGTACAGAAACAGCTTGATTGGTTACAATCAGTGTTTACCTTATTTGAACATGGTCTGATCAGTTGACTGTGACTGGCTGAAGCTCAGCTGTTGTGATTGGCTGAGACCCAGCTATCTGTTACAAACGGATATTCCTAAGTTAGGCTTTCAGTTAGTTTACCTACTAAGATTGGTTGCAGTTCATTGCTAGACTCAAAGTACAGAGGCACCCCCAGGCCAAATTTAGTTTAATTTAACATACAGTCATTTGTCCCGTAACAACAGGATACACTCTGAAAAATGCATTGTTAGGCAGTTTCATCATTGTGCAAACATAGAGCATACGTGCACAAACCTAGATCATATAGCCTACTACACACCTGGGCTGTATAGTATAGCCTATTGCTCCTAGGCTACAAACCTGTACAACATGTTACTGTACTGAATACTATAGGCAGTTGTAACACAATGGTAAGTATTTGTGTATCTAAACATACAAAAGGTACAGTAAAAATATGGCATAAAAGATGGGAAATGGTATACCTGTATAAGGCACCTACCATGAATGGAACTTGCAGGACTAAAAGTTGCTTTTCCAGTTAGTGAGTGGGTGGTGAGTGAATGTGAAGGCCTAGGACATTACTGAACACTACTGTAGACTTTATAAACACCGTACATTTAGGGTACACTGAATTTATAAAAAAAAAAATTTTATTCAATAATAAATTAACCTTAACCTCCTGTAACTTTTTTGTTTTATAAACTTTTTAATTTTTTAAACTTTTTGACTCTTTTGTAATAACACTTAGCTTAAAACATAAACACGCTGAACAACTATACAAAAATAATTTATGTCCTTATTCTGTAAGATTCTTTCTATTTTTAAGATTTTAATTTTTTTTTATTTTTCAAACTTTTTTGTTAAAAACTAAGACATAAACACATTAGCCTAGGCAGACCCTGGGTCAGGATCATCAATATCACTGTCTTCCACCTTTGTATCTTGTCCCACTGGAATGTCTTCAGGGGCGATAACACACATGTAGCTGTCATCTCCTATGATGACAATGCCATCTTTTAGAATACTTCCTGCCTGAGGCTGTTTTACAGTTAACTTTTTTTAATAAGTATAAGGAGTATACTCTAAACCTGTGGTCCCCAACCCCCCGGGCCACGGACTAGTGCTGGTCTGTGGTCTGTTAGGAACCAAGCCACACAGCAGGAGGTGAGCAGTGGGTGAGCCAGTGAAGCTTCATCTGTATTTATTGCCGCTCCCCATTGCTCGCATCACCACCTGAGCTCCACCTCCTGTCAGATCAGCGGTGGCACTAGATTCTCATAGGAGTGCAAACCCTACTGTAAACTGCGAATGTGAGAGATCTAGGTTGCACATTCCTTATGAGAATCTAATGCCTGATGATCTGAGGTGGAGCTGAGGTGGTGATGCTAGCACTGGGGAGCAGCTGCAAATACAGATTATCATTACAGAGAGGTTTGACTGCACAGAGACCATAATAAATCAATTGCTTGCATACTCATATCGAAACTCCATCAGTGAATGGCAAGTGACAATGTAATAATAATAGAAATAAAGTATACAATAAATGTAACATGCTTGAATCATCCTGAAACCATACCCCATCCCACTCTACCCCCCTAGTCCGTGGAAAAATTGTCTTCCATAAAACGGGTCCCTGGTGCCAAAAAGGTTGGGGACCGCTGCTCTAAACTAACAATAAAAGTGTAGTATAGTAAATACATAAACCAGTAATGTGGTCATTTATTATCATTATCAAGTGCTATGTACTCTACATAATTGTGTGTGCTAGACTTGTATACAACTTGCAGCCTAGTAGGTTTGTTTACACCAGCATCATCACAAACACATGAGTGATGCATTGTACCACCACATTAAGACATCTACAATGTCACTAGGGGATAGGAATTTTTCAGCTCCATTATAATCTTATGGGACCACTGTTGTATATGTGATCCATTGTTGACTGAAACATCTTTATATATTTATATATAAATATTTATATATAAACATCTGTAAATATTTCACAATATCACATACATAAAGATGTGTACACATCATTCCATTACAGTATTCCTTTCTAATACCAATTTATATGGCATTAAGACTTGAGCTACCCCAAATCCTTGGATTGAAAATTACTTTAACCTATTATCTTATTTCACTAAATTTTTTTCTAAAAAATAATCTGTGTTTTATCTTCACATTTTTAGCAGTGAGAGTAAGGGAGATTCAGGTATTGAGCAAAGATAAGATCATTGTTAATGTAGCTTTGCTCAAAATCTATACAACTTATAAGATTTTTTGGTCTAAAAGTCTGTCCAATTTATAATTTTTGTACTGTTTTTAGACTAAATGTACTTATAAGAGCAGCCGTATATCATGAAAATCTTTTTTGCATACACCTAACTATGCAAATTAGGACTCTTGGTGTTAAGGACTAAGATAGCTCATGAAGATATCTTTTTGTTGAAGTACCAGATAGTATTTTATAAGTTCCATGTTCTTTATGACAAATTCATTCAATAAATATTAATTATTTACCATTTTCTAGGCTCTGTTGTAGGCCTGAATACATCAGTGAACAATATCCCTACTTTGATGGAGTTTACATTCCATTAGATTAGTTATGTGATTTGGCTTACAAATTAGGTTGAGAGAAGGAAAACTTATTCACATCATTACTATTGCTAGCACTGTGACTAATCAAGTCATTTATTATTCTGAACCTTAATGGTCATGAGCTGCACCATTCTTTCATACAAGAAAAGAAATGTTTTTATATGAAAAATAAAGGAATTTGACCAAGGTCCCTTTCATGAATAAATGCTTTAGTTCGTTCTGGAAGACCTACACTTCAATAAAATTGATTTTATAGGCAAGCAATAGTAGGAACCAGAGTTTGAAGCAGTCACATGTCTTTAGCATGAGACAAACATGAATGAATTTCAGAAACATAATGTTTAATAAAAGAAAGCAGATATAAAAGATATTATATGATGTCATTTATGTAAAGTTTAAAAATAGTTCAAAAATCTCTGTCGGAAGTCAGGATAGTGATTACCCATGTGTGGGGGTTAGTATTGAGAGGGAGCATGCAAGGGCTTCTGGAGTTCCTGTCATATTTTGTTTCTTGATCTGGATGCTGGTTACATAGCTTGTGTTCACTGTATAGAAATTCATAGAGTTATAACACTTATGATTTGTACACTTCATGTATGATATATTGCATTAAAAAACACATATACATACAGAGAGAAAGAGTATGCATGAGAGAACATACTTTGAAAGTATGGTTTCTAAACAGGTTTAATTCTAGTTGTAAGATATTAGATGTTAGATGACCTATTCTTTTGAAATGCTGGGAATTTAGAGATTTTGCTTCCACTTGTGGATACTACATTCTGGGCAAGCAAAACATATATAGAAGAATAAGTTCTTTGATAGAAGTATATTCAGTGTGATAAACAGGGATGATTGGTTCTACCTGAAGGAAGTAGATTTCTGGAAAGTCTTCATAAATAAAGTGACATTTTAGTTGGTAGAGAGAAGGAAGAGGATGCCATTTTAAGGAGAGGGAATTTCATGAGCAAAAACCCATGATGTATTCAGGTAATGATAAAAAGATAACTAGAGTGTAGGGTACATGGTGGGTAGGGGTTAGAGATTAGGCTAGAATGTTGGGGCCAGAGTATGACAAGTCCTGTGTATGGTGCTGAAATGTTTAGACTTATAGGCAGTGGGAACCATGAAATTTCTTTTGTTTTTATGATGTAAGTGGGTCAAAGGTGGAGGATGGATTGAGGGTAAGGCAAAGGAGGATTAGAAGGAAGCTGGTTCAGAGAGTATCATAACAGTCCAAGCAAGAGATAATAAATGTTTGATCTAGGGCAGTAGCTATGAAGATGGGTAGAGATGAATTTCCAAATATTTCAGACATAGAATCAATACCTTAGAGGGTGAGGGAGAGGGATGGGTAGAAGGTAACTCCATTCATTCATTTATTCATTCAACCAATATTTATTGAGTTCCTGCTAGGTGCCTGGCACCATGCTAGACTGGGGAGACAGTGGTAAACAAAACAGAGAAGTTCTCATGGGGCTTACAGTTCAGGGGGGAGACAAATGTTAAGCAAAAATCACATATATGTATAATTGGAAACTGTGGTTATTCAAGGAAAAAATACAAATTGACTGAGGGTATAGACCTAGGGACTTCACTTCATCTGTCCTATACCAGAAGCTTTCCTGAGGAAGCAACAGTTGAGCTGATCTCCGAAGAAAGACTAAGAATTAACATGACAAAAAGAATGGGATCAAGAATTTGAGGCAGAAGGAATTATGTGTGGAGGCCAGTGTGACTGGAGTCCACAGTTGAGGGAATGAATGACAGGTGAGTCTAGAGAGACAGGGCCAGATCATGGGGGACCTTGTAGGTCATGGGAAATACTCCGTTCTTCACAGACCACTAGATTTACTTTTAAAGTAGATCACTCTGGCTATCTGGCTGCAGTGTAATAATGGAAGAAGGTGGCAAAAGAACTAGTACACAGATTAGTTAGAAGCTATATAGTAGTTTGATGAGGGCTTGGATTAGAGTAGATGAGAGTGGAGATGGAAAGAAGTAGACTAATTTGAGAGATATTTGGGAGTTAGAATTAATAGGACTTAGTGATTGACTGGGTATGAGGAAAGGAAAGAGGGAGGTGTCAAGAATGACTCCCAGGTTTCTGGCTTATTCTGGTGAGCATCATTCACTAGTTAGGGAACACTGGGGAGGGACAGGAGAGTGAGGGGAAGAAAGGGATAAATGATAAATTCAATTTGGACTGAGTTTAGGATGCCAATGAGATATCAAGTAGGCAATTGGGAATAGGAGTCTGGAGCTCAGAGAAAGGTTGGATTGAAGACATAAATATCAATATACATGTAGCATTGGGAGCCATGGGTGTGCATTAGGTTTTCCAAGATGAGATTAGAGAGAGACCAGAGGGAAGCTTTGAGGAGCTCCGACATTTAAATTAGGCTGCCTAGAGGAACAAAAGCCAGCAAAGGAGGCCAGGAGTAGCCAGGGAGGCAGGAGGATACCAGGAGAGTATGGTGTCCCAGAAGCCAAAGGAAAAAACTGTTTCAGAAAGGAGAGAGTGCTCATCAATGTTAAATACTGCCGCTTGCTAAATAGTCCAGCTTCCTGCATTCTAGGATCCCCCTGTGTGTGTGGAAGGGGCCTTGTGACTAGTTTGGTCCAATAAACTGAAAATGGAAATGACAAGTAACACTTCTGACTGGAGCATGTGTCAATACTAGGCTCTCAGGAGGTCTCTTTTCCCTCTGGCAAGGTGATCAGTGACATTTGAAATAGTGTCTGCTCCATTGTCTTGGAGTAGTTTGGGTCCTAGCATCTATAGCCTCTGAGTTTATAACTTTGTAGTTTTGAAAGCTATATAGAAATAATTTAATGGTTTTGATAGCTCTTAAAAAACTAACCTTGTTGAATATATTGAAAACTTTTACAGGTGTTGATGGACACCTGGCTTTACTCTTGTAATGAAGAAAGGTCCTCAACAAAAACTATTCTCCAAAGCAAAGATGCCATTATCCTCTCACTCTCCTAGTCCATCGTCTCTTAAATCCAATATGAGATCTCGGTCACTTTCACCTTTAATTGGATCAGAGACTGTGCCTTTTCATTCTGGAGGACAGTGGTATGAGCAAGTTAAGATTACAGATGAAAACAATATGCTTTTGGACCACCAAGACCATAAAGGTACTGCTTTTTTAATCTAAGAATTTGACCACATACTCTAAAGTAGAGATGGAAAAATTTGAGCTTACATTTTTGGCCCAATGTAATATCTATTCTGGTATTAACTTGATCTGTTGTTGTTATTGTCAGAAATTGTCTAAGGAAAGTGGGAAGACTGAGGCTTCTGGGTGAGGGTGAAGATGTCCAAGAGGACTTGGGGAGGGGAATTTCCAGAAAGAGGAAGCTTTATTTCCTGTGGTAGGAGAGTGCCTTAAAGCTTATACCCAAAATTTGCCATCCTCTTTGGTTAGAGGGAGGGTGGGTGAATCTCTTCACTTCAGAGTAGAGTGCCTTAATTCAGTATGAAAATGTTATTCACACTTCAGCTATGCCAGTCTGCTTGTTAGCAAACTACTTATGTCTGAATGGACTGATTTCCACATATGGGACATGCATACATTCCACCCACGTTTTAATTTTTTTCTTAAAAGCATTCTATTAGTCTAGAAATCTGTTCTCAAAAGTGCACTATTCTTTGCTAAGTCATGAAATAACAGCCATCAAACTCTATTGACCTGAATATCTTACCAGTTTCTGTTAATAAACATTAACAGCATTGAGTTTATACTATATCTTTGCTACCAGTTGGTACATTGTTATTTCTAATTTGATTAATGTTTTAGAATATTAGTCATTTTCTTTCCTAGTACAGACCAAGTTGAAGAAAAAAATCATTTTATTTTGAACAAAAATAAATTTAATATTAACATATATAATGGGCTGGGCATGGTGGCTTATACCTATAATCCTAGCACTTTGGGAGGCCTAGGCAGGAGGATTGCTTGAGGCCAGGAGTTTGAGACCAGCCTGGACAACAGTGAGACCCCATTCTCTACAAAAACTTAAAAAGAAAAATTAGCTGGGTGTGGTGGCACACGCCTGTAGTCCCAGCTACTCTGGAGGCTAAGGTGGGAGGATCGCTTGAGCCTAGGAGTTTGAGGTTGCAGTGAGCTATGACGATTCCATTGCACTCTACCCTGGCAACAGAGTGAGATTCTGCCTCAAAATAAGAAAAAAAAAAGTAAGTTATAAATCATAGGGAATCTTTGGCCTACAGCCTGGATCTGAACCCAGGACTTTTTCTGACTCATAAAGCAAGAACCAAGAGGCAATTTTCCTTTTATGGCTACTTTTATAAAATGTAATATGGATTTAACAATCTTTTTTTTTAACAGACAAGGTCTCACTCTGTTGCCCAGGCTGGAATGCAGTGGTGCGATCATAGCTCTCTGCAGCCTTGAACTCCTGGGCTCAAGTGATCTTCCTACCTCAGCCTGCCCAGTAGCTATGACTACAGGTGCGCATCACTGTGTCTGGCTATTTTTTTATTTTTTGTAGAAACGGGGAATCTCTCTATGTTGCCCAGGCTGATCTCAAACTCCTGACCTCAAATGAGCCACCAGCCTCTGCCTCCCAAAGCGCTGGGATTACAGGCCTGAGCCACTGTGCCCAGATGGCTTTAACAGTCATTGACAACAATGTCCAGGAAGGTCATAAGACAGGAGGGGCTATCTATCAAGTTAGTACTTTATCTCTGTAAAATATGTTGAGATCCTCTCTATTTAAAAGAGCAACTAAAAAAGGAAAAAAAAATGAAAAGAGGATTTTTAAGAATTTCAGTGTTTCTGAACTTTAAATTGGAATTTTAAAAAAACGAACAACTTAGTGTCAGTTTATTTTTAAAAACTAACATGAAACCATTGCTAAAAACCTCAGTGATGCATATAGTTAAAAGTGCAAGTTTTATATTATCTGCCTGGGTTGAAGTCCTGGATTTGCACCTCATTATATTAGCTGCAAGACCTTGAACAAATGATTTTTTTTGTAAGTGAGGATATTAATAATTTCTATCTCAAAAGTGTGTTGTGCAAATAAAATTTTTTAAATGTACAGCATTTAGCACAAAACTTGGCCCACAGCCAATATTTATAGTGTGTAATTATCATCATCATTATTATTATTATGGAATGCTATAAAGTAAAATATTATTAAAACATTGTGATTAGAAATAGCCAGCTTTTTTTTTTTACTTTTGCATGGCTTAAAAATTTTTTTGTTATATAACATCAAGACAATTTTTTTAATGATATTTATGTCTTCCTTTACTGATAATGATCTGTTTCTATAATTTCAGGAGCTGATTCACATGCAGGAGTTCGATATATTACAGAGGCCCTCATTAAAAAACTTAGTAAACAGGACAATTTGACCTTGGTAAAATCTCTGAACCTTTCACTTTCTAAAGATGGTGGCAAGAAATTTAGGGTAGGTTACCAACAATTTCTGAGTTATATTATTTTTAATTTTTCTGTGCTCTGCAAAAAGAAACCTCACAAAGATTAGGATCCTAATATCACCTAATTTTTAGCAGACCTTTTATTGTTTCCAGTGAAAGTTCTAAATCAGAAATTTGACACCTCCAAATTCATAACTTTCTATTGCCTAATATTCTATATATTATTGACTCTCTCTAGGGAAGGGATTGGCAAACTATAGCTTGCAGGCCACATTGGGCCTGCTGCCTATTTTTATAAACAAATTTTATTGGAACACAGCCACACTCCTTTGTTTACATATTGTCTACGGCTATAGTAGCAAAGCTTAGTTGTTGCCACAGAGACTATATGGCCCACAAAGCCAAAAATATTTACTATCTGGCCTTTTACAGAAAAAGTTTGCTAATCCCTGCTCTAGAGTATTTACTACCTTATTCATAAACTATACAACATGAACACATTGTAATAGGCAACTTAATTTCTTTAACTGGAAAAAATAAAACTTTGATTCCTACCCAGGTTATTCATAAAGATTAATTCCAGAAGGGTAAAGAGCTAAATGAAAACAAAGAAAAACAAAAAACCAACCAACAAAAATGCTATAAAAGTATTAGGAAAGAATATATGAGACTATTTTTAACATCTTAGAGTGGAAAAGGCCCTCCTAAGCAAACACTAGCCCTAATACTAGAAGGAAAAACATTAACAAGTTTAGCTTACATAAAGATTTAAAAGTTGTGTTTAATGAAAGACATCTTTTAAAAAGTTGAAAGAAAAGCGACAAACTGGCAGGTATTGTTTGCAACATATGTAACAATATCCACATAATGTAAAGATTTCCTACAACTCAGTAAAAGAGAGAGAGAGACAAATTCAATGGAAAATGTGCAAAGGATTTGAACAGTCAAGTTCAAAAAATACTTTGAATGGCCAATATTAGCATGAAAATGTGTTCAACTCATTAATGTCAAAGAAATCTTGGATAAAACTGTTAACTAAAAAAAAATTAATGAGGTCTATGCTTTGGAAAAAGGAGTTTTATTTCTCACAAAGGGCAGCAACTTTTGGGGCAGCCATTCCAACAGGTTGGAAAGCAGAGCCCCAGCCAGAAGCCAGACACTCGTGCTTCAAAGAAGAGACAAAGGGGAACAGGATTTTATACTGAGGGTGGTGATCAAATATACATATTCAACAAGCTATAGGAGGAGTCACGAATATTTATGAAGGGAAGTCATATGCATGTAATTGTGCTTTATCTCTTCCATCCCGCCATGGCTAGGAACTCAGTTTTAAGGTGTTTCTGGGGTCCTCTTGGCCGAGAGGGGTCTATTCAGTTAGCAGAGGGCTTACGATTTTATTTTTAGTTCACAAAACAATAGTTTGATACCATTTTCCATCTTTTATATCTAATGGACAAGACTTGAAAAGATTATTTCAGTATTCAGAAAGATGTGGGAAATGAGTAGTCTCATATGTTTTTAGTGGACATATAGATTGGTACAGCATTTTCAGAGGATGATTTGGTAGTATTTACCAAAATTTCGAATGTGCTTATTCTTTGATTCAGCAATTGAGTTTATATTCACTGACCCAGCAAGTCTACTCCTTGATGTCTATTCTACTGTTATTATTTGCAAATGCATACAAAAATGTCAGTAGAGTAGTGTTTATTAAGTATTATTTAATAGAAAAATTAGAAATAACTAAAGTGTACTAATAGAGGATTGGATAAATAAATTATGGTACCATGAAATACTATGAAGTTTTTTAAAAAAAATGAGTTATAACTCTGTGTTAATATGGAAAAATGTCCATAGTACATTCAGTGAAAAAAAAAAATTCTAAAACATTTTATTAAGTACGGTCTCAAAATATTTTTAAATATTCTGTTTTTCTATATGTGTACACATGGATATAAATGAATAGAAAGTTCTGTATGTATACATACCAGCCTCTTAGCAATGGTTACCTTTGAGCAATGGGATTTGGGCAGGGAGGGGTGGGTGTGGGGACTTGATGAGAGCTTTTTATGTTTTGTCTGAAATTTTTGCTAGCGTATATTCAGGTCTTCTGTAATGAGAAAGAAAAAAAGGAAACATGTTGGAGTTCAAAAGTTTCAAAAATGAAGTATCAAATTAGTAAATAGTTACTGTGTTGTTATTGTATGTCAGGCATTATGTTAAACTATGGGGGTAGATACAGAGGTAAATAATCTCTGATCTCTGGGAATTTAGGGTTTAGTGTGAAGAATGCCTATATTTAAGAGGAGAAATAGTGAGGGAGAGTCAGAGAGAGTGCATAGGACAGGCCAAGTCAATGAGAAAGCCTGAGGGAGCTACTGGGACAGAAGATCCAAGAGTATGATGAATGGAAGCCAAAGAAGGGGGAACTTCAGGCAGGAAAAGATGATATAAAATGCTACAGAATAATCAAATAAGAACGAAACATAGAAGTCATTTGGACTTGGCAGCTAAAGAGTCTTTCCTTCTGTTTCTTGAACCCACTATGTTTGTTCTTTTAGGGCCTCTGCGATTTTTTTTCTCAGCGTGGTATTTTCTGCCCGCAGATGTTCGCACTGCTGGCTTCTTGTTATTAAGTTCTCGACTCAGTGTACTTCCTTTGGGAGGACTTCTCTTACCACCCAATCACAATTAGTTACCCCCTCCTCAGTTGTGCTGTCTTATTCTTTCAGTCAACAAGTATTTATTTCAGTCACCCATTATGTGCCAGGCAGTAGTGCTACATCAGTGAACACAACAGACAAATTTGTCCTCTTGGTGCCTTGAATTTTGTCACAAGATGTTTTTCTTTATTTTCTTGTTAGTACTGTTTGCTGTCTGAAAATCTTATTTGCTTGTTTATTTGTTTGTTGATTGTCTGGCTCCTTGAATGAGAACAATAACCTTATTTTCCTTATTCACTACTTCATTTCCAGTACCTAGAACAGTTCCTGGCTCATAATCCATGTTTGATAAATATTTGTGGAATGGATGAATGAATGGTAATCTTGGGGAGAACATTTGAATACATTGCTGTGGTAGAAGATGTATTGCCTTACCAATACAGGTTGAGCATTCCTAATTCAAAAATCTGAAATCTGAAGTGCTCCAGAATCCAAAAATTTTTGAGCACCGACATGATGCTCAAAGGAAATGATCATTGGAGCATTTCAGATTTTGAATTTTTGGATTTGGGATGCTCAGTTGGTAAGCATAATGCAAATATTCCAAAATCTTAAAAAATCCAAAATTTGAAATACTTCTGGTCCCAAGCATTTCAGATAAGGGATACTCAGCCTGTAGTATAGGAGTGATTGAAAGGTAGAACAAGCAAATGTAGACAATTCTTTTGAGACCATTCTTGGCAAATAAGGGAGATAAGATGATGGCTTGAAAGGAAAACAAGTTTAGTGCCAGGTGATTTGTTTTATATAGAAGAAATCTGAGCATATTAAATGTAAAGTCTATGCAGCAGGGAGAAATTGTCTAGTTCACTGCCATATCCCCAAATTGTCTAGTTCATTGCCTGGTGCCATACCTTGTATGTAATAAATGCATAGTGAATATTTGTTGGAAAATGACTGCTTTTAAACTTGAGGGGAAGATCCAGGGAGAGAAAGAGATTGAATATGCAAGGGTGTTGGGGAGGAGGTCAGTGAGATACATATGCAAGAGCATATGTACCTAATTTAACTTAAAAAAGAAGAAAGCTATCTTAGGCCAGTTTTTTTACTGCTGTAACAGAATATCACTCCCACAACAACTATTAGGCCCTCATGACCTAATTACCTCTTTAAAAACCTCTTAAACACTGTTATATAATCTGTCGTGGGATTAGTTAAAACAAAACAAAACAAAAAAACACTGTTACAGTGGCAATTTAATTTCCACATGAGTTTTGGAGAGGACATTAAAACCGTAGCCTTATCTCTTGGAAGAAAGGAGAAGAGGAGGAGGAGGGAGAGTCATAGAAAAGTTGAGGCAGAGGGAATGATAGTGGGGGAATTCTTGTCGGATAGTCTTGAGCTTCTTAGTATGTAGGAAGTATTGTAGTCGCTGAGGGGCAAGGAGAGTTTGGTGGCTTGAAGAGAGTTGCTACTCCTGGTCAAGAAGAGCTGTACCAAGGAACTGTCCAGTAAACAGTAAGGTTTATTATTTTCTGATGACTGATTAAAGCAGCCCCTAATGCATGCACTTAAATATTTTGCTTTATGTCAAGGCATCTGTTGTGTAATATTTATTCATTTATTTCCAATTAGTATATCGAGAATTTGGAAAAATGTATTAAACTTGAAGTATTAAATCTCAGCTATAATCTAATAGGGAAGATTGAGAAGATGGACAAACTGTTAAAATTACGTGAACTCAACTTATCGTATAACAAAATCAGGTGAGTAAATACTTCCTTAGGTGCCATTGCAGGGTCTTCTTTCTTAGAGAGGTAGATGAATGCTACCCACATTACTGAAAGAATCCTTTGAAACAGCAGATACTTTGATCTTTATTCATTGATAATCTAGCCCTTCACATGTGGTAACTGTCTTTATGTTTTGGTGTTACTAAAGTACAGAATAATATCTTATCTAGCATTATCAAAGAAGGAGATACATTTTTTGAGCACCAAATTTTATCTTAATTTTATTTTTGACAGGAAGTTTACCCAGATATCATCTGTGATTCACTGCCTTATTACATAAAGAATGTTGACATGAAGCAGAGTGTTGTAACCCTGCCATTTTGATTCCAAAGATATTTTAACCCGTTTTGATCTTGGGTCTTTATCCTGATGTTCTTTGATCACTGCTACAAGAATTATACTCTCAGTCTTGTTTCCAATTCATAATAAACATTTCTGTGAGAAATCAACATACTAAAACTGACAGTGGCTAAAACTGCATATAGAAAACTTGATATAGACAAAATAATGCAATAATCAAATTATGAAAATCTTAATATCTGCATGCTTTCTGCCTTGGTAAATATGATGGCCAAGAAAATAAAACAAAAAACTAACAGTAGGAGAAGTTCTAATAAGACAAAAATGAAATGAAAAAAAAACTTATTAATGAATCAAACTCTTAATATAAAATTTGTATAAAAAGATTTAATTCTGATGAAAATAATTTCAGCAAGATGAAAATAGAGAAGCTTAGAAATATTTGCCCAGTATAGAGAGAAGCTTAGAAGTATTTGCACAGTATAGAAAATTGACCAGGAAATTAAATTGGACATAATTTGGGAAAATTTTATCAATCGAAATTCATCAATATGGGTGATAATTGTTTTATTAATTTAAATATTCTGATTAAAATACTTATATTCATAAACACAGTATTATTCTAGGGGCTCTCCTATCCTGCTGGTATAGCTAATCTTTTTGTGATGACTTAAGGGAATAATTAAGGACAGCTTCTCTTGGGTAGGCCTGTAGCACATAGCACAGTGTGCTGTTGAATTTCCCAGCTCTCCCCTGGCTATCTTCTAGTACTTTTCATAGTAGTCCATGAGATTGCCATGCACACACTCTTCTTTTCTGTGTTATGTAGTCTTGAAGTCCGGTAGTAAGATGGGTAGAATTCCTGGCATGATAATGTAGGGTTGGCAGTTTAGCTGTTCTGGTAAATTTGACTTTAGCCACTTTTCTTTGTTCTCATTTATGAAAAGAGTTGATAAATTATAATTATGGAAAAAATATCACATGGAACCAAGGCTGTTTATTCTAAAAATACAATGGAGGGACTCTATCATTGTACTTACTAAATTTAATTTTATTTTTTGGTTTCCAGCAAAATTGAAGGCATAGAAAATTTGTGTAATCTGCAAAAGCTAAATCTTGCAGGAAATGAAATTGAGCATATTCCAGTATGGTTAGGGAAGAAGTTAAAATCTTTGCAAGTCCTCAATCTGAAAGGCAACAAGATATCATCGGTAAGTTATTCAAAATAGCAAGAATTTTTTTCGTATTTTTGGACTTGTTGAAAAGTAAAAGACTAAAAATCTAAGTTTTATAAAAATGGGATTTCTTCTTTTTTCATGTCGTTGACCCTTTGACGAAATACCAAATTCAGATATAATGTAGGATTCTCTAGAATAATTAAATACAGGCAGTCCTCATTTTGCATGGGTTCCACAGTAACTAAGAATTAATCTCTTAGCATTTTTATATTTATCATTTCATTTGAGCCTTATAACATTCTTGTTAAGGCGGTAATACAGGGATTGTTTTTATAATACTATTAGTTAGATGTATCATCTTATTCCCATTTTACAAGTAAAGTCTCACAGACGTTAAGTCCCTTACCTAAAGTCACAGCATGTACCAGAATCCAGATCACTGAATGCCTAGAACAGAGTTCTTTTTTTTCTGACAATATTACCTTGTAGTAAAGTTCTCAAATTTATGAATTAATCTTGATAATGATGTTAGGTGTTATAAGAGGTTGATCACTAGCTTTTTATAGTAGAACAACTTTGTTATCATGGTTCACATAATTGGATAATGATGTATATTTTTCTCTGGAGTATAATTTATGATTTTCTTATGGTATTTATTTACAGTTAGGTGTTCAATAAGCATTTGCTTAGTAAAAACATAAATTTATTTAAAAATTGTATTAAAATTAGAAAAATCATGCTATAATTTAAAGAACATCAGTTATAGAATAGAAAATGAAAGATGTGACTTCAAGTATGGGCCTAGACTTGCCTTCCATGTCCTTGGAGAATTCCTTAATCCTTCTAAAACTCATTGTTTAAATTGGAGAAAAGTTAATTCCTATACTGCCTCCTTTACCAGAGGTATTATGTGGCTCAGATGAAAGGATAGATGTGAAAATGCTTTTAAAACTTTAAAACACACTGAATAACTCTAAGGCTGTATTCCTTAAACCTTCACCAGTGGAGGCCAATAATAATAAGTAACATTTATTTAAGACTGTATTATTAACAATATATGCTTTTTTATTTCATCTTCATAAAGATCTGGTAAGGTGACTCTACCATTTCACTATGACATACCAAGAGCCTCAGAGCCCAAGCCTCATACCATGTTGTGCAGGATCACCTTGGAGCTCTTGAAGCTTATGGGATGATGGGAAGAGGTAGCCATGAATCTAAAATTTGCTACAAATATTTCTCAAAATATTTGATCTTTAGGTAGTACTCAGTGTCACTGAGTAATGGGAAAAATCATTCAATAAATAAATATTCATTTCTAATTTTGTATGATGTTCTCAACCTAGTTTATATCTGATGTTGGCATCATTAAGAGTGATGCATATTCACTTAGAAGTTTTATCTGTACAAGTTATTTGGAATTCTGTTTGTGAAACAGAATTCAAAATAACTAGTTTATTTGGTAAATTCCCTTTTGAATAACATAAGAATCTTACTTTAAAAATGTGAGTATCTCTACATATCCTTATGTCTTTTAACTATCAATTATAACTCAGTTATCTAAAGATTTCTCAAAATCTTTTTATAGCCATTCATTTTTAAATTTATTCAGTCAATCGTATAATGAAAAGACAATGGGTTTAGAGTTACACAAACTTGAATTCAGGTCCTGTTTATTCACTTCCAGGCTCTGAGCTTTGGGCAAGTCACCTAACTTTTTTGATCTTCAGTTTCTTCATCTGTAAAATTAAGAGGATACTTACATCCTAGGTTGTTGTGAGGAGTCACACATGAAATGGTATATGGAAAATGCACAATACTACCCTGATACACTATATATACTCATATACTCCCTTTCTGTCCCTGCCCTCACACCACTACTTTTGAGTAATTGGTTTCATGAATAGATTCCTTGCCATATTAAGAGAAATTTCCTTAATTATTACTTCCTTTAGGTATGTTTATGATTTTTAAATTAAATTATACCAATACTAATGTTTTATCATTTCAGCTACAAGATGTAAGCAAGCTGAAATCACTTCAAGATTTGACTTCTCTGATCCTAATTGAAAATCCAATTGTGACCCTTCCTCATTATCTCCAGTTTACTATTTTCCACCTCCGTGCACTGGAAAGTTTGGAAGGTCAGCCAGTAACCACTCAGGATAGACAGGAGGCTTTTGAGAGATTCAGTTTAGGTAAGATGACATTTAAACTAAATTTGCATGAGGGAAGAATTTGCTTTCAGGAGTTATCTAGAAAAATGTATTATGAACTTCATAATGCTATTAAAATGCACATGGAAAATGGTGCCTTAGGTCAATTAATTCAACAAATACTTATTGAGCATGTACTGGGCACCAGGTACTGTACTTGGTACTAAGGATACAATAATGAGCAAGACATACGGTGCTGGCCTTCATGCAACTTATGTTTTAGTGGAGAAGACAGACAAAAAGCAAATGAACCCAGATAAAGTAACAGAGGGGAACCCCCTTTGTGGTATAAAGGAATGGCTCTCTGAGGAAGTGACATTTAAGCTGAAGGCAAAGGGAAGAAAGAGTTAGCCATGTGAAGAATGGCATTCAGGAAGGTGGAGCAGCTTGTTCTTTGAGCTTAGAAAGACCCAAGTGAGTTCAAGGAACTGAAAGAAGATCAGAAGGATTGGAGGATAGCTCAAGAAAAAGTTTGGAGAGATAGGGAGATATAAAAAGGCACAGGACCTTGGGTGCAGTGGATTTTATTGGATTTTATTCCCGGTGCAGTGGAAAGTCACTGATAATTTTTAAGCAGAGATGGGACATGAGATCCAGTTTATATATGAAGAAGATAATTTTTGATGCATGATGAAGAATGATGTGGGGCAGGACAAAATGGAGATGAAGGGAACTGGTAGGAGGCTAGTGCAGTAATCTAGGCTAGAGTCTATGCCATACCACCCTGAACGTCCCCAGTCTCATCTGATTTTGGAAACTAAGCAGGGTTGGGCCTGGTTAGTACTTGGATAGGAGTAATCCAGGCTAGAAATGTGAGTGGCCTGTATTTAAGTGGTGGGTATGGAAATGAAAAATAGATGGATCAATTTTGAAGGTAGAATCAGCAGCACTTTCTAATGGATTGGCTAATTCTCAGCCTGTCGTTTGAGTAAGTGGCTAGATGATGACATCATTTATAAAAATGGATGAATTCAGAGTTTCCTTTAGGACATGTTGAGTTTGAAATGTCTGTGAGGCAACCAAGTAGGTGTCAAGTAGAGAGTCAGAAATGTGAATCTGGAGTTTAAAGAAATCTGGACTAGAGATGTATATTTGGGAGTCATCAGCATAAAAGTGAAATTTAATTCCATGGAAACCAGCTCATTCAGGCAGGGGTTGAGATGAGGAAGAAGAGCAGCCAGTTAAGGAAACTGAGAATGAGAGGCCAGCAAAGTAGGAGAAAACCAGGAAATAGGGGGTTGCAAAAGCCCAGAGAAGAAGGTTTCAAGAAAGGAAGTGGTCAACCATGTTGAATGTTGCTGAGACATGAAGGGAGATGAGCAGAGAAGTGCTTTAGATTGGCGACATGTGATGATGATCTTGACAGGAGCAGTCAAGGAGTGGTAGGGCCAAAGGCTAGATTATAACAGGTTGAAGAGTGAATGAGAGGGAGACATTTGCCTGAAGATTTGAAATTTCCTCCCACAATGTCTCTCCCCTAGTACTTAATATGTGAGGTTTTTTTTAAAGTTTAAAAGTTAAAAAAAAAATTAAAAATTCACCAGTAGCTTCCAGACCAGGAAATTGGTAGAAACAACGAGTGCAGTAAACCTCAAAGCCAATAATCAGAGAAACAAACAGAATATTCAAGAGCAGAGTAGAGAAACAAGTCATGGCTCAATTCTTTTGGTCCTTGAGAAGACAAGAGAAAAAGATTAGAGAAAAGAGGAAAAATTATCCCTTGGTAGAAGGGACACTTTCTCCATCAGAAAGGAGAGAAGATATGTGCGTGTGTGGGTAGTTTTGTTGCTTTAGTGGTGGGAAAATAAGGGAGTTCCCACTGATGGGGTCATTTTCTCAATGAAATGTGAGGTCATCAGCTGACAGAAAAAAATAGAAAAAGATGTAAGGGAGGTTTAGGGAGAAACGGAAAGGTGTGAAATAGCCATTTTAGAGTATTGGAAATGAGCCTGTATGTTCAACCATTTGAAATTGATGTTAGTCTGTTTTGACCTACAAAAATGGCAATTTCATATGGTTTGATCCAATACTCAAGAAACATGGCAAATTTCTAATAGTTTAGAATCCCCCTAACATTTGTTATTCTGAAGTTTATGTTTTGGAATCATTAAAAATATAAATAATGCCAAGGAAAGTCATCATATAAATATACTATTGGGGGAAATGTTTAAATTACTATGTTTAATAAACTTAATAATAACCTAAATAGTAAACATAAAAAATAAAAATAGTAAAAAATAAAAACAAATAAAATAGTAAATATAAAAAATTGTGACTAAATAATAAACTAAATAAATAAAATAAGTAATAAACTAAATGTTCATTCATGACTTCAAATATTAATTAGAAGCCTTTAATGTGCTGGGCTGTTAGGATCCTGTGGTGAGCCACATAGATGCACTTTCTGCTTTTGTGAAGCTTTAGTGGGGAAGACAGACAGCCAAGCTATTTAATCACATTTTACAACTCCCTGTATCACAAGGGCTGTAGCACAAGTTCAGGGTGGCAGGGGAGCATCTCTGAGAAGCATCTAACTTCAGGGTCAGGGCAGGCTTCTCAAAATGTTATTTGAAACTTAAGATCTGGAGGATATAAAATAAAATAGCCCAGTAGGAGATAAAGGAAGATAGTTCCAGGCAAAAGGTGTGAGTAAAAGCCTGTAGGTGAAAAGAGGCATCACAAATCTGAAGAACTGGAATCATTTTAGGAAAGCTGTAGTTGAGTATGCTTGAAGATGAGGCTGAAGACAGGAGCCTTGTCAGCTCTTCATGTAAGCTTTCTGGGTCTCATCATAAGAAGAAGCCTTTGAAGGATTTTAAGATAATACGGTGTTTTGCAAACATGTTTGCAGTATCCTTTAAATGTAATTACTAATATCAAATAAAATAGCAGATGTTTTTTAAAGGGGATCTGGGGAAGAAACTTCATTTATCAACACGCTGATTGGATTAAATACTTGGAAGTAAAGTATTATCTTTTTAAAATGTCATCCAAATGATAATAATGCTTTCTTGCCTTTTAATATAAATCAATTTCAAGCTCAAGATAGTCTTTTTCCCCAAAACCATGATGGATAATTTTATAATTAGAACTGTATTAACATTATTCTTAGGCTTTTTTTGCTGTTGTTTTAAGAAATATTCTTACCTTTTTTCAAGTAGGAAATATAGTGATAAAATATTAAATTTTTATTGGCAGAAGAGGTAGAAAGATTGGAAAGAGATTTGGAAAAGAAGACGATGGAAACTGAAGAGCTTAAGAGCAAACAAACAAGGTTCCTTGAAGAAATTAAAAATCAAGATAAACTGAACAAATCATTAAAAGAGGAGGCCATGTTACAGAAACTGAGCTGTAAGGAGCTAGAGAGTGACCTGAACACAAAAAATGAATTGGTAAGTTCATATTTTCCATTGTTTTGGCTGTGTTCTCTTAAGACAGAGAATGCTTTGCCCTTCAGTGTAAAAATACTTCCTGACCATAGAATGGGGAAGATGTGGTTTAACAGAAATATGTGCAAAAGGCTTTATGAATTGTAGTTGATTGTGCACTCTGTGATAAGGCTTCCTGAAAGACTAATGCTGTCTCGGGCTGCGTTAAGTGAAGTATGGTATCCAGAACAAAAGGGGAAGGTGACACCCCACACTATGAGGACTTAATGAGACTGCCTCTAGATGTTTGTATTTTTTTTTAAACAACACAGGTGAGATTGTACATTGGCAAAAACTTTTAGAAGGCAGTTTGGCGAAATTATCCAAATTTTAAACAGACATACTTGATATCTCAGAGATTCCATTTCTAATAATATATTCTGTAGAAATGGTAGCAAGAATATGTAAAGATTTTACACATATATGTGCATATGTACATACATATGTATAGGTAAACACACATACACATATATAAGGATATTCACTACAACATTGCTCATATTAGCAAAAATCACAGGTAACTAAAATGTTCCTTAGTGGACTTTCATGTGGTAGAATAGAGTGTTGCTGTTAATAAAATGAGGTAGAGCTGTCTGTCATAACATGGAAGGATGTCTAACACATTTTACTATGTGAAAAAAAGCAAGTTGCAAAACAGTATATCAAATATGATGCTATATCTAAAAATACTTAGTATGTTTAGAGAAAAATGGCAGAATATACACCAATCTCTTATTTCTGAGGAGTGAAACTGTAGAACACTTTCAAATTGCCCTTTATGCATATCTATAATATTTAACTTCTGCATAATTTGGCTTTATGGTTGAAGTAGGAAAAAATATATTAAAACAGAAAGATTTAGACAAACTGGATAGCGTATGTTTAGAAGTGACTGACCCAGAGGCTTCAAACTCTTGAGACTGTGTTAAATGAGGACTGAACAAAAGAACAGGGGTGTTCAGGCTGGAGAAGAGGAGACCCAGTGAGCTGTGAGAATGGCTGTCAGATATTCAAAGGACTATGTCATGAAAGAGGGACTAGAGTTATATACTAAGGCCCCATGAGATAAAAATAAGACCTGGTAAATGGAATTATAGTAAAACACTACAATTTTCATTTAGTAATAAAATAGAAATTTCCAATAGCTGTCCTGAGATAAAATGTGATAACTGTGGATTGTGTTTGCTGTCACTGAAACAGGCAGAGGCTGGCCGGCCATATTCTCAGGGTTTGGGGGAAAGATCAAGAATATTAGACAGGGAAATGGACTAAATGACTGTAAAAGGTTTTTTCAGCCAGAGAATCTGATTCTGTAAACTTAGGCTATTTTCCTGAAGGAAAAAATAACTATTGATATCCTCCTCATTTTTTTTTCTTTTGATAATTCCTTATTCTGATCTATTTCTAACTTAGAGAATTATACTTACCATATAACTAATAGAATCCTAGATGCATTTATCCTTTCTGCATCTCCCTGTCAAGACTGGCATTCTTGCTTAATTATTGGTTTTGTTAATAAGAATTCGGCCTAATCACTTATTTTTTTTAACAAGGAGAAAAGAATGTTCCCTCCTCTGTGTGGGGAAGGAAATTGTTACTTGAAATATGATTCTTAACTACCTCCTTCTTGAATGCCTCTTTGCCTAAGAAAAAAGGTAATTTATACCAGGGGGACATGATGGAAAGACAGGACAGCTTCCCCAGCAATGTTATTCAAATGTTCATAGCATTTGTTGGTTCTTTCACATGCCTTTTATTTGAAGATAGCTTTCAAATATCTCAGCTGCATTCTAAAGGCATATATTGATGATGTTAATAATTAGATGATAATCAGTGGTTCTAGATGATACATACTTCTATTGTTCTCCATTCCATAATAAAGTAGAATAGATTTCCAGGTGTGGTAGTGTGTACCTGTAGTCCCAGCTACTTGGGAGTGAGGCAGGAGGATTGCTTGAGCTGAGAAGTTGGAGACCAACCTGGGCAATACAGTAAGATCCCATCTCTAAAAAAAGAAATAAAAATTTTAAAAAATAACCGAGAATGGATGGATGAGTAATGAAACCAGTGGAGAATTACATGGCAATCAATTTTATTTAAACAGTGAACTTTGTGTGCCATGATATAACATTTGTATTTAAAATACAAAAATGAAAAACAGTACTTACTGTGGTATCATGTGACATTTGTAAACATTTAATAAATTTTCCTGAGTTACAGTTCTTTTTTGGAACATACAATCTATCTTTTATTACTAAGATAAAAGAACTTTATAATTTCTGTATGATGACTCCCTGTTGCATGTTAGTCAACCCATTGAAAAAATTGGCAAAATGTTGTGTCTTAAGACTGCACTATCCCAAAATTATGGATTGTTTTGATTGCCTGTTTCTTTATTTTGCTTATTTATAATGTTGATATGTTTGTGCTATGAATAAATGTTTTGTAAATTGTCAGCAGTTTTTACTTGTTTTTTCTCTGTAATGTTAGAAGTCAGATTGTGCTCTTCTGTGTCATTATGTTATTTTTATCATTAACCACTTAAAAACATGTTTATATACAAAATTCATGTATGTTTATTATAACAAATTTAGAGAATACAAATATATACAGTAGAAATGAAAGTCCCCCCCATTCCCCAGATGTTAGTATATATCTTTTTGGTTTTCCATGCTCCTATACATATATGTAATTACATAATATATATTACAGTACATATTTGTAATTACATAATATATGTGTAATTAAGCACATTATACCCTTGAATATTTTTGTGATTTTTCTTTACAGAGGAATCTTACTATATACAATCATCCCTCAGTATCTGTGGGGAATTGATTCTAGGACCTCCCACAGATGCTCAAATCCTTTATGTAAAAGGGTGTAGTATTTGCATATGACCTATAGACATCCTCCTGTATACTTGAAGTCATCTCTAGAGTACTTATAATAACTAATAAGATGTAAATGCTATGTAAATAGTTGTATTGTTTTGGGAATAATGACAAGAAAAAAAAGTCTGTACGTGTTCAGTACAGACACAACCATTCTTTTTTTTTTTTTTTAAGTATCTTCAATCCACAGTTGGTTGAATCCGCTAATGTAGAATTTGGATACGGAGGGCTGACTGTATATTATTATTCTGCCTCTTATCTTTCACAAAACAGCATATGTGTGGACAGCTCTCCAAGCTAAAAAAATATATATATGCATATGTAAATCTTTCTCATTCTTTTTTATTTCTAATTCTTTTTAAAGTCAATGTTGTATTCCATTAAATGGATCCTCCATAATTTAGCCTACTTCTAATGATGGATATTTAGGTTGCTTCCACATTTTTGTGTTCGAGACAGTGCTATAGAGAAAATCTTTGTGTGTGTTTGTTTGTATACACCTTGTGCATTCATACTAGTATTTCTTTAGCATAAAGCATGGTAAGTGGAATTAGTGTGTAATTTGCATTAAAAATTTTGATAAATGTTAATGAACACTTCAACAAGCTTATAACCATTTTACATTTCCTCAGCAGTGAGTGAAAGGGCCCAATTTCCAACTAGGTATTGTTATTTTGAACTTGTATTATACATATGATAGAAAAAAGTGGAATCTTGTTATTGTTTTAATTTCAAATTTCTATAGTTGTTGAAGAGTTGAGTATTGCATGTGCATTTATTGGCTATTTTGTATTTCCTCTTTAAATTGCCAGTTCATATTGTTTTGCTTATTCTTCTGTTATTCCAAAGAACTATCATATGTTTAAAAAAAAAGAAATCTGGGTCTCATTCTAAGAGCTTACATTTGAAAAACATTTTTCATTATCTTTTGCAGAATATCTGATAATATCATATATAATTTTATGACTTTTCCAGTTTTATAAAGTATTTGCTCATGCAATAGGCTAATTAAAGTATAAAAGAAAAGTACCATTGAAGTAAGTCTTCTGGTGGCCATTTAAACCATAGTAGTCCCCCTGTCCTGCCACCCATAAATATTAACTGAATTTACTTTGTCCTTTTGCAGGTTATTTAATTCCTATCCTTTAGTTTCCTTATTTTTATTTATTTTATTTTATTTTTATGGCCCCCCGAGCTGTAATTTTTTTCATGGCCCCCCTGAGCTATAACAGTTTCTTGATTTTTAAAATGAGGATGATTTACCTGTCCTGCTAGCCTCACAGAGTTGTGAGGATTTAATGATGTAATGAATGTGAAAATAATTAGAAATGAATCAAGCTAAGTAATAGAAGGTGGTTAATCTATAACTCATGGTTTTAGTGATGATAAAATGTGTCCATGTAAGAATATCACAAGTATTAATAGCCATATCTTCCTACAGTATGTTGTCAGTAATGAGCAACTTATATTATTACAGCTTAACTCTCTGGAGTTCTCCAGGTGACAGTATCTGTTTGCTTCTTTCTCCTTTTAGCCCTTGTCTTGGTTTCTTGCAGGCCCTTTTCTGGCTGATTCTTTATTCTTCCTTAAAGGTAGTTCTTTCAGGGCTGAACTGCACACTATGTTTGTCATGGTTTGCATGATAACTTGTATTAATATGCTTGCTTACATTTTAAGTTTTGAAACTGGCTTGCCTCCTCGGGAAATGTGCTTGTGTGTGTGTGTATTATTTTTTTAATGGATGTGTACATACGAAAGTAAATTTGAATATGGAGAAAAGAATTTGTATTATTTTTATGATTGGTAAATATGTTACCTGCAGTCAACTCTTGATTATCTACAGCCAATACTGCAACTAGCCTACTTTCCAGTGCATTTGACTCCTATTTTGCTCTCATTTATGCGTTTCTTCAACAGATATTTATTGAGTGCTTACTATATGCTAAGCCTAGGGCTGTAAAAGACACAATAGTACTTTGAAATGCACAGACTGTTTATTATTATTTGCCTACAGAGACCAGTCCATGCATTCTCTGTGATACCAGTTACATTTGCCTTTTGTTTTCCCCTATTGCCAACAAGCTTTGAGGAGAGAAGCCTAAGATTAGTTGACACTGTTGGTTGTGAATTGCTTTCTTGAGACTCAAGGACTTACAAGCATTCAGTGAGAAATATCAGTGTGGGTAATGTGCTGGACACCCTGCAACAGGACATGGGAGGCGGCATGGTACGATAGGCAGAGTGTTAGATTTGAAATCAGGAGTCTTGGAATTGAACTCTGCGTCTTCTACTACCAGCTATGCAGTTGGGCAAGTTATTTAACTTCTCTGTGCAGCTTTTATCATCTCATAGGGTGGTTGTGAAGATTCAGTGAAACAACATATGTAAAATGCTTAGCACAGTGTCTGGCACACAGTGAGTACTTGGCTCAATGTTACCTGTTATCCAAGCTAGCATTACTTCCATTTTGACGGATAATCAGGAGGTGACTGTAAAGTAAATCATGCACGACTTTGTTTTCCTGGGCCTTGTAAAATGTTCATGTTTGTTTATATATTATTCTCTTCAGCTTGCATTTTTATATTAATGAAAATTTTCTGCATGTTTGTTATCTGATCTCTACTATCAGACACTGGCAAAAGATAAAAAAATCACTTAGTGGACCTTTGAAATGAACTCAAAGGACTGGTTTAGTAGAAAGGGGGCTAGTATTGCTAGTTAGTTAATAAAATATTTACCCTCTGCCACTAATCTAATATATGTCTTTTGACAAGTCAATTCACCAATCTGAGATTTAATTTCTTTGTTTATAAATTCATAGAATTAGATTGGATGATTTTTTTCTTCTCCCAGCTCTAAAAATTTCTAAGGATAACTAAAAAGTTATAGTTGTAATAGAATTACTTTATTAAAAATTTAATATTATATGTTTGGATCTGATTGACCTTATTCCTGTTCCTTACCCTCTATTACAAAGAATAATGTTCTGAATACTTAAAACTGAGATGCCATCAGCCACAAATACCACAGCAACAACAGTACGACAATTAAAACCAACCTCTTACTTTCCTCCTCCTCACCCCTCCTCATTCCTCTGTAGTTAATGTCAAGTATCATTTTCCCCCATGATTTGAAGCTATCATTAAAATAGAAGAATAAGTTCAATAAATTAGTGCTAATTATTGAGAAATCAGGAATTTTTGTGTAACTTAGTAGGCCAGTTACACAAAAATAATTGATACAGTTATTTTCATGTTTAGATAAAACGAATTTAAATGACCTTTAAAATCTTTATTCATTGTGTCCTGAGACAGCATGTAAACTTCAAAGGTCTTTTACGTGATCTCTTATGATAATTTTGTATTTCATTTTTATAGTATTTTAGAATTAAGATAAAGTGTTCTGAATGTTGTGTGGTTTGCTATGGAGTTTTAAAAAATATAATTTTTAGTTATGATGAGAACTTGCCCTATCATTACACCTTTATACTAACTTACTGATATGATATATTGTCTCATAAATTGGGCTAATAGCTAAAACAGAAGACCATGGAACTAACACGAGCATGTCAGAAGCAGTATGAGCTGGAACAGGAATTGGCCTTTCATAAAATTGATGCTAAATTTGAGCCACTAAATTATTATCCATCAGAGGTGAGTTATTTTAATTTTTTAGTAATCCAAATTTAAAGCCAGCATGGGTTGGGCTGGGGGAGGGCAGGTGGTGGGGGATGTAAGGGATTTTATCCATAACTACTCCACTTTCTTGTTTGAGGGAAGTAAACTGCATTTTGGTTGAATCTGTGAAATATTTGGCTCAGGGAATTAGAAAAGTATCTTAAAGAAGTGAAAAGCCCCAAGAAAATTTTGCCCACAGTCATATCTATAACCAAAAGCAGCAGTTACCTTGCTTGAGAGTATGGTTAATTGGCTCCCTTAAATCCAAACTTCCAGAAAAAGTGCTTTAGTACCATGGAATAGTCATCTCCCTACGTGGTTTGTTCAGTAATCACTGGGTTCAGTATTAGTCAACCATTATTGGTACAAATGCTATAAATACCACTGCAACAGGGGAACTGCCTAAGTTCTAAGACCCAGTGATTCCAACCAATATCATATATTATTTAATTTTTAAAAATTCAATTGTTAAAATTTATGAGACTGAGATTTTACTTATATCAGCCAAGAAACCAAAATAAAACATCCAGATTTCTAATTTGAAAGATTAAATGAAACTAAAAATCACATAACTGTAGGCAGTTCTTTAATCAGTTAATCCAAAATTTGAGTCTTCACTGGTAGGAAGAAGAATCCTTTTAAGACCATTTTTAGTTCTAATTCCTTTTTGGTATATTAAGAATAAGACAAAACATATGTATTTTTCAACTTCTAGGCATATAGGATTAATATAAACGTAGGCAATTCTGTGATATGTTTGTTACTAATAAAATGAATAACATCATTTGACTACTTGGAAGTTACTTATTAAATCATAAATCTATTACTTTATTTTGCTTTTAGTATGCTGAAATTGATAACACCCCAGATGAAAGCCCTTACATTGGCAAATCAAGATACAAGAGAAATATGTTTGCCACAGAGAGTTACATTATCGATAATGCCCAGGCAGTACAGATCAAGAAGATGCAGCCAGATGAAGGGGAACAACTTAGAAATGAGCATGTGAACTTGAGAGCCTACACACCAGTGAACATACAACTGGAAGACAAAGAAAAAAAAATAAGTGCAGGTTTTAAAAAGTTATTTCAAATTCTTTAAAAATATAAAAAGATTGAATATGTAGGCCAATTTTGTTTTATAACTCTTTTAATTAAACATGCTGGTGGTATTTATTATATTGTTTTTACATAAAAAGTCTAAAACAGAAGTAGTGATTCATTGAGCAGATTATTTTTTAATGATTCCTGTTATGGTTGAGAATGGGATTTTTGACAGTAATTTGATAGCAACATGTCCAGGGAATCCAAGAATGTGTAAATCCCCTCCTGCCAACAGGCATTGGAACTATACATTCAAAGCCATAATTGGTAATAATTGAAGTAAGTAAGGAACCATTTTATTGATTACTATGCATGTAGCCAAAACCTAAAGCAGTGCTTTGTATAAGCTGGAACACAGCACTCTCCTTAGGCTTGGGCTTAAGGCTAACCTCTGACTCTTTCTGACACCCTACACTCCACCTCCCCAACCTTCCCCCCAATCCCACAATTTAATTCAAGGGATCTCACTACCTTCTGGCAAGCCACATAGAGGAAGAAGCCAAGCCAAGAGAGCACTTTAGAGACTCTGCCAATGACAAACTTTGAATCCACTTACTCAGCTATGTGGCTATGAAAGAAAGAGACAGCTGACCTGAGTTTGTGCATCCCACTAGTAATTGTGGCCCATTATGGGGCTCTAACCAATCAGATTAGCAGCTACTCTTCCCTTGATTGGTAGCTAAATGGAGGACATGGAAGGCCAGTAGAGGTTGACTTGGTGAGGGGAGAGAAGAGACTGAGTTCTCTATGTCTACATATATTATATGTAAGGCTCTGGAGGGGGAAAGCAAAAATAAATCAGATATTTGCAGACTGGCTTTAAGGGGCTGGTTAATAGTTTTGTAGGAGGGAGGGAGGGAGAGACTAATCTGAAATTTGAGATAGAAAATAATTGATTTGAGATCACCTCCAGCTGGGAGAGGCAGCTCAGTAGTGAATTTCTTGATATTGAGTCCCATCATAAAGCACTTGCCTCTAACACGAGCTTTTGGTTTTTTAAAATACTCTGAACCTAGTGACATATAAAATGCATATTTCCTGGTAAAATCCTTACTCTCTAAAGGGTTCACTAGTGTTGGGATTATCGAGTGAAGCCCCCTTTAAGAATTTTATAAATAAAAGGATCAATTATAGTTTTATAGCATATCATGAAACAATTTATTCTAGAGATTAACTAATAGAGATGATTTAACAATTTTTGTGATCTATAATGACATTTTAATTGAGGGGGAAGACATTATTGCAAAGAAAGAAAATCTGGTAGAAATTTCAGAATTCTAGGTTTTTCTTGTGTAAAAGAAAATGTGAGCATGGTTTTTAAATTTTTAGCACAAACTCGACTATCAGAACTGCATGATGAAATAGAAAAGGCAGAACAACGAATTTTAAGAGCTACAGAAGAATTTAAACAACTGGAAGAAGCTATACAACTAAAAAAAGTATGTAAAAGCAAAACAGCAATGCTAAGGGGAAATAGAAAATGAAATATGTTTTTCCCATTATAATAATATAAAAGTTTTAAAATCAATCCTGCCTCATTAATTCATTAATTAATAATAATTTCATTAATTATGAAATAATAGATTTCAGAGTTGAATATGGTTCTAGTATTTCCCAGTTACATTTTCCTTCCATTCATGATGACATCCAATTAGAATTTTATAAAGTATATAGAAATAAATTACTTAAAATTTATGTAAAAAGGTATATTTAGTTTACTATATTATGAAAGTGGCTACTTTACCCAGGGAAGTTTCTTCCTGATACATCTCTTCTAATTAAGCACCCTTCCCCTTTAAGATCCTGGGACCTAGATTGAGAACCAGAAGACATCTCTGTTACAGCGTGAACATTTTCAAACACAAGAAGCAAAAACAAACAAAAAAGATATAAAATGTGATGTACAAAAAGATTGAAGTAACATACTCTCAGAAATTATCAAAGTGTGTCATGAAGTAAGCAGCTCAAACCCATAGTGTAATTGTTTAGGGAGAAAATTCAAAAAGGAAGTATTTTGACATTTTAGTTTTAAAGCATGTAAAAAGTTTTAGTTATTTACAACTTTTAAAAATGAGTATTTCAAAATTATAATGGTAACTACATTCATACCATAGTAAGGTAGAACAAGAATGTGAAGTCCAAATTGTAGATTCTCTTAAAAGATACACTGTATTGTTACTTTCAAATTATGTAGTAACAAAAATTGATCCAAGTGTATTGGAAGTTTACTATATGCCTGTCACTGACTGGGCTGGGTGCTGAGTAATGAACAAAACAGACATGTGTCCCTCTCTCATGGACAGACTTGTAGGGGAAATAGACAATAAACAAGCAAAAAAGTGAAAAAGGAAGGTATGATTAAACAGCATCAATGTTGTAGGAAAAAATGGGAAATTAGGAGAGATAATTAAAAAGGTATAATTTAAATCATGGGGATCCATGAAGGCCTCTCTGAGGAGGTGACATTTAGGCTGAGACACAAAGGATGAGAAAGCCAGTGAGGCAGAGTTGGGGGAAAGAGTATTCCAGCCAGAGGTGACAGGTGTGCAAAGGCCTTCAGACTAAAGATTTCTCTGCAGAGTGAAGGAGAGTGTAGTGGAAGATGAAGTTAAAGAGTCATGAGGTAAAAGATCATGCTAGACTTCGTAGGCCATTTTTAGGAGTTTGAATTTTATTTTGCATGCAATGGGAAACCTTTGAAGGGCTTTAGGTAGTTGAGTGGTTGATCCTATTTGTCACCTAAATTACTGCATGACAGTGAAATGGGGTGAGGGAGATGGAAAGAATGGAGATGCATGTGTGCATCTGTCAGAACGCTGTTGTTTAGTGCAGGCAAGAGATGATAGTGGCTCGCACCAACCAGGAAGGTGATGGTGGACATGGAGAGAAAGCCAACTGATTCTAGAGAAAATTAGGCAGTAGAACTGACAAGACTTAAGCCAGGCGCAGTGGCTCATACCTGTAATCCCAGCTACTCAGGAGGCTGAGGTGGGAAGATCACTTGAGGCCAGGAGTTTGAGACCAGCCTGAGCAACACAGTGAGACCCTCATCTCAAAAAAAAAAAAAAAAAAGCAGAACTGACAGGACTTAAAGATGGATTGAAAGTAGGACATGAGGTGAAGGGAGCTATCAAGATGGTTTAATAATTAAATAAGAATGTTTTGTGATAGCACTGGCCAAAACTTACATAGATTGATAGATGTAAATAATATTCATAATTTTAAAATAAATGGATGCTTCCAAAATATACTTGGAAGAATAGTTATTTTAAATGAGTAAATATAATTCTAAATTTTTCTTTATTCTGTTCATTTGCTTGACATGCTAACAAAGGTAAGCTTCAGCCTGGTTCTTATTTGGTGAAATAAAAATCTCAATTTAATGAGAGTTTTCTATATTTTGCAATTCTATAGTGTGAGATGGTTTTACTGGTGAACATGGCATACTTCTATACAGACTTTTGAGAAACATTTATACATTTGTTTAAATCTCTATGCTAAAAACTGTTAGAAGTAGGAAATAAAGTATCTAAGTATGCCATCAAAGTCCGGTTCACTAACTATCTTAGTATTTTAAATATTAAAGTTCATGGTTGTGTATTCCTAAGTCAAAAGTCGGTTACCTACTTCTTAATGTTTGGAAGTAATTTAAAGGATGTTAGGTTTATACTGTAAAAGTGGAAACTACTTTTAGTGCTAATATAAGTCGGATTATATTATACTATGGTAATTATATTAATTTCCAAGTTATATTCTACTAAATAACTTTATCATTATACTATTAATATTAATTAATTTCCAATATTTATAAATAGATTTTTACATTATAAGATACACTGGAGTGCTTAGATAACTCCAATTTACTTTGTTTAAAAAAAGATACGAACTAGCATACCTTCAATTGTAATGTTGTTATAAAAACTGATTGCTAGCACCTTTTTAATTGTAAATGTGGTTTGGGGGGATTAGATTCAGAAGCAAAAGACTTCTTTTCAGGAAGTTAGATGTAGAACGCAGAAATAAGTCTCCAAAGGAGTCTGGACTAGAACTGATAAAAGCCAAGAAGATGCTGTCGAAAGGATGAAGAGCACAAGGACCTGCAAATAGCCATAGACAGCGTGGATTCCAAAGACCCAAAACATGTGAGTAAATTAAGAAATTTTGCTATCTGTGGAATAGAAATTTTCTTGTTCTGTGAGTCTAATCATTGTTACGCACGTGTCCTTTCGAAAGTCTGTTTAGTGTGTGTGCCAAATTAGTGTAGTATTATGCACCCTCTGTATACATGGTCCATCCAATTCAACCACAGGATTGAACATATTTAAACAAACTAAAGATGGTTGTGTCTGTACTGAACATGTACAGACTTTTTTTTCTCGTTATTATTCCCTAAACAATACAGTATAACAACTACTTACATAGCATTTACATTGTATTAGGTATTATAAGTAATCTGGAGATGATTTAAAGTATATGGGAGGATGTACATAGGTTAAATGCAAATACTACACCATTTTATATAAGGGACTTAAGCATCAGTGGATTTTGGTATCTGATGGGAGTCCTGGAACCAATCTCCCATGGGATACTGAGGGACAATTGTATATATATGTGTGTGTACAATGTGTGTATGTATATATATTATATGTGTATATGTATTATATACAAATATCTGTATATATACATATATATGCATGTATGAAATGTGTGTGTATGTCTAAAACAAAACAACCTAAGGCTTGAAGGAAGTACCTTTCAGTAAATGATAGCTGCATGGTGCACTAATTTTTTTTAAATGGTTGAGTTTTATTGTATTTCAGAGCAAGAGAAACCTGCTCCAAGATGCAGTCCAAATCTTTTACCCTCTCTCCTTCATCACCTTCTTTTCTTCTTTTTTTAAGAGCAGAAAGAGCTGAAGGGTATTCAAAGTCCCTTTTCTACTTTAATCCTTTATGCAAATATTGCACTAAAGCTATTTGGTATTTCATATTGTTTTGTTTTGTCCTTAAAAATGAAACATTTCTCTGGTGGGGGTGGGGAACCTGTGGCCTTGGGGCCACATGTGGCCTTCTGGATCCTTGAGTGTGGCCTTTGACTGAATCCAAATTTTACAGAACAAATCCTTTTAATAAAGGGATTTCTATGTTACATGTTTTGAGGATCAAGTAAGTTAAAGGATGTAGAGTTTAGAACAGTGCCTGGCACATAGTAAGTGCTATATAAAGTCAACAATTTGTTCTGTGAAGTTTGGATTCGGTTGAGGGGCCACACTTGGAGATCTGAAGGGCCCCACCCCTCTGTCTCTGTCTCTACCCTGAGAAGTCTTACTAATGGCTTATATTTTAGCTACTATTTCTAAAATAGAAGTAAAAATATTTCCTACATATTTTCCTGGCATACTTTGCATAATAAGGTTTTTTTAAAAAAAAATCATTAAGCTCTGGATTAACAGAAATCATAGAATTTAATGTGGTAAGGACAGCACACTATAATTACTTTATGACAAGTTATTTAATTATTCCTTTAAACATTTTAGTAAAATATCATACATATTTTTTGTGGGCCAGCTAATTTTGATAAAGGATAACCTTATCACAGATAATAAGCCTAAAAATTGAAACCAATTAAAATTGATTAAAACTGTGATCGATGAGTCTAATTAGTACCTGGATTGTGTGTTTGCTTTCAGCAAATGACTATGATAAATTACATATAGAAAAGAGCTAAATGAGACATAGGAATGGTGTCCAAGTTTTGAAGGTAGCCAAAATCAAGCTGTGCTAGTGGGAATGAAACATAAAAACCAGATTTCAGTTTCCTTTTTGATTTGTTAAAACTACTAAAGGTTTAGAACTACCCATTTCTAAAAAAAAAAAAAGAAGTTCTTAAGGTTGCAGCCTTAGGTCCCAGTACCAGAAGACATCTCTTTTTAATTTGTTTACGTATAGGGAGCATCACCTGTAGGGAGCATCTTTTTCTAATTTACAAAGTTGCGTATTGGCTAGTGTTAGGCACCCCATTTTAGGCTACAAAATATGAATCTTTTAGCAAAGGAGAAAGAATCAGGGTGGGATCCCTGTGTATTTTTCTATAGATGTAGATAGACTTATTTAATTAACGAATTTTATTATCTAATCAGATGAGGTATCTTTCTGAATAGCCAGTAGAATTTAAAAGTAAAGGCTTGACTCTGATGAGATACCATAGAAAACAAACATGTTTAGTGCCCACGATGTACCTTGCCTGCTGCTGAGTATTTTTCATGCGCTGGTGAGACACTATTTTTATCATGGCATCCATGTGAGGTTGTTGGCATATTTTTAAAAGATTAAGTGATATGCCCCAAATCACCCTTTTAGGAAGTGGTGGAGCCCTTGCTTATGCTACTACAGTGACCCTCTTCTCACAAAGGGATTAAAGGTCTAAAGAGATTAATTATTTTTAAATTAGCTCAGAACCAAACCTAGTCGGGTTTTCAACAAATAAAAGTATTTTTAACTAGGTTTGAAAAGGAAAAGGTACCATTTAAAAATCAAATCCCATTTTAGTTATTATATTATTGTTCATAGCTAGAAGCATAAATATCAGAACAGCAAACATAGTAAAGATTTGTTTTGCTCTTCTCTATCGGGAAATGCCCGATGGAAGCAAAAAGTAACTGTTCACTAGAGGGAATTAGCCTGTAGTGATCTGTTGCAAAGTTTGGGCGTGATTGGCCCGCGGGAGCTTCCTGTGTTATGATTTAAAGCTCGGAAGGTGGGGCCTGCCAACAGAGGTTGCTGGTGATTGGACGGGTTGGGCCGCCGCTCGCTCTTGGCCAGGAATGTGGTTTGGGGCTCTGCGAAATTACAGAGGCTCCGAAGCGCTTGCAAAAATGTGGCTGTCAGAGAGGGAAGTGCACATGAATTTGAAGACAGCATTAGAAAACGTTCCGCCCACAATTTCTCTGTTCTCAACGGCCCAGTTTTAACAGGACAAATTCTAAGTTAAGGTATGATCATTTTTTCTCTCTCTGCACAAAGGACTTAAAAGGAGGAGGAGTCAGATGTAAGTTCCTGTTTTAACAGTAACTCTTTTGTGAGCTCCACAGTAATGAAAATCTCAGAATCTACTTTTGCTCCCATGTGTTTAATGCACACCATTGGCATATTGAACCAAATTTTTGTTCTGCATATAAAGAGGTTTCAGTGGAATTTTTAATGGTGAATTTTAAAGATTGATATAGATTTGAGTGCAGTAGTTATGTTTTTATTCTTTCTTGAGCCTTAAAAATCCTAAATTTACTTAGAGTATAAGCTGTTATCTGCAGTTAACCTTTTCAGAAAGATTTCAAATAGGTATTTTGGAAGTGTAGGGAGAAGATTTTTGAAAATCCCATGAAGTTTTACCAGTAGTGAAATCAAAACCTTCTAATTAAGCTGCCATTCATTTGTTCATCAAAAATGAAGAGACTTTTCATTCTTGTATTTGGGTGAAGCAGACACCTAAAACCAAGAAATGTTCTTTTATAATCAGATGAGTCTTAGACTTGAGAACCTTGGTGTTGGTAGTTCAAACTCTGATACAGTTTCTCTCTCTCTCTCTCTCTCTCTCTCTTTCTCTTTGTTTATTGTTCTATTTCTCTGATCCTGTGGAGGCAAACTTAGAATCATGAGAGTGTGAGTGGAAGGGCAAAGGTTCTCTGGGGATTTATTTCGTCTCCATATGCACAGTTGCCTAAGGAAACCTGGGCAAGTCATTTGATGGATCTAAGATTTAGTTTTCACATGTGTTAAAGGAAAGGTTAGACTAAATCATTGGTTCTCGATTGGTTTTCCCCATCACACTTGAGAAATGCGATCCACTTCTTTCAGTTCACAGTAATGCCTGTCAGGGTGTGTGGGTGTGTTCCACCAGGGGCAAGTGTGGTGGGAGAGGGGTGTGCCTCCCTAGGGCCATCCATCTTGAGATTCACTGGGCTAAGTGGTCTTTGAGATCCCTCTGGGCTCTCAGTGTGTTGGATCTAAAAGAAAAATGTTTCTTTGTAAGTAAATTTGAATTCCAAGTAAGTATTTCATGTCTCTATTTTCCCCTAAGAAACCCTTTTTGTAAAAAAATATATTTAATGTGCTTTTTCAGATTAAAAAGGCATTACTTATCTGTTATAAAAGTTTTTTAAACATAAAAAAACTCTTTAAAAAAGGAAAAATATCTCCTGTCTTCCACTCAGATATAATCCTTGTCATCCTTTCTTGGCATTTTGGTTGAGATTGAGTGTAGATATAATCCTTGTTAACATTTTCGAATGTACTTTTTTAGTCTTTTTCTATAGATACATGTCAATATAATCAATTAACTTTTGGAAACCCTTTTTAAAACACACATTTTAATGCAGTGCAAATAACACTGAACTTGGCTACATTACCTATTAACTGTGCCCTTGGAAAAACCGCTTAACCTCTCTGATCCTCAGTTTTCTCATCTGTAAAATGGAAATGATTCCTACATCAAGTTAGCCTGAAATTTAAATGAAACAACCCACGTGAAAAAAAAATACAGGGCCTAATACAAAAGAGATGCAAATTATTACATTTTATTTTCTATTCTTCCTTTAAAAATGTTGTTAAGGATTATTATTTTTAAAAGACTTTAAAGAACTAGGAGTTTTGTTGATTTTTTTTTTTGTTCGATTCAGTCCCATATGAAGGCTCAGAAAAGGGGTAAAGAACAACAGCTTGACATTATGAACAAGCAGTACAAACAACTTGAAAGCCGTTTGGATGCAATACTTTCTAGAATTGCTAAGGAGACTGAAGAGATTAAGGACCTTGAACAACAGCTTACTGAAGGTGAGATTTAAGAATGATTTAAGGTAAATCAGTTTCATTATTAATAAAAGATGATAAAGATAGGCATTAATCCAAATGTTAGCTGAATGTAGTTCAGCTGTTAGTACTAGTATTTGATAGGGAAATATTTATAGGGTACCCAAAAGTGTTTAATAAAATTTTAAAACTTTATTTTAGTTTTGTTTTGTTGTGTTGATGCCTAGTGAGTTTAGGTCGTTCCATTCAGTAGGCAAGAAGTAAATACATGATCATGATAAGCTCTGGCATGTAATTGTCTTTGTCTATGGCATAAGATCCTTTCAGGAGCGAAATGGTTGTTGGCATCAGGGAATTCAGTGTCTAGTTATAAGAAGAGTGTAGAAAGAACTTTGGGATCTACTTTTGCAATGCAAATTTAAATTGTGACATTCTTATAATAGTGGAAGAGGAAGAAAATAGGCTGTTGGGGTGAGACTCTGGGCTCATTGTAAAAAGGTCCCAGTTCCTGTTTTGCCATTATCAGCTATGTCGCCTTGAACAAGTTATTTCTATTTCAATCGTTAGTTGTTGGGAGGATTAACTGAGATAGCATTCGTAAAGTTCCCGGCACATAGTAAGTATCCAGTATTATATATGGTGTGTATGTGTGTGGTTCTTTTTTAAGTCATCAGGTTACATGCTTATGCTGCCAGTCTTGGATTAGTTTTGTATACAGAGTGGTTTTGTTTTGTGTATGTAACAGCAAGTACTCATGGTTTTGCTGCATATTTTTCATTATTTTATTTGGAAGTTATTTAAACTTCTTACAGCATGAAGCAGGCATTTTATAAGCACTGCTCACTAAATATACTATTTTTATTGTATACGTGCTTCATACTCCTATACTATGAATAATAGGAAATCATTGAAAGCATAGAATTTCACTCTTGGCTAGTAACAAATAGATAAGGAGATAATGCAGTACTATTAAAATATACATTATTACCCTTTTTGCATCTTGCTTAGGCCAGATAGCAGCAAATGAAGCCCTGAAGAAGGATTTAGAAGGTGTCATTAGTGGGCTGCAAGAATACCTGGGGACCATCAAAGGCCAGGCAACTCAGGCCCAGAATGAGTGCAGGAAGCTACAGGGTGAGAAAGAAACATTGCTGCAGAAATTGACTGAAATCAAGCAGGAAAGGGACCAACTGGAAGTAGTTGCCATGGATGCAGAAAATATGAAGAAGGTATGATTTGTTTCTTTCTGCCTATTTTCCCTAGCTTGAAAAGTGATAATGTCCAAATTAAGTTAGTTGAAGAAGTTAACAGGTCAATTATAAATGGCAAAAAGTATTAGTGGCTATATGGTGGTTTTCTTTCTTTTAGAAGTTGGGCTTTTTTTTTTCTTCTTTAGCTGTGATACATTTGGAATCATTATTTTTTCTTTACCAAGAAAAGGAAAATTATCTTAGTTGTATTTAGATCCCTGAAAGGTATTATTGTCAAATAACTAAAGAATATGAAATTATAACTATTATTAGTGCTGTATTAGACGTTCTTATTTTATTGTATGTGCAGCAAAATTGAGCACAATGTGGTTTATCTTATTCTTGTTGTTACTACTTGATAATTTTGACATTATTTTACAACTAACAAGACAGACACAATGTTGTAAATTAGACCCTTCCATACCTAATTTGTTGCCCATTCACTTGGAGATTTCACTTGCTCTATTTTAGTTGTTTGGCATACTTTATCTTGCATGAGAACCACAGATTCCCAAACCTCATGCTCAATAGGAATAGCTCCAGAAATCTGAGTTAATATATTTTAATATGATGAAATTTCTCAGGCATATAAAAATATCAAAAATAGTATTTAATACCATGTACTCATAACCCAGCTTAAGAAATAAAATGTTGCAGATATATTTGAAACCCTCTGTGTACTCCCTGCCAGAGGTAACAAAATTCTGAATATGGTTATTATTTCCCTGCATCTCTATTCTTTGGTTATATATGTAAACATCCGTAAGCAATATATAGTATTGTTTTCCATGATTTTAAGACTTATATACAAGGTATCATAGTGCACGTATTCTTTGGCCACTTCCTTTCTTCCTTCATATTTACATTGAGAATTATGCACATTGATACACGTAGCTCTACTTTGTTTATCGATGTGTGGAGCATCCCATTGTGTATACATACCACAAATTTATTATTTATTCATTCTCCTTTTGGGGGGCATTTAGGTGATTTCTAGTCTTTTACTATTACAAACAATGCTGGATGCAATATTTTTGCACACATCTTGAGCATGGGGACTATGTTCAGAAGTGGAACTCTGGGTCAGAGAGTATGTCTATCCTTAATTAACTTCAGTAGATATTGTCAAATTACTATCCATAGTGATTCTATCAATTTCTACTCCTACTAGCAGTGTGAGGACTATGGTTCTACCACATCCTTGCCAACACCCTAGTGTTGTCCGTTTATTTTTTTAAGCTTTTATTTTGAAATAATTTCAAACTTACAGGAAAGTTGCCAGAGTAAGAGAAATAACTCACATTTACCTGTCAGCCAGAGTCACCAATTAATATTTTACCATATTCACTTTATCTCTCTCTCATATATAATTTATATTATTGTATGTACATTTTTATACAGACTTTTTCCTGAACCATTTGAAAATCAGTTGTAGACATCATGCTTCTTTGTCCCTAAATACTTCAGCATGTGTTTCCTAACATTTTCTAACAGAAACACAGAATAATTAAGTGGACATACTGTGGTTTAGTAGGAAAAGTGTGGGCTTTGGAGTCAGAAATCTGGGTTCATATCATGACTTTATCCTTTTTCTAGCTACACAGGTATGTAATTTACTTAGATGTTTATTCTCTAGCTCCTCATCTGTAAAACTGTACAAGTTGCCTTATACAACTTCTTATTGTGAAGATACAATGAAATAATGAATGTGAAAACAGTTAGTCCTATGTTTGATGGAAAATAGGCCTTAAATCTTATCCTCCTTTTTCTCTCTTTTTTTTTTTTTTTTTTTTGCCCCTTTTGTTCCTTCTTATGTTTTCAGACTCATTTAAAGTATCACACAAATGGTTACTTTGGTAAGCAACATGTTACTGACTTTTCCGATTACATTTAGCCAGGGGTCTGTTTTCTAACCAGGATATGCACAGCTAATGAAAACTTTCTGTGGCAGGCAGCAGTGGCTGCCAGCATTTGGTTTACAGTGCTCAAGTTACTTATAATGACTTGCAGATGGTTAAGCAGCACAGTGAGGGTTCCATAGTAAAACATGCCAAATTATTCCAGGAACTTGCAGAGCTAGAAAGTGCCCTCCAGGAGCAGCATGAGGTGAATGCATCCTTGCAGCAGACCCAAGGAGATCTCAGTGCCTATGAAGCTGAGCTAGAGACTCAGCTGAAACTAAAGGATGCTGAAGCCAACCAGCTCAAGGAAGAGTTGGAAAAACTCACAAGGCTTACCCAGGTAAGTAGGGGCATAAAGCCAACTAGAAACTAAGTAGCCTGTACTTTAAGACATCATCCTTCCTTTACTTATATCTTAACTTAAGATTAAGCACCTTTCAATATAGTATATGTGGAGTGATGGGAAGGGCACAATTTGGAGTCAACATTCTGTGTTCAGATATTAGCCCTGTGTGAACATGGGCAAATCACTTCATGGCTCTGAGCCTCCCAGCCTGTTCCTCCTCTGTAAAATGGCTTGTGGTGAAGACAAATGAGATAATGGACGTGAAAGCTCCTAGCAGTTGATGTGCAATAAATTCTGGTTTTCCTTTCTTAGAACAGCATTAAAAGACCTCTTTTAAGTCGATGTTAAATTTTAGTTTGCTGTTTCCTGTTATGCTTGGTTGAAGGACCCACATTTAAATTATACTTGCAAATTAGAGAAAGCATCATTCATCCAATAAATACTTATTGATTGACCATTGAGGGCCACGTGCTGTGGATGCTCTAGGAAAAGAACAGACATGGTCACTGTCCTGTGGAGCTGAGAGTCCAGCAGGTGAAACAGGTGTGGGAGAAAGAAAGGGACAGGGTTTTATGACAGAGGAGGACATAGTCAGGGAAGACCACTCTACAGAAATGTTTCAATCGAGGCCTGAAGGATGAGTAGGATTTGGCCATGCAGAGGAGGCGTGGTGAAAGGGGTAGAGGTAAGGGACACATGTTCTAGGCAGACAGCCAAGGAGAGAGAGCACAGTGCATTTGAGGTGCTGAAAGTATACCTCCAGCCATACTGGTTATCTGCTCATTTATGTTTTCTCAGTGCCTGACACATGAGAAGCATCAATATGTGCTTAATGGATGAAAATTAAATAAAATAAGATATTTTGAATCTCAGGAATGCATGTAAAAGAGAATTCATATGATTAGCAAAGGAACTGAAAATAGGTCTGGTTTATTATAGTGATTATGTTATTGTATTCCTTATAAGATATCAAATGATCACTTGCCAGTTATCAGGATTATATTATATTTCTCAAGAGAACCAAGTTTTGCAAAACTACAGTTGACAAGTGCAGAGTCTCAGAAAACAGGAGGTTGGGGGAAAACAATTAAAATAACAGTCAATATTTTTGAATAATAATAAACGAAATTTCTAGGTGGCATTTCCTTTCAAATAAATTCTCTTCTTTTCAAGCCAGCCCTTACTAGCTTGAACTAGCTTGAAATACACTGTCCTTTGTATTTCTATTGCCCTTTATTTTTTTCTCAGAAGTCTTTGGGTTTTTTTTTTTTTGAAGACAGGGTCTCACTCTGTTGCCTGGGCTAGAATACAGCGGCGTCATCATAGCTCACTGCAACCTCTAACTCCTGGGTTCAAGCAGTCCTCCTGTCTCAGCCTCTCAAATAGCTGGGACTACAGGCACATGTCACCATGTCCAGCTAATTTTTCTATTTTTTGTAGAGATAGGGTCTCACTATGTTGCTCAGGCTGGTCTCAAACTCCTGGCCTCCCAAAGTGCTAGGATTATAGGCATGAGCTACTACACTCAGCCTCATAATGCTTGACAAAAATTATAAGAGCCTGGCCTTTTCACTGATTCATTTGGTATTGAAAGGGACAGTGCCCCCCCTCCCTTAGCACCAGGACTGCCAGGATTGGTCTTCAAACCACACATTGAGAGTATGGAACATAACATATCTTCTCTCTCTGATCTACAGATCTACAGATCTCTGACTGGTAAAATTTGGTTATATGAAATCACTTGTGAAGTTTGTTTAATGCAGATTCTCAGGCCCCACCATAGAGATTCTGATCCATCAAATCTGAGATGGCATCTGGGCCTCTGCATTTTTAATAGGCACATCAAGTATTCATATATGTACTTGATGACCACAGTTTGAGAAATACTGGCCTAAGGGGGAAAAAAGCCATAATTGTTAGATTATTTGCAGAACTTTTAAAGGTAGGTGCTTGGGCCCACCCTCACGAGTCTGATTTAGTATTTGGGCTGAGCTGATTTCTGATGCTTATTCTTCCTTAAGTATTAATAGTTTAAAGGACACGTGAAAAAAAAACTTTGATTTTTAAATTTGGGAGTATAAACATAAAACTGAGTTGTAAAACCATACTAGCAAGGGATTATGGATATATGTAAATTTATTTGGGCCTTTTTAGATCATAAATTTATTGCTATTTTACACTTTCATATCATTGCTTCCTGTGACAACAGTTAGAACAATCAACCCTTCAAGCAGAACTTGAGAAGGAAAGACAAGCCCTCAAGAATGCCCGTGGAAAAGCCCAGTTCTCAGAAGAAAAGGAACAAGAAAATAGTGAGCTCCGCACAAAACTTAAACAGCTACAGGTAGAGATTTGTTGTTTCAGAATTTATTCTTACCCAGGACACCCAAAGATGATGATATCTTTAGTCAGGCATTTAACAACCTGCTCTAGCGTGTAGTAAGCAACTTGAATTATTAGAAAAAGAGGACTTCTGGGTGGGGCAGTACTATAGCCTCTGTTCTCTTGTGACTGTGGTTTTAAGACTATTCATATTTTTGTTGTTATGATGGTGCAAAGAGGTGGAGGCAGTGTCAATAGTAAACAGTATACTGTGTAAACTCATGTGTAAACTCAAAAGCAATGTCTTGCATTCCTTCTAGAAGCAGATTTGTTACCAGACTGAGCTAAAATGATCAGATTTGTGCATTCCTCTTCCACTGAAATATCTTTGTAATTATCCAGAAATTTAACTAGAGTGGGTTGCAGTGAGATTTTTAAATTGTAAACAGTTCTCACAATTCCCTTCTCAGAAAATATGCTATTAAAAATGCAATCATTTTATATTTACGGGAATGTATGGCAGAATATTTTTATAGCTATTCTCACAATAATATGCCCAAAAAACTGCAAGAGAAGCAGGTGGATAGAATTTTTCAGATAATTAAACTCTCAAAGAGGACGGATGTCTGAATAAACAAGTACCTGAATCAACACTCAGATCTCTCATATCTCTAAAGCTGTGAGTTCAGGGGGCCACTTGGCTGGCTGCAGTGACAGCTGTTGTCACCAGAAGTAAAGGGGCAAAGTTTATGTGGTTTGGAGGAAGGCTTCCAAAAAAACCATGCAGGCAGATTTTTGACAGATAAGACTAAGCTCACTCAAATTTTTCTCTTCTAACACTGCAAATATTTTTTCCAAAATTTTAAGGAAATCTAATAATCTAGAATTTAATTTTTACTGCTATAAGTTCAACTTCTGAAGCAAATATCATAGAAGATGTACATGTTTTCCGTTCTTGTGTGAGTTGTATATATGTGTATCAGGCCTTCCTTGGGTTATCATTTTTTGTTTTTACTATGGAAATTTTCAAATAATCACAAAAAACGAGAAAATAGTTTTATGACCCTTTATTTGCCTATCGCCCAACTTAAACAGTTGTCAACATTCATTGTTTCATTTTGTCCACCTTTTTTGTTGCTGGAATATTTTAAAGAAAAATCTCATACATCTTTGTTTCACCCATAAATGCTTCAGTATACATCTCTTACAGAAGAGGACTGAAATATATTCTTCAGGAACCTTCTCCTTCAAGGTAGAAACTGAAGTCAACTTCCTGGAATGCTGGTCCATATTATAGGACTACCTTAGTTAGAACTAGGTCCTTTGGTTACTTGGCCAACTAACCTCTTAATACAGAGTATAAGTTAAACCAAACCCACTCTACATTTGTCTTTGTCAGAAATCATTTAGTTGCAATGAGCCAAAACCTGCTCATGCTGGCTCGAGAAAGGAGACAGTTTGGTAGGAAGCAGAGCTGCTCTGTCAGTCCCTCAGGGGGTACTTGGCTCCCTCATTTCTCCTTCTCTATCTCTTTGAGCATTTATTTGGCCCAGCATGGACCTCAGCCCTGAGCTGACATATCTTCTCAGGTCTAGTACTTATATAGACTTGCTGTACTGGATCTTGGTTCAAACTATGGAGAGAGTGAGAACCTGTTTTCTGGCCTTGAGCCAAATCATCTGTGGCCAGGATTAGATACTAGTACAGAAAGGGCTGCCTCAGGGCAACGGGCAGGGACAGTTTACAGATAAAGAGGACTCCAGATTGGACAGGCACTTAAAAACATGTTAATGGCAATTTTGAATTCTCCGTTTTAGTTAAGAGTGTTACACTGAGTTTGAAGTAGATTAATTACTCAGGTAGAATGTAGGTATTCAGAGGAATACAATCAGTAGCTTAGGATATAAAATTATTTTTCTCTATAATTTAGGGAAATTTTAGCAGTTTCTTTTTACTTGAAAGAGGAATTGTCTGAATTTAGTTCTGTGGTCTAGATAGGTTTGCTAATTTGTTAGTAGTGAAACTATGCTGGCATATAACAGATACACCCCCCCCCATTTCACTCTCCACAGGATGACAATAACCTGTTAAAACAGCAACTTAAAGATTTCCAGAATCACCTTAACCATGTGGTTGATGGTTTGATTCGTCCAGAAGAAGTGGCAGCTCGTGTGGATGAACTAAGGACAAAACTGAAATTAGGAGCTGGGGAAATGAGGTAAGGGAAAATCAAGACCTCCAAGTAAGGAGTGGGCCGTACAACCTCAGAGTTGGGAGTGTGAGGTTCAGTGGTGAACTCAGCGTTCTAAGTTCTGTTAATGGCTGGTTTCTTTTGTAGGGTTCTCCTTATGGTGTTTCCATGACTGAAACACAAGATTGTTTAATTCTAATTGTCACTTATTTTTTTTTATGTTTTACTTTTGGATCTTTTATACTTTTTGGTATTAATTTTAAAAAATAAAAGTTTTAAGAGTAATTCTTTCTTGAAAGTTCATTACATATGGTCAGGAAGCAGAGCTACATTGTACATTTTAAGTAGAGAACAAATATCAAAAGAAGGCTGAGGATAATTTCAAATGTATGAAACACACATTTATTCTATGAGCAAACATTGTTAGCCTGACATGAGCCTGTATTTTAAGAGTAGCAACATTCATTTGATGAAACAATGATTTGCCCTTAGGAGATGCTCTAAGTAAATTGCTATGGATTGACACCAGTCCTTCCATACAGCTATTTTTACTCTTGCACTACTGTTAACAGCATTTTTGCATCCAGCATCAAAAATAAAATGTCACATTTATACCATCTTTTTTTCCCTCCTTACCAGAATTCATAGTCCTTCAGATGTCCTAGGGAAAAGTCTTGCTGATTTACAGAAACAATTTGGTGAAATTCTTGCACACTCCCAGTGGGAAAGAGAGGAAGCACGAGTTAGAGAGAGAAAACTCCAAGAAGAAATGGCTCTGCAGCAAGAAAAAATGGCAAACGGACAAGAAGAGTTCAGGCAGGCGTGTGAAAGAGCCCTTGAAGCAAGAGTAAGAAAAGGGCAAGAGGCAGCTGGAGGGAAGTGTTTGGCAAATATTAATGTTTTTCAGCAAATTACAATGCTTCCTTTCTCGTGTAAATATAACATAATTGTTATTTTCACTCATAACAAGTCAATTTTAGTGTGACTAAAATTCAACCCTGAATATGGTTGTGATGTCAAAGTCAGGCTTGTTTGTGACACTGTCCTCTCCTTGTTTTGGAAGCAAGTAAGAGATGTTTTATAACAGGTGGGTAAAAAATACCACATTGCTAGAGTATAGTGTGGTGTCAGAATCTGATTTTTTTTTGATGTAATGATTTTAATGATGAAGCAAACATTCAAATGGATCCTAGAGAGTATTCTAGATAAAACTATTGCTGGTAACTTATTAGTACAAAATTTCATTAGCAACCTGTATTAAAATGAAAGATAATTCTATAAAAAGTTTTTATTTTGTTTAAAACATATTTTGCTTAAAAATCATTCTTGAAACTTGATTTCCTCACAGATGAATTTTGATAAGAGGCAACATGAAGCAAGAATCCAGCAGTTGGAGAATGAAATTCATTATTTGCAAGAAAACCTAAAAAGTATGGAGGAAATCCAAGGCCTTACAGATCTCCAACTTCAGGAAGCTGATGAAGAGAAGGAGAGAATTCTGGCCCAACTCCGAGAGTTAGAGAGAAAGGTAGGAAGGCTAGGAAGGTGAGACACACAAGTGCCTGCTGCCCACTGGTGATCAGGTCAGCTGAGAGGGTGTTATCCACAGTAGCCTCTGGCTGCATTGCTGCACAGAGCTGACCCTGACCTAGGAAGACCTGGATCCATGTCACCGAATCAGGGACCTGAGATCAGAGTGTCATGATAGATGGAAACAAGAGAATTGAGAATGTAAGGAGCTACTTTAGAGTCAGTTAGGTGGTACTTAACAAGGGATATTGGGATGAGTTTGACTCCTTAGAAACCCCTTACCCAATTGGACACATCCGTGGGGAATTATTTTTAAACTCCTCATCTTTCTTTCTAATACCCTGGCCTCTCTGTGATTGCTTTTCTCCATCGCACCTCAACCATCTATTCCCATTGTCACATCTTAGACTTTGTCAAATTCAGAAATTGCATCTACCACCTCTGAAATCACAAACTGAAGTGTTCCACTCTGATCATGAGCTCTTATGGCACTCCCACGCTAACAATTTTTCCATCTTATTGAGCTTTTCATTCGTTAGTCACACCTTTTCTATCTGTTAAGCCCTTCCTGTCTTTACTTTCCTCCTTGTCCGACTTAAATTCCATGCTCTACCACTACAGCCATTTTTTGCAAATATCCTCAAATCTCTTGCCCTTTTCTCCTATCTTACTTCCCTGACAAAACTGAAATAAAACTGAAGCTCTCTGCATTCTTTATGCCTGCACCCATGCTAGGTATTCTTGGAGAAAAAAATCATCCGTCCAGCATAGTGATGTCATTATAAACTCACAGTCACCGTCCTCAAATGGGCAACATGACCTTTTTCTCTGGCGAGCTCACTCCCTCATGCACCATTGTTTCATACCTTCTCCGCTCCTCACGCCTGCCATCTCCCCCTTTTCCCAGCCTCAGTGAATGATTTACTTCATCCTTTGCTGAGAACCCATCAAGTCCCAAGCCCTATTGAGTGCACCTCCAAAATATAACTGGAATATAAGTCCTTTTTCCTTCTTTGATGCCACTACCCTCGTCTAACTATCATCTCTTCTGGACAACTGCTGTGGCTGCCTGACAGGTCTGCCACTTCTACTCATGACCCAGCTCCATACAGCAGCCAGCATATTCTTTCTAAAATGTGGATTGGCTAGAGTCATTCCCCCTCCCCACAGTTTCCCTTGTTCTTAGGATAGAGACCAAAATTCTTAAGCCTATGAGGCCCTGCATGATTGGCCTCTAGTGAGATGTCTCCTTTCTCACTATGCTCCTCCTTGCAGTTCCTCAGAGATGCCAAGTTCTTTCTTCACTACCACGTACCCAGGGCCCGATTTAGCGATTTTGAAGGCTGGTCCCTCCATTTCTTGGTGATGGTGCCAAGAAATGTTTTTCCAATGAATGAATGGAGTTACAATCACTGAGATTCTTGACTAGGAAGACTGATTCTGAATTTATCTTAGTTTTGAGATTTTTAAATTTGTTTGTTCAGTGGATATTTATGGAGCACCTGCTGCGTATCAGGTGTTGTTCTAGGCATGGGGCGTGCAGCAGTGAACAGAGTCCCTGCTCTCCTGGAGCTTACATCTTAATTCATTGCTACCAAATGATTCATCTGTTACTTACCGTTTCTTTTATTTTAGAAGAAATTTGAAGATACCAAATCTCAGGAGCAGTTTTTTGGTTTAGATAAAGAATTGAAGAAACTAAAGAAAGCTGTGGCCACCTCTGATAAGCTAGCCACAGCTGAGCTCACCATTGCCAAAGACCAACTTAAGTCCCTTCATGGAACTGTTATGAAAATTAACCAGGAGCGTGCAGAGGTGAGTCCACTTGTACAGAACAAGCTTCCACCAGTGCTGCTGTCAAAAAACAAAGCAACTTGTATTATTGATCTCTTGTTATAGATTTCAATTATTTTATAAACCATTGTAAAACTGTTTTCCTTAATACCTGAAGATTGTATTTCCCCATCACAACCCCTAAGAATTTCTTTTGTGCTGCCATGGGCCCCGTACTCAATATATTGAGTCCTAAAAGGAACCATCAAATGTAACATACTATCCCTACCTTAAAGTATAGGGATCTGCCTAAGGAGGTAGCTGTCAACACATACCTGGATGAGGGTTTTAAAGGCTTGTCATATAATCCCTCTGAACCTCAAATTTTTCATCTTGTAAAATATTTACAGGACATATTTATGAAAATATGTTACCTCACAGGGCTGTTATGACTCCTGGCTGAGATAATGTCTGTTATGGTGCTTTACAGGTTGCAAATACAGATGAGATTAAGATAGTATTAATAGATCATAGGAGAAAAGGATCTAATGATGAGAGCCCAGAGAGACATCAATCCTGGAAGACTGTAGAACAGAAAAAAAGAATTAGCCCTTGTTCTTTCTGAAGCAACACCCTGCCCAGTTGGCCCCCTGGGGGCAGGGAAGGCTGCCCAGTGATAGGAACAACACAGGAGAAGGTGGGGCTTGGCACCACATGTGCATGGATAGCCAGGCAGGCAATGTGATGAAAGCAAAAAAATCAATCTGAGAGGAAGAAAGAATGAAGAAGACAACTAGTGATAGCAGTGCTACCTTTCTCATACTTCTGTCCCAGTAGGAGTTGCAGGAAGCAGAGAGGTTCAGCAGAAAGGCAGCGCAAGCGGCCAGGGATCTGACTCGAGCAGAAGCTGAGATTGAACTCCTACAGAATCTTCTCAGGGAGAAGGAGGAGCAGGTCAGTGTTGGTACCCTGAGACTTTCTCCTTACTAGGTCCTTATCCTAAAAGACTAAATTACTATAGGTGATTTCTCAAAGGATTCTGCAGTACAATCAATAATCAGTACTTTATTCTCTGCAGTGTGCCAGATGCAGTGCAGTATGAATATAAGGAGTAATGTGGTTTTCTCACTGGTTAAGTGTAAACAAAAACTATAGAATTATAATCAATTTGCAAGGATAAACACATCTGGGAATGAATTAATTCATTGGCAATTTTGTGTATGTGATTTTTTAATAGGTTCGAACTGAGATGGAGAAAGCAGATGTAGGTACTGGAAGAGTAAACTCACAGGTGCTAGAATTCGAGAAACTGAATGAGACAATGGAGCGACAAAGGACAGAGATTGCAAGGCTGCGGAATGCACTAGACCTCACCGGGGCTGGTAAAGTATTGGGCTTTGATTTTTGCAATGGTTTTGTAGTTCTAAACTCAAATCATCTTGTTTGGTTTTTGCCTTTAGAAAATGTATTTAGCTGTTGCAAATCAATCCCATGCTCGACTTAGAGAGCTGTGGTAATTAACTTTAACAAGTAATATCAAAGAATTTTAAAAACATTTCATGTAAGTGTAATATTGAGGGACTTGATTACAAAGAGATAGGGGGTTTGTATTTGTAATTTCAAAAGAAATAATGTTTACAAATCTGTTTATTTGCTTTTCTTGACTTACTTTATAATTGAAGGACAGAGGGATGTGCCATCCTCTTAGTGTTAGCAAAAACTAATTACCAAGGGGCAAACTGAAAGTCAGTTTTAAGGAACTGATAAAATTCATTGGCTCTCATGGAATCTCTTTTGTATTTTGAGAGAGAAAGGAAGGAAATGATTTCATCCCAACTTCATAGAATGGCTTTCCTTTACAGACAACAAAGGAGGCTTTGAAAACGTTTTAGAAGAAATTGCCGAACTTCGTCGTGAAGTTTCCTATCAAAATGATTATATCAGCAGTATGGCAGATCCTTTCAAAAGACGAGGCTATTGGTACTTTATGCCACCACCATCATCATCAAAAGTAGGAATTCTGTGATGTTGGGAGTGTTTACTGAACTTTCTTGAAGAAATTATGATATTGTCCCCTTCCCCAAATTTGTGAACAGGTGCCAAGAACATTTCTATGCTAAGCCATGCATTGAGGTTCTTCAGTGTTTTTAATATTTGAGATGAAAATAGGGCCTTCCCAGGAAAGATGGCAATTGTCTGTTCATGCTCAGGTAGTATGTTGTGGGGTCCCAGAATGAAGATGCTATAAGGGGAAAAGGTGACTTGAGCCCAGAAAGCCTGTTGAAAATGGGTATAAATCGTGCAGAGGCTCAGACAGAAAAATAGACACCTGGATTTCATTTCCTTTTAACAAACATTCATTCAGTGCTTACTGAAGTCTAGGCCAAGTGCTAGGCAGTGATGGGGTACCAGGATGAATGATACGACCCCTGCTCTCAAAGAGCTCATGGATCATGTCAGTATGATTACAGAACAGTGACATGCATGTGACAAGAGACTTGACCTTTGTGCTGTAGTTGCAGAGAGATGTTAAGGATTATCTCATGGGGAAGTTCAGGAAGAAAAGGCTTCACAAGCAGGGTTGTGCAGTCAGCACTTAGCAAGCAGTGAGGGGTGGGCTTTTAGGAGGGAGGAAAGAGCTTGTGTGAGAGGAGAGCTGGCTTAGCCATGGCAAATAGCTTTGTGGGAACAGTGAAAGATGAAGCTGGAAAAGTAGATTGGGGTCATGCATTTTTTTTAAAGGGCCTTAAAATCCCTTGCACTTAATCATGGAGGCCATGGGAAACAATTTGTGTGCTAACATGCCCAGAGCTGTAGTTTGGGAAGAATATTGCAATTTTCTAGTGTGAAGGCTAGGCTTGTGGCAGGGTGAGCTTTCTTTGGGGCTGTTTGAACTGATTCAAGTGACGATTAGAAGGAGCCAGAGCTAGATTAGTGGAGCTGGGAAAGGAAATATGGGATTAAGGGATGTTAAGGAAACAAAATGGTCAGGGCTCGGTGCCTGGATGTGGGAAGATGAGGATGGCTGTATTCATCCAAAGCAGAGGGGCCGGGTGTCTTCCTGCTAGAATCAGCTGACAGGCAACAGTCAGAGAGAAACAGCTTAGACACACTGGGATCCCGGGGCTGGTAGATTTAACCAGAACCCTGAAGAGCAGAATCTGAGAAACTCCTCCCAGAAATCTGATGGAAGCCTTGGAACAACTAGGGCTCGAGGTGGAAGCAGTGTAAGTTAGAGCAAAACATGTAACCCTGAGCTGGGTGAGGGTATGGAGGATAGACCTACAGATCGGGAAGGAGAGGGAGAAGAGCAGGATAGAGCCTTAAAGCCATGCCAAGCTCCCCAGACAGCAGAAGACTGATACCCCCAGATTCCCTTGAATGTTTACTGGTTTCCTTTGCCTCAGTTGCTGGGCCATCCAGGACAGGGTAAAAGAAAAAGAAACTTTCTTTTCTTTTCACCAGGAAAGATGAGGAGAAGAGAGGTTGACACCCAGGGGTCTGATCACTTATGTGGAACTTGTTTTCATTCCTTTCTCTTGGGGAGTTGCCGCATAAAATTAACCCAGTCAGATGACATTTCAGCATTGTCAAGGACTTGTTATTTCTAGAAAATTGTACCAAAAGACAGGATAGGAGATGAATGTTTTTAAATAATTTCTGAAATTGGTTTGGTTGCTTTCACCACACCCTGAGCCCTTCACTTTCACAGACCAGTCTGATGTGACCCCAGCTGTTGCACGCATGTAGCCTTCCTCTTTTCTCGGCCTCCCTGACATTGCCATGTTGATCAAGTCCAGAGGGACATAAATAAACTGAACCATGTGTGTGTGGAACTGCAGTTTATGTGACCGTGTAATCACTTTTCACTTCTGTCTGAAAAATGAGAATTATGATAGTGAAAAGAAGCCAAGTTCTTTCTCAACTTTGCAACATCTCAGTTTTGCTCTAGACTTTGACATTTCTCAAAATCAGCCTTTCCATTTGTAATAGTGTGCTCTGTTGTCATTTATTTTAGGTTTCCAGCCACAGTTCCCAGGCCACCAAGGACTCTGGTGTTGGCATAAAGTACACAGCCTCAACTCCTATTAGAAAATCATGTCCTGGGCAGCAAGATGGGAAGGAAGGGAGTGGGCCTCCACTTGCCTCAGGGTACTGGGTTTATTCTCCCATCAGGAGTGGGTTACATAAATCGTTTCCAAATAGAGGTAAGTTACCAGCACATAGAGAAGTTGCATTTCTCTTGCATGTTGAATAACCTTTTATTGGTTACCTGCTATTCCTAAGACATAGTCCAATCCCCTTAGCTAGGTCTACGAGGCCCTCTGTGATCTGGCCTTGGCCACCCACCTCTTGTCTCACCTCCCATCACTCTCCCACATCACACCTGACTGCTTAAGATATGCACAGCATGCCATGTTCCTTAGACCTCCATGTTTTAAACCCTCTGTCTGGAATGTCCTTCTTCCTCCTTCCTCTCCCAAACTTATTCCTGCTTATCCTCCAATAAGATGCAGGTCCTCAAACAACACTACTTTATGAAGCCTTCTTCCACTCTGCTTCATCCAGGCTGACTGAGCTGCTTTTTTGCCTTTACTGGAGCATGGTGCCTTGTATCTTTTCATCATGGCATAATCTCACCATGCTAAAATGAAGTGTTACAGGTCTGTCTTCCAAAGCTCCAGGGAAAAAAAGTCAGACCTGGGTAAATCCTAGCTCTTTCACTTAATAGCTGTGTGATCTTAGGCAAATTATTTAGCTGCTCTGAGACTGTTAATCTGTAAAATGGGAATACTACCTTCTGAGGATCTGTTCACTCAGGAACTATTTATTGAGTGCCTACTGTGTGCTAGATTCTTTGTCATCAGTGATCAGCAAACATAGTTCCTGCTTTTGCAAGAGATAAGTAAGCCATCACATTAGAGAGTGCTATATGTCATAACAGTAATAAGCTCTGAATGCTGTGAGATCTCACAGCACATGTCTGTTGGTCTTTTATGTAGCATGAGGCAGGCATTCAGATGGTTGCTGAATAAATGAGTAAATGAATAAATTAATAACAAAGAAACAAACCAACAGATAGACATAGGAAAAACTCAAGTATCAGCCACTGAAAATACTTTGAATCCATATTTTGATCTGCTTTTCAAAACTACTTTTGACCTTTTTTTCAGAGTTTTATTCTCACATCTCCAGTATCTTGACTTAAATGCTGCTATTCTCTAATAAACTTATTTACCTAGTAAACAATGGGGGTAAAACACTCTTCTGTTTATTTCTTTGAAGATGCAGGCAGTGGGAGAGATAGCCAAGAAGAGAGTGAGCTGGATGACCAAGAGGAACCCCCGTTTGTGCCTCCTCCTGGATACATGATGTATACCGTGCTTCCTGATGGTTCTCCCGTACCCCAGGGCATGGCCCTGTATGCACCTCCTCCTCCCTTGCCCAACAATAGCCAACCTCTCACCCCTGGCACTGTTGTTTATGGCCCACCTCCAGCTGGCGCCCCCATCGTATATGGGCCTCCACCCCCCAACTTCTCTGTCCCCCTCATCCCTGTGGGTGTGCTGCATTGCAACGTCCCAGAACATCATAACTTGGTAAGTGGAAAGACATACAATCCCCTGTCCGCAGTGCTTCCATAGGTGACTGATAAGGTTATATACTTAATGAGATGACCTATTTATGACTGTATTATATCCCAAAAGGGTATCTGTAAGGCTGTTTAGAACTGTGCAAGCATTCTCTTGTTAAAATAACTACTGAGCCAGGTGCAGTAGTGTGCACTGTAGTCCCAGCTACTCGGGAGGCTAAGGCAGGAGGATCGCTTGAGCCCAGCAGATAGAGGCCAGCCTGAGCAACATAGCGAGATCACCATCTTGGAAAAAAAAAAAACACTGTGAACAGGAGTTAGGGTCCCAGCCCAGTTCACAAACCTGGTTTAGCCACTTTATAACAGAAATGCTTTCACTCCTGAAATTAACCATTTTTACAAAGGTTATATATTTTTCTATTGACAAGTGCTATATTAATATGTATGTATAGATGTATTCCCATACTAATGCCTGTACTTGTACATGTACATATATGGATATATGTGTACCCATATGTGCATTGTGTGCACACATATGAACAGCAAACAGCAAGGTTTTGGTGGTGATTATCTCTGGGTGGTAGGATTTATTGATTATTATTTATTTTCATAGTTCATGTTGTACACACAATTTTGTATTCTGTTTTTCCCATTAATGTTACAAGCATTTCCCTGTGGTTTTACAAATGTTTTTAAATCGTATTTTAATGACTAGCCAACATTTCTATATTTGTGGGTACCATAAGCTGACTGTGTGTAAATTCTTGCTTACTATATTTCATATTCTTTTCTTAGGCTTGATTCTAAGAAATTATTACTTCCTAATCACTAGATTAATTCCTAACTTTTTGGTTCTAAAAAATAAAATTCTAAGCTCCTCTTTCAAACTCAGAACACCTGGAGCCTTTGTTTTTTTCTTCCCCTCTCAGCAAATTGAGGGGAAGATAAAGGTCTAGGACACCTGGGTATCAAGTCACCAGTTCCATTTTAATAGGTCAGACTAGACTTAGAGGCTCTGCGTGCATTTACGTGGTTAACAGTGGTAGTCATTCACATTCTCTTGCAGTTTTTCAGTGCATATTATAATTTGTAGCAATTCTTTTTGTTCAGCATTTATTGATAATCTCTTAAAGTGGTTGTTTTACTCTCCCAAAGTACCCACTGTTTATATAGTTTCCCAGGTGTTTGTATGTGATTTCTTCAGCCTAGGTCTTTCCCCTTTCGTTTGTTCTCCAAAACCTAGGCAAAATACCTCTCCCTCTGAGCACCCTTCTCCGACAACTCCCCTCCCATGTGTACAGAAAAGGGAGAGACTTGTGTCTGTCTCTTCTGCTAGATGCTGAACTCTTTGGAGACAGATGTTATCTACAGGAGGCTTGGTGAATGTTTCTCAACCATAGTTGGACTGACAAAAAAGTTAAAAATTCTATCAGCCTATTAATTTCATCTATGGCATGAAAAAATTGGCTTGACTTAATTTTTTTTTCATACTGAAGTCTTAGACTCTACCACCATTTTTCACATCATAGATACTGCTTTAACCACAGTTAATTTCAGCTTTTGTCAGGAAAGAGGGGAAGCATCCTGTGATGTTTCAGTACTGCATTTTTTTCTTTGTTCAGGAGAATGAAGTTTCTAGATTAGAAGACATAACACAGCATTTAAAATCAAAAAGACGGGAAGAACGGTGGAGGAGAGCATCCCAGCAGCAGTCTGAGAAAGCAATGGAAGAACTGCATCATAATATTGATGGTCTTTTGCAAGAGAAGAAAGACTTGGAGCATGAAGTAGAAGAATTACATAGAACTATCCAGGAACGTCAACAGCAAAAGTAATTATTAGTAGCTGTTATATTTTTATAATTCAGATGAATATAGTATTAGTTCATTAAGATAACCTAAATCAACACTGTCTAATGGAACTTTCTATTATATTGGAAATGTTCTAGATCTGTATTGTCCAAAACAGTAACCACTAGCCACTTGCGGCTATTGAGCACTTGAAGTGTGGCTAATGGAACTGAGGAACAGATTTTAATTTAATAGCCACATGGTAAGTACCATATTGGACAGTGCAGGTCTAAGTTCTCTTGGCTGATAATCCAAATCAACTCTTCTTGTAGTCCCTCTTGGGGAATGGCAGAACCATTCCCCTGCCTAGTAACCCTAGCTAAAAACACGGCAGGTGTTCTCAACTCCTCCCTTTCCCTCACTCCCCCAGGCATCCAGTTGGTCTCCAAGTCCTGCTAACTCTGTATCCAAAGAACTCTCAAACTAGTCCTTTTCTGTCATCTCCACTGCTCTGGCCTTTAATCGGTCTCATCCTAGGCCATTGTAATAGCTTCCACACTAGCCTTCCATGTCTTGTCTCTTTCTCTCCACTCTATCCTTGACACACTGTAAATCTGATTTGCCACTCTCCCATGCGACTACTCTCAGTCCCATCAGAATATACACCACCTTCCACGATCTGAACCCTGCCTATCTTTTTATTTATCTTGCCCACACACAGTGTTTGGTCTGGCCCACTTACTTTCCTGTGGTTTCCCAAGCACCATGTTTTCTCCTGCCTCAACATATTTGTACATGCTATCCTTCCCCTGAAATGCTTTCCCTACCCCTCTGCCTAACTCCAGCCTGTCTTTCAAAACAAAAGTCAGGGATCCCCTCTTACACAAAGCCTTTTTCTTCTCAGGCACTCACAGTTTGGGGTTGGCAATCTTGAGCATAGCACTGTTCACACAATGGTGTGAGGAGCCCAGGAGCTTCTTGAGGGCAGTAGCTGGACTTCATCTCTTTGTCCTGGCACCGGGCATAGGGGCAATTAATGAATGTAGCATCTGTTGATTGGGTCAGTTGTATAAAAGCCTACTTTTTGCAGTAGTCCATGACTTATGACACTTCTCCAGTTTTTGTCATTTAAGTCAGACTGGCCCAGGCCCCTCGGAAGCTAAGCAGGGAAGAAAAAAAAGAAATAAAAAAACAAAACAAAACAAAACAAAAGTCATCTGTATGCCTTCGTTTAAAGAGAAAGAATCTGTTAATATGTTGAATTTATTTTCATGTTTTTCTTTCCTGCAGTCATGGATAGTCCCATTTTCAAATAATTTTGTCTCATTAGCCTGGAGATACTGAATTATGTGTCGTGCTTTTTGATTTGTCAAATGTTGTCACCATAGTTTTACTCTAGCAGAATGGAATAAATTACAAACTTGGATAGTCTTCCAGGTAACCTGTGAATTGGGCCTGGAAGGATAGTTTTAAGGGAATGGATGATTATTGTGGTAGTGGTTTGTTTTATGTTTATATCTCAGAAGAATAGAATTATCAACATTTTCTTGGCCAGGTGCTGACAGCACACTAATCTTTGTTGTTATATTTAAAAAGACAGGCTGGGTGTGGTGGCTTATGCCTGTAATCCCAGCACTTGGGGAGGTGCTTGAGGCTAGGAGTTTGAGACCAGCCTTGGCAACATAGCAAGACCTACAGAAAAAACCAAGAAATAAAAAAATTAACCGTGCATGGTGGCATGCACCTGTAGTCCCAGCTACTCGGGAGCTGAAGCAGGAGAATTGCTTGAGCCTAGGAATTCGAGGTTACAGTGAGCTGTGATTGGGCCACTGTACTCTCCAGCCTGGGTGACAGAGTGAGACCCGGTCTCTAACAAAAAAAAAAAAAAAAAAGACAAAAACTCCATCATCCATTTCACATGTTATGCATTTATTGTCACTAGTATTCCATGTGTAATAAAAAGGTAAGTATAAGCTTTGAGCATAATCCAATGTAGCTGCCTCTCTTGTCCCTGCTCATATAAAATTAGAAAATCATTGTGCATCTTTTTAGTAGTTAGGCTACAAGTGTCTATATTGTCTACATTTAAAATTTTTTAATATGTATGTATATGATTTTCTTTTAGGGACTTCATTGATGGAAATATTGAGAGTCTCGTGACTGAACTAGAAATAGAAAAATCACTTAAACACCGTGCAGATATTGTAGAGGAGATCGAGTGTGTCGAGAAGACCCTGCTGAAACGTCGCTCAGAGCTTAGGGAGGCCGACCGGCTCCTGGCACAGGCCGAGAGTGAGCTTGCGTACACGAAAGAGAAGGTGCGTCCTAATGTGGTTTTGGGTGTGAGTGCGGCAGCTTGCTGTCCGTGGGAAGGATCAGAGAGAGGACGGGTGAGAGGAGCACAGCTGTCCAAGTCCCGCAGCTGGGTTCCAGGCTGGGCTCCGCAGTTAGGGACTTGTGAGAATTTGGGCAAGTCACTTAAGTCCCTGACTTTTGCTTTCCTCATATATAAATTCAGGCTGAGAATATGTAGGCTGTTCAGTATGAATTAAATGAAATAGCATATTTAAAACTCCTGAAGTTATTTAGTTCCCAGCTTACCCCACTTCCTTATCCTGTGTGTGTCTTGTCTTTTTATTATTTGGTTTCTAATATCTGTGTTTTTTAAATAGGGCAATCTTTGTATTCCTATTAAGCTACAGTGGACCTCACAAGTCTTACTTTTTTCTCCAAGTTGATAATGATATAAAATTTTTTGTGTCACAATGACACAGAGGGAAGCTGGGGAGGAAGAGGAGCTAGCTTCTACTGAGCCCTCCCATACATCAGCCATTTTATAAATACCACTGCATTTAACCTTCCTAGCAACCTGACAAGATGGTGTTAGCTCCGAGGCTGGTAACTGGCCCAGAGTCACACAGCTGAAGTTCTGCCTCTCCAAGAGCATTTTTAATTAGATGTGGATTCCAGGATGAAAAAAGTTCCTTACCCACATGGAACACCTCAGGAACTATTATTTTTATATTGTTATTTCAATGTAAATCTGTTTAAATTAATAGAAATCTATTACCCAGGAACCAAAATGAATGATTTATTAAAGGCATTCTATGTGTAATGGCTTTAATAAGAATAGAAAAAGTCCTCATCTCTTCAGATGAGCAGTTCTTTCTGTTGTCACATGTTAGATTACTGTGAGGGAAAATAGGTGTGAGCAGAACTAGAGAAAAAACGATCACTGGTATATAAAAGAAAATTGATGACACTGGTAGTAGGCAGAGGTAGTAAGTGAACCATGATAAGCTCTTCTCCCTTCATCCTCCCAAAATGAGTCAGGGAGGCAGCTTGGTACAAAGGAGTAGGAGAAAGGAAGTAGCTGTGTTTTTTAAAGAATGTGCCAGACATGTTAAAACCTGACATAGAAGGAAACAAAAAACTACTTAGAAATGTGGCCTTCTGGAGTATGTGATGAGTTTTGTCCAATGCTTTGCTGATAAAAGTGACAGAAACCAGCTATGTGAAATGGAAAGAAGTATGGTGAAATATCTAGCTCTTTGGGAGCTTGCTAACCCTTTTGCATCCACATGGGATACTTAATAGACAAATTTAACATATAGACTCCTTAGTCTTTAGTACAGAGCACAGGCAGAACTTGTTTTTTTGGCTGAAGGTGAGTCACTGCTCAACCAAGTACAAACCAAAGTCTATTTTTGGAACTTTTGGTGACATTGTTTAAGCCTTTTATGTCAGGCAGAAAAAGAAAGCAAGCTGATAAAAAAAAAATAGTGTTTTTACCAAATCTTATATGGGAAGATTTTTAAATACTTGAAAAGTATTTAATATTTGTGTTTCTTAGCCATAATTAAATCATCAGATTAATAAGTTTTTGCTTAACTTGATAATATCTAGAGTATAGCAAGAATCTCTATGTAGGTAAAATCACTTCATTGCCACTTAATCGGGTAGATGGTTTTATATTTTTAAAATGATATAATAACATTATGGATTATTTTGAAATAAAAGGATCATCTACAGTCCCATTACCTTCAAATGACTATGTTTATTTTTACATAGCCTTTCTGTCTGTGTTGATGCAGATATAGTTTTACATAGTTGCTCTCAGTGCTTATACCATTTTAAATTTATTTTTTCAGCCAACATAATGTCATTAACATTATTCCATGTTGTTACATTGTCATCTTACCACTTTATTTTTATTGTTATTTTTGAGCAAGAGTCTTGCTCTGTCACCCAGGCTGGAGTGCAGTGGTGTCATCATAGCTCACTGCAACCTCAACCTCTTGGGCTCAAGTGATCCTCCTGCCTTAGCCTCCCAAGTAGCTGGGACTACAGGTGCAGGCCACCATGCTCCACTAATTTTTTTAGTTTTTGTAGAGACGAGGCATCACTATTGCCCAGGCTGGACTCAAACTCCTGGGCTCAAGCCGTCCCCGCCCCTCAGCCTCCCAAAGTGCTTAGGATTACAGGCGTGAGCCACTGTGCCTGCCCTCTTCTTACCATTTTAAATACTACACAGTATTCTACCATGTTAATGCATTATTACTTACTTAATCTATTATTTGTCAAGTTTTATATCATTTCAATATACAATGAGCATTTTCATGTAGTACTTCTTTGCTTCTGAATTATTTTCTGATAATTGGAAAGTCAAAGTTAATGGACATTTTTATGTCTTTCTATATTGTCTTGTTGTTTCCCAAAAGAGTTGTATCAGTTTACACTGCCAATAGCTGCAAGTGAGTATTGTAACTGAATTGCTTTTAATGACAGTCTCTTTTCTAGACAAAAAATGCTGTTGAAAAGTTCACTGATGCCAAGAGAAGTTTATTGCAAACCGAGTCAGACGCTGAGGAGTTAGAAAAGAGAGCTCAGGAAACTGCTCTTAACCTTGTCAAAGCCGACCAGCAGCTAAGGTAGGTGGAATCCCTAAGCCATTGATGCATACAGTGAGATGAATGAAAAGTTTCCGTCTGAGAGGATAATAATTGGTTTATGGTAAATAAGGCATGTTAAGTCTAAAGAGCTCGGGGCAGTAAAGGCATGTGTTTTAGATTGCTCCAGGCTGACGCAAAGGATTTAGAGCAGCACAAAATCAAGCAAGAAGAAATCCTGAAAGAAATAAACAAAGTTGTAGCAGCAAAAGACTCAGACTTCCAGTGTTTAAACAAGAAGAAGAAAAAACTGACAGAAGAGTAAGTAAGGCTTCTGTAGGGCTGCAAGGGGCTTGTGCTAGAAGATAGCTCTGGGGTCAGCCTCCTTTAGGATCTGCTCTAGTGCTGCTGGTGCTTTGTAGGCTTCAGAAACTGCAAAAAGACATCGAGACGGCACAACACAATGAGGATCACCACCTGCAGGTCCTTGAAGAATCTGAGACCCTCCTTCAGGCCAAGAGAGCTGAGCTGGAAAAGCTGAAAAGCCAGGTATGGCAATAGACACCTTGAAAAAACAATTCAAACTGCATTAAACCTGCATATGTTTTATAACTATAAAAGTAATAAGTATTTGATTACAGAAAAGATGGGAAAATACAAAATAAAGTATAAAGAGTAAATTAGGCTATATATCATGGTGGTTAAGTGTCTAAACTAAATTTGAATGCCAGCTCAATATTATATATTATTGAGTAAAAGAAGTGAGTCTCAAAACGTGGTATACTCTATGAGATCATTTTTGTTAAATGTGTTTATGAACACTTATATTTGTATTTTTAGGCAATACAAAAGCACAAAAGTTGTCATCTGATAAGGGGAGATTATGACTACTTTCTATTTTCTTCCTTTTGCCTGTCTGCATTGCCTGCTTTTTTGATTAAAAAAAAAAAATGTATTGCCCTTAAGATTGTAAGTAATTTTTAAATTTAAAAAATGAATAAATATTAAAAATCTCTGCCTAACTTCCATCACCAAGGTTGTCAAAGTGTAATAAGGTATAGATATGAAAGTTCTTTGAAAACCATAACCTGAGGGATAATCATTATCATCATATTGTTGTTCTCACTGTGATTTGAGTGATTTTAAGTATGTGAGCTCAAGGTCTTTATTAGGCATTTCATGCTTGCACACCCAGCCTGGCCTTCCTGATTTTGGGGGCTTGGATATTAGCTCCTGATTTTCCCCCACAACCTTTAGCTGGACTAAGTCATCTCCAAGTTAGCACTGAAAGCTGTGTGACCTCTGTCAAACTTTGCACTCTTCCCTTTTCTTTAATACAGGTGACAAGTCAGCAGCAGGAAATGGCTGCCTTAGACAGGCAGTTAGGGCATAAAAAGGAGGAGCTGCATCTACTCCACAGAAGCATGGTCCAGGCAAAAGCTGACCTCCAGGAAGCTCTGAGACTGGGGGAAACTGAAGTAGCTGAGAAATGCAATCACATTAGGGTATGTTTTTCAGTAGGTTTTCTTGAGAGTCCTAGGGCAATGCTATAGATTTTCTTTGAGGTATTTTCATGGTCCTTGAAAATGAAAATATAAATTCCTGAAGTCTTGCCTCCTCTGTAACGTCAGTTTGGTGTTATGTTATATATCCATGCTGGGCTATCATGTGTAGTTCCCCCCACATTGTTTTCTGGATATGGCCAAGGTTCTCCTGCCTCTGTGCCTTTCCCATACCACTTCATCTCTAGGAATTCCCTTTCTCCCCTATCACTGGCCAGACCCCACCCGTTTCTCGTGGCCCAGCTTCATGCCACTTCCTCTAAGACTTCCCTGACTTTTCCCTTTACCCTGGAAGAAGGAGTTTCTCTTTCTTCTGAGTTTAGTAATACTCAGTCTGCATGTTTCCCATGGCATCTTACTCTTTCATGGTCATGTGTATGTTCCCTGCCTTACCTCTCCACAAGGTATTAAGCCCCTCAATTGCAAGAGCCATGTCTCAATCTGCCTTTTCTCCCTGCAACACATTGCTTTGCACATACTAATGTTGCATAGACATTTAGATGAAGATAAAGTGTTACTTTCTTACTTCTATTATATAGAGATGTTAGTGCAAAATATAGTGCTATTCTTGACATAAAAGGCAAAAATGAACTTGTTTCCAAATTAGAATTTCTATGAAATGAGACGATTAATAACAGAACTTATTTTAAAGTAATGTCCATTTATAATCTCACAGGAGGAGGTGACTTTTTTTTTTAACACAGGAAGTAAAATCTCTTCTGGAAGAACTGAGTATTCAGAAAGGAGAACTGAATGTCCAGATTAGTGAAAAAAAATCTCAACTTGCACTTATAAAGCAGGAAATTGAAAAAGAGGAAGAAAATCTTCAGGTAGTTTTAGGGCAGATGTCTAAACATAAAACTGGTAAGTTTAAAGGAAAATAGTCATATAAAGTTTGAGGTTGGAAATGTCTATATTCTAGGTCACAGAAAAATACAAGTGGCCAAATAAACTTCTTTTAAAGTTTAACCTTGCTACTAATAAGCAAAGAAAAGCAGATTATAAAAGGAATATGATATTATTTTCTGCCACTTAAATTGATAAAATTTATTTAAAAGCAAAATAATCATATTTATTGCTGATCAGAGTGTGCTGAAAGAAGAGCACTTACAGGTTGTCAATTGAAGTATTCCCAGTGTTTCAGAATTCTTAAAATTCACACCTGTTGAACCAGTGAGCCCATTTCTACCTATTCAGAGGAGGCAAGCATTTATGCACATCACAGCAATATTTATAATGACCAAATTTGGAGACAAATGACCAATTTAAAAACCATATTTTTAACATTTAATGGCATGAAAATATGTTCATGAGAAGAATGAAAAAAAAGATAAAAAATGAATATGGACTATAGTCCCAATTTATTTTAAAATGTGTGTGTTTGTGTATGTGTGTGCTCCTGGAAGGAAATACATCAAAATGCTATTGTAATGGTGATCATCTTTGGATGGTAGGATGATAATGGGTTTTCATTTTTTTCTCTTATGCTTTTTTTTTTGTATTTTCCAAATTTTCTACAGTGAGCAAATATTTTTATAATCAGAAAAAAGAGTTAATATTTAAATATCGGAATTTCAAAGGGCAAAAAAAATTATTGTATAAATCTCAGTCTATATTTTAAAGTTATTTATTTTGGTTAATTTTTATTTATATAAAGTTCTCTTAGTTCATTCTTTTCTGTGGAGGTAAATGCTTTTAGAACCTGATCTTTGTCAAATGTTCTCGTTTAAATGTTTTTAACAAATTAAATAATGTTTAACAATACTTTCAGAAAAGTTTTTCCATTAAAAATATAATTAGTACCATTAATTCATCTCAACAAAATTTTTTAAATTGTCTTGTATCACTCAACAGCATTGTTTTCTGTTTCATTTTGTAAATGTTTCCAAGTTCATTTAATAGCATGGACCGTGATTTGTTTCTGTCTGTTAGAACTAAAGAATATTCTGGACATGTTGCAACTTGAAAACAATGAGCTACAAGGTTTGAAGCTACAACATGACCAAAAAATGTCTGAGTTAGAGAAGACTCAGGTTGAAGTGCTAGAGGTAATGAACAAAACCATTGTACTCTTAGCAAACTGCATTCTTTCTCATTTAGGATGTTTGAGTCCTCTTTTATCTGATTTAGGAGAAACTGGAGTTAGAGAATTTGCAGCAGATAGCCCAGCGACAGAAAGGGGAAATAGAATGGCAGAAGCAGCTCCTTGAGAGGGAAAAACGAGAAATAGAGCGAATGACTTCTGAGTCCCGAGCGTTACAATCTTGTGTTGAATGTTTGAACAAAGAAAAGGAAGATCTCCAGGAGAAATGTGACGTTTGGGAAAAGAAGGTGGCACAAACCAAAAGGTGAGAGCAAGAACAAATAAGCTTGCAGGATCACTTCTTGAAGTCCAAAGAATTATAAACACACTATTAAAAAAATTGGAAGATAGAGATAAGGAAAAAAATATGCCACAAACTTGGCATCATAATACAATTCACCAATAGCATTTTTGGTGAATTTCCTTCTATCTTTTTTTCCCCGAAAGCATTTTTTTTAAATAATCTGTTGTGGGGTTTTTTTGTGGGTTTTTTGTTTTTTGTTTTTTGTTTTTTTGAGATAGAGTCTCATTCAGTGTCCCGGGCTATAGTGCAGTGGTGCGATCATAGCTCACTGCAACCTCACAGTCCTGGGCTCAAATGATCCTCCTGGCTCAGCCTCGTGAGTAGCTAGGACAATAGGCACTGTTATGGTTTTTTAAGTAAAATAATACATGCTGGAAATAAATGGAGAGATATACCTTATTCATGGATAGGAAGATAATATTATTAAGATTTAGTTCTTCTCAAATTGATCTATAGATTCAAAACAATTACAGTCAAAATCCCAATAGGCTTTTTTTGTGGAAATTGACACACTTGTTCTGAAATTCATGTGGAAATACAAAGGACCTAGAATAGAATTTATATAATTTTTAGATATGACACCAAAACAATTTTGGAAAAATAGAACAAAAGTTTAGGACTAACACTTTCTGACTGCAAGACTTTGTATAAAGCTATAGTAATCAAAACACCGTGGTATTGACATAATGGTAGACACATAGATTGATGGGACAGAATAGAAAGTCCAGAAATAAACTCACATATATGTGGAGAACTGACTTTGACAAAGATACAAAGGCTTTTTTTCCCATATAGAAAAGATGATCTTTTAAAAAAACATTGCTAAAACGATTCAGAACCAAAAAAATGAACCTCAATCCATACCTCACACTGTCTATAAAAATTAAAATGTACCATAAACATAAATGTAAAACCCAAATATAAAACTTTTAGAATAAAATGGTAGAAAACCTCTGTGACCTTGGGCTAGGCAAAAATTTCTTAGATATGACACCAAAAACATGATCCATAAAAGAATAAATTGATAAAATTAAACTTGATCAAAATTTAAAATGTCTGCTCCTCGAAAGACACTGTTAAGGTAATGAAAAGACATGTCACACGTTGGGAGAAAAATTTTTGCAACCATGTATCTGATAAAAGACTTGTATCCAGAATATATAAAGAACTCTCAAAACTCAATAATAGGAAAACAACCCAGTTTTTTAAATGTGCAAAAGATTTGAACAGACATTTCAGAAGATATATGGATGGCAAATAAGCACATGAAAAGATGCTTAGCATCGTTAATCCTTAGGGAAATGCAAATTAAAACTACAGTGAGATATCACTACATACTATTAGAATGACCATGCCAAATGTTAATGAGGAACTTTCATACATGATTGATGGTAATGTAAAAAGGTATGACTCTCACTGAGTTTCAATGGCCCAAAAAAAGAAAAAGAAAAAAAATGGTACAACTACTTTGGAAAACAGTTTGACAGTTACTTAAAAATCAAACATACACCTACCAGAAGATCAAGCCATTCCACTCCTAGGTATTTACTCAAGAGAAATGAAATCATATTTTCACACAGAGTGTACACCAATGTTCATTGCAGCTTTATTTGTAATAGCTAAAAACTAGAAATGACCCAAATGTCCATCAACTGGTAAGTGCATAAACAAATTGTAGTATATCCATACCGTAGAATACTACTTAGCAATAAAAAGGGAATGAAATAGTGATACACACAACAACATGGATGGATCTCAAAGTAATTGTGCTGGTGAAAGAAGCCAGACAAAAACAAGTCCACACTGTATGGGTCCCTTTATGTACCAGAATACATGCTCATGCATGTCTGTTATGTACAAATCCTATTGTACATACAATTGTTTTCTGCTTTTTAACTTTTCACAAGTTATCAATCCATTTTTATCTCTCAGATTTTTGGCATTCTGAATGTTATCCATGTTTTTATCCATGATTTTTATAAAACTTTAGTGAGTCACTGTTGGAAAAAAATCTTCTATTTAGAAAGCTGATAATAAGATTTATTTTGAAAATGAATTGTCTTAAGTTTTGTGAAGATTTATTATCATTCAGACTTTCCATAACTGTACATTGTGAAAGGGTAACACTATTCCTCAGTCATCTCTTGTGTGTGCTTGAATATTTTATATTTGACAGTCTGACTTATTCTCTGTGTGGTAGGGTTTTAGCAGCAACAGAAGAAAATAGCAAAATGGAGCAGTCAAACTTAGAAAAGTTGGAATTGAATGTCAGAAAACTGCAGCAGGAACTAGACCAACTAAACAGAGACAAGCTTTCACTGCATAACGACATATTAGCAATGCAGCAGCAGCTACAAGGTATGAGGCAGCAGAATAGGAAAAATGTGATTTCTTTCCCCTTTGTTAGATTCTTTAATTATTTGATTTTCTTATTACAGAAGTAATTCATGCTAATAGGCATGGGGTTTCTTTCTAAAATTAGATTGTGGTAATGGTTGCACAACTCTGTGAATATACTTTTTTGTATATTTAGTATATTTATACTTTTTAGCCTTTGAATTATACACTTTAAATAAGATATACATATGTGAATTTTATCTCAATAAAGCTCTTTTAAAAAACCCTAATTCATGTTCCTTAGAGAATAACTTAAAAACATAGCAAAAAGATAAAATAAAAATTGCTATTGACCTCACTCTTGAGATAATTCCCATTAACAGATTGGTGAATACCCTTCCAGATTTTTCCTGGGGGGGGCGTGTGTGTGTAGTTTGAAAAACAAAAACAAAGATGCACATAATGAATTTTTTTATTATAAAATATTTATAAATATTCATGATAATTTATTTAGGAGAAATTGCTAAGTAATGCTAGCTAATAATATACTTGTTGAGCATTTACTGTGTCCTAGGCATGATGCATTTTCACATTTAATCCTCATAACATTTTTGAGATAGAAACTATTATTTTGACCATTTATAGAGAAGAAATCTGAAGCTTAGTTTTCTTGTGAATTCTTAAGTGAGAAGTGAGTTGCTCAAGGTCACACAGCTAGTAATTGACAAAGCTGGTATAGGTATAAAATTTATTCCCAAATTGTCTTCCTGAAAGGTTGTGCTAAATTTACATTTCTACCAGCGATATAGAAGGTACCTGTTATTAAACCATGCACCTCACCAACAGTAAGTTATTATCTGTATATATTTTTATGGTGAGGTTTTGAATATGAAAATCTTTAAAAACCTAAGCTCCAAGCCCAAATCTGGGTTGTGCATGTAACTCTATCTTTTGGCTTTTAATATGATAGTGTGGCATAGTCATACATGTAACAGAAATTAGCTTCAATTGACTTCTACTCTACTTTTTGGGGAGGCTGATGGGAATCTGTTGGAAAAAAAAAAAAATATATATATATACACACACATGTATATGTATTATTTTATGAAAATGTTATTTCTGTAGAAAAACGAGAAGCAGTAAACTCACTACAGGATGAACTAGCTAATGTGCAAGAACATTTGAACCTAGCAAAACAGGTAAGGTTAACAAATGTAATCTTTTAGTACTATCCTGAAGGCATGCAGACACTTGGTTTAAATAAAAAAATCAAGTAGCCTGGTTCATTTTCATGGCAGCAGGTCCCATAGGGCCATTTGTATAATACAACCATCATATAAATAAAAATTTTAGTGCAGAGCAGTGGTTTTCAAATTTATTTTAGCCCTAGAACTCTTGATTCAAACAAAGTGTTACTCAAAGCTAGTAAGTAGGATGGTGGCTACACCAGAGCCCAACAGCAGTCCCTCATCAGCCCCTCTGTGGGCATCAGGGACAAGATGGACCATCTCTAATCCATGGCACATTTGAGGCCTCCAAAGGCTGGGCTTAGATTTGATTACTCATTGAGCTGCAGAGTAACTGCCAGATCTGGGCCTCCATCTTGTCAGATGTTGAATAGAGCAGATCCTTCACCATTGTACTTCTGATGATCTTCCTAAAGGTAATTCCATGTTATCCTGTGAGAATAGTGCTATAATTTGAATTTCAGAGAACCTGAAACAAGTTCTGGGCCTCAGTTTCCAGCAAATTAGTAGTTAGATTATACATCTAAATTCTCTTCTACCCTTAGGATTCTGTGTTTCTAAGATGAATAAAACTTAAAATCAAAGTAGTCTATCTTTTAAAAATCTTCCACAGATTCTTATGAATATTTTCTGTGTTGGAAACATGGTTAACTTTTTCAAAAATCCTTAATTTGGGTTTCTTAAGGAAAGAAGTATTTATTGTTTTCTGAGTTTTTGAACCTGTGTAAATATTTCAAATAGTAACAAAACCATGACTTTAGATTCATTTTCAACAAGAATTAAGCCTTACTTAAAATTTTTCTTAATCTTCTGAATAGTCCTGTGAGGTCAGTGATATTTATTCCCACCTCAGTGACAAGGCAGCTAAAGCTCAGAGGAACTGAATCTCTTGCTGAGATTTTTGACATCTTTTTATCACCTTATTTTTTAGGTACTATAAAGAGGAAAGCTAATAATTAAATTAGTTTTGGATACCTTTCCATAAGTTTGTTGAGGTAATAAAGGATATGGAACTTTTTTTCTTCTCGTTTTGTCAGACTTAGTAGATACTGGATTGGCAGGCACTGGCCGCCTCTAGTAAAGATGGCTTTGTTAGTAGTTTCGATTTGTTCTTTCACCTAAAGGACCTGCTTAACACCACCAAGCATCAGGATGTATTGTTTAGTGAGCAGACCCGGCTCCAGAACGACATCAGTGAATGGGTAAAGAGAATCAAAAACTGTCAGAAAGAAGGGGAGACAAAACAACAACAACTTCAAGTGCTTCAGAATGAAATTGAAGAAAACAAGCTCAAACTAGTCCAACAAGAAATGGTACTACACATTTGTGATTTTATATAAAAGGAAGCATTTTGTTGCTCGTGTGAGCATTTCCCCCCGGCAGAAAGCTGCTGAGAAATATCCCCCATGGGACTATGTGTCACTTAATTGCCCTGTGTAGCCAAGGGTGGCTTTTATATCCACCATGTGACTCTCTTGGGATTAATACTCATGGACCTTTAAAATCATAGAACATTGGTCCTGTAAAGAATCTTAATGGCCGCATGCCATTTGCTACTTGGATCCCCTTCTCACATGTTAGCCAGATAGTTTCCCAGTCCCTGCTTGATCACCTTTGTAAAGGAACTGTCCCTGTGGGCTGTTTTCTACTTTCTGTTGAACTGGAATCTGTCTCGTGTCCGGGAAGGTGCCCTCATCTGGGAAACTGAGTCTTTGCTATTTTATGACTAAGGTTATTCTCTATTAAGATGTTTCAGAGACTCCAAAAAGAGAGAGAAAGTGAAGAAAAAAAATTAGAAGCCAGTAAAGTGACACTGAAGGAGCAGCAGCACCGGCTGGAAAAGGAAATAACAGACCAGAAAAGCAACTTGGACCAGGTGCTTGCAAAGGTGTTGGTGGCTGAAGAGCGTGTCAGGACTCTTCAGGAAGAGGAGAGGTGGGGTGAGAGCCTGGAGAAGACGCTCTCCCAGACCAGTATGTGTTCTGGAACATCTCACTGGAGGGGGGTGAGGGAGGGTGAGGGGGTGGGGGTAGGGCTCTGCTGGTTGTCTTGTAAAGTGTAGCAGGGAGACCCAGGCCCCAGCCAGAGCCCAGGAAGGAGGAAGGAGAAGCAAAGCAGGAAGTATGATAGCCCTGTGCAAGATGAGGAAACAGGTTCAAGGAGACAAAGGGAATTTGCATCTTTATGGAGAAGACATTTGAGCCTGAGCCTGATTAGCAAGTTTTTTTACTCTACCATATTGCCTCCTTTGAGAATGCTATCTCAAGAAAGTGGAACATTAAGGCAAAGAAATGCCAAGAGATACTGTAAAGTATCTTATTTATGAGCTTTGGAAATAATGATCCATTTCATCTCAACCAGTCAAAAAAACAATATTAACAATTCTTCTGTCCAGATTTGACATAATGAATGGTAGGTACCAGAATACAGGTATTTGCCTTTGGGCCAGTGTATCCTCTCTTGAACCATATATAAATGGAGTTGACATGGGAATCCAGGGTAAAAGATTGTTCTTACATCAGTAAATGGTTTTTCTCTTTCTTAGGCTGCAGGGTTTACTAATGCTCAGAAAGTGTTGTGGACTTGGGGATCTGAAAGGGTTATTATTCCTTTTTCCTTGGGAACTCTTGATACACCCAGACCTGATCAATTCATTATGAAAATGAAACTAAACAACTATGCTGAATTTTGACCATACCAGAGGTCTTGAAAAGTAAAATCTGGGCAAGGTACTACTTGAAATAGGGTAATAAGAAAAGTCTCTTTTAAATGTCACTTTTACTTATAAGTGTTCTTTGTTGAGTACTCACTATGTACCAGGTGTTCGCATACATGATTGCAATTGAGCATCAGGAAATGTGTTCCTCATCTATAAAATGGGGCTCATGCTAGTGTGGGAATCAGCTCCAAATCCTGTACTCTTTCTACTGCACTGCCCCCTGTGAAGGAGTAGTACTGGTATGTCTCCCTTTATTAAAGTCAAGGTTTATAAAAAACATTTCAGTTCCATGTTCCATGCATCTCAGGATTGGTGCTGTGTTTGCTCTCATTGATCTGTAGGACTTGAAAGGGAAGATAGTAGCTGTCTTTCACCTTGGGATCAGGCCCTCCAGGAACCAATTACTTCAAGAGGCACCCTTATCTGGGCCTTTTTCTGGGTGTATGGTGTGGGTCAGGGTAAGCTTGTGAGACTTGAGAATGGACGAAAGCAGCTGTGTAGATGGCATGTCACCATTATGCAGTCCACCACGAGGGAAGGAAAGCTCTACCCACAGCTGGCCCAGGGCCTTTGGCTAAGTCTACCTAAAATGCTCGTTTCAGAACAGCAGCTTTCAGAAAGGGAGCAGCAATTAATGGAAAAGTCAAGTGAGCTGCTGGCTCTCCAGAAAGAGGCAGACTCTATGAGGGCAGACTTCAGCCTCCTGCGGAACCAGTTCTTGACGGAAAGAAAGAAAGCTGAGAAGCAGGTGGCCAGCCTGAAGGAAGCACTTAAGACCCAGCGGAGCCAGCTAGAGAAAAACCTTCTTGTGAGTACCTGCTGCCCTGGCAGTTTGTGAGGAAATGATAAATTTAAATTTTTAAACTGCAACACCACTTAAATGTAGAGAAAATAAACTACCCATCAACCCAGCCCCTAACCCAACCGTTGTTATTGGTGTATTTATGCATCATTTGTTCTTGAGGCTGATGGTAAGTTTTGCCTGAGACTGGGCTGCAGCCCACGAGGAGCTCTTTCTGGCTGGCTGGCTGGGGAGACTGTTACGTGAACAGCCAGCGTCAGCACAAAGTAGACAGCACATTCTGCTAGGGAGCCTCTGCTGACACCTGCACTGGCAGGGGTGGAGGGGTGTTGGAGAAGGCTTCTGTAGACATTTTTATACAGCTGTAGTCAGTACTAAACAAATTTTTCACATCCTGCCCTTTTTGGCCAACATTAGCTTTAATTAACCATTATCCTAAAACCAGGAGGCTCAATCTACCTTACTTTCATCCCTGAAATAAATTTGGGAGGTGCTGCTCAGTTCAGAACAATTTATGGTGGGTGGAGGCAGGTGCACCACAAGGGGGCTGTCATGGGAATGGATTTTTCCAGTACCCTCTGGAGGAATTCATGGAGCCCTATTGTGTGAAAGGAACTTTTAAACCATATGTGTTTCACAAAGGAAATAGTAATAGGCAACTAGTGGTAGGCAAGATGATTGTAAAGACAGAATATAGCTGTCTAAAATTTAATTCTCTCAGTAACCCAAATGATGATAGGTATTATTGTTCCCATTTTACAGACAATTAATGGAGACTCAGAAAGGGAAAGTAATTAATTGTCAAAGGTAGTGCTGCAGTCCTGGGATTCAGACTTTGGGCTAACAGACTATGTATGACATGTATGTACTCCCAGCTATACTTTATCTGCCCAGGAAAGGGAGGTAGAATTATCTCCATTGTACAGCTAGAGAAGCTGAGGCCCAGATGGGAAATGAAGTTACAGAGCTCGTGAGTGTGTAGACCAGCAACCCACTCCTCCACATGTGGGATCACAGAGTCATTTTCCTCCTCCTGTGCTAGGAGCAAAAACAGGAGAACAGCTGCATGCAAAAGGAAATGGCAGCAATCGAACTGGTAGCCCAGGACAACCATGAGCGGGCCAGGCGCCTGATGAAGGAGCTCAACCAGATGCAACATGAGTACACGGAGCTCAAACAGCAGGTACGTGCCCAGGAAGCCCAGCTGCCAGCCTGGGACAGGGAGGCCTCCTTACATACTCTCACCACCCTCAGGGCTCAGGCAGATTGTATTGTTTTTTCATATCTCTTCTAAGAGGAGCATTTCTTTATGGAAATAGTGAAAAGCTGAAATGTTCTTTAAATCAAATCTGTTTTTTCAATCTTAAAATTTAGAAATGCACCTCCATAAGAAGAAAGTATTTGTTTCAAATATACTTTCAAAATTCTCTGAAGTTTAACAAGCTTTTTATGTTAGTTTTTCAAAGGAAAAAAGTTATTCTTTAGCATAATATTTTATCATGTCCCAAAGAACTATGTTGAAATGTTAGATTTTATGCTATAAACAAGTTTACAGGAGCCAATCCCCCAACCTACCCCTCAAGCAAGGAAAAATGGTCCAGGGGAAACCTTTGGTAGAATGTGATATAACCAGGTGGAGAGCATGAAACCAGTGCATGCTTGAACTGGTAGAGTCTCCAATCCTAGATGCCCCTGATGTCCTCTAGCCTGAGCCATCCCTGAACTCCTAGTCTAGCTGCTGTGGCCACTCGCTTAGCCCTGCTATACCGTGTCCTTTGGACGACCCCTTGTGGCCCTTCCAGTTTCATCTGTGCTTCCAACGCCCCACTCCCCCACACCACATATACACCTACCCTTAGGTTCAAGAAAAAATAACTTTTTTAAAGTATTCAAAGGCCACAGCCCTCAGTGATTTTAGATGTCTCTGCAAACTTGGTAGGGCAATTAGCAGTAGATATGAATCTAATATCTTCACTAAGCTGTTTATAGGTAGAGCCACATAGGGTGGTCTCTCTCAGATATCAAAAACAATCTGTAACACTTTAGGAAACCTCTAGACTGCCCAAATCACCAGATTCTTCACCTATAAAATGAAACCATTTGATCATTTCTAAAGTCCCTTCCAGTGTTAACATTTATAATCCAGATCACTTATGACGTGTTTTAATAAATGGCATTTTTCTTATTTGGGATTTAATTACTGTAGTTGCCAATTGGGTACCACTAAGGTGCTTCATATAAATTCTCACTTAGTTCTCACATTTCTGGGCAGAAGGTATTTATCTCCATGTATAAATGAGGTAACAGAGGAACAGAAGTTAGCTAACTTGCCCTAAGTCATACTGGTAATGTTTACTGGAAGTGAGATTGGAATCCAACTCTGTCTAACTTCAAAGAGATTGACTTCTATAGAGTAATTCACCCTCAAGGAACCTCATGCACATGCTTTTCTGAATTGAAGTTGCTGCAATCAAAATGATCAAATTGTTTACTTGGTAGCTTGTAGATTTTCGAGTATTTGAAAAATCACAAGTTTTCACAGTTCTAGTAATCATAGTAGTTGCTATTTGTAGGTCTTTAAATACCTGGCACAACTACCTCAATTCCAAGTAAGTCCCAAATTTTACACATTGGTATTTGACCCTGACTCACTCTTTAGATGGCAAACCAAAAAGATTTGGAGAGAAGACAAATGGAAATCAGCGACGCAATGAGGACACTTAAATCTGAGGTGAAAGATGAAATCAGAACCAGCCTGAAGAATCTCAACCAGTTTCTTCCAGAACTACCAGCAGATCTAGAAGCTATTTGGGAAAGAAATGAAAACCTAGAAGGAGAGTTGGAAAGCTTGAAAGAGAACTTCCCCTTCACAATGAATGAGAGACCTTTTGAAGAAAAACTGAACTTTCCACAAGTTCACATAATGGTAAGAGGTTATCCTGCTATTCTCTGGGCCTCATAGGATAGCCCACTTCCCCCAGTGAAGCTGAAAAACAGATTTGGGAGTGCTGCGGTAGGAGGGAAAGGCTGATTGGCTCCCGACTGTGGTATTTGGTGACTCATTGATGTCTCCCTTTTCCCTCTGAAAAAGGATGGGCACTGGCGTGGAGAAGCACTCCGGGAAGAACTGCGTCACCGTGAAGACCGACTCAAGGTGCCCTTTAAAACAAACAAACAAACAAACAAACAAACAAAAAACCAGTATGAGATACTTGGCATATTGGGGAGGGTAGAGGAAATTCTTGCATTTACATGCTGCTGTCACATTCACACACTGCAGCACTCCTGGCAATTCTATAGATTAAGTGATTGAAGCTCAGAGAAGTTGGCGTCACACGGTAAATGGCAGTCAGTGTCCAAAACCATGAATTCTGGTGTTGAGTCCAGTGTTCTTTAACCTGTGTGGTACTGCTTTACCTCAACTAAAACTGACAGAACATAAGTATTTGGGACAGGAAATAGAGACACAATGATCAACTCCAAGGATATCACAGGCTGGTGGTTGGGGGAAAGACTGGGAATACTAGAAAAGTAGGCGGAGCCATCAGATAAGGAATCGTTCGGCTCAGAACATTCTGAGTTTGAAGGCTCTGTGAGACGTCCAGGGAAGGATATCTATCTGTCGGCAGCTGAGAATGGGAGTCTGGGATTTCGTGATCAGTGTGGACCTGAAGATTTGGGAGTGAAGAGTGTAGGTGGGAGGACACATCTCTGGGGAATGGCTGAGAGGGTGCAGCACTGCAGTGTAGAGTGGAGCCCTGTGACATCCACCGATAGTCTCCAGCCATGTGTAGCTACCGAAATTTTAATTAATTATAATTAAATCAAGTTTAAAATTCAGTTCTTCGCTTGCCACCCTTCAAGTGTTCTATGGCCACATGTGCCTAGTGGTTACTATATTGACAGCCAGATATAGAACATTCCCATCATTGCAGAAAGTTCTGTTGGACAGCCCCGCTACAGATTTCAAGAGAATCATTTCAAGATTGCAGCAGAGGGGAAAGCGAAAAAGTAGTCTAGGGTGAGGAGTAAATCCATAGTGAGGAGACACTGAAGATACCAAGTATAAATTAATCTTCTAAGTCTTGGCAGACAAGGAAGAAAGAGATGGGGCAATTCTTGAATGGGGAAGCAAGGCATGCGGAAGCCCTAAGCACTGCTAACAGTGGGAAGAGCAGGCTGAGTAAAAGGCCCAGTTGATGACAGCGCAGAATGGTAGAAGTCCATGCACTCTTCACAGTATCCAGCTGGCACCTCCTACAATTTTTTTTTAAAGACAAGCATTTTCAGCAGCCTTTCCTACTTGATGTTCAATTTGCCTCTCGAATGTTAAGTGTGAGGAAGCTGAGTAATAGTTCCGGTACATTTCTCCCGTGTGAGACCCTAAACGTTATCATGACACTTTTCAGGCCCAACTTCGACACTGCATGTCCAAACAAGCGGAAGTATTAAGTAAAGGAAAGCGGCAGACAGAGGGCACGTTACACAGTTTGAGGAGACAAGTTGATGCCTTAGGGGAATTGGTTACCAGCACCTCTGTAGATTCAACATTGTCACCCAGTCTGGAGTCTTCCCTTGCGGAGGACTCTCAACTTGGACAAAATCAGGTAAGAGGAAGCTCTTAACAAAGGGTTTACTATATACACAGAAAGTACTTGAAAACTTTGGGGTGCATAATCTAGAGGATATTCAGAAGGATATAAATAGGCCACCTTCAACTCTCTGGAAAACTTGTCTCAGCAAAGACTTTTTTTGTGGTCCCTGGGAAAACTGGAATGAACTGGTTGGTGGATGTAGAAAGAGGATAAGCTCATGGCTTAGGAAACAGACTAGAGCTGGAGATTGGATGACCTGGCAGGGATGTAGTTAATTCTACTATTCATGTCCTCCACTTCTGGATTGCCTTATTTTCTACTCGGTTAGTATAAAGAGCTTAGACCTGTGAGGTCAATTGGAGTCCTACTTTAGTCTGTCTGTCTCCCTGTATCTTATAACTTGCATTCAAAAAGTTTGAATGCAGACTTCTTATCCTAGGTCTATAAAAACTTTGAATTTCATAAAGGTTTTCTGTGTGAGACTTAGATAAGGTTAATAATCATTTAGGAGGAACATGAAATATACTTATGGAACTGGTAACAGTATAACAGTCAGAGACATATAATAGCTTCCATTTTTGAGTGCCCACTATGTACACATACTAAACTTTATATATATCATCTCATTTAATCCTTACATTCTGGGAAGTAGGAATTATCCCTTAATATAGATAAGGAAACTGTACAAAATGATAAATGACTTGGTCAAAGACAAAAATGACTTTTGTCTTTATCAAAAGACAAAAGCAGGCCTTAGGGACTAATCTATCTTTACCACAGAGCAGTATGAACCACAGTTGAACCACAAGGAACCTTCAAGGACAGTTGCTTCTTCAATATGCCCAAGATGGGCAAGTGACTTACCTAGGTCACATAGCTAATTAGCAGAGCCAAGATTTGAATCTGATTACCTTAACACTGAAGTCAGGTAAAGGCAAAAATCATCATGGGCCTCAGGGCAGGGTTTAAGAAGAGAGGCACTGGGCATTGACTAATAGGCACACTTTGGAAGTAAGACAGCCCAGAGTAGTGAGAAAAGAGTGCCTGGGAGTTTAGGAGTCAGTTCAATTCAATTATCAGCTCAAGGTGGCAGCCCAAAGAGTTGGGGTGCTTTAAAGGCAAGGCACAGTGGGAAGGGGTGAGATTGTTAGAATTATTTAGAAGTCTGGGGTTGTAATCCAGACCTATGTAGGATAAAAGCCAGAGCTAAACTGGAATTAGGGGCCTGGATTCTGACCCTATCATTTTATCTCCCTTCTTTTCAGAGCTCCTTCCTACGGGTTCTACAAAGCCCATCAGAACCACCAGATGGTTACCCACACTGATGCCAGTTCCCAGGTTCCTACTCACAGGGTATGTGTTACAAAGAGATCTTTTTAACTAGAAGATCTTGAATTCCAGCAGTCTTAAGAAAAATAAACTTTCAACTTCTGTCATAATTTTGTACAGTGGTTGACCATAAAACATTTTTCCAAAAAGATACTTAAATATATATACTTTACCTATTAGCCTCACACCCTCACTTAATTGTTCACTTATTTAAGACTGTTTCTACTGTTACAAGAATTTAATTCATCCTTTCTACTTTTGTCTTACTGTAGGAAAATGGCTCAGCCAGATGAGGAATACTAGATTGCATAAATGTATCTGAGGGAATACCTTCTCCACTACCTCACTAACTTCACAATTGGGATGCCACTGGGTTTTTTGCCGAAACTCCACTATAGTTTATTTTGCTTGTAACATTAATGCCAAGGTTGTTGTAAATCAGTTGCACAGGTGGGAATAGTCATATACAGTTTAAGCCAGCATCCTAGGTGGCTGAGGGTTTTGGTTTTTTTAATCTTTGGAACTGTTTTTATAAAACCAATGCTGATTTTAACTGCGTATTTGTACCTATAAACTGGCAAACCTCATGACAAAGAATGTACGTAAGCCCCTCTTCATTTATATAGTGTCAAGAGTTATTTTTTGAATTCTGCTTAAAATCTATTTTTCATATGAAAATAAAAGATACAATCAACTTGGGTCTGTCATTTGACTTTACAGTTCACAAATCAATTGACAGTAAAGCCATCAAATTTTTACCTAATTCCAAAAAAATACCTTTCAGGTTGTTTTCCACCTTTTACTTGGAGGTTGAATATATTTCATAATTTGTAGATATCTACTATAAAACTATTATACTTCAGATGCTTTTCCTCAGCCAAAAATATTAATTCTTTGGTGGAAAATCAGGAAAACTTCTTTGTACTTAGAAGACTCTGACCCAGTGATAAATTCAAATTTTCAGACTTTAAAATTTTTGAACTATTGTAATTAACAACAGTTCAACTCCATGATGTATGCATTTTAAAAAAACAAGAATAGCACTGCTGTCAGTTTTGTGGCAACAGAACTACTCCCGGGGGTATATATGTAATATATTAGGTTTTAAAATATTCCCAAGAACTCTTTCCTAGGCCACTAGACAGCTTTTGAGCCACAACAGGCATTGTACCATGTTACTACAGTACAGAATAGCACAGTGTGTGCAGTATCCCTCACCACTGAGGTTTATATTCCTAAAAAGTTATTTGGCTACAACTGGACCACTAAGATATGGGATAAATATAATTACAATAAAGACAATGAAAGTTACATGCGCTTTATTAACACAGTAAGTGCTAGAAGGCATCTACTTCCAAAACAAAACTTGATGTTTCTTTTATATTTACATTCTCTTTTGTTTTACTTTCTCAAGTCTTAGCAAAATGCTTAGAGGCCTGGCCTATTCACAATTATTGATATCCTTCAGGGACACAATTTTCTGGGCCTGTGTTGAATGAGGGTAAAATATCTTCTCTCCAAACTGCCTCATGAACCCTCTCTATGCTCCCACATGAACAGGAAGGGAAGGTAACTATTGGTCTTTTCTTCTGTTAAAGGGAATGAACTGAAACTATTCATCTACAGAAAAAAAGATCACACTTAAAATAGTGGACATATGGGCAAAAAAGTTCTCAAAAATTATGGTCTCATGGAATTAAAGAAGGGAGATGATGTATAAAGCCAAACACCTGGTTTCAAAAGACATCTTTCCAAAGAAATTTTACTACCTCCAACTAGTATGTGTACGACACCAACCAAAAAAAAAAAAAAAAAAAAAAAAAATCAAGGTTACTGCATCAAACACTTTATTATCCATGAAAAATACTTGAACATTGTACTGGAATGTCTAATGCATAAATACTACCAAGCACCAATTACTAATCAGAGGGCCTCCTCATAAGTGTGAGGGCAACGAGTAACCCAGAGGAGGTGACCTGCACAAGCAGTAAGCTCTTATGGATAAAAAATTAAAAGAATTTCACATTCTCTCCAAAATGTACTGCCCAGCGTCTGGCACAGATATTACAATATAACAATTTGCTCCTCTTTTTGAGCACCCAAGTTTATTACAGGGGATTACACATGCAAATAATAGAATTTGGCCCCAAGTACAAAGGAGAACACTATCAGCCACCAAAACGTGCTGATCTTACACTGAAAAAGGCTGACTGAAATATGCAAGGGTGATGCAAACACAAGGATAAAACTAGCTCAATTACTTAGTGATGTGGTCTTATATGCTACATATATAGACCTCTTTATACAACTAATAAGGACAGTTCTGCAATAAAAACTGACATGCCAAATAATTGCTCACCTGAACAAAACCCTATTATAGTTCAGAAAATAATGCAACCAATTTTAATTTAATCTAGATACAGGTACTTTATTTACAAATATTTAGATTAATAGCATTTTGTTACATCAAATGAGTACAGCAGTCTGAATAAATCCTTCTGTCATAAAAACAGTAAGACCCACTGTAGCTAACTTTGGGAATCAGGGTATTGCACCTAAACAAGCCGCACTCTTTAGTTTGTGATTGCTACCTAATATCCCAACAGGTGGTTTGTTTGTTTTGTTTTTGTAAATATACACACACCAGCAGGTCATGGTCCCTGGGCAAATCCCTCGTGATGCAACAGTGTAAGCAAAATGGATCACTTTAACAGAATTGATTCTTTAACAGAATATACCAATCTACTCCAGGAATCTTATTTCTTAAAAAGTTAAACAAAGACAAAAATAAAAATGAGTCCACAAATTAACCAAATCCTGTTTTCTGCACATTCCAGTTTTGGCTTTTATTTAACATTGACTATACGATACTCTGGTACTACCACATGTTTACAACCCAGAAAGATGTATTTTTACGTTAGTGTCTGTAAAGAGGGATTTAAAATGTGTATTTTAAACACAGCAGTTGAGCTGAATGCATTTCATATAATATGCCAAGGTTTACCTATCCTACTTCAAATAACTTCTCAATTCCCAGCCACAGAACCATAAACTCAATTAAAAATCAGTCAACAGAAGTGAAGGACTTAGTAAAACTTAAGTTTGTTGTCTAAAGAAATAAGATTGTTTCTCTTGCAATACAGTATTCTTTCAGTGGCCAAACCACCTAGTGCAAAGTAATAACTTACTTTGTATCAGCACAAGCACTGAAACACCAATAGAAACATTTTCCCTTTTACAAAATAATTTATGCCAACATGACATAAAATAGCCCCTCATACTATGAACACAAGGGATATCTTAAATTATTTCACTGTAGTGTTAAAAATGCACAATTTAAAATCCCTTAACAGCAGACCTGTGGTTCTGGCTGTTTGGTTCAGAATCTAACCATTCCAAGAAGATAAAGGTATAAAAGCTTAAAATGTGCAATAATAAACCCAGCCTTTTTTCTTTTTCTATACAGTAAGGCAAGAATGCAGCCTGTAATGCAAAACGTTTACAAAAAGAGAAAAGCAGGTTAGCACATTGTTGATTGCACAATAACAATTAAGAAAATCAGCAGGTAAGCAACAGTGTAAAGATGGAACAGAATCTGCTAGTGTTAATCCTCTGATGCTAGGAGCTCTTTCCAGCATAATGTCCCCAAACACTGCCAGCACCAAGGGGTGGAGCCAGTACCACTTGTGAACTGCAGTTGTGTCTATTTCTTTGTGTGAAATGGAAGGGAGTAACATGGTCACATATAGGTCATACTGTACAAACTGGTATTTTATACTGTTCCAATGCCAGTAATCAATTTATTTTCTTCATTAAAATAATATACACAGAATGTATTGTTAGTTCAGTTCCTTCAAATTTTATACATATTTACTTCCTGTTAAAGAGAAAAGGATAAAATGGTGTAAAAAAAAGATAAAGCTATTAATTAAGCACAAGAGAGAAGATAAATGGATATTTTCCCTGTGCAAGGCTGAGACAGAAGCAAACCTCATCAAGAAAAATACCACCCACACAACAGGGAATTACCCAACAAAAAACAAAACAAAAGCAGTTATAAAACCCCTTCTCTACCATCAGAAGTCATTTCACAGCAGTGAACGTATTGGTTACAACAGACATACTTGAACAGCTAAAGATGGGGAGAAAAGCTTAAGATATTATCAAATTAAACCATACAATGAGACAAAGCCTTGTCAAAGAGGGAGGGTAAAAATCATGAAGTCCAGCATCAGTGCTCGGTTTAAATCATACATTGGTGACATACCTATCACGAGGACAAGGGGGAAAAAAAAGTCTAGATTTACCATGCAGGAGAGATTACTCTACTTGCCTTTGATAACCTGATTACATCTAGTTGTTTAGCAGTTTAGTATTGTGTTAAACTGTTTTTACAACAGAGTTTTGTGTTTGTTTTTTGTTTTTAATTAAACCCAGTAAGATGTACAGAAGACAATGAGGCAGTAAAAAGTACTGCTTCCAACAGACAGAGGTGAAAGGTCAAATGAGGGCCACAGCAAAGAGGTCACTAGCAGCCACAGCCTTCTCTCTGGGGTTGGGGTTCACTGGTTAGCCGGCCTCCCTGCGGGGCTGAGGGTTTGTGTTGTACACCAGACTCGGCAGCATTCAGATCCAGGCTTCCATCCTGAATGTTCTGATAGATTTTCTTGGCAGCCTCAAGGAAGGCATCTTCTACATTCTCTCCCCTAAAAGGCAATTGACAATGTTATTCAAGAACCACAGCTTTCTACAAAAAAGACAAGACATTATACACCGACCTTTGCTAACCTTTAGTCAACTGCCATGATGTCTTCAACTTAGCCACTGTCATCTAATGAGAGATTACCAGAAGACTGAGCTAAATGAACAATATGAGAAAATATTTTCTATGGAAAGTATATAAACACACAGTACTAAGAGCCCTTTCTATAAACCCTATTTGTGTTCTAATCATTAAAATGCTGTATGTTAATGACAGTTGAGATAGGCCATTTCTGTGGTAACAGAGAGGGTACTCCAAACAGAAATGATCTCTGCAAACATGCTGAACAGGATTCCAGGATTTGTATGGTCTGTTCAGCCAAGTATGAACTGTGCTGTTTTTATCATGTGACAGTGACATATTCACGCTTAGCCATGTTCACACTTCCATTCTCTTGGGACTAACAGCACAGCCGAGGCTAAACAAAAACGAGTTAGGCCCTCCTCACCACTGCAAGGAATTTCTTGGCCTAATAAATGAAGAACAATGATGAGAGTGCTAGGGTTCAATAATGGACATGGAAGAACAATTAGAAAATGTTCGTTATGCTTCTGAGTAGACACTGAGTATTTCCTTAAGCCTTGCTTTTTAACGTGATCAGAAGTAGTATTATGAAGAACAGATTGACCAAGCTTGGGTCTGGGATGCTAAACTCAACCTCAGTTGTGAAAGTCAAACACTTTTGAAATGTAAACAGTTTCATTTATTAACCTGGGTTACCAATGGGCATAATCAAGGTACAAATCTTTTAAGTTAACAAAAATTCACATTATTTTGAAACGTGAAAACGGAAAAGGGTGTTTGCTCATTTTTCTTCCTGCCATATGCATCATACATTTATACATTATATGTATATATATACACTTTTTATATATATGAGAAAGCTGAATATAATTGAAATATGATCTATCTTTTAGCCATACTTACGTTTTTGCACTTGCTTCAAGGAACAATAAGCCTAAAAATAAAATTCAGACTATAATTAGGACATTTCAAACTAAATAAGGGCATTTCTTCAATAACATCTGAGTAAGTTTCCCATCAGACTTAAGTCCTCCTACCATAGCATTTTATGAAAGAGTCTGAGATGAAGAACATCTTTATATTTGTCAGTAAATAACTGTACTACTTCCAATATAAATCTCATAGAAATAGAAACACATTTTGTCAATTCCTCATTCTTGAGATTTCTGAGCAGTCTGCATTTTTTTAAAAATTGTCAAATATTCTACAGTATCAAAATCCCACCTTTCCTTAAAAATTCTCCCAAGTGTGACCATTAAGTCTTAAAAGAAACCCACCATTTTCTTCAGCAAACTGTTTGGCTTCTTCATAGGTAACATCTCTCTGTGCCTCCAAATCTGCTTTATTTCCTATGAGAATTATTACCTAATTTGTGATCAAAAGAAAGACATCTTAAAACAAAAGCAATCATTTAAACCAACCATGCAAATTCTGAAACCCAAAAACCTTGAAAGAAAAAACATCTGGGCCTAAAAAGAAAACCAAGTACTAACAATTATCCACTACAGAATCATAAAGTCATTGGTACTAAGAAGGATCTTGGCAATCATTTCTGTAAAGAACAAACAGTATATTTTTCAGGTTTGTGGGCCCCCTATGGTCTCTGTTGCATATTTTTCTTTGCTTTTTTTAATCTTTCTACAATCCTTTAAAATTGTAAAAATCATTCTTAGTTTGCAAGCCATTTAAAAACAGACCATGGGCCAGATGTGGCCCACAAGCCATACTTTGGTCTAGTCCAAAGATAATGATTTATCTGAGTAAGATTACGAAGGATCCATGGAAAAGCTCCAGGGGATCTGTGAATGCCCTGAACTTAAGCATAAAATATTGTAAACATGGACATTCTTTCATCAGATTTTCAAAAGGTTCTGGGACCCTCAAAAACTTTAAAAAAACACTAGTTCAACTCCTTCAGGCTACAAGTGAGGAAATTAAAGCTCAAATAAAGCCAAAGGATTTGCCAAAGGTCACTCAGTGAGTCAGTGGTAGGAGGACACTAGAACCCAGGTAGAAAGCCCAAACTGTGACTTTCAGACAAATAGTGTCCTACCCCTAGGTGACTATCCCTAAAGCAGGACTAAGCTTATAGTGACTGGTAACAAATATCTGTATATGTATCCATGGGGAGCAAATGGGGGTAGGAGTGGGAGCAGGGGCAGCACATATGCAATAAGTTCAAATCCAAGGCAAAATATCACATCTATACCCACTTTGGAGTCTCTTACACAAATGAAGTTAGGCCAAAGTTAAAGTGAGCTCTGCAAAGTTATAAGAAAAAAGTACGCTGCTTTAAGAAACACCAAAGACCTTTGACCTTCATTGGGGGGGGTGCTATGGATAAACTATATACATATATATAAGCTTGTCTGACACCAATTGGTAAAATCCCCTCCCCCCAAACAGATATGGTAATCTAGATATGGCTACTTTAGGAATGGATGGTTTTAACTAAAAGGCACTTCCACCATTAACTTTTTTTTCCATGTGAAATTACAGCTCCTGGCTCTTGCACTTACAAAAATTTGTGTCCAATAAACTAAATAACCATTTTGACCTGAATGTAAAACTTGTGCAACGACAATTAAGTAGCACAACGAAAATAAGCATTCTTGAATCATTGTGAACAAATACCCACTGTGAAGGGAAAGAAATTTTCATATATAGTCCACCAGTCTTTTAAAGAATAAAGTAATGACACTTAAAAAGGAAATCAATTTATAGAAAATCAAGTCTGGTAAAATCAGAGTGGCCTAGTGCAGGGCCATTATAAGACAAGTACTCAAAACAAGAACTATTGCTTCCACTCCCAATTCACTATGAATTTCCAAGCTGGGCTTCCTAACTCCCTAAAAGGGGAGACATAAAGTGGCATGCTAATTACACAGAGGTACAAAACATGCCAGCAACAAAATGAGAAAGTACATAACTTCTATGTAGAAATCAAAGGCAACTTTATAGAAAATTTAACATTTGAGCTGGACCTCAAAAGATTTTTTTTTTTCTTCCAAAGATCTGGTTAGATTTCAAAGGGCAAAAATGAGGCAAGAAAGATACAGTTAAGTTTTTTTTATATACTCCTCCGTGGAGCCTCTCCAATGAGTTTAATTTTTAACATTTTACTTGAAATAAATATAGACTCACAGCTTAAAAATGAGGCTTCCCCAATGGTAGCAACATCTACTGAAACCTAATCCACCCTCCCCCAAGGACCAGCTTGAGCACGACCACTCTGTAAAGCTGGTTACTCCAGATGGCACTGATCATCCTGGGCTCCCCCAGAACTGTGCCGGGGAATTCATATCTCAATCTGCTCTGCAGCTCTGCATTTGTATACTTACTGGTTCCTTCCCAGCTAGACTATTAACTTCTTGGGGACCAAGGATCAACATTTATCTTTGTACACTGCAGAGTCTAGCACGGTGGCTGGCCTTTAAAAATCTCAATACATCACTTCTCAGTCTGGTTAAGAAGCTAGTTTTTTAAAGCATGGAAAATCCTTTTTATTTTTGACATTTTTATTGAGATAGTAGACTCACACACAGTTATAAGAAATAACACAATAACTCTTGTACACTTTGCCCAGTTTCCTTCAATGGTAACATTCTATGAAACTAATGCAGAGCCCTTTTAAAAATTATAATTTCAGATATCATAGTATCCACTTGACATGAGATCACCACCACGTTCATGTTTTTTAAACCACAAACATGAACAAAAAAACTCAGTATAATAAAACGCAAAACCTGGGATAATTAGAACTGAAAAAAACGTTAAGTTTTCTTCAATTAATTGAAGAATAAAATAAAGATTTTCTCATTCTTAGCTTCTAAATACAAAAATCTCACCAGTAAATGGCTTTCCTTTTTGGGTTAGCTTAGATCTTAAATTTTCTGTATAATAAGTTGTCATTTAACTTACAGTATTTGGATTGGTGAGATTCCTTGCATCTGTCAACCAGCTGCTTAAGTGGTTATATGTACTTCTTCTGCAAAAATTAAAGTTTAAATTTGTGACTGCCACATAATTGCTAGTTAAAGAGAAAAGAAACTTCAACAAATATTTAAGATATATACTTTAATCAACAGATCCTAAAAGAGTATTTTTGTTTTGACGAGTTATTTTAAAAAACAGTTGTGAAATACAATCACATACTTTTCAAAAATCTAGCCAAACCCATTATGTTTAAATAAATAACTCAATATCCAACAACTTTGGTAATTACATGTCAGAAGTAAATTGTTTACGTTTAAAAGCACATCATAAACACACCAATACACGAGCAATGAACATAGAAAATTGTTAGAAAATTCTGCACTCAGAATTTCCAATCTGAAGTCAAAACTAAAATTATTTTTAATCATCCAGATTTTCAATCAAAAACAGAGACAAAGTAGTATCAAAATGCCTAACCAATGACACATTCAATGAAATATATTTTTGTATGTCTTTAAATTTTAATTTTCAATTAGAAACCAAGACAGTCAACATTATTATAAGCTGTCACATAATTCAGTTTTCCTTAATAATTTAAAGAGTAAACTAAACTACAACTGCATAAAAACTGGCTTTAAAAAGGCATTTAATACATTTGACTGGAAATTCAAATACCCAGACATCAGAGGAAAAGCTTATCCTAACGTTGTACTTTTATTTCCCAGGCAGCTAAATCATTTGGAATTCAGACTGTCCTATTTCTCCACTTTCTCCAAGCAAGAGTTTAAAAACTCATAGGCTCATTTGCACTAGCCAAGTAGGCCCAAAGCTGGCAAACAAATTCAAATAATTTACAACATTATTGTAATGTTGGTAGAATACAATCTACCAAAGGGGTCAAGACAACAAAAAAGGTTAAAAATGTTTCTGATTTATAGACTCACAGAACATTAATCCATCTTACTTGCCTACCATGTAAGGGAACAGAAGCCCATAAAAACTGGAAAGATGTCAAAGCCAGGCCTAGAGCCCTTTTACAAGTACCATCTGTCCTCCAAGCATCTCTACTTTAGCCTTACGAACATATTCCATGCCTTCCAGCTGCAGCACTCACATAAATTTCAATATTCAAAATATTTAATCCTTTCCCAGTGACAACTGATAAGAACTCATTTCTCAGACTCTTTTTCGGTACTATATCATATTATACATAAATCTCCACTTAAATGTCAAAAAAAAAGATGCCATATATCAAAATAGCACCTTTCCCCGCAATGTTTCAGAATTTTCTAAGTAAACAATGGTCAAGTATCATTTTTACTTATTTATTTTTTATTTTTTGTAGAGACAGGGTCTCCCTATGTTGCCCAGGCTGGTCTTGAACTCCTGGCCTCAAGTAATCCTCCTGCCTCAGCCTCCCAAAGTGCTGGGATTACAGGCGTGAGCCACTGTGCCCAGCCAAAATATCATTTTTAAAAAACACAAGGCTTATCACTGTACAGTATTTGTAGTACTTGCATACCTTGCTTTTACACAAGTATGTTTTACTTCATGAACAAACCTTAAATAAGCCCAAACATTAATGCTAATTTTGATGAATTTAAAATTTCAAAGCTGGCAGGGAAAGTGAGATAAACAGAAAAGCCTTTGTAAGTACTATAGTATCAAGATCCTGTAAACCACATTATTTACAGGTACCATAACTTCTGTCAATGATTCTGGTAATTATGTTAGTAACTTAAAATTCAATTTAAAATATTATAATTTTAAATCTATAAATAAATATTCATTAATTGGTAGTACTAGTGCTTAAAAAAATGCTAAAATATTCCTAACATTGGTGTGGATGTTAGATGTATCAAATTGATATGGCAAAAAACTGCCATGGCTATGCTGTCAATCTAGAAAAGCACCCTGTAACAATTAAAGTTAATGCCAAGAATAAAAGTATTATTTAGCTTGCAAAATGTCAAGGATTAAAATAGAAAAAAAATGGTGTCATGACTGCAACATTGATGTCACCATAAAGTATCACTGAGCCAAGAAAGCACTTGTCTAGGCTGGTCGTGGTGGCTCATGCTTGTAGTCCCAAATACTCGGGAGGCTGAGGCAGGAGGATCACTTCAGCCCAGGAGTTGGAGGTTGCAGTGAGCTATGACGATGCCCCTGCACTCTAGCTAGCCTGGGCAACAGAGCGAGACTCTGTCTCAAAAAAAAGAAAAAAGAAAAAAAGAGCACCTATCTAAAGCTTGAAGTACTTTTCTTCAGTAACAATTTTATTGAGATATAATGAACATATCATAAAGCTTACCCTTTTAAAGTATATAATTTAGTTATTTTTAGTATGTTCTCAGAGTTGTACACTGATCACCACTATCTAATTCTACATACAACATTTTCATCACTGCAAAGAGAAACCCTATACCCATTAGAATTCACTTCCCATCCCCTAGCAATCCACTTTGTCTATAAATTTGCCTATTCTGGATATTTCTTTCATAAATGATATCATACAATGTGTGTCCCTTTTGTGTCTGGCTTCTTTCACTTAGCATAATGTTTTCAAGTATTACCCACATTGTAGCATGTATTAGTAGTTCTTTCCTTTTTATAGCTGAATAACATTCCATTGTATGGATATATCACATCATGTGTATCCATTTAGTTGAAGGACATTTCAGTTGTTTCCAAGTGAAGTACTTTTGATGACTTGAAAAGACAAATTTTACCAAAAGTATTCACTATGCTTAAAAGGTATATTTAAAAGAAAAAACAAATACATTTTAAGCACGTATCACCATATTTAAATTTTATTAAAAATGCATGGAGCTTTTAATTATGTGAAGTCTTCAGAAACGCATTCCTCATTTTCAAAATGAGACAATTCTGTATAGATGGCCAAGTTCCCTAACAGCCTTCCCACTATTTCTGTATTTCCTATTTACTGATCATGTTACAAATTGCCTGGCCATAGTGAAGAGCATTAAGGCTTGTTTCACTCTGTTTTGCCCTGAGATCACCCAATTCTAGAATTCACTGAAACCTTAACCACTATAATTATAATCAGCCACTATCTTTATACTAAGGCATCCCAAAGTATGTTCCTTAATAAAATAAGCTTAGGAAACACCAAATTACACAAAGTTCAGCAGTAACTCTCAGGGTCCTAATATGCTAATTTGCACTGTGATGCTTCAAGAGGAAACAGTATAAAGCATTTCCCAAAAGGAAATATGCTTGAAAGTCTAATTATCACTTGGTCCCACTCACCCATCTCTACCCCCAAAAAAGAGTCACGCTGCTTTTGACTGGTGCTTTGCATCAACATGAAAGTTCATTTTCTACCTTCCAGTAGACAAATAGCACAGTCCGAATGAAGTAGCACAGTTTTCTATGTTCTCCAAAGTCAAACCTTTACACACAGTATAGTTTTGTTTCTTTATATCAAGTGCTTTGAGTTTCCAGAAACAGCTATGCTGAAGTAAATTTAATCCTGCTGCATGCAGTATTTGAAGTCACTTTAATCCATTTTAGGACAAAAAAAGAATTTAAGTAAATGAACAATTCAATACTCCAACACCTTCAGATGCAAGCATAGAACTTTTTATAATCTCCCATGCTGAATTAGCAGAACTATTTAATTCTTTGCTTGGCCTTATTTTGAGAAGGTGTAAACTTTAACACTAGAAACTGAATAGACAGTAACTCCCCAAGACTTGTTTGCTTTTTACTGAAGTGAAAAAAACAGTTTCATATAAAATATTATTTCTCCTTAAATAATTCAAGTGATGCTGCTTTTCAAACTATATTCTTCTAACAGCTCTATCCCACATCTCCCTAAAGTTTTTCTTCAGTCATACTGACTTTCAGAAAAGAAAACCAACATGTTATATCAAGTTTTACACAGCAACTTATAGAGAAGGAACCATAAAACCCAAATACGTTCATTTACAGTCATACAATTACAGACTAAAGAATGCCTAAATCAATTTTTTTTTAAATTGCCCAAAGTATGAAGGTTGAAAAATGATTAATCTCTTACCTAGTGATATCATACACCATAAGAGCTCCTGCAGCTCCTCTGTAATAGCTTCGTGTAACAGCCCTAAACCGCTCCTGTCCTGCTGTATCCCAAATCTGCAGTTTGATTTTTTGGCCACTAACTTCGATTATTCTTGTACCAAATTCAACACCAATTGTGTGGGGACAATCAGCCATAACTGTTAGGGAGGAAAAAAAAAACATTGCAACTTTCAGAAAACTTCAAATTAAAGACTAGTGAAGAAAAATCCAATGAATAATTAAATGATTTACTAATACTCATGGGCTATAAACAGACTAAAGCTACCACTGAAAATAAAAATTAGCAAAGACCCAGAAGTAAGGAGAAATGTGACTGGACTAGAGAGGGTCAGCAAACTTCTGGAAAGGACCAAACAGTAAATGTTTTAAAGTTTTGTAGGCCACAAGGTCTCTGTCACAACTACTCAACTAGGCAGTGACTGGATTTGGCCCACTGGCCACAGTTTGCTGACCCTTCGACTGAAAGAATCTGCTAAGTAAAAATAATGATTTTAATAAACTCTTCACAATATCAACGTTATACTATTTAGCTTTCTAACAATCATTACCTATAACAAATCAATCAATGGTCTTGGGGCTCTGGGAGTTGTTAGTCAAACAAATTTTTATCCTAGAAAATATTAACAGTGTCTCAAAGAAAATCATCACGCTTCATATATACCTATTACACAACAAAAAGTTATATATGTCTAAGCCAATAGGACAAATTTATTAGTCCTTCCCTTATAATTAGGCCACTTAAAACCTAAACCCACTATTCTCTGGTACAAGTACACAGACCACACTGGACATTTCATAAAACATTACATCAAACCTCTGTGGTAAGCAGCACAAAAATGCCAAAGAAATAATTTCAACTATATAGGAATGCTTTCAACTATATTTAGCACATCAGTTACAACAAATTGGTCCCTTCCCCTATCACCCATGACAGTAGAAAGAATTCCATTTTAAGTATTTCAAATCTAGTAGTTACTTAACAAGTTATATATGTAGCAAATTTCAATAAAATAATCAATTTCTGAAACAGAAAGAAAATAAAAGGATTACTTGAGTAATTATATTTACTCAAGTAAGTATATTTACAAATTATAAAGTTTGACATTATTCTATGCATTTTAAAAAATTAACTTCACGTTTTTACCATCAAGAAATCTAAACAAGTGAATCTGATTATATAATGTGTACAAAAATCAACACTCTAAAATATACTGGTATATGTCATTTCATCCGTACCATTAAAAAAATCACTACACCTAAACACAAAAGTGCGAATATAGGGAAAGGTTATATTTAAATGCATAAAGTACACTGAAAATAACACTGTTTAAAAAGCAGAAACATGACAATAAAGAAAACTATTAATGTTTTACCTCACATATTGAACTTACATTTTTTTTCTGTAAATTGATGAAGCAAGCAAGATTTTCCTACTCCCATGTCCCCTGTTTAAAAAAACAAAACAGTTTCAGGTGGCAATTACATTTCTTAATTTTATGTTCTTATAATTATATGCAATGATTGCTATACCCCTTACTATATCATATCACAAGTTTCTGGGACACAGAAAAACTGTATTTCCCTACTTCATAATGGAATAATGGATTCAAAAGATCTCAGGTCCATTTTCACTGTGATACACGAATTGACTCTTCCCAACCTTCAGCAATGACAGAATTTGGCTATAGATCATTATGTTAATAAATAACCACCAGCTGGGAAGTGCTTTTTAATAGAAAAATTACTGTAATGGTATTTTTTACTTTGGGCTGTTTCAAAGTTTTGTTTTGTTTTTTTCCTTTAACCCATGCATAGAAGTAAAAAATTCCTAAGAATGACAAATGGGGTAGCATATAACAAGCATAAATAACCTGAGTTTTGGAAGTTTGATTCACTAGATCCCTGTCTCATCTCATATTTCTTATATTTCCTGTAGAATTCCATAAGAGAAAAGAATTCGCATTATATGAAAAGCATAATAGAACAGATGTTATCTCTGACTATACTATAGCAATTTTAACCCTTGGTGAAGGAAACACTATAAAGTCACGTAAACTCAACATTAAACTGTTCTAAAGTGAAGAATTCACCGAAAAGCATGTGTACTTTTCAAATGTACTCTTACAACTACGCTTGGATAAACAGCATTAAGACTTTTCAGAAAAATCTTGAAATTTAAGGGAAAAACACCAGTTGAGGGAAATATTATATTTTATGTATATTATACAACTTATTCTGAATCAAACAATATTCTCTACCAATTTTTGGAACCTGGGGGGATCCAAGGACTTTCATGGTATTTTTGGAATGTTTCAGCACTCCTAGGACATTATCTCATTCCCAATATCACCAAGCTTTTAAGTAGCCCTCGAGAACAACCTACGTCACATGACAAGGTACCCAGCACTGTACTACAGAAGTATCCAGGGCCACAATGCAAAAGGCACATTGTTAATGCAAAAATAAATCTTATAAAGCTTTAGTTTTGCAGTGAGAAAATCACTCTTTCAAAAGTGGTATTGTTTAAGTATTAGTATATAAATATCTTGTATGTGAACCTTCTTTTTGTAACAAGACTGTAAGTTAAATAAACTTACCAATAATTATATATTTAAAGATGTAAGAGTAGTTGTATGGTGCAGTTGCCATGGTGGCACTAAAAACAAAGAAAATTGTGTTACTTCAGAAAGAACATATACACAAGTTATTCAAACTGATCACTGCTATCCTTTAAAGATATATAAGATAAAGCACACTGAATATAAACAAAATGTTGGTCACAATAAGTCATAATAAAATTGCATTTCCCAAATTGATCAAATACACAAATTCTCTTAGATGAATGATGCTTTAACATTCTCATGCATTATCCACAGAAAAAGGAGAAACTGGCCAGGCACAGTGGCTCATGCCTGCAATCTCAGCACTTTGGGAGGCCAAGGTGGGATGACTGCTTGAGGCCAGAGTTCAAGACCAGCCTGGGCAACACAGTGAGACCCTGTCTCTACAAAAATAGTAAGAATTAGCCAGGCATGGTGGCACGTGCCCGTAGTCCCAGCTACTCAGGAGGCTGAGGCAGGAGAATCGTTTGAGGCCAGGAACTGGAGGCGGCAGTGAGCTATGAATTCCACCACTATACTCCAGCCTGGGCAACTGAGCAAAACCCTTCTCAAAAATAAAACAAATTGGTACTAACAGATCAACACTTACATCACACAGGGCAATAATATTCATCAGGGGACGGGCAGGCGGGAGGGGGGTGGAGGGGATGGGAAAACTCTCACTGAATGGATGCAGGGAGCACAGTTTGGGGGATGTCCACAATTGTAGCTCTGACACGGGCAGTGCATGGGCAATATATATAGCCAAAGTGTTGTACCCCCATAATATTCTGAAATAAAAAAATAAAATTAAAAAATTTAAAAAAATAAATTGACTTTAATGTTAAAAAATAAATAAATAAATAAAATAAAACAAAAAATAATCAAAAAAAGAGAAACCACCTACATCCAAACAACTCCAATATTTCACTTTAGGAAATATCCAATAAAAAATATTACTCTGGAAAATTTCAAACAAAAAAAAATCTTTATAAATTTAAGTTAAACATCATTATGAATAGTCCCCTCTCCGTCTTCAGTTCCTTTCACTGTTAACTGATCAAGTGAGTTACTGATGGCATACTTGTTCAGAACTCTGATTTTAAACAGAATGGTATAAAAGGAATCATTAACTTATAAACAAAGTAACTTTTTTACTTTACTTTAAATCAATAGTTAGCAAAGCACCCAAGGAAAGAGCAATCATATGATTTCCAAATAAAATTAATGTTAGAATTAAATTGAATCACAAGAAACTGTTATTCCTATAAAGTCAATTATTATTGGCAATTTCATACGGCTCAACCTGATCTAGGACTTGCAGATTAACAATATATTAGGTGCTTGCTATATACTATTCTAGGAGCTGAGAGAACTAATGCCATAAAATTGTATTTGTGTTTGTAAAATTTGAAAGTTTATGTATTAGAAGATATTTCAAAAGATCACAGTCCATTCCTTACCCTCAGACAGACTTCACCTGAAGAATTCTGATTTCTCTCCTACTTTAAAAAAAAAAAAAACTCTCCAATTTATTCAAATGAATGCCTTGAATGTGTCAGACACTGTGCTAGGTGCTAGAGAAACAAGGGGTGAATTCTAATAATGGTAATAACTTCTGATAAAGGTTATTCTCAAACTAGTGTTCAGCTTAAGACAAAAGTTCTTTATACATATGAAGATTTAACCTTATTTTTAAAAATTTGATTTGTAGTATTTTTTAATCTGGCTATTAAACAGATTAAATTTTGTTTGTCAATGTCACATTACACAAGCCTGACATTTGATATCACTGGAGACATTTACTGAAATTATTACCTTACTATATACCATATTTCAGGTAAAAGTTCTATGTAACTAATAAAATTTAACCTGCAGAAAGAATATATATTAAAATAAATGAATTATTGTTACCAGGTAAGAAAAAGTTGTTAATTACATCAACTTTTTAAACAATCACTTTACACAATACAGTCTTCTCACTTAACTATATGTATTACATTAAGCAAAAGTAGATGCCTTGCTATACACTCCAGCTTGGCATGTTCCAACACATTTATAATCAGTCTTCCGTATCACAGAAAACTCCCTTAACCAGTTCTTTCAGGAAAAGGAGTTTTTCTGGTTAGATTAACTCCCATTCTGAACATTATAATAATTTTATTCCCTTTTCCAGACATAAGGACTCAAAACTTATTTGAACTTGGGCCAGGCACACTGGCTCATGCCTGTAATCCAGGACTTTGGGAGGCTAAGGCAGGAGGATCACTTAAGGCCAGGAGTTCAAGACCAGCCTGGGCAACAGAGCGAGACCCCATTTCTAAAAAAAAAAAAAAAAAAAAAAATTAGCCAGACATGGTGGTGCATGCCTATAGTCCCAGCTACTCAGGAGGCTAAGGTGGGAGGACTGCTTGAGCTCAATAGTTTTGAGTTTACAGTGAGCTATGATCGGGGCCACTGCACTCCACCATGGGGGACAGAATGGATGCTGCCTCTAAAAAAAAAAAAAAAAAAAAAAAAAAGAATGAACTTGGTCCTGAGGCTAAAATTGGTCTGTATTACTCACCACATCTCTGAATCCGACATCAAACACAAAGAAAAAAATAATCTCTTATATTAAAAATGATATTTAAAGGTTATTAACTTCTTAACCTGCATTCTTCCCAGACTCTTTTCTTCTAAGTAATTTTTAACTCCTCTTCTAAATTCTTCTTTCCCCATTCAAACGTGGGTAGAAGTAATAACTTAGCCACCTTCAAATTATTGTTTCTCTTGTGCTCTTCCCCTTTCCTATTTTCATTCCCTCTTCTAACTAAAAGTTGTGGCTGTACAAACTTTGCTTCCTTCCACTATGTCCGCTAACAATCCCAATTTCTTCTTCAAATGCTCTAAAGACTAATCATGAAATTATAACCCAATTCTAGTTGTACTCATTTGTGTATCTGCTAATTATCATACAAAGCATTCAGTAATTAAATATCTGAGAACACTAATTTTGAAAATTTTTAAAATTACAAGCATTAATATAGTATAAACTATTTCCAAATAAAAAGAAATGATCACTATTTCAGATTGAACACCAGCACTCTGTCTCCACCTCACCACACAATTTTCTGGTTCAAGTTTCTTAAAAAATTATAAATAAAAACCCTAAAAGCAGACTTAAAGGAAAACTATTCAAACTTAGTAATTTCAGTAGACAAGGAAGGCAGAAAACATCCAACACTGTAGCTACCCACACCTAAACAGCTCCTCCCTTTCTTATTCTAAGATGATAATGGCTAAGTTTACATATATTCCCATAGTTTATTGATACATTCAGTCAAAATTATGTATTTGCAGAACTATATTCAAGTGACCCCTTTTAAACATTAACTATGCTTAATACTGCTTTAACAAAGGATTTCTCAACCTCATTTCTTCAACATGAAACATACCATTGTTAAGGTGAGGAATGTATTTTTACCTAGCTTTGGAAAGGGGAAAAAAAGCTTTTCCCCTGTTAATTAAGGGTGTTTTGCTTTACTTAGAGAATGCAAAAGTAAAAAAAAAGGGTAAGAAATGTTGGTCTAGTTCAAACACTCTGAAAACATGAGTCCACTCAACACTAACAATCTCCACTAATTAAAAAAAAAAAAACCTTGGTAATACTCTATAACTTGTATGTAACTCCTAGGGTGATTAAAAGCCCTTTCTTCCATGTTTTACAAAAAGCATTTGAATAAAGTTCATACGTAAATAAGATCTCCTTTAATACCTTAGATTAAGAAAAAAAGAGTACTACATTTCAGACAACAGGCATCATTAAATATCTAATGAACAACTTGTAAACTAATAACAAAAACAATTGTTATAGTTACCATTTATTGGGCACTTAACATATGCCAAGCAATGTGCTAAATACTTTACATGCAATTTCATTTAATCCCTACTATTATCCTTATAATATAGTTACTATTATCCTCATTTTACCGATGAGGAAATGGACTCAACAAGTAACATGCCCAGGTCACACAGGCAAATCTGTACTAAGCCTAGGACTGTTTCCACTGCAGAGATTCCCCCTTAACCACTATACCATCCTGCCTCCTCCACATGGTTATGCGATGTACCATGAAGCTCTGTAGTATTCACTCACTTGGTTCTAATATTCTGAATTAGAAGTATTAAATAATTATATTCAGAAGATGCAATGTGATCAGAATTTATAGATACAGATGAATGGTAATGCTAGTAATAATAATTTATAATACTGTAATTTATCCACTTACAAAAAAGTTTCTTAAGGAACTAATATTTGAGAGTAAACCAGGTGATGATCTGTACTACTTTTCCCTATACTTTTATAATTCTTACTTAATTCTCACAACTCTGCAGAGTCATTATCATTATGTACATGCAAAAATTGAAGAAATTGAGATTCGGAGAAATTCACTAATTTGGCCAGGGTTACAAACTTAGTAAATGGGAACTTGAACCCAGGCCTGATTCCAAAGACCATGATTTTCCCTACCTAAGGTAGTTTATTACAGGCATATACAGATGGACTGATAAAATAAAAGCAAAAAATCAAAATCAGAGAAAGAGGGAGGATAATTATACTAAAAATTTAGGGTAACAGTGTTACTATCAGTGCATGTAAAATTTAGCTTTAAACTTCCTGGCTGTCAAGAAAAATGTTTACTAAATGCATAGTAAACACTAATAATTGTTGTACCATGTATTCAAGTGGACCCTTTAAAATATTAACCATGCTTAATATTGCTTTAACAAAGAATTTCTCAACCTCATCGCTTGAACATGAAATATACCACTGTTGAGAAATATATTTAAAAATGGGGTATGCCATCACAATAAAACTCAGCATTTTTTTTTTTTTTTCACTTAACAAAACCATGGATATGTTTCCAGGTCAATACATGTAAATCTAAATGGTTACTAAACACACATTAATCATTGTTGCGACAAAAATAGAATGCATGGTCTCTATTCACTGAATCAGACACCTTCAAAATAAGATTATACATATAAAGGAATGCTTTTGAAATGTGCAGGTACAGATGTGAAGGTAAACACTTTCGTACACTCTGCTTGTGGAAGACTGAAATTCCACAACATTTTTGGAAAGTAATCAGTATTTTTTAAATTCTTAAAAATAATTCAAACCATCCTTTGGGCCCAGAAATCTACTTAGAAATATCTTACAGAAACAAAAGCTTCAGGCCATAAGGCTACAGGTAGAAGTGCATTTAATGCACCATGTTTACAGCAAAAAAACTGGAAATAAGCTATACTCCCTTTAACAGGGAAATGACTGAATAAAGTATATTTGTACCATGAAATAATATGCATCTACTTTAAAAACCACTTAGGGGGGGTGGGCACGGTGGCTCACTCCTGTAATCCCAACACTTTGAAGGCTGAGGTGGGAGGATCACTTCAGGCCAAGCGTTCAAGACCAGCCTGGACAACACAGTGAGACCCTATCTCTAAAAAAAATTTAAAAATTAGCTGGGAGTAGTGGTGAGAGCCTGTAGCTCTAGCTACTTGGGAGGCTAAGGTAGGAGGATCACTTGAGCCCAGGAGTTCAAGGTTGCAGTGAGCAATGATCACACCACTGCACTCCAACAGTTTGGATGACAAAGTGAGATCCTGTCTCTTAAGCAAAAAAAAAAAATTTAGATCTATATGCATTAACTGGGAAATATATCCATGATTTTGTTAATCAAAAAAAAAAAGCATGTTGCAGAGTTCTATCCAATAGCATACCCCATTTTCAAACACACACACCTTCAACCCTATATGCATATAATATGGAAGAATATACACCAAATTGTGAAAAATGAATACATGGGCTGACAGGAGAAAAAGGGAAGAGGGAAATTAACTTTCTTTATACATCCCTGCACTGACTTATTATAATGAGCATGTAATATATTCATTTGGTAATATGTTCTAAAATATACAAAGTAGAGAAAATAAAAGACTGATTAAATATTTAAAAAGCACTTTTCTATATAATTCTTATACAGGTTAAAGAACAACCAAACCAAAACAACCTCCCACTCATAACATTTCCAACATTATTTCAGCATTTACTGACAATAAGAGGAATATCAGATGAAGCCAATCATACGTCTGCCCTTAAAATAAAAAACTAACACCCAATAGTAGAAGGTATTTATTTTTTGTTTAACTCCTTATTGTAAACACTTATGCACTGTCTGACTTTCACAACTGTTATATAGCTATTTTATTCTACTCCTTAGAACATATGATATCACTACATAATTTTTACATAGCTGATTCAAGACATAGCAGAGGGAAAAAAACAACCCACTAAATATTCCAGGTAATTTAAATTCTTATCCTCATTATTTCTATTGGTAAGTTTGGTTTGTTTTTCTTTTTCACATGCAAGACATTTTGTTAAAAACAATAGAACCAAGATAGACTGCTTTTGTGATTCCAACACAAAAATATTTGTTGAGTATCTACTAAGCTCAAAGAATTGTGCTAGACTTTGACAATATAGTAGTGATCAAAAAAGACAACATTGTCTGTCTTCATGGAACTCAAGAACAGAAGCATTCTGATTTGCTTAGAGGCCCACTAAAGTGGAATGCTACCTGATTTGTCAGTCAGGTGGACACAAAACTTCTGCAGTTAATCTAATAACCTAATCTAATAAAAATGAATGGTCAATTTCATTTTCCCAAAAGTAGTACAACCTCTGAAAATAACCCACCCACTATTCAGGGCCACTTAAAAAAACAAACTTCACTTTTGACAAGACATTTAATGTCACATTTTTATATGATGTGAATGACAAAAAGTAACTGGACTGCTTAATGTGTCAGAGAAAGGCAAATCTTCCAGCTAATTATGATGACATGCTATGTACAGGAAATAAAGTCCTCCAATACTGCACCTCTGTTCACAGAAAAGTACTTAATCAAAAAAAAAAAAAAAAGCAAAAAAGCCTTACACTTATACTGCACTTACAACTAGAATTAAAAGGATTAATAATAGTGAAAATTTTACTGATGACATGACATCTGAGATTTGCTTCAAAATAATTTGGCAGGGAGGAGGCAAGTGTGTATAGATGAAGACAGACTGATCACTGCTGACACTGGCTGATGGGTAAATGAATGTTCAGTATGCTACTTTATTTTGTATACGTTTAAAATTGTCTAGAATAAAAAGGTTTTAAAAAGTATAGTATTCTAATACCTCTATTCGTAAATTGTTGTCTTCAGCCATGCCTAGCATTTTTAACCACATAAAAATGTTTCAACCTTTAAAAAAAAAAAAACAAAAAACTCTCAATTGCTCTAGCCTTAACCAAAAGTTTCCTCCAATAGTACAACATCTTACTATGATTCTGCTAAGGTACTTGATACTGATAAAAATCACTTTGCAACAACTATAAAGTTTAACATGAAATATAAAAAGCAAAAACTTTTTAAAATATAACTTTAATTCCAAGGAATTTTTTAACAGCTAGTAGCATATAAGGTTATACATCTTTACCATACTGCCATTTGTTGAGTGCCTAATACATGTTAGCTACCTTATAAACAATCTCTAATCCTAAAAACTCATTTTACACATAAGGAAATCTAGTCAAAGAAGTGATACACCTGTGGTCATATACTACTAAATGGAGAGCTAGGATTAAGGCCCACGTCTAACTCTACAGCTCTCCATAGCTATGTTCCTCTCATTCATTCAACAGATATTAAACACCTACTATGTGCCTGGCACCGTTACAGGCATTAGAGCACTTACTATAGGCCAATCAAGGTGCTAAGGGCTTTCTTGAAACCCCATTTAATCCTAGCAACAACTCTAAGATGTAGACACAGTTATCCCCTTTATAGACAAGGACACTGAGTCTGAGAGGTTGAGTAACTTGCTTAAGGTCACTTAACTACCTAGGAAGTGGCCGTACTGGAGTGGCAACCCTTGGCAGTATGACTCCAAAACTCTTACCCACTACATGCCTCAAGGCATGACCAAGTAAAAGCGACTAAGCAGAACTCTGGAGAAAAATTCTGAAAAGGCTTGGGGAATAGGGGTGGGAGCTGGATTATTGCAAGGTCAAGTTATTAACCACACTTTTAAAAAAAGCAGTTGGGATAGTAATGAAATGACCAGTAAACTTTGCAAGAGTTCAAATCTGGGCTCTGACACTTACCGTGGGACCGCCCGGAAAGCACCTGCCCTCTGGAACTGTTTCTCCATATATAAAATGGAAATCCTGCCATCCCTCCTCTGGGGTTGTGAGCATGAGGATTTGGTAGTGCAATGGCTGACATGATGGACTTTAAGGTTATAAAGGGGTAATCAGTTGTCACCCAATGCAAAGAGAGGAAAAAAAGGAATTAAGTTGTATCTGCATTTTAAACGGTCATGTCTGTAAACGTAGCCTAACTGTGAGTGTAGCACAGAAAACACCAGCCACAGTGTGGGAATAAGCCACTTTGCATGTACCATCATTAGCCAGCCACATCACAACTTCAGGCCTCGGTCTCCTCACTTATAAAATGGGGACAAGTGAACTTATTTCCAAGGGCTACGCAAGGCAAGATAAACATGTATGAAGACACCTAAATCCATGCCTGGCACACAGCAGAGTGCAAACCCTCAAAACACTCTTGTTCTGTCGTCTAATCTTAAGTTCTACAAATGCCAAAACTTTTTCTTCATTATTTTTACACGCTATCTACGCAGGTTCAGAGCCTTCTAAGATGTCCACGGGCCTTATACAGACTCACCAAAACCAGAACCTCTAAAGCACAGGCCCACAGACCCCGTCCCAGCCCCGGTCCAGACCCAGGCTACCCACATCTTCAAGGACACCGGAGCTAGTCCAAGATGCCGCCGAGGCTGCGAGGTGCTGCCTTTTGTACTCAGGGGCTACGGGATAGGAACGCCACGTCCGGGGCTCGCGGGTTGCAGACGGCGCGGCACGCGTGGGTAAACACTGCGGGGGTGGTCTGCAGCCGCGGGGAGCGGTGGCAAGAAGAGAGGGGCCTGCGGGAGATGCGGTCCTGCCCAGCTGGGCCAAGGAGGCGTGGAAGGCGAGGCCGGAACACACCCTTCCCCGCACGCCTCGGACCTCTCCGCTGGGTGGGGAGGACGGGCAGCCTGGGCAGGGGCAGCGCGAGGGGACACCTCCGCCCCCGCACGGGCGTCCTGTCAGGCCGGCGCAGCGGCGCTCACCGCCGACCCCCGGGCTCGCCGCGGCCTGACGGTCCCTGGCCCCGGGGCGCCGCCCGCGCGGCCCAGCTCTCTGCCGTCCCCACCCGCGTCCCTCGGAAGAGCTGGGCGAGGCGGCCTCGGCCGGACGGACACTGCGGAAGGCCTGGGTTACCTGGGGGGTTGCTGGTGGCTGGGCAGCTTTCCGGGCGGGAGGGGGGCGTCAGGACGAGGAAAAGGAGCGCGGACGCAGCGGGAGAGGGAGCGGCGGCGGTCGGCCGAGGCTCCGGCAGGCAGGCCGGCTGGCCAAGACGTGCACCCGCGCCGGAGGCAGTGGCGGTGGCAGCGGCGGCGGCTGCTCCTGTGGCTCCCTCAGGATCTTCCTCGGGCTGGTCCAAGATGGCGGCGCTCCCTGCACAGGGTTTCCTGTCACCCTCGCAATGGGTCGGACCACAAAAGAAGGGGGGGAAGGTGCGCGCGCAGCTGGCGGAGCCCGGAAGAGGGTGGCTGAGGCCGGCTTGCTGGCCACGCCCCTTCCTCAGTCCTCCCCTGTGGACTCGTCGTGCGGCCGCTGAGGCCCGCCCCACTGGCCCTCGCGCCTGGAGGGGCGGTGGAAAGTGCTTATGCGCAAGCGCAATCGCGTGTCTTTGCCTCCTAGGGAAGTTACTGCGCATGTTCGCGTATAACTTGGTGGGATGCGTCTGGTTCTTGGGGACTTTTTTTACTATTTTTAGTGCCAGCGACTACCACTTACTGGACGCTTCCCGACTACCGGCCGGTGTGCTAAGCACGCATTTACTGCATTCATTCATCCAACGTTTATTTATTGATCGCTTCGTACATAGCGGTCGGCAAGGCAGACTAGGTCCGTCTCCAGCAGCCTCAGGAGGCGCACATCCCCATTGAATGGATGGCGAAACTGCGGCTCAGATTAATCAACTCGCATGTCCAAGGTCATGCAGCTAGGAAGTGACCCTTTCTGTCCTGTGTTTCATCTCTGTCTCTTTTAACCTCGCTTTGGTGGTGACTTTAACGGGGAGAGAAAAATTGTGACCTTTTTCACAATTTGTCCACCACCTCCCATCTTCCAACTTCTTCTGCCATTATCATCGCCCCCAAAGTTTAGTACAGATTGGTGCAGGGCCATGTTTTGACTTTCTTGGGCCCTGGGCACTTTTGCCTTGTGGCTTGCAGACATGGAGATGTGTGTGTGTGTAAACATATATATATACACTTATATTTAATTTATATTTTGCAACTGCATTGGTATAGAGATGATGTATTATTATTATATAGCGAAACATTTTCTTTAACCTAAAAGTTCATTTTTTTCTTCTGATTTTAAAAGAACTTAAAACATTTTTGCGGGTCCCCGAAAGTATTGAGGGCCCTAAGCACTGTGTCTAGTGTGCCTAATGGATAAGACAGCCCTGCCTTAGTCCTCCCAAAATTAAGTTCAAGCTTGTTCTTGGCATTCAAGACCTTTCGTGAACTGGTTCTGCTGTGGGCAAGTGAGATTTCATTGGGAAAGTGTATGGCAGTTTAAAAATCTCCTATTTTCAGAAAACCTGAGTGCAAATCCCTGATGTGCAATCTACTAATGGTATCCCCTTGTGCATGTCACTTGATTTCTCAGATCCTTAGTCTCTTCTGCAACATAAGGATAGTGATATCTATCTCACATGGGTCCTTGTGAAAATTAAATGAGATAATATATGTAAAATGCCTGACATATTATAAGAAATGGGAATGATTATTACATGATAGTCTTAATATAAGGTGATATTGAAATCCCTTCCATCCCTGGAGGTCTGTGCTTTGATTTCCATATAATTTAATAAGTATAGTTTGTTGTCACATTTTAACATTTTTGAAATCAAGAAATTTGCCTATGCCAAAATAAAGGAGAAAGCTGTGAGCCAATTGTCCTTACTTGTCCAGGTATGAACTTAGGCCTGGCTAAAAAGTTTCCTTATATCCAATTGTTACTTGAACTGATATCTTTATGTATAGCTAATGTTTATTGAACACTTTCTTTTTGCCAAGAACTGTACTAAGAATCATGCATATTTTCTTATTTAATCCCTACAACATCCCTATGAAGTCAGTACTATATTAACCCCATTTTATGAACAAAAAAACTGAATGTCATAAAGATCTAAAGTTGTATAGGTAAAAAATTGGCAGTGCTGGGACTCAAAGCTGGCCACATATGACTTCAAGGGTCCCATTCCTAAGCACTGCTCTCTATTTCCTCCCTTATTTGCAGTTGTAGCACCATAGCCAGCTTAATGTAGATCCCTAATTGTTGCTGAAGTCTATGTGAAAGACATTACACTTTGATGCAACTTTGAACAGAAACATTGTTGTGAATGCAGAGTGCCCATCCCATGCTAAACAATGCAATTAGACAGTGGAAATGGCCAACTCTTATATAAGTCCCAGAATTTTCAAACTTAGGAGAGACTGTGTATGACCAATTGCAGCATAATTAAGAAGGATTGTTCATTGGGTGCCAAACATCTGTTAGGGTTTCTATGGAAAAAGATGTACACATGGAATATTCATTGCAGCACTGTTTGTAATAGCAAAAGACTAGAGACAAATGAAATATCTATCACTAGAGAGCTGTTACAATAAATTATAGTACATTCTTATTATGTAATACTGTGCAGCCATTGAAAAGAATGAGGCCCGTGTATGTGTCCTGATATGGAACAATGTCTAAGAAATACTTCAAGTGAAAAAAGCTAAAGATGAATTTAAAAAACTAAATAGTATGCCAACATTTGTTAAACTATAAAAGGAGGGCGAAATAGACATATATGCTTGTGTAACTAGACATTGGAAAGGGTTTTTCCTGTTGTCCTGGAACTGCTGCTGAGGTCCAAACCTGAAAACAAAAAGTCCATACGGAGCCCACATCCTACATCTAAAGAACTGCCAGTGGCTGGAAGCAGCTGCCTTTCAGCAGAGCGTTTGATGAGCCATTGTTCTAGAAGCCAGCCCTTCCATCAACCCCTACTTCCACTCCACTACTCCCCCATCCATTCCGCATTCCCAGCTCCCTCCTCACAGACACACATCATCACCAGTGGAAAGAAAGATTGGAGAGATGGGAGGGAAGTCAGCTGTTAAAGAAAACACAGTGTCATGGAAAGAGACCCATTCCTCCTCTCCCCCCGTGGGGGCTTGTATCCCCTTCTAGAACCAAGGAAGAGGGGCTCCAAGAGAATCACCAGTGAGGATTGGATGTGCCTGCAGGAAGAGGGGACTAGCAACCCCCAGATATCTGTTTGGACAGCAGACTCACTGATCTGCTCTGCCCCATTGTTTCCTACAAAAAGGAAAACACAAATGGAGAGAGACAGCATGGTAGGGGGCTTAGGGTGGTGTGTGGAGAGCTCTAGATGGAGAAGGGCCGAAGCTGCTCTCCCCGACCCCACCTTGACTTTCCAGTCCCAGATTGGAAGGCAGCAAAGAGGTGTCCATCAGCAGGGTGAGGCATGAATGACACCAGCTGGCTCTGCTGGAAAATATAGCAAATACATGAGGGGTCACTTATTCCTGGGGGAGATGCATGGGATCCTCCAAGTACGGATTCTTTCTCACAGCCATCTCCTCTTTTTTCATTTGTTTATGTTTTTATCATTTCTTTTGTAAAAATAGATGTTATTTAATCCTTCATCTCCTCCCAGAGCTTAAACAATTAAAGTAATTTTCAGATCCCTCTATTGTGTATATTTAAACCATATTAATTTATCTCCTTATTATTGATTTTTATAGGCTTAATTTTGTTGGTTCATTTTTTTTTTAGAGATGGGGTCTTGCTATGTTGTCCAGGCTGTCTCCAATTCTTGGCCTCAAGTGATTCTCCTCCATTGGCCTCCCGAAGTTTTGGGATTACAGGCATGAGCCACAGCACCTGACCTCATTTTCCTCATATTTTCAAATTTTGGTTTACAAGCTTATCTTGGATTGCAGATTCCCCACCCCGTCTCTATGCTCATATCCCTTTTTGTCTAGTGGTTTTGGAGTTGCCACCAATCCAGAATCAGATATTAAAATATTGGTGTCTCAATTCCTGAGGTGATAGTGAAGATATAGCAGAACTACTACAATGTGTACTCTGAATTTTATTACCACGTGCATTTCTACCTAACTAAAAAACTAATATATTTTAAAATGTAGTTGATTACCTTCCAGTGATATATAATTCAATTAAGTAAAACAGCTAAAAATACTAGTTTATCCAAAAAAGAAATGGCAATTGATATACTTCAAAATTTAGCAGATTAACAAGGAAGTCAACATCAAGTGCACAAGACTCATTAATCTTGATATGAAAAAGGATTAGATTCAATTTATGATACTAAAGAAGATGATGCATAAATTAAAGGATAAGTACATTCTGTATTAATTGTAAAAGAAATGTTGTGTCCATTAAAAATAGTACCCTCCCACATTCCCATACAGTTCATACTACCACCTCCCAAAAATTCTTCTTTAGAGTTATAGCTTATGAGGGCATGACATGCTAAAGTTGGCTTATAGCAAACAAACAAACAAATGAACAAAAAATCACATAAGGTAAAAAGCATATTTAAAAATTTCTCAGGAAAGCACCACACTGGAGACTAATTTATTGTGTTTTAATTTTCCTCTGGCATTGGATCTGATAGACATTTTTTTGGCCGACCACCAAAAGAAGTGGCCGGCCAAAAAAATGCATCTTTGAACTTCAGAGTCACACTCAGTATGGCAAAAGGACCACACCATGAGATCCACATGGAAACTAAGGCATGCACTTATTTAGAAAAAATGAGGGCAGATTAGTACTTAAATTATTTCTTTTTTTTTTTTTTTTGGGACAGAGTCTCCCTTTGTCACCCAGGCTAGAGTGCTGTGGCATCAGCACTACCTAGCATCAGCTAGGCATCAGCCTAGCTCACAGCAACCCCAAACTCCTGGGCTCAAGCGATTCTCCTGCCTCAGCCTCCCAAGTACCTGGGACTACAGGCATGTACCACCACACCCACCACCATGCTCGGCTAATGTTTTATAATTTTAGTAGAGACAGGGTCTCACTCTTGCTCAGGCTGGTCTCGAACTCCTGAGCTCAAGCGATCCTCTTGCCTCAGCCTCCCAGAGTGCTAGGGTTACAGGTGTGAGCCACCTCGCCTGACCTTAAGTTATTTCTTTATTGCTTTGTTTGACCTTGTACCTTTAGTTGAAATCATGTAAGTTATAAGCATGTGTGATGTGACATAACTGTATTAAACTGATGGTGACTCTCACAATGGCACAAATATGACAGGTGCTGTCGAGAACTGAAATTTTACCCTATTTGTAAGCTAACGAGTTAGCCTGCAGAAGTTTCACGGATACAGGTAGAGACTTCTGGATCACAGACAAAGGACTTTAGTATTCACAGCACAGCAAGCAGCATGAGCATCTGAGTACTTGCATCAGTTCTGCTTGTCCCCATGACCCACGGATGGTGATGTGAATGGGTACCTGCACACACAGTGAGTGGGTTGTGTTACAGAAGAGGAGCCTAGAGCTTAGGGAAATCAAATTTTTTATGATAGGAAGTAAGTATTTCTTATCTTTGCTCTGGAGGGAAACTCTATCTCTAGCCTCCAAGACTGTTTGCTGTACAAACATCCTTGAAGAGACAGTCTGGGACTGTCAGTGCCTCTGCTCACAAGATGTGCAGAAACACAAAAGACCCGTGGAGGCAAGATTTTTTGTGTTGTATAGTATTGTATTTGGTTGAAGGGGATAACAAGTAGGTGGTATGCTATGGAGGAAACAATATGGTTTTGCGAGTCAGACTGACCTTAGTTCCATTTCCAGCATAGCCTTTTATTAGCTGTGTGACCTTAGCCAAATCACTTAACTTCTCTGAACCTCAACTATAAAATGGGGTAATAGAACCCCACCCCCCACAGAATTGTTGTTTAGATCAACTGAGAAAGGGTAACTGAAAGTATCTGGCACACATTCCAAGCATTCAACTAATGCCCTATCCTGTCCTTCTTGCATTTACTGATTCCCTCATACATGTGAATCAAGTGCACATTTAAGCTCCTGCCAGAGCTTTGCACCCCTCTCCCTAGTTGGGAAGCAACTTCTCAGGTACCTTCTTGTGTTAGGACACATGGGTTCAGGTGCCGCAACTAAGAGACCCAAAAATGATCATGGCTTTCGCAAGATAGGAATCCATTCCTCTCTCAGATGGAAGTCTGGGTTGGTATTCCAGGGCTGATACCACAGCTTGAAGGTGACAAGTTTTAAGCTCCTCTTTGGTTGTTGCAGTACTATCCAAAAATTATGCTTCCATCTCATGGTTCAAAATACTTACTCCAGGCAGGGCACAGTAGCTCACACCCGTAAACCCAGCACTTTGGGAGGGTGAGGCGGGAGGATCGCCTGAGCCCAGGAGTTCAAGGCCGCAGTGAGCTATGATCGCACCACTGCACTGCAGCTTGGGTGAAAGAGTGAAGCTCTGTCACAAAAAAAAAAAACAAACCACAAAACAAAAACAAACAAACAAAAAAAACAATGTACTCCCATGCTCACCAGGAGAGTCTTAACTCAGCTGAAATCAGCTGTGTAACCTTGGGTAAGTTGCTTCCCCATTCGGGGCCTCATTTTTCTGATCTGGAATGTGGACAGGTTAGTTGATGTCAGGGAACAATCCAGTCCAGTGTTTCTCAGACTGAGGGGGCCACAGAATCTTCTAGGGGGTTCATGTAGGTGGGGTTCTATTCCTTCTTCCTTTCCCTCTCAATACTCACCCCCCCAAAAAAAAAAAAACCTATAGCAGCCATTTTTTGAGGGGTTTTATGGATTTGGACTTCTGTTTGGAAACTTCGAAAACAGCTGGAGATCTCTGATGTTCTGTATGCGCATACTGACAAAGCTGCGAGGTTTATCAGAAGAGGCTGCGGGTTATGGTGCATTCACTGCTCAGTGACTGACGATCGGGCTTGGACTCGGACTCCTGTTTCCTCCTGTCCACTGAAGGCCTTCAGTGGCCCCTGCTTTCTGTTTTTCTGCTCAGGCCCTTAGATTGGCAGATCAACAAGAGGCTATGGATACCTTTTAACTAAGTCCCCGTTATGCGGGTAAGAAAACAGATATTCAAGATGTTAACCAACTTGCCCAACAACCACACAGCAAGTCTTTCCAGAGCTGGGACTAGAATCCAGATTTTGGAATCCTAATCTACTGCTTTTCCAAGACTTAAATTCTAACTCTGCAGTTCGTTAGCTCTCAGAGTCGGGCAAGCTTCTCAATCTCTCTGGGCTTTGGTATGGTGGTCCACAGTTTCTTGGACTGTGAAGGTTATAAATATATGTAAAATCCCCCTCCTCCATAGCCCCCACCCACTTCCCAGCCTCTGCTCTTCCTGTGGGGGAGTTCCTCCTGGAGGAGCCCACAAAGCAGCCTTCAAGGTTGACACTGGGCATTGCCTCAGTACAGATCAGGACTTATTTCAGAATCCTGAAGCATAGTATTTGTGAGAGAAATGAAACTTTTGCGCGTAGATAAACATAATTTTGATGAATTATTGTGTTTAGAAGTCTTTCTCTCTCGTTCCTTGGTCTTGCCAAAGATCTTTTTCCCCTCCAGAGATAGGACAGAAAGCTAAGGAGAAAAGGGTGTGAAAGGAAGGCGAATTCCTTCCTGCCTGTATATTTATTTTGAATTTTACAAGTTTAATGTCTGACCTCCCCCACCCTGAGCAATGGAGGAAAGGAACCATTTCTGGTGAGTTCACAACTTTATACCTGGTATAAGTATGTACAAGATGTAAAATCAGAAACAAAAAATAACTTGCTCATCAATAAATGAACACAGGGCAACTGGGCTTCATGGAGAAGTGACAAATGACTTCGAGCAGTTTTAGGACAATAGCTGGGGTCACTGGTTTCCAAAAACTATTGGGAAAAACCACTTCCTGCTACGTCTATTCTGGCACAAAACGAAAAACCCGTCGGGGCAGAGCGTTTCAGGCGAGCTCCACCAGGGGGCGTAGCACGTCCATGGCGGGCCAGCTCTGCCGCCAGAACTCCCGGCCGGTGCCTACTGGTCCCGTTCATGTTGCTCACGCGGACCTGGTTTGGCAGCATCATTTCCTCAGTCTCTTTGTTAGTTCCTTTCTTTTCCCAACCCAGAAAAAAGTGGAGAAGCTTTGGGGTTAGGTGGACTTGGATTAAAATGCTGGTTCTGCCATTAGCTCAGATCTTGGCAAATTAGTCATCATTCTGAGCTGTCGTATTAAGAATTGGTGACTTCTTCCCAAGCCTGGGGAAATCACAAAGTTAGAGACTCTTGGCATAAGAAGGGAACTTCGAGATCGGCCGGTGGAGACCCTACATTTCATGGATGGGGACACTCAGGCCCAGGCTAGACCAGAGCACAAATCTCTCAGCACTTGGGCCAGTGTTCTCTCAGGTACGCTCAGCTGCCTTCTTTCCAAAATACATAAAACATAAAGAGCGTTCGTAAGTGAATGAATGCACGAAAAGATGAAAGCCCTTTAGGAAGCTCATGCTTTCTTGCAGAGCAAGGACTTTGGATCCAGACAAAAACATAGATGCTCCATTCATCATCCAGCTTCAGTAGCTACTAACTTGGGCAAGTTACCTGACCTCTTGAGCCTCAGTTTCCTCCTGTCAGTGGTGGGGGATAAATAAATGGGGGTAATAGTACCTACCTCACAGGGTATTGTGAGGATGCAATGAGCATATACCAAAAACACTCAGCTCTGCACCTGGCAACTCAAGGGCATTAAATAAGTGTTAGTTCTTAAAATCTAGGTCATGTATCCTTTCTGAGCCTCAGTGTTCTCATCTAGAAAGTGGGAATTTTTCATAGCATTGTGGGGAGGATTAAATGGCACAACATATAAAAACCTCAGCACAGGACTTGGTTCATAGTAATGATACAAAATACAACATATCATAATAAATATTAGTTTATCCCCTTTCGTGAAGTAAGGAATGACTATTTCTAAGAGCAAAAAGAGGGATAAGCCTACATTCCTACCACTTCCAAAGACCTATCAGATAGCATTCCCAAGAACACATCATTTTTCCATAGTTACCCATGTCACATATCTACAGAGCTCTTGTCCAAGGTCTCACAGCCTGCCCACTTTTAAATCCCCAGTGATTCTTATCTTTTCACCCCTAGTAGCTACAACATTAGTTGAGACCTTGTCCTTTCTCCTCTGGACCTTTGCCGCAGCATCTGCACCTTGGGAGGTATGAGTGATGCTATCTGGTTAGAGAAGCACCCCCAAGGGGTACCCTTACTGGGCTCCAGCCAACTGTTGCTAGGAGAGAACACAGGCTCCTAGTTGCATTAGTTTCCTAGGGCTGCTGTGACAAAGTACCACAAACTAGGTGGCTTAAAACACAGAAATGTATTCTCCCACAGTTCTGGAGGCTAGAGTCTAAAACCACGGTGTCAGCAGGGCCATGCTCCTTCTGAGACTGAGTGGAATCCTTCATTGCCTCCTCTAGCTCCTGGTGGTAGCTGTCAATCCTTGCTGTCCCTTGGCTTGCAGCTATATCACTCCAGTCTCTGCCTCTGTCATCATCACACAGCCACGTTCTCCCCATGTCTGTTTCTCTTCTTTTCTTATAAGAGCACCAGTCATACTGAATAAAGGACCCACCCTACTCCTGTCTGACCACATCTTAATTTGCATCTGCAAAGACCCTATTTCCAAATAAGGTCAGACTTACAGGTCCCAGGAGTTAGGACTTCACCATATCTGTTTGGGGGTGGACACAATTCAACCCACAACCCTTGTTTAAAGATTTTCCAAAAGATTTGAAATTTTATGAGCTCTTCCAATTTATTAATATTTAAAATGTATCTATAGATTATATTAATATAATTATAGTGTATCAGTTAATTATGTTAAGTTATTGTAAAATTAATTATAATGTTTATAATTATAAATTATATTAGAAATAATATATTTTAAATGGTACATAAATTTTTTTTTTTAGTGGTTCTTTTTTTTTATTTCAGAATATTATGGGGGTACAACACTTTGGCTATATATATTGCACATGCACTGCCCGTGTTTAAATGGCATATAAATTCTAATTATATTTATAATTATTTATAACTTACTACCTGTTAGAACAGTTAATCAATTTTGAAAAAAATAAATGGGTGAGTGAAGCAAAACATTTCTGTGGACCTGAAAGTCTCCTGGGCCATCAGTTTTCAACTCCTGCCCCATGGACCAGCAGAGTGATTATTCTATAAAGTATATGTGATCTTGTTACTGCCCTGCTTACAAAGCCTCCATGGTGACCAATAGCTGTCAGCAATAGCTGATGAATGTCTATTCCCAGCAAACACTTCCAGGTACATCTCCACCACTTCCCTTCATGAAGCCTGTGCTCAGGGACAGCACCCCTGTTTTAATCTGAACAGGACAGACCTTCACTGCCAGGCCTTTGCTTGTGTGTTTTCCCAGAAACAGTCCCCAAGTCCCCCACCTGGTTTTCTCTGCTACTCATACTTCAAGGTCCAGCTCAAAAGCCTCTTTCTCGAGGTTACCTGCCAGGCCTCATCCTGTCCTCCCACCCCCAGGTTCCACAGTACCTTGTGTCTGCCTTTCGCAGCATTTCTCCCGGTTTTCCTGGTATTATAGTCAGGTTATTCTATTATCTGCTTCTCCTACTAGGCGAGGAGCCCCTGGAAGACAGGAAGACATTGTATTAGTTTGCTAAGGCTGTCATAACAAATATCAAAGACTGAGTGGCTTAAACAAGAGAAAATTGTTTTTTCACAATTCTGGAGGCTAGAAGTCCAAGATCAAAGTGCCAAAGGGTTGGTTTCTTCTGCAAGTTGGTTTCTCCCTTGGCTTGTAGATGGCTGTCTTCTCCCTGTGTCTTCACATGCCCTCCCTCTGGGTGTGTCTGTGTCCTAATATCTTCTTCTTATATGGGGACCAGTGATATTGGATTAGGGCCCATCCTAAGGACCTCATTTTAACTTAGTTACCTCCTAAAAGACCCTATCTCCAAATCCAGTCACATTCTGAGGTATTGGGAGTTAGGACTTCAATATAATTGGGGTGGGAAAGACACAATTCAGCCCATAAAAGTCATTTCTTCAAATTTTTTAATAACTCATGTAATATAGAAATAGATTATCATTATTATTACAACCTCAAACAAAACTGATAAAGCTAAAGTCCTCCCTTCCCCACCCGACTCCACCCATCTGTTAACACTGCTACCAGCTCTATTTCAAGCCTTTGCATATATGGGGGTACATACATAAAGATATAGCTTGGGTGTATTTTTTTCTTTTACATAAGTATAATCAAACTGTCCATATTGTTTTGCAAATCCTCATCTTACTCGTTCCTTTTATGTGTATGTCCACCCTACCCCCGGCCCTGAATCAGAGTTTAGCTATGATTAAGCATGTTCAGAACATTGATGAACCATGAGAAAGAAGGAAGGCGTGGAGTATAGGTCTGTATGTGCACTTCAGGGCCATTCAGACTGTATCGCTAGGCTAGCGAAAAGGAAGCCATTTTGCTTCCAGTATGCTTTTGGCTTGTTCTGTCTTAAAAGTTTAGAATTAACCTGCTGCTTGCTTACACAGCTGCCAGGTACAAGATTAGAAAACAACCTTGAGGAAAACCAGATCAAGAGTCTGAAATATGCAGACCAAGATCCACCCAACAACCTACTGTTTTCTCATAACCATGGGACAAATCATGATGACTTGCACAAAGCTTGCTTTCTGCTACACACCCCCTTACCCCTTCCCTTTATAAGTTGCTCAGTAAGCAGAGAAAGATGAGATGGTCCTGAGACAGCAATTCGCCATCTCTTCAGGCCGCCAGCTCTTCTTTCCTTCACCAACACTCGCCTCTCGTGTTTGGTTCTCGGGTGGTGGGCAGCTGAACCTGCGTTCGGCAACAGGTCTGCTGTGAGTTGACCGGCAGCCACCTAATATTATATTGCATTTTAGGTCTGTCAACCTAAAATAAACAGCAGAGAGACTGACTCTCCAAAACAAAAGAGTTTATTTGGGAATAACAGGGAATTGCAATTTGGGATACCTGTGCTATGGTAGCCCATAGATACATCCAAAGATGTTGGGGCAAGGGGAAGCTTTTGAAAGAAAAGAGAAGCGCAGGTCAGCTGCTTTGAAACAAAGACCATTGCTACAGGGGCTTGCTGCAGGAGTTGGCATTAGCTCATTGGTGGAGGCAGCCACTGTTAGGCAAACGTCCTTGTGTAAGCAGCTTATCTGGAATTGCCTGGATAGTTTCTGTCATAGGCATACATGTATGAGGGCCCTTTCTTCGTGGTCCCCTGGCTGCATTTTGTTAGGGTTTGACATAAGGGACTCCATGTTTGTACTGGCAACTTTCACAAGTCTCCTTTTTCTTGTATGTAAAATGGAGGACAATAATTATAATACTTATCTCCTAAGATCCTCAAATTATCCGGCATTTAGGGGTTACCCAACCAGTATTGTCCAAGCATCCTTCCTGCATGACCACCAAAGTCCAATATCTTTACTGAGTTTCACTTCCTTGCTATTTCTGAGAGTGCTGGGGAATGCTTCCATTTTCCAAAAATCCTCCTGGTGGGAGCCGACTCTTCTTGCCCAGGCAGTTCTTCTGCTGCTCTTGTTAGGGTAGAAATGCTGGTACACGCGTTTTGAGAAAGATTTCTCCAGACAAATATTAGGAGAGAAAGAAGAGGTATATTTACTTTTCCCGGGGGGAGGGGGGGGGAGGGAAAAGGACCAGCACGGAAGGTGGAGAAAGGGAGAATGTACTGGCCCCGAAAACCAGCTACTGGGGCTTTTTAAACGGGGTTGTGAAATGTCTGGGTACAGTCGACAGAAACTGCTGCATCTGCTCCTTTCTTTCTTCTTGGAGGCAGGTAGATAACAAAAACCGCAAGGATGTCAAAATCCAAGAGTTGGCTCTCCTGCCTTTTCTTGGAGAAGGGATTATCACAGGAGATGTGACTCTGTTCTAGAGATATGTCTGATTGGGGCCTGGAGCTCGCACCCCGCTGTTCACTCAGGAACTCTTTAGGCTGTAAAAAGCAGTTTCTCAAAAAACAATTCTGAAAAAGAGAGATTTACATCTCTTTTCGGTTCATTCAGCTCTTTTCTGAAGTCGTGCAAAACAGAACTCCCGCAGAGCGCCTGTCAGTGAGAGAACTCATAGGATTGCTCTTCAACTGTTACTGGGCAAGTTGTGGGATTAGATATTTTCCTGTTATTTTTGCAGGGCCGCCCCCTTTCAGCTCTCTGTCTGCTGCTGCTGCTCTCTGCTCCTCTTTACTCAAGCAAAGACCCAGAGTGCTCACACAGTTCCCCAAAACACTCCTAATATTAGAAGGTTCAAGTTAAGGGATTTTGCCAAAGCCTTCCTAAGACCCTCATTATTATTCTTACCATTCTCACCTTCAAAGAACACAGTGTGTTAAGGGCTTCACGTACCTTATACCACTGCATCCCCCTGATGCCTAGCGGGTAGGTTCTGTTAACATATCCATTTTGCAGGTGAGGCATCAGAGGCTCAGAGAGGTTGAGGAACTTTCCCAAGGTCGCTCAGCCAATGGGTGGGAGGGCAGGGCCCTGTGCAAAGCATTTCCCAGTTTGGCTCGTGTCAGTGGTGGGACCACAGCTAATTTTAGCTGTTTCACACAAAGGCATTAAGTAACTGAACCACCCAGTGAGATACTTATTCCGTTTTCAACTATCTTCCATTGAACAACAACTCGTGTTGTTTTTAATATGCCCTTAAACGTTCTCTAACGCCTTGCCATCTCCCTTTTCTGACAGACAGAGCAGGCAACAGTATCTAGCCAGAATTTAATCACATTGTTTTGTTTTCCTTGTATTTACTTTTATGGAAATGAAGTTGATTTTCCATTGACGTTGCAATATAAATATCCTTTTAAAATAAAGGTTATTACAAGTGAGTTGTTGTACAGAAAAATACTAAGTAAACAATAGTGTGGTTCATTCATTGAAATGGCAAAAATTGTGAGATCTGGGGCCTCAAGGCTGGGGAACACCGCATGTAACAAAAAGGAACTTAAGATTGGAGCCAGAATCCATTTCCCTGCCCCTTCCCTGCTGCGAGGCTGCCCCGCTCCTCTGTTTCTGGCGGGGACCCACCGGAGAGGCCCTGGGCCCAGCCAAGCTCCAGCTCAAGAAAAGCCAGTTAGCATCATAAGCTCAGCCTTTCCATTATGCCACTTTATCATCCTCAACTTCTCCATTTCAAGGGAGATTTCCATTTCTCTTTGCATAACGAAAGTCCCCTGACTGGTTTTCCCAAAATAAAAAAAGAGCAGCCAGTTTTCCCTTCAAATGCAATTAAATGGTAGGCTGCTTTGCAAGAGCAGTTTGTTAAAGGCCTGGTAGAGCATTTGGTCTTAAGAGTAGCCCCAGTTCCCTGCCCAGCCCCCCCTCCCCCAAGGAGAGGAGTAGGAGGAGTATACTCCTCCCCTTCCTGCCCCCAGTGAAGCCTCTGCCTGCACTGTGGCACTGACTTTGCCCCTCTCCTGTTCAAACGTGCCATGTTTCTCTGGGGCCAATCTCCTTGGTTTGGCATTCGAGGCCCTTCACAATCAGCCCAATATGGTGAGGTAAAAGAGCATTGAGCCAGGACTCTGGACGCCGGGGTTCTAGTGCTAGAGTGACCCTCAACTTGCTATGTGTCCTCTGTGTGTTCCCTGTGTGTTCCCTCCCCTCTTCAGGCCTCAGTTTTCCCATTGGTAGAAAGAGGGGATCTGATTAGGCAGGTCTCTTCCAGGGCTGACATTCCATGGCCTGCAGCCCTGTCTGAGTTAATTGACCAGCTAAAGATCAAAAAGGTTGAAAGAGCCAGGGCTGAGGCCCAACTCTCGCCCTTTGAGAGGACTTCGATGCTTGGCCATTTTCGATTGCTTTATGCCTGCTTTATACTATGTCAGGAAAAACAGGTCGGCTGGGAATTAAGGTGGCTTGTCCTGCTTCCTAAGAGGTCACCTTACATAAACAGGCCTTGCAGAGTGAGGAACCCGCTCACATTTGACCCCTCAACAGTCTCTCCTCCCATTCCAGATGACTGGTGCCAGCAGGAACGCCTTTTGTTTTCTCTCTTAAGATGGAAAATAGGTTGGTTTTTTTTTCAAGTTGCCATAAAACAGATGCCTAATGTAAAAATATTTGCACAATATGAAGTGTATAAAAATGAGAGTAAAATTCAACTGAAAGATCATCCACCCACCCCTGCCTGAGATATCCTTCATGAGCGTTTTTGTGTTCATCCTTTCAAGCTTTCAAGAAATATAAAGACATACATTTTTATAATGAAGATAGAATCACATTAGAAATACTGTTATTATATTTTAAAAGGTAAAATCGTAACTCTAATAGAAATATAAAATGACCACTTGGCTTGTCAAAGATTTTATTTAACTCAGTAATTAATGAAGTAATATAGTAAAACAAGTTCAAAGGAGAATCTGATTAACAGACATATATGTAGGCAATCAGGAATGCAGAAATAAATTGGGTAATAAATGCATAAGTGGTTATTATCTATAAGGCAATAAAATGTGATGCTTACAATTATGTCTTAAATTGTATGTTTATGGGACAAAATTTTCATTTCTATGGGCAAGAATAATTTGCATTACTATTGCCTTTCTACAACTGCACAGAGTTGTGAAATAGCCTAGTCAGAAACAGTGAAAGACCCCTATAGAATTAGGAACACACGGAGTCTAGACAACACGCAGCATGCCATTGAAAGGACACCCAATAAACCTTTACAATTTTTTACTCAAACATATATCATGATTGTAATAGCTAATATTTTGGGCGTGCTTACCATGTGTCAGGCACTGTTGTAAGTACTTTATATGAGTATTATCTCCTTTAAGTCTCATAACAAGCCTGTGGGGTAGAACCTAGTATCATTCCATTTTACCAGTGAGAAAATTCAGGTACACAGGGGTTACATAACTTGCCCAATATCACAAGTAGGAAGTGGGGAAGCCAGAATTCAAACCCTAACTGCTACTACCGTTGTTTATTTATCCAACTAGCAATTGGTGGACATCTGGGTTGTTTCCAGGTTTTTCTATGATGAACAATGCTGCAGTGAATGTCTTTATATCATTCCCCACTTCTCAGAATTCCTCAAAGTGGAATCGCTAGATCCAAGAATACGTGCATTTTACATTCACGTAGACACAACCAAATTGCCCCCAAAAGGCTAACTCAATTTACACTCCCACCAGCAGCCAGCTTAGAATTTTTTTAAGAAAGTTTCCCTACATCTTTGCTAATAATGAGTAGTGTCAATCTTTCCAATATTTGCCAGTCTGATAGGTGGAAAAAAGTTATCTTGTTGTTATTTTATTTTATTTTTTTGTAGAATCTTTGCATGGTAATCTTGTTGTTATTTTAATGTAAATTTCTTTTTAACACAAGAATTCTTCAGGACTGTTTTGAAAGGATAATTAGCAGTGCCAGAGATCACTTTGTTCCTCCTCCTCTTCTCCGGCAGTGGTAGAGCTATAAACTCCATGTAAGTTACTGTAAACTAAAAATAAAATCCTAAGCACCCCCCACCACTGACTGAACAGACCCCCTCTTGGCAAAGGTAACCCCAGAAAAACCTTAAAACTGAAGGTTTTAAGTCATGAAGGGAAGGGAGGTCTGACATACCTCCTTATACCCCCTCCCTTATGGAGTTTAGACAAAACAACTTACCAGCATTAATGTTAAAATAGAAATCATAAGACTGACAAAACAGACCTTTTGTGGCAATAAGATGCTAAATCATAAACAGGACCTAAGGCCACGCAAGACAAAGGTTAAGTCACACCTGCAGGCCATCAATTTGCTTAACAGATCACTTTAAGTATATTGTGGCTTGCTCCATGATTAGCAGACTTCCTCATCTTAACTTAAAACATTCCTTTCTACTGATTCCAAGGTTTTAGACAAAGCTTTATTCCTTTAACCAACTACAAACTAAAGAATCTCTGAATCCACCTATAACCTATAACCCTATCACTCAACCTCCCCAACACCCCTATTCCCACCTTGAGATGTCCCACCTTTTCAGGCCAAACCCATGTGTACCTTCCATATATTGACTTATGATTTTACCTGCAAATCTTGTCTCCCTGAAATGTATAAAACCAAATTGTAACCTCAGTTTGCGGCCACCTCAGGTGCATTTTCTTGGGACCTCCTGAGATTATGTTTCCCAGGCCACAGTTAACGCATATTGGCTCAGAATAAACCTCTTTAAATTATTTTACAGAGTTTGGGTATTTTGTTAACAGTATGAAGAGGAGAAGGGACCTATCCAAGGCCATCCTGTGAGTTAGGGGCAGAACTGGGACTCTCACCAGGGTTTCTGGCTTCTTTCTGGAATAGATAGAGCCTTTTCTGTGGGCTTCCCTGCCACCAGTGTTGCTTTTAGTCTGAATACCAGTGGGAGTGATTGGCAACTCATGAGCCGTAAACTCTCCTTTACTTTAGATTAGTCAGTCAATGGAGATGATATGATTACCTAGGCCATTTGAAAACACAAAACAAAACTTTATGTGTGCTTCTCACTAGTGGACCAAACACTTAAATGTAAAATAATTAACAAAGACTGCAAGAAAAATGGTAAATTAGTTCTATAGTTTCTTTCTATGATTTATAAACAAATCATATAGGAAAGGTTTAACAAATTGGACTACTAAATGCTTTAAAATGTCTTCATGCAAAAAAAAAAAAACACACTACAAATGGGCTTGAAAGGAGAATTTACTCTTTTAAACCACTCTTTTAAACACAAAAGCACATCAGAAATCACTTATGCATTCACCAACTGTTAGGCCAATTATGGGATTAGAAAAGGTGATGCCTGTGAACATGGGCTGTCCAAAGGCATGTTTGATTAGGCATGGTTGTTATGGCTGCCACTATGATCTTTATGATTGCCAGCTATGCAGCCAAAATCTGTGTGGAAAAGCATTAGACATGGGTACAGGTGTGAAGGGGTATGGAGGTGTCAATTAATCACTTTTCCTCCAAAGTGGAAAAGATCCCAGGCTCATTCCACATCTGGATTTGAATCTGGCTCTGCTGGCATTTGCCTTTCCTTTGACAAGATGTGTACCATCTCGAACCCTTATCTCCTTATTTGTAAAATGGGTCTAATAAGACCCACATCTCAGAATGTTTTTGAGGGATGAATAAGATGATGAGTGTGGACTGCCCAGCGCAGAGACTAGCACTTACTACACAATCAAAAAAATGTGTGTTCCCTCCCCATTGCCCCATTGTCTTCTCTGGGAGCTCACATAGACTCCCGGACTCTCCAACTCATTCATACCACAATGTCTGTTGGCATCTGTGCAAAGGAGAGGCAACCTCTGCCCTCCTGGAGCTTACAGTCTCACTGGGACATCAGACACAGGACAGATAATTTTACAAACACAAATTATTTACAATTAAAGGAAAGTGATGAGGAAAAGAAGCCCATAGTGTACCAGCAGCCTTGACTGAGTCATGGGGGATGCAGGGGGTGGGGGGTAATAGGGAAAGTCCTCTGAGGAAGGGACCTTGTGGATGGGGGAATTAGCATTGGTCGGAGCAGTCCAGGCCGAGAGAAGCAGGATGGACCAGGTTTACCTGGTGTGAAATTTAAATAAGAAATTTAAATATTGGTCTCTGCCCCCAGTCCCTGGCACAGAGCTCCTAAAACCCTTGTAATTTCCTGAGTGATGGGATGCTAGAAGAATCTTTTGTTCTAATGTTTGGTCTTTGACCCCAGTTCCTGACACAGAGCTCTGAAATCCCTTGGAATTTCCTGGGTGATAGAAACATCCTTGTTCTAAAGAGGCGACTCTTGGTGGGCTCCTGGGTGGGGGCTGGTCACCAGAAAGACCAAGCCACGATTATAAGCTTGGAGCTTTCAGCCCCATCCCCCATTCTCCAGACAGGGGAGAGGGGCTGGAAATGGAGTTAATAATCAATCATGCCTGTGTAATGAAGCCTCCGTAAAAATCCCTGAACTATGGGCTCAGGGAGCTTCTGGGCTGGTGAACACATCTGAGTCCCAGGTGCACCCCAACTGCATGGAGACGGAAGCTCCTGAACTCGGGACATTTCCAGACCTCGCCCTAACATTCTTTTCATTTGGCTGTTCAACTGCATCTTTTATTGTATCTTTGATTAATAAATTGGCAAATGTAAGTAAAGAGTTTCCCCGAGTTCTGTGAGCCACTCTAGCAAATTAATTGAACCCAAGGAGTGGGTAGTGGAAGCATCACTTTATATACTGGCTAGCTGGTCAGAAGTGTAGGTGACAACCTACTGCTCACGATGGGTGTCTGAAGTGGGGGGCAGTCTTGGAGGACTGAACCCTTAACCTATGAGATCTGATGCAATTTCCAGGCAGATAGTGTCAGAATTGAACTGAATTAGAGGACACCCAGCTGATGTCTGCTGGAGAATTGCTTGGTGTGTGCATAAATAACACCCCCACCCCCACGTTGGTGTCAGAAGTATTGTGTTGAGGGGTATGTGAAAGTAGGAAAAACACTTTGGGTTTTTTCTATATTTAATACCTGGAAAAACCAAAGGAAGGCCCATGGGGCTCTGCATGGTCAGAGCAGTTTCCACTCCAGTCCAGCCTTCACAGCTCAGGAATTCTGGCTCCAGCATCTCAACAGGGGTTCATTCCAGCTTCAGTCTGGACATTTCAGGGTCAGGAACTCACTACGTTGGGGGTCACCTGGTCTATCTGGGGATTTGTTAGCACCCCCAGAAATTCAGGTACAACCTGCTGGCTACTGCACCACTGCAACCAGGAAATGGACAACTGGCCCCATGTTCTTGATCTTGACTCTGATGCAATCAGTCACTCTCCTTTAGCAAGTCTCACTTTCGCCTCTCTGGCGTTTACTCTGTGTTATAATTACCTTCTCATGTGTCTTTTTCTGCTATCTTAGGAGCTCCCCATAAGAAGGGAGTGTGTCTTCTTCTTCCCTCTGCCCCCAGCTCCCAGTACAGACTCTGCACATCTGTGCTGCCCAGTGTATGTTTGTTGAATGAATAATAAATGATGTTTTGCAAGGATCTATTCATTTGATCTTACGTAACTATTACCCCCAAACACTAGCTATATTTTATTGAGCTTCTACTATGTGCTAGACACATTACTTATATTATTGCCTTAAATTGTTTTTTTGGAGATTGGCATTATTTTGCCTTCATTTTCTCCTCAGCCCTTTATTTTGAAGAAATTCAGATAAACAGACAAGTTGAAAGAATACTATCGTAAGCACCCATACACCCTTCATCTAGATTTACTAATTTTGCCACAATTGCTTTATCTCTGCATGCATGCATGTGTACACACACACACACACAGGCATACTTTTTTTGCTGAACCATTTGAAAGGTGCTGATATTATGACTCCTCACACTTAAAATCTTTAGCACATATCTCCTAAGAACAAGGACATTTTTCTATGTAATCACGATGCCATTGTAACGATCAATAAACATAAGATACAAAAGTAATATCTAAAAAAAAGCCCATGTTTGAATTTCTCCCATTGACCTGATTATATCCTTTATAGCCTTTTAAATTTTCATCCAGCAGTATAGACAGCATTAATTGTCATGTCTCTTTAGTCTCTATTAATCTGGAACAATTTCCCCCACATTTTTTTTGGTCTTTCATGATGAAATTTTGATGAGTCCAGGCCAGTTGTTTTATAAATGTCCTACAAATTAGGTTTGCCCAGTGATTCCTCATTATTATGTTAGGTTATACATTTTTTGGCAAAAATGCTATTGAAGTGATGCTGTCACATCAGAAGGCACATATCATCAGCTTGTTCCATTATTGGGGATATACTAAATTTGATCAGTTGGTTAAAGTGGTATCCACCAGATATCTTCATCATAAAGGTACCTTTTAATCTTTGTAATTAATAAGTAATTTCTAGGGAGATACTTTGAGACTATATGAATCCAACAACTTCTCACTGAATGGTGTTAGCATCCACTGATGATCTCCTCTGAATCAATTACTATGGTGGTAGCAAAATGGCGGTTTTCTAGTTTCTTCTGTACTTTTCCTTTGTTGTTAGAGTATCACTATGTAGTCATGGATTCTTTTTTTATTCAATGTATAACAATCCTTTATGGTCGTTATTCATTTTGATATTCAAATTGTCTCAAATTTGAATGGACCAGTGGAAATTGACCAGTTTGAGCTGGCTCCTGTGTGCTTTGATATGTCTCCAAATCTTTGAACATGCCTTTCTGGCACAAGATATTCCAGGCTCACATTTTACCCTTATTTTATAGAGAAGAAAAAGGAGGCTCAGAGAAAGGAAAAGACTTGCCTCCTCATAATATTTGGGAGATCCTGATCAAGCTCTGGACTTTTGATTCCACATTCCTAGGAAAGTAGCTTAACTGATAGGCCAGCCAGTCCTATAGTGCAGAAAGGACCTTATAAGGAGATGTAGATGATCCTAAATCCAGCTGAATCCTGAGCTGACTGCACACAGAGCATGCCTAATAAGATGGAGACATTTGTATGATAACTTTGAACTTAGACAATTAGCAGCACATTCCAAGCATATTTTATTTATTGAGGAAGTTGTATTGTGGTGGTGTGGGGGTGAGAGCATGGGTTTTGGAGTCAGGGAGAACAGAGATTTCCTTTAAGGCCCAAGCAGATTCTGCCTTTGCATGTATCTTTGGGCAAGTTACTTCACCTTCTTGAATCCCAGACTTTTCCACCTGTAAAATAGGGTAATCATACCCACCTCTTAAAGTTAAATGGGTTCATTCCTATAAAGTGCTTAATGTAGTGTCTGGCAAATGTTAAATGCTCAATAGACAAAAGCTACTTTTAACAACAGTGCTGTTGTTATTATTCAAAGCCAAGAAAATCCTGTAATTTAGTGGGTTAAGATGGTAGTAAAAGCAATAGATTTGGATTCTAAAGACCCTCATTCAGCTTCTGTGACCTCAGACAGGTCCTGTCCCCACTACCATGAACTTCATTTTCTTCACTTGTAAATCAGGGTTCCTAATCCCTTCCCTGTAAACTTCACAGCCTCACTCAGCAGATTTCATGAACACCTACTATGTGCAGGGTAATCACATTTCTAACACTAAAACCAAAGGGTGAGTGTTGCTGCACTCCGCCTTTAACGCAGGCTCAATTGGCTGTCCAGGGTCAATGAGGAGCAAAGCTGGGACTCCACCCAGTCGTCTCTGACCTCCACGCCTGTCCTTTCCTTTAGCTCATGGCGTTCAGAAGAGGAAAGAAGACCTAGATGTGAAAATGTTCTGCAAAGCTGCAGAGCCCTATAGAGGGAAGAGAGTTTTATCATCAGCAAGTGGCATTCCTTCCATGGAAAATGTCATTGGGAGGAAAGCAGGTGACTTTGGAATTTTTTTTTCTTCTTTTCTATCCTTGAGATAACTCACGAGAGTCTTAGATTAATGTTATTTACCAAAGATGACTCCTACACTTCAAACAATAACTAGGTAAAGGTAGCAGAGATCAGGCCAGCCCAGAACCAAATGCCTCAACTGAAGAAGCTGATTAGAAAAGCTCTTTGAAGCTGTAATTCATGTAAGACACTATTTCTAAGAAGAGAAGAGTAACAACCCAGTAACTTAACGGGGTATCAGAACTACAGCTAATTCAACTGAGAGCTGGAAAGGGGGAGGGAAAATGCTCCAAATTTTTGAGAGTGATCACAGGGTCCTACATTATGAACATTCATGGTAATGTAGCAGGCAGGTGTTCTCTTGTTTTAAAGACGAGGTTACTGCAAAGAAAAGAAAAGAAAGAAAAAAGGTCTTTTATCTTTTTTCTGTATTATGCATGACTTCAGCCTCTTGGGTCAAGATAACACTTGAGGAAGTAGGATGGAAGAAGGGATGAAGAAGAACACAAAGGAAGATTATTTAAGGCCACTACATGTCACTTCTGCTTATATCCCATTGGCTAGTATGTATCTCATGGCCATGCCTAGCTGCAAAGGAGACTGGAAAATGCTGTCTTGATTCTGGTGGCCATGCACCCAACTCTAAATTCTACTACTTTAGGTAAGAAAGGCAACTGGGAGACACTTAGCAGTGCCTGTCTCACCTCTATGTCTTTGAAAGAAAGACACAAGGAAACAGCATCACGTATGGGATGCTGACGCAGAACACGGATCCCTTCCAGAGGGGAGCAAGCAGTTGTCTCCCGGTGGGCACTGTGAGCCTCCATAAGGCCGTTCTACCATGTTATAAGGCCAGCTGCTCCTGCATCACAGGTGGGGCCCATTAGGCAAAGAGTGAATCCTACGGGCCTTAGGCCATTGCCACTTTTGCTGTGAAGTGGATTCCTTGATAAGATGCAATGTTGTATGACATACCGTGACTGGGTCAAAGCTTTCCAGGTTGTGGTGCTGGCAGAGGCATAAAGGGCAGGGAAAGCAAATCCAAATAAAAAATAAATGTAGTACGTTGCTGTGAGAACAATTTACCTGCTCCAGATAGAGTTAGCCCCAGCTGAGGAACAGGGAGGCACCAGGCAGGACGGATAGTGTTAGCTTCCTTCTCCACAAGAGGGAGGTGTGCAGGAGAGACTGCAGACTGGAGACCTTTAGTGGTAGTATTCTCCAAGTCCTCCACAGCCTCTGGACAGCGCTCACCTTCCCTATAAGAAACTTGGCAGAGTCATGTAGTTGGCTGACATTGAAATTCAGCAACTCCTTAATCTGAGCTTGGCTTCAGCAATCTCAAACCCACGGTGAAAATTTTTCACCTGGCCACAGAAAAGTCCTGAGTTTCAGTCTGTGGCTTGTGGTAAACATCTCAGGACTAGAGCTTGTCATTCTCCCGATTTCAGACGCATAATGCTTTCAGCAGCGCCGCCCCACTATTGCAATCTGTCATCTCCCTTTTAGGTGGTTAAAGTTTTGGCTTCAGCTTGTCCAAAGTCCCAAGTGACCAAAAGAGATTATTTAATTAACCACTGTATTCAATGGGCTGCTGGTTCCCATTCTAGAAGACAGTTTGGATTCTTGGTGTCTTACTCCCTGTCTCTGATCAAGAACCGGGGATCAGTTAGAGGCAAAGCTAAGCTCCTGTAATAAAAAGGCAAACTAGAGTAGCCTATTTCCCCCTGCGCTGAGTGGTCCAGGGCAGCAGGCAGCTTTGCTCCTTTGTCATTCATTCCTCTGCATAGAGGAAGCTGGTTTGCCCTGTCATCAGGGTTCTAGCTGGTAAGAAAGGAAAAGAGAGGTTTCTTGGTTTATAGCTGCCTCTCTCCAAGCCTCCGTCTTGACGTGGTTCTTCTCATGCAGCTCCACATTGTCTTCCCTCTGAATGTGTCTGGCTCTGTGTCCAAATTCCCCTTTTCAATGACACCAGTCACATTGGTTAGCGCCCAGCCTGACAATCTCATTTTAACTTGATTACCTCTGCAAAGTCCCGAGTTCCAAATAAGATTACATTCGGAGATCCTAGGGGTTAGGACTTCAACATATTTTTGGGGGTGGGGGACAACTCAACCCCTAACAGGGTCTATTGTCTGCAACCAACTCTTGGGTGCTGATATCTGTATCGTTTGTAACAGAAGCAAACCTGAGCAAAGAAGTAGCGTGTACTGGAAATATCCTGGGGAGAACTTGAACAATCAGGCCTTCAGACGGATAGAAATCAGGGCAGCCCCAGGCAAAAATTCCTGGACATTCCTGTAGGGCCTGCCTCTGGATGTCCTTCTGGCCAAGTGTCCCTTCTCTCAAGATACAAATTCTCGGAAGAGTCAGTCAGGTCAGCCTGTGGTGGGACCGGGGTCTGTTTGGAGGCATGTGGGTGGGGTCAAGTGATGGACAGTCTTGCTAGACTTCATGGGGTAGGGGAAGGGCAGTTCCCCAGAAGTAAGTGGGGAGCTATGACCAAAAGATAGGGGAGGGATGTGTTGCACAGGTGTTTGCTGTACATTGTCATTCATTTGTGAAAGACCTCCAGCCCTGGCAGCTATGTTTCTAAATATTTTGGCACTTAAGGAGCCGTTTAGTCATCTGGAAAATGCAGAATTGTGGGGAAATGCAGTGCCATGTGGTAAAAAGAGCACTCGTGGTGGAATCAGGAGAGCAGCTTTTGTTTTGCTTTTTAAAATATTTGCAGATGGTACAATTCTATCCTGAAAACTAAAGAGAATTAACTAAAAAGCTCTTGGAAACAAGTTCAACCAAGTGTCAAGATACTGACTGGAAATAATAACATAATATAAATCAATTAGAAAAAAGCACAACAGAACCAAATATGTTATTCAACTTAGCTACAAAGGCAAGTTGTAAAAGAATAAACTCAGCAAGAAATGCAAAGGGGCTCTATTAAGAAAAAATATCAAGTTCTCCTTAGAGGCATAAAAGATGAAGGATGGGAAGGTTTGCAATAATAAAAATGTCATTTCTCCATAAATGAATTGATTCAGTGAAAGATTTCAGCTGAACAAACAAACAAAAACAAACCTCAGCCAATCAAAATCTTACTTAGTTTTTTAACTTGAAAAACCTAAGTAATATGAATTTTATGAGTCTAAAATTCATAGGAATAGTCCCTGTCCTTGGATGTCAGATCCTCATAGCCAAGAAGCTTTCTCCCCAGGTTTTGATTCTGGCTCTGTCACTTAATGATCTGTGAGACCTTGGGCAGGTAATGCCACCTGTTTGGGCCTTAGTTTCCACATCTGTGAAGTGGGATAACTTCCTGCTTCACAGAGCTGTAGCAAGGATCATGGGAGAGAAAGAATTTGAAGGTGGTTTAGAAACTGTAAAGCACTTTTCATGCTATAGTTATTCTTTTTGTTTTTATTCTCCAACAATGCCAGATAAATGGGAAAAATCACAATGCAAAAGGTGTCCATTGCTCCGATTCTGCAAAAAGACAAACATCTCTTAGTAAACTCAGTTGCATGATGATTTATAAATATTTGGTTCCTGTGAAGGATAGAAAAGCTAATGCAAGCTGCTTGCTGCACTGGAGGGAGCATTCACTCAGCCACTCACTGAGCAAAATGCTTGTGCTTCCCGACTGTCCCCTCAACCCACACTGTCATCAGTACAATGAAAGGTTTTGAACTTCAGGGTGTTTGAGAGCATGAACTTTAGAGCCTTTTCAGATCTTGGTTTGAATTCTAGTGCCAGCAACTCGTCCTTTCTTCTCTTGGGTTTCAAAATCTATCAGTCAGGCATTATAATATCTCTCTCTTCAAGGAGACCTGAGGATTAACTGTGATAACAAATACAAAGTACCTGGAGCCTAGTAAATGTTCAATAAATGAGCATTATAAATAATAAACTGTTGTACTTACCATCATCATTATTATTACTCTAATGGCCTTTGCAGCTTTAAAATTCGAGGATCATACATCAGAGAAAAGCTAAAACAGAGAAAACAGAAAACGTTTCCTTAATAGGGCTTGAGTCAGTACTTGCAAGGAAGATATTTTTCAGGAAGATGGCCTGTGTGTTCATACCTCATTTAACCTTGGTGACTCACAGCCAGAGCTCAGCTGAGTTCTGGCTTCTCTAGAAAAAGGGGGAGAAAGGAAGGCGGAGCCAGATGGCGCTAGACAGGGGAAAGCCCTGGCCTGGGAGGCCACAGGTGACGGTCCCTCGGAGAGTCTAGTCCAGGGTTTTTAACTTTTATAAATATGTGTTAAACTAAAAAACTTTTTTTCCTTGCAAATAAATTTTGAGGCAGGCACCACTGGTTGCCAACCCAAAGCTCTGCCCTTCTCCTTCCTTGAGAGCAGAACCCTGACATTGCTCGGGATCAGGCAGCCGAGTGGCTCCAGGGAGAAGGGTGCAGCCTCCGGGCCGGGAATAAGAAGAAGACTCATTACTCTTGCCGGTGATTGGTGTAGGAATGGGCACGTGACACTGTTCTGACCAGTGATATATGAGCAGATGGCTGTGACTGGGCTTCTGGGAAATTTTTCCTCATTCTTAAGAAAAGAACATGCCTTATAGTTTTGTATAAAACAATACAACCCCTGCGGAGGGTACACTAGTTTCCTATTGCTGCTGTAACAAATGACCACAAACTTGGTGACTTAAAACAGCACAAATTATTCTCTTAAAGTTCTGGAGGTCAGAAGCGTTACTGGGCTGAAACGGAGTCGGCAGGGCTGTGCTCCCTCTTAGGCTCCAGGGGAAAATCGGCTTCCTCAACTTTTCACCTTTTAGAGTTTCATCCCTTGCATGCCTTGGCGCATGGCCGCTTCCTCCGCCTTCAAGGCCAACTGCGTAGCATCTTCAGGTCGCTCTCTGTTCTGTCTTTATATTGCTTTCTCTTCCGTAGTCAGATCTCCTTCTGCCTCCCCTTTATAAGGACACTTATGATGATTACATTTAGGGCACACCTGGATAATCCAGGCTACCTTCCCATCTCAAAATTCTTAACTTAATCACATCTGCAAAATCCTTTCGCCATATAAGGTAACACCCACAGGTTTCAGGAATTAGGATCTGGATGTCTATGGGGGCCATTAATTAGCCTACCACAGAGGGGATTTTGGCACTAACTAGCAAAATTACTTGCACATTTTTTTTAAGGTGAAGCTTATTGCGGTATCATTTACACATAGTAAAATTTACTCTTTTTAGTGTATAATTCTGAGTTTTGACCAACACATATAGTTGTGTAACTGCATCACAATCAAGACGTAGACCCAAGAAATTCACATACATTGTCCCTATGTAATCAAACCACTTCCTTGTCCTAGCCCCTGGCAACCACTGGTCTGTTCTCTGTCTCTGTAATATTGCCTTTTTGAGAATGCCATATAAATGGAATCATAGAGTATGTAGTTTTTTTAAATCTGGCTTCTTTCCCTTAGCATAGTGCATTTGAAATTCATCCATGTTGTAGTGTATCAGAAGTTTGTTCCTTTTTGTTGCGGGGTAGCATTCAATTATATAGATGAATCACAATTTATCCATCAGTTGGAGGACATTTAAGTTGTTTCCAATTTTTGGTGCTTATGAATAAAGCCTCTATAAGTGTTCAAATATAGACAGGTTTTGTGTAAATATAAGTTTTTATTTCTCTTGAGTAAATATGTAGGAAAGGGATTGCTGGTCATATTATAAATGTACTGCATGTTAAACTTTATGAGGGACTGGCAAAATGTTTTCCAAAGTGGCTTTACCATTTTGCATTCCCACTACTTATGTAGAAGAGTTCCAGTTGCTTCACATCCTCTTCAAAATTTGGTATTGTCAGTTTTCTTTCTCCTAATTTTGGCCATTCTGAGAGGTAGGCAGTGTACAGTGATCCCACTGTTAGATATCACAGAGATGCAGTGGCAAAAATATGAAAAGATGCATGTACAAGGCAAACCTATGCAGCTCTATTTGTAATCACAAGAAAATGGAAACAACCCAAATGTCCATCAATAGAAGACTAATTGAATAAACTTAGGTACATCCCCCAAATGGAGTATTATGTCGCTGTAATAAGGAACAAGAAATTTTTTGGCCAGGTGCGGTGGCTCACACCTGTAATCTTAGCATTCTGGGAGGCCGAGGTGGGGGGATTGCTTGAACTCAGGAGTTTGAGACCATCCTGAGCAAGAGCGAGACCCTGTCTCTACTAAAATAGAAAAATTAGCCGGGCGTCATGGCACACACCTGTAGTCCCTGCTACTTGGGAGGCTGAGGCAGGAGAATCACTTGAGCCCAGGAGCTTGAGGTTGCAGTGAGCTACCATGACGCCACTGCACTCTAGTCTGGGGCAGCAGAGCAAGATTCTGCCTCGAAAAAAAAAAAAAAAGAAACTTTTCTACTGCTATGTGTGATCTCCAGGATATATATATTTTTTAAGCAAAAAGAGAGAATTGTGTAGAGTATGCAATCATTTATCTACAAATAAAAGAAGAAGCTATAAAAATTTAATAAAATATTACTATAGCAAAAGGCAGGGAATGGAGAGGAAGAGACGGGGAAGAAGCTAAGCTTTTTAAAATGTAGCTTGCTTTGTAGATTTAACTTTGGAACAATGTAAGTATTTTATGTAATTACAAACACATTTTTTAAAAAATCCCTAGAAGTTGAAAATAAAATGAAATAAAAAAGACCCCAACTGTGCATCCAGTTGATGACATAACCACACAGAAAAGACTTTGAGTGACTTTAAATCACTGTCATTTGACTCTATTTCACTAGAGGAATATATCTGACAAAAAAGAACTGCATATCTGACAAAAAGGATAATTATATTGGTGTCCCTGAGAATTCAGATATTTGGCATAGTTGATAGGAGATATAGATCTAAGATTAATAAGGTTGAGTAAAAACTCTGTAGTCCTCCATTTTAATTGGAAGTTATAAGTATGAATGCATTATACCTTTTATCTTTAGAAAACAATACATATTTCTTAGCTATGACCACTAAAAAGAATTGAAATTCAAGTAAACTGCAAAAAGAAAAACACATTTTTTTTTTAGAGATGGGATCTTGCTGCCTCAAACTCCTGGGGTCAATCAATCCTCCTGCCTCAGCTTACCAAGTAGCTGGGACCACAGCTGTGTGCCACCATGCTCAGCTGGAAAACACATTTTTAAGACAACCAGGGAAATGTGAACTTTATTGCACATTTGATGACACTAGGAAATGATTGTCAATATTGTTAGCTGGGATAATGATATCGTAGAGCTTAAAAAAAAATTTTTGTGCCAGGTATAGTGGCATATGCCTGTAGTCCCAGCTACTCAGGAGGCTGAGGCAGGTGGATTGCTTGAGCCCAGGAGTTCAAGGCTGCAGGATGCTAGGATTTCACCTGTGAATAGCCACTGCATTCCAGCCTGGGCAACATAGAGAGACCCTGTCTCTATAATTAAATAAGTAAATAAATAAATTTTAAAACAAAAGAATTTATATCTTTTATAGACATATTGTGAAATAGTTACACAATATGATGTCTAGAATTTTCCCTCAAAATAATCTAGGGGCAAGGAGGGGAAAGGTATGTGAACATGTAGATGATTTGGGATGAGTATGTAGTGATGGTTATGAAAGCTGGGTGAAGGGTACATTAGTACCATTGTACTATTCTCTCCACCTTTGGATGGTTTTTTAATTTTCCACAAAAAAAGGGTGTTTTTTATTAAAGGGATGTGAAGAAGGTTGTGTATATTGTGTGAGGATGTGATTGTTTTGTGAGGAGCTGCTGCAGCCACTTAGTGACAATGAGAGAGCAAGCCTGAGGCTGAAAGCATCCACATTGATAAGATATTTCATTTATATAAATTCAAATGTATTGAACTAATTGTAAAGTTAATGAGAAAATGTGGCAATTCTGATGGACAAAGATCTTGAAATTGGGGTTCTCAATGTATATTCATGAGAATTTTTTGCTTGCAATTAATAGAAACCTTAGCTGAGCCTAGGCAAAATTTGGAGATTTCTTATGGGGACTCAGGGCAATCTTGTGGAATTCTAGAACTGAAATGCCACTGAGATTTATGAGGAACATAGTTCAAAAAGTAAAGTTCCTCTGGATTCTTCCTCAACTCTCATGTTCACTCTTCAGCATTGTTTTGACTGTTTATCACTGCTCTCTCTCGTTACAGGACAGTGTTCTGCACTTCCCAGGCAACATCATGGAGAACATGCACACCCATAGTTTCTGGGTTTTACAAGCCCAAGTTCAGCCATAGATTTTTTTTTTCCTCCCAGGCCCAAATCCAAAAATTCTAGAAGAAAAAATTGATTGGTCCAGGAGCTGGGATTGTCCTATCTGAAAGGGAGAGCCCACTTCTAGGTCAGTCATGGCTAAAGTTCAAGGCATGTGTGAAGTGATTGCTCCTGTGGTGTTTGTAGTGTTCATGTGATGGAGGGGGTGGGAAGAAGAACAATGCCTAGAGACACAGGGGTAGAAAGTGACGAGGCAGACAGAACAATAGATTGTTCTAGATGACTCAGGCCAGATTGTGAAGTCTAGAATGGGTGCAAAGATTGGTGAGAATGATGACTTGGACAGCTTGAACTTTGGTTGACTAAGGAAAGCAAACAAGCGGAGCAGAACATATGCATGGGGCGAGCACACAAGGGAGGAGACTCAGGTCCCACGGCCTCCTGGGTTCTCACAAAGGCTTGCTCAAGTTCAGTGGTCAGTGCAGCCCATGGGTAGTCAGAAACCAGCGAGGCCAGAGGCGCTCAGGCCTTGGTGCTCACGGAAAGGCTATGCCAGCACTCAGGGGCCATCACCTCCCACATACACGAACCCTTGCCACACCACTGTCCCACATCTGTCCCACATTGTTTCATTTCTTACAACACCATCAGGCCTAAATAGGCTCCCTTTGGCCTGCCAGACAAGCAGCATGACAACTGTAGCCTTCTACCTGTGCAGCTTCTAAGTTCCTTCTGCCGTCTATTCTGGTTACATAGTATTGAGAAAATCCTGCTTCACACAGATAAGTAGTTGCAAATTGAAATCGTCTTTCATCATCTCTTATTGCAATATCAGGCTCAAGCTACTTGTCAGTTAAACCGATCCAGAAGCTTAAGAGAGAAATGAGTAGAAAATTCGTGATTCAAGATGAAATCATTAATAATAGCCAACAGTCGCCAGTATTCTGTAGATTCATTTGAATCAGGAGGAAGAGAGCATCCAAGATTTAAAATAAGTACAGAAACTATCCCGAATAGGAAAACGTCATCAAATGTACTCTGTGGTTACACTGTGATCCTAACGAACCCCAATGTTAGCCCCACCCGACTCACAAGATTCTGGTAATGAGTCACTGATAAAACAGCTAAAGCAACCTCACCCCCCACACCCCCAGCGTCCCCCCCACTGCAAGGGAGTCTGACCCATGAAGGCAGTCCACTAAGACCTGCAGTCCTCAGTTAGTTAGGAGAATCCGTATATGCCACACAATGGGCAATTAATAATAACTCATATTTGCACAGATATGAATAAAGTACTTCCACATTCTCTTCTTTACTTGGTCTTCAATAAGCCTGTGAGTTAGATAGGACACATGTTATTTTATAAAGGAGGGGACTGAATCTCGGGGAAGTGCCATAATGTATCCAACGTGAGTCAGTGACAAATGGAGAAGAAAGCAAGTGTTAAAACTTCAAGCCCTTGGCTATTTCCTTAGTCCTGCCTTTCTCCCTCCCTCCCTCCCTCCCTCCCTCCTTCCCTTCCCTTCCTTCTCCTGCCTTCCTTCTTCCTTTTTTCTCTCCCTCCCTCCTTTCCATCTCTCCTCCCTCCCTCCTTCCTTCCTTCCTTCAGCATTTGTTGATTCGTAGTGTGGGTCAGGAGCTAGACTTGGAACTGGGATTAGAAGACACATGAGACATGGTTACTGCTCTGAAAGAGCACAGCAGGGGGAACCGGTGTATCCAGAGCTAAAAATCACACAGGAAGTGAAGACATTGAACGGGACCTTGAAGGGTAAGTAGCATCACCAGGCAGAGACAATGGATGGGAAGGGCACCCTAGGCAAGGGACCAGAGAGAGCAAATGCTTAAGACAGAGGTCCCCAACCTTTTTGGCACCGGTTTCATGGAAAAAACAATTTTTCCCTGGATCAGGGTTGGGAGGTGAGGGGTGGGGGATGGTTTCAGGATGATTCAAGCACATTCCATTTATTGTGTGCTTTATTTCTATTATTATTACATTGTAATATATAATGAAATAATTATACAATTCACTATAATGCAGGATCTAATGCCGCCACTGATCTGGCAGGAGGCGGAGCTCAGGCGGTGATGCGAGCGATGGGGAGCGGCTGTAAATACAGATGAAGCTTCGGCTGGCCCACCGCTCACCTGCACCTGTGCAGCCTGGTTCCTAACAGGCCACCGACCGGTACCGGTCTGAGGCCCAGGGGTTGGGGGCCGCAGCTTTAGGAGACAGGCAAGTGTAGATTGTCGGTGGGGTGGGATGGGGAGAAGTCCTGGTGTCTGAGAAAGAAGGACAGTAGATGAGGCAGGTGCCACATCCAGGAAATTTGGAAGGTGATGGGTCCATTGGAGAGTTTTAAGCAGGGAAGCAAAAGGATTCTATGTTTGTAGGAGGGATCATTTGGAGGCCATAGTGTGATGGATGATCAGGACAAGATGAGACTGGAGGCACTGAGGCCAGTGAGGAGGTTGTTGCAAGAGTACAGACGAGAGATAGTAAAGTGAGAGCTGAGGCGATGGAGGTGGTGAGGAGGGACCTATTTCACAAAAGATTTAGGAGATGGAACTGATAGGGCTTGGCAACAGAGGTACACTCTGGGTGATGTACAGGGAGATGCAAGAGAGTAACTATGAAGTGATTCTGCCATTTCATTCCTTCCCAAATAATGTGTCCTTATCATCCATTCTTTTCAGAGGTTGTATTTATATTTATATATTCTCTCTCTTTCTGAAGCTACTTTCTCAAAAAGCGTTCTCCTTCCTCCTGATTTTAATGGACAGCAGTTGCTTTTTCTTCCCAGCCCCTGTTTTCTGGTGTCTGGTTGCTCTATAAACAAGGTCATGGTGAGCAATAGCCATGTGTGTATCTGGGGATGTTCCATCCCGGTCACTAGTGATTGGGCCGGGTGGGCACCTGAATAAGCTGGGGCTATCAGAGTTTTTCTCTGGGATCTTGAAATTAGGGCAAAGAACATGGCTGCTGCTGTCTTGAAAGGAGATGGAAACTAGGCAGCTATTGGCTGATGATTCAAGTGGCTGTTTTCTGAGAAGTAGAAAAGGCTGGTTTTTAGTGAGTGAGAATAATATATAAGCTCAGAAAGCAGCAGAGGTGAGAGAAGCAAAAAGGGCTATGTGTGTTCCCCACAGCATCTGGAGCTGATTCTACCTTATCCTAAGGCCAGGATATGATTCTAGCCTTGTGTTCCCTGTTGCTCTAGCAAACTAGCTCTGGCTGATGTTACTGTACCCAAAATAAGTTTAGTACATTTGTCCACGGATGCTGTTACAAAACTCACACACCAATGACTATATCTTCTAGAAGTGCCTTTATGTTTGTGCAATTTACTCTCTAGATACTTCCTTTTTTTGTTTATCAATCCTGTCTGTTTTTTAAAGTAAACTTTTTTTTTTCAGAGATGGGGTCTCACTATGTTGCTCAGGCTGGACTTGAACTTCTAGGCTCAAGCCATCCTCCCACCTCAGCCTCCTTAGTAGCTGGACTAAGGGTGTGTGCCCCCATGCCCGGCTAAAGTAAACATTTAAGTTGAAGTATAACATACATACAGCTAATGTTCATTTTTAAAAGACCCATTTGCAATTATTTTAAAATCATTATTCAAATTTAAATAAGACAAATTATGTTATTATATCTCCCCCAAACATTTACTGAAAATGTCCCAGTGCTGGTAGTAATGGGCAAATGGAGATGAACAAGATCTAGTCTGTATCATCCAGAATTCACAACATACTGTGAATAGGGGGTGGGTGGATGGGTGTGGAGGAAGACACACAAACAGTTTGAGTTTCATCTGAAAGTCTAAAGTGGAAGCATTTATTCAACAAATATTTATTTAGTGCCCACTATGCTCCAGGCACTGTGAAAAATGCCAGGAAGTCAGTCCCACGGAACTTAGGTACTAATGGGAGTATTATAAAAACAGATGTGGTCAAACCAGGAAGGGTGAATTAATTTTACCTTGAGGGATCAGGAATAGAGAAGGTAGCATTCAAGCTTGGCTTAAAGGGAGAAGTAGAATTTCAACTGTGGGAGAAGGTAGAAAAAGGGCATTTTATGTTCAGAAACCAGCATGAAGCTAAGGCATGGGGGAGTGATGGTTCAAGGACATGCTGGGGGAGCTGGGAGAAGACTCCTGTGGCCAGAGGCGGATTATGAGTTTGGAAAGGAGGACAGTGGCAGGAAATGACAGTGGAGAGGGTCCTGGGGCAGATTTCAAAAGGTCTTGAATGCCATGTATGACAGAGATATTTACTGTTCACCGAATATCCATCTACTTTCCACATTTCCCAGTCTTCTTGCAGTTGGAGGGAACCACGTGACTAGTTTCACCAATGGGCTGTAAGCAGAAGTCACATATGTCACTTCTGGGCTAAAGCATAAAAAAGCAAGTGTGAATTCTCCCTTAGCTTTCCTGCCTTGCTGTAGTGACCAAGGAGGCCACATGTTCCAAGTACAGCTCCAAGATGGTGGCCTCCATCAGTCTACGGTCCATGGGTGATTGTGTGGAGTGAATGCATTGGATACATGCCATGAGCAAGAAATAAACTCTTGTTGTATTAAGACACTAGGATTTGGGGGATTAATTTGTTACTATAGTATAACCTAGCCTATCCTGACTGATACACCAGGCTAAGAAATTTGGAATTTACTGTGGAGGTGGAGAGTAGCTTGTCTTCATTAGTTCGGGCTGCTGTAAGAAAGTACTATAGACTGGGCAGCTTATAACTGATATAAATTTATTTATCATAGTTCTGGAGGCTGGAAGTCTAAGATCAAGGCACCAGCATGGTTGGGCTCTGGGAAGGGCTGCCTTCTGGGTTGCAGACTGCCAAATTCTCACTGTACCCTCACATAGCAGAAATGGAGCTAGGGAGCTCTCTGGCCTCTTCTTATAAGGGCACTAATCCCGTTCATAAGGCCCCACCCTCATGACTGAATTCCCTCACAAAGGCCCCACTTCCAAACACCATCACACTGAGGTTGGGGTTTTAGCATATGAATTTGAGGAGGGGGGACACAAACATTCAGTCCATTGCATAACCTTTGACAGGTTTTAAGCAGGTAACATTGTCAGATTTGCTAGACAGCTGCCATCCAGATTGTCCCTGTCCACTTGTAACAGTGATGTCATTAACCATTGTCCCATCTCAGGAGGGTTTGAGCTTGTTCAGTCCAGCTCCTACTTTTCTTGTTACTTCTCCCCACCACCATCAAGTACAGATGCCTGGAGCTTTCTTGTCACCACTCCACTGGGCCCAGGGCCCCATTTCCCTACTTTGGGAACATAGGTTTTGTCCTGGAGCATTGTGTAGGTATCTGCCACCTGGAGTAAGGGATGGGTCCGTGTTGAAGTTGTATGGTACAAATGAGCATGTCTCCAGCTTGGCAGGCATCCAGGGAGTTATCAGTGCCAGTGGAGTGACACATTCACCAGCTGCCCACAGTGGAACAGTGTGCATAGATGAGTTGAGCGCAGGCACAGGAGGTTCTCTCTCTGGTCGTGGCTGAGAGAACTGTGACAATGATTCAGGTCTCATTCTGCTCTTTGGTGCTCAGATAATGTCTCTTGAAACCCTTCTTTGCTAGTTCCACTCACCTGTCTCAAGCGAACTTCAAGTCCTCGTCCTTTTTGGTAAACGGCCCCAGATCAGCTCCCAGGCTGGCAGGGCACTTGGGGTAACCTCTCTTCACTTTCTTCTCCTCCCTCTATCCTCTGATCTTCTTATAGTTTTGAGAAGACCCTTCTTTTTCCTTCTGTGGCTTCCTCAATAGTACTTCCTTCTTTCTCTCTACTAGCTCCTTTGTGCACCAGTTCTTTAACAGAAAATTTGATGACCTATTAAATGTAGAGTCTGGATCATCAGCCATGAAAACAAACGAACGAAAAAAGGGGGAAAAAATGACAATTTCCTTTTCCTTAAGGGGTAGGGGGTGCTTACCATTCAAACTGCGTGATATGTGAAGGCAGAAGTGGCAGGTAGGCACAGAAAGGGAGGCAACTGCAAAAGAGTTCCGCTTTGGTACTAAAACAGTTTTAGCTTTCACAGCCTGCTGCATGCGCAATAGCAAGACTCGGCTCCCCATAAAACAAGATCGCTTGCTCCAAAGGCCTTCAGCTTTCTACCATGTATGGGGAACCTCTCAGCCCTGGCTTCCATTCTTATTTAGATCTAAGTTCTTCCTCTTTCCTTTTCTCTCCTTCCTAGTTCCCAGGGCCCCAGACTGCTGTCTCTTGGGTCCACCCCACAGGAGGTAGAGAATTATTTAAAATCAGAACTACCTCTTCACCTAAAGAGGTCATCCTTCACTTTGGGATGGTTTTAACCTTTCCCCTCCAGACTGGGCTCTGGGCTTTGGCTTTGCACAACCAAAAGAACTTTAGAAGGCTTTTCTCCCCAATGCAAGAGCAATTTTCTCCCAAAGGTGGATTTTTCTCTCCACCCCTTGTAGCAACGAGCACGCATAGCAATATTTTTGTGTCTCCACAACCTGTTTTATTTCTATTATTATTTCTAATAGATAATACATATGCATAGTTTAAAATTCAAAAGCAACAAAAAGATACACACAGAAAAATCTCCTCTCTGACCCCACCTGCCAGCCACCTAGTACTCTCCTCAGAGGTGACCAATGTTACCAGTTTCTTATGTATCCTTCCAAAGTGTTTTATGTAAGTATGAGCAACTACATATATCTATTCTTTCTCCTCTTCTTCTTCTTCTTCTTTTTTAAGAAACTGATGTTTATTTTCCATCAACTTTATTTCCATCTTTCTTAAGAACCTGTGGAGGAACAGCTTAAGACCGCTCAGTGGCTGTTCCTACCCATTCAGTGGCCTGAGAGTGGGAGCTGCAGACCAGTCTTCCATGGCAGGCTGAGCACCCCAGTCTTCAGTGGAGACCTGCTGAACAGGCACACAGGGCACCTGCATGCCTTCAGACCAGTCTGTGACCTCAGGTTGAGTAGCAGTGAGCTCAGGGGCTGGAGCCATCCATTCACCCTGAAGTTCCTCCGTGGTCACAGCTCTTCCTTTCCAATCTCTTCAGGATTTCTGTAGAAGCAGAGATCAGGCATGATCTCCCATGGGTGCTCACAGGAGATGGGGCCACGCATGCAGAGAACTTCCTGGGCCAGCAACCATCACATCAGACCCACTGAATGAACTCTTTTGTTCCTTTGTTGTTGCACAGGATGTCCCATAATGGAGAGGAGAATCTGTGTGACACACAGCAAAGGTAGGCAGGTAACATAAGATGCCTCTGTGAGAGGCTGGTGGTCAGCCCTGGGGTCAGTGACCACCAGCAGGTGCAGCTTCTGGAAAGCTGCCTGGATCTGGTTAGTGAAGTTTCTGGGAGTGAAGCAGCCAGCAATAGGAGTGGCTCCAGTGGCAGCAGCAAACTTCAGCCCAGCTTGCTGGCCAGTATTCCTGGAGGTACGACACTGATGTATGATGTAGACGCCATCATTTTTCCTTTTGTAGATGTACTGTTCCATTTGGAAGTCAAGAGTGGTGTGGCCTAAATGGATTCCCTACTGCAAGGAATTTGAGGACATCCTCCTCCTTCATTTGCAGGATGTCAAGAGCTCTGACCATTGTGAAAGTTTCCCTTTAAGTTACGTTGTTAAAGTTTCCCTTTAACAACACCATATGAACCCCTCTCTGGGTAGCACAGAAAGGCTTTCTTTTTTGTTTTTAAAACACATGCTGGTACCCCATACACATTGCTTTGCACCTTGTTTTCACTTAAAACTATATATAGCTTGGGGCTGGGCATGATGGCTCATGCCTGTAATCCCACACTTTGGGAGGCTGAGGTGGGAGGATCACTTGAGGCCAGGAGTTCAAGACCAGCCTCAGCAACATAATGAGGCACCATCTCTACAAAAAATTTAAAAAATAGCTACTCGGGAGGCTGAGGAAGGGGGATCTCTTGGGCCCAGGAGTTTGATGCTGCACTGAACTATAATCACACCACTGCACTCCAGCCTGGGCAACAGAGTGAGACTCCACATCTAAAAAAACAAAACAAAACTATATATAGCTTGGGAATGCCCCCATTTTACTACATAAAGATTTTCCCTATTCTTTGTTTACAATCAAATGGTAAACATTTCTTCTTCTTTGAGGGGTCAGAGAAGGCTTTTTAGAGGGGAGGATTTTAAATTGGCTCTTAAAAAATCAGATAAATGTTTGAGGTGATGGAAACCCCAATTACCCTGATTTGATCATTACACATTGTATGCCTGTATCAAAATATCACCTGTACCTCCAAAATGTGTACAATTGTATATCAATTAAAAAAGAGTAATAAACAGGAAGTCATTCAGTAAAGGTTAAGTAATCATGATATATAAACTTGATGGAAAAGGAAAGTATAAAAATTAATAATAATAATAATAGCAGCTACCATTTATTAAGAGCTACTATGCGTCAGGCACTAGGTTAAATATTACACATGCATTTTTAAAACCCATTTAATCTGTATACCAACTCTCTGCATAAGGCACTATAATTTCCAGTTTGCAAATGAGAAAACTGAGGACCAAAAGTGATAAGTAAAGTTCCCAAAGGTGACACAACAAGGAATTTCCAGAGCCAGGATTCCAAAAGGGTGTGCGACCCCCAAAGCCTACGCTCTCACTCGCTTGCATAGGCCTGTCCCTTAGCTCACTGAACTCTTGAGAGCTCTGGGGGAGGTGTCCTTGGAGATGAAGTGATTACAGGTGAGAAAACCGGGGCTCAGGAGGTTAAATGACTTGTTCAGAGAAAATATTAATATAAAGAGCATATTGCAACACAGAAAAACGTTTGCTTAATTATGTAATGAGGAGAAAAAAGCTGTGTGTATAATTGTTTAAATGTGATGATCACAACTATGTAAAAATAGAAATATCTGTGGGTGTGCTGAATACCAATCCAGAATATTCTAGGGCAGTCCTTGGTTTAAAGTTTCTGACTGTTGTTGGCCCTATACCACTGCAGTCCCCAACCCCCAGAGCCACGGTGCTGAGGCCTGTTAGAGACCCGGCAGTAGAGCTCCACCACCCACCCCATGGAAAAATTGTCTTCTAAGAAACTTAGGAAAGCGGGGGTGTGTGTGTGTGTACACAGCAGGAGGTGAGCAATAGGCAGGCTAACAAGAAGCTTCATCTGTATTTACAGCCACTCCCCATCGCTTCCATCACCTACTGAGCTCCGCCCCCCCACCTGACCTTGGAAAAATTATCCTCCATGAGACTAGTCCCTGGTGCCAAAAAGGTTGGGGACCGCTGCATATCAGGTGCTATGCTCTGATTTTAGAACACTTGGGGAAATTTGGCTACTTTACTTAAAGCTAAATCCTATACTGAAGACATTTAAGCAGTTACTGCTCTTTTAAAAATATGAAACTTGGAAAAAACTAAGGGGTGATATCTGATACAAATCTAGAAGATTAAGGAAGCAGACATTTTGAGAAGGTATCTTAGCCTTACTAATTAATGTAAATTGATATCAATGTCTTGCCTATTCATTAAAAGGCTACTCTAGTCGTTGGATTTCTGTGGTGATTGTTTTTTAAAGGTTAGCCTTGACCAATGCTAAGGGTTTTTTTCCACCAGTACTCGTTAGCAGAGTCAAGAGGGGAGCCTTATATTTATTTCAAATAGTGAAAGTAAGAGATATCAATTGGTTGCTTCAGAAAGGTTATTTGGGATTCCTTTACTTGATCATTTACTCACCCTGCATTCATGTTATTTCTTCTCTTTATTCATCCCTCTATCCATCCATTCATTCAACATTTACTAGTCTTCTGTTGTGTACCAGATTCTGCACTGGGTACTGGGAGCGTGATCGTGAAGAAGACTTGGTCCCTGCCCACGAGAGGTTCGCTGGTAGAACTGGAAACACAAACGATGACGATAACACAGTCTGCTAAGTGCCATTTCAATTCCATCCAGTAGGTTGTATTGAGGGTCTGTCCTGTCCAGGGTACTGTGCTGGGCACTGTCCTAGGCTGTAGAGAGTGAGATCTCTGGCCCTGCCCTCAGGGAGTTCACAGTTTATGGGGGAGACAATAAACAAGCCAGCAACTAAACCATTACAAATAACCATCACTTGTAAGGGGGTTCTGGGATGAAGAACAACAGGCCTGGGAGCCCATTTCAGCAGAATGGCCCAGGAAGTGCCATGACGGAGGCATGTGCAGGTGACTGTGGGACCATGGAGGGGCCGCTAATAAAAAACACTCTGGATGGGTCAGGGAAGGCTTCCCAAGGAGGGTCCCTCAAACTGATAGGGAAGAGTTCAATAGGGAAAAAGTATCAAGATGGGCAGTCCCAAGAAGGAGAACTGGGGTACGAAGGCTTGAAGGTGTTGGGGTGACAGAAAATATGACCAGCAGGTGATTCAGTGGCATAGGGGTACAGGGTTCAGGTGGGAAGGGGACAAGATGAGGCTGGAGGGATAAAGCAAGGCCACATCGTGTGTGGCTACCAATGCAAGGGTAAAGCAGCTTGGAATTTGTCTGGATAGTGATAATAAGCAGAGCTTACCAACCCATGGCCCTCGGCACTGGAGGTCCCCAGAGCCTTCCATGGGTCTCATAAAGCCTGACTGCATCAGACATATTTTATGCCATGATCAAGTTGTGTACTTTAAAAGAGATGTCATAGGTTGCCACTGAAGATTTAATTGCTTTTCTTTTTCAGCTCTTGGGAAAAACAGGCTTGAAAGTCCTCTTGGGGTACTTTACCTTACAGTGCCTAAAGGCTGCTCCCTCATCCCTAAAGGGAGACATAAAGGGCATCTGGAGACAAGAAAGAGGGCGGTTAGTGTCCCTAAGGGGCAGATATACAAGCAAAGTTTGGTACAGGGTTCATAGCTGGCCGGGACCTTGGAGAATTGCTGGGTGAGAAACGGAGCATGGGTCTGGGCTAAGCATAGAGAGAGCTGGACAGCTCCCTGAGACCCCTGATGCCTGCCCAGGGACCTGGATCTGCAGGGTCATCTGCCTGAGGTCAAGGTCAAGGTCAAAGCAGCAAGGCTGTGTGCCGGGGAGAAAGCAAAACTCCAGATTGCCTGCTTGGTGTGGGCGGTGAGCTGACCTCCTCCCTGCTGGGGCTGCTTCAGCTTCAGAGATTGGGGACCACTCAGGAGGAGAGGAAAGCTCCATTAGGGAAACACGCGGCTCCTTGCTAATCAGGCACTGGGTTTCTCAAATCAGAGGTTTTGGTTTGAGAAAAAATGAGATGAAGTGATTATGTTTGCCCTGTGAGTTTTTGAAGACACTCTTACAAATTACACATGTAAAATAAGACAACCTAGAGTGACTCCGCCTAAGAGCTAATGTTTTGAAGGATGGTTTAATGGACTTCATGGGACAAATGCTCTCTGGCTGTCCTTGGGGCAGGAAGCCTGTGCTAGGTCCAGTGCAGCACAACCAGGGGCGAGAAAAACTCCTAGTTTTATGAGCCAGATAGAATCTGTCTTGGAGGTAGTTACTTCTATTGTCCCAGTTTGCAGATGAGACAATGGAGGCTCAGAGGAGTGAGCGATTTGCCCAGGTCATTTGCAAGGTAAAGGTAGGACAGGGAGTGGAACTCAGGTGTCCTAATTCCCTGGGCCAAGCTACTAGGACTCCAACAAAGTGCTGCTACTGTTGGCGACAGTGGTGAGAGAGGAGAAAGACGAGAAAAACGGGAAAAGAAACAGAGAACGTGAAAGAGTAGGGAGAAGGGAAAGGAGGAGGAAGAATGTAGAGGAGGGATGAGGAAAGTGGAGGAAGGAGATCGACTTTGGACTAAAACCTTAATCCAATCATCGACTTTGGGGTTTTTTCTTTTCTTTTCTTTTTTTAGTTTCTCCCAGTTCCAAAGAAGGTAATGCACTGCTGGCCTGATTGTGTTTCAACTCCAAGACACAGCACAACATTTGAAAAGCCCATTGTTCCGTGTTGTGATAATATAACTCTCTGTAAATGGTGCAGTCCAGTGTGCAAAGTACCGCCCCTCCCACCCCACTGGTGACCTGCGGGGACAGCTGAATGCCTTCTGGTCCGCTGAGCCCAGAAGAGTGGGGCTGGGCTTTCAGAAACAGCTGGGCTGATTCATGTAGAACAAAAGCCAGCTCTTCCTGCTAAATCCCTGGCAGGCACGGGCTGTGAGGCCGGTGGCCCCTGTGCCCCTCCGCGGGAAACGTCTTGATTTAGCTCCAACAGTGTCAGCCTCCTGCGTGAGAGCCTTCGGCAGCTTCCCACTGCCCAGTCCCGCCAGCCTCGCACGATCCTGCACTCAGGAGGCAGTGGCTTTGGAGGGAAATCTGGGTTCTAGTCCCAGCTCTGCCATTTCCCAGCTGTGCAACATAAACAAAGTAAACTTCGCCTTGCTGAACCTCAGTTTCTCCATCTGTGAACTGGGAGCAAAAGTAGCACCAATTTGAGAAATTTGCTGTCAGGTTTGAAGGAGATAATGCCCAGAGCAGGCAGTCATGGCTACTGTTGTATTCCTGTTTCGTGTAAGCCTGATGCATCTTGCTATCTGGCTTGGTCTTCCATGTACCCTGCACCCCAGACACACTGGCACAAGCTCACTCACCTTAAACACCTTCATGCCTTTACCTAGGGGGTTCCCATAAAGATACCAGCTACTGTTGACAGAGCCTGTTCTATGTCCCAGGTCTTAACATGGATAATTTCACTTAATTTCCCCACAACTCTTTGAGTGGACACTATTGTCAGATGAAGAAACCAAGGCACAGAAAGGTTGAGTGATGGGGTCCTGTCCTCCAAGGCCACTAAGTACAAAAATAACACTACCTCAAAGACTTTTTGGTATGTATGTGTTTAAGGGATTTTATGAATTACTTTTTATTTCTAAAGCATGGCAGTTTATAATCTTTCTTAAAATAGTTCTATATTTCTTAAACAACTCCAAATACCTTCCATCCAAAGAAACTGTGAGTTATAATCAAGCATTGTATGAAGTCTATAGAGAGTCACCTAACATCAGACCCTAAAATTGTCAAGATGAAATTAAATAATTCCTGATCCTGAGTAGGAGGTGTGGAAAAGACCTTACCTTTCCTTTAGCTTTCTTTCACTTTGGCTGTAGAAATAATCTGGGCTTTGGGGGCAGACCTGGATTCAAATCCTAGTTCTATCACTCACCCAGCTGTGGAAGCTTACGAAGGTTACTTCTCTTTTCTGAGCCTGTTTCCTTATTTGTAAAATTGAAGATAAGACTTAACTTGGAGGGGAGTTCTAAGGCTTAATTGAAATAATAAAGTGGCATATATTAACAGTAAGCCCTCAGAATGTGGTGGTTATAATTATGCTTTTAGTTGTTATTATGAATGCTGCTGTCGTAATGCCAGCTGTGTACAGCTGCGGGGACAGTGACAGGCCTGGTAGAAGGAAGGAGAGCCTCTGGGCACTTTTGCTCTTTCCTTGAAAATCTAACCTGGGAGGCGGGCTGGCTGGGAAATCCTCTGCTGTGTGACAGAATCAGTGACCCTTGCTGACACTCATGCTGTTCAGCATCTTACTGACATTTATGGGGCGTAATTATAGAATCATGCCTGCTAGGAATCCAACAATGTGTCAGTCCATAAGCTGGGTCTTAGGACTGAGCTGACAGCGGTTGCATGGAACTCATAGTTTTAAGTTCTCTCTTTTTTAAAATTAATTAATTTATTTTTTCTTTTCTTTTACCCTTGCCACATCTGCATGATTAAGTTCTCATGAAAATGACGGGACAAACACCTTCCTGCCCAGAGCATTCAGAAAATGTCTGGATTGGCAGCTCTTGGAATTCAAAGTGAAACCTTCTCGATTCTTCCTGACATGTCCCAAATTATTCTGTCTGACCAAACTCATCTCTGGTCACTTTCCTCATTCACTGATTAATTAATCCAATAAAAATTTGCTAAACATCTGCTGTGTGCCAAGCTCTATTTGACACGGGGGTTATATCAGAAAACCAAGCAAACACACTTACTCGTTCCACTGAGCTCCCAGTCTAATGAGATACACACATAAACAGACAATCTAAACGCAGACAGTTGAACAGGGTGGGAGGGTGGGGGGGCAGAGGCGGGGCAGGGAACTCAGGGTATTGGGTGGTGGTGTGCTGGTGAATGTTAAACAACAGGCTGGGTGGGGTGGGGGGAGGGAAGCCCTGATTTATAGCCGTTGCTAATTTCCATGGTGTAAATATTCCCACTGTGGCTGGTTTCAGGCTACAAGCATGATGTCACTGAATGCAGAGTTGAGATGCGCAATAGCACACGGTTATATAGTATTTCTACCATATAGACAAATAGCTAAAATAACCTTAAGAGCATACATAATAGTGAAGTATAGTAAAATAATTAGGAAGTAATAAGTTTGGAGAATTTATTACCTTTATTTATAACATACTTAAGTTTATATAAATTGTTATTGAAGGCTGTGCTTAACAGCTGGCTATAAGAATTCATGGCAATTTAACAACCAGCTCTTGCAAGCTAGTTTGGGCAAATAACAGACTGGAGCAAATAACAGACTCCTTCCTTTCTTCCAGTTCTTTCTCCAGCCTCCAACCTTTGTTTATTCTGTGCCCTTAGCAGAAGCTGCCGATTCCTTCCTCACCTCCATTCTGATTTTTTCCATCCTTTCAAGGCCGACTGAGTGCTTCTGCCTAGTGAAGTCGTTTCTCTGCCAAGCTTCCCCTCCCCTTTCCTCTGGGAACTGTGCCCCTCCATCCACAGGTTATAGTGGCAGCAGCCGTGTTTGTGCAGTGTGACCCTGCCACTCTGGCTAGAGTTAGTTGGATAAAGGGTAGGAATCTGACCCAAGTTAGGATGTGGACCACAAACAAAGATTCCAGCTTGCTGCTGGTAAAAGCCATTCTCTGGACAGGAGAAGGAGAAATGCTTGTGTGCTTGAGGCAGAGGAATGAAGCAGATGGGCAGAGACGAAAGACGGGGGCAGTGGGGAGAGAGTACTTTCTGGGTTCCTTTTAGTACTCCGGCTCTGCTTGGGGTTTGACCCTGAGGCCCCACAGGATATTCCAGGGTCTCCTGAGAGCACTCCCTCAAGTAATCCCTTGCACAAAATCCCCATCTCGTCCTGTGCTCTAGGAACTTACTATAAGGCATTCATTGCTCAAAAAATACTCATCCTAATAACATATTTCTCTGAAGCTAGCTCCAGAAAAGTTCTGCCACCAAAAGAGCCCCACTGACCCTGAGGTCTTCCCTAGCCAGCCGGCCCAGCCTTCTCTTCTGTGAGCGTCTCCACGCCTATCCAGTCATTGAACAAATCTCGCAGCTTTCTCTCTGAACACGGTGGAAGATGGCCCCTCAAAATGGCGGCCTTGGAGATTATCAGTCCACACGGGCCCGGTTAATTAACCACGACTGTTACGTCCCAAGCTCCAACTCCAAATTGGTCCGCCTTGGTTCTGGTGTCTACTGCTAATGCTGTCAACTGTGTTGTGAAGGGAGGGTTAGAGCGCAAGCATGGGTGCCAAGTGAGGGCCACCCCTGTGTGTGGGAAGAGGCATCCTCAGAGGAGGGAGCAGGCACCCCCAGATTGTCTACTGCAATGGCTGTGTGTGGCCTTTGTTTCTCCCTACCCTCACTCCAAGTTCTTCCATCAGAGTAGATCTACATCAGCAAGACATGCACTCTGAGGTGAGGATTCAGGGCAAATTAGTCTTACTAATGCCTGGATCCACTGGGAAGATTAGTACAAAAAAGAGTCTAGAAAGGAATGAGGACAGGACACTAAAGCAAAGGGGACTTCTAGGCATCCATGCAAGGCAGACTTGACCCTGAAAGGACAGGGCAAGACAGATCCTGACCAGCTGTAAACACACATGTTGATGTATAAAGCAAAGCACTAGGAACTTGCTTGGCCCTCTGACAAAGTATTGGTCATCATCATCATCATCATTGTTGTCATCCTCATTACTATTTTTAATTAGTTCTGGTGATAGCCTATGCCTATGTGACTTTCCAGTCACCAAATGGAACAATCACAGGGTTATGGGTGCAAGCCGCTTTGCTCTCTTGGCCTCAGTTTCCCCATCTCTAAAATAAAGGGTTGGAGCAGATGTTCTCCAGTGTTTCCTCCATCCTGGTACGGCATTCTCCCGTTCTGTGGAGACACAGATTCAGAGCTGCACCTCCCTTTGTCTGAAAGAAGTTGCTGGGGTTGGAAATGACATGTTAGATAATTCCAGGGCATGTGTATGCTGGGGCTTGTAATCAAAGAGCTTGGAGCCAAATAGCCTGTGTTTCTGCCTTCCCCCCATGGGCCCTACAGTGGGCCACAGACAGCCTCTGGAAAAAGCAGAGAGTGGCAGGGAGAGAGTGTGAGCCTCCCTGGGGGTGGGGGTGGGGGTGTGAACACCTTGCTTCAGTTCTCAGAGAAAGTGGAAGCGGGCAGAGTTTCCCAAGCCAGGAAGGGTGGCAGAGTGTGACTCAGGACATTGAGCAAAAGAGCGGAGGCCGAGCACTCAGGCATAGAGGACCAGACTGTACGGTATCACCTGTGTGACCTCCAGTGAGCTAATTAACCCTTTCTGTGGCTTGGTCATCTCATCTGAAAAATGCACATGGTGACACCTACCTTAGGAGGTGGGGCAGGGAGGTCAGAATGAAAGTTGGCAACACGTGCGAAGCCCAGAGCGTGGCACGAGACATTCAAGAAATGGTTCCTGCAACACTGGTGTACAAAGAGAGAGAGGGGCAGGAGGAAGAGCCAGACTGGGATTCTCCAGGCCCTGTGGCTTCGCTGGCTGCTTACTCGATGGAAAAACCAGGAAGTGAGTGCCATGCTCTTGGCTTCTCTGCTATTTAAACAATACCAGCTCTTCCTGCTCTGATCCCCAGCACCCAGCAATTATTGACTCTGGCCCACCTAGTGTTAGAGGGGGCTTTACCCTGGCAGAACATGGGGCTACTGCCAGCACCTAGGCTGGAAATGGGCATCTTGGTCACGTGGCCCAGTCTCCTGTGGAATGTACGAATCCTCCCAAATTGGAGTCAGGGAGCAACTGCCAGAGGTCTGGGAACCTACGTTTGCACCAAACCTACGTTTGTTGGGAGGCCGTCCCATGCCTTGTTCCATTACAAATGGCTATTTTTCAAATGCATGCTATTGAGATAAATAAAATAGTAGACTTGTTTAAAAGTGACCTTGCACTCATGTTTCTGACCAGTGTGGATTTTCTCAATCTTCTAAGATAATATCTGCCACCACACTGGCAAGAACATCCATTTAGGAAGAGCCCACAGTCCTTGCCATTGTACAAGGACTTTGTCTCACTGAGTCTTCCCAACTGGCCCTGCAGAGGCAGTTACCTATGCCCATTTTACAAATAAGGAAACTGAGGCAGATATGTTAAGTCACTTGACCAAAGTCACGGGAACAGCGAGTGTCAGGGATTCCAACCCGGGCCTTTTGACTGCGAGGCCCCGCTTACTGTTCCCATTTAAGGACTGGGATGCGCTTTTTGTATTTCTTGCTTCTCCATTGAGTGAAGTTGGGACTCGTCCCTCTCCTTTCTTCCCTCCAGGGGCTGCCTGCCATCTCCCCTGCTATGCGGGCAGCCCATCTCGCTCTCCCAGGGCTTTGCCTCCCGAAGTCCGTCCTCACCAGGCCTGAAGTCTGCCTCGGCTTTCCCAATTGAGCACTGCACGCTGCCCGCCTCACCCGAGCTCTTTGGCTCCAGCCCAGCCCGGCACCTCCCCTGCGTCTCCGGCCCCGATTCTAAGCCCCTTCGGATCTCCCCTTCGTGCTGCGGACCTCAGTTTCCTCCTGGGGACAGCAGGGAGCCTGATGCCTTCCCGCCGGGACCAGGCGAGGGGCTGCGCTGCGTGACCAGCCCGGAGCCGGAGTCCCCCCGCCGCTGTGCCCTCGGGAGGGGCTGGCGCTCCTCCCCGCACCCCGCGGCCCGGCCGCCCCGCCCCGAGGGCGGCTCCCGCCCGCGCCCTGCCCACCCGGCCGCTCGCCCCGCCGCGCCCCCGCCCCGCCGCCCGGAACCAGCTGAGCACAGCTGGACCCAGCAGCCGCCGTCGCCAGCGCCGCCGCAGCAGGTAGGGGAGGGGGCGGCCCCGGCCCCGGGCACCTGGGGAGCCCGGGCTGATTTGAGTCCTTCCTCTCCCTCCCCTGGCGGTCCGAGCTCGGCCCGGCCTCGGGGGCATCGCTGGAGAAGGGCTTCCTCGCTCGCCTCGCCCTTCTTCCAGGGGACCTAGGAGTGTGGGTCGGGGCTGGGGCAGGAGAGGAGGGGGCCCCGCTGTGCTGCAAGCACAGACCTCATAACCTTGGCCCCGCCCCCGGGGTGGGGGGCCCGGGGTCACCCTCGCACTCGGGGTATCTGACGGCTGCATGCTGGTGGCCACCCGCCCGCGGTCTGGGGTGGCGGCTCCGCTGGGAAGTCCGCTCAGCAGATCCTTGACTGGTACTACCTTTGCCTGCTCTCTAACTCCTTCCTCTTTCTGGGCCCGGGGCTGTTAGAAAGTTCTTCCTTGTACTCCTCTGAAACCTACCTGTGTCTGCTACCTGTAGGTGCCACTTCCTCCCGGCCCTGCCCCTGCGGTGTGTGTGTTCCCTTCCCTGACTCACACGGAAACTTCTTTCAGAGTTGAAGACACTGATTGGCACCCCCTTCTCCCTGGGCCCCATCTTTTGTTGGGTCCAACCCCCCCAGAACCTGATTACAGCGACTTCCCCCTAGTCCCATGCAGGCCCGCTGCTCTGGGCGGTGCCCAGGGGGAAGCCCCAGTCCTTCCTTGGAAGTCTGGGGACTGGGGTGTGGGTGGGCAGGAGACATTGGCTTCCTTTGTAGCTCTTCGTCTGTCCAGACATCCACTTCTTTATTCATCCTCCCACCGTCCTCAGAGCAGAGAGGGGATCTTTAAAACACCCAGAACTCATTCCAGTCCTGGGGGTAAAGCTGGCTCTGTGGAAGGAGGGGCTTCTGGGGAGGTCCTACTGGCTTTTGTTTGGCCTCTGGGGCCTTTTAAAAGACTTGATCCTGCATGTCCTGTTCTCCCAGGACCACATTTCTCACCAGGGACCAGGACCTCTCACTGCTCTGCACTTTATAGTGACCATAGTTTGCTGGAGTCTCACCCCATCCGCATTCCACAGTTGAGAAAACTCAAGGGCCCAGGGGGCTTGTGACTGGCTCGTAGTCACACAGTGAGCAGGGACAGGGCTGGGACCCAATTCCAATCTGCCCTTTGCTGCCTACTTCTTGCTGGTGGGACTTTACACTCTTTCTTGGGTGTTCCATTCACCAAAGGACTGAGCACCCCCTGCCCCCACGTACACACTTGGGGGTGTTGGTTGGTGTTTCTTGGGAAAGACACTTGGAACAGAGAAGGAAGGATGGGAGGGGAACAGTTGGCTTTCAGTGCCTTTGAAACTCCATTTTTTTCTTTCTGGGGCCTCGCTATTTATAAATGCCAGGAAAATTGTAAACAGCCTTGGGAGCTTGGGTTGGCACTCAGTGAGTGACACAGCGGCAAAGAGGGTTTCTGTGTGAATCAGGGAAGGGAACTTTACTCCAGAATTTTCCATAGTCTTTTTATTAGGGACTAACATGAACCTGGAAGCAGGCTGCTCCCAGGAGGGGTGGCTGCAGGGTTTGCTGCTCATGGCATTTCCTTCCTTCGCTCCTCCCTTGATTCTGCATTCGTCTGGGCCTATGTTCTGTGCCTTGCCCTGTGAGGGGCACAAGAGCCCCCGAGGAGGACAGAGCTCTCTGTCCTCAAGATGCTTCCCATCTATAGTGGTTGCCACATTGGTGCCATACCGAGTTACGTCAGCCCGTAAGAGGAATGACTAATTCTGTGTGGGTGAGCCAGGCCTCAGAAATGAGTAATAGTTTATCAAGAGAAATAGAGATTGGAGAAGAGACATTCTAAGAAGCAGGAACAGCTTGTGCAAAGGCACTGAGGTTTTCTGAGCAATCCATGTGGCTAGAGTGGGGGGGAAGGGTGGCGTGGTGGGAGTTGAGATTATAAATGAACATGCAACTAGATTGTAAACTAAGAGTTTGGACTTCATCCTGAAGGCAGTGAGGAGCTGAGAAAGGTTTGTGACCAGAGCGGTGATAAAAACTCTTGTTAATCTGGTGGCTGATGGAGGGGATGCATTGGAAGGGGCTGATCTGGAGGCAGGGAGCCCCCAAGGAGCCTATTGCATGGTTCATGTGAAACAGAGCACAGGTCTGACCCAGAGCAGTGGCCACTGGGATGGAGCATAGTGACAGATTCTGGAAGCCTCTCTGAAGGTCTCAGAACCTGCTATAAATTTCATCTAAAATCAGACAACAGGCTTATTGCTACTGGATAAGGCTACTACATTATTACTGTGGCTACTGGAGAAAGGACTAAGTTTTTCAGAGTTATTTTTCCTTTTTTATTACTTTTAAAACAAAAAAAAATATTGTTAAGGATTCAAATGTAGAGAAGATGTCTTCAAACTCTTGTCTTTCCCCAGAGGTAGCCACTGTTAACAGCGGTGTTTGTGCTTCTGTCAGTAGGTCACTTCTCCCTATTCCATGTGGGTAGTTTGGGTCTTTCATGAGATGTTCCAGGATCATAGAGATGATTTGTACTTGGTCTGTAGTACTTTGCTGAGGCTTTGGTCTCTGGTTTTCTTCAAGAAAACTTTTACATAGGGACCACAGGTGTGATAGAAGTTAGAAGCACTGACTTGGGAGTAGAGCTGCAGTTTTGATTCTTCTGGGTGACCTTGGGCAAGTCCTGTCTCTCTGGGCCTCAGTTTCCTCATCAGTAAAATGGTCTGCGTGATAATAATAAAAAGCTGCCTTTCAATATATCAAACACTGGAACATGAAATACTTCATTGACTACTCACAACTATTCCTCTGAGGTAGATACTAGTATCTTCTTTTACAGATGAGGAAACTAAGGCTTAGAGGCTAAATAACATGCTTCATGTTGTGTGACTATTAGGTGACGGTGCCAGGATTCCGGAGGTCTGATCACAGAGCCATAGCCCTTAATTACTGCACTAAACATTCTCCTGAAGTTTCTGTCTAGTTCGGACATTATGAGAGCTGGCGGAGGAGTTTTGCTGTGGCCGTTCTGAGGGACGGGAGTCAGTGTACACTGCTTGGAGAGCTCGGCCCTTCAGCGAAGAGGCCTGGAGGGGCCTCCCAGGGCTGTTTGTAAACTCATACTTTCCTATACCATCCACAGGACCCCCAAGTGTAGGCCAGTCTCCTCTCCATTTCAGGGAGTCAAGCCTCTAAGACGACACAGGACTTGCCCAGCGAGGTCATTTGGTGAGTTGGGAGCCCAGCCAGTACTGGTCCCTCCTTTTCACCAATGGAGCCCATGCTCTGGAAATCTATCTGGGGAAGCCAGGAAAAGTGGGTAACCCCCCTATCCCATAGTTATTTCCTGATAAATGCTGGCAGAAGCAGGGAAAAGAAGATCCCAGGGGTTATGCATTTTTGGGGGGAGGGAAAAATAGAGACCAGTGTTTAGGCAGGCAGGGGCGGGGGGATGTTAAGTAAAAATATCTCCTCGCTTTCAACTGAGTGAGCATGTGTCATATTTCAGCCTGATGTGGTTTGTGAAGTTGGAGACCACAGGCAGGCTCAGTTCCTGCCTGCCAGCTCCCCCACCTTCTCTCCCTTGCCATATGCCAACTCTTCCCTGCCCTGCCTGGGACCACATCACCAATTTAAGGGTAGGGCAGGGAAAAGCAGGGAGTATGGTGGGCAAGGCTGGGCAGCTGAGGGCCTGGGCTTGGGTCCTGGCTTTGCCACCGACAAAGTGACTTCAGCTAATGTATACCTTTCTCTGGGCCCCAGTGTCTGTTCTGCACCGTTAGGTGGCCAGCATAACGTCAGGCTGTCCCAGCTCTGACTGTCAGAGGGCTTTGTGCTCAGCGCATGAACTTAGGACCTACATATCTGAGACACAAAGTGAGCCCACAGGAGTGCAGCTGGTGATTCAGCTACTGTTCTTGAATTTGATCTTTTCAGACTGAATTGGTTGCCCCATTTTGCAGGTAAGGAAGTTGAGGCCTAGGATTCATTTACGTGTCCTATTCCCGGTTCTACAAGCAATAATAATAGTGGCCACTGTGTGTGGCACGCTCACTGTGTGTGTTCACTTTTTGCTTTCACTGTCTTGTTTAATCTTTTAACAGCCCTATGAGGGAGGAGATACTGACTCTATTTTACAGATAAGGAAACTGAGGCTCAGCCTAGAGAAATGAAATGACTTACTGTCTCTTCTTTGCGTCTCAGACTAGCCCTGGGGTTGTCATTATGTGACCTGTTTTACAGATGAGCACACCAAGGCCTGGAGACATGAGCTCCTTTGCCCAGGAATCCCCGGGGCGACATGGCCAGGCCAGTCAGGTTTCTTTCCAGGTCCTCCTGGTCCTCCCTGGTGCCTTGCTTGTTCTGCTTCACCAGGAGCTTCTGCACCCCTTGTGCTCAATGCTTGGATTAAAGGATGAGAACAGTTTTCTTCCTGGACTATAAAGTATCCCTGAAACCCATTCTTCCCAAGAGGGATCCAAAAAGGGTTTGAGCCACAGAGTTCACAGGGAACTCCGATGAGGGAGTCACACCAGTGGCAGTGGCTTCGTTTATTCCGCTGAACTGGTTAAGCAAACGGTCTTGTTACTTTCCAACTTCAACAAGAATGTCATCTGGGTCAGACTTATTCGCCAAGCAAAGGATATGTATTCTGTATATGTGAGCCTTTGGGGTGGGGCTTAGCCTTTAATTTCCCTGCTACAGAGGCTATGGCTGGGCTGGGCTGGGCTCTTGGTTTGTACTCAGTAAATAGTAGTTAAATTTCTGGGCGTGCCTTAGTGTTGTGGATGGCATATGTACTTTTTCTCCCCTCCTCCAAGGACCTTTTTTTTTTTTTAAACCCTTATTATATCTATTACTCTATTGAGAGAAAAGTTAGGAAATAAAAAAAGTATAAAAAAATAAGAACTGTCCATAACTGACCAGAGATAATCACTGCTAGCATGTGGGTGCATGTCCTTCCTGATATTTGCAGTGCATTTTTTTTATCCCCACATAATTGCTGTCATCCTGCATTTATAAATTTCTATTCTGACTTTCTGTTTTTCTTCAACATTAGAACATAAATATTTTCTCATGTTATTAAGGACTCTTTTTAAATTTAATTTTTGAAGAGTTTTAAAAGTATACTATAACTTAAGTAGATAAATGTATGTTTATTCTATTTAAAATCTTTTACTCCAATAGGCCATAGGATTAAAAAAGTGAAAAAATGCATTTTATTTGTAAAACATGTTTTACTTTTTTTTATGAAAGTGATATATGCTGACCTGATTTTTCCATCACTCTCTATTTTTCTGCCTTTGGTGTACATATGCATATGTTCACTTAACAATCCTCTGTTACTAAATATTTAGGCTGTTTATAAATCATACTGCAGTGAACATCCTAGTGCATAATTTTTTGTGTTCTTTTTTCATTATTTCCTAGAAGAGGGGTTCCTGGGTCAAATAGGACACATTTTACAGCTTTTGCTTATTAAAAAAAATTATTCAATAATGCTTGTTAAAGCCTGGTAAGGAAGATTTTATTCAGGACCATCACAATGGGTGTAGGAACCACTGCAATGGTGTCTTGCAGTGGGGGAGAGAAATTGGGCTCAACTCCAAATACAGCATGGGCAAGTGGGAATTTATAGCCCAGGAGCAGTGTGGGGGTCAGTGGATGGAAAATTACTAAGAGGAAATATCAGGGGTAAGGGGGATTCTGGCTAAACTGACCTAACAGAATTCTTGCTGAAGACAGGCTGGGGTGATCAGACATCACCTGGGGTATGGTGGAGGATGAGGAACCTGATCAGATATCAAGGGTGATCAGATATTAAGGATGGGGGGGGGGATATTGTGGCTAAACTGATTTAGCAGGATTCTTTTGTTAAAACTGGATTTTACAAGGAAGTGTACAGTTGGGTCTAGGAAAAGGTTCAGAAGCCTGGCTAAAATTTGGCCAAGCAGAGAATCTTTGTCATGCTGCATTTTGCCAAATTCCTGCCCAGAAACGTTGCAGTAGTCCTTATTCCTACCAGCTATACGTGAAGGTGGCAGCATTCTTGAAGGAGCATCTGAAGCTGGTTGTAAAAAGTATAGCTGTCCTATTGGAGGGTGCAGGGACCATTTTCCTGAAACGTCAGGCTTCATTCATTCATTTAGCAAAAATACATTTGCACAGTTTGGCAACAACAAAGGATATCAAGTTAAGATCCCAGGCTGAAGAAGCAGAGAACTTGGTTCTCCTTCTAGTTTCTGTTCTGTACTTGCCATAAGACCCGGAGCAAATCACCTCTCTAAGCTTAGGTTTCCTCATCTGTAAAGTTAGGACTTCAACACTAACTTCATAGGATTCTGTAAAGTGCCTACCATGGTACTTGACAAGTGTAATCATTCTGGTGCTGGGAGTTTTTATTGTCTCGTCTGACTCCAAACTGCCCTGGGAAGTAAGCTGGTAGGGACAGATCATTCCCATTTTGTGGACTCAGAGAGAAACTGGCCATGTGTTCTTGGCTTCCTGAGCTTCAGTTCAGCAAGTGGTAGTCTATTTGAACTGTGTCATTCAGGAGGTAAAACAGGCTTCTTTTGCGGGCTAGCCTGGTATCCTGTCCCCCTTGCACCTCCCCTCCCCCCATGGCATCTCTGTTTCTCTTGGAAAGCAAGTTCCCAGTTCCAGTGGCTGCCTTCTTTCTATACTCTTTTAGAAGGTGGGAGCTGCCTGCCTAGCCTTTTCAGTGGTCTTAAAAAAAGACCATGAAAATTCATGGTTGCAAAAAATTCAGTTTTCATAGATTTAAATTGTGTTTTAAATGTACTAGGGCTTCATCCGAGAGCATTTTAGAAATGTGGACTTTCAGGCTCTGCCTTTAGGGTTGCCATATTCAGCAAAGAAGAAACAGGATGCCAGTTAAACTTGAATTTCAGATAAATAATAAGTAATTGCTTAGTATGCTTATTTGTATGCCCCCTGGAATATTTGGGACGTAACTTATACCAAAAAATTTGATTGGCTGTCTGAAATTCAAGTTTAACTGGGCATCCTGTATTTTATCTGGCAACTCTACCCACCCTGGGCCTACCAAAGCTGGATCTGCATTTCACAAGATCCCCATGGGATGCATGTGTAAATTCAAGTGTGAGAAGCATTGTACCAGGGGCCCTGCCGTCCAAGCCCGGAATGAATCCTTTTTGTAATGAATCTGTTTATAAAACAGAACACACTATTTGCAAAGAGACTGAGTATTCCCAAATCAATCATTTGCATACATCTGTGTGTTCATATGTTGGGTTTTCTTAATACAGGGTACACCTGCATCATTTTCAACTGAAGGAAAAGAATCTTTGCTTTGGTAAGAAGCCCTGGCCTCTCTCAAGGCCTCAGTTTCCTCATCTGTAAAATGGACTACATTCTAAGTTATTATTAATCCCTGCCAGCCCATGGTGACCAGCTGAGGTGATCCCAAGGGGGTGCATGGCTGGTGATCATGCTGGGTCACTCCTGCCTCCACATTTAGGACTGAAGGACTTGGGCCTGTGTTCCCAGTCTCAGAGGCTTTGGTGTGACTATGGTGACTCTCGGCAGAGGGTGCCTCTCCTGACTGCCTCCTCACCTCAAAACAAAGTTTCCAGACTCTGACTTTTATAGCAGGACCTGGGGAGTCACCTGGCCCCGCCCCCTCACTTCATGGCCAGGGCTACTCACGTCCAGAGAGAGCAAGTGAATTTCTCAAAGCACACAGCAATCCCTCTGATTGCTACTCCACCACTTGTGAGGTTTCAAAAGTACTCTTCTAAACCAAATTATTTCAGTTATTATTAAACCTAAGGCTTGTGAAGATTAAGGAACTTGACCATGGTCGTACCCCTTGTTTGTCTTGGCTGTGTGGTCTTAGGTAAGTCACTTCTCTCCCTAACTTACTTCTCTCCCACTCTACGAAATGGGGAATGGCACCTTCTCCTCCTCCCCCAGGTATACTCTTCTGTCTCTCTAAGGTTTTATTTTAAGATCTGATGGTAGGTCTTGGTGTGTCAATTGGTCTTGGAGTGGAGGGCTTTATGAGGTAACTGGTATAGGTGTTAGGTCAGAGACTTAATACTTTGATGTAAAAAATGTTCTAGAGCATCTCAAACTTGCTTTGCATACAGATCACCTGAGGATTTTGTGAAAATACAGATTCTGGGTTAGGAGGCCAAAGGCGAGGCCTGAGACTCTGCATTTCCAGTGAGCTGTCAGGTGATACCAATGTTGCTGGTCCAGGGATTGCACTTTGAGTTGTAAAATTTGAAATCAATCTGTTATTAATTTAGAATTGATTCTTAAGAGAGAAAGGAGTTAAGAGGTAAATGCCTTGTTCGGGGCTAAAGAGCCAGTAGTAGTAACAGGGTTCAGCCTAGAGCCCAGATCTTTTTTTATTTTTTATTTTACTTTATTTTTTTGAAAAGGGGTCTTGCTGTGTTGCCCAGGCTGCAGTGCAGTGGCCCGATCATAGCTCACTGTAACCTTGAACTCCTGGGCTCAAGTGATCTTCCCGCCTTAGTCTTCCAAAGTGCTGGGATTACAGGTGTGAGCCACTGTGCCTGGCGCAGATCTTTTTTTTTATTGTCTTATCTTTGATATCTGACTTATTAATATCTATTTGGTCCACCGCTATGAGTTTTTAGAATCTGAACAGCCCTTGAAATACTTTTTGCTGCCTAATTGTGGAGCAAGGTAGGGCCCTTCCTTAGGAGACAGTGACTCAGTAGGAAGCTATCTGAAGGGGGAGAAATACAGCTGAAGAACCTAGCATTTGTCTTAGATAAACATTTCTACCAGAAGTTTTTATACTTAAGATTATAAGCATTATTTTCTGTGTAGCTATGCATGCAAACTACAGCCCTGGGGAGGCCCCAGTCTGTTTCTATATGCCCCTGAGTTAAGAATGGTTTTTATAGTTTTAAAGGGTTATTAAAACAAAAACAGGGCCAAGCATGGTGACTCATGCCTGTAATCCTAGCACCTTGGGAGGCTGAGGTGGGAGGATCGCTTGAGCCCAGGAGTTTGAGGTTGCAGTGAGCTATGATGATGCCCCTGCACTCTATGCCAGGCAGCAGAGCAAGACCCTGTCTCAAAACCAAAACAAAACAAAACAAAAACACACACATACAAACAAACAAACAAAAAAACAAACATGGAAGAATAGGCATCAGAGAGGGTATGTGGCCTGCAAAGCCTGAAATATTTACTGTCTGGTCCTTTACAGAAAAATTTGACTCCTGATCTAGAGCAACCAAAACTTTGTGTTTTTCTCTAGTGAGCAAGAAGCCTAGCCTTATAGCTTGAAATTTGGTGAGACCAAGATATAGGGGAAGCAGGCTGACTTGGTGGAAAATGGCCAGACACCTTAGCTGTGTGACCCTGAGCACATTGCTTCACCTCTCAGAGACTGTGTCCTTGCTTTGCAAAATGGGGACCATAATATCTGCCTGGCAGAGTTATTGTGAGGATGAGACATGATGCCAGTAGAGCTTAACACTTGAAAGGAGCACAGAAAATGATAACTATTGTTACTGGGGGTGACCATTTGAACCCTTATGGCATTAATGGTCTGATGTGTTTTCCCACCAAGTCTGAAGGTCCTCCCCTGGGAGTGAGCTGGGAGCAGTCTTTTAGGAGAAAAAAAACAAAAAAACCCCCAAAAACTCTGCTCCAGTCTCTCCCCACCCCACCCCCAAAGCAGCAAGTTCCTTTTTTAGCCACCTAGACAGATGGGGTTCTATGGGGGATTGCACACTTTCACTTGCAGCAAGCTCTCTACCCAAAGGCCAGCCTTTCCACAACTCTGGCTAGGAAAAGAATAGGACCATCTTCCTATACTGTAAGGTATAATTCAGCAAACAGGCACCGAGCGAGAGCCCTGGGCTGGGATCATCAGTGCTGGAATGAAACCTCTCTCTTTATGACTCCATCTGGAGTGTGTGGGCGGTGGACTATAGTCAGTGGTTTGTGGACCTTGTTTTTAAGCTGCTGCAGCCTTAAGGTCCAAAATGGAAAACAGACCAACTTGGAGTTAGCTGGGGCTAAGTCTAAACCCAACCAAGTTTGAAAACTCTGGGGTTCCTGATGTCCAAATCTTGGGGAGAGTGTAGTGCTCTTCTTGCCCGTAGATGGCAGCATCTGTACTCTTAGCCGGCTCTGTGGGACCGTGTGTGCGCATGTGTGTATATGTGTTACGCACGTGTGCATGCATGTGATTCACTGGTTTCCTCCATGAGTGAATCTTGAGCTGTGGTGGTGCCAGCCCTGGGCTAGGCTCTGGGGTACACAGGAGCAGATCTTAGTCTAAAGGGGGAGGCTGACTTGGAAATAGACTATTACAATAAGAGTGTGACAGGGAAGACCCTAGAGGAAGCAGCCTGACTTGGTGGGAAGTGCCCAGACATCTTAGCTGTGTGACCCTGAACACATTACTTCACCTCTCTGAGCTTGTGTCCTTGCTTTGCTGTGGGGACTCAGAGGAGAGCATCCGTGCAGAGATTACATGGCGGAGTCCAGGAACAGAGAGTGCAGTTGCATCTGGCTGGAGCCCGGAGAGTGAGAGCTGAGGCTCGAGGAGTTGAGGGAGGCACATCATTAAGGATGTTGAAGAGTTTGTTAAGGATCTTGGACTTCATCTGAGGCCCTGGGGCAGCCATGGTAGAGGCTGAGCAGAGTGACCTGGTCTGGGCTTTGCACTGTGGAGCAGAGAAAGGATGCAGGAGGACCTGTTAGGAAGCTTTTGTAGTCACCCAGCTAAGAGGTCATGCTGCCGTGGACCAAGATGTTGCAGTGGGGTGGGGAGAAGAGGGTACATTCTGGAGGCAGGCAGGGGTTGAACTGGCAGGACGTTTGCAGGTGAGAGTGACAGAGTCGGGGGTGGGGTGAGGAAGGTGAAGCCCTGGTGTCTGGCCTGGTTCATTGTGTGGATGGTGGACGGTGGATGGTGGTGCTGTTTGCTGAGATGCGGAGCAGTGGGGGATGGGGAGCGGAGCAGGTTGCACTTGGGAACAAATGCAGCACAAGTGAGGCTGACAGTGTGATTTGGGGTGTGTAGAAGAGAAGGGGCTGGATTTGAAAGGTTCGTCCTCATACAGAGTTAGCTGACTATGGGAGGTCATTAGTCGTTTGCAGGAACAACAAAACCCAACTCTGCTTTGACCTGTCCCTTGGAACTAGGAAGTTTCTGCAGGACTTTTTGAGAAAGGCTCACAGAGGTGCCATTTAACACTAGGTTCTGGGGCCCAGATAAGCATCTGACCTCTGACCTCTCTGGTTTTGGGTACCATGACTCCAGGTCCACTGCTATTTAGTGTCAGGCCGAGAACAGGGCTTGTTTGTGCCTTAATCCCAGGAGCCTGCATGGCCCTGCTGCATTTAGGATCTTGGACTCTCCCCTTGGCTTGCAGAGTCTGGTTGCAGAGAAATTTTCCAGTATGGGCAGGAACCTCCTGTGAATGCAGATGACTAGAACTCTGGGTAATGAGGAAAGGTGAAGATCCAGGTTGTCCCTGCAAGGCAAGAGGGCTGAACCATATAACCCCTGATGGGCTGATGTAGGATGGTCCTTCATTCACTCACAGCAAATGCCCACTGGTCCTGCTGTTTGCCACGTGCCATGCCAAAGCTTCAGAGGTGAAACACACATAACCCTTGCCTCCAAGGTGCTTACAGCCTGCTAGGAGAGAAAGTCCTGTCACCAGACAATGATAATGCGGTCCTGCTCGGAAATAAAGCAGTAGAATAATAATAGAGCAATGCTTAGGCATAGAGGTGGGAATGTAACATGTCAACAGCTTGGATTCCCAAACTGCACATGTGTAGGATGAGAAAGATACAATTTACAGGAAAAAGACTTAGAAATTTAATTATTAATAATTAGAGTAAAAAATCAGAGTAACATATGCATTGTAGAAAAAACCCTTGACATGTTTTATCTTGTACATTCTGATATTATCTCCCTTGAACAGAGAAGGAAACTGAGACTCAGAGAGGTGATGTTGCTTGCTCAGGTTACACAGGTGGTTCAGTGGGGGCCATTTTTTATAACTCCTGAATCACAGCTCTGAGTTTGACTATAAACCTCATGAATTTAGACATGCAATAGGGTTGCCTTAACTGCTAGTGGGATTTTAGATTGGATTAATAGAGGCATGATATCTAGAATGATGCTTGTCCTGCCCTGGGTAGAGCTTGTCTGATGTCTAATTCTGGCTTTTGTGCTATCAGTAGGGACAGGGTTTGTCTGGAGCAGATCGGGGAAAGGAGTGAGGTGACTGGACACCCTGGTCTCAGGAAGAGCTGGAGGAAAGGGGGTACACAGCTTGTAGAAGACTCGAGGGGCCCAGGATCACTGTCTTCAACTCTCCAAGGAGCCATCGGGAAAGAGGGGACAGACCTGTCCTGGTGACCCCAGAGGGCAGAGCTAGGACCAGCAGGTGTAAGACACAAGGAGAGAGATTTTAGCACATCCTAAGGACAATTCTTTTAACTTTCCAAACTCTCCAACAGCAGGTCTTGTGGCCTTGGCAGGAAGTGAGTGCCCCATTGCTGGGGATGCTTAAGTAGTGATTGTGTGACCCCTGGTTGGGGAGGGAGGGCGTGGAAACATCACTTGGGGATTTGATCAGGTGATCTTTAACCACCCCCATGCTGAGATTCTTGGGCCCTTTGTTTACAGGTGGTGCTGATAACTCCCTTCGCCCTTGGCCACAGCCCCTCCACACGGAGCAGCTCTCTGCACCCTGCATAGCCCCATAAGGTAGGTAGAGCAGTGCAGACATGCGTCATCCTCCTAGACCCAGCCCTGGCTGCCCAGGGGAGTCTGAAGGGGACTCCAGGGGTGGAAGCAGCTGCTGGTAGCCACAGTGGATTCAGAGGGAGTCCCTGAGGTTTTTGTAATAAGGCTCAGAGTATGCGTCTGCTCCTCACCCACCCTTGAGAGGGAGGCCAGGCCAGGGTGATTCTGTGGGGAAGAGGCAGGGACTGGGCTGGGTGCCGGGCGGCTGGCTCCCCGCAGCTACGTGTGCAGCTTGCTCTCTGTGTGACTTCAGGAGAGGTGCTTTCCCTCTCAAGGCCTCAGTAGCCCTTCTGTAGAAGCGTAGGTTCCCCAGGAGGAGGAGGTGCAGGAATGCTTTGGGGAGGTGAGAAAAGTGAGGGTGTGGCTGGCTTGTTGACCAGAGGAGGAGCACCTGAGCTGTGTGAGTCACAGGTGGGGCGGATGAGTCCTGCCGGCTGGGGACGGCTGGCAGGGTGGGGCCCACCTGGCTATCAGATTCACAGGTGACCCGCTGAAGGAAGCTGGGAGGCCGGGGCAGAGTGCAGAGTCCTGGGCTGGAAGCCAGGAGACCCGGTTCACCTCCTGGCTTGGGCCTCAGTTGCTGGCACGTTAGTCTCCTCCCTGCCCACCTAACAAACTTGTCGTGAGGACCCAACACTCTCACAGATGCCGACGGGCTTTGTGAGCTGTGAAACAGGAAGCATCGCTACTAGGCGGAATAACCCAGCTTCCAACACCAAAACAGAAGTGAATTTCTACTTAGCAATTGTGCGAGAAGCCAGCAAGACCACCCCTCCAGCTCATGACATCACTGTCCTGCCGAAAGGTGTAGAGGAGGGGTGCATATGGGGCTGGTCATCCGCTGCGGCCCAGCTGGCTTCCTGGTGGTGACTTGAGCAAACCGCAGCCAGAGCCGTCCTCTTTCCCAAAGTTCAGGTGAAAGGGCCGTTCGATGGTCCCCAGGATGCTTTGTTCCAAAGCTGGGGATTCCTAAAAGGCCTGCTGGGCCCGGGAGGGGACTTGTCCCACTGCAGCCACTGCTCCAGCGTTCTGCTGACAAAGGGGCAGCCCTGATGTTGCCCCCTAGGAGGGACCCAGGGCCGAGTCCTCGTTCTGATGCTCCTGCTTTTGAGACTGAGCCCTGCCAACCCCAAAAGCCAGATTGCCTCAAAGTGATCTGTCAACAAAAAGAGTGTTATGCTCTGTCAGTGCTTTTGGTAGCTATGACACAGGGGTCCTGTCTTCTGCAGACCCTGCAGGGCCAGGCTGGGCCCGGCTGAGAGCCCATGGACAGAGAGCTTGGCTTGTTCACACTCTTGTTCTTCTGCCCCCTGCAATGTACCAGCGCGCCCACCCCACTGAACTTGGGTTCAACCAGGGAGGCCCCAGTCACGTCCTTGATGTCCAGTTCCGTGGTATTTCCTGAGGACTCGGGGTACCACGTCTGCAGCACGTTGGATACCTACTCCTTCTAGAAACTCCCTCCTTTCTGCTTCTGGGAAGCTGCACTGTCTGGTTTATTTCCTATCTCTCTGACCTTCTTAGTCAGAGCCTTGTTTTTCTGCCTCAAATGTTCACCGGGATTCTGACCACCTTCTTGTCTTGAGTTACCTGTATCGGTTCGTTTGTTTATTCCTGCATTCATGCATTTGTTCCTGCGCTCATTTGACAGATATTTAGGCCCTGAGCTGGGCATTGGAGAATCAGCAAAGAGCAGGTCTTCCCCATACCTCACGAGTCTTGTAGTAGATGACTAATTCTGTCTCTAGCTATAATATGAAGGAGATGATCGGGCTGTGGGAGTGTGTGGGGTTGGGTGGGAGTGGTGAGCTCCTGTCTGGACAGATCAGGGAAGCCTCCCTGACAAAGCTGAGACCTGAAGAGGGAGCAGGAGGTGGCTGGGTAAGCAGGGAAGGGAGGCACCCCAGGCAGAGGGAATGGCGTGGGCCTGCGGTGCTGAGGCAGGACAAGCACCGGGTGGCCTCGAGGAACTGAAAGAAGGGAGGGGGCGTGGTGGAAGAGTCTGGGGACCAGGCAGCACCCAGGTCACGTGGGCCCTTGAGTTTGGATTTCATAGACCACTGGGAACCATTGGAGGTTTTAAAGCAGAGGACAGACTTGCCCGGATTTCATTATCAGAACCTTTGACGGAGATAGACTCAAGGACCATCCTGGTAAGCCCTGAGGGTGCAATTTTTGATCCTTCCACAGCGGGGCGTCCTGACGCTGTGCCTCCATAGGAGGCTCGGTGTTGGGCAGTCCTGGGAAATGTGCACTTTCCCAGGACTCTTTCAACTCTTTGCATTTTTTTGTTTACTCGGCCAGCCTGAGCTGCCCAGAACTGTTTCACTGTGGCACTGGAGTGTGTCAAACCCCGGGCTCCAGAGGCAAACAGGTCTGAGCCTGAAGCATCACTCTGGCCTTGACTTGCTCTGTGCCCCTTGACAAGTCCCTTAACCCCTCTCAGCCTCAGTTTCCTCATGTGTGAAATGGGGGTGATAATAGGGTTGTTGAGGAGTAAATGACAGAGAAGTGAAGTCCTTAGCACATGCCTGGTGCATAGTGATAGCTAGGTTATTTTTGTGTCCCTGTTGGTTGGTAATGGCCTAGTCCATGTGGTAATCTGCCCCCCACCCCCCGAAGTCCTTCTCTTTGGCCATAAATCCGTAATCTCAACTAGAAACAAGGTGTCCTCAGCAGGCCCAAAAGAGGCCTCTAATGGGACAGTGAGGATTTGGAAATGCCTTTACCACTGGAATCTGGCACAGGGCAGGGCACAGAGAGCTGGACCAAGTTTTATTTATCTCTCTCCCCAGTACTCAGCACAAGGCTGGCAGATCATGGCTGGCTGGGTTCTCGTAAATACTAAACAAAAGCCAGGTGTGGTGACTTACGTCTGTAATCCTAGCACTCAGGGAGGCCGACGCACTTACGTCTGTAATCCTAGCACTCAGGGAGGCCGACGCAGGAGGATTGCTTGAGGTCAGGAGTTCGAGACCAGCCTGAGCAGCATAGCTAGACCCCCATCTCTACAAAAAATGGAAAAATTAGCCGGGTGTGGTGGTGCAGTCTCAGCTACTCAAGAGGCTGAGGCAGGAGGATTGCTTGAGCCCAGGAGCTTGAGGTTGCAGTGAGCTATGATCATGCCACTGCCCTCATGCTTGGGCAACAAAGTGAGACCTTGTCTCTAAAAAAAGAAAAAAAATACTAAAAAAAAATTAAATTAAAAAAAAAATTCATAGACTTTGGACATCATCCACCAGCACCTTCGTTTTATGGCTGAGGAATCTGGGCCCCAGAGAGGGACAGTGGCTTATCCAAGGTCACCAGCCCTTCAGTGGCAGGCACTGGAACTGTTCATTTCTCCCTGGCTTAAATGCGTATTGCAATTCTAATTTTTAAAATGTTGATACTTTTTAAAATTCCCAAGTTTACTGGGGAAGGGATAACAATGGGATGGGCATTTGGGGGGCAGGGGCTTCCCCCTAACAACTCCAGGGAGCATCTTGGGCATCACATCCAACCTCCCTATTTGAATTTGAGGAAACTGAGGCCCAGGGAGTGGTAGTGGCTCGACCAGGGTCCTCAGTGGGGGAGAAGCAGGAAGGGGGCCACAAGGCACCCCTCCAATGATCAGCAATAGGTTGGGGGGGCTTTCCCCCCATATCTACTGCCTCATGCCTAAGGAAGCGAAGCAGTGTGAATAATGGTTTCCTGAGGAAGTTTTGGGTTTTAATTGTGTTGAGGAGAAGGACCATTTCCGGAACTGTGCATGCCATGATGCCTGTGGAGTTGGGCCTGGGACAGCTATTTCGGACTAAGCCTCAGGGTCCTATTTATAGGTCAATACGATTAGGTTGGCCTGCGTCAGGAGAGGCCTGCATTTCCTACGCCCAGCCTAGCGATGGCTGAGGAAGAAGCCCTCGGGGGCAGTTCTGACCCATGGGTGAGTAGCAAGACATCTGGGATGGTCCCCAAAGCCAGCTCAGAGGAGGGATGCCAGGGAGGCCTGCGGGGAAGTCCCACTCCAGCTCGCAGTTCAGCCACCAGCCAGGCCCTCTGCAGAAACCAGTTTCGATCCTATGCTCTCCCTTGCTTAAAAATCCTCCCCTGCCTCAGCTCAGGCTGGGACTCCATAGCAGTAAGGCCCCTTCTCCCCCACATGTCCACTGTGTCAACCCCAGCCACTCCTCCCAAACTGTTTACATTTCCCTGCGCCGGCCACACCTCTGAGTCTTCGCTTCTGCTTTTCCCTCCACCTGGCCCAAAGACAAACCTCCGTTCGTCCTTCAAGGCTCTGCCTCCTGCGTGGCTCGGGCAGTCTGTGGGCACTCCCTGCTTTGTGCATCCACTGCCCACAACCAATTGAGTGATTATCAGTGTTCATGTGTGTGCTCCCCACTGGGCCGGGAAGTCCCAGGACAGGGCCCGACACAGAGGAGGAAAGAAAAGAGAAAAGAATTTGTGATTTGAGCACCTACTGTGGCCATTCACCTTACCTGGCAGATGAGAGCTGATCTTCATGCCACTGTGTGCAGTAGGTATTTTTTAAAGGTGTGTAGAAGTGAGAGTCGGACTTCAGAGCCAGACAGCCCTGGATTCAAGCCCTGCTCTGCACTTCCTAACTGTATAACCTTGAGCTGAACCTCTCTGAGCCTCAGTTTCCCCATTTATAAAAAGAGATGATGCCAGCCATGGGTTTTGGGGAGGATTCAACAAGACAATGCTTATAAAGTACTTCTGTTGCCTGGTCCATAATGAGCTTCTGTGTACAGCTGGAGGTGTTATTTACAGGTGGGGAAACTCAGAGTGGGAAAGTCTTTATCTAGGGCCCCACACAAGGGAGTGGCCAGAGGAGAGGACAGGTCTTGGGTGTTCTCTCTCCCCGCCCTCTCTTAGCCCCCTGGGCCTCTTCTGTTCCCCAGATCAGGGTAAGCATTGTTTGGGGATTGTTTTTCCTAAGAAGTTTCCTCTGTGGTGCCACTGGATGACTCAGATCCCTGAGTCACCAGGAGGCTGAGGGCAGGCGGAGGAGTGGGGAACGGAGAGAAGACAAAAGGAAGGGGCCCCAGTTCTAGCCCTGGCCCTCCCACCTTTGATCAACTAGGTCTGACATGTCCTCTCTCCTGCCTAGCCTCAGTTTCCCCAAGAGTGAAAGGAGGATGTTGAGCTTTGAGGAGTGATTCCGGGTCCTGGCTGAACCTCAGAATCTGCGCCCCACCCCAGACCTGTATACCCAGGGGCTGGGGGTGCGGTCTGGGAAGCTATAGTTTTCCTGCCTCCCTGGGTGGTTCTGCTGCACACCTGCAGAGGTGGTTGGGAACCACGTGGCTCAAGGCTCCTCCCAGCAAAGAGTTGCTCAGCCTCTGCCTGAACATCCCCACTGACTTATGGAGAGCCCACTTCTCTTGCTGAATGCTTTGGCTTTTTCTTGCATGGGCTTTTCTTGTTAACAGCTTTATTGAAACATAATTTACATAATTCTTTACACATTTATTATATGTAAATTACATATAATTTACATACACATGATTCACCTTTTTTAATTCAATGATTTTTAGTAAATTTGCAGTTATGCAACCATCACTGCAATCCAGTTTGAGAGCATTTTCATCATCCCAAAAAAGATCCGTCGTGCTTGTTTGCGGTCAATCTCCACTCCCACCCCATAGCCGACCACTAATCTGCCTTCTGTCTCTTTGAATGCAAGCTTTATCCTTTCTGGCCCTGTGACCTCATGTGAGTTATTGGCCTGCTCTGAACCTTGGATTTCTCCTCTGTATGACAGGGGACGATCAGACTCTCCCTTTAGGTTGTTGTTTGAATTTCACTAATGTGTGCAGAGTGTCTGATACACCACAGGAGCTGGGGCTGTGGGAGCTGGTACACAGCACGCAGGATGTAACACAGATGCCCGGGACGGTTGTATCAGTCCTAGCAAACATTTTAAAGCACTCACTCTGTGCCAGGCACTGGGCAAAGCACCTTAAGTGCATTATCTATTTTCATCCCACAACAACCCTATTAGGTGAATGCTAATGTCTTTTTCATTTTGTAACTGAAGAAACTGAGGCACTGAGAAGGGAAGTAACTTTTGCAAGGTCACCTAGGTGATAGTTGGTAGGGCTGGGAGTCTGTCCCAGAGCCTGTCCTCCTGAACCATTACACTACATTGCCCCTCCACCCCCCTTCCCAATGTCATGGAACAAGGGACACAATTCATGGATCCGGGACAAGGTTTATGTCACATACTTCCAAGGGATAGGACCTGGCACAATGGACATGGGATTCAAAAGATGGTACACAGTACAGTCTGTCATGTACTGTCTGTCGTGATAGATGTGACTCTCTGCACAAAGCATGACCCAAGGCGTAATGAGCATGGGATGCAGCTACATGGGAGACATGCAGGATGAGGTGTGAAGAGCTCAGGGCCTGGTATGTGGCACGGTCACGTGTGTGATGCTGGCCATGGGACAAAATGTATGATGCAGGGACATGGTACTCAGGGTGTGAGAGTTGAGATATGGCCACTGGGCAGGCTCCTAGGCCACTGTGGGACCTTTCCCATCTGGGGTCCTTCATCAGGTCGGTGCCTGGGCCTCAGCAAGCAGCAGCAGGAACCTATTTTCTCCTCCTCACAAAGGCCTGTTTTTTATCCTCCTCCCTGTCTCTATCGATGCCAAAGAGTGGGAGTGTCCCAGAGGATTGGTGGGGCCCAGAGTACCCCCCACCATCCCACCATCTCAGACAGGGGTCAGGGCTTGGGGCCAAGTCCACAGCACAGGAAGGCCTGCCAGGCCCCCAGGTCCCCTCTCTCCGAGGCAGCTGTGAGCGCCAGTGTTGGCTGGGGCCAGAGCTGAGTAATTTTCCTCTAAGCTGTCCTCCCTCCGCTCCCCTCCTTGGCTGCCGGTGCTGGCTGTGAGCATGTCTGCATTCCGGGGCTTGGGAGAGAGGGGGAGAGCCTCACTGCTGTTGAGGTTGAGGAATTAGATTACTAACAGCTGCTGTAGGAAGGGGTGGATCTGCAGGAGAGGAGGCTGTGGGTTGCAGGCTAACATTTCTTGAGCCTTCCTGGCACCTGGCACTCACTGCCTTACTTGTCTCATCTGCACAAGAGCCCCAGTAACCTGTTGAGGAAACTGAGGCTCAGAGACGCAAAGAGCTTGCCCAAGGTCACACAGAGAGGCAGAGCCAAGGCTAGACCCCAGGTCTCCTGGAGGCAGGAAATTGAGGTCATATGGCTGCAAAGGGAGATGGTGTAGAGGCTGTTGTTGGGGGGTCAGTGAGTGATGAAGGTACAGGGCCATATGGGCACCAGATCATAGAGGACTGAGCTTTGGAGCCCTGACCTCTTTCTGTCTGCACTGGGGGCCACAGAAGGGTTTAGAGCAGGGAATGATGCAATCTCTATGGATAATGGGCTGGGTAGGGGAAGAGTTTAAGGCAGTGAGGAAACTGGTAGTGTGATTCCAGGGAAAAGGTGGGACACTGAACCAGGACAGTGCTGGGGAATGGGGGTGGGAAGGGGGTGTAAAGTGGGGAGAGGGTGGGGTTGAGAATCTTGGCTCTGGTCTCAGCCCTCATGTACTATCCTGGTGGGATGACCCTGGTTGAGTCCTGCCTCCAAGGGTATCCCAGAGAGTTCTAGAAGCCTCCAGAGGGACAGGCACCTGGAAGATAATGCTGGTGATTGGGCAGGTACCTGGATGGAGGTGAGGCCTAAAGCACTCCTGGGAACAGAAGGCAGCACCGATTCTGGAGCCTGACGTGCCAGGCTCTGTGTTTATGTGCTGGGTCTTGTCTAGATCTTCTAGCTGGTTATGATTATCCTCTGAGCTGGGAAAGGAAGAAAAGCATTCCAGTACTATACCTCTGTTTGGGTTAAAAGGGAGGAAAGTACTTTAAAAAACATAACTTAGAATTAAAAGGATTATTAGCAATAAAAATATCTTTGAATCTCTGATAATTCTATTGTAGTTAAAAGTTTGAGATAAATTGCAAAGAATCTCTACTCATGCTATAGTATTTGGAATTTTTCCTTTTCTTTTTTTAAAAATAAATTTTATTGTGTATATTTAAGGTATATAACATGATGTTATGGGATACATATAACCCTCCAGCTCTCCTCTGTCTTAGATTCAAAGACACAGAGGTAGAGGTCAAGGGTGGGTGTGGGGGCCAGTTAGCTGTATGTGTGTAGGGTCCAGACACATGCTGGGGGGTCATCTTTGGATGTTATGGTAACTGAGCACCTGCTGCTCCTTCAATCTTGCCAGACACCCCACAGGGTAGGAATCATCACATCATTTTACAGAGGAGGCAAGTGAAGTGTCATAGAAGGTGCCACTTGCCTGGTGGTAAGGATTTAGACTCTGTCCAAATTCATCCCTAGACGTTGCCTTGTATTCCTTGGTCAGAAGGTCGCTCATCCTTCACCCTGTTGGTCATTTTTGGTATCTCAAGCTTGGGGAGACATGCATACACTCCTGGAGTCTGTTATCCCTCTTAGGGAGTTCTGCCTGCCACAGGCTTGTTCTTCCTGCCAGAGCCCAGCAAGGAGGACTTGGCTGTGGTTGGCTGTGGGAGGCTTGGGGACAGGGAAGGGCTTCATTTGGAACCAGCAGCAGGAGGGACACGGCACCATCGTCTGATATCCTGCACCATTGTTCCCATCAGGATGACGATTGTCCTGGGGAAGCTTCCACCACCCCTGGTGGATCCCGGTGAAGGAGGCACTTGATCCCCAGACAGGCGGGAGGGGATCCTGGCCAGATGCATGAACCTTGTTTACCTTTTTCTATGTCTTTCAACATCCTTGAGTCCCAGGGCCTGAACGTTCTTAGAGATGAGCTGGTTTGCTTGTTACCCGAGTCCTCGGTGCTGCATCACCTTTGGGAAGCTCATTATGTCTCAGGAAGAGGGGAAGGAAACCAGCATTTTTTCCCCAATACTTTTTATTGTGGCAAAATATACATAACATAAAATGTACTGTTTTAACTACTCTTAAAATGTACAATTTTATGGCAGGAAATACATTCAGTGTTGTGTGACCATCACCACCACCTGTCTCCAGGACTCTTTTCTTCTTGCAAAACTGAAACCCTGTCCCCATTAAACAGGAACTCCACATTCTCCCCTCCTCCTCCTCCCACGTCTTGGCGCCAGCGTTCTACTCTCTGCCTCTGTGAATTCCACTGCTCTAGGTACCTTGTATAAATGGAATCATACAGAACGTCTTTTTGTGACTGGCTTATTTCACTGAGCATGATGTCCTCAAGGTTCATCCGTGCTGTAGCCTCTTGCAGAATTCTCTTCCTTTTTAAGGCTAAGGTTCCGTGGTATGGATAGACTACGTTTTATCCATTCATCTGCTGATGGACACTTGCGTTGCTTCTGTGCTTCAGCTATCGTGAATGATGCTGCTATGAACATGGTGTGCAAATGTCTCTTTGAGACCCTGCTTTTGGAAACCAGCAATTTTGAACATCTATTTTGTGCCAGGCATGGTCCTAGGATCCTTCACATTTATGGTCTCATTTAATCCTCTTGACTAGCCTTCAAGAAAGGCATTTTTACCCCTATTTGACACATAAGGAAATTGAGTCTCAGAGATACAGAAACTTTTCCAAGCCTCCCATCTAACAATAACAGCAGCTTCCTTTCTATGTGCTTACTCTGTAACAAGCACTCTGCTAAGCTCCAGACATATTTTACCTTATTAAATTCATACAACAACGCTGGGAAATAGTTATTAGAATCCCCATTTCACAGATGGGGAAATTGAGGCACAGAGAGGCAGAGTGACTTGCTCAAAGCCACATAGCCAGTAGGTGACAGATCAGGGACTTAAACCCAGGCTTTTCTGCTGGGAGCTCTTCCCACAGTCACACACAGAAGGTTGCTCCCTTTGTTTTGCTCCCTCTGGGAAAGTTCTTTCTCTGTGGAGTAGGAAGCTGCCTCCTGTGGCTTCTCCTGCTCATTCTGGCTCAAGCTGGGGCATCATAGACCCTGCCTTCCCCTGCAGATTTGCACACAGAGACTGTCTCCCCAACATCTTCTACTGTTTCCGCAGTCACAGTGTCTGCAGCTGGGCCTCCTTGTCCTGCTGCTGACCTGTGTTTGTGCCTGGGCTCCCCAGGGTGGGTGTGGGGTGCTGGAAGGGGAGAGAGACTGCTAGAATGGGTCCTGGCAAGAAGGGCCCAGAGCCCATGCCCATGGCCAAATCTGGCTGCCCAGGGCATGGGGTCAGGAAGTGGCAGAGCCAGGCCCCCTCCATATGTCCTGCCCTGGGTCTCAGCACTAGGTGAGTTCGGCTCCGGAAGCTGGGAAAGGGCCAGTGGCTTTGGTCCCTGGGATAGTTGGCCTCCTGGAGGTGGCTTCGGCCAAGTTTCATTGGCCATCTCCCCAACCACTGTCCACACCCAGGGTGGACTTGGCCATAGCAGAGGCCCAGCTGGCCCTTATGGGGAGCCCTGCTATGTCACGAAGACCCAGGCCTCGGTTCTGGCCTGGTTGTCGAGAGACCAAAGTTCTAGATTTGCTTTTCCAGGGACTTGCTTTGTGACTCCGAAAAGTCACCCTCTTGTTTGTAATGTCATCATCTACAAAAGAGAGGATGAACTAATGACCACTGCTGCTAATAAATCCGGCCCTGTGCAACATACTCCAACAGGCTTACTCCCATTCCCCCCACACTTCTGCAACTGGGCATCCCTGTCCCTATTCACAGGTGAGTGACGTGAGGCTCAGAGAGGGAAAGTAATTAGCTGCAGGTCTCACAGCCCAGACCTGAACTGCAGAGTGTCACTGTGGAATCTGTGCCCTCTCTCCTTCCCCGCCACACCGCTCTCGGTGCACACATGCTGAACACAGGCCTCTGCACAGAAACCAGACTGCTGAGGAAGAAGAATGTTAACCCTTGGGGAGCTCCTATTGTATGTCCGGTCCTGGGCCTTTTCGCTGTTCTTTGAGCTAGGTACCACTCTCCTCATTTTATAGACGAAGAAACTGAGGCCTTGATCACAGGCACTGAGTTGGCCAGATTCTAAAACCTGTGCTCTTTTGAGTCTGCAGGGCTCCCCAGCACCTACCCGCCCTGTCCAGCTTCACTGGGTTTCATAACTGGCTTCTCTGTTTACTGACCATTGTCCCAATTAGCAAAATCCCAGGCCAGAGGGGCGGGTGCTCCCCGGAGGACCCAGAGAACAGCAGTGAGCCAAAAAGCAAATAGGCTCTGAGAGAGGGCTTCCCACGAGTGGCCTCGTGCCTGGAAAATCAAGAACAACAGTGTTTGGGGTGAGGAGAACAGAACAGGGTGGTGTCTTCCAGGCCCAGCCAAGGCCTTTGTATACTGTGGCCGGGGCTGGAGGGAGAGGGTGAGGTCACCTCCTCTGGCCTCTGGTAGCTGCCCTGGGAGGCCCAGAGAGATACAGAGATGATACAGAGACTAGCCTAGGGTAGCAGAGGGAAGGAGGGCCTGGAGCTGGCTGTGGGGGTTCTGGGCCCAACTATGGGGGAGCAAGGCATCTACCAGAGGGACGTGGGCTGTACAGCTCTGTCCTGTGGCAGACACTGAGAAGCTGCCCACTGTGTGCATGGTGCTGGGCAGGACCCAGGACAGCCAAGATCAGAGGTCAGGGGGATCTCCGAGGTGCAGAGAAGGGCAGGGACTAGGATGTGCTCATGTACTGGGTCAAAGAAGCTATGCCAGACCTGAGTGCCAGGTGGCACGGAGTGTAGATGCCCCAGTCTGCCCTCCACTTGGTGGCCACAGCCTGGGGATCTTCCTAGGACATGGCTTTCTCCTGGGCACTCACATCAGGTGTGTGAAGGGCTAGGGCTTTCCTGGTGCCACCTTCTTCCCTGGCCTGGGAGGTAGGGTGGGAACAGCTGCCCCAGAGACTCCTGGCTGCCGGGCTTGGCTTGGGCTTGACTGGCATAGCAGTTGCAGCCCTTTACCAGGAAAGGACACTGTCACTCCCTGCCTAGGCCAGGTGCCACGAGATTCTGTTTGATCTCCCCAGACAGATCCTGGGCTCTGGAGCCAGCCAGACTTGTGTTTGAATCCTAGTACCACCTCTTTCCAATTGAGTGACCTGAACTCCCCTGAGTCTCAGTTTGCCTGTCTGGGCCCAGAGGTGAGGTGGCCTGCTGCTATCAGTGACTGTAGTGCCTCCTTCTTTAAGTCAGAGGCCCTGGGCTTTCTGAGTCAGAAGAGTGACCTGGTCCAATGCCCCTATTTTACAGATGGGAAGCCTGAGGCTCAGAGACTTGTAGGTTCTGGTTGCACAACCAGGATCTGGAAGTGCTGGGGCTAGGAAAAGGCTTAGAGTTAGAGAGTCAGGCCCTACCCTGTGTTTTGCTTATGGAGACACTAAGGACCAGAGAGGGACAGTGACTTGCCCAAAGTCACCCAGGACTTCAGTGGCAGAGCCAGCCCTGGCACCAGGGCCTCTTCCTTTCCACCTAGCGGTCTTGCTTATGCACCTGAATTCCCCCGTTCCCCTCAACTCATACGTCCTCTTCCAGGCAGGGAGCAGAGTGAGGCATTGTTGTCCCTCGTTCAGCACATCAGTACCCTGCAGTGAGGGATTCCAGGCTCTGTAGTGAGGGTTTCCAGAGGGCAGGTGCTGGGGCCTGCTCACCAGCAATCCAGTGCCAAGGACCCAGGCTCCAGAGATATGGCAAGCAAAGCCACAGGGCCTTTGTGATCATTAACCTGAGGGCCAGAATGGTCAGTGACCCCCTGGGGCCAAGGCCAAGCCACAGCAGCCCTCTGTTAATCACCAACTGGGCAGGTCAGGGCCACACTTACCTCAGCTTGGCCAGTTGCTGGCTCAGGTTCAGTCTGGGGGCCGGACAGATAAGGAAATTTCTTTTTCCTACTTGTTTGAATTTTCCAAATTGTCTAATAAGCAGGCATCACTGTAAGTATATTTTATTAAAAGGTATTGTTTCTGGATTAGTGTTTTATTAAAAAAAAACTATATTGGAAACATACTTGTAAAATTTTAAACCCTTCAGCAATGCTTTTTACGATTTTTTCGGCCAGTATATTGGGGTGTAATTTACATACCATAAAGATTCACCCATTGTAAGTTCTATGATTTTTAATAGATATAATCAGTTCTATAATCATCACCATAATCCAGTATTAGAATATTTTCAACACCCTAAAAATTTCCCTAATGCCAATTGCAGTGACCTGGGTACCTCCTCCAGCCTCAGGCAGCCACGTCAATGTTTGGGAGTGAAATTATCCCTCTTTCTCCCCTCCAAGCAAACTGCCTTAACAGTTTGGTGTTTACCCTCTGATTTTTTTTAAGGGTGTGTGCAAAAACATACATCCTTATAAAAGGGAGGAGAGGAGCTATACTATAGCCATTGTTGTGCAATTTGCTGTCTGCACTTGAAGATCTCCCCGTGCTTATTGAGTGCCTACTGTGTGCCAGGCACAATCAGATCCAGCTCATTCTTTTTTCACAGCTGCATAGTGGTCCATTGTATGGCGGCTCCATAATTTATTTAACCAGAACATTTGAGTCCTTTCCAGTTTTCTTCAAACAATGCTTCAGTGAACATCCTTGCACATATATTTTTGCGTTCATTGTTAAGTAATTCTGTAGGAAGTGGAACTGTTGTTGCATTGTGTGTCTTGAATTTGGACAGTCTAATTGCCATACAGAGAGGAGAGGTGAAACTGGTTTGTGCTTCCATCAAGAGCATATGAGAGCTGTGGGGTTTTTAGTCATCCTCCACATGGCTATGGGGCAGGGAGAGCTCTCTGAATTTAGGCCAGGGCTGGCCCACTGCAGGCATGGCCGGCTCAGGCCTGGACTTACCAGGACATGGAGCCCTGAGAACTCTGGCACCCCTGTGGGGCTCCCCGCAGACCCCGAGATAAAATTCAGACTCAGTGTGGCACACAGGCCTCTGTGACCCTTGCCACCCTCCCATCTCGTCTCCTCTTGCTCTGTGTTTCAGATGGGACCCCTCGCTATTCACTGGATGTGGCCTATGTTTGCCTGCCCTTTGCCCGTGTGGTTCCCTCCCCTGGAATGCTTTTCTTCCCAAGCTCCATCCTCCCTGTCCTTCAAGGCCCAGGTCACAAGTCCCTTTCTCCTTTATTCTTATATTATTATAAGGGATGATTATTCTTATAATCCCTCCAGTTTGAATTTTTTCCCACTCTGTGTTCCCTTAGTCTTTTATCTGACCCACATCCCACCTTTGGTGGGAGCAAGCTGTGGGAGGGAGAGGGCAAACTTCAGCCTGATTAGATAGAGGCTGGGCTCCAGGAGGGGCTTGGGGGTGACTCTAGCTTGTGGGGCAGGGCAGAGAATGCACATTTACCTAGCTGCAGGCTGTGCTATTTTCACACATATAGACTGATTTAATCCTCAGCAACTGCCGTACCCATTTAGTAGACGAGGAGACTGAAACATTGGGGAAAAAACGCACAGTGGAGTCAGGAATCAAACCCAGGTCTCCAACTCTGCAATTCTCTTTCCTGCCACCACATGGGGTTGCAGGGGGAGGAGAGGTCTGGGGTGCAAAGGGAACTTGGTGGAGGTGGGAAGCAGCCTGGGTGAGTCCAAATAGCACTTCTCCTAACCCAGTGATTCACTATCTCTAGTGGGAGGGTGCAGGGATGGGAAGGGGGCCTGGGAGTCGGGGAGGACACTCAAATTCTGTCTTCCCCAGGGAGAGTCGATAGATAGTACCTAAAATGGAAAAAAAGCTTCAAGAAGCAATAAGGGCTTGTTGTTTAGAGACATGGAGGTAAACCCTGAATCATCAGCTAAAAGAGGTAGACAGAAGTGATTGCCCCTGGGGAGAGGGAAATGGGACTTTACATTTTGATCAAAACTAGACTTTTTTAAAAAACAAAAACTTTTTAAAAAGAAGAAAGGAAAGGCTGTCCTCAGTTAAGTAAGCAGCAGTCCCAGGAGTTGAGTCCTACTTGCTTCATCTGCTGGATGAAGCCGAGTCCCTTGCCCTGCTGCCTGGGTTCAAATCCTGACAGTACCATTTACTAGTTGTGTGCAAGCTGCTTAACCACTCTGCGCTCAGTTTCCCCCTGTGTAAAATGGGTAGTAGATTGTACCCACTCCGAACAGGATGTTCTGATGTGTCAGGTAGTGGAAAGCCTTTTAAAAATATTAGTTTATGTGATGTTTTTTGCTGGGGATGTTAGGTGGGGAGAAGACAGGCGTTTACACGCGGCTCAGCTGGGTTCGTGCGTGTGCCCATTTAGCGTGCATTGAGTTAGCACCTGCTGTATGCCAGGCCCTGTGCTGGGTCTCCCCTGTGCTGGGTCTCGGACCCGGAGCTGAATGAAGTGCAGGTGCTGCCGCGCCCAGTCGGGTCGGTCCCGGCGTGGAACCCAGATGTCTCCAAGATCCGGAACAGATCCCCGCCCCGCGCCCTCCCTGCGGGGCGGTCCCGGCTTGGGCGGGATGGACTGGCGGTTACTTAAGATCCGCGACCCGGAGGCCGCGGCTGCCGAGTGGGTGCTCTGCGCTGTCGCTGCCATGGCTCTGCGCTGCTCGGCGCCCGCGCTGCTCCGCGCGCTGGTCCTGGCGCTGTGCGCGCTGTCGCCGCCGGCCCGCGCGGCCACCGCGTCGCGAGGGGCGGCCCGGGCGCGGGCGCCCCAGGGGCGGGTGCCTATGGCGCGGGTGAGTGCCCGGGGGGCCCGGGGCTCCCGGAGTAACTCTCTATTGTAAGTTCTTGCAGATACAGCGCTAGGAAAAGGGGAATAATTCAGGTCTAGAATGGAAAAACTGTTTTGTTGCTTTGTAAGTATCTCTTGCTGCTTTGGAGTCTGTCGCGGATGGGGGTGGGAGCGTCGGGCCCTGGCTGTTTCCCTCCCGAGAGGCTAACCTCACCTTGGCCGGATTTCTTTTCCTTTGCCCCCTCTGATGCCTGCCCATCTCTGCCGCCGGGGTTCTCTGCTTCCTTGTCTCCTTTCTCCTCCTGTCTGCCTGGTTTCTCTCCCCTCTTCTTGCGTCTTCCGTTTCAGATTCCTTGGCCTCATTTGGTCTCCCTCTCCCGCTCATGTATTTCTCCCTCTTTCTGGTATGGTTTCTTTCTTGTGTGTCTGCTTATGGTCATTACTAGATTTTTCCCTCCCCTTTCTGCTGTCTCCTCTGCCCCTACCGGCTCCTTCTCTCTCCCGTTTCCCCTTTGTGTTAATCACCCTTCTGCCTGAGTTCTTCTTCTCCCTGTCTGGTTTCTCTGACTTCTCCCATCTGATTTTCCCTCCCACCTGCTCTCTCCTCCGGCCTGAGGTGACCTGCGCCTGCTGATTTCCGCCCTCCGACTCCAGCCTAACCCTCCTGGGTCTGCCCAGTCCCCGGCCCCAGTGCATGTCTGACAGCCTTTCCCCATCCTTAACCACCTCCTCTCCAACAGGCTCCTGCAGACCCCGGCTGCGCCCTCTCCACCTTTTCCAAGAAATGGAACTTGGGGGTGGGGTGCTGGGGGGCAGGAGGGAGGAGGCAGACAGCGCAGGAGGCCACTTGGGCTCAGCCATCTAGACCCTTCTTGGGGGTGTGATGGGGGATGGATGGGGCATGGGAAATCTTCCCACTTCCAAAGAGCAAAAGCAAACAGGCTGTGTGACCTTGGGCCAGTCCCCTCCTCTCTTTGGGCCTCAATTTCCCTATCTACAGAGTGGGGGTGGATAACGAGCTCTCAGGGAGCCCTTTAGTTCCAAGAGCCATTGAGGATGCTGGAAGGGAAAAAGCTGAGCCCCCAGGGGCCCCTAGATTTACCTTCGCCATCTGAGGGGTCTGCTTACTCATAGTCCCCGAGCTCGCGCTCTTGGAGCCTGGGGCAATCCCTGCTACACTCTTTCCTAGCTGAGGGACCCTGGCAGAGTCACTTCACCTCTCTGTGTCTCAGTTGTCACATCCAATTGGCCATAAGAAGAAAAGGGAGAAGGGAGGTAGAGCCCTCTGTCACCTCCATCACCAGAAAAAGCAGATTGGGGAGCTGAGTAGGAGAGACAGACGCTGGCCAAGGCACAGGATTTGGAACGTAAACTCTTGCCCTGTTTGCTAACTCATTGAGACGGGGCATTCAGAAGGGGATAGCCTCGCCTTGGGCGTGGGGAGAGCAGGAGGCTCAAGTGAGATGCTCTTGGTGCTGGAAACCACCCTCCCTCGTGCCCAGGGTCTCTTCCTACCAGAACCCGTGCCCTGCTCAGGCTCTGCCCTGTCTCTCCCCAGCCCAGCAGCATGGTGGTGGAACACCCCGAGTTCCTCAAGGCAGGGAAGGAGCCCGGCCTGCAGATCTGGCGTGTGGAGAAGTTCGACCTGGTGCCCGTGCCCCCCAACCTCTATGGGGACTTCTTCACCGGCGATGCCTATGTCATTCTGAAGACGGTGCAGCTGAGGAACGGGAATCTGCAGTATGACCTCCACTACTGGCTGGGTGAGGCCTGCCCTGCCCAGCCCCCGGCCCGGCCCCCTAAACCTGAATCGCACGGACCTTTGGGGCATGGTCCCCGGGAAGTGCCAAGGAAGCAAATTGATTATTGGGCACCGAGTATGTGCCAGGCCCTTGGCAAGTAGTTACCAGTGACCTCAGACTCTAGAGCCGTCCTGGCTGAGTTCAGACCCCAGCTCTGCCTCTGACCCTTAGAGAAAAATAAGGTCCATCTTCCTGTTATGTAGATGGATTAACGGAGGCTCACAGAAGACAGAGGACTGCCCAGCTTCTATAGCTAGGCCAGAGCAGTGCTGGCAGCTCTTCTCCTCCTCCCCAGGGGCCTGGGACCACTTTTGGGAAGCCAGGCTCATGCCGCTCATGTCCCCTAGGCAACGAGTGCAGCCAGGACGAGAGTGGGGCGGCCGCCATCTTCACCGTGCAGCTCGATGACTACCTGAACGGCCGGGCCGTGCAGCACCGTGAGGTCCAGGGCTTCGAGTCGGCCACTTTCCTTGGCTACTTCAAGTCTGGCCTGAAGTACAAGGTGGGTTGGGCCCCACCTTGCTCGAGCAGCAGGAACAGATGTACCAGTGGCAGGGCTCACTCAGGTCCACCTGTTTTTTGACCTTGTGGAGCGATGGGTAGACAGGTCGGACGTCAGCCTTTGGAGTCAACCAACACTGGGTTTAAATCCTGGGCCCTTCCCAGCTGTGTTACCTTGGACAAATCACACTCCCTTTCTGAGCCTCTGGTTTCTTATCTTAAAATGAAGAGAAGAAAATTCCCCATAACTTCCTAGTGCTGTCTTCCTAGCCCCAGCAGTGAGGAGTGGTCCATGAGTGGAAACCCAGCCTTTCTCACAGGCCCTGGGGGGCTTGGGCCTAGTTCTGTTCCTGTACCCCTTAATTCCTGCACCCCTCAGGGCCCTGCCAACAGAGGGCCCCATGTTAGGCATTTGATAGGGCACTCTTAGTCACGTCCCTCTTTCTGTTCACTGGACTCCCCCTTGCACTTGAAGTCTTAAGAGTCTGGGCCAAGACAGAGCTCTTTCCCCAAGATCCCAGCCAGGTGGGGCTGAGCAAAGCCAAACCGGGAGTCTTATATGCTATGTGACATCCAACAAGCCACTTGCCCTCCTCGGTCCTCCCTTTCCTCTCTGGTTGCATGAGAGCCAGTTGTACCTGCCCTACAGGGCTGGGGGAGGATTTGGTGAAAGGGTAGCTGGGAAGTGCCTTGCACAGGGCTTGGCTCCTTGGAAGGGCTCTGGGAGAGCTATGGTTTTGCAAAGCTGGTGTTGTCTTTGTTAAGGATAGGGAGGGGATAACAAGCTTTCATAGCCAGATGGGCCTTAATGTTAGAGTCCAAATCTCTCATTTTATAGGGGCAAGAGGGAACTGAGGCACAGAGAAGTTTAAGCAACTGGCCCAGAGTCACACAATGAGTTGGTGCCAGACCCATTACAAGAACCCAGGTCTCCTGACTCCCAGCATTCTTTCCAATAAACCAACGTGCCTCTCATGACTAGGGTTCTAGGGTAGGGCTTAAGCCCTGTCTGTGCCACTGATGTGCTGTGTGACCTTAGAGAAGTCACTATTCCTCTGGGCCTCAGGATCTTCTGTGTCAATGGGGCAGTGACCTTGTCTGCTCAGGTGAGGCACAAGGGATTTAATGATGGGAAAATGCCAGTGAGACTCAGATAGCAAAGGACAGGGTGTGTCCTGGGAACAGCAGCTGGGGCTGGGCGGGGTTGGATTCCCTGGTGCCCATCCAGCTCCCTGTCTACCAGTTTCCCCTTGCACGGAGCTCCTCCTGCTGAGCTGTTCAGCTCTGCCTTCTTCCCACAGCCCCTTTCGGGGGCCTTTGTACCTTGCAGAAGGAGGGATGAGAAGTTTGGGAGCCAGGCCCCTGAGCTGGAGAAGGATCAGGTCTTTTTGCAACTCCCGGAGCAAGAAGTGGACAGAGCACTCAGCCAGGAATCAGAGATTGGGATTCAGGTCTCAAGGCCACCCCTCTAACCTCTGTGAGACTTTGGGCAAGTCGTGTACCTCTGGGTGTGTGTTCACACATTCCCAAATATTGGGAATCATTCATTCAGCAAATATTGACTGAGTCCCTATAAGAGCAGCGCCTGCTTATTGCTGCCATGTGGCAGGCATGGTACTGGGAACACGTGTTACCTCCTATAAACCTCACGACTGTGCTGGGAGGCAGGTAATTAGAGCTCCATTTTACAGGTGAGGAGACTTGAGGCTCAGAGAAGTCACATAAGCCGCCTTCAAACCCAGGCCCGTGTTCCCCTAACTCTGTAGGCTCTGGGCTGGGTGCTGGGGTGCCCAGGTGAAAAAGATGGGTCCCTGCCCTTGAGAGTGCCCCAAGGAGTTGGGGAGTCTGGCAGGCTCAGGAAGTATCACTCCATGAGTCCAAGTGGGGTGACAGTGGAATCTCAGGGAGGGCTCAGCTCTTTGAGGGGTTCAGGGACTAGAGGGATGAGGAGGTGTTTGCTCATCTGTCTCACCTCATTTACCTATTTCTTAGGGGACAGCCCAACGGTCTCATGTGGTCACAAATATGAAAGTTTTCATATATAAAAGAAAGATGATTTTCCAGGTCAGAGAATGTTGTAGAGCAGGTCACAGGCTCTCCAGGTCTTTAGGAATAAATAAGGATGATAAGAACCACTACCATATGTCAAGCCTTTACCACAGGATCTCATGTAATCCTCACTATATCCTTTAGGGTAGGTGGTGATGTTCCCATTTCCTAGATGAGGAAGCTGAGGCTCAGAGGAGTGAACTAACTTGCCTAAGTCCACACAGCTAGTAGGAAGGTGCTTATCATTGAACATTCACATACTGCTTGCTATGTATCCGAGACTCTTCTGGGTACTTTGCTCATTTAACCCATTTTTACCCTATGAGGTAGTTACTAGTACTAGCACCATTTTATAAACAAGGAAGCTAAGGCACAGAGATATTAAGCAACTTGTCCAAGGTCACACAGCTAGTAAGTGATGGAACTGGGATTTAAACCCAGGTGTGAAGGGCCTTAGCACAGAGCTGTTCAGAGTGGACATTTTAAGATTCCCTGATCTTGGATCTTAGCTTGGGTGGGGTGTAGAATCTGTTTGTTTAGTAAGCCTCCCCTGCCCCCAGGGTGATTTTCTGGGATGTTCTTGGACCACACTCTGAGGAATGCTCCAGATCTGGGGCTTCAGTCCTGAAAGGCACTGGCTCCTGGTGGACATGGGAGGTCCAAGGCTGGTCCTGTTTATACCTTCTGCAAGTCCTCAGGCTGCCCCCGCACTTGGCAGGTCCAGCCTAAGGTTCTTGGCCTGGTGCCCTCATCAATTATAGATCCCTGAGGAGCAGAGCTTGTTACGCAAGACTTGTTCCTGTGAAAGCCTCTTCCTCTGAGCCAATTCTGCCCTCGGAGTGTGAGAAAGGGCAGGGAGGGGACAGGGAGCCACTAGGAAGGGCTGATGTGGAGCTTGGTGCTCTCGTTCTGCGACCCGCAAATCCTTAAATTCACTCACTGCCAAAGGGTTCAGAATCCCTTAATCTCTGCTCTTCCATGTCCTCCTCCTGCCCCCACCTTCCGTTTTCAGACTGAACCCTGGAGACCCCCTGGGGCCGGGTTATTTGAAACCCTTTGTTCAAATGGAATCTGGGCTGGGCAGAGTCCTAAGAGCCCTGGGACCCAAGGAACACAATTGGAAACCCACAGAATCGCTTGAACCTTTCTTATCATCCCTCCTATTTCTTAGATAAAGAACTCAGAGTCTAAAAGAGGGTAGAGGGGACCAACCCTGATCAATTCATTTTTCTTTGTCTTATAAACAGTTTAACATTTTTTTTCATGTAAATCTGTATGGCTTTTTCCCCTGCTCCTGACTACAAGAGTAATACAAGCTTATTGTAAAATGTCAAATATTTTATAGAAAGATAGGTTCCCCCCAACCCCCGTGATTCTACCCTTAGAGATAATATACCAAATGGTGGTTAATCTTTTTTTCTCTCCCTGGAGAGAGAGATATATCTACATATCATGCTCATTTGGAGAGTGGCTTTTAAAGCAATTTATCCTTTAAAATTTTTTTCAAATACTTTGACACCAATCTTGCCCATCTAATGATTAGACTGTAGAAAGCAACAACCAATCCTAAAGATTATAGTAAAAATAGTAAAAAAATCTAAAAATTTTTGCCCCCTGCCTTTGAAGATCCACCAATGTTTTCTAAGAGCTTGCTTTTATTTATTTTTGTTGACTAATCTTTGCAAGTCTAATTTCCTAGATCATTAAATTAGAGGGGTAAATGAATCAGGAGACTCATGGCTGCAATCATTAGAAATCAAGTATTCTTTTATTTTATAAATAAATATACAGAGAATTTCTGAGAACTGAGATTTATGACATAAAGCAACCCTTTTCCTTTTTAAAAAAAAATTAAAAACATTTTTAATAACAAAAATGAAAGGTACACCTTGAACAAGTAAAATATTTTAGAGGTGTATAAAAAAAGTTAATGATCTTTCTTTCCTCCTATTTCCCCATTTCCTTGTCTCTGAGGAATCAATTGGTGGGTCCTTCTAGCACCTTTTGGAAAAGCTTTTCAGATCCACTCTCTCTTTGCATCCAGCTGAATGAAGTCCCTGGTCAGGACTGTCTATAGACACTCAGGAGTTCCTGGGTTGACAGATGGGTGAGGCCCGGTCCCTGGAAAGGGGAACTTGGAGACAGAACCCAGCACTGCCACCAACCAGCTGGGGCCCTGGGCATGGTGCTTAACCTCTCTGAACCTCAGTTTCCTTGCCTGTGAAGTGGGATGATGAGTTCCTACCTCAGGGGCTTGTTGTCAGGACTGCAGTCCATACGCGTAAAGCAGGTGCCCCAGCACGTGGCGGCCACTGCAGTCATTACAGGTGAGCACAGGTGAGCTCCGGGCGTTGCATTATCTTGCCTGGCTGCTCTTCCTCACCTGCTCCCTGGCAGGCTTGGTTACATGGGCCCTCAGGACCTTCCTGTCTGTCTGCACTTCCCCTCCACTGGCCCTGACCTGTGTCCTTTGCACTGCCCTCTGGGCTCAGATCCCAGGCATCAGGGCCATCCAGCCCTTGGGCCCCCTCACCCCACAACTCACTCCTCTCTGATGATGGGAAAAGTTACTGTCTTGCTGCTCAGTTGTGGGCGGCAAAGTCAGGAGTGGAAGCCACGGCCCTAACCCCTGCTCCACACTGAGGTCATTCATACAGAGTGGCCAAGCCACAGCTCCCTTTGAAGGGCCCTTGAAGCAGGGCGGAAAGACGGTTTATCTGCTCTGTGAACACTGGCCGCCCTCCCGAGCCCAAGGGAACTCTTGAAAGGCCTTATGCTGAGACCAAGAAGGGACACCAGGGGGCGCTCCGACTACCTGCAACAGGAAAACCTTTCTGCTTGAAAGACTGCTCTGAACAGTGGCTTGTTTCTGCCTCCTATCCTGGGTGACCCCAGTGACCTTTGCTCTAAGAAAACCTGATAGTGGGGGAAGAATGATACTGGGGGGCTTACAGACTCAGACACTGCTGGGTTTGAATTCTAGCTCCACCATCTACCAGCTGTACGATCTTGGTCAAGTTCCCTCACTTGTGGGTTCCACTTTCCTGTCTGTGGGATGCGGATGATGATACCTCCCTCACCGATGATGTGTGTGGAGTGCCCAGCACAGTGGGCATGAACATTTCCTACACACTGATCTATTGCTTACTACAGGTAGACGTAACGGAGCCCAATTTAAACTGGCTCCCCTTTCCTCCCTGCCCTCCAGAATCACACTTCACTTCTCTGGGCTTCAGTTTACCTTGGGTAAAATGGGGTGCTGTGTAAGAACCTTTTCAGCCTTGGGCTGGGGACTGCTCGATTGCAGAGGGTGGCATAGCGGGGGGTTCTGTCTCCATTTCAGAAGGAGAGGCCTGAGGCTCAGAGAGGGCAAGACACTTACCCAAAGTCATCCAGCACTGTTGAGACAGGGCAGCTGCCTCTGAAGGCACAGCTGGGTGGGACTTGCTGCAGTACCGTAGGGCAAAGGAGACGGAGGCGGGTGGTGTGAGCTGGAGCAGTCCCAGAATACTTCCTAAGGAGCCTCAAAGGATGGGAAAGATTTGGATTGGCACGTCTCAAAGTGGGTTTTGTAGAACACTTGAGCTAGAGGCAGGATGTGGTGGAGAAAAGCGGTTCTTGATTCCAGGTAGGGCAATGGTGTGTAAAACAAAAGGCAGGCAGATATATTCAATGTAGAATTTGCCAGAGCCTTTATTATGCTCATGTGCCTTGTGTAACAGTCAGGGAAGGTGAATACAGAGCATTCCTTAGGCTTATTAGATCATGGAACTCTTTCCTTGCAGAATATCTTAGGGGACTAGGGTGCCATAGAACATCTCTTGGGAAATATTGAGTTTGAGAAAGGAACGTTTGCAGTCCTTTGATCCAGGGAAGTGGCTCCAGGGGTCTTTGTTAATGGAATATGACATTTAAAGGGGTGGCAGCGAGATGCAGTGGGTAGGGAATCTGTCACTTTTTAGCTGTGTGGCCTTGGACAAATTCTGTTTCTGAACCTCAGTTTCCTTCTTTGAAATGGGCATAAGAATGTTCCAGTCTTAAGCAAGATAGTGGGTTGAAAGTCCTGAGTTAACTGAGAATCACTATGTTGCTGGAAGGCCACTGGTCTAGAGGCCAGAACTGCCCTTACCTCAATCCTTTCCCCTTCCCCCATATCTGCTTCCCTGGACCCTCTCCCCTTGACTAACGCACGCTGTCTCCTTGACCTGACAGAAAGGAGGCGTGGCATCGGGATTCAAGCATGTGGTACCCAATGAGGTGGTGGTGCAGAGACTCTTCCAGGTCAAAGGGCGGCGTGTGGTCCGCGCCACTGAGGTGCCCGTGTCCTGGGAGAGCTTCAACACTGGCGACTGCTTCATCTTGGACCTGGGCAATGTGAGTCCTGCCTTGCCCTTTCCTAGGGGTTACTGAGGAGCTCCTGGTCTGGCCAGGCCTGACTCTGGGGATGAGGATACACCCACATGAATAAATACATAGACACGAGCAGGGCAAACCACAGGGACCTACAGGCCCCTGTGCACTGTACATGAGTCAGACAGAGACCCAGGTACAGACATTTCTGGCATGCACAGACTCCCACACGTGGAGACTCAAGCTTGCCACATACAGACCTCAAGTATGCACCAGGTGCATAGTGTCCTCGGACTTTGATTGACATATAGACTTTCCTGAAACTTTCTGTTCATATGCACATCTTGTGTACCTTTTTACTTGTAGTCATTCACTTATAAATATATGGCAGGCATGGACAAAAACTATAGGCTCTTACCCACCGGGCATGGACACGTGCACCATAATGAATGCCCACACACATAGACTTGGGTGTGTTGTTCGGGGTCCCCCATGTGTATGTCATTCATGTAGTTGCCCATGTGTGTTGTATATGACAATGTGTGTGAGATGCACTTACCCAGGCCCACCTTATAGATATGTGATGCTTTGTACACATTTACCTCACAAATCCATGTGAACACAGACATGCAAATGGACGTGGCCAAGCATCCTACCCCAAACCTCATATGCATATGTACCTGTGGCATAATGTCCATGCAAACACAGGCTCACACTGACTTAGTGTAAGCTGTTTGTTGAAGTATAGTAGGCACACAGGAAAGTGTGTGAATCCTGAGGGTACAGCTCTATGGATTGCACACTGTGAACACGTCCATAAAACACCCAATCAAGAAACAGAACCTCGCCAACCCCTGTTTCCCTCTTCCAGTCCCTTCACTCCAAGAGCAACCATCATCCTGAACGTTCTCAGTAGCATAGATTAGTTCTGCCTGTTTATGAGCTTTATAGACATAGAACCTTACTCTTTTATGTCTGACGTCTTTTGCTCAGCATTACATTTCTGAGAGTCATCCATATTGTTACATTTAGTTGTAGATTGTTCATTCTTGCTTTCTAAGGTTCAGTTGTGTGGGTGTACCCCAATTTATTTAGGCTTTATGATGTTGATGGACACTTGGGGTGGTTTCTGGTTTGGGGCTATTACGAGTAGTGCTACTTTGAACATTCTTGCACAGGCCTTTTGGTGGATATACGAATGCATTTCTGTCTGGTATATTCCTAGGAGTAGGATTGCTGGGTTGTAGGGTATAAGGTATATTGAGCTTTAGTAGCTATGGCTGAATGGTTTTCCAAAGTGGTTGTACTAATTCACATTCCCATCAGCAGGCAAACATTTTTGTACACATTCTAGATGTAGTTGTACCTATGAAAAAAGACATATCCCTAGACATGCACTCACATCCCCTGGTGTGCAGGGATAACACTCATTGTACTTGGATAATGCACATGTGCAAACTTTGCCAGCCCTCACCTGGGCAAGCACAGAACGAGGTGAGCTTGCATATACCCCACAGTGTCCTACCAGCCCTGTCACTGGGCAGGACTTATACGAAGGCTGGGGCACTGACTTACTGGGGTCTCTGTCTTCCAGGATATCTACCAGTGGTGTGGTTCCGGCAGCAGCCGATTTGAAAGACTGAAGGCCACGCAGGTGTCCAAGGGCATCCGTGACAACGAGCGGAGTGGCCGGGCCCAAGTGCACGTCTCTGAGGAGGGCGCCGAGCACGAGGCGATGCTCCAGGTGCCCATGGGGTGCAGGGTGGGGTGGGCACGGACAGGCTGCTTGTGACTTTCGTCCATTCAGTCGGCTATTTGAGGTGAATTTGAGGAAGGAATAAGTTCTGTCCCCCAACCCCAAGACTTTTCCCACTGAGCCTGAATGCTTTAGGGATGGGGAAGATCAGCTTCCCTGGCCATTCCCAGACTCCCCTGGGGGTGGGGCTGGAATCCCAGGACAGGTACATGTGAGAGTGTGAGCCACACCTCCTGAAGGGGAGGCCAGGTCCTGGCAGGAGCTGAGGAAGAGGATCTTCCACCGTCCCCTGAGGCCAGCGTGGTGCTGGAGCGAGGTTAGAAAGAGGCCACTGGGACCCAATCCCCTTTTTCCTCCCCTGACTATTCCTTGCACTGTGTGGCCCGTTTAGTCAGCTGCATGATGAGATTCCAACCATTGTGCTTTGAGGACATATCAATAGAGGCAAGGTTCACCATGCAAAGGAGGAGACCATAAGCTCTGTTCCATGCCACTTGGCTCCTGCTTGTCTGGGGGCATCCAGTTTCAGTCTTTGGAAGGAGCAGAAGGGTGATTGTTGTGGGGAGGAGCCTGGACATCAACGAAAGCTTGGGAGGGACAGTAGCCCGGGCTGTTAAGGCTGGAAAGGCCCAGAATGGAAGAGTGAAAATCGGCTCAGGAGTCATAGGGATTGAGGTTCAAATTCTGACTCAGCCACCCAGTAGCTGTGTGGGTAAGTGACTTCATCTCTCTGGACCTCAGTTTCCTCTTGCGTAAAATGGGAGTGATAATCTGTGTCTCCTGGCGTGGATGCTAGGATGAAGTGAGATCTTTTACAAGCATGTGGTGCAAGGTGTTCAGTAGCTGTAGTTAGAAGGTAGATTGGATATCTGAAGGGCTGTCCCAGAGGCAGAGGAGCAGAGGTGTTCTGGATTCCAGGAGACAGGGAGGGGAAGGCTCTTAATAGGCAGATCTGGTTGGTCCCCACACATAGGAGGTGTGTGAGCAGAGGCAGGACATCTGTGGAGGGGATAGCACCCTGCGTGGAGGGGTCCTGTGGATGCCTGTGTGGTCCCTACCTGCCTGGGGGGCTCACTCAGGAGCCCAGGCCCCTCCCTCATGGCCACCCTTTCTCTCCATCTGTCTATCTCCTGCAGGTGCTGGGCCCCAAGCCAGATCTGCCTGCAGGTACCGACGACACAGCCAAGGAGGACGCGGCCAACCGCAAGCTGGCCAAGCTCTACAAGGTGAGCCCCAGATGTGCTGTCCCCCGGGTGTGGTGGGGTCAGGACAGGGAGGCAGGAGGCCTGGTCTTCCCCAGCCCCACTATGGAGGGACCTTGAGCAAAGCACCCCTTCGGGGGGCCTGGGCTCTCTCAAGCCTGCAGTGGACAATCATGTGCTTCTTTGCCTTCTTGCACTAAGGATAAGAGAGGGCAATAAACTCCAGACATGTCTGTGTCATGTTCACATGTGGGATCTCTCTCTCTCTCTCTCTGGGTTTCAGTTTCCTAGTCTGGAAAGTGGGAAGAAAAGCAGAAAGGTCAACTTTGCAGGATTTTTGGGAGTTCACCGAGAAAACTGATGGGAAAATATCTTAAGAAAATACTAGGGGGAAGATACTACAGAAACGGTGTATATGTGTGTGGGGTTGCAGGTTATGGTTAATGACTTTATTTATAATTTTTTCCTCATGATTTTTACAACTGAATTGAGGTTTATCTTGAGCTAAAGAACTCTTGGCTGAGCTCTGGGATAAAGCCCAATTATACTCATATTGTGCCCAAGGCTTATTTGTGGTAAAACAACAACAAAATTGGGGTGCAGAGTCCCATCACCTCCAAAGAAAAACCACATTATTGGCTTTTTTTCTGATTATAAAGTAATACGTGTTTATTGTAAAAAAAAAAAATAGTGAGCAATACTCAGGAGATAACCAGTATTATTTTAAAAATGTGTTTTAATTGCAAAAGTGACAATACTCAACTTAAAAATCATCTCCTCCTCACCCTCTTCGTGGGTACCGTGGTTACATTGTTCCCATTTTGGTGAAAGAACACAGCTTTGTCCAGACCCATCTTTCTGTGCCTAATTACTTTTCCATCTCTACTTTATATAACTGGATCCAAACTGTTCATGCTGTTCTGTGGCCTTCTTTTTTCCGTTCAACATGGTCTGGAATATCTTTCTGTAATAAAAATCTACGTGGCCCTTAATAACAGCTATATAATATTCTATTTTATGAATGTAAGAATTTAAGCAGATCCTAATTGATGGACATCCTAACATGACACAGACATGTGTGGAGTTTATTGCACTCTCTTATTCCACTCATTGCAGTTGCAAACAGTCCCTTCTGGTGCACTTGTGCTAAGTACAGCAGAGCATTAGGGCAACTTCCTAGACGTGGAATTGCTGGGTTGCAGAGCGAAGAATGAGTCAGTGGTGGAAATGACTGGTTCTGGAGTCCGACTGCCCTTATTTGAATCCAAGGTCTGCTACTTCCTACCTGTACAAGTTACTTAACCACTCTGGGCCTTGGTTTCCTTATGAGTGAAATGAAGATAGTACTCTCACATGCAAGCATTAAAAGAGTTCTGTAATCCTGTGTTATATCAATTGCTTAGAACAGTGCCTGGCACATAGTAGTAAGTACTCAATTAGTGTGGAGCACATTATTTAAAGTTCTGATACATGTGATTCGACTGTGCTCTGGAAGAGCTCCCAAATTACCCTCACCAGGGATTTGAAGGTGCCTGTTTACCCAGAGCCTTGTCAACATTGGATATTGTCAATCTTTTGAATTTTAACTAGTATGCTACACTTTTTTTTAAGTAAAATGAACTTTTTATTTTGGAATATTTTTAGGTTTATAGAAAAATTACAAAGGTAGTACAGAAAGTTCCCATACACTGTTCACCCAGCTTCTTCTTAACATCTTAACACAATCAGATACATTTGTCAAAATTAACATCGGCTCAACACTATTAATTAAACTACAGACTTTGTTAGGATTTGCCCAGTTTTTCATTCCAGGTTCCAATCTGGGATACCAGCTTGAATTTAGCTCTCTTCTCTTCTCTTGTCCTTTCCTTTCTGATGAGGTTGAATACCTTTTCAGCAAACTCCTCAGTTCTTCTCCTGTGCCACCTGTGTTCCTGCATTTTATTCTGCCTTCCCTTCCATGTGCAGTTTCCGTGTTACCCCTGAGTGTAGGTCTGTAGATGTGGTTCTGACAAAGCAGAAAAGGACAAAGAAAGCCTACATGGGCTTGGGGACGAGAGCCCAGGTGTTACTCTGCAGGTGTTACTCTGCAGACGCTCACATGCCAGCTCCCTCTCCCTCATCCCCTCAGGTCTCCAATGGCGCAGGCACCATGTCGGTCTCCCTTGTGGCTGATGAGAACCCCTTCGCCCAGGGGGCCTTGAGGTCAGAGGACTGCTTCATCCTGGACCACGGAAAGGATGGGAAAATCTTTGTCTGGAAAGGTACTGGGGACAAGGGAAGGGTCCCACCTGGCCTCTAGGACCTTGGGTGAGATCACCTGTAGCTTCCAGGAACCCAGCTCCTGGGCAGTATAGAGTGTGTGTTGGAGGCACCCTGGAGCAGCGGAAATCAGGAGTCTTAGGCTAATGCCTTGGCTTTGCAATTGACATGCTGTGTGATCTTGGGCATTTTACTTACCCTCTCTGGGCTCAGATTCCCTATCTGGGCTAAAATTAGTGTTTCCCAAGTGTGTTACAAGACCAGTTCTCTGAGGGGTTAATTGACATCATGTAAAAATGATGTAAAAAGCATCTAGCTCTATGGTCAAATAAATTCATGGCCAACGGTGGATTAAATAATGCTAAACAAGTTTGTTTATTGTAGGACTTTTAACTTGTTGAAGTGCATTGGGGCTTTTCATGAAGAGGATCTGATTTAGGAAATGCCATGCTAGAAGTCCACGAACTCTTTGAGGAATGTTGTGGGAGGCTCTTGGAAACCGTTGGCCCAGGTGTTTCTGAGAGGCCCTGAGATGTTTTGAGAGGGCCCATCAGTATCCTCCCCTGACGCCCTAAGGCTAGTCATGAGGAAGAGGACAGAGGGAGGAGGCAGTGAGTGGACAGAGAGAGAGAGAGAAGGGGATATTATTATTATTACTAGCCTTCAGGCCCAGGGCCAGCTGGCCTGGGTCTTGGCCTTGGCAGTGAGAAGGCTGGGGACCGAGGGCTGGCACTAGCTGCCGGGAGCTCACCTGGCATGGGGATGCTCTCAGGGCTGGGACAGACTTGAGGCTGCGCAGTGGGAAGGAGCCCCCACCCTGAAGAGGGGGGCCTGAGCATGTAGCGGGTGGGCTTCGGTGTCGACAGGGCAGGATCTGAATCGAAGCTGTCCCACTTGCTGAGTGACCTTGGTCAAGTCATTTAATCCCTCTAAGATCCAACTTTCCTTATATGTACATGAGAACAAGATAATAATGAGCTTTCTCACATAAGACTGTTGTGTGGATTATGTGGAATAATCTATGTGTAGTTCTAAGCCCGAAATACATGCTCAGTAGACAGACCACAGCGATGGTTGTGGTTGGCATCATTGGCCAGGAACTCCAGATGGACTCCCAAGAGCTCTAGGAGTGGTCAGCTCTGGGGGTCTCTGGCCTTGGCTGTCTACAGTCTAAGGGGGGGGGGGCACTCCTTTCCCTGCACCGTTGGACGTTAGGATGTGGCAGGGTCCCAGGCCCTTGACTGTCCACCGCCTCCTCTGGCTGCCAACAGGAAAGCAGGCCAACATGGAGGAGAGGAAGGCTGCTCTCAAAACGGCCTCCGACTTCATCTCCAAGATGGACTACCCCAGGCAGACCCAGGTGAGTCCTGGAGGCCAGGTAGGATGGGGAGGGATGGTCCAGTTTGGGGGGATGGGCTGGGGTGGGGTGGGCATTCCACCCTTAGAGTAGTCGGGGTATCTGAGGGTGTCTGAGCCTCAGATACCCCCGAGGACCCCTGCTGGGCTACCCAGCCACATCCTGCTCCTCCCCCACCCCTTCCCAGGTCTCGATCCTTCCCGAGGGTGGTGAGACCCCGCTGTTCAAGCAGTTCTTCAAGAACTGGCGGGACCCAGATCAGACAGATGGCCTGGGCTTGGCTTACCTTTCCAGCCACATCGCCAACGTGCAGCGGGTGCCTTTCGACGCTGCCACCCTACACACCTCCACTGCCATGGCCGCCCAGCATGGCATGGATGACGACGGCACAGGCCAGAAACAGGTACCTCCAGGGGTTGGATGGGCATGTCCAGGCTCCTGCTTTGCTGCCTCCTGGGCACATCTGGCCCATGCCCTGCCTCCTGCTCCCCTGAGGATGTTTCAGCTTTCAACCACAGTTTTGGTAGATGAGATTCTTTGGTGTTACTTATTTTTCACGTCCAGCGTGCTCTGGGCACCTACTATGTGCAAAGCCCAGTGCCATGTGTCTCAGACCCCACCCTGCCTCCAGGAGTGCCTGGTCTGGGTGGGGAGGTGACCACAGCCACAGCGGATTTCTCAGCCCTGTGGGAGCACAGGGGATTGCAGGAACACAGGAAGGGCAGTGGGGGTGCCTGGTCAGGGCAGCCTGCACGGAGACAGGGACCCTTGGGTTGGGTCTCAGAGTAGGAGTAGGAGTTTGCTGCTGGGGAAGAACAGTGGAGAGTGGTGGGCATTCCAGGCAGGACTCGCTATGTTTGGGGAAAAGGGAGCTGTCCCAGGAGGCTAGTGCTGATGCACCCTCAGGCAGGGGCCTTGAATGCTGGTTCCAAGGGTGTGGACTTGATCCTCTAGTTAAGAGTTGTCTCTTTTTCTTTTTTTTTAAAGCATAAATGTGACAGGCTGAGTTCTGTGCTTTAGAAACTTGCTGTGAAAATGGGTCAGAGACAGGAAAATGAAAGTAGAGAGCCCATGAGGTGGTTGATCTAATAGTTTAGGGGAGGGAAGACGATGACTTTGAGGCTGAGAAGGTCACAGTGGAGAAGGGAAGGGGGGAGTGGGGTTCAGAGATGTTTATGAGGTGGAGCCCACTTCAGGCAAACATTGATTCCGTCCCTAATGATAGCAATAACAAAAGCGTTAATTTTCATTTATTGTTTTTGTCATCGGTAGCAGTATTATTCATTCATTGCTTTAGTAGATGGGGAGGATGCAATGAAAATATTTAGGGTGGGCAGTGTGGGAAGAGCCCTGACAGCCTGGCCGTGCGACCTTGGGTGACTTAAGTAACCTCTTTGAGTCTCGCTTTCTCACCTGTAAAATGGGGCTTCATCCCTCTCCATCACCTTCGAGAATGTTCAAGATCCAGAGATTCTAAGATTCTGTTTCCTGGGACTTGGGGGACTCAGTGTCTCTGCAGCACCACCAGGTGGCGCTGCAGGGCCTCGTGACCACTGGGGAAAAAGTGGCGTCACCGGAGCTCTGCAAGAAAACCTGCCAGCAGGGGTCATTCTAAGGTCACCTAGGAATGGCCCTGCCTCTGGAGGTGGCCTATGAAATCCACACAGTTCAATCATGATACAGATATTGGTAACATTAGTAATATAATAATAATAATTATAATAATAAGAGTGGCTGCCCCTGTGCTGGACTTTATGAATAAACTCATTTGAGCCTCACAACAAGGCTTTGAGGTAGGTACTATTATTATCCTCATTTTTCAGATGAGAAAGCTGAGGCTCAGAGAGGTGAAGCAAGTTGTCCCAGGTCACAGGACCGCTAAGGGGGTGGAACCTGATTTTGGGTCTGTGTCTGGCTCTTAACCCTCCCTGTGCTGCATCCGTCAGGAGCTGCCTTGATGTGCAGGGAAGGGCAGGGTGGGGCAGGTGTATGGTGTGAGGACCCAGAGCAGGAAACCTGGGATTGAGTCCCAGCCCGGCCTCCTAGTGGCTCTGTGATTTGGGTGAATTATTTAACCCTAGTCTGAGCCTAAGTTATAAAAAGCTTGTCCCATGGTCCGACCACGATCCACCATGCTGCCGTTTCCCAGCTGGGCTGAGTTGTGGGGTGGGGATACCACACAGTGTCTGACCCCAGCTTTGCTCCAAAGATCTGGAGAATTGAAGGTTCCAGCAAAGTGCCTGTGGACCCTGCCACGTACGGGCAGTTCTACGGAGGTGACAGCTACATCATTCTGTACAACTACCGCCATGGCAACCGCCGGGGACAGATCATCTACAACTGGTGAGGGCCTGGGGCCGTGTGGTGTGTGTCGAGCGGAGCGTGGGGGCACTCGTGGGCCCTGAGCGTGGCAGCGAGGGGGGAAGGAGCAGGACTGAGGGATGTCTGAGGGTGTGAGGGCCAGCACGGGATCACCACCCCCCAGTGGGAAAGACTGTCATCCACAGGGCAACACCACTTGTCTTATTTCTCCAAACAACTTTTAAGCTATTCTTATCAAAATATTACACTTCCATTGTAGGAGATACGGTCAATGGGAAGAAACAAACAAACAGAACGTTTCCTACGAGTCCATGCCAAGGACTCTACACACTGGGGTTTATCCTCCCACATACATTTTGTAATTAAAAAATTATTTCAAAAATTCTTTTAAAAACAGAGAGAATACATTCACATGGTTCAAAAATCAAAACAAAACAAAAAGGTATTTATTGAGAAATCTTATTCCCACTCCTGTCCCTCTCTACCCCATTCTCCAAACCCTGCCCCTTTATGGGTAACCTCTTTCATTAATTTCTTGTATATCCTTCCGGTAACCTTTATGCAAATATAAGCAAACATGACTCCATGTTCCTAATTCTCTCCCTTCGTTACATAAAAGAAAGCATCCTGTGCGAGTTGTGCTGCACTTTGCTTTTCTGACTCAGTTCTTCCTGGACATCAGTCTATGTCGGTACATAGAGAGCTTCCTTGTTCTTCATCTTCCTTTTTTTTTGTTTTTTACAGCTGCATAATATTCCTTTGTGTGGCTATACTGTAGTTTACTTAAGAAATTCCTTGCTGAGGCATACCTGGGTTGATTACAGTCTTTTGTTGCTATTATAAGCATTGCTGTGATTAGTAACCTTGAACAAACATCATTTTGAACACGTAAAGAAATATCTTTAGGGTAAGTTCCCAGAAATGGGATTGCTGAGTCAAAGAGCAAATGCCCTTGTCATTTTGATAGATAGCCCCCAATTTCCCTTGATAATATTTGTTGCATTTTACATTCCCACCAGCAACATGCGAGAGTGCCTGTTTCCCTATAGCCACGCCAGCGGACTGTGTTGTCAAACTTTTGGATGTTTGTCAACCTTATAGTTTATAAAATAGTGTCTCAGTGTACTTTTAATTTATATTTCTCTTATTATATGGGCTCAAACTTTTTGTTTGATTATTGACTGTTGGATTTCTTCTTTTTTAAAGCTTTTTATTTTGAAATAATTTTAGACTTCCTGAAAGTTGCAAAAATAGTACAGACAGTTCTTGTATATCTGTTACCCGGCTTCCCCTATGTCCACATCTTACATAACCATAGTACAGTTAGTAAAACCAGGAAACTACCATTGGTACAATACTATTTACTAATCTTTAGATGTTTCTTGAATTTCACTGGTTTCCCCACTAATGTCCTTTTTCTGGGCTAGAATCCAACACAGGATCCCACATGGCACTTACTCATCATGTCTCCTTATACTCCTTGAATCTGTGACAATACCTCAGTCTTTCTTCTTCCTTTATGAGCTTCACACTTTTGAGGGGTACTCGTCAGTTATTTTGTAGAATGACTCTCAATTCAGACTTTTAAAAGCAACTTAAAAATTTTTTTTTACTAGACAATACATGCACATGGCACAAAATTCATTAAGAAGGCTTTTTTAAAAAGTGAGCTGCATCAACACACTGATTTGTCAGATTTTATTTACTTACACAGATAACATATTGGTTATGGGAAATTTAGATGATATAGGAAGAGGTAGGATGGAAAGCCTAAATCCCCCTAAATCTCCCCTGTAAGTGCAATCACCACTGACATTTTTGGTGAACATCCATGTAGACCTCTCTGCACGTGTCCACATGAGGCTAAATCAACTGATGTCTTTTCCTACGACTGGGCTCATGTCACACTTGCTATTCTCTGACCTGCCTTTCCACCTAGAGAAATGTGCTGGCCACTTTTCTCCACCTCAGATTTGAGTCTCAGAGCACCTTCTCTTGTTGTTACCCAGCCAGTCCCCTGTGGGGTACATTTAGGATAAGGAAATCCATTCGTTGTGCCTGATCTATGTGAGAAGGCAAGATGCTAAGCCTAGAGTGCGTGTGTTGGTTTGGTTCTGGCTTTGGTAGCTCTTGAGAGTCCCTTTCTGTGTCTGTCTCAGTTTCATTACCTGTAACAGGGAGATCTGTGGGTTTCTCAGGCACAGGGCAAGAGAGAGGCTCTGGGCCCTGTGCAGACCTCAGTGCCGAGTGTCACTTCCTTTCCCAGGCAGGGTGCCCAGTCTACCCAGGATGAGGTCGCTGCGTCTGCCATCTTGACTGCCCAGCTGGATGAGGAGCTGGGAGGTACCCCTGTCCAGGTGAGCCCCACCCACTGCCTTGTCCATCTGTTCACCTATCTGTCTGACTGTCCATCCATCCATCCTTCCATCCATGCCATAGATATTTATGCGGGGCTCCCATGTGCCCGACACTGTGTGTGCAACCATGGACACATAGACATCACCCCTGCCCTGATGGGCTTTATAGTCTCGGGGGGAGATAGACATTCAACAAACATGCACATTAATGGATGTATGATCACACACTGTGATGGATGCAGTGAGTGAAATGGTAAGACACTGTGGAGAGAGATGCAGGAGAGGCAGTGTGACTGAGCAGCTAAGGGGATGGACGTGGAGCCAGCTACTTGGGTGTGAATCCTGTCCTCACCTCTGGGCAACCTTGGGCAAGTCACCTCGCCTCTCCATGTCTTTGTGTTCTCAAAATGGGGATAATAGTACCATCTCTCAGGATTGCTGTGAGGATTAAGAGTTAACATTTTGAAAGCCATGCCTGGCATATAATAGGCCCCTCCCTTATCTGTGTGTGTTAAATATAAGGAAGGATCTAATTGGATTAGAAACCCCCTGCCCCGCCTCCAGGAAGGGACTCTTCACCTGGGGTCTAATGGATGTGTAGGAGTTGGCCAGGCAAAGAGTGAAGGAAAATACATTCCAGGTAGAGGTAAGAGTATGTGCAAAGGCTCGGAGCTGGAAGGGGGCAATTGGGTATTAAAATGCCATGATATGAGGTTGGAGAGGTGCTCAGAGGGGTTCAGAGTCCACGGTGAGGATGTTTACCTTGATCCTGAGAAGAACAGGAGTTGCTGAGTGGTAAATCTGAGGTGTAGGGGTTTCTGGTTTAGAAGGTCGCTCTGGCTACGGTTGGGGTACTGGAGGGCAGCAGAGCCAGATCGTGGAGATGTGGGGGAGGCAGACAGGGACTGTGCTTCTCCATCCTACCCTTGGAGTGGGCAGGGCTCTAGATTTGGATTTGGGGCTGGCACCTTCACCTTTGACCCTGGCAGTCTGGGTGCTGGGCACTAAGTGAGATGATGGCTGTCTTAGCTCACCTCATGCCCACAGCAGCCTTGGCAGTAGCATCCTTAGCCGCATCTTATAGAGGTTGAGGCATGTGTCCAGGTTCTCGCTGTCAGGGTGGAGTTGGGATCTAAGCCCTAACCCAGCAGTGGTGGGTCATGGTGGGAAGTGACCACAGTATACTCAACACACACGTGAGGTTATCTTCTGGCTTAGCCAGCTGGGGCCACAACTCGAATCTGAAGTCAGATGGGCACACAGGGAGGGAGCAGATGTGACCCATCTTGGCATAGATCTTGCCCACCTCCCTCCCACCACCGAGCCCCTGACTGCAGCCTGCCTCTGGGGTGCACTGGCCGTGCAGGGGGCATCTTGCCAGATCTGGAAGGCTCTCTTCTCTACAATCCATCAGCTTTCATGCTCAGGGTTGATGTCACCATTCTGGAAGAATGTCCACGAACAATCCCTGTGCTTCCTTTTAAGGGAATATTTGCAAACATAGGCTTTCCTGGTTCTTGGACCAGACACAGGGTCAGCAAAGCAAGTCCTTGCGGGGGCGGAGCGGGGGAGAGCGGCTGAGGCAGGGCCTGGGGGATCTCAAGCCAGAGCATTGTCTCCAACTTTCCTGGAACTCTGGGTTCCCTGCCCAGCGCCTGTGCGTTGTAGGGTCATGCTCTGCGCCACACACAAAGGATGATGACCTTGTCTGGGGGGTGGCCCAGTGCCACATAGAAGGACTGATACACCCCACCCCAACTTCCCTGACTTGCTCTCCTGCCTCCCTGCCAGAGCCGTGTAGTCCAAGGCAAGGAGCCTGCCCACCTCATGAGCCTGTTCGGTGGGAAGCCCATGATCATCTACAAGGGCGGCACCTCCCGCGAGGGCGGGCAGACGGCCCCTGCCAGTACCCGCCTCTTTCAGGTCCGGGCCAGCAGCGCAGGAGCCACCCGGGCTGTTGAGGTAACAACAGCTCCTGGACCACAGGAGGGACTGGTATCCCCAAAACCTCCCAGGCTCCCAGGGCAGATCTCCAGGGACAGGATTGGGTGGGATTAGGTGAGGAGTTAAGAAGCAGCTTTTGGTACCTTCCTGCTCTGGCAGCAGGACTGTCTGTCTTAGACTCTCCCATTCAAGGATATCCAGTGCCCCTTGCACGCCTTGCATAACGGACAGCTCACAACCTACCATGTCCATCCTATGCGATCTGGACGCAGTTCCTGATTCCATTCCAGTTGGCTATGGTCCCTTTCATGTTAGAAGGCACAGATCTAGACATAATTCTCCAGAGTGGTCTGAGAAGCCTAGAGGAGAATGGGACCGTCACCTCCTTTGTTCTGGTCACTCAACTTCTGTTAATGCAGCCCAGAATTCTAGAATCATCTTGGCTAATCACAATGCATCAGTGACTCCTGGAAGTCAGCCAAGCCCATCAGTGTCCAGAGTCTGTGTCCTCAGCTCTGATGGGCTGTGTTCCTCCATGTTCCCACCTAAGAGCTAGTCTTGTGGCAGGGTCTCCTGGGCTGTGAGGAGGGGGCTGAGGGCTTTTTGTCTGATTCCTAATTAATGGAGCATCGCCCTCCCAGATCATCCCTAAGGCTGGCGCACTGAACTCCAATGATGCCTTTGTCCTGAAAACCCCCTCAGCCGCCTACCTGTGGGTGGGTGCAGGAGCCAGCGAGGCAGAGAAGACGGGGGCCCAGGAGCTGCTCAGGGTGCTTCGGGCCCAACCTGTGCAGGTGGCTGAAGGCAGTGAGCCAGGTAAGAGCTGGGGTGGGGTGGGGTGGGGGGTGGGGACTGCAGCTGTTAGGGTTTCCTTCTTTCCTTCTGCTTAGGGGGTCTGTATCCTCACCCTTCCCCAGTGCCTTTCCCTTTAATGTGTGTTAAATAAAAGTGTTTCTATGGTCAGTGAGGGGGGCTCTCCAGGCATTAAAGAAAGGAGAGCTCGGTGTGGGCTGGGGCAGTCAGGGAAGGCTGCAGGAGGAGGCGGTCACTTGCTAGGAAGCCTTGGAAGAGGGTAGGTGGGGGTAATAGCATCAGAAGGGTAGTGGTCTCTCTTAATCTCTGGAATCTCCTGGATAGAAATGCCACAAGCCTGCTCTGTTTCCAGAACATCGGTCAGGAACATCTTCCTCATGCCAGCCCTCGGGCTTTCTGCTGTTTCTTTGCACCCTTCCCTTCTGCTTGATGCTTAGTGGACATGGGGAAGAGTAACTTGGTCTAGAGCAGCTCTGTCCAGTAGAAACTTCTATGAGGATGGACACGTTCTACATCCGCCAGCTCCCATTTGGTGGCCACTAGTCACATGTGCCTACTAAGCACTTGAAACGTGACTAGTGGGAATTGGTGGGAATGAGGGGCTGAGCTTCGGATCGAATCTGACTGTAAGGAATTTAAATTTAAATAGCCACACGTGGACAGAGCAGGCGTTGACAGCAGGTATAGTAGGAAGAGTGTGGGATAAGAGTCAGATGGGATTTGCATCCTGACTTTAACACTTACTAGCTGTGTGACTTTGAGTGAGTTGCTCAACCCCTCTGAGCCTTAGACACCTCATTTGCTGAGTGCAGATAATTATCCCTGTTCCGCAGCGCTGTCGTCAGCCTCAAGCCAGAAGTCGTCCTGGCTGTGCGTCTCCTGCCAAGTCTGCCCTCCCTGGGCCTCCCTTTCGTCACCATCAGTTTCCCTCGGGCCTCTCCTCTCTTGACCCTGTGGGATTTTAAGATGGAGGGAGAGGGTGGAGAGCAGTTGGTTGGGCTTAGCAGGGCTTGTCCCAGGGTCTGATGAGAGGTGCCAGGGTGGCAGTGGCATCCCTCGGAAACGGGTGTGGCCTCCCCTCACAGACGGCTTCTGGGAGGCGCTGGGCGGGAAGGCTGCCTACCGCACGTCCCCACGGCTGAAGGACAAGAAGATGGACGCCCACCCTCCTCGCCTCTTTGCCTGCTCCAACAAGATCGGACGTTTTGTGGTGAGCCCCTGTGGAGGTCACACCCCTGCTTTCCCTGCGGGACGAGGGTTCCTGGCGGCCCGGCGGCAGCCGGGGCAGGGAGAAACAGTTCTGATGGCACAGCCCAGAGGCAGGAGCTGCTAGTGGGGACTGGCTCTGCAGCTCCCTCATGGGGGTGCAATAGAGGAAGCCCAGCAGGGGAGGGAAGGTGTCTTGCCTGTGCTCTTTCATTATCTTCCTTTGCAGATCGAAGAGGTTCCTGGTGAGCTCATGCAGGAAGACCTGGCTACCGATGACGTCATGCTTCTGGACACTTGGGACCAGGTAGGTGAAGGATGCACCAGAGGGAGTGGAGAAGCTAGATGTCAGTTTTAAGATCCTTGCCAGAAGTACTTCAAAGAGGCAGTGTCAGGTGTTGCCAGAAACGTCTCTGGGCTGCTGCAAGTCACTTACCCTTTCTGAGCCTCCATTTCCTCATCTGTAAGAGGGGAGTGATGGCATCTGCCTTGTAGGTACAATCACCTTGAAAACTGCAAAGTACCATATAAATGCAAATCAGATGACCTTCATCATTCCCTCCCAGGCCTCAGGGAAGCGTGAACTCTTACTTTAAATCTGTTGGTAAAGAGAGTTGAACTTAGCAGCATCTCATATGCTGGCATAAAACTGTCCAGTGTCACCTGGAGGTTTTGAAGTGCCTTTCCTGTTTTGGAGGGCTCTGGGCTCTCTCTGCTTCATCTCCTAGGGAAGGCTATTTTGTAGGACTTAGCAGGGAGAAAACGCCATTCATTCATTCAACTAATATTAATTGAGCACCTGCTTTGTGCCAGGCTCTTTGTGTTTTAGATGCTGGGGATAGAGCAATGAATAAAGTGGACATTTCCCTGCCCTCACAGGGCTTACGTTCTCATGGGAGGGGGTGCCAGGTCAATAATCCTTCCTATCAAGTTGGCTTTTCCCAGAGTCATAGGGTTGTAGGGTGGCTGGCCACAAAGGCAAAGATGCTCTTCTACCCATACAGCTGGAATCTCCAGTTAGAATATCAGGACCCAAAATATTTGCAGCTTGAGCCATTCAGCTATTGTCGTTGATTGATCCATTGGCTACTTAATCTGTTAGTCATTCACTCAACCAATATTTACTCAGCACCACTGTCTTCCAGGAAAAATGCTGAGTGCTGGGAATCCTATAATGAGCAAAATAGACACAATATCTGCCTTTGAGGGGCTTCCAGTTTAGTAGGGAGCACATTTGGAAATAAGTAAGAGTAACCAAGTCTCATATTTTATTGTCTAATGCCTTTTTATCAATGGCAGCTGCTCTTTAAAGTAATATTTTGGGTGTTAAATCAGCTGAATAGATTTTTATCTGTAACAAGACTTGTAAGAAGGCTCAAAATGGTGGTAGTGGTGGTGAGTTGTTTTTATTCCAAGCCTTAGACCCACGTTGGCTAAGACACATGGGCATAGCACATAGTAGACTCCCAGTGCATATTTGCTGGATGAATAAATGAGGGAGAATATGTTTGGCCACTCATGTGTTGAACAAATAAATGCCTTTGAAGGGATAATTCATTATCCTATAATTTAGAAAGGAATCTCAGACTCAAGGCCTGATGGCACCTGGTTGGCAATGTTAATGAGTGAAGTAGGCAGGGATGGGGGGACATGAAGGAGTGGTGGGGTCTGAGGCAAACTGGAACTGCTCAGCTTTGCCCAAGTGAGGGTGAAGGCCCAGATTTTCAGATCCTCCAATTTTTCAAAAGAAGTTAGAAATCTAGATTTTTATGTTATCAATTGGTAACTAAATTTTTTTAAAAAGACATTGCAGGCCAACTTGGGGTGGCAGGTGGGCAAACAAAACATGTTTGTAGGTTGCCAGCTTGCAATCTCTGTTCCATATACTTCTGGTCATAGTCCGTGGGCTATGTCCGTTAGCCGATGGCTTTGTCTAGTCCGACACCTGCACCCTCCCCATTCTACCTCTGGCCATGAATTTGGTCAGCACCTCTCATGTGCTTGTCGTTTCACATCTCACCTCCAGGTCTTTGTCTGGGTTGGAAAGGATTCTCAAGAAGAGGAAAAGACGGAAGCCTTGACCTCTGGTGAGGACCGAAGTCCTTGTGGGTCTGTTGCTTGTGGGCTGGTAGGAGCAGCTTCCTGTACGGGTCCGGGAATTGGCACTGGTGGGCTGAGGACTTCCTCGTCTATGGTCAGCCCTGCCTGGGGTAGTGAAAGAACAGGTCAGAAACCCTGAGGCTTTCTGAAGGAACTGATCTGTTTCAGGGGAAGGAAGGACCAGATAAGAAGCCACTTCAAGTTACCAGAGTACCCAAGGGCTGAACTTGTCAAGGTTTAGATGTCACAAAGCAGATCCCTGGTAGCTGAATAGATTTGATTCGGGAGCTGGGAACCCAAAAGCCTGTTCTTCAATATCTTCCAATAGGGGACAGCAAGAGAAAAATGATAGAAGCTTTATGATGCAGGAAGTGAAACTGTAGCCTTGTCCCTTCCTGTGTTCCTGAGAGGGGCGGTGGAGAACCCATGTGGGTGTCATTGCCTTTAAGGGATGGGAGTCTCCAGTGCAGGGGTGGAGCAGTAGAGAAAGTAGGACCACAAACCATCTTCTCTGGCAACCCCTTCCCTGAATTACCTTCTCCCTGGTAAGGGAGACAGTCACTAAGAATTCCTGGGGTTTCCTTTTCCCACGTGCGTGTCTGCAGCTAAGCGGTATATCGAGACGGACCCAGCTAACCGGGATAGGCGGACCCCCATCATCATGGTGAAACAAGGCTTTGAGCCTCCCTCCTTCGTGGGCTGGTTCCTCGGCTGGGATGACAACTACTGGTCTGTGGACCCCTTGCACAGGGCCATGGCTGAGCTGGCTGCCTGAGGAAGGACAGGACCCACCAATGTCACCGGTCAGTGCCTTTTTGAACTGTCCATCCCTCAAAGAGGCCTTACAGGGAGCAGGGCAACTCGCTGATATGTGTGTATGTGTGTGTGGTTTTTTTTTTTTTTTTTTCTTTACAGTAGCCAAAACAGCCCTGAAAAAATTCAGGGCCCTTGCAAAATTGTCTAAAATGTCTGTGCTTTGGAAATTAAATTCAATAAAAGCTTTTTGAAGTGTGTTAACATAGTGTGGCTCAACTGTTTCCCTATGCGACAGTCCCTACCCAACTGGCAGTAATAGTCAGCCTCTGCCCTGCCTGAGCACATTCTGGTAACTCTGAGAATGCCCAGAGAGGTGCCTCACACGTGCCTGTGAACTGGTAGGTGAGCTACATCCACCCTGTCTGTTAATCCTGGTCCTCCAAGAAGCAGATGCCCAGATGAGATGAGATGTACATAGGTCCTACTAGGGGAAGTACCTGTGTGAAAGGAAATAGGGAGGGAACTGAGGGAGGCTGGGAGAGCCATCGGACCAAGGAGCAAGTCTCGTTGTGGGTGAAGAGGAGAGGGAGAGAAGGTTGGGCGGAAGTACGCTGCACAGTTGTTTAATCCAGGAAGGTTCGACAAAGCTTTCGGGCAGTCCTAGAGCCAAAGTCAAAGTGTTCTTTTTTTATTTAATGGTATGGTCCCATTTTTGTTGTTTTTTATTGTGGAAAACTATATATAACAGAGTATTTATCATTTTAACCATTTGTAAGTGTACAATTAAGTGACATTACATATATTTGCAATGTTGTGTAGCCATCACCACTATCTGTACCCAAACCTTTTTCATAACCCCCAACATAAAGGCCATGCCCATTAAATAATAGTTCCTCATGCTCCCCTCCCCCTAGCCTCTGGTAGCCTGCATTCTACTTTCTGTCTCTATGAATTTGCCTGTTGATGTAAATAGAATCATGCAATATTTGTCCCTCTGTGTCTGGCTTGTTTTACTTAGCATGATGTTTTCAAGATTCAACCATGTTGTAGCATGTATCAGTATTTCATTCCTGTTTGTGGCTGAATAATATTCCGTTTTTTATGTATGTACCACCTCTTGTTTGTCCGTTCATCCATCGATGGACTCTTGGGTTGTTTTCCCCTTTAGGCTATTGTGCATAATGCTGCTGTGAACATGGGAGTACAAATGTCTGTTCGATTCAAAATGTTCTTGAGCCAGAGCCAAAGTCAGCCAACAAAGGAATTGTGTGTCTCCTGTGAGCAGGTGTGTCTTATCTGCCCCCTATGCTTAGCCATCGGGAGGCATGGCCTTGGCGCAATGTGGGATGGAATTCAAAGCCAGCAGCTGGGGCCCTTAGACAATTCTATTCCCTTTAGAGAAATGTGAGGTGCAGTCTCATAGCCACTGCATCCTGTAACACCTGCCTGGACCCTCCTCTCTGCCTCTGGTTCCCACAAGTTAATTCTGCTCCCCAAAGCTATTTGCAGAAATCTCTGCTGCTACAGCTACCATCTCAAGAGCTGCCCCCAGATGCTCCCAATGTCTGCAGTCTTTGGGGTGTGGGAGAGGGACTCTTCTGTGTCCCTGTTTGTCCCCTGGGCCCTGAATCTCTGTTTGTGCTCAGCATGTCACAAAGTCCCTCTTGGATATTTCCACGAACTACTTCAAAACATTTTTTCCATGGAGGCTCTAAAGCAGTCCAAGGAACCTGCTGGAGGACATACCCCATTCCCTCACCTCTATCCTTTGGGTCTCTTCTCACCACGTTTTCCCTTCTCTTGTTCCATGTCACCTCCCCCACTCCATCCCCATCCAAGTTTTGGAGTGAAAGCTCCCATGCATATGACTGTAGAAGAACAGAAACCAGTGTGAGAGTTTAAATGGTGGGGTGTGTGTGTGTGTGTGTTTACGTTGCTGTTTCCAAAGCTGGCTGATCACCCAAACTGCCCAGGGATGTATTTAAAAGCATGGATTCCCCAGTGGCCGTACCTCCAGAGATTCTGATCTGTCGCAGAACTGACAAGGGTAGTGGAGACAGAATTTTCCAAGGAAGCATGGGGGAGGAGGGGAAGTCAGAGGGTGTAGCAAGTACAAAGACAGGGAGCTATGAGGGAGAATAGCCTGCTCAGGGACAAACAGTAGCTCAGAGTGGCTGGAGCAGGAGGCAGGGAGTGTTAGGCCTCTTATCTGAGAGGTGGGCAGGGTCCTTGAATGCCATGCCAAGGGGTCTGGACTTGATCCTGTAATGCCTGCCTTGCCTACCCCCACAGGGTTGCTTTCATGGTCAAAACAATCAACTTGACAAAGTCCTGGAACAAAAGCAGCATTTACCACCTGAAGCTTCTAGGGCCTTCACTAGAGGCAGGTGGAGGCCTGTCTAGACAAATCCAGCTTTACTTCCTGGAAATTTGTGGGAGATAAAATTGCAGGTAAACCTGCCCATGAATTCTTCATTTCAGTTTATACTGGCATTCAAGGGTGTGGCTGAGCCCTCAAGGAAAATTCTGCAATGTTCTGAGAAAGAAAATTGCCTGGGGCATGTGAGTTGCTGACTTCATATTTTTCCCTCAAAGGCAAAATAACAAATCAGGAACAGTATTACTTCAACCACATATTTTATCTTCCTGATAATTTTAGACGTCATCATTTCCTGTAACGGAGAAGTCATTGTGAAATGTATCAAGGAGGGCATCTCTTAGAAAGAGATTGGCTTGGGCTTGGATCCTGTGTCTAATGTTGGGCAATTCAGTTCAACAGATATTTATTTTGTACTTATTTTGTGCAAGGCATTAGAGATACAACACTTAATTTTTTTTTCTGAGCCTCAAATAACCCACCTGCAAGGTAGTAATACTGTATTAATATTTTGCCTGGCTGTATGTGGTGTGATATAGTGGCTAATAGTTTCGGAGTTAGAACTGGGTTCAAATTCTGGCTCTGTCACTTATTAGCGGTGTGATCTTACTTAAGCTCTTGGCAATTTCCATAGCTGCAAAATGGGAATAAGAATAATGTCTACCCACTTAGAATTTTTATGAGGCTTAAGGGAGATAATGCTTAGCACAATGTCTAGTCCACAGTAACTGCTCAAAAATGGTTTAAAAGAAAATTAAAGAGCCTAGCCCTTAGCAGAACCTAGTATATGTCCATGGAGGTAAAGACCCATTGCACCATGGATCAGAAAGGATGTTTTGGCTGTAAGCAGTGGAGAGCCAACTCAAACCAAATTAAACCATAAGCCTACCTCCATGCTCTCATAAATGACAGCTCAGAGTTAAGGGGGTCTTCATGGTTGACTAAACCCAGTGGGTCTGGGTTTCCTGTTGCTTCTTCCCAGTCCGGTAGTGAAATATCTGTAGGCATTCTGGCTCCACATCCATGCATGGCAATGCCTATGGGAAAACAGAAAGGACTGTTTCTAGAAAATTTTTCAGAAAAGGGAGGAGGAACTGCTCCCAAGTCCATAGAAAACCTTTCCTTAGGTCTCAAGAGCCCATATTGGGTCACACAACCATTCCTGATGGAATCACCCATGGGCTAGTTAGGTTCATCCCAGCAGCTCACGGTGAATTCCTCTTCTCCTGAGGTGTGAGCGCTAGTGGGGAGGTATCTGAACAAAGTTAGGGTTCCTAGGAAGGAGGGAGGGGGTAAATAAATGCTGGGCAGACAGGCAGTTTGTTGGAGACTTTTGGGGGCAGATGCTGAAAATAAAAATCATTAACAGTGATGGTTCCTTACTGTCTTGTGGCATCTAGTAATTTTCAGAGGGCTCAATTTCCAGCCAATTTTTTTCCCAGAATTTTTTAGGGAAGACTCGCAGACTACATTATAATTACTAAGTATCTTTCTAAAACCTCAGTTTTAACTGGTTTCAATTTCCTTTCTCACCGAACTCTTCTGGCTATAGGGTGGATTGAAAAGGGCTGCATCCTATTAGCAAGTCTGACTACTTTAGGTAAATCCTAGCCTGACCTGAGCCTGGATTTCCTGTAGACCCAATGTTATCAGTATCACAGTAAGAGACCATCACTAATAACCCCAAAGAATGCAGGGATTTCCCCATGGCCTAGACAGTACAGCCCAGTGAATTATAAGTGGAAATGGAGTAAGATGTGTACAGTGCCTTGCACAGTGCTTGGCACTCAACTGTGGTTCCCTTTGCCTTAGTTCCTACAAAATAAAAACTCTTCAGGTAACTGTATAGTTCTGAAGTTAGAAAGGGTCTTAGAGATGATCGAGTTCAGTGGTTGTTAAGTCTTTGGATAGGCGTGGTAGTGGGGTCAGTGTACCTCCTAAAGTATACAAATCTGTGTTTTAACACCCCTATGTGGAACTTTCAGACAAAGCTCTGAAGCTTCCAACACATTCTCAAGAAGTCTGAGACCACAATCTCCTTATTTTACAGGTGAGGAAAATGAGGCGAGAGGGGATATGACTTATCTAAGGTCACATCGTAAGTTGAGTTGTACAGCAGGAAAAGCGCTCAAGGGCAGTGATTTTCAAACTGGGATCTGTAGAATTCCAAAAGGTGCTTCTGTGATTTTACAAATATTTGATTCAAATTCTATCTTTAAAGTGGTAGCAAAAATTACAGTTACTTAGAAGCAAAATGAAGAAATTAATTGAATGTAGAGCCTGATTTAAGATTGTTAACTCTTTCATAACTTCAATTAATATTATTTTTGGTTTTTGAAACAGCCTCATGGTTCTCATTGATTTACTTTACATTAAGTAAATGTCATAAATGTGAACATAATTTATCTTGGTAAAAGACACTTCACATCCTTTACCAGTGTATGGTTTCCTTTGAAAAAAGGGGTTTGCTGCTAAAAGGAAGTTTGAAAACCGCTGATGAGTACAAAGGGCACTGGGTTCACTATTCACTAGCCAAGTGACCTTGGGAAGGCCTGTTACCGTGCAGATCCCAAGAGATGACATAGTTTAAAAGGCTCAAAGTCCTTGGAACTCTGGTTTCCTCCTTCTCAGGCCAGTGTCTTGTAACATGTTGTGGTTACAAATACCCAAACGATTCCCTTCACTTGTACTGAACTTCAGCTGGATCAGATGGCCCAAAACTAAAGTTTAAGTTTAGGGCCTGCTTGGGTGTGAATGTAAGGACAAATGAACTTTTGACAGTCTTGAAATCTACCTATAAGGTGACTGGTGGTGGTGGTGTGTGTATAGGGTGGTGGAAGCAGGCAGTGTTACATGAAGATACACTGATACACCATAGGAGTCTTTGGCATTAGACAGATCTGGGTTTGAATCCCAGTGCTACTCCTTTCCAACCATGTGACTTTGGCTGTTTTAACCTTTGAGTCTTGGTGTCCTCATCTATAAAATGGAGATAATAAAGTATCTATCTGTCAAGCTATTTTGAGGATAAAATGATAGACTATATGTACAACTAGTTGAGCACAGGGCCAAGTGACTGGTGCACCACAAATGGTAGCCATTAATTCAAGACAGTTCTTCGAAAGTCAAATGTTGCAGGTAAAACCCATTGGTTTTCTCTCATTATTTCCCTCTTTGTAAGTAGAAGGTATGTCTGTGTGATTATCTGGGTGACAGAAGAAGTGGGCTCTTGTCCCATTTGGCAAAGGGAAATGAAGCCAGCCAAAGCTTTGCGGGGGGGACGCATGATCTCAAACTCCCCAGGGAAAATGCATGGGCTGGTACACGAGAGCGAGTCTGGACAGGGGAGATGGAAGATGGACCACTGTGGTCTCTCCCCTTCCTCTGGCCCACAAAGAGCACATGAAGAAGCCAAGGCAGCCAGCTCAGAACTGGAGCATCTAATGTCCCACTTCTGAAAACTAAAATCCACATACACCAAATGCAAATAGAAACAGACTCTCACGCAGAGAAAATTAGCTAAGGTACACACACTTTATTATGTACATTGCTGGAAAGGGAGGCCACTTGATAAAACTCTTGCACTAACACTCTAGTTCTAGAGCTCCTTCTCCCAAGTGATTTAATTTCAACCTATTGGGCTATGAATTCACAAGGCAGAAAGTGAAGGTCATTTGGTATCTGAAGATAGGGAAACTCAAACAACCAAAAGCATGGTTACTTTAAATCTGAGAAGAGATTTTCATCCAAGATATGGGATTTCCTTGTCCTCAGTGGTCAAGGGTGAGCCACCTCACAAAACAGATAAAACTACCATTTTAAAATTCAAAATATAAATGCGACTTGAGTTCCAAGTTGAAATGCTTCATACACCTCTAATAAACTCAGCTAGGAACCACGATAAAAGGCTTTCCAAAATAAGCTTGGAAATGGGGTATAGGAGAAGGGACATCCATCCATATGCTGGGATTGACGGAGTGATTGAGCTGAGGACAGATATGAAGGGTGGCGCTGGGAAAGGAAGCTGCTATTCTTAGACTTCTCTAGGTGAACTCAGAGTCTTGAAGAGGAAGTGTTACAAATGTCACCAGCCAGCTTTCCGTGCCAGTAGGAAGAATGCCAGGTTGCTCAGATTCATGGGCATTTGCAAAACAGAAGGTGTTTCCTAATATTACAGACCAAAAAACTGTGGTCCAGAGGGGCTGATCACCTCCCTTTTCAGTATCAATATATATGATAAAGAATGACTAGGCAAATTAAAAAGATCTACATCTATATAGATATCCTAAGTTTGACAGTGTTTGCCCAAGCCCATTAGATATTATTTGCCCAATATATTGTGAATTCCTTATACTACTTAATGAATGGGCTTGTAACCGAGATATTTCACAGCATACAATAGTTAATAGCATGCAGACAGTAAAATATAATGGTTTCCTGAAGATATTTTTAAAAAAGTATTTTAGTCCTTAAGCTATTCAAATGGGTATATAACAACTGCTTATAGAACTTTGAGAAAATTTTACCAAAAAATTAAAGCTATTTAAAACCTGATATTTGAAAATAGGCAAAAGTGAGAAAAAAGCACTTTTGTGACAAATATTTAGCTGGTTTGAAAGACAGACCACAGAGGAATCATTTGCTCATAAAGAAGCCTCCAAGAAGTTAAAAAAAAAGCACATATTATTTTTAAAAGGACCACTACACTAGTGAATTGAAAAGTCTTCAAAAGGATAAGGTAATCTTTTTCATCAATCTTGACCATTTCTTCTAATTCTGACAGGTACAGGCAAGAAAATGCCTATTCCCAAGTGAGGATTATTCTGAAACATTGAGTTTAAAAAGTAAATGGATATTAGGGAAATTTCCTTAATTAAGATTCCCTGGAGGTAAGGCACATATGGCCCAGAAAAGCTGGTTGTAGCATAAGGTCATCACTTTCTGCAAAGCATTTATCCAGCCAGTGGTGTCAGGTGGCAGTTAGAGCCTATGTTCTTGCCTCTGTCCTGGCTGCTTAGAGGGTTCAGAATGACTCAATGGAAGTCAAAAGAAGTGGGATTTAACCTATTATGTAATAATCTAAAAATACAAACTTTAAATCGTTTTAAGCAGTAAGAGATTATTTACATAAATCACCAATCTCTCTCTCTCTCTCTCTCTATTTACAAGCTAACAATTCCTTCACTTGTTTCTATGATTACTATACATTCTAAGAACACCACACTTGACATATGGAAAAGGAGAGGGAGGGAAAATATTCAAGGTTCCCTACCCTACCCTCTCGTTATGAGTTAAAGGCTAATTTGGTCCCCCACTTCATCCTTGGAAGGGTAGAGCTCAACTCTGTGCTGGCTTGTATGGCTCAGTGTTTTGCCCCTACGATGCCTTGCAACATATCTATGGGCAGAGGGAAGACAATCGTTGAGTTTTTCTCAGCAGCGATGGTGGTCAGTGTCTGAAGGTATCGGAGCTGAAGGGCCGCAGGAGATTCAGTGATGACCATGGAGGCTTCTTTCAGGGCCCTGGATGCATTCATTTCTCCTTCAGCTGCAATGACCTATGGACAGGGGAAAGGAACAGGTCAAACTGGAGGAAACCACCTGGTGACATGCTGCAGTCTTCAAACTGGGGCATGTATACCTCAGGTGACACACAAAACTTTGCAGGGAATATGTCAGAATAGTTTTAAGGAAATCAATTTCTAGATACTCAATTTACATATGTTCTTTTTCCTAAAAGTGATTTGCCCAAGTATGTGCCTGGGTCAAAACATTCTCTTTTACTGTTGCCTTTCTCCCATTTCACAGGCTACCAAACCAAAGAACAATTCAAAATACTGCATGGGACTGAGAAAGTAAATGACTTTAAGGACTGGATACAAGTCCTTTTGCCTGTTAGTGGATTTCCAATTCTTTGATTTCAAACAAAGGAAAGAAGACCTTACTGAAGAAAGGTGATAGATCATTAGACATATTTTTTGTGGAAGACTGCTGTATGATTTTTTAGCACATAAATTCAAAGTGAATGCTAAGAATTGCATGACATTACTTTAAACAAAACTTCCATCTCCATCTACTTATATATGTAAACAAGGTTTCTTAGCCCTTATATCTATAAAAATGAAAAATAGGAATAAAATTGATGCTGAATCCTGTCTCATTCTAGCAATAAGTAATAGCCATCCACACATGTGTGATTTAATTCCTCATTCACCTCATTAAGAGAAGCATTTCTAGTAAAAATTTATATTTTACATAGGAGAAATTCTGAAATTTTTGTAAAACCTTGTTTGTAGTCATAGGATATTAAAAAAATTAATTCTAACTTATAGACTAAATGTGTTACAGTAGAGTAATAAAATAATTCATGACAAAATATATTATATTAGGAAAAGAATCATGGGGGAGGTAGAATGGAAATTTGACTTTAAGTAGAAAGAAACAAAAAATTTCTGACAGTTAAAAAAGAGCTTATTCATATACTTTTAAATGGATAATTAAATCACTATTATTTAAATTTCACTGGATGCATTTAAAAGAATGATGTTAACAGTTTTATTTTAAAATATCAATATTTACAATGTCAATATGCCAGGAATTACATACTTGGCAAGTATATACATTCAATATGAAAATTTTTACATGCCAGTTTAAAATGTGTGATGGTCCTAGAATGGAAGAGGCTTTAAAAAAATGTGTGATGGGATATACAGTTTTTTCAATTCTTTAAGGGGTTAAAAAAAGCTTGAAGATCACTGGAGTGGTGGAGAAAACAGGGGCTCTGGAGTTAAATGGATGAAGCTCAAGTCCAACACTCACTAGCTGAATGTCCTCAGAGAGGCTGAATAATTCAGGATGTTAGTTTCTAATTCTTAAGACAGGCTAAGTTACTTCATAGGACCACTGTGAGGAAGATAAAAAGGGTATATAAAGTGCTCCATGAATACATGGAGGCTATTATATGGAAATGGTAAGGGACAAGTCAAGACCTGATTTTTGGATCCAATTTCGCCTTAATGCACAAAAGATTCAAGGCAGCTACTATAATTCATAATTCTAGGAGAAGAAAAGGTACAAAGAGACCATAGTCATCAAGATTAAAAGTACAGTTTCACCAGGTTATCCTCACGTGGATCTCAAAATATTAATGGTTCATAATACTCTGTGAATATCAGAATTGGAAGCAATGGTCTTATGCCCGATGACATTTTATTCACTTATACAGCAGACTTTGGGGGCCTTCTAGGCGTTAATGAGCCCTGTGTAGGAGCTGGGGATAGAGAGTGGGATCCCCAGCCTCCTTCAGCTCCCGGTCACGCAGGGAAGACAGACATGGAAGCAGATCATTTCACTCTAGTGAGATGAATGCTGACAGATATGTACAAGGCACAGTGCTAGCACAGACAAGAAAGCAACTTTTGCAGAGAGTGAGGTGATGAGGTCATAGAAGATGAGTGTTAAAGGATGAAACGTCTGCTGTTTGGACAAAGATAAAGAAGACCATTTTAGGCAGAACACATGAAGTGGTCCTGAGGTATAAAAAAGTTGGCATATTCCAGAAAACCGTAAGTGGCTGTGTGAGGAAGTGGGGAAAGGCGGGGTCTGACGGGCAGCGAAGGCTGGGTGTCTGGTCTTGGTTCTGCAGGCACTGGGAAGCTGCAGAATGGTTCTAAGTAGATAAGTAACCTCCAGCAGATCTAGTTTGAGAAAACACTGACAGATGTCTAGGATAGAAGAGACAGAGTTGTTAGTGGACCTGCTTCAGAGTGACAGATGTGATTCACTGGTGGTGGGGACAGAGGATAAAATGGATTAGTGAGCTATTCAGGAGGGAGAATCAATAGACTTGACACTGGGTATGGGGAGGAAAGGGGAACAGAGGCTGAGTCCCAGGTTTCTAGGTTTTGGTTGCATGGGTTAATGCCATTAATGGAGATGAGGGATACAGGGTACACCACTTACTGAGAGAGAGAACCTAGTTTACAGGATAAAAACTTTAATTTATAAGGCTACGCATCATGTCTTACCTAGGCCTGTGAGAAGGGACCAGTGCCAGATATGCTCAAAGAGAACCGCAGAACTGTATTCCAAGGCAAATACTGTACAGCGTACATCAATAATCCCCTGCCACGAGAGCCACAGGCTCTGATTTTTTTCCATGTCATCTCAGATATCCAATTAAGCACTTCTTTTTGTCTGGACATGGACCAACTGCAAAGATATCTTATTCCCCACCACCAATCGATGCACAGTCTCTCGGCTGGGAAGCCAGACCCACGGGGCTGGGCACACATTTTGTTCATAGAAAAGCTGCGCTGAGCAAGCTGCCAAAGATGTGAACACAACACCACTGGCTTTGTCTAAGTATAGGCCAAGTACATTCTGCTGACAGCATCTTAGAGAGCAAAGCAAGCTATTTGTGGGTGTGCGGGGCTTTTGTCAAATGTGCAGTAATCCCATGTCAATCAACACTTTATATTTACAGATCATCATTTTAAAATCTGACATTTCCCCATACGTGAGATTGGTACTTCCCGTTCCCTTCTGTAGACCAGATGGGCTGGTGAGAGAAGGAACAGAGAGAGGTAATCTCCTGTATATTTGCACTCCACCCTCTCAATTGATAGACCGCCAGGCCCAGAAATACGGGCCTGAAAGCACATGCCAGGCATTTTTTTGAGTTATGGAAAGGAAACAAGGAGAAATGCAAGCACAAAAGAAGCCATAAGAGTTGGTCTAAAGACTTTAAAAAGAGGTTTGCTGAATATACAGTAAAGCAAGTGGGAGAATCTGTCCTCTTTTGTGACTGACTTCGTTCACTCACAGGGCATAGTCAGATCCATATTAGGACCAAAGCTGGACTAAAGAGAATCTCTCTTCTGTCAGTGTGAAATTAGGGCTCCTTTAGTGTCTGTCTCCTTTAATGTTCACCTGGGCAGACATGTAACCTGGGCAGTCAGACATTCTTCACCGCAAGCTATCTTCCATGAGATGTGTTCATTCTCTTTGCTGTGTAGTATTCCCTCATGTGAATAAACCATACTTTATCCATTCGACTAGTGATGGACATTTGAGTATTTTCCAGTTTAGGGCAATTACAAAGTGCTGCTGTGAACAGTCTAGCACATGCCTTTTGGTAAACATATTACCAAAGTGCATTTCTGTTAGATGCATACTTAGGAGTGGAGCTACTGGCTCATAGGGTATACAAATGTTCAGTTTTGGTAGATACTGCCAGACTGTTTTCCAAAGTGTACCAATTTACACTCCCACCAGCAGAATATGAAGAGTTCTAGTTCCTCTCTCACCCACACTTGGTTTTCTTTTTTATTTTCAAGCCATTCTGGTGGATGTCTAGTGTGGCATCTGCTTGTAATTTGAATTTCCATTTCCCTGATGGCCAATTAACTTAAGGAATTCTCTCCAAAGTCTCTTAATCTATAGGCTCTCCCACCCTCTCTCTCCTTTCCTCTGCAATTTATTTGTTGAAGAAACTGTGACCCATTATTTTCCATGAGAACTTCAAAATAAGCCTATGGTTGTTGCAGGGTTACTGTATTTTATATTATAGAACAGCTAAGCTCATTGTGATTCTATGGGTAAACCCTAACCTTATAGACAAGACAGTCACTACCCAGGTTCATGAGACTGCTTCTAGACTAACCCTATGGCCTCATCCAAGCAGGAGTATGGTAATCCAGAATTCTACCTGGCTTCCTTTATCTTTTCTTATTGCTATGAAGGGAAGATAGGAACTGTCTTTCCAAACTGGTGCGAATGCTATGGAAGAGGCCCAGCTCATCCTGGGTAGTCCCAAAGGAGACAGCGGGGAGCAGAGGGGAATTCTAATGTCCACTGCTACTAATCGACTGGATGACCTTAAGGAAATCACTTAACTTTTCTGGGCTTCAATTTTTCATTTGAATAGTGGAATGGCAAACAAGTTTCATTTTTAGGGCTAACTCTAAGCAGGTGAGGGTTGTTACCTGGAGTGCTATAGAAGGGTTCTGAGGCCCCAGTCTAAGGTCGGTGGAAAACAGTGCTGTGGTTAATTACTGGCATGGGAATAGGAGGGTGGAGTGGCAGTATCTGGGCTAGGTATTTGTCACCTCTGGAAGATAATCTCTGAGGAGGCTTCAGATGCTGACATTCTATATAGTCTATGTATACTAAATTTTATTATTCATTATGGTTTGGAAATGGGGCTTTTTGGTTGATGACAGATTCTAGGTAAAAGCAATTCCTAATTTTGAAAGTAATCAGATATTAGGGCACATTTAATAACATTATCACAAATATAATTTAATCTTCTAAATGTAATGGTTTTGAAAGAAGGCACTTGAGGGTATCATCAGGTTGTCATCACAAGCATCAATTATATTAGGAAAACCTAAAAATTCTGGCTGATGGAAAATTCTGGAGGCAGCTTGTCAAATGAGCTACTTTTCTATTTGATACTGGCTAAGAAATGATAGTGACCAATTTTTGGCTCAATGGGCATCCTAAGAGGACAGGGTTCTGTGGTTAGTCATTTATCACCAGCTACTACTATTTTCTAATAATAAATTGGTTGGCTCCGTATCTTGGGAGATTTGTCAAGTCCACAGCAACCACTCCTATGAAAATGGCTCCTCTTCCTCCCCCATCCACAGGCATGGGGCTATGGGACCATATTCAGGATCTGACTTTGCCCTTTGACCAAAGCTGGACCAAAGAGAATCTCTCTTCTGTCAATGTGGAAGTAGGGCTGGTCTGACTCCTTCAGTGCTCACCGGGGCAGACACGTAACCTGGGCAGTCAGACATTCTTCACCACAAGGTATCTACAGCGAGATCTGACCCAGGAAAGGGAACGACTAACTCGGTCTTGACTGCTTTCTGGTTCCTGGCTCCAATTCTGGTGAGGTTTGGCTCTACTTCCAACCCTTGGGTTTGGCGAGCTCTCTGCGTATCCGTGTCTATCATCTGAAAAGCTCCTCTTTTGTGGGTTAGCTTCACAAATATTTCCTCGGCACCTCCCAGAGGGGCTGTGCCACCCATGCGGGGGTAAGACATAGGCGGGGACGATGATGAAAAGAAAGAGGAAAACAGCAGATGTCAAGAAAAGAGAAATAAAGAAGAGGAAAAGGGAGTTAGAGGAAACAATAAGAAGGAAGAAGATCCCGAGAGAAGCGAGAAAGAAAGAGAAGACAAAAGGAAGGAAGGCACGGATGGTGTGGACGGAATGTTTTAGTCCTTAGTTTGTCCTTAATCGTGGATCGGGAGAACGGGGCATGCAGTCCCATGAAAGAATTAGGCAACTCTCTATGTACTGATACGCCCATGAGATATTAAGTGAAAGAAGTGTGGTGCAGAACAACATGTACAGTGTAACCCTACTTTTATAAAACAAGCCAATAGTCCAACACCCTAGTCAAATAAAATCCAAATACACTAAACTAAGTGGTGGCCTCTGGGGGAATATGAATTGAAGTGATGGCGAGGGCTTTCACCTTTACTAAAGACTTCAGCATTATTTTAGTTTTTTATAACAAGCATGTTTTACTTTTTTGTAATTAAAACAGAAAACTCAGTAAGAAAAACAAGCCAAAAACCCCCACAACGTTACCTTGGCTCTGGCCTCCCGGGATGCTTCTGCTTCTGCAGCCATAGCTCTCTGGAGCTGCACGGGTAGTTTCACGTCCTTAATTTCCACACGCTCCACCTTTATTCCCCAGTCATCAGTGGCGTCATCCAGAGTACACTGTTAGGAAGAGAGAAAGCAAGCTATAGATGGCCAGCCCCAGCCTAGATGCCGACGGTGGCTGTACTCGTTGGGATCTGGAGCAGATAAGGTGCTGGGGGAGAGCTGTAGACAGATAATTATTCTACGGTGGAAGGAATTCTGAAGTAGGGGCTGGGTCACTGGGGAGCTGATCCTGATTCTGTCACTAATAAGCTAACGCAGGGGTCGGTAAACTTTTAAAAGGGCCATACAGTGACTGTTTATTTGCAGTCTCTGTCTCTACTATTTAGCCTAGTTGTTGTAGGCAAAAGCAGCCATGGATAATACATAAACAAATGGGTGTGGCTGTATTCCAATGAAACTTTACTTACAAAAACAGGTGGCCTGTGGGAGACAGGACGACAACTCCTGAGCTAATGTGACTCCGTGTAAGCCATATTACTTCTTTATGCTTCAACTTCCTCCCTTTAGAATGGCAGGCATGAAACCATACTATCTATTTTATAAAGTTGTTACAGATATCAAATAAGTTCATAGATTTTACTCACAATAAAGTCTAAACAAATAACAAGAATTCAGATTTATAGCACTTTATCTGTTCTGAACAAGTCAGGCTTGACTCAACATCAATTACTCAAGCAAGATTAGAAAGCCTAACAGTTGTAAGGGAATTCATGGGATTCACACACAGAAAAAAGCTTTAACAATACATTCACTATCATGTAGAACAACCTCTGAAGTATTATGTTAAACAAAAAAGGTTAATAGTGATTCTGGGAAAAAAATATACACTGGAGGGAAAAAAAAATGCACACATCTGAGTGTTACTAACCCATGAGCTGCCAGTGTGAAAAATGTCCCCTCCCATCAAATTTGGAAAACTTTACTATGAAGAAAAAAAGGCCAGGGATCCCCTAACTTGAATTAATAAAAGGTTCTCAAACAACCATTGACTCTTTGCTTCATTTTTCAATTTTGGTGGGTAATAGCGTAGATGCATTCCTCACCTGCATGTTGTGTGCAATTTCTTCTCTGTCAGAGAGGATCTGAGAGAGGTTCTTGGTGCCCAAAACATTCCTCAGAGTAGTTTGTGCCAAAAGACGCGTTGCTGAGTCAGCATTGGTGATATTTGCCACAGCCAGGGTTGCATTCTGAACACGGTAATAGACCACACCATCTACGCTAACTGTCACTGAATCCTTAGTGAGGATCTAGGAGATGAAGGGAGCAATTTTACATCCGTCAACCAACTCTTTAATATAACTGTGAGGAACATCTTATAACATAGCCGATTTTCTTTAGTAAGGCATTCAGAAGTTAATTATATCTTTAAAAATTTAATAGAATGCATTCATTTATTCATTAAGTCCATTATTTCATTCAATCATTCAACAAATATTGAGACACCACTCAATAGCAGGCAAGATACTAGGCACCAGGGATAAAGGTAGAAAAAACTTGGTTCCTACTTTCAAGGAGGTTGGGGTATCAAGGGAGGCTGTGAGGGGCAGCTGTGGGTGGCAAGGGTGGATATCTGAACTGAATCTTGAAGAGAGGAATAAATATTTTCTGAGCGTTGGGGGTGGAGTGGAAGAGTATTCAAGGCAGAGAGAATAGTGTGTGAAAAGGCACAGAGGTATGAGAAAGGCTAGGTTTGATGAACCACAAGTAGCACAGTATTATTGTAAAAATAATGAAATGAAAAAAGTATATGAGGTGTGTTTTTAAAGGGTACATAAAATTACATTTGTAGCACACTACATCAAAATGTTTAATAGGACATAATTTTTTTTTTTAACTAAGAAGTTATCTGACTAAGAGGCTCCTGGAAAACAGTAATACAAACCACTTAACCTTGCTGGGACTCACTTTCCTTATTTGTAAAGTAGAGATTATAGCACCTACTTCACATTGTTGCTAGAATTAATGAGTTAATACATTTAAGTGCTCAGAACAGTGCCTGACACATGATAAGAGCTGTCTTTATTGTTTTTTTCATCTTGGATAATGGTGTTAATTGAGTAAAACATTGATTCTGTTAATTGTAACAAGTTAATTTAGACAATGAGAAAGAAGCCAGCCAGGTGCAGTGGCACACCTGTGTTCCAGCTACTCAGGAAGCTGAGATGGGAAGATCAGTTGAGCCCAGGAGTTTCAGCCTCTCATTCCTCAGACTGGCACACTTCTGTTCATGGGTCAAGTGTCCTTTTCTCTGAGAAACTTCCCTGACTCACCTGGCGGAGTTGAACACTCTTTGCTGGCACATCCACTGCACCTTACTGCAGTGACATCATTTACTCACATTTCTACTTCTCTACCAGACTATGAATTTCTTGAGGGCAGTTCTTTATGTCTCTAACACTGACAGAGTGCTTGATACACAGCAGGCAGTCAACCAACGAAAGATGAACTGAATTGAAATGTGGTCCTAGGAATGACGATTGATGAGGAACACAAGAGGGACAGGCAGGAGACCCAAACTGTAGTTCCAGCTCTGCACATCCCTGAGTGGCCTCCAGCAAGGCTTTCAAACCATTTCACCTAAAGATCTCTCACTTATGAGATGGGTGCCCAATTCCACCAAATTTCTATGAAGACCAAATGGGAGGCATTTGTGAACGAAGCTCTTTTGAAAATGTAAAGAGCTATGTAAATAGAAGGCAATAACAACAATGTTGTTACATAGCTGTTTAGCCCTGCAAGGCATCAAAGCAGTAATCCTTCTTTTTCTTAGTAATCTAAAAATATTTCTAACTTGGAAAAGAAATGGGAGATTTGTAAATAAATGTACAGTGTATTACCATCTTGTGTGAACATTATTTCCCATGAGATGATGGGAAAATGTGTCATTCCTAAACTGATGCTTGCCATTTTGACTTTGCCACAGCTGCTTTCTAAAGCTACAGCTTCTCTGCCTACTGTTTATTGTAGGCAGGGTGTTTATCTCCCTTCACGGCAAGTTCACAGGGGATTGGAAAAAGGACTGCATGCCAAGCTCCAATCCGCTCTGCATTCAGCAGCTCGCAGGAGAGGAGAGAGCAGCTGGAAGGCAGAAGCTTAAACAGCAACCGTGCCAGATGTCTGCAATGTTTCTAGAGGAAAATGCCAGAATTCCCAGCTACCCTTAGAGGACCTCCTTCTGAGAGTCACTCTCCCCTGAAAGATGGTAAAACGTGTGGAGAATACAGCGATGCTCTCGGTCTGATGCCTCCTAAGATGTGGGCACCAGGATGGCCATCGGTTCTTCAGGGGCCATGATGGACTAACACAGAATGCATTTAGCACAGAGCTGTGGGAAAAGCACTGGATGGGGAATCCTAGTCCTGGCTCTGCCACTGTAGTTTGGAGGAATTCCTGTCTCACCACAACTATGTACTTTCTAGGGATTCTGCTGTGAGTTTCAACTGTGATAATATTTGTGAAGTAGTTTGAAAAAGCACAAAATAATTACTAATATAAAATATTGTATGTTTTATCTAAAATGCCAAATGAGCAGTTTCTAATTCTTTGGCTTCTAACCAATTTATCTAGAATAAAACCTTAAGAAGAAAGAATATTGTACTGAACAAGATTTTCTATCAGAAATCCATAGAGGAGAAATGCGGTATTAAAAATGATGACAATGACAACATGACAATGTTAATGTTATCCCTACATTAACATTACATTATGTTTTATAATACAGTCATCCCTTGGTATCCATGGGAGATCGGTTCCAGGACCTCCAGCGGATACCAAAATTCGAGGATGCGCAAGTCCATTATATAAAATGGCATAGTTGTTGCATATGACCTACACACATCCTCCTGTATACATTAAATCGTCTCTAGATCATAAAGCACTTTCACATTGTATCTCAGTTATTCAGCAAATGAAAACCTTACCTCCTGAGGAGGAATATCAAATGAAATAGTTCTCATGTCCACTTTGATGAAGCTGTCAGTACATGGCAGAATGAAAAACAAACCTGCAAAAAAAGACACAGAGGTTATAGAGACACCAGCACCTAATCAGTTCACTTCTCCATTCAGTTTTAATAGAGTCAACCTAATGAACTGAAAGTTATCAGTGCATCTTAGCAAACGGGTCAGAAGCTGGGAAATTTATCCTCGATGCTTCTTGTTTACTTCCCACACGCCACTGTCCCCACTAGGGCCTGTGGAGTTCATTTCCTTACCTCACTGTTACTGTCACTGTTTTTTTTTTTTTTTCACTTGAACCAACACAATCCCTTCCCAAGCCATCTTTCTATTTCTGGTAGTTTCTCTTCTCCGATCCATTTCCTAAGCTGCAAGCAGAGCAATCTCCCCTAAAGTACAAGCCCTGCCCCATACGTGGTCCCGCATGACCCGCCTGAGGTCACCTCTTCAGCCACGCCCCTCTCTCCACATCTTGCACTCCTGCTGGACTGAGCCACTTAGACTTTCTTGAATCTGCACCACTCTCTTCTGTACATTGCTTTGTATTATACATGTTGCTTTCTCTGCTGGGAATACCACCCCTTGGCTAACACCTTTTCATACCTCAAGACTCAGCCAAGATGTCACCTCCAGAAAGCTTTGTCTCATCCTACTACTAGTTTACTCTTCCCTGAATCTCTCTTCTCACAGCTTTCTGTGATTACTCGATCATAATACTCATCATATAAGATTGTAGTTATGTTTCCTTGTTGGCGTCCCACCACTAGATAGTAAGATCCTTGAGGACAGGGACTGTGTTTTAGTCTCCCTTGAATTCCCAGAGCCTAGAACACAGTAGTTTAATTGAAGTTTGCCAAGTGAATGACTGAAAGTCTTTCTTTGGTAGGAATTCTCATGCTCAAACTTCTATAGCTATAACTATTCCTGGCCTATTAAGATAATCTTATCAGCTCAAGCGGGAAGGGGAGGAGAAGGGTGGGAAGGAAATGGTAACAACAGTAAGACTGGCTAGAGTCACTGCTATTATTATACAACTTCTGCAACAGGAACTTTTTCTAAGTCAACAAAGAAGAGGCCCTCGTAAGGGGAATCACATCAATAAAAAGAACTTCAGTCTCCAGAGAAACAATCCAGAATCCCAGTACTGACCAGGTCCTTTAGCTCCTCCTTGTAAAATGCGACCCAATCTAAAGATGATGGCTCTTTCATACTCTTTTATAATCTAGAATAAAAACATAAATGATCATTTAACATGAGTAGTACAAATATTTACACGCATAGCCTCTTAAATATGTATTTCTGCTGTAAACAGGTTAGATGCCTCATATTTTTTTCTGTATCCAGATAATATCTATAAATAACATGTCCAATGTTTAACTTCTCAAAGCATAATATTTATTTAATTTTTTTTTACTGATTATAAAAGTGATAGATATTCATTGTATAAATTTGGAAAGTACAGAATGGTATACAGAAACAGATCCATAACCTCATTCCTCAGCTGTTAACATTATTAAATTACTCATGCATTGTTAATTCAGGAAAAAAACCCCAAAGTCCTCGTAGATTTTCCTCTGATTCCTTTAATTATAAGAATAAATTTATCTGAAAATGCTTAGAACTAATTTTATCTTTTTAGGAATATGTAAATGATAGTCATTTATCCAAGTGTTAATTGTATTATGGAAAAAATAGCCACCATCTGAAGGCGCTACTATGTGCCAGGCATTGTGATAAGTAAATTTAGACACACAAATTCACTTAATCCTTGCAACAGTCACATAAAATAGGTACCATTATTTTCTCTCATTTTACAGGTGAGGAAACATGGTAAAGGTAACATAGTAAACAGTAAAGGCTGTAGTCAAATCTCACCATCCTAACTCTGGAGAACTTGTTCTCACAGGACAATTTCACATTCCCGACCCCAGAAAATTTGTGATGGTGATCCTTACTTTAACCCACAGGGAAGGATTGATCAGACAATGGCTGAAAAGAAGTTTTAAGATGCCATTATAATCAGGGAGTAGAATAAATTTTCCAAAAAAGAGACAAAGAAATAAGAATTATAGGCCAGTATAGTCTCTCTCTGTCACACACAAAGTAGGTTTATGTAGGTAGGAGTTGACCCCTTTCCAGAGGTGAATGAAATGTTCTTTACCTTTATGCACATCCATATTGATATTGGGAAAGTTACAACTGTGAATAAGAATGAGACAATCACCAAAAGCCATCCACAAGGTCCAAGGCCCGTATAACTATCTGTTGAAAACAAAAAATATACAACTCTTATCATTATTAGCATGATCAAGACCATCTTCATCCTTACTATTCACTGAACAACTGTGTACTTGCCATTATGCTAGCTGCTTTACATGAATTTCCCCAACTACTCCTCATATAACCCTTAAGTGTAGGTACTACTTTCCCTAATCTACATAACATGATAACACAAGTAGATTTTCACATTATTCATTATTTTATCCAGCAAACATTAAGCATTCTACTATTTATTATATCCTGCGCTTTGTACCGAAGTTATAAAAATGAATTAAGACCTAATCCCAGCTTTCAAACAGGTTAAAGTTTAGTGGGGAAGACAGACAAACAGATAATTATAATATTAGGTGGTAAGAGCAGATATAGAGTACCGGTTCAGAGTATTCTGAAGACACAGAATAAAGTAACTCACGCAGTTAGGATGGAGAATGGAGTGGGGTGGGTAGGTGATGTGGTGGTTGTCAGAGAGCTTCTTGAAGGAGGTAATGATAAGGAAAATACCAATGTAAAGGAAGGGGAAAAGAGGAAAAAGGCATTTTAGCAGAGGATACAGCATGAATAAAGATGAAAACCATATGATAAATGAGTATAAAGTTGTTTAGAACCTGCTTTTAAAAATTACACCTGTAAAATACTTTACTAGGTTTATGCAGCATCATTTATTGTCCATTTCCTGATTATTAGACAGGTTGCTTCTGATTTCTTATTACTATAAACAATGGTGTGATGAACATCTTTGTACAGTTTTTCTCTTATATTTCTAAATGTTTCCCTTCTCTATACTATGAAATAGCTTTGCTATCTGATTACAAAGGTAATATATGTCCCATTATAAAAAGTTCAGAAAAGTATAAAAAAGTAAGGAAAAATTACCCTAAATCCAGAGATAACAAATATTTTGGTATATTCTTCCAAAATTTTTCCTTGTACACACAACCATATTTTAAAAAATAAATAAAACTTGTAACCTATTTTTCTCCCCTCTAGCTAATTATTCTTTTGCCTTCTTTTTAGCCTTTATAACTATGCATTTGTGTTTTTCCTGTTTTTGTTTTAATTTCTTATTAAGGTTACACTTGCATCAAGTTTAAAAAGTCAAACAGTTCTATAAGATAAGTACAAAAAAAGTTCAGTCCCCTGCTCACCTATTCAAGTTTCTTCCTCCGCAAATGCAATTGCTCTTTTGGCTGAGTATTTGGGTATTTACTCATGTTTTAAAATAATACGCTTGCTTTGTTACTTCTTGCTTTTTCAGTTTGGAGCACTATCTATTGACTTTCCAGTATGGAAGAAGATTTAGTTCTCTTTCCTCCCCTTCCCCCCAGCACATACACATACCCATCCTTCTAATACCTTCTAATATAATGATAGCATAATTTCAGTAAGATTACTATGACGTTTTATATTATTATGAATTTGTAAATGCTATTCAGAGCTAAGCCATACAGAAAAGTATCATTCCTTTTGCTTTCCTGTATAACTTTTTGTTTTTTCTGGGGTTCATGTTTTGTTTTTTTCCCTTAGTTCAGTTTTTAACTTACTACTTATTGATCCAACCTTAAACTCTTCATCAGTTGTCCAAATTTCCTGTCAAAAGGGCCAGGTATATTATCAATTTCATCTTCTGAAAGAAGTCTCAGAGCCTTGTCTGGACTTCTCTCACCTAGTGTGCACAGCTGTCATTTTGGGAATGCCTTTCACTATTGTCCTGGGAATTCTGGTCACCTCTTGTGTGCTCCTGTTTTCTGTACCCAGTGTCTCCCTCATTTTTAGTTTGTTTGTCCTTTCTGTGGAGGATATAGGGAAGGCCAGGGCACATTATCAATTTTCTTATCAACCACTTAGAAGGCTTCTGCTGTATTTTCAGGAGCTGTTTTAACGGTGGGAGGGAGTCTGGCAAGAGGAGAAATGGTACACCAAGCATGTGTTGTTGCGCAGAAGAAAGGGCAAAATGGCAGTGACACAGGGATTTGTGTAAGTAGGAGCCCAAGAAATAAGCAGAGTTCAGGCCGGGAGCATGGGAGAAAAGAGAGACACATGTTGGCACCCAGGTCAAGTGCTCTAAAACACAGGATGAAAAACCAGAAATACAGTGAGTACTTTGGTTATATTTGACTTTGTAATTTTCCGATCCTGTGTCATAGTGTGAGGTAAATGTCCTCATGCATACTTAAATAAAATGATCCAAGGTAATCCCGGAGGTTTCAAAGTTATAATTTGGGAGTACACACATATTCACTGAGAGAATATTCAAAGCAGGGCCACGATGCTGCTTGTGGAGAAAGTTCTATCAGGCATTATCACAACTGATAATAACAACAGTGGCTGTTTTGAATGGTTTTCTATACCCCAGGCACTGTGTTAAATGACTTTAGACATGTCTCTCATTTAACTCTTACCACAGCCCTGTGAGGATATTTTAAGCTCTATTTTATGAATGAGGTAACTGAAGTAACATAACTTTCCCAAGGGCACACAGTGGAGGACCTAGGATTCAAATATAGGTCATCTTACTACAAAGCCCGTGAAATTCACTCTTTGACCCTTCATCTTGGAATAAAAAAGTCCTCATTAAAGATGATTTCATGTCTTTCTTAAGATGCTTTTGTGTGTTTGTCTATCCAAACCGGGAAAGCACGGTAGGAGTTCTGAAAATGAAATCTGATATTCTTACAGAGGAAGCCCTCTTAGTTCCAGCTGTGCCTATTTATAGCAAAAGACAGTTTCAAGGCTCTGTGCCAGGCTCAGGTCTAGGTTTCCAGAGTGAAATGGATTCCAAACTAGGAACAGATTGGCCACAAATACTTTCTAAAATATTGCCCCAAGTCTCCAATATTCTAGGCAAAGTACATAGTTCTGTGTCCTGAACATTATAACTCCCTGAGGGCAGGGTGTTTCTTATTCATTTTTATATTCCCAATGTCTAGCACAGTATCTTGCACAGAGTGGATATAAAATAAAATACTTCTATTTTTTTTTTTTTGTAGAGATGGGGTCTACGCTACGTTACCCAGGCTGGTCTCCAACTCCTGGCCTCAAGCGGTCTCCCAAAGTGTTGGGATTACAGGAATGAGCCACTGTACCTCATGGAAATAAAATACCTTTTATCAAGCTTTCTAGCTAGTATGTTTTTTCCTTCCTCTGAATCTTGATAGCATCTTTTATCCTCTCTTGTGGCACTTGTATTTTGCCTAATATTTTAATTTCCTGGGCATTTACGTCCCTTCTTAGACTGAGATTTCCTGAGAACGAGGAGTGTCTAGGTTTAAATTTCAGTTCTGATACTTCTTAATTGTATGATCTTTACATCTTTGAACCTTAGTTTCCTTACCCCTAAAAAATAAGGATTATCAGACTGGCCTCATAGAATTGAGATAGGGCTCAGTAAATTTAGATGATAGTTGTCCATAATCTCTCGATTCTACCCAAGTGTTCAAATCTTCATGAAAAATAGGAAAATAGATAGCACTTACCCTTTTTGATAAATGCCTCGTAAACGATTTAATTTGTCCCTTGCTTCAAGCCCCCCACCCCACGGCAAGGCTAGGCACGGACGTTCAAACACCCTCAGGAAACACCCTCAGGAAGCCCATTTATGGAGAGATCTACATGAAGCCAAGCCAGAAAGTTCAGCCCAGTTTTCCTGTGCTTGGTTCCCATTGTCACATCGTGTTTTTGAAAACCCAGATGAGTATATGGGATTATATATCAAGAGGAACAAGAAATTAAGTAGATATTGTGAAAACTGGGCTTGGTCTTTCATGTACCAAATGCTCAGCTAGAAATATTCAGTGTGTACACTGGGGAAATGGCACTTTCATATTTTTCTAATACCTTTAAAATCAAACTATCTCATCCTCAACCCTCAAAATTCTTCCCCACCTGATTACAGCTCAAAAAGGTACATAAACCACATTCCTCAGAGAGGTAAGGCTTAAACTCCACCAGGCTTGTAAATGAACCCTTAGTCACCTACCACTTCTGGGAATAAGAGGAAAGAAACTCCCACCAAGTTTCATGAAATTCATTTTCTTCAAGTTTCCCACTTATTACTTTAGGACTGAATCCTTTCTACCAGCTTTACGATGTAAGTTACAAATAACAGGCAATCAGTATTCCTGAGATAATTTTGGTTGATACATTTGTTGATATTTTGCTGGGTGGGAGCACTCCTAAAACTTAGGGATCCTATGATACTTGGTTGTAAATACTAATTTGCCATGGTTTAGAGCATTTTTTTCTTTTACTACCAAATTCCTTCCTAAAAACTACATTAGAATAAACTATTTTTTCCCCTTGAGACAGAGTTTTACTCTGTCATCTGGGCTAGAGTACAGTGGTGTCATCATAGCTCATTGCAACCTCAAACTCCTGGGCTCAAGAGATTCTCTTGCTCCAGCCTCCCAAGTAGCTGGGACTACAGGTGTGTGCCACCATGCTTTGCTAATTTTTCTAGTTTTTGTAGAGACACCGTCTCGCTCTTGCTCAGGCTGGTCTCAAACTCCTGGCCTCAAGCAGTCCTCCTGCCCCCGCCTCCCAAAGTGCTAGGATTACAGTATGAGCCACCTAGAATAAACTTTGAATGAATCAAAACAAGGGTCTGAACATGGATATAAGCCTATACATTTAAATTTTTGTAGTGAACATTTGAGTTGGGCTTACCTCCAGGAAACAACATAAATTTTAAAAAAATTATTGCTTTTTATTTTAAAAGCAAAGTCGTCACTATAAAAATCAGAAATTATAGCTCAACAAGTAGAAAAAGAAAAATTATTTATACTTTCATTATCTCTGGATGGGGATTATTTTTTGCCTTGCTATATGTCCATTAAACCTTTCCTATCCCATTTTTTTTTCAAAAATGAAATAGTGGTATATAAAATCTGCTTCTCCCTCACTATATTGTGAACATCTTTTCATGTCAGTATATATTCTTTATCATTATTAATGGTTGTATAATATTCCAGTTTCATATAAACATTTAAGTTGCATCCAAATTTCTCAGTTAGAAACTCTGCTGCATTGAATGCACTTTCAGCAAAGTTTCCGTACTTGCTTACTTCCTATGTAAATTAAGTTTGCTGAAAAGATGAAATTATATAATTCTTAAATTTCTGTTATTACGGAGGTATCTTTTATTACTACTACTAACTACCGTTTATTGAATGCCTATTACATGTTAGCCACAGCTAGCTCCTTAAGTACATTAGTATTTCTAATGTTTACAAAAATCTGTAAAGTAAGTATGAAATATTCCCCCTGGAGTTCCAAAGTATTAATAATAAAGTTAAACACCCTCTGGGAAGGACAAAACAAAACTATGAAACAAACAAATGAAAAAAGAAAAATTGTGTAGTAATTTTTGTTGGGTCAGCTTCTGGAAAAGCAGTAAAACATTCTTTCCAAGATGATAACACAGGCTAAAGTCCAAAGCATTGTATGCTGTTTCCAATCCCATATCAGCTGATTTACTCTAAGATCTATTGAACTTGGGTGCTCGCTTTGGCAGCACATATACTAAAATTGGAACGATACAGAGAAGATTAGCATGGCCCCTACACAAAGATGACATGCAAATTCGTGAAGCATTCCATATGTTTTAAAAAAAAAAAGATCTATTGAACTTGGCACTATTAGAAATCATGAAGAGTAATAAATTCCATCATCATTGAGATTTAATTATTCTGAAGTTCAAAAGATACTGGATTTCCTCTGCTGAGAAAGGGTAGAAATATGTCTTATATAGTATCTGAAATACTGACTGAGTTACATGCATGATTGCACACAAAAAGGAAAGGATGGGCTTAAGAATTATTGAAATACCTAAGCTGCAACATTTAAAGGACAATCTTTTCCTTCCCTTTCACAGAGTGCAGGTGAAACATCGTATGTTGCAAACTGCCAAGAACAGTGAGGTATGGGTGGGTAAAGATAGGATGGCTGGGAGTTTAGTCTCAAAAACATGCTATCCGACCCTAGCAGTAGTTTTTAAAGGGGTAACAGTATGTCAAAATGAAAGGTCTTGGCAATTTTTGAATTTTCTTCTTAAAAGCATATATATTCAGAATATTTGGCCACTTGATGACTCCTCATCAGAGATTCTATCTCAGGATTTGGCAAACTTTTCCTGTAAAGAGCCAGAAAGTAAAACATTTTAGGCATTGCAGGCCATGAAGTCTGTTGCAATCACACAACTCTGCTGCTGTAGTGTAAAAGTAGCCATAGACAATACATATATATGAATGGCATGGCTGTGTTTCAATAAAACTTAATTTATGGATACTAAAATCTGAATTTCATATAACTTCCACGTGTAATAAAAATTATTCTTCTTTTGATTTTTTAAAAAAAATTTTAAAATGTAAAAACTATTCATAGCTTGTGGGCCATACAGAAACAGGCAGTCAGCCAGATTTGGTCCATGGGCTGTTATGACCCCTGCTCCTGTTCTATCTCATACAACTATTTATTTGAGGAGGAAGACTTTCATAAATTAAATAATGCATTTGATCTTACTTCCAGCCATTCAAATAAGGGTACATATCCCAGCTTCTCAGTTTCTCTTTCCTTTGCTTGTTTTGAAACAAGGTCTTTATAAGACTTGATAAATAAAAACTCAAGGTGAAGACAGGCAAAAGGGCAGGTAAAACTGAATATAAATACATCTTCAAATAATCAAATTTTTATTATAACTGAGTTTTTCAAATGGCTGGAATTTTAGGACAAAAAGACAAAGAAGGGAAGGAGATAACAGAAGAGAAGGAACATAAGAGAAACAGAGGGAGAGAGGAGTAAAGAGGGGATAAACATAAAAATGAAGGCAGTATTCTACAAAGAGAGAAAGATTAAAAGAGTTAGAGGTGAGAAAGAGGCAGAGTTTAGCACATGGTAGGGTCTCAATAAATATATGTTGAAAAAATTATGGTGTTTAATTGGAGATCACAACTTGCAATTCATTTAGGCAAAGGATTTCAAAGCAAAGAAGTATTCACTATAGCCTGCCTTTTAAATTATTATTTTAATTAAGCACGGTTTAGTTCTTCAATGCCCTTAGCCTTAAACCTTTATGGAAGAAATTATTCTCTGGGCTAGGGTGGCTACAGGCCAGATGGCAGCAAGTTAAGAACCATGATTGAAAATTGTAATTTTTCCTATTATAAACCATCTATAGCTATTAATATAAATACTAAACCAAAAGAACTGACACTTGACAAAGCATTATATGATTTGAATCACAAAGCTTAAAATGTGCTTACCGTGAAATATTAAGGAAAGGACATGGACTAATCCTTTTAAGAAAGATTTTCAATAGTAGTTGAAATAAAGGGAATCCTTTGCTTACCTCAAAAAGAATAAGGAAATTAAATAAGCATAAACATTTTATTTCCCAAGCACTTTGAGGATTTTCTGTAGCTTTACTTCATTCAAATGTTCCAGGCCATAAAACAGGAGGAAAAAAATAGATAAGAGCAGCATCAATACTTTTAAATTTGGACCCCTCAGTCTTAAATAGGCTTTTCTCTCTCAAGCTGCAATAGCACTTAATCCTCTTTAAATAACATTTATCACTCTTGTAACTATCTTATTCAGTGTCTGTCTTCTTCACGAAATTTTGGTCTTGTTAAAATGGTATATAGCATAATGGGTTCAGAGCTGGCTCTGCCACTTACTATTAATAGCTTTGTAATCTTGGGAAAGTACCTTACCCCTCTGTGCCTCAGTCTACCCATTTAAAAATAGGGCTAATAAGAATACTTCCTCAGAGGGTTACTGTGATGAGTAAATGAGCAATATGGAAGGTACCTAGTGCAAAACAGGTACTCTAAAAAAAATTTGTTAAATAAATAGTTGCTGAACGAGTTGAGTGATTGATTCTGTTGTTTCTCTGGGGGAAAGAAAAGACTGCTATTACTTAAGACGAACTGAAACAACATGTCAGCACACAAGATCCAAGAATACGATTCAGAATCGTCCTCTGTCCCAAAGTAGTTGTCAGCTGCTTTCCTCAAGTGTTTTTCTTTTTTACAAAATCAGACCTTTCCCAACTTCAAGGCTAGAGAGAATTCTGGAAGGTAGAAAAATGGGCTGAACATGCCCATGTCTGGAAACACAAAAACACTTATGTTCAGAAAAATTGGAGAGAAAAACAATTTCATAATGGGTATTAAGTTAATTAAATTTAGACTAGGCCTGACACACATGAAAACAGAACAAAACCCTCCTACTTTTTCAGGTTTTTTTTTCAGCTCTTTCACTCAGACATCTTAAAATTATCTATAATTAAGTTTTTCTCATAAAAGTCTTTGGAGGGTAAATCACTTTCATTTAAAAATGGGAAATAGAAGCATAAGGAAACTAGATCATAAAGTTCCAAATTCTTCTCTAAGGCCAAATAGCTAAGTAGTGGCTAAAAGCTTGAGTTTTAGTGTCAGATTCCACTTCTACCATTAAATTTTCTCATCAGTAAAATGGGGAGAAAGAACAGTACTCATTTTACACAGTTGCTATGAAGATAAAATGAGAAAATATGTACAGTGCTTGACACTTAGGAAGTGTTCGATAAATAGTAGCCACTATTATTACCACGACTTTCAGATCATTATTGACATAGTTTACAGGAATAAACTTTTTATTAAGTGAATTGCCTTCTGGGACCTGCACACCATGAAGAAAATATCAAGACTAATACTCTGCTTGGGGACTCTATCTCTGGAGGAGAAACAGACTACATTTGGGGTAGTAAGTCAGAGTTCTAAACTTTCTTGGACCATCTTTCATACAAATCTTTAAGTGATAATATTGTAACCTCAACCTAGAGTTTTAATTATAAATTTCACTCTCATTTCACTAAACTCTACTACTGTACCATAAGTGCTTACTCTAACTGGACAATAAGTTTGGTATAATTTTCATTGTCTGAGACTTTATTTTTTTTTTTTAGAGATGGAGTCTCACTCTGTCACCCAGGCTGCAGTGCAGTAGCATCATCATAGCTCACTGCAGCCTTCAACTCCTGGGCTCCAGTGATCCTCCTGCCTCAGCCTCCTGAGTTCCTGGGATTACCGGTGTGAGCCATTGTACCCAGCTGTCTGAGACTTTAGGACAGACACTTCACTGGTTGTATCTTCAAGGCTAATCTACTGAAATATCATGTCAAATGCTTGGGGTCAAAGTTACTTAACTAGTCCCAGAGAATAGACAAAGATTCAGGAAGAATGGAGAAACAAGTGTTTGTCAATAGAGAACTAACACATACTTCCTTCTTTCTACCAATTGTGTCCTCTAACTTTGTAGTTCCCACCCCGGGCCACACGGCTCTGCCAAAAGCCTTCCCCCCACCCCCCCATCCGTGGACAAACTGTCTTCCATGAAATTTAGGGGTGGGGGTGGGGGCGGCGCACAGCAGGAGGCAAGCCAGCGAGGGAAGCTTCATCTGTATTTACAGCCGCTCCCCATGGCCTGAATCACTGCCTAAGCTCTGCCTCCCTCCTCCCACCCCCTACCCCCTTCCCCCCATACCCTTGCCTGGAAAAATTGTCTTCCATGAAAAGGTTGGGGACCACTGCCCTAAACTCACCATGGATTAAGGGTTAAGGATCGCTGCCTTCCACTATAGTTGGGTTTACTAACATAATCCCTATGAATCATTTTGCAACACTCCTTAACATTGTCCCAGAATCTCAGGGGCCTTGCAAAATCAAAGAGGAAAGTAATCAGTCTATGCTGTGGTCCCCAACCCTTGGTAGTGGTCCGTGGCCTGTTAGGGATCAGCCTGCAGAGTCTGCTGCTGCCCCCCACCCCCCCATCTGTAGAAAAATTGTCTTCCATGAAATTGATCCCTGGTGCCAAAAAGGTTGAAGACTGATGCTCTAAATTCTCTTTTTCTATGTTTTAATAAGTAAAAGAAGATTCCTTATTAGGTACAATAAATTATCTTGGCAATTATAATCCCTTTATCAATGACATAAACCCAGACAAATACTCTATTTGTAACAAGTATAACAAGAAACATGGTGGTCACACCCTAAAGTCAACAGTTTGGGTTACAACAAACTTAAGAAAATAAACTGCAAACAGAAAAACTGCTCCACTAACATAAGCCAAACATTTAACAATGTAATGTACTCCGTGGGGATCTTTAGCTCCCTGCCTGCTTCCTTTTTCTTTCAACATTTTTATACACCTACTATGTACTTGATACAATGAAGAAGGACAGCCTCTGCTTTCAAAAGCTCTCACGGTGGGGGGGTAGCGGATGAGTCAAACTAATAATTCTAATACTGTATAATAAACATTATGACAGAGGTATGTACAGGATTCAAGGCAGAAGCTGAGAACAGATGGCTGGAATAGTTTTTGGGAAAATGCTTTTCCATGCCTTTTTAAAAAATTGATTTTGAATCCTATCTGTATCATTTTATCAACTTCTTTAAAAATTTTTTTCTTCAAAGCTGACTAGGTAATCAATGACTCCGTCTTTCACCTTGCAAAGTTCACAACATCAGGTGGCACCAAGAACCTATTTAATCATTAAAAAAATACATAAATGCCAGTTTTTGTAGACTTGGTCTACAGTTTGAGTTAATTTATAACCACTGATGGTTTAGTTCAGATTAATTATTGAAGAAGTTACAATGTTCTCTTCAATCTAATCAGCTATAACAACTGAAATAAACAAATCAGTCCCATGATTCTTCTTATTTTCAGTCACTCTCCCAAAGGGATTCATTCTGTTGACATGGCTCTTAATTATAATGATATATTTCTTTGCAATACACCTGTATTATTTCATTACAAAGCGAATGCACTAGCTTTAAGAAAAACTGGTCTTCACGATTGTGGCTCTGACACGGGCAGTGCATGGGCAAGGTGTATGGCCAAAGTGTTGTACCCCCATGATATTCTGAAATAAAAAAAAAAAAAAAAAAAAAAAAAGAAAAACTGGTCTTGCCCTAAGTTTGGTCATATTTACTTACCTAGAACTAATTCTCAGCAAAGACCTAAGAGGCAGAGTTTGGGCTTTTATGATTCCACTGCTTCTATCAGAAGCAGCGCTCTGGACCTGCCTTATCCAAGAGGTCTTGACTGAAGCTGGGTTTGTCTGGGCTTTCTTTGTTTATTGTCTTTCAACTTCAGTAAAGTACTGATGTCAGACAGGGTTCTACATTTTGGTATGCATCTCTAGGATAGGGAAAATGGTTTGAAAATCAGATAGCCCGGGTTTGAAACCTGGCTCTAAATCTTAGGAGCTGTGTGTGATTTTACCACCCTGAGCCTCAGTTTCCTTATTGCAAAATGGTGAACAGTGGCATTTTCCTTGTGGAGCTGCTGCAGAATTGCAATTAGATAATGTTTGTAAATCACTTAGGCTGTGTTTGGCACATGGCAAGCATTTAAAAAATTCTATTTAATAAATTCTAGTAACAGCTTTCCTACCACTGTCAAGTCTCGAAGGTTTATGTTTTTTAAAAAAAAGGTGACACAGACTAAACAAAATTGTGTTTGTATGTACAATTTTCTGAGACGGTACATTAGTTTTCGTTAGATTCCTAAAAGATTTCTGTCTAAAAATTAGTTAAGTGTAGAACCAAGAAAAAAAAGCTTGGAAGTAAAAACTGATCTGTAACCATGAGAAACTAAATAAACATTAAGTACAAAGATAATGTTTATTCCCAAAGAACTCCTCCAAACAGATTTCCCACTGCAGTTTCCCACAGGAAGTCAGGGTACAGAGGAATGCATGCTACTCATTTTCTTATCTAGGATAAGACAACTAACTATTGAGGAAGTGATACAATTTTTTTCCTGTTCAAGTTTTAGAATCTATCAAATCCGGATTTAAAATATGGCTCCATTATTTATAAACTGTGTGATTTTAAGTAACTTAACCTCTTTGAGTATCTGTTTTTTCAAGTATAAAGTAGGGATAAGAACAGTATCTACCCCATCATCTGTTGTGAAAATTCAATAAAATAATGTATATAAGATATCTGGCACAGAGCCTGGCCTATTTAGCGTTCAATTTTTATTTATTTATTTGGCTATTATTCTCATCAATTCCTGGCTTTTTACACTCCCAATTTGGGAAGATAACTTTCCAAGGTGCTTAGTAGTGAAAAGTGAGGGATGAAGGTTCTGTAATTCTTTTGATGCTCCCGGCAAGGAACTAAAGACAGGGATCCCTGGGCAAGAGAAATGGGACTTACATAAAACGGATGGACAAAGGTGGCTTGACAAATAATCAGAGCAGATGATTTCAATGTAGTGTTCTTTGTAGTGTGCTGGAAAAGATCACCCAGCCCCCTAAATTTCTTTCACTGTGTCATCCTGTCTGAAATTCCATCTTTAGAAATACTGTTAATTCCTTTGGATCACTAAGAGCTCCTGAGAGGATACCAATACTCCTGAGAGGTCCATCACCTCTCTTTATTGAAACCCCCTACCCCGGAGTTAGCCAATAAAGGCTCAATGTGGTAGCCCTCTCAACAGTGCTAATTCCTTCACAGCGGAAGAAGATCGAGCCTTCAAGACTGGGAAGACCCTAGTACGGTAGGGGATGGGGTAGGCGAACTTAGAGTTCCTTGTAAGGGACAAAGGCCCATAAGGAGAGTTCTCTAAGACAAAGAGAGTAAAGAGGAGGGGAAATAGGGCAGAAAGTGGAGCTAGAAAGAGATGCGGGAAGAAAGCCAGAGTTCCTTTCTTTCTTCTGCAAATACGGCCTACTAAGTGTCAGGAGCTGCGAGTGGGGGATCCAGAGTTCTTTCCAGCTCCGGAGGAGCGGGCTCCCCCTGGGGTGGGCGAGGGCTGGGTGGAGGAGGCGGCCTCCGAGGCGGGGGGCGGGAAAGAAGGGGAGTGAGCAACGGGTGAAGACGCCGGGGGTGCCCGCTGCACCGCTCGCTGGCTGCCCGTTCCTTCTGCGTTTCCTCGCCCGCGTGCATGACACGAGATAATGCAGCGCTGGCACAGGGCCTGGCATCTGGCGACCGCGGGATAACGTGAGCCCCCGCCACGGTTCTGAGTACCGGAAACGCCCCGTGCCACCGGCACGTCCACCGCGGTCCGGGCTTTGCACCCTACCACCCCTAAATTGTGACTCCCAGCTTGCGAAACAGGGTTCGTTATTCTCCGCTTAGGAGTGAGGAGACCGCGGCTTTGAGAAGAGCTCACACACGGCCCAAAGCAGCGAGGACCCGCCTGGAACCCGGCTGTCAGACCGCGGAGCTCACGCCGCAGGCTGGGGCTCGGCTCCCAGGGGAGGGCAAGGGGCGGCGGGCAACTCCCCAGGCCTCGCCGGGGGCGCGGGGCTCACCATTGAAGGAGCTAGGGAGCCGCCGGGCTTCGGTGTCCTCTGCGTGCCGCTTCTCAGCCATGCTGCCCGAGCCGGACTCGCACTACCTGCCAGACCTCGCCGGAGCCAGAGCCGCCAGGAATGCCCGGAGGGGCCGAAGGGCCAGAGACTCAGGCTGCAGCCCCGCCCCTTTCGGTCCCGCCCCCTCCCCGCGCCCCGACCAATCGACGCCCAGGATCGAGGGGGACACGCCCCCATCCTCCGCCCGCCCGTCCCCCCAGCGCGCAGCTCAGCGCCCGCTTCCCGCTCGGTCCGCGGGCTGAAGGGCGTGGCCTGAGGAGCGAGGCGACCCCGAGGCTGTGGTCTGGGCCGAGCGGCGGCGCCGGGAGGAAGGGGGCAGAGGGTATTTTAGTTCCGGGGCTGAGGGCTTTGGGGAGGCGGCCAGAGGGTGGCCCGGGGGAAGGGTGCGAGTGAGGAAGCGGCGCCTTGCGGGGTCGAGGTGCCCGACCCAGGCGCCTCCTCTGGGCTGAGGAATTAGAGGGAAGAAAATGGCGCCCTCTCTTGACCGGGTGGGGCCCGAGTTTCGGGGAGAAGGCTGAGGGGCTCCGAAGCGGCCGAGGCGAGCGCGCTGAGGCCAGCCTGAGCTGAGGGGGCCGACGTGACCACCCCCCAGCCGAAGTGAACGAGTTCCAGTGAGGTGCACTTATTCAGATAAAATCCTTTTGGAGCACCTGCCGCCTGGCAGGCGGTGTGCTCACTGTCGGGGAGGCGGCGGCCGTGGCAGACACGTGCCTGCCCTCATGGAGTTTACTGTACTCTAGTGGGGTGCCCGGCAGCAACAGGTAACCGAATCATTACACCTGGTGAAGGCGCTGCGAAGGGTACGGGGTATTCAGAGAGTAGCCAAGGGCATCTACTTTACTTGGCGGCATAAGGGAAGGCCTCTGAAAGGAGGTGGCCTTGAGATGTCGCCTGAAAGATGCGAAGGAGCCAGCCTTGGGAAGGGGGACAGGTGGTGCAGGAGGTGGGAAAGGGTATCCCAGGCCGAGGGAAAAGCTTATGCGAGGGCATTCCCAACCTCGAGCCTTCTCTTGGGTTGGGGCTGAAAACCTGACATTTGAAAACTACGCTCTGTTTTATTCTCCATGATTTTTCCTAATGCAGAATGTTCAAAATATGTTAACGTACACAAGAAGGTGCACTTTTAAAAACATTTTATTTTGTAATAAGTACAGATTCATAGGAAGTTGCAAAGACTGTACAGAGAAGTCGCATGTATCTTTTACCCAGTTCCCCCCCAAATAGTTACATTTTACTTAACTATAGTGTCAAAACCGGGAAATTGACAGTGGCACAATATGTGTACATATAGTTCTGTGTCCTTTTAATCACACGTGTAGATTCCTGTAAGCACAGCAATCAAGATACAGAACTATTCCATCACCACCAAGATCTCCCTTGTAAGGAGCAGTTTTTTCCTTCTTTTTTAATGTGCTCAATATTTGGCTGTGTAATACCCAATACGTTGATCCTTGCAACAGGGCACAGGGTGTGTGATCAAAACCTGATTCAGAGCTCTCAAGTTGACTTCCAGTCAAATACTGTCAAAGAACTGTTTATATTCCTGGGGCGGAGTGCAGCTTGTGCAGTCACTTTGTTTATTAGCCTTCTGAAGAAGATAAGGAGGGGAGTACAGTAATTTAATGATCTCTCCTCTCTAAATCATCCTTCAGGAAGTCCACAGCTTCGTTTTTTTCCATTCTGCAACAAGTAAGCCCCTGAGGCATGAACTTCCTATTGATGCTGTGGTTCCCAGGAAAGAGGGGCAAATGCACAAGAAGTGAATTAAACCCTTCAGTAGAGGAGGGCTTGATTACAAACTGCATATTGTGAAAGAGAATTTACATTTCATTTTTGCTGGAAAGGAAAATCAAACTTCAAAATGAATTTAATGTCTGTACTACCAACTACCTTAGCTGAAGTCTCAAGGCAATCCCAACAGCGTCACTTCTGGAGAATTAGAAAAGAAGCCTCTCCCTTTGGGACAAAGACTTTGGTAAACACTTGTTGGCTCTGGTTTCAGATTGCATCAGTTCTAGAGCTAATTCCAGGCCCCAGACTAAGAACAAACATTCACTTGATTTTTAAATTGCTTTTAGAATAGGTGAGAGTTTCCAATTTTGATTTAAATATGCTGACTTTCAGTTGTTATTCTGGGTTTCTCATCCGTATTCTGTATAGATGTATTGATTAAATGTACTTTAAAAATAAATATTAGCATATCACTCTCTCCCTTTGGGGGATTTTTAATCCTAATTTAATCCTAAATTAGATTAGAAATTAGAATGATTTTTTTTAGAACTTTTTGCTTTAAAAATGGAAATTTATATAAAATTATGAATACTTCAAAGAGAGAATTCCTTATGATCTCATCACCTGTAACAAAACTGCTATTATTTAAAGGATATTTGTGTGTAGTTAAAATCAGAGTATATATTCCATATTTCTTTTATGTTTTATTTTTGCTGTTATTTGCCTAAAATATTCAGGGTACCAAATTAAGTATTGATTGATGGTGTTAGTGATAACATTAAGACATGGGGATCAGCTTAAAGACAGATATGTACCATGTATCCATAATTGAATAAGTCAGAAAGAAATTTAATTAGTCTTTTCCTGTGTCCACAAGAAATGCTTCAATAAGAACAACAGAGCAGTCCTCATTTATTTTTTTCCTTTAAATTGCTAATCCAGACTGTTTTCAATGCCTTTAGTGAGGTCAGCTAACCAAATATCTTGAGGGAACGGTAATACCAGCAAGTTACATCTGTTTGTGGTATTTGTGGGGTGGGACTAACAAATTTGAACTGTTTCTCTACATGGATTAAGTCACATTTATTGCATTACAGCAAGGTGTTTTTGTTTTTGTTTTTTATGTCTTCTTAGCTCTTCTCTTCTCTTCTTCAGGAAATTACTCTAGGATTTGAATCACTACGAGAGTTTCATCAGAGGATTTTATACATTTGGGCTGTGGCAGCAGACCAATTACACCACAACACAGGTAAGACATTTGGAGTCCAGATCCTTAGGTCTTATGAAAGTAAAAAGCATTACTCTAACACTGGTGGCATTTAATAGTTATCTATGGGAAGAATCTTATTAATCTGCTTTATGTATTAGTTCACTCAACAAATATGTATTGAACACCAGCTGTGTGCCAGGCATTGTTCTTGGAGTTTGGGATACATCAATGAACAAAAAAGACAAAAATTCCTGTCCTCATGAATCTTACATTCTAGTATTCCTTTCCACATGTATTAATTTGCTAGGGTTTCCTTAACAAAGTACCACAGTACTTTGTTTCCATAGCAAAGTACCACAGACTGAGTGGCTTAAACAACAGAAATTAATTTTTCTTATAGTTCTGCAGGCTAGAAGTCCAAGGCCAAGGTGTCAGTGGGGTTCATTTCTTCTAAGGGTCATGAGGGAAGGATTTGTTCCAGGGCTTTCTCTTTGACCTGTAGATGGCTGTCTTCTTCCTGTAGCTTCACCTTGTCTTTCCTCTGTGTATTTCTGTGTCTAAATTTCCTCTTCTTATAAGGACATCAGTCATATTGGAGTAGGGTCCATCTTAATGACTTCATTTTAACTTAATTACCTCTTTAAAGACCCTATCTCCAAATGTAGTCACATGCCGAGGTACCGGAGGTTAGGATTTTGACATACGAGTTTTGAGGGAACACAATTCAGCTGGTAATAGCACATATGACAATGGTGTATCCAAATCTTTGTATTGCCTGTTTTCTCCTATCCACATCCCTGAGATACTCAGAGTCATTTATGTTTACTTGCAAAATGTGTCCAGGTGACTATAATTATGAGTGATTACTTTTCTAGACTTTTTTTAACTTTTAAAATGGGTGTATAATAGATGTACATATTTTTGGGATACATGTAATAATTTAATGCACTCATTTAATGTAAAGATCAATAATTTAATATACTCATTTAATATAATTGGGATATCCATCACCATGAATATTTGTCTTTGTGCTAGAAATTTTCAAATTATTCTCTTCTAGCTATTTTGAAATATACAGGACATGATTTATTTTTAAGCTATACTAGAAAGAAAGTTCTTTGTTAGGAAGGATTACTCTACTAGGAATGTTGCTCCATCTAGTGTTCACTATATTCTCCTATTTTTGTCAAAGGTACAAAAATGTATAAAGGGGAACTGTGTTGGAGAAGGGGTTCTTTATTCAACAGTAAGGCTATTATTCACAGAGCACTAAGTATTCATACTAAAAAAATACTGTTTCAAATACTCTATGTGGAAGGAAAGAGGGGTTATATAATGATATTACTTTTAATAATTCAAATAATATCATTACCAGCATTTACCATCACTACCAATTACTATTTATTTTTATCCCATGAGGAAATTGAGACTAGATTTAGTTACTTGCCCAAAATTTCACAAATCTTTGTGAGATACATGCAGATCATTGGTAGAGGTACTGTTTGCCCCAAATCTGTATTAACTCCTGAGTTTAATTCCTTAATTATTCAGAATAAATATTAATACAAAGAAACAAAAAGACACAAACTAGTCATAATGCATTTTTCAGATATGAACACATCTAAGCATATGCCTAAATGGTTACTCAAGTTTGCCTTCAGTATTGATATATCTTAACCTTTATCTTATATTGAAATGATACCTGGTTGTTCAGTGCTTGTATCATTGTTGATATGCTGTGTCAAAATGTATCTGTCCATCTTAGATAGTGAATTTATAAAGAACAGGACATAATCCACAACCGCATCATCATTTTATAGTTTATTTGATTGTATTTCTTGAGTTAAATTGAAATTTTAAAATAATTGTTAGAAAGTTTGGATTTTTCTCTTTGTAGTTTTAAGGCATAATTTTTGTTTTTTGTTGTACAAGTTGAATGAGGCAGCTTAACTGCCTGGAAACATCAGGAAAGGCTTCCAGGGAAAGCTGAGTTTAGTAGGGTAAACACAAGTTAGAAAAAGAGGCTTTAGGAATACAGAAAAGCCCTTGTAAATGCATAGGAGTATGTCAGAGCTGGATATTTTGGGGGAAATATAAGTGGTAACAAATGCAGGGAGTGGTGGTGAGAGATGACAGCGGACTGAAAGGTATGCCAAACTTAGAACGTAAGTATGAAGTTGCTGAAATATCTGAACAAGAGGGGTGGTGGTGGTAGAATGACCATATAGGACTTATCAAAACATCATATAACAGGCAATCTGAATAGGCCTATATTTATTAAATATTAATATATATTTTAAATATATAATATTTAATATATATACTATAGTAAATATATATATTAAATAAATTAAATCAATAATTAATAACTTTCTAAAACAGAAAGCACCAGGCCCAGATGGGTTCATTGGTGAATTCTAAATATTTAAGAAGGAAATTATACCAATTCTCTATAATCTCTTCCAGAAGATAGAAGGAGAGGGAACACTTTCTAACTCATTCCATCATATCAACAGGCTAAAGAAGAAAAATCACGATTATATCAGTAGATGCAGAAAAAGCATTTGACAAAATCCAACGCTCATTCATTATAAAAACTCTCAGCAAACTAGGAATAGAGAGGAACTTACTCAACTTGATAAAGAACATGTACAAAAATCTTACAGCTAACGTTATACTTAATGGTGAGAAACTGAAGGTTCCAACTAAGATTCCCAAGACAGGGAGTCTCCTTCACACCCTTTCAACTCTATTGGAATCCTAGCTAATGAATAGCAGATTAATAAGAAAAAGTATAAGGAATTGGCAAGGAAGGAAGAAACTGCTGTTAAACACGTGATTGTGATGTTTTTATGTAAATCTGAAAGAATTGACCAAAAAAAAAAAAGAAAAAAAAGAAAAGAAAAAGAAGAAAGAAAAACCCTCCTGGAACTAACATGAAATTTTAACAAGGTGACAGGAATAGGTTAATATACAAAAGTCAATTGTTTTCTTATATACCAGCAACAAACAAATGGAATTTGAAATTAAAAACAAAATACTATTTACATTAGCACCCCAACAATTAAATACTGAGGCATAAAGCTAACAAAAAATATATAAGATCTTTATGAGGAAAATTATAAAACTCTGATGAAAGAAATAACAAACTAAATAAATGGAGAGAGATTCCATGCTTATGGATAGGAAAATTCAATGTTGTCAAGCTGTCAGTTCTTCCTAGCTTGATCTATAGATTCAATGCAATCCCAACCAAAATCCCAACAAATAAGTTTCTGGATATCAACAAACTGATTCTTAAGTATGTATGGATAGGCAAAAGACCCAGTATAGCAAATATAATATTGAAGGAGAAGAACAAAGTTGGAGGACTGATACTACCTGACTTCAAGACTTATTATAAAGCTACAGTAAGAAAGGTAGTGTGGTATTTACAAAAGTATAGACAAATAGATCAGTGGAACAGAAAGAGCCCAGATACAGACAGACACAAATATAGTCAACTGATTTTTGGTAAAGGAGCAAGGGCAATACTATGGAGAAAAGATAGGTTTTTCAACAAATGGTGCAACATTCGTTTTTGCACCAACAGGATATTCACACGCAATAGGATATTCACATGCAAAACAATGAATCTAGGCACGGACCTTATACGCATCACAAAAATTTACTCAAAATGGATCATAGACCTAACTGTAAAACCCTAAACTATAAAACTTCTATGCGATAACATAGGAGAAAATCTAGATGACCTTTGGTTTGGGCTGAATATTTTAGATCTAACAAAGGCATGATCCATGAAAGAAATAGTTGATAAGCTGTACTCCATTAAATTAAAAATTTTCACTCTGTGAAAGACACTATCAAGAGAATGAAAAGACAAGCCATAGACTGGGAGAAAATATTTGCAAAAGACATATCTGATAAAGGACTGTTATCCAAAATATACAAAGAAATCTTAAAACTCAACAATAGGAAAACTAGCTACATTTTTAAAAAATGGTTAAAAGATCTGAACAGACACCTCATCAAAGAAGACATACAGGTGGCAAATAAGCATATTAAAAGATTTTCAACATTATATGTCATTAGGGAATTACAAATTGAAACAATGAGATACTACTATACATCTGTTGGAGTGGCCCAAATCCAAAACGCTGACAACACCAAATGCTGGTGCAACAAGAACTCTCATTCATTGTTGGTGAGAATGCAAAATGGTACAGCCATAATTATGCGGTGCCAATCATAATCCCAAAAGTCACAATCCCAAATACCATAATCTTGAATGCTGAAATCCTCAAAGATCAAAATCCCTAAATACTAAAATCCCCAAAGTCATGATCCCAAAAGATTAAAATCCCAAATGTTGAAATCCTGAAAGCTGAATCCTGGGGAAGGGATGAGTGTATTTTTGGTTGTATGCAGGATAGTTGCATCATGTTAGTTGCCTTCTCATATATCTATATACACATCCTATTGGTTCCATCTCTTTGGAGAAACCTGACTAATACAGATATGGTATTGGGGAAGCCGAATATCATTCCTTCTTACTGCATTACTTACAACACAGTGGAAGAGATCTGTGAAATTGTTCCCTTGCAAAAAGCCTGTGATAAATTAAGTGTATGAGGCTACTTACAGTGAAAGATAAAAGTTTAAAAGCTCATTATTATTGGTGCTGTGAAAGCAGAAAATTGCTTAATTGCAATGGCAGAGCAACAACCAGATTTGAAACAGACAAAATATACTTACAAAATTTGTAGACGACAAGCACTCTTCAAATACAAGTACAGCATATGTTTTGAAGATCATAGATATGAAAATGCAGGTGAAAAATACAAGAAATATCCTCTGCTGAATCATTCAATTGTGCATGACTTCTGCCCCTTCACACATAGTGCCAATTCACTATGCTATGTATTTCATCTTTGTGTCATTTCCAATACTGGAGCTATAAATTATGTAAAGACTTTTAGAGAGTTCTAATTCATTTTATGCATTTTTTGCAAATTTGACTCCTAACGAAAGTACGTTACACACAATGTTGACTTTGTGTGTAAGCATTGTATATGTATATAAAAACGTTGAAACTTCCTCATATAAATAGATGTCCTTTTTATACATATGCATTCGTGAAAGATAAAATTTCTCAAGATCTTGGCTGTTTGGGTGGCTGCATATGTGGTGGTGATCCATGGCAGTTTTTGCTCAATACTGTCAAAAGATTTAGGTTGTCCGTCATGGTATTTCAGGTTACTGCAGTTAGAAAGTTTATGTTTCACTTTTTGACCTATTTCTTTATAAATACAGTTCGTCTGCTCGTAACTGTTATACCGTGCAACTGTTGTTAGTATACTTGGGTGTTTATGCCGGCAAAAATATGTGTTTTTATTGCCTATTTTATTGTGCAAAGTGGCCAATGAAGTATTGTCATGTTTTTATATGCTTCTTAAATAAATCTCCTTTTAAAATGTAAATAATTGTCTTTTAAATTTTTTAAAATTATTTTTTCCAGAATTATATTTTTGTGATTTTGATCTTTTCTGAACTATGATTTTCAGGATTGTAAACTTCAGGGATTTTAATCTTTTGGGATTTTACCATTTGAGATTATGACATTGGGATTGCGTTTTTAAGGATTATGGCCCAAACCCCAGCCACTATCGAAGACAGTTTGGCAATTTCTTACAAAACTAAACATACTCTTACCATACGATCCAGCAATTGTGCTCCCTGGTATTTACCCAAATGAATTGAAAAGTTATCTCTACACAAGACCTGAACATGGACGTTTATAGCAGCTTTACTCATAATTGCCAAAACTTGGAAGTAACCAAGTTGTCCTTCAGTATGTGAATGAATAAATAAAATGTGATTCATCCAGACAATGGAATATTTTTCAGTGCTAAGAAGAATTGAGCTATCAAACTATGAAAAGACATACAGAAACCTTAAATGCATATTGCTAAGTGAAATAAGCCAATCTGAAAAGGCTATATACTGTATGATTCCAATTATATGACATTCTGGAAAAGGTATGGAGACAGTAAAAAGACCAATGATTATGAGGGGTTGGGGGAAGGATGGAAAAATAGAAAGAGCATAGAGACTTTTTAGGGCAGTGAAACTATTCTGTATGGTACCATAAGGGTAGATACATGTCATTAGACATTTGTCAAAACCTGTAGAATGTACAACACCAAAGTGAGCCCTGATGAAACTATGGACTTTGGGTGTTAATAATATGTCAAAGTAGGTTCATTGATTGTAACAAAGGTAAGAGATATTCATAGTGGGGAGGGTGTATGTGTGTGTGTGTACAAGGGGAAGAGAGTATATGGTAATTCTCTATACTTTCTGTTCTATTTTGCTGTAAATGTACAATTGCTCTAAAAAATAAAGTCAATAAAAAAAATCATGCTACCAGTAAGCCACTTCAGACTTTAGTCCGTTTCATTCTTGAATGAATTCACATCAGGCATCCTTTTTATATAACCGTAACTTTAAATTGATTTTTAAAAACCAGATTTAGAATGTAACACTGATGATCGATCCTGCCAGACAAAAAAGCTTCTTATAAATATACATATCCTAAGGAAGCAAAAGAAAGGAAGTTAAACAAATAAAAGATCCAGAACAGAAACAGAACAAATAGTTTTATGTTTAAATATGATGTCATCTTATGTGGTTTATCAATTAATATATGACTGTAAGTTTATTTAAATGAATTGATCCAAGTGTATCATCTGTAATGACCTGAACGTGAAATATCTTTGCACTATCCTTGAAATCTATTTTTTATGGGCAGTCAGACTTAATGGCCTTGGAGCTACTGGGTTCTGTTGTTATGTCATTGGGTGTTTATGGGTGCTAGTTGTTTGTACATTGTATCTTTATTTTTAAAAACTTGTTTTGAGACATCAGCAATGGTCATTTCAATATTAGTCATTAAGTAATGCAAGCATAGTAATGTAGGATGTGATCATTGTATTTGTTACCTATCTTTTTACAGTACTAAATTCCCATAGGTCATGACAAGTTACCTTTACAAGTTACATTCATGTTTTACCTTTTTTCATCTTGACTAATCTCCATTTATAGATGAGTCAAATGAGTGACATATAAACTACTATAAAATAATACCTACCATGTCTATAAAATAGTAAGCTACCTGGTCTACTATATGCCAGGAATCATTCATTGCTTTATATTTATCTCCTTTACTCTTTATAGAAACCCCACATGGTAGCTGTCATCCTTGTTTGACATTGAGGGAACTGAGGTTCAAAGAGGTCAAGTAATTTGGTCATATTCACACAGGGAAATAATATAGAATAGTGGTTAAGGGCACAATCTTTGCACTCCTATTGCCTATATTAGAATCGTTGTTTTACTGTTTCCTAGCTCTGTGACCTTGGCATTATCTAACTTCTTTAAACATCATTTTTCTCATCTGTAAAATGAAAGACTAAGTGAAATAATCCATGGAAAGTGCTCAGCACAGTGCGTAGTACAGAGTAGGTATTTCATAAATGTTAGTGGTTACAAAAAGTAATTGTATATTATACACTGTATATTATTTTTACTATTATAAGTAAGTGACAGCATGCATTTAAACTTAGGTCTCTCTGGCCCTGAAGTTCCCCTCTTTCCTCTATTCAACTGGTCTGTAAATTTTTAGTCATTGATGAAGAGAGAGCTGGTTCTCCTTAAATGGCTTTGCCACTGTGAAAAAACTGACTTGCCACTTCATCAGTCATGATAGGCTAGATTTTGTTGCATTAATGAACAACTTCCATATTTCCACAGTTTATCACAAAAAAGTTTATTTCTCATTTCCATTTTATGTCCTGCGTGGCTTGACTGGGAAAAGTTTTTCATTACAGTCACCCAGGAATCTAGGCTGATGGGTGCTCCATTTGACACATTTCCACCATCACCAGGGCAGAAAAAAAGGGATATGGTGACTTGTGCACTGGCTCTTAAAGATTTCTTGTTGCAAGTGACACATGCCACTGCTGCTTATAATTTCATTGGTCAAAGCCAGTAACAAGGCCAGTAACAAGCCACTAACTTCAAGTGGCTTTAGGAAAGAGAGGAAAAGAAGATGTCAGTTAGCAGTGTTAATAACTACACACCAATACTTTGAACATTTTTAGTTTCTTAATATCATATTTATCTTTTTGCTTTCTAAATCTTCCCTCATTCCTTCTTATGTGTATAGATTCCTTTGGTAAAAGCCTAAAGATAGTTTCATAGAAACACCTCTCTTTCAGAGAGGTCCATCAAAGTTATCTGGATACTTTTTTCAAAATTATGTGCCCAGGCCCCACCCAAGATCCTAATGAATTGAAATATCTGAGGATCAGGCTCTGGGCATGTATGTTTTGAAGAAGCTCCCCAGATGGTGCTGGTTTGTACCCTGTTCTAACTATGCAATAGTAAGCTCATGTGTGTTTCAAGGATCCCTCTGCAGACAGGTGGGAGGAAACAGAGGGGAAAGGATCAGAAAGAGGGAGGCATCAGGCAGAAATTATGACTCAAGCATGGCAGGGTTCTCAGCTCAGGCTTAAGCTATACTTACATACCTGAGAAGTTCACATTAGAAGGTATATTTGGGCATGCCTAGATGACTGGTGGGTCAGTCAGGGTTCCATTTACATAAGTGAATATGGGTCCTCCTGGGAAAGACCTCATCTTAAATTAAGAGACTTTTTCTTCCAACTTTTTAATTGAATTTGTAATCATATAGAAGGTTAAAAGAATTTACCTACCACTTAGATTCAAAAAGTGCTACCATTTTGCTGTATTTTCTTTATTTGCTAATTTTTTTTGATAGCCCTGATGATCGTTGCCTGAATTAATTATTTCATTGAGGAGTGGGCACTGCCAAGTGGTGATTTTCTGATTCTATCATTTCTTCTACATTTATTATCTACATTATTCTTTTAAAAAAGAGCTTTTCTTTATCAACTGGAGATGAAGTAAGTTTTCCTAAAATGATATCATAAATGATTAGTTCTTTCAATTAGAGAAGTTTTCAGGAGCCCATGTTTGGTTTAAGGACAGTTGGCCTACATTGTAATGGACAGATGAGCTGAGCATAGGAGAGGCTTCTGCATATTTTTCTACAGCCCAACCCTCTGAGTCAGAACAATAGACCAAGGTAGCTGTGGCGAAAAATGGTATAAAAATTATAATGACTGTATCACTAAGAACAGAAAGTGTCAGAAGCATTAGTGGCAGTGCTTTGGAAGTACCAATGGACAGGGCCTGTGGCACAGACAATGGCAGGTTCTATCAGCACTGATGGTAGGTCCAATAGCTGTTGTACCATCAGCGGACATGGCAGCGTGGCTGCTGTTTTGTTCATTAGCAACACCAGGGAAGTCACTAGCAAAATGGAGGAAAATGGTGTCAACCAAGTGAGTAACCAAGAGAATTATTCTACAGAACACCCATGAGGTGGCCCTTGGGGCATCCAGACCTGTTCAGTAGGAAAACTGGAGTTCTTGAAATGAGGTACAGGCAGAATTTGAGTCAGAGACGTACTGATTTGTGAGATTTATTGTGATCCTATTTTACCCATAGGCTGCTATAATCTGGAAAAAAAAGTGCTACATCTTACCGGGAGCAGAAAATGGTAAAGAAAGTGTCCTTTTTAGATAAAGGAAATTCAAAGGATAAAGTGATGTATACAGTTTGAAAAGCTGAGAAATGATGGCATATTGCTGAGATTGAGAGAGATTCCAAATATATTAGTTGAGTAGTTGAGATAATCAGGGGATGCCTGGGCATCTAATGACAGGTTTAAATAACCTAACTTCTGGCAGAAGTTGGCATTGCACAAAGGGATGAAGGGCCAGTTTTTTGATCCCCAAATATATCTCTTCATTTATTCAAGTCTTCTTTTATGCTTATCAGTGCCGTGTGATTTTCTAATGGTAAACACTGATATTCAACTGAAGATAAATTAAAACTTTATTCTTAATAAAATCAATATCCCCTGAAAAATTAAAATGGTCTAAATATAAGGATTCTTTTAATCTATATTGAACATAAGGAGTTAGTCAAACCATATATGGGAATTAAAGAAATAATGATTGCTTTTGCCCTTTCACTTTTAGGGTTTTTGGAAAGATAAAAACAAAGCGACTTTCTTGTTATCCCACATTCCTTCTAAACATTGGTTTCTTGGAGAAATGGAAACTCTTTTTCAATTGGAAGAAAAGAAGTTGAAAACTATTGCTGTGGTTGGTTCTATTTTTATTATTTATTGGTCAAATATACATAGACTGAAAGGAAAATAAAAAGACAAGCTGTGCACTAAATCCTGGAAAATAGTCTATGTTATAATCTGCATTTCATGAAATTGGGGGGGTGATTTTATACACATCTCCTCAAAAAGTAATACAATTTAAGTATGCTTAGTATTCAACAAAGTGATTGGAATTCAGTATAGTGGAACTATTTATTTATTTATTTGTTGAGACAGGGTCTCACTCTATTGCTAAGGTGAGTATAGTGTCATTGTCATAGCTCACTGTAACCTCGAACTTGTGGGCTTAAGCGATCCTCCCACTTCAGTTTCCTGAGTAGCTAGGACTACCACCACACCCAGCTAATTTAAAAAAAATTTTTTTTTAGAGATAGGGTCTCACTATGTTGCCCAGGCTGGTCTTGAACTCCTGGCCTCAAGAGATCCTCCTGCCTTGGCCTTCCAAAGCCAGTGGGATTACAGGGATGAGCCACCATACCTGGCCTTCTTTTTAAAAATTATTTTATAAAAGTTACCATGTTTTTACAGAGTGGCAATACAGTAATTAATAGAAGTATTTTAGTTGTGCTGGCTATTTTTCTCTCATGAGCAAAGCTAATCAGCTAGTTTCATGCTCCATATCATTGGATCATTCTTAGCTCTACTCTAGGCAATTTATTCAGGTGATAAAATCATCACAGGAATTTTCTGAGAATCCTAGGCCTTCCAGAGTGGCAGAAAGTGAATTGTTGTCTCAACAGTACTAGTAGGAGCATTGGCTATCCAAAGCCGTGTGACTAAGGAACATGAGCAGCTCATGGTAGTATTAAGCGGAGTTCATTTTCAAAAGAAGCTTCCTCTCAGATTGTTTATGTAATACTTAATTTATAAATAGGTGAACCATAGTACTAACATGGAGAGCAAGGGGTGAAGTGCAGAAAGTAGAATAAAAGATGATAATTCTAAGACTTGAAGTGATTGATCCTATGCAGTTTTTAAATTGGTATATTTTATCCTTGGCATCCTTTCATTTCTCTGACCCGTTTCTCTTCTACTTTATAGTGCATGGTACTAATTACCCTAATTACCGTGTTATCCCAGTCCATCCAAGCTTGTCTTCTCTTGTCAAAGTTCTCTTTGCACCAAAATTACTTACATTCCTCTCCGGTATGTTTCTGGTATTAGAAAAAAGTATTGAGTTGATTTCCCCTAATAAATACATAATTAATAGGCAACCCCTTAACAGTTCTGAAGATAATTGTTATTTTTGAGAAGAATGCCTATTCACACCTAAGTAATTTAAATTTGAAAGAATTTCTTTCATTTTAAGGATATAAAAAGATATTCAGGCAGTTTTAAAGGAAGGCTTTTTTTTTTTTTTTTTGGTAGAGGTAAAGGCAGTTTGGTTATCTCTTGGAAGACCAGTTTTATTTGTATGCAGCAATCTAAACTATTCTAGCTTTTTCACAGATTTACTTTTCTATGCAGATGAGCCTGTAAATTATTCTTAAACTTTCAGTTTCACACGTCTCCTTTGATGATAGTTGTGGGGATGTTGGTTTCATTGCCTGAGTTGTTTGAAAGGCAGGACTTTTCTATCCCTTTGTTACTGGGTCACTAGGTATCTTTGTTGTTAGGTTCCTGTCCTGAAGAGACTCAGCTGAGGAGGAAAAACAGATGAAGAAAAATATGTAATAGGCACTATAAAAAAACAGTCTTTTAGAGGAATCGAGATTGACTTTATTTACCAGGTGCCTACTTATGTGCCAGGTACTGTCTAAGTGCTGGAGATTCAGTGATTAACAAGGTAGACATGGTGCCTGCTCTCATGAAACTTACAGCCTAGTGGTTCTGGAGAGTGGATTGCAGGCAGCACATGCTCAAGGTAATGGCTATTTTTATAGGGATCAGGCAATAGGCAGAGACTTCCTTTCATATTCCATGATGGGAAAGTAGCATTCGTACCATGAAATGGCAAAATAGCTAATCGAGTTATTTTGGATGGTCATATGGGACTATGTACCCACTGAGGAAGATGCTCTGGGCAACCAAGTAGTTATTGCCATGGACAAACTTAAAAGGGAACAAGAGTGATTGAACCATGATGGATGCTTTAATGGCATTGGACAATTTAAAGCAAACAGACGATATACTTAAATTGTTAAGTGTTGCCTTAAGTACTAGAGTAAAACTCAAAGCCTTTATGGGATAGTTTTGAAAAAAATCTCTTACAGCTTGTAGTCAAGGGGCTGACATACTTAAAGCCAAATTCAGAGATTCATTCTGTGGTTTGATGAATTATACCAATATACGAACTCACAAATTTTGTATTTTATGTGAATGTTAGGTTAAACTAGATTAGGGAAGAATAGGGTCTTAACAAATGGAATAGATATATTCTAGGAGAAATGAAAGAAATCAGGGCTTGGCAAACCCTAAGTTCCTAGATTCACTTAAAACAGGGTTGTCAATTGCAACACTATTAACATTTTGTACTGGATAATTTTTTGTTGTGGGGAGCTGCCCTGTGCCTTGTAAGATGTTTAACAGCATCCCTGGCCTCTACCTACCATGTGCCAGTAGCACCCCACCCCTGAGTCCTGACAATCAAACATGTCTCCAGATAATAGCCAAATATCTCCCCAGGTGGAGCAAGGGAGGAAAATGCCTCTGTTTTGAGAAACACTGGTCTGAAGTGTTTCCCATTGTGCAGTCCTTGCTTGAGGAAACTGTGGCTCATTGAGAGAGAAAACTAAGAAGTTGTCTCATGCCCCGTCTGTCATTATTGCTTGTCTGGTACCAGTAAGCAAACTTAACACATCTAGGAAGGCAAGATGTAGGACCAAAGGAGGGAAGGTTAAATGTTATATCCATAAGAATTATTGGAATTTTCTAATTTATGTCATGAAAATATGGGGGATATTTGTAGGAATGGATTTGGGAGTACTTGACTATGAAAACAGAAATGTAATTTCAGATTAAATTGAATTTATTGATGAGATTGCACATGACAGAGATTTGGAAGTCCATGTGCTTTGCTTGGGCAGCCAGCTGTAGTTCTAACAGTGAACTGAACTGGTTAATGTCAAATAGCACTGAAAGGCCGGAAAGAATTTGGACGAATGTAGAGGAAGGAACTAAAAAATGTTAGGGAATAGGAGTGCTAGATTAGATCAATCGTGCGATCTTCCCATGTACCCCTCATATATATTCTGATATGGCCCAGAAGACTCTCAGTTTAGTTTTGGCATAAGGAATGGGTTAGTGAAGGAAGGATCAGAAACTTTAAAAAGTGCTTAACTGGCTGCCCTTTCTAGGCCAAGAAGGCTAATGGGAACAGCTACATTTGGAACTCGAGTCCTAATCTCAGTGGGGGTGGCAGAGCCCTGTGGCAGAAATTAGTAAGTAGTGGGCATGATCAGACAGCAGGGTGAATATGATAATCAAATCTCAAGGAATTTCTACCATGGTTACATTAATTTATTAAAATATATTTATTTTTTAAATTTATTTTCCCCCCACTTTATTTAGGTATAATTGACAAAGATTGCATATATTTACAATGTACAGTGTGATAAAATTTTGATTTATGTTGACATTGTGGAATGATTAAGTCAAGCCAATTAACATATTCATCATCTCACATACTTATTTTTTTTTTGCAAACTCTATTTTTAATTGTAGGAGTAATATATGAATATTTCTTATTGTTAAAAATACAAACGAAATAGATAAAACAACTCTCCCACCCCACCCTGACTCTTCTCCTCTTATCATTCTTGCTTTCATGAATTTCACCAGAAATTCTCCACTGCCGAAGAGGCTGTTGATAATAAGATGTTCAAGTTGGCCCTCTCTGTGGACGCCAGTTCTCTTCAGTGTCCAGGCAGCCCGGGGCTTAATGGGCTTGTAAACAAAGCAGTCATGGTGCCAGTGGTGAAGGTTACACACAGAATTCAACAACATGGACTTCCCTTCTCCAAGGCTGACTTGATCACTGCCATTGCTGAGGTCTCAATTTGTCTGCATCAGCAACCAATTCTGAGTCCTGGACTTAGCGTTATACCTCTAGGGATGAAACCAGCTCTGTGTTGGCAGGTATATTACTTTGGATCGCCTCTGCTGTGGAGAGAGGGGAGCCACAATTTTAGACCTTATTTAGTGGTCCTAGATAGGTCCTAGAAAGGAAAGGCATCCTTTCTGATAGATGAAGATTTCTCTTTCATGCTGCCATCCTCTCTGCCTCTTTTCCCTATCCTCGCAATGTAATTTTTGGTTAAGTAACTATTCAGTATTTACATTATACCTATGCAAATGTTTTTCATAGCTGAACATTGTAATGTATTAGGATCATATTTCTTATTTTTTGTTTTTCCTGAAGTTAAAAATTGCCTATTTCTAAAATTTGCTTTTTTTCTTTGTAGCTGTTGTTGGTTCAAATAGCCTTTCAGTACAATTTCTTTCTTTTCTGTTCTTTTCTTTTTTTCTTTTCTTTTGGAGAAAGGGTCTCGCTCTGTCGCCTAGGCTGGGGTGCAGTGGTGCAATCACAGCTCACTGTAACCTTGAACTCTTGAGCTCAAGCTATCTTCCCTCCTCAGCTTCCTGAGTAGCTAGGACTATAGGTGTGTACCACCATACCTGGCTAATTTTTTAAATTTTTTGTAGAGATGGGAGTCTCACTATGTTGCCTAGGTTGGTCTTGAACTGTTGGCCTCAAGTGATCCTCCCACCTTGGCCTCCCAAAGTGCTGATATTATTGGTGTGAGCCACACTGCCCTACTGCCTTTCAGCATAATTTCATGTGGCCCAGGGAAAATACAAATGGAGGTCCACAGTCCACATGTTTACATATTTAAAAGCTATAAATCACACTACTAATTAAAATCTCTTCTCCTGTCTTAACATATATACCTTCACAGCAAAATTGAAAAATATATGTCAAGCTGTGATTTTTATATGACTGAAAGTCTGACAGCTGAATTTAATTTTTATTGCAAATGTCTGTGTCAGTGATGTTTGGACAGCTAGTAAAGGCTTGCAAAACTATTATAATAGTTATCAGGCTCTTTTCCATACCTTTTATTTTTCTTGTCTTAATTTCAGCAAAATGTTGTATTAAAACTTCACATAAATTTTGATTTATTGACAATAATGCCAAAGTAGGCCTTTCTTAAGTCATTATAGACCTTATTTATTTTTCTTTTAAAACATTCAAAAGTATTTATTAAAATTAAAAGGTAAGATACGAGTTCCGGCAGAGAGCGTGGTGAGACGCGGGGAGCGGCCGGTTCCTGCGGGGTCCTTTGGGCCCTCCGGGCCCTCCAGCTCCCGGCCGGCGGGTGAGCTGGGGGGCCCCGGAACGGGCCGCGGCCTCTGCCCTTAAGACACCCGGAGCCCCCGCTGTGGCTGCCCTCCGGCCGGGCCCAGGCCTGGAAACAGCGACGAACGTCTCTCCCCACCCCACCTCGGCGACCTGATGATGGCGGCGGCCTCTCTGAGGCCGGACTCCGCCGGCCGCCGGGTCTCCTGGCTCAACCCTGCCCGGCCTAGGCGAAGACCCCGCCAAGCCTCCAGGACGCAGCGCCCTTGGGTGGCGGCGGGTGTGGGGGGGCAAGAAGAATGGCGGTCGCCCGAACGCCGCTGAGGGCCGTTAGGGTTTGGAAGGCCCGAGAAGGCGGGTCTGTGGACGCAAGCTTCTTCACCTCCTTGGGCCGTGGAGCCGCGCAGATCCGGGTCCTGGTGTGACGCCTTTGTCCCAATTGGGCGAGCCCTACTTAGTCCTGAATACGACGGACAAAGGCCTTAACGGGCCTGGAAGGTGAGCGGAGCCCCGGACGATGACGGGTGGAACGGTTAGCGGGCCATCGGGCGGTTGGTGTTCGTTCTACCACCAGACCATGATATCAGAAGAAACAACAGACCACATTTGGCCATTTGGAAATGCCCACCACCCTTTGGGAAGATTTACTGGCCGGTTATAGAAGGCCTGTGTATATAATATGAAAAAGCTGCTCTCAACTTTTCCCCCAACCTTTTAAAAGAAAACGTTTGCTACATCTAGCCCTTCTAGATGTAAAGAGGTTGCCGACGTATGATAAAGTAGAGTTAGAAAATAACACGTCTTGTAAATGCCCGTTTAAAAAAAAAACAAACAATGTCTTCTGGAAATGACTTTTGAAATGGAATTGTTAGACCACCTCTGGAAGTGTCATGCGTCCACGTTTGTTCAGTGGGTTAGAGGACATTGAACAGAAGACCTTGAGAAGAGGAGACGATTCAGTGCCAGACTGGTCATATTTAGAAGACATTTTCATATTATAAGCATTGTTTTGTGTGTGCATTTTATTCCTCACTACTGTATATATTGTTGAGAAAACTGAGTATTATTTTGAAATATTGAGTCTTTCTAGATGTTCTGAAGTGCCTGATACATGTTAAAAGTAGAAGTAGTAATACCTTTTGTAAATGCCTTTTTGTTAGAGTTCATATGAAAGTTTTTGGGGGAATGGCCAAACGGCCTCTTGAGTAGTACACATTGTGTCTGTGCAGGGGTTCAGGGGAGGAGGGAGGAGAAGGAAGAGCTCTATGCCAGTACACTTATAGTGAGGCAAGATTAACCATTGTTTCTATGTCTGTGTATTTTGTCTTCCTTACCTGTGTATATAGTGTATATAAAGGACAAACAAGTCCTAATTTACATCTAGTCTTTCTAGATGTTAAAGAGGTTGCCAGTGTATGACAAAAGTAGAATTAGTAAACTAATATTTTGTGCATTTTTGTTTTAAAATTCCTGGGAAAGATTGTCTTCTGAAAATTTGAGCATTATAGCCCACTGGGTTGGTGGAGGAGGGAAGGGTTCTAGGCAAGAATGTTCATATTTCGAAGACACTTTCAGATTACAACTATTGTTACATGTGTGTAGTTTATTCAAGACTGCTGTGTATATAGTGGACAAATTAAATCCTTACCTGAAACATCTAGTCTACCTAGATGTTTAGAAGTGCCCGACGTATGTTAAATGTAGAGGTAGTAAAATATCACTTTGTAAATATCTTTTTGCTAAAATTCACAGGAAATTCTTTTGGAAATAGAGTTGTTAAACCACCTCTGTGAGCAGTATAGTACTGTCTATACTTGTTCAATGGTTTGAAGGAGGTGGGAGGGAAGGAATTGCAAAAGGCAATATGCTAATGTGTTCATACTTAGACATTTTCAGATACCATTTTTCTTACGTTTTGTGCATTTTGTTTTGCTGTGTGTGTATATAGTGTATATAATGGACAAATGAGTCCTAATTTTGCAGTATCTAGTCTCTAGATGTTAAAGAGGTTGCCAGTGTATGATAAAGTACTTAGTAAAATTAGCACATTTTGTACACTTTGTTTTTGAAATTCATGGGAAAGCTTGTCCTCTGTAAATGACCTTTGCATATGAATTTGTTCAACCGTTTCTAAGCATTACACATGCCTGTACTTGTCCACTGGATACAAGGCAGAGAGAAGGAAATGAGGGAATGGTTCAAGGCCAAAATGGTCATAATTTAGAAAGTACCTCAGATTATAACCATTGCTATGTGTGTGCAATTTTATTTAACAGTGCTGTGTACATAGTGGACAAGTTCTTATATGAAATATCTAGTCTTTCTAGATATTTAGAAGTGCTTGATGTATTTAAAAGTAGTAGTAGAATAACACTTTGTAAGTAGCTTTAAAAAACTGATGGAAAATATTGTGTTTGGAAGTGGAATTGTTAAACCACCTCTATGAACAGTAGTCTCTACTTGTTCATTGGGTTGAAAGAGGTGGGAGGGAATAAATTGCAAAAGGTGTTTCGTTAGTGCATACTAGAAAATTTCAGCTTATCCATTGCCCTGTATGTTATGTGCATTTCATTTAACTTTGCTGTACTGTATATATTGTATATGCACCGGACAAATGAGTCCCAATTTTATAATATCTAGTTGCTAGATATTAAAGAGGTTGCCAATGTATGACAGAAGTAGAGTTAGTAAGCTAACATTTTGTATACCTTGTGTTAAAATTCATAGAAAGGCTGTCTCTGAAAAGGACTTTTGAAAGTGAAATAACATCACATCTAAGTGACACATATGCGTATATCTACTGGGTTGGTGGTGGAGAGGAGTTGGAAGAAATGAAGAATTCTAGACCAGAATATTTCTTTTTAGAAGACACTTTCAGATATAACCATTGTTACGTGTGTGTAGTTTATTCAACACTACTGTGTATATAGAGGACAAACTTAAGTCCTTATTTGAAACATCTAGTCTTTCTAGATGTTTAGAAGTGCACAAAGTATGTTAAAAGTAGAGGTAGTAAACACATTTTGTAGATACCCTTTTGTTAAGATTCATATGAAATACTGTCTTTGGAAATTGAATGATCAAACCACTTGTCTGAGCAGTACACGTTATTTGTGCTCTTCAGGGAGGGAGGAGAAAGTGAAAAGGGCTTTATACCAATGTGGTTATGATGAGGCAAGATTGACTATTGTCCCTTATGTCTGTGCATTTTATTTTACTTTGCTATGTATATAGTGTATATAAAGGACAAATGAGTCCTAATTTACAACATCTAGTCTTTCTAGTTAAAGAGGTTGCAGTGTATGACAAAAGTAGAATATAGTAAACTAATACATGGAGTAGCCTTTGAGTTAAAATTCATAGGAAAAACTGTTCTTAAAAACACTTATGGAAGTGAAATTGTTAAAATCCCCTCTAAGCATTACAGATGCTCAGACCTGTCCACTGGGTTGGTAGAGGGTAGGAAAGGGAAGGGTTCTAGGCCAGAATGTTGCCATTTAGAGGACACTTCGAAATTATAGCTTTTGTTACGAGTGTGCACCGTTTATTCAGTGCTACTGTGTATAGTGGAAAAAAACTTAAGTCCTATTTGAAACATCTAGTGTTTCTAGATGTTTGAAAGTGCACAACATATGTTAAAGTAGAGGGCTAAAGTAACACCCTTTAAGTGTTTTTTGTTATTTCATAGGAGTGGTTGCATTTGGGGAATGGAATTGTTAAACATGATGTCTTGGAGAGTGTGCTGACTGTCACTGGGTGGTGGGGGGAGGGGAAGAGGAAGTATGCAGAGAGGGGTTCTGTGCATTAGATTAGTTCAGATTGCTTAACCATTGTTCTATATGTGCATTTTAGTTAATATTGCTGTGTATTAAAGGATAAAGAAATCCTAATGCTCAAAGTATGTTAAAAGTAGAGGTAGTAAAATAATCCCCTTATGTACGTCCTTTTGTTAGTTTTTAGGAAGGACTGTCTTCTGGGAGCTTTGTTAATCCACCTCTTGGAGCTAGAGATAGTCCTGTACTTAGTCACTGGAGTGGGGGAAGAGGGAGAAGAGGAAGGGGGAAGGGAAGGGCTCTTTGCTAGTATCTCCATATCTAGAAGACGGTTTTAGATTATAACCATAGGTCTATGTGTGCATTTGTAGTAAAGTATCTGTGTTTATTGTGGACAAAGTTCATTATTTTGTAACATCTAAGCTTTGGAGATGTCCTGAGGTAACAATGTATGATTAAAAAGTAGAACTAGTGAATTAGCCATTTTGTGAGTATCTTTTTGTTACAATTGATAAAGGATGCATCTTGGACATGGAATTGTTAAACCACCTCAGAGTGGTGTATATCAGGACTTGTTCGTTAGGTTGGCAGCAGAGGGGCAGAAGGAAGTATGAAAGCAGAGAGGTATGCAGATGTGTTCATATTTACATTTTGACGGTAGCCATTGATGTATGTGCATCTCTTTTGGCTACACTGTAAGAATATAAAGTAATTCAATAGAAACATACCTTCTTGCTAATACTTTAATGGTATAGATCTGATAATGAATTCTCTTAGAAACATTACCCTTAGTGTACTCTGTTGCTTTATGTTTGACTTTAAATTGAGCATTAAGGAAATGCAGTATTTTAATCGGAACTCTGCCAGTACTTTTATCTAGAGGCCTGTTGCCATTTTTGTCTTCCATGAAATTTTCGTCCCAAGAAAGGCAGGATTACATTTTTTCCTAACAGATTGAGTTGGTGTAGTGTATTCTTAGTTATCAAAATACTCACAGCTTTGGGATTTTGGATTGGTAAATACTCACGGTGTGTGAAAAAGCGTGATACGTGCTGCACGATCTCAATCCCGTGAAATCGGATGTGGTGTGTGCACACGCAGGACATAGAAGCACACATCAAACTAAACTGCTTGTGATTGTGGATGACTTTGTTCTTTGCTTCTTGTGTTTTTCAGTTTCCTATACTGCATATATTAACTTTAAAAAAAATAAAGGTTATTTTAAAAACTTGTAAAATAAAAAATAAATAAATAAAAGGTAAGATACTAATTATAATCAATGAATATAAAAATTTAAATAAAATATTTAAAGCTGGACTTTCCAATATATTATTTTGAAAATTTAATTAAATACTGTTAAACATTTTATAAAAATAAAAGTAATTATAATTCTAGAATCAGTATCCATCTGTCAGTGTAAAATATCAATAGCTTGCTTCATACCTATTACATCTAGACATATACACACAGATTTAAGAGTAATATAAATTGGTTAATATTACAAAATGTTTCTCAGCTACCATGTGTAACAGTGTTGAATAGTATGCTAATTAGTGATTATCACTGGATACTCCAAGTGGGACCTGAATAGAAGTAAAAAAAAGAAGGGACACTTGACACTCTGAGACTTTGGTATACAGGTATCTATTTCATTCATGCTGTCTGAGAGGAAGGATTTGTTATACTAATTCATTTGTATTTTCTCTTTCCGAAGTGCTTGTCCTGTTCAGACTCTTCCCGTTGTCCAAGGCACAGTCTATCTCTGACTGCAAAGGCACAACTCATACCCCTACATAGCCTGCTGGGGTAGTCACCTTTTATTTTGAGCAACAGATGTGGAGAAGCATTTCCTTGGAGCCTAAATGAAGTTAGTATCACAAAAGGGAATCTTTAAGGTTATATAAATAGGTTGCACTGAGGCCAGGCACCGTGGCTCACACCTGTAATCCTAGCACTCTGGGAGGCCGAGGTGGGAGGATTGCTTGAGGTCAGGAGTTCGAGACCAGCCCGAGCAAAAGCGAAACCTGTCTCTTCTAAAAATAGAAAAAATTAGCTGGGCATGGTGGTGTGTGCCTGTAGTCCCCGCTACTCGGGAGGCTGCGGCAGGAGGATCCCTTGAGCCCAGGAGTTTGAGGTTGCTGTGAGCTAGGCTGATGCCACAGGACTCTAGCCCCGGTGACGGGGCAAGACTCTGTCTCAAAAAAAAAAAAAAAGATCTCACTGTGTCAGGCCTGAGTGACAGATACCCATACCCTTGTCTTCTTTCATACATTTATCTCTCTCCTTCTTTCTCTCTCTCTCTGATATGTGGGGACCTGTAGCATGTGGGGCCCAGGTGCTCAGTTCTAAGGTTGGCGTTGAGTCTTTGAATTAAGTATGCACATGTTCAGTTCGTGCTCCTATTTTGCAGGAGGGCAATCATTCCCACAACTGTTTCTATCACTCTGCATTACAGAGATCACCAGTTCTAGTAATCTACAGGGGTAGTTGCTCAATGCCATGGGAGAGAGAGGGGAACTAGAGCTCTATCTCCTTTAGACATTTTTGTATTTAAAAAAGTTTTTATTTTGGAATAATTTTAGATTTACAAAAGGGTTGCAAGGATGGTACACAGAGTTGCTGTATACGCTTCACCAAGCTTCCTCTAATGTTAACATCTTACACAATCATGGTGCATTTATCAAAACTAAGAAAGTAATATGAGTAGTATTAACTAAACCACAGACTTTATTTGGATCACACCAGTTTTTACACTGATGTCCTTTTTCTATTTCAGGATATCACATTGCTTTTGGTGATATGTCTCCTTAGTCTCCAATCTGTCACAGGTTTTTTTTTTTTTTATCTTTCCTTGTCTTTCATGACTTTAGCAATTTTGAAGAGTATTGGTTAGAATTTTGTGGGCTGTCCCTTAATTTAGATTTGTCTGACATTTGGACTTGTTATGATTAGATTGGGAATGTGCACTGTGGGGAAGAATACCACAGAGGTGAACTGCCCTTTCCATTGCATCATATCGGGGGTGCATGATATCTACATGACTGACTGGTGATGTTAACCTTGATCACTTGGTTAAGGTGGTGTCTGAAAGGTTTCTCTAATTACTCTTTTTCTCTTTCCATACTCTAAAAGCCAGTTGCTAAGTCCAGCCCATACTCAAGGAATGGGGAATGCATTTTAAACCTCCATTCTACCAATCTTTATTTAATACCCCTTTTTATCCCCACTTCCAAAAGTCCACTTGGTTCCTGAGCCTTTAGAAGAGTCTGTGGTATGCATCGGTTTAGTTTTTGGCTTTCCCCACTATATCCTAAGCCATTTTTCTGCATTCTTGCTTCCAAAATTTTGTTGCTATTGCTTCCTCTTCTCTCTGTATTCATGGGTTTATTGGTTTTTAAAAATCACTTTACTATAGTTTTAGTGGGGTTTCAGAGGTAATAAAATTAGATTATTATGTTACATCTGCCTTCTTTATCTGGAAGCTTTGGGGGAAACATTTTTTAATCATCACTATTGATATTTAATCTATGTTTGGATTTGCCATTTCTGCTTGTCATAATCCTGCTATTCATATAATACATGGAATTTCTGAATGTATAAATATGCATGAGTGCTACAGTTCTTGTTGCTTTAAAAAGTCACAAGGCCATAGTTGATTTTTATCACTCCTTTCTTCTACCACTTATTCCATATTTCCTTTGTTTTTAGCTAAGACTGCAAGTGGTTAGGGTTCTTTATTTGGTACCGTGACTATATCAGTCAGGAGACAATCAGAACATCAGAAATGACACTTGGCATTTTGACACAGAGAATTTAATATAAGAAATTGGTTAAGACATTTTGGGGAACTAAAAAGCAAAAAAAGGATACTGAATTAACATAGAGATAGTAACTATAGGAAGAAGCTACCACTCCTAGGTCTGGGGAGACAAAAGGAAGTTTACTCAAAAGAAAACTGGAAGGTGAGGCATCTCGGACTTCTGAGGTGAGGCCACTGCCTAACTGTTGCTCACATCTTTTATTGGGCATGTTGAGGCTGGTTCTAGGACTGCCAAAAATATTTGAATATTACAATTGATAACTACTTGTCAGGAAAGAACTGTATCCCCCTCTCTCCCCTTCTTCCTTGAGAACTTAACAGGAAGCCAACTGGCAAAGTAGAAATACAGTTCTCATAGTCCCAGCCCTATCATCACAAAGCAGAGTATGAAAGTGTGGGTTTGAACTGAGAGACAACAGCAAATAACTGGGAAAGCTCATCACTTTGCCTACTCAATATCCATACACAATTTTATGTATATATTTGAGCTTCCCATAACAAATTGCAGATTTTCCTTAACAAGATACAGCTATCCTTTGTAGAAATAGACATTCTCACCCTTTCCCCAAATGTCATTACATTAATCTCTGGATTATATTAACTATGCCTCAATTCAGTTAGAGTTCTGTAACTGAAAGATGAAAATTTAAAGTTAACCACTGCCATTGATTCTTTTTTTGTTGTTTTAAAAAAAATTTTTCCCACTATGTCTTTCTTTTCTTTTTCAATTTATATTTTGATATGCCATTAATTCTTAAAATTACAATGGGAAAGGAGAAGAAAAATTTGTTAATATATACAAATATACATAATCACACACATATACACATATACATTAAGCAAGGAAGGAAGTAATGCTTAGCTATTAGTACTTTTTTCTGTGTAGTCATGAGCCTATAGTTGATATTTATAACTTCCTTCTTCCCCTACACATTTCATGTTCCCTTTGCTGTGAGCCAGCATACACCAGGTGGTGTGATTCAAACTGTCATTCCTGAAGGGTCTGAATCTTCAGTGGTCCCATATTTTTTTGGTTATTATAGTTTTCCACTAACTTTTACTGAAGGATTGGGAATACTAAGAGGTGCCCCATAGCATCCCCAGACATAGTCCTCCCCGGCCTCACTGTGTAGCGGCAACCCAATTTTTCTTTAGTAGTCAGGATTGATCACTCCAGCCAGTAACTACCTTCTTTGCCCCTTGGTTCAGTTGTATGATAAATCTAAAACAGCCAGACAGCTGTTAGAAATTCAATAGAAGCATTCTTCCTTTGGGAATTAAGACCTCCCAACCAGCAGAGATTAAGTTATGGGAAGCAGAAATTCTGTGAATAAGTGTAAATAATGAGAGAACCTACTTACTCTTCCACCCCTTGACCTTGGGCCTGTGTGGTATTCTGACTATGGGAAAAACAGTGCCATATATATTGGTTGATGGCTCAAAACATATATTGTTCTTTGAAGACAGATTCCCAACCTTATAAAATATTGTTTCTTGGCTAGTGCTGTAACTGAGTCTTCAGTAGGTCACCCCATTATTATACCAGGCCACCTTATTCTGCATGACGGGGTATGTGGTAAGACTAGTGATTTCCATGGTTTATAAACTCTAGTCACACTTCTTTTGTGAGATATGTTCCTTAGTCAGAAGCTGTGTTGAGTGGGATACCATGACAGTGAGCAAGCAAGGAATTATGTGGTGGTGCTGGCAGACACACAATGGGCAGGAAAGGGTGCCGTACTGGGGACTCACAGTTTAGATTCTGCTTGTGGTAATTTGGGCACTTAGCAGTGCCAACAGCCAAATTAGCTTGATGAGGGGAAGTTCATGTTGTTGGGTCTGTGCTTTCATCCCTGCCACTATGGCCATTTGGTATATAGGCCCATTAAAACACTAGGATGAGGAAATATGCTGACTGATAGGTCATCTTTTTCACCCTATTGTTGAGGCCTCCCCTACAGTTGCTGTCCTTTGGTAAGCATTCATACTAATTCCTTCATACTTCATGCTTTTTCTGAAAGATCTGTGCATGTATCTCTTCTTCAGTCTCTCTTGTTGTCAATCTTCCAGGCTTGTTCTTTTCAATTTCATGACCAACTGACCAAAGCATTATTCATTGTCCATGAATGAATGTACACCTATGCCAAGGGCCATTTCTTCTTGGCTGAGGGGGACAGCAATATATACTGCCAAAAGTTCTGCCCTTTGGGAGGATTCCCCTTCACCATTCTACTTTAGCAGCTTCCCCGTGTGAGTACTAGCATAATGTGTAGACCTTTCTGTGAACCACTTTTTAAAAATTTTTTAAATTTTAAAATTAAAAAAATTTTTAATTGACACATAATAATTGTACATAGTTATGGGGTACATAGTGATGTTGTGATACATATAGTGTATAGTGATCAGATTAGGGTAATAGGCATATCCATCATCTCGAACATGTATCATTTCTTTGTGTTGGGAACATTCAACATCCTCCTTCTTAGCTATGTGAAACTATATAGTATATTATTGTTAACTGTAGTCATCCTACAGTGCTATAGAACACTAGAAATTATTCCTCCTATCTAGCTGTAATTTTGTGTCCTTTAATAAGTCTCTCCCTCTCCCTTCCTTCCTACCTTTCTCAGCCTCTAGTATCTTCCGTTGTACTTTTTACTCCTATGAGATCAACCTTTTTTTTTTTTTAGCTTTCACATATAAGTGAGAACATGTGATGTTTAACTTTCTGTTCCTGGCTTATTTCTTTTCACATAACATCCTCCAGTTCCACCCATGTTGCTGCAAATGACAGGATTTCATTCTTTTTTATGGCTGAATAATACTCCATTGTGTACATATACCACATTTTCTTTATCCATTTATCTGTTGTTGGGACACCTACGTTGATTCCATGTCTTGGCTATTGTGAATAGTGCTGCAGTAAACATGGAGGTGCAGATGTCTCTTTGATATACTGATTTCCTTTCTTTTGGATAAATGCCGGAAGTAGGATTGCTGGATCATATGGTAGTTCTATTTGTAGTTTTTTGAGATGCCTCCATACTGTTCTCCATAGTGGCTGTACTAGTTTACATTCCCACGAATAGTGTATAAGAGTTCCCTTCTCTCCACATCCTTGCCAGCATTTGTTATTTTTTGTCTTTTTGATAATAGTCATCCTAACTAGGGTGAGATGATACCTCATTGTGGTTTTGATTTGCATTTCCCTGATGATTAGTGATAGCATTTTTTCGTATATTTATTGGCCATTTGTATGTCTTCTTCTGAGAAATGTCTGTTCAGATGATTTCCCCATTTTTAAATTGGATTGTTTGTTTTTTTACTGTTAAGATGTTTAGTTCCTTGTATATTCTGCATATAAATCCCATGTCAGATTTGTAGTTTGCAAATATTTTCTTCCATTCTATAGGTTGTCTTTTCCCTCTGTTGATTGTTTCCTTTGCTGTGCAGAAGATTTTTGGTTTGATATAATCCTATTTGTTTATTTTTGCTTTTGTTGCCTGTACTTTTGAGGTCTTATTCATAAAACATTTTCCCAGACCAATGTCCTGACGTGTTTCCACTAAATTTTCTTCTAGTACTTTTATCATTTCAGGTCTCACATTTAGGTCTTTGATCCATTTTGAGTTGATTTTTGTATAGGGTGAGAGATGGGGGTCTAGTTTCATTCTTCTGCATGTGGATATCCAGTTTTCCCAGCACCATTTATATAAGCACTGTGCTTTCCCCAATGAGTATTCTTGGTGTCTTTGTCAAAAACCAGTTGGCGGGAGACAGTAAAAATAAGGTATTAAAAAAAAAGGAAAGAAAAAAAATCAGTTGGCTGTAGATACGTGGATTAATTTCTGGGTTCTCTATTCTGTTCCATTGGTCTGTGTATCTGTTTTTATGCCAGTACCATGTAGTTTTGGTTACTACAGCTTCGTAGTATGTTTTGAAATCTGGTAGTGTGATGCCTCTAGCTTTGTTCTTTTTGCTCATGATTGCTTTGGCTATTTGGGCTCTTTTGTGGTTCCATACAAATTTTAGGATTTTCCCCCTATTTGTGGGAAGAATGTCATTGGTATTTTGATAGGGACCAGGCTACGTTTTTTTCTCCTCCTTCAATAGGTCATAAGGAACTCTCCATGAAACCTTACGTGTGGATTGAGGGAGGAGCCATAAGGCAGCAGAAATAGGTGTTGTAGGGGTGTGAGCCACCTACCTGCTCATGTAACTTGCTTGTGCCTTCTGAACTTTCTTGAGTCTGATATTGTACATACAATTTCCATTTAATAATGGATTGTTGCTGCAAATGCCCAACCTTATGGCTAGGCTAGACTCTTGTTCATAATGGGCAGCTCAGGTCATAGAATCATTTACTGTCCCATTGTCAAACATTCATTTTTTATCAGGGCATAATAGTAAGCTATGAGCTGCTTCTCAAAAGGAGAATAATTATCAGCAGAGGAGGGCCTGGTTCTGTTCCCAAACCCTAGCTATCTGTTCTGTAATTTTCCTATTGAGGCTTGCCAAAGGAGCCATGCAGCATTCTTACCACTGACACTTTGAGCACTATTGGATAGACTAGAGTGACATTGTGGCTTTCATCACTGCCTGGGCACATTACAGAGGCTTCTCTTGCTCTAGGCATCACTTAGAAGTAAAAGCCTTACAAGTTGCTTTGTATAAATGGGTCAGAGCAGCACATCCAAATGTGGTTTGTGTTGCCTACAAAATCTAAAGACGTCCAGCACTGGCATACCATTGATCCTGAACTTGGAGAACAAGGACTCCATAACATTACCCACTGATATGGTGGCCTGATGTGATTTTGGCTGTTTTCTCTTCATATATAGTTGCACATAAAATAGTACATTTTGTAGGTAGGAAATTTTTTGGACCTTATGGTAAGAAGGGTGTGTGTCCTGTAAGCTGGGTGGACCTTTTCTTTTCTTTTGTTTTCTTTTTTTAAATTTTCTTTTTTGTCTCCGTAGCATCTCTTTGTCTGACAAACTTCCCTTCCCACTTTAGGTGGTTCTGATGAGTAAAAGTTACCAGATAGAGAAGCAAGAGGGCGTTCTAGAAAATGAGAACAGGAGAAACAAAGGCCTATGGGCATGGTGGGTTCTGGGAGCAGCAGTTACTTCAATAGGAGTAATAAGTGGCACTGGGGGTAAAGAGTACAGAGAATGGTGGGAGATAAAATTGGAAAGATTGGGTAGGGCTACGCCGTGAGGAGCTTTATGTATCACACTAAGAATGTTGACAAAGTTCTATGGACTGAGGGAAACTAGTGATTTTTCCAGGACTGTGATGTGATCTAACTGTTGCGAAAGATATTCTGTGACCATGAGAAGGGAGAATTGGAGATGGGCAATACTGGGGTGGAACTGTTGCTTAAGCTTACTCACTAATGCTGGATAAAATGATGAGACATGAGCTAAGCGAGACAGAATTAGAGGAGAAAGTGAATTTAAGTGAGGCCCGGGAGGTGGGATTGAGACTCGCTGACTGACTACATGTGGAGTGAGAGGAGGAAACAAAAATTTATATGCGTGGTCAAAAATTTTACACTTGTGTGACACAACCCTGGTTTGAGTTTGAGTGGGGTTCAGACAGATCTAGGCCTAATGTAGAGTGACCGACTGTTATGGCTTATCCGAGACTAAGGGATTTCCTAGGGTGTGAGACTTCTAGCACTAAAACTGGGCAGGTCCCCAGCAAACCAAGATGAGTTGGTCACACTAGCCTAATATGAACTAGTGGGCAGATTAGCGACATGCTTATTGGCATGAGCACTGAGACACCTCCTCAATCTGGGGTTACAGGGAGACAGGAGATTAGAAATAAAATAAGAAAGAGCTGTTTCCCTAACCTGCAACCCCCTCTAACTGAGTGTAACCAAGAGGGGATAGATTCTTTCTCACCGTGGACTACCCCACAGCTCTGGAAACCTGCGGGCTTTAGTGCATTGGTGACTTCAGTTGAACATAGGTTGGGGGAGTTGCAAGGAATGGGGATGGAGGGGAAGAGGGAGAAGGAGGAACTTGGTAACCTGTACTGGTACACAGAAGAACATCTGTGCGGTGGGGCATAAAACAATGAAATTTGAGCTATTAACAGCAAAAGTGGTATCGGTAGGCTTTCCTTGAAGCATTTCCATCCAGATGGAAAAAAATGTGTTGATTAGGGTTACTTTCTTTGTTATATTCCGCCATCTAGTGTTAACTCTCATGTACTTCTTTTGTCGTAGTTAGATATTAATAATTAAAAGAAGGCTGATGAATTAAGAAACTATTTCCAAAGTCATCATTCATTCGTTCATTCATTCATTCATTTGTTTGACAAATACTGATTATGAGTACCTTCTATAATGCCAGTTACTCTTCTAGGCATTGGGGTTACAGCTGTGAACAAAATGGAAAAAAATGAACTCATGGGAGCTTACATGGATGAGAGAAAGAGTACGTTTTCATTTTTTCTGTACGAATACTCTGTTTTCCCAGCACCATTTACTGAAAAGATTATCTTTTTTCTTAGGATTCTGCAGTGCCATTACTGTCGTATATGGTGTCCATTTATGTGTGGGTCATTACATATCTCAGCTATGTTCCATTGATTTATTTGTCGATTTCTGTGACAAGATCATATTGTCTTTATTGTTTTACTTTATAATCAGTCTTAATATTTGGTAGAGTAAGAATTCCCACCTTATTATTATTTTAAAGAGTGTTTCGGATATTCTTGGCCTTAAAAATTTCCACTAAGTTTAAAATAGGTCTGTCAAATTCTATAAAACCTGTTGGGAATTTTAATTGGGATTGAGTTGAATTGGTAAATCATTTGAGAGTGAATTGACATTTTTATTCTACTGAGTCTTCCAATTAACTGTTTACTTCAGTCTTCTTTAGTGTCTTTCAGTAGACATAGAGATCTTGAATATCTTTTGATAGATTTATTTGTAGATACTTGTTTTTTTAGGCTCTTGTAAAAGGCATCTTTTAAAAAATTATTTGCTAACAATTTATGGCTGGTGTTTGGGGCATATTGATTCTTCATTTAGCAATTTTGCTAAATGCTCTAATTAATTCTAATGAATCTTTTTTCTACATACACAATTTGTCACCTATAGATAATTATACATTTTATTTTTCTTACCTTTCATGTATTGGCTAGAACTCTAGTACAACAGAATAGAAGTGATGATATCATATACCCTTTAATTGTTCCTGACTTTATAGGAAAAGCTTTTGACATAAACTGTAAGTTTTCTTTGGTTTTCTATAGATACTTTATTAGATTAAGGAAATTTCATTCTATTTATTTTTTTTAAAAAGTGTTTAAAAATCATGAATGGATGTTAAATTTTATCAAATTCTTTAAAAATTTTGCATCTATGTCTAAATATTATGATTTTTCTGCCTTAATCTTTTAATGTGGTAAATTTCACTATTTGATTTCCTGATGTTGCACCTGCTTACATTCCTAGGATAAATGCAACTTGGTCATGATGAATTATCTTTTTAATATATTTTTCAATTTAGAGTCCTAATATTTTCTTTAATATTTTTGTACTCATGTTTATGAGTGAGATTGGCCTATATTTTTTCTTGTTTTTGTCAGGTTTTGTTATTAGGGTTAGCCTCCAAAACCAAGTTGATCAATTATCTCTCTTTTTTTAATTATCTTACAGTTCATGTGATTTTGCCATTATTTCTTCTTTGATTTTAGAATTTGCTGGAGAACCCATCAGGGCTTGGAGTAAATTTTAAAATTAATTGATTTATTTTAAACACCTTTATTAAGATATAATTTACATATCAAAAATTCATCCATTTAAAGTGTACAATTCAAAGGTTTTTTGGTGTAGTCACAAATGTGTGTAACCATTACCACAGTCAAATTTAGAACATTTTCATCTCCACAAAGAGAACGCATGTACCCTTTAGCTATCTCCCTCCTGTACCTCTATCTCTCAGCCTTAAGCATTCACTAATCTGCTTTCTGTCTCTGTGGATTTGCCTATTCTGCACATTTAATATAAATAGAATTATATAATAGGCAGGTTTTGTGACTGGCTTCTTTCACTTAGCATAATATTTTCAAGGTTCATCTGTATTGTATCATTTATCAATTCTTCATTCCTTTTTCTGGCGAAATAACGTTCTGGGTTTTGTATATGTGTGTGTATGTGTGTGTGTGTACATATAATTCACCACATTTTATTTATCCATTCATCCATTGATGGACATTTGGATTGTTTCCAGTTTTTGGCTATTGTGAATGGTGCTGCTATGAACATTCATGTACAAGTTTTTGTTTGAACACCTGTTTTTGATTCTTTTGGGTAAATACCTAAGAGTGGAATTGCTGGGTCATATGGTAATTCTATGTTTAACTTTTTGAACAATGGCTCAAATGTTTTTCACAGCAGCTGCACCATTTTGTGTTCTTACCAGCAATGTATAAGGGTTTCAATTTTTCCACATTTCCTCTAACGACTATTTTCTGTTTTTTTAAAAAATTATTATTATAGCCATCCAAGTGGGTGTGAAGGTGTATCTCATTGTGGTTTTGGTTTTCATTTCCCTAATGACTAATGATGTTGAATTTTAAAATAATGCTTCTTGACCATTTGTGTATTTTCTTTAGAAAAATGTCTATTCAAGTCTTTTGCCCGTTTTATTTATTTTATTTTATTTAGAGACAGGGTCGCCAGGCTGGAGTGCAGTGGTGTGATCATAGTTCACTGCAACCTCAAACATCTGGGCTCAGGTGATCCTCTCACCTCAGCCTCCCAAGTAGCTGGGAGTACAGGCATGTGCCACCTCATCTGGCTGATTATTTCATTTTTTTTTAGAGATAGGGTCTTGCTATATTGTCCAGGCTAGTCTTGGACTCCTGGGCTCAAGTGATCCTCCCACCTTGGCCTCCCAAAGTGGTGGGATTATAGGCATGAGCCACTGCGCCTGGCCTCATTTGCCCATTTTAAAATTGTATTGTTCATTCTTTTGTTGTTGAGTTGTAAGAGTTCCTTACATATTCTAGATACTAAACTTATCAGATAAATGATTTGCAAACATTTTCTCCCATTCTGTGGGAGAAAATATTTTCTCCCATTCTGTGGGAGAAAATATTTTCTCTTTCATATATTTTCTCTTTTCACTTCTTGACAGTATCCTTTGATATATGAAAGTTTTGTATTTTGATGAAGTCTAATTTATTTTTTCTTTTGTTTGTGCTTTTGATGTCATAGCTAAGAAACTGTTGCTAAATCTGAGGTTGTGATTTATTCCTGTATTTTCTTCTAAGAGTTTTATAGTTTTAGATCTTGTGTTTAGATTTTGATCCATTTTGAGTTAACTTTCATAAATGGTCTGAGGGAAGAGCCTAGAGTTACTTTTGTGGGAAGATGTTTTTTCCCTCTGACTCAATTTCTTTAATATTTTTGGGTTTTCTGTTTCTTCTTGTGTCATTTGCAATTTATATTTTTCTTAAAAGAATTTCTATTTCATCCATCTATTAAAATTTATTGGAATAAAGTTATTTATAATATCCTTTTGTGGTCTTTTAAATGTCTGTACTATTGGTAAAAATGTCTTCCCTTTTATTAATGATATTGGTTATTTGTGCTTTCTCTCTTATTTCTTGTCTAATTTTGCCAGAGGTTTGTCAATTTTATTAGTCTTTTTTTAAAGTTAATTAATTAATTTTTTGAGACAGAGTCTCGCTCTGTTGCCCCAGCTAGAATGCAATGGCGTCATCATAGCTCACTGCAACCTCAAATTCCTGGGCTCAAGCAATCCTCCTGCCTCAGCCTTCTGAGTAGCTGGGACTACAGGTGTGCACCAGGACACCTGGCTAATTTTTCTATTTTTTTTTTTCCCAGTAGAGATGGGGTCTCACTCTTGCTCAGGCTGGTCTCGAACTCCTGAGCTCAAGCAATCCTCCTGCCTCGGCCTCCCAGAGTGCTAGGATTACAGGGATAAGCCACTGTGTCTGGTGTTATTAGCCTTTTTAAATAAAAACCACTGCTAGGTAAGAAATAGAACATTGTCAGTCTTCTTTTCTAGGTACTGATGATGTTCTGGACCTTAGCCTAGATAATGGTTTTACACATATGTTTTGTTCTTCCTTAAAACTTACTCATTTTCTACAATCTTTGGTAGGTACAATAGATTTTATAATTTTAAAACTTTAAAAATTAGGCAAAGCAAAAATTAGCCATATTGCGCTCTAATGTTTTGTGTAAGGTAGTGAGTGAAAAATTTTGAACTACAAGAGACAGACGTCAATCAGTATAGTTTTTCAATAAAGTCATTTTTATTATAAAATATTTCAGACATAAAAATGTAAAGACTATTATAATGAATACACTAGTACTGACAACCAAACTTATGAAATAAAGCATTTCACATATAGATGAAGCATACTGTATATCTCTTTCTAATTGCATTTTCTTCCTATCACAGAGGTAATCATGAATTTGGTGATTATTCTTGCAGTTCACATTTTAATAATTTTATCTGTATATGTCCCTAGACAATAGGTAGTATTAGTTTGCACTTTTTAAAGCATCGTATAAATGGTAGCATACAGTATGTGTCCTTCCACAACTAGTCATTGTTGCTAAATATTGTTTATTCATTCACTCAATTAATATTTTCAAACACCTACTATGTGCTGGGAATACATTAGTGAACAGACAAGAAATTCTGCTCTCATGAAGCTTACATTCTAGTGGAGAGAGATTTATAATAAATAAATAAGTAAATAATGTAATATTTCAGTATCTTAGAAGGTATTTAAAGCTATGAAGAAAAATAATTTAGGAAGGGGATAGGAAGTGAACAAACTGGATTGCAATTTAAGAAATGTTGGGCAGGTAAGGCCTCACTGAAGTTACATATTTAAAAGCTTTTTATTTTGAAATAATATGTATTTATAGGAGGTTACAAAGATGGTTCAGAGAGTCCTGTTAGCTTTCACCCAGTTACTCCCAATAGTTGTATCTTATGCAACTACAGTACAGTATCAAAACCAAGAAAATGGCACTGGTACAATGTGCACGTATAGTAGTATGCCATTTTATCACGTGTATAGATTCCTGTAACCAGTACCACAGCTGAGATACAGAATTATTGTAGCATCACAAAGATACTTCTTATGTTACCTAATAACACGAGGATATCTTCATCGTCACCTCATTCCCTCACTTCCACCATCCCTAACCCCTGGCAACCATTAATCTGTTGTCCATCTCTATAATTTTGTCATTTTGAAAATGTTATATAGGTAAAATCATACAGTATGTAACCTTTTGAAATTGTCTTTTTTTACTTGGCATAATGCCTTTTTGGTCCACCTAAGTTGTTGTGTCTGTCAATAATTTGTTCCTTTTTGTTGCCACAGTTTGTTTAACCACAATATTCCACGGTATGAATATACCACAGTTTGTTTAACCATTCACCCACTGAAGGACATTTTAGTTGTTTCCAGTTTCTGGCTAAATGGCTGCCATGAACATTGATGTACAGGTTTTTGTGTGAACATAGGATTTTTCTGGGGTAATACCTAAAAGTGCAATTGCTGGGTTGTATGGTGGTGTGTGTTTAGTATTTTTAAGAAACTGCCAAAATATTTTTCAGAGTGGTTGATGGTTGTACCATTTTACTGTCAGTAATGTATAAGAGATGTAGTTTCTCTGCATCCTGCCAGCACTTGGTATTGTTATAAATTTTTATTTTAGCTTTTCTCATAGGACCTAACTAATTTGAATTTATTTCAGAAATGAAAGGTTAATTTGGACAAAAAAATCAATATATTTAATAATTCACCTCATTAACAAATAATGGAGAAAATTTTTTGATCATCTTCATGGACACACAAAAAGTTTTGATGAAATTTTGATAAATTCATGGTAAAAATTTTTAGCAAACTAGAATATAAGAAAATTTTCTTGGTATAATCAAAGGTATATATAATTCAATGTAATACCTAGAGCAACTACTTAAAAAATCTATACAAAGAGATATACCCAAAACACTATCAATAAATCAAAATTAAATTCTAAAAAATGTTCTAGTAACCTACAGGAAGGCAAGAGAAGAGAAACAGAGGAAACAAAAAATAGAGGGAACAAACATAAAGCAAAAAATAAAATGTCAGACCTAAGCCCTACCATATCAATATCAATAATTAGTGAGCCCTGGATTCCATTCCCTGCTTCCTTGGCCCCTCAGGGTTTTCAAAAGCACCACTCATCCTCTTAGTGAACTTTTCTTAGACAGGTGAATGACCCTGGGGGAAAAGTCATCTAAATATCAGGCTCACCTTCCTGAGCCTCTGTCTTTCTGGATCCTCCTGGCTGAATAATTCTTTAATAGATTTCTAAGGTCATCAAGCAAATTAAAAAAAAAATACTTTCCCCAGCTTTGTAGTTATCCTCAGTCTTGGGTCATGTTGCCTAGTGAAATTTCTCCAAAAATTTAGTGACCTCTCTCATCTAAATGTTTTCTCTGTTCTTGTAGATATTTTACTTTTTTCCCCTGTCATTTTAATGAGATTTTGGGAAAGACCACAGATAAGGATGTAAAGATGGCATAGGCTCATTCCTTGAGCTTCCATCCTTTTGGCTCATTATCTTGTTAACCCTGAGTTGTCCTCAATTAGTAAGAGAGTTGGATCTTATTGCTTAGAGATTGGCGAATTATGAGCTAATAATTTTTTTACATTTCTTAAAATAAACTTTTTGTTTTTGAATAGTTTTAGATGTACAAAAAAGTTATGAAAATAGTAGAGAGCTCCCATACACCCCATACCCAATTTCCCCTATTATTAACATTTTACATTAGTATGGTATATTTGTCACAGTTAATGAACCAGTATTGCCACATATTATTAACTCAAGTCCACACTGTATTCACATTTCTTTAGTTTTCACCTACTGTCCTTTTTCTGTTCCAGGATCCCATCCAGGAGACCGTATTACATTTAGTCATCATATGTCTTTAGGCTCCTTTGGCTGTGACGGTTTCTCAGACTTTTCTTGTTTATGATGACTTTGACAGTTTTGAGGGGTATTGATAACTGCACAGTTTTGAGGGACTGCAGAATTGTCCCTCACTTGAGATTTGTCCGATGTGCTTACCATGATTACACTAAGGTTATGGGTTTTTGGGAGAAGACCACAGAGAGGTAAGTTGCCTGTATTAGATTCCTAAGACTGTCATAACAAAGTACCACAAACAGGTGACTTAAAACAATAGAAATTTATTCTTCTTCATAGTTCTGGAGGCTAGATACCCAAAATCAAGGTGTTGGCAGGGTTAGTTTCTTCTGAGAACTGTGAGGAAGAATGTATTTTAAGCCTCTTTCCTAGCTTCTGGTGATGGCTGGCAATTTTTGGCATTCCTTGGCTTGTAGGTACATCATTCTGATCTCTGCCTCTGTCTTCACATGGGTACCCTCTCTTTGTGTCTGTATTAAAATTTCCCTCTTCTTATAAGGATACCAGTCATATTGGATTAAGGCCTATGTTAATAACCTCACCTTTACTCAACTAATTATATTTGCAAAGACTCTATTTCCAAATAAGGTCACATTCATAGGACTGGGGGTTATAACTTGGAACATGTCTTTTTTGGGGGACATGACTCAACCCATAACAATGCTATTCTCATCGTGTCATATGAAGGATAGAAATTATCAACATGGCTTATCACTGTTGATGTTAACCTTGATCACTTCACTAAGGTAGTTTTTGTCATTTCTCCACTGTAAAGTTACTTTTCCCCCCCTGCTTCTATATTGTTCTCTTTAGAAGGAAGCTACTATGTGCAGCCCACACTTAATGTGTGGGAAGTTATTCTCCACCTCCTTGAGGGCAGAGTACCTACATAAATTATTTGGAATTCTTCTGCAATCATTCACTTATTCATATCTGTGTGAACTCATGAATATTTATTTTATACTTTGAGTTACATTATTTTGTTTTTCAAATTTTTCCATTGGAAGCTCTTTCAGTTGGCTTCTGTGTCCCTTTGACATACCCCCATCATTGTATTCTTTTTGAGCACTTCCTTACTTTCTGGTACTAGAATATATTCCAGGTCATCTTGTATATTCCCTACTCATGCTCCAGAATCAGTCATTTCTCCAAGGAGCACCTGGTTCCTTTACTGAGGAATGGTATTAGAAACCAAGATCTGGGTTGCTAGGTCTGTTTGTTGTTACTGGGGGTCATTGTTTCTAAGCTCCTCTCAGCTGACAGAACAAGGTGATATATGTTTCTACTAATCTGTGTGTATACATACATATTTATAAATATTCCTACATATATCCATTTGTATCTATATTGAGCTAAACATGAATTTGTACTGATGTCTCCAACACTCATCCATTACCACATGGATCATTCTGGCCTCTTCCTTTTGCTTGTCTGTAACCTCCTCCTCCAGTAGTGAGAATCCCAGCTTCCAAGATCCGCCATCCGTTTACTTAATTGTTCAATTCCAGTATGTCCATGTATGGTGGTTTCAGAATTATTAACCTGTACCCCCATGGGAAACAGTTTTACCAACTAAAGTTCAGGCCTTATGTGTGGTTTCTTTTATCTTTAGTTTTACAGTCTCCACTCATTTCCAAAGTTACATTCCAAAGTTCCAAAGTTAGGTCAGGATGTTTTCTGTACAACCCCTTCAGTGAGGTCATTTTATGCATTTGTAATACAGTTAGATTTTTTTTCTTGTCACAGTCTACCTCCTATCCTGGGATCTCCTGACCTCCTATATGATCTTTTAAAAATTTGTATGCATTCAGGTCCACTCTGTGCTGTGAAGTTCTGTGGGCTTTGACACATGCATAGTGACATGTAGCCACTATTACTGTATTATACAGAATAGTTTCACTATCCTGAAAAAGTGCTTCACTTGTTTAAGCCTCCCCTCCCCAAATCCCTGGTAGCCGCTGATCTGTTTATCATCTCCATAGTTTTGCCTTCTCGAAAAAGTCATATAAGTGGAATCATACAGTATGTAACCTGTGATGGTTAACTTTATGTGTCAATTTGAATGGGTTAATGGATGCCCACTGATATGGTTTGCATTTTGGGCCTCTCATAATCTCCAGTGTTGAATGTGAGGCCTGGTGGGAGGTGTTTGGGTCATGAGGGCGGATCCTTTATGAATGGCTTCATGTCCTCCCCAAGATAATGAGTGAGTTACCCATTTGCTTTATTAGTTCATGGGACAGCTGGTTGTTTAAAAGAGACCCGGCACCACCTCCTCCCTCTCTTGCTCCCTCTCTCACCACGTGACATGCCTGCTCCCCCTTCGCCTTCCTCCTTGATTGGAAGCTCCCTTAAGCCCTCACCAGAAGCAGATGCTGGCACAGTGCTTTTTGTACAGTCTGCAGAATGGTAAGCCAAATAAGACTCTTCTCGTTATAAATTGCTCAGTCTCGGGTATTCCTTCATAGCAACATGAAACGTACTAACACACCCAGATAGCTGGTAAAACATTATTTCTGGGTGTGTCTGTGAGGGTGTTTCTGTAAGAGGTTAGCATTTGAATCGTAGACCAAGTAAAGAATATCTGCCCCCACCAGTGTCGGCAGGCTTCAATCCATTGAGGGCCTGAGTAGATCAACAGGGTGGAGAAAGGGCGAATTTGTTCCCTGTTTGAGCTGGGAAATCTGTATTCTCCTGTCCTTAGACATTGGTGCTCTTAATTCTTGGAACTTAGTATTTGAACTGAATTATACCACCAGCTTTCCTGGTTCTCCAGCTTGCAGATGGCAGATTGTGGAACTTCTCAGCTTCAATTGTGTGAGCCAAGTCCTGTGTTCAAAATCAATCTCTGTCTCTCTCTCAACAAATCCCCCACGGATACCGAGAATAACACACACATACACAGTCATTCTTGGTATTTGTTCCAGGACACCTGTGGATACCAAACTCTGAGGATCCTCAAGTTCCTTATATAAAATGACATAATATTTGCATATAACCTATGCACATCCTCCTGTATACTTTAAATAATCTCTAGATTATTTATATTATCTAATACAATGTAAATGCTATGTAAATAGTTGCTATACTGTATGTTTTAGGAAATAATGACAGGAAAAAAGTCTGTACATGTTCAGAATTTTTTTTTTTAATATTTTCAACCCTCAGTGGGTTAAATCCATGGATGTAGAACTTGTGGATATGGAAGACTGACCGTGTGTATTGGCTGTGTTTCATTGAAGAACCCTGAATAATGGTTCCTGACCTACTTTTTGGGGTTGTGGTTGCAATGGCAATATAGATTTCAAAGCCTATGCAGAGCTATTCAGGTCTTTGTTCACCTGATTCTGCTGATTCTGCCTGCAGGGGTGGAATGCACTTTCTCAGGCCTGGTCCTGCCGGGCGAAGTGTGGGAGATGCTGAGCCATGGGGCAGTGAGTGTTTCCCTGCCCCTGCCCTCTGGGCTGGCCAGTGCCAGTGGGGCTCTTGCTTGATCCCTACTGGTGTTGCCTGGGAGGGGAGCGGGGTGTAAGGTGCTTTTTTGAGCTCCCTAGTGCTAGGTGGTGGGTGGAGAATGCTGGGCCCATGGAACAGAGGGTGTTTCCTGGGGCCTGCTCTCTAGGTTATCTGGTGCCAATGAGCTTTTTACTGCATCTCTGCTAGTGCTGCTAAGGTGGGAGGCATCTACCTGGACTGCCTTCTGCCACTGATGTTGGAGGGGAAGAGTCAGGGAATAGTGGGCATGGGTCACCCTATGAGTCAGGAATCTGAACATGGCTTAGCTGGATCTTCCACTTCTGGATATCTCACAAGGCTGTAATCAAGATGTTGGCTGGCAATGAGGTCTCATCTGAAGACTCAACTGGAAAAAGATCTGCTTCCAAGCTTATTTATGTGGTTGTGAGCAGTATTCAGCTCCTTGAAGGTTGTTGGACTGAGGGCTTCAGTTCCTTTCTGGTGTTGGCTGGAGGCTGCCATCTGTTCCTTGCTGTGACTTCTCCAACCATGGCAGCTTGCTACATCCAAGGCACCAAGCAAGAAAGTCTGCTAGTAAGACAGAAGTCACAATCTTATGTAACCTAATCCTGAAAGTGACATCTCATCACCTTGGTCATATTCTCTTGGTTGGAAGCAAGTCACTACGTTCACCTCACGCTCAAGTTGAGGGGTTGGGGGAGGCAGATTATGCAAGGACATGAATACCAGAATTGGATCATGAAGGTCCATCGTAGAGTTTGTCTGCTATAGTCATCATCAATATTCCTTATAATTTTAGTGTTTTAATGGTCAATAATACTTATTACTTATAGAATACTTACTAAACCTCAGTTTTTTCTCCCATAAAAGGAGATTAAAATAATAACTGTGATTTTAGAACCTCTAGTTCTTATAATTATGCTATAGTATCTCACTAAATTTATGAAAACATAATCAATGTGACTACCTATTCTTACAGAGGTGGTTGCTTTTTTCATGAACCACCATAGCATCTTAGCCATGTCTTCCTTGTGATTTTGAGCACTTTTAAACTTGCAAAAGAAATATTTATGAACAATCTTATCTCCCTTGCTAGACTATAGGCTCCTTGAGGACAAATTATGTTTTTAACATTTTTCTATCTCTGACTGCACCCAGAAGAGTCCATTTACCATGGAGTTCAGTAAATATCTACTTTTTAAAAATTCCCGTAGCATTTAAAAATATGAACTCAGCACTTCTGTTTGTAAGGTACTCTTTTACCTCTGTAAAAGTAAGATACACATGTGACAATGTAACAAAGGTAAGATACATATTTGGCACAAAGATATGAACTCAACGTCTCTTTTTGTAACAATAAAAGTAAGATATATATTTGGTACAATGTCTCTAAATTCAATCAGATACGAAACAGATTGAATACTAATTGAGGAGACTGATCACAAGCAATGTATATCCCAACACTGGAAAACGTAGTAGTTATCTGATGGGGAGTGAGTTGATGAATATTAAATTTTTTCCCTTGGCCGGGCGCGGTGGTTCACGCCTGTAATCCTAGCACTCTGGGAGGCTGAGGTGAGAGGATCACTTGAGGTCAGGAGTTCAAGACCAGCCTGAGCAAGAGTGAGACCTTGTCTCTACTAAAAGATAGAAAAAATTAGTTGGGCATGGTGGTGTGCGCCTGTAGTCCCAGCTACTCAGGAGGCTGAGGCAGGAGGATCTCTTGAGCCCAGCGATTTGAGGTTGCTGATGCCGCAGCACTCTAGCCTAGGCGACACAACGAGACTCTTGTCTCCAAAAAAAATGAAAAAATAAAAATTTTTTTCCCTTACGTATATCCCTTTGACATTGTGTGTTTGTATATCTATCTATCTTATATTTTCTGAACTAGAGTCTGCATATGTTTCTTCATAAAAAATCATTTTATGCCTCCAAAATATTTCCACATTATTTATAGTACATATATAATAACATTCTATTACATAAGTAATAACATTAAATTATCATCCATTTATTCTTCATCCAGCATAGGTAGAATTAGACGTTTCAAAATAATTTGTTTTGGAAGATCTTATAATTTTGTAAGTTTCTAAAAAGTTGAAAAATTTCATAAATTTTATGTTTGAGGAATTATTGTGATTCACTAGTTAATCCATAAACCTAGTGGTATAACATCAAATTCTTTCAGACTGCCATTCTATCTTAACATGTTTAATTTGTGAAGGGGTTCTAAACTTTGGATCCCAATTGTATTCTGGTGATAACAGCTTAGTGGGTTTATTGACAAAAAAATATTTGTTTAGGTGGCTTTCATACAGGCTTTTAAGGTCATTTGTGTTGTCCTGAACAATTCCTTTCTGACATTCTTTGATGAAGTTTAAAAGCTCCTGGGGTGTGCCACCAAGAATTGCACCATGGTAATAGAAATCTCCCTGTCCAAAGGGGATGAAAGCTGCTGATTTAGATCTTCTCTCATAAGGGAAATCTTTAGAATTTTTAAAATACCACCATGCATGGAGTTGAGCTACAGAGCTGCCCAGGGTTTCCACTCCAAAGTCATCCTTGAAGATCTGGTTTACAGCCATAGTGAAGAGAAAGTCGACTTCATACTGGATGTAGCCTATGATGTTCACATTTAAGTTCGTCATGTATATGAGATGAAAGTCTTGATCAAAAGATTTACGTTCTTTGAATACAGAAAATATTTTACATGTTCGAAGGGGACCTAACTCTATGGAAGGTAGCTTGGCAACGTCATCCACCATGATGTAAAAGATAACATTGTAGCCAATCATAAAGTGCTTATTAGCAGATTGTATGAACTGTTTCAGGTACTGATCTATAAATCTGTGAAACATGAAAAAAAAACAGAAAAATTATTTTGCTAAAAACTGTCAGGAGAATGCATGCCATTTAAACATACTAACATATGTGTCAATAATGCTAAAGAAGGTAAGTGTAGAGAAGTTGGGTTTATAGCTTCAATTGTATTGGTTAGTGAAAGAGAATGTAGTAAGTTTGGGGACCTGAGAAAAACCATAGTTTGTTGCGAAAAAAGAGAAAAAGGGCTAAATGGATATTAATGAAAAGATTCCCAAGTAGTGTTAAGAACTCAGCCAAAACTGGAGAAAATAACCACTATAAATAATTACACAGGACAGTCAGAAATAATGATTAGGGTTAATTATGAGTAGTCTTTGAATGCTGAAAGTCCATGGGTACTTGTCCATATTTTTCTAAAATAAAAAATGACAAATATTAGTAAAACCTACTTTCCAGTAGCAAATACAGCCAAGCCTATGGTAATGTTCAGCTTCTTGTAATATTTTTCCAGGGCCTGTCTATCGTAAGTTCCTTCCCATATGATTGGAGCAAGCCAGTCAGTTCTTGCTATAACATCAGGTCGTTTTCTGTTGAACAAATAAGAAACAAATTAAGCAGATATCATTTTATTTTGACAGCAGAAGTTGTTGTCCAAGTGACAATGGCTAGTGATTATAGAGTACTTACTATGTGACAGGCACTGTGTTTAAGTGCTGATACAATTCATTTAATCCTTGCAATGTCCTATAAGGTAAGTACTATTATTATCCTTATTTTTCATATGAGGAAACTTGGGCACAGATTGGTTGATTAAATTGCTTACTGTTACACAGCTAATAAATGGCAGAGTCAGGGTTCAAGATCCAGCCAGTCTGGCTTCAGAGTCTGTGCTTTAGTCATCACACCACATTGTCTTTTGAGCCAGGGATTATTTTCTTTGAGCTCTGACTGCAGCTTATACTTAGGTAGCCCAATGTCTGAATATCTCTCTGATTATTGCCTAAAGCTGAAAATATCACTGTCTTCTTATGTGTTCTTGTTTTTTTCCTCCTTCTCTTTTTTCTTTTTTTCTCTCCTTTTTTCCTGGAAGATCTAATATATACTCCCTTTTCACCTTCTCCCTAATGCTTTAGACCCATCGATGCAACATGGAAGAACATGATATCAGAGCCAAAAGAGAGAAAAACATATTTGCTTCTAATAATAACAACAAAATGACAGCAGAAGTAGCAGCATTAATAATAATAAAAGTTTGGCTACAGTCAAGGTATTAAACTATTAAAACAAATTAAGACCTTCATTTTGGAAGAAGTTGAATACAAAGGGAGAAGCCATTTTGGTACTGGTGATTGCAAGTTTTAATTACAAATCCATATCCAGACAAGGGTAGGATTTGGCAACCTATAATTGTATATTAATAATGGTCATAGTAATAATATAGGAAGTCCTTCAAAAGTGTTCTCTCTTACTGTTTTAGGGACTTTTTAACATATACATTTTTTTATTTTTAATGTAGTTATTTTAAAACCTTCTCTATACTTAGAATTTATAGTCATACACTTCTATTTGACTTATAAATCTCAAAATCCACCTTAAAACTGACCAGATATATCCTTGTCACAGTGATGATGCTTATAAATTAGGCATGCTACAGATGCAAATCACTATCTATTTGAGAAGATGAAAGGGTTTGAAGATTATCCCTCTTTCCCCATGAGATAAGATTAAAGGTTTGCTGCCAGAATGAAAAAAGAAGAGTCTCTGAAAGCAGAAGGCAATTTAAAACCTGTGTTTAGAAATTATTTAATGAAAGACAAAACAGAAGAGGAAAAAGTAAGAGAAGAGGTTAGATTTATATTATGGACATGAAGCTCTTCACCTGGGAGGTAAACATTGGCTAGAGGGCATCCTCTATAAAGAACGCTGTCAGTAATCAGATGGACAAAATTACCTATCCTCTGGATGTCAGCCAGACACCTTCCCTAGTCACCCTGTTGCTGGTTTAGGGAGCCTATGCACAAAGTGGCCCAGCTACAGGAATGGAGATTATGCATGAGTTCAGTAACATGGACATCCCCTTACTAAGGTTGAATTGTAGCCAGTGTCGAGTGTCCAACCTGCCAACAGCAGGAGCCAACTCTGAGCCCACAATGTGACATGATTTCCCAAGGGGACCATCCATCCATCTGATAGCTTGTTTATGAAGGGGACAGCACCTTTTTCTCAGGGGAAATAGTTCTATGTTCTGAGTATGGCTTTGCTTTCCTTGTCTAGAAATCTGCCAGCTTGCAGAATATCTTAGTCATTGCCATGGTATCACACACAACATTGCCTCACCCAATGTATGTACTTTATGGTGAAAGTAATGTGGCAATTGGCTGACTTCCATAAAGTTGTCTGGTCTTAATATGCATCTCACTGTCCAGAGGCAGCTGGCCTGGCAGAAAGTGGAATGGCCAGAAAAAGTCTCAATTTCAATGCTAGTTCAGAGACATTTCCCTGAAAGGTTGAGGTACTGTCCTATAGTGTGCCATCCATTCTTTGTCAGTGCCCAATATGAGACACCTTTTCTTTCAAAGCTAAAATACACTGTGTATTAAAAGCAAGGTGGTTGTGGGACTGTTCTTGCTCACTATTGCATCTAATAACTCACTTACGGAATGTTTGCTTGCCATTTGTTATGACCTTGAGTTCTGTGGGTTTGGAGTTCCTAGTTTCCAAGGGTGGAATCCTTCTTTTAGGGAATAAGGTCATGGTTCTGTGAAACTAATAGTAGGTCATTTGAGGTTCCTCATGCTGCTGAACTAATAGGCAGAAATAGTGTTACTGTACTGGCTGGGACAACCGATCCTAATCACCAAGGAGACATTAAGTTTCTGCTATGCAGTGTTGGCAAGGAGGGATACATGTAGAACCCAAGGAATTCTCTGGGGTGCCCCTTAGCACTCCCATTTCCAGTAATAATGGTCAGTGGGAAATGATGTCACTCAATAAATAGGACCACTAAAGGACTCAGAGTCTTTAGGGATGGAGGTTTGGGTCACCCTATCAGATAGGAACTGTGACCATCAAAGGTGTTATCAGAGGATAAGGAAACCATGAAACTGTGATTATTGACTACCTTCTTTTACTATCAACCTCCTGAACGGGTATAGAGATGGGGCTGTAGCAACAGTTTATTACATTAATTATTTTCTCCCCTTTCCTTGCTACCTTATATGAAGAGTACTGGAGATGGCTAATGTTAACAATTTAGGTTCCAGTGGGAATATGACTAAATTGTCATCACCTCATAATGATACAATAGATGATAGGACTTTATGTTTCTCCTGTTTTGGGAACATGAGCTTCTTTATCTAAGTGAAGGTTGAGAAATGATGCTGAGTGGGAAAAAGAGGTGAATTGTGCTAGCTGTTCTCCATTTATTCCCCCTACCTACTCTTAGCCCTTCTCTACCTGGCTGTATATCCCTTGATCTATGGCTTCCAGTGGGTTCTGCTAATGGGAGGCACCAGCATATAATCAGAGGGCAGGAAGATAGAAAGGTTAAGTTATCTATTTTCCTCCTGTCCCTCCAGTTTTGTTGAGACCTTGACAGTGGCCGTGTCCTTCTATGACTACAACATCTGTTGGGTGGCTCTTCTTTCATGGATCTGGCAACCTCTGTTCTCTGGTAATACCATTACCTTCCTTGCCCCTTTAGGCCTAGGGGAGATCACAGCTTCCTGCTGTTTCAAGCCCCTGAGTACCTCCAACTTCTCTAAACCTTGCCCAAATCTCTGCAAACAATCCTATCATTGAAGTTACTGCATCTCATTTGAGTTGTTTTCTTATACTTCAACAGATTTAGTATCTGAGAAGGTTAGAAAACACCACATGAGACCTGAGCAGATGGTGTTCAGCAGGACACAAGGTGGCCTGATCATGAAGTATAATATTTGCAATGAAAGTTTCCAGAAAGAAAGTATACAGATAAAATGCTGAAGTTTCATAGTACCGTACTATAGAGTACCATAGATATGATATAGAAAGAAGCATAATGATAAAGGAGGTAAATAATATATATGGCCTAAGATATCCACATTCTTAGTAGAGAGAAAATAGATATTAAAATGAATTTAATATTTCAATGCTAGAAGGTATTGCTAAGATTTGATGATATGTGATTCATGATAATAATATGGGAGGGTATAATTTGTTCAAAAAGTATATCTGGAGAGAAAGAGTCGGGACTCCTCTTGTAAGTCAAGGCTATATTTACCTATATCCAGATCTAGGAAACTGAGCATGAATCTAAATGGGGAAGGAAACAGAAGTGATATGGGGGAATATACCATGAACTGAAAAAATTATGATAGAATAGTACTAGAAAATTGCCAGGGTATACGTTATCCACATCTACTCTTGTTCATCAGTGTACAATTTCTCTACCGCCTGTCTGCCTGGCTAGATCATTATTATTAGTAGCTTAGTTTGTGCCCTTTCATTTTTCATTTTTCTCCATATTTATGTGATTTTATAGGTAACATGTATACAAAATGCACATATACATAGATACATATTATCCAGGCTTTTAAAATCATGTTTATTTTACAATAATGAGATAATATACACTTTTCTGCATCTTGCTTTTCTCACTCAATACTACTTTGTGGAAGTCTCTCTAGGTTATCTGGAATAGTTCTTACGCATTCTTTTTAATAGCTACATAATATTCCAGGATGTGGACAATTCGTTTAGTCATTTCCTTACCAATGCAATCATTTTATCTCTGGAACTTTTGTCACTATGTAAACTGATGCAATAGACTTTCTTAGTCTTGTGTCCTTGTGTGGTGCTGCTGTTTTTCCTGGGTGGTTCCAGGAGTGAGATTGCTGGGTCTAGGTGTATATGCATTTTATTTTTCATAGATATCACCCAATTATTTTTAAAAAGGCTGTAATACTTCACATTTCCACTAGCATTTTTCTTATACTATTAGGATTTAGATTGTAAAATTTCCAGTTTGGTGGGTATAAATAACAGCTCATAATTGCATTATTTTATATTTCTCTGATTTCTAATGAATTTGAGCATCTTTTCATAAGCTTTTTGGCCATCTCGATATGTTCTACTATGAGTTTCATATTTTTCTATTGCATTGTTAATTTTTTCTCAGAAATTTATGAGTGCCTTGCATTTATTTATTTATTTATTTTCTATTTTTTTTTTTTTTACTTCTGCTTGAATGCTTCAAAGTGCCTTGTATTTAGATAATTACTCTGTCATTTGTATTGCAAATATTTTTTTCCAGGTGGTTTTCTAATCTATTAAATTTTGAATTTTTAACCAAATAAACATTTAAAATGTTGATATAGTCAAATATATCTTTTTAAATAGCTACTAGGTTTCTAGCATTAATTAAGATCTCCTTGTCTAGATTTTGCATGTTGTCTTATAGGCTTTCTAAGAAAGTATTTTATTGTTTTATTTTTTACATTTGTCTTAGAATAAATAAAATAAATTAATTTTATTAATTAAGTAAATAAAATTTAATAAATAATAAAATTAAATAAATCCATCAGGAATTCATTTTTATACACAGCATAAGATGGGGGCCAACTTTTTTTCCACTTGTATTGCCAGGAGTGCCAGCATAACTTATTAAAGAATCCATCCTTTTCTCACTGATATTTAAAATACTATTTTTGTTATATGTCAACTTTCATATACTGTGATCTAATACTAGATTTACTATTCCTCTGATGTATTTCTTGTTGATTTGATTACGATAGTGATGTAGTATGTTCTGACTATTTGTTAAGACAAAATCCTCTTAACTTTCTTGTTTTTCACACTTTCCTTTACTGTTCTGAGATATTTATTCTTTCATATTTACTTTAAGCTTATAGTTATTTTCTTTTTAATAAGAATCAACAATGAAGATCTTTACTGACATCTAATATATTGAAGAAGTAATTTCATTTCCAAGTGGTTTTCTCTGAATATATATCTTAAACTAAAAGCCTATATGATACTTAATAATAAAACACAAGCCTTCCAATTAAAGAATGCCTGCTACCACCACTATTACATTGTTATGAAAGTGCTGTTATTGCAATTGGATAAGAGGTTTTATTCATTTATTTATTCTACAAGTATTGAGCCCCTATATGTCTAGGCACTTTTCTAGGTACATTCTAGTGAGGAGAGACAAATAATAAATGAATAAACAATCAAATATATTATATGTCAGATGTTGAGTACAATGGAGAAAAATAAAGCTGGGTAAGGAAGAAAGGGAATGGGGGGCTGTCATTTTATACAGGGTAGTTGGAGAAGGCTTGATTGCTAAAGTAACATTTGAGTGGATTCTTGAGGAAAGTGAAATAATAAACCATTTTGCTATTTGGAGGATGAATGGTCCATGCAGAAAGAATAGAAGGTGCAAAGACCCTGAGGTGAGAGCATGCTTCATGTATCTGAGGAACATCAAGGAGGCCAGTTTGATTCAAGTAGAGTGAGTAAGGGAGAAAATAGTTGAAGATGAGGTCAGAGATAAATGTTGGGCAGCTATTTTATCTACATATAATTGAGAGAAGACATTTATGATATTCATAGCTGACAAAGGATTAGTATCAAGAATATAGTCTATAAATCAACAAAGTACAAATAGTTCAACAGAAATGGGCAAAATATATGAACACATGTCACTGAAGAGGAAGCACATGTGACCAACAAACACGTGAAGAAATGTTCCATTGTTTCAGTGATTAAAGAAATTCAGAAGACCACAAAAAGGTAAATGTTTTTGCCCATTGTATTGGCAACACCAACTGTTAGTATGGACATCAACAGGATCTATTCTTCTTTGTTGGTGGGAATTTAAATTGGTGTATCCACTTTGAAAAATAACACTGCCACTGTCTCATAGGTTGAACATTCACATACCTTACCACTCAGGGGTTCTAATTCTACCCAAAGAGCCATGTATAAGAATATTTATAGATAGCAGCACTGTTCATAGTAGCAAACACCTAGAAACAATTCAAATGTCCATAAACAGGGCAGTGGATAAATAAACTATGGTATATTTTCACAGGCAATTATTATACAGGCATTAAAATGTATTATAGTGATACACAATTTCTGGCTGAATCTTAGCAATCTAATATTAAGGAAAAAATAAGTCCCTGGAGATGTCATGGCACCTGATATCCTCTTTATAAAGTTATAAGTAACTAAAGTTTCAAAATGGACTTTTTCCCCAGAATACATATATAGGATATAAATTTAAATCTAAAAAAAGAAAGCAAGGGAATGATGAACCAGGATTCAGGATAGTGGCTGTTTTAGGAGGTCAAGTGAGGACAGGGTGAGGGTATTGGAAAGGACACAAAGCTAGATGTTGAAGTTATTGAAGGTTGTGAGTTTTTGCTTAGTTAAAAATAAACAAGCAAGAAAGCAAACAAATAAATAATATATGGGTTTTTCATGAACCAATGATGACATGTGTCATGAACCAAGGATTATTATTTATCTAATTCTGTGTACCTGCAGCCCATTGAAAAATATAAATATGAAAAAAATCATAGAACATGAAATACAAATGAATAATAAAAATATAAAAAGATGCTCAAATTCAATGATAATTAGAGAAGTGAAAATTGACTGCAGATATTTTAACTAGCAATTTGCCAGTAATAAAATGTTTGATATTACTAGACTAATATCAATTAAATAAATAAAATAAAATAACAAAATAAATAAAATATTACTAACATTTATCCACTGAAGATTAGAAAATAAATGGTACAATTGTTAAAGGGCAATTTAGCAACCTGAATCAAAATTTAAAATCTATATCCTTTTAACTTATGGCTGTACTCTAAGAATTATTCTTACAGATAAATTCACACAATGATGTACAAAAATATATGTACAAGGATATTCATTGAAGCATTACTTATAATAACCCCCAAATACTAAACAATACAAAGCCAATAAGGAATTGGCTAAATAAATTGGCATATAACCATAAAAGAAAATATTACATAACCATTAAAAGGAACGGGATTCTCCCTTGAGTGTTAATGCCAAAATCAAGAGGAGTCACTAATGGTATTTTCAGGTTGCTTCTAAAGACATTTTTTCTTTCCCCTAGTAATACTGGTAATGTTAAACCAGATAGAGTGTGACAGCTTCATTATTATAACCCTTAATTGCCTGATTCTTGATAAATAGACCCTAGGTTTATATATAAAAGCCTTAAAAGTAAAAACTCTAAGTCCTAGACATCTTGTAGGGTAGCTACAATTTGATAATGGAAAAAAAAAACTCCTTCTTCGAATTGAATTATATTATTATGATTTTGTGAGCAGAATTTTTTGTTCTTACTTAAAATTAAACCAGGTTGAGAGCTGTGGTTCTTCTACTTGATCATTCCTAGGTACAAAGAGAAATCAAGTTAAGAGTAATCCACTCACTCAGCAAATATTTGTTGTGCCCCTATAATATGACAGGCACAGTTTGATGTTGATTCTACAACTGTGAACATTTAGATCTAGCTCCTCCCCTCAGGAACCTTATAGACTAGCAGGAAAGACAATACTAAGTAGACAGTTACAGTACAGAGTAGTAAGTGCTAATAGGGAGAAGCAGAGCTCCATGGGAGCACATAAGTGGGCATCCAACATAAATCTGGGGTTAAGGGAAATGTGGAGAAGAAATATGTTAACTGGGTCTGGAAGGATAAGGGTTAGTCCAGGTAAGAGATGTATGATAAAGAGTTCATAACCAAAGACAAGGAAGAGTATAGTTCTTGGGGAGAGGGATATATTTTAAAAGTTAACAGAACAGGCAGAATAATGTATAGTCAGACAAAAATACAGATTTAATTAATTCATGTATCAATCATTAGTAGCTTACTTTGTGATCAGTGTTCTATGTTGAAATAATGGGGTTGGAGTGGGGTCCAGATGTTTGTCTTTGATTTTTGTATAAAGATAGGATCCATCTAAGGTTTTGTTGTACATTTAAGTTAATTACTCAACTAACAATGTTGTTAGGCAACTTCCTTTTTATAAACCTGGGATATTTTACAAAATAAGAAGAATAACTTTAAAAAACTTGTGTTCCCAGAAAGATGTAGTAGTCCTAATTTTCCCTACACCTCCCACCAAGTATAGATAAAAATCCTGGACATTATATATAAAACAAACATAAGAAGACTCTCATAGGTAGAGAGAAGAAGGCAGACCAGTCAGGGACCTAGGAATCTGAAAATTAACTTCACGGCAAGTTCCCTGGGTTATTTCTGTGCCCAAAGTGGGTACTGGAGAAGCCAACAACCCAGAAATGCCAATGGGCACAGACACAAAAACAGCCCTAAGAAAAGGCTTCTCTTTATATTTACAGAACCAGGAAAAGGGCAACCCAGCAAGACAGAAAACTTTCAGGCACCAACCATTCTACTCCAGCCAAATAACACACAAAAAACTGTGACCTCCACCTCTATTCCTTCCAGCAAAAGTTAAGTAGAGAGTTTTTACTTTCACCCTTGCCATACTGTAATGAGGCTCCCCTCTCTTCCTCGCTGGTGTGGAGTCAGAGAAGGCTAGTGGAGGTTAGAACTTTGACCACTGCTCAGCAATTGAGGCCATCCCCGTGCAGTGTCGGTGGAGACCATGTGGGGAGCCTGAGCTCCCATCTCCACTCATCAGTAACAAGGAGTTCCCAACTCCAAACCCCCACCCCTGGTTTCAGTGGAAGCAATATGAAAAACCTGGAACTTCACCCCCAAATGATGGTAATGAGGCGGCATCATCCCATTTTCCAGCTGGAGCAGTGACAGAGGACACTTGAGAAAACGCAGGATTTAAATAAGATCTAGAGTCTTGTAACATACCCAAAATGTCCAGGTTTCAATAAAAAAATCATTCATTATACCAAGAACCGGGAAGATCTCAACTTGAATTAGAAAAGGCAATCTGCAGATGCCAAGATAACATAGATATTAGAATGATATGATGAAGATTTTAAAGCAGCCATTGTAAAACTATTTCAGTGAGCAATTACAAACACACTTGAAACATGAAGAAACAGAAAGTTAAAGAAATAGAAAGTCTTACCAAAGATATAAAGGATGTAAAGAAGTACCAAATGTAAACTTTTGAACTTAAAAATACAATAACTAAAATTAAAAACTCAATGGATAGGCTCAACAACAGAATGGAGAGGACAGAGGAAAGAATCCATGAACTTGAAGGTATAATAATAGAAATCACTCAATCTGAACAACAGAGAGAAAAAAAACTTAAAAAAAAAAAACCAAAAAAGAACAGAGCCTCAGGGACATGGGGGACTAAAAGATATACATATACTTGGAGTCTCAGAAGGAGAGGAGAAAGAGGAGCTGAAAAAAGTATTTTAAAAAATCGTGGCTGAAAACTCAAATTTGGCAAAAGATAAACATTTAAGAAGCCAAGTGAACCCCAAACAGGATCAACCTGAAGAAATCCATGCCAAGGCATATGACAGTCAAACTTCTGAAAACTAAGAATGAAAAATCTTGAAAGCATCCAGAGAGAAATGATTCATCACTTACAGGGGAAAAACAATTCCAGTGTGAGTGGCGTTGTCATCAGAAACCATGGAGGTCAAAAGGAAGTGGCAAAGTATTTTTCAGGTGCTATAAGAAAATAACTGTCATCCAAAATGTCCCTAGTTAGATAAACTTTGATGCATCCATTCATGGAATACTACACAGCAACAAAAAGGAGTAAACCATTGACAAACACAACAACTTGGTTGGATCTCAAGGGCATTATGCTGAGTAAAAAAAGCCCATCTCAATAGGTCATATACTGTATGATTCCATTTATAAAATATTCTCAAATGGCAAAATTATAGAGATGGAAAATAGATTTGTAGTGGTACCAGGGATTAAGGAGGGTCTGGGAGAGGGAGTCACATGTGAGTTTAAATGGGACATTTTTGTGGTGATGAAATATCAATAGTTCTGTATCTTTATTGCTGTGGTGGTTACATGAATCTACACGTGATAAAATGACATAACTGTACAGGTACCTTGTCTCAATGTTAATTTCCTGATTTTGATTGTTACTACTACAATTATATAAGATATAACTTTGGGGGAATTGTGTAAAAGGTAAACATGACTTCTATTGGCAGCTTTCTGTGAATTCATTATTTCAAAATAAAATGAAAAAAAAAACCTTAAAGAGTACATCCTTTATGATATTTTCAGAGGTGTCTTTAGCCATAGATATTCCAGTATGGGATTCCCCAGGACTGGTGCTCTTTCAAAATCTAAATTGCCTATGCCTAAATTCATTAAAAATATATAGTGACGAATGGAGAACTTTTTAAAAGTTTATTCTTTTGAGGGTTGGTTTCACTAATTTGGGGGTCCTGCACAATAGTCAATGGAAGAAAACATGGTTGACTAAAGGTGGCACAGATACTTAAATAATAGCAAATGTCAGAAATTTGTCCAGTGTAAGCAGATGAGTGTATGAGTCAAATTTGGAGATGTGCACATACACATGTTCATATAAACTCATATACATGTATATATGCATGTGCATGGAATATTTATGAACTGATACTCAAGAAATTATCAGTGATTGCCTCTAGAGAATTCAGTCCAGTTTTCTGCTCTTTCTGCCTACCATCACCATTAGAATCCATTTGACTTCCACCAATTTGCCCTCAATAGTTTGTAGAATATTTTTATTAATAGAATAGATTCTTACCAGCAGACGTACATCTTCTGTAGGTGATTCTTTATTCTTTAGATAAATGAAAAAAGTCATTTTAGTTTTAAATTTGAGCAAATGCCTATTGCATTAGAATGACAAAAAAATCTAGAATTCAAATTCATTCATTCACTCATTTGTTAGCCATGTAATTACTAAATGTTTACTATATACCAAGCATAATTCTACAGTTCTGGAATACATAACAAAATTCAGGCCTACCATTAGCTTTGGTCTTTTATTTCCTTTTTGACTAAGATATCCCTTTATATCCTCAAAAAGATGCTGTTAATACTATTGCAATTGGCCATGAATCCTTTCCATTAAGGTACAATACCAAGGGGGGCACAAATAACATGTAGAACACCGAACCAATAGCGTTAATTTTAAAATACATTAGCTCTCACAATATAGCTGCTTTTCAAATAGGATTCAGTAATGTTGCATGCTTATAAAGAAGACCATAAGAGGAGGGCATGGAGGAAGTAAGAATCTGAATTTGTGTGAGAAAATTTTAGTTTGTTCCCCAGTACAGCCATGTCTCTATAGCAGGTTATTTGAGCCTTGTTCACATTAAATGGAACTTTGATGTAGTTTAAAATTTATCTGAAACAGCAGCCCCAAACTATCCTCTTACTTGCCTTATTTCTTTCTTCCTAGCATTATTATATAAAATATACCATCCCTGGCATTACATGATATATTTATTTGTTTCTTGTCCGTCTTCTCTACCTAGAATGAGAAGTTCCATAAGAGCAGTGACTCTGGGTCATTGCCATTTTCCCCGTAGTTTGAACAGGGCCTGGCACCAAGAAAGTAGTCAATAAATAATTTAATGTTGAAAAAAATGAAAGAATTAATGTATATTTTCCCCCAAAGAAGAGGTAATTTAATTTAGGGAGTGTTATTATTATCTTTTGGACAAAGCTCAGCATTTTAGATCAAATCTCTGCCAATCATTAAAGATAATGATTCATTAATGATTTAAATTTACCTGAAATGACGCTCAATCAATGTCAGTGATAAAGCAAACAAAATCATTAACAGCATTTTTCTTTTGGAATTCATTCTCTCCTAGAAAAGAAGGATAAATAGAGATTTTTTGGAAAGAAAAAACTACTTCCTTGCCATATTCTAACAACAAATTAAATTATGAAGATTTGGTCACCAGTCTAAGTGTCTGATTCTAGAATGCTCAGCCCTAGGAAGAAGGCATCCTTGGGTCAGAGAAACCACCTGTTCTGTTTGAAGTGCCTGGAAATCACCCTTAGGATGCTGACTGATTCTTTTTAGATTAGGTGCAAAGTGTCTATGACATTCCTTTTGTATTCCTTTATAAAAATCCACCCTGACTGGATAAAAGAAATTCAATAAAACTCTCTATTTCACTTGTGCCTCTGTGAACATAAAATGAGGTAATTCTGAAGATGTCTTTGTGCACTGTGATCTATTCTGCCCCAAAGTTGATTTTTATGTATTTTTTTCTTCACAAAGATAGTGAGACCAATATTTTATTCAAAAACTATAGGACGAGGAACCTAAAAGTATATGAGCTCTCTCAAAGGTATATCCATGTAAACAGTGATTAAAAGTCTAAATTAAAGGCATTAAGCTCTAAAATGGAATCTTTGGTTCCAGCCAATGCATTGAGCTTGTGTTAGATGTCTGTTTACAAGCATAAACTGGTTTTTGGTGGGCATCATCCAAGAGCATGTCTTGCCTTTGGGATATGTATTCGAGTAAAAGAGAGGTCTCTGATATTTAATTTTTGAATACCTATTTAATGAGTGAGATATTTTAGACCTGTACCTTCCAATACAATAGTCAATAGCCACATGTGGCTAGTGAGCACATGAAACATTGCTAGTCCAAACAGTGGAGTTTGAAGACTTAGTATGAAAAAAGGAATTTAAGATATCTCAATAATAATTTTTATATTGACTACCTGTTGAAATGAAATTTTGGATATAGTAGGTTAAATAAAATATATTATTAAAATGAATTTCATCTGTTTCTTTTTACTTTTTGCAATATGGTTCCTGAATATTTAAAGTGACAAATATGACTTGCATTATATTTCTATTGGAAAGTTCTTCTATAGATAATGCCATACTGGGAAGGCTTAAATTGGGCACAATTTTAGTGTCACAGCAATGTGAAATGATCACCTTTTAAATTCAAGATCATTTGAAATACCATATGAATGAGGTAAGACTGCAGCCATCTAGCCAGATTATTTTCTGACAATGTGCCCTCAATGACATTATTCTTAAAAGCCAGTAATATGTTGGTGTGTCACCTATTATTCTGTACAATATACTTTTAAGGCCAATGTTTTGGGATGATCCCTACCTATGATTTGTCCACGATTATCCAAACTTTCATATAGTCCCTTCCTAGGAGTCACTTTACCTTTAGTTTTGGTGATAAAAAGAGAAGTGCTAGGACAGACGTTTCTCTGCAAAAAAAAAAAAAGCCAAAATAAAGTCAGATATTATATACCACTCTCCTGCTGTTTGAGTCTTCTATTAACAGTGATGTCACCAGACTCTTTTGATGATGAAAGCATTAGAAAGTCACTGTCATAATGACACATTTGTTAGCAAGTTCTTCTCATTGCAACCAAGCAATAGAACTTCGTTTCATGTGAAAAGGTTTAAAAATATTCTGCTTTTAGTTTCTTTGTTGTACTCTCTTACCTTTCTTGATGACTGATCTTTACTTGGAAGTAAATCTTAAAGATGACTTATCTTTACATGGAAATATATTTCAAATGGTGTGTGTGGGGTGTGTGTGTATGAATAACAGAGATAAAGTGCAACATCCTTTCTTTTTCATCCACTTTTAGATATTGTTCAATTATCCCAGGCAGAGCTAATCTCTTATTCTTTCTTAGAATGTTTGGAAAGTACTTATTTTTCTAATTACAGAAATAACACATTTTCACGTTATTAATATAAAATTTGTTAAGTGCATAAAATCACAAAGAAGAAAGTGATAATCAAATGTAATCACACTATCCTAAGATAAACACTCATTTTTATTGATATATAATATTTTTACATATTTATGGGGTATATGTGATATTTTGTTACATGCATAGAAGGTATATTGATTAGTTTCAGTCTTCTACATATGGATATCCAGTTTTCCCAGCACCAATTATCTGTCCTTTTCCCACTGTATGTTCTTGGTGCCTTTGTCAAAAAATCAGTTGGCTGTAAAAACATGGATTTATTTCTGGGTTCTCTATTCTGTTCCATTGGTCTATGTGTCTGCTTTTATATCAATACTGTGCTGTTTTGGTTAATATAGCCCTGTAATGTATTTTGAAGTCAAGTGGTGTGATGCCTCCAGCTTTTTTCTTTGTGCTCAGGATTGCTTTGGCCATTCAGGCTTTTTTTTTTCATTGCATATAAATTTTAGAATTCTTTTTCTATTTCTGTGAAGAATGTCTTTGGTATTTTGATAGGGATTGCATTGAATCCATAGATTGCTTTGGGTAGTTTGGTCATTTTAATAATATTAATTTTTTCAATCCATGACTACGAGATATCTTTCCATTTGTTTGTGTCCTCTTCAATTTCTTTGATCAGTATTTCATAGTTTTCCTTGTAGAGATCTTTTACTTCCATGGTTAAATTTATTCCTAGGTATTTTATTTCTTTTATAGCTATTGTAAATGGGATTGCTTTATTTCTTTTTCAGCTAGTTAATTATTAGTGTATAGAAATGCTACTGATATTTTGTATGTTGATTTTGTATTCTTCAACTTTACTGAATTTATCAGTCTAAGAGTGTTTTGGTGGAGTCCTTATGTTTTTCTAAATATAAGATCATGTCATCTACAAAGAGGGACAATTTGGCTTCCTCTTTTCCAATTTGGATGCCTTTTATATTTTTTCTTGCCTGATTGCTCTGGCTAGGATTTCCAGTACTATGTTGAATAGGAATTTGAAAGTGGGCACCCTTGTCTTGTCAGAATTCACAGGACAGGCTTTCAGTTTTTCCCCATTCAGTATGATGTTAGCTGTGTGTGTTTGTCATATTTGGCCCTTATTATGTTGAGGTATGTTCCTACTATGCCTAGTTTGCTTAGAGTTTTTATAATAATGAGATGTGGAATTTTATCAAATGCTTTTTCGGTGTCTATCGAGATAATTATATGGTTTTTGTCATTCATTCTTTTGATGTGATGTTGTGATGTATCACATTTATTGATTTGTATATGTTGAACCATCCTTGCATTCCTGGGATAAATCCCACTTGATCCTGGTGTATTATTTTTTTGATGTGCTCTTGGCTTCAGTTTGCTAGTATTTTGTTGAGAATTTTTGCATCTATGTTCATTGGAGATATTGGCTTGTAGTTTTCTTTTTTGTGTGTGTATCCTTGTCTGGTTTTGGTATCAGGGAAACACTGGCCTAGTAAAATGAGTTTGAGAGAATTCATTCTTCTTCAAGTTTTTGGAATAGTTTGAGGAGAACTAGGGTTAGTTCTTCTTTATAAGTTTGGTAGAATTCGATAGTGAAGCCATCTTCCTGGGCTTTTCTTTGTTGGGAGACTTTTTATTACTGATTCAATTTCATTACACACTATTGTTCTGTTCAGGTCTTCTTTCTTCCTGATTCAATCTTGGTAGGCTGGAATGTGTCCAGGAATAAATTCATTTCATCTAGGTTTTTCAGTTTGTTAGTATATAGTTGTTCATAATAGTCTCTTATGATCTTCTGTACAATTTCATGGTATCAATTGTAATGTTTCCTTTTTTCATTTCTGATTTTATTTATTTGGGTCATCTCTGTTTTTTTCTTGGTTCATGTCACTAGTAGTGTATCAATTTTGTTTATCTTTTCAGAAAACCAACTTTTCTTTTTGTTGATCCTGTATTGTTCTTTTAGTCTCTATTTTATTTAGTTCTGCTCTGATCTTTATTATTTCTTCCCTTCTACTAATTTTGGTTTGCTTTGTTCTTGCTTTTCTAGTACCTTGAGGTTCATTGCTAGGTTGCTTATTTGGAATCTTTTGACTTTTTTCATGTAGGGGTTTATTGCTATAAACTTCCCTCTTAGCACTGCTTTTTCTGTATCTCATAGGTTTTGGTGTGTTTTGTTTACATTTTTATTTGTTTCAAGAAATTTTTTGATTTTCTTCTTAATTTTTTTATTGGTCCAGTGGTTGTTTAGGTGCATGTTTTTTAATTTCCATGCATTTGTACAGTTTCCAAATTTTCTATTGTTATTGATTTTTAGTTTTATTCCATTGTGTTCTGAGAAGATACTTAATATGATTTCGATTTTAAAAAAATTTGTTGAGACTTATTTTGTCACCTAACATATGGTCAGTCCTGGGGAATGTTCTATGTGCTGATGAGAAGAATGCATATTCTTTAGCTGTTAGATAAAATGTCCTGTAAATATCTGTTAGATCCATTTGATCTCAAATGCAGTTTAAATCCAACATTTCTTTGTTGATTTTTTTTGTCTAGATGATATGTCTAATGCTGAGAATGGGGTATTGAAGTCCACAACTATTACTGTATTGGAGTGTATCTCTCCCTTTAGATCTAATAATATTTGCTTTATATATCTGAGTGCTCTAGTGTTGGGTGCATGTATATTTAGCATTGTTATATCCTCTGTTTGAATTGATCCCTTTTTCATTATATAATGATCTTTGTCTCTTTTTATATTATTTTATGTTTTTATTAAATTTTAATTCTTTTGGTTTCCATTTTCATGGATATCTTTTTTCCATCCTTTGATTTCAGTCTATATGTGTCTTTACAGGTAAAGTGTGTTTCGTGTAGGCAGCATATAGTTTGGTCATGTTGTTGTTTTTTTTAATCCATTCAGCTGGTCTATATCTTTTAAGTGGAAAATGAGTTTATCGATTATTAGTTTTATTTTTTTGTTAATTGTTTTCTGGTTGTATATCATTTAATTCCTTTTTTTTCTCTCTTAATATTTATCATTTTGGTTTGGTGGTTTTATGTAGTGGCAGCATTTGAGTCCTTTCTCTTCCTCATTTATGTGTTTGCTCTACCAGTGAATTTTGTACTTTTGTGTGTTTTCATGATGGTAGATTTATGATGGTAGATATCATCCTTTAGCTTCCAGGTGTAGGACCCTCATAAGCATTTTTTGTAGGGCTGGTCTAATGGTGAGGAATTTTCTCCGTTTTTGCTTGTCTTGGAAAGACTTTATTTCTCCTTTATTTATGAAAGACAACTTTGCTGGGTATAGTCTTCTTGGGTGAGAAGTATTTTTCCTATCAACACTTTGATATGTAATCCCATTGTCTCCTGGCATGTAAGGTTTCTGCTAAGAAATCTGCTGTTAGTCTGATGTGTGTTCCCTTTTATGTGACTAGACAGTTTTCTCTTGCAGGTTTTAGAATTTTCTGTTTGTCTTTGGCTTTTGACAGTTTGATTATAATGTGCCTTGTTGTTTCAAAGTTGAATGTTCAGAAAAAACATATATAACATGCTTTGGAGAAGACATTTTTATATAGTATCTAATTGGGAATCCCTGAGCTTCCTATATCTGGATGTCTAAATCTCTTGCTAGACTTGGGAGTTTTTCAACTACTATTTCATTAAATAGGTTTTCTATGTCTTTGCACTTCTCTTTACCTCTGGAACCCCCCAAATTTGAGTATTTGGTTACCTTATGGTCTCCCATATGTCACGTAGGCTTTCTTTATTCTTTTATTTTTTTAAAAAGTTTGTCTGACTGGGTTATTTCAAAAGACCTGCTTCAAGTTCTGAAGTTCATTTTTCTGCTTGATTTAGTCTATTGTTGAAACTCTTGATTGTATTTTTTATTTCATTCATTGAATTCTTCAGTTCCAGGATTTCTGTTTGGTTCTTTTTTATGATGTCTTTTTGGTGAATTTCTCATTCATATTCTGAATTGTTTTTTATGATTTATTTATATTGTTTATCTTTGTTCTTTTGTATCTCACTGAGCTTCTTTATTATCATTACTTTAATTTCTTTTTCAGGCATTTCAAAAATTTCTTTTTCATTGGAATCTATAGCTGAAGAATTGTGTTCCTTTGGAGGTGTCATATTTCCTTGATTCATGTTTCCTGTGTTTTTACTTTGATATCTGTGCATCTAGTGTAACAGTCACATCTTTCAATTTTTTGGCTTTCATAAGGGAAGACTTTTTCCTGAAGACATATCTGTAGAGTTGTTTGGGTAGGGCCCTTTAGCATTCAGTAGTGTAGTCTTCATATGATTTCTTTAGTTATAAACAGCACCAGTGGCATCTGTAATTTCCTCAGTGCCTAAGGTTGCAGTTGTTAGTGAAGGCTGTGGTGAGGCTTTGCTGGCAATGGAGATGCCAGGTAGGCCAGTACTTGGGCCCCAGTGGTGGAAGCACTGGGATGAAAGGGCCTGTCCTTAGGATCCAAGATAGTGTACGTGGGCACTGGTGTTAGTGGGTCCAGGAGGGCTGATTCTTGAGCCTCCAGGCAGCTTGCTCAAGTGCTGGCAGTGGCAGAGGTGGGCCCCTGGGCAGTATGAAAGGCATGGGTAATGGCAGTAGCAGTGGTAGGACAACACTTGGGTTCCCAGGAAGCATGCTCTTATGTTAGCAGTGGCTGTGTCAGGCTGCGCAGGCCAGTCCCCAGGTCCCCAGGTAGCATGTGTGGGTGGATACAGGTGATGGTAGTGGCAGAAGGCTGGGTAGTCTTATCCTCAGGCCCCTAGAAGGAATACACAGATGCCAGAGGTAGTGGAGAGGTTGAAGAGATCCCCAGACCTCTGGGTGGTGTGCACAGGTGCCAGTGGCAGAAAAATATTCTGGGCCTGATGTTAGCCCCCTTGATGGTGTGTGTGTTCATTCGGGATGACTGATAGGGCAGGGCAATCTTCAGGAACTCAGGGGTTGTGCTGGGGCACTGGGTGCGGGGCAGTGCCAGGCCAGGCAAGCCTATTCTTAGGCCCCCTGGTGGTGCACACAAGTGCAAGCTGTGGTGGGCAGAGTAGGGTGATCCCTAGGCCCCTGGTTGGTTTTCTCAGGTGGTGGCAGCAGCAGTGGTAGCAGTGGTGGTGGGTGGGTGGGGAGAGTCTGTCCTCAGGGTGGGTACAAGTGCATACAGCCCTGCTGCTGGTGGGGGCAGGATTGCTGTCAGTGACAGTGGCCCCAGGCAGGTGGATTTTAGGCTTTGGGGAGCATACGCTTCAGCTCCCTTTGTCTTTGGTGGACTGCATTGCTTATTCTCTGGGGTGTAGGGCACTGTGTGGGCTAGAGTGCAGGGAACCCTGCTGCATTGCTGTGTTTAACCAGTGTTACACTGCTGTAGCCCTCCAGGTGGATGTGGAGGGATGTCAGTGGGGCTTCAGGAATATGAAGTTGCAGGGGCTCTTGGGCCCCAGGGCAGGATGCAGTCTGGGAGGGACTGGGCTGTCAAAATGATGTTACAGCTGCTTGCTCTTGGCGGGGGTGTGTGTGTGGGGGGTGGGGGATGGAGGGAGAGGGATGGGGGATGGAGGGGGAGCGGGTGTGTAAGGTGTGACCCAGAGTGAGCTTCCTCTCTGGAGCAATGCTGTTGTGCAGACTCCAGGCAGCTTTTTATACTTATCTCAGGGCCTGCAAGGGTTGAGGGCCTCTCCTGTGGCTAGGATTGCAGGATTTTGCAGTGGGAATATGGACCATTGGGAATCTCTCACTTACTCTTTCCCTGCACTGGGGAGTTCCTCCAGGCTCCAAGTCAATCCCAGTCAGGCTGGCTGCCTCACTTTCCTCTGCTTCCTTGCTTAGGTGTTTCCTGTTACTTTTCTGCTGAATTCTAGTGTTCTCTCTTGGATGCTCTATTTGAATGTGATTATCTACTTGTTATTTTTATTCTTTTTTGTGGAGGAGGCAAGTGCTGGGTGCTTCTAGTCAGCCATCTTGAAGCCCCCCATTTGAGGTAAACACTCTTAATTTGAGATTATAACATGCACCTTTATTTGCCCTTCCCCTTTAAAAATAAATTTGTTTTTCTTATGGAAAAAGATATGTGTGTGTGCACCCACACACTCACACACATACACAATAAAATATTCTAATGAAAAAAAGGTTATATAATGCAAATCTTCTACCCCAGCACCTGACTCTTCTCATTAACCCATCCCTAGTGGCAACCACTGTTAACAGTTTCTTAGGTTTTGTTCTATAACTATTCTATGCCTATAGAAGGATATGTATTTTTAAGTATATAGTTCCCTTTTCACATAAATGGCAGCATACTAAACATACTCTCGGTACCTTCAATTTCTCACTCATCAATATATTTTGAGGATCATTCCATTGCACCTCATACAAATATGGCTTATTCTTTTTCTACTGGTGAACTGTGTTTTATTACATGAATATATCATAATTTATTTAACCAGTTAGACATTTTGGTTGTTAACTGTCTTTACTGTTATAAGAAATGCCACAGTGAAATGCTCAAATATGTTCTATGAGCACATGTTGAACTATAAATATATTGCAGGATAAATTCTTAGAATTTATATTGTAGGATAAATTCCTAGAAATGAAATTTCTGGGTCAAAGGTTATGCCCATTTAAAATTTACATAAATATTGTTGAACTGTTTTCCATAGAGGTAGTACCAATTTAACTCTCATCACCAATGTATTAATTTACATGACTGATGTTGAGCATCTTTTCACATGTTCAAGAGCCATTATATTTTCTGTAAACTGTTCTTAGCTTTTGTTCATTTTCTATTAGGTCTTTGTCCCTTTACATTTTTTAAAATAAATTCTTTATTTTGACATAATTTTAGATTTAAAGATACAGTAATCAAAACTATATGGTTTTGAAGATAGACAAAATAGCTTATTGGATCAGAATAGAGAGTCCAGATATAAACCCACACGTATATAGACAACTGATTTTTGGCAAATAGGAAAAGATGATTCACTGGAGAAAGGATAGCCTTTTCAAAAATTGGATCTGGAATAATTGGATATCCATATGCAAAAAAATACTTTTGATCCATACTTTACATCATGTATAAAAATTAACTCAAAATGGATCATTGACCTAAATGTAAAGTCTAAATCCATAAAACATACAGAAGAAAAAACACAGTTAAAATAATGAAAAGAGAAGGAAGCTGCAGATTGGGAGAAATACAGTAAAATAATGGACAAAAAGTTTGAACACACTTCACCAAAAAAAAAAAAAAAAAACCACACACAAACAGAAGGCAAATAAGTATATGAAAAAATGTTCAACACCATTAGTCTTCAGGCAAATGCAAATTAAAATCACAATAGTACACCTCTACACATCTAGAATGGCTAAAATGAAGACCATACTAAGTGTTGGTGAGGATGCAGAAAATTGGACCTCTCATATGCTGTTGGTGGGCATGTAAAATGATACAACTACTTTGGAAAAGAATTTGGCAATTTCTTAAGAAGTTAAGCACACTCCTACCATATAATCTGGCAATTCATTCTTAGGTATTTGTCCAAGAGAAATAGAAAACACATGTCTTTGAGACCCATACATGATTACTCATAGTAGCTTTATTGGTAATAGCCAAAAATTGGAAACAGCCCAAGTGTTCATCAACAAGTGAATGATTAAACAAACTACGGTATATCCATACAATGAAATAATACTGAGTAATAAAGAAGAATGAAGTACTGATAATGCTACAATATACATAAACCTCAAAATAATTACTCTGTGAAAGAAGATAGTCAAAAAAAGCACGTACTATATAATTATTTTTATATAAAATTCTTAAAACGTAAAACATTTAGACTAGATAGTGCACATTTTTATGTTTTGGCTGCCCAGAACCTGTACACCCTTTATTTAGAGGGAATCCTAAATTTGAGAAGCAGCAGTGTCCTTCTGTTCAGTATGGAAGCTGAAATAGGCAGAAATTTTCTCTTCCCATCCCTTGTAGCTAAATCATGGGCACATGACGTAAACTACCTGGCATGCTAATCAGATGCTCCTACCTGGGACTTTGACCCTTAAGGGACTTAACTTTGAGGTTATTTGTAGTGGAGTCAAGGATTAACATTATGGCAGATGTTTCCAAGAGCATGGAAGTCAGTAGTGAGATATTGAATGTCATGGGGTCAGAGTTGGTGTCCAAACAGATTATTCCTATGGCAGGATTTTATCTGTGCATTTCCTCCCTCAGGCCTTTCTATTTTTTTTTCTGCAGTTCTTTGTAAGTCCTATAAGCCACTTCCTATTCTTCTGTAGTAGCCATTACTATTACCCACCACTATCCAGTTCTCCCTTCCTTCCTAGCAATTGGTAAACTCCACTTCCTGTCCCTCTTGGACTTAGGCAGGGACATGTGATAAGTACAGCCTGAGGCACTGAAGAGTCCCTGCATGATTCTCTATTGTCTCTCTTCTCCTGTCTTGGTGACCAGCAGCATTCTACATAGTGGACCCTCCATCATTCTGGGTTCTTAAGTGTCAATATGGAGCAGACTTCCTGCCCCTAACCTCACTGGCTATGTAGGATGAGTGAGAAACTTTTATTGTGTATATTAGACCACTAATATTTGAGAGTTAAATTTTCTGATCCAATATGCCATTCCATATTTTCTTTCTCTGTGTAGATGAATCAGAATCAGTTTCTGTGCCCTGACAACTTCAGGTATTGGTACTAGAGAGGGAGTTATAGGCAACATAGGGATGGGGTAAGCTAGAATTAGTTATCAGGCCTTGTTTGGGGTCAAAGACAATTTAAAAAATCATATTAGGAGTGATGTCTTCAAAATGGCAGAGTAGAAACAATCTGGCTTTATTCTCCCCTACAGATAACCAAAAACAAATATCCAGTGCCAAGGTTATCACCAGCAATATCCAGAACTCAAAGCTGAGGATGAGACAATCCCCAGGGCAACAGAGAAGTGAAAAACCTTGAGCAGATAGTAAGAGAAACAGGTGTCTTTGTCTGTGACACCCCTCCCCCAATCTGCCATGCAATGCACCTGGAAAATTCCTCCCAGGCTCAGAGTTTCTATACTGGAAAAAGTGAGATCAAGGCAGATAACCGTCTTGGGTTCTGTTGCAGGAAAACTGTTCCTGTCTCAACCCACAGGAAGGATTGCAAGTGCCTGTAGGAAGAAAAAACCTTGAGAGCAGCTAGAGACAAAGAGGAGAGGCAGGACTAGAAACCCCATCCCTCAAAACTCCACTCTTTATCTCAGCCAAAGGAGATGTCAAATCAGAGTTGCTGTTCAACAGCAACATGCCATAGAAGACACACTCTGCAGGTGTTCTGGGCATGAACCCCTAGCTAGTCTTTTCACTCAGCTGGGGTATCCCTCACAGCTGGGGTATCCCTCACCTTTAGGGCCCCCTCCCATCTGGGACCAGCAGTGCTATCTTAGTCCATTTGTGTTGCTATAAAGGAATATCTGAGGCTGGATAATTTATGAAGAAAAGAGGTTTATTTGGTTTACAGTTCTAAAGGCTGTGTAAGAAGCATGGCACTGGCATCTGCATCTGGTGAGGGCCTCAAGCTGCTTTACTCATGGAAGAAGTGGAAGAGGAGCTAGCATGTGCAGAGATCACATGGCAAGAGAGAGAGGGAGGGAGGTCCCAGGCTCTTTTTTTTTTTTAAGAGATCAGGTTCTCCCTCTGTTACCCAGGCTGAAGTGCAGTGGCACCATCATAGCTCACTGTAGCCTTGAACTTCTGGACTCAAGGGATCCTCCTGCCTCCTGAGTAGCTGGGATTATAGGTGCAAGCCATCTAGCCCAGCCCAGGGTTCTTTTAGCAATCAGCTCTGGCAGTAGCTAATAGAGTGAGAACTCACTCATTACCATGAGGAGAGCACCAAGCCATTCATAAGGGTCTGCCCCAGTGACCCAAACACCTCCCATTAGGCCCCACCTCCAACACTGAGGATCAAATTTCAATGTGAGGTTTGGAGGGGTCAAATATCCAAACCATAGCAGGTGCTTCCAATGTTTGTAAGAGCTGAGGTAAACCTGGGCTCCAGGTGCCATCTAGTGCTGAAAAGGAGGCAGCGATCTGGGATTAAGGGGACTCACAGGAAACTGCAAAGAATCTCTTAGCAAATATACCCTAGAAAGACCAAAACAAACCGGATAGTGAAGACTGGAATAAATAACTAATTCTTCAGTGCAAAGCCATAGACATATATCTACAAGAAACAACAGCAAACAAGGAACCATGACCTCCCCAAATGAACAAAGCAAGGAGCCAGTGACTGATCCTAACAAGATGGTGAAGTGTAATCTTTAATACCAATTCTACTCAAACTATTCCAGAAAATTAAAGAGGAGGGAATACTTCCAAACTTATGCTGCAAGGCTAGGATTACCCTGATACCAAACCAGACAAGGACACACAAAAAAGAAAACCATGGCCCAATACCTGCCTTTGGGAGGTAATTAGGATTAGATAAGGTCATCAGGGTAGGGCCCCCATGATGAGACTGGTGGCTTTGTAAGAAGAGGAAGAGAGACCAGAGCTGGCATGCCCTTGCCCTCTTGCCATGTGATGTCCTTCACCATGTTATGAAGCAGCAAGAAAACCCTTACCAGATGCCAGCCCCTCTACCTTGGACTTCTCAGCCCCCAGAACCATGAGCTAAATAAACCTCTATTCTTTACACATCACATAAAGAAATCAATAACCAAAAGGCAGGTTAAATGACTTCATCTAATGGCACTAGAGAGATTAAAGAAAAAGCACAAAGCTGAAGTCATCATCTCCTTTGTGGTTCTAGTGTCCATCTACCTGCCTCTTCATGGCTTTTGGCCTTCCTGTGCCCTGCTTGCCCTAGGGATGGTTGCAGCTTCTTGGTTTCTTCACTATCCCATTTAGCTCCTTAGCAATTCCATCATCTGTATAACCAATTCTCATATTAAAATTCCCCATTTGAAGTACCCACATTTTACTGATTGGACCCTGATTGAATATTGTTCTTGATACTAGGAGTAATCTGGTATTAGTTAGCTTTTGCTGCATAGCAAACCACCCCAAACCTTAATGGGTTGAATCAACAATGCTTTATTTTTGCTCATGAGTTCATATGTCATTTGTATGGTTCTGCTGATCTGGGCCAGGCTCAGCTAATCTCAGCTAGGGAGCGCTCATATATCTGCAATCACCTGGTAGGTTGGTTGGAAGCTTGCTGGTCCATATTCACATATCTGGCTGTTGGATAACTATCATCTGGGAGCAATGCAGAAGGCCATGGATACAGAAAGTTGGTAATAATGGCCATTTTTGCCAACTATCTACTAAAGTTATGAGAAATAGACTCTCACAATAAGATTCTGGGATTGGGTTGCTCAACTATTGAGTTGGACTACCATGAAACCTCCTTACAAGTAGAATAGGGTTACTAGAAATCTTTGGCATGTAGTAGCACCGCAATTATTTAAATTATTTTCATTACCTGTATTTGCTTGGGAGGAAGTGTCAGTTGAAGGTAAGACTTTGAGACATTAAATAGCTGTTATACTCCATTGTGGTTATAAAGAATGAATATAAGGTTTGTGGGATGGTATTGCTGCTTCTGATTGTCCTAGAGAAGTTACAGAAATAAAATAATAAGTCTAGAAATTTAAAATCTCAGCTCAGGGCATGGACATAGAACCAGATGACATTTATGATGCCATTTTGTTTGTGTGTGTGTGCATGTCCCTTTTAGCTCCTTAGTAGTCCCATGAGGAATTCCGTGTGTGGCCATAATGCATACATGGCTGAGGATAAAACCCAAAATATAATGGTGTGATGTACATAATTAGAATTCAATTTGAATATACAACTTCTAAAAGTCTCTTGTGTTAAAATTAGAGAATTGGGAAAGACTGGGACCCTTATACGTGGGATGAGAACATTGGGTGGATTCAGATGAATCTGAGAACTTGAAATTCTAAATCCTCCTGAACCTCTCTTGTCAGTGGAAACAACTGCTTCTCATCTTTCTGAGGAAAGAAGTCTTTTCCTGCTTACAGATGCTCTAGTGACCTCACCTAAGATAGTTGATTTATAAGGTGATGCCTATTTTCATTACCTGTAGACTTAATACCTAGAGTCAGATACAGCATGCCTCATAGAAAGAATTCAAGATCTGTTCCAGTAGGAGACAACTTCTACATTAAAAAAATTTCAAGCCAGGCATAGTGGCACATGCCTATAATCCCAGCTACTAGGGAGGCTGAGGCAGGAAGATTGCTTGAACCCAGGAGTTCAAAGCCAGCTTGGGCAACATAGCAAGACTCCTGTCTCTAAAAACTTTTTTTTAATTAAAAAAAAGTCTGGGTATTACTAATTTATATTAGTAGGGATACACATTTGGGAATGGATTATAAGACTGTCAGACCAAGATGAATGGAATATAATATTGGATTGAACTGAAGTTAAAACAGATATACTTCCCTGAGATTCTGGATTTAATATGTTATTTTAGTCAGCTATAAGTGGTTCTAAGAGTTTTCTTAGTTGTTAAACTAAAGGTTGGATAACACTGGGTAGCCCACAATTAATGAGGTTTAGATGTCTTAACTTCACTGGCATGAGGTAGAAGAAATCCAAAGGTTTAGGGAGATAAGGAATGTTAGAGTGAATTTATCATGGCCAATCCATTCGCCTTACCCCTGTGTTTCCTGGTAAGGGGTGAGACTTAGAGGACATATTTTTTTTTCACCAAGTCATTGAGAAATGAATCCATGTGGGGAGATACTGAAATGGACTCTCTGATTTCAGGAAGAATGATGTGTTATACATTACTGGAAAAACTCTAGGCCTGGTGAGCAGAAATGTGACTTGAGTTGCTATAGTAAAAAGTTATGGTCTCTTGGTATGTTCCCACACCAAAGTCAGTTATTATACTTTGAGTCCCTTGATTGAAGGGGAGTCTGTGTCACCTTGAGGGAGAACCTGTGCTCATTTACTAGGACAACTATATCCTTGGGGGAAATGTAGAATGGACACTAGCTCTGAATTGACAATAATTTCTAAGGGCTAGAAATGCCATTGTGGTCTTCTGAACAGAATGAAGACTTACTTATGGAGAATAGGGGATAAATTAAATTTTGCCCTGAATTTATCTCACAGTGATTCTGATGTATAAAAGAGCCACTCTGTGTTTTTTGTTCTAGTTCCTGAATTTATGGCTGGAACATTTATACGTAGCAACTGGTAGAGTATTTACATCAGTCCCTGACCCATTGAGGAAAGGCTAATGTAGTAAAAAGGTCAAATGGAAGCCAGTGGAAAAGGCTCTCCTACTAAAATAATACCTCCTTGTGGAAATTGTGAAGATTAGCACTGCCATTAAAGACTTGAATATTGCAGGATATTGATTCCTGTCACATCGTTGTTTAACAATTGCTTGCTTGGTCAGTGTAAAAGACAGATGGATTTGGAAAATGCCTGTGAATCATTGTAAAGTTATTTAAGTGCTAACTCCAATGACAGCTACTTTTCCAGGTGTATTTTTGCTGGAGCAAATCAGCACAGCCCCTGCTATTTGATATGCAGCTGACAAATATGTTTTTCCTATATCTATTAGTTAGGATTACTAAAAGCAGTTTGCTTTCACCTGGCAGAGACATCAGTAAACCCCAGAGCTACGTAAATTCTCCTGCTTTATCATAATACAGTCCACAAGATCCTTGATCATCTGAACATCTCACGGGATACCATTGTTAGCAACATGCTGATTGGATCTTTTGAGCAGAAAATGGCAAGAATACCAGATGTCATGTTAACACAAATGTATACCAAGAGGTGAAAAAAAAGCCCCACAAAATTCAGGAGCCTGACAATTGGTGTCATTTCTGAGTACCTGCTCTAGACAAGTTCCTGAACCTCGCACCACTTTCAACTAAGTCAGAGGCACAATGCTCAGTGAGACTCTGGATACTGGAGGCGACATATACTGCATTTGGGTGTGCTACTCTGAACTATTTATTGAGAAATTGAGTTTTGAGTGAGGCCCAGGGCAAGAGAAGGCTCTATATTAGGTCCAGTCTGCCGAGCAAGGTCTGTGCCACTTAGAAGATTCAAGTGGTAAATACAGACACTGTGTAAAGCATTTTGCATGGGTAGAGGATGGATGCTTAACACATGAGAAATTTACTTAAGCTATGACCTCCCCTGCCCAACATGAACTTAATGCTCCAAAGTGAAAGCTTGGATGTGTGCATCTGCGATCCATTATGAAATGGAAGTAATTTCTATAAGACTGGACTCAGGCAGATTGGGAGATTGGTGACAAAACAGTCTGAGGTCCTTTATGGGCTTCTGAAATAGGCACAGAGTGTGAGGATATATATGTGCCCCATGAAAATGCTCACCAAAGAGCAGTCTCAGTAGAGGAGGTTCTCAGTAATCAAGTAGATGAGATGATCTATTCTGTGGGTTCAGTCAGCCTCTTTCTATAGCCACCGCAGTGCTTGCTTAGTGGGCTGTGTACAAAGTGGCCTTGGTGCAGGCCTGGATTCTGTGCCCATTCTCAGTAAGATCGGCTTCCTCTCATCAGTGATGATCTGGCTGTCTCCCCTGGTGAATGCCCAGCCTGCCAACAGCAGAGGCCGCCTGACTACCTCATATGGTACTTTCTTCTAAGGGACCATCTGGCTACTGATGGCGTATTGGTTACCTTGGATCTTTTCCATCAGATAAAGGAAGAAATTTGTCCCCAAACAAATATATTCTGGGTACAGATTTGCTTTCCTTTCTTACAGTTGTTCTGCCAGTGCCACCATTATGGCCTTCAGAACTGCTTTATCCTTTGACTCTGACTAGGAGATACGTTTTATTGTAAAGTAAGTGCAACAATAGACTCGTGTCGGTGCAGTCCATTGGTCTTACTATGCAACTCATGACTGGAAGCAATTTACTTTATGAAATGGCCTGCTGAAGGTTCAGTTATAATGCCAGCTGTGAATCAACACTCTGTGAGGTTGGGTTTGTCCTAAAGGATGTGGGATATGCCTTAAAATAGTGGCCACTATGTCATACTGTCTTCCCCATAACCAGAATACATGAGGTAGAGGTTGTGAGGCCCTTCTTTTAAAATTACACCAACTAATCCACTGGAATAATTTTTGTTTCCATCTCTGCAAGCTTGGGTTCACTGGGTTTGAAGGTCCTAGTGCATAAGGAAGGAATGTTCCTACAAGTAAACACAGTCACAATCCTGTTGAATTGGAATTTGAGACTTCTCCTGATCGTTTTGCACTCTCATGTTGAATCAACAGCCAGAGAAGGGGTTCTCTTTACTGGATCGGGGGACTGGTCACAACTATCAAGAAGAAAGTTGGTTGCTACTATACAATAATGGAATGGGGGCTATATTTAGAACTCAAGGTGTTCCCTGAGTGCCTCTTACTACTACCTTATCCAACAGCCCTTGTTAAGGGAAAACTGTGGCAATCCAATAAAGAAAGACCCACCAAAGACTCAGATTCCATAGGGAAAAGGTTTATACCATCCCACCAGTAAAGAAATTATTGAGTTTCTAGAAAGTAAGACACGATGTTAAGAGAAAAGGTAGAATAAGAAATAGAATTTATTGCCAGTTAAATGAATGGGATGCGCGTACAATCTAATATATAATATAAATATCTTACTTTATATTTAACAATATTAATTTTCCTTTTATCTTACCTTATTATTTTTATGGATATTATTTTTTTGTGAAAGTTGTCAGAAGTCAAATGGAGTCTAGATCAAAATGCCTACAAAATCCAAAAATAAAGCCGGTCGAAAAGGGGCTCTGCAGCAAGATGCTTAAAGATTACAAGACTTCTCAAAGCTCTTAAAAGCTGCAACTGAAACTTTTCAGGCTTTGTCAAACACACTTTGCAACTTGAACCAGGACTGCTACAGACCAGGACACTGCCTACCCAGACCCGCATAAGCACACTCTCGCATGAATAAGCCCTTGCAAGTTCCCTTTGTTTCAAATCAATTGTGTTATTTTCACTTTTCCTTATGCCTCCTTGAACTCTTCCGGTCATCTTGCTATAGCGCATATCCCAATTTGCTAATCCCTTGTAAATCCTGACCCAAATAAATCAATATCTTTGGAGAATCTCTCTCTGTTATTTAGATTGACATTCCTTTATTTAATTTAGATCAGAGTTCACAAAACTGTGAGGAGCCGCATGCAGTTCTGATGGAGAGGACCTCATCTCATTTGGGGTTCCTGGATGTGGTGAGAGACATTGTCTGATGGTACTTCGTGTTCTACTTTGAAAAAGTTTGTTGAAATTGTACAAAATTGTTCGATTGTACAAAAGTGGAATTGAATCATGTGGAAATTGTGAATCACTTTTGAAGTTAGGTGAAAACGTGCGACAATGGGCTCAAATCACAGTCAGGAGCGTTAATCGGTTCATGGGAGTTGGGTATGTAGAAGGGTGGGTCAGTAGCTATGTGCTTTATGCCTTTGCCTTTTCATTTCCTTCTATCTTTCACTGTCCGTGCTCTTGCTCACTGTGCAGCGCCTACTTATCCATCCCTGTTCTCGACTATGAAAGCATCAAGCAAAGAAGCAGATGAAAAAAGCAGGATACGAACACCTGGCTCCCCACCCCCCGGTCCATACACATACCTGTAGTATACCTAGCAGTAGCTAGAACTCCCTCTCTGTTGTCCCAGCTCATACCAGGTGACTTCTGCTAGGTTCTGGCTCTTTCTGGACATCCTACATTTTCTCTCCAGCCCTCAGGGTGCTGTTGCCTTCATTTAAAAAAAAATTATGGGTTGTCTCATTCTTTCTTGTATCTCTCCTCAGCTCTTTGATCACCTATATGTCCAATTCCCTGTATTAAATTCCCATTGTTTGAAATACCTAGAATAGTAGTTTCTGTTTTCCTAGCTAGACCTCGACTATTGATAAAATGTGTGTGTGCATGTGTATATGTGTGTGTGATATAAGTCAATTTGTATAAAATATAAGGACATGTGTGATTATGTGTATATATATATTTTTTTCATGTGGTGGGTATATAAATGCATATAAAAGGAATATGGAGAGATAGGTTTTCAAAGAGAGAGTAAAGGGGGGATTTCAATTTTCTCTCCCTATATTTTTATTTTCATAAGTTTTTATACAACAAACAACTTTGTAATTTTAAAGCATATAGTTCTTTTTTAATGACTCAAAATTTCCTAACTGCGCATCTGGTGGCAGCTTTAATATTCTCAAAGTTTTACATACAGGGCATATTAATGCATGGGTGGTTCAGTGGTAGAATTCTCGCCTGCCAGGGCATATTAGTGTAGTTGCAGGGATCTTCCTTTCCCCACACCTCTAGACAACTCCTTTCCTTAAGCAATATGAAAAATGTATATCTACTTGGATCAATTAAAATATTTCAGGTTTCATTTTCTTGTGACAGAATCTATTTTATTCAATGTGATCTAACAAATAATATTTCCTCAACATTCACAGCTACATCTGATTTCAACAAACTCATTCTGCAACTACTAAACCCCATGTTATATGGTTCAAAATGAATGTGAGAATAAGTATGAGTTTGCTGTGTGGTGGGCTTTCCATTTTGATAGTGATTTTTTAGTGCTAAAATTTGTCAAGTGCTAATTTTCGAAGGAATAGACAATTTTCTAAAGAATAAGACAAACAATGCTCTTAAATTCAGAAATGTGAAGGAAGGGCTATAAAATTATGCCGTCACTCTAAGAAGTTCATAATTCTTAATATCCCAAGAGAGTTTTACAGTTTTGATATCAGAATTCCTTTTAACACGGGAATCCCAGCAATATTCTGGTGATAAGATTTTAGTGGGTTTATGCAGAAAGAAATACTTGTTTAAGTGGCTTTCATCATGCCACACTGCTTCAATGTTATTTTTTTTGTCATTCATGATTCCTTTGGTGCACTCCCTGGTGATATTGAGAACCTGAATCGGAGTGCCACCAAAAACAGCAGCATGGTAATAAAAATCCCCCTTACCCATAGGTATATAAGCTTCTGATAAATGATTTCTCTCATAAGGTAACGTCTTAGGAGTTGCCTGATACCAGTAAGTATGTAACTGAGCTACTGACTCTCCTAGAGTCTCCAATCCGTATTTTGTTTTGAATATTTGGTCCACGTCCATACAGAAGAGGAAGTCAACTTCATATTGGATGTGATCGACAATGTGTTCACCGATGGTCTTCATGCGCATCATACTGATATCTTGCCATCTTCTCTGTTTCTTAATTTCAAAAACTTTGAATGTACGGAGAGGATCCAGAGGTATCCAAGGCATCTTGGAGAAGTTGTCTACCATGACATAAATGATGACTTTCTGGTCAGTCATAAAAAATTTATCAGCAGATAACAAAAACCTTTCCAAATAGAACTCAAGATATCTGTGAAGTAATAGATAAGAAGTGATTAAGTTCATTTTCTTATATTTTAGTGGAACACATTATTAAATTATTTAAATTACACTGACTTTAGCTTATCCAGAAATGCTAGTAAGCAACCAAATATTAGATATGCTTCTTGAGTTGTATTTAAGTGGCATAGAAGGAAGTGAAATTATCTGCCTTTCCTCTTCCTGATGGGGTTCTACAGATCATAGGATAGAAGAGTTCCTCATGAGAGGGAAAGAAACTTGGTGAGATCAGAAAACTAGCAGAGCCCTTCCCAAAATGAGAGCCAGAGTTTTCAGGGTTATCAGAGCAGTGGGCACCTGCTTTGGGGGTTGTATTGAGTCATTGTAGGGGGAGTTGTCATTGTCTGTGTCTTGCTTTATGAATAGTCAGTTAATGCATACGAGATCAGAGGGGGCATAGTCAGTCATCCACCATCTGCATCATTGTTCTTATTTTGTGTTGTGTCCTTTATTATGATGCTAGGATAGCTGGGCTGGAAAACAAAACTTTCTCATTTCCAGTCTCAAGCCTCAGAGTAAATAGCCTTAGGTAAATTAAAAAAAGGAAAGGTGGCTCACCTTAAATAATGTTTAATAATCCTTAAAAATAAATTCTGGATGTTGATCTAAGTTTTAAGAAATATAGCAGATTAAAGGTCAGGAGAAAACTTGCTAGTTCAGGATATCTAAAATTATTAGATAAATTATGAAAAGTATCACTTAAAATATTCTACTGAGCTAGAAGCTAGCAACTCAAATCCAAAGAAGTCCAATTATTCACACTTCTTTTATGGTTAGTGCTTTTGTGTTATGTTTCAGAAACCTTTGCCTCCTTAAGGTAATGAAAATATTCTACATTTTCTTCTAGTAGCTTTATTGTTTTATAACTTACATTTTAAGTCTATTATCCATTTGAATTAATTTTGTATATGGTGTAATATAGGGCAAATTTAATTTTTTTCAATTTTGGAAAAACTTTCTACCTTGGTGTGATATTAAATTTCAGAAAAGTTGCAAATATCTGATAAAGAGCTCCTATATACACCTCATTCAGCTTCTCCTAACATTAATATCTTATGCAACCATTGTACATTTGTCAAAACTAGGAAATTATTAGTGGTAAAGTACTACTAACAAAATTAAAGATTTTATTTTGATTTTACCAGTTTTCCCCCTAATGGCCTTTTTAGTTTCCATGATCCAATCCAGGACACACATTGCATTTAGTCATCATGTCTCCTTAGTTTCCTCCTATCTGTGTCAGTTTCTTTTCCTGTTATCCATGATCCTAACAGTTTTGAAGAGTCCTGATCAGGTATTTTGTAGCATGTCCTTCAATTTTTTTTTCAAAGGTTTGTCAATTTTGCTGATCTTTTTCAAAGAATCAATTTTTGGCTTTAATGATTCTATTTTTTTAAAAATTCTTTATTTCATTTATCTCTGCTCTAATCCTTATTGCTTCCTTTTGTTTCTGCTTGCTTTAGGTTTAGTTTGCTCTACTTTATCTAGTTCCTGAAGATTAGGTTGTTGATACAAGATCTTTATTCTTTTTTAATTTAGCTATAAATTTCCCTCTGAGCACTGCTTTTGCTACATTTCATAAATTTTGATATGTTGTATTTTTTTGTTCATTCATCTTAAAGTATTTTCTAATTTTCCTTGTGATTTCTTCTTTGACCTATTGGATGTTTGAGAGTATGTTGTCTAATTTCCACATATTTATGAATATACCAGATTTTCTTCTGTAATTGATTTTTTAAATTTCATTCTGTTGTGGTCATAAAAGAAACGTGGTTTTATTTCAATTTTGAAAAATTTATTGAGACTTTTGCAGTCTAAAATATGGTCTATCTTAAAGAATGTTCCATGTGCACTTGTGTATTTGTGGGGTGGACTGTTATATATATGTTTGTTATAGCACTAAATTCATACAGTAGAAAAGAGGCTGTGTGAAGGAAAAAAGAGAATGGCACTGCTTAAACATGATACTATTGAAAAATCATCTGAGCTTGGTCAAACATAAATGCTATGAATAGATTTGGCTCCACTCAGCAACAGCACCAACATGGTATGGGATACCTGAACGGATGCCATTACGGTCTATCTGTGCCTATAGATCTCACCACTCTAGATAAGGGATGGTCAGTTAGGTTTTTGGGGGATTGTTCAACCTAACCTTGGGGGATTGTTGAACATTCAGTGCACACTATGAAGTTTGTAGATGTATACATGCGATTTGATGTCTTCTCCATATTTGGTCCAACTTTTAGAATTGGCATATAATGTTCAAAGTTAAATGTTTGCTTTGGAATACTTCCTAGTTTTATTGAAATTAAAGCTTTCTTCTTTTTATCCATATTTATTGTCTTCATAGAGTTTCAGAAGATAGGAGATCAATGCAATGGTTGTATTTATCCATCTTTAAATGACAATATTTCATTGTGATTTTTTTTCAGAGTCTACTTTACTGGTTTTGATTTTCTATTTGATTAGGAATTAAGAAGAAATTGGCTTTTACTTTTAAATTACTGGATGATTTTATGTTCTCTTTTTATTTTTCGTATTATGATTTGTGGACAGAAAATGTAGCAGGTAAAAATTCTATTACAGACAATTGCAGTTATCTTGTCTTGTTGTATATTGAACCAGCATTCCTGTGAGGGGTCAATAAGCACACCTAAGTAAGTTTATTTGAAAGTAGTTTATGACTTGGGAAAGGACTTGGGGGAGCAAATTATTGAGTTGACTCAGTGTAAAGACAATGAAGAATGGCTATAACAGAGGTGCAAACTTGTAAGGGAACAGAAGGTATTTTAAATGTCTGTCAATAGACCCAGGAAATTAAGTTCATGCTGGGAGAGGATTTTAAAATCAGATAACAGAAAAGAGACTGAGGAGTTGGGATGTTTTTTGAGTGGATCAAGTGGATGATCATATTTAAAATGATGGCAGGAATTGGCCTAGAGAGAATAATTACTAAGTAAAATTATGAGGTGGCTTCAATATGTTACCTCCCATTTTCTACAACAAAAAGCCTGAACGTGGCCATGCACGGTGGCTCACGCCTGTAATCCTAGCACTCTGGGAGGCCGACGCAGCAGGATTTCTTGAGCTCAGGAGTTCGAGACCAGCTTGAGCAAGAGTGAGACCCAGTCTCTACTAAAAATAGAAAAATTAGCTGGGCGTGGTGGTGTGTGCTTCTAGTCCCATCTACCTGGGAGACTGAGGCAGGGGGATTGCTTGAACCCAGGAGTTTGAGGTTGCAGTGAGCTACAATGACACCATTACACTCTACCTAGGGTGATAGAATAAGACTCTGTCACAAAAAAGAAAAAGCCTGAATATAAGACATTTGACATCATTACCTACCTTCCCACAGCAAACACAGTCAACCCAACAGTAATTTTATGATTTGCATAATACTTTTCCAAGACTGACTCATTGTAAGTGCCATGCCACACAATTGGAGCTGACCATTCAGTAGTAGTCAAGTTCGTGTATGCACTGTAAGAAAGACATAGCATTTTTGAACAAAATACATTATAAATACAAAATAAAACAGCAGGAGATAACATTAATGCATATAGCCTTGAGTCTGATTGCAGCATCTCCTTACACCTAACCCAAAGCCTTGATGGTTATGATAAACTGGATAAACAGTATATAAGAAATGGCCAGATCGTTACAAAAGTACACTTATAGATTATTTATATTGTGATTCCAAGATCTTGGAGGACACATAGTTGAAATGTGTCCCCAAATCTACAGTTATAATTTCTCTTATGTTTAGCCAAAACCTCTGGGTCTTAGGTTTTTTGACATTATTTCCAAAGACTATATTTTTAAAAGTGACCTTCCCAGTTTTCATGATCTAAAATGCTGCCAGGGCTAATATTGCTGTATACTATCAGAATCAACTTTGTGAGAACTCCGGAAAATAGTCAAAGGTTTAGAGCAACCAAGTAAAAGTTAAATCAAGAAAAATGACTCAACATGGTAAGAATAGGAAAGCTCTGTGGTATTTTAACTTAACCTTGCCCCAACTCCCTCCCCAATATGTCAGCAGTATTAAAGATTGCAGACCATATTCCAGTGTGAGTATCTGGTTCTGGAGGGAGCAGAATGGACCTTATTCTCAAGAAACTGTGTTTGTCTGTTCTGACATGCCTGAGGGTTCCCCAAAGGACTGACACAAAGCACTTTCCTTTGTTTCACCTACCTCAGACCTCTCTCAGAGTAGAAAAGTGGCTAGGCAAAGGGTGTTCCTTGAGCATATTTAAAAAAGAAATAAATCCCTGCCACCCTACAAAAGATTATAGTTGAGGAAAACACTTAAGATGCTGAAAGCCTGGGAGGAAAACGTGGGAAGAGAGTTACTTTGGAAAATAAGGGATTTGACAACCTCTTATGCATAATGAGATATTTAGAAATCCATGCAATTTCCCAGGGCAGAATATGTGCTCAGAAAAGATGTAAGAAGATGCTAAGCTTTCACCTCTGACTGATATTTAGGCTCAGTGTAAGCAGGAAGTTAAGGCTAAGGCAGAGTTGTAAACAGCTGGGCCAATCATTGAAGGGCGGGCCCAAACACAGAGATAATCTGCAAAGACTGAGAGAGATTTTTGTTTCCTTCCTTCCTTCCTTGCTCTCTTGCTTTCTTTCTTTCTCTTCTTATTCTTATTCTTCTTTCTCTTTCTTTCTCTCTTTTCTCTCTTCTTGTTCAATAAGAAATTATGAGGCATGAAAATAAACAAGAAAATATGGCCCATTCACAGGAAAAAATTAATAAAATTGTCCTCAAGGAAGCCCAGACATCGTATTTACTAAACAAAAACTTTAAATTAACTATTTAAAATATGTTCAAAGAACTAAAGGAAACCATGAAAAAGAATTAAAGAAACCAGGAAAATAATGTCTCAAGCAATAGAGATTATCAATAAAGAGATAGAGATTAGAGAGTGACATCAGCAAGATGAATGACTAGAGATGCTTGGTGTTCATCCCTTCCCCCACAAGAAAGGACCAAGGCAATGAGTGAACAGCTAAGATTTGACTGGAATGTCAACAGGAGAGTGCTGGAGTGCAGCAGGGGAGTGGAGATGCACCTGTGGTAACTGGAAGTCCAGGAGGGCAGTGTGGAGGCACCTGGCCTCTGCAGCCCTATCTCGCCTGCCTGGATTGGATCTGCCTGGAGTCAGGAGGGAGTTCCTATTGTGGGGAAAAGCCTAAGCCACTGAGTAATTTACAAACACCACTAGTATGGATTACAGCTGAAGAAACTACAAAGAGACTACACTACTGCATCCACCTAGAAACAAGGCCAGTGCACCCCACCGAACTGACACTCTAAGACCCATTCATATGAATAAGTCTTTCTCTATGAAACCTACTTCATAAAATTGGAAGAGGCAACTTTTCCACCAGATGCATAGAAGACAATGTAGGGACACATCAAACATGAAAAAGCAAGGAAACATGACACCTCCAAAGGAAAATAATAATTCTCCAGTAACAGATCCTAATCATAAGGAAATATTAATATATGAAATGCCAGAAAAAGGACTGAAAATAATGATTGTAAGGAAAATCAGTGGGATACAAGAGAATACAGATACACAATTCAATGAAATTAGGAAAACAATTCAAGATTTGAATGAGAAATGCAACAAAGAGTTAGAGATAATTTTAAAAGACCAAACAGAAATCCTAGAGCTGAAGAATTCTATGAATAAAGTAAAAAGTACAATTGAGAACTTCAACAACAGGTTAGAACAAGCAGAAAAAGAATTTCTGAACTTTAAGACAGGTCTTTTGAAATAACATAGACCAAAAAAAAAAAAAAAAAAAAACACACAAAAAACAAAAAAAAAAAGAAAAGAAAAAAGAATAAGGAAAGCCACTAGGATTTATGGGACACCATTAAGTGGACAAATATTCATATTATGGGCACTTCAGAAGGAGAAGAGAAGGGAAAAGATAAGGAAAATATATTTAATGAAATCATAGCATAAAAATTCCCAAGTCTTGGGAGAAAGGTGGACATCCAGGTCCAGGAAGCTCAAAGGACTTCAAATAGATTCAACCCAAATAGGTCCTCTCCAAGTAACATTTATATACATAAAGGAAAAAGAGAAAGGAATCAAACCTTATCACTACAGAAAACCACCCAATCACAAAAATAAAAAATAAGAGAGGAAGTAAGGAAAAAGGATACACAAAACAAACAGAAAACAATCAATAAAATGGCAGGGGTGACTCTTCACCTATCAATAATAGCCTTGAATGTAAATGGATTAAATTTCCCATTTAAAAGATACAGACTGGCTGAATGGATTTAAAAATACCCAATTATATGCTGTACACAAGAAACTCACCTCACCTGTATGAACACACATAGACTGAAAATGAAGGGATGGAAAAAGATATTCCATGCAAACAGAAACCAAAAGTGAGCAGGAGAAGCTGACAAAACAGACTTCAAGTCAAAAGCTGTAAAAAGAGACAAAGGGGGACATTATATAATAACAAAGGGATCAATTCAGCAAGGCAGTATAAGAATTGTAAATATATATGCACCCAGGCTGGGTGTGGTGGCTCATGCCTGTAATCCTAGCACTTTGGGAGGCCAAGGAAGGAGGATTGCTTGAGGTCAGGAGGTCGAGACCAGCCTGAGCAAGGGTGAGACCTTGTCTCTACAGAAAATAGAAAAATTAGCTGGGCATGGTGGTGTGTGCCTGTAGTCCCAGCTACTCAGGAGGCTGAGGCAGGAGGATCACTTGAGCCCAGGAGTTTGAGGTTGCAGTGAGCTATGACAATACTACTGTACTCTAGCTGGGGTGACAGCAAGACCCTGTCTCAAAAAAAAAGAAATATATATGTACCCAGTACAAGCCACAAAGATATATAAAACAAATATTATTAGATTTAAAAGGAGAGATATACTCCAATACAATAATAGTTGGGGACTTCAGCACCCCAGTCTCAGAAATGGACAAATCACCTAGACAGAAAATCAACAAAGAAACTTTAGAATTAAACTGTGCCATAGACCAAATGGACCTAATGGACATTTATAGGACATTTAATCCAACAGCTGCAGAATATGCTTTCCTTTCATCAGCACATGGAACATTCTCCAGGATTGATCATGTGTTAGGCCACAAAACAAGTCTCAACAAATTTTTTAAAAAATCAAAATCATATCAGATAAAACCTCAGAACAAAATGGAATAAAACTAAAAATCAATAACAAGAGGAGATTTGGAAACTGTACAAATACGTGGAACTTAAACCAAATGCTCCTGAATGACCAATGGGTGAAGGAAGAAATTAAGAATTAAATTTTAAAACTCCTTGAAACAAATGAAAGTAGAAACACAACATACCAAAACCAATGGGACACAGCAAAAGCAGTATTAAGAGGCAAGGTTATAGCAATAAATGCCTACATCAAAAAACTAGAAAGATTTCAAATAAACAACCTAACAGTACACCTCAAGGAACTAGAAAAGCCAGAACAAACAAAATGCAAAACTTTAGTGAAAGAAAAGAATAATAAAGATAAGAGCAGAGATAAATGAAATTAAGACCAAAAAAAAAAACCAAAAACAAAAAATCAATGAAACAAAAAGTTGGTTCTTTAAAAAGATAAACAAAATCAACAAACCATTATCTAGACTAAGAAAAAAAGAAGACTCAAATAAATAAAATCAGAAACAAAAAAGGAGACATCACAACAGATACCACAGAATTACAAAGAATAATTAGAGACTCCTGTGAACAACTATATGACAATAAATTTTAAAACCTAGAAAAAATAAATAAATTCCTGGATATATACAACCTACCAAGATTGAACCAAGAAGAAAGAGGAAACCTGAACAGACCAATAACAAGTAATGAGAATGAATAAAAAATAAAAAGTCTCCCAACAAAGAAAAGTCCAGGACTGGATAGCTTCACCACTGAATTCTAGCAAACATTTAAAGAAAAATTAATACCAATTCTTCTCCAACTATTCAAAAAAATTGAAGCAGAGAGAACTCTTCCTAACTCATTCTATAAGACCAGCACATCCTTGATACCAAAACCAGAGGAGGACACAGAAAGGAAAGGAAAAAGGAAAGGAAAGAAAAACTACAGACCAATATTCCTATGAATATAGATGCAAAGATCCTCAACTAGTAAACTGAATTCAACAACACATCAAAAATATAATAGATCATGATCAAGTGGGATTTATCTCAGAAATGCAAGGATGGTTCAACATGCACAAATCAATAAATATCACACATCACATCAATATAATGAAGGGCAAAAACCATATAATCATCTCAATAGATGCAGAAAAACTAATAAAATTCAACATTCCTTCATAATAAAGAAAACTCTCAATAAATTAGGTATAGAAGGAAAGTATCTCAACATAATAAAGATCATATATTATAAACCCACAGCTAACATACTGAATGGGAAAAAGCTGAAAGCTTTTCCTCTAAGAATCAGAATAAGACAAGGATGCCCACTCACTGCTCTTATTCAACACAGTACTGGACATCCTAGACCGAGTAATTAGGTAAGACAAAAAAATAAAGGGCATCCAAATTGGAAAAGAGGAAGTCAAATTGTCCCTGTTTGCAGATGACATGATTTTATATAGAGAAAAGCCCAAAGACTCCACCAAAAAAACTTTTAGAACTGATAAACAAATTCAGTAAAGTTGCAGGATACAAAATGAACATACAAAAATCAGTAGCATTTCTATTTATGAACAATGAACTAGCTGAAAAAGAAATCAAGAAGGCATTCCCCTTTATAATAGCTACAAACAAAATAACAACTCCAGGAATAAATTTACCAAGGAGAGGAAAGATCTCTACAATGAAAACTACAAAACACTGATGAAATAAATTGAAGAGGATACAAACAAATGAAAATCATACCATGCTATGGATCGGAAGAATTAATATTGTTAACATGACAGTGCTACCTAAAGCAATCTACAGATATGATGCAATCCATATCAAAATACCAATGACATTCTTCACAGAAATAGGAAAAAATTCTAAAATTTATATGGAACCACAAAAGACCCCAAATAGCCAAAGCAGCCAAAGTAATCCTGAGCAAAAAGAACAAAGCTGGGCACATCACATTACCAGACTTCAAAATGTACTACAAGGCTGTAGTAACAAAAAGAGCATGGTACTGGCATAAAAACAGACATATAGACCAATGGAATGGAATAGAGAACCCAGAAATTAATCCACATGTTTACAGCTAACTGATTTTTGACAAAGGTGCCAAGAATATTCATTGGAGAAAAGGCAGTTTCTTCAATAAATGGTGCTGGGAAAACTGGATACTCATATGTAGAGGAATGAAACTAGACCCCCACCTCTCACTCTATATAAAAATCAACTTAAAATGGATCAAAGACCTAAATGTAAGACATGAAACTATAAAACTACTAGAAGAAAACATAGGGTAAACATTTTAGGACATTGGTCTGGGAAAAGATTTTATGAATAAAACCTCAAAGGTACAGGCAACAAAAGCAAAAATAAACAAATGGGATTATATCAAAGTAAAAAGCATCTGCATGGCAAAGCTAACAATCAACAGGATGAAAAGACAACCTACAGAATGAAAGAAAATATTTGCAAACTACTCATCAAACCAGGGATTAATATCCAAAATGTACAAGGAACTCAAACATCTCAATACAACACAAAATCGATTTAAAAAGGGGAAATTATTTGAATGATATCTCTCAAAAGGAGACATACAAATGGCCAACAAATATGTGGAAAAAATACTCACCATCACTAATCATCAGAAAAATGCAACTCAAAACCACAATAAGGTATCATCTTATCCCGGTTAGGAAGGCTATTATCAAAAAGACAAAAAATAACAAGTGCTGGCAAGGATACAGAGAAGACGGAACTCTTACACACTGTTGGTGGGAATGTAAACTAGTACAGCCACTGTGGAGAATAGTATGGAGGTCCCTCAAAAAACTACAAATAAAACTACCATATGATCCAGCAATATCACTACTGGGCATTTATCCAAAGGAAAGAAAATCAATATATTGAAGAGACACCTGCAACCCCATGTTTATTGCAGCACTATTCACAGTAGCTAAGATATGGAATCAGCCTAGGTGTCCAACAACAGATAAATGGATAAAGAAAATGTGGTATATATACACAATGGAATACTATTCACTTAAAAAAAGTGAAGTCCTGTCATTTACAGCAACATGGATGGAACTGGAGGATGTAGTGAAATAAGCCAGAAACAATGTTCAAGACTACATAATCTCACTCATGTGGAAGCTAAAAAAAAAGTTGACCTCATAGAAGTAAAAAGTAGAACAGAGGATCCTAGAGACTGGGAAGGGTAGGGGGAAGGGAAGGATAGGGAGAGATTTGTTAAAGAATGTGAAATTACAGCCAGATAGGAATAATTTTTTTAAACTCTTTTTTTTTTTGAGACAGAGTCTCACTCTGTTGCCCTGGCTAGAGTGCAGGGGCGTCATCATAGATCACTGCAACCTCAAACTCCTGGGCTCAAGCGATCCTCCTGCCTCAGCCACCCAAGTAGCCGGGACTACAGGTGCGCACCATGACGCCCGGCTAATTTTTCTATTTTTAGCAGAGATGGGGTCTCACTCTTGCCCAGGCTGGTCTCGAACTCCTGAGCTCAAGAAATCCTCCCACCTCAGCCTCCCAAAGTGCTAGGGTTACAGGTGTGAGCCACCACGCCTGGCTAGATAGGAGGAATAAATTAAAGTGTTCTATGGCACTGTAGGATGACTAGAGTTAACTATATTATATAGGCTCAAATAGCTGGAAGGAGGATATTGAGTGTTCTCTATTCAAAGAAATGATACATGTTTGAGATAATGGATATATAATTACTTTGATCTGATCAATATATTATATGTATTGAAACATTACTATGATGTTTCATGAATATGTATAATTCATTTCATCTAGGATATCTAATTTGTTGGTGTATGATTGTCATATTATTCTTTTATCTCTGCTCCAATTTTTATTTCCTATCTTTCAGATAACTGGAATAGAGAAAAGAAAAATAGAGAGATTCAATGAAACCAAATTTGGGTCTTTGAAAATATCTACAAAATTGACAAACTTTAGCTAGACTGGCCAAGAAAAAAAGAGATGACTCAAATTATTAAAATCAGGAATGGAAGTGGGAACATTACTACAGATCTTACAGAAATAAAGAAGTTTGTAAGAGAATAATAGGACAATTACACACCAACAAATTAGATATCCTAGATGAAATGGACGAATTCCTAGAAATACACTAACTACCTAAACTGGCTTAAGAAGAAATAGAACATCTGAATAGATCTATAACAAGTAAAGAGATTGAACTAGTAATCAAAAAACTCCCAAAAAGAAAAGCCCAGAACCAGATGGCCTCACTGGTGAATTCTACCAAATATTTAAAGAAAAATTAACACCAATTATTCTTAAAGTCTTCCAAGAAATAGAAGAGGAGGGAACACTTTCTAACTCATTATTTGAGACCAACATTATCCTGTTACCAAAGACAAAGACATCACAAGAAAATAAAACTACAGACTGGTATCCCTTATGCATATAAATATATAAATCCCCAACAAAATATAGCAAACTGAATCCAGCAGCACATTAAAATCCCACCATGACCAAACAGGATTTATCCCAGGGATGCAAGAGTGGTTAGTGACACAAATATCAATGTAAAACACCATATTCATAGAATGAAAAACAAAACCATATGGTCATCTCAGTTGATGCAGAAAATGCATTTGACAAAATCCCATGCCCCTTCCTGATAAAAATATCCAACAAATTGGGAATAAAAGGGAACTTTCTCAACATGGTAAAGGGCATCTATGAAAAACCCACAGCTAACATCATACTTATTGTGAGTGGCTAAGTTTTCCCCCTAAGCCAGGAACAAGACAAGGATGCTCACTTTTACCACTTCTATTCAACATTTTACTGGAAGTTACATAGCCAGAGCAGTTAGACAAGAAAAAGAAAAGCCATCTGAATTGGAATGAAAGAAGTAAAACTATCTCTACTAGCAGATGACATGATCTTGTATGTAGAAAAGTCTAACAAATCCACAAAAAATCTATTAGAGCTAATAGATGTTGCAGGATACAAAATCAACATGCAAAAAATCTCATGTTCCCATACACGGGAAGTGAACTATCTGAAAATGAAATTAATAATAGCATCTAAAAGAATGAAAAATTAGGAAAAATTTGACCAAGGAGGCACAAGACTTGTACAATAAAAACTAAAAAACATTATTGAAAGAAATTAAAGACATAAATAAATGGAAAGACGTCCACATTCACAGATTGGAAGGCTTCTTTTTATTGTTAAGATGGCAGTGCACCCCAAAGTGATCTACAGGTTTAATATAATCCCTACATGTAGTGGGTTGAATAGTGTTTGACCAAATCCACCTAGAACTTTGGAACATTACCTAATTTGGAAATGGGATCTTTGTAGATGTAATTAGTTAAGATGAGGTCATACTGAATTAGGGTGGTCCCTAAATCCAATGACAGGTGTCCTTATAAGATGACAAAAAGATACACAGAGAAAAGACAGAGAAGAAGGCCATATGAAGACAGAGGCGGACATTGGAGTTACACTGCCACAAGTTTCTTGAAACCTTGAAAACATGCTAAGTGAAAGAAGCCAGTCACAAAAGGCCACATATTGTATTTCATTCATATAAAATGTCCAGAATAAGCAAATCCATAAAGACAGAAAGCAGATTAGTGTTTGCCACGGGCTGGGGGAATAAGGGAATGCGGAGTTACTGCTTAATGAGTACAAGGTTTCTTTCTGGTGTGGTAAAGATGTTCTGAAATTAGATAGTAGCGATAGTTGCACAACATTGTGAATAGAGCATACTAAAGTACACTGAGCTGTACATTTTTAAATGGTTAAAACGGTGAATTCTATGTTATGTGCATTTTACCTCAATTAAAAAAATAGTAAGCTACAGAAAGAAAATATTCCATAATATGTAGTTGACAATGGGATTGTATCTAAAATATAGAGAGAACTCCTTCAAATCTGTAAGACAGAGAAAATCCAATAGGAAAAGAAAAAGAAGAGATCTGAACTGGCACTTTACAAAAGTGGATATCCAAGTGGCCAATAATCATATGAAAAGGTGTTCAGCATTGATGGTAATCAAGAAAAAAATGCAATGGGAATTGAATTTTATCAGTAGCCTATTTGGAATCTATTGAAATGATTATATAGTTTTCTCCTTTGTCCAATTGTTGTGATGAATCATCACCTTCAATTACTAGGATGTACCTTACTTACCTTGTTCTTGGGATGCTGTGCCAGTTATTAAGCTATTGTCTTTCATAACTAAACCCACAATGCTATATTCTGCTTTATTATCCTGGGCTGGAACTCTGAAACCACATTTCTCCTTTGCTAGCTGGTGCCCTGTTAGGCTCTGCTAATAGAGGGCTATGGAGGAAAATTACAAGGCTGGAGGAAGAAGAAACTTGTTCTTTCCTGCTTTCTGTAAGTTTCTTGTCTGCTTCCTGTTTCTGCAAGTCCCACCCCAGCAATGCTGCTTCACCCCAACAATAGCAATTCATTCCCAGAACAGCAGATGAATCCAGTTTTCAGTTTTTCCAACACTTCAAAAACCAGCATCATTGTGACTCTCCCAGCTCCAAGAGGCCTCCATAGATACCAGCACCAGTTGAGCATCAGAGTTTAAGCTCCATGAGCTTCTTCTCTAAATTTTTAAAGTTTAAGAATTCCAGCCTCTTCCTTTTATTTCTTCAGTCCTAGGAGGAATAGTTAGTTCCTGTAGTTGTTACTTTCATGATCCCTTAGAGTTAGTTCTCTTTTCAGTTTTTCCGTTACCTAGTTAACAACTTTATATTGGTGAACAATTCTCTGTTTAAATAATTGGTGTATTTTCTGTGGGCTGGTTGGACTCTGACAAATGTTATGAGATGAATCATGGACCATTATCCAGTCATGATCTGAACCTGGACATCTCCTTTCAAAGTTTTAATTAGGGGAATTCCTTAAAGCTGATAGCATCGGGGTGAAAGATGGGAGGGTGGAGGGAGAATATGGAAGCAGAGAGGAAGGCTGTTGGAATAAAAACAGGAAGTGCATAAATAGCCCACCTGTCCCCTTTGGGCTTCGGGTTTCTCATTGGTGAAGTGAGGAGAATCAACCAAATCATCTCAAATACATTCTCACACTTTTGGCCTGCCATCCTTCTAGGACCTTTGAGTTTATGCAATTTGAACTCTCACTCATGGAGGATGTGGGTCCAAATGTCCAGCCCCAGTGGGTTTTGGCCACTACTTATTTTTTGAAATGTTGTAATCAAAGACCTATCTACTCTCCAACATTTGGAGTGCCAGTAGTGATATTGTTGCCGTCTATTAACTTTTGTGAATTAATCTCACACGTGCAAGATTTGGATTCTTACGTGGGATGAAACCAGTCTGATAGCTGTAATTCTGATTGACTTTTCTGAGACCTGTAAGGACAAAGAATGCAAATAGTCATACTATGTCTGCTAGAGTTTGAAATAATTGAGTATCAAGTCAAGTATTATAATAAGGTACAAAATTAAAAATGAGTGAAGCAGTGGGAAAAATAATGACGAACTTTCATGGTGGTGGCACAGAAAAGTCATGGTTTCCAAACTAAACTTAACTTTCTGCGCTGCCCAGAAATCTTTGTGTTGTTCCCATAGTTCTCATGCTCGTTCTTCTAATTCACGGAGAAAACAGCAGCCACCAGATGAAAGCTCCCTTAACTTTCTGCCACCTCTCCTCCAAATTTAGAGTGGTAGGCATTTTTCCTTCTTTCACAATGGAAATATATCCCTACTTTCTGTCTAAGGTTAACCTTAAATATCCTATTTGCCCAGGAGCCTTGATTTGACATTTATTCCCAGAAGGGTTTCTGCTAGCCCTTCTATTTTATCACATGACACTCTCTTCTGTCACTTTCCTGTCGCTTCAGATTTTTATGTACAACTTAGACTTAATGAACTTAAGACTCAAATATACAATTGTATTCTGAAGTTCTCTACTTGCATTTTGCAGACACCACAAAATGAAGATGTTTAATGTTAGTCATCATCTCTCCCCAAAAGTATCTGCTCTTCAAATGGTGCATTATCTCACTGGATCCACCTGGATGGCCAAGGCAGAAACATGAGAGTCTTTCTACACTCAGAGTGCTCCCTAAATCCTGATATCAAATCCGTCATTAAACCCTGTTGGTTTTACCTCCACAGCATCTCTCAAATCCATCACTTATCTCCATTCCTTGCCACCACATGACTTCAAGTCATCATCATCTCTTGTCTGGGCTACTGCAATAGCCCCCTAATTAGTCTCACTGTAGGCTTTAAGGCAGACTTTGGAGTATGAAAAATCTCAAAGGTACACAAATGTAAATAGACTAATATAATGAGCGTCCACATTCCCGTTCTCCAGAGTTAGCAAGGTGCCACCCTCTTGGCCTGTCTTTGTGTTGCCCCTTCTTAACCCATTCTCCATATTTCTACTCTGCTTCCAATAGCATGTTTCTGAAGGTCCAGTTTTGCCATGTCATTATTCTGTTCAGCAGTGTTCAATGGCTTCCTATTGTTCTGAGGATCATGTCCACATTTCTTATATGGCCACAACGTTTTGCATGACCTTGCATGACCCTTTACACTGTTCCAGCCACATCTCCTACCAAACCCTTATCATTATAATTTTCCAGGCTCACTGGCCTTTTTTATTTCCTTAAGCATGCCACAACTTCAACTAGCTAATTCCTACATAGCCTTCAGATCTCATTTTAAATATCCCTTCCTAAGGGAAGTATTCCCTAATCTGCTAGATGAGGTTAGATTCACTTCATTAATAGCTAATACTTACTGAATACTTTCCTAAGTGTTATCTAATTTAATCCACACAGCACCCATATGAGATTGGTACTGTTATTATCCCTGTTTTACCAGATAAGGAAACTGAGGCACAAAGAGCTTTTATTATCTTGTCCAGAGTCACACCATAAGTGGAAAGACAAGCAGTTTTTCCTGAATCCTTCCTCTTCCTCTTCACTCTGCACTGTAATGGCACCCTGGCTATAGAGCTAGGACACCTTTGGAGAGTTGATCCTGGACTGAGTTAATGAAGGGATTGGCAGCTATGGAGCTGAATTGTATGTCATGAGACTATCTTTGTCCTATGCACACAGATAGGAGTAACTGCAACGTCAGGGGTGTGATTAAGACATGGCATTCTACTCAAACACCCACTACCATTGATAGCTGTGCCTTTGGATGACGAGTATTAGTATGTTAAGGCTATAGAATCCTGATGATAAGGAGAAAAATTAATAATAGAACTATTGTTAGAATGTATTACATTAAACGCATTTGCCAGGAAAAAATTTTATTCTATTTATTCTCCCAGTTTCTGCTGCAGCAGAATGTTCCCATCTTTGCCTAGGGATTTTCCTGTTGATTTCAGGTAGTTGAAAGTTACTGCCCCCTATTGCCCTTGGCTATATATAGGGGAAACATACCTTCTTAATATATTATTTTCATGTATGGCACAGTTAACCCAGGTATCTAGTCATGGTCTTAGTGGGGAATGTTGTAAATCATAGAATCATCAGAGAGACAAGGCCCCTGGACACAACAAGCATCAGAAAAGAAAGTTGCTCTTCACTTCTCTATGTGGGTTCCCATGACTATAGGAAGAAATCGAACAGCATATTTTAACATTGAATCTTGTACGATCTTTGGGAAAGTTTTCCTCCCTGGACACATTCTGATGGTATAATTTGTATATGGCATGTGGTTAATACAGTCTCCTGAGAGTCTTTTAGCCAAGTCCTCACTCCTGTGTGTTTTCCCAGAGCTTTAAAAGGCCCAAGGTTCCTGGGGGCTGTGTTCTGGTTTCTGTAATATACAATTTTGTAGTACGTTTCAGAAAAAGTTCCCTCCCCTCTATCAGAGATGGCACTCTCCAGTCTACTCTGGCTTTAGTTCCTAGCATTCTGACCTTAAGCAAATTATCTCTAACATATGTTTGTAAAATTGCTTTCGTTTACTCTGCCTGAAAGAATCAAGGACCCACAGTCACTCCATTCCCTCCAACCAGTTTTGTTCTCAAAGAAGAAGTCATAACATATTTGAAAATAAAGACTTACCAGCAGTGATACATCCTCTGTAGTTTCTTTGTGCTTAGGATAAATGAAGAGCATTATATTACTTTTAAATGTATATAGTTTTTCCACATATAAGATGACTAGAGCTAGAATCCATCAATCCATTTATTTTATTCCCTAATATTACCAAATATTTACTGAACACATACTATGTGCCATGTACACTGTTGGTTATAGAGATACAATAATGAACATGATAAGAATCATTACAGTTAAGGACCTTATATGCTGTATCTTAAAAACAACAACATCCACTACCTAATTCTTTTAGACACAGAAGAGAAGCTTAATATCGTTAGAACAGTGAAACTTGCTAATTGCCAATGAAGTCTTTCTACGTGCCTCAAATTTGTGGAGGGCAAATACCATATGTAGTGCCTGAAGTCATCAACATCGGAATGTTTCTTAAAGAAGATGACACCTATTTTAAAATGGCAGTTTCTCTGTAACATTTACTAACATTACAATGCCACAGTAACTAGTAGCTTAATATTGCTTCTCCTCACACATATGGATCTACAGAAATTATCTTTAGCCACAATCCCATTAGAAACAAAGGATTTGGATGCTGAAAACTACATTTATGCTGATATATTTGGATATCGTTTGGATGTATTTGGCTATATTTGGAATGATATGTGTGGATGATGATTTATTCAGGGGTTGAGCTTATCACCTTTTTGACATACCAGATCCTTACCAAACATCAGAAAAAAAATTCATTAAGTTTTTATAGTTACCTGAAATAATACTCCCTATGCAAGGCCCATAGAGACAATAAAATCAATAATAATAGGATTATTTTTCTTTTGTATGTCATTCTTTCCTAGGAGGAAAAATAAACAGAAGAAAGTAGATTAAATAAAGTACAGTGTATACAGAGTAAGGTGTGATAAAGTCTGCTTCTCTGTCACTTAAACTATATGATTTAATAGATACTGACTAGCAATTAAGACACTGCTACTCTTTGGGTGTCTGTCTATATGAAAACAGAGTTGAGTCTGTGGAGACACTTGGTTTTATTTGCGCTAGCTGCAGACAGTCTCAGACATTAGCTGGTCTTAGCTGGCCTTGATGCAAGAGGTCTCATAACTTTCATTTGTCTTTTCTAAATTACGAAGGGTTTTACCTGCAGAAAAGAAATATAAAAATGCTACTTCCCAGCCTAACTCATGGGGGTGGGGGGTGTCAGTGAAAAGAGATATTTATGAAAATACTTACCTGGACTCTAAAAGAGTTGTATATTTATGAGGGAAGTTGTTATTTTTAGTTCCATGATATTATGAAGTTGATCATGATAAGACTGATAGCAGCATAAAACATATGCCCCTTATCAAAAGTATTTGAATATAAAATTGATTCAGAGCACAAGCTGGAGGGCCAACTGTAATTTTTAGGTTATCTGTTCACTGACCTTGGATTTTTTGCCATCAAGGTGACAAAATTCCTTTGTGTTTTATTTATGCATATGAAATTGTCCATGTGTATAAATATATAGGAAGTGGATGTGGCTCAATTTGGTTGAAAGTAAGGACAATGTCTTACCTTTTGTTTTCCTAAAATCATGTAGGAATTTTATATAGATTCTTCATTGGAGACGCTTAACGTTTATGGTACAGTAGTTTAAGAAGACATGTGGAGAATCTTAAGGGGGCGGTTTTTAGGCAGGACATTTTGAGACCCTTGAAAAATCATGAGTCAAATACCCAGTATTGGTTCTGTGACTGTCCAGTTTGTGTGTTGATTATTCAGTCTTCTGTGAATGACGATGTCATCAGATTCTCTTTTGATGATGAAATAACTAGATAGTTGCAATCATAACAATTCATATGCCAGCAGCTTCTCTTTGTCATTACCAGGGGACTAGATTTTTGTCCCATTTTTTAAGAAATGAAGGATCCTTTAAGCTCCTTTTGTTTTGGGGGGAGTTTTAAAAGCTTTATAATAAATTTTAAATTGAGGTACAATTTATAGGAAATAAAACATAATTTAAGTGTACATTTCATTGGGTTCGTTATACACATACATATGAGTGTAACAACCACCTAAATTAAGACACAGAACATATCTGTGACCCGAGTGACTTTCCTTAGGTCCCTTTGAGTCAACACTCTCCCACCCAAGAAACCACTATAACCCAGATGTTGGAAGTGATAAATAAGGACTTTAAAGCAGCTATTATGAAAATGTTTAAGGATTTAATAGAAAATTTTATTAAAATGAATGAATGATAGCAATTCTTAGCAAAGCAATGGAGTCTATGAAACAATGGACATTCTAGAACTTTGAAAGTACCATATTTGGAATAAATATATTACTGGAGGGATTTATAAACAGATTGAACCCTGCAGAAGAAAAGGTCAGTGAAATGAAAGATAAACCAATGTTAATCATCCCATGTGAAAAAGAAAGGAAAGTGATTGATAAAATAATAAACAAAACCTCAGTGACCTATGAGACAATATCAATCAGTCTAACATGCATGTAATTGGATTCCCAGAAATAGAGAAGAAAGAAAATGTAGCAGAAATAAAACTTAAAGAAATTATTCCCAAAAATTTCCAAAATTTGATTTAAAAGAAAGCTATAAACTTACAGTGCCAAGAAGTTTAGCAAATCCCCAACAATAAAAATACAAAGAAAACCCACCTAGGAAATCACAGGGCAAATTGCTGTATTTTATGCTAGTGGTTTGCTGCATACTAGAATCACCTGGGAAGCTTGTAAAAATCCCAAAGTCCAGGCTTCACCTCATGCCAATTGAATTGGAATCTCTGGGTTGGGCCCCAGGCATCAATATTAGCTCCCCAGGTAATTCCAGGGTACAGCCAAGTTTGAGAACCAGTGCGTCATGTCTCCTACCACTAAGAAAGAGGACTAACTCCTATGGGCTTCTTTGGATTTTGGAGGCAATGTCCCACACATGTGGGTATCCACCTGCCTCCCATTTACCTGATAAATGTAAAAACAGCAAGCTTCCAGTGGGACCCGGGACAAGAGAAAGCTCTTCGACTGGTCCAGGTTGCAGGCAAGTTACCCTGCCACAACCCTTATGACCAGTCGTATCTTATATTGTTCAATGGGTCTGAAGTAGACTGGGGTGGTGGATAAAGATTGTGACCAGCCTTGACAGAAAACTTATAGCAGAGGTCCACTGAATTCCAGGCAAGGAATGCCCCTTGAGCAGGTAACCATCATTTCCCTCTTTTAAATAGCAGTTACTATAATTTTTCCCCCTTTCTTGTCTTTCACTATTGACTGTGGTGTGTTTGGGTGTGTGCTAAATTTACCAGTTATTTCACAGATTGCAGGACAGTCAGATGAGCTGTCTAAGGGGCCAAAGGAGAAATGGTTATTATCTGGAGAAGTAGATTCTAAGAAGCCTGGCCCTATGATATCTGTGGATTCAGTGGTCTGCTACTAGGAGAAGGGGCTGTGCTGGAGTAGTATGTAACATTTTGGATCATGGGAGTATTTTAGATATATGGGAAGAAGTGATTGGCAGCCAGACAGCCATAAATGGATAGTGGTAGACACTTTTTAGAGGGTAGATACCCAGCTCATGACAATATGTCCTCCTCTGAGAACTTCCCCATAGTGTAATCACCCTCCAGTAAACCTACTCTAGGGCACAGCTGCTGAGAGCAGGAGTGGTGCTGTGCCATTTGGGTGTTCTTTTCTAGGAATTAAGAGGTTTTTATTTTATTTTATTTTATTTTTTTATTTCAGAATATCATGGGGATACAACACTTTGGCTATATATATTGCCCATGCACTGCCCGTTTCAGAGCTACAATCGTGGTCATCCCCCAAACTGTGCTCCCCGCATCCATTCAGTGAGAGTTTTTCCCATCCCCTCCACCCCCCTCCCGCCTGCCCGCCCCCTGATGAATATTATTGCCTTGTGTGATGTAAGTGTTGATCAATTAGTACCAATTTGATGGTGAGTACCAGTGGTGCTTGTTTTTCCATTCCTGTGACACTTCGCTTCAAAGAATGGGTTCTAGCTCCAACCAGGATAATACCAGATGTGTTAATTCACCATTGTTTTTTATTGCTGAGTAATACTCCATGGTATACATATACCACATTTTATTAATCCACTCGTGTATTGATGGGCACCTGGGTTGTTTCCACATCTTTGCAATTGTGAATTGTGCTGCTATAAACATTCGTGAGCAGATGTTTTTATTATAAAATGTCTTTTTTTCCTTTGGGTAAATACCCAGTAGTGGGATTGCTTGAATTAGGAGTTTTGAAGGAAGAAACACTGAGACTGGAGATAGTTGGAGCTGGGTCACATTAATAGTAGACTTCTGGGAGGAGTTCATAATTTTCAGCTTTTGAGGCCCCTGAGCTTCCCTGGTTCTTGCTTGTGGCCTGGTTGCAGTGATATGCTGGTAAATTTTTAACAACTGACTCTTTAAAAAAAAGAAAGAAAGAAAAGAAAAAGAGCCCTAATGTTCCTAGTGTTTGCTGATTCTGGTACATACTCCCACTGTGGTCTGTTTCAGGCTACTACAATGATGTCATTGAATAGGGAGTTGGGAAGTGTTGCCTATAAGCTCTGACAAAGCCAGTATGAGCTGGCTGCGGCATGCCACTGCCTGCTTGTCAACTCTGCCTTGTATTGAGTGGAACTCTCCAGTAGCCTCCCAATAAACTCCTTTTGGGGTTTAGACAGCTTGAGGGGGTTTCTGTTCCTTGCATCCAAAACGTCTTTAAGACACCTAACTACCTCTTATTCTGAACAGTTACAGCCAATTCACTAAAAGTATGTTCTAATTTTGGCTGATTTTTCACAGCTACACCTTTTAAATATTTATAGCCATTTTCCGTTATATGCAAAATTAATATATATTTCTACAAATGGGCATAGTCTTCACCAGCACCAGAAAAAGATGTTTTAAATCACTGCAGTCGCTTAGGGTAACAGGGTTATCTTTGGAAATTCCTGTCCTCTGGTGTCCAGTATAGGGAACTACTTTTGTGTTAGCTGTGAATGTTAATGGAGGACAAGGAGGTGAGTTACCCCAGCGGTCCCCAACCTGTTTGGCACCGGTTTCATGGTGCCAGTTTTTCCACGGACCGGGGGGGTTGGTTGAGCGGTGGAGGTGGAGCTCAGGTGATGCGAGCAATGGGAAGCGGCTGTAAATACAGATGAAGCTTGGCCCGCTCACCTCCAGCTGTGCTGCCTGGTTCCTAAGTTTCATGGAAGACAATTTTCCCACGGACTGGGGGTCAGGAGGCGGGGAGGTGCAGCTCAGGTAGTGATGCGCTGCCTGGTTCCCAACAGGCCACAGACCCGTACCGGGTGGGGGACCGCAGAGTTAGGGGCTCTTGACGCCTGACAAGGGACTGTTCCCAGGGTATAGACCAGCAAGTGTTATGCATGTTGGTTCCCAGTGATTCTTTCTCAATGAAGACCAAAAGGAATTTACACTAGGGTTTCTCAACCTTGGTACTAATGACATTTTGAGCTAGATAATTCTTTGTTGTGGGGGGGGCTGTCCTGTGCATTGCAGGATGTTTTGCAGCATCCCTGGCATCTACCCACTAGAAGCTGATAACATCATTTCACCAGTTGAAACAACCAAAAATGCCTCCAGACATTGCCATTGCCAAATGTCCCAGTGAGGAGGGGAGCGATTCCCAGGCTGAGAACCACTGCTCTGTGCTGATGAAGCGAGTTTATTCCATGCATCACTGACTTTGAAGCAGCACTGAACTAAGTAGGTTATGGCATACTGAGTTAGAACCTAAGCCTGAAGCCCAGGCTAAAACTCCTGAGTTCCCATTCTGTGTACTACAGGAGGAAAAGTTCCAGGTACCAGATATTAAAACATTGGCTTTTTAATAGACACAGAGTTCACAATCAAAAATTAATATTTTTTAATTAAAGAAAAGCATTTCTTATGAGGCATGATAGGAGTAGATGTTGATGCATGCATTCATTCATTTAGTAAATATTTGTTAAGCAGTGCCTCTGAGATAGATGATGTAGTAGGTGCTGGGGCCGATGCAAAGGCAGATTTTGGTCCTGCCTTTAAGGAGCTAACAATCCTAGAGGGGTTCAATGGGGATATTTTCAGTTATAAGTAGGAAAAAGCCCAATTCTAGCTGGCTTAAACAATAATGGGACTTTTTGGGCTTACACATTTGAAAAGCCCACAGGCAGTGCAGACCAGGTAAGGCTGGATCCAGTGGCTCAAAGTTGTCAACAAGCACTTGGTTTCCTTCAGTGTCTCTGCTCTTCCTTTCCTATTGTCAATTTCATCCTAAGGCAGACAGACTTCTGTTGTCTAGCAGCCCCCAGTAATACATGCTTCCTCATTTCTACTAAAAGAGCTGAAATTTACTTTGTTTGGACTAGTTTAGGTCACCTGCCTACCCCTGAATCAATCATTGCCACCAGGGGGATGGAAAGTGCTGATTGGCTTAGCCTACAGCACTTGCTCTGACCATGGCACCAGTTTCCATAGAAATCACAGATTCTGAAAGGAGACCAGGGATTGCTGGGAAGGGAGAGAGAGCCACAGTACCAGGTGAATGTGGGGTGGTCAACCAGCCAAAGCCCTTGTGTGGTCTTTGCTTCTTTTCACACAGGCTCTGCCAGGTGATTTCATCCAGTCTCAAAGCCTTGCACCATTTTTGTGAGTTTCCGTGAAAGTCATATTGCAGCGCTCTGGGCTTCATACCTGCTGCTTGCCCCTCAGAAACCTCCTTCCATCCATTCTTCACAGTCATCCCTTCTCTTTCAAAGCTCAGTTCAGAGCCAGCCCCTCCGAGGCTACGTCTACTTCCTCAGACATCATTCCTTCCTCCATACTCCCTTAGCCCTTGTACTTACCAGTACCTCATACCTGCTCAGGTTTCACTTTCCTGCTTCTCCAAATTTAGACCTACATTCTACCTTTGAAGAGTTTTTAGTCTACTAAATTCCCTCTCTTTAATGCCTAACAATGAAATTGAGAGCTTTGATGGTGATTCCTTTGTTCCAAAAGGAGACTGTTAAAGTGTGTGCATCCATATGTATATGTAAAAGAGTGAGAGAGGCAGTCTGGAGTGGTGGAAAGAGCACAGGATTTAGTCAGACAATCCCATGTTTAAATCCTGGCTCTGCACCCTTTCGGATCTGAGACTTTGACCAATGGATCACCACTTGACCCTCTTCGCTCTTAAAATGTATGCATAGTATGTTACATATTCACTCTAATAAAAAAAAAAAAGTGATAGGCTCTTGCTCTGTCACCCAGGCTGGAGTGCAGTAGCCCAATCATAGCTCACTGTAACCTTGAATTCCTGGGCTCAAGCAATCACCTGGCTAATTTTTAAATTTTTTTGTAGAGACAAGGTCTTGCTATGATACCCAGGCTGGTCTTGAACTCCTGATCTCAAGCAATCCTCCTGCCTTGACCTCTCAAAGTGCTGGGATTACAGGCATGAGCCACCGCACCCAGCCTCTATGACTTTTCATGTTTGTGAGTATGCTATCATACCTGTTATTCATTTACATAAGGTACATATAATAAATAGTACATTTAATAAATACTTGTAACTATAAGTACTGCCATAGCTGAGGTTCCCACATAGTGGTAACTTTGGCTAGGAGAGATCAAAGGAGGACAAAGAAATCCTTCGAGCCTTGGACAGATTTTTCCCTCTGCAGCTGCATGTGGTTCCCAGATCACAGTGGAGTGAAAGGAGGAGGTATGGCTGTCCCTTCCACCCATTCCCTCTGCCTGATCACATCTTCCGTAGTGCAACAGCTCAGTGCATGCCCGCAGTGCTTATATTAGCCTTCCATGCACAATGTAAAGAATGCTAATCTAGTCTTTTATTTTTTTACATGATGCATTTTAACTTATTTAATGCATTTGGGGCAGGTTTGATGCATAAAAAGTGGGAGGTGGTACAGGCCTGGGAAGATATCTAGTTGCACTCTCCCTGATATGAAACCTGGCCCTCCATATGTACTGTGTTAACACATCTATGTTTGTGACCTTCTCTGGTTTGAGCCTCAGCTCAGCCACTTACCAAGTGGGTGGTTGAACCTTTCTGAACCTCATTTTTCTCATTTATAAAATGGGAGTAATTCTCTACTATGAGGGAATCATGTCCTGTTATATATTCAGTGCATCTCACTGGATCAGCCTGTCTCCTTTAATTTTTATATTATAAATACACCTACTAGAAATCTAGACTTTCCCCTTGGCCAGATGTATTCCCCAGAGTTCAGGACTAATAATCCCCAGATATGGTAATAGCATTGTTTTCTTCCTCTGCCCTGGTGCCCCACCCTGGGCTTCAGGGATAAGCCTTTTCTCTTAATGATTCTTCTACTGGCAGTTAATTATTTCAGTGCATTGCTTTGGAAAGCTCTATATAAGCATTTGTTACTTAACAGTTTGAGACTCTCAAGCCTGTTCTATCTTTATAATAGTGGACACATTTTCAGAAGAGCATGAGAACTTTTCTGAGTCTAAAAACTTAAAATTCTAAAATTGATAATTTTGAACATCTTTAGAAGGAAATGCACAATCCACGACCAGACCCAAACATACTGAGAAAATAATTTATTTAATTGTAAATCAGGAATTTTATTTTTTAAAAAAAGTTTAAGAATAACCATAAACGAGATCTTAAATTTGCCTATTGGGGATTTAAATTTAAATGCATTTTAAAAATCAAGAAATTTCTTCAAAAGTAAACATTAGCTCTTTTTCTAAACTTTCAGGATAGATCGTTTCTTTGGTTCAGGACTTAAACCATTAAACTCTCCCTACTCCAGACTGGATCCAAAACAATTTGAGTAATAGGGAAGCAAGATTCTTAACTGATGTGTAGGCTACTTTTTATTTTTCAAAGCCCAATAATTCAAGATTTTTGTTTGTTTTGTTGGATGTGAGATTTTTTCGCAAGAATTGAAGAGTAGGAGGCACAGTGAAATGGTAGAGACAAATGCAAGTTTCATTTTATCAAAGAAGCCCATTGCACTGTACATCAAGCTAGTGCAATGGCTTTTCAAATAAATTGCTTAAAAAGGGAAACAAATGACCTAAACTGGAACGCCAGCAAAATATAAATATTTGTGCATATGTAAATATTGCCTCCTAACTTTCTTTACATTGACATGCTTTAAATAATATGTAGGATTTCACAGCTACTCTTAGAGAAGGGTATCAAATGTTAAGCTGTTCAGTCATGATTAGATCTCCCATTGCTGTCCCTCATGCTTCTGCTATAAAATCAATTAACCATTTTGTCAAGTACATCTGATTGTTACACTTCCATAGTGCAGATGGAGCAGGGGAAAACAAGAGGTTGTTTGACGGGAGGGCTTTTTCTCCAGTCCACTCCTTGATGTCAGCCCTCCTATTTGGGGTATGATGGGCTGAGGAACCCTGAGGTTTAGACTAGCTAAATGGTATAACTGTCTGATGACTGATTGTCCTCTGATGAAGCCCAGGTCCTGGAAACAGAATTCCTTGCAAGCCTTTCCAATCCACATCAGGCCTTTGCCTTCTCTGACACCATCTACATCTCCTCACCAAGGATCTGAAGACACAAGTTGCAGAGTCTGATAGACTGAATACGACTTGGACAAAACAAGAAGCATCTTCCATTCAAGTCCCTGCTCCACACTGCCTCCCATTCAGCACTTGCATCCATGATGTATTTAAGCACCAACCCCATGCCCTGTGTCCCTCCAGTGTAGCACTGCCCCATAGTGATCAGCCCCTCTCTTCCACTCCCTCTTTGTTATTTCATGGCAAACTCACATTGAAGCTTTGTTTTCAGTTCACGCTGAGCATCCACTGGCTTCTTTCGGGTTCCCTGGGGCTCTGACCGTGCACCACCATGATATCTACTGGGAATTGCCACCAGTCTTTCACACAGAAGCCAAACAACATCCTGATAAGAAAAGGACACAGACTACAAATGGCCTGAAGCAGTCTGCTGTTGAAGCCTTTTGAGGATTGCCAAGGTAAATGGTGTCCTTACTGAGAGTTCTCCTGCTGCAAAGCAATTCCATGTTGCTTTAGACCCATCAAAAACAGGAAGACATTGAAATCAAGGGGACAACTCCCCCTAAGCATATCTTGTTGCCAAACACTTCCCTTAGCACCCTTTTCTCCAGCATGTTATCTGGCAAATGTAGAGTTTTTTCTGGCTTTTTCTTTGCCTGTGACAAGTTCTTTTTGATTCAGCTGATAGTATTTCCCCCAAACCCAGAATAGATCAGAAATCACTGGGAATTTACATCTGATTACCATAAATTCATTCTCCCATATTATAAGGCTCAAAGTTACAAGGAGGAATAGTATGTGTTTGTCATCTTGGTTTTGTTAGTATTTTTTAATGTTAAAATTAAGTGTTACTTTTCTGAGAAAGTAGCCAGAATACTACTCTCTCAAATTCAGAAATCTACTGGCACAATTTGAAGTCAGACATTATTTCTAACCAAATTATATTCTTTTGTCTGCCAAGATACCTTGACAATTTTAATATCTGAAGGCAGGCCTATGTGATAATCCCAGCAGTATTCTGGGGATAAGATTTTAGAGGGTTTGTTGAGAAGGAAATACTTATTTAGGTGACTTTCATCATGCCACTCAGCTTCTATGTCATTTTTCTTGTCCTGGAGGATTCCCTTAAAGCATTCCCGGGTGATGTTGAGAACCTGAATGGGTGTTCCTCCAAAAATGGCCGCATGGTAATAAAAATCCCCCTCGCCGAATGGAATGTATGCTGCTGACTCTTTACGCCTCTCGTAGGTAAACTCATCAGGATCTGCCTTGTACCACCAGGCCTGTAGCTGAGCCACTGACTGGCCCAGGGTCTCTACCCCAAAATTGTCTTGGAAGACCTGGTCCACATCCATGCAGAAGAGGAAGTCAACCTCGTGCTGGATGTGGGCCAAAATGTGCTCCCCGATGGTCTTCATGCGCATCATACTGATGTCCTGCCACCTCTTCTCAGGTTTGATCTCAAACACTTTGAAGGAACGCAGAGGACCCAGCTCTATCAAAGGCATCCTGGAGATGTCATCCACCATGATGTAAAATATGACCTTGTGGCCAACCATGAAGTACCTATTAGCAGATGTTATGAACTCCTCTAAGTAATGCTCAATGTATCTGAAACAAAGAAGAAAGGGAAACATTTAATTTCTGGGATTCCTGCAGGAGACCACATGCTATTGTAATCATCTTGTCTGTATTTTACAGTTAGGAGGGGAATGATTTCTTCCTATCCCAGATGTGTGTTTTCATATGGAGGAACATCTGTTAGTGTAACACTCCAGGCTTCTCTTCACCATTCACTCACTCATTCCTGGTGGAGGTGGAATGACTTATCTGACTGCCAATTTTGGAACAGTAGCTGGGCATGCACAGCCCTGTCCCTCCTCTCCTCTTGCTCTTGGATACTGCCCAGTCCAAGAGAGTATGTGTTCTCAAGTGCTCTGGGCCTTGCAGGAAGCTTAGTGGTATAAGCTGTATTCCCACATCCAAAGACCTGTAGTTCTAATGCTGTAGGTGCCTGGGTGCCTAAGTCTTTCTAATTCTGTGGCTCGATATTTAGGAGGCCCAGGACCTACAGATATAAGACATATTCCCTACCAGCTTTAACTGTAAGGAAGGTGATATTTACTACCATCTGCCTTACTTACCCCTTTGTCTTTTTTATCAACTGGTTCAGACTTTGGGCAGTCAAAGGGGGTGCTAGTTCTTGAGCCTCCCTCAAAAACCCCAACATATGCCCCACTGTTGCTACTGCCAGATCAGATGCGAGGGTGATGTGACCCTTAGGACCACTGGGGATACATTAAGCTCAAACAGCAGCATTCTCTTATCCTCCTCTGTGATGCAGAGAATGGGTTATGGGACATGAATCTCCTTTCATGTTACATAGTCATCCTTTGAGCCTCCCAATGGTCACCTAAAACACCAATCCATTGTCTACACACCATCATTATAAAATCCATGCAAATACTAGAGCAAACAACCTTTGATTTAACTTTAACTATTTTTTCTTTGTCTTAAAAAAGGACTTTTTTTTAAAGAGAAGTTTTTGGTTCATAGCAAAATTGAGCCAAAAGTTCAGAGAGTTCCCATATACTTCCTGCCCCCACACTTGCACAGTCCCCCTTTCCTCCACCATCAACATCCCTGTACCAAAGTGGTACGTTTGTTACAGTTGATGAACCTATATTGATATGTCACTATCAGCCAAAGTCCATAGTTTATATTAGGGTTCACTCTTGGTGTTGTACATTCTATAGGTTTTGATAAATATATAATGGCATGTATCTACCATTATAGTATCATAGAGAATAGTTTCAATGCCCTAAAAATCCTCTGTGTTTTGCTTATTCATCCCTCCTTCCCCCCAACCTCTCACACTCACTGATCTTTTACTGTCCCCATAGTTTTGCCTTTTCCAGAATGTCATATAGTTAGAAGCATACAGTATGTAGCATTTCAGTTTGGCTTCTTTTACTTAGTAATGTGCATTTAAGATTTCTCCATGTCTTTTCATAGCTTGATAACTCATTTCTTTTTATCACTGAATAATATTCCATTGTCTGAACGTACCACAGTTTATTTTTTCATTCACCTACTGAAGGACATCTTGGTTGCTTCTAAGTGTTGGCAATTATGAATAATGCTTCCATAAACATCTATGTACAGATTTTTGTGTGGACATAAGTTTTTTAACTCATTTGGGTAAATACCAAGGAGCATGATCACTGGATCGTATGGTAAGAATATGTTTAGTTTTGTAAGAAACTGCCAAATTGTCTTCCAAAGTGGCTGTTACCATTTTGCATTCCCACCAGCAATGAATGAGGGTTCCTGTTGCTCCACATCCTTGCCAGCATTTGGTGTTGTCAGTGTTCTGAATTTTGGCCATTCTAATAGGTGTGTAGTAATATTTTAACTATTTATCTATTCATTTGAAAAGCATTGTATTGTTGTCTTCTGCAAGTCCACATCACAGACTGTCTCGTAAAGACATGCTATAGAGATTACAGGGAAGAGGAAGAAGAAATCAGATGGCTTAATACAACTCATCCAAACCCAAAACTCATGTGCAGTGAATATGGATTAAATTTAATTTGCTGACCACACTACTAGTCAATCATGATGTTCTGTGATGACTGGTACTTCTTTTCACTTTTTGTTGATACTGGGATTCCCTTTCTTTGCTACCAAAATAAAGTGTGCTTTTATTGTAATATTGGCATCTGGAAACCAAAGGGTTTACAGTGTTGATTCTTTAAAAGGAGAGAATGTATCTGAACAATATAAAAAGGGACTTCAACATGGCTATAGCTGGTGGTCAGGAAATCCTTCGGTACTCCGGAACTTCAAGAAAAATCTATTGTGCCCTGAAGCTTGGGAAACAATACTGGGATGGGTAGGGGTGCAGAGGAGAGTCATTGTGAGGTTTAACATTGTTTAGAGATTAAAGCACTATAGCTGGCTCCATGCATTGTTGCTTGAAAATAAACCAAACATCAAATCTCCACTTATAGGGATTTATTGCTGTTGAGTACAAACAGTCCTCTCTTGCTTCAGAGCTGAGGGCACAGTGCTTTCACCAGGATGTGCAATTTACAGTTCAGTTCTGCAGAATTGCAATTGGATGGTTGAAGCCGTTGTGGGGCAGTGGGCAATATTCTGTTCTTTTTGGAAACACCAGGATCAAATCAATCTGCAACGTGGCTGGCTTATCCCCTTTTGTACCAAAGGATTAGGTGAGCGGAGCATTGGCTCCCAACCAATGCAGTACAGATTCTTCTAGTAAAAATGTCAAAACTCCACAGTCACCCTTCTCTATTAGAGATGCCACGTCGGCCCCTGGGATCTGCACATTCAGTGATGTTGGAATTGATTAGTATCATAAACGACAGCACAAGTGATGACTCCTGGGCTCTGGGTTGGGGAAGGTTATCTTTTGAGAACTAGCAGAGCTCTCTTTTAGGTCCTACATTGACAAAGCTCAAGCTCAGATCAACGTGAGCCTTCAACTCTTTGTACAAGGCAAGGGAATCAACTTTCCATGTGGCTTTTTCCAAGAGATACAGGTGCAAAGGCCCAGAGGACAGAAAAAAAAATAGGAAAATTGAACTTTTGGTTTTGTTTTTGGGGAAAAAAATTAGAAAATTCTCCAAAAAAGCAAAATGGGTTCTATTTAACAACTAATATATCAGCTAGAACTTTCAAGTAAGAATGATTGCAGTTTTTTTTTTTCATCAAATGTTCTGAAAAAGGAAATGGAAGCTGAAACTGGAACCTATCCAACCTTTGGAAGAGGAAGTTCTAACCAACCAAATCTCCCAGGGCCAAATCCTCCAGGAGGGATAAGGTAGAAGTGACCTGAAGAACCCATGGAAGAGTGGTCATCTGTGTTCTACATGGAAAACCACTGTGCCTAGGTCATGCTGTACCTAGAACTTGCAGTAAATCCTTCTGTCCTTGGTCCTGGGCCTTGAGAGTATAGCAGAGCGAGTGATGCACTCTGGCCTGTCTAGTCTGGCACTTGTGCAATTTCCAAAAGACGCCATGGAGGTCAGGAAGTGGGTGGTTGTGGGTATGCTGTTGACTCTGGCCTCAGTGGATATAGAGCAGCCCAAGACTCTCCCCGCTTTTTGCCTGCAACCCAAGACTCTCCCCCCTTTGAGGTGGGAATGGGTAGACTCACCTACTATTGTTTTGCTCCCAGGCTTTTGGGGCCTCAGGAGAAAGACTGAAATGATCCCTTTTAAACAGTCTCCTATCTAATAACTCAGACAAGTCATGGACAGCCTCCATGAGTCTAGGGGTTCCCTTACAAACATTTTGACAGTGGAACAAGAAAAAGTCAAGGACAATTTTATCAGTGACACCTACCTTCCAACGGCAAAAACTGTCAACCCCACGGTAATTTTCTGCTTGGCATAATAATTTTCCAAGATGACTCTGTTGTAAGTGCCTTCCCACACAACCGGTGCCTTCCAGCTGGTCACTGTCACAACCTCTGGGCGTTTCCTGGTGATAGAACATAGAGCCCCCTGAGTCAGAACAGCTTTGCTAAGGCAGGGCGGAGACTGTCCAAGGAAAAATGGGTCAGCTATGATCTGCAGTGACTGTTCTTGAATCCTGACTGCAGCTTAACCCCAAGTACTTGGCTAGGACGTGTGACATTTGCAGGGGCAGCATCTTTTGGGTGAGGGATAGGAGGCTTTAGCCCAGGTGCCTGTGAGGGCTGACTTGGGGGGCCCTTTTGGGGATTTTTTTTTGTTTTTTAAGAGACAGGGTCTTGCTCTGTCGCTTGGGCTGGGGTGCAGTGGCATCATCATAGCTCACTGCAACCTGAAACTCCTGGGCTCGAGCGAAGCTCCTGCCTCATCCTCCCAAGTAGCTGGGAATACAGGCGCATGCCACCATGCACAGCTAATTTTTTTTTTGTATTTTTGTAGAGCCAGGATCTCACTATGTTGCTCAGGCCAGTCTTGAACTCCTGTCCTCAAGCGATCCCTTCTGCCTTGGCCTCCCAAAGCGCTGGGATTACAGGCATGAGGCACCGTGCCTGGCCCGTGGGGTCTTACCTATATATCTCACACCCTCTTTCCTCTCCTCCTGCTTCTATATCCTTTTCCCTATCTCCCCAGCCTCTTCCTAAGCTGCCAGTGGCATCTTTGGGTATTTATCCCTGTGGGTGCCATCTGAGCCTAGGAAGACCCTAACCCTTGATACAGGGGGATGAAAGAGTGACACTAAGCTGAAAGAGAAAAAGCTGCTTCAATTTGCCTTTTGCCAGAAAGGGGTTTCTGGGTAGGAACCTGGTTGTTGGCCAAAAAGGGCACTAGACTGAGCAGATTCTAGTGTTACCATTCATTTTACAAACAAGAACACAAAGGCACCCAGAAAGGAAGAGTCTTTGATAGAGGCCCAGCGAGGCCAAGGCAGGAACACACGGCTCTGGCAGAGACCCTCTCTCCAGAACATGTTGCCTCTTTACTAGGAACACAAAAGCGTGGGGGAGGGGAGGAGAGTATGTTTTCTGCACTCAGAAAGCTTGAAAGGGACTTGGCAAGGCCAACACAAACACAGAAAGTGACATCAGAGCAATGACAAAGCATAAAACCCTGAATGGTAAATGTGCCAAGGCCAGAGCAGCAGCAGGGCTCTGCCTGCCGGTGGAGCTCCAGGCAGCTGGAGTGGTCTCTGCTCTGACCTCCATTTGCTCGGGAAGTGGCTGCATTTCCCCCATTGGGAAGTGGAGACTGGCACCCTGCATGGCATATTCTTATATTTCACTGGGGGGAGCACCTCAACTCAACAGCAAGTGATCAGGGGAAAGTCCTGCTGGTCCTTGCCAGGTTCCTGACTTCTTCCCAGCTGTGAAGCTGTGGCCCTGGTGAGGCTATGGGGGAGAGGTTAGCAAATACCTCAGGCCAATGAGAACTTCCCTGTCCCTTGCATAGCTGGCAGAGGGCTGGGTTTTCACAGAACTGCCCCTACCCATCAGCAAAGAGATGCTAATGGGCATGGCTGAGTTGTCCCCTGCCTTGTCCAGCTGCAGCCCCAGCATAGAAAAAGAGTCTCAGTAGACTCTCCTCAGGCCTTCTGTCCCTTGTCACCAAACTCCACACCCTGAAATTCTCGAGCTGACTGCCCTCCCACCCCAGCCCTGGAGCACTGCCTCTGGCCTGCTTCCTAGTTACCCCGCAAAGGTGGAATCGCCCCCAGGTTGGTCCAGATGGCAGAGTGGAGAAACATATTCAGGCTGCTCTCGTGGCCTGCCCTATCTTGTCTGCAGTCTCAGACTCAGACTTGACTCTGCCCGTAACCCTCCAGGTGCGCCTGATATACGGAGGATATAGTTGCTGTCAGTTTCCTTCAATCAGGAAAGCAGCTACCGTGCACTCTGCGTCAATCTGTGCCAGGCACTGTCGCTTCCCCTTTCTCATTTAGTCCTTGCAACAACGCTATGACGTATTATGTCCATTGTCTAGGTAAGAAAACCAAGGCTCAGAGAAGCTTATTTATTAACTTGTCCACACAGCTGGTTGCTGGTAATGGCAACTGACACACATTGAGCACTTCCTGTGGGGCCAGGCACCATGTGAAGGGTTCACCCTCTGAGGTGGGTGCTATTTGGATTCCCATTTTGGCAATGAAGAAACTGTAGCACAGAGAGGTTAAGTAACTTGCCTGAGGTCACACAGCTTATAAGGGCTATAGGTGGGATTTGAACCCAGATCATCTGACTCTGGAGTACGTGCTCTGAGCTGCCACCTATATTGTTCCTATATGGACATTTACTTGCTATGCTGATAAAGCTGGAGTTAAAATTCAGGTTTGCCCTGATCTAAAGGTAATAGTATTTCCATTCAACTTAGCTGCTTTGGCATTTTCATCAATGCAGACCAAAAAATGATGAGGTTTTTGTTGTTGTGTTTAGCAGCTTACATGGTGTGTTTAATTTTATAAAACCCCCAGCTTTGTTGAATGACAGGATTTCAAACCAAACAACAACAAAAAGCCAAAAAAAACCCATAAACACCCACACCCACACAGCTTATACTTCTATAACCAATGTTTCTGAGCTTAAACTTTCTCACGTATTGCCACCTCATTCATTGCAGTTTTAGTTTTAGCCCGTCAAGGATCTTTTAGTATTAATAGTTCTAACCCAGCCCACTAGCTAAGTCTTGCAGCTGTGTATAAACTAGACATTTGGAAAGCATGTAATATTGTTTTTTTAAAAAAAGAAAAGGAAGAGCAGGTACACTTATTTAATACTTACTATGCACCAGGGGCTAAGTACTTGACTTCCATTCTCTCATCTAATCTTTACAACCACCCTCTGAAGTGGGTGCTATCATCATCCCTGTTTTAGTAATAAAGCAGGGGGTAGGAAAGAAGAAGAGAATGAAGTCTTTCGCCGTTTAATTTATACAAAGGGTGAGATTAGGGTATTCAGTCCTTGAACAAGCATTTCCCCAGGTCCCTGTTCTGTCCTAGGTTGTCCTGCTAAGCACTCACATGGGAGAAATGACACCCAGTCCTGCCCCTTGGGAATCTCACAGTTGCAACAGGTGGCCAGCTTGCTATATGCTCCTCAACTGCATGACCACTCAGTCCCCATCTTCCAGAAAGATTGAGTCAGAAAACTAATGTCCAGTTTGGTTATTTGGATGGGAAAGATTCCTTCAAGCAAGAAGAAAAATAGCAATATTAGAAATTAATGTTTAATTAAAAATTAAAATGTTCTATTTCCCAGCTGTTAATTATTCAGTTCCACTGACAGTCCCCACATGTCGGTGCCGCTGGCTAAGAAGCCAGACAGTAGCCTGAAAATGCAGGCAGCAGGCAGGAGGGCGAGGGAGGCACCGAGACTGAGGTCGGTTCCTGGATGAACCTCCGCATCAAGGAGTCTTAGTCATCAAAACCCACAAACCCCCAAAAAAGAAGTGATGGTGGTAGCCCCCACATGAGCAAAAGCTAGTCTTTGACAATGCCAACTGCCAGAGAGGTCCAAGATCACAAAGATGGGGCTCTAAAAGGAGGAAAAATTACCAGGAAAGAGCTGCTCAGGTGCCTTCCTTCTAAACAGGGCACCCAACTGTGTGATGTCAGCGTGCACAGTTCCACCAGTGCAAGCCAAAATCTTCCCGAAAAATAAAAGGGCCTCCATAACCAAAGCACACGCCTCCCTAGGTTATTGGCAGCTTTTAAATTTTATGCATTTATTTATGGCTACATTGTGGTACCCAAGGGCTAGTTAGAGGAAGTGTTAAAATTCTATGAATCATGTAGCAGGCTAAAAAAAAAATGTGAAATGCGTACGACTCATTGACTGAACTCCTACGCAGCCGCATGTGCCCAGGATCCAGCAAAGAGCTGATGGTGACGTGAACAGGGATGGTGGCTGTGGAGTGGAGAGAAGAGGATGACATGCGAAGGACTTCAGAGGAGGAATTGGCAGAACACACTAATGCATTAGGTTGTAAAGGGGCCAGGGGAAGAGGTCTTGTGGACTCTGGTTTGAGCCATTTACTGAGATGGGAAATGAGGGGAAGAATAAGGGTGGGGTGGCCTGGTGCGGTGGCTCACACCTGTCATCTCAACACTCTGGGTGTTGAGGCAGGAGGCAGGAGGATCACTTGAGCCCAGGAGTTTGGGACCAGCCTGGGCAACATAGTAAGACCCTGTTTCCTAAAAAAAAAAAAAAAAAGTTAGCTGGGCACGGTGGCCTACACCTGCAGTTCCAGCAGCTCAAGAGGCTGAGGTGGGAGGATCACTTGAGCCTGCAGTGAGTGATCATGACACTGCACTCTAGCCTGGGTGACAAAGATAAAGACCCTGTCTCAAAAAACAAAAAAGAATAAGGGTGGGGTAGAATTGAGAAATCTGCTTGGGTCGTGTGAGACACGCAGAGATGTCAGACGTGCAGGCAGACACAAGTCAGGGCTCAGAGGAAACATCTGGCCTAAGGAGAGAGAGGTGAGAGTCATTCTCTCACCAATGGTATCTAATGCCACGAAAATGGATGAGAGCACATTGGGACAATTGTGTACAAATAAAAGAGAAGAGGCTGCTGGACTTACCCCCCAGAAACTCTAATCCCTGATGGCTGGGAAGAGGAAGCTGCCCCTTTCAAGGAGACCGAGAAGGAGAATGGAGAAGTAGGAGAAAAATGAGGATACGGTGTCATGGAAATGAAGAGATCTTGATGTGGAAATATGTGCACAATATATTGTCATGTTTTAGGTAGTTTCTAGAAAAGGATAAATCCTTAGAAAACATATTTTATTTGTTCATGCATTCTTTCCTCCAATCATTCATCTTTGCAATGACTTTGGTGCCCTGAGAAGACTTAAATTTGATGCTGCTTCAAACCAACATTCTTTAAAAATCCGCTCACCATTCATTGGGAGGGGAAGCCATGCATGGCGAAGATGAAGAGAGTGATGGCTGACAGCCATGGTCTGTCCCTCCTCTTTGCCCCCAGTAATTCAGTCCTGCCCTGCAAGTCCCGCTCAGCAAAGCACAAGTGCAACCGTAAAACCGTCCCTCTCTCCTTCGAAGGGCACTGGGTGACCATCGCTGGCTCATCTAGCCTGCCCCTTGGGGAGATCTCATTTCCACATCTAAGGGGCTTATCAAAGCAACAATGCTCCCACCTTCTTACATTCCTAGTAGTGGTTTCGTGTTTCAGAGATGCCTACTCCGTCGTCCAGCTCACAGAACAACAAATGCGAGGCCACAATTCTCATCCTTCCACACGGGTGTGGATCCCCCATCCCAAAACAAGAAGAGAACTTGCCAGAGTCCAAGATACCTTACACTGGAAAAGATGCTATTCTCTCCTAATCCTCCTTCTAACTCTGTGACTGTTCCTGTACCTTTTGAGACCAGCCCCTTAAATGCTGATGTCAGATAGGATTTTGTCCTGTTCCTCTCCCTGGGTGGCCTCATCCAGCAGATCCTGCTGCTGTCTATGCTCTGATGATGTCTCATTGCATACCTCCAGCACATACCTCTGCCAAGCTCATGGGCACCCTGTTACTCTCTGTCCAGATGACCTGTAAGCATCTGAATCCATACACATGCTCATCTCCCCCAACTCCAAGGCCTGCATTTTTCCTCAAGTCCCTTTCCTGGTTACAGTCTCTCAGGCCTCACAGTCACCCTGGACAGCTCCCGTCTCCTCACTCCCCAAACCACATCCTTCCAGTTGGGTGGATCACGCTTCCTTACTAATCCTGGCAAAAACTAGTTTCACATCTACTGCCCTTATGCAACTGTGAACTTCTCAAATATAACTATATTGATTGATTTCTCCTATCTCCTGTGCCTAACACAATGCCTAGCACAGTGCTTTTGACCATAACTCATAGTGAGAAATCCATTTTCCATCACAACCAAATTACAAGCACATACATTTATACAAAACAAAAATTCCACTAAACAATACTTATCCTTACTTCATGTGATATCCTATGATATTCTATTCTATGTCAATTTTTTTAAAAGCTGGTTTTGACCCATTAAGCTAGTTTCTGAACACATTAATGGGTAGTGACTCACAGTTTGGAAAACACTAGGTAGGTAGCACATAAGTTTTGATAAACATTTGTTGTATATTTGCTTAATGAATGAATTCATGGCCCCATGAGGTTTTTTAAAATTATCCTTATTTTATAGATGTGTTAACCTGAACCTCAGAGAGAATTTTCTTGCTCTGAATCCAGATCCCGTGGCTTTCCACAATACTCTGTGGCCTGTAAGACCCCTTCCAGCCCCAATATTTTGTGATTTATCTGCTACCATTGGCCAATTGCTGTCAGAATCACTGTCTTGCTCAATCCATTTGGTTCAAAATATCCAGATCTCAGTTTCTCATCCAAAGTCTATTGTTAAAGGTCTAATATACTAAAATTCTTTCTCCCAAATCAGGAATGTTCTCAATGGCACTATTGCCTCCACCACCTCCTGCTGATGGATTTACTGCACATGGAGCGACGTTTCTTTTCTTACTTTGGATTAAACCAGTCCCATAGCTGAAGCTGTTCTTCGTCATCTTCCTTTCTTTGTTCCTTTTCTCTTCCTTTGTCTTTGTCTATGTCTTCTTCTTCCTCTTCTTGGTAACTGTGGGTCCTAAGTACAAAGGGAAAGCAAGCTGGGTAAAACAAGGAAGGTGATCTCTGGTGGTGGGACCATTGGTGAATGTATCAGAAAAATGTGTTCTGAGGCACATAATGCACACACAAAATTACTGACTGGAGAAAGTCTCCATATACTAGATGTCTATTCATAAAGGCATATTTTGATAAAAAGGTACAGTATTCACCTTTCTTATCACCCTTCCAAGTCAGCACCGTTAGTGATTTAATGACCGAATAGACCTCAGGCTATTTCAGGGGGTGGGGGAAACTTAATAACAGTCTTCCTAAGAACATTTTAGTTTATGATTGTCTTTCTTGCAATCTAAACTTCAGCCCAAGCCTCAGCCCCAAGTTAACTGGAAAAAAACAAAACTTAAATGTCCTAGTCCCACCCACAAAACAGACTCCTGTGTGATTTCAATAAGCAAGAAAGATGAGTGACTGAGAAGGTCATGAACATGAAACCATTTTATGTGGACTCTCTGCAAGCGTTGGGTGGGTGGGCAAACACAGACTGCCGTCCGATTACCCATTGTTAAACCAGCTCGGAAACCACCAACCCTTCTGAGTGCTGCCGTCACCAACTTCAGGGTTTCTAAGAAATGAAAAAGATTGCAAACATTTTTAGAAAATGAGGCAGTCCTCAAACTCTTTTTATGGTAGAGATCATTTAAAACAAAAACAAACTTTAAAACTGCCAATTCATAAAATAGACAGAAGTGAAGCACTGTAGTTGAATGACAGAGGACAGACCTGAAGCTCCCTTGGCTTCCCCCTCCCTTGGGCAGCTGCCAGCCCTCAGCTTATCCTGGAAGCCCAAGCAGGGAGAGTAGGGGAAAAGAGGGTGGGTGGGGGATGGCCGGGGTTAATACATAAACCTGAGTCCTGGATCTGCCACTTACTAGTTGTGTGACTATGATAGGACATTTTCCCTCTCTGAATTTTGACTTTCTTTTCTGAAAAAATGTAGTTAATAAACCTACCATGAAAGTAATTTTAGACTGAATGAACTAGTGTACATAAAAGAGCTCTGTAAGTTGGAAATTACTGTAACAAGTTATAGTCTTAATGAAAAACCAGTGCACATTCCCAAGAATCATCTCTTTTGCTAAACTAGCAGAATTCAGGTTGCTACAAAGGTCAGCCTGAGAAAAATTCAAGTTGCCCACAGGTCAGCAGTAACAGCCTCAGGAAATCTGAGAGTCACTGAACAAGAAGTTCTGGAAACTGTACTTAGAAGTGACGTTAGCCACCCACTTGAGAAAGTTTCCACTCTCTCATTGTGAGAGTCTGTTGAAGCTGGGGCCCTTCTGGAGCAGTGGGAAAGAGGGGGAGGCCAGGAATATGGCGCCCTTCAGTTGGACAAATAAGGTGGTAAGGTAATTCGTGAACAGGCATAATGGTATTAAGAAACCTGTTTTAGCCCATCTACTCTTGGAAGCGTTTGAGAGTTTACCATACATAGGTACAATAAGCAGAAAAACAACACAAGAATAAGGGAACAGAAACACTGATTTAGTCACCCAGGTATATATTTTCACATGATCTGGGTCATCCCAAATGAAGGTTTTACCTTTATTTTCATTTGACAGCTGAGGTATTAGCGGAGTGGGTTTGAGCAAGTTGCCAAGGTTCCATGACATGTGAGCATAAAAGCCAGGATTTAACACCCAGGGGATAGATTATATCAGAAACAAAGGCTGGGGCAAGTACAAGCAGGTAACTACAATACTTTGCTTTCAGCTTTCTGGCTACCAAGTCAACAATAGGAAGATAAAGGTTTTCATGGCTCTCATTTTCTTTTCAAAAAATAATAATTAAAAAAGATAAACACTAGTTTATCAAGAGACTCAAGCTTTTTTCCTGATTCTTATTCTCAGAGCAATTTCTTGCATAGGTCTTTAGACAATATATACGGGGCGGAATAATGGACAGTAGTATATTTCCAGATTCTTTTCATCAGCAAGACAGGAATGCTCCCCAAATGACACCACTTATAGAGATACCCTTGATGAGAACTGAGGGAAAAACGCAAGTCATGGTCTAAATAGACCATGGTCTAAACTGGGGGGCTGGAGGAGTACAGTCCAGATCCCTAGGGATCCACCCCCTTCGCTCCACCTTGGGCCTGAGCACCACCACTGGCTGCCGCGTGAAGGACAGGCTGTAGCGGGTGCAAGAATGGACGTGGGAGACAGCCACTAGGATGCAAAGCACTTACTTTGAGTGATATATCCACAAAAAAGAGCCTTCTGGGCTAAAAGCAAACGAGAAATAAAAACATATCATGTTACTTTTAATTCTGAGAAAGACTATTTTTTAAACCATTATCATTGAGCCCTGGGCTGAGCTGAGAGCCTGGGTTTTAGCTACTTTCAGGTTTCTACTTTCCTTTGAGATATAACCAATGATAGCAGGAGACTGGCAATTTCCACTTGCAGTAACTTCAGGATATCAAGGAGATGGGAGTCTCTGGAGGATCTCAAATTGTGGTTTTTTAAAAAAGAAAACAGCTCTCCATTGCCCAGGGGTGGCATCACTGAGGGAGAGAGGCTCCATAGATGGGTCCTCTTTTGCCACCTACTCAGGTGCCTGGTGATGAAGAAGGCCCTGGAGGGTGGAAACACCATGGTCCAGCCATCCCTTACCCAGGATTTATCTTCCCCCCCAAAATAAAGCCTCAATTGCAGAGCCTAACACCACGCCCAGCTCACAGCCTTCTACAGAGCAGAAGGCATTTCTTTAACGAAAGCAGTGAGACTGCCTCAAAGCACCTACAAGTGCTACAGCCCAGCACTCAGAACCCCGCCTGGCACTCAGGGCACAAATTTGTAGCTTCAGGTTTACCAACTTGTCCTATCTCTTTAACAACCTCTGCTTCTTACTCGCCTACTCTCCTCTCCTAGAATCCTTCACCATTGCAATGGCCACAGCAATATCCACACTGCAGTGGCATTTTAACACATATTCATCCTTCAAGGCACAGCTCAAATGCCACCTTTTCTGTCCCTTCCTTGGTACAATTCTAGCACAGTGCCTGGCATAGTAGGATGCTCAATAAATATTTGTGAATGAATGCAAAAAATGGATTCTCCTCCAAGCCAAACATAGTCTTTGCCTCCTTGAACTCTCCCAGCCCTCTTCTCTGCCTCTGATACCCTTCATCTACTTCGCATCATTGGTTATTTATACACACATCCTATGCCCCAGCTAGATCATAGCACCTTGAGGGGAGGAGTTCTATTTGGCTCACGTTGTATCCCTTACAACACTCAGCTCAAGAAGGAGCCCAGGACAATGATGCAGAAGATCTGAGTTCTAATTAGAATGCAGACATAAATTCACTATTAAGTCACATCACCTATTTGGTCTCCATTTTGTCACTTAAAAAATGGTAGCCATCAACTAAACAAAAGGTTGTGTAGTGGGTCAGAGAATGAGCTGCAGTCAGATAGCCAGGCACCAAAATCTTCCTGAAAATGTGACCTTGAACATTAATGTTTAACATTTCTGAGACTCAGTGTTCTCATCTAGAAACTTGGAATAATACCCACTTTGCAGGGCTATCATAAGAACTGGAGGTGATGCATAGCATGGGTCCTGGCACATGCAAACACTTAATAACTAGTAGCTGCCATCATCATAATCACCATTATTATTTATTATAACTTTCAAGATTTCTTCTAGCTCTAACATTCTAATATTTTTTTTAATCTAGCCTCAAATCAAATGCTGTCCTGGATGGCATTCTTTCAGGGTGCTTTACTGACAATGGTTCTATTTACTAATTAGTTGATGTGTTTGATTTAGTTATTTCTCAATCCTTTTTAGCTCAGTGCTGCCCACCTGTCTAAGGTTAGTATCCTCAGCTCACCTCAAGCCATCATATGGCCAATTCATAAAGTGGCAAAAGGCTCCCTTTGAAGCCTCTTGCAGACGTTCAAGTGGATTCCGCACATCAGAGAATAATGTGGCCAGAGTCTGGGTGCCAGACTATGGCCCTGCAGAGCAGCCAGAACCTGCTCTGGCCACTGTGTGGAGAAAGTATGCCCAGCGCTGAAAAATAACCCTCTTTCTGAGGGCCAGTGCCAACATGCACATTTGAGCCTTTGGCTCTCATATTTTAATTTTGTGAACCACCCAAACTATGGAAGTACAGCTCTGGCTAAAATTCAGAACACCAAAGTTATCCAGTCAAGTGTTCAGACTCAGCCTGAAGGTTATCCAAACAAGCTTTCTGACTCTAGGCAGGAACCGCAAAGGGCACTTGTTCTTCTGTTGGACTTTTCCAACTGCTAGAGCTCTTCCTTCTATTTGCCAAAATCCCCTGCCCTGTTTTGTCCTCTGGAGCAAATGATGATGATGACTCTGATGGAGTGAATGTTTGTATCCCTCCAAAATTCATATGTTGAAGCCCTGCCCCCAATGTGATGGTATTTGGAGGTGGAGCCTTTGGGAGGTAATTAGGTTTAGATGAGATCATGAGGGTGGGATGCCCATAATGGAATTGGTGTCCCCTAAGAAGAGGAGGAGATCATGTAGCTCACTCTCTCTCCATCATGTGTGGATACAGGGAGGAGGTGGCCATCTGCCAGCCAGGAAGAGCCTTTACTGGGGAACTGAATTGGCCGGCACCTTGATCTTGGACTCCCTAGCCTCAGAACTGTGAGAAATAAATTCCTGTTGTTTAAGCCACCTAGCTTGTGGTATTTTGTTATAGCAGCCTGAGCTGATTAAGATGACAATGATCAATGATGATGATGACAGTTAACATTTATTGAGTGCTTATTGAGTCCACTGCCCCAAGTACTTTATACACAAGAACTTATTTAATCCTCCCAACAACTCTGTGAGGCAGGCACTATTACTATCCCCATTTTTAAAGAGAGGGAAACTGAAGAACAGAGTGGCTGGGTAACTTGCCCAAGGCCACAGAGGAGGTAAGTGGCAGCCCAGCTCTAGAGTCTGGCCAGGGTACTTCCTCAGCCCTCAAGTGCCTAAGGAAGCCCCAGGGTCCCTCCACCCAACTCTGAGTCATCTCTTGTTTGGACTAAATACCCTCAGTTTCCTTAATTCAAAAGACCTGGTTTCTAGACCCTTTTTAATTTGGTCACACTCTAGCTTGTCATGTTTTTCTTAAAATGAATGCTCACAAGGAAACAAGAACATTCCAGAAGTGTTTAGATCTGGCTCCTGTGTTCTGGAGATTCCTTCTGCTATTGATGTACCTAAATGTGCAGTTCCTTTTTTAGTAGCCAAGACAGTCCTGCTGGCTTATCAAATTTTAGAATTCAAAAATTGAAAGAGACATTCAAATGTTAACCCAGAACCCCACCCTGAACTTGGGGGCCACTGAAAGCACTTCACCATGAAAATATTAATGGTGCTGAGACAGCTCTGTACAATGCAATTGTACAGTAGACTTTCTGAACCTGAAAGCTGAGCTTTTCCAGTGTCTCTTGAGTCAAAGGCATCCTACATTTCCGTAACTGCTTGTGGATACTTCTTCCTGTCAGAGCCTCTCCAGCTGAAATCTCCAAGGCATTGGAGTTTCAAAAAGCACAGAGGCAGCTCATATATTTGGGATGAATCCACAGATGAATTTGAACACTCAGAAATCTTTAATTCATTTTGCTTTCCAGAGTTAAAAAAAATAACACCCAAAAGTTTTAGCCAGGCACAAATGAATCACCAGCAACTCAGTGCGTACTTTGTAGCAAAAGTCAACAACTTGAATTGCTCCCTTAAACTCTACAAATATTTTAGGATTGCAAAATTTTGGGTGGATTTCTCATGGAATTCCAGTCTGAAATTTCTTAAAGTAATTTCCATGTCTGATTATACAAATTATTTAAAACTACATTTTGGGCTTAATTTGGCCTCACTCTGTCTGCATCTAGCCTACCAGTACAAAAACCATGATATTAGGAACGTGGCAGGAAGGAAGATAATTAATTAGCCAAAAGTTATTTGGGAGATCTAATGATTTTAAAGATAGTCTAGGGCTCAGGGATTGGGAAGGGTGGAATCCCTTATTTACGGTTCGAGTTAATCCTAATTTTAACTCAGCCTGGTGACTTGGCTGATACTAGTAGAACAGGGTCAAAGCAGTACTTTCATCAACATCATTTCATCATGTTTCATAATTACCTATTGATATATTCCCAAAACACGACAATCACAGTTGAGACAACCAGCATTGACAGAATTACTTTTCCTTTGACATTCATTATTTTCTCCTAGGAAAAAAGAAAAGAGGAAAAAGTAGATTAAATAAATGAAATCCAGAGCAAGATAGGGTCTTAAAGAAATACTTCTACCCACATTCTCTCTAAACGGATACATTTAGGAATATTTAACTAGAGCTGAGGAACGTGTTCTACCTTAGATTGCATAGGCCTACAATGGCAAGTCAGACCGATTCAGTTAACGGAGGAGGCTGCCTGTGTTGGGAAGGATGCTGGGCCACGCTGGGGCTCAGAGGGAAAGGGTCCAGATCCACCATGGATGTAGGAGGGTTAGCGAGTACCTGTAAATGGTTCCCAGGGACTCCAGTTGCCTCCTGAGTCAGATCACCCCACCTTTTGGCACATGGCTGTGGGGTGCCACTCTGTTCCCTGGCTCCATGTCCTTGGTATGCTAACTACACATCCCCTGCTCAGGGGGAAAGATGACCCTGGGTTTACAATCTAGGCCTCACCTACTTCCCAGCTCCACCCAGTTTAACCTCACCACACAAGCAAGCAAACAATTAGTGCACAGCAAGTGCACAGATATTTCTTGATGGCTGCATGAAACAGTGACTGAAAGGGAAGGGTTGCTGTATGCAGAATTACAGGCTGGGAAGTACTTTAATGCGGCGGGCAGAGAAGGCTCTCTGTACAGGTAAAATTAAAGTCAAGTCCCAAGGGATGAAGACGGGATGGAAAAGGATGAAAAACACCATGAGAAGGGACGGGAGTATTTCAGGAACAGCATTTATAACAGGATGACAGGAGAAAAAGTTCATATTTAAAAAACAAGAAAATGTGAAGAAGAAGAAAACACTGAAGTTCTCTCACCTCAGGCTGGCTGGATCACAGGAGGGGTGGTGGTAGACAGTAGGCTAGTGGGCAGGGGCAGACAGAACGACAAAAGGCACAGAAGAGAAGAGGAGGAGCCACAAGAGCCTCAGAAGCTGGGGGATAAGCGGACCCAACTTCATTCAGAGACACCTGTCTGCATGCCAGGGTGTGGGAGGATAAGAGCTCAACAGCAGAGTGGGGAGGCCAGTCAGCAGAATACTCTGATGGCCAAAAGAGTAGGTGGCTGTATTATATGTGTTGTGTATGTATATATATATATTATACATATATATATACACACACTTTTTTTTGAGACAGGGTCTTGCTTCATTGCCCAAGGTAGAATGCAGTGGCATCATCATAGCTCACTGCAACCTCAAACTCCTGGGCTCAAGCGATCCTTCTGCCTTAGCCTCCCGAGTAGCTGGGACTACAGGTGCACACCATCACGCCCAGCCTGTATATATATATATTTTTTTATTAGGCTATATATTATGATGTTTTGACATCTTTAAAAACTTTTCTGGCTGGGGAGAGACCATCCCTCCTAGGGCTAGCCAGTTCTTAGAGATAGCAAGGGCTCAGCTAGTAGTATGTCTTTGATATACAAACAAACCAATCCAGAGCCGTACCTCCTCTGCCCGGCCCATACACCCCAGGAGGCAATATGACTCAGCCTTAATCATACCATCAGGACAAGTACCAGACAACTAAGGACCACCCCTATAGCTTAAAGCCGGCCTGCTGAAATTATTCACACTAGCCAATCCTAAACAATTTGCCCTGCCCTGCCGTTCCCGTGGAAGTCCCAGTAAGGGCTCTGGCCTCAAGCTTCCCTTTGCTCCTTTTTCCTGACCACCCTGGTATTTTGCCCACGTGGCCCTGAGTGGTGTGCTGCACCTCCTGCCTTCAGGACCTGTAAGTATAATACATTGTTTTTTCCTGAGCCTTTCCTGTGTCTCCTCTTGTGGTCATACCTGACTGGTCATCACACAAAAGAACAGGGATGGAGAGTGGTAGCTTAACTCACAATATACTTTGGAAAGAGAATCGATAGGATTTGGCTGGTAATTTAGACATCAGGGATGAGGGAGAGGGAAGAAGAGAGGTTTCTGCCTGAGCAGCCAGGTGGACGATGGTGGCATTTCCTGAGATGGGCCAGATGGGCTGGAGGAGGAACAGGTGTAGGGGATAAGAATCGTGAGTTCCCACTTGGACGTGTCCGTAAACTCCTAAATGGAGATGACTAGTGGGCAAGTGGACATTTAAGTCTGGAGTTCAACAGAGAGATATGGGCTGGACTTGCAACAGGAGGGGTCGTCCACATGTGGAAGGTGTTTAATGTGAAGGGAATGAATGAGGTTACTAGGGAAACAATGTAGAGAGAGAAAAAGGAAAGGCGGCGGCCCTGGGCTTGAGCCTGAAAATGCCGACATTAAGAGGCAGCAGAGAGGAGGAAATGAGAGGGAGAGGCCCAGGAGGGGGAGGAAAACCCAGAGTGGAACATCCGGAAGCTAAGAGGAGACGGTGGCCATGCACGCATCAAATGCCATTGCCTTTGCAAAGCTACATCCCACCCCCACGCAACCACCAGCTCAGTCCCCCTTCTCTCCTCAGGCTCGTCCATCACTGTTCATATCGCCACACGTGTGGATTTCGGGGACGGCTCACACAGTGGCATTCCATATGGCTCTGTCTCCTGTACCGGCCCGTCTGTGAGCTTCCCCAAGGCAGGAGGTATGTCTTCTTATTCAACCCCAAATCCCCAGCGCCTCACACAGAGCAGACGAGCCCTCAATAAATGTTTGGTGAATGAAATAAAATGACATTGACACCGAAATCTGTCCCTTCTAGGGACAGGTGATTTTACAATTCTTTTCAGAGAGATTTCCTAGACGATTCCAGTCTCAGATCTCATGTGCTACGACACCTTTATTATTAAATTCAGCTAAAGAAGAGAAAGAACAGGATTTTCGGCTATGACACTATTTCTGCTTGCTTAGAAAGTAAGCTTGTTTGGAAATGGAAAAGCCAGGGCTGAACTCAATGTCATAACCCAACCTCCAGCTTTCCCTACAACTCTGATGGGGAGTATACCAGAGACCCCTAAGAAGATGGACCTGCTGGGGCACAGGTAAGCCTCAGTGTCAGGCTTCTTCCCTAAACCACGTGAGCTGGCACATACAGCCCAGGGTCCACGGCAAAGTCAAAAACTGCAGATGGCTGCAGGCAGCTCAGGCACACTGCTGAAAAGCATTACTAGAAGTCTGCCTCAATGGCACTAGCGTTGAGTGCTTGAAAAAGTCCAGGATTTGGGTGCCAACAGATCTCAGTCTGAGGCTGTGGCCACCTCTCTGTGCTGATGTCTTCACTCCCAGAGAAGTGTGGGTAGTGGTGAGCCACGGGCTTTGGAGTGAGGTGGGAGATTCCAGTCTCAACTTTGACACACGAATCTGGGTAACCCTGGGCAGTGGCCCTCGTCTATAACTCCAAAGAGCTCTGAAAAACAAACACCTTTTTTTGTTTTTAGAGACAGGGTCTCTAAAACCTGGTCTGTCGCCCAGGCTGGAGTGTAGTGGTACAATCATAGCTTACTATAACCATGAACTCCTGAGCTCAAACGATCCTCCCACCTTGGCCTCCCAAAGCGCTGGGATTATAGGCATGAGCCACCACACCTGGTCTCCAAACACGTTTTTGTTAATTGGCATCATGGCCCCAACTGACATGAGGCCATTTATATTTATAATCTTTAGCCCACTGAGTGAGACTGTTTCTTTGCATAAATATTGATGTATTTTATTAGGGGGTACTGCTGTACTGGGGATGCTATGTAATATATGATATATAATATAATCCACATCCAAAAAATTCTGACCCCAGAGTTTCAGATAAGGGATTGTGGACCTCTACTGGATCACATTAAATTGATTACCTCATCTTTAAAATGGGAATAGAAATAGTGATGATTACAAGAGATGAAATACTTAGCGCTGTGTCCGGCATAGTATAAATGCTCAAAAAAAAAAAATACTGCTAGTTCTTATTACTGGTATCCATAAAATGGGCTGTTGGGAGGATAGCACAGTGCTGGTACTTAGCAAGTTCTCAAAACAGATTTGAAGGGATTTGGAATATAAGAACATGTTATACAATGAAGTGCAAATAAATGCAAATGAGGGACTCTAAGGGTTTACCCATCTGTTCTGTGCCACAGCCTGATTAAGAGCTCCTCCAAAGTGGGATGTGACTTTGATTTTCTTTGATCAAGCCCCAGGCGCTGCTACAACCCCTGTGTATGCTGAGGAGACAACAGTGAGGCTGGCTGGCTGGCTGTGTGTCCCAAGCTTTACCAGCCCTGCAAATGCAAATTGTAGAATGGAAAACTCTCATGACACTTAAGTCAGGGAGAGCCCAAATCAGACACACTTCCTAATCCCCTCCCCGAATATGCAGGTGTTTGATTTTTTTATTTTTAATTTCAGAAATAAGTGTCAGATTTGTTCACATGTAGGTTTATAAGGGAAAAAAAATAAGAAACAAGTGTCAGAGGCAACTCTTGAAGACCATTTCTTTCTGGACTTCATAGATGGCATGCATCTGCTTGCATTTTTGCTACAGTCACTCTTGTTTGAGACTTGCGATTGGAAGCTGTCCGAATGAGCCAATTTTGCGTCTTTTAGCAAAGCACTAGAAACGGGTGGAGACATGCTTCCTGGAATCTGGAATCCAAGTCTCCAGGGAAGGAAGAGTTGGCAGGATGGCCAACGGGTCTTTTAAAACATTTTTATTTTTCTCTCTGGACAAAAAATGAGGCATTTGGCAGTCAATGTGGTCTAAAAGTCCTTCTCTTATGTGTTTGTCTCAGAATTTTCAAAACTCTGTAATTCGGAAGATGGGTGGTTGACAGTCTTACCCACCAGTAAGAAATGTGGGTTTCTTTCTAAATTCCCCCTTCAAGGAGTAGAGCCCAGAATTAGGACCTGCCAAGTATTAACACCCTGTCTCAAGTGGGAGAGGGGAACCCTGACATCCCCTGGGCCCCACCCCTCAGAGGACTGGGTGAACTCAGCCAGCCCCAGTTCCACAGCCTGTGATGGTCCGGAGCCCCCCCCCCCGCCCCGCCATCTCTCAGGCCCTCTCCCTGAACCCATCCTATGGCCCCACGTGGGCTGCTCCCAGGCCACCCCCAGAACTCAGTTAGCAAGAACTCATCCCCTGCACTGCTTCCCAAATAAAACCACTCACACCCTGCACTCCTGGAACATGTGCAGATTGCACTAAACATGCAGAGGCATTTTGACAGGCAGGGTCATGCTGTAAAGCCTATCGTTTCTCCACCTTCCTCTCCACCCTTACCCTCCTCCTCTTCTGTTTCTATTTCCCTGGAGTGTCAGACACATTCTTCCATATGGCCCATAAATTATTTCTTCCCTACCCACCTCCAATTCATCTCACACAAAACAACTCACACCCCCTCAGAGAATCTCCTGATTCCACCCCAGCTGGTCAAAGTCAAGGTATTCCTTCCAAACAGAATTCCTCTCCAAAGGGAATTCTAGTGGACTCTGTTTTCTCCATTTCACGCCAGGGGAAAAGGTGAACCTCTGAGCTGAATAGCCATGTATTCAGAGGCTGTGGAAAAGCCATTATCTCAGAGAGCAGCAATCAGGCATGGGGAAAGCAGTGGCAGAGGAAACCAAACCTTCCTGCTGGCTTCCACCTCCCCACTGGCTAAAGAGTTCTCTCTGCCTGAGATTCCTCCACCATGCCCGCAGAACCCATCCCCTGCTCCCCACACTTGAGCATTCATCACTTTTGGGCTAGTAAGATGGGTCCAGATTGGCACAAGCCCTGGCACCCTGAGTGTTTTGGGGTGAACAACTGAGTAAGGAGAGTCCTGAGGAGCCCCAATCATGCTCTGCCACAGATTCATCAACAAACATGGAACTAGGCTACTGCACAATAGATTCTTTTTGGAACCAGAGATACTTCAGTGAACAAGACCACCACAGAACTTCCAATCCAATGGGAGTCAAGAGACTCAACAGGATATCTAATGTCAGGTAGGTACAAGTGTTGCAAAGGGAAACAAAGAAGGTAAGGGGACAGGGGAAGGTGTAGGAACTAACTGGGTGTTAATGACCTTGGACAAGACTCCAGTCTTTAGTCCTCCATAGCCTTGATTATAAACAAGAGTGTCTAGATCCAGCATTCCAGGTAAAAATTAGGATAGTGCTAAGGACTCTTAAATCAGCAGAGTTATAGATGTATACCTTAGGCAAGTTAACTCTCTGAGCCTCTATTTACATATACTAAATGGAGATTCAAACACCCTCCTTACAGGGTTCTTGAAAGGACAAAAGTAGACCATGTCTATGAAACACATTGTGCCCGACAGTCAGTAAATGCTCCACAAATGGCAGCTATAATAATGATGATTTTTTTAATGGGAGAGATTTGGAAACACATGGTTTAGAGCTTGGTCCTGAAAGCAGAGATGTGAATTCATCTGAGAGAGGAACCTCCATCCTCTATGGCAGCACCTCACAGAACGGTCATGGGCAAGCCCACACCCCACAGCATGTTGTGATAAAGTCAGCTCCACTCTGCTCTACCCTCTGGAAAAAGCCTGGCTGCGCAGCCCTGACCAGCCAAGCTGCTGCTCCCATTTGCCCCTGAGACCCAGCGCTAATGCTGGGCAGGGAAAGGGGCAGACAGAGGCTCGGCCTTATTGCAGCCTTGGGGTCAGCCCCAGAGCTGTCACAGAGCCAGCGTTCTAAACTAGGGTCACAAATTTCTCCAGCCTCCTTGTCCATGAAATAAATCCTCTGGCCCTAACTTTCCCCAACAGCCTTTCCGGACTGACCCAGGATGTGGATGAGAAATCTACCTGCAGGACTGGAAACCACATTTTTCAAGAGGGTGGTTGACTTAGCCACATGGAGCTCATCCTTCTGCAGTTCCCCACATGGATTCCTTGATGTGATGATCAAATGATAGGATTTACCAATCAACGTGCATGGAGTGCAGAGGCTGACTTACCAGGAGCTGATGAAACTTAGGTGTCAGGGTCTCCACTTACACAGGCCCCCTTGCAAGACTCACCTGATTTCCCTTTGGGGTGGGGGTAGAGAATGTTGCCTCTGCCTGGGGAAATCCCTCTCTAGCCCTGCTACCTGTCCGGGGGCTGCAGGCTGTGCTGGGAGCTGACCCCTCTGCCTGCACACCCACCTAGGTCCCAGGAACAACCTGTCCCCAGGTGGACCCTGTTGAGCACCCTCCCCTTTTGACTCCAAGGAGAAGATGAACTACTTGTTGCTCTGCTCCCTGCTCAGGGGTCACTATGATCTGGGTCTCACAACCACCTCGTGCCCCCACCCTCCACCCCATCCAGCACCCAGTCCCAGCTGCCCCACTGTGCCTGGCAAGGATCACAGGGCTGAGTTCTCTGGTGATCTGGCTGGAGCTACCTGAGCGAGAAACTGTCAGAAGACTTACAGATGTGGCTTCACCAATAACAGGCTGTGAAGCCGAAAGAAACTATTCTAAATGCTCAATAATAAAAAGCAACCATTGATTAACCATGCTAGAGGCAAAACTGATTTATCTCTCTTTTGTCTCTATTGAAAATGATACTGAAAAACTGCTGTCAGATAAGGTGGCAGAGAGTATGCAACAAAAATAGGACAGGTGCATCAGGCAGCTAAGTAATACTAATCATTTTTGTATTATTTTTACATCATTGTATTATGCTGTTTTTTGGATTTTGTCATATTTGGAGTATCCGTCAGTCTTTGTTACTTGTTGTGATATCTCTTCTCATATTCTAAGTATTCCCTTCCATATCTAATACTGTATTTGCATTCTTTTTCTTAAAGAGGGCCTCCCTGATTGAATCAGCTTCAAGCTCTGCAATGCTTGGATCCTGCTGGACTGAGCCAGGCCAGGCCCTGGGCTAAACCCTTTTGCAGCAGTCTATCAGTTAAGCCTCACCACAACCCTGTAAAGTTACTCTATTATAATCCCCATTTTACAGATATGAAAACAGAGGCTCAGAAAGGTTAAGTAACTTGCCCAGTGTCACACAGCATAAAGTGGTGGAGCTAAGATTCAGATCCAGGGAGTCTGCCTCTGGTACCCTCTCTTTTTAACCATTCTGTTGCTTTAAGAAACATGAAGGCTCATGCACAGGCTAACCACTGCACAGGCTAGATTTTCCTTGGACCAGCTGGTGAGCATTGGCTCAACTCTTTCCAGGTGCCTCCTGTGTGCCTGGTATGGGGTGTCCTCAACTCACATCATCTTGTTTATTTCTCACTAACGGTCAGTGCAGTGGCCTTAGATTGGCTTTTTAGCTGAGAAAACTGAGCTTTACCAAAGAGGAGTAGCTTGCCTGAGATCACGGGGTGCACCCAGAGTGGTGGTGCCAGATTTTAAATGTAGACCCTCTGCCTCCCAGGCCCAGCCCTTGGCACTGGGATGGTGCTGGGAGTAAGGAGGGAGAGTGTCTTGTCCCGAAACCTCTCTAGACTGGTGGGCGTCACAGGGAAATGCTCCCCACAGGAAGAAACATGGTAGGATTCATGGGGGGGAAAGTGCATGGAAAGCTGTCTCCAGTTATGTTTTTCATTATAAGGGTCAGAGTAAACACAGATGCAGGAAAATAGCAGACAGGTCTCAGACTAAATAGACGGCAAACTGTCTCTCCAGCCATCACAAATGGGACGGCCTGTTCCCTGAGGCACAACTTATAGTACCTTTTCCTGAATCCCCTCTCCGGAAATCTAAAGCCTGCATCCAGCCAGCTTTTCCTTGCTGCCTGGCTCAGAAATCACTATACAAGGGCTTTCCCAAGGGAATCAAAGTAAGCTAAATGGTAGACACTGCACCGTCCTCACAGGGCTCTGCATCCACCCACAACTTCACCCAGGGCCCCAAGACTCAGCCCCTGCCCCTGCATTATCACCTTAAATCCTTCAGAGAAAACTCTCGGCCCCAGCCGCTGCCGCAGCCCTGTGAGGTCCTGCCAAGGGGAGCAAAACAAAGCAGAACTTAACTTACAGCGATGTCCCTGAGCCAGCATCCTGCCAGCTCCTGCTTCCAGATCCACTGCCTGGGAGAGAAGGACTTTGTCCTCTTCCAGAACTACTGAGGGGACCAGCAAGAGGTTGGGGGGGAGTAAGGATCTTCCCCTGGGGAGATTGACGCGGCAGCCTGCTGAGTTTTCCCAGTGACCCCGCCACAGCTGAGGCAAATCATTTCAACATGTCACATACCTCATTGTCTGCTTCGTTCACCCCAGAGTAAAAGGCAAAACAACAAAGTTCTATTGAGCTCCCTTCTGCAGGAGGAGGCCGGGCTTGGAGGAAGAGAAGGTGCTGCGTTCCAACTCCTGTCAAAAGAATAAACAGCTGTTTCAGGAAGAGGGGGGTAGACAGGTCCCGCAGCAGCCAGGGGCTTTGTTCCTTGCAGGCCCTGGGAAATGGGCTGCTCATCAGGGCTGTTGACTCAGAGCTACGTGCCAAGGCAGAAATGTTCCTCGCTGGGCCCACAGACAGCCCGGCCTCCTTGCCAAGTGAAACCACTGTCCACACTGGACCTGGTGATGGAGGAGGAAGGGCCACCACCCACCCTTGAGAGGGACACACAGGTTGCCCATGTCACCCACCGCTGGGCAAAAAGGGGAACTGTTCTGGACCCAAACAACCTCAAGTGGCTGTTCCTAGGAGAATAGGAGAATTCTATGTGGAGAATAAAAAACACACACACACACACACACACAAGATGGGGGTAGGTAAAGGGCTCTTGAAAGTCCTCGAGACTCTTGTGGAAACTCTACTTAAATGTTCCTCAAAGTTAAGCCCTTCCTCTGTCTATATCCTTTAGGCTTCGGAAGTTGCTCTGTTTTGTTTGAACATTGTATTTTTATAGAATGTTATGAGATCTCCCACATCGCAAACCACACTACAAGAACTTTAAAAGGTCAGTGAGGCTCAACCCTACTCTTTGGCTGAATAATGCTTAACCCTTCCCACGCCCATGTCCTGCTCCCAAAATAGAATTATCCAGCCAGAAGGGACCTTAGGGCAGCGGATTTTCAAATGTCAAAACACCTAAAACTTTTTCAAAAAGCAAATGAAGTCATTCTCAGAACCCCCACCACATAAAACAGAGGACACACAATGCTTTGGCTGAAGTGAGGAAACAATGCTCTAAGCCCCCACCTCACCCTCCCAAGTGGCTGAGACACCCCCAGGGAGTACAGCCTAGAAACCCCAGACTAAGGAGAGGGGACCAACCCTGAGCAGGAAGGAATCAAGGACTGGCCCCCGGGTCGAGGCCTAATCCAGCCTCTTCCTCCTGTTCCCCAGAAGGAAATGTCACAGCTTCCTCCTCTTGAGGGCATGAGTTAGTTGGCCACAACATTTACAGTCTGGAAGTTCTTCCTAACACCTTTCTTAAGTCCTTTCTGCTGGGATCTACTCAAGCTGAACAAATGCATACCTTATGACCCTCTGTCATTCTGCTCCCAGTTCTATACCCCAAAGAATATGTATGTCTACCAAGAGAGGTGCACTAGAACGTTCATAGCACACCCCCAACCAGACACTGTCCCAAGGCCCATCAGAACAGGTGAGTTGTCGCCTAGTCCCACAGTGCAATTCTATCTACAGCAATGAGAATGAAGGAGCTGCAGCTACTCATGTCAAGAAGGACGAATCTCACATACGTAGCACTGAGCAAAAGAAAACGTGGCATAAAAGAATACACCCTGGATGATCCCATTTATTTAGTTTAAAAATAGGCAAAACTAACTTGTGGTGGTAGAAGTCAGGATGGTGGCTTCCCTGGGAGTGGGGACAGTGAAGGAGCGCAGGGCAGTTCCTCGGAGGCTGGTCATGTTCTGTTTCTTGAGCAGGGTAGTAGTTACGCAAGTGTGTCCACTTTTTGAATATGCATCACAAATGTGCCTTTTCTATATGTATGTTAACAACAAAAAAATAACAGAAACCTTCCTGCTGGAAGCTGCGCTCCCTCAGGCACTCTATCTTCCCCCACCAGGGCCACAGGACCACGCCAGGCCCTGCCTTTTCCTTCATGTGGGTTCTCCTCCCCAGTCCCAGGCACCATGAAGCACCTCAGGAGGGGCTCCAGGATGATCTTTTGCATTAAACTATCCAGAAATCTAGACCTATGGTCAATGGGGAAGGAAAAGAAAACAGAGTTTGAAACCTGAAGAGCTAGGCTAAGATAAACTGGTCCTCTGGAGGAGCAAGCACCAATCACGGGTCACACTGGCCTCCCACTTTACAGTTTACAAAGCAGCCTCTCTCCTTTATCTCGGTGGAGCCTCATGATCAACCCACGGAGTGGTTGGGAAGGGCCCTTCACCATTTTCACAGATGAACATAGAGAGGCTGAGAGTCTCAGTGACTTGTTCAAGGTCACTTTCTCTGGCGGGTCCACTGCTGCTCTTCCTACCTAGGTGCCTCCAGGGAACCCACTAGAGATCAGCAGAAGAATAAGGCCCCAAGCTGGTTAACCACAGCTTGACAGTGTGTGCACACCCGAAAGGCAGATGATTCAACTTCTAGAGAATTCAAGCACGATGATCTTCCTTCTTCCCTGACACACATTCACTCTCTAACTCTCAAAACAAAGGAGCACACGTTTGTGGTCATTCTTTTTTTTTTTTTTTTTTTTTTTATTTATTTTTTTTTAATTTCAGAATATCATGGGGGTACAACACTTTGGCCATATTGAGAGGCAAGAGAACCGTTGCAAACGAGCCTCGGGCTTCAGAGACTTGCTGATCAAAGCTGTCCAGAGGCTGCCCGATAAGAGCTTGGCACAGCGCCTGGCCCGGAGTTGACTAACCTCATCATTCCAGCCCTGACAGCGCATGGATCTGTCAGATAGCAGCCAGCATTCAGGACTTGTCCATCCGAGTCAGAGACTTATAAGGCCTCAGTGTTGTGGTAGAGGTGGCTGCAGCCCAAGTGTAGGGAGCTGTGGCTTCATGTCCCGCATCACCTCCTGCTGGGAAACATGAAGGTCAAGATCCCCACCCTGAGCCAGGCACAGTGGCACGGGCCTGTAGTCCCAGCTGCTCAGGAGGCTGAGGCAGGAGGATTTCTTGAGCCCAACAGTTTGAATCCAACCTGGGCAATATAGTGAGACCCCATCTCTAAAAAAACAAACCAAAAAAACCCACAAAAGATCCTCACCCTGCTTACCTCTGTGCAGGTGTGAGGATTAAGTGTTCTTGGCAAAGAACACTACAGACATGAAGTTTGCAGATTGTCATTATTTGTTTAATCCTAAACATGTTTAGGGCAGTCGCAAAAGACATGCTTGCCAATGCTTGCAAGTAAGAGCAGTTTGGTTGGTTTCCTGCTCTGTGTAATGGGAGTAGTTATAACCCTCACCTCTCAGGGTGGTGGAGGGGCTGCAGAGCACGGTGGTTATGAGCATAGACTCTGGGGCCCAGCTGCCTGGGTACGAGTCCTGGCTCTGCCCCTTATGCTGTGCAATTCTGGGCAACTGACTGAACTTCTGTGTGCCTCCGTTTCCACATCTGTAAAATGGGAACAATAACACTTGCATGGTAGCTGGCACATGGTAAGTACTATATACACAATACTCATTACTGCAAGAATTAAAGGAGATGCTCCCTGAAAGGCCTTAGCATAGTGTCTCAATAATTGTTAGCCTCCGATGTTCATTGACCCCAATGTTCGCATTCACTCAATTGTACATTTGTGTATCAAATATACAGTTTGACCATATCAGTCCTGGAGGAGTGGGAGGCGAGGAAGACAGGGAGGTTTCTAGCATGATGTTTCCACAACCACTAAGAATTGCCGCAGACCCGTGCATACCAGCTGGAATGATCTTGAAGGCTTATCCGATAAATGACTGTGGTCAGGAGAGTTTGCACCTGTGTGTCTGCCCCCTTGGAGGGCTAGAAAAATGGAGTCATTATGACTCTTTCTAAGCAACACATAGCAAACCATCTTGAGATCTGCCTCTGTCCCACCGAACTCCAGGGAAGACCATACCAAAGCCATGCCAGAAAGCTGCCTCTGCATCGGCTAGCTTCCACCCCAAGCCTCGGCCACCCTCCCTCACACAAGGACGTCCCTCCCTGGGGCTTAGACTCTTCTAGACAAGGAAGAAGCTCTGTAGGTTAGACTCTTTCTAGACCAGGAAGAAGCTGGGTTTGCTGATATCTCAGGAGGTATAAGGAGTTCCCGGCAAGGCGCAAGGCCCCAGGCACAGTTGGGTGGAGGATTTTCCAACCAAGGAACATCTGCTCTCCTCCTTCCCTCCCTGGGCTCCTCCCACCACTTCCTCAGGCTGATGACCCCAGATGGCGGTGAGAAAGAAGCACCTGGCTTCTCTGATGACAATCTGATCTAGAGGACCTCACCCCTCCCCTGGGCTCAGAGAGGCTTGAGAAGCCATGTAGGCCAGCCCCCTGCCTCAGAGCAGAGCTGCCTCTTAAACTGGGGAGAAGCTCAGTTTCCTCAGGGTCACACTCATGCCCTGTTTAGAGCCTACTGCTGGCTACAGAGCCCCATTTGACTTTCGTACAACCCTAGAAGGTAAGTCGGGCAAAGATTATTGTCCCAAATTATGGGAAAGAAACTGAAGATCAGGTAAGAATCTTACAGAGTTGTATGATTTGAGTCACCCACCCTGGAATGGCAGACAAGTGTGGGGTCTTGCCACGACCCCATCTCACTTTAACCTCTTCTACCCCTGGTGGTGGAGAAGCCAGACCGAGCCAGGATGCAATGGGCGTGGTAGGTACATTGTACCTTGTAGGTACAAGGCAGGGGCTGTGAAGGTCACTAGGACACAAACACTATCCCAGCAGGGACCTGTCTTGCCATCACATCCATTGCTGGGCTTTCCCAAGACCTCGAACAGTGCCTGACACCTATTAAACAAACACTCAACAGACATTTGCTGAGTGAATGTTGAGTGACAGGGCACAGGAGCCAGGCAGGCAGCGCAAGGGTGTGGATTTGACAAGGCATAAGGCCAGGAGGGATGATGGGGTCTGTGGGAAACTGGGGAACTTCTGCCAAAACCAGGTCAAGATCAGATCTTTTTAGAGCCTTAAATTATTTATTAAGATAAAATTCTGAAAATTAATGAGTTAGATGGCCAACTTTATATATTAGAAAAAGAACAGAATAAACCTAAAGGACAGGAGGAACATGTCATTCTAATTTTAGAAGAATTCTTCTAGAGAGAAAGAATACACCTGGCTCATTTTAGGAGGCCAGTATATCCAGACAAACACAGCAGGAGAATGGAAACTTACAGGCCATTTTCATTTGTTAATATGCATAAAATCTGATTTTAAAAGAAAACAGCGGTACCCACACATCACTTCTCTGATTCTAGAATGCGGCATGTTGGCCATAGGGGACTCCTCTTCTAGGGGAAAGAGTCTTGTACTGGAAGCTAGGAGCACCATGACTGCCCCCTGCTCTGCTACTGCCGGCCTGTGGTACGTAGGCATGTCCCCTCCCCTTCTCTGGGTCTCCGTTTCTCCATCAGTGAAGCGTGAGGTCCCTTCTGGCTCCACTGCCCTGCCTGGGCCTGGGATACAGCTGTGAATCAGGCTCCTCTAGAATTCTGACTAGGGGAATTTCAGAAGGCTTCATGGAGAAGGTGACATGCCTGGACCTGTACAGATGGGCTTTCCAAACCCTTGTCCTTCCTTCCAGAGACCTGGCATCTCAGCCTGTACAGGCCCTCATCCCTCTTTCCCTTCTCCTCACGCTTCCTGAAGACAAGATGGAAACTGCCCTGTGGGGAATGGTGAGGCAACCCCACCCTTCGGGATTCTCCCGCTCAGGCCTGGGCCCCAGGTGGTCCTTTGGGGTCACCTTATGAACCTACCAGCTTTGGCTTTCCATGGGGCACAGAATGGCCCAGACCAGCTAGCTCACTCAGAAGCCCCACCGAGCCCTCCCAAGGGAAGCCCCAAGCCCACCAGTGACAGGGGAGGAAACGGCACCAATTCTGGCACCAAGAGAGGCGACCAGCCAAGCAAAGACGGGAAAGCCGGCTTCCCAAGACAGGGGACTCAAGGTCTGGTAGGGCCCATGGAAAGCTTTCCCCCCACCCTGGGTCCCAGCAGAGGCCAGCGTGCGGACCCAGCAACCGTGAAGGCAACCAAGGACAGTCCTGCCGGGGCCCCTCCCACCCGGCTTAGCCTGGGAAGCATTTCTTCCCCCTTTCCAGAGAGCCTGCCAATGGGCCTGGTTTGCAGTGAAGAAATTTTTTTAAAATATTAAATCCACACTAATAATACAACTAGAAAAAGAAAGTCAAAAAAAGTGCCTTATAAACCCAATGACACAGTTCCACAGGCCATGTGGCCTCAGGAAAGTGCTCTTCTCTGTCTGAGCCTCACAGCTCCGGCCCGGCACTAATGAAGTTGAAGCAGAACATTCCCAGGATCCCCAAGATTCCTCATGTTCTTTGATTTGTTTTGGAGGTGGTGAGGACTTGGCGGGACCCCACAAGGGGATTGTGAAGAGCCTATTCTCACTTGCTCTGCAAACCTAGCTGATGAATGTGCAACCTTCAAAGTTCAAATGCCACCTCCGCAGAGATCCGCTCCCCAGCTGGAACTACTTCCCCCCCTGCACTCCCGCGGCCCCGTGCAGGAACAGGATGCTGGGCATGTGCCCAGAGTGCCCTCCGACGGCAGTTCTCATGGGCAGCAGCAGTGCCCCTGGTGGTCGTCACACGGGGCCTGGGACAGAGGAGGTGCTGAGGAATGGCAGACAGGTGGATGGACTGATGGACGGATGGTGGACTAATTTCCTAAGGCTAATGCAACAAATCACCCCAAACTAGGTGGATACAATGACAGAGTTGAAAGCCTAGGAGAGGAAAGAGGTTGTTCCTGAGATAAAGGAAAGTAGATGGAATCCTTAGAGCATCTCTCTTTGACCAGGATTTTCTGGAGAGGGATTCAAGAGGAGGGGAGAATGTAAACAGGAAGAGAGATGCCTCGCCTGGGACAGACTGTGCACCAGGCGCCTATGTGCTGTCCAGGAGAGATGCCGCTACTGATGTCCACACTCAGCTCCGCGCGTTACCAACGTGGGCGTGGACAAGATCGCCCTGGATGCAGCAGGGCGTGGAGAGAGGCCCCCGCACAGCTGGCACCGGGGAACTGGATGGAAGCACGGAGCCAAATGCTACATTGCAGTGGGTGGAGGAAAGAATGTCAGGTGAGGAAGTGACGTCAGTCAGCGTAAGGGCCTCAGCCATTAAAAAAAAAAAACAAAAAAACAATAGTGAACTAACACCTCTTGCATTAACCTGGATGGAACGGGAGACCACGCTTCTAAGTGAAGTATCACCAGAATAGAAAAACAAGCACCACATGTACTCACCATTAAATTGGAACCAATCGATCAACACTTATGTGCACACATGGAAATATTCCTCAGAAATAGCAGGTGGGCGGGGGAGGGAGGATGGGTAAATTCACACCTAACGGGTACAATGCACACTATCTGGGGGAGGGGCACACTTATAACTTTGACCCAAACGGTACAAAAGCAATTTATGGAACCAAAAATATTTGTACCCCTGTAATATTCTGAAATTAAAAAAAAAAAAAAAAGCAGCTTGTCTGGGAAGAGTTGGAGCCAGGGTGTCAGCCAGAGAGACCCTGGGGAAACAGGGAAGTGCTCCCGGAGTATACTGCAGACAAGGCTGAGCAGAGGAGGAGGCTGGCGCTCAGAGGAGGGGAGGACAGTTGTTGAAGGGCACCCCTGTGGGGGCAGGTGGGTGTGCTGCAGGCACAGGTGGAGGAGTGCCCCCAGGACAGGCAGAAGGTGCTTCCCCCTTGTACAAAGGGGAAGGAGCCAGGGGTGGGTGGCTTGGTGCTAAGGTCAGGGGCAAAGAGGAAGTTGAGAAGTTCTAACCCAGAGCAGCTGCTGCGCTGAGGGCACGGAGGGTGGGAGCCGGGGGAAGATGGAGGGCCAGGCAGAAGCTTATCAGGAACCTGCATTTCAGCCTGAAGGTGCTGGGGAATCCTTGAATGGTTAGGCAAAGGGCATGGCATGATCTCCTTTTCAGAAGAATCACTCAGCTGCAGGGTGAGGGTGGGAGACCAGCCAGGGGGCTGCGGCTGATGTCCAAGTGAAAGAGTAAAGACCTAAACCAGTGGAATGAGCTGGAAGAAAGCAGCAGTGGTTTGGGAGACATGAAGGAAGTGGCATCTTGTGACTTTAGGTTACATGAAATAAATTCTCTTTCAAACTTTGCTTTAATGTCACCCTCTTGGTGAGACCTTCCCAAATGTAAAATTACTTTCTACCCTTTTGTAGTTTATTTATTTATCTTTTAAATTTCTTACTCTACCAGTAAGTCAACTTTTGGGGCATTTGTACCAATGCAAAAAGTACCTTGTATGTTTGGAACCAATGCGAAAATAACTTGCACTCAGTAAATATTAGTAGGCCATAAAACATGCCTATTACAGGGCTTGGCACCTAAATGTTCAATATATGTTAACTACTTTAAAAATGGATGGCGGTAATAACAATCCAATGACAATGATAGTGAGCAATGGGGGAGACGGGGAGAATCTAGTCCACTACTCAAAGTGTGGATGGTGAACAGCCAACACTGTCACCGTCACCCAGGAGCTGGTAGAAACGCAGATCTCCAGGCACCACCGCAGCCCGACTGAGTTAGAGAGTCTCGGGTGGGGCCTGGGAACCCGTGTAGGAACCAGGTCTCCAGGTGGTCCGTATGCCCACTAAAGCTTGCAAAGCTCCTCTCTGCTCTCCATCCTCAGTGCTCTCTGACCACCTCTGGCCCCACTTACCTCTGGAAGGAAGAAGAAAGCCACAGACGTGTGCCTGGGTGAGGGGGTGACAGGGAGCCACCCTGAGCTGTCTGAAAATCCCAAGGGGTGCCAGCAAACGGAGGTGCAGCATAAATCCTGCACTGCACAGGAAAGGGCCCAGCCAGGTCTGGGAACCAGGCACCCAAGTTCTGTTTCCAGCTCTGCCTCCAGTTCCAAGCAGCTCCCTGGGTGTGCCTGCTTAATTCCACCCCCTCTCTGTTGGGTAAAAGGCTGGACTAGTGTCTCTCACGCTGCACTTGCAGCCCAGCTCCGGGGGTTCACGGCACCCCTGCTGCCCAGCCAGACTCCAGGTGAAGACCCCTGTGTTGCAGCAGTGGGCACGTGATGCAGCTCCAGAGACCAGAGTCAGGAGGGCAGGTGCGGGCCCTTGGGTGGAGGAGAAACACTCTGGGAAGGGAGGCAGGAGCCAGCAGGTGTGCCTAATCCTCGGCTTTATCTGGCTCCCATCAGAACTGCTGAGAGTCAAGTTCTAAAGACGCCTCCTCTCCCTCAGCCAAGTTGGGAGGCCCCAGCTGCAGCAAGGAGGCGTTTCACGTGGAGAGAAGTGAAATTTTTCAGGCTGGCCTCTGCCTATTTCCTGTCCTCCCTCCCAGAAGCAGATACCATCTCTCAAGGGGCCAACTCCCAGTCCCAGCCTTGTTGTCCCCGTGTGGGCCCCTGGCTGGCTGCTGGCACAGTCTTGCAGGTGACCTGAGAAGAATCAGTCAGTCACTGTCATCCTCAGGGGTTCACGTCCCTCCGGCTTTCATGCCAGGGGTAATTCACCAACTCTCCCAGGGTCCAGCTAGCGCAGACTCCCTCCCAGAGGTGGTTACTCCATTTACAGCATCTGTGCCAGGCAGCCTCTGCTTGGAGTCTTCTACTGATGGGGAACTCATCACCTCTCCAGGCAGCCTATTTCATCTCTGGGCTATTCTGATAGCAAAAAACATCTTTTCAGTGTGGAGCTGAGCTCAGCCTTCCAGGACACTGTTAATAATAATAAAGGCTACCATTCGTGCACATACACGGTCTCATTTAAGCCTTTCTACCGTCAGTGAACACCCTCCCTATTTCCCAGACAGAGAAATGGAGGCTCAGAGGTGCAGCAACACAGACAAGATCAGAGAAAAATAAGCTCTACCTGTCCATGTTAGCGCTGCCCTTCCCGTTGAACATGACAGCTCCTTGGAGATAGGGCTCCCTGAGTGTCTCCTCCCCAAGCAAAACAATATCTTCCCTGGAACATCTCAGGAAAGTCTTGCCCTGTTATTGCATTAATGAACATTTGAAGGGCATTTACCCAGTACCTAGGACTGTGCCTGGGAGTGGGACAAGCACAGAAATGAATGAGACCCACTCCCTGCACTTTTCCAGTCCGGTCTGGTGACAGGAACATGTGTGCACACAGATGCCAGACATATCTGCAGACCTAGTGCCTGCTTGGGTGCACCCAGACTGGGTTGGCAGCAGGCGGGCACTCTACAGATGCCCACTGATGGAAGTTACTGCTCCTCTCTGCCTGAGGCCCCATCTCCGGCTTTGTTTTGTTTTGCTTTTTCACCACCCTCCTATTTTTGCTTTTTGCCTCCTGCCAGCAACCCCTCCCGGTGGAGGTAGTTTCTTCTCCCACTTGCCATATCTGGAGATTGGGGCTCAGGGAAACGCCTATAAAATCAGAGTGATCATACGTGTCGCTTTCCCCAGGACAGTTCTGGTTCTCACCTGCTATGGATCAGCTAACAGGTCAATTATTTTAGTCCCCATTTTACTCTCAAAAGAGTGCCAATCTAGAGATTAAATCACAGCGTCACCCTGTGTAAAAATGGCCAATAAAATAGAGTTCAATGAAATCCTCTTCAAGAACTTTTCTAGCTTGGACCTTCCAGGATTCAGGGCTTGTTTTCAATCCTACTGGTCCCTTAGGTTACCCCTCTCCAGCATCCAGAGTCCTTCCTGTGCCTGCTCGGAGGTGGCACAAGCCCAGTTCCTAGTGATGCCCTCCCGCCCTTACTTCACCTTTCACCCCGTGGACCCTGTGGCTGTGAAGGCTCTGCTGTCCCCTCCCTCCCTGCAGGCTCCATCCTGCCGGCCCCCACCCACCCCTAAGCAGCTCCACAATAGTGTCTTGCTTATCCCTTGCTTGTCTCAGTTGCAACCACTCCAAATTGGTTTGCTGCCTGATTCATTGCTCAAAGAAAGTCGTTGCATGGCCAGGGGGTATTCCGAGTCTGAAATTTTACTGGAAAATTCTGAGGGTTTTTTTTTTTCCTTCCATTAGATTTTCTTGGCTCTCATGTACTAAATTGACTTGAGCATAAAAGGCCTTCCAAGAATTAATCTCTAATGATGAGATTCCAGAAACCCTATCAGGAAGCTTAAAAAAAAAAAACCCAAAAAACAAAAAAACCCTCTTAATTCAGGACACCATGGAGGTGGCTTTTTCTCTACCTGTCCTTGGGATGAGATAGCCCTGGATTCAAATCTCAGCTCCCCTAATTTCTTTTCTTTTCTTTTCTTTTTTTGAAATAGAGACAGGGTCTTGCTCTGTCGCCCATGCTGGAGTGTAGTGGCATGGTCACAGCTCGCTGCAGCCTTGAACTCCTGGGCTCCAGCGATCCTCCCGCCTCAGCCTCCCAAGTAGCTGGGACTACAGGCGTGAGCCACCATACCCCGCATAGCTCCACTAATTTCTTGTGCGTCACCCTGGGTTAAATTGCTTCACCCTCTCTCAGCCTCGGTTTGTTTATACATCTGTAAAATAGAGATAATAATTCTGTACTCCTTGAGTTGTCAAAAGGATCAACAATAACATCTATAAAGTTCCTGATATCTAGTAGGTACTTAGGAAAAGGCAACTTGTATTATAATCACTGGTGCCTAAGAGACAAGCATTGTCTCCACCACCCCATGGGGCCAGGAGTTAAAGCCTGCATTTGAGTGAGACAGACCTAAGCAGTGACTAACTGCATGACCTTGGGCCAGTCACTTAAGCTTTCTGAGACTTGATTTCTCTCATCTGTAAAATAAGAACAACAGTGCCTCTCTTTTTGCCCATTGTAAATGACACGGTGCATGTAAAGTGCTTGGCATAGGGCCTGGTATTGTAGCAAGTGCCCAACAAATGACAGCTATTCAATTCCCATTAACGATTACTACAAAACTCTCCACCTCCCAGGCTCTGGTGCCACCTGCCCTGTGTACCCAAAGAGTCCACTTCGTTCCTGTGTACTGGAAACAGCCAGCCCTTCCTTTGCATGGGGCTTGGCAGTTCCCAGGACATTTTTGAATCCTTCATTCCACTGGAGCTTCCACCACAGCCTGTGAGACAGGGTCGTGCTGCTCTCTCCAAGGCGACTCAGCTGGGACTGGACGCTGGGTTTGGGTGACATCCAACGACTCTCTCTGACCTCCTAATGCCCCATAAGAAGTCTGCAAGTCACTGATTCAAAGTTAGAGGGAGTTATGTGTTCATTTGTTTATTCATTCATTAGGTGCTAAATAAATTTTTATCAGCACCCACCATGTGCCACGTACGGTTCAGGCTGCTGGCTCTACAATGATAACAAAATATGGCCTCTCTGTCACAGAGCTCACTGTCTAGTGGGAAGCTGAGCCCAGAATACAACCATCACGCTACCAACTGCATTATCCAGCTGAGGCGAGTGCCCTGGGACAGCCATGACAAAGGACCCTTCCCCCACAGTCAGTCATCCCTTCTTTCTGAGCTCCCTGGTCTTCTGGAGGGCTCAGAGAGCAATCTACACGGCACAGTGATGTGCGGATGTAGGACCCCCCCACTGCCCCGGGTCACTCTCCTCTCAAGCGTGTCCCCCTCTCAAGCATGTCTTCTGAGCTGCCTGATTTTATACATGAGAAAAACTGAGGCACTGAGGAGGGGAAACGCCTTACCCAGGGCCACTTGGCAATGAAGTAGTACCCAAGTGTCCAGCATCTCTCTGGGACAAGGGGCATCTTAACCACAGCACAGGAAATGGAGGGGCTCAGGGAAGGGGCTGGGGGCTGTTACCAACTGTGTTCTTCCTGAGTTTCCTCATCTGTGCTGGAGAAAACCCCAGCAACCTCTGCCAGAGATGGCCACATCACCGTCCTTCCCTCCCCTCCACCTACTCTTGAACGATGCCACCACAGTGGGCTTTCCAATGTGAGCATAGAAATGCCACTGGCCAAAGGGGTACATCATGAGTGGACCCAAGATAAGTGAGGCATTAAATTCAGAAAGAACATCCCTTACTCAAGCATAAACACAAAATAGCTCAGAAACATAGCAAAAGCACCTAAAATGAACTCTACTTACAAAGCATCACATGGGCCTGTTCTGCAGAACACAGTGTGAAAACCCCCATTCCACTCCATTGCCTCTGCCTTTCCTGATTGTTTAGCACCTTAATTAGCCTAGAGCTCTTAGCAGGCAGCAACCAACCTCTTCAATGTTACTTCCTTCTTCAGCTACACGTTGGCAGCTTTGTGTGCCTCTTTGTTCCTCTGCTCAGTTCTTGGGGCTGAGAAGTGGCTTTGGGGTTTTTCTTCCCTGGGCGTGGCTTCCTAGCACTCACAATGAAAAGCCCGCAGGCTGCTCTGTCCCAGGCCAGGTGCCTCAGTTTGCTGGGTTGATTTTAGCAAGCTGGGCATAAATGGGAACATCCAACCTGGGGTACTTATTTGTGTTGTTCTCCCAAATATTTTCTGCTCTCCACCTTCACGGGGTTGGTTGGGTAGGGCTGTGTGAGTAGTCCAACCAATAAGATGGGAGTGGGCCCAAGCATTTAATTGCCTATGTGAGACTTTCTGGGGCTCTCTTTCTCTGTGCCATGGAGTATATTCAAGGTGACTGCTCCATCAGCCTGGCTCCTTGAACAAGGAGCAGAGCCCCCAGCTGACCCAAGATGTTCGTGTTAATTGGAGTAAGAAGTGAAGGTCTGTGGATTTGGCCCCTAAGATCAGGGGTCGTTTGTTACTGCAGCACAACCCCACCCAATCCTGACTGATATACTGCCCACCTCACAGAGAGGAGGAGGGTGTCTGGGTGTTAGCCTGTGCTCTTCCCTATAAATCCTTTACCCTCCTCTTCAATGAGAGTCCTGTGTGAGTTAAGGAAAGTGAACTGGAGGCGAGAACATTTCTCCAAGGTACTGTGGAAATTTTCTCTGTCTTAAGTCCCAAAGATTCAGCTGAATTGGAAAGGAGTTGTAAGGAAGTTCAGAGTGTTCCTCTCTCTAGCCTCCCTTTCCTAGGAAATAGGGAGATGAGTCATTGATCAGAGCAAGTGGGACAGCAACTTGAGGGACCCCAGGTTAGGAGCAGAAGCCTTGAGCACTGGGAGAGGACACTGACCAGGGATGGGGACACGGGTGCCAAGCAGGAAATGGAAGAGCTCAGGGAAGGGGCTGGGGAATGTCCCCAACCATCTCCTTCCTGAGTGCCCTCATCTATGCTGGAGAAAACCCCAGCAACCTCTGCCGGAGATGGCCACATCACCATCCTTCCCTGCTGGTCCCATTCACCAGCCCAGGGACAGTGGCAGAGACAGCAACTCCCTGGATTCATCCACAGCTGGGGACTGACTGGTCAGGTGGGAAGGCCAAAAAGACAAGGAGGATAAGGTTGGCTGGGCACGGTGGCTCAGGCCTATAATCCCAGCACTTTGGGAGGCTGACGCAGGAGGATCGCTTAAGCCCAGGCTGCAGTGAGCTATGATCAGGCCACTGCCCTCCAGCCTGGGTGACAGAGCAAGACCCTGTCTCCAAAACAAAAACAAAACAAAAAATAAGAGAAGAAGGTGGTTAAAAGCAATTGTGGATGTGTGATTTGACCGCCGATCATGCGAGGGGAGGGGGTGGAGCTTACAGCATCCCTGTGAAGTAGATTCTACAATTATCCCCACTTTACAGAAAGATGACATCTCTTGCCCAAGCTCAGATGGCTAAGGGTCAAAGCCAGAACCAATCTAAGTCTGGCTGGCACAAAAGCTTAACCACTACACTACACTCTTTCAGCCAGAAGCAACTTCACTCTTTCTAAACTTCCCTTGGCCCTTTACTGGGCTTCTCTTCTGCATCCTTTACTTCTGTCTTTAATCACTATCATTTATATATGTCCTTCCTCCCGTTCCAGATTGTAAACATCTTAAGAGCAGGGATCTGTATCTTATACAGTAATATAATCTAATCTAACAATTATTATAATAGCAGCAGCAGCAGCAGCAGCAAATGCTCCTACTTACTGAGGGCTTGCAACACGCCAGGCCAGGTTCTAAGCACGTTATGTTCCTCATTCCGTGCAGTGTTCACGGAACTCTGTGAGGTAGGCACTGCAATCAACTCCGTTTTACAGTTGAGGACACAGCTCAGTTTGGCCCAGGTGAGAGTCAACCCCTAATATTAATCCTTTATAGTTCAATATGACTCCATTCCCCTATAATCTTTTTATTTAATATTTCACATTTTAAAACATTCTCTGGGCTATGTGTGGGGTGGCTTACACCTGTAATCCTAGCACTTTGGGAGGCTGAGGCAAGAGGATCACTTGAGGCCAGGAGTTTGAGACCAACCTGGGCAACACAGTGAGCCCCCATCCCTACAAAAAATTTTTAAAAATTAGCTAAGTGTAGTGGTGCGCACCTGTAGTCCCAGCTACTTGGGAGGCTGAGGCGGGAGGAGCGCTTGAGTCCAGGAATTTGAGGCTGCAGTGAGCTGGATCATGCCAGTGCACTCCAGCCTGGGCAACAGCGCAAGACCCTGTCTCAAAAAAAGTAAATAAATAATAAATAATAAAAACACTCTCAGAAGGGGCTTATAGGCTTTCCCAGACACCAAAAGGGTCCATGGCACAAGAAGGGTCGAGAACCTCGGCGGAGGCAAGGCCAGGATTCTAGAAGCAGGATTCTGTCTCCCACGTATTCCATAGAATCCAGAGTTCCTGGCTGGTACAGGGTAAAGGATTCTTCTGCCATCTTTGTGCAAGGGTGGGGAGTGATTAATAGCTACTTCAGCCCATCCATACATCATAACTATCTTTGATTTCAGCAGTGTGAGCCTATTGGCAACATTCATCATAATAATTAACAAGTCCCTCATTTCCCCAACAAAAAAAAAACAAATAAATTTTTAGCATCCTGTGTGCTAATTGGAATATATCAGTTGTTGATCACCAAATGGGGTGACAGGAGGGCTTGTAGCAGCCACCTCTGGATGTGATGCTGGCTGACCCCCAGCTCAGAGCAGGCATCGCTGAGGGCACATTGGCGGACCAGCCCCCACCAGATGCTTTCCCAGCATCTCCGTGCTGGCTCAACCTAAGCAGCCCTCACACGATATTCCATACTGTATATACTGAAGTTTTACAAAGTAAATTATAGGCATCCCAGCACGTACACCGAATCACAGACCAGGCAGCCCTCTCTGAATTCAGCAAACCCCTGGGCTGGGGATGGGCTATTGTAGGACTGGGGGACAAGGTACCTGGGCACAGTGCTCCCCAGCCAGATCATCCAGATAGCCAGTGCCCAGGGCTGAGCCTTGGGCCCCTCAGGCACCTGATGCTGTACGACCTTCCCCACATTGCTGTCCCTCTCTGGGCCCTGGTTTTCTCATCCTCCTAATATGGGGGTGGTACTAGATCCAATGCCAGCCAATAAACAATTACAAAGCACCTACCGTGTGCCTGGCACTATGGGGAATGCAGAGATCCTACAAACCTGTAATCTCTCCCCTCAAGACACTTACATTCTAATGGTGGGGGGGGGGTCTAGGCACGGAAATAATGAAACTGTTACGTGGAACTGAAAGACATAAATGTGAGTAGAGATAGAAGTTCCATGTTCTGGGCCACAGAGGAAGGAGTAAGCCATCCTGTGTGGGGCTGTGCAGACAGGTTTCAAAGAGGAAGCGCGACACTTGAGCAGGAGTCAGTGGGGAAGGCACCCGGGGTGGACGGTCAGCGTCTGCAAGTGCAGGGGGCTGGGCTGGGGGCACCTCACAGGGCTAGTGTGGACAGTGCAGAGCTGGGGTTTCCAGTCCTGGTCCCTCCTATACCTATGGCTTTGGCATCCAGAAGGAAGAGTCCTGGACACCTGCAGTTTTAACAAGTTCCCTGAGTGACTGTGCTGTGTAGGCAGTGGGTGCTGTGCGTTGAGAAAATGAATGATGTATGAAAAAATGAACGTGATCCCAGGCAAGCTCCTTTCTCCCTCAAGATCTGCATCCCTTCTTTAATATAAAGGTGCTGGGCCCACCTGGGGGTTTTCAAAGTGTGTCCCAGAGAACCCCCAAACCTCCCTGAAGTCCCTCAGAGACCACCACAAGGAGACGGGAGGCCCAGGGAGCAGGGTTCTAATCCACCACCCGCCCCTCTTTATAGCACCTCTTTCATCTGTTCCTTGTTATATACTCTGCGTCCATATGCTATTTTGTTTGACATAAGGGTCCCTTGGCTAAAAGTAACTTTTAAAAATTTATTTCTATTTATTTATTTTTGAGACAGGGTCTTACTCTATTGCCTGGGGTAGAGTGCACTGGCGTCATCACAGCTCACCACAACCTGCAACGGCTGGGCTCTGGCATCCTCCCACCTCAGCCTCCCGGGTAGTGGACTACAGGTGCGCACCACCACGCCCGGCTGATTTTTGTATTTTTTCTAGAGACGGGGTCTCGGTATGTTGTTCAGGCTGGTCTCAAACTCCTGGCCTCAAGTGGTCCTCCCGCCACGGCCTCCCAAAGTGCTGAGATTACAGGTGTGAGCCACCACGCCCAGCCTAAAAAGAACTTTTAAAACCACTGAATTGGATGATCTCCAAGAATCCTCCAGAAGAAATCAAAAGAACTCCTTGAGAGCGATGACGTGTCTTTGTTACGTATGACTCAGACGAGTGGGTACAGCCAAGTCCAGCATCACAATTTACAATCTTTCACTATGGTCCAAAAACCAATAAGTGGAGAAAAAAGTGTGGCATGGCAATGCAGTGGAATATTACACAACCTTTAAAAAACAGTGTTTTGGAAGAATAGTTATTAAAATGAAAAATTAAGTGAGAAAGTCAGATATAAAATCGTACATTGACCTCAACTGTGGAACTTATACATCAAAAATACTGGACAAGTACAGCAGTTCCTCAAAAAATTACACATAGAATTACCAAATGATTGAGCAACCTTACTCCTAGTTATATTCCCAAAAGAATCGAAAGCAGGGACTCAAAGAGATATTTGTACACCAGTGTTTAAGCAGCATTATTCACAACAGCCCAAAAGGTAGAAACAACAGAGATGTCCATTGACAAATGAATGGATAGACAAAACGTGGTCTATACATACAATGGAAAGTTATTCAGCCTTGAAAAGGAAGGAAGTTCTGACACATGCTACAACATGATGAACCTTCAAGACATTATACTAAGTGAAATAAGCCAGACACATGAAAGGACAAATATCGTATGACTCCACTCACATGAGGAACCTAGAACAGTCAACTTCGTAGAGACCAAGAGTAGAACCGATGTCACTGGGGAAAGGGGTAAGGGAGGAATGGGCAGTTATTGCTTAACTGGTATAGGGTTTCTGTTTGGACTGATGGAAAAGTTCTGGAGAGGGACAGTGGTGATGGTTGCACAACGTGGTGAATGTACTCAGTGCTACTGTATTGTACGCTCAAAAAGGGTTAAAAGGGTAAATTTTCTGTTATGTATGTTTTACCACAATAAAAAAAATACTGTTTATCTTTCCTACCTCTCTACATTTTTCAAATGTTCTACAATGAGACTATATTACTTTTGTAACCAGACAGAAAGTGATTTTAGTAAATAAATCCGGTGGTTCCCTGACACTCTCCAAAACTGCATTGTTGCTTTTATGTAAATAAGTGATACTTTATGTACTCAGTAAAAGGTGCCAAGTTCAAGGATGCCAAGTGAAGTATACACCAAGCCGCTCAGTCAAAATAAATGACATGCAGAGTGGTCCTCCCTTCTAAGACTAGTTGTTCTCATCTATATTTAAGTCAATTTCACATAAAAACGGAACCAAAATAAATCCTCTAATCAGCCTCCCCAGAAGCCGTTTGGCTTGGAAAATCTCAAATGGAAACTGAAGAGAAAAAGACAAATAGTGAAAAGCGGGGAACAGCCAGTGCCTTTCCAGGACATCAACTCACTGCAGCTGGGAAAGTAACCTTGTCAGTGAATTTCTGTTCCTTCTGCTTCTGGAAAACATTCTTGTGTAGAACGGAATCTTGAATCTAGAAGAGGCCCGCCATTCATATTTATTGCAAATCCATTTCCTCTGACACTCCCCACCCCAGATAAATGTTGAACAAATATTAAAAGAATATTGGTTTGAAGGGCAGCCAACGTGTCTGCCTGCCAGGGTGTCCTTGGTCCCAGGCCACATAAGTCTACCTTCCCTGGCTCCCCTGCCCTCTGCTCAGGGCGGCTCAAAGGCAGACAGGCCAGAATGGAACCTCCAGGAAGGGTCTGAGGAGCTGGGACAGCCCCCCTGGAGAGGCCCCCACTGACCATGAGACAGTGTCCTCGGTCAGTCTCCTTCAGAGCTTCAAGTGTCCCAAACTAACCAGTGGGAGGAAGGACACGACTTGTCCTCCTTGCGGAGTGGTTGTGCATGTTAAGTGTTGTGCCATGTGTAAACTGTCCGGCATCATATGAAATATGTGTCTTCATGGGGTGGTTGCGTGTGGGGGGTGGTTGCCAAAATGTAGTTAGCTCCGGGTGGCAGGTTACAGGATGACAGTAAAGCAGTGGGTAGAGACAAGGCCCCTTAGACTCGGGGCTCAGGGAGGGCCCTGGGGCAGCCATGGGGGGGGCCCACCAGCCCCATCCCCCTCCCCACCTCCAGCCCCCATATGGGGCAGCACACAGAGACCTTTGGCGGAGTCCGTGTGGGCTCCATTTTGCAGATGAGGACACAGAGGCTCAAAGAGGTTAACTGTCTTGTTCAAGGTCACAGTCAGGAAACAGCCAGTTTTAGGGTTTTCTAAAATGACTCGGTTGGCGTGCGGGAGGAGAGGGTGCCGCTGGCTGCTTTGCGTGGTTAGCTGATTGCCTCTGGCCTCTGTCCTAACAAAACAAAAAAGATCAAAGGAGGAAAGATTCCTGGGGGCACTAAACCAGACAGGGTTCCCACTTCTGGCCTCAGTTTTCTCATCTATAACATGAGCAGGCCACAAAAGGTTTGTTCTTCTGCCCTTCTTCCTTCCCCGTCCCCTCCCCGCTGCCCTTCAGGTTCTGGCTCCAAGGTCGCTTCCTAAAGGAGATCTTCCTGGTGTGACCCACCCCCCAGCACCGAGTTCTCTTCGTTTAGGGCACTGACCACTCTTTAGACCCGTGTGTGCTTACTTGACTGACATACGTCCCCACACTAGACCGTGAACGCCCCACTAGTCAGCACTTGGCGGAGAGGTGGCGTTCAATGGCGTTTGTCGTGTGCTGACTCAGAACAGCCCTTCTCAGGGCTGCCCCCGCTCTGTGCTCTTAAGAAAGTCTCCTCCCCTCCCCACCCACCTCCAGCCCCTTCCCCAGATTCTCATCTATGGAACAGGGGGAGGTGGCCCAGGGAACATCTTAGACTCCAGCCAACTCACCCATTCTGGGATTTTATAATCAAAAAAAAAAAAACCCCAAGAAACCCCCAAAACCCCCACCAAAAATTATTTGTGATTCTGGGGCACTAGATGAACCAGGACAGAGTCTTACTTTCGCTGGGCCTCAGTTTCCCTGTCCACAAAACTAAGGTTTAGGCTCACTCTGCTACGCCCCTTCCACCTGCAACGACTGTGACTCCAGTGCGGAAGGCTCTGCACAACCCGCCCCTCGCCCTTCACCTAAAGCTCCACGCGGGGCCAGGACACAAACAGGAAATGTGACACAGCAGTGGATAAGCAGCCCAGTTCTCTGCGGCAGGCATGGGAGGGCGACAGGAGAACAAAGAGTTTCTGAACTTTCCAGCGAAAGCCAGGACTCCGCGCCCCGAGACCTTTCTCCGGCGGTGTGGGAGGAGGACATTGTTCCTATCTGGCAGGGCCTCCCACGCCACCCTCACCCTGGTCTAGTCACAGGAGGTCCCACAGCACAGAGCAAGCAGATTCACAGGCTCGGGAAGTTACGTAGTGACCAAGGACGGCAGAGCCCCAGGTGGGGCGCAGAGGGTGCTGAGACAGGAGTCAGCGCTCCTGGGCTCCAGCCTGGCCCCTCTGGGTCGGGGTTTGCCCAAATGTTCAGTGACGGGGCTGCCGTGATGAAAGCCACCGCCTCACCGCCAGTGTCTCAGTCCAAAATCTCTCCCTTACCGTGTGGCCCTAGGAACTTTCTTAATCTTTCTGTGCCTCAGTTTCCTCACTTGTAAAACTGGAACCATCACAATCCCTGCCACCCGGGGCTTCTGGACGAATAAAAGGCAAGGCTCCTAGAAAATCCCTAAAACGGTGCCTGGGATGAGTAGAAAATGCCCAGGAAGCATGAGCTATTATTGTTTTATTATTTGTTTAATCTGGTTTCTGGGTCACTTCCCTTTCCCAGTTTGCCCATCTGTGAAAGGGGCAAGCAGAACCCAGCGGGTCCTGTGAGCCCCGCAGACTATGCCCAAGCCCCGCCACTCAGAGAAAGCAAATCTCACCACCAGTCTGAGCCAAGCACAGCAGGAAAAGGAAACTCTGGGGGAAAAGGCAGGAAATCCCATGATGCTGTCCCCAAGCAGATGGATTTGGGAGCTGTTGGGCACAGAGCAGGCCTCCAGCTGCACCCAGCTTCAGCAGCAGAGGGAGAGGCCCCCGCCCATTCCCAATTTGCCCTGGACAGGATGGAGACCAGTGAGATGCAGCAGCACATGTCATTGATCCTGGGTTTGCCTCTGTTCCTACCTCTGCCCCTGAACCTCACGCATGAGAGAGGAGGCTGGACTTAGTCATCTCAGCTCTGAGAAGAATGAGTGACTCAGCCTGGCCGGCAGCTGGTCACTCACCTTGGAGGCTTGGGAGGTGTGGGTGGCACCGCCTCCCTCTGCTCTTCTAAGGAGTGTCCAGAACGCTGCCTGGGCCTCTGTGTTCTCACCTGCCAAGTGAGGATCCTCAGATACCTGCTTCCAGCCGCTGTGAGAATGGAAGGCAGCCAAGGGCAGTTGGCAGGGTCTCCCGGGCGGTGGCCCTCCAGGCGGGGCCTGCAGAAGGATGCAGTTTGTTCCTCCGTGAAAGGCTCAGAAATTGAGAGTAATTCATTTTTACTGTGTTTTACCCGAGCATCCGTCCACGGAGGACTAGAACTAAAGGAAGAACTGTGCTGAGATGTCAAGCACGACGCGAAGAGAGCGAGGATCATGGTTCTGCCTCCGGGGGGGGCGCCCATGTGGCTGCAGTGGGCTCCACATTCAGGATGGAGTTGTGGGTATCAACCTTGTTGCAACACCTCAGCCAGGCAGACTTTCCTCCTTGACCCTAAAACATTTCACCCAGCAGCAAAGGCAATGGACTTGCAATATCTGCTGGCATGGAGGGATGGGACCTCTTTGCATGGCAAGAGAGAGGGTTGGCTCTCTCGGGAACCACCACGATGCTCGTGGGAAGCCATCTGGAACTCAGTGTTTAACAAGCTGTCCACAGAGGAAAAGAATGAAACTGACGGTCCTAGGCACCAGCGCACTAGCGCCCACCTTGAAGACACTCAGTTGAGGACCTCTGTTTGGCCAGGCTGTGTCTTTATGAGATATAGACTTTTCTTTTTTTCTCTCTTTTTGTTCTTTTAATAGATTTGGGGGCTACGAATTGAATTCTGTGACATGTATCTATTGTATGGTGGTAAAGTCTGGGCTTTTAGTGTACTCATCACCCGAATAGTGTAAATTGTATCCCATAGGTAGGTATAGACTTTTCATAGCTAAGGGGAAACCTGGGGGTCTCTGCTCAAACCCTTTTCTTTTACAGATAAAGAAACAGAGGCTCAAGGAAAGATGCACCTTCTAGCAGAAGCAGGATGTAAACCCTCGAAGGCTCCTTGCCCTGCTTCCATGCAATCAATCCACGTGATCAAGGACCTGCTCCGCGTGGGCCAGCGCTGCTCCGAGCACTGGGGATTCAACGCTGAACCCCACGCAAGCACTCTGTTCTCAGGGAGCTTACGTTCCAGTTGGTAAACAAATAAATAAAGGAAAGAATTTCAGGTGGCGAAAAGGGTTATAAAGCAAGTAAAAGATGTTGACATGCTGGGGGGGGCACTGTTCAGGGACAGCCTCTTTGTGCTGGCCTCTCTATGGGGTCCCCTCGCCAACAGTGTACTGGAGCTGGTTCATGCTGGCTCGCATGAGCCAATTGTTAAATTTTCAACAATTTGGCAACCCAGTTGTTAAACATAGCCCTTATTAAAAAATTAAATTACATAAACTTACAATTAAATGAACTGTTTTAGGCACAAAGGTAATAATAAAAACTCCTCACTTCCTAATTATTTTACTACATTTTAATTATACTCTTGAGGTTGCTTACATCTATTGCACCTCAGCATAGTGGAAAATACTATACAACTGTGTGCTACTGCGTGGCTACTCCCAGCTCCTCAAGTGGTAATGTGGAATTGGCCACAGTGGGAATGGTTATACTATGCAAATTGGCAAATACCACATACCAGGGCTTTCAGTTTTCAAAGAGCTGGTCATGAAACATTTACTAGCACAGCACCACCCCCAGGCCTTCTGCGTTTGTGGGAGGCTACATTCTTCCAGTGGGAGGGGAGAATGGGAAAGTGTGGTGGCGCAGCCCAGCTCTCCTGGGGATGTGCGTGTAGGGGGATGCCCCCAGTCACGGGGGTGTGAACGTTTCTTTTCCTCTGTTAAGGCTTCAGCAGTGAAGCAAATCTGGGATTTCTAAGTAGATCTGTGTGCTCCTGCAAAAGAACCACTTTCTTCAACAGTATTTATCAAGGGTCTGGAAGATGGTGACTCGTTCATTTGTTTATTTATTTTTGGTAAATTAAATCCCAGTTTAAGTATCCTGAGGAGGTAAACATTTAAAGGAGCCTTGGCCGGCACCATGGCTCACGCCTGTAATTCCAGCACTTTGGGAGGCTGAGACGGGAGGACTGCCTGATGCCGGGAGTTTGAGACTGCAGTGAGCTAGGATTGCACCACTGCACTGCAGCCTAGGCAATAGAGGGAGACCTTGTCTCAAAATAATAATAATAATAATAATAAATTTTTAAAAAATAAAGGAACCCTGCAGAGAATCTCTTTGTATAAATGTGTCGGCTGGGCACGGAGGCTCACGCCTGTAATCCCAATACTTTGGGAGGCTGCGGCGGGAGGACGGCTTGAGGCTAGGATTGGGGGTTGCAGTGAGCTATGATCGCACCACTGCACTCCAGCCTGGCTGACAGAGTGAGATCCTATCTCTAAGAAAAAAAAACGTGCATAGTCACTTCTCTAGATTACGTTGGGTCCTCTTCCTTTGAGGACATAACCATTGTGATAAGAGCAGAGTGAACTTACTATTACTTCTACTGCTAATAATGGTAACAGCACTGCCATTCAATGGCACCACATGTCAGGCAGTAGGCACTTGTCTCCAAAATCCACACCAACCCATTTCACGCGTGAGGATGCTGAGGTTCAATAACTTGCTCGAGGCCAGGCTGCTCCTCTGAAAGTTCCCCAGAAGACGTTTTCCCTCCCTCATCTGTGGTCCTGTGATCCTTCTTAGGCCAGCAAAATTCTGTGGCACTACAAGGTCCCCATCTCTGGTGGCATTGGTGGACTTGTGGCTGCCCCTTTAGTGTCAGCAACCCCTCCTCACCACCACCTCCAGAGCAGGATGGGCCAAATCCTCCCCCGCATGAAGGCTGCAGAAATGCTGCTCACAGCAGCTCCAGCGGCAGAAGAGTTAGAATTAGCTCCTATGCAAGACCCTAACTGTGGTTATTGCCTGACCTTTACTGGTTCTGGCCAGTGTGATTTTCCAGCTTTCTCAGGGATGCTGTCACAACAAAAACATCCTTCCAAGGCATGCTTCTTCTGCCTCACTGAGCTGGAATCTCCCTCAGTCGCTTACAACCATGATCTCTGACCTGTACACCTTCTCATGTGCTACTCAATATATCAGCCCCAAGCATTTATCGAGCACTTCCCATGTTGAATTTTCATGCCATGGAATGAATTCTTAAGCATTCAATTAAATTTTCACATAGAAACATTAATTCTCGCTCCCTTTGCTTGGCTCTAGCTAACATGAAAATCGAGTTTACTACAAACTGCCAATCCATAGACTGCCAGAGATTTAAGCAACCACAAGCAAACCCAGACACAGTTCCCTGCTCTGGGGGAGCCAACTCCCCCTTAAAAGAAACCCTGCCTCTGAATTTGAAAGTGTCTTGGCTTTTCCCACAGATGCCAGGCAAATTCCTCTTGGGGACAGCTGGCCTGCCACTCAAGGACTCATGGTTTTTTGCAGCAGGAGAAAGGCAGGCAGCTGCTTCTCTGCAGCAGATGGTGTCAACCCCAACGTCACCCTTGCCCCAGGCTTGCTCCCTTCTCTGTGCCCCTGCAGCCACCAGGGCTGTCTGGATTCCAGAACAGCTGGAGGGACAGCAGGATGATGGATTCTCATTGTTTCTTCCCTCTGCCCGAAATACTCTTGCCTCTTCAGCTTCTAACTCCTGCAGGGCCCAGTTTAAAGGTCATTTACTTAGGGAAGCCTTCCCTGCCACCTCCCCAGACAGGATCAGGCCCTGTTATGCACACCCTGCGCCTCTCCCTTGTGGCTCTCACTGTGCAGTAAGTTGTTTAACGACTATCTCCCAAGCTAAATTATGGCCCCTGCACAGGCAGGGATTGTGTCTGTTTTGTTCGCTGCCGCATCTCAGGTACCTAGCCTAGCACTTAGTAAGTGCTCAATAAATTCTGGATGAATTAATGAATGAATGGATTTGTGGGGGCTCCACGAATGTTGAATGAATATCTAATTCACAGCACAAGTCTCTAGAACAGGTGCATCTTCTAGAACCTCAGTTGCTGCTGCCAAAACTGGCAAGAGGAAGCCAAAAACTTGGGATTCCTTTGGAGATAACAGCTGCATCTCCCTTACAGGTTTTTGGTTTGAACATCCATTTCCTGTGGGCCCAGACTTTTTTTCTATTTTTTGTTTAACAGCAGATATTGCTCTGGGAAGTTTGCTAGACTCATGCCTTGTGCCCTTTGGTTGACAGGGAAACTGAGGCTCCCCCAGCAACCACAGCTGGCAGCACCAGCACCAGGTGGGATGTGACCACCTCAATTTCAGACGAGAGCCCTTTTCAGTGCCCCAGCCCTAAGGGGAAACAAGTCCAGGGCATTAAAAGCAAGGCTCCGAAGACCAGCGCACCCAGACTGAGATGGACTGAAAGATTCTTACTAAGAACTGATCACGCCCGGGTGCAGTGGCTCGTGCCTGTAATCCTTGCACTCTGGGAGGCCAAAGCGGGAGGATCACTTGAGCTTGAGCAAGAGCCAAACCCCGCTCTATCTCTACTAAAAATAGAAAAATTAGCTGGGCATCGTGGTGCGCATACCTGTAGTCCCAGCTACTTGGGAGGGTGAGACAGGAGGATCGCTTGAGCTCAGGAGTTTGAGGTTGCAGTGAGCTATGATGACACCACTGCACCTGGGGCAACAGAGTGACACTCTGTCTCGAGGAAAAAAAAAGAAAAAAAACCAAACCCTGATCACGAGACCTGGCCTCTCTCTCTCCAGCCCCTCCCAGCTGCTGCTTCCACTCCCCCTGGCTGATTTCAGTCTGAGCGATGCCAGGGAGGAGGCTTCCTCTGCACCCAGCCAAGGTTACAGCGGCTGCCACCTTCCGAGCCACCTTCATTCCCTTGCCAGCACCTACCAGGGGCTCCAAGCCAGACTATGTTGGGAGTCAGGGCCCGGCTTTCATGCCTCAGTTCTGCCACTAAATTCTTAAGAGGTTTTGGACAAGAAATTAAAACTCTAAGCCTCAGTTTCCCCACATATAAAACGGGAAATAATTTCTGTTCTACCAACTTCACAGGGCTTTTGTGAGACTCAAGTGAGATAAATACAAGGTCTCACTTCTCAAACTGTGGACCCGTGTAAAGAACTCTTTTTTTTTTTTTGTAGAGATGGGCCCTTGCTATGTCGCCCAGGCTGGTCTTGTACTCCTGGCCTCAAGCGATCCTCCTGCCTTGGCCCTCAGCCTCCCAAAGTGCTGGGATTACCTGCATGAGCCACCATGCCTGGCCTCAGTGTAGAGAACTCTAATCGTAATAATTCCTTAGTTATTTTTCCACTTTCCCCAGGGTCTTACTGTCAACCCACAGTCAGCTGATCTCTTCCAGGGCCCATTCTCTCTGCTTGACCTCTCTACACCATTCAGCCCTCTTGGCCACGTCCTCCTGGAAACCCTCTCCTCCTTCAGCTTCCTAGACACGCTGTCTCCGGACTCTCCTCCTCCACCTCAGATCACTCACTCTCTGAGTTATACCTTGGCCCAAGTGGCAGCTCCATGCTTATTCCTGCCATTCACATCTGCCAACCACACATGGCTTCGGAGAGGAAGCACAGGAAGCACATGCCCACCACCAAAGTCCCCTCTGAATGTCTGCATGGGGTTTCCCTGTGGCACAAAAATGTGAGCATGGGGCATTGGATCTCCACCCCACTGCCATCACTGCCTCTGCTTTATGAGACTCTGTTTGGCCATAAGAATTAGCATAATGGCTGCTGAAGCCCAAGTCTGGGAAACTCCCATGGCTGGGTCTGGATGCTTGTAATGGAGTTCTGTGGTTTGGACAAACTGAGCAGAATCAGCTCTTTGGCTGGAGATTTAGACAATATATTTCTACTTCCTCTTTTTAGAACTGAAAAGACTGTTAGAAATAATTCTGGGTTAAGTATACTAAATGATGACCCCTTTGCCTTCAGTCCACGGACCAAATCTACATCATTCTTTGACTTCCCAAACTAACCCAGCTGGCCTCCCTCTCTGGAGCACATGTGAAGCTCCCATCGGCAGACTTTTCGGGTGCCGTTAAGGATGCAGGCTGAGGACACACTTCACCCCCAGAGTGTGCCGAGGAAAGAGCATCATGGTCGTGAGAATAGTATGCTGTGCTGTCTGGCTCCAGCAGCTCACAGTGAGGAGGGAAGAAATAGTGACATGTGGCAGAATGTAGCTGCAGGGTGCCCAGGGTACTGGGGGGCAGGAGTGAGTGTCTGATTCATCAGAGGTAGGGTGAAGAGATCAGCTTTACAGAGAGGGTGATGCTTGAGCTGGGTCTTGAAGGATGAGCAGAGATCTGCAGGTGAGTTTGGGAGGGAGTGAGGGGGACGTTCCAAGCAGAGGGAGCAGCAAGGGAAGCAGCCCAGGGGTATAAAACCAGGAGAGAGTTTCAGGACTCCTAGTGGTTCCCTGAGGCTGGAGCAGAGGTTCTGAAGGGCAGGGTGATGAGGATGAGGAGAAGTTTTCAAGAGTTAGAAAGCAGCTCTGGCAAGACCTTGGCTGTCACGTAGAGGAGTGTGTGCTTTATCCTGAGGTCAGTGGGGAGCCTTAGAAAGATCAAAAAACCCAATCAGTTTGGTGTCAGGAAAGAAGACTTTAGCTGCAGGGACAGAATGTACTGGAGGGGATGGGATTAGAGCAGACACCAGGGAGGGTGTAACAGGTGGGGGCCAGGCTGGAGGGGTGCACCTGGGTTAAGCAGGGGCAGTGGGGTCAGAATTAAAGGACTATTGGGACAGTCGGTAGAGAGGTAAGATCAACAAAACCAGGTCATAGATTTGATGTTGGGGGAGGGAGTAGGAGATGACTCTCAGACAGAGGAACCACATGTGCAAAGGTATAGAGACTTGAAAGGCCATTGCCATGTTTGAGCAATTGTACCAAAGAGATGGGGATTAGGTTGGAGATCTGTGTCATGGAGTTATTAAAACATATATGTTCAACCTGATTATTGTTCTGAAGTATTCAATGTATTGCCAATAGGCAGAGTCTATGTCTCTGTTCCATTGACTTTGGACTTGATCTTATGACTGGCTGGGAACAATGGAAAGCAGGTGGTAGTTCAGAGTGGAGGCTTTAAGAGTCATCATGTTATCTCTTTCTTGCTCCAGCTCTTGCCATGAAAATAACATACACCAGATAGAAGCAGCTTGGGTCCAGGAATGAGAAGACACTAGAGAAATTTTAAGTCTGGCTGGCACCTAGAGCAGACCCATAAAATCATGCAGCCACAACTGCCCTGCAGCTGACATGTTATGTGAACAATAAATAGACCTTTGTGGTTGTTTGTTATGCAGCATGGCTGCAGGAAAAGCTAACTGATACACATTATAGACATGAGATGAGATGTGCAGATTGTGAAGAACACTTCATGCCATGGTAGGGAGCTGTGAGCAATGCGGGATCAACAGAGATTGTTTTAATTGATGAATCTTGTCATCTTCAATCACTCACGTCCCATGTCAGAGGTGGAGACATTCATCCTCCTTTCAAAGTTATCCCTCCACATTGCCTCCTGTTCCTCCTAGCAACTTGTTCTATCCACAACCCCTTCCCTCGCCTGGACTGAATCCTTCCCCCACCCTATACGTCACTAGTCTTTTTCTTCCTAAAACCCCTTCCTTCACCCTGTCTCCCTACAGCTATAGTTCAATCTCTCTCTCTACCTTCTCAGATGAACTTCTTAAAAGAGTTGACTATACTCACTGTGTCCATTTCTCCCCCTCACCCATCAGCAATCTAGCTTGCTTGCCTCCACTCCAGCCAAACTGCTCTTAGTGTATTTCAGTAATCTCCTAATTGCCCATGCAACTGCCAATCCCTACCTTCCTGCACTGCTCTGTACCACTTGGCAGGGAACTAAGTTCATTTTCTCTCCCCACCCCAAACAGTCTTCCTTCCTTATTCTCTCAGCAGGTGGAACCATCATTCACTCAGTAACCCATGACAGAAAGCCACCATGAGATAACTCTAGTCTGGACTTATTGACTTTGCAGTGCCTTTGAGATACCCAAAAAGAGATGCCCAGTGGGCAGTTAAACATGTGGATTGGGAGCCCAAAATTGGAGATAAGACGAATGCTATAGAGGTGGCATTTAAAGCCATGAACATAGATGAATATGCCCAGCTTGTAGAATACAAGTCCCAGGTCTTTAAATCCCAGTTGGTCCACAGAGAAACCCCTGTTCCTAAGGTCACTATTATAACCACCATTTGGTTCTTTCCTTCCCAAGTCATGGCCCATAGTGGTCCCCACATCACCATTTTATTTCATATTCTGCCCCCGTTATGTTGTCTTCTCCAAAAACTCTTAAAATTCAATAATAAAAGATAGAAAGTAAAAATCACAATAAGATACCACTACACAGTCACTAAAATGGCTAAAATCAAAAAGACTGAAAATACCACGTACGGTGAAGGGTGTGGAATAATCCTACTTCCCATACGTTGCTGTGGGAGTGCAAAATGGTACACCCTAGCACCCAGCAATTTCCCTCCTAGCTGGAAACAAATTGTTCACAAAAGACTTGTACAAGAATGTTCACATAATAGCCCACAACTGGAAATAACCCAAATGTTCACCAACAAGGGAAGAGATAAACAAATTGTGGTATATCCATACAATGGAATGCAACTCAGCAATAACAAAGAACAAATTACTCATACACAGAACAACACAGATGAACTTCAAAAACATTACGTTGACTGGTATAAGCCAGGCGTGAAAGAGTACATACAGTACGATTCCATTCTCATGAAGTCCACAAACAGACAAAATTAATCAATGATGATAAAATCAGAAAATGGTTGCCTGCAAGGGTGGAAGAAAAATTAATCGGAAATGGGAACTTTCTAGGGTTATGCAAATTATTTTATGTTTCATTTTGGGGGGAGTGGTGGTTACAAAGGTATAAACAACTGTCGGAACTCATTGAACCAAACACTTCAGATTTGTGGATTGTGGTGTATGTAAATTGTACTTTAATTAAAAATTAGAAAAATAAAATAATTTTTAGATGTCTATAAAACAAATCTAAAATAGAAAGTACAGGGCAGAAACCACATTCATTTCAAATAAAATTGTATGTATATAATATTATGAATGCACCTATTCGAATGCTCAGCCCTCCACTTAATGCTGCCCCTGCTTCAGCTGTTCTCCCCTCACCTCTGCCCTGTCTCCATGACATCTGTCCATTACCTATTTTCTAGCCATCATGACAGATAATGTAATGGAAAGAGCACATATCTTAGAGCCAGCAACAAGAGCATTTAAATCCCAGCTGCCATTTAATAGCCACGCGGCAGTGAGTGAGTTACTTGGCTCCCTGAGCTTTCATTTCCTTAACTATAAATGGGTTAGTGATACTTAGCCTACCCTGTAGGGTGGGGAACCTAATTCTTTTCTACCTCAACCTGTAACACTGAGTCACATAAATCATCCCACTAAAGGCCTGGAAGTGCTCAGGGGATCACTCACAGGCTGCTTCTTCCGGAGGGGTAAGAAGGCAGCCCCGGGGCCCTGGAGTTAGGGTGCAGGTGAGCTGGTGCTAAGAGCTGGGGAAATGGCTGCTCAGAGCTACCATAGCCAGAGAAAGGCCACTCCTCGCCTATGACTTAGGAGGAAGGTTTCCTGATAAGGTTGAGCCACCCGAGGACCTTGCCCAAATCACTGTGCACACCTCTTGACCTCAGCTACTGTACGGGAAAAGACCAGATCAGGCTGGATCTGGGGAATTTGCTATCAAAAACACCCTCTGGAGTTTTCCAATAGGTAGAGGAGATAAAGGCAGAACTGAACTGGTTCTGTCAGAAGTACGGTAGGGAGGGGCCAGAGTTCCCCTCCCCTGCCATGGTGTCCCTTGAGCCAGGATACTAGGCCTCCCAGGACACAGTTTGAAATCGCCTGGACCAGGTAATCACTAGGGACTCTTTCAGTTCTGCCTTATTCAATTCGTTGAGCACCTGTTACTCGCAACAGAGATAACTTGGATCTGCACCCTGCCCCGCGTCTGGTAGAGGACGGAAGGTACACCTAGAAATAACTCCGGACAAAGTACAAAGTGTTTCCAGTAGCCAAAGAAGCACAGAAGTGCAAGAGAATAACCATATCCTCTACACCCCAGCCCCCCAGAGCCCCTCACCATTCGCGAGGCACTTTGCATTTTCTTACTGAGAGCCTGGAAGCGCGGTCTCCAGCAGCGTCCTTTCTTCACGGTCGGTCGGGAGGAAACTGAGGCTCTGCCCGGGAAAGTGTCTCCTAGCCGGGAAGCGGCCAGGCCGGGGTTCCACCCTGCATCTCCTGCCTCCTGAGACACACCTAGTCCCAGGTAAATGAAGGAGGCAGCGAGGCCTGCTCAGGAGCCAGGAGTGCAAACTACAAGCAAAGCCACAAAAAGGGCCGCAGGGGTCGCGCTTCCTTCCTGGAGGGAGGAGCAGCGCGGACACCCTCGGCGCCTCGCCCCTCCCTCCCGCCTGCCATAGCGGAAAGATGGGGACTCAGTTGCTCTGCTTTCTGTCTCTCCCCGCGCGCTGACATTTTTTTTTCCCCTTTACTGTTTCTTGGACGCTTTTCAAGAGTTTGTGCAATCATTCTGTTTAGCTGTTTTCGTACCATTTTCAAATGCGGGTGGTGTCCCTCTCAAGTGGGGGCGAGTTGGGTTGAAGAGCTGATGAAGGAACCCTTTTGCCTCCCATCGCCCCAGTGCAGCAGGCGCGTTGGCTGCCAAAGTGACAGTGTCTGAAAGTTTCCCCGCGCTGGGTTTCTGGCTTGGTCCTCAGCTCCAGGACATCTTCCCCTTATGTCCTGCTCCCCGGGTTCCTGCGCCCAAACTTTACCCCTCCCCATTCCCAGAGGCACCTCCTTCCCATCCGGTCCTTGGCACAAGCCATCCCTCTGTCCTAACCCCACAGACGGGGACAGACCCCTCACTCCTTTCGAGACTCCCCGGGTCGCACCCCGTGACCCCTGAGTCTCCCCGTCTCCTGCCCACCCCACCCTCGACGACCCCGGGGGGGACCTCGGCCCGCAGACCCTCGGGCTCCAGTCTGGAAGGCTGGACAGAGGCAGCGACGGGCCCGGGAGGGGGACAGAGACCGGGTCAGATCTGGGCACAGAGGTAGCGACAAGAACAAAAGCAGTGACACAGGCGGGGCAGAGACAGGGCCGGGCCGGAGCAGGGGCCCGCCCCGCTCCCCCACCATCCCGGCCCCCCCGCCGAGCCCCCCGCCCCCGCCCGGCTCTCGGCCTCGGGGGGGCTCGGCCGGCGCCCCGCGGGACCCACCTGAGCCGCAGAACGCGGGCGCCGAGGGCGGGTGGGCGCGCGGCGAGTGGCGCCGGCAGCACCGCGCCTGGCTCCCGGCCCCGCGGCGCCCTCCGTCCGCTGCGCGATCCGCCGCCGCGCCGCCTCCGCCCGGGCCGGGCCGGGCGTGCCGCGGCGGGGTGTGCCCGCTCGCTCCCGCCCGTGGGCCGCCGGCCGGGCGCCTGCTCCGGGGCCGCGGGCGGCGCGCAGCGGGCAGGGGCGCGAGGGAGCCGGAGAGCGCTGGACGGCGGGCGGCGCGCTCCCGCCCGGCCGGCCCGCGGCTGTCGGTGCCAAGCCGGTCCCCGCCCCGGACACAGGCAGCCGGGAGGCCGGCCGCGCGGGTGCGTGAGTGAGTGTGCGTGTGTGTCGCGGGGGCGGGGGGGCGGTATTTGTTTCATTTTCACTCAGGCAGAAAAAAGCCTGTAACCAGCAAAAAAAGAAAATAAAATCCCTGGTGAGGTTGCTGGGCCTCTTTTGCCTCCTGGGGCCTGCACGTGGTGGTGGTGCCGGTGGCGGCGGTGGAGGAGGGACGGGGCATTGGAGGGTGGGCTGGGGTCTGTCACCTTGTGCCGCAGGGAGGGGCCTCGGTGCCCTGGCGCAAGGCCAAGCACAGGGGAAGCCGAGAGCCTGGGAGGTCTGATCCACCCTTTGTTCCCCGGGAAGGAAGAGCGCAAATGTAGACAGCGACAGGCCAGGGGGCTCCTGCTGGAGGCCCCGGGGTCCCGAGCTCCAGAAGCGAGGAGCTAGTTTTCCGGCACCTAGCACAGAGCCTGCCCGGGTTTATTCACTGACTTAGTGATCTTTGAGCCCAGAATTTCTCAAATGGGGCTCTACACAGCCCCTCGGCTGTGTAACAATTCTCTACTAGAATTAATTAGAAGGGAACCCCAAAGTTTCTATTTCAGTGTTTGCACTTCCGTGCCCATTGTGACAGCGATTCACCTCTGATGAGCTGCACCTCGGGTGGCCCTCAGTTTGCTCCGCCTACACTGGTTACCGTGAGGGTCATCCATTCCCGCCCTCCGGCTAGTAAGGATCTACTTTATGGTGGAAAAGTCAAAACTTCTTTTCGCCAGGATCATTTGCCATCGAGTGTCATTTTCATAGACCAAAAAATTAATTTCTTAAGTAATTGAATATATTGGAACTGTAATTTGACATCCTGAAAATGGCACAGAGCACAGGCATGATGTATAATTTGTCTGATGCTAATAAGAAAGGAACAGTGGCCCGATTTAATACTGGAAGGACACACACAGCCTGCAGGTGAGCCAGGTGACATCACGGAATTTGGGAGAATGGAGTTTCCTGGTGGGTTCAGGGGAGCAAAGTGGTGGGAGAATGGAGTCACCAGCCCCACACTCAGGAATGAGGCGCTCCACTGCAGCCAGCACAATGGGCCCTTTGCTAGAGGATAAATTGGGCCATTATTGTCTTCTGTGAACACACTTGCAATAGTTCATTAGTGGTGAGCACCACAGCAAATATGCAATGAGTGATGTGATACTAAGTGCATTAGTTCCCACTTTTCTTTATTGCGTGAAGAGAATGGGAAGGCATTGTTTAAATTGCTTGGCCCATCAAACTGGATTATAAATTTTTTTTCTTTTTTTAAGAAAACAATGATAATAAATATGATGGTGGCTCAAATGATGGCCCATCATGACCAAAATCAATAGATGATGACTTACCTCCATAAAGATCCTATCAAAAAGGGGGACGGGGGAGGAGAAGATAACATCCATAGGAAACAGAAAACACCTCAAAACACTGCTCTGCTACCGTTAAACCCAATGTCAGAGGTTTAATCTGTCACTTGATTTAATGTTGTTAATTTGAATTATTTTATTGGCTTTGTGGTTGTGTTTGTATTTAGTTTGAAGATTTGTTTTGGTTTTATGGTTGGTTTCTAAAGCTATGAGTGTGAGAAGTTCAGGCTTAATCTTACGTTTATACCCGCCTGTTTCAGTAAAAATAAAATAAAAGTGATATAAATCGACACTGTGGGTCTGTTAGATTTTTTTTTCCCCTTCTGAGAGGAGCCGTATAGTTCTCAAAGTCGAACTAGCAATTCTGCTGACTGAATGTCTGAGCGGGAAAACACTTTAAAGATTACGTGCATTGGGTTTGGGGTTAGAAGTTCTAGATATAAGGCCTCAGATGAGTCATTCTTCCCCTCTGAGACTCATTTGCCTCACATGCAAAATGGAGATAAGATGACTAGTTTATAGGAGAAGTAAAATCAAAATGAGGTAACTTCACGAAAGGGCTCCAGAGCCATCAGAGCATTACAGGACGTGAGGCTGAAAAATTTATGGCGAGGAGGTGTGGGTCAGGCAAACCCTTAGGTAGCTCTGTCCACTGGACAGACTTTGCTCCAACTGCTTTTTACATACATGAACTCACTTCATCCTCAGCCCACCCTGTGAGGTAGATACTAATCACATCTCCATTTTCCAGGGGAAAAAGTAGAGGGACAGGGGAGATGTTAAGTAACTTTACTTGCCATCCTTCTGAATATGGCCAAATGCCCCAGGGCAGAAGACTTCCCTCTTGTATCTCCTTCATTCCTGCAGCAAACATTTATTGACACCCGACTATCTGTCAGCCCGTGTCCTGCACGCTGAGGACACCAGGGTGAACAAGTTAGACAGCATCATAGCCCTGGAAGAGTTTGCAGCCTCGGAGGAAGCAGATAGTAAACCAAGAACCACTCAATTTATTATTTCAGGGCAATCGTGATCAGGGCTCTGAGGGAGAGATACAGGGTGCAGAGGGTCTCTGTGGTGGGAAGACTGAGCCCAGAACAGGGAACTGACTAGGTAGAGAGTTGGGGAGAGTGACCCAAGCACAGTGAGGTGCAAAAGTCCTGAGGTGGGAGGGACAAGGCTCGTGAGTGTGCAGGAAAACATCAACATCACAATGATGACCATTCTCCTCAAACCGATTATAAATTCAAAACAAATCCCAATGAAATTTTTGTGGAACGTGATAAGCTGCTCCTAAAATTCACATGGAACAGCAAAGGGCCAAATTTAACCAAGATGGTTTTGACAAGACAGGGAGGGGAGGATTGGGCACTTGCTCAACCAGTTATCAAGATGTACCATGCGCTGGGTGCCGTGGCTCACGCTTGTAGTACTCAGAAAGCTGAGGCGGGAGGGTCATTTGAGCCCAGGAGTTTGAGGTTACAGTGAGCTGTGACTGCGCCACTATACTCCAGCCTGGGCAGCAGAGCGAGATCTTGTCTCTAAAAAAAAAAAAATGTATCATGAAGCTGTAACAATTAATGCAGTGTCGTGTTAGTGCCAGGATGGATTCTTAGACCAATGGATCAGAATAAGGACCCTAGAAAGAGACCCACGTGTGTGGAAACTCAGTGTGTGACAGAGGAGGAACAACAGATCAGTGAAAGATAAAGCAGACTGTTTACAATTGTTGCTGGGTCTCAGAGAATAGAAAGGAAATGTGCAAACAAAAACATGTACGAGAATGTTCATGGCCTCACTACCCAGAATAGCCAACAAGTGGAAACAGCCCAAATGTCTGTTAGTTGAGGAATAAAAAAACAAAATGTGGTATATTCATACAATGGAACGTTAGCCAACCTCAAAAGGGATGGAGTACTGATTCATGCTGCAACATGGATGAACCTTGAGAACATTATGCTAAATGAAAGAAGCCAGACACAAGAGGCCACATATTGTATAATTCCATGTATATAAAATATCCAAATAGGCAAATTCATAGAGACAGAAGGCAGATAAGTGGTCACCAGGAGCTGGGGAGAGATGGGGAGGGAGAGGAAGAGGGAGAAACTGCTTAATGGGTACAGGGTTTCCTTTCGAGGTATGGATAACGCTCTGCAACTAGATGGTGATGGTCACACAACACTGTGAATGTTCTAAATGTCACTGATTTGTACACTTTAAAATGGCGTAACTATCTTAAATGTGAATTTTATGCTATATGAATTTTACTGCAATTTTAACAAATGTTGCTGGTCAGTTGGCCATCCATACAAAAAAATATAAAATAAGATTAGATTCCTATTACACACACACACGCACACACACACCATATAATAGATGGATCAAAGACCTAAAGGAAAAGAGAAACTTTAAAACTTTTAGAGGAAAATATCTTTATACCTCAGAATAGGTAAGGGTGTATTTAAACACACACACACATACACACACACAGAGAACAATGACCATAAAGAAACATATGGATAAATTTGACTACATTAAAATGCTAAACATACAGAAAAGACACCTCAACAGATTAATAGACAAACTCAGAGGTTGAAAGAACATATTTGCGACCGAGATAACCAAGAAGGGATTGTTATGCAGAATATACAAGGAACTCCTGCAAATAAATAAGGGAAAACGAGTATTCTTCCCCATTTTTGCACCTGACTAAAGTCCTGGATGAAATGGCACTGGGTCAGGGTCCCTGTATGTCCCCTTCATGGCACTTGTCACAACTATAGGGACATGACTTTTGACTTGGCAGCATGCCCCACAAGTCAATGGTGCCCACATCTGCCCTGGCATTCCCAGGACACAGCATGCGCCTGGCACACAAGAGAAATTAAATTAACGTGTGCTGACGGGCTGGAGGAACGGGTGGGTGGACGAATGAAGGCCGCACAGTGAGACTCTGCCTGTGCCCGCGCATCTAGATGGGAGCCCCTTGAGGACAGGCTCATGTCTGGCTCCTTCCGTTTAGCTCACCCTGGGCTTGCTACCGCAGGGTAGACCCTCCCCAGTGATTCGGATAACCATTTCCTGCATTTCTGCTCCCCCCGGCATTTGGCAGCCAGCCTCCATCCTCTCTCATCCTGTCCCCCCTTCTCTGAGCAAGGTCCCTTTCTTCCTCACATTCTCCATGTCAGAAACACTGAGGTGAGGTGGCCTCGGGCAGGCAGGGTTTGGAATGCACATCCAGAAGGTTCTTGGCAGAGAACATTGCCTCCTTGCAACCTTGGTGGGGAAGAGAAATGTCATTGTCCCCGAAGTTAGATGAGCCCTTTTCACAGAGATAGTAGATGAAGGAATGCAAGACTTCCACAGAACCAGAAAAACACACAGCTCTGAAGCCCCGAGAGATGGCCAGTCCCAGCCTCCCCGCCCTCAATTTACAGATGCGGTCATGAGATCCAGATGGGGGAGTGACTTCCACGAAATCGCAGGCTTGGAATTTTCAGAGCTAGGATTCATTCCTAAAGTTCTCTCACTGGCTCCTCAGTCCCAGGCAGGTGGCGAAACCCCCAGGTCCGGAGGGGAAGGTGTTTCACAGAAGCTCCAGGAGTGGTGCGGGTAGTCGGGAGAGGGGCCGGCTGAGGAGTCCTGGCAGAGGCTGGGAAGAGGAGGACCAGGATTCACGTTCTATCCCTTCCCTACAGGGCAGCCTCTGGAGGATCCCTGGGGGGGGAGGGTGAGGTGGTGGAGGTTGTCTTTGAGTTTTTCTCACCCCTACCATCAGCGTCACTGCTGGAAAATGAAGTCACAAGGGAAGGAAATAAAGAAGGGAGGAGAGGTGCGGTGGCTCACGCCTGTAACCCTAGCGCTCTGGGAGGCCGAGGCGGGAGGATCGCTTGAATTGGAGTTCGAGACCAGCCTGAGCAAGAGCGAGACCTGCGTCTCTACAAAAAAATAGAAAAATTAGCTGGGCATCATGGTGCACACCTGTAGTCCCAGCTTCTCCGGAGGCTGAGGCAGGAGGATGGCTCGAGCCCAGGAGTTGGAGGCTGCAGTGAGCTACGATGACGCCCCTGCACTCCAGCCGGGCTGACAGAGCAAGACTTGGTCTCAAAATAAAAAAAATTCAATGAAAAGCAAGGGAGGAGAGGAGCAAGTGAGACAGAAAGAGGGAAGGAAGGAGGGAAGAAAGGGAGGGAGAAGAGGAGGAGGGAAGGAAGAAAGAGAGAGAGAGAGAGAGAGAGGGAGAGGCTTTCTGACTTGGGACTGGCATCAGGTGTTGCTTTCCTTCTGGCTTGACAATACATAAGATGAGGGATTGACTAGCCCATCAACTTCTTTGTCTTTTATTGACCCCAACCAAATGCTGTCAAAATCATTATTTCCAGGGGAAGAAATAGCCTATCTTTTTACTTGGTTATGTACTTGGAGGTCCTTTGTTTTCTAGAGATGGATATTAAATTCCACCTCTGGCATTTACATATATCTGATTTTAAAAGGCAGAAACAGGAAGGAAGCCAAGTATTTTTATGCTTTTGGGTTCATTTTTAAAAAACTGTCAGTGCTCCCAGGGCCAAAGAATTCTACCAGCTGAAGTAAAAATTTTACCTTCGCAACCAAAATTCATAAAGTTGCATTCCACTAGTTTTAAAAGTATGTTCCTCCCAGCCTTTAAAAAAAGGTCATTAAAAGTTATCCACTTGAGTGGAGGGGAGCTTTTGCTGTAAACTCTGTTATACTTTTGGACTGTTCCATGGGACTGTCTTATCCTATTTTTTAAATTAAGTACATAAATAAGATTTAAAAGCACAAGTAAAAAAAAGCTAATGTACCGGGTCTTCTCAAGAATTTGAATGCTGTCCTCTGGCCCTTAGAAATAAAATTTGTATCTAGTAGAACAAGCCTGGGATCAGCCTGGATTCAAATTCTGTCTTTGTAATTCCATTACTGTGTGACCTTGGAAGGAAAAAAAAAATCACTTAACCTCTCTGAGCTTCAGTTATCTTATCTGTAAAATGGGGATAATTATTGCTACCTCCCAGAGATTTGTGAAGATAAAAATAAGATAATGTGTTGTCTTGCAAAAGGGGCTGTAAATACAATAAGCCACCGAATAAATGTGAGCTCCTATTATCAATTATATAAATAGATTCTTTGAATTCTTCAGTCACTAAATCCTGCAGGAATGGGTGTGTCTTTCTCTCCCCCCCCCCACAACAAAGGCCATCCTGGAGCACTTACCCTCCCCAGACCACCCCATTTAAATGACACCCCACCCCCATCACACTCTTTGTCCCTTTACCTACCTGGCTTTATTTTTCCCCACAGTGCTTAGGATCACTGAAGTTCTGCTATAGATTTATGTGTCTATTATCTGTCTCCCCAGGAGGGGAAGGGACTTCACTGCTCACCATGGCACCCTCAGCTCTCTGGCTCTCAATAAATATTTGTTAAAATAACGACTGGATGAAGGAACCCCTCACTTCCACCTGCAAGGCAGGTCTTTGGTGATCTTTCTGACGTAGTCGGATCTCCCTATTAGGTGCTTTCGTGTGTTCATGAATGAATGAGCAAATGAAGTGAGGATGTGACACTTGAAGCTACAGTGGCCGTCTTGTGACAATGAAGATGACAGAGAAAGATGGAAAACCTTGACTCCTGAGTGATGTTGTTGAGTCACTGAATTAACTACCCCAGGAAACAGCCCACCTCTGACTCCTGCAAGTTTAAGCTATTTTGAGTTAGGTCTTTGGTTCCTTGTAGTGGACACACTCCCAAAAGATATCTGTGTTGTGGCCAGAAATATGGGTCCTGTCTGGCAGCCTTGGATCTTGCTTGTGGCAGTGGATGCTGTTGCTGGCCTGGCCCAGCCTCATGGGCACAGGACAACAGCTCCCGTTACCTGAGCGCTTACATGGTCATTTGTCTCTGACATTAGCCAGGCCCTCAAGGAGGTCAGTGCCAAAATAGAAGTTGCTTGAATACCACCCTACCCTGGCATTTGTTTGACAGAAGTATTGTACAAGGCCGGACTTTGCCCAAGGTGATTATGCCAGAAGGTAAGAGGCTGGTAGCTTTGGGCAAGGGTGGAGAGGGAGGAAGAGCAGAGGGGTGGGGTGAGACAGAGTCCCCAAGACTCACCAGAGTCTGGGGTTCTGGGAGTAGTGGAGGCTGGTGCCCTGTTCCACTGCAATGCCCTGGGAGGTGGCAGGATTTTCCTGGTGTCCCTAGGAGCCTGGACCAGACATCAGGGCTCCCAGTTTCAGCCTTAGCAAACACCATCCCAACTTTGCCAAATAGCAACTGAGAGTTTCCCATCAGCCTTTGGAAAAACAGGGTGAGGCATCTGGACAGCTGAGTCTGCAGAGCAGAGGGCGGAGCTACCGTGTGCATCAGTCACCTCCATCTTACAGACACAGACTCTGAGCTTTGGGGAGGTTAAGCCCAAGGTCACTCAGCTCCTGAAGGTCAGAGCTGGAACTGGAAGCGAGGGTTGCTGCACCATTATTTTTTATTATAAATTGACATTGTATAATTGTATAAATTTGTGGGGTACAAAGTGATGTTATGCTTTATAAATACATTGTGAAATAATTAAATCAAGCTAGTTAGCACATCCATCATTTCAAATACTTAACATTTTTGTGATAAGAACATTTGAAGTTGACTCTCTTAGCAATTTTGAAATGTGCAATACTTTATTACTAACTATATTCACCACACTGTACAATAGAACTCAAAAAAAGCCACATATTCCTCTTGTCTAACTGAGATTTTATACCCTTTGATAATCGTCTACTCCCTCCCTCCACCCCCAGCCTCTGTAACCACCATTCCACTCGCTGCTTCTATGAGTTCAATTGTTTTAGATCCCACATTCCATTGTATAAATGAGAACATGCAGTATTTGTCTTTCTGTGCCTGGCTTATTTCTCTTAGCATAATGTTCTCCAATTCCATTCATGTTGTCGCAAATGACAGAATTTTCTTCTTTTCTAAGGCTGAAACATATTCCATTGTGCATATATACCACATTTTCTTTCTTTTTTTTTTTAAGAGACAGTGTCTCACTCTGTCACCTGGGCCAGAGTGCTGTGGCATGATCATAGCTCACTGCAACCTTAAACTCCTGGGCTCAAGAGATTCTCTTGCCTCAGCCTCCCGAGTAGCTGGGACTACAGGTGCACTCCACCATGCTCTGCTAATTTTTCTTATTTTTTGTAGAGATAGGGTTCCACTATGTTGCCAAAGCTGATCTCAAACTCCTGGCCTCAAGTGATCCTCCCACCTCAGCCTCCCAAAATGCGGGATTACAGGCGTGAGCCGCCGCGCCTGGTTTATGCCACATTTTCTTTATCCTTTCATCTACTGATGGACTGTTAGAATCAACTTAGGTTGATTCCATAACTTGGTTGTTGTGAATAATGCTGCATCACTGCTTGTTTTTAGAGATGGAGTTTCACTCTGTTGCCCAGGCTGGAGTGTAGTGGTGCAGTCATTGCTCACAGCAGCCTTGAACTCCTGGGCTCAAGAGATCCTCCCACCTCAGACTCCTGAGTAGCTGGGATTACAGGCGTGCACCACCACGCTGGGTTAATTTTAAAAAATTTTTTTTGTAGAGATAGGGGTCTTGATATATTGCCCAGGCTGGTCTCTAACTCCTGGACTCATTCTCCTGCCTTGGCCTCCCAAAGTGCTGGGATTACAGGCATGAGCCACCACGCCCAGCCTGAGCCACTGTTTTAATCCTCACAACAATGCCAGAATGTTCCTATGATTGTCTCTATTTTACAGAGACTCGGGGTAGACTTGCCTAAGGTCAGTGCACTGGTAAATGGCAGTTGGGATTTGAACTGAGACTTACCTGACTCATAAACTCCTAACTACTATTTTAGGTTCATTTGTTAGGATCTTCCTTCCCCTGCATCCCTGTCCTTGTGTGCACCTACTGTATGCTGGACTCTTGACTCAAGCCAGGTTTCGTTTTATGTTTAAATGGAGCAACATGATGTTTCTTGCACCTAAGAGAAAATTCACACCCTCCACACATACTTTATGGTCCTTGGGGACATACCCTGTGAAGTGGGTCTAACTATTGTCACTTCACAAAGGAGGAGGCTGAGGTCAAAGAAAAGTGATTTTCCAAAGTTGAATAGCCCTAAGTGCCAGAGCTGGCTTCCCCCAGGCCTGTAGGACCCCAAAGCCACAAAGAAGCTGGAAGCAGCTTGCCTCATGCCATGCCCACCCTGCCCAGTCCTCTCTCATTCTGGGACAGTTTTGATGGGGGCCCTCCGTCCAGATCCTCATGGAACTGTCTGGTCCTGGGCAGCCATAGGTTTTATTTTCTACACAGTGGCCTGGTGCCATGGCGACAGGGCCGTGTGTCACCACAGCACACTCCTGGACAGCTGGGAGGTATCTTGGTTGGGTGGAGGGGAAGGCTGGGCAGAGTGGCAGCCAGCAGATGTGGGTGACACTGGCTACTCAGAGGCAGGTGTTGGGAAACCTGGTTGGCTTGGGCCTGGGGCCGGACATCCCCAAGCAATGTAAGGGTAAAAATAATGACCTTTAGCACTAATCAAGTTCTTCTCCAGGTAATATCACCCATGATGCGTATTACCTGGGCCCCACCCCAGTGCCACTGAACCAGAACCTTCCACTGTGGGGCCCTAGCATTTATAAATTTTTAACTTCCTGAGTAATTCTGCTCCACACTCTGTCATCGTACAGTCTCGGGGTTGAACAGAACCTTGATATAGCGTCTATTTTCTCCCCAATCTGATACTTGAATCCTTTCTATGGGATTTCTAGAACATGATACCCATATCCATTTACATACAGTTTACACATTTACCGCCATCCCTAAAGCGTCTGTTCCCTCTCCGGCAGCTCTGACATTTTTTAAAGTTCTTCCCTAGTGTCATACACTCTTAGTGGGTGTGTAACTCAGTCAAATATTTTCGAAGTACATTTGGGAATCTCTATTAAAATTGTAAATGCTCGTGGCCTTTGTCCCAGCTACTCCACTTCTATTACTCTATCCTATGGTTCCAACCATGCACACGGACATGTCTGCAAGGATGCTCATTGCAACAGTGTCTGAAATCTCATGTTCATCAGTAGGGACCAGTTAGCTAAATGTTGCTCTATCTATTTAGTAGAATATTATAGAACCAGGAGCAAGAATGTATCTGATTTATATTACTACATAATATTTTATGTTATGATACACTGTTAAGTGAAAAAAGGAAAGACATAGAGCATGATGTAGAAGATAAACCCATTTTTAAAGCATATCCATGGAAAAAAATCAGAAAAGAATTGGAGGGGGAAGGGGACTTTTTCTTCTTTCTTTACACATTTCTCTACTTGTGTGTACTTCTTTAATATTTTTTATTAAAAACAAAACAAAACAAAACAAAACAAAAAACCTTCTTTAAGAAAGTCTATTCAAATTGGTCTCTGTTGGTCCCAGCTTTTGATCTACAGGCTGTCAAGAGACCACACGCTGAAAGCCTGGTTTGGTTTTCCGAGCTGTAACCTTGTCGGGAGGCCCCTGCTCCGAGGCTCTATGTCACCCGCTTAGACAACCTCATGGTTCCCCGGTGTTTTGCCTGGGCTTGAACACCTGGCTCCCCAGAGTCCACCGTGTTACTGGAGGCAGAAGTCACAGCCTGGAGGACCCCGGAGTTATCAGCAGCAGCCCCAGTAAAGGGAGAAAGCGCTCGATTCTAACCAAGCCAGGCTCCCATCCTGCCTCAGCCTCACCAGCTGGGGGCTTTGAACACGATGCTGCCCCCATCCCCGAACCCCAGAGTCCTGATTTGTGTAACCGGGAATCCTACGTCTCAGGAGCCAACGAGATGAGGTGTGGGAGGCATCTGGCAGTACACGACAGCAGAGATTATCATCAGGACACGGAGGAATGAACCGCAGACAGTGGAATGTCAGGAATTGGAACAGGCAGTTGAGGAGATACAGGAAGTAGACGGGCATTCTTGGGCCATCTCAAACCATAACTGTAGGCAACAGTCAACTTTTCATACCCAAGAATCCAGTCCTGTGTCTCACATTCTTGTCCACCTAGATTTACAAATTCTTCAAACTTTGGGTTCCAGGACAGATTTTTCCCTTTTTTTCCCCAGGAGGTAATTAGCACCTGGTCCTGCCCTTGGTCAAAGGCAGTCAGCTTGATGTGAACAAAGGAAAAGGTGGAGCAATGCAAGGCAGGAAAGAAATCCACAGATTTCCAGGTTGAATTTCTTATAACTGTCACACAGCACTGAAACCACCCATCCCCTGAGACAGACAGGACAAGAGGGGTGGGGGGGACGGAGAAGGGAAGGGAAGAAGGCTGCAGGAAAAGGCCACCAAGACCTCTCTAGGAACAACATCCCTCAGTCATCTTGATTATTGAGAAGTCAAACTGAGTGTGTGCCTGGACAGCAGTGATGCCTACCAGTCTGTTGTCCGCCTCTGTGTGTGTGTGTGTGTGTGCATGCGCACAGGTGTGTTTGTGACTACGTGCATGCTTGAGTGTTCATCTCTGTGTGTGCAGATGTGTTTGAATGTATGTAATGCAACTGAATGAATGTGTGGAGGGGTGTGTGTGTTTGTGTGTGTGCTTGAGGGAATCTACATATTTACACACATATGTGGCTGTATGTGCATTCTCATGTGTTCACCTGAACGTGCCTGTTTGTGCCTTGTGGTGGGAGTGGAGCATGGATGGATGTGTGTTGTGTGTGTCTGTGCACATAGGTGTGCTGGTGCAATAGAAGCGTGAGTGTTTCAATGTGTGTGACTGTGTGGCTGAGTGTGAGGGCATGGGTGCTCGTGTGCATTTGGGAGCTTGTCCACAAGGGCAGTACACGAGCATGTCTCTGGGTGCGTGGCTGTGAGTGTGTGTGTGCGCATGTGTGCTTCAGGCATGTGCACTGTGAGGGTGTGTGTGCCTGGGCACCTGCATGTACAGGAAGCAGGGTGGCCCTGGGTTTGTTTTCCCTGTCCCAAGTCAGGAAATGCCTGTGGTTTGTATGATCTGCCAGTTCCCCTTTCACTTCGGTGGGTGCTCTAAGGACCGCTGGCAGCCTCAACAGTTGTCACCCACCCAGTTATTTCTGCTTCCTTAGTGGGAACCAGAGCGGCATGTTTGCAAGAGTTCACCTGAAGCTTGTCCACATGCCCTGATGCTGAGGTACGGAGGAAAAGACTGTGGCTGTGGCTCTAAGGAGGGAGCCCCTGTTCTGTCCCCAACCACTGCACTCCCAGGTCCCCTGCTGTGCAGGAGGGCAAGGCCCCTTCCCCAGCCAGGGGAGCCTCAGCCCCTGCAGGAAGAATGGACAGGGCAAGAGATTGTGGAAGGCAGACAACCTGGGTTCAAGTCCTTGCCCTCAGGCAGACTAAGAGGCTTTGGACAAGTCACTGAATGAGACTCCTGATACCAAGGTTGACCCGTCTCAACTGCAGTGAGCCTGAACTGAGACCACAAATATGTGTAGTGAATGCTGTTAGGGCACACTCAGGTCTACTGCTCCCCAGCAGGTGCACCCGTCTCCAGCCTCTGTGAGTATTCACTTCCAAGGTCACAGCTGCCCCCTTATTTAGAAAATGTCCTTAGCCGGATGGAAGTTGCTTTGCCTGGGAGGTTATGTTCACCCCCAGGGCACCCAGCAACCGATGACTACTGACTCCTATGGGCTATAGAAAATCACTGCTCTTATCTCAAGATGGAACCAACTCTGTGATACAGTTCACACTGGAGAGCGCCTCATGGTGTCAGGATAAGCTAATACCAGCCGAGACCATGCACTGCCTCAGCTTTCTTTCCCTGTCCCACCCTGTATCCCTCAGCCCTCTTGTCCAGAGAACACACCCGCAATAAATCACTTTCACAAGAAGCCCCTCTCAAGCTCCGCTTCTAGGAACCTAACCTAAGATGATAGGAAAGCACTTTTACCAGTTTCATCTTATTCATACACACAATAACTCCATGAGTTGGGGCATGAGATTGTATTGTCACTCCACGTTATGAGAAAATGGATGTCAATGGAGGACCAAATGGAAAAATGGAGAATAAAGTGCTTAGAGTGAATTATTAATAAGAGCCCAAACATCGGTTTGAACCTCTCAGACAACTTGAGCCTCTCAGGGCTGTTTCTGGAGTTTTCCTCAGCCCTCCAGCTCTTGAGGTCTAAGGGAATCTGAGGCCAGGTGCTGTGGCTCACGCCTGTAATCCTAGCACTTTGGGTGTTCAAAGTGGGAGGATCACTTGAGGCCAGGAGTTTGAGATCAGACTGAGCAACATATCGAGACCCTGTCTTGACAAAAAAAAATTTTTTTTTAATTAGCTGGGCATGGTGGCACATGCCTGAGGTCCCAGCTACTCGGGAGGCTGAGGTGGGAGGATCATTTGAACACAGGAGTTCGAGGCTGCAGTGAGCTCTGATGTAGGGCACCACTGCACTCCAGCCTGGGCGACAGAGTGAGACCCTGTCTCTTAAAAAACCAAAGGCGGTGGGGGGAACTGAAATCTCATATGGGGCATTCATCTGATGCTTCTCTCCCCTCTAGACAAACATTCTCTCCAGGCGTATGTCCAGTTTGTATTTTGATGCTTCTTGATGGAGGGCTCACTCCTTTCGTTCATTTAGCAAATATTCTTTAAGCGCCTACTGTGTGCCAGGCGCTATGCTAAGCTCTGGGGATGCCAGGCTGGTGGGAGACGTAACCAACAGGAAACACCAGAGAAATAAAAATCGTGACTGTGAAGGTGTTAAGAGGGAGGCACAGGGTGCCCCGAGGGCGTACAGTTGGGGATCTAGACTGGCTTAGGGAGGACAGGGAGGCTTTCCAGAGGACCTGAGGACTGAGCTGGCCTCTGAAGTACGCGCAGAGGGGAAAGTGTTAAAGAAAGAGAGAACAGCATGAGTGAAGGCCTGTGGGGGCAGGAAAGGAGCATGGCGCATGTGTGGTGCTGATGGGAAGACCGTGGGAGGGCTCCAAAGACAGGCAGGAGGAGCATTGTCTGGGAGGTGGCTGGGGGGGTGGGGCAGGGCCCAAACTGCAGTTACCCCGAGAGCAGTGGATGCCCAAGAGGGTTCCAGGCAGGGCCTCCTCGTTCCAGACCATCAGAGCCTCATATTCCAACTCTTTGCCTGACAAAATGACTCCTCCCCACCTGGTTGCGACATTTTTTCTCCCTTGGGGATTGTTCTACCTGCTCTGGCAGGCCCCCTACAGGTTTCCTCACCACCCCAAGTGACTCAGAACACAGGCATTTGAGAATCTCAAGGAGACATACCGAGAAGCAACTGTGGTCACCACAAGCTGCATCAATGGACAGGGTCTCATCCACAGCCTGAAGGTAACAGGGTGGCACAGGGCCCAGCAAGAGAAAGGCCAGTTTCCAGGAGTCAGAAGAACCTGCCTGAGGAACCTGGGTTTCCCCTTTTGGGAACCCTGGCTGCCTCCCCACTTCCTACCTTCCACTTCAGACCTGGGTATAAATTCACCCACAGTGTGGCCCACCCTGGCCCTGCTCTGGGGTTTCTGGTTTCTTTGAGCAGGAGGAGGAAGAGGCAGCTGCAGAGGCTGACGGGAAAGGAGGCCCTTTGGAAGAAAATGGGTCTGTGGAGGGCTGGCCGGGAAACCCCCACATTGGCTCCCTCTGCTCTGCCTTCTCCCCAGTGCCCATTTCCTGCCCAGGGCCCCTGCACTCCCAGTATGCCTTGCAACCAAACCTGCAGGACAGTGAGGTTTTGGCTGATGACTAAGATGTGATAACTTCTTGAGCTACATGGTCTGTTTCAAACACTTTATACACATGCACTACAGATACACACACACAGACAAACACAGATGCCACACAGTCACACTCAGACCATGCCACAAACACACGTGCACATGTTTGCACATGCAGAGATTCTTAGAATCGTAGTGACAAAAACCTGATCAAATGTCATCATCAAAATCACCAGAGCAGCCTGAAAATGAAGATGCTTAGGCCACAGATACTGATTCAGCCCACATCCACAGTGAGGCCCAGGAATCAGCATTGCAAGAAGGTGTGGAAGAGTAATGCTTGCCCAAAGATGTCCACGTCCTAATCCCCAGAACCTGTGACTACGTTATGTTACGTGCCAAAGGGGAATTGAGGCAGCAGATGAAATTAATTGCTAGATAGCTGACCTTAAAAAGAAAATGTAAAAGTTCTGGATTATGTGGACACAATGGACTGAAAGTTTGTATCTCTCTAAAATTCATATGATGAAATCTTAAGCTCTGATGTGCTGGCATTATGAGGTGGGGCCTTTGGAAAGTAATTAGGTCATGAGGGTGGAGACCTTCTAAATGGGATTAGAGCCCTTATAAAAGGGACCCCAGAGAGCTCTCTGGCCCTCTTTCTGCCATGTAAGGCTACAAGGAGAAGTGAGCAGTCTGCAACCCAGAAGAGATACCTGGCCAGAACCTGACTGTGCTGGCACTGTGGTCTCAGACTTCCAGCCTCCAGACTGGGAGAAATGAATTTCTGTTGTTTATAAGCCACCCAGGCGGTGGAACTTTGTTGTAGCAGCCTGAACGGACTAAGACACTGGGTGAGCCCAAGACAAGAGTCTTTAAAAGTGGAAGACAGAGGCAGAAGAGAAGTGAGAGTCTGAAAAGGAAGCAGAGGTTGCAGTGATGTGACACAAGGACTCCGCCCATCGTTCCCAGCTTTGAAGGTGGAAGGAAGCCACAAGCCAAGGGATGCCGGCAGCTTCCAGAAGCTGGAAAAAGCAAGGAAGCAGATTTTCCCCTGAATCTTCCAGAGAGGAATGTAGCCCTGCTGACACTTTGATCTTAGCCCAGTGAGACCCATGGCAGACTTCTGACCTCAGAACTATAAGATAATAAATTTGCATTCTTTAAGCCACTAATTGTTTGGTCACTGTTACAGCAGTAATAGGAAACTAAAACACAGGGCCCTGATAATTCTGGTGCAGTAGTCCCAGAACCACTGGGCTCCCTGGCCAGACAGCCTCTGCTGCAATAATGGGCCTCTGTAGCCCAGGGGGAGGCAGGCCTTGGAGAAAAAAAGCCTCTGGTTTTGAAGACACTCCTCTACGGGACCCTGAATGGACACAGATGCTTCCCGGGACTGTCTGCCTTCTCTTAGGGCACTGTCCACACCAGCTAATGTGGGTAGGTATTGAGCAGGGCCTTCCCTGAAGTTTCCAGGGATGTGATGATGAATGAGCAAGGGCCTGAGCTTCTGGGGCGCTTAAAGGCAGGATAGACAGGTGTGGGAATGAGTTGGGAATTAAAAATAATTAAGACCCAGAATAATGAAGTCCTTATGGCAGGACATCAGGCAGTGGCGCTGAATGAACAAGAGACCTCCCTGGCTTGTCATAAACCACATGGCCTGCCTTGGGACAGGATGATCTGGAGGGCAGCTATGTGGCCCGGGCCGCTGCTTTCTTCCTGGGGCTAGGACTCCCCATGTGTCAAAAGATGTCTCCTTTTCAGTCATCTTCCTTTGGCCACCAAGCCTGGGGACACAGGAGACGGATGGGGCTGTCCTGTCAGTTACTGATTTACATGCATCTCTAAGCACCTACTATGTGCTGGTCCCCAGCTGGAACTGTCCCACGTATATTTTCAATTATTCCGCAAAACACCCTAAAGCAGTTAAGTGAAAGAGTCCAGATGTGGAAGCCAGATACTGTATGATTCTGCTTACATGAGGCACCTAGAACAGGCAAATCCATGGAGACAAAAAGTAGCATAGTGGTTGCAGGCGTTGGGGGTGATGGGGAGTTAGTGTTTAACAGGTGCTGAGTTTCTGTCTGTGATGATGAAAAAGTTCTAGAGATGGTGGTAGTGGTTGCACAACAGTGTAAATGTACTTAATGCTACTGAATTGTGCACTTAAAAATGATTAAAGTGGTAAATTATGTTATGTATATTTTACCACAATAAAAAAAATTTAAAGGCCAGTTGTGGTGGCTCACCCCTGTAATCCCAGCACTCAGGGAGGACAAGGAGGGAGGATCGCTTGAGCCCAGGAGTTTGAGGCTGCTGGGAGCTAGGCTGATGCCACAGCATTCTAGCCTGGGCAACAGAGCGAGACTCTGTCTCAAAAAAAAAATTTTAAAGCACCCTGAAGCAAAGATGATTCACCCCGTTTTACAGATGAGGAAACTGAGGCTCAAAGAGATTAATTGACTTGCCCAACATCTTGTAGCAGAGAATAGAGGAGTTGGAATTTGAATCCAGGTTTGACTCTAAATCCAGGGTCCCCTTCTCCCCGTGTCTTTCCTCCATTCTTTCCAAAGGTCCTCAGGAGCATCTGTTCAGGAGGAGATGCTACGCCAGGCGCAGTGGAGGGCTGGTGGAGACATAAGGTGAGCAGTTCTCAGAGAAGCATTGCCGAGAACACGAGGAGCAAGCTTGGCTCTGAGGTCATGAGCAGGCTGAAAGGGGGAGGCTGGGCCCCGCCATCTCACCCCCACCCGCACGACTTGGTTGCTTCTCTGGGTTTCCCTTAACAACCTTTGCTTTCCATGATGACATTGGAAACAGCTGGCCCAGGAGACCCACAAACCAGAAGCGCCTTTCCGGGGAGAAGAAGCTGTGGACACCCATCTGCTCTCTGTTTGTAGCAACAGTCACTAGGGAGCTCTCAGCCTCCCTGGCAATGCTGCCACCCAGAAGGAGGGAGCAGGAGGGAGGTCAAATGGCCACGCAGAGTTAGTGACACAGCAAACCAGCAGAGGTTTCCAGAACTAACACCCTCTAGGACCCAATGCTGGCCAGGCTGTCACCCTCCTTCCAGGTGTCAGAGGCTGGCACAAAGAGAAGCCCTAAGAGGCCTTGTGGGTTAGACAGGTTCTGCCCCTGCCCCAGAATAGCCTAGAATACAGAGGGACAGGTGGCTGGAGTACAGCCCTAATGACCACAGGCAAAGCAGGAAACCGGAGCCCAGGGAGTGTGCGACTACTCCCAGGGGCCCTCAGGGTTGGTGAGGGAGGGGAAAAGCCAACGGGGCTAGTTATCTATGGCTATGCAACAGATTACCCCAAAACTTAGTGACTTACAACAACAACTGTTAATTATCTCATCGTTCCTGGGGTCAGATATCCAGTTTTAGCTTAGCTGGGTACGTCTGGCCCAAGGTGTTGGCTGGAGTTGCAGTCTCCCCTGGGGAGGGGGGGCATTTCCAAGCTCACTCACAAGTCACTGGAAGGATTCAGTTCCTCAAGAGCTGTGGGACTAAAGGGCTTAGTTCCTCGCCATGGCAGGTCAGAGGCCTGGCTCTGCTGCTCACACGGGCCTCCCCACAGAGCAGCGCACGGCACGGCAACTGGCTGCTCTCAGACTGGGTAGAAGAGAGAGAGCTGGAAGCCACAGTCTTTCTGTAACCTCACGAGCCACATCCATCACTTTTGCCATATTCTCTTCGTTAGAAGCGAGCCACTGGGTCCAGCTCACAGTCAGGAGGAGAGGCTGTGTAAGGCAGGGATACAGAGGTGGGGGTGATTGGGGACTGTCTTAGAGGTGTCCTACCACAGCCATCTAATAGCTGCTCCTGAAGCCTCCCTTCAGGGTGGAGCTGGGACAGGGGAGATAAAGAGGGCAGCAGCTGGCTCACTGGGAACAGCCCCCTTGGATGGGGACAGGGAAGGCCCAGCTCCTTGGGGTGCTAATGTTTGGGTGGATGACAGTTCCTCCTCTGAGACACTTCTCTGCCCCGGACCCACTGAGGCCACTGGTGTCTGGCCTTGGTCAGAGCCCACTCCTATACTTTCATTGTGCAGCTGGGGAAATTGAGGCCCAGAGAGGACAATTGACTTGTCCACACTCACTCCCATGGTTGGTGGCAGAGCCAGACAAGACCCGAGAGCTCCGAGCTCTTGACCTCTGTCGGGCTGGGTCTTACTGAGCAGCTCAGGCCCCGTTCGTTCCAGGCTGTGTTCCTGATTCCGTTTCTTTTCTAAAATAGTCATACCACAGATCTAGCCACCCCTAAACAATATATTATTTGGTTTTGCTTAATTTTTTGAAACTTTTCTACACATAGTATTGCGTCGTCTGTCTTTCGCGATGTGGCCTTTCCCCTTGATGTTATGTTTCTGAGGTTCATCCCTGCTTCTGTTTCTGGTTTCGGTTCCTTCATATTTACTGTTGTATAACAGTCTCTTGTTTGAACAGGAACTGGGTGCATAAATCGTGATATATTCTTTTAGTTTTTTTTTTTTTGGTACATATGTGATTGATAAATCCCTTTTGGGAAGGGCTATGTGTATGTTCTTCCTCCTTTGTTTGGTGTTAAATTTGTGTTAGTACCTAGATAATTTTCTTAATTAATTGACTGATTGATTACTGGTCTCTGAGACTGAGAGCCTGGAGTCCACTGGTCTGCAGCAATGCTGCCATGTAGTCACCCACCTCCGCTAGCTGTCCTGTGGGGCCAGGCGCTCACTGTTTCCTGGAGGGCTCTGGTGGTGAGAAAGGGCATCCTTGGGTTGAGGAGGAATCTTCCTCCCATGTCTTTCTCCCACGGGTCCTGATTTCTTCCCCTGATGCTGTGGGACAAGTGTGTACCGTGACAGCCCTGCAGAAGAGTGTAAGGGTTCTCTCCCAACCCCAGCACTACCTCCTCCCCCTGCATGACGCGAGGATTCCAGTTCTCCACCCAGCCCATTACTGTCCCTTCACTAGCTCATCCTCATTTGGGTGTAACCCTGTGTTCCCAGGTCTTGCCAATTGTGGGCATATTAATAGAGACTGTCCCACTGGCAGTTAGCTCTCAACAGCTGCACCCATAGGAGTTCCAGTCTCAAGGAGGGTGATACAATCACACCATGTCATGGCCACAGCAGGGGCTCTCGGTGCTGGCATTGCTGTGGGCTGAGCAGGACACACATCATCTGACACGGCCATCCTCTCTGCCACTCTGGGATTTTGCCACCTAGATTCAGCCCGTAGAGCTGCCACCTCCATTTGCAGACCTCACAGTGCTGCTACAGCTTGGCAGGTGGCTGCAAAAAAGAAGGTTCAGTGCTTGAGCCTGGATTGTAGACCCAATCCTGCCAGGAAGCTCCTCAGCCCCCGTGTAAAGCAGCAGGTACCCACAGCATGGGGCTGGGTGAAGAGCGTCACCTAACTGGACACATTTACAAAGGTGTCTGAATCCCACCTATGAGCAGCCAGGACCCTCAGGACACAGGGATGATGGTCTCCCAGCTGCCGTTCCCTGTGAGTAAGCAGATCCACCCACACTTTCAGCTGAATGAAGACAAGAGAAGAAAAAGCAATTTTGAAACCTTCGTCTATTTAGTATAAGCCTCTAAGAGTTTTTCATCCTCTTACGATACAGAGGGAGGCAGCATTTTCAGGTCAATTCAGGAGCAACTGCTGTATGCTAAGCCCTGGGTGGGGAAGTACAGAAAAACATGGTTTATGAAAGTTGTATTCAAACTGAGGAAATATGCTATCTTCCCACTCTCCTATGGCTCTGACCACTTTCTGCCTGAAGTTTCTTCGTGTAAGAGGCATAACTCACATGCCCAGTGAGGCCCTGGGGACCCAGCCCAAGGCTTGGCTCGTAGTAGACACATAATCATAGAAACCAAGAATTAGAGGGAAAGTTGGGACACGACCATGTCAGTGCCCTGCTCAACAACCTTTAATGTCTCCTCGTTAGCTCCCCTCAGGCCTAGCCCTACCCTCTATCTTCATTTCTTTCTTCTGCTTCTTTTTTTTTGTTTTTAGAGACTGGGTCTCATTCTGTCACCCAGGCTGGAGTGCAGTGGTGCAATCATAGCTCACTGCAGCCTTGAACTCCTGGGCTCAAGCGATCCTCCCGCCTCAGCCTCCCAAGTAGCTGGGACTACAGGCTCATGCCACCATGGCCAGCTAATTTTTTATTTAATTTTTGGGAGAGACTCACTATGTTGCCAGGCTTATCCTCATTTCTTATCGTGCACCCCCAAGTCCCTAGTTCTCCAGCCCGCAGGCACATGGGACTCAGTGTTTCAGTTGGAGAAGCAGAACCGTTAGGGGTGACAGAGACTCGGGATGCATCATAGGCCGTTGACCGTGTGCAATTATAGGAACTTACACAGCTGTGGCTTCTGCAGCCAGTGCTGGGTCTGAGGCCAGCAGGGCAGGCAACGGGACACAAGTGGAGGAGAGCAAGGGCTGGCTGGAACCCATGGGAACAGAACGGGGACCCACACTGGTCTCTCATTGTGTCCCAGCCTGCAGCTTCCACCATGGGGTTGACCTGCAGGAGAAACTGGAGTCTTTGTGGAAGAAAGTGGCACAAGAGAGGCAGAAACACTGAAGGAGAGGATCCAGTGGGGGCTGGAACCGATGTGGACCCAGCTGCCATGTCACACCAAAAACAGTGAGCCCACAGGTCCATGACAGCACGTGTGAGCTTCTCAAATCTCAGCTCACATTTTTCTTACCGCCAACCCTAACCCAAGGAAATTCCAGGAAACATAGTTGCAGCTCAGCGAAATTTGACCAGACACACACTTCCTCAGCCTGTTTCCTTTGCCTAAAATGTGCTTCCCCATTTTCCTCCTGAAGGACTCCTACTCATCTGTCAGGGCCCCGTCCAACTGGATCTCCATCCCTCAAGTCTCTCCTGCCACCCCTGGGCAGACTTCACCCCTCTATGTGTCCCGGGACACTCGGTTCCCACCTGCCTTAGAACCTTGACACATCCTATTCCAGACAGCTAACGTCTATCTCCCACCCTCAAAGGCGAGGGCTGGGTCTGTGCCATCTCTGGGACCCGGGGGACTAGATACTACTGACAATTACCTCAGTCAGTCTTTACACTGGCTCTTTGAAGCAAAATGTTTTTATTGTCCCCATTTGACAGCCGAGGAAAGGAAGGCTCCAAGAGAAGAAGCTACTTGCTCAATGCCGCACAACTCACAGGGCCAGAGGCAGGACTCAAACCCCGGTCTGTATCTCCAGAGCCCAAATTCCTGATCACCAAGTAATTCTTAAGGTAGAAAATATTAAAAGTTCAGGGAAAGTGATGTGACCAGCCTTCCTGCTTTGCCTAGGCCTGAGGAGGTTCTTGGAATGTGAGATTTTAAGTTTTAAAACTGGGATCGTCCCAGGCAAACTGGGACAAGTTGGTCGCCCTAAGAGAAAGTGCTCTGACCCGTCAAAGGCTGGAGGGTGCTGGGAAGCCAGGGAGGAGCCCAGGGGCCGAAGGATCCTGAAGCATTGAACTTGTGCCACTCCCCTAAGACCAGAACCAGAAGGGAGTTTTGAAATTGGCTTTATTTGTTATCCACAGTCTTCCTTCCTCAGGAACTCAGTTATTTAGAAAGCAATTTTGGGCAATCATAGTTTCTACAGTTGCTGGCTTGGCTGCACGTGAGGCTATGCTGGAAGGCAGCATTGTGGGATGGGGCAGGCAGGGTGTACAGGCTCCCTTCCTACAAAGTCCATCATGAGGCTGGAGGTCAGGGTCAAAACTGAGACTCACGGAGCCCTCAGGGACCAGAGGTCGTCTCTGGGTTCTGCCCCACAGAGGTAGCTAAAGAAACATCAGCAGGCCCAACAGAATCAGAATCCCAGCCTTTTAAACAGCACTGGGGGTAACTGCCCCCTCCACCCTATTAGTTCAGCCCCGGGAAAGGACTTGTCCAAAGTCACGGTGTGATCAAGAGCAGAGCTGCAGCTAAAACTCAGGTCTCCGGGCTTCTACCCCCAAGTGGGGACACTCCCTGGGCAGGGAATAGTGTAGGGCACATTGGTGACTTTAGGCAAACCATGTCTCTGTCTCTGGTGCTTACTTTCTTTACCTGTAAAATAAAAAGAAATATAAGGCCCCGGGAGCATGCAAGTCACCTGAGAACCATCAGTACCTTTCCTTAGCCCACTACCAGCAGAGTCCAGGGCCATTCTATGTGCCATTCGCCTGTACTCAAGAGCTCGCCCTGAAGTTAGCAAGTCTTTGCCTTAGGCTTATGTCAGTTTTCTCCTAATAAGTGACTGACTCCCGCTGGGGTAGCTAATGTGAGCAAAGGACATAAAGTTATCTCATGGCCTGGCACCTGTATTACAGTAGGAATGGCTTTATGGGGGGTTCACACTTGGATAAGCTCTTCGGGAGACCCACAAGGCAGATGGAAAGGGGCTGTGACAGGGAAGGCTCTGCACAGGGCAAGGCACAGAAGGGACCTGCAGAAGAGCCAGCAGATGGATGAGAGCCAGCCCTGGACAGGGACAACCATCCCAGACTAAGATCAGTCGCAGCAACTCCCAATGGTCACCCGCTTACTTTATTAGAAAGCGTGGTGTGTGTGTGTGTAACTCAGAAGGAGCTAAGTGTCCTGCTTGCGTCAAGGCAGTATGAAACAGAGACCGCACATACGGAAGAAAAAGTCAGGGATTTGAGAAAGCTTGGTCTGGCAGACACCACTGGTTACACGTGGAAATCCATTCAGTCCCTCCTCCTGGACTCAGAGTTTGGGGACACTCCCCAGCCTCCTCTGCAGTGAGGTGTGGCCACGTGACAGAGTTGGAGCCAGTGGACAGTACATGGAAGTGATGAATGCCACTTTCAGACCTGGCCCAGAGAACCGCCCACACCAGCCCCGCCCCCATGCCCTGACCGTGTGCTGACCACAGCAGATCCACTGCCCGGGCCCCTGCCTCACCCCACCAACGGGGCACCCCCTTCCCTTCGCCTGAGGGAAAATTGAACCTCTATGGTGTTACTCCATTACATTCTGGGTCTGACTGTTAAAGGAGTTTAGCCGACACAAAATGATAAACTTGGGGAGCGCTTTGGATTTCCAGGGACGGTGAAATCGGGGTGGAGTGGGGATGGAGGGTGTTGGACCCCCTTGACCAGATCTACAGGATGGATCGTGCCATCTGACGTAGGGCGTCCCGTGTGAAGTGTTTCATAAGCACTCAGCAAGCCACGGCCATTCTGATTGTGATGGCTCATTATGAAGGAGCTTGTCTGTCTCTGACATGACTCATAAACACCACCTGTCAGGGGCATTGTGCGGACTGGCTATGGGCTGGGGTGCTGCCGTGAGGGTGGGGTCTGGCCCACAGAAAGCGTTACTTGAACTTTGTTTTCTCATTGTTAGAGAAAGAAGACTCCTTCGCTGAGCTGATCTGAGCTGGGGTGTGTTGCAGGGAGGGGAGATTATTTGACTGTGGAAGGAAGTATTTGAATCCCGGCTCCATCACTTAGCACTGCTTGGGCAAATCACTTCATTTCTCTGAGCCTCCGGGAGGCCTGAGCATCCTCCATACCAAGGACCGTGCACAGCCCTTGTATTAATATTTCTAAGTTCCCGGCCTTCCTAGTGTGTGCTGAAGCCTCACAGCAGGGAAAGGGGCAGAATGCACCCTTAATATTTCTAGGGTGTGAAAAGAAGAGTGTGCTTCCTGGGGGAGAGGGCTCCCATGACTGGGGACCAGGCAGTGGGACAGGGGATGCTTCTCGCTGCTTCTGAAGCCTCACGGGGTGTGGGCACTGCAAAGCCTTGGGACACCCATGGCTGAGCTCAGCACTGAGGAGATGGAATTGCCGGCTCAGCCCCTGTCCTTGGAAGGGTCACCGCAGCCTGAACAGGAAGCTGGTGACATGAGGCAGCCACAGTGGATAGACATGGAGGGCTGTCATCCAAGCAGTGCTACGCAGCAGCAAGCAACAGCACTGGAAGCATGCATAATACACCTGGCAGCTTCCCTCTGTGATGCCAACATCCCCAGAGTCCCTGACGATAGAGGACTTCCGGGTGCAGCTGGTTTTAATTTAACTTGAAGAAAGGAGATGAGGTATGATCTGCTGCCAGAGGGCATGGAAGAGCCCACATTTGTCACTGGAACTTAGAAGAAGAGAGGGCTACTGGACCCTGGTGCCACTGAGGGATCAGGTGCAGGTTATATCTACCAACCTGGGCCAAGCACCCTTTCCCCGTCCCCTCCTGCTGGCTCTCAGCATCTCTCGGCATCTTGGGCCTCTCCGGAAGCTCAGAGACCCCACTCCCCAGCAGCAAAGCAGAGGTAGGCAGGCAGGAAGCCTCATGTCCTGGGCTCTGGAGCAAGGCTGGGAGGGGGACGGAGAGGACACCGAGCCAGAGTAGAAGGAAACGAGATGCAGGCAAAGTTCTGCGAAGGCTCAGACTGACTTTAGCATTGCCAAGACAGCCAGAGGCTCACGTGTCCACAAATTATGTTTATCTTGCAGACAGCCCATTTCTTCCCACGTTGGAGATGAGGGACAACAAGCCAAGACGTGAGGGGAGCCAACCCGAGTTCTGCACGCAGCAGCTGAGAGTGGAGAACCGTTACCTCTTGGGTTCGTGGGCCCCCACTTTCCGGAAGCCGCAGCCTGCATTCGAGGCGACCTCAACTCCCAAGCCCCGTAGGTTTTCTGTTGTTGGGAGAACACAGACTCTGGAATGAGGCCCGCCAGGGTTTGAATCCCGGCTCTATCGCTTCACTAGCACTACTCGGGCAGATCACTTCATTTCTCTGAGCCTCAGTTTGCCCTTCTGTAAAATAGGGATTATAATAGTTGCCAGGTAGGGTTGTTGTGGGGAATCAAAAGAAACAGAATATAAAAGCAATTTGTCACAATTGTCCTCATTATGACTTACTGAGCGAGCATTTTGCTCTGTGTCGGCTCTTTTCCTACATTCAACCCGCACTGCGATCCTACAAGCCTGATGAGAGAGCTGGGGCCCAGAAAGGCAGAGCGATTTTCCCAGGGCTGCTCAGCTTTAAAGTGGCAGAGCCTGGCCCGAAACCCAGGCAGTCTGACGCCAGCATTCAAGCTCTGATCCAAAGCAGGTTGTTACCAGTGCTCGAGGTGAGGTTGGAATCCAGAGTGGGAATACAAAGACAGGAAGTGTCATTCTGGCTGGGAAAGGTTCTTGGAAGGGGCAGGATTTGAGCTGAAATTTTCCAAGGAAAAGCAGGATATTGGCAGGAGGAGAGGGTTGGGGGGAGAGGCACTGCCAGGCAGCAGCTGCAGTTGGAGCAGTCTGGGAAGTGGAGACACAGGAAGCAGATTGGAGAGCAACAGGTTGGCTCCTGTGGCTGCCGCAGAGGCCACCGGGGCAGAGAGGGGAGCAGGGGGCTTTGCAATTGGAGCTGCTTCTTTACAAAAAGGAGCCGTCATTTTTCTCCCAGGTCCCTTCACAGATCCATCAGACTGCAAGCTGCACTCGGGCAAGGACCGGGTGGGTCTCCTCCGCGGCTGCAGCCCCATTACCTAACCCGGTGGCTGGACCATGGTAGGCACTGGACAGACATTTGCTGAATGAATGGAAGGGGAGGCTATGTATTCTCATCCATCTCTTATTGGGGGCAGATTTACACCTGTATTACCCTATAACTTCCTCTCTCACTGCAAAGGAGTCAGCTTGTAACTGGGGTGGGGGAGGGGGTTAGGGGAGGGATGTGGATGAAACCCAGCCCCACTGACAAGCAATTATCTCAAGGTAGTGACTCTAGGGGACAGAAACCACAGCCATTTCCTCTTCCCCACACCTATTCACTGGAGTGCTATTAGGAGACAGTTCTCCAAGTCTTGCAAGCAGAGCCACTGACTGACCTTTGTCCTGGACTATCTTTTCAATGACGTTTGTATAGCAAACAGATAAGAAGATGGAGCAGTGCCTCTCTGAATCAAAGGGCAGGCATTCTTAGTGCCCATTATAAAAGATTTGGGTTCTCTAAGCTCAGAGGCATCTCTTGTAATATAATCCACTGTATGTGTGGTCATACAGCTAGACTCATCTATGTCACCCCTGTGTAGAATTGCCTGTCAAAAATACAAGACACCCAGTGCAACTTGAATTTCAGATAAACAATGATTGCTTTTTTAGTATATGTATGTCCTATGAAAAATTTGAACCATACTAAAAATGTATTCATTGTTAATCTGAAACTCAAATTCATCCGGGTGCACTATGTTTTTATTTTCTAAATCTGGCAACCTTACCTCTGTGGGACTTGGGGACAAAAGGAACTAATGCAAATATGCTGATGCTTGTGCTGCTTGTCATGTTGTGAGTAATAAAGTCCTTTGTCTCTGACCCAGGAGTCTTTTGTCTTCTGCCAGCATCTAAGTTAGCTACCCAGTAGGGCAAAATCTCATACCCTTGTCAGTTCTTAATAGGTATCCCCAGCCTAAGCTTGGAGCCTGGCATAGAGCTGGCAGCCAAAAATATTTGTGGAATGAATGGTTGTCAATCCATGGGAATTGCTGCCAAGTACACAGAATTCCTCAGAGATTTGGAATGTGTTACTGGTGGGTGGTGCATCAACTACACATCTCATTAACTCATTGTTGTTACCATGGTTACCATAACTACATAGTGCTTCGTGGTTTCCAAAGAGCATTTTCATGCATTTTCTCATTCAATGTCCCAATGACTCTCTGAAATATGTATGATTATTCTTACTTTAGAGATTAGAAACTGAAGTTCAGGTCAAGAAGTACATTGCACAAGGACATACAGACAGGAAGTGGCACAGTTGGGAGACACTCAACCACATAAGACTTGCTAAGATCTACTGTGTGCCCAGCACTGGGCTAAGCACACTACATCCTCTATCTAGTGCAGGTCTGTAACTTCCTTATGATGTGGGCTTAATCAGCCCCAAAGCAGTCGTAGCCACCCCCGATTCACATAGCCGGGGAGTGTGGCCAAGTCAGAATGAGAACTCACTTCTGTTTGATGTCAAACCCTGAGTAAAAATGGTAGGAGGTAGTGGAGGAGGGGTGGGGTAGGGCCCAGCAGAGAACAGCATTTCAGGCAGCCACACCTTGACAGCTATTCCCCAGCCAGTAGACAGTGGGTGCAAGGTGAGATGGGGTCCAGGGCCCCTGGGCTGTAACTGGCTGTGACCAGACCGGCCAAATATGCTGAAGTTTGAAATGAGGTCCCATCCCAGTTGGGAACTGCAGCACCAGGTGGGGAAACTGAGGCAGCTCAGTCACACAGACTAGATCAGCTCAGCAACAACACATCCTGGGACTTCAAAAAATACCACAGTTCATTGCAGGGCCCACAGGCTGGCTGATGGGCTGGGCTGCCCCAGGGTCTCAACAGCGATTCAAGTTGAAAGGAACATGAGGAGAATAATGATGTTTTACACAGTCTTTGGGGAAAAGTGACTTTTTCAGGAAAACATACTCTTTGCCAGAGTTTCCCAGAGTATGTTTTTGTTGTTCATGTTGTTGTTGTTTTGACATCCAGGAAATGTTTCCAGAGTATGTTTTCTGAAACATTAGTTTCAAAAAAAAAAAAAAAGGAAAGTCTACAGTGAAATAAGTTTGAGAAATATCACAGCCCATCTTTCCCTCTTGGCTTTATAGAATCTTCAGTACAGTAAAGGCTCTGACAAGTCACGTAGCAAAGAAACCTGTTACATTTTATTTAACCTGTAAGTTTCTAAAATATGTGATCATGACATTTATCCCTCACTGAGTGATTTTCTCTTTTTTCTTTTTTTAGTAAAAACTCTCATTAAGACATTTTGGAAAATGCTGGAATTGCAAGAATTTGAAGGCCTAACATTTCTTCAAATTCTCTTTTATTCCTATTTCAGTAGAACGAAGCCTTGATCTTTGGCTCAGGAAATGGAAAAGGGCAGCAGGAAGACACCGCATAATTCCAGGGGACACCACCCAGCAGGGCACCACTCAGGACTCCATGTGCTCTGTATGAACAGCGCCTCCTGGAGTTGTGCGAGGTGGCAGCCCTGGCAGCACTGATTGCCATAAATAAGTGCTCTGACAGAGCCTGCTTGTCTAGGGGTCTTTTGCGTGTTTCCTTCCCATAAAGGCTTGTAGAAAACATTTTCTAACGGTAGAATCCATATTTAGCAATTGCCTCATGAGCCAGAAAAAACACAGCTGAAGCCAAACTCCCCCACCCCACATAAAAGGGGGAAGGAGCATCATCTTGCTCCTAGAACTAGCCTCAGGAAGCAGGAAGCAGCTGCCAATGAAGTTTGCTGTGCGGTGGGCCAGGCAGATTCTGATGCCCTCACCTACTCTCCTGCCAGCTCTTCCAGGGCCTGAAAACCCACCATTAGAGTCACCCCTTTTGGCCTGTGGATGGTTCCCGGGCTGCAAGCCTCCTGGGAAAATGTAACTACCCACCAGCCCTGAAAAGAGACCCTCTTGGATCACATTGTCCCTAAAAACCCAAGGGCGACATTAGTTAAGGTATGGCCCAAAGAACTAATACATGAGACGTTAGCAAATGTTGCAAGAAAAAATGGTTTCATGCTTACATAAGTTCAGGCAACTCTGCATCCTGCAGGCCTTCTGTGGAGAGTCACAATGCACACTAAAGTGCTGGAAGTCCTAGGGGAGAAAGCCTTGGACTTATTTGAGCACAGAACAGCTATTTATATCCACCAGGCATGGGAAATGCTGGGCTTAGGAAATTCGGTCAACAACTCATTAGAAGCATGCTTGCAGAAACGGGCCAGGGGGCCAAGATGAATGTTCTGTAAAGTGCATAATCGTGTGGCCTCAGCTGTCAGGTAGGCGTGAGTTCAAGTCTTGCCACCATAATTTAGAACTATACAGCCTTGGGCAAGTTACTGAACCTCCCTGACCCAAAATTCCCCGTCCTTAAAAGAGGAATAAAAAATTCCTATCACACATGGTTCTTGGGAGTATTAAATGAGCTAATGCACATGGCAAGTGCTTGATGAATAGTGTTGTTGTTGTTGTTGTTGTTTGTTATTGTTACAGGTTGTTTGTGGAGATGGAGTGGAGAGGGTAGGTGGCATGAAGTGACAGGAAACGCGAGGTGTGAGGAGGACAAAGGCCAGACGTATATCCTCCCATGTCAGAGCTGGAAGAACCTTCCCTTGCCATGAAGTCGGGACAATCAAAATCCAGCAAGATGAAGAGAATTTCCCCCAATCACGCAGTGAGTTACTCTCAAGCCAGGAATTCATTTATTCATTCCACAAATATTTACTGAGCACCTACTCTATTAAGTGGAAGCAATTTGCATGAGCTAAGAAACACATGCAGCACATGCCAGAAATGCCTGGAACTGACCTTACAGAAATTTTCGCAAAATGTTTTCAAGAGAAATGTATTTTTTAAAAAGGACATAAAATACACACGTATCTACTCATTTGAACGAAAGGAATACAGCAAAGATAACCCAGGAACTAAGGAGATCAGTTACCTGCAGTGGGTAGGTGGGAACAGGGTGGGGGAGGTGGGGAGAGATGGGGTGACACTTCTCTGAGTATACCTTTTGCATAGCTCTGATTCTTAGAACCATGGCAACATTTCACATACCCCCAGAATGAATAAATAAATTAACCAGGCTGTCAAACAGTAGCCAAATGAACCTAACAGTATTATAAATGAATAATATCACCTCACTGAAGGCAGTGGGGAAGAAAACTAATTTAGGAAACTTTGGGAAACAGTTATTTTGACTGTTTGGAAATAGTTGTATTTACTGTAAAGCTACGGACAAAAAGAAGCGTACACAATATTGTATTCTTGTTAGTAAATTTGTTTTTCACAGGGGTATGGGTTAGCAATCCTGAAAGTACTTTATGTATATATCCTGGGATTGAGCAGTTAAGTAAATATGTAGTGGATAGTGAAAGCCATATTTCTCATTGTTGGAGAAAGGAGTTAGAAAGGCCAGGTGCGGTGGCTCATGCCTGTAATCCTAGCATTCTGGGAGGCTGAGGAAGGAGGATTGCTTGAGCTCAACAGTTTGAGACCAGCCTGAGCAAGAGCGAGACCCCTTCTCTATTAAAAATAGAAAGATTTAGCCAGATGTGGTGGTGCACACCTGTAATCCCAGCTACTCGGGAGGCTGAGGCAGGAGGATTGCTTGAGCCCAGGAGTTTGAAGTTGCAGTGAGCTGCGAATAAATCCTGTGGCATTGGATTGGAATTGGGGGTATCGATATGAACCCTTGGATGTATACTGGATATATATTGGAGACGTATACACACACGTGCACACATATACACACATATACAGTTGATTCTCATTATTTACCATTGTCATGTCATCTTAGTTTCTTCCAATCTGTGACAATTCTTTAGTCTTTCTTTGTCTTTCATGACCTCTGCACTTTTGAAGAGTTTTAGCTAGTTGTTTGTAAACTGTCCCTCAAGTTGTATTTATCTGATATTTTCTCATGATTCAATTAAATTATGTATAGGGCAAGAATCCTACAGGAGTGATATTGTGTCCTTCTTAGTGCATTATATCAGGAGGTTCATGATGTCTCTATGCCTTGCTACTGGCGATGTTAACTTGGCTCACTTGGTTCAGGAAATATCTGCCAGGTTTCTCCCCTGCAAAATTACTACTATCCTTTATAATTAGTGAGTATCTTGTGGGGAGACACTCTGAGATTATACAAATGTCCTGTTTCTCATCATACTCTGGCCCACTAATTTTAGCATCTGTCAGACTCTTTCCCGCCTCATTAATACTATGGTGTGCACCTAATGGTATTTCTTATTTTCAGTATTCCTTCTACATTTGTTAACTGGACTTCTACTCTAAGAAAAAGCTGCCCCTTCTCCCTCATTTATTTATTTATTCAATCATTTCTATCACTAAAAATTTATGACGATTTAGTTTATTCTGAGTTATAATCTGTCACCACGATTATTTTGTTACTCAAAGTGTCACAGATTTTGAATTCTTCCTTACTTTTTGGTGCCACAAGATCTTCCAGTTTTATCTGTATTTTCCCCGTCCCAAACCTGGAATCAACTATTTCTCCAGGGAGTCCTGATTCTTTATACTAGGAAATAGTATTTGAAACTAAAATCTGGGTGCTAGATGTGCTCATTGCTATTGGGGCATCACTGATCCTAGTCCCTCTCAGCAGGCAGAGCTAGGAAGTATGTTTATGTGCACTCATGTGCATATTGTGGTGGTTAACTTTAGGTGTTAACTTGACTGGGCCACAGTGCCCACATATGTGGTCAAACATTATTCTGGATGTTTCTGTAAGGGTATTTTTGGACAAGATTAACATTTAAAAGAGATTACCCTCCATATGTGGGTGGGCCTCATCCAATCAGTGAAGGCCTGAGTAGAACAAAGATGACTTCCCCCTCGAGCAGGAGGGAATTCTGCAGCAGACATCCTTTGGACTTGAACCAAAGGCCATCTGCTAGGTCCTCCCTAGGTCTCCAGCCTGCCAGCCCACTCTCAGAGTTTAGACTTCCCAGCCTCTATAATTACACAAGCCAATTCCTTAAAATAAATATCTTTTTCCACATATATACATCCTAGTGGTTCTTTTTCTTTGGAGAACTCTGATTAATACACACACACATATTTCCCTCTCTCCTCCCTCACACACTCTCTCTCTCTCTTTCTGTATATGTGTGTGTGTGTATATATAATATAATATAGTATATGTATATGCACTATCTATTCCAGTATATCTACATAGTCGATCTGGTACCAGATTTTGGAGACAACACATTCCTCATTTGGGTGTTCTACTCTGGCCCATCTATTGAGTGGCTTGAGAAGCTGCTAGTTTTGCACGGGGCCCAGAACAGGACAAGGCTCTGCAAGGTCCAGTGGGTAGATGAGAAAACGGGGGAGGATGGGTAGTGGGAACAGGGACAAGAGATAAGGGTGGGTGTGACACTTCTCTGTGTGAGCTTCTCTGCTATGTGGGCCATATGATCCAGCAGATCCCATGGTACTCGAGGTGTCAGTGGCAGACAGGGATGCTGTGTGGGGCCTTTGGCAAGCCCCTGTAGGTGAATCGCAGGACAGACCCTTGGGACTTTGGAGCAAGGCCCTGCCATCTGCTGCAGATAACTCCTCTCTTTTTGAGGGACAGCTCTTGGACTGCTACTGGGCCTCAGTAGAAACTGAATGCTTGACCATGGGCCACCAAGTTACCATGTGACCTGAGCTGCCCATCATGAACTGGGAGTTGTTTGACCCACCAGGCCATCCAATTGGAGTGTGCAGCAGCACTGCATCATCAAATGGAAGTGGTGTATACATGACTGGGTGCAAGCAGGCCTTGAAGCCACAGATAAATTACGTGAAGAAGTGGCCCAAATGTCCATGGCTCCTGCTCCTGCTACACTGCCTGCTCCCTGCCTGCAGCTATGGCCTTGGAGGGAGTTTCCCACAATCAGTTGACAGAGGAAGAGAAGACTCGGGCCTGGTTTACAGATGGTTCTGCATAATACACAGGCACCACTTGGAAGTGGACAGCTGCAGCACTGCAGCCCCTCTCTGGGACATCCCTGAAGGACAATGGTGAAGGGAAATCATCTCAATGGGCAGAACTGCAGGCCATGCACCTGGTCATACACTTTTCTTGGAAGAGAAGTGGCCGTACATGCAATTATATACTGATTCATGGGCTGTAGCCAGTGGTTTGGCCAGATGGTCAGGGACTTGGAAGAAACATGATTGGAAAATTGGTGACAAAGAAATCTGAGGAAGAGGTATGTGGGAAGACCTCTCTGAGTGGGCAAAGATATGAAGATATTCGTGCCCCATGTGAATGCTCACCAAAGGGTAACCTCAGCAGAGGAGGACTTTCATAATCAGGTGGATGACCTATTCTGTGGATAATGGTCAGCCTCTTTCCCCAGCCATCCTGTCATTGCCCAATGGGCTCATGAACAAAATGGTCAAGGTGGCAGGGATGGAGGCTATGCATGGGCTCAGCAACATGGACTTCCACTCACCAAGGCCAACCTGGCTACGGCCACCTCTGAGTGCCCAATCTGCCAGCAGCAGAGACCAACACTGAGTCCCCAATATGGCACTATTCCCTGGGGTGATCAGCCAGCTACCTGGACTGCTTTCATTATGGAAGGAGCAGCATTTTGTCCTTACTGGAATGACACTTACCCTGGATATGGATTTACCTTCCCTGTGCACAGTGCTTCTGCCAAAACTACCAACCCTGGACTTCCAGAATGCCTTATTCACTGTCATGGTATTCCACACAGCATTGCAGCGTTGCAGCATTGCTGCTGACCAAGAAACTCACTGCATAGCCAAGGAAGTATGGCAATGGGCCCACGCTCATGGAATTCACTGGTCTTGCCATGTTCCCCACCATCCTGAAGCAGCTGGCTTGATAGAATGATGGGATGGCCTTTTGAAGTCAAAGTTACAGTGCCAGCTAGGTGACAATACTTTGCAGGGATTGGGCAAGGTTCTTCAGAAGGCCATATATGCTCTGAATCAGCATCGAATATTTATATGGTCTTGTTTCTCCCATAGCCAAGAATCATGGGTCCAGGCATCAAGGGGTAGAAATGGGAGCAGCACTGCTCCCCATTACCCCTAATAACCCACTAGCAAAATTAAAATTTTTTTTTCTTTTTCCAAGTCAACAACCGCAAACACTAGCAAAATTTTTGCTTCCTGTTTCCATGACTTTATGCTTTGCTGGCCTAGAGGTCTCAGTTCCAGAGGGAGAAATGCTGCCACCAGGAGACACAACAATGATGCCACCGAACAGGAAGTTAAGACTGCTGGCCACTCTGGGGTCCTCATGTCTCTGAGTCAGCAGGCTAAGAAGGGGGTTACGGTGCTGGCTGGAGTGGTCGAACCAGAATACCAAGGGGAAATTGGAACACTACCCCACAATGGAGGTAAGGAAGAGTGTGTCTGGAGTACAGGAGATCCCTTAGGGCATCGCTTAGTTTTTATTATGCCCTGTGATTAATGTCCATAGGAAATTACAGAAACACAATCCGGGCTGGATTATGAATGGCTCAGACCTTGTAGGAATGTTGAGTTTGGGTCACCCCCCAGGTAAAGAACCACCACCAGCTGTGGTGCTTGCTGAAGGCAAAGGGAATACAGAATTGGTGGTAGAAAAAGGTGGTTATAAAAACCAGCTATGACCACACGACCAATTACAGAACGGAGTGTGGTAATTGCCATGAGTATTTTCTCACCAATTGTTAAAAATATGGTTGTGCGTGTGTATGTGCATGTATTAAGCAAATATCTTTGTTTTCATTCCTCTCTTATTTCTTTATCATGTACCATAAGATACATTGACTTTATATCAGTATTTAAATACTATTAATTTGACATCACTGTATTTAAGTTATGGGACATCAGGAAAGGAGAAAACGTCACCCAGAGACTTTACCTTCTCTTCTAGGGAAGGGATTAGTGTGTTTTCAGTTGTATGCAAGATAGTTGTGTCATGTTAGGTGGAACTATGACCTTATTACTGTCTTTAATTGGGGATTAAGTATGGTTTAAGGAGATGCGTATAGGTGCCAAGTCGACAAGGGTTGGACTTGTGGTTAATTTTAGGTGTCAACTTGACTGGATTAAGGAATACCTAGAGTATGTCTGTGAGGGTGTTTCCAGAGGAGATTGGCATGTGAGTGGAGAAGGCTTCTCAGCCTCCATAATCATGTGAGCCAATTCCCCTAATAAATTCTCTCTCATCTATCTATTTGTATCTGTCGGTCTATCTATCCATCTATTGTATTGGTTCTGTCTCTCTGGAGACCCCTGACTAATATAACAACCAGATGCAAAATGGAATCCTGGATTGAATCTTGGACTAAAGAAAGAACATTAGTGGGAAAGTGTAGATTACTATTTTCTTATATCAATATTCATTTTCTGGCTTTGATCATTGTACTTCAATTATGTAAAATGTTAACATTAGGGCAAGCTGGGTAAAGAGTGTTATTATTTTTTGTAAATTTTCTGTAAGCCTAAACATTTCAAAAGAAAAGGGTTTTTTTAAGAGAGAAAGGCATAAAAATGTTCTTTGCAGTGTCATTTGCAACAGTGAAACACTGAAAACAAGAAAAGTAGTCATCAGTAAGCAACAGATTGAACGAATTGCAACCCCTTCGTAGGGAGGAATGCAATGTTGCTATTAAAAAAATGAAGAAGTGCTGAATGTAGGAATATGAAAATTTCTCTAAGGTGTATTATTAACAGGCAAAATCAATACGCAGAACTGTAAGTATAGTTTGGATCCCTTTGGAGCAAATTTTTTAAAAAGAGTATACAGAATTAAAAAATGCATATGCTAACATGTGTATAAAGCTTTTTTTTCCTGGGAAGAATTGCAAGAAATTGTCAACAGTGGGATAGACATTGTTGGAGAGAGAGATGATTTTCATTGTATAACTGGGCTGTCTGCATTTTCTAATTTTATTTTTTAGTATGATTTTAATTTTAATCATCTGGTAGATATGATTATAGACCTTTTTTTTTTCCTTTATATTTCTTTGTGCATATACATTTTAAATCTTCCCTTCTTTTTCTGCCTTCTCTGGTTTTAATAGTGCATTTTATATGATTCTGTTGGGGCTCAGAAGACAATACCCCAAAATGCAGGGCTCAGAAGCAAAAGTTTTTCTCTGACCTTCTCCTGCCCTCCTGTCTCTCAGTCCCTTTCTCCCCCAAGGCTAGATAGAAACTAGAATCTCTCTTCTCCAAGGCAGGTCATAGCAACCAGAACCCCTTTTCAGCAAAGCCAACTACAAAACCTAAAAATATTACTTAACTTTCCCTCCACCTTTCTGTTTAAAAACTGGCCATATAAAGGAATTATCTGACTTGCCTTGTTTGATTGTAGGTCATAAGACCCCCATTCCAAAGAGGGTCCTGCTCCATATCCAGAAGGAAGAAATGCATGCTCAGAGAGGCCAAGAAGAATCTAGACACACAGGCCTTGCTGGGTTTCCCCACTCAGTCTATTAACATTAGATCATAACCTTTCTTTCCAATCACATTTGTACATGACTGTCCATACTTTTTTGAATCTAAGCGTAAAAATGGACAATTGCCCCTGTATCTTTGGGTCTTCATTCTGAAAGCTCCTGTGTATACACATTAAATAAATTTGCATGCCTTTTCACAAACAGATGATTTGTCTTTTGCAAGTTGATTTTTCGACAAACTTTCAGAGGGCCAAGGGGAACTTGCCTCCTTGGCCCCTACAATTCCATTTTTTCTCTTTTCTTAGAATATCAATTGTGCTTCCCTTTAAAACTTTTTAGTGGTTGTCCATGTATATTTACGATTAATCTAAGTCTGCTTTCAAACAACACTATACCACGTCACGCATGGGTAGTGCAGGTACCTTGGGTGCAGAGCACACCCAGTTCCTTCCTCCTGTGCCTTGTGACATTGTTCTCACTCATTTTAATTCTCCCTGAGCCACAATCATCCAATACACTGTTGCTATTATTACCTTGAATAAATGACTATTTATTAGATCAGTTAAGAATTAAGAATAAGAAAAATAAAAGATTTTATTTTACCTTCACGTGTTCCTTCTCTGATGTTCTTCCTCTCTTTGTGTAGATTTGAGTTTCTAACCTACATCATTTTCCTTCTCTCTGAAGAACTTCTTTTAACATTTCTCACAAGGCAAGTCTGCTGGCAACAAATTCCTTCAGTTTCTGTGAGTCGTGGAGAGGGTCTTTATTTTTCCTTCACTTTTGAATTCACTGGATACAGAATTCTAAGTTGGTGGGTTTTTTCTTCCAACACTTTAAATATTTCATTCCACTCTCTTCTTGTTCACATGGTTTCTGACATGAAGTCTGGTGTAACTCTTATCCCTGTTCCTCTGTAGGTAAGGCATTTTACATTTCTGGCTTCTTTCGAGATTTTCTCGTTGTCTTTGGTTTTCTGCAGTTTGCATATGATATGCTTAGCTGCAGATTTTTTCGCTGTTCGTCCTGCTTGGTGTTCTCTGAGCTTCTTGGATCTATGGTTTTGGTGTCTGTCGTTAACTTTGGGAAATGCTCAGCCGTTGTTACTTTGAGTATTTCTTCTCCTCCTTTCTCTCCTTACACCTTTTGTAATGGTCCCACAGTTTTTGTGTATTCTGTTTCTTTTTTTTTTCATAGTTTTTATCTATTTGCATTTTGGTTTGGGATGTTTCTACTGACATATCTTCAAACTCACAAATTTTTGCCTCAGCCATGTCGAGTCCACCACTGAGCCCATGGAAGGCATTCTTCACTCTTGCTGCAGTGTTTTTATTTCCAGCATTTTTTTTTCTTTCTACAACATCTGGGTTTGTTTAATCCAGCATTTCTTTTCATTCTTTCTCAGTTTCCATTCGTCTGCTCACACTGCCTGTCTGTTCTTACACGTTGTCTTCTCTTCCCATTACAACCCTTTACATTGTTAAAGAAAAGATGTAGCCAAGCACTTGTTAAAGATGGCAGGGCAGATGTCATTCAAGGGGGGCCATGGAAATAGGAATGGGGACCACTTGCAGTGGGGGAGAGAGACTGGGCTCAGCTCTGACTCCAGCAGCGATAGGTGGGAATTTATAACCAAGGAGCAGGGTGGGGTGGGCATGTCAGTGGATGGAAAATTACTAAGAGCAAACATCAAGGGTGAGGTGTTTCTGGCTAAACCTACTTGATAGGGTGCTTGCCGAAAGCAGGTCAGGCTGCTAAGATACAGAGTGTGGTCAGATACCCAGGGTGGGGGATTTTCAATAAACTGACTTAGCAGGATTCTTGCTCAAACTGGATTCTACAAGGACAGGGAGGGAAGCCCAAGGTCAGGCCTAGTCAAGCAGAGGACTCACAAGAGCCTGACTAAATTCTACAACTTTGGTCAAAGAAGATAGTCTGTGTCAACATATCAGTCACGGCTATTTTAAAGTCTTTACCTGACAATTCCTAAATCTGTATTATATGAGTCTTGTTCTGGTGCTTGCTTTGTCCCTTCACACTGTTTTCTTCCTGCTTTTTAGTACGTCGTGTAATTTTTTGTTGAAAGCCAAGCCATGATGTATCTGGTAATAGGAACTAAGGTAATCAGGCTTCTAGTGTGAGGTTTTATGTTAATCTGGCTAGGAACTGGGCTGTCTTAAATGTTTGCTGTAGCTGTAGGTGCCACAGGCTTCAAATAAATTCTTCTAGCTCCTTGTTTGTTCTCCTGTTGTTTTCTCTTTTCCCAAGAATTCTTTCTTTCTTTTTTTTTACAGTGAATATACAATTTATTTAACATTCAAACATCATTAAGACGTGCAATTATGGCAATTTTACTGGGGATTTAACCCTACCTAGGGTATGGTTGCTTGCTGGGGCTTAGCAACAGGGTCCAGTTCACTTAGCACTAATTAAATACCTTATTGAATAAATACAATACCAAACAAAATGCATTCAGATTCTGTCTAAAAAAATCAATTTTAAAGTCCTTTCTGTTCAGGCTAATGACAAACCCAATAAAGGGCAGATATGCTAGTTTAACATAATTGGCTGCTTTTATACAGCACTTATATTATTAAATGACAGAGAACATCTAATACAACCGATTCTACAGAACTAGGAAATAAATTTCTAAGAAAGAAAGATTTTACAGACCCCATCTTTTATACCCACCCCAACAGTCTAACTCTAAAGAGGATAAAGCCAGTGACTTTCCTCACAAGAGCTCACCACTAATGTCGCTTTGCTATCAAAATCTGTATTTCTGATCCGTTATGAGCATTGAGACAAGATGCAAATATTCCCAAAGAAGCACAATGCACGTGGTGATCGCCATTCAGCCACAGCGAGCGCTGCATTCAAAACTGTCTCATCCCAGGAATTCAATAAGGTCAGCCGCATTCATGGGCACTTCCTCCACTGTAGTATTGTGGAAAGTCTCAATGTCACGAAGAATCCTCTTGTCTTCTTCTGTAACCAAGAATTCTATCTGAAACAGTGTCTTTTACTTGCAGCTGTCTGGGTTGTGATCCGCTGCTACTACCCCTGTTGATGCGGAGCTAAGGTGCTAGAAAGGGGACGCCTTCGGTAGTCTCATAATTAAATCCCACCTGTTCTTGTTTTTAGGGGGCCTGAGTCCCTGAGCTAGGACCTTCACGAGAGTTTCTTAGCTTTTAAATTCCTCCGCTGCTTTTGTGAGAGGGGAAAGCTAGAGGAGGCTGGAGTTATCTAATTGCCCTTTGGGGAAAATCAGATAAGACTCTGATAAAGTCGTTTCTCTTGAGGGCAAGACTTTGTGAGAGACACAGATCGGGGTGTATTTCAAAATGGTTACTTCCCCTGCCTCTGTGGGGAAATAAGAGGCAATTTTTCTCTAGTTTTCACCATGAGAAACTAGTAGGCTCTAGGAGAAAAAAACCTTCAAAAATGTGTGGGCCCCCCTAAGACTGGACCCCCTGTGAGTTTTAAACTCTCAATGTAGTCCACAGGGAGCCTCCAGCCATGACTATTTTAAGTGTTCCTACCAGTTCCTGGCTCTGGCCTTTCCTGCTTTCCCAGGCTGATCTTAGCTGTGGTTCTCCCTAAGCCCTCCAGTTTTTAGGGTGGTGGCTTGCCCTGTGACTTCAATTCTTTGAAGGATCTAAGAAAAATCATTGATTTCCAGTTTCTTCAGATCATTCCTGTTGTGAGGATAGAAGTAATGACTTCCAAGCTCTGTACATGTTGGAGCTGAAACTGGAAGTATATGTGTGTTTTGTATGTGCAGAGAGGTCACTTTCTTTAATTAATTTTATCTTTTTAATTGACAGACAATCATTGTACATATTCATGGACACACAGCAATGTTTGGATATCTATAAGGTATAGTGATCAGATCAGGGAGATAATTGTTTTAAAACACTTTCAGTTGCTGCTATTTGTAAACAGAGAGGTTTCTGCCCTTGAGGCACTTAGTCTGGAGGTGGAGGTAAAGAGGCAACAGATAATCCTGTCGGTCAATAAATGCTACAAACAGGAGTGCTGAGAGGTGCTGCAAGAAAGTCTACAAGGGGGCCTTGAGGCAGAGAGAGAGGCAGCAAAGACTGTCCTGCGCAATGACAGCTCAGCTGGGGTGGGAGGAGGCTCAGGCAGAGAGAGAGGTGGGAGGGCCAGGGGGCTCCCAGACTTTCCAACTCCCAGCCCAGTGCTGTTCCCCTGGCCTTTGTCACCACCCTGTTCAGTCATTCTTGCCTTTAGCTTGATTGAGAACTCTACTGTGTCCACCTGGGTGGTTGAGTTGGAGCTGCTTTCACCAGGCAGATGCTGTCTGGAGCCTGTGCTGTGGGGTGGAGACTGGGGTCTGGTGATCCTTCTCCTCTCTTTGGATAAAGTTGCTTGGGCCTGGTTGGTGATTCTGGAAGAAGAAACCTACAAGGAGAGCTGGGGTCCCCGGGTCCTGCTACCACCAGCCTCAACAATGGCAAGTGAAGGTCAGAGCTGGCGTCCTGTTTGCTGCAATACGTCCTCATGTGTGGTAGGCACTTTCCTTTGATAGCATAAGCATTATTATCTCCATTTTACAGATGAGAAAACAGAGGCTCAAAGGGAAGCACGCTCATTTGCCCAATATGAGGCAGCTAAAAAGGTATAGGGCTGGCACTCAGATTCAAGTGTCCTAACTTTCAGTCTGAGCTCCCCCGACTACCACCACCAAGGCCCCTGCCAACCCAGCGTGACAAAGCCATGCTCTCTGTGGCTTCAGCTGCCGGCATCTGTCCCCAGATGGATGCGCAGATGCTGTGGGTGATTTAACAGAAGGCCTGTTGGAAATTTGGCTTGGAGCCCCCATTGTTTCAGCATTTCATAATCTGGTCCTGGGCAGGGGGCTGGGGGCGGAGGCCGATTTTCATGGGAACTCAGGCAAGGACGGAGTGTGAACTGTTAGACTGGGACCCAGGCCAGGAAAGCTAGAAGAAGGCTGGGACCTCGGCCAAGGCTTGGAGCCCTTGGGAGCACCCAGCTGGACGGGGTCAGGTGGGCTGGGCCAGATGTGGGCTGGAAAGTGACAGAGTTGCTGGCGACTCGCGTCTGCAGGAGAGAAAGACAATGAGTGAGCCCATGTGACGATCCAGAGGGTGGAATGCTGCCATCCTGGCACACAGGGGCCTCTGGGCACCCAGGAAAGGCGCTGATCCATTACAAGGCAGCAGAGGGGCTTCTTGGAGGAGGGGTCCCAGTGTTCCAACACCCACGAGACAAACAGAAATGGGCCAGGGCGAGAAGGGAGCATGGCCTTCCTGGTGCAGGGAATAGCAGGTACAAAGAGCATATAGATGGGGAAATGTTGGACCCATCTGGGGAAGTTTCAAGTAGTCCAGTCTGTCCTGAGTTTCAGGTGTGAAATCTGGCATAGCAAGAAACGAGGTTGGGGATATGGAAAGAGCCCAGGGCACGGAAGGCCCTGATGCCAGATATTGCACGGGACATATTCATACTAAAACAATATATTCCCTGTTTATCTGAAATTCAGTTTGAACTGGACATCCTCTGTTTTTGTTTGCTAAATCTGGCAAATCCAGGCTTGGGGGCAAGTTGGACCCAATTCCTAGGTACTGGGGAGTCATCTGAGGCTTTTTAGGCAGGAGGTGACATGGTAAGATTTACATGCAGACAGGACATGGGCAGCAGGACTGAGGCAGCACCAAGGCCAGGAGGCCACTGGGAGGCTGAGGCCAGGCTGAGAGCGACTATGGGTGGACAGGTTGGGATTTATTAAGGAAGTAAAGACAGTGGGCCTTGGTGACTAATTGGGTGTAGAAATTGAGAAAATGGGGCAGTCAAGGAGGACATCCAAGTTTCTGGGCCACTCGACAGGTGGTGGTGACCATTTCTGAGCTAGGAGCAAAGGAGAGGCAGATGTGGGGGAGGGAGAAGCAGAGGCAGGTCCCAGTGTGTGGGGTCTGCGTGGCCTCAGGGCCATCCAGGTAGAGACCTCCCAGGGACAGCAGGAGCTGCAGGTCTGGAATGCAGGTGCTCCGGTCCTGCGGAAACCACAGAAATGGGTGAGCACACTCGGGGAGAGGGCTCAGGGTGGGAAGGGAAGGGGACCAAGGATGGAGCCCTGGGAATAGTCATGGTTTTCAGGAGGCAGAAGGAAGAGAAGCCAGCAAATCAGACCTGAGGCAGAGGTCAGAGATGTAGCAGAAACGCAGGAAGGGTCTTCGGGACACTCTTTTTCCCCCGGAAGCTAAAACAGGACAGCGTTGGAAGAAGGAGAGTGAGTTCAACAGTGTCGAGCGCTACCAAGACATCAAGTAATCTGGGGGGAAGTATAGTCCATTGGCTCTGGCTGCTGGAGACCTGATGGGGGAAGTTTGGGGAGTGGGTAGGAGCCAGGTTGGAAGTTTGAGGGGTGAGCAGGAGGCAGAGACAACCCTTTCATGCACTCTGCCTGTGGGCCACATCAACATGGTGGATTGGCAAAAGGCATTTCTCTTCTTGCCCCCCTCAGGCCCCACTAACCGGGCAGTGAAGCAATAAAGTAGGTATAGACCAAACCATAATGACAAAGAAGCTGGAGGAGGAGACATCAGCAGAAAAAAGATGTCAGCAAGCCTTTGGCAGGTGGCTTGCTCACAGAGAAGTGCCACAGAAACGAGTGGCCACAACCCAAAGTGCTCGCAGGCCTGAAACAGCTCCTAGGACGAGTCTTGGAGGGCCCAGGTGTGACTGGAAGTCTGAATGCAGGACACTTGTCTCCCAAGTGTTCTCCCCGTCCCATGCAGCCAGATGGCTGTACCCACAGGCATAAGTACAGCAGTTTCTTGGAGGAACTGAACCAAAAAGGCCCCAGACTTGCAAAGACCAGGCACGGCAGAGAACAGGACTGCAAACAGAGGTTAAGCGCGTGCATTCCGAATGACAGGACTGCCAGCCCTTTTTCCCTGGCCTGGCCTGCTCCCAGCCTGCCAACAGCCAGAAGCCACTCACCATGCCCTACCCCAAGCAAGAGATTGGAGGACTTTTCTTTTGAGCTACTAAGTCCCAAAAGATATACCTCCACTGATGATGACGATGAGAAATCTGCACACCCTTCAGTGTCCTTTCAGCAGAACCCAACCATGAGCAGCGAGTTCCAACCACCTTTTTAAAGCTTCGTTTTTTTCCAAGAGACAATTGGAATTATTTTTCTACAAAAGAATCCAATGAATATTCTAAAACTGAAAAATTACACACTGAAAATAAGCCCTCGGTAGATGGGTTTAACGGAAGATTAGAAACAAGTAGAGTCAGGACTGACAAGCTGGAAGACGGATGCAGTTGAAAATGTCCAAACTAAAGCACAGAACAAAATTTTTAAATGAGACAGAAGAGAGTGTGAGATATAAATACAGCACAGTTGAAAGATTTTACATAACATAAATATGGTTTGAGAAAGAGAAAGTTGGGAAGAAGTGTTATGTTAAAAGAGAAAGACCAAATATTCTCCAAATATGAGGGACGATATCAAACTAGATTCAATAAGCTTGGCAAATCCAAAACAAAACATGTACAAACAAATCACATTACAGCGCATCAGAGTAAGGTAGCCAAAAACCAAAGACAGAGAAAATTTTAGAAGAGGCATAGGAAAGATATATTTCCTTGGGTACTATCCCTAAGAGGTAGCAGCTGCTCCTTACTTTATATCTAAATTCCTTAGAATCCCCTCTTACCTCCTTAGTGGTTAGCTACTATATGTGTTCCCTGTTGTTGCTATAACAAACTACCACAAATTCAGTGGCTTAAAATAACACAAACTTATTATCTTACAGTTCTGTAGGACAGAAATCCAAAATGCATTTCCACTGGGCTAAAATCAAGGTGTTAGCAGGGCTGCGTTCCTTCTGGAGACTCAAGAGGAGAATCTATTATTCCTTTGCCTTTTCCAGCTTCTAAAGTAAAGCCTCACTTTTTAATTTTTTTTGAGACAGAATCTTACTCTGTCGCCCCGGTCGAGTGCAGTGATGTCATCATAGCTCTCTGCAACCTCCAACTCCTGGGCTCAAGCGATCCTCCTGCCTCAGCCTCCCAAGCAGCTGGGACTACGGGTGCCCACCACTGCACCCAGCTAATTTTTCCATTATTAGTACAGACAGGGTCTCGCTCTTCCTCAGGCTGGTCTTGAACTCCTGACCGCAAGCGATCCTCCCGCCTCGGCCTCCCAGAGTGCTAGGATTACAGGTGTGAACCACCGTGCTCGAAAGCTTCACTTTTAAATGCAAACATCCAGCCAAGCTCACCAGACATTAGAAGGAGCAGGGGGACTAATTTCCACTAATATGCATTCATTCATTCCTCCTGTTAGTAAGAGAACCCCTAGGAAGCTTTTTGGTTTGGGTTATCTTTTTTTCAGTTTATTCATTTTATGTATTTATTTGTTGGAGTTTTGTGAGTTTTAACACGTGTATAGATTGATGCAGCCCCCACCCCAATCAGGATATAGAACAGTTTGATCACTACAAAAATCTCCTGTAGTCACGTATTCCTCCCACCCCGCTCCCTGGCAACCGCTGATCTATTCACCATCCTTATAGTTCTGCCTTTTCCAGCGTGTGATACAGTTGAAATCACAGAATATTGTTGCTTCTACCAATAGTTCATTCCTTTTTATTCCTGAGTAGTATTTCATGATATGGATATACCACAGTTTGTTATCCATGCATCCATTAAAGGACATCCAGGTTATTTCCAGTTTTTAGTAATTATGAATAGAGTTGCTATAAACTTATATGTATAGATTTTTGTGTGAAATTTTCATTTCTCTGGGGTAAATACCTAGGAGTGGTACTGCCAGTCATATGGTAAGTGTAAGTTTAACTTTATAAGAAACTGCCAAACTTTTCCAGAGTGGCTGCAACATTTTGCATTCCAATGTAGGAGGGTTCCACTGGCCCTGTATCCTTGCCAACACTTGGTATTGTTATTTTTGTATGTTTGTGTTAGCCATTCTAATCGGTGCAAAGTGGTATTTCATTGTGGTTTTAGCTTGCATTTCCCTAAGGGCTAATGACGTTGAGCATTCTATCATGTGCTTATTTGCCTCCTGTATATCTTTTTTAGGGGAGTGTCTGTTTAAGTCCTTCATCCATTTTTTTTAAATTGGGGTTTTAAAAATTATCATTCAGTTTTTTAAAATTTTGGTAAAAAGCAAGTCACATAAAATTTACCATCTTAACCATTTTTAAGTGTACAGTTCACAAGTAAGTATATTCACATTGTTGTGCAACAGATCTCCAGAACTTTTTCATCTTGCAAAACTGAAACTCTATACCCATCAAATGACAACTCCCATTTCCCCCTCCCCCCAGCTTCTGGTATCTACATTCTGCTTCCTGTTTCTATGAATTTGACTACTTTAGATACCTCATACAAGGGGAATCATACAATATTTGCTTTTTTGTGGCTGGCTAATTTCACTTAGCATAATATCCTAGAGAAGGATTAAAACATAGCCTCCAAATTCCTTGACATTCCTCCCACTAAGGGTGGGGTCTCTGTCCCCTCCTCTTGAACCCGGATTGTGTCTGGTTGGCCAATAGAATATGGCACAAATAATGCTGTGCCAGTTTGCAGGTCCAGGCCTTAAGAAACTGGCAGCTTCCATCTTCCACCATGCTGTGAGGAAGCTCAAGCAGCCACATGGAAAAGCAGACAGCCCATCTGAGATCCCAGCCAATAACCAGCCAGAACCACCAGACATGTGAACGAATGTGTGTTGAGATGATCCCAAACCACAGTTGTTGAGTTATCCTTAGCCTTTGAGTCTTCCAGCTGAGGGAAGGAAGAGGAAACTGTGTCAGCAAAAACATAAGTTTTGGGAAGAATGAGACTTGTCCAGGCAAACGCTTCATGATTCCACTTATGTGAGGTGTTCACATAATAGTCAGACTGTATAGGCAGAGAGTAGAATGGTGACTGCCAGGAGGTGGGGGGAGGGGGAAATAGGGAGTTGCTAGATGAGTATAAAGGTTCAGTTTTACAAGATGAATAAGTTCTAGAGATTTCCTGTACAACATAATACCTATAGTCAACAATACCGTATTGTGCACTTCAAAAAAATCTGAAGGTAGATCTCATGTTAAGTGTTCTTACCACAAAAGCAAAAAAGCAAAGGGGTACAAGGAAACTTTTGGAGGTGACAGATGTTTATTACATTGATTATAGTGATGGTTTCATGGTTGTATGCATATGTCTAAACTCATCAAATTGTATAAATTCAATATGTGCAGTTTTTTTGTAAATCAATAAAGGTGTTAAAAGAAAAAAAAACCTGTGCAAGAACTAGAAAGAAGTTCCTAGAGTCAGGGGCTCAGCTAGGTAGAGAATGATCGCAGGAGAGGAGAGGGAGAGGGAAGGTGGGGCAGTCCACCAAGGACCATTGTTGCTCAGGGAGGAGTTCGCCCTTTTGTCTGTAGACAGTGTTTCCCAGCGTGTGCTTCAGAGCACTGGCCCTGCTGGATGTCATGATCTATGACCCAATAAGATGGAAATGCCGTGAGAATCCCAATTGTGTGGGTTTCTTTACTGCAGGACTTCTCAGAGCCTTCATTTAGCTCATTGCACTGTGATTCTCTAAGAAGGGGGTAGGTGTGCCACAGTTCCAGGATTTCTTTAACTGCAAAGCCCCCTTTTCACAGAGCTCCTTGTAGATCATGCTCCTCAGAGCCTACTTTGGAAAACCCTGGAGTCTTTGTGAGTTTCAGGAATGGGTGTGGCCTGATCTCACTTGCACTTGAGGAAGGGGCTAGCGTAAAGGATGGATCCAGGCAAGGCTGGAGGCCGGGAGTGAGTGGGGAGGCTGATGCAAGAGGCCAGGTGACAGGGGATGGGTCCTGAGCCACTGCAGCTTCAGGGGGAAGAGGAGGGGGGGATTCTGGTGATAACTGTGAGGGGATGAGGGACTTGGGGGGTGTAGTGGGTGCTTATAATTTTATATTTCCTTGGCATCCATTTTAAAATATCAGTTAAACTTTCTCATGCCAGAAGCAGGGCTCAGTCACCCTTGACACAGCTTCCAATACCATGCCCCACCCGGACGGCTCCAGCTGGTAGACAGAGATAAAAACGGAGTGGCGTCTCTCCTGCCTCACAGGCTGGGCCCGCTGCTTTCCCGCCACAGCTTCCTTTAAATGGACCATTCAGATATTTGCCTCCGAGCTTAAAGTGACCACCTGTCAGTCACAGTGTGACCTCCTGGAACTAGCACCTGCTTGCTTTAATTCACCAACTAAAGCTCCCCTCAGGAAACCTGTTGGGATAATGTCCTGGACCCAGTAAAGGCGTTGGCCCACAGGTCCCCTCTCTCTCTTCCTGCCTGTGCTCCCTGATCTCTGTGTGTGTGTGTGTGTGTGTGGCCTCCACGTGTGCAGTGTACCTTCCAGGGTCTGTAAGTAGTAAAAACTCTTAAACTGTCACACTGTGCTTGTGTCATTGAAGCCCTGCCACAGTCTGACCCCTGGCAGTCCCCCTCACCAAGGGACCCATGTGGGTGGACCCCCTGCTGATGCTCTTCTGTTGGCCTCTGGTGGCTGCTGGGGACAATAGCTACCAGGTAAGTTGGTAGAGAAACTCTAAGAGTTTCATTCAAAACAGGGGCCTACAGCTGGACAGGAGGAATAAGTCACAGTGTTCTATAGCACTGCAGGGTGACCACAGTTAACAATAACATGTTACATAGTTTCAAATAACTAGAAGGAGGATATCGAAGGTTCCCAACACAAAGAAATCATAAATGTTTGAGACGATGGATATGCTAATTACCCTGATCTGCTCACATTTGCTTATCGAAACGTCACTTTGTACCCCATAAATATTCACATTATTTGTCAATTTTAAAAAAATAAATAAATGAATGGGAAAAACAAGGGCCACTTCCCAACACAGGGAGCGTGTGAGCAGGCGGAATCCTCGGGGGACAGCCCAAGGAAGGATGCCTCAGTGACAGAAGGCTTGTTCCAAGTTCTGGGGCAGAGATGAGAGCGCAGGATGGAGGGTCCCCTGGGAAGAACTGAAGTTGGCTGAGGAGCTGGCACCCCGAGGCTGGCTGGGGGAGAGGTACCTGCTTCTCGGGACTGGGGAGTCAGAGCCAGGGGCTGAGGTGGAGGCAGGAGGTGGTGATGTGGCAGCAGAGACTGAGGACCCCGATGCCTGCCCAAGGTCGGCTTGCAAGAGGAGGACTGTGTCTGAGTCAGGCAGCCTCTTCCTGTTGTGAGCGACACAAACCCAGACAGGCTTGAACAAGAAACAGCTCATGTAATGGAGAGATTGGGCTTCGGGCATAAATAGATTCAGGACCATAAAACAATGTCACCAGGGTCACTGGCCCGGCCTGCTTCACCTGGTTGGCTCCATCCTCCAGCTCCCTGGTGTGGCCCCAGCAGCTCCCATCACCACCAATCCAGTGGAAAGGACAATCCAGAGTCCTGGGGCTGAGTCTTGTTGGTCCTGCTTAGCCTGACTTAGGTCACAGGTCTGTCCCTAAACCGTCGTCATGGCCAGAACCATGGAGAGCCCTGAATGGCTCACCCTAGATCATGGGCCCCACCCCCAGGATGGGAGATGGAGTTTGCTATGTATGAAACACATGGGCTGGGGGACAAGGTCCCCCAAAAGCAAAATCAGGGTACTATTGCCCCAAGAGGAGAGAATGGATGCTGAGCTGCAAAAGTAACAAATGTCTAGAACTGTCGCTGGGAACCCTGATTTTGGGCACTCAATACATGTTTGTGGGAGGCAGGGAGGGATGGACGGACAGACAGATGGGTGAACAAGGTCATCTTTCAAGCTCACTGGGAGCATAAATTGTTTCCTTCTCTGTGTCCCCCTCTATTTCCCTTTACCACTTGCCTAGCACAAAATCAGGTCTCTGTCCTGTTCCTTGACGTATCCCTAGCCCCAGCACAGGGCCCGGCATAGAGTAAGGGTTCAGAGAACATTCAAAGAAACGAATAAACTCTTCTACAGGCAGAGCTCCCAGTCTGGGCACTTACCCTCTGAGCCTCAGTTTTCCCATCTATGGCCAGTGGGTGCTGCTCTGAGCCTCAGGCAGCCATGACAACATGTACAGTGGCTCTGTGAACAGGGACACTCAGTGTAGATGTCACCGGTCCCAGCAGAAGCAGCCTCTTGAACTGATCCCCAACTTTGTAGGAAAATCCCAGCCCTGGCATGGAAATAGTTAATTGGCCTCCCAAACTGCAGGAAGACCTCAGCGGCTGACTGCCCCCTCCTCTGCTTGCCAGATCCAGAATCCAATTTTGTAAAGGCCAGAAGCTCCTGTCACGGGGAAGGGAAGTGAGGAGTTAGTGATGGTCCTGGGAGATAGAGGTTTGGAATATGTCCAACTCCTGGCTGGGAAACTACTGGGAGATGAATCTTGGCCCTACATAAAGAAGGGCATTGTCATGGCCAGAGCTGAACAAGATAAAAGGAGCAGGGCTTCCTCAGAGGTGGTGAGTCCCCATCACTGGAAACATTCAAGCAGACATAGGGCACACACTTAGAGGGGATGCTGTACAAGGGATTAGAATGAGTGCATCCTTCCATCCCTAGATTGGTAGGATTCAGACCCAGCCCACGGTGACAGGATGTATTCTGGGTGCTGGCCACTGTCCAAGCACCGCATGCACGTCAACTCCCTCAACCCTCCCAACAACTCCAGGAGGGAGTTATCCATAGCCCCATTGTACAGAGAAGGAAGCAGAGGCTCTGCAGGGTCAAGTTGCTTGGCCCATGTCATGCCACTAATGGTAGCAACAGTGACAGGCAGCATGGATTCAAACTGTACCCCAGATGCCAGGCCAAACACCTTATTTATGTTAATTCGTTGAATCTTCACAACTATTCTGTGAGGTAGATATTACTCTCCCCATCTTACAGATGCAAAAACTGAGGCTTGGAGAGATTAAGTAATTGGGCCAAAGTCTAAAAGTCAGTAAGTAGCAGAGTCCAGATGCCAACCCCAGTCTGAGGAGTGCCTGACACAAAGTCCAGGCTTTTAACCAGAGCAGCAGATACAAAGCCAAGTTTTTGGGTTCTGTCTGTTCCTTCTGCTGAGGCTCACTGCTGGGACAAAGTGGGCTCCTGGCAAAGAGCCCCTCATATTGGCTTCCTCTTCTGGGAGAAGAACCAGAAGCACTAGAAGAAGTGGGACAAGCCGCAGCTAGTCTTAGCATCTCTTCCCACCCCCCGAATCTCGCCACCAAAGCAGCAGCTACAACAGAGAGGCATTGGCCTTGTCCAGCAGGGTTCTGTCCTGCAGAGAGTGGGCTCACAATGCTAGGGGAGAAATGCAGTGGTGCAGCATAGACCTGGGTTGGGCCCCAGGTACTGGTCATCTAGGGGCAAAGCCGCCCACTCCTCCAGGACAATATGCAGAAATAGGGTCCCAGCGTTTCCTGAGCACCTACGTGCCAGGCACTGAGCACATTAGACCATTCTTTCATTCACTGTTGACATTGACCTGGAATGCCGATCTGACACTGATTGGCCCAGGAGGCCCGAGGGTCACACCAGCCTGCAGACTGCTGCTGTTTCTCAGTTCTCTTCTGCAGCCAGCCTCTTCCCTCCACAGGCCCATCTGCAGCCCCTGTCCCAGCCACACCTGAGGTTGTCCTGGCCCTGACCCATGCATGACATCTGGGAGTTGCCCTAGTGCCACTTTCTGGCTGGTGCTAGGAAGTCAAGGGCCCAGTGTGGCCTCAGCCTGCCTGACGCAGCCAGTTGTAGATGGGTTTGCTCCCTGCCTCGCAGCAGAAGGGATCTCAGCAGCTTCCGAGGGTACATGATATGCAACCAGAGCAGAAAACAAGCGTGGGGCAAAAGAAGGGAGTAACACGAGGATGGCGGACAAAGGAGCCAGGAATGAAGTTAAAATACAGGACACAAGGATCTACTGTTGTGGAAACAAGACCACAGACTCAGGAAACTTTGAAGATGGCTTTTATGGTTTATTCAAGGCACAAAGGAAGAGGGGGGCATCCCCCCGCCACGGCCGGTGATAAGTCATCTTCATTTTCAACCCATCAGTTTTGCATGTTCTTTTTCAACATGGGTACAACGCACAACTTCATGCACAAAACATACACACACACACATTCACCTCCTCCTGCTGGAACTCACGCTGGGGTGTACAGGGGAGGGAGACCCTTCTACTGTGGATTTGAAAAGTGATTCAAGTATCCATTTTGAAAACAGAGAGTAGTGGTGAACAAAATAAGGTATTCATGTGAAAAAAAGATTCAGATACAAATTTGGAAATGACAGTATTCTTTCAGTAGACAAAGGGAATATGATTTTAAAGGAGTAAAACATGAAGGGTATTTCTGTTAGTTGAGTTTTTAACTTTTGGGATATGTGATATGATGTTCTTTTGCTATGAGGGGCTGGTTTCCCTCATCTCTATATTTTGCTATGGAGGGCCACGCATTGGCTCTAAGCTTACTAGCAGGTGGCACAAAAAGGGAAATGTAGCCACTTACACAATTCCCAAAGCCTGTGAAGGAGGACAAAGCAATTCCTTAGGAGAAGCAGAACTTTGGTATTGAGATAGGAATAAGATGCTCCCAGGCTGGGTGGAAGGTTCTAGGGGAAGGAAACAGAGTGGGAGAAGATGAGGGAGGTCCAGGCACCTCCTGGGCCATCACATGGATCCAAACACGGTACCACTATTCCAATGGGGCCAAGACCACAGGGGCTGTGAGGCCCAGTCTCTGTGGGCCTAGCCTCACCCCTGGAGATGTTTAGACTATCAGGATGGTTGGTTCCCTTCTGTAGGGTTTGATTTACAGGAGGCTTTGCGCTTGTGCTCGCTGTGGAAGCCTGATCTGGCCCCTAGGGGATTGAATCTTTCTCCTAATCCCTGAACTGTCCGGAAAGGCAGAGCTTTGCTCACCTGCCTTCCAGCATCACTGGCTCCAGTGCTCCTCCCTGGAATGGAGGCCTCTCTGACCCTGCCTGGGTGGTCTTGCCCTTGGGACACTGTCAGGCTCCCCTGATGGCCCCACCCTACAACCTGACTCAGTGTCCTGGGTCCTAGGTCCCTTCCAGGCTATGCTGAGGTCCCCTCTATTTTGGCCTGGCTGAATTAGTTGAAACCAACAGAGACCTGCTCAGACCAGCTCACAGAAGGGGAAGTGTGGCACAAACACAGGTGGGGCAGCCAGGGAGCAGAGAATCTCTTGACAGCCCAAGATTTCCAAATCAGGGTTCTTTGGGATGCAAATGACAAAAAACCAAGTCAAGCTCAAGCAAAAGAAGGAAGAGGATGAGGTATTGGCTTAGCGCTGGCTTCAGGCACATCTGGCTCCAGAACTCAGGCTTGCTTCCCTCCCCCGCTTCCTCCCTGCTCGCTGCCCCTGAGGGACCCAGAGGACTGCTAATAGCTCTGGCTCAATCCCACCCTCTCCCTGCCAGTGAGCTGCATTTCTCTCTTCCCATCAGTTTAGCCATAGTCCCAGCCTGGCTCAAGTCTCACTGGGCAGTTGAGGTCACATGCCTGTCTCTGAATCAGCCACCACAGCCAGGGGGAAGGAATTACACTGACTGGCGAGGCCTGGGTCTCAGCCCACTTCTAGGCAACACAGTACCCTGAAGTGAGGTTTTAAGAGTTCCTAGGAAAGTAGGGGTTTGTGGCCAGGAAAGAAGACGCTAGGCAGAGACAGATAAGCCAATACAACACCACTGGGCTCCCAGAAACCAGACCCAGGGAGCTGGGAGGAAACTGAGGTGGGCCCTGCAGGGCTCCGGGGCTATTTCCCTCCTGTGTCTTCCCTTGTCTCTTTGGTAACCCTCAGTTTCCCCTCCTCCTTCCATCCTCTTACACCACTGGATGGCAGATATGGAGACCCAAGCCACCCAGGGCCAGGTGACACAGGCTCATGGAGTTGGAATCCTGGCTCTGCGCTTATTAGCTGAGGGACTTGGGACACTTCACAGCATCCATCTAAGCCTTGTTGTCCTCCCCTGCGAGCGGGGCCGAGAACACGACCACCCTCCTGGGTGACAGCTGCCAGAGCTTCATGAGATAACGTATTAAGAATACTTAGCAGGAGCCACTGTGGAAAACAGTTTGGCAGCCCCTGTAAAAGCTAAACATAGAATTACCATATGATCCAACAACTCCACTCCTAGGTATATTCCCAAGAGAATCGAAAGCAGGGACTCAAACAGATACGTGTACACCATCACTCATAGCAGCATTATTCACAATGGCCAAAGGTAGAAACTACTCAAGTGTCATCAACAGATGAATGGATAAACAAAATGTGGTATATACTGATGAGGTTTTGGGCAGGCCATCCCAAAATATAGCACCTTGGCAAATTGAATATTTGAAGCTGAAGGAATTTGAGAAATGGCATGTGCAGGAAGGACTTGCTGACCTTCCCCCGAAGCAGGTCATAAAACCCACATATGAGGCCGGGCGCGGTGGCCTCACATGTAACCCTAGCACTCTGGGAGGCCGAGGTAGGAGGAGTGCTTGAGCTCAGGAGTTTGAGATCTGCCTGAACAAGAGTGAGACCCCATCTCTACTAAATATAGAAAAATTAGCCAGGTGTAGTGGCATGTGCCACCTCTCATCGGGAGGCTGAGGCAAGAGGATCGCTTGAGCCCAGGAGTTTGAGGCTGCTGGGAGTTAGGCTGACGCCACGGCACCCTAGCCTGGGCAACAGAGTGACTCTGTCTCAAAAAAAACCCAAAAAACCACATGTGAGAGGTGCCCTCGCCATATCTGGAGGAAGGGAGCATCCTTTTCTCCAAAGACAAGGGCTGCTGAGAGGAACCTGAACGAACAGGCCTTGCCAAGTTTCCCACAGTCGGTTAGTCTTAGGTCTTCATCCTTGCACATCCGCCAAGACTCTCCACTTCCCATCACACGTAGCATAACAACACTCAGCTTTAACGGCTTCTTTGGTTCTCCTGTATCACGTAGAACTTATATAAAACTCATATTAAACAAATTTATGTGCTTTTCTCTTGTTAATCTGTCTTTTATTATAAGAGTCCCAGCTGAGAACTTGGAAGGTTAGAATAAAAAGACATTTTTCTTCCCCAACAACACACACAATGGAATGTTATTCAGCCTTAAAAAGGAATGAGTTCTGACACAGTTACAACGTGGCCGAGCCTTGGAAACATCATGCTAAGTGAAATAAGCCAGACACAAAGGGACAGATGTTGTATGGTTCCATTTATATGAGGTATCTAGAGTTGTCGAATTCACAGAGACAGGAAGTAGAACAGAGGTTACCAGAGGAGGGAGAACGAGGAGTTGTTTAACGGGGACAGAGTTTCTGTTCAGGATGATGAAAAAGCTCTGGAAATGGATAGTAGTGATGGTTGCACAACATGGCGAATGTACTTAATGCCACTGAATTGTACACTTAAAAATGGTTAATTGAAAATAGATTTTAAAAATAAATAAGCAAATTTGATCTTAAAAAAAAAAGACTGCTTAGCACAGAGGCTGGCTTGCGGAGCACACGGTGGTCCGTCCAGTGGCTGCGGTCGGTCTTCACAGCTTTGCTCATATCCTTTTAGCATTTGTTCCCGCTGCTCAGGTGACCAACCGTCCCCATTTCCTGGGACTTTTAGTGCTAATGTAAGAAATGTCCTGGGCAAGGCAAAGTGGTTGGTCACCCTACCTGCTGCCAGTTCCCTCTCCTCTTTGTTTCCCAATTCCACAAGTCAGAGGGGGAATTGGTGTGGTCCAGGTCATCTTTTCTAGCCAAGCTGCCCAGGTCACTCACAGACCCACCAGGGTGTGCTGGGGGCAGGGCTCACTCTTGGAGTGGGCTGAGGGTCATTTGTGGAGCCTGCCCACTGAAAGGCCTGTGGGTGAGACAGACAGCAGGGCGGTTTCAGGTTAAGATCCCACCTGGGGAGGTTGGTGGCCCCTGGCCTCAGAAGCCAGCACTTTTGAAAGCTGCCCAGTGGTGAGGGCAGTGGGACCTCAGGCTTTCAAAGCATAGCCCAGCCCAGGGCATGTCTGTCTAGCTCAAGGCCATGCTCCAACCTAGCTTACTGGCTTTTCCCCCACACTCCCTCAACCTGACACCACAACTCTGCCTAGGAAGGACAAGAGACCCTGCCACCCTGTGCTTGGGCATGGCAGCTGCTGTGGCGTGATGGGGTATCTTTCCCTGGCCACCCAACTCACCCCACCCTCCAGCCTCCACTGGACCATGTTGGTTACAACAGCGACCACAGGGCCTGCTATGTGCTGGGCACTCAGCGCTGTCCCACATAAATCTCACAACAGTCCTGGAAGGACATTCACAAGTAAGGAAACTGAGGCCCAGAGCCGCAAGGTCACTTGCTCAAGTTCATCCAGCTGGTCTGTCTGACTCCAGAGCATGTGTTTTTCCCGACTTCCTGCCCCCCAAAATCACCCCCCCAGAATCCAGGCTTTGGGATCCCAGGGCATCAGGGACAGGGCAGCCCCTTCCTCCATCACCACTAGGGAGGGGGCGTTTCTACAGCCTCCCCTCTCTGGGCCTGCATTTCCCCACCTGTGAGGCGGCTGGGTGGTCTCTGTGAGCCTTCTCCGAGGGGAGGCAAGAGGGGGTGGGCCCTGGGCCAGCTCAGCTCACATCTCAGGAGGGGAGGGTGCGGACGAGGTGCTCGCAGCTGTTCTACATCAAGGTGGCTCCACCACTGCCTCTGTGCCAAGAGCTTTCCAAGCACCACCCTGTGGGGTCCTCGCAAGGGCGTCTCCCTGTTTTTCAGGTGAGGAAGTGGAGGCTGGCGGCGGGTGGTCAGCGTCCCAGACCTCACATGTGGTGTGTACTGTGAGGCCGAGGTGGGCTCAGACAGCCTTCTCCACGGCAAGGGTTCCTACCCCGCCCGCCTGCCCCCAGCGCCCCGACCTCCCTGTTCCCTGCTGGCTAACCCCGTGCCCGTTCCTTAATGTTAAAGCAGGAGCCTCGCGTCCTTCTTGGCCAGACTCGGGCCCGGCCACCCCTTCCTATGCCCACCAGGGGGAGTGCGAGCTCCTTGCAAAGACCTGGAGAGGCTGAGGGAAGGGTCTGGAATCTGAGGCCAAGGCAGCCAGAAAGGTGGTGCGAGCAGCGGGGTGGGCTCACAGTGGGGCCGGGACAGAACCTGGGCCAGGGACAGGCACCTGGCCTGGCATCCTGGCCCTGCCAAGCTTTGCAAGGCTGCTCCCCTCAGCAGGCCTCAGTTTCCTTGTATACAATGGGCAGTGGGGCCGTCTAGAGCTAGGGTCTCAGCTTTCAATGTGCAAGTGAATCCTGGGGAGCTTTTTAAAGGCAGATTCTGATTGAGTGGGTCTGGGGTGGGGCCTGGGAAGCGCATTTCTGACAAGGTCCAGGTAGTGTCCATGCCGATGGTTCTTGGATTTATCTTTAAGGGACCTGCCAGCTCTGATGGCAATTTCATTTTTCAAGTTGAGTGGGGAAGACTTGCTGGTGTCCCAAACCCTTCCGAAGAAGTGGCTGTTCGTGTGTTCATTCACTCGTTCCTTTAGTTGTTCAATAAGCATTTTCTGGGCCTCTCTGTGCCGAGTCCCTGCCTGGCGTCAGGGACAGGGATAGACAAGACCCAGTCCTGCACTTGAGGAACTGAGGGACACAAGAACCACAGATCAGCACCCCGCGTGACCAGTGCTGGGGGAGAAGGAAGCCGGGGGTGGGAGCCGTAGAACACCAGAGGGGCCCCTGACCCAACATGGGAGGGGGGCAGAGGACTCATCCATGCAGGGGGCAGGAGAGCGCCAGGCAACAGGAAGGCAGAGGAAACGGCGCATGCAAAGGCCCAAAGAAGAGACCCAGGCTGTTGTGGTGCAGTGGGTGGGGAGGGGGGGGCCCACACTCAGACACGCAAATACACACAAAGCAAACACACAAACACACCAACAAGCGTGCATGCACACACACACACACACATCCCTCGGAGGTGCAGATGTGGGTAAGAAGTGGCATCCTAAAAGAGATGAGAGAGTTTTTATTCGGGGAACTTCAGTGAGCTCTGATTGCAGTGGGCTGTTGTGGGATGGTTTCCACGGCAACCCCCGGCTTTCCTCCCCAAAGACTCTGCAAGGACAGTTTCCAAGGCTCCTTCAGCTCCACGACTGAGGCTCCCCGGCTGTCAAACTCCAGCGTCCACCCCCACCCCTTCTGTACTCCCACCCCCAACTCCGGGCCCCCAGGTCCAGAGAACCCAATCCCAGGGAGTGTCCTGCCACATGCAGGACCCACACCCACCTCCACCCCCCATCTGCCCCAGACCCTGCCCGGTCTCCCCACTGCTGGCCCCATGCTGTCCCCTAGCAACTTCGGGAAGCAAGTCTGGTTAGCCCCTTTGGAGGTGACTCAGGCTTAGAGACAGGCGGGTGTCTACCCAGGCCCAACTCTGAGTTGGAGTTCTTTCCGCTTTGTGTGTGGGTGGGGGTGCAGTCTACAGAATGCCAAGGTCTTAGACCCCCTTGCCTGGCCTCCCACCCCAAGGCCAGAGCATTCGTTCCTCCACCCCATTCACTCAAATCTCCTGAGCATCTTCCATGCCACTGGCCCCACGCCAGCCCTGGCGGGTCACCATCTAGTGCAGAGACAGACTTCGAACAAAGAAGCAAATGAACACGTTGAGGCCCTGTAGGTGTATGAACATGCCTATGAAGGTATGTGGGGTCTCCCCACACAGGGGAGTCCTAAGGAGGGGCATCTGAGATCTCAGACCCAGGCCTAGGAGCAGCCTAAAAGCCCACCATTTGAGGATATCTCTTGGATTCCTTAGATCCCTTAGAGATCACCTGGGCCCCTTTGACAAAGGAGAAAAGAGAGGCCAGAGAGAGGAAAGGACGTGCCCCAGGCCATTTAGTTGTGGAGCCGAGATCAGAAAGCAGCCCCTAGCTGGCCCCCACACCCAAAGGGCCCGTCATTGCACACCCACGCAAGTGCACATGCACACACCCACACATGCCCCAGGTTCTGGACTCTGCCTGGATGTTTTCAAACTTGAAGTCACTCCTCCTACCCCTCAGGTGGCATCTGGAGTAAGAAGTAACCTGGAGCCACCTCCAGGCACCTCCCTGGACAAAGGCTGGGTCAGAAGACTCCTCCCTCAAGGCCAGGGGCTCAGGGTGGAGCAGAGCCCCTTGCAGAGATACCCCCCTCTCAGTTTGCCCTAGGGTTGCAGCAGTGGGGGCCAGTGGGCCACAGAGTGGCACCAGGCCACCTCTGCCCCTGCCCAGCAGGGACGGTGCAGGTGCACCCTTTTAAAGGAAGATGATGGCAGACTCGTGGCGTGGAGCACCTGCTGTGTGTCAAGAGCGTTTCCTCACCTTCTTTAATCCTTACCCAGCGATTGGAGGGAAGGATTGTCATCCCCAATTGGTGCAGTGGGATGGTCTTTCCCCCTGCCGGCTTTATTTCAGCCTCCTCCTTAGCTCTTGTGGGGAAGGTCTCTTTGCTAAGACAGAGGAAATGACACAAACTTGGCTAGCATAATTATTGAATAATAATCATGATGGGATGTCGGTGCCCTAGCAGAACGAGGAGGGCACCCTTGGAGGGGAATTGGTTCAGGTGGGGTGAGGAAGGCATCCATGTCTGAGGGGAGGGGTGGGCAGCTGTGGCGGTAGAAGACTGGGTATTGTGGCAGAGGCATCTCAAGCTGGCCTCAGTGATCTTTGCCTCCTGGTGTTCACACCTTTGTGTTGTCCCCTCCCACATTATGTCTGGGTGACCAAAAGAATATGGTGAAAGGATGGTGTGTGATTTCTGAGGCCAGACTGTAAAAGACATTGCCATTTCCATCTTGTCATCTCTTGGGTCACTCACTCTGGAGAAGCCAGCTGCCACATGGTGAGGACACTCAAGCAGCCCCGTGGACAGGCCTACAGGGCATGAGACTGAGTCCTCCTGCCAACGTTCCACACCAACTTGACTTTTTTACTAACTTTTTACGTGCTGTTCTATCCATTACTAAAAGAGGGATTGTAGTGTGAGTGCCCTGTCTTGCAAGCAAGTCCTCCAGCCCCCCACAGCCCTTCATTCAAAGGACTCGAGCCCAGCTGACACTTGATTGCAAACTCATGAGAGGTGGGAGATGACAGCCAGAATCCCCTAGCGAAGCTGACCCCAAATTCCTGACCCACAGACACTGTAGAATAATAAATGCTTTTTGTTGTTTTAAGCCACAAAGTTTTGGAGCAATTTGTCATGCAGCAATAGCTAATATAGTTATATGGGAATTGGTCAAATATATAAGGAGAAGTAAAGATATTTAAAAATAATGGAAGCCAGCTTTCTCACCATTGAAGGGAATTTCAAATACAGAAAGGGAGAAAATTAGAATGAACCCTGGGGTGTTGTACCGAAGTTAGAGCTCATGGTTTCCAATATCTGTAGATAGCTAGAGAAATACAGATGTAAATGTGTATATAGGTATGTGTATATACACATGTATAAACACATATATTTCTAGCTCTATCCACTGAGAGGACCTCAGAGCGCCCCAACAGCAGTGAGCACCCCTAGTGCCCAGATCTTGGTCTCTAAATATCATTCTCTGTTACAAAGAACCAAGGCTTCTTAGGGAAATGGCTGATTCCAGGGCAGGGACAATGTAAGTTGAACCCGAAATGACATGTTATGCCAGAAAGTAAGGCAGTGTGCAAAGAAGGAGGAGACAAGTCAAAAGGAGCTCCTACTGGCCAAATTTGGAAAAATTTGACCATCAAAATGAATATTGCTAATAAATTATAACCCACTGAATCAAACAGATATCTATTAAGTCCACACTGATATAAATAAATAAATGAACAAAACGAAAGCTTGATAAAGAGTTGGCCATTTACACACTTCGAAGTACCACCCTCACAAAATATCTATTAATTAAAAATGGAAAACAAGTAATTTCACAATGGAGAAGCCTAAGATACCATCTTAATCGAGCTATCAGTAATGACACAAATAAAAATCCTGAGCCATCTGATAGGATGCAATAAAAAGAATGTAGCATCACTTCTGTGATGTTCCTGCAGATATGTGAGTTTTTGCTAATTTTTTTATCTGCTTGTTATATCAGTTACTGAAAGGGGAATTGTGGATTTGTATATTTCTCTGTTTAGTACTCTTGATTTTTGCTTTATGCATTTTGAGGCTACTTTAGTAATTAATTGCATGCAAACTTAGTATTGTATCTGCTTGATAAATTGATATGTGTGTGTGTGTCTGTGAATAGCTCTGTTTATCTTTGGCACGGCTTTAATCCCTCAAACTCTGCTTTTGCTAATATTAATGCAGCTACACCAACTTACTTCTGGTTACTGTTTGCTTGGTATAACTTTTTTCATCATTTTACTTTCCTCATTTCTGTATCCATACATTTGACATGTCTGTCTTATAAGTAGCATATGGTTGGGTTTTTTAAAAAATCCAGTATGATACTATTTGTCTTTCAGTTGGAATATTTAATGTTTATATGTCATATAATTGTTGATATATTTGGCTTTAGGTCTCCCCTCTGGCTGTTTGTTTTTTTATTTGTCCCACTTACTCTCTGTTATTTTTCTCTCCTTTCTTGCCTTCTCTTTACCGCCTACATTAACATACCCAGCAGAAAATATCCTTCAAAAATTAAGGTGAAACAGAGACATTTCATACAAATAAAAACTGAAAGAATTCATCACCAGCACACCCCCATCAAAGGAATTAGTAAAGGGTGATTTCCAGACAGGAGAAAATGGATCCCAGATGGAAATTTGGAGATTTGGGAAAAAATGAAGGCCAATGTAGAGAGAAAATATTTGCTTAATCAAAACAAATATTGGCTGTATAAAACCATAATAATAACATCTTGTGGAGTTTGAAATATATAAAGAATTCAAATACCAGATGGTACCGGATGACAATAGCACATAAGTCAGGAGGGGGTAAATGGAGCTTTAAGTGGCCTAAAGTTCCTGCATTTTCCCACAAGTAGTGAGAGTGTTCATTTACATCAGACTTTAATAAGTCAAGGATATGTATTGTAATTTCTAGGATCACCACTAAAAGACAGGAAAACTAACAAATTAATAAAGCAATGGCATGGATTAATAAGAAATACCAAAACGCCCCAGAATAAGGTAAGAAAGGGAGAAAAATAATGATACATTTTAACTTTTAAAAAAGGGCAGCATAAAAGAAACTTCAAAGGTAATAAAAATGTTCTTAGACTGGATGGTGGGTACACAGTGTTCCACTTCAACCTGCTTCATATACTTTGCATGTATCAAATAAATATTCTTTTGTCTCTACTCCACAGTTAATAAAAACAAATTTAAAAAGCAAAGCAAATAGTGAATATTAGGCACATATATTATGATCTCATTTGTGTATACATGTGTATATATATATATTTTTCTGTAGAAGTAGAATCTGAAGCCTATTTTCCAAAACGCAATCAGTGGTTGTCTGGGGTTGCATGGGAGCAGGGGTATGGAATTCTGCCGGAAAACTGCTTCTGCCTTTTATACAGTCTATGGTGTTTGCATATTTTTTTCCGGTAAGTATGTATTACTTAATAATTACAAGTCACAAACAGGCCGCCAATATGTTTCCATTTTGAAAAAATTAATTTAAAATATATGTAATGGGAATAGGATCTGACGCGTGCCTTGCGGACTGGAAAGGCTGTCGTGGATCCCGCAGAGTCCCTCGCTGGCCCCAGCGCCGGCGCCGCAGGTGGGTACCCGACGGCCTGCGGTCGCGACCCTCCCGGCCCACACGGTGGCGCTGCGGGGACGGCCCAGCGCTCCCGGCTCGGCGGGTTTGGGGGGACCGTCGCGGCGGGGAGGGGGCGGCGCGTCTTCATGAACCGATTTATTTCTTCAGCGTCCCGCCGACAGCCTTGCCAGGTGGCACCGGAACGCTCGCTCGTGACAAGTCGATCGCCCCGGTGGGTGGCTCCGGAGCATTGCAGCGCCAGCTGCCGGGCCATTATCCAACGCCGTGGTGCCGCCCAACCCTCCGCGCCGCCCGGAATTAAGTGGCCTCGTGTCCCCCAGTGACAAGACTGGACGTCCAGAGCGTGCCCGCCGGGCCCTCTCGGCTCTTGTTAGAACAGGGTTGGGGCCTGTCGCCGAGGTAGGTAGTTCCAGGTTCCCGGAGGAGTGCAAGCGGGGCGACCCACGTCACCTGTCAAGGAAGCTACCAGAGGCGGGCAGGGGGCTTGCCTGGGATGAAACAGTCGTGGGTCCCTCTGGGCGGAGACCGGGTGTTTCTGATCTGCGTCTCTGAATTCTCCCACGTGCAGATCTGAGCAAGCCACTCTTGCCAGAGACACTCCGTGGTTCCCCATGGCCCTCCAGAGAAGGTCCACGTTCCCAAACCTGCCACCCCTCCCCTCAGCCCACTGCCACCATCCAACGCCCCCTGCTCCGTTTCACCCACTCCTGTCTCCCGCCTGTCAGGCGCTTGCTCACCTCGGAGCTTTCCACACGCTGTTCCTGTTTACTCAAACACCTTTCCACTCCTTTTGTCTTGGCTAACTCTGACTCATCCTTTAGGTCTGTCATTTAAATGTTGCCTCCTCCCGGAACCGCCCCTCCCCCGCCCCCAAAGGCCTTCCAGGCTTCCCTCTCCCAACATCGCCTTGATTCCAATTCTACGTCTATTGCCTGCCGTCACTGGACGGTCCCCCACAAGGGCAGGGGTCTGTCTGCCTGGGTCATTACTACTCCCACAGGGCCAGGACCGTAGGACACCCAGCAGGTGCTCCGTGAATTCCTATGCCGTGAATGAACGTTCACGAGCGTGCATCTCGTGGTGGCGGCCCGGCCAGTGCCTTTTGGGGTGCCCAAGGGCTGTGGGTGGGGTGGAGATGGGAGGGACAAGGCACTGTTGCAACAGCCTGTCCCGAGGAACCACTGGGCTTCTCTTGGGCTCCTGCTGTCTGGGGAGACAAATCACAATGACTGGCAAGCTCTCTAATTGAGGACCCTACCATCGCTTTGCTGACCTCTCCAGGGTCCTGTGAGGATAACATCCCCTCCCACCTATGCCTAGCCCCTCCTGAGCACCTTATTACAGCCAGACTTACCTACTTTCAGTTCCCCCAATGCGTTGTGACTGCTCTCTGCTTCCCTGCTTTATCTGTGCTGTTTCCTGAGCCTGGATCTCCCCTTTTTGTCTGCAGAATGTGTATGCGCCCCTCAGGTTTCTGCTTAGACATCCCTTCTTCCAGGAAGTCCTCCCTGGTTCGGTGCCCCTCTGTGGGGCTTCCACAGTCGCCTGGGCTCCCCTTGTTTCCACCCTGGTCGTGCTGTGTTGCTGTTGCTTATTATCTGTCTTTTCTTGACCAATCTAGTGGTCAGCGTCCAGCCCTCAGCTCCTGCGGCTGCTCAGCATGGTCTGCCCCAGCTGGCCACACCCTTCTTGCTGAAATCCCTTCTTCCCTGCGCTTCCAGGTCCCTGTTCTTTCCGAGTTCTCCTCCTGCTCCTGCTCACTGGCTGCTCCTTCTCAGTTCTCTTGGCCGGTTCTTCCTCATCTCCCACCCTCTTATGCTGGCATGCGCCAGGACTGGGCCCTCAGAGGGTGCCTCTCCTCCGTCTCCTCTCCCTCCCTGGTGCTGGCCTCCAGGCACTTGGCTCTGGACCCCATTTGCACGCTGACAGATCCCAGATCTCTGTCTCCAGCCTGAACCTGTCCCCCAGCTGCAGGTGGGACTCCAGATCTGATGTCTCCTCTCCTCTTCACTTAATGTCTGATGTCCAACTTAGCGAGTCCAAGTCAAACTCGCAGCTTGAACCCCCTTCCTCAAGCCAACTCCTCTTCTGTGGTCTCCATTCTCCTGCACATGAAGCCAAAAACCACGGTGCCATCCTTCACTCCTCTCACCACATCTAACCCGTCCGGGAGGCCCAGGACCACCTTCTAAATCCACAGAGTCCCCCCTTCTCGCCAGCGCCACCTGGGCTGATGGATTAGTGGCCAGTTTATCACTCATCTGTTGCCAAGCCCTGACCAAATCGACCCCCAAAGCCTGGCTCAAGCATCCAGCACAATCTCCTAGTATTCCCAAACACAAAAAGCTAGGGTCAGCAATCTGTGGCCACATAACTTGTTTTTGTACAGTCTGTGAGCTAAGATGGTTTTTAAATTTTTTAATGGTTGGGGGAAAATCCACAGAAGAATACTGTACTATTTTGTGACATAAGAAAATGATAAGAAACTTAAATTTCAGTGTCGATAGATAAGTTTCATGGGTATGCAGCCATGCTCACTCATTCACTCATTGTGTGTGGTGCTTTCAAGCTACAAGGGCAGAATTGAGTAGTTGCAACAGTGACTACACGGCCTGTAAAACCTAAATATTTACAGGTACCTGGCCCTTTACATATTATATATCAAGTTTGCCAACACTTGATATATAACATCTTCTGTCCCAAGCAAATCAGTCAGCTATGTGGCCCAAATGTCTGGCCTTTGCCATCTTGGGTTCCTCCACCCTAAATGCCCTCTCTGTCACTGGGAAATTAGCCATCCTAAAGGGCCCTCTCAAACCCTCCCCTCAACCAGGGGGGTGCACTCACTCTGCTGATCCACCCTCTCCTAGCTGATGCCTTGAGGGTCCCTCCCTGCCCTCCCAGTCCCCACTGGAGTAGAGATCCTCTTGGGCAGTGACTCGGACTGATTCATCTCTGTGTCTGCAGCACTTGGCATCGTCCCTGGCTAAAGTTTGCTGAATTGCGTGGATTGCTGTCATTGCCGCGTCGGTAAACGCTTCCAGCCTTCTTGAGGTTTTTCCTGACTCGCCACAAAACCTGAAAAGTAGCCAAGAAGAGTGGGAGAGTGGGAGGGTGGGAGGGAGGTCAGGTGGAATGCAGAGAGCTGAGCTCATGTGGAGGGTTCTGATGATCTCAGGGGCTTCCCCAGGGCAGAGCCGCTCTGTATGACCACTGAGAGCAAAGCTAGGATGAGAGATTAGTTAATGGGTACAAGGGATGTTATTCGGGTGATGGATACCCTGAAAGCCCTGACTTGGCCACTGCACAATCTATGCATGTAACAAAATCGCACATGGACCCCATAAATTTGTACAAATGGAAAAAAAAAGCTAGGACCAGGATTGCCTGGGAGGTAGGGAGTTCCCCGTCCTGGGAGGTAAGCAAGCAGAATTTGGATTGAGGATGTCATGGAGGAGATTGCCGGCCTGTTGGAAGGTGCACTGGATGGGATCTCCAGTTGCTTCCAACCTGGGGCCCAGGAGCTTGGGGCTCTCTTGGACCCCACCAAGGCCAAGCTCTGGGGGCTGGGAGAGGGGACAGAGAGCACTACCCCTGCCACATGCTGCAGAGCCCCCTCCCTTCTCGTCAGCCTGTGTCTCATCCCTGCCCTGACCTCCTATAATCATCGTGTTCCTGCTACGGGAATGCAGGGGACGACATCTCCAGGGCTTCCTGGAACATGAGGCAGGACCGTGGGACCCAGCAGCCGGGACATCCCAAGTCCAGCTCCATAGTTCATCACAAAACTGGTGATTTCTGAGAACTTTGAGAACCCCAGCCCATCATCCCCGTCCACGCAGCCCTGGAAGTCCCCTAACTCTAGGCATTTATTTATAGCTTGCCTTCTTCCTGGAAAGGTTTGAGGTTGTTTAATGATAACTCAGCCTCACGTTTGTGCAGCACGAGGAGGCCGCAGGGCGTTGTGGTCAGGAGTCAGGCCCTGGGGTCAGCTGTGTGATGAGGGGTGGCGTTGCCAAGTTACTTAACCTCCCCAACGGCTGGCACCCCACGCTGTGGAGGGCTCAAATTTCTAATCCAGCCACTTCCCCCTGCCTGAAGTTAATTAGCCACTTCCTCCCTGGGCTCCTCAGGACGCATGGTTGGGATTCCCTGAGAGGACACAGGAACTCGCAAGGGCCCTGTGCAAGCGTGCACGTGAGTCACTGTCGTCAGGCAAAACTGGCTGTCCCACGGCCCCTCCTTGCCCTGGTGGAGCTGATGACAGGGCTGGCCTGTAACTCACTCTTGTCCCCTGGGGCTGGCTCAGGACTTCGCAGACCTGACCCGTTTGAAGCCTCTGAATGGGGAAGGACGTTTTCTTAGAGAGCCCGGGGTGTAAAGTGAGGCCACGGGGAGCAGATCCAAGCTGCCCAGACATTTCTTCTCGCCGGCCCTTTCCCACCTCCAAGCCCCCTCCCGGCTTGGCTACGAGGCACTGCCGGGCGCTACGGTGGGGTGAATTGGGACTTCCCGTCACACAGCCTTGGGTTCAAACCCCAGCTCTGCCACTTCTCGGCTACTCGTGCAGCCTCTCAGCTTTCTCATCTGGGAAATGGGGCTCTGAAAACCTTTCTGGAAGGCTGAAGAGTGGGGTGCATGGGGGGTACCACACTCGGAGTACAGCCTTCCGGAGTAGAAGACCCTCTGGGCTCCCTCCTCCCATGCCAGCCCTTAATGAGAAGGGAGGACTCAGTCCAACCAGAAAAGCACTAAGATGCAGGGAGAGACACAGACAGGAGCATCTTCATGTGAAATGCCCTGATACCTCCATAAGGGCTCCTGGATTGTGTGCGTACAGTCAAGGCAGGGAGGCAGTGGGGGGGTGGGAGGGAACAATGACAGCCAGTGCTTAGTCATGCCACAAATATTTCATTCAACACATTTATTGGGGGTGCACTGTGCTGGGCACCGTTCTAGGTGCTGTGGATACAGCACGGAGCTTGCATGAAGGCAGGGCTGGCAGATGATACACAAATAAATACATCATACAATGTCATGGGTTATCTGAAAGCTGGGGCAGGGGCAGATAGAGAATGATAAGAGGGGTGGGGGGCATGATGTGTCAGAGGGGGTGGCCAGGAGCGCCTACAGGAGGCAGGCAGCACGTGGCCAGAGTCCTGCATATGGGGGAGGGTGAGGAGGTCTCGCTCCAACAGAAGAAATAGGGAAGCCTGGGGTGAGAGTGTGCGGGGCACATCCGAGAACTGGGAGGCCAGTGTGGTGGGGGGAGGCAGGAGGAGGGAGCAGGGGAGGAGGGCAGATGAGCTGGGGGCAGATCAGACAGGGCCTTGCAGGCTGGGCCATGGGTTGTAGATTTTAGATTCACTGAGCACCTCCTCTGGCCCAGGTCCTATTTTAAGTTCTATCTGAATAAACTCACTAATTCTGATAACAGCCCTCCAGGGCCTATGCTGATCCTCAATTACAGATGAGGAAACTGAGGCACTAAGAAGTGAAATCACTTGCCCAGGGTCACCCAGCTGGTAAATGGAGAGATGGAATTTGGACCCAGGCAGGCTGATACCAGATCCCAAGCTCCAGGCCACTGAGCTCTGCTCCCTGTCCTCACTGGCAGAAACCCAGCCAGGATGCCCCGGAGCCAGAGCTGGAGCCAGACTCTAGCCCACGTGGGTCTGACTGCACGGCCTCACAGTCTGTGACCTGGAGAGGGGTGGTGCAGTCGGGGAGAGTGCCACGGCCCTGGGTCTGTCTCCACCCTGGCTCAGAATCCCAGGAGGAACAAGGCACTGTGGGCTCCCCATGGGCTCCATTTGGCCTTGGCAGGATTTAGCTAGAAAATCAGAACCAGGGCACAAAAATAACTTGAAAGCACAAACAGCCCAGGCTGCTGGACATTTCCATGCAAAGTACGTGCAATAATGTCACCTTGTTCCTCCAGTCAGCCTGGAGAACTCCTCTTCATCCCTTGCAGTCCAACTCATCTGACCCCTCCTCTGCAAAGCCTTTCTAGATTCTGCTCAGCAGATCTCTCCCCGCCATACTCCTGCTGCACCCTGGACCTACTCTCTTCCAGCTTTTTGATCCCTGGGTTTCGAGTCTTCCTTTGTGTCTGGCTCCCGGCCTCAGCCCAGCCCAGGACTTGGCAGGGGCAAAGAGGGTGAGGGGGCCTCTCTCTGTGCCAACCTGCTGGCTGCACCCTCCCCAACAGGGCAGCCAAGGAACAGGCTGACCACCAGGTACTGCCATCTCTCCACCATGCCCACTGCGGGACCCCTGTCCCCCCACTCCCTCCTACTGATGTCCCTCCATGCAGCCGGACTTGGGCCAGCTGCCATCAGCGACTCCTTAGCTCCTTTCTTTACATGGAGTGACAGGTCACGTCTGGAACCCTTCCTGCTGCTGCTGGAACAGGGCCATGAAGTGGGCTTGCAGGAGCTGTGGCTCCCAGATCTAACCCACTGTCTCACTGCCCCCCGAGCGCTGATCCTGCAGCCGGCAGTGACCTCCTCAACCCTCCATGTGTCTGTCTAAATTTCTCAAACTTAATGTCACCATGGCAGAGTTCCCTCTGTCCAGCTCTAAGCCCTCTCCTTCCCTGCCTCCCCCAGCTCCGCAGACCAATCCAATTGCTCAGGCCCAAAGCCTCAAGCCTCGGGGTGCCCCCGGACATGTTTCTTTTTGCTTCCTCCACATCTGATCACTGGGCTGACCCGAGGTCCCCACATATGTCCTGAGTCTGTCTACTTTTCTCCACCTCTGCTACCAACACCCTGGTTGAGGGCCCAGCCTATTCCACCTTGCAGACCACAGCAGTGACCTACTGGCTTCTCCAAGCCCCCTCTGGTCACTCCTCTAGCCACTTTCCCCTCACCCTGGCACACCCTGCTTCAACCTGCAATGGCTCCCATACCACCCTGGCCCAGAGGGCTCTCAGGGAAGTGGCCTCTGTGACCGTCCCCTCTCCTTTTGGACCACTCTCCCAGCCACCCCCCAGCCCCGGCCACGCTGGCCACTGTCCGACCCTCCTGCTAACCAAGCTCACTCCCACCTTGGCTTTGCCGTTGCTCTGCCCACGCCTGCATGCTCGGCACCTGAACTTTGCAATGGCTGGCTCCTGCTTGCTGATCAGGTTGCTGCTCAAATGTCACCCCCTCTGTTGTGTGGCCCCCACTTAATTCTCTGAATAGCTCTCCTTTCCATCTGACAGTGAGTGTGTCTCCCCCCAGCTAGGATGTAAATCCACAAAAGCAGGGACACCTGCCATCCCAGGCCCCAGCACAGGGCCGGTGGAATGAACGAAAGGACAGAGGGGCTTGATGCCCTTTGCTGCCACACCGAGAGTGCACATGCAGACGCCGTTTTGACCCAGCAACTTCATATCTAGGGTTTTACCCTAAGGAGATCGTTAGACAGACGTGCACAGAAGTACATTCAAGTATTCCCTGCAGTGCTGCACGTCATCATGAATGGCAACAACCGCAGTGTCTATCAGTAGAGGATTGGCTCAAACCAGGTATGGCACAGCCAAAGGTGCGATGTTGCACAGCCACTAAATAGGAGGAGATGAGTGTGTCTGCACTGATGGATCACTGAGGGAAGGCAGCAGAGCCTGGTGCTGGATGTTCAATCCGATGAATCCCAGGAGGGCAGGGGCTTTTGTTGCACTTGAACACACCTAATCCATAAAAGCAGGAAATGGATCCAGAGGATGGGGACTGCCAGGTTTATCCAACTCTGCACCTTGACTGGTGAGGACAGTGAGGCTCAGGGAAGGAAGAGCCCCGCCCTGGGTGGCACCACTGCCTGGAGGCACAGCCAGAACAGGGGCCCAGATCTTCCTCCCACCAAGATCTACCTTTGCTCACAGCAGGTTCTGGGGCACAGCCGAGTGAAGTGTGCATCCGGAGCCTCACTGTTGGCTCCCAAGTCAAGTCCCTTCTTTTGGAGCCTCAGCTGCCTCATCTGTAAAATGGGCCTACATTCTCCCACACTCCCTTTACTAGGCTGTGGAGAGGATAAAAGTGTATGAGGATGAGCATTACCCTTGACAGAGAGCTTGAGACATGCCCAGCCCTGCCCGCAGGCTCTGATGCACATTATCCCATTTAATCTGCACAACAAGCCTGTGAGGTAAGGCTGTGAGTGGCCCATTCTACCAGTGAGACTTGCAAGGGTTGAGTCACACAGCCAGGGTCACTTGGCTAATTGGCGGCAGAGCCTGGATATATATCCAGGTGGCCAATTTCAGCCCCATTCTCTTAACCACCACACTCTATCTAGAAAGAGAGGGCATGTGCATATGTGCAAAGGGGCCCCCAGAACCCCTGGGGTCCTGGAAAGCTGGGGAGAGCTGGATGCAAACTCACCTATTGGCTAGTGGTCCAAAGGCCTGGTTTCCCCATCTGAGGCACACCCCACCTCCCAGCCTGCCCCACCCACCCACTGATTAGGAGATGGGGAGCCTGGTGCCTACAGCCAGCCTGGGCAGGGCTGGCCTCCCTGTAATTAGGGCAGCGGGAGGTTGGGAGCTGGGATCCCTGTCATCCGAGGAGGGGGAGGAGGGGTGAAGGGTGACAGCAGGAGCCTCCCCATGGCCAGGCCAAACATGTCAGCAGCCACAGGCTGCTCTGGGAGGAGCTAGGCAGCCTTGGGTGGCTGGGAGGAACCGGGTGGGTAATTCCCTCCCTGCCACCCCTGGCCTGGACCCTCCTGCTGGCTCCTGCCTTGTTCCTCTGTCTCCCATCTCCCTCCTCGGTCCCAGCATCACAGCCATGTCTCCAAAAAGCAGGTCACCAAGGCTTGGCTTCCAGTGTTCCAGCCATGCTGTGGGGACAGAAAGGCTTCTCCTGCTTAAGTGCAGAGCGTGAAGAAGCCTGGGGAGGGGCCGCTTGAAGGAATACCCGGCATCCATTGGAAAGGAGGTCATTCTCTGGAACAAATGCCTTTTGGGGCTGCATGGCACCCCCAGAACAAGCCCACACTCCCAGGCTGGCACTCCAGGCCCCTCTTGCCCCTGCTTCAGCCTGCTCATCAATGCTGATGTCCTCCTAGTCACTTGTAATTCCCCATGTGTGTCACCTTCCTGCCTCCATGCCTTTGCTTGTGCCTCACTTTCCCCTGCGTGGCCCATCAAATCCTGCTCTTATCTCTCTGCCCAGTTCAGATGCCTCCTCACCCAGGCAGCCTTCCCTGATTGGGCTCAAATGAAGCTGTCCCTGTCTCTTGAGCTCACAGCACTATTCTGTGGTCTGGGTGGGCTTGTGGGAGAGGGCAATGCACAACGAATTACTACACCTTTGTCCTTCCCCCATCGCCACCCAGCACCAAGACGGTGCCCTCTCTGGGGTCCAGGCCCGCCCTAGAGGTCTCTCACAAGCTGTGGCCTTGGACACGTCACTTTGCCTCTCTGCATTGTCCTCATCTGTAAAACAGGACAACCAGAGTTTCTCCTAGAAAGGATCATTGTGAGGATTACATGAGACAATGTGGACAAACACTCAGAACGATGCCCACCTGCACCAGGGGTGCTCACTGCTGGGGTGTCCAGCAGGAACCCAGCCTCCAGACTTCTCCACCCCGCCTGTACGCAGTGTTCCTACAGCTGTTGCTATGAGGCCACGTCTCCCTCTCCCCTGGTGACCTGACAGCCTCCCCAGTCCATCCTGCCCCCTGATCTGCCCTCTTTTACATGGTAGCCAGGGAGGCCTTGCCAAAGGACAGTTCAGATCATGCCACTCCCACAGACCATCCTCAGGGCAGGCCTGGACCATCCCCACAGGTCCCCTGAGCCCCCTGCCCATGTCAGCTCACACCAGCCTCCCTCGTCCACTCTGCTCCAACCACCTGGAACTTATCTGGGGGCACTGAATGCCCCATGCACCCTCTCAGCTTGAGGCTGTTGCACAGGCTGCTCCCTCCTTCACCTGGCTAACTCCTACTCATCATTTAGGCCCCAGCTCAGGTGCCACTCCTCCAGGAAGCCTTCCCTGACCACCTCTCCCATGCAGGTGAGGCACCCTTCCCTGTGCTGCCACAGCACTGGGCCCACACACTGCACCACAATGACCTGTTTACCTGTGAGCTCCAAGAGGCCAGACGCTGTGTCTTGCTCCCTGCCGCAAGCTCAGCACTGGGCAGTGTCTAGCGCGGACAAGATGCTCAAAAAATATTTAGTGACTAACTGAATGGATGGATGAGTCAATTTCTGCATCCCCCACACTGCAGGAAACGTCTGTAGAACAGATTTGAGTGGGAGGTTCCGGCAGGGCCTGGGAGAAGCCCCTGGGGTTTGGGCGCTGGGTGGTGAACAGAGTGGACCCCCCACTCCCTCCCATGGTGGGCTGGCCCCCCTCCCTGCCCACAGAACCCCTGGGCCCCAGAGCCGGCTTCTAGATGCTAAGCCCGGCTCAGCCTCACCTCTTAGCTTTTCCATCTGCACAGCTGGGCCAGATCCCTGCAGCCAGCATCGCGGGCAGCCAGGCCAACCGTCCCAGCGTCTTCCTATTTTAGACATCTCGCTGCCTCGGTCCCTTCTAATGTTTCCAGCCAGGCTGCGGGGGTAGGAAAAAGAGGTTACTGCTACTTTAAATGTACTGTATGAAGGCGAGGGCTGGAAAGGGGCCTGTTTGCAGGAATACCCAGTCATCTAGTTGGAAAAGCCGCCAGATGGAATACAAAAGGAGAAACCCAGACGCTCATGGAGACAGACTCGGTTCATAAATCAGGTGGGGCCAGGGGCTGGGGGCCCACACGCCATGGAGCCCGACTCCCTCCTGGACCAAGACGACTCCTACGGTAAGACGGTGTGGGCAAAGTGTGGAGTTGGGGGTTTCAGCCTCGCTGCTGCTGGCAGACTTTGTCTGCCCCAGGAATCGAGTTGAAGGGGAGGCAGTCAGGCAGCTGGGCACTGTCTGGTCTTGGGACCTGTGTGTGGGCATGGGTGCCCTGGGTTATGGGGCACAGGGCTGAGGGGTCCCCCCGAGCGGGGCAGCCCCTGGGACTCTGGGCATTGGCAGGGTAGAGGGGAGGGCGATGGTTTCTCAGCTGCTTCTGTTTTGCTCTTGGCCAAGAAGGAAAGGAAGGAAGTTTGCAGCCCCCTGCTTGTCTGCCTTATTCGCTCTTCCCCGGGTCTGCCCTGTGCTGTGGGGAATTCAATTAGTGAGATCCTGCAGATAAATATAGATGGAACAGGCAACAGGAACATACCCTGTAATTAGAGGCCAGGGCTCGAGCTGAAAGCACTCCCCATTTGACAGGGCCCCAGAGGCTGCCACTGGGGAGCCGCCCCTGCCTCAGCCTCCCAGGCAACTGGAAGCCCTAGGTGCATTGTTGGGAAAAGTTGTCTGGGACAGAGCCCATGCAGAGAGTCTGGGGCAGGGATTTGTAAGACTTGGAATGGTTCCTCCATGGAAGTTTCTGCAGGCTTGGGGCGCCAGGGATGCAGGTAACTCAGCTCCCTGGACTGCTTAGCTCGGCTGCACCTCTGGCTAGGACGCCCAGCATATTCTGGCTGGGAAGCAGGGGGGCAGGAGTGTGGCTGAAGGGCCGAGGCTGGGTGTGGTGGGCTGTAGGTTTTACGGCTCAGCAGGGAGAAGGCCCTGTTGGCCTTGGAAGGGGTGGCAGTTGAGGGGTGGCCTCATCCCAGCTTGGATGAGGCTTTCAGGGGCTCAGGGCCTTCTGGGACCACAGTTCCACTAAGAAAACTGAGTTCTTGTCCCTCTGGACCCCCACCCCCAAACCCAGCCAGGCCTGGCTGCCTGGCACAGGTTCAAGGCCAAATTTCCTTCCTCCTGCAGGAGCTCAGCTCTTTCCAGGGAGAGGGCCCCTTTGCCACGTTTGGAGCTACAACCCTCAGGGAAGCTTGGCAAGGCCCAGCCTGTGGACCTGGCATCTTCGAGCAGTCGGTTGTCCAGTTGATGCACGCTGAGTGACCCTGTGTGCCAGGCTCTGTGCCAGGGTTAGGGGTGCAGGAATGAGGAGTTCAATCCTAGCAAATACTTGGTCCTTAGTGAATGGAGGGAGGAAAGAAGAAGGGGAGGGGAGAGCAAGGAAAATAGAGGGAGCAGAGCAGCCCTTGCCCTGGCAGAGCTCCCAGCCTGGAACGGGAGATAGGCAAATGACACCAGACCGCATTCAGCCTGATGAGCTCCTTGGGGACGCTGGGGGCAGACAGCCCAGGGTGCTGGACAGACCTGCCTGCCTCCAGAGCTGTTCAACTGAAGCTTGGCACAGAGATGGGTATGGGCCCACCCGAACGCCTGGATGCTGCCCCATGGAGGGCACAGACCCTGGTGGTGGGGGGAGCTGACCCCATCCAGGGATGTCTTAGGAACCCATAGCCCCCTGACTTGCTGCCCTCCAGGTCTGCTAGCAGCAGCCTCTGGGCAGGGCAAGGCTGGAAACTGAGGCTGCCTCCACCCTAATCAAAGGGCCCTGAGTACAATCAGGCCCTTGTCTTGGCCTGTCACGGGAGCTGGCTGCTGATCCCCGGGAAGCAGGTCAGGCAGTGAGGGGAGGGGTTCGAGGGGAACAGGCAGAGGGACAGAGGGGCCTTAGGAAGGGGCAGGAAGGCACAGAGTCGAGCCCAGCCAGAGAGGGATCTGGCTTGTCCAGCCATGATCTCCCACCCAGCCAGCCCCAAAGGCCCAGAGCTGAAGGGGCCATCCTGGAGCAGGGTAGCCTCAGCAGGTCACTCCCCCAGTCTGCACCCTGGTTCTACCTGCATTCACTCAACACGTACTTTCAGGCTCTGGATTGGGCTTTGGGGTTCAAGAACAAGTCAAACCTTGTGACATTCCTAGGCAAGTGCTCTGATGGGGGAAGTCAAGGCATGTGGAAGGCCTGAACCCAGACCTGGGGTCCAGAAAGGCTCCCTGATGGAGGTGACTCCTCCACTGCAGAAGTCCATGGTTCCCTCTGTATTAGTTGGCTCAGGCTGCCATGCAAAATATCATAGGCTGGGTGGCTTAAACAACAGAAATTATTTTCTCACAGTTCGGGGGGCTAGAAGTCCAAGATCAATGTCTGGCTGATTTGGTTTCTGGTGAGAGCTCTCTTCCTGGCTTGCAGATGGTTGCCTTTTCACTGTGTCCTCACATGGCCTTTCCTCAGTGCGTGCATGTAGGGGGTGGGGAGAGAGAGAGAGAGAGGGAGGAAAGGAGGAAGGGAGGGCTGGGGAAGAGAGGGGGAGAGAGGAACTCTGGTGTCTCTTCTTAAAAAGACACTAATCCTATTAGATCAGGGCCCCACCCTCATGACCTCATTTAACCTTAATTACTTCCTTAGGGTCCCAACTCCAAATACAGCCACAGGGGGGCAGGGGGCTTAGGGCTTCAACATTTGAACTAGAGGTGGGATAAGGCACAAACAGTCCAAAACACCTTCACCTTCCTTCCTGAAACACTTTCTCCACCTGGCTTCTGGGGTGGGCCACTCTCCTGGTTTTTTCCCGTTTGTTTCTCAGTTTCTCTCACTGGCTCCTGCTCTTGGACACCGCCCCCTCCCCCTGCTGCCCACATGGCCTCTGCATCAGGGTCTGCCTCTTCTGCCTCCTCCCCCTCACCTCCCACTCTCTAGGTGCCAGCCATACCGATCTGACCTTCCTCATACTCCCCAAGCTAGTTTTCACCTCAGGGCCTTTGCACGTGCTGTTTCTGCAGCCTGGACCATGCTTCCTATCACTATTCCCTGAACTAAGTCCTCCTCCTCTTCCCAATATCAACTGCAAAGTCACCTCCTCAGAGAAGCCTTCCCTAGGCCATATTCCCCCCACATTAGATCCCATTTTCTCAGTGTCTCTTTTCCTTTCTAGGACTTGTTTTTATTTGTACTACACATTGTTGTGTGTTTTTGTGTAACCACTGTCTCCCCCATTAACCTCTAAGCTCTCTGTAGCCCCAGAGCATAGCTCTCTGCCTGGCACGCAGTAAGCAGCCAACAAATACTTGCTGAATGAGTGAGGAAGTGAACGAATGCAGTTGGCCCAGGCAAAGAGGTGAGGAAAGGCAGAAGGGACAGCAGAGGCACGGAGGCTGGAGACACTTTGGAGGGTTCCCTGATACTTACGAGCAGGGGGATTTGGCAAGCCGAACTCCTTGGGGTGCTCCAGAGCCTGGATGGAGAGAGGGTTGGGAGTGGCAGAGCTGGGGTGGGGCTCTAGGCCCCCTCCCCACCATCTGCTGGGGGTCCTCCACTCTGATTCCATTCACCAGTGTTTGGGGCTGAAAGTGGCCACGGCACGGTAGGGGATCTGCAGTTGCTGGCACTGAAGTCCTGGAGGCCTGAGTCAAATGAGGCTTCTCGTCAGGGCGTCTTAGCAGACAGGACTGAGCAGGGCCCCATCGGGTGGTCCGCAGGTGAGAGCCCCCCAGAGCAAAGCCAGGGAGGGCTCAGGCCACGGCTGGGAGGAGGGGCGTGCAGGCGCAGCGGTTTCTTTCACACAACAGTCAGAGGCAAGAAGGCCGGGAGAAGAGGAGGGCTTGGAAACTGAGCACAAACCCCACAAAGCCCTTCTCGGATGGACCTTAGTTTCCCCATGTGTACATTGGGATGAGAGTCAGGCAAGATCTGACTGCCCCGCCTCTGGTGTCAACCCTTAGAGCTGTGTGAAAAGTCCAGCTCAGATGTCCTCCCCACCTGCCTTGTGATTTCCAAGGAAGGGGACAGAGGGAGTGGCCAGCATGAGGGAGAAAGCCTCACCCTGCAAAACATGCTCTCTCAGGTCCTGCTATGTCTCCCACTGCACAGGTGCTGCCTCCCGCCCATACTCAGCCAACAGCTCTTGGTGCTTCCTTGGCCAGCATGTGTTTCCATTGCCCGGTCACTGGCCTGACTCCCACATGAGACCATAAGATCCTTGAGGGCAGGGGCTGTGTCCTATTGGCCAATATATTCCCAGGGTACTGCACAGCACCTGGCACTGAGAAGGTGCTTAATACTCTTCACTGGACGAATGAATGAGTGAGCGAATGAATGAACAGCACAAACCGGATCCTGCCCTTAACTTGCTGCGTGTCCTCAGGCATCCTCCCCCTCTCTGGACTTCTGGTTCCTTAGCTGTCACTTGAGAGTCCGTGCCCTGAGAGAGCAGGCCTCATCCCAGCTCTTTGTTATTGGGTGGCCTGGACCAAGTCCCTGCTCCTTGTTCAGCCTCAGCTTCCTTGTCTGACAAATGGGCACACTCAGTCCTGCCCCGCTGCTTCCCATGTGGTCTCAGAGCTCTAGAGGAGTGACTGAGGTAAAGCAAATGGACACCCTCTGGGGGGAGTCTATGATTCGCATAGGAGGGAGCTGGGCTCAGACAGACGGCTGGGATAGACGCTCCAGAAGGGGCTGGTTGCTTTGGAAATCATGGGGGTGGAACAGGCAGCTCAGAAGCTCAGAACCTTCAGTTTCTTCCTGATGATAACCAGCAAGGACATCTACCCCAGGGTGGTTGGGAGACACCAGTAGAGAGGCAGATGGATGTGATTTTGTAAACTTCCAAGCACTGCTGCTGTAATGCCCAGCACCATTTATGGAGAACCTCCTCCATGCCAGCCTCCAAGCAAAGTCCTTTATCTATGTTGTCTTCTTGAATCCTTACAACAGACCTGGTAGGTTGCTGTTGGCCCCATCTTCCAGGCTCAGGGAAGTTAAGTGACTGGCCCAGACACACAGTGAAAGTAGCCATCCGAACCCAGGTTGCTCCAGCTACAAAGCCTGGGATCTTTACTTGCTCCGTCCCTGTGCCAGACCTACCACCTGGAGGCCCCTCCGTGTGCCCGTGGAAAATCTGCCTCCCAGAGAGTGTTTGCTGAAGCAGTCCAGGGTCCCCGTCAGCTCAGCTGGGGAAGGCAAGCAGCAGAAGCAGCTGGAATGGGATAGTGTTGGTGTAAAGAGAGGGCTATTTGGGGCTGAAAGCTGTCAGGGGACCTGACGTCACAACTGCCCGAGAGGGGGAGGTTGAAGATGCCATTAAGGGGGATTTGCATCAGCTGGTAACAAACAGTTCATAATCATAAAATAATCCCCAAGTAAGAGCTGCGTACCCAGCCACGTGCCTCACGTTCACCATTTCACTTCCCCTCCCCACCGGCCCAATCAGGTAGCTATTCTCTTTCTCATGCTAGAGGTGAGGCGCCTGAAGCTCAGAGAGGTTGAGTGACTTGCCCAAAGCCACACAGCTAGTAAACGCCAAGCCAAGAGTCACATAGGTTTATCCCACTACAGAGCCCATTCTCTGAACCAGGGCCTACTAGGCCCTTCCCTAGGGCCGCGTCTGTGAGGATGGAACCCAGGCCTGCTCAGGCCTGCCCCCTTCTCAGGCCTCCTCCTGGCTCTGCCACACTGCTAACTCAATAGGCTCTGGGCAAAGACCTGGGCCCTCACTGAGCCTCAGTTTCCCGATCTGTGGAACTGATACCGGCCTGGCCTACCTGGGGTACAGAAGGGATGCCAGAATCTGGATTCCATCCATCTTACTCAAGGGCTCTGCCCAGGACCAGGCTGGCTGGGCCTCACAGGAAACTGAAGGAAGAGGAGAGGCCGCACTCCCACCTGAGGCCCTTCCTTCTACAAGTGAAGAAATGAGGCCAAAGAGGTGGAGCTGGGATCCCACTTACTGAGCACTTACTTCCTGCCTGGCTCCAGGCTAATGTTCTGCATGAATGGAGCCATTGACTCCTCACAGAGGAGGGAACAACCCCCTTACTCAGATGAGACAATCAAGGATTAGAAGGGCCCCAGGCCACACAGCTAGTGAGGAACACTTGTGATTCAAACCCAGGACTCCCTGACTCCTGTGTTCTTTCCACCACTCTGGGCTGTCCCTCCCCCCTCCATCCCCTCCTCGGGGTCTCCTGTCCCCATCACGGCCCTTTCCCGTGCCCAGGAGAGCCTCAGCCCTGCTGGCAGCCATGCCTGGGCCAATGAACTTCCCCAGCTGGGCAGGTGGGTGAGCAGTAGCCACCCCCCACTCTGGGAAGAGGCTAAATCCAGAAGAACAATGAGGCCGGATGGGGAGGGGCTTAACCCGTCTGTGTACCCCACCCATGCCCGAGCAGCTGGCTGCACTGCAAGGTCAGGACTGAGGCTGGGTGGGGGTGGGGGTTGTTCCTGGTGCCAGGGTGGGCGGAGCCAGGATAAAGCTCAGGAAAGGAGCTGGGGGATCCCAGTGGGAAGGCTCCTGGCGGGACAGAGTGGACTCCTGTGTGCACAGGGTCCCAAAGCATTTCACTTTCAAGAGGCTTCTGGGGCTCCCTCCTGCACTGCACTGAACACTCACTGGCCTGGGCTTCCATCTGCTGCACCGAGCCACTAAATTCTTGGAGCCTCGACCTCATCGGGGTGTGGGGACAGCAGTAGCCACCTCATAGGACGCCTTCTCTGTGAGCACTAAGCATGATAGATAATTGCTTCTTATATTGTTCTGGACAGTGACTACCTGGGTCTGGCTCTTCCGTTGTGGGGCCGGCCTGGTGCAGAGCCGCAGATCTTTGTTAAGTTACTCAGCAGCATGGTCAGTTCCCCTAAGCTGTCCTACCATCGAATGTATTTCCTGGCATATTGTTCCACCCCCATTTTGTAGGTGAAGAAACAGAGGCACTGGCCCAAGTCTCAGTACTTGGAGAGATGGGGCTTGACTCACATCCAGGTTGCTGGACCGCTGCTCCGGCCCTCCTTATTCCAAGAAGGCAGGCGGGCCCTTCCCTTCAGGCCCAGGGTGTCCGCAGCTTCCTCTCTTGGTCTGGGCTCCCTGGGCTGACCGCTGGATGCTCCGAGTCCAGCCCTTTGCTCCCACCACCCAGCCTGGTCCTTCTGCTGGGTGGACGTGCCCTGGGCTGCAGAGCCCACCCCAGGCCTTCCAGAGCTACAGCTGTGCCCCTCCCAAGAACTCACGGCTGGAAGCCCAAGGAGGCTGGAGCACACCGGAACTGGCCCAGCATTCGGAGGCCCAAGGGGAGGGGTCCACCGGGGTCCTCCTGTCAATCCCATGACACGATGGGAGAAGGAGGTCAGAGAATGAGGAACCCGGCCCCACCCTGGACACCTGGACGGCTGCCTCGCCTGCTCCTTGGCTCTCCATCTCCGCCTGTCCCCCCAGCTCATCCTGCATGTGCAGCCAGAGAAAAACCCCACAGGGCCCCCCACTGCAGCAGGATAAAATCCAAACTCATTAACAGGGCCTTAAGGTGGTTCACGGTCTGACCCCACAGATGACACCTCTGCTGTCATCTCCCAGCCACACCGTTTGTTCTCTCCATCCCCACCACCATGAACGAATTTCTGCCTTGAGTGTGCCATCCTCTCTCTCCTCCCTCGCCTTCGCACTTGCTGTTCCCCCTGCCTGGAACACTCTTCCGTCTCAGCTCTCTCTACCACCCCTCCCACCTGGCCAGTCCTGCTTATCCTGAGGTCTCAGCTCAAGTCGCCTCCTCCAGGAAGCCTTCCGGACTACCTTGTTTGGGCTCCCTGAGTCCCCTTGGCTTTCTGCTATCCTACTGCACACTGATGAGTAAAGTCCATTTGCTTCCCTGCTTGTCTGCACCTCTGGGCTGTGAACTACTTGGCAAGCTAAACCGAAAACTTGGAGGCTGAGGTGTGGGACCCTGATCTCCGGCCTGCGTGGCAGTGGGTGTGGTGTCCACACTGAGGGGAGCACGGGTGGAAGTGCAGGTTCTGGGGGGGAGGGACAACGATGTCCTGGGCTTGCTGTGTCTCAAGGGCCTGCAGGGCCTTTCAGTGGTTTTCTGTAGAGGAGTCTGTGATGGTCCTGCCAGATGTGATCTTTACGAGAGGCCCCGATTTCAGGGGGGAGGGATGGGAGACTGTGGGGCCCTCACAGCGTGTGTCAGAACCATTTCCTTTCCTGGGCTTGCTGGAGCCTTTGCTCAACTGCCCAGCTGGGGTTCTGCCACCTCCTCTAGGAAGCCAGCCCTGAGCCGCCCAGCTGAGGCCGCTCTGTTCTCCCTCTGGTCCTACAGTATCTCATGGCTGTGCCTTGGAACACTTCAAGGGGGAAGCCACATCCCTCCATCCCTTGTAGGCTCCACATTGCCCTGCACAGAGGCAGACACAGAGGAAAAGCCATGTGGACAAGTAGCCCTGTCCCCTTCCTGGCAGAGCCGGGGTCGCAGTGTCTCTGCCAGTGGGATTCTGGGGAAAGCAGAACACAGGCCTGAGAGGCCTCGTGTCAGATTGACACAGGGAGCAGGGGAAGAGGCAGGAGGAGGGAGGGGTGGGTTTCTGTCCAATCTGGAAGCGTGTGCCCGGATGGCTGGATCCCCCCACCCCAGGCTCGAGGCGTTCCAGCCGTGACCTACATTCCCAGAGCGCCTCTGTGCGTGTGCGCACGGGCAAGCACGCGTGCGAGCGGGGCCACGGAGGGTGCCTGCGAGGGGCTCTCTGTGCAAGCCGAGTCTGCCAAGGCCCGTGAGTGAGCACGTGAGGGTGTGGGGGCCCCACACTCCCCCCAGGGTTCCATAGACTCTGGCTGGAAAAGAGTCGGTTTGTGCTCCAGAAAAGCCAGCTGAAGGGACTGCACTTCCTGACATGGCTGGGGGTGCCTGTCCCCCACCCCCCCCACCTCTGCCCAAACTCTGCTAAAGGTGGGACACTAGGCATTGGGAGTCATGGAGGTGGCAGCGCTCAGCGGGGTGGTGGAGGGCCGGGAGCCCCAAACCACAGCGTGAGGCCAAACCCACAGTAGCCAGAGGGCAGGAGGGCAGGTGGGGTCTGCAGAGGGAGCAGGCTCTGGGCTCCTCTCAGGGGTCCCCTGGGAGCTGTCCCAGGTCAGCATCCTCCTCCCCGGGGGTAGGAGTGGGGGGGAGGGGAGACCCTTCCCTCCTGCTAAAGGCCTGTCCTTAACAAAGGGGCTGTGCTGACTCCACGGCCTGGAAGCCCGGGCGCCAGGGGCTCTGGCGGGTGCCCTGCTCTGAGACCCTTTAGTCTCTCCTTTTGCCAGCTCTGTCATGGCGGGGTAGGGGTGACTGTCCCTTCCCCCTGCTTCTGGGGCTCTTCTTTCAGACTGGGTCTCTGACAGCATGGAGGGGACGGGTGTCCTTTCAGAGACTCTCTTTCTCTCTGTGTCTCTCTGTCTCTGTCTCTCTCTGTCTCTGCCTATCTCTGGTTTTTATTTCTTTGTCTCTCTGTCTCTGCCTCTGTCTCCGTCTATCTCTATTTCTCTCTGTCTCTTTGTCTTGGTCTATCTCTGTGTCTCTGCCTCTGCCTCTGTCTCTGTCTCCATCTATTTCTGTATCTCTCTCTGTCTCTGTCTCTGTCTGTCTCTGCCTCCCTCCTGCTGGGCTCGCCCTGCGCCACACCCCCATGGCAAAGCCCCCCATCAGCAGCGCACAGTCCACGCAGACTTGGCCGAGCGAGAGAGGCGGGAGGCTGGAGCTCCCCCAACTTCTCCAGGGCCCCTTCCAAGCCCACGGGTGTCTTTGCTCCAGTTCCCGCCTCTTTCCCTCAAGTCCCAGCTGAGGCCGAGCCTGCTCGCTGGGCTCTGCATCCCCTGCCCTCCTGCCAGCCTAAGGACCAGCCCGTCAGCCTCCTGCCCTTCAACCAACCCAAGGCTCTCCCACCTCTTCCTCATAGCCTATCCGGCCTACATCCAGCCATGGCCCACACGGCTCTCAACACCACCTCCTGCCCCTAACTCTCCTCCCAAGGCCACTAATGGAGTCCCAACTGCAGGACCCAGGGCGTCTCCTTGGGAGCCCTCTTACGGGCCCTCCCAGCTGAGAGGCCCTGGCAGGGTCGGTCAGGGCAAGGCCTGGAGCCCGGCAGCCTGAGTTGGCAGCAGCTCTCTGCCACTTACCAGGTGCGTGGCCCCAGGAAAATGATGCGACTTCTCTGAGTCTTGGTTTTCCCATCTGTGAGATCAGATGATTGTGCTAGTACTTGTCCCGCAGGTTGTGAGGGGAGTAACAGTGTTAATTCTTATTTTAAAAATTCTGAGAACTGTCAGAATTCTGTCTCCAGCAGAGAGTGAGCACTCAGTCGACACTGGCTGCTGTCATAATTATTTGTATTTGCCGTTGTTTGAATCTCTCACCTCCCTCCCACCCCTCAGGGACCCTCAGAGTCTCCTGGGAGGCCCCCCACCTCTCTCTCCATCCCTTGTCAGACCTACCTGCAGGCTCCTCCTCCTCCTCCTCTCGCCTAGCCGCCCAGCTGCCCAGGGCAGACAATGACTCCCTCTCCCCCTGCAATCCCTCCTCACATCAGTGTGTCCTCACACCCCTGCCCCACACGAGGCCTAGTTCACACCCCACCCCTGCCTGCACCTTTTACAGCCCCCACCCGGGCCTCCTGCCCCACTGGCTCCATCCAGGCCCCATCCAGACCCCACCCAGACCAGGGGACTCTCCAACACATGCTCTCAGGGCTCTGGGGGCAGCCCTGTCACACTGTGGCCTTGTTCATCAATCTGCCAGTCAGTGTGTTGTGTCTGTCTCTGCCATGCACCTTGCAGCCTTATCTCTGTGGCCCCGGCACATTTTGCTGCATGTTTGTTGAATGAAGAATGAATGAATGAATGAATGACTTGGTACAAGTAAAAGTACTTCGCAGGCTATAAGAGGCTCCTCCGATCAAGGCAGCGCACGGCGGGTGGGTATTCAAGAGCAGTGAAGCCTCAGCAGAACTGCTCAGCCTCCAGTTTCCAGTGCGGTGACTTTAGAGGTCTCCATCCTCCCACGTCCCCAGCAGCCCAGTGCAAGCTCAGCTTCCGGGGGGAGCAGCAGAAGAGTGACTCTAATCACCCTCCTCTTGGCACCTTAGGAGTAAACCAGCCAGACTGTTAGGGGACAGGGAAGGGAAAGTACATGAGCATTTCATGCATGAGCTCATAGATCTCTCACTGGAGAAGTTATCCTTGTTTTACAGAGCAGGAAACTGACGCACAGAGAGATTCGGTGATTTGCCCATGGTTATACTGCTGGGAAGTTGCAGCATTAGGATTTGAACCCTGGTCCTGCTGGCTCCACAGCACACATGCTTCCCACTGTGTGTCACTGCTCTGAGTCTGCACTGAGCGCGCAGGTGCCTGGTCCTGCTCCAGGCAGAGGCAGGAGGGGCTGTGTCAGAGCTACAAGGGGCTGGGCTCCAGACCGACACAGGAGGGGCAGAGTGGGCCAGGGCTGACTCAGGCAAGGGTGGGATCAAGGGATCAGAGGCTCAGAGGTGGCTTCCGGGAGGGGCAGCTGGGGCAGGTGTGGGCAGCAGGGGAGGGTCCTGATAGGTGGAAGGGGGTGGAGAGAAATGACATTCGGCTGAGCAGAGCGCAGCGGGAGGGCACCCCAGCAAAGGGGGCAGCCCGAGAGAGGTGCAGAGGTGGGAATGAGTTCCAGGAGGTTCCTGGCCTGAAGCGTGGGGAGGGACTGCCATGTGGCTAGACGGGTCAGAGGAGGACACGGGTGAGGGGCTTTACCCCTGAGCAGGGTTTCTCAGCCTTTGCACTCTTGACATTTAGGACCGGACACCTCTTTGTTGCAGGAGTCTGTCCTGTGCGCTGTAGGATATTTAGCAGCATCCCTGGCCTCTACCCACTAGATACCAGTTATGACAACCAAAAATGTCTCCAATCATTGCCAAATGTCCTCTGAGCGGTGAGATTGCCCCCGGTTAACAACCATTGTGCTTGAGTAAGCAGGAGCCGTGGAAGAGATTTGAGCAGGGGAGGGACAGGGTCCAAAGCTGCAGCCAGTCGCCTGGGCTCCCGCCCCTGTCGCCAGCCCCTCGAAGCCCTTTCCTCATCCTTCAGCTGACCCTGGCTCATTAACTGCAAGGAAACTCCACCAGCAGCAGTGCAGGGCTGCGGGCCAAGCTTCTTGGTGGAACAAAGAGCTTGTGTTTGGGGATAGGACCTCCCCCTCCCCAGCACAGCGGGTGGCAGTGGGGGTGCTGAGGACAGTCACCCAGGGCCAAGAGGGGCTGCAGGGCTGGGGAAGGAGCCAGTCAGAGCTGGGATTCGGATAGAAGGGGCTGGAAGGGGCTGGAAGCTAATCTGCCTAAGCTTCTCTTCACAAACAGGCCATTCCAGAGGACCCTGAAATCAAAGCATCTCAGCTGGTGGAAATGGAGCTTCCAACCCTTCCAGACCCATGGTTGTGGGGGCAAAGAGGCTGGGGCCGGGCCGGGCTGGGATGAGCAGCAGACAGCCAAAAGCCCCCTCCCTTTGGTCCACATGCTGGGTCTCAGAGGGAACCAGGGCTGCTTGGAGCATGTCAGAGAGGGTGGGGTTGGGAGGTAAGAAGGGGAAGGGGAGCCCCATTTTCACCATCTCCCCAACCCCAGCTGCACATAGCCAGATGAGCTTCTAAAATGCAGGCCTGGCCCCTACCTCCCCTGCTGAAAACCTCCAGAGGCTCCCTGCTACCCTCAAGACCATTCCCCAGCTCTTGAACAGCCCCTTGGGGCCCTTGGCCACCAGTTCCTGCATCCTGGAAAACTTATCTTACCTGCCCGCGATGGTCCCCAGCGTCCACTCCACACTTCAGCCAGACCGAGGACTGATGGCTCTTCAAACATCTGGGCTCGCTAAGCCTCTCTTCTGAGCCCCAAACGCCTGCCTCCTCCCCAGCTGCAGTCCTCCCCAAACTGGGCTAACTCCTACCCCTATGCTGGTGCCCCTTGGTTACCACTGCCTCCAGGAGGCCCTCCCAGCCTCGCATGCTGGTGGCACTGATCATTCCAGGATGCCGCTGTCTCTGAGTGAAGGCTCTGCCCCGAGGGCAGCCTCTAAGTTTGCCTCATTGCCCTGTAGCTTTAGGCCTGGAACAGAAAGCTGGTGACCAGCCAACATTTGTTGACAGAAGGAGGGAGGGAGGGTAGGAGGAATAAAAAACATGCTTTCAGAAGACAAGAGAGGGAAAACAAACGGGCAAGGGAATGGGGAGTAGCCTGTCCTTCTGGCCACCAGGGAATGTGCCAGGACAGACTGACCCCCCAGCCCTGAGCACAGGGGCAGATACCATTTCTCCATGCCAAGGCTCCCAGCAGCTCATTCCCCAGAGGCGGGATCTTGGGCACAGCCTGGCCTTGCTGACAGGTCCCTCTAGGGTCCAGCCCTTATGCTGCCAACAAGGCGGTACAGGTGTTCAGGGGGATGGGGTGTGGGGGTCCCACTGTATGGTCCCCAGGTAGACATTTAGCTGCCCACACAGCACTTCAGGCATCACCAACAATCCACAGATCCCAGATTCCTGGCTCTAAGAACCCCAGAGCCAATAGATTCTGTCCAGGCCAGTGCTTTTCAAGCTGCACCCAAGCTCAGAGGTGCCTGTGTAGGAGAGACCTCCTTCCCCCAACATAGCTCTGCCCAGGGCAGCTCACTCACCTCTGATAGACACGTTGGGCTTGCCTGAAAATTTTCATTTGAAACTAGTGTTCTGTGGCTCAATTAGTTTAAAGAGCACTGGTACAACCCCTGCCCCCCCCGCCCCCTTCTTGTGAGATGGGAAGACAAATAAGCTTTGCCCCCAGTGCCCAGGCAGGATGGGGTGACGGAGCCCCCCTACCTCCTGGTCCTTCCTGCTGGACCACACAGCCCTCTGTTGACAGCATAAACATATGAGTGAATGAACAGGAATCTGAAAGTGGGTTTTGTTTGGTAACATGGAACAACAACAAAGCACACTTGGTTTCTAGGGCAAGGGGTGGGGGGTGCGGAAGAGGAACCGCCCCAAAGCAGGGATGGGGAGCAGAGCCAGGCGGCTTGTCAAAGCCGTTCAGAAACACTTCACAGATTTCCCAGCTTTAGCTAAGGCAGCACTAGGTTTGCTTTTATTTATTTATTTATTTATTTTTAGAGATAGAGTTTCGCTATGTTGCCCAGGCTGGAGTGCAGTGACTATTCACAGGTGCGATCATAGCACGCTGCAGCCTTGAACTCCTGGGCTCAAGAGATCCCCCTGCCTCAGCCTCCCGAGCTGCTGGGATGATGGGCGCTCACATCACCTCACCAGGCAGCACTGGGCTTAGAAGCAGAATTTCTGGGTTGAGGTCACTGCATTGACCTTGGCCAAATCAACGACCTCTTGAGACTCAGTTTCTTACTCTATAAAACAGGGCTTACAACACCCCTGTCACAGAGTGATTGTGAGGGGTGAATGAGAGTACAGAGCTCTCATTTCGGAACAATTGAACAATTCCTGGCGGGCTCGGGAATATTCCTTGCCTGTGAGCTTGAGGAAGGTTCGAATCCCAGCTACGCCCCTTACTAGCTATGTGACCTGAGGCCAGTTTCTTAACCTCTGTCTCAGTTTTCTTGTCCGCAAAGCGGGGATAATAGTAGCATCCACCTCCCTCATAGGACGTAATGAGTTGATGTGGGTTAAGGCACCTAGAACAGGGTTGCATGAGTGTTTGTTGTCATTTCTGGTTCTCAAATAACAGCAGAGAGCAGGTCCTGCTGAGGAGAGACGCCAGGAATGGGAAAAAAAGGATGAATGAATGACCATGAATGAATGTGGGAAAAATCAGGGTTCTCCCAGGAACCCCGGTAGTGGCTCTAACTTGAACTGGTCCTAACCCATCAGTGTCCTCCAGTTGTCCCCCTGGCTGGGAGCCCACCCCGGCTGGCTCCCTGTCGCTGGGCGGCTCCCTGCATTCTTCTGCAAACACGTAGAGGTAGGATTCCATTTCGCCCCTAGATGACTTTGGGTGATAAAGAAGTAACTTCAGCCTCCTTGAATTGAATCTTCTATCCAGAACGTGCAACAAACCTGGAAATTGGAATTGCCCTGAAGCTGATTATTCTGGGAGGGCACCTCCTCGCATTAAACCTAAATTAGATCAAGATACCTCTGTTATTAGCAAAATAATTCCCTACGATTACAGAGCACAGCCATGAATCCTGATGGCAGATGAACTTCAGGTGACTTACTTGAGACAAATAACTGTGCGAAAATCACAGGCTCATCTAATCGCTGCTCTATAGCTTTGCAGTTGGGTAATTATGCTAATGGTTATAAGAAATCATCTTTTGTGGTCTGGGATGGGGAGAGAGCTTGAGACAAAAACGTGTGTGGCGGATATTACCTGCTTTGAGCTGGAGAGGCTGGGTGCCATGTTTGGTTCCAAAACGGGTCCTTTCTGGGGAGCTGGTTTGGCCCCTTATCAACTGGGGGAGAAACCTGTTACACAATCAGAATTGCAGTAGCCTCATTAATCATCTCTTTTCAGATCATCTTAACAGGGGAAATTGAATTTGCCCAAGTTCCACTGTTGGGCATAGTAATCCTGAGAAGCAAGTTAAACCATAAAAGCTCAGGACCTTTGAGTCAATTCAAATCAGCAAATGTGCCTTTGTGCCCTCTGGATGCCAGGCAGTGATCTAGGCACAGACAGGGAGAGTGCCAACATTCAGGAGTGTGTCTGATGCTCTCTTCCCCTCAGCAACCTGAGGAGAGAGGCAGCATCGTGCCCATTTTAGAGCCAGGGAAACGGAGGCTCAGAGAAGTGAAATTGTTCTGCTGCTTCTGATCCGTGGTGATGGCTGCTTCTGCCCACCTGCAGGGATCTAGACCTAGGGGGCTTCCTGGGAGAGTGGACTTGGGGAGAGGGCATTGTGGGCAGAGAGAAATAGCTTGAGCAAAAATCCCAGAGGCAGGAGAGTAAAGGGGAGTGTTCGAGGCTGGCAGATGGGTTGAGAGGGTGGCTGAAGGTCAGGAAATGGAGAAATGACCAATTGAGGGTTTTTGAATTTAAAAAAATTTTTTCTTCAACTCAGTGGTAAGAACCACTTGAAAGTTTGGATGATGGGGAGCCACTGGAGGGATAAGACGGAATCCGAGAAGTACCTGGGCCAGAGTGTAGGGGACCCACTGGTGGATGAGGCTGGTGGCAGGGCGGGGCCGGAAGGGGAAGAGGTTAACAATAGATAATTTTTAGTATAAGTATATCCCAAATATTACATAGGATACACTTATACTAAAAAAGTATCCATTGTTTATATAAAATTTACATTTAACTAGATACCTTGTATTTTATCTGGTAATCTCACCCCCAGCCCCTCACATCATCCCTAGCTGGGTTCTCTGCCTGGGATGACTTTCCCCTGTGGACACACAGCCTGGCAAACTCCTATCCACCCGTCAAGGCCCTGCACTCCTTACCACTGCTGTGGCAATAATTATCATGCACTGTTTTCATATCTACCCCTCTCCCAGCAGCCAACCTTACTTCTGGCTGCATAGGCTGCATAGGAAAAAAAAAAAACCTTAAGACCATGAGTCCTTCCATTTCCTGACTTCAACCCCACCCCAAGTTGCCTCCAAACTTCTGCTTCTGTCTCAAGACAAGCTGGCTTCTCCACCCTCCCAGGACCTCCTTGAGTACTGCTGGCCTCTCTCACTGGCAGCTTCAGAGTCACACTTTCTGCCAGATCATTCCCACCAGCTGGGACATGTAGCAAGTGCTTCCTGTCCTCCCTGTTACCAACTGGGTTCCCCAGGAAGCAGGCTCTGAGATGTGTTAGTGTGTAGGAGTTTCAGCAGGGACTGCTCTTGGGCTCAACACCTGGGGAGGGAGAGGAGGGGAGGGGAGGGGAAGGGAGGGGGTAGGACTGGGCAGAAGGAGGAGTAGAGCTGTCGGGCAGTAAGTTGAGGTCTCAGCCCACCCTATGCCTGGAGCTGGGATGGCCCTTCAGAGTTGTCCTGAGTAGTGTCATGGGGCAAGGCCTTTATGGCCCCGGGTTGGTCAGTCACTGGACGTGGGACAGCCCAGGAAGGAGGTGTCACCTCTCTTCAGCAGAGGCAGCCCCCAGAAGCTGACCGCTGAGGAATTTCTTCCAGCAGCCTCCCCATACCTACCCACACAGCAGGGGAGTGAGTCCTTTATTTCAGAGGGGGATGTGGGTTGCACATCACAGTACCTACCACCACCCCAAGCCCAAAACATTCCCCTCCAGCAAACATCCAGTCTCTCATCTTCCCTCTGACACCCTCCCGACCCCCCAGTGCTGTCTGTTCTCCCTTCCTCGCCTCCTGCTCACGCCCCAGATTGTGCTCTTGCTAGTTTCCAGCCTGTTCCCTTTCTTTCTTTTTTTTTTTTTCTTTACCGGGAGGAGGGGGGGGGGAGCCAGCCTGTTCCCTTTCAATCCCTTCACCTCTTCCGGATGAGGGGATTTTTGTAAAACTCAGGAGTTGGCTATGTCCCTCCCAGTAGCCCCCTAAAGTCTGAGCTCCTGTGTATGGCATTTAGGGCCCCCCATGACCCAGCCCTGCCTCTTTTCCCGCCCCCTTTCATGGCTGCTTCCCTCACACCTGATGCTTCAATAGTGCTTGACTGCAATTTCCTGAGCACACCAGGCTGTTTCGTGCTGCCATGCTTTTGCATGGGCTGTTTCCTCTTTGCCTGGCTAACTTTTCTCTCTCTCCTCCTTAGAGACACACTCAGAGGTCATCTCCTTGGAAGCCTTTCCTGGAGCCACCCCTCCTTCCCCACCCCAGGCTGGCATCAGGGCTTCACAGCTGCCCACCTGCACCTCTGCCTTGGCTGTTACCAGCTGTACTCAGCGGCACACTGGGACCATCCCCATGTGTGGCCCAGGGGCAGCACACAGTGGTGCCCCATGGACCCCGGTGGCATTGTTACCTGTCTCTTCCCCATGCACCTGTGAGCAGCTCACTGTTCTGTTTATCTGTGTCCTCACACCTAGCCTGGAGCCTGGCATGGAGCAGGGGGCCCTTCGACATTGACTTAGGCACTGAGGACTCCATGGACAGCAGGGGTGGGTGTGAGAGAAACTGTAGAGGTGCAATCTAGGCATCCAGGACCAATCAGACTCAGGGCTGCACCCCCTCAAAACAGGTATTCCTGGGAAGCAGAGCTGGTCTTCTGTTCAGCATCGCCTGGTCCTTCCTCTACGCATAATGTCTGACACCAGCCTCCCTCCCTCTGGGTATTGAATTCTCAACACCTCAGAGGTATAAGCGAGTTCTGTACATTTCTACTATTTATTCTCTGTGACCCTCACTGCCCCACATGCACACTGCATCACAGCTTCTCTCTCTTCCCCACCATTCATGCCATCTCTGCTCCAGGATCCTTGTGGGTCTGGGTCTCCATCATACGATGCTTCAGTTGATGTGGTTTTGAGTCTCACTTCCATCCTGAAGTAAGGGCCCGCCACCTAATGGGAGATTAAGTTATTGGTTAGTTTATATGACTGTAAAACGTATGCATGGAAAGGGTGGTGTGGTTACAAAGTGGTTACAAAGTCCAGGATTTGGAATCAAACAGACATGGGTTTGAGTACAGGCTCTGCCATTTACATGCTGTGTGATCTTGCACAAGTTGCTTAAACTCTCTGAGCCTCAGTTTCCTCATTTGTCAAATGGAAATAGATAATGCTAGAACCTTCTCAGAGGTAGTTGTGGGAATTAAATGAGAGAACACACAAAGGACCTGGCAAAGCATTCAAACTGGCGTACATATCAGTGGACATAGATTTAGAAATTCCTGCCAACCAACAGTGTCCAACAATGATAAACAGAGCCTATCGATGGAGCTGTGTGAGGAGATGTGGATTCACTCATTCATTCAACAAACATTCACTGAGCACCTGCTGTGTGCCAGGGCCCTTGGGGCTGGGAGGAGATGCAGCACTGAGGAAAACTAGGCATGACCCCTGTGCTCAGGGATGCCCAGCCCCCAAAAGCATGACACATTCACCCAGTGATCACGCAGTGAAGGTGCAGCCAACCACTGTGATAAACACTATGGAGGAAAGTGACTCTGGCCATGGGTGTGTAGTGTGGGAGGCCAGGGAAGGTTTCCCTGAGGAAGTGACATTAAGCTTCCATTGGAGGAAGTTAAGTTGGCCAAGGAGAAGAAGGGACAGAGGAAAGTGTTCTGAGAGAGGAGAACCTGGTGTGCAAAGGCTGCATCATGGGAAGAACTGTTGTATATCTGGGCACGTGGAAGTTGGCTGAAGTGGCTAAAGGCAGAGAGGGAGGGGGAAGATGGCAAGAAATGAGGCTGGAAAGGTGGGCAGGGGCCACCCAGGGCCAGGTAGGCAACAAGAAGCCATTGAAAGCTTTTAAGCAGAAGTGGGGGTGTTATAATTGGACCTGTGCTTTGAAAACCTCATGAGGAAGAACCAATAGACGGGGACTTATGGGAGAGGGGCCAGGTGGATGCTGGGAACCAGCTCAGTCCTCACCTGAGTCCAAGCAAGAGACCACAGTGCTGGGACTGGGCTGGAGATAAACACTTGGGAGTCAGCTGCACAAGGACAGTGGTTGAAGCCATGGCCTGGGCAGTTGAAGTTGCCTGTGGGGAGAATCTAAAAGGATAAGAGAGACTCAGACAGCCTCAAACTCCAACTTTTGCAGCTCAGTAGAGTCAGACGTGGTAGCCAAGGAGGGGAAGAAGTGACCAGAGAAGTAGAGGACAAACTGGTAGAGTATGGTAAGATGGAATGGAGCAGATGTTTCCACGGGGTTAAGTATTGCCAAGATGTCAGGTGAGATAAAGATGGAAAAGTATCCTTTGGTTTTACCAACAAGCAGGTCATTGGGGACCTTCCTGAGAGCCACTAAGAAAGATGGCAGACTTTAATTAAGCTGGGTGGGATTCATGCCTGGCATGGCTGTTTGCATGGCACAAAGAGCCATCAGTAGCTAATGTCCATGCCAGGATAACATTACATTGTTCAGAGAGACCTGGATCAAAGAGGATTGGCTCATTAGCTCCGAAAGTCTCATGGGATTATTGAAGCACACAGTGTTGTTCTTTTCCAGTGACCATATAGCCCTGTTGACTTTATATATTTGTTTGTACAACATGTAACATTGGCCAATTCATTGTGTAAAGTCTGAGCCATAAGCAATTTGCTGTCCTGTACGTTGCTTGATGGAAGCTCCCGACAAGCAGACATGTGTGGATTTGGCATACATAGTGCAGACGATGCATTTGGTAAATGGTTTCAGACACATCCCTTGGAGAAGGTGCCGCAGGCTCTGTTGCCCCTACAGATGGAAGCTGGCAAGGAAAAGATGGGTCCAGATTTGGATCCCTGGACTTCGTGTGAGAACAGATTGGAAAGAGCCAGAGTGGACATGGGGAGACACAAAGGAGAGTCTGTGGTTCTGAAATGCTGCATAGCCCCTCACCTGGGGCGGTGGAGGGGGATCAAGGACAGGAGGAAGGAGCCCCGGAGTACTAATCTGGAGCATGCTTTTGACCCTCCCATCTCCTGGGCCAGCCTCCAGTGTATGCTTTTGTTCACAACTGGAAAACACCCCCTGGAATTTTTGATCAGCCTCCCATGTCCATAGTAACTCAACCAGGTTCCTTCCACCCTCATCTGCCAAGCAAACATCATCCTCTTGACCAGTAGTCACATAATTGCTACCTGTGTCAAGAACGGGACCATGCACTTTGCCACTATGATCTCATTGGATCGTCATAATAACCCCTTGAGATAAGCCCTAGTCACATCCCGGTTGTGCAGACCCAGAAATAGGCTCAGAGGGATGTAGGAGCATGCCCAGGGTCACACAGCCGGCAAGTGGCTCAGCCTAGATGTGAACACAGCACGCTCTGACTCAAAAGGTCACTGTCAGGGACACTCGATGAAGACCAAGCAGTCAATCCTGCAGGTGGTGGAGTTGTTTCCTTTTGACAGTTTCTTTGGTTTCTGAGTATTTGGGTCCACTCAGCCCTTTTATTCATTCAACAAGCCTTCCTGAAGCCAGGCCCTGTGTAGGTGGTGGGGCTTCAGTGGTGACTCAGACAAGGTTTGTGACCTAGAAGGGCTCACAACCTGCTCCAGGAGGCAGACTCATATCTAGGTGCAACAATCCACCATGTGATAAATATGGATGGTGGAGTGGACAGGTGCTGTGGGAACCCTCTGCTTCCCGTGGGCTGGAATGCCTGAGCTGGATTGTAATAGGAGAAACAGGCACTGGCCTGGCAGAGATAGGGAGGATGTGCATTCTAGGAAGAGCAAACAGTGTGTGCAAAGGCATAGGGCATGACAGAGCTCGGGGGGGTGGTGTTGGGAGACCTGGTTGCAGGGTGGTGCTTAGGTGGGGGCAGTCTCAGCTGACTGGGACTAGGGTGTGAGGGACCCCAGTGGATAGTGCAGACAGGGCTATTCATGGTCTTAAGATTTACTAAGCACTTCACTGTGAGCCAGGCTTTGTGCCTCACATTTCCCAGACACAATAACCACATCATTAAAATAAAGAAATTGAAGTTTAGAGCAGGACTGGATTTTATGTGGCCTCCTACCATGCTTGTTCTGTATCTTAAAAAAAATGTGATGAAGGATAAGACAAATACTGTGTACCTCCTGCCCTGATCAAGAAATAAAACCTTACCGAGATGGGCAAAGCTTCTTCCTCCTACCTCATAGAACATCTCCCTCTACCCCCAGAAGTAAACACTTTGCTGAATGGGGTATTTATCATTCCCCAGAATGACTCTGTACTTTTACCACATCTGTGCATTCCTATGCAATATATGGTATTTTGTTTTGCATGTTTAAAAAATCTATATGAATGATATCATACAATTTGATCTTCTGCAACATGCTCTCCCTTCCCCCATTTGAGATTTGACGTTCATAACAAATCTCTAGTCATTCATTTCCGCTGCGGTATAGAATTTCACTGACCATTCCACAGTTTACTTCCGCATTCTTTTACTGATGGGCATTGACACCATTTCGGATTCTTTACTAGTATAAACACTGTTGTAATGAGCGAGGGGTTCTCTAGGTGTGTCCCCAAAGAGAAGACTCTGGGTCACTGGGGTATGTGTAGCTTCAACATTTCTAGATGCTGCCAAATTGTTTTCCAGAGTAGCTGCTGCACCCATTTCCCCTCCTGCCAGCAGCATATGAGAGTTCTCCACGCTCCAGACTCCTGCTGTCCCACTTTGGTTTTGTGCCAATCTGACAGGTGTGAAATGGCACTTTCCTGGGGTTTTATTTTGCATTTCTCTCCTTGCTAGTGAGGCTGGCTATTTTTACATAAGTTTTTGACCATTTATGTTTCCTCCTCTGCGAATTGCCTGTTCATATATTTTGCCCAATTTCCCATTGTTTCTTTGAAAATTGGTTTGTAGAAGGCCTTTGTATATTTTGGATATTGTGTTGTAAATACTTTCTCTTGATAAACAGAAGTTTTACATTTTAATTAACTGTATCGATCTTTTTCTTGATGGTTTGTGCTTTTTGGGTCTTCTTAAGACATTCTTGGCTGGGCACATGGCTCACACTTGTAGTCCCAACACTTTGGGAGGCCGAGGCAGGAGGATTGCTTGAGCACAGGAGTCTGAAACCAGCCTGGGCAATATAGCGAGACCCCATCTCTACAAAAATGTAAAAAAATTAGTTGAGCGTGGTGGCACACACCTGTAGTCCTAGCTACCCGGGAGGCTGAGGTGGGCGTGTTGCTTGAGCCCAGGAGTTTGAGATGATAGCGAGCTATGATTATGCCAGTGCACTCCAGCCTGGACAACAGAGAGAGACCTTGTCTCAAAAAAAAAAAAAAAAGACATCCTTTCCTATTGAGAGGTTTTTTTGTGTTTACATTTTCAGTACACCTGGAATTGATCTTTTATGCACGGTGTGAGGTAGGGATTCCATCTCTTTTTTTTTGCTAGTATGGACATCCAGTCACTCCAGCACTGTTGATAGAAAAGTCCACCCTTCCCCCCTGACCTGCAGTGCCACCTTGGCTACATATCAAGTTTCCATACATGTGTGGGTTTATTTTTGCAGCCTCTATTCTAGTCTATTGGCCTATTTATCTATCCTTAGGCCAATACCACATGGTCTAGTTGTACCTTTGTAGGTCCTTAGCAGCACCTGTTCCCTTGAATTAGAAGAACTGGTGACGTCCTGAGAGCAGACCCACATCATGTTCATCTCTGCACAGCTCACATCACTCACCACATGAACATCCATGCATTGCTTTTGTTTACAAAAGGATTCCTCACATGCTATCTCTTGAGGTCCTAAAACTCCCTTTTGTTGAAGAGGAAACTGAGGCACAGAGGTGAGATGACTTGCCAGGGTCATACAGCCAGGAAGTGTTGGACTAGGGGTTCTGTCAGATTTCAAGGCCACCCTATCCATTCATTCACCGCATATTGCTCCGGCTCTGCAGACTTCTACTGACCCTGGTATCCGATTTGCACTCCTTCCTGCTTTCATTTAACAAGTAGCTCCTGAGTGATGACTGCATGCCAGCTTCTGGCGCGTGCTGGGGCCCAGATCCCATTTCTGGAAGGCTCTTCCCGCTGCCAGAAACCAGTAGGAAGGGTGGGACTGTAGGTGGGCATTTTATGGGACGTCGTCTGAGGCTTAGGGTCAGAATGAAGATGTCCGGCCCGGTTTCAGAGCCAGTTTAAAGAGCCGCATCCTGGGCGAGCACTTGGGCCCACGCGCTGCCTTCAGAGAGGACGCCAGCCTCCCCCTGGAATTAGAGGCGTCCTCCCGCCCTCCCGCCTCGAGAGGCAGGAATGCGAAGGATCAGCTTTCAGCAGAGCTGCGGCTGCCGTTCAGGGAGCTCCCGGTGCAGGCCCTTCCCGAGCGGCCGAATTAACTGGTTCTGTCTGTCCGACTGGGAGAGCAGCTCTCGCTAAAAATAGCGCCCTGCCAAGCGCGACCTGCGCCCGCCGGGAGCCCGGGCCGCCGCCGTGGGAGTCCGAGCCCCGGACAGCCCAAGGAGCCCAGGACGGAGCCCCGAGGCCGAGGCCGCGGGCACAGCGCTGGCCCCACAGGTGCCGCGGACGGTGGAAGGCCCGCGGGCCGAGGCGCGGCCGAGGCCGTCCGGGATGGGAGCCGGCGGCCGGGCCTCCCGCGCCCTGGCTTGGGCCTCCCTGCCCCTCCTGGGGCCTCCCGCCGGCGCGCTCAGCGAGGACACGCTCTGCTGCCGAGGTAAGGCCGGGCGGGCGGCGGGCGTGCCCTCGCTCTGCCCGGGCACTTGCCGGGGCCTCTTTCTCCTCCCGACCCCAGGTCGGCGGCGAACCCGGGCAGCGGACCGAGGCTGGGGAGAGGAGCCAGGCGCGCTCTGCAGACTCGCCTTTAGTTTGAAAGGTCGCGCGGTCCCGCCACCACGATGGGAAAACCGTTCGCTCCCCTCTGGCCTCAGTGTTCCTATCTGGAAAATGGGACAATGAAATCGTCAAGCTTTATTATTTGCTGTGTCCCCAAGAGAAGTTGGGGGACCCGCTGAAGCGGATCGCAAGCATTCGCGAGAAGTTCGCCCAAGCCAGCTGGGGGCCTCGGGAATTTATGTTGGTGGGAGTTCTAGGTGCCTTCACCGTGACACCCCGCGCTGTCCTCTTCCGAAGCTCTGGTCCCCGCGTCAGGGCTCGGCCCCTGAGGTCGGAGATCGAGTCAGGGAGCACAGGAAAGATTGCGGGGCCAGCAGACGCGCGGAGACCCTTGAGGGAGCGGGAGCCGTAGGGTGGAAGAGGGGTGAGTAAAGCAAAGTCGCGTCGCGCTCCTCAGTCCCGTACCCCCAGAGCCCCGGGACTAAAGCAGGGTTTTTATCTTTGAACTCCTGGGGGCCGGGGCACGCCGGGAGGGGAGGGGAGCGGAGCGTAGCCCGGCCTGGATCCGGGGCCAAAGCCGGGGCGGGGGCGTGTGCTGGGAGCCGAGGGGGCCGGTCCTGCCCAGCTGGGCCTGGGCGGGGTGATGGTGGCGGGGTCGCTCGACCAAACAGGTGCGCCCCCGCCCCGCCCCTCCCCGCCCCCTGGGTCCCCGGACGGGCGGGCGGAGCTGCGCCGGCGGGGCCTGCGATTGGCGGGGCTGGGCCGGCCGAGTGGCCCGGGGAGGCCGGGAGCCGGAGAGCGGCGGCGCCGGGGGAGGCGCGGAGCCGGCCGGAGCGCGCTCCTGCCTGGCCCGCCGCCTACTCGGCCGGCTCCGCTCCGCTCGGCCCAGCTGGCGCGACGGAAACTTTCCTGCAGCCGCCCGGCGACCCCGCGCCTCCGCCACTGCGCAGCCCTGGCCCCGGGCCGCTCGGGCTCCGGCGCCTTTGGGATGGCAGCGCCCAGAGGCCCGGCCGGCGCGTAGAGGTAAGAGCTAGGGGCCGCGGGTCAGGTTGCGGGGCCCCGGGGGCTTGCGGGGATCCGAGCGGGATCGGGGGCCCTGATGCGAGGTATTGGGGTACTGGACTGAGGAAGAGGCCGCGACTTCGCTTTATTTACCCTGCTTTCACCCCACCGTCCCCTCTCCCGCCATGCGTTAACCCTTTAAACTTCACTGTGCGCCCTGCCTAGATCTCCAACCAGGAGGACCCGGGGCTGACTGACGCTGGGACCTTGGGAGAGGAGGGTGCTGGGTGTCACGAGGAAGGCACCCCCAGCTGGGGCCTGCAGGCGGCTGGGTTGTGTGTGGGGGTGTCTCCAGCCTACTTCAGACCCTCCTCGGCTTGCCCTGGGGGTTAGTGATAGAGCAGCCCAGAGCCTTTCTGCCCAGAGCCAGGCACCCCCTGGGGCAACCAAATTTTGGGTGTTTTTTGTTCCATCCTTTCCAGTCCTCAGTTATCTGGGAGGCCGGGTCGTTGAGGTGAGGTCTCTTTTCCGTTTCCTGGGCTGCTTTGAACTCCACCCTCCATGAAAATACCTTGAACTAAGCAAAGTGCGAACAGGGACCAAAGCTGCCTAGGTTCCAATTCCCAGTCTGGTGGGAATGATTGTGGGGTTTTCTGGTTTCAGGAGAGTCCACTCTTTTGCACTATCTGGTGTGAGTAGTAGGGAAACCCCCCTCCTCTCCCTCTGCCCCCTTCTGCTACCTAGGGGGGAAATTCTACCTTAATTTTGATTGTGAGTGGGTGAGTATGTAGCTTGTCACTGATGATCATAATCTTTAACATTATTCCCCCTCAATGTTAACTCCTCTCTGTGTTTTCTTAACCTAAGACAGTATACTGAGAGTTAAAAACCCAACCAAACACCCAGCTCCGGAACCCAGAGAACTTGAGTTCAAACTTCAGCCCCCACTGCTCACTGGCTGTGTATTCTTGGGCAAGTTTCCTAACCTTTCTGAGCTCAAAGGTCCCATCCCAGGGGGATATAGTGAGGCTTTTGTGAGGTAAGGTGTGGAAGGCACTTGGCTCATAGGATGGCAACAGCCTTGAGCAGCCAGTCTGTACCCTGGAGCTTGGGTCTTGCTGGCTGAGCGATCCAGTACTCTCGTGCCTCAGTTTCCCCTCCTTTCAAAAGTTGGTAAGGACCAGCCCCACTTTCCTCCCTCTCTTTCTGTCTGTCTGTCTCTGTTTCTGTCTCTCTCTCTCTCTCTTTCTCGGACCAGCCCCTCTTAATGAGCTCTTTTGAGAAAAGTGCACAGAAGCACACACCCACAAGGGCATACAATTCAGTCGGTTTGTAGGCCCCAGATTTAAGACAGCCCCACACATTCCCTTCCCTGCCATTACCTATTCAGAAAGTACCGGGCTTCTGTTTATCCTGACCTTTCCCCCTTTCTCCACCCCCTTTGGCTGCCTGGAGGTAACTATTATAAATATCAGGGAAGGGTAAATGAACTAATTAACCAGCATGATGGGGAAAGGGGTTGGCCTGCAGACCTGGCCCAAAGTCACCTTCAAGATCATCTGGGCCACCCCCTCCCATTCTTCCTTCCCTGGTGCTGCATCCCCACCTGGTGAACATCCAGTCTTTTTAGCTAGAATCCTCTAGTGATGGTGAACTCACTAGGCAGCCGGTTTCATGATTGGGCAACTCCAATCTGTTAAAAAATTCTCCCTGTTTGGAGCAGAAATCTGTGTCCCTGTGACTTCTACCCACTGGTTCTAGTTCAACCCTTCAGGCATTTCATATTGGCTCAATTATTCACTGGGGTCCCCTGGTGCCCAGCATTCTGTTCCTTCCCTTCGGCATTCAGCTCACTGGAATTGAGTTCGGCGATGATCATAGAACCATTTATTGAGTGTTTATTATATGCCAGGCCCTGCACTGAGAACTTTACACATATTATTTCCTTGCATCCTTAAGACAAACCCATGAGGCTGATTCTTTTCTTATCTTCATTTTGCATGTATAGAGACAGGTTTACAGAGGTGAATGGACAGCCTATGTCTTTAGAGCCCGTGCTTCTAATTGTTACTTTTGTCTTGTGCTTGCAGGCATGCCCAGGTGTGTGTATGTGTGTGTGTGTGTCTGGGGCTGTGGTGTGTGCTGGCAATGGTTTTATAACAAGCACCTGGAGCACCTGTTAAAATGCAGATTCTTCATCTCTACTCCAGCCTTAGGGATCTGCACTTTAAAAAATTCCCCAGGCCTAATTGGAAAATCAGAGCATGAAAAAAATAAATAAATAAAATGAAAAACCTCCCCAGGCTGTTCTGCATGCCACAGTTTGAGAACCATAGCTCTCATGTACTCTTAGGAAGAGAATATGGGCTGTGGGTTTCAAGAGATCTGAATTTAAGTCTTGAGCTGGTTACTTTTCCTTTCTGAGGTCTTCTCCCAACTGTAAAACAGGCATGCTGTTACACCCACTGGTGGGTGATTCTTGTCTGTGATGGACTTGGGGAGCCCCCTGGGTGGATGTCAGGGGGTTATGGGGCAGAGGCCCCTAGTGGACAGAGGAACCCCAGTGAAGCTTCTCCTACCACAAGTGGGTATGCATGGGGGCAGGCCTGTGCCCACCCCCCCACCCCCTAAGACCTCTGGCCTCTGATTTCTAGAAGGATTGGTGTACCTTGGATGAGGCCCTTGTACTCAGGTTTCTCAGCCAGAGTGATGGGGACCCTGGAGAGATGGGCACGAATCATCCTCGAGTCCCTCCCCCCCAATATGCAACTTCCCCCTCCATCCTCCCATGGTGGCTTCTGACCCTCCCAGCCAGGGGGTACTGGGCCTGCATCTCTCGGGGAGGGGAGGGGAGTGGGGTGGATCTGCCCTGTGTGTGTCTGTGTTTTCAGTCTCCATCCATTCCCCAAGAGGGCCGCTCTGCTGGCCAATGGGCAGTTCTGGGAAAATGTCTGGCCTGAGGCTGGCTGGGCTGGGCTGACTTGCCCGGAGGAGCATAGGGTAAAGGAATCTCCTGCATAGACCCCAGCAGTATCACAATTCTGGCTTCCCAGCTGTGCTGTGGAAGAGTGTGTGTTCTGCCTTTATTCTGTCTGGTCCTTCTGAAAACATGGAATTATTAAACACCTATTTTATGGAAGAGGTCACTGGAGTCCAGGAAACTGTAGTGGCATGTCCAAAGCCCTAATGTGTATATATGTGTTGGGGGGCAATGGTGGTAGAGTGAAGACTTGAATCCAGATCCCCTGAGCACAGGCCTTTTTTGCACTGTATTTCACACCTCATTGTTTTTCTGCCCCACCTGGTTGTGGCTTTGGTGCCAGGGCCCTCATCTGGAAGCTTGAAGACTTGGGCCACAATTGTGCTTTGTGATCCTGGGCAGGGCTGGGCGTCTAAAACTTCAGTATCCTCGTTCAGAAAGGGAAGGGAGGTGGGGCTGTTTGGCTAGATCTCTGAAATTCTTTGCAACCTTGACATTCACCGGTTGTACTTTTGTCTGCATTTCTGGGGAGGGGGTGTCCATGCTGGGCTCAGGGCATGGGTGAGGGGTTGGGTTGGGCTGGAGGGCAGAGTGCTGCATGGGAATTGTTACAAAAGCAGCCAGAAAGGCTCTTATGGGTACAGCATCCCACAGGGCTGGGACACCTGGTGGTGGGGGCAGGTAGCAGGGAAGCCCAGGGCAGGGTGAGGCTGCTTACCTTGGGATTAAACACTATTTTGCACTCTGAGCACTGCAAGAGGGTGACGGTGGCAATGACTGGGGGTTATGGATGGGAGCTCACAGGGACTTGGGGGCTCTGGGACCAACCCAGCTAGAGCCCCTTTCAGACCTGGGTAGCGTTGGCCAAGAGACCAGGGGGATGTGTAAGGGCCTTTTGTCTCCCTCCCAAGCCACCACATGTCTCTCCTGTAGGCTTCTTCAGCCTTCCCTGAACCCAACTGGAGTGGCTGATGGGAGCAGCTGGTGGGGGTCGGGGGGTGTCCAGCTGCCTGTTCCCCATGCCCAGGGTGGGCCCCCAGCAGCCTGGCTCCCTGAAGTGGCCCTGGGTGACCACAGCCACTGTTGGCCACTGCCCTCTGCTTCCCCCACTCCATCATGTGAGCGGCTCTCTGTCAGCCACCGCAGGATTAAACCTGCGCTCCCTGGCCTGGCCAGCAAGGCCCCTGGCTGGTTCCAACCCTCTGCTCCTTTCTCTGCCCTTCAGCCTTCGTGTTTCTTGGTCTCTGCCTGTGACTTCCAGAATTCCCTTCTCTCTCTGCCACTGCTGCACTACCCAAATTCTTCCTGTGCCTCTGGGTCCACCACAAATGTCACCTCCATTTGGTCTCATCACCCCACTCAGGGTGAGCCATCCCCCCGTGGGGTCCTGGCTTGTAGCTCTTTCTGTCATCTGCTTGCTTTGCACTGTGTCACGGGCTTGCCTGTCTCCCACGATGGGCTCTGACCTTCTTGAGGTCAAGGACCTGGCCTTTCCTCTCGTCTCAGCGCCCACACGGTGGGTGGAGCCCGGCAGCGCCCTTCTTTGGTCTAGTAAATGCTCATAAAGCTTTGCAGAGTTGGACTAGCTTTGAACCAGGCTTGGTTTCTCTGCTGCTGCTCAAAGCATTTTACCTGCACCCTACTCCCCAACACAATCAAGTGGGGAGCCTCTCAGCCTGTGCTCTGGGCTGGGCTGGCTTCAGCCGAGGGGCAGACAGAGAGATGCCTTGGGTTTGCAGAAAGACTTCCCAACCTCCTTTGGCTCTTCCTTGATTTGCTTTTTAAAAAAATCTACTCTGGCTTTGTGGCATTGAAGGCGGACAGGCCTAGAAGCAGGTGGGGAAAAGCCACCTTGTTAGTCCCCACCTGCAGGCTGAACTTCAGGTCTGAAGTGAGAATAACCCAAATTCACCAGATTCTTCAGAATTCTTGAGAGCATTTGTAAAGGGGTTATTGGGATTGTGTTGCCCCTCCACCTCAGGCATGGCCCTAGGGGCACTGAGGGGGTCACATGACTTTTCTGGGGTTGCACAGTTATTTGTGGTCAGAAAGTCCGTGGAAACAGTGTGTCCCTGAGTTCAGAGAGGATTGCTGAGCCCCAGAGGCCAAAAGGGAAAGAGCAAAAATGAGGACAAAGAATTTATACTAAGACACAGAACATTTATATAAAACTTTCTGGTTTGTAAAGCACTTCCCACAGAGTCTGGTCCCCACTCAGTCCCCCTGTGACTTTTTGCTGAGGACATCGAGAAGAGACACTTGACTGAGCACAGGCGGCCAGAAAGAGACTGCTCAGTACCCCTGCTTGCCCCTCCTGGTCTGGTGCTCCCTGCAGAGCTCTGGGTGGGAGCCAGGAGAAGCCTCTGGGTATTGATTCTTGATGCCTCCCCATTCAGAGTGAGGACTTTTTTCTTTTAAATTCTTGGGTTGGGGTCATTTTCCCTGCTAGTATCATTTGATGAGAGTGAACTCAGGTGGTGACCGGTGGGGGAGGTGGGACCAGGAAGAATGGGCTGTGTCCTTATGAATTTGGCCAACACCCACCCCGCACAGGTGGGCCAGGCAGGAGGTCTCTGTCCTGAAGTAGGAGGCCCCCATCTCCTTGTGGGTCACAGTGGCTGATACCTGTTAAAGACCCTTCCTGGAGTGAGGTCTGATGGATGCTGGGGGTACTGGAGGGAGAGAAGAGAGATTGATGAGGGTCTGGTTTTATGTTCAGATACCCGGGATACTCCCATCATTCCTTTGTCACTGTGCACAGCTGCCTTGTCAGCTTACCTGTCTCCACCCTGGCCCTGCCCCTAGACCGAACATCCTGGCATGGGTGCCTCATGGTTGACCCTAGAGCTGGACTCACCTCGTAAGCGGGGAGGGGAGGGAATGTGGGGTAAGTTCATAAGTAAATGACTGAGCAACCCTTCTCAGCATCTTTGCTGGCCCTTTCCAGCATCTTTGGTGACCCTGTCTGGCTGTCGCTGGCTGGAGAATATGTGACAACTGAGTCCATCAGGAAATGGCTATTTGCTGGAGGCAGTGGGGACCCAGCCAGACATAATGGAAGCTGGCCCTGGCCGGAGCAGGGACCTCAGAGCTTTTCCCGGCAGAGGGAACGCCATCAAAGCTGGCGCGGCTTCCGGGAGGAGAGAATTCCCAAAAGGCTCTGTCAGGCCCCCTGATAGGGATCTGAGGGTGTGTGAGGGATTTGTTTTTCAGCCAGGATGTGGGGAGTTAAAAATAGACATCCTAATCCCTTGAGTTCGTGTCACACTTGATGCTGCGCAGAGCCCTTTGGCTCCATTATCTCACTTGGGTGGCTCGGCAGCTGCTGACGTGGGTAGAGGTCGCGCTGCTGGCTTTGTGAGTGAGGAGGTGTGTGCCCAGTCTGTCGCTTGAGACAGTACCCAGAACTTAGAGGCAGAACGTGTCTGCTCCTCAGCCCCCTAGGCCTGCGTTCTTGACTCTAATGAGGAGCCCGCTTAGAGTCAACAGGCTCTAGAGGGAAGGCGGTTGGTTGAAGCAATAGCGTTAGTTTTTGAGCAAAGCAGCAAGGGTGGCAAGAAGACTAAGGATGAGTCATGGCTCTGGGAGCAAAGGCTCCTGGTGGGGTTGGGGAGCTCGGGAGGCTATAAGTGGCTGGAGCAGGGGTGAGGGGAAAAGGCAGTGATACAAGTGAAGCAGAAAAATACCACTGGGACCCTAAATTGAGGACCTTGAATGCTGTGATAAAGATTGGGAACATGATGTTGTTAGGCAACAGGGAGCCATTGAGGATTACAGAGCACAGTAGTTACTTGATTTATCAATAGTACCGTGCAATGATGTGCTCCCTGGCTTTGCTACAGGTGTTACTTTGTGATGTTTGGTAGAGCAGATTTTTTTAAACCTTCAGAAGACACCCTGTCCGTCCCCACCTCTCCTTCTGGAACCTTGTACCATGGTGGAAGGAACAGCCCATTTTCTGGTGCCTCTGTGTTCTGGGAGGAGCCCTCTCTGGGGCAAAGTCTGTGTCTGAGTTTCTGGGCTTTTTCTTGTTTTTAAGCTGTCTTACCCATGGTGGGAGGAATTAAGTGACAGGGAAGAGGCAGTGGCTGAAGTTCTGGGGGAAGGCTCTTCTCTTGTGGCCTGATTCCGTGAAACTTTTATGGGATGTCTAGGGCATCCGACACCGGGCCCCTGGCAAACTCGCAGACCACCAGGATGGGTTTTCTCTTCTTCCTAGCTCTACCCCTCCCTGCTTAGGACCCCCAGTCAGGCTCCAGCTTCTCTAGGCAGCCTGCACTGATCACCCCAGCAACACTGGCCTCTCTTGCACATTTTAGTGGCCATTGCCCCCTGACCTGTACCTTTGTTAACTCTTTGCTTCTTCCCCAGCTAGGCCAAGGCCCCGGTGGGCAGGACAGGAACTAAGCCAGATCTGAGCTGGACAGACCATTGGAAATTTTCTGGTGCAATCCATCCATTTTAGAATTGGGTGGGCAGAGGCCTGGGTTTGTCTAAAACTTTGTGACAAGCTCATGGCAGAGCTGGGATTTGAACCTGGATTTCCAGGCCCTTCTTGGTCCTTGGCTGCAGCACCACCCTGCTCCTCAGAGCCACCCTGCTTCTCGGCCCCAAGAGCCAGGGATTCCCAGTTCTGTAAGAATCCCAGCTTTGCAGCCTTGGCTTGTCCTGAGACTGGGAGCCAACAGCGCCAAGCCTGTGGGTTCCCAGAGAGGGCTCCTGGCGTCGGCGTCAGCTTAGTCACAGGGATGAGATCACTACTCACCTCTGGATGGGGGAGGATGCCAAGGTTTGGGAACTTTCACTCTGAGCTACTTGTGTGTGTGTGTGTGTGTGTGTGTGTAAGAAAAACAAACCTGTTGGTTGGGACTTTGTACTTGGCCCATGAACTGTGGGCCTGGGGTAGCCGCTGGGGCATGATTGGCACTTGGACTGTGCCATTTCATAGCTTCCCAGGAGAGTGGCTCTGTGTCAAGAAAGAGTTTGGACCAGAGCCAGAACCCAATGTTAGCACTGCTCTGCCTCACATTGGCTGTGTGACCCTGAGCATGGTGCACGACCTCTCTGGGCTGTCATGATAATACCTGGCAGCTCACACTTTCTGAGCACTTCCCATGGGCCAGCCACTAGGCTTGAGGCTTTCCAAGCCTTTGCCCATTTGATTCTCAGAATAGACCTGTGGAGTCCTGTTACCATCTCTGTTTTGCAGATGGAGAAATTGAAGCCCAGGGAGGAGCAGTGACTTGCCTAAGGTCACCCAGCTGGGAAGGGGCAGAGCCAGGTTTGAGCGCAGGTCTTCCCCACTCCTCAGCCTGCTCAGGTGCTCTGCTCCTCTGGCTGCTGGGCTACCTCCTAACGGATTGTGCAAGTATAAATATGGAGAAACCAAGTATGATTAAGCAGGTGAAGGGTGGGAAGGGGATGAATAAGGGATCCTTTTCTATAATGACATCATTCTTCATCTTCCCCCTCCAATTCTGTCCTTGAGTAGTCAGAGAGGGGGAGCAGAGGAGAGCAGGTACAGCTGTACCCAGGCTCCATGAAAGGAAGTACACATTAGAAGACATGGTTTCATAGCCAGCCAGTCCTGGGCCCATCTCTTTCAATCCCCTATAACTCGTTAGCATTTTTTGATGGTGATGTTAATTCCTTTCCCATCCTCCCCCAGACGGTAGGTTCAAGGCAAGGGGTTGTGGAGGGCATTTCTCTTTGAGAAACACCAGCAAGGTGTTGAGTCAGATTTGGAACAGGGGTCTGTCGATAGCCACTGAATTGTGGGCTTAGGTAGGAGTTGGGGAAAGTACCAGGTAACTTGTTGCCACCCCAGAGGAGCCTGGCAGAGCAGAGAGGCTAAGGGGGGCTATGTGGTCTGGGGTCCATCAAACAGACCTGGGTTTGAGTCCTGGCTGCTCTACCTACCAGCTGTTTGGCCTTGGACAAAGTTACCTCACTTCTCTGATCCTTAGCAGTTTTATCTATAAATTGGGGGAAATAATATCTATTTCCTAGAGTTGTTGTTAGGTTAAAGTTAGACACGGAGACAGAGAACATAGTACAGTGTCTGCACATTGTAAACATTCAATAAATGCGTATGTTTTTGTTATTACTTATTATTAGCACTATTATTACTGGGGGTCTGGGGTCTTGGGATACTCTGGCCAATGCCCCTTTCCGGAACTTACTGTCTTTGGTGAAGGCAGTTCTGGGTAGGGGAAGGTCTGAATTAAAGAGACTGTATGAATTAGTTATTAATTTTTCTTGTAGAGATATACAGGGTCTCAAATCAGCCAAACAAAAAGGTTTCTGAACATGGGCTTTTAAGGGAGCTGCTTTGATGAATAAAGAAAGGGGGTAATAGAGAAAAAGATTTCTTTAAGGTGCTTGAAATTTATCTTTCGCATGGCATCCCCATTGCCCTGTGAGCTTGTTTCTGCTGTTTAACTCGAGGGGTGAGTGTTTGTTGAAGCAGGCCTGCTGGGTGAAGGCGGGGTAGGGCGGGAAGCAAACAAGTCTGAGCGTCTGCTCCTCCCTCCCTCCTGAGAACCGCCAGGGTCCCCCTTAGAGAGAAGCGTGCTCAGCCTTCAGAGAAGCCACAAGTTGCTGTAGGAAGAAGAGTGTGTGTAGGGTGTGAGTGGTCAGGAGGCTTCCCAGAGGAAGTGGGGCTAGAGCTGGCCCCAGGACAGCTGCTAAGGTTTCTGCAAACAGGATTGCAAAATCACTTTTCTGGAGCTCGCCTGTTTCTCCACTGTAGCCATGCAGCTAGGTCAGCTGGGAGCCCCCCAGGCCTGGCTGTCAGGATATTTGGGGAAAGGGGGGGGGGTCTAATCCTGCCTCGGTTTCCCAGTTTGTCCTGGATATTCCTAGAACCCTTTTATCCCGGTCATGCTTTTGGAGAGGAAGCAGAGGGACGTGGAGGAAGAAGATGCGGGTTTGGAATCACAGCTGGGCTTGTCATTTCCCATTGTGTGCCCTTGGGCAGATCATTTCACTGCCTGCGCCTCAGTTTCCTCATCTGTCAAATGAGGATAATAGTGCCACCTACGTCACCATCCCTGAGATGTTTTGAGGCTTCAGTGAGGTAATGCACGTAAAATGCTTATCACAGACCTGGCCTGTGGTTAAGTGCCTGTAATTATAAACCACCTTAGCCGCTGTTGTTTTTAGCTGGGGACCCACCTCAACTGCCCTCACCTCTGCCTTCCCCTGAGTTCCTGTTTGTTGTTGACATCCTCCTCACTGACCAGTGCAGGGAGTTTAAGTATTTATATCCTTGCTGGAATTTCTCTTTGCATTGTCTAGTTAATTACCTAATGGAATTAAGGCAAACAATTTCACTTCCTTTCCAGTGCAAGGGCAGGAAGTGGCCTGGAGCCTCCTTTGCTATGATTGAGGTGATTACTGGCATACTTGATGATGGGGATGCCTCTGTCCCCTGAGAGGCTCGCCCTTGCTTAGAACAGCTCCACAGACCCCATAAATCAAGCGGCAGCCACATGCTTGGAAACATAAATCTTGTTGAGGATGTTGATGGGTTTGGCCACGTGTCTCTTGGAGCCAACTTGCTGTTTTGGCGCCTGCTCACGGAGGGATGGTTGAAAAGACTCCTTTTAAATATTCAGAACTGATGACCTGTGTACATATTTGGGAAATGCTGTCCAGTGGAATATAAGTAAAAAATCAAAGCAGAGGAGAAGTTTTCAGATGGTGAGAAATCAGAGCTCTCCAGCACACCTTGATGGTGGTGGTGGTGTTGGCTTTTACCGGCGCCTCATGGCTCTGGGGTAAGGAAGTGTAGTGGATAAAGGCGTAGGTTTGAAATGGAGGTGCTGGAGGCTTCCAATCCCTGCCCTGCCGCTCGGTAGCTGCATAAATCGAAGCAGCTACTTAACTTTTCCTTGGCTTTAAAGGGAGGGATACAAGAGAACCAGCTTCATGGGAGTGTGGTAAGAATTGTGCCCCACACAGTGCCTGGCACATGGTAAGTACTCACAAGTAAGCCATTATGTTTAACCCAAGGACCTTAAAAAAACCCTTCTATGTTCTTTACCCCAAGATCTTACAGCCTTGCTCTCCTTCTCACAAGGTAACAATCAGGACCCAGTGTGCCCAGGGCTCTCCTACCTCTGCCCTCCTGTCGGGCAGTTCCCACTACTTGGAATGTCCCCTACCCTGTCTCTGCCCATAGAATCCTTTCTTTTTCTTTCAGAACTTATCTCAAGCACTCTGCCCTTCACAAAATTTTCCTATGTACCTCCCCCCAACCTTAAGTGCCTTCTTATATCCTTGTTACGCCTTATGTCTGCAACAATTGTCAGCCCAAGTGTGTTCCACGGGATGGTAACGTGGTAAGATGCTTTGTAGAAAAGAAGTTTAGGAAAAGGCTGCATATTTTATGCCTATCTTGTATAGTACCAATCCACATTAACAAGTTTAAGGCTCTGAGAAGTCCTGCAGCAAAGAAAACTGCTGAACTTTTTTTTACTCCAGAATACGCCAAAGCTCTGGCCTTAGGACATTTCTTTTTGGAATTGGAATGCCTATTGACAGCCTTTGTGACACTCTTGGCATTGTAGACATCTATGTAATAGTTTGATGCTATCTTCTTATTTTACAATTAAGGAAACCAAGGCCCAGAGGGTTCAATAACTGGCCCCAGGTAAATCTGTGATCTGCCCCTCCATCAGCTCCTGGATCAATTGGCAGGTCCTTTATGTGGGTGTCTGGGGCCAGGTGGCGAGGAAGGGCTGATGTGACAGCCAAGGATCTGCTCTCAAAGAGCTTTTGGCCTTGTTGAGGGGATGAGACAGACATGTGGAATAGAGACAGATTAACTGCTGAATCCTGTGTGCCTGGGCCTGCGTGCAACAGGAGCCCTGGGGCCCGTTCATATCCCTGCCCAAGCAAAGGCACAAGAGTAAAATGTCCTCTGAGAACCCAGAGCTGTCCCTGAGCCCAGGACCCCAGAACTCGGCCCTACCTGACTCCCACCCTGATCCCTTTAGATTCCTGTGGCCCTGCTGTGGTTTATTCCTGCAGGGATGCAGCGGAGGGAGGGAGGGAGGGAGTGGGAAGACAGCAGGAAAGAGGGGCTCTCTGTTTATCAATGCACATCCTGCTCCTTCCTTTCTGGGGGAAAATGCTCTCTTTTAGATTCCTCTTTTATTATCTGAAATTCTCAGGGGAGCAATTACCTGAGGGTGGGAATTATCTGCTGTCTTTATTCTAGAGCCTGTCTGCCTGAGTTCCTTCTTGGAGTAATTGATTTTGGTAATTCAGAGCTTCTGAATGCTGTCTTAGGAGAGGGTGCCGGTGCAGAGGCAGGGGGATACCCACTAAGGCATTGTTAAAGGCGTTGGCGGCTAGCAGTTCTGCTGGTGATGGTTGGTGACGGGGATGGAACGGTGACTAAAGATGATGTATTTTTTAGCTTCGAGTTTTCCCTTCTCGTACTGAAGGTGCGTGGGTTGCACGGGAGTGTGCCTGACTGTGGAACTGGGGCAGGTTTGCTGTAGGGAAGTAAGGAGTTGAAAGGCAGGTTGTCAGGTCTGATGGGGTTGGTCACCCCTTGCCACAGGCAGGTCAGTCCTGAGCATTGGCCATGGCCTGGCCCTCAGCCTCTGGTCTCCCAGAGGGCCAGGGGGATGGCAGAATCTCCTTGAAGAGCCTTTAAGAAGAGCAGCTGCTGTGAATTAGCCTGACCTTTCTGCTGGGCAGACCAAGGTGCTGGCTTTGGACCCTGCAGCCTGGGGCGCTGCTGTCCCTGGGGAGGGGGAGGGCAAGCCAGGGCACCTGCTTAATGGGGGGAGGAGAACGGCATGAAGGCGGACCTCAGTGTGGGAGGCTGGTGTGGCTGGGGACGGTTATCTGCTCAGTACTTACGAAGGGAGGAGGGGGTAGATTTCCTCCCACACGTGGCCTCTCAGCTAATGGCCCCAACTTCCAATATGTGAATGCTCTGGATGTGAGAGAAAAGCTTGGACTAGAAGCGTCCCTAGTTTCTCTCATTTTGGGGGCTCTGTGGAGGGGGCAGTGCATGCCAGTGGTTTCCGTGGAGACTCCCTTCCCTCCCCCTCCCCCCTTATCCAAGGGAAAGGAATCTCCAGAGCGGTGGGGCACGGGTTTGGGTCCAGCCCCAGAGGCAGCCTGTCCTTTGTCATAAGGACTACCCTCCCCTGTGAGGCCTGGACACTGCAACTCTCTTCCAAGGCCTTGGGCCTGGCGTCATGAGGCATTTTTGTCCCTGTTTTGCAGATGAGGAAATTGAGGCCAGGGTGGTTTGTTCCTACAATGAGTTAATAGCGGGGTAAGGCCGCACACCCGGTCTCAGGGGTTGGGGAGCTTATCAGATGGAGGACGGGGTGGACACTCAGGTGGGCGGGCGAGCTGGTTTCTCTGGTTTCACCACAGCTCTTAGCAGGAGTCTTAGCGCTGGGCCTGGTTACTTCAGTCTGTGTCTAGTCACCTGCTGGACTGGGAAGCTCCTGAAGGATAGGGACCCTTTGTCACTTTGAGATCACCCTCCGTACCCAGCTCAGTGTTTGCACTGGGATCAGCCAGGGCTCTTTAGGTACAAGAGACAAAAGCCCCCCGTCAAACTGGCCAGAGTTAAAGGGATTTTATGGGCTCACCTATCTAAAGAATCCAAGGAGGCCCAAACAAATTAGGATGTGATATCTGTCTGCCTTTCTGTCTGTCTCCCTCCTCTTCCCCCCATCTCTGCATTGTTTCTCCACTCAGCTAGGAATGGGGAAAGGAGGGTCCCCAAGGAAAATTGGGGTGTGGGCCCTAGAAGATGGGAGAACAAACACAAGCAAAAACAACAAAAGCCTCATGAACACATAATGCACATGTCGTGAATGGTTAGTAAATTCAGTGGATTTTGTAGAAACATTTTTTTCCCCCCAGGAAGGAATTTACATTGTAGGCACGGTATCCAGGTGGTGTGCACACCATCTCCTATAAACTAAACAAAGCAAACCCTGTGCATTGAGAAGCAATCTAAAACCACATCTTGGCTCAGCAGAAAAGAGCACCATAATTGGGTAATGATATGTGCCTTTGCCTTGGTGGTGGGGGTGGCGGGGGAGGGGCTGCGTGTATGCCATCCCTAGTCTGGTCCAAGTTTTGGTGTTATAGAAGTGGTTTTTAGGGTTGAAAACAATTGGGTTGAAACTAAATAATGTTGAAAGATTTACTTAAACTTTAAAGGGCCAAATATATGTGCTTGGAAGGCCTTTCTAACCGGGTATGATTCCATTCTGCAGAACCGACAGATAGATTATAACGTGAAGGCGGTGAGGAAGGGTGACTGTTGACAGGGGTGGCTCCTGGTACTCTCAGGACTCTGTGCAGGCCTTCATGTCCTTTAACGGTGACAAGAGTGAGCTTCATGGCCCCTGCCTGGGCTGATGCAGTCCACACATATTTATTGAGTGCTTACCATGTGCCAGGAACTGTTTTAGTGCAGATTGAGATTTTTTTCCACCAAACTATGTAATGTCAAACTTCTGAAAGAGGAGATGTTGGGAAAGGGGACAGATCTTAGGATTTTTCCCCAGGAAGGCCTTGGTTAGAATTGAAGATGTCCTTATACCTGGGTAGAGTATGGTATGATCTTAGTGATGATTTCTGGAGCTCCTGTAAACCACCTCTACTGCCTGAAATTCCACCATTAGTGATTCATTCCTTTGGGTTACACATTGACCTTTCTACCTTAGGAGTTAGGTACTAATGGGATGCTGAATGGGATCTCATTCATCTCTGAGCCCTCCTTGGGTTGGAAGTTATTCTTTGGTTTTTCTCCCACGACAAGGCCCTGAGAAGAGAGGACCCCTACTTGGGGTGGAAGTAGAAATAGAAGGAGTTAAACAGGGTCCGAGGTACAACATTGGGTTGGAGCTGGAAGTCAGAGTTTGCGCATGGTACGTACGTCATCATGCCTACCCCACCCTGGGTGCTAAACTTAGCAACAGTCAAAATGTCATCAAGTCACTTTTAGTGGTCATTGTTTTCTAAGTTTGGATCCTAAAGGCAGAACAAGAACTAAAGGTCCTTCCCAGCTCTGACCTCCTGCTGCAGCCTTCCAGATCCTTCCACTAAGACGGGCGGCTCCTACTCTGGCCGCCTGGGCCAGCCACGGGAGGAAATTGCAGGATCCCTGGCCACACTCCCCTACGCTTCCACCCCTCCCAGCTGGAGGTGTGGTTGTCTGCTCCACCTGTTTACCTTCCAGCTCCTAGGAGCTCCTTCCCCACTGAAAATACCAGCCACTGATTGGTCTGCAAACTACCCCTCACTTCCTGTAGGGTGGTTAGAGGTGTATGTGGGTTCTGGAGCCCAAAGGGGTTCAGGACTTGGCTTGACTAGCTGAGTAACTGAGCTGCTCATTGCTGACCTTCCCATCTATAAAATGGGATAACAGCACTAACCCCAGTGGGTTCTTAGAGGGGTCAGTAAGGTAGCTAATACATGTCAGGTCCCTAGTTGAAGACCTGGCACGTCAAAGGAGCTGAGAACGTGTGAACTCTCATATTATAATATTGTTGCTTGGGGCCTTGGCCAGCCTCCCTGGGGGTCACTGGCCCCTCGGCTGCCCCCTTCTTGCCTTCTCAGACGCTGTGCCCTTCTGGCCCTTGGATGCTTCCCTGTTGAGGCTTATCTTTTGCCACCCCCTGACCCTCCGAGGCTCCTACCCTGGGGATCCTCCTCTTCTCACCCCCCAGCGCTCACCTGGGAGCCTGCTCCTGCCTGGGCTGCTCCCAAACCTGGCTATAAATCTCTCTCTCCTGAGTTCCAGATGGAGAGGTGGTTTTCACTGGCTGCTCTAAAGCATATTAACTGGTCCAACATGGAAGTCCTTCTCTTTCCACTAAATACTACTTCCTCCCCCCACGCACCCTCCCCCAGCCCTGGCCTCCCTCTTTCAGGGGAAGGCTGCACTGGCCAGCCCCAGCCAGGGGAGCTCAGCCAGGTGGTTTCCCTCCTCCTCTTCCCTTGCTTCTACCTGCAAGACTGCAGTCCCCCTTGGGCAGTGTCTCCTGCACCCAGTCCCTGCCCTCACTGCTGTTAGGGGTCACCCAGCCACAGCCTGCTTCCTGTTCCCTCCACACTGCCGCAGGGCGAGCATTTTGAACCTTGGTCTGAGGGGTCCCTCCCCTGCTCAAGGATCTTGGAGGACTCCCTGTTTTCCCTGGGGTATAGTCCAGACTTCTCAGCTTGATTTTCAGGATCTTTCCTCCTAACTCCTGCAGGAGCCCCCTTGACCACAGCGCCTTCCTGTATGCTCAGGAGCTTGGCCAGCTGAACACTCCCCTGCAGGGCCCCCACCTGTCCTGCTGCCTTGCCTTTGTTCTCACAGTTCCCCTGCCTGGAAGGCTGTCCCTAGCCCTGTGCTGCCTGTGGAGATCTAGCACTGTCTGATCACATTCACAAAGCCAGCAGGGGGCTCAGGTCCCCATGCAGTCCAGCCTCCTGCCTCCATAGAAGCTATACTCTTTGCAGCATGATTGATGGGGTAGGGGTGGGGGTCAGCCTGGGGATCTCTGGGGTCTGGCCTGATTAGGAGGGCCACCTCTGAGGGGCAAAGTGGCTGCCTCCAGAAGTGTGCAGTTTGAGGGGGCTAGAATGGGGATCCCCAGGACCTAGCACAGGGCTGAGTTCTATTCCTCGTGACTTACTGTCTAGAAGGCTATGTGGGTCTTGTCAGGGACACTGGGCTCCATGGCTAGGTGCCTCCACCGGCTGCCTACAGGGCCCCTGCTCCCCCATCCCATTGGGAGATGAGATTTCCACTCCTCAGGGCTGGGGCTGCTGGGTGGATTGAGCAATGGTGTGGGTAAAAGCGCAACAGAAGTGGGCAAACTAATAATTAACAGATGTCAGTTGTTAATAGCTGCCTCCAGGAGGCAGCTACCCCACTCCTGCCTCCAGGAGGGAGGAGACCAAATGGTCACTTGACCCCTTGGGAGAGATTATTTCACAGCCAGCTTGGGACAGGCTTGGCCGAGAGAGTGACAGGTCCCGTGGGGTAGGTGGGGATAGTGCCATTGCCAGGGCCACTGGGCTTTGATTTACTTTGATTCCCCTATTTAATGCTCATAGCCTTAAGAAGGAGTCAAGGATGGAGGCACAAGTGTGTGGGTGCCTGGGGGTGCCTCCCTGGGTCCTATCTGTTGAATCTGAGCCTTGCGCCATCCCTGTTAAGCAAGTGACCGGCCCTCATCACCCCCATTTTGCAGAAGACATTGGCTTGCCTGAGGTCAGCTCCAGATTGCCAAGCCAGGGTCCTCGCTGTGACACCACATGACGAGTCCCTAACCTAGGCCTGTGTGACATCCCCACCAGATTTAACATCCAAGGTGGTGGTGCTGGGCCAGTGGGGAGTTTATCCTGGTTGAAAGGCCTCTCTTCTTTGGGACTGGGTAACCCCAAGGGTAGGTTTTAAGCTGTAAGGTTTTAAGGGTTAAGGTTTTGAGTTTCCTTCACTTCCATGATCCATTTGTCTCTTTCCTTTTCTTCCACATTTACGCATTTTCTCAAGAGAGAAACCATCCATTTGTTTTCTCACGTGCCTTTCGCCAAGCCTGGTTGGTTCTGTCTGGACTGCAGCCCCCAGTCTTCAGCTCCAAGGCTTGGAGGTGTCTCAGGTTCACTCCTGGTGCAACCAGCCCACTACCTACCTGTGCACCTGTTGGCCCTGGCTCAGGTGTCATCTCCTCCCTGAGAAGCTTTTCCAGGCAGAGTTCCCTGCCTCTGTGCCACAGACCCAGGGGGGCTGCCCAGAGACAGGAGCTGATGTTGTTCCTGGTGTCCCCAGCACTGGGTCAGCACCCGGCACACTGTGGGAATCCCAAAGGTGTGTGGCGAGGAGGAAGGCAGGCACCTAAGGAGCAGGCTAGTATGGTGGCTGACAGAGACTATGACCAACTCCAGGCTGTACCACTTAATAACTGGCCTTGGATAAGTCAGGTAGGTCACTTCTCTGAGCCCTAGTTTACTCATCTGTAAGATGGGGAGTTAAAAATACAGTCAAGTGCCAAATAACAACGTTTCAGTCAATGCAGATATGACCACATATATGACAGTGATCCCATAAGGTTTAATACCATATTTTTACTGTACCTCTTCTATGTTTAGATATGTTTAGATACACAAATACTTACCATTGTGCTACAGTTGCCTATAATATCCAGTATAGTACAGGTTTGTAGCGTAGAAGCAATAATCTATACCGTGTAATATGGTAGGCTATACCATCTAGGTTTGTGTAAGTACACTCTATGATGTTCGCATGACGAGGAAATTGCCTAAGGACACATATCTTAGACCCATATCCTCGTCATTAAGCGATGCATGACTGTACCTACCTTCTGGGATTGCTGAGAAAGTTAAAAGACAGGAACTTACTTGAAGCATTTACTGTGCTTATTATGGGCCAGGCACGTAATAAGTCTCAATAAGTATTCATTTCTGTTGTGAGGACTTAGGGGGTTGGGAGAAGAGTAGGCTGCTGTAGACAGGCCTGCCTGGGTGGTGCTCTGAAGCTAATCACTCCCTGCCCCATCAGGTGCGTGCTTTGGCGCCCAGTCCCTCTGTGACATGTCCACAAAACACCCCTGGGAGGCAGGTACTGCTATTATTATTTCCCCACATGTTACAGAGGAGGAAGCAGAGGCTCAGAGAGATGAAGTCATTTGCCCCAGTCCACACAGCTGGGAGCCGCAGAGCCAAAACTGATGCGTCCAGAATGGCTGGTCTTTGAGTCCCTTTTGGTGCTGAGGTTTGTGTTCTGTGGTGAGCAGGTTTTGGGGTTTGGGTTGATGGCATGGCAAGATCAGGAGGGCTTTTTGCTTTTTTTAAAATTTTATTTTTCAATTATGCCTGCTCAGGATTCTGAGCCCAGAATTCTGAGCTGTTGCTCCCTGGGGCCACCAGAGGCAAGGAGTCTGGGCTGCATCTGGCTGGGGCCCTATCTGATATGGCCTGGAGGGTGTGTGTGTGTTTGTTTATTCTTAAATGTGAATTATTTGCCTCCATTGAACAATCCAGAGATCTTTACATCAAAATTTGGTACTTCTCTTAAATCAATGGTCTGGCCATCTGGGACCACATTCCAAAAGGACAGAGGCGGGCTGGGGTGTCACTCCACTGAGCCTGGCTGGGCCTCTCTTTCATTCCCTTCCCCTCCCGGCTTGTTGGCATTCGCATTGGTGATTCTTGAGCCCAGTGGGCCGCAAGGCTGGGGCCCACCTCTGAGGACCTCCCTGCTAACAAGGGCAGGCGGAATTATAATTCAAGGCAGATGACGGGCCCCAGAGAGATGTCTAGACAGTGCTCAGGGCTCTGTGAAACGTTAATGTGTTCAGAAGGGCATCCGTTGACTCAGCACGTATTTAATGAGCTCTTGCCCTGTGCCAGGCACTGGCCAGCCCTGGCGGCTGCAAAGACATATTTAGGACATAGACTGTCCTCAGAGAGCCTGCATTTCATGGGGCAGGGGCATCTGAAATGGGCTTTCAGGGAGGAGGGTGTTTGAACCAGTGGGAATGAAGGTATGAGGCATTTTAGGCAGATGGAATAGCGTGAACAAAGCTTCAGAAGGGGGACCTCCACAGGACTCCCTGGTTTGAGCTTTCAGAGGGCAGAGCTGCCTTCCTGCTCCTCCCCAAGGGGGAGCCGGTGGGAATTTGGGGTTTGCCCAAGAATGATGAAGGCACAGGGAGATTCAATCTGGAGAAGCATTGACTTTGGAGGACAAAGTTCTCTTGTGTTTTTAATTTCTAAAGACTTTTAATCTGTTTTTTAATAGATTTTATTTTTATTTATTTGTTTACTTGTTTATTTTTTAGAGACAGGATCTCGATATGTTGCTTAGGCTGGCTGTGAACTCCTGGCCTCATGTGATCCTCCTTCCTCAGCCTCCTGAGTAGCTGGGACTACAAGCTCGCACTACCGTGCCTGGCTTTAGACTTTATTTTTTTAGAGCAGTTTTAGGTTCACAGCAAAATTGAGCAGAGAGTTCCCATACACTCCCTGCCCTCACACCCACACAGCCTCCCCCACCATCGACATCTGGCACCATAATCTGCATTTTAATACATAAAAACAGCATATTCCATGATTTGTTTATTTAAAGTGCAATCACACATTACAGACTGAAAACTAAGCATATGCAGGAACCTGTTTCCTTGCTTCCTCGGACCTATCCATCCAGAGCATCGCCCCGCACATCCTGAAGTATCACAGGCACTGTGTCCATACGTGCATCTCCGCCTCACGCTGCAGAATGGGCCCACGTTTATTCAACCAGGGCCCTAGGGATGGACACGGATGTTGCTTACGGTTTTGTTTTTTTCACTGCTGCTGCTGCAAACAGGGTGCGCAAACATCCTCGTACATCTGTTTTTACACGCTTGTGAGAGTTGATCTGAGGGCTGGTATGTAGAAGGAGAATATATGAATTTGAAATAGACATTTATGGATTTTAACTTCTGATCCACGTTTCCTACTTGCCCTCCACAAAGGCTGTGGCCATTTACACTCCTGCCTGTAGTATGTGAGAATTGGTGGTCATGATTTTCCCGTTTATCAGGAACTGGGCTGGGCGAGGGCTGGGGTAGAGTTCGGGTGGGCCCCGGCAGCAGAACCTACCAGTGGTGGGGGAGGCATTTGGGGAGTGCTTTTCTCAGTGCTGTCTTGCACGTTCATGCACACATATATATCCAAAGAATATATATGATTCTGTTAAAATATTTTTTAAATCATCTCTCATTCTGCAACTTGCTTCTTTCACTCAGTAAGATATTTTGGAAACGTTTTCCTAGTTTGGACATGGAACCCTACCTCGCTATTTCTATCTGCTACGCGGAGCTTCTGCAGTGGGAGGCTGACGGGGGTTCTGAGGCCCCTGCTGGTGTTGCGGGGTGCATCCTTTGTGGGCCTCCTCGTGCTCAGGTGCCATTGTCCCTCTGTCTGGAGGAAACATATTTATTAGGAAAGTGGTCCTTGCTGGGCATGACGCTGCTGTTATTCCTGCTGTGTGCCCGGAATAGAAGTTATGGTTCTGCTTTGGCCTTGAACTTGAGCCCTTCTCTGGGCTCTTCTCTGGGTGCATGGATCTGCTGACTTTGTTCCCCTAGCTGAGTGGAGACTCTGGCTTGGGGCTCCTCCTCGCACAGGGAGTTGCTGCAATGCAATTTCTGGCCCCCCTTAGCCATCCTGGTTGGCTGGGTAGATGGGCCCCCTTCCCCATGATTCGAGGCAGATGCCCCCTGCCTGAGTGTGAACAGACCTTGCCTTTGCATGAACCATTAGGTCACTGGTTCATCTGCCAGCAGATCTTCTTCCGGAATTAAAAGAGCCCCTGTAGGGTGCCTGGGTCTGTCCCGGGGTGTGAAGGTCAGGGGTGATGAGGAAAAGAAACAGGCAGTGCTAGTGGCCAATGCTGATGCTTCTGCTAAGGGCTGGGAGGAGCTGGAACACTTTTGACTCTGCAGAGTGTGGGCAGTCAGGGAAGGCTTCGTGAGGAGGTGGGACTGGGGCCAATGGGGGCTTTAGAGATGAAGAGGCAGGGTCTCCGGGCTCTGAGGGAGTCCCTGGACAGGGGTAGGAGAGGGAAGGAAGAGAGTGTGGAAGGGCCTGGAAAACCTTTCGAGAGACTCTCTGGCCACCTGTGGTTGCAGGATGACTACGTGGAGGTCAGAAAACTACTAATGGGGAGATTTGGAGCCAGACTGCCTGGGCTCAAACCTGATTCTGTCAGTTACCAGCTGTGCCTTCTTGAGCCAGTCACTTACCCTCTCTGAGCCTCAATTATCTTGTCTGTGAAACGTGATAATAATAGTGCTCCCCTCACAGGGCTGGTGGGAGGGTTGCCTGAGCTCCTGCTTGGAGAGTGGTTGGCACAGACCTGCATAAGGTAACAGGGGTGGGGTACTGTGAAGGTGACCCAGTCACCCAAGGTCTGGCACAGAGCTAGGTACACAGAGCAGGCTTGTTCAGTACACACTTCAGTCCACTGGACAACAGGACACCTCGTCCCTGCCAGTGGCCCTTCCCAGGTGGGGCCCACAGGACTCCGTGGGGGGTGCAAGGTGCTGGTGAAGGAGACAGAGGTGGTAGAGTGGATTCCCTTCTGTCTCGGGTCCCCCCCGAGGGGCCCACCTGGGAGTCCTGTCTGCAAAAAGCAATCCCTTCAGGACACTGGACAGGTAAGAGGCTTTGGGGAAAGGACCCAGGTTGGAAGGTGGCCCTGGGGTACCTGGGGAGGAGGAAAGCCTGGCCGGCTGATGGCAGAGGGCAGTGGGGGTGACAACCAGGCCTCAGGCTTGGCGCTTCTCTCAGAAAATGTGGCCAGAGCTGATGTCCATGAGAAGCACTTGGGCGTGTCCGCTCGGCGCCCTTTCTTCCTGGGTAATTAACGGTGCTTTCATCCCCCTGAGAGGGCGGTGGTGGGTATGGCTGGGCGGGCGCCGGGCAGACAGTGGAGCCCACTGCAGTCTTCCTCCGCCATTTATCGCCTGTCAGCCTTGCTCTTTCGGGACATAAAATAAATTCCTGGGAGGCGGCCAGGGGCCCCGAGGCCCAAGCTGGGCTGTCTGGGGCACAGTGGCTCCAAGGGGTCCTTCTCTGGGCCTCTGCCAAGCCATCCCTCTGAGGGGCTTTGGCATAAGCTGGAAGAGCCAGGCTGTGGGCACAGGCTGGAATGTGGTTCCAGGACAAATCCTCCTCTTTTGCCTTAAGCCCCCACCTCCCAGCCGGGAGTTCTCAACCAGGGCTTCCCGGACCCAAGGGGTCTCCAGATGGAATCCAGAGTGCCCAAGAAATGGAATAGGAAAAAAGTATATATATCCCACCATTATTTTCACTAACCTCTAATTACAATTACAAATTGTAATTCCTTCAATTGCAAATGTAGGCAATAAACCATGGTGGCATTAGCTGTTCTGTGATTTTGTAGATATCATAGAAATCACAGAAACTTTTATGTCCTATTAGAGTTGTTGTGGGTATCTTGAAATAACGTTTTTGTTCATCATACTTCAAAATTACAGTAGTTATTAGACCCAGATCTTGTTATTTAAGGCATTAATAAAGAAGCACAAATATTGCCATAGCATTTAAAAAAATATTTTGATAACCATATTTCAGGGTAATTGGTTTCCTTGGTAATCTTCAGTATTTTATTTTATGCATTTAAAAACATTTTTCTGAGAGGGGGTCCTTAGGCCTTACCAGAGGCCAAAGGGGTCCATGGCACTGGGAAAAGGTAAAGGACACCTGCCAAGGCCCAGGGAAGGGCCCTCACAGGCTGGGTACTCAGGCTGCTTTTGCCACCCACTGGCAGGGACGAGGCGTCCTGTTGTCCAGTGTACTGAAGTGTGTACTGAGCAAGCCTGCTCTGTGTACCCAGCTCTGTGCCGGGCCCTGGGGGAAGGCAGCTCCTCGTGAGGGAGGACCCTGCCCTCAGAAGCTACTGGCCTCCATGGAGGAGGGAGACTTGCACACAAACAGCTGTACAAGGGCACAGTGAAACCCTGTGCTGTAAGCAGTTCAGAGGGAGAAGTCACTGCCACTGTGGGTACCTGATGGATGATCTTGGGAAGACTTCATGGAGGAGATGGCATAGGATTTGGGCCTTGGGAATTTCGAAGGAAGAGACATGGGTAAAAGTATGTCAGGCACAGGGACCAGACTGAGCAAAGGAATGGAGACCAGAGGGCTGGGGCATGTGTGGTGTCCTAGGGAGGAGGTGGGTTCAACCGGAAGGCATGGCAGAGAGCAGAGGGAGGTGGGAACGCAAGCCCTAAATGCAGAGGAGCTTGGACTCTGTGCCCTCGGCCCAGGGAGCCGTGGCAAGGATTCTGGCAGGTTAGGCTGGGGTTCGAGGACAGGCCCTCTGGTTGCTGTATGGTGGGATGATGAGAGGATGAGGCTGGGGACTGGGCTGTCGTCCGATGGAGGCTGCGGAGAGTGGCACTGACCGCAGGCTGAGGGTCCGCATGCGGGTAGATGGGGCAGTCCAGCTGTGGAATGAGGTGGAAGGTCAGGAAGCTCAGACCTCAGGCCAGGTACTGACCGTCTGGGTTTGAATCCTGGTTCTGCTGGTTACTGGTTCATGGCCTCAGGCACGTGGATTATGCCCTCTGATTCATTGGCTCATCTGAGACACACGATGGTAACAGCACGTACCTTACAGGGCTGTTGTAAGCATGAAACGAGACAATGCGTTTAAAGCTCAGAACAGTGCCTGGTAGGTGCTGGACACGCCATAGCTAAGATTGTGTTTATTTCTGGCAATAAAACAGATGGGTCCTGGTGGCCTGTTGGATGGGAGGGGATGCAGGGAGAAACAAGGCCAAGTCTGAAGTTTCAGATCAGCACCGAGGCCTGGGCTTCTGCATCTGGCATCTGAGGACAGACCAGGTCTCCATGTGTTGTCTTCCCCATTGTCCCAAACGGCGGGGGCGGGGACACCTCCTCCCCGTCCTCACCTCCTCCACCCAGCTTCCCCTTAGCAAGGCCTCCTCTGGTCCCCCAAGTGTGGTCCCCCCCAGCAAGGGTCTCATTCCAACACCTTTGGCGGTATCTAACCCAGTTCTTTCCCTCCAGGAGTTCCCAGGGTAAGGAAGGTGTGGTGAATGAGTGGGCTCAGAGAGTGACATTAGGAGCTCCACTTTGGTTTCTAAGTCTCAGAGCAGGAAGCATCCAGACCAGCATCCAACTGTGAGTGAGCTCAGGAGCCTCACTGAAGAGAGATACCCTGGACAAGGTGGTATGAGGAAGGCAGGGGCTTTGAATGTGGGACATTGCGGGAGCAGGTTCGCCTCCTGGGCCCTGCTAACACTGGGGCTGAAGCTTGGAATCCTGGAATTCCATATGCACCGTCCCCCAGACCCTCGCCCGGGTCCCCCACACTGCGCTTGGCTTCCCACCCTCCCAGGTCGAGGGGTTCCAGCTTTAACTCCACTAAGTGATCGTGCTGCTCTGGGCAGTGGGAGCCCACTGATGCCAGAGAATAAATTTGCCATGTTTTGTAGAGCATGTGGAAGCATATTTTGGGGGTTTCATCTTCTTAATAAATTGTTCTCAGATTGTGTACTATTAAACTCCTGGAAAATTCATGAGCACGCTGGGAATAGAGACCTCATCGGGAAGGTTTGACACGAAAAATACAATGAACGCAGCTTCTAAATTGGGTCAGGGAAGCCTTCGAGGCCCAGAGAGAGGACATTCCCTGGGCCCTCCCCAGGCCTATAAATTAATCATGCACACAAAGAGGACCTTGTTCTCCCTTGTCAGAGCGGGGGTTGTGTCTTTGCCCACTGACTCCCCCTGACTCCCACCTCTGCTGCAAACAGAGTGCCTGGAGAGGCATTTCAGCTTCTGTGCTTTGTTATTCCCATGTCTCCAAAGCAAGGTGGGTGTACATTTCAGCAAGAGAGATGTAGGTTAGATAGGGGGAAGAACTTCCTGGCTGATCCTGGGGTGGTGTGAAATCCCGGAATGGGCTGCTCAGGGAACTCGAGGAGATTCTTTTCTTTAGGCTTTTAAGATCTGGCAGGCTGTATCCCCCATAGTACTGTTGGGCCACTGCCCTGAGACAGCAGTCACCAGGACAGACATTGCCCCAGTGTCTGGCCTTAGGAGCTAGCCTGGAAAGTGCCTCATTCTGGACCATTTTGGGAGATTTATCATCCCTTTGGCCTCACAGGCCCAGCTAATGGGACACCAGGCTCAAACCCCTCACCATGGTCTAAGTACATAGCTTTTGGAAAAGGGAGGTCAAGTTAGGTCTCTGCTGTGGGTCCCAGGCTGCTGCTAAACCTCAGTGGGTTCACACCCTTCCCCAATACCTCAGCCTGTTGGGATCCTATTCAAAGGTCTGGCCCAGATGCTACCTCCTCTGTGAAGCCTTCCTTGATTTCCCCCTTCCCTGTCAGTCAGAATTAGTTACTTCTTCTGCCTCTTGTCTGAGAGTCCCTGTGGGAGCCTGTGTGTCCCACCAGACTGAGGACAGGGACTGTGTCAGAACCCTCTCAGGCCCACACAATGTTCCTCCCAGGACCATGCCAGGACTTGCACTGGTTTTCAAATGCCAGCTCTTAGGAAGTGTCCTCCATGCACCCCAGGGCGGGAGCTGAATGGCCTGGCTTCCTAGTGACAACTGTGGGAGTTCTGAGCTCTGAGACAAGAGCAGAGCCAGGACAGAAGAGGAGGTGGAGAAGGCAGAGGCCCCGGCTGGCCCTGCCTTTACTCTCTTGGTTCTGACATTTTGCAGGTCTTATTCTTTTTTCTCTGAACCTGCTCAAGGCCCTCCAATTCTGCAGGTCTTTAGAAGGGAGTGAAATGGCCCTCTAGTATACACAGAAGCCCCACCCTGAGCCACAGTGGCCCCAGGCATCCCCTTGTGCATTGAAACCAGCCCCATCCCAGCACAAGCCTGGGCAGGTGCAGCTTCGGTGAGCAGTTTGGAAGGGGTGACGTGCAGGTCTGAGGCTGGGCGGGCAGTGGGGGTGGAGTTTGCCGTCAGCACCTAAGAGAAAGGAAGGAGACCCTGGTAGGGGTGGGGCAGGGAGAGAACCTTCCTCTGGGGAGAGCACTTTTGGGAGATGTAATTGGGTAGCCCACCCAGACCCCAAGGGAAGGGGGTGTATCCTGGTGGTCCAGCCTCAGGGGGCCGGCATTGAAAGAAAGCAAATAGTGGCAATAGGAGAAGGCAGTGGACAGCCCCCTCAGTCCTGCCTCCACTCTAGCCGCCAGCCCAGGCTAGGCTGGGATGAAGCTATTTCTCCACGCCTACCCCTCACCCCATAGGTTCAGCAGCTCCCCACTAACTTGAGGCTCAGAGGCACCCCCAGCCCCCTTGACCAGAAGAGCCAACAGCAGGCAAGTCTGATGCCTGATGGCTGAGGGGCCCTGTGCATCAGTGGCTGTGCCTGTGTGCATGTGTAGGGGGAGCTGGTGGAAGGTGACTGTGGCATGGGGGAGGTGGCTAGAGAGGCAGGGCCTTGGTGTGGCCAGCCATGGGCAGTAAATGCCTCGGGAGGTCAGCAGGTGGAGAAGGAGCCGAGAGATCTGTGGGGTCAGCCATTCGTTAGATGGCACTGATTCAGTGCCTAAAAATAACCCCAGACTGGTACAGCACTTCAGAGATTTCCTAGCTCTTTCAGACCTCCCACAAACTCATTTCAGTCTGCAGCAGCCTGTGAGGAAGTGAATTCTGTCCTTATTTTACCACCGGGAACATGCAGTTCTAGAGCAAATTTGTGAGGGGCTTGCAGCTAGCAGGTGGTAGAACCGGGACCAGAGCCCTTGTTTCTCTGTCCATAAGTTCAGTTTTGCCTCCTGAGGACCCACTGTGTGCTTGACCCTGTGCAGGGCCCTGGGCACATGGAAGTGGAGTGAGGGGGGCCCTGGCTTTGCTGCCTGCAGGGGAGAAGGCCACCTAAGAGAGAGGCTGGGATGCAGAGGAGCAGACCCAGGCAGCAGAGGTGCTCAGATGGAGTGGGGGGGCGGGAAGGTGTCAGCGAGCACTTCCTGTGGGGGTACTTTGGAGCTAGGCCTTGGGAGAGAAAGGATGTCCAGAAATCAAGAGAGTGGGGCTTGGTGGTGGAGGCTGTCCAAACACAGGTACTTTGTGGGTGAAGACAAGATAGTGGGAGGCGGGTTTAGCGCAGCCAGCTTGCAAGGCCTTGCGTGCCCAGCCCTGAGCACCCCTGCAGGGCCTGGCAGGCAGTCTGCCCAGGAGAATCATATGGGAGGAACCTTGTGGAAGACCTTCCCAAGGGACAGTCCCCGGTTCAGGGGTCTTTTGGGGGAAAACCGGGCCTGCACCAGCCCCCTGGTGATACCCCAGACGTCACCCCTCACCCAGCCCTGTCCCTCTCTGTCCTCTTTCTCCTGGCCAGACCTCCTGCCCCTGCCTGCTTTTATTTTCCCTTTAGCATAAGATGGCAAAGGGACTGAGAAGAAGAAAACAATTAAAGGAAGAGAAGTGGTTGCCACGGAAACTATAAAGTGGAAGCAGAAACTTTCAGGAGCAGGAGGGCTGAGGAAAGCACACCTAGTGGCTGGGGCAGGGGGAGGAGAAGGGAGGAGGCCTGGTCCAGGCTAGCCCGGAATGTCCCTGTGCTCAGCGTGCCCCCTCCCCAGGCAGGCAGCACTGGGACCTGTGCTTTCAGGAGTGGGGAGCCTGTCTGGTTTCTCCCAGGCCCGGGAGGGAGGTGCCTGGTACCAGAGTGAGGTAAGCAGCCTGTGGTCTGAGGAGGAGCTCTTGTCTTCTGCCCAGAACCCTGCAAGGTTCTGAGCTGCCGGTCACACGTCTACCTGGAGCAGCTCAGGGGTTCCCTGCAGGTCTTTGCAGGATGAATTGATTCTACTGTTCTAACATGCAAAAATGACGTGGCCCCGGACTGGGCAGTTTACAAGGCGGCTTCCCACATGTTGCCTCATTCAAGTCTCGTGGCAGTCCTGGGAGGACAGTATTCATATTCTACAGAGGAAGGATTTGAGGCCCAGAGAGGTTAGGGGACTTGCCCCGGGTCACACAGCTGAGGACCCCCAGGAGTGGGATTATAACACCCAGGCTGTTAGATCCTGAAGCCTGGAGCTCTCCCTGCCTCCTGGACTCCCTTTGTTTTGCAGTGCACAGCTCTGCATGGAGCCATGAGTCTCCTGCAGTCCCCAACCCTTCTCATCCCTCATGCCAGTAAGACTTCCCCCAGGGAGCCGCCGTTTGCTTCTGGGATGACGGTAGGGAAGTTGGTTCTCTCTGAGGCTTGGTTTTCCTATCTGTAAAATGGGCATAATTTTACCTTTTGCCTCTAAAAGTTGCTGTGAGGATGCAATGAGACAATTTAAGTCGAGCACTGGATGCGGTGCCTGGCACAGGGGATACCCTCGAAATCTCTGCTGGCTGCATCTGAACCCAGCAAGCACCCAGTAGGGTAAGCCAGGCTGGGGGGCAACCTCCCTGTATTTTAGAGAAGCTGCTTTGTCTGTGAGATGGTTCTGATGAGTTCCTGCCTCGCCTGGGGGGTTGGAAAGGATTGACAGCCTGACGGTGAAGCCTCTGGAAACCTCTGAGGCTGGTGGGGGAAGTGCCAGGGTCTCCACCCCTGCCCCCAAACTGGCCATTAGAGCCCCGGTGGGCACCAGGATGCCTCAGACGACAGTCTCTCTGCTGGGGGAAGGGAGGGGAGAGGAGCTGGGCCCCTGTCCAGTTAGTCCCTGAGTGTGAGGCTCAGACCTGCTCAAGGTTTGGGTCTGAAATGAGCCCTTGGGATTCCACGTGGCCTGCTCCTGAATTGGAGCCAAGCCTTAGATTTCTCCGGGGACAGGCCCAGTGAACCAAATGTATTATTAGATGGCAGAAAGGCGGCGTGCTGCACGTGAAAGATAATGGGGGAATTTGTTTGATGGGCTATAAATCGCAGAATGGGAAGCACTGGAACCTGCAGGGAGGAAAATTAGTAAGTCCTGAGCAATGACATGTTTGGGGTGAGGGCGGAGGGCATCTGGCCCCGTTTTGCTGTGAGCCCAGGAACTTTGTGATTCATGGAGGCCCAGAGGTCTGAGGGCTCCTGTGTGCATGCACATGTGCAATGTCTCCCTATATATGCAACTGTGACATCCCCCCTCCTCTGTGTGACAGCGCTAGGCTGGGTTAGGACGGTGAGCCAGGGAGAGCACAGTCTGCCAGGAGAGGCAGATGTGAGATGAATCATCAAAAAATATACAGTCAGTCCTCTGTATCTGGGGGTTCCACATCCGTGGATTCAACCAACCGAGGATCAAAAATATTTGGAGAAAAGTTGCATCTCTATAGAACATGTACAGGCTTTTTTATTGTCATTAATTCCCTAAACAATACAACTATTTACATTGCATTTACATTGTAAATTAGTTAGGTATAAGTAATCTAGAGAAGATTTAAAGTATACAGGAGGATGTGCATAGGTTTTATTTTTATATCAGAGACTTGAGCCTCTGTGGATTTTGGTGTCCGAGGGGTGTCCTGGAACCAATCACCCCTGGATACCGAGGGACACTGTATGTCACTGCATGATGCAATGGGCTCCCTGGAGGAAAGGCACAGGGAGCTTGGGGAAAATGTTGCAGGAGGGCCGTGGGGGGAGGAGGCAGTGGGTTTGGAGAGGGGAAGAGGTGGTTTTTCTGGAAAGGAAGAGTGAGTTGGAGTCAGCCGGGTGGTTCAGGAGAGCCATGGCAGGTGAGGTGAGCCAGAAAGAGTGTCCAAAGGCCAGCAGGGCCAGGGTGGCTAGGGCGGAGGGGTGTGTTCCAAATGTTCACTCTGGCTATTTTATGGAGAACTCACTCAGGAGGCAGGGGAGGACTTGGGGGGACAGTTAGTGGGTGTGGGAGTCCACAAAGCTAGAGAGATGGTGATGCTCTGGCCCTGGGAGATGTCAGTGAAGGTGGAAAAAGTAGACAGGCTCAAGCTAGAATTTGGTGCTTGAAATTTCAGAGGAGGCTCCAAGTCTAGGAAGTCTGCCTCGTGTCCTGTGTCCTAGGAGGTGTGAATGTGGAGTGAAGATGTGAAGGACAGAAGTGGTGGAGGGCTAGGGACCAGAGTGGCTGGGGAAGGGGCGGGGGCTGGGAGTGGTGAGAGACACGGTACGAAGGGGCTGGGCAACACCCACTCCCCACTACCCTGGTGACCACTACCCTGGGCTAGGCCTAGAAGCCGAGGCCCCTGGCCCTGTTGCTACAGGACACCTTTCTACAAACAGCTCTGTCCTCTTGGCCTTTGCAAAAGGGCCAGCTGGTCAGTTACCTGGGGACAGGTGAGGAAGACCGTTTGTGGCAGCACGAGGTTACCATTAGGAGCCAAGCTGCATGGGATTGAATCCTGTCTCTGTCCCTAATCAACTCTTGCGCCTGTAAGATAGGAGAGTAATAGCACCCACCGTGTAGGGCTGTTAGAAGGAGTCACTGAATTGAAACTGCCTGGCAGACAATAGCACTGTATCAGGGTTCATAAGTGTGTACTGTGTGACCCTGGACAGCTCTCCCCTCTTTGGGCCTTGGTTTTTCCTGGCAGTTCTCTCTAAACCCTTCAGGTCAAGGTTCTGTAATCTCCTTTGTGCCAGCGCCCAGCTCCTGAGGGTGGCCAGAGCACAGCGCCAAGCTAGCCGTGTTGTCTCAGATGGGACCATGTCCCTCTCTGCCCTGTAAAGGGACACCATGCCTATCAGAGCCGTAAGGGGATATTTTAATCAGCCCTGTACCTGGTAAGGTCAGAGGGCACAGGAACCAGGACAAAGGGTGCCAGTCAGGGCTGCTGCCCGGCCCTAGCTGACCCGCTGGGAACCAAAATCCAGACCACATGCAGGGAGCCTGGGGAGGGAGGCAGAAGCTAGGGGCTTCGCTGTGTGTCAGGGACTGTACAAACTGGCTGTTCCCTGTTCTGGGCCTAGTTTGCTCATCTGCACCATGAAGCTTATAACCCCTGCCTGCCTGCAGCACGCAGGGCGCTGGAAAAGAGGAACAGGCTACAGTTTGGAAAAGGCAGATCTGTGACTCTGTTGGGGGCTGTGGTCTCAGAAGCCTTCGTACAAAGCCTGAGAGAGCAACAGGTGGGCCAGTGAGGCTCAGTGTGGCCCACGATGACGTGACCTACTTCAGTATCACGTGTGGACCAACCTGCTGCAGGTTAAAAATGCAGATTCCTGGGCTTTTCCCTAGACTGGCTAAACCAGACTCTCCCGCTTGGACTCAAGCATCTGCATTTTAACCCACACCTCAGGGGACTGAGCATCTTAAAGTCCAAGAACTGAGGTTCTGGGCAGCCCCTTCTTTGCACCAAGGGTAATAGAGGCCCAGAGGGTGTGGGGGAGGCTGGCCCAAGTTGCTCAGCACACTGGGATTCTGTGTGATGCCACCCAGAATCCTCCTTGGGCACAGCCCTGGAGACCTGGGAGTCCTGGACTGGGCCTCCCCATGGTGGTGCCCGGGGCAAGAAGGACTTTGTCCTAGAGCTCCACAGCCCGGCAGGGGGCAGCACCGGCCAGCACCTACTGGTGGCTCGGCTGCTTTGTGGGCCTGGGCCTGGCAGGGAGGGAGGACCTGGGCGGGTCTGTGCGTGCACGGGGAGCGAGGGTGAGAGAGGGCCCGCCAGGAGGACACAAGGAACGTGAGATCAGAGAAAGCAGGTCCAGAAAATTCTGAAACCACCTTACAGCATCCTGGGGCAGAGGCTGCATGGGAGGAGAGGCCTTGGTGCCAGAGGGGCTAGCCTCTGTCACCAGGCTGCCTCCCAAGGGCTCTCTTGGGGCTGGGACCAATTCAGGGCTCCCTGCCCCTGTCCTCTGGGCTTTCCAATAAGGGTCAGCCCCGCCCCAGACTGGGCATTATAGTCATAGGGACGTGGGGGTTCAGCCCCAACTCTCAGAGTGGCTCCTCCTTCCTTTGCCTGAAACAGCTTCATCTGCTCCCCAGAACTGAGGGAGGACCCTGGGGTGCCTGAGTGACCCTGGGCAAGTCCAGAGCTCTCCAAGCTCTGTTTCGAGAGCAGGCTGACCACCAGATCTCTGAAGGCCTTCTGCGATTCATAGCTGTGGGGAGGCAGCTTCACTTTCAGATTTTCTGAGGGCAGGGGGCTGGTTTGGCAGTGAGCTCCCCATCACCAAAGGTTTGTCAGACAAGGTCTGGGTGAATTTTCCTTTCTCTTAGGCCTTTGTCTGTGGTCCTGGACCAGCCCCCCTTCATACCCCATCTATCTATGTTAATCATTAATCACCAGGAGTGCTCCTCCTGGGGGGATAGGTGAAACCCACCTAGCCATGGGGGCTGCTGATTTCCAGGGTGACCTTGAACTTGTTTTCCTTGGCCCCAAACTTTCGGCTACTTCCTCTTTGAGCAGGTGCAGAAATTATGGGGCCTCAGCCCTTCCTCTTCTGCGTGGTAGAAATTCCAGACAAAATGCTGTTCCCAGGGTGGGGGCAGGGCTGGCATTGTTCTCACTGTCAAGGGGAACTGAGGAGTGAGGGTGGCAGAAGCTACATTTTATCTCCACCTACACAGCCTTAGGACGCCAGCTACGGGCTGGGTGGGATCCCCAGGAGAGGCCCGTAAATGTAAGAACCATGGCTCCGGCAATGCTTGCCCCTCCTCTAACACCTGCTGTCGCTCCCGCTTATGTTCTAGACTGGATACAGAGGCTCTGAGTGTTAGTGCCCAAGTGCCCAACCAGGCTAACCCCATTTTATAGGAGGGCAGGGAGGGACTATGAACAGGAGGAGATTTGTTCAAAGACACACAGCAAAGTAAAGGCATTTATTCACCCATTCATTTATTTCCTGAGCGCAAACTCTCTGCCAGCTCCTGCATAGTGAGGACTTGCACCCTGGCTGCCTGACCATCTCCAGACTGCCACTTGAAAGTAAACTCTCCAGCCTGCCATCGGTGTGTCACACGGAGGAAAGCCCAAGCCCAGAGAGGTTAAATCACGTGCCCCTGGTCCCATAGCTGCCCTTTTGAAAAAAGAATGAGGGCTTTGAGCCCAGCTGCCTCCATTCGCCTTATTTATCGCCCATTTTTTAAGTGCTGTTCTATGCACTGGGCATATGGCTGTGAACTGCACTAACAAGGCCCTGCCCTCACTAGAGTTTGGGGGAAGACAATTAGTGAACATCTGAATACACAGATGAGATAGTTTCAGGAAGCAGTAAGTGGAAGAAAATAAAACAGGGCAGTGGGATATCGCGCAGAGATTGGTGCAAAGACGCTGGAGATGAGGTGGCCAGGGAAGGTCTCTGAGGGTGTGATATTTGAGCTGAGGCCTAAATGACAGGAAGGAGCTGACCATATGAAGTTCTACGGCTAGTGTGAATGAAGTAGAAGGAACAGCAAATGCAAAGGCCCTGAGGTGGGACCACGTTTGGTATGTATAGAGATTGAAAAGGTATTCAGGTGAGTCTAGAACTATCTTAGCCAGTGGCTCCCCAAGAAAGCTGCTAGAAAGCTCTTTTAACAAAATGGATTCCTTGTCCCCACCCACCAAGATCTGGATTCAGGGATGCTGGGAGTGGAGCCCTAGAATCTGCTTCTGAACGCTCCCAGTGTAGTTCATGGGCATCCAGCCCAGCCCCTCGCCTGCAGGCCTGCCTTATGGAGCCAGCCCCTCCTTTCATAGTTGCAGAGAGAGGATCAGAGAGGGGCTGTGACTTCTTCAAGGTTGCACAGCCGCACAGTGACAAATCTAAGCCTCAAGCCCAGCTCTGCCAGGGTTCTGTCCTTACCACTTCTCTTCTTCCCTTTTGGAGGGGCTGCCTGGGCCCACTCCCCATCCTTCTCCCTGGTCTCACCTCTCATACAGCCTGCTCCCCAGTTCCCACTCTATCCTCTGCTCCAGCCTCACCGCTCTACACGCTGTCCCCAGTACATGCTTTGCTAGTTCCCACCTCTGGGACTTTGCCCATGCTGTCTCTTCCTCCCAGAATATATTCTTTTACTCTCTACCCAGTCAACTCCTACTCAGCTTTCTAGCTCAAGGCCAATGACTCTTCCTCCAGGAAGTCTTCTAGGACTTCTCCCCCCTCTGAATTCTCTTAGTGCTGACTCCAGATCAGATGGTCTCAGCCACTTTTTTCAAATGCTGCCACCTTCTCTTCCAGCGAGTCTTAGTAAGAGCGTGCTCTGGGCCAGGAACTGTGCTGACCAGCCCTGGGCTGTCCTCTCAAGGAACCCAAAATTAATGAGAAAAGAAATAGCCAGGAGGGGCAGATGCTGGCCAGTTTATACACAAAGCTTTGGTCCACTGTGCTATCTGAACCTCTCATAACCTTACAAAGTGTGACTATTGTATCCCATTCTACACCTGAGGAAGTGGAGGCACAGAGAAGTGAGGCGCTGATCAGGGACCCCACGCTCTTCCAGCTCCCCACCTAGATGGGGGCTTCCCAGGAGCTGCGTCCTGGGCTCTTTCATCTCTCCTCAGTGGGCTCTGCAGGGGCTGAGCAAGGCCCTCCCCTCTGGGACCCGGGCCAGTGCCAGCCACAAGATGGTTCACAGATGACCAGGCAGGCCTGCCCGGGAAGGGAGGGGCTCTCTGACCTCCCACTGGGACCATATGCCACCCCCTCTGGCGGCCCGGTGGGTGTGGAGCTGTCTGAGCCCATCACTGGAGGGAGAGGAGGAAGCCCAGAGACCTTGAGCCTTAGCCCCAGGCCAGGGCCAGGGAGAAGGTAGGGGCTATGGGCCTCGCTGGGGCTCAGGGCCCACCTGGAGCTTGGCAGCATTTCTGGGTCAGGGCAGGGAGAGGAAGTCCATGGACAGAGTCGCTCCCGGCCTGGCCATCTGGGCTGACACGGCGGCTGCTAGGGTGGGGGTGAGGAAGGAGAGGCCAGGGCTGAGGCCTGGAGAGTGGATTCTGGCTTCCCCTGGGCCACAGGATTGGAGCCCTGAGCTTTGGGTGCAGCCAGGCTGGAATGCGAGCCCAGGGCCCCTGTGGGCAGAATGCGTCAGGCATTCTGGAAGGACTGGTCCAGGCAATTGAAGGGGAGAGAGCCCCAACCTCGCCCCCCACCCCCGTGTGTGACCTTGGGCCAATCACTCCCTTCCTTGGCCTCAACTTTCCCATCTTTGGGGAGAGATGCTGCCCTACCCTGACTTCTCCATGCTGAGGTGGGACATGCAATCAGAACTTCGATGATTGCAGAATTGATACCAGATCCTGACTTGCCACAGATTAGGCAGGGCCCCCAGGCAGACGGCTGAATTTTAGGGCCTCAGCTTCCCCAGTTCCATCACTTACTCTCCAGGTTCCTTCTTCCTCTGACATTCCAGGATTTTATGACAGGCTGTTGACATGTACAAGGGAGATATGTGTGTTCTCTTCTCTGGGCTTCTGGACAGGAGGGAACGTGTAGGTGGTGGTTTGGGGACTGGGGGAAATTTCTAGGTCCTGATGGAATCTCAGGGAGGTGAGGAGGGCAGAGCAGTCTCATCTTCATTTAACACGTGGAGACATGAGGCCCATCTCGAGATATTGCACAGTGCCTGCCGCCACCAGCACTGGCCTTCTACCCTCTTAGAGCCCTGGCCTCTCCGAAGGGCTCCACCCTTGGCCCAGCTTTGGGTGACTTGATTTAAAAAGCCCTCACCCTCCCAGAGGCCCCATCTGTGTGTGTTCAAATGTCCACGCTTGACTGGTCCCCCAGTTCCACCTGTGTTGAGAGGGGCAGAGCCATCCAAGCCTGGGCTCATCTTGGTCCTGATTGGGCCATTTTCTGCAAGGGATGTCATTAAATTTGTCCGTGGCTTTTGGGAGGAAGTCGGAGGGTGGGGGAAGTGGAGGCGGTGGATGCCTGGGCACCCTTGGGTGCTCCAGCGTGACCTCTCAGGGCTTGTCTGCGCCTTCCTTTGAAGAGGGTGAGCAGGCTACAACCCCCACCCCCCATCTTCCCAGTGAAGATCCTCTCCTAGTCTAGTCTTGGTTCCTGATGAGCGGTGGATGCAGGAAGCTGTTGTTGCCGGCCTGACAAGCCACCTCCTGGGGCAGAGGCTGTGACCTTAACCATGAGTGCCCCCTGTCCCCCCACCCCAGCCCCTGCCCAAGGCTCCCGAGACTCAAAGGTTGAGACTGGCTTGGGAGGCGGATGTATGCGGGGCTGCCCGGCTGGGGACTTCCCCTGGTCACCACCAGCCACCCTCATCCAGACAGGAAACCTGACAGGTCTGAGCCTCCCAGACACCCATTGTGTGGGGCCTGGCGTGGGCTCCAGCGCTTCCCCTGTCAGGACTCCATTGCCCCTCGCCTCCTCCTGTCCCTTGACAAAGCCAGCTTTTAAGGAAAGTTCCAGACTGCAGCCCTTCCTCCATCTCTGCGTTAAATACTGCTCAACCTTGTGTTCTTTGCTCTTTCCAGGTCCCTGGGTTCAAATCCTTCCTTCTAGTGCAAGCCCTGTGACCTTAAAGAACTTACCTACCCTCTCTCTGTCGCCAATATTTTCTGTAAAAAGAAATAACCATCTGCCTCGTAGGGTTGCGAAATTAGACGAGATAATGTGGGTAGAATGGTGGGAACAGGCTCTGGCACACAGCACATGCTAAATGCAGTTCAGCTACCATTATTAGTCTTAAATCCAAACTCCACCCTGAAACAAACCTTTTGAGGTCAAACTTATCCCTGTCTTCTGTTAGGAAGTCTTGGATGGCTGTGGCCCTCCACGAGTGAGAGTCTCTCCTTCCTCGGTGGAGTCTAGTGTTTGAAGGTAACTGTTTGCAGCTGTTGTTTTCCTCCCATACCAAATGGTCTCCCTAGGAAGGCCCTTCTGTTTTGTGCTCAGCTGCAGAAATGGGTGATCCGTTCTAACAGTGGAGAAAAAATTGTGCTTTGTGGGTAATTTAAGGCTTTTCCGAGGTAATTCTGGCAATACGTTTTTCTTCCCTCCTTGCTGACTTCAAACCCAATGCCCCAGTAAGACTCGAGACTGCACTGGGCCAGCCTCCTCTTCCTGCACCTGGTGCCCTCCTGCCCTATCCCTGGCCTGGCCCTTGGTGAACCTGGACTTTCAGTCCAACTCTGATGGCACCACCACTTCCTCCCCAGCAGTGTGTAATTCTCCTCAGGATACCAGATTGCTGATGGTTTTCTGTCCAGAATGGGATTCTTTGGGTCCATCGCTCCCTGGTCTTCCCAAGTGGCTCCCTGGTGTCCCCATTATGCAAACTGACTAGTGAGTACACCAGGAGCTGGGAGGAAGGTCTCTCCTTGGTGCTTAGGGTAGACTTTTTAAGGAGGTGGTGCTTGAGCTGGGTCCTGAGGTGATGAGTAGGAGTTCACCAGGTGGGTGCGGAGGGAAGCACTTGGTGGCAGCGGTCTGGGTTCAACCAACAAGGCAAAGGCCAGAGGTGGGAAGAGCCCTTGGAGGATGATCAAGAGAGCTGGAACAGGTGGCACTGCAGAGGGACGTGGCTACTTTGCGACAGAGCCTGGTTCTGGGAGTTCACCTTTGGAGGGTTTTGGCGGGGGGTAAAGGTGGTGGTGGTGGGGTCGGGTCAGATCTGATTTAGCCAGCCCCAGTCCCCCCACTTGGCACTCACTAAACATGCACATTGCCATACCCCTTCCAGACCTACTGAATCAAGCATCTTGAAGGAAACCCAGAAACAGGCCTGGGGTGATCTGGAGGCAGCAGCCTTGACCGCTGACCCCCCCACCCCCCCAAAGCAGCGCCTGGGAGAAGTGGGAGCCCCTCGAGGTGGGATGGAGGTGGGAGAACAGACCAGGCCTTTAGCAGCGCAGGGCCTGGGAAGCCTGTTCTGTCTGAGGAAATCACAGAGGGCTCCCGGGGTGGGGAGGGGGGTCTATTGGTCTGTCACAGGAAGCAGTGGCAGTAGTGGTGATGAGGGGGCACTGGAAGGGGGCTGCTCCTGTTCAGAGGCAGGAGGCCACAGGAGCAGTGGTGGGGGTGGCAGGAGGGGGTGGGGGCTTGCTCCACAGTGGGATTGATTCCAGATGCTCTGCTGGGGCCCACAGGGAGCAGCCTTTGTCTGCCCTGGTCCTGGGCCAGGAGGAGGGGCAGGGAGCCTGGACCCCTCCTCTCCTAGCATCTGCCCTGTGCCCTTCCTACTCAGTACCCCAGACTGTAGCTGTCCAAGGCCAGTGGGGATGCTCAGCTTGGGTGATTGGTAGTGCCCATTCCCATCCCAAGGCCAGAAATGCAAAAGCTTCTTCCAGTTCACTAACCCGACCCACCTCCCTCCACAAGGCAGATGGGTTGGGGGGCTTCTACTTGTAGGTAGGGAAACTGAGGCACAGAGGACTTGAGAAGCTGAAGCAGAGAGAACATGCCAGACTTTTGGAGCCCACTGTGTTTACAGATGAGGTCCCCTCATTCCCCTTCCACACACTGCCTGTTGGGGGCCTCAGGCCAAGACCACTTGCCCCCACCACTGATCAGAGTGTGTTGGCAGTGAGTCTCCCATCCTTTCCAGGGAAGGCTAGTACCTGGCTGATCAGGGGATTCCTGCTTCGGGAAGCAAACTGGGCCAGATGAACTCCAGGCCCTGGGAGCAGACTTGTTGCCCCCACCCTGAGCATCTCCCAGAGCTGGTAGACCTGGCTACAGAGGTTATTCATTCCTGGAAGTGCCAAGGTGTGCATGGGTGGCTCTCGGAGCCCCACCTGTGTGAGGAGGCTCCGAATTGGGTTCTGGTAGCTTGGCTGTAGGAGGATGCATGCTAAGAAGGCCCCTAGCTTTCCTGGGAACTGAGTGACTGGGTGTAAGCTCTGTCCAGGGGCCTCTTTTTAAAGAGGCTCCTGGGCCAAGTTTGCTATTGAAAATAAGATAGAGCAAAGCTTAACCCAAAGGAGTTTAATGGTGTCCTCTTGGGCACTGTGGGTTTCCATCTTTCTGCGGGACTGGCCAGCATTTTGGGAAGAGAGGCCAGGGAGCTGATGGCTTTGGACTCCCCAGACTGGGTTTGGAGGAGCAATACCCCTCCTGCCCCTCCCCCCTGGTCCTGGGATGGCGCCTGGCTTCCAGCTGTGATTCAGGCTCTTCTGGACTTGGGGGCCCTCCCCTCTGGCTTGGGGGAGCTAGGGAAGGGGCTTCCCCTGTAAGGTGCAAAACCTGGCCCGGATTCCTGCCCAGACTGCCCCGCCCTGTCTAGGGCCCCACCTTTTCAGCTGTTCTGGAGGAAGACCCCCCACTGCCTCAGGCACCTATAGTGATTAACACCCGCACCCCTAAGTCTGCATGTTGAGAGCCCCAGGCTAAGACCACTTGCCTCTGCCACTTTCTGTGTGACTGAGGCAGGTCAGACCTTCCTGTCAGGGCCTCAGTTTACCCTTCTGTACTTCAGAGGATGTGACTCATGCAGATGGTTGTCGTAATAATTTAAAAGATAAATGCTGCTGTGGGGACAAGGGAGGGGAGAGAGAGATCACTGAGGTAGGGCCAGGATGGTCAGGGAAGGCTAGAGGAGTTGGGCCCTGAAAGGATGGACTTTGGCCAGGTGGAGCAGAGCAGGGGAATAGCAGTCCCTCCCGGGTGGTAGAGCAAAGAGAAGTGAGAAGCGGGTGGGGGGCAGAGGTGAGGCTGCGGGAGGCTTTGGTTGGGGCCAGATTATTGGAGTCCAAATACCAAGGACAGATGTTTGGACTTGTTGCCTTTGTACTCCGGGAGCCATGGAAGGTTCTTGAGCTGAGGAGTGACTTGGCAAAAGCTCTTCAGCCAATGCAATAGAGGGAGTTGGCACCTTCCCTTCTTCCAGCCTGAGTTTCTGGTCCCTACAGTAGGATAGGGATTGTTCTGCCCTGCCCTCAGGCCTGCCAGAGCTGCTGTACATGTCCAGTGGGAAGAAGACCTCACAGCATCTGTGGTATTTTATTTGGGGGAGGGGCCAGATCAAAAGGGGCAAAATGTTCAGATTTGGCAAAGCCCGCTGGATACACTGGTGTTCATTTTGTTCTCCCTCCTTTTTGCGTGCTTGAAATATGCACCATAATTTTAATTATATAAGAATAATATGCGTATCAGACGGGACAATCTTTAAAATGTAAAGAAAGTCAAGCATTCTGCATGAAGAGGTCTTTCAACCTAGCTGGGCCGGGGTCCTGCGGAGTCCTTTCTCAGCCCAGCCAGCTTAACGGGGAACAGGTCGGGGCGGCGGCCTCATTCGGACCCTAATTGAAGGTGACGGTCCAGCACGGTGCCCGCCTGGCCTGCATGCATGCGCCCTGGCCCGGGCTCGGGAGCGCGCACACGCAGGTGAGCACCGGGCACTCCTGCCGGCGGATTGGGGTGCCCGGTGCGCCCCGAGGTCGACCGTCGGGCCCTCAGGCGCGGGGCTGGGGGCCGGGACCCTTCCGGGCCTCGCCTGGGGTCCCGGGGGCACTCCGGGCCGCCTCGCCCCGTGGAGTCCAGGCCGGGATTTCTCCTGCACTGACTTTCCGGGCCGGTGCCAGCCCGGCCTCCTGGTCCCCAGCCCCCGCCGCCGGGCCGGCTGCTCGGGGGAGGGGAGTGGGGACAGGAGGCGGAGGAGGAGTTTGAGCGACTTTGTGGGGCAGCCTTGGCCTCGGCGGCGGCCGCACCGGCGAGCGCGGGAGAGCGCAGGGACGCCCGCCGGGCTGTCCGGAGCGGCCGATGGGGTCCGTGTGAGCGCGCCCAGGCCCGGCCCGGTGCCCGGCGGGCGGCAGCATGTCCGCAGGCGGCAGCGCCAGGAAGAGCACCGGGAGGTCCTCCTACTACTACCGACTGCTGCGGCGGCCCCGGCTGCAGCGACAGAGGAGCCGCTCCCGCAGCCGGACCCGGCCTGCCAGGGGTAGGCGCCACCCCGACCCGTGACCCCAGGCCCTCCCTAAGCCACTTCACCACCTGATGCCCCGGGATGCCAAGGACCCAGCATCCTCCTCCTACCCGTTTGCTGGTTTCCCCCTCATCGGTCCCTGTGGCGCCCCTGACTGTTGTCTGTAGGACCCCACACCCCCAGCTTCTCCCTCATCCTCCTTCGCTTGGGGAAGCCGAGGCTCTAGTGTCTCCCCTTATGCCACGGGCTGGGAGAGGGGAGACTGGAATCCAGGGTTCCCTTTTTTCAGCATCTCAGATCAGACCTCCTACCCCACTGTGCCTCAGTTTACTCAGTAACCCAGGGTGGATCTGGGCTTGCCCTCACTTTGCCTTCACTGCCGTGGCCTCTCAGCTTCTGGACTTCTTTCGTTTCAAGGACATAACAGGCTTCCCCCCACCTCTTGGGTGCAGGGACAGGTGGGTGGACTTCAGGGAAGGAGCTGGGACTCCTCCGAGTGGGTGGTCGCTACCTCCTTTGAAAAAAGTTTCTCTCTCTCAAACCCTGGAGGCAGGACCAGGCGGAGGGGGAGGTGCGAGCAGCATTTTCTTTTTCCAGTAACTGGATCCTCAGCTGGAAATGCGTGTGATCCCCGGGGCTGCCTGTCGGCGGGTGGGGGCCGGGACTTCCTTTCCTGGCTGGGTAGGAGGGTGGGAGGGAGGGAGGCCCCCTGGGAGGAGGAGGCCTTCAAAGGGACTCTGGGGAGGCAGGAGTCCTGGGCGAAGGTTCTGCTCCTCTGAGGGTGCCCAAGGGGTGGGAGGGAGGAGGGGGGTGGTAGGGTTTAGGAGGGACCTGCGCCGGGTTTACACCATCAGGTTATCTTGGGAAACGGGAAGCCTAGCCCTGTGCCAGCAAATGCCATGCACAGAATCTGGCAGAGCCAGAGGGGTCAAATCCCCACCCCTCCGGGTGCTGGTTGTGTGGCCTGGGCCCTGTTGCCCCTGATCTTCAGTTTTCTTGTCAGTGTGAGGGTAAATGAAGCAGGCAGGCAGCAACTGCTCTTTTGCCTACCCCCAGAATGGGTAAGAATTTTCCCACAGTCAGGGCTGAGCAACAATGTACCCTACAGGGCTTTGTCAGGAAGTACTGAGTTCCCCGTGCACTGAAGGGTTCAAGCTGAGGCTAGGGTTGTGCACAGGTGTGTGCTGGGAGTTCAGCCTGCGACTCTCCCACCCCTTTGCCTTTCCTGAAGTGGTCTCTGGTTACTCTGATCCCTAGGTTCCGTCTGGGGGACCAGGGATCTGGGTTCAAGCTTTGTGACTTTGGGCAATTTATTTCCCCTTTCAGCGCCTTAGTTTTCCCAGCTGTAAAATGGTACTAGCAGTTTGTGGAGGATTCATGAGGAAATGGGTTCATGCTGTGGGAAATGGGAGCTGTAAAAATGCCCCGTAATGTCAGGCCACCCTGGAGCCTCTCCTGCTGCACCCACCCCACCCTGCCCACACCTTGCCCTCCTTTCACGTCATCCCAGTTCCATCCCTGACTGTAATGAGAATTCCGCCTCCTGTTCAGCTGACTGGGCAGGGGACAATCAATGTGTCAGGCTGTCACCTGAACCCCTGCTCCCAGGCCCCACATGTGCAGGATCCCCGCATTGTGTCCTAGACTTGAAGGAGCTCACAGCCTACTACGAATGGGGAGGAACCGTCTCTGGACAGAAGTTATATCTGGGGAAATCAGGGAGAGCTTCACAGAGGAGGTAACATTTGGACCGGGTCTCAGAAGATGGACAGGATCTCCCTTGGCAGAGGGAGTGATTGAGTTAGATCTGGGTTCAAGTCCCAGCTCTGCACAAGACTGTCCTTCGGCCAGTCATCTCTCTAAGCCTCAGTGACCTTATGTGGTGAACGTTGGATAGTGGCAACAGGTCATTCGTGAAAAGCTGGAAGCCAGTCCTGGGACTAGGGTCGCAGTTTGAGTGTGAGCTGTTGTCCTTTCTCTGGACAGAAGGAACAGTCTGTGCAAAGACAGGCAGAAGGGAAATGTCCTGGATGTGTAGACGGAGCTCATCCTGGGGTGGGGGAGGCAGGGGTGTGGGGAAAGAGCAAAGTAGTTTGGGCCTGATAAAGGGCTTGGTGATGGGGGAGTTAGGGGTGCAGTGAGAGCCGCCGCCTGGGTGGGAGGTGAAGGCTGGAGGGCCCCTGCCCACCTTGGTGGCAGGTGGCTAGAATGGCCATTGCTCTCTCCACACTAAACCCTCAGACACTTGACTGACCTGGGGCCACTCCCCACTCCTAAGGACAGGGTGCCACCCAGGTGGCAACACTGGCTGGGGAAGCCACACTGTGGGCTTGAGCCCATCCCCACCCTCATGGGGGTTTGGCCCCATGGTGCTGGCATCAGACCCCAGAGGAGGGGGTGGTGCCCACACCTCAACCTGGATCAGGCCCTTGCCCCACACCCTTTCTGGCCCCTGGCACTAGTGTGGAAGGAAAATGGCCAAGAACTCAGGCTGTGTGTTTGTTCAGAAACAGGAAAGTGCAGGGAAGAGTTGGTTGGTGGCAGGGACTAAGCTGGCCGGGCTTGGGGAAGGGTTGTGGCCAGGCTACCACCTCTTATAAGGCTCCCTACCGCCCCCCCACCTCTCTAAAGAAGCGGGGAGGGGGCTCACTATGGACTTGGAAGCAGGACTTTGTTCTTGGCAGGGCTGTGAGTGAGGGGTGGCATCTGCAACCTCCAGGTTTGACCAATGAGGGGCACTAAGCAAGGCTCTTACCTTCCCTAGGCCTTGGTTTCTCCATCTGAAGAATGGGTGGAGGGAGACCAGCAGTTGAGGGCATGAAGCTTGGTGATAGCCAGGGTAGAAACAGTGGCCTTTGGAGGGTGAGGGTCATCTGGCCATTTTCCCTTTATGCCTTGTGCCCCTGAGTCCATTTGAAGGCTGGGCACGGTTCATGGATTTGGGGGGCTCCTATCCATAGAAAGGTGTCACCAGCCAGGGTGCCTCCCCACCTACCCACACTGAGATCAGGAAAAGCTTTGTCTGTCTGACCTATCTGTTCTCCCAGAGCTACTAGGAGAAATAGAAGTTTTCCTCTAGCCCTGGGTAAAGTTCCGGCCCATCCATTTAGCCGGCAGACACCTCTTGAGCACCTACTATGTGCTAGGCTTCATAGGGAGATGAATTGCACATGCTCCCAGTCCTTGCCAAGCCCCCAGTTGGTTGGGGAGGCCAGCTCATTGGGGTGTACCAGGGCACAGGGCTCTTTCTAGAGGACAGAGCAGTGGTTAGTGGGAGAAAGGGGCTCTGGTCCCAGCTCACCTGCAAACTGGTTGTATGACTGGGCGCATTGCTGGGCCTCAGTTTCCCCATCTGTCAAATGGGGCCAATCCTGCTCTGTCTCCTGTGTCAAGACACCTCTTGGAATGCCCACACCCATGCCCGTGAAGGTTTTGATTCTTTTCTGCATGTCTTCATCTGAGTTTTTCCAGGGATCCAGCCACATGCCAGGCCCTGCCTGGGTGCTGGGGATTTGGTGGCTGTTTTTCTCCAGAGATGGTCAGGTTTTCCTTCATGCCTATACATACCCCTGTTGCATGGCCCTGTACCTTGGTGACATGGTGGGGGGAGGATGGTTTGATACAACTGGTTCTTAACTGGGAGAGTGGTTAGGGAAGGACCTATGTGCCACCATATGGAGGGGCAGGCGCTGCAACTTCTCCGGGGGCCCCTGGTTTTGATGAGATCTGCCGAGAGGCCTCTGGAGCAACAGTTCAGACCCCATGAGTTGGACAAGCCTGAGAACAGGCCCGAGGTTGGGGACTGGGTGTGTCTTGTGGCCCCCAGTCCTCAAATATCCCCCCAAGGGCCCAAGGCCTGGCTTTCTGCCTCTGTCTTGGACAAGACCTCTGAAATAATCACTACACAGCTTTCCACCTTGTCTCTTCCTCTGTTCCTACTGAGATGCAATTCCTCCTTTGGATCTTGGTCCCAGCTTCTCCAGTCCCTCCTTGCCCTTACATACCTCAAGGGCTGGGGAGCTCACTCCCTCTCAGGGCATGTGGTAAGGGTAAAAATGGCTCCTGTTTGCTGAGTGCCTGCTCAGTACCTGGCAGTAAGCTTAACTCTGAACTTGCCTTATCTTATTCAATGTTCAGAAAAATGCTATGAGATGGATACTCCTATTATCCTCATTTTATAGGTGACGAAACTAGCCCAGAGAGTGAGAGTCTTGCCCAGAGTCAGGAAGCTCAGAAGTGGTGGGGCCCAGCTCCACCCAGCTTCAGATCCTGAGCTCCACCTTGCCACCCAGGGCTAGGCAGACCTTGCTGAGGTCAGCCCTGGCTTTGAGAAGGCCCCTCCCCTCCTGTCTGATTTGCATAGCCAGTGACTCCATGGAGTGTTCACAGCCATCATCTCCTACAGTCTTGGCCATAACTTGGAGGGAAGCAGGGGAGTGACCCACTGGCAGCTGGAGGGAGTCATTCCTCCTGGTTGCCTCCTCCATCTGCCTGGGATAGCTCAGGTGGGACCTCCCCTGGCCTAGCCTCTGCCCCCGATCCTGCTGTCATTCATGTTCTGGCAACCATGCCCTTTCTCTGGCAGGTCACATGTCTCAGGGCCTCAGCCCTGTTTCTCTACCAAGGAGAGGGTGCTGAGGGTTCAGTGTCCCTTGGTGTGAGGTCCCTGGAGCTGGGCAGACAGCTGAGGCCCACTCCCCAGAGCTCTCCAGGTGCTCTAGGGAGGCCAGGGGCCCCAGTTAATCTGCTGGAATGTCAGCCTCTTGGCCTTTGTGCTTCCTGGCCCATCCTCATCACTGTTAATACTAAGGAGGGGAATAGCTCCCTTTTACCAAGCCGAGCGTGTGTCCGGCCCTGTGCCAGGAGCCTTCCCTGATCAACCCTTATCTCGTCTTAACTCTCCAAACCTCCTAGAAAGTAGGGGTAATTATAATTAATTTCTTTTGCTGGGTGAGGAAATGGAGCTTGGGGTGGTGAAATAATTGGTTGTAAGATGCAAGGTTTGAACCCAGGCCGCTGGGCTACAAAGCTCACACTCAGAAGCCCAGCGCTTCCTCCTCCTTTCTTGGTTGCTGTGACTCAGAGAGCACTGGGGTGGACACAGGGTGTGTTCTTGATTTCAGTGGGTCAGGTTTAGAGTTCCAGTTCCCAGGTGCTCTGTCTCTGCTGCATTTAATTCAGTACTTACTGGTGGTAGGGAGGAGCTGGGAGCCTGCTTGGCCCAGCTGCTGACTGGGGAGGTTGGAAGGATTGAAACTCATGGCCTCTTGCAGCTCCAGTACCAGGAGCTAACCGTTCCCCTTAATGGCTGGGGAAACTGAGGCCCAAAGAGCCAAGACCACTTGCCCAAGGTTACCTAAAGGTGTTAATGAGAGATCCAGGTCTGGAACCCAGACCCTTCTGCATCCTATTTTAGTGTTGGTTTTGTTTGTTGCTTTTCCTAAGGGTAGCCCAGATAGGGAAACTGAGGCAGATGGGCTCCTGGTTAGGTCTTCTTAGGTGAGAGAATGGGGATTGAACTCCTGTGTGACTTGACACAAACATGCTCACATTGAGAACTACATACATGTTTTGCTTTGGAAATGACATGAAGCCTTTAGACTATTTTTAAGAGAAAAGCAACGGCTGTGATATTTCCCTTGCACCTTCCTCTCGGGGCCACTTGGTTAAATGTCAGGAAAGGGAGAGTATTTCCTGGTCAGGAACATTCAGAGCTTGCTGGGAGCTGAAGTTTTGTTTTCTGTTAAGTAGGTATTTGGGGAATCAGTTCCTGCCCCCCTCTGGTGTTCCCTGGGAAGGGGGTTGTGCTTGGCAGTTGCTGGGAGGAGGATTTGGGATGAGCCACAGAGATGCCCATGCAGCACGTGCCCGTGCGAGGAGTGGCAGGTGGTTATTTTTAGCCACCCGATCCAGTAGAGGCATTTCAGCGTTTGTTCAATATTTAATTATCCATCTGAAATCGGCCCATGTGGCCTTCAGTTTGGAAGCAGCTCTCTGTGCTGTGATTTCCCCTGATTGCATAAGTAAGGAAGCAAGGGGAATCTCAATAGTCCTCCCAATAATAATAATGAAAAAAAAGAGAGTAGACTCGGTACTCAGCAAAGACAGGCTTGGTTCTTCGGTGTAGACAGACTACCTGTGTTAGCAGAGAAGCATCACTGGGGACACCCATCAGACCCCTGGAATTGCAGGTGCTCATCGGTGACTCTCAGACCCCACAGTTGCTTGCCTGGGTTGTATTTGGGATGGGTTTTCCCCCCTTCCCCAGGTTCCTGTGTTGACTTTGACAGCTGCTGGGTACCCGAGAGGTGCTTCGGGATTTTTGCTTTTGGAAGTCTTGTTAGCTTTTAGTTGCCTCTTCTCTTCTCCCTGACAGACAGGAGAGTACTGTCGGCGTCTGGGCTGTGTTATTAATATTGCTTTTTCCTTGGCCGTTGGAGGTGATGTGCCGACACGGCTGTGACATGAAAAAGGCAGAGTGCAGGGAGGCAGATGTGGGGGCTGTGAGGCTCTGCCCCCTCCCCCAAGCCCTGGCTGATGAGGGAGCATAGGGGACAAGAGGAGAGAGTGGGGCCTGAGGGTGCCGGGCAGTCAGGATGGCTCCTTCTTGGTGTCACGCTTGGCCTGGTGATTTGTGGAGCCTGGATTTGGAGACTGGAAACCAATAAATTGGTAATCTGGAATAGCCTTAGAAAAAAAGTAGTTTTCTATCCATTTATGTCTCTATTCTGGGGACACCGAGTTTAGCTCAGGAGTGTGTATAGGGCAGGAATACTGACTGAGCCATAAATGCTGTGTAACCGCAGACAAGTCATTGAACATCTCTGGGTTCAGAAGCACGTGTAACAAAGCAGATATGACACAGCATAGGGAATCGCTCTAGGCTGGGCAAATTGTCCTTGTTCATCCAAAGCCTGAGAGGTTAACCGCAAGTCTGTTAGGGCTGATCTAGAAATAAAGTGTGGTGCCAGTGGGGATTGGAGCAATCTAGATGGTTTCTTGGCATCCTTTCCCCCAGAGGCTGCTGCAAGTCTAACTGGTACTTGTTCAGAGCAGCAGAGCTTTAGTGAGCCACCTACTGTGTGCAGGCTCTGTGCCAGGGGCTGCTATGGAGGAGAAAGCCAGCCTCACCCTCAGAGAGCTCAGAGGAAGGTAGTCAGATGGTATGACTGGAAAGGTAAACAGGGCCTTGAATGGTGCCCCAAGAGAGGAGGAGGACTCCTGGCAGGCCATAGGGAACCAAAGGCAGGATTTTGAAAATAATAGAAATAATAATAATTACACAGCTCCAGTCCTTTACATGCGTCAGTGCATCAAATCCTCATTCTCACAGATACTCTTATCAGCTCCATTTTATAGGTGAGAAAACTGAGGCTTAGACTGGTTAAGTGAAGAGCAGTGGTCAGTGAGGGTTGAGTTGGGATGAGGGGCCCAGCAGAGTCACGGGCATGGCTGACAGCCTGCTCTGGGTACCAGTGCTGCAGGGGTGGGTGGCACCAGTCTGGCTGGGAGGGTTCCTTTGGGGAGCAGCTTCAGGGGAAGCTGGGAAAGGTACTGGAGGCTGCAGGGGGTTGATTCATGGCGGGTGGCATGCAGAGTTGGACAGTGTTGAAGTTTGGTGGGAATGGAGGTTTAAAAGGAGTTTGGATTTCCCATTAACTATCTTCGGTCTCAACTCCATCTGGTGTCTAGGACCCTCTTCAAAGTTGTATATTTAGCAGCAAGCAGGGTGGGGCCTGAGGGCCCCTCCCCATCCTCAGCAGCTTCTGAGCTCTCCTGGGAGCCTGAGCTTCAGAGAACCCAGGCTGTGTACCCCCTACCCAACCCCCTGCTGTCTGCATAAGGAGGGGCCCATTTTATTGAGCACTCTGTGGCTGGAGGGGATGAGACAGCCCTTCATAGGGACATTCCAGAGAGGTCTTGTATTATAGAAGGTCCCCAGGGGACAGAATACCAGTTTTGGGCCAAACCCCTCCATCTACTTTTTAAAAAAAAATAATGTTTGTGTTAGTATCTCCACCCCAACTCCTAGGATTATAAGCAATAAATACATATTACAGAATAGAAGAAGATAAAAATCACCTTTAATCCAGCACCCCCTGATAAGCTCTGGGAGCGTTGGGGGTTATTTCCAGCCTTTTCTCTTTCTTTAATGTTTCGAAAATTGTAAAATATTAGAAAGTACAGAAAAGCATAGAAAATAATATTGTAGACACCCAGGCACCTACCTCTCAGGTTTAACAGATATTAACATTGCCACACCTGCTTCTCTTCTCTTCTCTTTCTGTCTTCCTTTCTTAGAAATAAAATGATTTGGGTACAGAAGGAGTCAGCAACATGGGGCCCACTGGCCAAACTTAGCCCCTCATTTATTTTTCTATGATCTGTGAGCTAAGAATAGTTTTTACATTTTTAAATGATTGGAACAAGAAGCAAAAGAATAATATTTTAGAACATGGAAATTATATGAAATTCACATTTCAGTGTCCATAAATAAAGTGTTATTGGAACACAGCCATATTCATTCATTTATGTATTGTCTATAGCTGCTTTCACACTACAACAGCAGAGTTGAGTAGTAGAGACAGAGCCCATATGGCCCTGTAAGCCTGAAATATTTGCCGTCTGGCCCTTTATGGAAAAGGTTTGCTGACCCCTGAGATACAGCTAAAACCACCTACTCTCTCTCTAGGGATAGCCAGCCACCTAAAGGTGGTGAGTATCCCACCCACGTGTGCTTTGTGCTTTTACACAGAAGCATATGCATATGATTCCAAATATGTAGTATTGCATTGTGTGTTTTAAAAATGGATATAGAGAAATTGCACACAGCAGAGAGGAACAAACACATATCTACACCCTGGGACCTCCTTACTTTTCTGAATTCCAGCAGCACAGAATAAATACCAGCTCTCTGCTGGCCGTGGAATGGGCCCTGCAGCTGCAGAGAGAAGAATTGTGGGAGAAAACTCCAGAATAAAAATGGAGAAGGTGACACTGCAGACTAAAATTACTAGAAATTCTCAGGAAGCAAAGGGGGAAAAAGAAGCTCAGGGATGAGAGAGGCCTGTGGGCCAGTTAGTTAATCCTTGGAGTGTCCAGGAAATCCAGAGATTTTTGAAAGGCTGGGAATTCTTTGGAAGCGAGGCGCATCTCAGGATGAGGACTAGGAAGCACGTACTGTCGAAAGCAGTTGTTAAGGGGCTCAGGTAGATGAGCATAAAGACGAGCTGGTGACAAGGTCTACAGATGCTGAAAAGTTTGTAGGATTTATACCGGACTATTAATTTGGCCAACCAGAGCCCAGGGAGTGAGTGAACCCTTGCATTGTCCCTTTGGAAAGGCCCTACACAGCATCCTGGGATATAACTGGAAAGAATGCTTCTTGCAGCTCTTGCCTCCCACCTCCCGAGTGCCAGGTCCAAGCCAGACCCCTGCAGGTCCCCTCTGTGCCCTGCCCCCAAGTGCTCTGTGTTAAAATCCTCGGGGCAGGGATGGGCGGCCTGGATGCTCAGCCCTCCAGGGTTATCCCCATATCTCTCCCACCAGAGGACCGCCCCCCCCCACCTTTGGCAACCTCCACTGATTCTGAACCACATCCTGAACATACAGACCCTTTGAAGTGGGATCCCAATTCCACTGGGGAGACAATAGGCTCTTACGGTTCCATGGCCTCGGGGCTCCCCCGCCCCCCAACACCCAACATCATGAAAACAAAATGTGAAATCAAGGGGGAGATCTTTCATGTCGTCCTGCCTTGTATCTGTGGCTGGGATGGGCCCTGGAATGTGGAATGGGGTCAAGGGGAGGGAGAAAACTCAGCTTCCTGAGTTACTCGGGACCTGTTGTCTTCTCTGCAACTGGACTCATCTGCACAGTGGCGCTCCTTTCCCAAAATGGGGTGACCCTTAGATTCAGACATACCTGGGCTTGAAACCTGTTTTCAGTATTTCTTAGCTGTGTGGTCATGGTCTGAACCTCAGTTTTCTCCTATTAAAGTTAGAGCTGATGTTTCTTGCTTCAGGAGTCAGTTTTAGGATAAAAATACAAATACATGGCACAGTCATCATCTCTCTTAAATCTGTTTCTCCACATTTCCTGGTGATCCATTTTTATGGATTTGATCCATTTTTATGAAGTTGTTCTAGCACTATTTGTTGAAAAACTTTTCCAGCATCAATTTACCTTGGCACTTTTTTTGAAAATCAATTGACCATATATGTGTGGGTCTATTTCTGGGCTTTCTATTCTGTTCCATTGATCTGTATGTTCATCCTTATGCTAATACCACGCTGTCTTGTTTACATAGCTATATTTCAAGACTATAAAGTACATCTTGAAACTAGGTAATGTAAGTCCCCCAACCTGTTTCTTCTTTCTCAAGTTTGTCTGGCTATTCTAGGTCCTTTGCTTTGCCATCTAAATTTAAAGTTCAGCTTGTCAGTGTCTTCGAAAAACTTGCTAGGATTTTGATTAGGATTTCGTTGAATCTATAGATCAGTTTGGGGAGAAATGCCATCTTGACAATACTGAGTCTTCCAATCCTTGAATGTGGTATATATCTCTTTAGATCTTCTTTAATGTCTCTCAGCAGTGTTTATTAGTTATTGGTCTTGTACATGTTAAACTTGTTAAGTATGTTTTGATTATCTTGGTTAATCACTATGAAGGGTCTGAGATTTTACCCTACTTGCATCTAACATGTTAGACAGGAGGAATTTCATGGGTGCTGGCAGAAGACATGAGACACCTGGGTCAGAGACAAAGGATTCTATGACTCATGGCACAGCAAGCAGCATGAGCTTCATGTTTGCATTGGTTCCCCTTCCCCCCAGCTTCCTATTCTAGAACATGAAATCATCTATTCCAGAACATAAAATGATGATCTATTCTAGAACATAAAATGATCTGCTCTGTTGTTTTCCCAAATTATAACCTCATGTCCCTTATAGGATCTGATATACAATCTATGAGTCAACTGTTTCTGAGGCTAAAAATTACACAAAAGACTGAAATTCAGTTTTGCTTTAGTGTTAAATCATTAAATTAGGACTTGGAGATAATTTAAAATTTGAATTCCAAGTTGCCCAATACAGAAAGGTAAAGAAAGTTTTAAAATTATCTGGAAAAATCTCTGCATACATACTTAAAACTTTATGCCTATTTTAACTTGGAAAACATAAGACTGTTTTTTCATATAGCCATGTTATTCTAATTTAATAATTTAGTTTTTTTTTTTAAAGTGCAGAACAGTAAGTACTGAGGTGGAATTTTTGGGGAAAAAAGTTTATAATTAATGAATGAAATGAAAAAGAAAAAAGATGAATTTAATAATACATCTGAATATTTAGGTTTTGTCAATCATGGTTCCCTCTGGACTGTTATAATTAGAACTTATATACCCCAAAGAAGTATTATTGATGTAATTAGTGTCTATACCATGGATAAAATACACAGAGTGCCAAGTGACTGTATTAAAAAGGATGACATACTCTCTATGTGCAGATGTGAAAACATCTCCAAGCTGTATTATGAAACAGGAAACAAAGGTACCATATACTTTTGTGGTTTTCAAGCCCTTTCACATGTGTCTTTTGATAACAAGTGTATTGTGGAGAAAGAATGAACCTTACATTATACATGGGGATAAATATTATATTTCTAAAAGGAAGCTCTTCCCCTTTTAAGGCAGCTGTAGATTTGGAAGAGGAGAGGAGAGAGCCATGAAAGTCCACAGTCCTGAATCAGCCAATGATCTGAATCCCTAACCCTCTCCTCTTACCTTCATGCAACTAAAATATGTTGACCCTTCATCTGTGGGTATATTAGTGTCCTATGGCTGCTGTAACAAATTACCACAAATTTGTGCCTTAAAACAATACACATTTATTATCCTACGATTCTGGAGGACAGAAGTCTGAAATCAGTTTCACAGGGCTAAAATCAAGGTGCTGGCAGGGCTGCATTCTTTCTTGGGCCTCTGGGGGAGAATCTGTGTCCTTGCCTTTTCCAGCTTCTAGAAGCTGCCTGCGTTCCTTGTCTGATGGCCGCACGTCCCTCCCACCTCTGCTTCCATCATCACATAGCCTCCTCTGACCTTTCCACCTCTTCTGAGGACCCTTGTGGTTACAGTGGGCCCACCCGGGTAATCCAGGATAATCTCCCCATCTTGAGATCCTTCATCACATCTGTAAAGTCCCTTTTGCCATATAAGGTAACATATTCCCAGGTTCCAGGGATTAGAACTCAGGCTCTTTGGGGGCCATTATTTTGCCTGTCACAGGTAGGTAAGGTTTAGTAACCTCTACATAACGCTTCTCTTCCCTGTCCCAGAGATGGATGACCAAAGGCTGAATTAGAAGAAGTGTGCAGTGGGAGCCAGGAGACCTACCAATTTACCAATGCAATATTTCTGCAAACTCACTCTTTATTTGGCTAACTGTTAAAAGCAGGTAATAACAGTATGGATGTGCTTCCTGCACACCCCCCACCTCTGCCCCAACACACACACACACACACCACACACACAAACACACACACACACACACACGCACGCAAAGAGACACACACAGAGGCGTCAGCTGGACCACTCTGTCTGGAAAGTTCTAACAGTCTGAAGGTTGAGTGACTTGTTGCATGTGTTTTTACCTTTGGCTCCCTGCTCAGTTCACCTGGCTGCTTTTTCGGGGAGCACTAGCCAGTTGGATTTCCAGGCTTGGGAGCAGTGTTCTCGCACCCACAGGTTTGTTTCTGATCTTTGGACTTTTCTGATCCACTTTTTCTGCCTGGTCATTTGGGCTGTTGTTGATTTTAATGTTTTGTTTTGTTTTCTGATTTTGTTTTTTCTCTTCTTTTCCTTTCTCTTCAGATGTAATTCAGAAGGTACAATTTGTACTGAGTCATTATAACATCTATTTATATTTTAATTTTGCTATTAGTTTTTAGAAGTCTTAATTATTTTTCATTCAGGAAATGGTACAGTCATCTGTTCCCACTCATAGCCCTCCCACTCTGCGAGGAGAACCTCTCATAAGTTTTTGGCTACTGTTTATGATTTTTTTCTGTGTAAGTGCAACACAGACAAACGGAAAGTAAAATATCATGTTGGTTTAACCACATAGACAACAAATGTATTTCAGCCTAAAGGGTCCATGGTAAACCTTAACTTTTTATTTCAAAATAATTACAGATTTACAGGCAGTTGCAAAAAACATTACAGAGGGGTCCTGTGGACCCAGTTTCCCCTGATGGTTGCATCTTACATAACAGCCTCAGTGCCCTCCAGCCAAAGAACCACCAGGAATACTCCTCTAATTGAACAAGTTGCATTTATTACTCATTGCAGCGAGGGGGAGCAAGACTGTGTTCGAAAGAACCTATTACAGGATTTGGGCTTTGGTTGGGTGATCTGGGGTGGTCTAAGGAAGTGGGGAGGCAATTCGGTGATTGGGTATTGGGAGTCTTGTCTCTAGGGAGAGCAGACCAGTGTGAGGCCCAGGCTGCAACTGGCACAGCAGCAGCAGCAGCCACTTATTTCAGCCAAGAGAGGGGGATGTTCGGTGTTTTGTGGGTGGCACAGTGACTCTGTCTTTGAGGGTTGCTTAGACAAAATTATGGAGTGACCTTGTTTCATCTCACTTTACCATAGTCGCAGAGTCACCTCATCTGAGGTTGTGTCTTGTGAGATTATGTCTGAAAGGAGAATAACGTGGCGTAGCTCTGCGTGCTGGGCTGGCTTCTGGATGTCAGGGGGTGCTTTTATTTTTGCTTTCTCGCCTTACCGTTTTGCACATTGGTAGGATGCGTGTGTATAGTTCTCTACCATTTTATCACGTGTAGATTCGTGTAACCAGCACTGCCATCAGGATGCAGTACTACTTCATCACCCCAAAGACCTCCCCTGTGCTGCCCCTTTATTATCACACCCACCTGCCTACCCCTGCCATCCCTAACCTGTGGCAACCACTAATCTGTTTTCCATCTCTGTTACCTTGCCACTCAGAGATGCCGTGTACGTGGGATCGTACAGTACGTGACCTTTTGATATTGGCTTTCTTCACCCAGCATAATGCCCTTAAGATCCATCCAAGATGTCGTGTATATCAATAATGCATTCCTTTTTTATTGCTGAGTAGTGGTCCACAGTATATGTATTCATTTTCTATGGCTGCTGTGACAAGTTAAAACTTAGCAGCTTAAACAACACAGATTTGTTATCGTACAGTCTGTAAGTCAGAACTCCGACAGGGGTCTTGCCAGACCCAAATCAAGGTGATAACAGGCTGTGTTCCTTTCTGAAGGCTCTAGGGAAAAGCCCATTTCATTGCTAATTCCTTGTTAGGGGAATTCAGTTCCATATGGTTGTAGGACTGAGGTCCCCATTTTCTTGCTGGCTGTCAGCTGAAGGCTGTTCCCAGTTTCTAGATAGAGGCCACCTATGCTCCTTGGCCGGTGACCACCTTTGTCAACATCAAAACCAGCAAGGGCAGATTGAGTTCCTCTCATGCTTAGACTCTCTTCTGTGTCTTTCCTCATTGCGTGTTTCTCTGACTCACCTTTTGCCTCCTTCTTCCACATTTGAGAGCTCATGTAATTAGGTTGTTCTCACCTAGATAATTCAGGATAATCTCCCGTCTCAAGATCCTTAACCTTAATCACATCTGCAAAGTTCCTTTTGCCATGTAAAGTAACATATTCGCAGGTTCTAGGAATTAGGGTGTGGATTTCTTTGGGGGGGCATTATTCTATAATACCTTACCCATTGTGGATGTACCACAGTTTGATTAACTATTCACCTATTGAAGGATGTTTGGTTGCTTCTGGTTTTTGGCTGTTAAAAATAAAGCTGCTGTGAACATTCTTGTAAAAAAAAAGTATGTAAGTGGATTACAGGCTATGTTTCCTTTTGCAACTGATTTTTTTCACTCAACATCATATTTCTGAGTTTTGTTCATGTTGATCTATGTAGATCTAGGTCATTTGTGGTGCCATTGTGTTCCATGTGAATAGAGACCCTGAGAGTGGTCCCCCTCCTTCCTTGCTGTGTAGCATTCCACCAAAATCCTGTCCCACAGTACATTCATTCATTCCCCTGTGGGTGGATATTTTGGTTACTTCCAACTTTTTGCTACTACAAACAAATGTTGCTGCAGTAAACATCTTTGTGCAGATCTCCACATGCCTAGGATGAAGCATTTTTCTAGACTGGACATGTAGGAGGGAAATTTCTGGTCCCAGAATATATGTGTTGTTGGTTTCTACTGGCTCTTGTCTAATTGTTCTCCAAACCCTTTTCACTCTGCCAACTGTAATGAAAGAGTTCCATGCATCTTTGCCAATATTTGGGGTCACAGTTCTTTTTAATTTCTGGACTGGTTTCTTTTTTATTTCTTTTAATTAATTTGTTTTTAATTTTGGACTAGTCTAGAACCTTTCCACAAAAGGTTGAAATGGTGTCTGGTAGTTTTAATTTGTATTTTCTTGATCACTGTCGAGGACATACATATACTCCCATCTAGCACCTCCTCTTTCTACACCCTTGCTGACTTCTTTTCTCCTGATACCGACACTAGAGGTTGCTGCCTCTACCTGCTTTTAAGCGTTAAGATCTGGGCAGTGCAACCCGACAACTGAAATTTGGTGTCTTGTCTGAAATTACAGGATGCTCCTCAGGCCGCTGTGTTTCCATGGGAACAAGTAACAGTCATCCTTCATGATTAGGTGGTATCCATGACAACCAAGCCAGCAGCATTTGAATGAAACCAATTTTATTTTATTTATTTTTTGCAAACACATGAAGGTTAAAATGCATTTCTCTGGCTGTGGCTTCCGGACAGCCTGGTCTTCTTGGTAAAATGGAGACTCTTTCATCCTCCTAGTGGAAAGGGGACCCAGGACCAGCTGGTCCCATGGTCTAATTTTGCCCAGGGGGTCATGTAGAGGTCATACATGAGTCTGAGCTGAGGAAAGATTGCTGGACCGTATTCTGAGGTCTCGGGGGATAAGAGATCACTGGTCTCCCTTCCTATGATCTGTCCCTACGGATGCCACCTCCATACTGTATGATCCTGGTGGATTCCTTTCACCTCTCTGGGAGTCCGCTTGCACCAGCTGTGTTGCTGAGAACTTCGGAAGCATGGGGCCCAAGTCTCCCAGTGTCCACTTGCCCAGCTTAGAAAAGCTGTGGTGCTAAATGGAAGGCCAAAGGCAGCATGCTTGTGTTTAGGACCCTGAGGAGTTAGAACTCAGGGGGTCAGTTCCTTGCCTTCTTTTCCTGTGTAAAATAGAGGGTTGTTTTTAAAATTTATTTATTTTTTAATTGGTGGTGGGGTGTGGAGATGGTCACTGCTCTGTCTTACTCTCTGGCTCACTGGGTTGATGATAAATCGGCTCAGAGAGGGAAGGGGGCAGGCCTGAAGTCACACAGCAGAGTCAGGGTTGAATCCAGTTTCCTAGTGTCAGCCTGGCCCTTCCCCCCACCTCATGCTCCAGGTCCCCTCTGACTTCTCTGAGGCCCTAAGTGGGTTGGGGGGGTACTTTAAGGGACTCTGAGCATATACTCTTGCTTCTAGAGTGACCTTTAGGAGAAATCACTTTTGCCTCTTGGAACTTCAGTTTCCTCAACTGGAAAATGGAGCTCACTGTAGCTGTCCAGGTTGTCATGTAGGGTTGTATTTGCAAGGGTCCAGACATGCATTCTCACCGGGGATGATGTTGCCCCCAAGTGAGCAAAATGTCTGTTCTTGGGGTGAGGGGTGAAAAAATCTTATTCTTTTTCTGTATAAAGCCCAACATACATACAGTAGTGCATAAAATATAGTGTATATTTTTGATATTAAAATTTTATGGAGGGGAAACTAGGAAAAATACCTAAAAAGACTCCTTAGGGAGAGTGATAATGAAAAAGAAGTTGAGAAACATCCGTCCAGAACCCAGCGATCCGTGTGGTTATTATTATTAACTTTGTGTTTAGAGCTTGCAGCAGGCTGCCGGCTCCTCTGGGAAGCTGTTTGGGGTGTTGGGTCAGGAGATAGCCTGGCCTGGCCCAGACTCTGCCCCTGGTGTTCAGCGTGACCATGGGCATGTCACAGCTTCTCTTGGGGCCTGTTTCCCTATCTGGAGGTAAAGGAGGGCCTGTCGCTCCATGAGTGGTTCTCAGGGAGTTGAGTTCCCACCTGGTGGATCAGTCAGGGGTCCGGTGGGAAGCAGATGCACTGAGACTAGGATGATTTGAGAGTGTTTCATAGAGGCCCTGATTACGAAGGTGTGGGCAGGTGTGGGGAACCATGAGAGGTAGTGCAGGACCCCAGCGCTAGTGCCAGCCAGGGCTGCACCACTGGGGCCCTAAGGAGGAGGGAAATGTGGTTACTGGAGGACGAGGACCCAGGAGACGGGGTCACCTTGACAGTGGCTGGGACCTTCCATGGAGGGAAGCAGGAGCCCAGGCAACTCTCTTCCCTCCCCTGGTCTCCTGCCAGGGCTCCCCACTGGCCAAACCCCACAGAAGCTGAGGGCCCAGAAGCTCGGTCGGTCCAGTCTATGCAGGTCAGGGCTCTGGAGCAGAAGAGACTTGGGAAGGTGCCAGGGTTTCCCTCCAGCTTCCTGTGGAATTACAGGGCCTTGCCCTGGGCATGGGAGGCCCGAGAGGTCAGCGAGGAGAGGCAGCTGTTCTGTGAGGGAGGGAGAGTGGACTCCGGTCCCGTCCTGCCTCGCAGCCTCCTTGCTGGGATTCCTGCTTTCCTTGCAGAGGGGATGTAGCCAGGGCTTCTGAACTGAAGTTTAAGGCTATTTGGGGGTCTTTGCTATAGACCTGTTGGGTTGGGGGAATCAGGGACAAGTTTCTTGCCCTCTGGTCTCAGCTTCATCATTTGTGAAATGGGAGTTTGGACCAAGCAGTCTTCCAAGAGGCAGGATTCTGGGCAGGTCCTGATCATCAGTCTTGGTCTCAGAGAAAAGACATCCTCACTGGGTACCTGTGTCCTACCTGGTGGCTCCACGTGCCTCTTGCCTAGAGTCGTGAGGGCCCACCTACCCAGGAAGGGGCAGCTGGGTGTGTGTGCGCATGTATGTATGTGCATCTCACGAGAGGGAGGGTAGTTCCTGGAATCTTCAGCTCCTGTTGTCCTGGTGATCCCAAGAGTCCTGTGGGGCAGGCCTTACTCTACCAACCAGGTTCCAAAACTGCAGGAGGTACCCCATGTTTGTTGGTTGAATTGATGGACAAACCTTGACTGAGAAGTGCTGGGTGCCTGGCTCAGAGTGGGGGCAGGAAACAGACGGCCCAGCCTCCTGCCAAGAAGATAAGTAGTAAGTCTGCAAGGCTGACTGATGCGGGGGATTGTGAGTCATTTAGGCTCAAGTGATCTTGGGGGCATCGCCCCAGAGCTCAAAGGAGGACGGAGTTCCCAGAGGAGGCTGTCCAGAAGAGAATTCTAGGCAGAGGGGACGGCATGGATAAAGGCGTGGAGGTGGGACTTTCCTGCATCATGGCGGGTATAGCCAAGCTGGTTGGCAAGAGAAGAAGCCAGAGAGGGTGCCAGAGAGAATGGCCTTGGGTGTCAGAGTGAGGGGTCCATTCTCTTTGAGGGCACTGAAGGGGTTAGAAGCAGCTGGGCTCAGGCCCTGACTGAGCCTGGCACTGCCTAGCTGCCATCTCTACCCCTTGCTTTGGAGAGGTGGCTGGACCCAGAGGTCTGCCTCCAGCTAAAGTTTGCATCCCAAGACTGAGCCCTGAACACCTACTACGCGTTGGTCCCTTGGCTGGACGTTGGGACCCAGGGTGCTGAGAGCACAGCAGCCATGGACTCAGGGTCCAGACCCACCTGGGCCCTCATTCTTGTTCTGCCCCCCATTAGCATGTGACCTTGGGCTGGTGACTGCACCCTGAGCCTCAGTGTCTGCTCTGGTAAAACGAGGCTGCCAGTGCTGGCTTAGCTGAGTACAGTGCCTCACACATGAGTAGGACACAGGTTATGGGCAGACAGTCCCCCAGGTGGAGGTGGCATGTGCTGTAACAGAGCACAGGCAGGGTGGGTGGTAGGAGGGGACAAGAGATGAAGGCAGACAGGGGAGCATGGGAGATTTCCTAGGGAAACCTCCAGAAAGAGTGGGTGTCCTAGTGTGATTAGAGAGATGGTGGAGGAGGGGGGAGGGAAGTTCTAAGTAGGAAACACCATGAGGGAGGCAGCAAGGGCCTTAAAAGATGATATCTCTGGGCATGTGGGAAGGAAGCTTTTCTGGAAGAGGTGGCCTGGGGCTGGGTCATCTGGGCCTGGCATCAACCCCTGCCTGGTGGTCAGCTGTGCCTGAACCAGTCCCACGATGGCTTTGCCTGCTGGCCATTGGCCATGGCTCAGGACTGGAGCTTGTCCCGGTTGGGGGAGGGGCCCAGCTATGTCCGTCCATGCTTCTGTGGCCTTCTGTCCAATGTGACTGCCTGGAGGGAATGGACTAGAAAGTGCTGACAGTGCCCCCAGCAGCCTGTTCTGCCTTCTGGAAAGCCTACTTTTTGTGTGACCACCCTTGCCATCTGTCCTGTTTTTGTGCATGTATCCCCACCTCGAAGTGTACCTGGGGTGGGTCTTGGGGTACATGCGTAGGTGTGTCTGCATGAACATGAACTTGTGCAGGTGTTTGCCTGGGCACGCCCCTCTCACTCTGCACCCCTGTGTTCACACATACCAAGGAAACCTTCATTCTGTCCTTTTCCTTCCTTGAGAGTCAACAGGTCTTTCCCAAGCACCCCCTTCCCCCACCCCCACCACGCATCAGGCACCATGCAGGGCGCTGGGGAGATGGAGATGCAGCTGGCTTAGGCGTGGGTGTTAGGACTTCTGCAGTCACACACACACACACACACACACACACACAGTGCAAATGAGAGTGTTGATAGTGAACTCAAGTCTAGCCGTTGCTATAGGAGCCAGAAGGGGGCTGAGATCTGGGACAGGGGTTCACCAAGAGTCTGTTCACCAAGGGTCTCTTCTCCACGGCCTGCAGGGTGGGCCAGGCTGGCAGAGGGGAGCAGGAAGGGGGTGCTCTGTGGGGTGCCACAGCTGGAGCAGAGGAAAAGAGGCAGCCTGTGCCAAGCATGGTGTGAGGACCAACGAGGAAAGTGACCAGGTTGGACTGATTTGGGAGGCTTTAAATACATGTGCTCAGGCCAGAGTGAGGGGTCCATTCTCTTTGAGGGCATTGAAGGGGTTAGAAGCAGTTGGGCTCAGGCCCTGACCGAGCCTGGCACTGCCTAGCTGCCATCTCTACCCCTTGCTCTGAAAAGGTGGCTGGACCCAGAGGTCTGCCTCCAGCTAAAGTTTGCATCCCAAGACTGAGCCCTGAGCACCTACTACATGTTGGTCCCTTGGCTGGATGTTGGGACCCAGCAGTTCTCGGTCAAAGTTTGTCCATCAATTCAACCAACAAACATGGGGTACCTCCTGCAGTCTTGGAACCTGGTTGGTAGAGTAAGGCCTGCCCCACAGGACTCTTGGGATCACCAGGACAACAGGAGCTGAAGATTCCAGGAACTACCCTCCCTCTCGTGAGATGCACATACATACATGCGCACACACACCCGGCCACCCCTTCCTGGGTAGGTGGGCCCTCACGACTCTAGGCAAGAGGCGCAAGAGGCACGTGGAGTCAACAGGTAGGACACAGGTACCCAGTGAGGATGTCTTTCCTCTGAGACCAAGAACTAAAAGTTCTCAATGAGCTGTCACCGTTTAAAAGTCAGAATATTTCACATTTTTAAAAACCCAGATTTCCAGCTTCTCTTGAACCGTGGAAGCTATGGCTGCCCTGGGCCCCCGTTGCAGCACCCCAGGAGAGATGGCTCAGTTAGTTATCTGTATGCTTGTATACCTCCAGTGACAGGGAACTCACTATATTACAAGAAGTGTGGGCCTGAAGTGTGGGCTTTGGGGAGCATTTCCCCCCCTTTTTTTTGGTAATTGTGGGAAAATGTGTATAATATAAAATTTGCCATTTTAACCATTTTTAAGTGTGCAATTCAGTGGCATTCAGTATATTTGCAGTTTTGTGCAACCATTACCACTATCCATTCCTACAACTTTTTCATCACCCTTTATAGAAATTCTGTACCATTGAGCAATAACTCCCCATTCACCTCTCTCACCAGCCCCTGGTAACCTCAAGTCTACTTTCTGGCTCTTTGAAATGGCCTGTTCTAGATATTTCATGTAAGTGGAATCATACAATGTCTGTGCTTTTGGGTTACTCAGCATAATGTTTTCAAGGCTCACCCAAATTGTAGCATGCATCAGAACTCCGTTCCTTTTTAGAGTGCAGTGTGGGTCCACTGCATGGATATAGCACATTGTGTTGGTGGACTCTTGGGTTTCTGCCATTTGGCTGTTGTGAACATTTGCATATAGGTGTTTGTCTGAGTCCTTGTTTTCAATTCCTCTGGGTACATACCTAGGAGTGGGATTGTTGGGTCATGTGGTATCTTTAAGTTTGGGGGAACTGCTAGCCGTTTCCATGGTGGCTGCACCAGTTTATGGAGACTGGTTTGCCTGTAATCCCAGCTAGGATGGGAGTGTCAGGAGGGTGTGACTACACGGCCTTGGCTGTTCTTGCTCAACCTCTCTCTCCTCCTTTGTTGGCAGAGTCGCCCCAAGAAAGGCCGGGCTCCCGGCGCAGCCTGCCCGGCAGCCTCTCAGAGAAGAGCCCTAGCATGGAGCCCTCGGCCGCTACGCCGTTCCGGGTTACGGTAACTATCTCTGCGTCACCACCACCGCCACTGCCACCATCATCACCACCTCGCCCGGGGTGCTGCTCTGTGACCCCGCGGCCCCCCTTCCTGGAGCCTCAAGGACCGGGAGAGCATCCAGCCTCCCTTGCTCTAGGTATCCGATCCCTTGGCTGCTCCCCTCTTGGTGGCTCAGCCCCGCCCCCTGGGGCCACATGGGAGTTCCAAACTGAGAGGGAGGGGGCAGGTGGTTGACAGACAGCCCTGGAGACCACAGGGCCCAGAGCTAAGCTGGCCCTGGAAGAGAAGAGGCTCGTGTTAGCTTAGATAAATGCACCCTGAGGCGTGCACGCACACCTTGCATCCTCGACTTTAAGATGCACAATTTCTGTTTCCATATATTTTCACATCTCTCAAGTTATAGTCCATGGCATGCCATAATTTAATGCTTTCCTGGTGGCACATAAAATAATGCTGTATCTTACAATTGATGATGCCTTAGAATCGACAAAACACAGTCTATATATCGCAGCCATTGAATTTAGTGGTCCCCACCAGCACACGTACTTGTTTTTACTACAAACCTAAACAACTTTACAGAAACAGAACCCAGTGACCCTTAACGCCTGACTCTCCATGCCCCTTTGCGTTGCCATAAACACATACACACACACACACACACACACACTGACACACACACACACAGATTTGGGGCCCTTCACTCCCTCATTCAGCAAGCATTACCGTGTGTCCCTTTATCCAGTGCTGTACCAGGCACCGGAGACACGGAGAATAGACACGTTCTCTTCCCGCAGGGAGCTTGGGTCTTTGGGGAGATGGATGTTTGATCGTTTGTTCATCCATTCATTCACTCAACATTTTTTATGGCATGCCTGCCGTATGCCAGGTACTGTTCTACAGACTTGGGCTGAATGGGAGGAACTGACCAAGAGAGCACAAGGTGGACAAAGCCCTGACCTTAAGAGCTCACATTCTCGTGTTGGCACTAAGGGCTGCAAAGGAGAAAACCAGGAGGGCTTCTTTGAGGTGGTGTGGTCAAAAGGTGATATTTGAGCTGAGGCCCAAAGGACCCCTGGGGCCACAGCAGGCAGGGTGAGCCTTCAGGGGGCCTTAGGGAATGATGACTAATAATAATATCACCACCTCCATTGATGGAGCACCTACTACGTGCCGGGCACTGTGCTTACTGTCCTACATACCTGATTTCTTTTAATCCTCAAGACAACCCTAAAGCTGATACATTAATTGCCCCATTTTACAGATGAGGAAACTGAAGTTCAGATCTCCAACTGCCAATAGGTGGTGGAGCTGAGATCTGGACCCAGGTCTGTCTGACCCCAGGTCAGAAGCGCACACTTCCTCAGGCTGTGAGGAGGAAGCTCCGTGGCTCCCATACCCTCCCAGAACCCCATCAGCATTTCTTCTGCTACTGTAATAGGTGTATCATCACACTTTGAAGTTTTTATAATTTGTAACTCTTTAATTGCCAGCAAGGCTTGGTGTTTTTCCTGTAGTGGTGTCTTTGCTCTGTTTCTTGTGGTGGAAACTGCCTGTGGATCAGAGTCAGAGCCAGGCTTGTGAACCTCGAGCCACCCAGGACTCACCTGCCAGTCCCACCTGCCTAGTTAGGGTCTGCAGAATGGAGAGCATGTTCACGGTGGTCTTTTTTTTTTTTTTTTTGAGATAGAGTCTTGCTCTGTCGCTCCAGGTGGAGTGCAGTGGCGTCATCATAGCTCACTGCAACCTCTAACTCCTGGGCTCAAGGGATCCTCCTGCCTCAGCCTCCTGAGTAGCTGGAACTACAGGTGTGTGCCACTGGGCCTGGCTAATTTTTCTATTTTTAGTAGAGATGGGGTCTTGCTCTTGCTCAGGCTGGTCTCAAACTCCTGACCTCAATCGATCCTCCTGCCTTGGCCCCCCAGAGGGCTAGGATTACGGACGTGAACCACTGTACCTGGCCCAAGGTGGTCATTTTACCCATTCCTCATGGCAGCCCTGGGGGGAAGTACTGTTAGTGTTCCCATTTCACAGATGAGGAAACTGAGGTTCAGAGAGGTGAAGTTGTTCACCTGGTGTCACCCAGCTCTTGAGTGACAGAGGCAGACATGGATGCCAGGACTGTTGAACATTTAAATTTTGTGTCCTTCTCTGGGCCCCTTGGCCCTTTTTCTGTGTGCAGCAGTTTAGGAAAGGGGTGTGGGTCGAGATTCTATCCTGGGCTGGGTGCCCAGAGCCAGGGCGACTGGAGAGCTCAGAGGTGGGGTTGGGGTTCAAACTGGGCTCATCCATGACCCGTGTGACCTCGTTAGTCCTCAGCCTCTCTGAGCCTCGTGTCCTCACCAGTCAGACATGGGATGATAGCCCCTCCTTGAAGGACTCCGGTGGAGGCTCATTGTGAACATGCCCACCCAGGTCTGTCCCATGGAAGGTGCTTAACAGATGAACTCCATCATTACAATCTGAGTCATGCTTCTGTTTTTGGCTCCAGAGCACTAAAGATCTGGGAGGGTTGGGGTAGAGGGCAGAGGATAGGGTGTTTGGGGGGAAGGTCAGAGGTGAGCCTGGCCTGGGCCTTGCGGACAGACTGTGTCGGGGGCCAGAAGCACACCCTTCCCACCCCCAGCCCAAGCACACACTTGCTCACTCAGGTGCTCCCATGAGCTACATCCTCAGACGCTTAGCTGACTACAGCTCTGTGTAGACCCCTGAGGGAGCCCAGGGAACATGTCTTTGCCTGGGGGAGGCAGGGAGACACCACAGGATGTACTGCAATAACTGCCACCTTCGCTGCCATTTCAAACCCAGATGCTGGGATGTCATCACCTCTCACAGGTGTGCCCCTCTGGGAGAATCACTGAGTCAGGGTCTAAGGTCTCTAAGGCTCATTCTATCTACCTCCTCCATGAAAACTGAGACCTGGATAGGGCTGGACTTGCCGGAGGTCACCACCCAGCTGGGAGCATTTCCAGAGCTTGGGTTGTCTGCAGCCCCATGTTGGCCCCTACTCCTTTTCTGAGTCAGCTGAGGACCTGTGGCAGCTCCACAGGGCATTGGGGGCTCAGTGCTAGTCCCGCCTCAGCCTCTTGGAGACCATGTGACCCTGGGAGAGCCTCAGTTTCCCCTTCTGTGAAATGTGGTGGGGGATGGTCTTTGAATGTCAGCATACAGTAGGTGCTTAAGTCTTCTGGTGTAGTAGCTAAGAGGATGGGCTTTAGAGTCAGCCCATGTGGGTTTGAGGCCCTGCACAGCCTCACACCAGCATCGTGACTTGGCAAGATATGGAACCTTTCTGTCCATGGTGCAACTTCCTCTCTCTAAAAGTAGAGTTGGGGTGGGGGAGTGACTTCCCAGGACCACACAGTGCTAGGAGGCTGGTGTGTGCCCTGAGAGCTGTGGGGGGCCCAGGGATGAGGGTGCTGTGGGGGAAGGGGACTAGGAGTAGGTGACCAAAGAGGCCTCCTGCTCATCTCTGGCCATCGGCTCGCAGGCTGCTGTGATTCAAACCTAGGTGTGCCTTCTCGGTGCCAGTGGCATCTCCTGGAAGGCAGGGAGGGAAGGAAGGAAGGCAGGCAGCAAGCTGGAGCCCTGGATCTGCACGTCCTGTCGGTCAGGCCGGGTCTAGGGCCTTTGTGTGAGCCGACCCCACTTGCCGAGGCCCAGGACGCTCAGCAGCACCCCCCTCACCTTCCACCCTGTGACAGAGAAACCATGGTTTGATTTGGGGGGCAAGGAGGTGGTGACTGTTACATCTCCCTACAAGTTCCTCAGCCTGCCACCTTCCCCAGACCCAACCTTCCTGTTGTGGGCCGGGTCCTTCCTCCTTCCTCTGCCCCCAGCACCCCATCAACCCTGAGGATAGCTGGCAGGGCCGGGCACAGGAGGTGGCAGAGGCTCTGGGACACTTAGCAGCCAATCGATTCCTCCTCAGGAAGTTGAAAGTGGAGAGTCGTGTTGAAGGTTTAGCTGAAATTAGGTCTCAGAGCTATTTTCTTCAAGATGGAGAATGAGAAGTGTCAGGCAGGGGAAGGCCCAGGGGGCTGGCAGAAGCTGTAGATAAACTCAGCACTGGCTTGATTGCAGATACTTCTAGAAGTGGGTCTTTGGTTTCTTTCAACAACTCACTTTTATTGGGTGCTTGGTTGTACAAATCCTACGTGGTCCTGACGCTATGACAAAGGTGTGCCTGAGGTGCAGTGGGAACCCAGAACAAAGGGCAGTTATCTCTGGCTGGGAAGGACAGGGGGGAATTCCTAGAGGAGGTTCCTTTGGGGCTGCGCTTTGAGGGATGTGTAGGAGTTTGTCAGGAACCAAGGGAGAAGAGTATTTCCATTAGAGGGGGGTCTAACTAAACTGGAACAAGCCAATGGCCCTGTGTGACTGGAGTGTTGGATGGGTTGGGGGCATAAAGGAGAACACCTAGAGAGAAAAGTGAGGGGCCTTGGTGGGTGAGCGAAAGCCTGTGGACTTTGTCCTGCAGGACAAAAGGGGCCACAGGGGATGATGGCTAGGAGTGGAGCCAGCAGGCGGTGTCTGGGGGTAGACTTCAGGTTTCTCTGGTGCTCACCCATCTTCTTACTCCTATAGCTTCTTCCCTGCACCCTCCCCGTGTTTAAGTGTCTTTGTCTCACACAAACACAGAAACAGGCACATGGACACAAACATGCACGCCAGTGGGTGAGCCCCCACCAATGTCACCATGGAAAGGCTGTTGGAGATGATCTGGACAGATCTTTCTTTCTGAACAGAGGAGGGACCGACGCTCAGACAGGGGAGGGTCCTTTCCCAAGGTCACACAGCATGTCTGGGGCAGGGCCCAGGTCTCTCCATCCCCCTATGCCCATCCAGTGTTCCTCACACCTTGTTCCCTCCTCGCCCTCCCAGCACCTGGGTGTCACCCACCCCATCAGAGCTGAGCCCTTCTCCTAGCCCCCATCACATTTCCTGGGAGGAGGGGGCTTAAGGGAGAGGCCATTCACTGGTCTGACTGCCCTTGGAGGCCCCTGATGGGTCCCTCTTGCTCATGTATCTGCACACTGCCCCTCCTGGCCACTGGGCCCCAGCCCCAGCTGCAGCCTGACCTGCAGTTTGGCTGGGAGCTGCCTGTAGGAGGCAGGGCTGACTCAAGGGCCAGGAAGGTGGCACTCTCTGCTCCCTGTACAGTATGCCTCACTGTCCCCCATAAGTGCCCCTGCCCAGCTAAGGAAGGTGGCTGTGGGGTAGTGAACAGAAAAGCTGGTCAGGCTCATACATCAGGTGAGACAGCTCTATCACAGCACATATGGGGAAACTGAGGCCCAGAGAGGGGCAGCTTGCCCAGCATACTTGCTGGGGCTCCCTCCAGCCATCCAGGCTGCTTATGGCCCATCCCAAATGCACATTCACTGGGACATGTCTATGTCTGTGGCCCGTAGACTAGTGGAGGGATGTCAGCCATGCAGCCTTGGCTGACTGTGGCAGGGTGGTAGTGCTGGACCCTGGGTTTGGGGTCCCATGATGGGTGCCCCAGTTTCTTCCTCACAGTATGAGGAATTTGCCTGTGAGGCTGATGTCCCTTGCTCAGTTCAGCCATGTGGGCTGGAGTGTCCTGACCCAGTGTCTGGTAAGTATTTGATTGATGAGAGGGCTGGGGGAGAGAGCAGGTCTTGCCCCCTCAGACTCTGCCCCTCACCCCCCTACTCCTGCCTTTCATGGAGCCTAATTGTTGTTAAACTGTTCAAACCCTAAAGGAAAATTACTATCATTGTGGTCTGTGTTTGCCTTCCTTGGGGAGAGTCCCCCATTTCTGCAGAAGGAATATAGGGAGGTGGAAATATTGTCATAGACAACCCAGATGCAGGAGCTGTCCAGGGTGCCCAGGGCGGGGCAAGGGTGGTCTTCAGGGCAGGAGTGTGGGACCAGGGGGTCTCGGAGTCTTCTGAATCTGAGGCCAGGCCAGCGTCCAAGGCCTGGGGCAGTGGTGGGACTGCAGTATTTGGTAGGGTTGGGAGTCCTCCCCGCCCAATTAACAAACAGGAAGGCAGTTTCATTAGCTCCATTTTACAGATTAGGAAACCCAGGCTCAGGGCAGACAGGCCTGGCCCCAGATCTACAGCCGGTGAGTGGCGGAGGTGGGAGCCCAGCTCTGGCCTGCAGGTCCTGCCGCAGGGTGAACCAACTCGCTGTCCTCCCTGCCTTTGCCTTTCTTCTTTCTGTCTTTCAGTCAAGTTTTCATCAGCACCAGCTACGTGTCCGGGCTTGTGCTGGGCACTAGGGATACAAATAGGATGAAAATGTAGTTGCCACCTGCAAAAATACAGAGGGGTCTGCTGGACCCTGGGTAATTTCCAGGCAGGTGAGAGGGAAGGGACAGCCCCTGTCAAGGCCAGGAGATGGAAACAGCACCAGCAAATGATGGCAGGAACTGAGAGCACTTGGGGGCTGAAATGTGAGGAAGTGGCTGGAATGCGAGGGACAGGAGACCCATGGGAGTGAACAGAGCAGACAGGATCTGAGGCTGTATTAACAGGAGTATGGGGTCTTCAGAGAGGCAGGTGGGGCAGGCCAAAGTGGTCCAGAGCAGACCTGGGGTGCAGTATGTCTTTCCAAGCAGTGTGCTTGACCAGGCTGGTAGAGTCCAGAGCTCCTCAGTAGACAAAAGACCAGGACTAGGGTGCAGATGCAGGCTGGGGAAGGGGGAGTCTGTTCCTGCCCCCCAACATCTGTACTTAGAGTGCCCTTGTGGGGGTCTTTGAGGGCAGAGGTGGAGGGAAGAACCCACTTCAAGGAACCCTGGAACCTCCTGCCTAGTCCTGGGAAGTGGCAGCTTGGCTTGGGCGGCATGTGGGGGGAGGATGGCTTCTGTACTTCCCTCCTCTTTCTGCCCTGGGTTTTCCAGAAGCTCCCCCAGGCCATTCCTGCAAACTCCATTTCCCCAGCCCTGCACTGATTGAGCCTGTGGGGCAGCAGGAAGTCAGATAAACTGGTTCTCACTAAGGTGTAAGTGGTTGACTCCAAGTTTGAGCCACTCATGTGGAGCGTCAGGTTCAGTGACTGGCAGGTGGGATGGTATTTGGGTGCCTTTCTTCCTCTCTTCAGGCCCCCTCAGGGTTTTGGGGATACCGGGCTGGCTCCTCCCAGCAGTCCACTTGGGGTGGAGCAGGATTTGAATCTTGGCCACTGCTCCCTCTGTGGGATCTCTCAGGCCAGTTGCCCAACTCTTTCCCCATCTGTAAGTGGGCACAGGAACCCCTCCACGATGGGGTGGCTGTGAGGGCTCAGTGCCTGGCACAAGGGAGCATCCAACCAGTCAGTGTTCACACCCTGTTCCCTTCCTTGTGTGGGGGGCTCACCTCTGCCCCACACTTTCCCCAGAGCCCCAGGTAATGGACAGACCCCTCCCTCTTCTGCACCCCTCAATTTCGGCCCCAAAGCAACATAACCCCTAGATGTCTAGGGCTCATCCCTGGGACCAGGCGGTGGAGAGGGGTTGTTGAGGTGAGCGGGGGTGCGGGGGTGGGGACCAGAAACCAAGTTCCCTGGTGGCTAGTTCAGATGGAGGGAGATGGAGGTGTCCATGCAGGGCGGTTTCCCGCCAGTTGGGGGCAGCAGAGGGCAGCGAGTGGACGGCTGGGTGGCTCCTCCCAGTGAATTAAAGTCCCAGGGGTTTGTGTGCCCAGGGCCACAGGGAGCCCACTGGGTGGTGGGAGCGCTCAGATTAGGAAGTACCTGTGGACAGCTGAGTGTGGCATGGGGGGCTGAGCTGGCTGGGCCTGGGTTGACCAGAAAGTCAGGGACCTCTGAAAGGGGACCCTTGTCAGGGACACTGGATGAAGCAAGGTCTGGGGCCAAGACAGCCTTCCCTCAAGAGGAGGGCACAGGGTGAGGTGGACAGCGTGTGGTCAGCCAGGCAGTGTTGCTGCCCTGAGGTCACCAGCCTGGGGCCAGTAGACACTCGGTCATTGTCTTGTCACCCTTTGACGGTTTACAGGTGCCTTGTTCTGTCCTCACCACTGCTTTGGGAGGGAGCCAGATGGGCGTCCTGGGAGCGATGGGGTGGTGGTCAGAGCTTGGGCTCCAAGTCCTGCTGACTTGGGTTCAAGACCCAGCCCTACCACCTCTGCTGTCTGTACTATGGGGGGTCATGAAGCCTGTTTTGCACAGTCCCCTGGGTCAGGCCCTGTGCTGAGCACTCTCCAGGTATTGTCTCGTTTAGCCCTTACAACCCAAGAGTCAGATAACACAAATCTCACTCTTCGAAGGTGACAAAATAGAGGCAGATGGAGAGCGAAGAACTCACTGAGGATGGCTCAGCTCTTGTGCCTGGACGGGAAGTTCTCACAGAGCCTGGCCCGCAGCACTCAGCCCGGTCTCTGCTAGCCAGCGTTATTCTCTCCAGCTTACAGATGAGAACGCTGATGCCCAGAGAGGGGAGGTGCGTTGTCCTGGGTCACACAGCCTACAGGGGACAGAGCTGGCATTTGAATCCGGGCCTCCCCATCTCCCTGCTTTATCTAGTCTTGCCCCTGCTTCCAGCAGGCCTGGCCCCGGGGGTCAGAAGGTGTCTGTGCAGGGCAGACACTCCTGTGGTGGGAGAGAACTGTTGCCCTCTTTCCACCCTGCCCTGTGGCCCTGCAGGTCCTCCCCTCTCCCGGGGGCCCAGGAGACTGTGTGTGGGGCGCAAGACTCAGATGCCTTCATTTCCCCACCTCCTCATGCTACGAAAATGAAACGATCAAGTGCCATTTGGGTTGGATTGCAGACATAATTATATCTGCGTTCTGGGGTGGGAATTGTTGTTTCCAAAGCCAGGAGGCCCTCTGTGGAGGTGGCAGCAATGACATCTGTTTTCAACACAAGGCTCTGCATTGGGATGAGTAACTTTTCCTGTGGAATTGCTTAAAGAATGTCTAAAACGAGCTATGCTTTTTACTCCCCTGCTCCAGTGCCTTAGATGGCTCCCAGCGGGGTGAGGGGACCCAGTTCCCTAGCCTGGCATTCAAGACCCCCAGTCCTGTCCCAGCCCCCAGGCCTTTGTATAGGCTGGTCCTTCTGCACATAATTTCTCCCCACTTCTCTGCCTCGAGAGCTCCTTGTTGCCACCGGGGTCTGTCCCTCCTCTGTGAGCCCTCGCCTCTGGCAGGCATCCCCCGCCTGGGCTCCAGAACACCCTACCTACACACGCAGTCTCACAGACTCTGTGACTTAACGACCCACCACATGTCTGTCTCTCCCACTTGGTGGCCTTCTTAAAGACAGGGACTGTTTCTGATTTGTCTGAACCCTCGGCACTGGGACGAGGCCTTACCTATGGCAGGCACCTGGAGGGCTTGTGGAATGAAGGTGTGAGAGAGAGGGAGGGAGTCGGGGAATTAAATGGAGTGAGTGTAGGGTGAGCAGGGAAGAGAGTGAGCAGTGATCTCCCCTCTTCTGAGAACCCTTTGGGGGAGAGGCCAGGACGAGTCACTCAGCCCACCAGAGCCCCAGCAAAGACACCAGCCCTTGCCTTGAAATTGACCTTGACTCCACCCATGGGCTCCCACAGGCCTTCAGAGGCCAAGACTCCCAGATGAACCTGGCTTGCAGATGGTAAATCACCCAGGAGGAGAAATAGCCTATAAAATCCTCTCCCAAAACAGCGCATTTTGTATTCTACAGTGAAAAGGGCTTTTAAAAGCTCTGCTTACTCAGGTGGATTTATGGGGCTTCCACCCAGCCCTCCCTCCCATTAGTGTTTACCGGTCCTCAGGCCTGGAGCTCCCAGGGGACCAGTTGTTCCCTGGTGGCTCTTGGTCCAGGGAGAAACAGGATAGCCCCTCTTCCCTGCCTTGCTGTCCTGGGGCTACCCTGGCCAGCTGGGTGCCTGGGAGGCCAGGGCAGGGCAGCTGACCCAATAGAAGCTCCCTATGGCCCAGCATAAGGCTGAAGTTCCCCCATTAGTACCCTCCTTCAGGCAAGCTGTTGTCCCCAGAGGGTCCCTCCCATTTGTTGCTGCCTTCAACGGGCCACCAGGGAGGAACGCCCAAGCTGGAAAGGACTTAGAGATCAGCTAGACCAATCTCCTCATTATATGGATGGGGAAACTGAGTCACAGAGAGGCTTAGGTGCTGGCTCAGTGCCTCATAGTCCGGTAATGGAATTATGTAAGAGCTGCGGCTCTGGAGCAACCTACCTGTGTTGAACCCAGCCCTGCTGCTTCCTGGCTGTGTGGTCCTGTGCAAGTTGCTTGCCCTTTCTGAGCCTCTGTTCTCCTATCTGCACATTGGATTATGAGAGTTAGACAAGAAAAATCACATAAAGCTCTAATACCGAACCTTAACAGGGTTCACTAAATACATGTGACTCATTCTCATTAGCATGTTGGAGTAGCCCTCATTGGTATTAATAGCAGAGATAGGTTTCGACCTCAGAGTTCTTGACTCTGAGCGTGGTTTTCTTGCCGCTCTGCCGGGTGGCCTCTACTGAGGATGTTCACTCACATGGTGCACAGAGCACAGGGCAGGGAAGTTTCACTGGGGAATAAGCACTGAAGTCAGTGAGTCGCCTGGGAAGACTGGCCTGGTGCTGGAACCTCAGTGATAAGGCCTAGAGGGAGGCAGAGGGAGAAGGAGAAAGTAGAGACCCTGCTGCAGGGGTGAGGTCCCTGGTGGAGTGGGCTTCCCTGCAGCAATGTGGCCCTGGGTGTCCAACTTCCTGCCCCAAGGCCAAGGCTGGCTGAGAGCTGAAAGAGCTGATGAGGTGTTTGTGGCTGTCCAGACCTCTGGGACAGGCTTATTATGCTAAGGCAAGTGTCAGCTGGAGGATTTATGGGACAGCGAGTCACTCCCTGGCTGCTCGGGGTTGTCACATCCCCTGCTGAGACTTCAGGAATTTGTGTCTGATTTTTGTTCACTGAGGCCTGCTCGACCCTGGGCACTAGCATATACCAGGAGGCCTTGCCTGATCTCCCCTCTCTTCAATACTGGGCTCCCCCCCTCCTTCTTGCTCTAGACTGTCAGAGCTCCTTAGGGGTCCCCTTTACCTGGGTGTCTTCTGCATTGGGGAGGGGGTTATAAGCCCAGGCTTAGGTGGTAGTATGTAACTTGGAAGCCAGAGGGAACTGTGATAACTCCAGGGGCCACCCAGGGCAGCCAGACACTGTCCCACCTCTGCCCTTTGCTTGTGCTGTGAGTCTGCCTGGAATGCCCATGCGTGGTTGCCCTGCCCCAGCTAATCTCAGCGAGCCCACCTGCTATCTCACCTTCAATGTTTCTAAAATGCCCTCAAAGGCTACGTCCTCCAGCAAGCCCACCCAGATTGCTCCCAAGGTGGAATCTTTTAAAAATCCTCCCAAAGCACTTTCTCTGCCTTTCTCTTTTTTCTTTTGTATCATTAAATATTTGTTAATTCATTCAGGAAAAATTTATGGAATTCCTGCCAGATGTCCAGCACTGGGGACCTAGGCTGCTATGGCCCTTGCCGTGGGGACTTTACAGTTCCGTGTGGGCAGGAGGCATGAAACAAATACATGTATAATTACAACTGTGGTAAGTCGGCAAGGAGACCTGGTCTAGTCTGGGACATCGGGGAGGCCCCCGAGGAGAAGACTGAGGACCTGAAGAGTGTACAGGGTCCACTGTGCAAAGGGGACTTCCAGGCAGTGGGAACAGCCATGCCCTTCTGGATAATGACTGGATTGGTGGTGTCTGGTGGTCAAAAGATACAATAAAAACTATAGCAATGAAGTGATAATGATAGTAATGATAGTAGTTAATATTTATTGTGTGCTGAGAAATGGGCTAAGTGCTTTACATGCACGATCTCATTGAATCATCACAACAACCTGTGAGGTGGTTACTGTTGTCCCCATTTTACCGAAAGGGAAATAGGCATGAGTGGTTAAGTCACTGGACTAAGGCCCCATGGCCATTAAGTGGTGGAACCTTCTGCTCTTATGCCTCTTCTGCAGGAAGGATGAAAGATATTTGCATTTACCTGGGAATTCTTAAACTACCCTTAGGACTTAAAGAGGTGTGTGAAGTGGTGGAGTGTCAGACGTGAAGATGGGCAGAAGGAGGAATGTTTGGGGCAGGGGTCTCCAGCTCTTGCCAGACCAAAAGACTCCGAAAGCCACGCGTGCAGGGCGCTGTAAAGCCGAGCTTTCAGGCTATGGGAGGAGCAAACAGGTTGTCCTCAGAGACCGCCACAAAGTGAGGCCCTGCACAAGAGCAGGGGGATTATTTCGGCAGCAGCATAGAGCTGTTTTCTCACCTTGGACCTGAGGTCTGGGCTTTCTGCTCTCTGAGCTGACTAGGCCACTTGCCCTTCCTGTTCTGTTGTGAATGTGAGCACACGTGGGCCAGTGTGTTTGGTCTGTGTGTCTGCATAATTCTGTGTGTGCCTGAGGACAGCTGAGTATGTATGTATATTTCTTGGCTTGGTTCGGTATATTTGTATGTTAATTTGTGTAGTTTCATGATTGTGTGTGTGTGTATTTGTGAGTGTACTGCCGATCATTGTGCACATGTGTTTGTGTGTCTGTGTATGTGATGGTGCTGAGGAGACGTGTATGCTTACACATGCATTTCTTTGTGGGTGTGCCCTTCCTGCGTGCATTTGTACGCATGCCTGTCCTTGAACTTGTGTATGTTTCTGGCCCTGTGTGTTTCTCCATGTGAATGTGTTTAGGTGTGGTTTTCTGGGCAGTACTTTGAGTGTCAGTGTCCAGCCCCTTCCTGGGGCTTCTCCAGGCGTTCTCACAGCCTGTGGATTGGTTCTCTTTGTGTGACCCAAGCAGTCTGGCTGCCTTCTCCAGGCAAGGTGGGATGTGGATTGGGAGGGTTCTTGGGGCACAGGGTGGCTTGTGAGTGGGTGGCCACCAGGAAGACACCAATTTAATCCTGGCTTAAAATGCCCGCCCTCTTTCACCTGTCACAGTATCTGCCATCCCACCATTAGTGAGTCATTCCCCAGTGCGGACCCCCTTTGATGGTGCATACCTCCCAGGGGAGGAGGCCAGGGAAGGCTGCAGCCTGCTGAGGGCAGAGGCCCAGGAACAGGAAGGGAGTCAGGAGGAACAGCATATCTGAAGGACTCAGGCAAAGCCAGAGAATTCCCTGGTACTGTTAGTGCCAGGTCTGGGACAGCCCAGGCAGCCTGGCTGCTGCTCAAATTTCATAGAATCATCAAATATCCGTTCTGGAAAGGAGCTTGGTGATCCCCCAACCCAGCCCCCCATGTTACAGATGGGAAGACTGAGGCCTGGAAAGAGGAAATACGGGGTGGGGAGCCAGGGAGGTTCTTGAAGTACACAGGGCAAGGAGCAAGAGGACCGAGGTGCTGACCAGTCATGCCCCTGCCCTGCTTGGTGATCGTGGACAAGTCCTGCTGCTCTCTGGGCCTCAGGTGCCTCGTCTGTGCTGTGTGGCCCAGCTGCCCTCTGGGGGCCCTCTCGGCTCTCATCTTGTAACCCTGGAAGCAGGACCCTCCATTGCCCCCAGCACCTTTCTGGTGCCCTGACCAGGCTGCAGAGGCATCGGGTCTCCCTGGCGGCCTGTGCACCCAGCATTTCTCATCTCCTGAGGTTCAGAGAGGTGGCAATATAGGGAAGGGATTTTATCCTCCCTTTCCTGTTTATTAAGATGTGCTTTTGGCATTTGGGCAAAGCCCCAAAAAGATATTGAGAGGCATGCCTGTAAAAACAGCCTCCCTCCTTGAAGGCTGTCTGGGTATGGGCCTTAGAAACTGCCGCAGGAGGAGCTGAGCCTGTGCTGAAGGAGGGCCTGGAGGGGTCTGCCTCTATCCTGAGCACTGTCTTGGGGTCCCAGCGTGGGCATCTGAGGGTTCAATGGGAGACGGAGGTCCATCAGGCCCTCCCACCCATCTGCAGTGACCCAGAGGGAGGAGAGGGTGATCAGGCAGGACTGGAGGGAGGATGCAGGACCAAGAGATGCTGGGGTTAGGGGAAGGACCTCACCCTTGATGGAGCACCTACTGTGTGCTCAGTACTTCACATTCAGGTTGGGAACAGTAGATCAGAGATCACTGGTGACATGGGGCTCCTGGGTGTAATGCAAACCCCTGGCTCCCTAGGTGCTGCCTCCTGGGCTGGGAGTGAAGCACACGTGAGGACGGCACCAGGCAAGGCTTCCCTTCCCTGGAGGTGATCAGCCTCCCTGTCCTCCCTGTGAGCCCCCGCGTGACAGCCCTGAACTCAGGGAGGGAGTATGCCTTGGCTGGCCTTTGGTCCCTGAGGCCCAGTACAGTGCCTGGGGCTTAGTGTGGGGAGGACAATCTGAGCTATCAGTTCCATACATGAGGAGGGTCTCTACACTGCCCACCCCAGGGGCCAGAACTTTCCTGGTTGCAGTTTCAGCTCTACCCTGTAACAGCTCTGCCACTTTCAGCAAGTGTCTTAACTTCTCTGAGCCTCTATTTCCCCACCTGAAAACCCAAAACATTCTGAATTCTGAAGCTCGGGTCCTCCCAAGGATTCCCAAGAAGAGGCATTGGGCCCCCCCTCGGCATCCCCTCCCAGGTGGGAGGTATTCAGTGAGTCACCACAAACTCGGCAGCTTGGCAGAACTTGGTACCTGGTAATTTATCATCATCATCACTTGGAATTGATTGAAATGGGTGAATGAAGAAATCATGTGTCTGGAATTCTGAAAGGCCTTTGAGAAAGTCTCTGAGAACCTCCTGGAGAAGGAGCAGGGGTGTGGGCCCCATGTCAGGATGGTGGTGTCATGGCTGGAACTGGGGTGGGGGAGCTGCTGGAGGATGGCACAGACCTCTGTCCTCCACTTGGGATGGCCAGTGATAGGGATGGAAGCCCAGGAGCCTGCGGATCAGCTGGGAGGGAGGGGGTGTGGACACAGAGGGCCACAGGCTACACAGCTGTCCATACCCAGCCATCAGGGAACAGGCTGGGGGTGGTGGCACTGGGCAGCAGCCTTGTGCAGAAGCCCTAGGGCCTTAGCTGACCTTGGTGCAGTGGCACAGCTGCCTAACAAGTACAGGGAACATAGGCTGTGTCCACAGAGGCAGAGTGCCCCATCTGGGGAGGGAGCAGGCTCCGTCCCCGTGGACTGCTTAGGCTGCTCGCTGAGCTTCAGACATCAGTCCCTGCTCCAGTGAATGAAAGCCGAGGCCTCCGCCTGAGCAGCTCTGCCCGCCCCGTGCACTTTGTACATCAGGAGTCTCTGTGAGGTTGTTTTAGAAAAAAGTGTCTGTTGAAAACAGTTCAAAACTACCAAACTGGATGACTTTTTGTGGCTCCAGAATCATTTTGCAAGCATCTTCATTCATGTCCCTGTCCCTGCTGCCTGGCAGACTCCCACCCTTGTCTGTCACATACCTCTTGGGGAAAAAGAGCCCACATCAGTAATGGTAACAATAAAGCTAGCAACTACTGTATGTGCTGGCTTAATATTTACTGTTTTACTCATTGCATCCTTCCCACAATTGCATAAAGCGGGTGTCATCATTAGCCCGTTCTGCAGATAGGGAACCGAGAGGTCCAGTAATTTGCCCACAGCTTGTCTGAATTAAGATTTGAGCCCAAGTGATGTGAGGGAGCATGAGCTGCCCAAAGGGTTCATGTGGTCTGGGTAGGCTGCTACAGAAGGTCCGCTAAAGCCAGGCCCTGGGGGCTGTGGCTAAGGACGCCAGAGTCTGTCACGGGGAGGGGCATAACAGGGGCTTACACCATGTCCAACCCTCTCAGATGAGCTGGGCCCAACATGCATTACTACAAATGACATTTTTAACAATCCTGTACATTTATGTGGGAACTGGATGTGAGAATATTTGGCTTTCATTGAGCACTTATTTTGTGCTACGCTGTGATCCTAGAGCTTTCTCCAATTTGATCCTCACTGCAGCCGCCCAGCCATTTCTTAGAGGTGAGGGGCCTTGCCTGTCATCTCTCGTTGGCGAGGGGTCTGTGGAGCCGGGTTTGAGCCTCCAGTGCCTGCCTTCAGTTCTTGGTTCTCAGCCACAGGGCTGTCAGCAAGCTCCGCCCCAGTCCCAGAAAGTGGACATCAAGAATGCTGTTTTACCAATACAAGGGACAAAGGGAAATGATTTACCCACTGCTGCTCAGTTAAAAGTTGACTTGGGTCTAGAATAAAACTTTCCAACTTTAAGACCAGTCAGTTCCTCTTCCTGATTTGGGGGCTGCAGCTGCCTCCAGTAATCGAGTCCCAGGAGCAGCCCATGGTGGGACAGGAGAAAAGGTCTGTCTCCCTTCAGCCGGGCTGGGAGAGGAGCCACCCTTGCCCCTCCACCCCCATGAAGAAGAGTAAGCAAGTTGTGAGGCTGGCAGAGCAGGACACTGTGGAGTCTGGGGTCCTTGATTATCCTTGCTCTGTGACCTTGGGGAAGTCCCTTCCCCTCTCTGGGCCACAGTGCAGCCTTTGGATCTGAGTCCCTTTCCAGCTGTTGCTTTCCAAATGAGTATTTGTTAAGCTTGTCATATGCAGGGCCATGAGCTGGTTCCCCGGAAGAATTGCTCTCCCTGTGATCTGAGCTCCCTGACCTCTTGAAAATCTATACACTGCTCACCCCATAGTGTTCATGGCTGTCATGTGTATCTAGCACATAATGGCTCTCAATAAGGTGAAAGAGTGAATATTACAGAGAGTATTAGGAGTCCCCAAGGTCATTGTCAGTTTGGGTGGGGGGAGGTGCCCTTCAGCATAGGCTTCAAGGAGGAGGCTGCCTGTCAGAGGAGCATGTAAGTGGAGCCGTAGGGGGAGGAGTGGGGAAGAGGAAGTGGCACATGTGCCACCAAACGCCTAGAAGGCAGAGAACTTTTTTTTTAATCCAGAAATAGGATAAAGCCATCAATATTGCTATGGAATGAGCTACATAAAATGTGAAACATGCTTCATCGTTCTTTGTGCCACAAGAGTGTAAAAATTGTGAAATTTTCATCAGTGTAGAAAATAAAAACCAAGAAAAAGAATGAGCCCACCGGGGGAACTTGCTTGACAACAACCCCGGTGAGAGGAGAACCCACCCACGCAAGTTCGCCAGGTACATCCTCCTCCCCCATACCTGGTGAGAGGGTGAGGTTGGGAGAGCCAGAGGTTGCACAGAGGTGCAGGTCTCTGCCTACATGCTGTGTCTCCCAGAGAGCCTAGCACTCCCCTGGTCTGACACCACTTGTGGAACCTCTGCATTAGACATTGCCTTGTCTGTGGGTCACCCTTCTGGAGAAGGGTCCCTCCTGTGGCCCCTAACACCTAAGAGATACTTGCTGAGCGGCCCTGATTAGAATACCTTGATGGATAATTCCAGGCTGCAGAGGTGAGAGGCATGTGGATTCCACTTCCTGGGAAGGCCTTCTGGATGGGGTGGCATTTCAGCTGGGCCTTGGAGGGCGCTTAGAATCCTGACACGTGGCCCACAGGGACAGGTCTCCTATGAATGTGAGACTGAGGGGAGGAACAAGTAGAGGGAGAAAGATAGGAAAAGGGAAAGCTTGAAAACTCCAGCATTAGGCAGGCCGGAAGCTGGGTGTCCCTGGGTGAGTCACTTTACCTGTCTGAGCAAGGCTTCTTTCATTTGCAGATAATGTTTCTCTGTCATTTTCTGCTGTGCGGGTGACATGAGATGACTTGTATAGCCAACATTTGACCTCATCTGTCAAAGATGGACAGATCCAGCACCGGGCCTATGGCAACCGCCCACCCCTCCCCCTGGACACAGAGAGGGCTGCCAAGCTGACCCTGTAGTGGGTGATGGATGAAATGTGGTTATTCAGATTATGTACATTAACCTCAAAATAAGTTAATATCCCATTTGCTTATGTTGTTGTATAACCTGGAATTGAGGCTAGGGTGGGTGAGTCCCCAGAGCCTCTCAGAGGACTCCTTCCTCAGGGAGTCCCCTCCCCCGTTTTCCTGTCCCTCAAGCTGCCTGTAGTATGCAAGCCCAGCAGGACCCAGGCAGTGGCACCTTGAGCCCCCACATCTATCACATCACCTGTAAAGCTCCGTGTATTGAACGGGTATTGAACGCCTGTCTCCTGTCTCTTGCATTAGACCCAGAGCTCTTGGGATGGGGTGGTGGGGGATGAAGTTGTGTTCTCAGTCCCGTGCAGCCTGGTAGGTGGATGAACGGCATTGGGTGCCCCAAATCTTGAAGCTTTCATTGAGGATACTCAGCAAACCCTTCAGCCCCTCGGCCCCCCCCCTCCCAGCTGGGCGCTAGGGATTCTGTCTCCAAGGTGGTTGTTCCTGCTGGGGTACAACGGTTCCGGGCATGGAGCTCCATCCTGACAGCAAGCGACTGCTGCTGGCGGGAGGAAAGTGGCGTGGGTTAGGGGTCTAGGTGGCCAGGGCAGTGCCAGGCGCTGGCTGGCCGGCCGGCCCCTCGGAGGACCACACGCCTGCTCTCAGAGCCTTAGTTTCCCCCACCTATACGACCGCGGGCTGAGAGCCCCGACCTCGGGGGTGGAGGAAGGCGCCTTGCCAATCCCCGACGGGGTTGGGGGCGTGGATTCCTCCAGGTGGGTGGGGGGTGTGACCTCGTTCTGGACCAAGGGCTTCGAGGCGGCGGGCCGTCGAGGCCCCCGGGGTCCCCGCCCCTCCGCAGCCCCGCCCCCTCGCCCCGGGTACTCCCTCCTCGCCCCGGCGCCGGGGGGGCTCGGGCGGCCTCGGCCGCAGTCGGCGCGGCTCGGCTGGGCTCGGCGTCGCCATGGCAACAGCGGCTTAGGGGGCGGGGGCGACGTGGCGGGCGGGGTGGGCTGGGCCGCGCTGCGCGGGCCGGGCCGTCGGCGCTCGGTCGGGGGGCGGGCGGCGCGGGCCGCGAGCTGCTGGGGCTGGGGCCGAGCCCGAGCCCGAGCCCGGCCCGCCCTCGGCTGCGCGGCCGCCCAGCGAGGGTGCGGGTCCCGCGCGGGTCCCGGCCCGCCGCTGCCGCGCTAACCCCGCCTCCCCTTCCCCCTCTTGTCCCCCCGCGCGCAGGGCTTCCTCAGCCGCCGCCTCAAGGGCTCCATCAAGCGCACCAAGAGCCAGCCCAAGCTGGACCGCAACCACAGCTTCCGCCACATCCTGCCGGGGTTCCGGAGCGCCGCCGCCAACGCCACCGCCTCCGCCGCGGACAATGAGAGGTGAGCCCGCCGCCGCCGCCCGGCCTCCGCGCGCCGCCGCCCGGGATGCGCCCCCGAGGGCGCGGGGACAAAGCGAAAGCCCGGCTGGGGCGCGCTGCAACGGGGAGGGGACCCCTCGCCGCCCTCCGGGCCACTTGTGGGGCCACCTCAGACTGGGGGCACGAGGGGAGGGCCCTTCTCTCTCCCCCCAGGGTGAGGTGAGGAGGGGGTGCCCTAGACACGGGGCGAGGCTGGGCGGGAAGTGCCCCCGCCGAGAAGTCCTGCCTCGCCCGGCCGAGGTGGGCATTGTTTCCCGGGCCGTGCAGTGCCCGAGCTGGGGACGGAAGTGGCGCCTCCACCCCCAGGACCCATCCCCCTGCCTCGGGAGCCCCTGGGTGTCAGATACAAAAGGCATTTTCGGCTGGGTTTGGCTGAGACCGGGCAGCGCCAGTGGTGAGGGAAAGGTTGAACATCTGGAGAGGAGGAGCAGGGGGCTGGGCCGCTTAGGGGGCACATCTGCTCTAAGTAGGGCGCGTGCTCTGCTGGGGGCTCGGGCCAGCAGAGCTGGCGGTGCCCAGACCCCGAGCTCGGGGGCATAACCTGAGGCTGGGGACGAAGGGCCGCCTCCTCTCCAGCCTGGGCAGCTGCTAGTCTCCCTCACCTCTCCACTCTCAGGGGTGACTCCTGCTCCCTGTTTCCTTCTGTTGGGCAATCCAGGAGCAGGTGTGGAAATTCCAGAGGGAGGTGGCTTGTGGGACAGAGGAGGAGAATGAGGAGGTGGTTCAACCCGCTGGGAGTTACCGGCAATGGAGCAGGCTTCAGCTCGCAAGGGCAAGCCATCCTGTCCTCGAGGGGGCACTGGGCAGACACAGCCTCTCAGGGCCCAGGTTCTCCTCCTTGAGTGGTGCCAGCCACAGGCACCTCTCCACTTAGGCACAGGCACAGTGATGGATTCCAGTGCCAGTTAGAACGTGTCCCTGCCTGGCCAGTGGAGGTGAAAGAACGGGCAGGCATCAAGGAGCCTTTTCAGCATTCAGCCCCAACATCTCAGGCCACTGGCATCTGCCTTCATAGGGCTGTGCCCATGTGTACGATGCGCGAGTTGGCACTCCCTGTAGGGGAGACATAGGTGGAATGAAAATATTTCTCCCCTCCCCCTTGGTTCCAGCAGGCAGAGGAGTACAAGTTATAGCCCAACTCCTGCCCAAGGTTGAGTGACTGTAACCGACCCCTGGCACCTTCCCGGAGAGCGCCCCTTCTGCCTCCCAGTAGAATCACTAGACCTTTAATTTCCATCAGCCCAGAGGTGCTCTCTCCAGTGCATCCCCACCACTGCCTGCAGCTGGCTTCCTGCCCCAGCTGCCAAGCCCAGCCTGAGGCAGGACCCTCAGCCTTTCTCTGATGGCCGTGGCACCCCAGGGGACCAGGTGTGCCCTGGCAGGCAGATGCAGCCAGGCCAGAGCACAGCGCTGGGTGCAGCCGCTGCATCTTTGAAAATCTTGTTTCCCATCTTTGTTATTGTCTGGGCGGCAGGCCACCCGGTTTGCTGCCTTCCTCCCTCCACCGGGCCCCCACCTTCTCCGGCTCTCTCCCCCAGGAACATGCCCTTCTCTGCGCTTTCCTTGGCAGGGGTCAGGACCCTCTGCACTCGCATGCGGGGGCTTGTGTACGTACCCGTTTTGTGTGCATGTGGTGATTGTCCGGGGAGCAGGAGAGACAGCAGGCAGTCCGGCCTCCGAGTGTGTCTGCCCTCCTGGGGAGCAGGCGGCATGCATGTCGTGTTTACCTCCCTCCAGCGGGAAGCCTATACTGAGAAGCCAGCAAGCACTGGCTGGCAACCCTGGCCAGAGCTCCGGGCATGGCCAGGATGGCCTCATGCAGGTCCTGCCCAGCTTGGCCACAGGTCAGCCTTGCCACATGCTGAAGGGGTGCAGAGTGGGGGTTGGGAGTGAAACTACCAGCCTGTTTCTGGGAGCGGTGGTAAACGGTAGCGGTTGGAGCAGAATGTCACTGGCAGCGGTGTGGAATTGTCTTATTAATTTTCTATAAACAAAATCTGGCTTGGTGGCTTCTCTGGCATAGGAATGGAGCACAGATTTCCCATGGACAGGCAGAAAGAGTGGGTTTGAAATCCCTCTACCCAGCTTTAGAGCTGAAATAGGCTTTGCCAGGACTGGGGTCTTCTGATTTGCTGCTTTGCTTAGGAATAGATTTGTCGGCTGCTGCTGGGATGGATGGGCAGATATTTCTCTGGGGCTGTCCCCGGCATCATCCTATTTGGAGTTGAGTGAGTAAAACCAACTATGGTGATTCCCCCCCACTCCCCAGGCTCATGGTCAAACCTCGGTGAGTGGAGAGGTGCCTCTCCCTACTCCAGTGTGGTGTGGTTGTGCTTCTGGAGGCTGAAAGGGCAGAACCGGCTGCCTTCAGCTCGGCTTAGCAGTGAGGAGGGCTCCATGGGAGCCCCCACTGGCTGCCATGCCTATAGCTGGGAAGGGGTAAGTGCCGAGACACCAGCCTCAGTGAGTGGATGGGAATGGGGGGTGAGGGGGGAAGGCAGTGGGGTCTTCTAGGGTGTCCAGAGGGAGCCTTCATCCCCATGGCCTTCCCATGTAAGTGAACAGCACAGGGCACTCTGAGGTGGCCACTTGAGCTCCGACTTTGGATGACTCTGGCTGGTTTATGTGGTTGCTGAAGAGGCTTTGTTGCATGCTGTCTGTGTGCTGCACAAACTGCTGCGTTGGGGAGGTTATTTTTTGTGCCGGAGGTTGGAGAGCAGTTGGTTCTGTGCTGGGATCTTTTGGCTCCCTGGAAAAGGAGTCTGCCTCAGGTGTGAGGATGCTGAACCTGGCTGGTTGGGAGGCGGAGGTCAGGCCACCCAGGGCTTGGTGGGCACAGCTGGGCTCTGGGAGCTGGGGGCTGCAGGACAGACTTGAGCCTTGCACATATTCTCCTGAAGATGGCCTCAGGGTAGTTTGCCAGCTGATCTTCACAATCCCTGGGTCCCTTAGACACTCATTTCTTCTTTGGAGGCTTTGGCAATAAGCACCAAGGACAGGTAATCATTTCTCTTGGATAACAGAAATGAATGCTGCTTAGAGCTCTTTCCAGGTGAAAGGTGTGCTGGCAAAAGCGTTTTCATTTTGCAGGCTGGAAATGTTGCCGCTTCATTTACAGGGCTGTTTTAATGTTGGTAGAAGTGATAGAGGATGTGGTTCTGCCTTCCCAGAAGATAATTTTCGAGTCATTCATTTATTTCTTAATGTTCCTGAGGAGCTAGGAGGGTCAGCTGGCAATATCATGCTTTCCTCGTCCCTCGTCTCTCCTGATAGTTTCTGGGTGACTCTGGCCCTCCACACATGCTGGGAATATGCCCCCTTTGGTGCTCTACCTGTTTAAAATTACCCCTGTAGTTACTCTAAAGTGGCTATACCCCCTTCCAGTTCTTGCCAGTTGGCCTGGTACAGGGCTTAGCTCCTAAACGTGGGCAGCCCCATTGCAGGTAGGCAAGGCTGGTGTGTGTGGAGTTAGAGATCGATTACCCCTTCCAGGGAATGTGTGTGTTGGCTGGAGTTGCCACACCTGAAAGTTACTAATGGTGGGATACCATGAGATGTAGGACTAGGGAGGAAGATACAGTACTTGGAAGTTAGGAGTGGGGGCTTCCAGACACCCTCATCTGGTCCTGAGTGGGCAGGAATCAGTTCTGTCCCTTGGGGTGAGGCAGTCCTTGGAGAAGGGGGAGAGGGGAAGGTTGGAGAGTCTCTGGGGAAATGGAAGGTGGAGTCTATTTTCCTCCTTTGGTTGCTGACAGTAGGTGCAGGAGGGGCTGGGCTTCCTGCAAGGGGTTTCCTGCCCTTGTTCCCTCCCCTGCTATAGACAGGGAGGGCCTGGTCCTTCTCTGCCTTCCCTTGGGACTCGTCTGTCAAGCACAGTGATGTCAGAAGTGATAGTGCGGTTTAGACAATCACTGAGAGTAATGGGAAGCTTGTGATCTTGGGATTTGAAGCCAGGCATTCCTGGGACAAGTCACTTAACCTTTCTGAGCCTCAGTTTGTACATCTGCAGAATGGGCATAATAATAATGTTGTTGGAGACATTAATATTGATACATTCAGCATATACTTAATAGAAAGTGTTCTGTTCAGTGCTGTTTTCTTAACATTTAACACTAGGTCTTAAACATTTCTTAAATGTTCTAAAATGTTATTAAATAATAACATGTGAAAGAGGCTAGAGATTAATATGTTGTAGGTTTTCAGTAAATGTTAGTTAATTTCTATATGTGTTTAAAAAATCAATTTTAGAAGTTCATTCTTCCATCTTATGTTTGGGCCATACTTGTTTTTTATCATTGAGACATTTAGGTCATGTCTAGTTTTTCTTTATTAAAAATGATACTGGGATTTAAATCCTTGAATATTTACCTTTATCTGCATATCTGATGTTTGCATCAGATGAAATCTTAGGGTGAAATCAGGGTGAAATCTTAGAAATGGAATTACTAGGTCAAAGAAGATGAATAGTTTGAGGTTTTTTTGTAAAAATGCCCCCACCAAAGCCTGTAATAATTTACAGTCCTCCAGTGATTTTTGAGAGTGTTCACCTGTTTCCTCACACCCTTCAAAACATTGGATGTCATCATTAAAACAGTCTTTGTTATTTGGGTAGGCAGAAAAATGGCATTTCTTTGTTATTTGTATTCATTTGCTTGTTAGTGATTGAATATTGTTTTCCTGAGTTTAATGGCCAGTGGTGCTGCTGCTTTTGAGACTTGTCTATTCCTGTCCTTTGCTTCCTGAGTTCTGACAAGCCCCTTGCAGGCTTCTTGGTTGCCCTGTTTGGCCTTCCTCAGCTCTGAGAGGCCCAATGTAGGTGGATCCTACATGTTAGGTGGGCCTCTGCCTTCCAAGAGGTATGACAGGGAATTCATTAATTACCTGCAAGGAAGGCTCACCTGGCTCCCCTCTCCTCCCTTCTCCTTTTCTCTCCTCCTCTCCCCAAGGAAATCAGATTTAATTCTTAATCTGATAATTGTCATAAGGAGGCCTTGTATTTACACAGTACTTTGAGAGGTCTTCCATCCTACAGGGTAGGTAGGCAGTGAAGAGGCTGTTTACTTCCAGGAAAACTGAGGCACCCAGTCAAAGGCATGGAGGTGGGACCCACACAGAAGCCAGGCATGGTAACCAAATCCCCTCTGACTGTGACACTGTACTCGAGGCTCCGTGGGCTCCTTTGGGGGAGGGCTGACTAGGGCCACGCACATGGATCTGAGCCTCATCTCTAGAGAGGGAGGGGAAAGCCACAGAACATGACCTGGACATATGGAAGAATCAATTTGTTTTTTGCTTTCTCATTTTTATTGCCCTCCTTTTAGGTCTGCGGCTCCCTCATGTACCTTCCAGAGATCCGAGCTGGGCAATAATTTTAGGAACAGTGGAAATTAGCTAGTGAGAATGTGATTAGCCCCAGACTGGGGTTTGAAAGGCTGAAGAAGCCTTTCGTGTAAGCATGTATGTGTGTGTGCACATGTTTTTGTGTGTCTTGCCAGTGCGCATTTGTCCTCATGAAGGTGTGTGTACATTATATGTAAATGTCCTTGTACATGTCTTTACATTTTAGATGAGTTAATACATGTAAAACATTTGGAACAGTGACTGGCACATCATATTGGATTATACTGTATGACGTAGCTATTTTTGTGTGTTGAATACAGGCAATTGCATATGGTTCAGTCTAATAAGTAAGTGTTCGATATAAATGTTGGCTACCATTATTATTGTGCATTTTCTTCTCATGTGTATGTCTGCCAATGTTTGTATGTGTATATTTATATATACCTTGTGCCCGTGCATATAGTGTGTTCTGTGTTTGAGCATTCATGTATGCATACCTCTATGTATGTGTGCAGTTTCTTTCTGAGTGTGTGGACACTGAGCTGGCTGGTTTTGTGAATAATCTGCCCACTGTCTTGGGGAGAACTTCCTGGACAGCAGCCCTCTGACTCCTCTCTCACCTTCAGGTGCCAGGCAGAGCCCAGGCCCAGGTGCCAGGCCTGAGGGGTACCATGGGACCTCTTCCATTCTCCCCAAGGAGCCCTGCCTATTTCCACGCCTCACATCTGAGGATATGCAAATTGACTCTTTAATGGAATCCCTTTGCAAAATATTACTTGAACCAGAAAGTTAATTACCAGACTCTAATTAATGGCTATTTTGGAAGGCCACAGAACAAAACTGGAGGAGCTCATAGGGAGACCAAACAGGCAAGAGAGAAAAACATCCAGCTCCCCTGGCCGGTGTGGTGATGTCTTCCCAGGGCAGCAGGGCATGCTTAGCTGCTCCCCTGCTCTGAGCTGCCAGCCCACCGCCCTGCGGTGATTGGCTGTGGGTGCGTGAAAAAGCACCCCTCGCATGAAAAACATCTGGTGGTTCTAATCTTCTGGCCGTCAGTCCACCACTCATCTGTGAGGAGTGGCCTGGACAGCACCCCAGCCTTGGGGGGAGGATGAGGAGGTGTGGATAGCAAGCCTGGGCTGAAGTGAGGCTGTACAGGGTGACATGCCCAAGGCCTGGGCTCTGGGAGGGACAGTCAATGGCCACTCTGCCTTGAAAGTAACCCCTTTCCCACCCCTCCAGGGGCCTTCAGGCTACTCCCTGCAGGGGATACTCTCCCCTCCACCCCCAGACAGAGCCTGGGGGCCTGGGGCAGCTTCCCACAGCCAGGCCTCCACCAGGGGCCTGGCTCCCTCCTCTCCCTTCCCTCAGTACTCACTGCCGAGCACCTGTGGGCCACGTGTGAAGTGAGACCTTGCTAGCACACCCCCTTGTTGGGCTCTTGGTCAGGCCCTGCCAGCTATTCTCTGTTTCTCTCTACCCCCCTTCTACCATCCATTAAGAGAGAGTGATCATGCCTGCCCACCTGCCTCAGAGGACCAGCTGAAAGCTCAGAGATTATAGTGATGGAAATGATGTGGAAGTTTCCCCTCCCAGCTGGGGTGTGCCTGTGTTACCATCCCCTCCTGACATAGAGGACATTCTGTCCTCTGTGGGCCTGTGGCTGTCCTCTCCTGTGTACACAGGCCATACCACATGCTACCGGGGCATGCACACATAAGAACCTTCCTTGGCATTTAGAAAGCAAGTCCTTGTGGAAGACACCACTGTGCACCAGCTGACCCCTCTGTGTCAGGTGGGTGGCAGGGTGAGGACCTAGGGGAGGAGTGGGGAAACAGGGTCCATCCCCACCCACCAGGGTCCCTGGTACCCTGCCTGGGAATCCCCTGGGCATTCCTGGGGGAGGATAAGAAGTGACCCCAAAGCTGGAGGTCAAGCCCAATCTTGGGGCCAGGCCAAGAATAGGGCCTCCCCCTTCCCCTACTTGTACCTGCTTAGGCCTGCATGCTCCAGACTCCTAGGGTCGTCCTCATAGCCCTCAACTGATAGATCCTTGTCTGTGGGCTGGTTGGAGGTACTAACTTTGCGCCTACACAGAGGAGGCATTTAGAGTTTGCCAGCGAATAACTGAATGTGCTTAAGTTTTCTAAGAGGGATGGACCAGTGGGTGGCATCAAGACCCTCCTCCTTAGAAGGCATCCTGAGTAGGCCTCTGCTACCTCCACCCTTCCACTGCCCCCTGTTTTCACATCTCTCAGGTGAAAACTGAGGGCTAGTGGTACAGGAATTGGCATTTCCCATGCTCTGTGAGGTGAGTTACTCCTTGGCACAATGATTTCCCCCCTCTCTTTTCCACTGTGCAGCCCCCACAGGAGAGCGAAGGGGCCTTTCTCCAGCCTCTGTCCCAGCTGGCTCTAGCCACCCCCCAGTTATCTCCTGCCTGTCGCCTTGACCTTTCTTAAACAAGCAGGGCCCTTGTTTGCAGGCTGGGCCTGCTTGTTAAAGAGTGCATTGGGCAGAGATATAGATGACACCAGGGTACCATGTGCCCTAATTTGATGCGACGTTGTCATGGGGAGTTTTCATACCGAGGGTAGTGAATTAGTGTAGTGTCTCCCTGTGCCCACTGACTAAGGGGAAGTTAATTTCATGCTCTGTCTTTTTGACATTCATAATCAAAGCGTTGTATTGCCGCTGCAGATTGTTAGCATGTGAAGGATGTATGAGCCTTAACAATTACTGTTACCAGCAGGGAAGGAGATTGATTAATAGATTGTTCCCAGCTCCACCCCTTCTGCTCCTTGTCCCCTTTGTGCCTTCTTTCCCTCTTTCCAACTTCCCCAGATTTCATCAGGAAACTCAGTCGCAAGAGTGGCCATGACTAAAAACCCCACTCTTGCCTTAGAAGCCCAGGGCAGGGGAGGACCTGTGTGAGGAGGAATCTCCTGGAACACCTGATAAAATGCAGATTCCTGGGCTTCCCCCCAAACCTTCTGAATTAGACTCTCTGACTGGGGTGATTGTGTTTCCCCAAAGTTTGCTCCTTTTGCAGAAGGGCAGGTGTTGTGCCCCAGCTGTGGGCCAGTGGCTTACCTAAGTACTTCCCCTTCTGTATTCTTATTGATTCCTCATAGCAAGAGGGTTTTTTGTTTCTCATTTCACGCATGTAAAAACTGACGCCTGATATGTGAATGGCCCAAAGTCACACACTGGGGGAAACCCTATGCCTGGGCAGTCCATTCCCTGGTTAATGCCGAGATCCCACCATTAGCATACCGTGCCCTTTCTTTTTAAGATTGTGATGCCTTTTGAAATAAACCCTTCCCCTCCTCAAAGGAGCATCACTGGCCCCTCTTACACTTGCACAGGGCTCCCACTGTGGTACCCTGGGTCTCCCAAGGGTACTTGGATTTGCATTTTGCAAGTGAGCAGGGTGAGACTCAGAAAGGTGGGGGGCAGAGCTAGAGTTGAAACTTGTCTCCTAACTCTGGGTCCAGTGCTCGGCCCACTTATGCCACCAAAACCCAGTCCCCTTGCCAAGTCCCCGGTTACAGGTGGGGAAACTGAGGTTCAGAGAGGTATAGTCACTTACCCAGGATCCAGTGGGTGGCAGTAATGCGATTCAGGGTCCACTGAGTCAAAGCCCATAGGACAGGACTAGCTAGTGTTTCAGGGCTAGACCAGGTGCCCTTGGCGCCCACCTGGGAGTGGAGGTCTTTTCAGCACAGCCTGGAGGGTCCTGGCTCAGGGAAGAAGGTGCTGTCTTTGGAGAGACCAGGCCAGGTGGAGTGGGCTGTACTCCCAACTGAGAAGGCCAGGTACCTACTAGGGTTGTGGGAGGGGATGGGAGTGGGACGGGTGGGGGGATCTGGGCCTGTGAAGTGTAGAGCTAGAATTTGCATCCCCTGCACTGCCAGTTGCCAAGGAGGTTAATAGCAGGCATGCCTGAGTTGGTCTCCCAGAGCTGGTCCAAGGCCCACCTCCATCAACTGCTTCCCTCTGAGCCTCAATTCTCTGTTTCAATAAAGCAAAAACAGAAACTAAAGTCTCAGGGCCCAGGATTCCAGGATTCCTGGCACAGGGCAGCGTGTGAAGTGTTTCCTGGGCGTTGGTTCACTGCATTCAAGTTATGAAGCCCCTGGAGCTGTTGTAGAATGGAGCTATTGTAGTGGGGTGTGTCAGAGCTGTCTTCTTGCTCTCTGCATGGCAAGCCTCTCCTGGTGCTGTGACAGCAGCACTACCTACTACCCTTGAGTGGCCAGTCAGGATGGGCCAGGCCCTGTGGGGTGCTTTCTCATTTTGTGCTTGCTCATTTTGTCATTTTATCCTTACAACAGCACTGTGAAGAATAGGTGCTATTACTGTCCCCATTTTACGGAGGAGAACATTGAGCCTCAGAGAGACTGAACAACTTGCCCAAGTCCTACAGCTTGTAAGTGGCAGAGCTGGCATTCAAGCCCAGGCAGTCTGGCTTTATTAATATAAAGCCCCTACCATCAATCACTGTTCTACATGGTCTCTGCTCATGTGGTCCATTTTACATATTACATGTTCTATCAATAATGACATCAATAAACCACCATTTATGAGGCATCTATGTGCCAGGCATCATGTGTTGTATATGTCATGTGTGATCCTCTTGACTGTCCTCATTTTATCCTCCCCTGTTTTATAGGTGAGTAAATTGGCCTTAAGAGAGTAGAATCACTTATCCAGGATTAGCCTCACAATGGGTTTAGAATGCAGATCTCTTTGGATCCAAAGCCAGGGCTTGCTCTACTGTATTAACTAACATTGCTTAGCACATCCTATGGGCTGGGCCCTGTTCTCAGCGCTTTGCTGAGATGAATTCACGTCACCCTCACAACAGCCCACGAGATACGTACTGTTGCTATCTCTGGTTTACAGCCAAGGAAACATGAGTTGCATAGCTAGAAATGGCAGAGCCAGGATTCAAACCCAAGCAGTCTGCGTCTTAACTGCTGCACAGTACTGCCCTCTTACTATTTTACAGATGAGGAAATTAAGGTTCTGAAAGGTAAAAGTCACTTGCCCTGAGTCAAACAGCAGGTGAGTGGCAGAGACAGGATTTGCATCCAGATCTTTCTAGAGTGTTTCTCTGTCTCCCAGGTGAGAGGACATGGCAGCCACCAGGAGCATTTGGGGGAGCATCCCAGGGGCACCAGGGCTCTGCAGGAAGCTGTTGTGGGTGCCCAAGCCCCAAGGTGGTGGGGGTGGCAGTGGAGGCAGGCCTGAGTGGGTGGGGTAGGCCCTGTTCAGTGACCACCCCTTCCTACTTGCAGCTTCTCAGTTATTCTCAAGTGTCTTTCCCTGTGGGCTCCTCCAGGGTTCTGGGCCCCCACATCTCTTTTCCTCTTGACAGAGCTGATGAGCTGTGGCTACATTTGGATCTGTTGACTCATGATGCTGGGTGAGGTGGAGCAGGTAGAAGAAGAGGTTGTGGCGAGGCTAATTGGTGTTCCACAGCACCCCGCTTCCTCCCAGGTCAGAACGCAGAGGTGACTTTCATCACTGCCCAGAGGGTGAGGGCAAACAGGGACTTCCAGCCTGCCTTTGCTCTGGATCTAAGGAAGATGGATGCGTCTGGTGCAGAGGCCTCCAGCCGCCCAGGGCACTATTGCAGCCTCCTGACCATACCGCAGGCCGCACTCCCTGGGGAACACAGCCCTCTGTGGACTAGAGATGGTGTCGGGCAGCAGCAGTGCCATGGCCAAACGACCTGCCCCGAGCCTGCCTGAGGGGGCCATGTCCAGTTGCCCAAGGATTGTGATGTCCACAATTTTGATGATGGTTGTTTATGAGGCTTGTGAAACCTACTCCAAAGAATTTCAGAGTTAAGCGATAATGGAGCTGGTGAACAACTAAGTCTCTCCAAGCCAGGGGTGCCCTTGCAAGGCCTTGCTGTCTTCCCTATCTCCCCTACTCATTGTTCAGAGTTCCCATAGGAGTGTTTTCCCAAACTGGGTTCCACAGAATACCTCACTCTTGCAGATGTTCATGGGCGCTTGGGATGAGGGAATTCCGTAGCCCAAACAGGTCAGTGAAGAAGTCTGTCCAGTGTTTCTCCAACTCAATTCCAAGAGGTTCCTGGAGGTAAGACTAGGTGTTTTACTCTAAAGGGGTTATGTGTTCAATTAAATTTTGCATCCTTACTCTAAGGGAGTCATTTGTGATCCAGGAGATGAAAGGTCCTGAGAGGTTCCTGCAGTAAAGAGACGAGTTCCACTTTGTTTAATCCAGGTTTCCTGTCCCCCCACCCCAGGAGCAGCTGTTACCATCTGTGGAGCAGTTGTGTTCTGCAGAACATTATTTGGTAAACATTAGTTACCTCTTAGAAGCATGTTTTTAGGGGACTTTGGAAGTATTCCCTGCCTTTAGGACCTACAGAAGTAAGCCTTGAATGATGGCATTGCTGGCTCAGCAACTGGTAGCAGGGTTTTTAGTTTTTTTTTCTGGGGGTGGGGGGAAGACATCCCAGGTCCTCAGAATCATTCCTCAAGCAGCTACCAGCTCTCCTGTGTGTAGGATGGGGCCTGGCTCTGGTCAGAGCCCTCTGTGGGGAGGTGGTCTCGCTGAGGCCAGCCTGGGTCCAGGGAGTGGGGGTTTCTTCCCCCTTTTTCAGGCTGGTTGGCTCCCTTGTACCTGGTAGCTTGGGCTCTGGGCCTTCCCATCCCCCTCTAGACTCCCTCTGCAGAAGGCAGTAATCGGGCAGAGACTGCCCACAGATTTGCATAATTGTACCGTCCCCTGAATAATTAATAAATCTCTGTCCTTGCTGGGAGCAAAGTCTGCACCATTATGGATGGGTTTGCCATGGATGGGTTTGCCAGAGCACTTCCAGGGGAGCTGATGGTTCCCAGACTCCGGTGCCTTTCCTGGCATGTAACCCCCCAGAGAGAGGAGAGGGCACTGGGTTGTGGGGGAAGGGGAATGCTGGTGTATCCCTGTGGCTCCTGTAGCATCATAAAGGGCATGGGTGGCAGTACATGCTGTTTCTTCCAGGGTCCACAAATGGGTTCTCTAGCACACAGATGGTTTGGAATTCTGCATTCTCCCTGCTTTCTGTGGTCCCACAAAATCTTTTTCACTGAAATGTGATTGGTTGTTGTGGGGACTTAGTCCCCTTTTCTGGTAGCCCAAAGGGAGCAGTGCTTACCCAGAGGGTAGAGCAGTGAGGGTGGGTTTGCAGGCAAGAGCAGGGGAGGGGGTAGGCATTTCTGCTTGGGGCCCTCCTCCTTCTTCAGTCCCTCCAGGTTTCTGGGTATGTTAAGGTCAAGGGTAGCCTGGGAATGACTTCCATTTGAGATTTCTAAATCCCTTTTTATGGTGTTTCATTGAAGTGAATTTTCCCTCTGATACATGGTTTTGCCTTCCTGTCACACCAGGAAGGGGAGTGAGGGGCGGGTGTGACCCTGATGTGTATTTGACATTAAGGAAAGTCCTATTGTCTCTCCAAGCTGGGGGTGTACTTGAAAGGCTTTGCTCTCTTCCCTACTTCCCCCGTTTATTGTCCAGAGCTTCCATAGTACTATTTTGCAAACTGGGTTCCACTGAACACATTCTTACAGATGCTAAAGGGTGCTTGGGATGAGGGAATTCCATAGTCCAGACAGGTCAGGGAAGCATCCAGTGAGTAAATGTCCAAGTGAGTAAATGTCCTCAATGCGTGGCTCCTTGGAGGCTTAAATATGCCAGTGTGTGTCTGAGTCCACAAGAGGGAATACCAGCTGCTGCTTCCTCCCCACACTGACTACCCAGGGTCTGTCTGCACATCTCCAGCGAAGGCAAGCCCTTTCCCCCTGGAACAGCCCGTGCCCTTGTGGGACAGTGCCAGCTTGTGGAAACTCCCCCCTTTGTTGACCTTCCCTAGCTAACATTTATGTGGTACTTTATCAATTACCACTTGGCACTCACATCTGCTAGGGAGGAGCAAAGCAGATAAGGTAACTGAGGCCTCATCTGAGGCCAGAGAGGGGAATTATCTCACCCAAGGGCACACAGAGTTGGTGTTTAAGCCCATGTCTGCCAGCTGGGCTTCAGCTCTTTCCCCTTGGCCACCAAGAAACCATTTTCCCCCTGGATACCTGTCAGTGTGTTGGCTGGGGTGGGGCCTCAGCATCTGTTCCTCCTGCAGCCCCCTTCCCAGCTTGCTTGGAGCGAGTGTCTGGGGGTTGGAGGTGGGAGGTAAGCTAAAGCTGCCTTGTTTAGTAGTTTCTCAGCGGTGGGGCCTGGCTTTGGCGCCACACGTAGATATGGGCATAAACTGTGAGATGCCCCACTCGTTAAACCATTCCGACTCTCACCCTTTTCCTTCTCCTGCCCTCTTTTAATGGGATGTTTCAGGTGCCCCAAGAGCTGGGTAGGCACTTGTCTTGGGCTGGTGGTGGTAGTGCAGGGGTGGAGGAGGATGGCAGAGGGGTCCAGCTGCTTCTCTTTCTCCAGGCCTTTCTGAGAGTCACTGGCCAAACCTGGTGGATGGCAGGGGGCAGCCTGGGGTGAACTTGTTCATAGCAGCTAGGCTTGGAGGCTGCCCTGAGACTGCAGCATAACTTCAGGACTTAGGTCATACCTACCCCATGAAAGGGCCTGCCTGCATTGCCCCAAGTGGCACTTCCGTCCTGGTCCCAAAGAGAGCAAGCCACACTAGGGCTCCCTGATGAACAGAATCTTGCTCTGCCGACACAGACCTAGGTCCAGATCTGGCTCTCCGAGTTCCTGTGCGATTTGGGACAAGTCACCTAATCTCTGAATCTCTGTCTCCTCATTTTTAAATGAGCACCATGATCACAGTGCCTACTCCTGGGTTCTGAGGTCTGCATGGGATCATGTATGTCATGTGGTGATTTTATCATATCATCATCTCATCACACACACTCTCACATTTGCACATGTCATGCTTTTGAGCTTCTGTTTGAGACCCCAGAATCCTGCCAGCAGATCCATCCCAAGCCTCCCAGGGTCCACCTCAGCACGTAGCAAGAGATGGCCCAAGACAGGCATGAAATGATGTTTGTGCCGACATTTCTCCCACTTAGAAAATCAATATTCTGTGGTCTGCCTAATTGCTTTGTTGCTGCTAAATGAGTCATTATGGAGGGAAAATAGCAAATGCATTGTGAGATTAATGGGAGAAAATAGTTGGCAAATGACTTTGGTTTGCTTCCGAAACTCTGAAAAGGTGTTACTAGAGAAATCTGGAGAGCCATGCAAGGCCCAGTCCAGGCAGCAGGGAGATAGGCAGCTATTGGCGCTGAGGCTCCCTTTTAGGGCAGGGCACCACTTTGAAGATTATAGGGGCTGGAATTAGGAGTTACTGAGTGATCAAGTCAGGAGCTAGCAATGAGACAGGAGCTCTGATGGCCTGGTCCCGAGGGGAGGGATACTCTTTCATTTAGAGCCTGTTAGGTGCCAGGCATGGTGCTAGGCTGGGGGATGCAGTGGTCAGTACAGCCAGCCCCACCTCCTCCCGTAGTGGAGGAGACAGACTGGGATGAAATTGTCCCACATGGAAATGTGTAATTATAGTTAAGGCATGTGACATGAAGGCAGTGAGAGCCCAGATCTGGAGGGTTTCATCTGGTGGGTACAGCTTCCCTGACGAAGACAGGAGTGAGCAGAGCACTCAGGGAAGAGTCCTTTGGGCAGTGGAGAACTTCTGCAGACCCAGAGGGTCTGGTAGCAAGTGGCTGAAAGGGGATCTGTGGGACTTTAACCCTCAGGCCACCTAGGAAATGGATATTTGTCATTTTTTGAGTGAGGAAACCAAGCCTGAAGATGGTTAAGAGACTTGCTCAAGGTCATAGAGCCCTTAAATGTCAGAGTCCAGATTTGAACCTGGGCCTGTGTAACCTAAGCCAAGGGGTATGTCCTCCTGCTTCAGGGAGCTGGCCTTGGCATTTGTTGCCCTGCATGTGTCTCTGCAGCCAGTTTCAGGGACCTCACTCCTGCAGGGCAGGGGGTGACATGGTGGCTCCCTGTGATTCTTCTGAGCTAGGGGGCTATAGGACTCCAGAAAGGGGGAGCCCCCAACAGCCCCAAATCCAGGCCTGCCCGCTTTACTGGGTCTTTGCTTTCTCTCTTTCATTTTTAAAATTTTATTTTCTCTAGAGATAGGTTCTTGCACTGTTGCGCAGGCTGGAGTGCAGTGGCGTGATCATAGCTCACTGTAACCTCAAACCGTTAGGCTCAAGCGACCCTCCTGAGTAGCTAGGACTACAAGGTATGCACCACCATGCCCAGCTTGGTCTTTGCTTCCTCTTAATGTCAGCATGACTTGTGTAATTTTCTGATGATCAAGATGACAAGTGAACTAATGACTCCTCTTTGAGAAAGCTCTGTAAATAATACACTTCCCCCTCCATGAAGTGGGTCCCAGCTGGCCTGTCATCAGATGGGGCCAATGGTTGCCTGCAGAGGGGGGTGGAGGTGTGGTCAGCGAAGGTGCTTGGGGACTTGTGGACTCCCCAGGGTTTCAGAAGTGGCAGCAGCAGGTGGGGAGAGTCCAAGCATTTCCTGTGGGCACTAGGAAGGACCATCTGGGGGCACCAGAGGTCATCCCACTTTGTCTTGGTTCTTGAATATAGCTGAGCATCACAGTGCCATGAGAACCTGGTAAAAAGATTCTAGAGCCCCACTTTGGGAGGGTCAGATTCACAGGTCTAAGGGTGGCTTTGGAATCTGTGTTCATGACAAGCCCCCAGGTGATTCTGAGACCCACTCAGGAATTGAGATCCCCGGCTAGCAGCTCTGCATGCTTCCCTCTCTGGGAGGGTCCCCTACCTCTGAGAGATTGGGGTGGTGGTAGGGAGCTTTGATCTTCCTGGGACTGTTGGGTTATCAGTCTGTGGAATAACTTGGGGGCTGGATGTACCACTGCCTGCTCCCAGCTCGGGGAGCCAGGCCACACTGTACCCCTAGGGACACTGGTAGGGCAGAGCCAGATGGGCAGCTGAGCCCCAGGTGAGACAGGAACTCAGCGTGGGATACTTTGCTACTGCTGTTGGCTAGAAGCCGAGTTTCAGCCCAAACCCAGGTCTGATTGGCTGTTCCCTGCAAATATAAACAGCAGCCCTCCCTGGCTAGAGGCTAAGTGTTTATTCGGGGCTGGGGCTGCTTAAAGGTGGGGGGGAGGTTCTTTGTCCTGCTTAAATTCCATTTCCAAGAGAATTCCTCTTAGTTCTTCAGATAAGCAGCAGGGCATCTCCTGTGGGGTTCCCAGCAGACCTGAGACTGGCAGGCAGACCTGGGACTGGCAGATCCAGCTCTGTCCCAGCACCCCAGTGTGCTGCCAGAGGGAGACCCCACTGGCATCCTGGAGGTGGTGCCCAGAGGTCTGCTTTCTGGTCTTGCTCCTGCCTCCTTGGAGCCAGTGTCCTCCCTCAGAAGGCCAGGCAGGCAGGACCCACTTATGGTGGTATTTCAGGGTCACATAGCAGCTCTGACTCTGGGTCTCCTCATAGGCAGTTCCTGTCTGCAATGGTGACAGACTCAGGCCAGCCTAAGCCCAGGCAGATGTGAAGTGGAAGTTGCCGAATCAAGGCTTGTCCCACACACCTTTCATCTACCTGGCCTCGAATGGATGGATTTGAGAGTCTTACCTTCCTCAGTTTCTACCTCAGCTTGAGCACGTTGGGCATTGTGCTTGTTTTCATGGGTGCTCTGGTTGCATGTAGACAGTAGGTTGTCCTGTGAGCTTGGTTCCATGGCTCCCATCTGGTCTTTGGCCAGCCTGGGAAACTTGTTCCTCCTCACCTTCTTGAGCCTCTCAGCAGCAGGCATGGTGATTCTGTGCCACATGTTCCCCGTTGGTCACCCCTGCTTCTCTCCCTCCTAAGTCAAGGTGGCTGTTTAGCTGTTGTTGGGTTATTTGGTAAATTTCTGTAGCCTCTAATGATTAGCGGTGGGCAGAAACTGTCTCCTTTGTTTCCAGCAACTACCAGGAAGAGTGTTTCAGTGAAGGCGAGTCACACAGCTCTGCCCTGCACATGCACATGTTGTAGCAAGCATTCGTAAAGGCTGTCCCAGGCCCTCTCGGGAGCCCGGGGCAGCCCTCTGCTGTGTCTTCCTGCCCTCAGAGAAGCACCTGGTGCCATAGGTTCACTCCCAGGTGATGCTACAGTATTCTCATAGTAGGAACTACTACCACCTTCCTTGTTGGCTCAGGGGTCTGGGTCTTCTGTTAAGTGGTGGGATTCTGGGACAGACAGAATCTGGACCCTGAGCGGCTTCCTAAGGGTTGGTCTGCTGAGCTAGCCTGAATCTTAGGTCAGGTACAGACAGGATGGTGGTGCCCATATGGCCTTTTTATCCAGCCAGTTTGAAGCCACTCAATGTACTAGTGGAAACACATTTTTAAACATGAGAGGAAATGCTGCATCTTTTCTGGTGCAGTTTTACAGAAAACTATTTAATAGGTTTGCTGTAGCTACTGCCCCTGGCAGGTGGATTTATGATGAGGAGGTCCTGCAAATCTGCCCGTGGGTAGATTCACTCAAGTTACACACATGTGTTTATCACACTGTTTGTAATTTACCTTGATATGTTTCTGTGTGGACAGTGTGCCCCTTAGCAATACTGGGCATTCTGACCTGAGCCTGCCTGGCCTCTTGAAGTGCATTTGCTCCTTCCAACTGATAGTTCTAGCTGCTGTCTGACCATGCCTGGTGGCAGCCAGGTGCTAGGCATTAAGAGGAGGCTGGGTGAGAGTCCCTCAGGGTACTTCCTTCCTTGCACCCTTCCCCTTTCAGCTCCACCTCCCCTTTCCTTCTCTTCCCCTCCCCCTCCCCTGCCCCGTGGGCTTCCCACTGTTCCAGGTCCAGGCGCCTCAGCAGAGAGCAGGCGCCACATAGCAGTGGGCATCCTACAAGATGAGTCCAGGTTGTTGAAACTCCTGGCCCAAAGCCTGAGCCCCAGCCAGGGTCCCTGTGACAAGGGGCTTTTTTTTCAGCATGTCAGGTGTGCCCATGCCTTCTGTCTTGATGGCCTTTTATGCTGGTGGCCCCCCTACAAGGCCCTGGAAGTGTGCTGAGGTTATAGAAGAGCCAGACATTCCATGGGGAGGCCCTGGACAGTCGTGCTGGGGGCCCAGGAGAGAGCAGCCCATTCCAAATCACTGTGCCTGTGAAGGCAGACTCTCCTGCCCGCCCTGGCAACAGCTCCGCGCCAGCCTGTTGGTGTGGCCGCCGACAGCCGTGCCTCCTGACTGGCTGCGTTCTCCCAGCTCCCTCGCGAGGTGCTTGCTCGCCCGCTCTTTAGCAGCAGCTCCCCAGCATCCTCAGGCAGATGGTGCAGAGGAGCGCACGGGCTGGGGCCCTTGGACTCTGTGTCTGCTTGCACACTCCCACGTGCGGATGAGGTCGCCCTCTAGGGAAACCATGAACGTTTGCTGGTCTGGGTTGGGTGCCCCTCGAGATCTGTCTGCAGTGACAACAAAGCCTGACTTCAAGGCCTTAACAAGTCTCTCGGGAGGCTCCAGACTCTCGCTCTTACTGCGTCACCCACTCCCCTGAGCCTCCATGCCTGGGTCCTCCCTGTTTATTCACACAGACGCTGCAGGCAGATGCTAGCTTGACATCCTGGCTCCACCAGTGGTCAGCTCTGTGACTTTAGGGAATTTACCTAACTCTGTAAAATGGGGGATAATAGCAATTCCTGTCTCATAGGGGGGCAAAGAGGAAGGAATGAGATTTGCAGCTATATGCTTAGCAGAGCACCTGGCAAATAGCAAGGCTTGAGATAAGTTAGCCATTATTGTGTCACGGATTTCCCGTCTCACTTTGTTTCCTCTGTCTGGACTGCCTCCTTCTCTTTCCCCTGTGATTCCTGCTTTGATCAGACCTATCTTTCAAATCCCAGCTCTTCTGCTTGAAGCCGGCCCTGACCCCTCCCCCAATCCCAGGCAGATTTCAGGATCTTCACTCTGCTCTCCATTTTTCGTGGCTGTTTTCTATGCTTCATGATTGGGTCTGCTCCCCCTGCTAGCAAGGGGAGCTTCCTGAGGGCACTGGCTGGGGTCTCTTGAGCTGCACTTGTCCTGCCCCCTCTCTGGTAGAACAAAGCAAGTCTAGATCCTTCCGAGCTCTCCAGAACCTCGGGCTAAACCTAGCTATGGTCCCCCCCACTCCCCTCAAAGTAGGGCACACGACTAAGCTCATTTGTAGGGGCCTTAGAATAAGAAGTCATAGAGATCCCTTTGCAGGTAGGGAAGCTGAGGCCATGAGTGAGGAAGGAATATATCTAAGGGACACATAAGGAGTTGGAGACCCTGACCTAATTTCTGCATGTCTCTGCTGGGGTGGGGAGGGCAGGCAGCAGTTGGGCCAGCTCTCAAGGAATCTAGGAGGACTGCACAGAGAAAGTGACGAGAGTTGAGGCTTGAAAGAGGGTCAGTTTATCAGAACCCCATGATCGGGTGCCTAGTGCTCAGAGGATGAAAACCTTCCTGTCTTCTGTGAATGGGAGACTGCTGTGGGAGGTGGGAAAGGGCCTGGGGCATTGGGACAGCGGGAAGTAGTTCAGAAGGGCAGGAGCAGCAGGCAAGGAGGGGCAAAGATAGAGGAGGTGAGTGGGCAGGGACTGGGCCCAGACGTGTGTGTGCTTCGTTGTATTAGGTGGAGTGTGGGCCCAAGGATGAGTGTTCCCCTGTGCCAGGTGCTTTGTCTCTTAGTGCTCAAGTGACCTGAGAGTGTGCTTGTTTTAGAGATGAGGAAACCAGGTGCAGAGAAGTTTGGCACCTTACCAAAGTCTCACAGGCTAGTAAGGGGCAGAACCAGAATGTGAACCACCGGCAACAACTCTTAAGTCTGCTGGTAGCAACCACATGTTAGGGATAAGGTGGCATCTCCTCTCGGGGTGGTTGTGGGGCAACTAAGAGAGTGTCCATAAAAGGTATGGCACAGGGTCTGGCCCATGGAGGTGCCATGGCATTGTTAGGTCCTTGGCACACATGCCCAGGTGCACATGGACATCTTCATTTGAACTGAGTTGTTCACCAAGCCTGGAAACTCTGCTTAACTAGGCCTCTTGGGAAATGCATAGAATGCCAGGCAGCCTACAGCTGGGCAGCCCCAACTCTGGCCTCTCAAAAGGTGGGGAGGAGGGGGCTCTAGTAAGATCTGGGCCCCTCACCCCCATGTCTGGGTCCCATAGCATTCTGATCCTTCCTTCCTTGCAGTTCTCATGGTATGACTGTTGTCTTTGTGCCTCATTGAAGGGCAGACTTTCTGTGGACAGGGCCCAGGTCTCCTCTCTGGGCCTCTTGCACCCATCACACAGCCTGGCACAATGCAGGTGCCCAGTAAATGTTTGTGCCATGAACGATACATTGAGCACCTACTTCATGCCAGGCACTTGCCAGGCGCTAGAATAATTAACTTTGGCATGGCACTTTATGATTCACAGAGCTCCTTTGGGTCTCATTAGGAGGTTGATTGTCTCGGATCAGGTATTTATTTCCCCATTTTCCAAATGAGGTAACTGAAGCTCCGAGAGAGGCGGCAAGTAGCCTGAGGTCACATCGTCAGCCAGGGAGGGGCAGAACCAGGCCCCACCACTGCCCACTGCCTGCTCCCTGGGCAGTGAGTACACTCTGAGGGCTGATGGCTGTTTCTTCTCAACCACTGGAGTGAGAGATGGAGCCTCTTGGCTGGCAGGGAAGCCAGGCCAACAGAGATTCTGTATCCTAGGAAGCAGGGCTCCTTGGGGAGCTGCAGTAGACACCTGGCTCCTCAGTGCTCCACCCCAGCAGGAGCAGGGGCTTCCTCTGCAACTGCTGAACACCTGGTTGTTGGGGACAATTGTCTGTGTTTAGGGTAAGTCAGAGGCAGGAGAACAAAGAGAACCCTTCCTGCCAATGTGACTCTGACCTTGAAAGCCCTGTGGGGTTTCATTTACTCAAAAGAAAAAGGGAAGAGTTGGTTACCAGCTTCAAAGAGGGGCAGACCTCCTGCAGGCAGGCATTGAGGAAGCCTTGGCTTTGTGAGTTCTTGCTGCTGAATTTCTCCTTTTCAGTTTAACAAAAGTCCTGGGGATCACTGTCCATGGGCTGGCCAGGAATCTTACCACCCTTTTTAGAAGGTGGAGTGGGGGGGATGCCAGGATCACTGCTCTTACTTTGGCTGGGCTCTGGAAGGCACAGCTTTTGAAGCAAAGATCAAATAATGATGTGAGAGATCTGGATGCAGCCCAAAGGCTCACCCAGTGTGCTGCTGCAGGAGTGCCCAGCTGTGGGAGAGGGGCCCCGGGAGTGAAAGGCATTGTCCTGTGCCTGCTGGGGTTCTTGCAGAGAAGTGGTACAGCCATCAGGAAACCCTGGGCACATTTATTCCTTATTCCACAAACAATAAGCAAGTCCCTACTGTGTGCCAGGCGCTGAGTGTGATCCTGGGAGGAGATTTGATGAGTGTGGGTCCTGCCCTGTGTCCTGCCTACAGTGACAGTTGTAATGGCAACTGTGGCCATCTGGAGGGTACAAGTTCTGCTAAGGGTGGCAGCAGCCACTGCACCATGGCACTGGGCCTTTGGTGGCATGTCTTGGATTTATAAGAGAAGCAGAAATCTAGAGTTTTTTTGTGACATTTTAAAATTTCACATCTTCAAATATTGGCATTTGATTCAGAACTTAAAAATGTCAAACACTGTGTGGGCTAAACAAAACATGAATGTTGACCAAATACAGCCCATACTCTTAGTTAGAGACCTTTATCTTAAAGGCTGGAGAAAACCCAGATGGGCAGAGGACAGTAGGCAAAGCCTTCCTGGTGAGGGGACACCTGGACAGAGGTGTGGTGGTGGAAGTCATCTGCGTGAGCATTTTCAGGACAGCCAGGGGACTGGGACGAAGGGAACTGAGGGCAGACCTGATGGGGCCGCACCCAGTTATGGAGGCCTCACATGCCCTGCTGAGGGGCTGGTCCTGGTTGGTGTAAGATGCTGCCTAGACAAGCAGGTATGCTGCAAGGCCTGACCCAAGTCATCCTGAGAGCCTCCAGCTGTGCCCACTGCCCAGAGTCAGGAGCTTATAACCAACATTGTCACTTAAACAAGAGGCTTTGACTAGGCAAGGGCTCAGAGAGGAAAGGTCATAAGTATGTAAGAGAAACCCCCAGGACATACAGTATCCTAATCTTCAGCAAAGGTATAACTACATAGCTATGGAAGGGGGCCCATCCACCTGTCCATCCACGTCTGTCTGTGTGTTGATATGTGCACATGACCTCCCCTGCCATTTGTAGTTGCTCTTCTGGTGGCTAACAGCTCCTTTAGGTACTGGGTAGCAGGAGGTGGGGGGGTGCCTTCACAGGAACTAAATCCTGGAAAGGGGTCCTTCCTCCTCTCTCTCTCCCTGCCCCTCCCCTGCAGGGGTCCTACATTCCTCAGAGGGTTTGAACTGCTCTGGCCAAAGCCTGTCTGGGAGTCTTCCTGTTCAGGCCCACAGGCATAACCTCCCTTTTTCTCTATTTCTCAGCCCTATCTGCCACTCCCTCCATATACCCAAACTCCGTATTTGAGTTTCTTCCTAAATGATCACCTGCATAAACAGTCCTTCAGATTGTCCTGGAGATTTGTCCAGGAAACTTTCATTGAGCCCCTGTTGTATGCAGGGCCTTGAGCCAGGGCCGGAGAGTGACTGAAGCCCAGGGCACCCACCGATTGGTGGAGCAGACAAACACGGACAGCCAGCGGGGGTCCAGCCCCAGTGTCTGCGAAGGAGGAGGCAGAGGCGGAGTGATGCTGCATCCCCAGATGGCCTGTGTCTGGGCCCGGGGCTCTTGGCTGGCTGCCCAGCCCTGCCTCCTGCCACTCCTTGCTGTGCAGGGTGCCAGGGCAGGAGAAGCAAAATGTGAGGCAGCGCTTGGCCCTCAGGAGCTCAGCTCACAGGAGGGACAGTAGCCAGCACATGCGACACTCCCCATCACTGCCCTCTCCTTCACTTTAGTTTACTTTTAAGTCTTCTTCTTTTGAATATAATTAAAAATAGAAGCACAGAGTACCAAATTCCGGTCAGTATAGAGTGAAAAGTGAAACAACTTGTACGCCAGTGCCACCACAGAACCTCCCACCCCACCAAAAACTACCACGGACGGTTGGCCAGGGGCTTTTTCTGCAGACTTTTTCTTGTGGCTCATAAAGTAGTCGTCTCTGTGTCCATATGCCCGGTTGTGTTGCCTAGCTTACTTTCACCTCTGTGGCCTGTAGAGAGGCGAGGGAGGGAGCCCGGCTGCTCTGGCCAGAATGTTCTCTCCCCCCACTCATAGCTGGGAGGTGGCACTCGGGGTGGTTGAGTCCATGGCTGCGGAGAGAAGAGGGAATGGTCTTTTCCTGGCAGTGTCACACACACTCAGAGGCCATGGGCTGCCCCAGCCAGCAGAGTGAAGGAGACAAGCAGGCTGGCTGTCTCAGGCTTTCCAGTGCAGACAGGGCTCCCCCAAGGGACCCTTGGGATTGAGTTGTTTCTGTTTTTGCTCACCTGTGCCCAGCCCTGGAGATAGGGACAGGAGTCGGCTGTGGTCCCTGCCGGCCCTGGAAGAGCTCCCCGCCAGAGGTGGGAGAGGTGCCTACCACCCTGTTGAGACTGTCTCTACCTTGGGCTCTCGCAGCGCTCTCTGGTGCGCAGAAGGGAGGTCATCCCAGGCTTCAGAGCTGGCCCTAAGGGAGTATTTTGGGGCTGGTGGCAGCCAGGCCCAGGGAAGACTATGGCCCAGGCTCAGGGAAGCCTCTGGAGGAAGTGGGTCATGCTAAGATTCAAGGAGCTCCCCCAGCTCTAGTTTCACCTGATGGGGCTTGAGGCACCTCCCTCTCAGCGAGTGACAAGTCAGATGGGAAAGAACTCTGAAATCTGTGAGATGCAGACACTTGGAGCTGCCGTTTCGTTTGGAGTGTAATGTTTTCCCTGGTGGGGGCCCTGTGTGGATTAAGACTCTGAGCTGGTTGAGGATTGGGCCAGGGTGGGGCAGAGGAGGGCACCTGGTGACCTGTCTGCCTAGGCTGGAGAGCCCAGTCTGGATGGAACGTAGGCTTAAGGCACCTGGGTCCTGCCTGTCGCTGCTCGGGAGACCTTGATCAAGGTACTTTGTCATCCGTCAAACAGGACACGGAGCCCTGCCCACCTCCCAGGGCTCTCCTGAGGGTCTGCCTGGCAGTCTTTCTGTTTTGGGACCAGTGGAGCCCGAGCCAGTGTTGGGGACAGTGAGGATGTTGATGATAATGAGGACAGTGACAGAGACATGAGGGAATATTGACTGAGCATTCACATTGTGCCAGCACCATGCCAAATGCTGTGTGTCTTGCCACCACTGCCACCATCGTCTGCCACCTGCACCGACCCCAGGCCGGTCTCCCACTCCCACCCTTGCTCCCCTTTCAGTCCATTCTCCACTGGTGGGTGGGGCGGTCTTTAAAAAATAAGCCCCGGCTGCTCACCCATCCTGACTCCTCAGACTCCTTCCTGCGGACCCTTTGCAATGGGCAGCTCCTTATGACCTTCACGATTTCCCTTCCCCCACTTGTCCCTGTCGCCTGCCCTTCAAGTGTTCCAACCCCAGTCTTTGTCCTTGTTCCCTCTTCCTGGAACACTCTCTGTCCAGACATCTGTGTGACTTGCCCCCTCACTTCATTCGAGTGTCAGTCCCAACCCCCCCGTCGCACACGGCCCACTCCACCCTCGAGCCTACACCCTCCTCTGAGTCTCCTCCCAGCACTTGTGTTCGCTTGATATTGTTATGCACATATTTGTGTACTTCTCCCACACTAGACTGGAAGCCCCAGAGAGGAGGACATGTATGTCTTGTTCCCTGACCTGTCTCCAGCACTTAGAATAGGGCCTGATACGAGGTCAGTGAATGAACAGACATATTTCATTTAATGGTACCCCATGAGGTAGGCGCATTGCTATCTACATTTCACAGATGGGGAAACTAAGCTCAAAGAGGTGGATTCACTAGCCCAAGGTTGTGCAGCTGCAACGCCACAGGGCTAGGATTTGAGTCCAGAATCTCCCACCTCCCTGGAATCTAGTCAGGCCCGCCCTCCTGGAAGGATGGGAATGTGAGGGGGCCCGAAAGGCTGGGCTTGGGGTCTGAGAGGGCAGGGCATTCGGGGCCTTGAGTTGAGGATCAGCAGTGGGGCCCCAGCACCAGAAGCTCTGAGGAGAGCGTCCAGGGCCGAGCTGTTCCCAAAGACCAGCGCCTCTGGGCTCTTTGGCCTGGCCCTGGTTCCTGGCATGATTTCTGTTTCTCAGAGGAGCTCAGGCCTGGCCCGGCCTCCCAAGGCAGAGAAACACATGGTGGGTGAGTGTGTGTGTGTGCATGTGTGTGTGTGTCCAGCCTTGCTATTTGCGTTGTCGTCACGTCTTCTTAATCAGCCTATTTCTGAGAGCAATGACTTCATCTCCTGTGAGTCTCGACACAGCCATTGTCAGGCGTCCATGGAAAGATTGGGCCTGGCACCGTCCTTATTCCCCAGTGAGCCAGGTTAGGAGAGCCAGTTGTCAGACCCTAGTCTGACCTGGCTTGGGGGTTTATGGTCAGGTCAACCTCCAAGGGACTTCCCAGGGTCACCTTTCAATCTGGCCTCACTGACTCTGGGGAGCCCAGTGCAGCAAGTTCCAGCCAGTGCTCTAGCCACATGCACTCTGTGTGTCAGGCAGGGGGCAGTCACACCCAGTTCCTGCCCTCGGGATCCTCCTGGCTGGAAGAGATGGTGGGTCAACAGACCCTGCCTTAGAGGGTCTGAATGGACAGAGAAGGGAATGAGGATTCCACCAGTGCTCAGGAAGGCCCCACAGAGCTGATGGTTGGGCCACAGGTTGAAGGTGAAGGTTCATGGAGGTTTCCTTGAGGAGAGGCGGGGAAGGGCTTGCTAGCCGGCCAGGTGGTGTGTGTCACTGGCCATGGGGTGACTGTGTGTTGGGCCTGGGGAGTAGCAGGGGATAGAGTGGTGGGCAGCAGGGTGTGGACTTGATCCTGAAGGTGACTAGAAAGGATTTTAAGAGGAGATGGGGCCTGGTCAGATCAGTGATTTTAGAAGCAGCTCCTGGGCTGAGTGTGAGGGTGGGCATGATATTGTGAAATATATGCAGTATTTGGTTTCCTGGCATATAACTTAAAATCCTTGGACTCTCCAAAGTGATATCTTTTTGTATGCTAATGAGTTGACTGATAGCTGGCAGCCCCTAGGTAGCTTCAGGATGGGGGCTGGTCCCTGGAAAGACCAAGGCAGGATCAGAGAGTTGGGGTTTTCAGCCCACCCCCCAACCTCCCGGGAGGGGAGAGGGGCTGGAGGCTAAGTTGATTGCCAGTGGCGGATGATATAATCAATCATGCCAAGGAAATGAAGTTTTTATAAAAACCCAACAGGACAGGGTTTGGGGAGCTTCCAGAGAGCTGAACGCATGGAGGTTCCTGGAGGGCACCCGGGGAGGGCATGGGAGCTCCATGCTCCTTCCCCGTACATCGTCCTGTGCATCTCTTCATCTGTAGCCTTTGTAATATCCTTTATAATAAACTGGTAAATGTGTTTCCCTGAATTCTATGAGCTGCTCTATCAAATTAATCAAACCCAGGGAGGGGTCATGGGAACCCCAGTTTATAGCCAGGCAGAAGCATGGGGAAAACACCCTGGCGCTTGTGACTGGCATCTGAAGGTGGGGGCTGTTTCTGGGCACTGAGACCTCAACCTGTGGATCTGACGCCACCTCCAGGTAGACAGTGTCAGAATTGAACTGAATTAGGGGACACCCAGCTGGTATCCACTGCAGCACTGATTGCTTGCTTGGTGTTGGGGGAAAACCTACCCATCTGGTGTCAGAAGTGTTCTGCACTGTGAGAGTATATATAATAGGAGAAACTGAGTGGGTATCTTTCCTACAGAGGGTGTCTGGGAGGAGGAGGAGGGGCTGGTGACTGAGGGCCCAGCCCTATGTTCCCCTGTCTCCTCCCCTGCCCCTCCCCCACGCTGCGCTTCAGAAGCTGGTGCCCAGGCCAGCTGAGCTCAGCCAACTGCCAGGAGCTCCAGCCCCCACCCTGGAATGCTGGTGAGGAGGTGGGAGATGGTGGGGAGTAGGGATTTAGGGTGGTCTCTAAAAAGTAATTTGCTGGCCTTGGGCAGTTCTAAAAGGCCATGAGCCTCAGTCCCAGAAAGTACATCCCCTACTCCAGGTTTATTCACAGCTTTTCCTGGAGGCAGGGGGAGGGATTGAATGACCAGGCAGGATATAGTGCTGTGAGGGGTAATATACTGTGTCCCACTCTAGGCCAGGACACTCATTATCCCACCCACTCCCCATCCAGGGATGCCCTTTTGGAGCAGAGACACTAATGCAGTAGTTCAGGCCTGTGAGCTGCACTGCCTGTGGTGAATCCCAGCTCCACTACTACCCAGCTACGTGGCCTTGAGCAGGTTACTTACCCTGTCTTGAATTTCAGTTTCTCTCTCTATCAAATGGGGACAATAATTGCACCTACTTCCCAGGGTACCCGTGAGGATTAATATGTTTTTAGAAAGGGGGCTTAGCAGAGTGCCTGCACATAGAGGTGCCCAGTGTGCCTTAGTGGTGGCAGTGGGGCTGGGGGAAGGGGGGGTGATTATCTTTACCATAATTGTCAAGGCTCCCTTAGGTTTCCAAAAGCCAGGGATGGGAGAGTGAGGAGGGGTGATGAGGGAGCCCAGAGGTGGGGGGTGGAGGGGCAATTTCTGGGGTCAAGGAAATAGTGAGAAGAAGAATGAAGGGGGCTGGGCCGTGGCAGGTGAGGATCTAACAAATCTGTTAACACTTGTGCATTTCCTTTTCCTTCAAAGCTGAGAACCAGCTGCTTGCCTGCCACTTGGGCAGGCATCCAGCAAGGAAATACTTTGAAAGGAGCCTTCCTGGGCTGGGGGTGGCCATGTTCTCCCATAGAGGGCGGTATGCTTTCTCCCTTGGCCCTGAGCCACCACCCATCTTCCATTGCACGCCTTCCATGCTCTACCTGTTCAGCATTGTCTTTTTTGGTAAGAAAATAGTTTAGTTCAGCAAACATTTCTTGAGCATCTTTTGTCTGCTTGGGTCTTTGTTGGGTCTAGAGGATATAGTGATGCTTAAAGTACCAACCCAGCTGTCAAGGAGGGAGGAAGATTGTTGAGTTGTTTTTAAAGATCTAAAGGCAAAAGCAGTAGTCCTGGAGTGGGGAGGCCCTGGGTTCTAGGGCCCTGCTCTTGTCCTTTATGCCTGTAGGACCTTCCTTGGGCAAATTACAGGATCTCTCTGAGTCTGTTTCAAAACATAGGTCAGTCTCTGATGATGCCTCCAGTACTAAGACTTGATGATCAGTTTTGGATTAACTTACTCTGTGTGCTTATCAGGCAGAGAGGTCTGTGCTCAGTCCAGTTTCAGGGCACAACTAGAAAGCAGACTCCAGGTAGGAGACTGATCCAAGTTTGAGTCCACTTCTACTATAGCTTACTAGTTGAACGACTTTGGGTGAATTACTTCCTTAAATCTCTCTGAAACAAGGTTTTCTCAGATGTAAGATGGGCATTATGATATGTGCTTGCCAACACTGGTACTTAGGGAACTCACTCATGGGTCATATTAATGCTACTGAGATCCTCCTCTCAAATACAGGGTCTGCTCCATGCCAAGAACACGTCCCCAACCCTCCCCACCACCACCCAGAGCTCTTCGTATCAGAGGGGAGCTAGCAAGTGCCTGACCTAAGAGGAGCGGTGAGGTCGGGAGCCCTAGACTCCATGGGGGCTGGGAGGAGCTCAAATGGTTTAAATCCTCCTTGATTTGAATATGTACTAGTGTAGGATTCTATCTTGCTTTATTAAAACAGTGTTTGCTAATGATATTAATAGTGTAAACAAGATTTGGGGAGGAGTACAGCCAGGGGAAAGGGGTTATTTAAACATACTTCAAAGAACACCCTTTTCCAGCATTTAAGCAGCATCATTTACATATGTAATGATTGTGCTAATTATAGGTGGCCTCATCTGTTAACAACAAGTTTGCCTGGTTGTGTTACACTATTGTAATCACGCAATCAGAATTCTCTGGCATGCTTTTCACTAGAGATAACAACCGTAGCAATAATAATAATGCCTATCATTTTTAGACCCTTGCTATGTGCCAGGCATCCTACCAGGTACTTGACAGTCATCATCGCATGTGGTCTTCACAATAGCTCTGTGTCCCAGAGATGCTTATCTCCTGTGTACAGAGGATGAGACCAAGGTACAGAGAGGTTAGGTAACTTCCCTGGGTTCACACAGCCAAGAGCCAAGGGGGAAATGCCGGCTCACAGCTCTTTCTGCTCTGCTGCTCTACTTTTCTGGGGACACTTGACACACGTCCTTGCCTTTTATCTCTAAGCTTTCTCTTTCTCATTTGGTCCTCTCAGAAACCCCCATTTTGCTGAAGAGGAAGCTGAGACCCTGGGAGGGAGTTGGGGCCAGGCAGGAGGTAAGCCCAAGGCCCTCTAACTTCTAGGGCAAAACCAGGCCCAACAGGCCTACCTGCCTTCCTGCAATGAGGGATGGGGGGGCAGCAGCCCCTCAGTGTTCTCCCCTAAAGTCTTGACGGCAACTGGCCTTGAGGGGAGGGTGTCCCTCACCTCTCCTACTCAAGTGGGGTTAGACCTAGCCTCTTGGCCGCAGAAAATTATAAGGCAGTAAACAGGTGGGAGGACACTAGCATGTCATAAATTGCTTTACATGTGTCCTCATTAATCGGAGGTAGCACATGGGTGTCTGTTGGCTAGACATAGCCCACAGATGGGTTTCATTTGGCCTGATGGGGTAGAAAGGTTTTATTGTTTTGTTTGTTTAAACTCGGTTACCAACACTTAAATATCCCTAAAACATTCACCTTCAACATTCACTGAAAATACAGATTTCTGGCTTCTCTTTAAAAAACAGATTTGGCAACAGTGGGCCTGTGTTCCTGTAGGGCAAAGAAGTGGTCTCTTCCGTTCACCCCAGATTCCTTTTCTCCCTGGAAGGCCCTCATTAGCTACTCCAGCAACCCTGCGGGGGCGTGTGGCTATGGGGGTGTTATAGCGTTCCCATTCTGCAGATTAGGAGCCTGGGGCCCATAGGGGACTGACCAGGCCACTCCACAAAGCTGTTCCATCCTCATCATCCGCCCTACGTGGTTCTCACTGCACCTCATTGCTTCCCAGCCATGTCTGACCCCCATTGGCTGCCAAGGAAAGAAAGAAACCTTTCACAGGCCTAATGACTCAAAAATAACCAAGAGTAAGCCTGGGGAACTGTTCTATCTCCCCCCACTCCCTTTCCACCCTTCCCAAGGCCGGAGGGGACATGGGAAACCTATTCATTTAAACTCAATTATTTTTTCGAAGAAAGAACGGAACTGAATTGGGTCAACGGCTGTATTTGCTGTGCTCAGCTATTTCCCCTGCAACACCATCACCCACCAGGGCTGTTGCTGGGCTCTGTGCTGCCAGGCTCACCAAGTATACCTCCATATCGGTGGCCATTCCTCGGCAAACCTGGCTCGGGAAGAAGGGAGCTGGTGAGTGAAACCTGTCACCCTCTGCTTGTTCACCCAGCAGGCTACAGGAGCAGGGTCCCTGGGCCAGTATGGGTTCAGGCTCTGGAACTATGTGGTCACCACCTCCTGGGACCCAGGCTTCACGTGTTAGGCATTCAGTGTCCAATCTGTAGGGGAGATGCTTCTGTGGCAGAGTTTCTGCAGATGAGGAAACTAAGGGTCAGAAAAACGAAGAGCTTGTTGGAGAGGCAGGCCTCAGAATCAGACACTACTGGGACCTTACTAGCTATGTGACTTGGAGCAAAGAACTCAGCTGCTCTGCACTTCTGATTCCACATCTATAAATGAGACATAACTTGCCATACCTCACAGGGCTGGACTGTCCTGATAAAACTGTGATGCAGTGTGCCAGTGGCCTGTGCAGGGTTAACCCCCCGGGAAATGGGAAGGGTACTATGTGCTAGGCACAGAACTTGGTGGGGGACACAGATCTCAGAAGAAGGGTGCACTGGGGCATCCTCCTCTCCATGAAACCCTTCCCAATTCCCTGCTCCCAAGCTGGAAATGTTGTTCCTGAGTTTATAGGTCCCCTGTCGGGCCAGGCCCTGCAGTGCACACTTTTCACAGCTTCCTCTGGGCCCACAGCCAGTTACTTGTATTTTTGTTTGGTCTTAGTGTGTGTGTGCCTTCCCCTCTCCACTAAACCAACTTCCTGAGTGCAGACCGTTTGTCTTATTCACCTGTTTCGTTCCTGGTGTCCCTCCCTTCCTAGCTGTGTGGCCTTGGAATGGTTGTTTAACCTCAAACAATGATCCCTCCCTCTGACAAATGTTGAGGAGAGAAGGTTAGTTAGTATTGGATGTGGCAGCACCGTGCAAGATGGCTGTGTGGAATGGACTGTCGGGAAACATCAGGAGGAAATCAAATCAGAGGCTGCCCTTCCACATTCCTGAAGCAGAGAATCTCTAAGGGGAGTGGGGCACAGTGCTTGTAAATGCTGTCTTGTTGCAGAATTACTGTCTGATTACATGAAGAAGTGGGGATGGAGTGGTGGCCTATGGCTTCCCCTTATCTCCACCATCTTCTTGCTGCAGTGGGCTAGGCCTTCCCCAAGAATGGACTGCTGCAGCCTCACAGTTACCGCAGATCACCTAGTGGTGGGACTGGGGCAGGTTGGGACCCAATGGCAATCCTGACCGCCAGGCACCCAGGTTATAGTGGGTGGCATTAGATCCCATGTTTTGGCAGTCGTGGGACCTGGGGGTGGAGCAGGATCCTCCCAAGCCACCCCAATGATATTGTCACTGGTCTCAGGATTGAGGGGTGGATAAGGAAACAGTTTAGGAAGGTTTGAATTCCCTGACCTTTCAGGAAGCATGTATGTGAACATAGGCACTGGGGCCTGGTATAGACATGGTGTGGTGATGGCCGGGCCCCACTCTGGTGGGGTGGGGGGCAGGACTTGGAGACTGGGCAGTAGGTGACCTCACCAGAAACACAGAAACTAGGCTGCAGTGAGTGCACTGGAGTCCCTGGGGGCCAGGACTTAGGGATGAGGGGGACTGACCTCAGGTTGACCACAGCACATTGTACAGTAGGGCCAGCAGTCACTGGCTCATAAACTGTAACCACCTCTGTCCCTTGCCTCTTGGTAACATTCAGGCCCTGGCACACTGTGCTGGGTGTTGCCCAGCACTTGGCACTGTAACAGCCAAGAAAGAGAAATGCTGACCGTGTCTCACTGCTTGTTCATGTAAATTTACTCTATATTTTTCAGAGGAGGTGTCACATGGGTGGGAATTTACTCCCACTAAATGTTTTGATGGAAACATTACATTTTGGGAGTGAACATGTGTCAACATCACTGTAGGGGAAAGTTCCAGGATTCTCTGCCAGCTGAAGTCATCACAAGACACTGGTTGGGGCCTGGCAGACGGGGGTGATGGGATCAGGCTGGTAGTGGGGTGGAGGTAGCCAGATGGGTAGGAGCTGAGGGTCTGAGCAGGGTGGAATTGGGTGGGTGGAGAGGAGGAAAGGAGTGGGGAGTCTGTGGGCTGACAGTGTACATTAACCACCCACACAGCTCAAAACAAGGTGAGTGAGGAGCTCGAGGGGTGGGAACAGAGGACAGAGGCTCTGGAACGGTGAACAGTGACAGCTCAGACCAGAAAGACTGGCTGGGGCCAGATTGTTGAGGGGCCTGGAATCCCAGCTCCTACCAATAACTAGCTATGTGACCTTGGGCAGTTTTTCTAACATTTCTGTGCTTCTGCTTCATTTTTAGTAAGATGTAGTGTAGATACCCACAGCTTATGGCTCTTTGGAGAATTAAAGGAGATAATATATGTAAAATACCTAGCACTGGGCCTGGCACATAACAGGTGCCAGGACACATTTGTTGTTTGTTGGTGATGATAAAGCCACACAAGCATAGATTTGCTCACATAAATTAACAGCTGGTGCATTGAAACGACTTCCAGAGTTGGCTCTCAATCTAATACCAGGTTTGTTTTCTCACCTTCAGCTGAGTACAGCAGTGGTCTCTTCAGAAGCCCTTTTCTGTGTACAGCCAGGCTGGGGGCTGACTCTCCTCTGCAGGGCATCCCTCTCCTGTCCTACACCTGCTTCTGCCCTGCAGGTGGTCAGTTACAGCAGCACCCTCCTCCAGAAAGAGCCTCTGTCCTCTGCCTAACCTCTAGAAAGAAGAGAGCCATGGTCACAAGAAGGTCTCTCTCCCAGATGTGAGCACATCTCTCCCCAAGGGGGTGAACAAGCATTGCCTGGAAGCCTTCCTTCCTTCCTTCCTTGGGGATGACTCTTGTCACTCCAGGAAATGGGAAGCTTTTTGAGGGAGGAGGGTTCCAGAGTCCCCAGAGAGCCTAGCCCAATTGGTGTACATCTTTAAATCTGAAAGAAGACAAGACATCAGGGCCCTGAGCTCTGGGGAGAAGACTGACTGGTGGTGGCTGTATGTCCATCACACATTTATTGAGTCCCATACCCTGAGGAACCCAAGGAGGGTCTGACAGGGCAGGCAGCAGGACCCAGGAGAGGGCAGTCAGGCGGGTAATTCGGGAAGAGAGAGAGTGAGAGAGAGAGAGAGAGAGAGAGAGATTGTGTACTTTCCTGTGCCTGGGGACATGGGGGAGGAGGGGGAAGGTCTCCCATAAGTGGGAGCAGTTGAGCTGGGCCTTGAAAGGTGAATAAAAATTAGAAATAGGGGCAGGAGGGGAGACTAGTAGAAGCAAGGCTGTGGCCATGAGAAAGGGCAGGGTGTGCGTGGGGAAGAGTGGAAACGAAGGAGGGCCTTGTGGCTGGTTAGCACTGGTGGAAACGGGAGGAGTGTGCTGGGGGTAAGGAGGCCCAAGGCTCTGGGCCCGTTCTGTGGATGGCCAGGGTCATGGGAGGTGCTGGAACCAGGAGTGACTGGATCAGGGCAGCCTCTGAAATTCCCCCAGCTACACATGACCAAAAACGGTCACTATGTACTTGGTACTTTTGTATGTTATTAAAGATGAACCTGAAAGGAGCCTGCAAGAGGTTATGCAGACTTCTGAGCTGGTGCTTATTGGTTACAGAGGAAGTGACTTATTCAAGGTCAGACAGCTGGTGAGTGTGGACACCCAACTTGGGATGGACGTCTTCAGACCCCCACATGCAGGCTCATTTCTTGTTAGCTTGTCACCCCTCCTGTACAGCTGTCATGCAGTGTAAGAGGCCTGTCAGAGGGCCCTGTTTTGTTATAACAAGATACTAGAACTGTGTGGATCGACCCGCAGGAGATGGCTTTCTGCCTGGGGGAAATCTGGGAATGCTACCAGGAGGAAGGAGTATTAGAATTGGCAAGAGAGGACGAGTAATAGGTACAAATAATTGTGTGGGGTGAGGCACACCTACCGTAGATGTAGTTGGATCAACTTGTGTGAGTGACTTAGCTTCTCTGGACTTGTTTTCATCTATAAAGTGGTCACAGTGCCTGCCTTGCCTGTTTGTTGCCATGATCATGAAATCAGTGGGAGAAGCCCTGGCTTGGAGCTTGCCTCATGGAGGTGCTTGGAGGTGGTGCTTGGAAGATGTGTTCTGCTTCCTCCTTCCCTGTTGCCTTGGATGCTCCGGGGCCTCTCTCAGACTATATCCTCACCTCTTCCCTGCTGGGAAATTTTAGTAAGACATTGGATGAACTGAGATGAAAGTTGTAGGAAAAACCTCTCCTCAGAAGGAAGGGGACAGGACCACTGTAAGTGCACTTCTGGCTAGAAGCCTTGCAGGCAGTAGGGGAAGCGGAGGAGCCCTCTGGGCTTTGGGGGACAGATGCAGATGTGGGCAGATGGGATGGTGTTAGATCACCTACACCCAGAATGGCACTGAGCAAGGAGCTTAGGGCCTGGCAGGGGATGGAGTGAGTCAGGGACCTTCCAGGTTGGGGGTTGCTGCTGGAGTCACAGGAAAACCTCCTTACTAGTCCTGCATGCCTGCACACAGTAGGTGCCTGACACAGCCTGCTGCTCAGTAGGCGCTCAGTAGTTGTGTGCTGTGGTGCTGGAGCAGGCTTCAACTGCCATGGACTGACCTCAGGACGCTATGCAGCAGCACCCTGGTGGAGGCAGTTTGATTAGCCCCTCTGGGTAGTGGCTGTAGGGGAGGAGGTATGATACCCTGCATGTGGTAGAGGCTCAAGAAGTGGGAACCAATGCTGTGGCTTCTCTAGTGGGATGGGAAAGGGAGTGACCCCAGGCAAAAATATTTGGTTGGCTGGGTGTGCCCTTCCCAGAGGGATTTGTGTTACAGTGAGGGCTGTCTGTGATCCAAGGATGAATCTCCAGGAGACCTGTTGGGGTGGCTCAGGGGTCTGTCTGCCCCCAGGCTTCTGGGCTTTCTGAGCACCTGGGCAGCTTACCAGCATTACTCCTTCCTCCCTGCACTTAACCTCCTCCTTCTGCCCTGCTGGCCAAGCCTGATGCTTCCTACAGAAAAGAAAACCGCCTTGGGGCAGAAACTTGAACCCAGGACTGCTGCCTGGGAGTCCAGTGCCCTTCCTAGCTAGGGGAACGCTGTCTAGTCCCAAGTCGGGGTGGGGAGTCGGAAGCCCTGCTTCCCCTGGGGTTGGGCCCTTCTGCCCAGGTGACTGTGGTAGGTAAACCTTTGGCCTTGTCTGAACCTTGGTTTGTGTTCGTTTTTTAAAAAAATGTTTGAATGAAAATGCGGGGGAGGGAGAGTGCCTGCCGTGGTAGGTCTCTGGGCTGCACCGGTCTGGTCGGAGCCGGACCAACCTGGGGTGTGACCTCCGCGGGCCGCGTGGGGGCCGGGCCGCTGTGCCGCCGGCAAATGAGTGGCTGTCGGGCCGCTGGGGTCACGGGCTCGCGCGGAGGTGGGGAGGGGGCTTCCTAGGCGGAGGCCCCGTGCCCGCGCGTCCCTCCCGTGCAGCGTGCCTCGGAGCGCAGCGGCGGGTCGCGAGCGGGAAGTGGCTGCAGCTGGGGGCAGCTGGCGGCGGCGGAATGTCATCCACCGCCGGGCCTGGGAAGGGTCGGCTGCAGCCACCGGGTGGACGGGGGCGGGCCTGCGCGGGCCGGCCGCTTCCGGCCTGGGGACTGGGGAGAGGTTGGGGTGTGGCGCCGCCTGACGCGAGCCGGGAACGCTTCGCCAGCCCAGCGGTGCGGGGGGGAGGGAGGGCGGGGAGGAAGAGGTGACTTGGAACGCCCCCAAGTCTTTTGGTTACCCCCGCTGCTGCATAGCACAGTCTCAGACCAGCAAGAAAATGCATTCATTCATTCAGTACATCTATCGAGTGCCTACTTTATGCCAGGCACTGGTTCGAGGTGTGCTGGGCTTACCCAGGTGAACAGGCCCCTGTTCTCGTGCACCTGACCTTCTCATTGGGGGTAAAAGACAGAAACAAGTGACTTCAGAGCAGTGTTATGAAGAAAATGAAGCAGGGTGATAACGTGGGGGTGGGGGTGGGAGTTGCCACTTTAGTTAGTTAGGGAAGGGCTCTCCTGTGAGGGGACTTTTGCTCTGAGTCCAGAATGAAGAGAAACCAGCCTTGTCTAGAACCGGGGCAGAACGGAGGGAGTGCAAAGGCCCAGAGGCGGGACTTGGGGCAGAATATGACCCTGGGCGGAGTCAGCCGTTTAGGGGAGGAGCCTGGAAGGGACCTCAGGGCTGAGGCTCCCACCTCCCGCTTCCTTTGCTGACCCTGAGCTCTTTGCTCCTGGCCTGCACCCTGCACCCGTAGCTGAAAGCAATTGTTTGCTTTCGGAAGTTTTTCTAGATTTCTTGGACCTGCGGGTTGTGCCATGTGGTTACCTGTATGGAAGACTGTAATTTTCCACTTGTTTCCTGGAGGACCCGGAAATCTCTAAATGTTGTCAGCACAGTGTTTTTCTAAGTCATTTTTGAAATTTCAACTGGGAAGACACAGATTCAGCGTGTGCTTTGCGGGAAGGAGCCTTGTGGGCTCACCTCTTAGATGTCAGCCCTGGCTGAGAGGCCCCCTGATCTGGCTTGGGCACACAACCCTCGAGAATGGGCCTCTGTGGCCTTGGACTCTTTGGTGACAACCTCAGCAAGATCCTGGGCCGGGCTGGAGGGGCTGTTCAGTGGAGACCGGGCCATCCTTGGAAGCCAGATCTGGCTCCCAGGCCGCCGGTACCGAGACCCGGGTCAGCGGAGAGGCTTGCCCTCCCACTGCAAAGGTCTGTGCAAGGCTCTGTGGGAGGGAGGAAGGGAGGCACAAGAAATTTCCTCCCAGGTGGGTGGGTCTCCAGCCAGGTGTGGCGTCTGCCAGGCCTCTGATGGGAGTGGGTCGGGGCTGGAGGGCGAGGGGCTGTTTCTCCTAGGAGGCCTAGCTGGGAACCCAGACTGTGGTCGGAGCAGGGCTCTTTGGGCTGCAAAAGTCAACAGCCAGCTCACCAGGCCCCTCCATGGGCATTGCCCTTGTGCTGGACCTGGAGGACTGAATGGGGGACCACTTCTGAGGCTTGGGAGGGAAAGTGAAGGTGGGGGCTGGGGTTGCTAGACTGGGTCCTCCCTCCTCCTGGGAACCAAGCCTTGCCCTCCAGGAGCTTCAGGTCTGTGGGGTGGGGTGGGGGGAAGAAGGTCTAGGGCATGGCCCAGAGGAGGCAGAAGCAGGCAAGGCTGTGTAACGCCTAGGGGGTAGGCATCCAGCAGACTGGCTGCTGACCTAGGCTGTGAGGAGGGGGCCTTGACCCCTGACTGCAGAGCCAGTGAGGGCCCAGTGCAAAGCTGCCAGGTGCTTCTGCGACCCCAGCTGAGAGTTGCTGCCTCTCTGAGACAGATTTAATAATCCACGTCTGTCTCTCTCATGGTTAGTATTGCAGGAGAGAAGCTTTACTCCTAAAACTTTTATTGATCCAGACACTAATAAAAAGTAAAGGGTTTTTTCTTTTTTCCTGCTAGAGCAAAGAACATCAGAGCTCTAAAATACAAATTTGTTTTCCTCCTTTCTAGATTTGGGAGGAGGGTGTAGGTGGCCTTGTTCAGATCTCACCTCTTCAAGAAGCCTTCCCTGACTGCTCAGGCCTGCAGCAGTTAAACAAAACTGCCACAGTGCATCTGTCTTTCCGCTGAAGGGCTGGGACTACCTGGGTGGGGTGTTGCAGAAGCCTTCCTTATCGCCTGGGGCCCTGGGGGTATAGAGAGGTGTTGAAGGCCCGACTCTTGTGTCTCTTTAGTTTGGTTCTTTGGCTGCCCTGGTCTTTGTTTTTGCGTATTCATTTCATAAGTGTTCACTGTTCTTCCACCATGTCAGACCCTCTCTTAGGACACAGAAATACAATAGACGTTACCTTCCGGTGGGAGAGACAGATAAGAACAAATAAGCAGAGAAATAAAGTAATTCCAGATTGGGTGAAGTTCCCCTACTGAAACAGTAAGTCCAGGGATTCTTTTTTTTCCCCCCCAGACAAGGTCTCGCTCTGTTGCCCTGGCTAGAGTGCAGGGGTGTCATCATGGCTCACTGCAACCTCAAACTCCTGAACTCAAGCAATTCTCTGGCTTCAGCTTCTGGAGTAGCTGGGACTACAGGCTCGAGCCACCACTCCTGGCTAATATTTGCATTTTTTGTACAGACGAGGTCTCCCAGTGTTGCTCAGGCAGGTCTCGAACCTAACCTTAAGCGATCCTCCTGCCTTGGCCTCTCAAAGTACTGGGATTACAGGCATGAGCCACCTCACCTGGCCATAAATCAGGGACTTTTGTCTGCTTTGTTCAGCATCTGTATTTCCAGTAACTAAAATAGTGCCTGGCATGTGATTTGCACTTAATAAATACTTGCTAGCTGAATGAGCAAGATGCTATGAAGGAAACAAGCCCAGTGTTTCACTGGGGAGTAATGGAGGTAGGGCAGGACTGGTTGTAGATAGAGCAGTTGGGGAATGATCAAGTTCCAAAAGATGCCAGAAGCCTGCTGTTGGGAGTGGGAGAGTGGGCTGGAGCAAAAATTCCTGGCCCAGGGAGCAGCAAGTACAAAGGCCCTGCAGCAGGAAAGCAGAGGCGGGGGAGGGGCATTGTTGGATAAGGTCAGAGGGTAGATAGGCCACTCCTGCCAACTTCTTCAGAATGTGATTTCTTCAGAATGCTGTGGGGAGTAATTGAACAGTTTTGAGACTAGGAGTTAAAATGATTGGCATTTCTGAAGGTTTCCTCTGACTCCCCTGGTGCGGGGGGAGTTGTGTTGCTGGGTGTGGGGGCGCTGTCTGGACTGGTGTTGGGGGAAAGGAGTAAAGGAGTGCCGGGGATTTCAGAGGGGGTGGAAGCAGGATTTGCCGATGGGTCGGATTTTAAAGGTGAGGGAAAGGGCGGGTTCCTGGCTTTGCCGCTGAGACACGCTCCACTCTGGGCGTTTCAGCCGTGAAGTTCTGAGAGGTGTCCGAGAGGAGATGTCAGGCGGGCATCTAGATGCGCGAGTCTGGAGCTCAGAGGAGGGGAGGGCTGGAGAGACAGATTTAGGAGTTGTGAGCACTGGAGGTATTTAGAGCTCTGGGAGTGGATGCGATCCCCGAAGGAAAGTGCTTTGCTGAGGAAGAGTGCCTCGGAAGCCAGAGCCCTGAGGAGCGCCAACACCTGGAGAAAAGGTGGTGAGGGAGCAGCTGCTGTGAGGAGAGCCACCGTGGGGTGGCCTGTGTTCAGGGAGGCAGTGAGGACAAGGCAGAAACTGTGATTGGCTCTGGCATCATGCAGGGCTTTCGTGGCCTGGAGGAGGACGGTGGGGTCAGAACTGGTAGGTGAGTGAGTAGAGAAAGGAGGCCGCGGGGGAGGCCTGGGCAGGTCTGGAAGCCGAGGAGGGGAGGAGGAGAGGAGGAGAGGTGGGGAGGAGGGGAGGGCGGGAGGGCTTACAGTCTAGCGGCTCACACAGTGGATCCCAGCCTGGGGCATTGTTCAGAATTTTCCTAGCAGAACCCCTTAGCAGATTCGGATTCACTTCTTCCAAACACTGCTGTGTGGGCAGACCACATCCTCCCCCTGCCAGCCCCTTTCCTTGCCCCGGTCTCTCCCTGGGCCCAGGGCCCCTAGGAGAGAGCGTCCCTGGCTTACTCCAAGGGTCTTCCCCAGAGCACCTCGAGACTTCCTTAACACTAACAGCATTTCTCTGGAAGGCTCCTTCCTGGGTTTGGCTTCTGGAGAAGTGTGACTTTTTTTATGGAACATTTTGGTGGTCAGAACCTTTACCTTCCCCAAGGCTTTGTTGGCTTTGGGGAGAGTTTAGAATGTATTTGGCCTGGGGACAACCTACGGTCTGAAGGACCTCTGGTGGGTTCTCAGTGTCCTGCTGAATGAATGGCACTCAGATATTTGAGTCTTTTGGGTTCCCAGGTGCTTTGTTAAATGCTTTTTCTGCGTCTGGTTTACCAGTTTTTTTTTCATCTGTTATCTGCAGGGGATAGTGTATTACCTCATTTTATATGTGGGGAAACTGAGCCTCAGGAAAGAGAAAGTACTTGCCCACAGTTCCACAGTTGCTAAGTAACACAACCAGAACTGCCACCTGGGCCTGCAAAACCCCCAAATCAGGCCTCCCCTTACTGACTGATGAGCCCTGTGGTCGGGTGGTAATGGTGAGGTTTAGGCACCTGGGCCTCCCACCGCCTCTCAGGAACAGCGGCTATATGCTCTGCCAGAGCTACGGGGCATTCCTCCTGCCTCCAGACCACCTGTTTCCTCTGATGTTCGACACCCACACCCCATACACACGAGGTGCGCTAGGTGCCGGGAAGATAGGATGAGGCAGGCCTTAAACCTTGGAGACGCTTGCGGCAGAGGGAGCACATGGCTCCTGGGGAGACTCTTTATGCAGCAGGTATGTGGGTGGCTTGTATGGCTGCTGTTGAACTCCCCAAAGCAACCTCACCCGGACGACATGCCATGACCACATCTGAGGAGTGGGTAGACTGACACCCACGAAGGCTAAGGGTGGGGTGGGGCCCACCTGGACAGGTGAAGCGTTATGCTGCCTCCTGGCAGGCCCACGTGGTGTTGGGCCCTGGCTTTCCTCCTCCTACACAGCAGACCTCACTCAGTCCGGGGCTGGGTGGCCGGGCAGGCTGTTTTCAGGCTTCAAAGGATTTGACCCACAGCCCAGCCCTTCTCAGTCTGTATCACCTTCTGGCCTGGCTCCTTCTGAGGAAGGTCAGGCATTTGGGAGGTGGCAGAGGGTAATCCTGCCTTGTAGTCACTGAGGGTCCTTTTACAGAAAGAAACTGCGACCCAGAGAAAGAAATGACTCACCTTGGTCACTAACTAGGAAGTTAGTTTCCTGTTTTGTGCCTCCTACTATATCCTGGGGCAGAAGGCTGGCCTTTGTTAGGTGCTCGCTCTGAGCCAGGCTTTGTTCTTTATCCTGCCAGCAACCCTATGAGGAAAATTCTATTATTATTGTGCCCATTTTACAGAGGAGGAAAGTGAGGGAGGCCCAGAGACATGATTTAACTTGTCCAAGACCACACAGGTTGCAAATGGCACAGTCCAGATTTGAACTCAAAATCTGGCTTCAGAGCTTGTGTTCATAACCATCAGGCTATACATCTTCAAAATGATTTGACTTCTAGGCTCTGTAGAGACAGAATGAGGATGCCAAATCCTTGAATGACACAGCCCCTGCAGAACTGGGCCTGAGAATTCCACCTGGCCTTGACTTTTCTAATGGAGGATAGCCTCACAGCACCTACTGCATGCCCAGCCATTCCAGGTGCTAGGAAGGCCCACCTTTCTTGGAGGACTTCTTAGACCAGGTACTGAGGTGCAGACAATCAAGTCTCTCCTTCCTTTGTCCCCTTCCCGCTCCTGTTCCAGCAGCTGGGCAGGCCCTGCCCCCCTTGGAGCCTGGGGGCCCCAAGAGAGCCCCCATTCCTGTGGACCATGGGGGAGGCCTTGGCCATCTTACCTGAGCCCTGGGCTTGGAAGGATGGTTGCCTCCTCCTGCCTCAGTTCCCCTCACCTGCCTCTGGCCATGCAGCCTGTTGGGGAAGGGACTGAGGGCCTAGGTGTGCAGTGCCCTCACCCCTGCAGGCTGGCACACCTGCCTCTTCCCCCTTGTCCTCCCTCCCGCTCCTTCAATTTTCTCTGCCTTCACCTTTCCTTAGCATTTGCCTGTCTCCTGTTGCATCATGTCAGAAGCCATGATTTCCAGTCTTCTCATCTGGAAGGTGAAGGAAAAGGTAGAACCGACTTCACAGGGTTTTGAGGCTCAGGCTGAAAGCCCTGGGGCTGGGCCCCTGTGCTAGGTGACTCCTCCACCTCACCCCTTCTTTTTCCCTCATGAAGGAAAGATGCTGGGGCCGTGGAGCAGGTGGGGCTGGGGTCAGGGTCGGCAAAGCTGGGCCTCTAGGGAGGGAGCAGGTGGGAGAAAGGATGGGACTTTGGTGGACCTCTGGTGGGCTGCCGACCTGTGAAACCCTGGGGAGCTGCTGAGCCTCTGCTGACCTCAGCTTCCTCATCTGGAAGATGGGGCAGTGGCAGTGCCAGTCCTGTGGAGTTGGGAGGAATAAGGAGACACTGCTGTAAAGTGCTAAGTGCTGTGCCTGGCATAGAGTGAGTTTTCAAAAAGGGCCAATCTTCCTACTCTTCTCTTGAGATTTGGCCTCATTGTTTTTGTTTTTGGGTTCTTTGGGACCTTCAGGTGAAATCTGGATTTTTACTATTGTTCAATTTGTCTAAAATCTTCTTCAGAAGCCCAAGGCTTCTAATCTGATCATGACTTTGGGGGTTTTGTTTTTTGGCTTTTTGCTTTCCTGTTTCCTGTACAGAAAAAGGCATCTGTATCTTTAAGTCCCTGGCAGGCCCAAGTGGGACACTGGCCCTTTAAAAGCACATTAGGGAGAGTTGGAACGTAGCCTTTGTTTAACTAGCCATGATAAGTCTCAGCGGACTGGGCTGGAGTGGGCTGGAGTGGTGCGTCTGGGAGCAGAGCAGGGCTGGCCCTCAGCTTCCCGGCTGGGTGAGCTTGGTGGCCGTGCTGAAGGATGGTGAGTGGCCTGAGCAGAGGCTGGAACGAGGGAGGCTGGGAAAAAGGGAAAGAATGAGGCAGCCGCAGGCCCAGGGAGACCTGAGTGAGCTGGGCAGCAGTGGGCACCCGCAGAGAGTGGCTGTCACAGGTGCCAATCCTGGGAGGAACTCAGCCTCCCCAGGGGTGGTGTCTCAACCCCTCTGCACAGACATCCGCCACCAGCCCAGAAGGTGGAAGTAATTAATTAGGATAGTCCTGCCAAAAAGTGGGAAACTAAGAAGAGTGCTGTTGCTGTTTTTAGTTTTTAAAGTGAGATGAAGCCCAGTGTCAGTCACTCCTCTCCGCGGGCGCCGGTGGCCTCTGGGTGCTCCGTGGAGAACCGGGAAATGCAGGAACTGCTGAGAAGTTTTCTGAGCCGAGGAGCTTGGCCTTTGCTCTGAGTTGCCCAACCCTAGGCTGGCTGGGTGGGGCTGTGCTGAGGCTTGGGCCCGTGTCATCTCCGCCCCGGCCCCCCAGCGGGACTTTCATTCTCTTTCTCCCTTGCTGTGTCCGCTGCCTGATCAGGCCCAGGGGTGGAGGGGTGGGAGTGGGTGGTAGACTGGGAAGGCTGGGTCTGGGCCAGGGGTGTGTTTTGGCTCCAGTTTAAATACTTGAAGCAATTGTCAGAAGCCCAGTCGCTTTGGTGTGGCAGTCTTTACTGGGGAAGTATCTCATTTCTGGAGAATCAAAGGATTTGACTTGTTATAGCCAAGTCTTGGTGCCTGTTGGTCGGGGGCAGATAAGACTGCCTACCAGTAGGTGTCCTTCTCACCATGTTCCAGGCAGGGTCACCTAGGAGGTGACAAAGGCAGGGCTCGGTACAGTTCTGGTGATCCAGGGTCCCTGTAGTTACTTAAAAGTTGGTGCATTTGACTGCACAGTCTTTGTGGTTTGGTGAAAACCTGAGGCATTGACAGAGAGTGAAGAGTTTGGAGTCGAAACCCACATGCCAGGCATCCTGTCCCACCCTTGTACCTGTGAACTGTGACCTTGGGCAAGCTACTTGACCTCTCTGAGCCTCCACTTGTGTATTGGGGGGTGGTGCTTAGGGGCAAACCCTGGAGGCAGTTGTCCGTTCTGCTAGGAGGGCTTCGTGGAGGTGGTGGCTGCCTTCGAGCTAGGAGTAGAGGATAAGGCAGGCTTGGCTGCTGGGAGTGCTGCACCTTGAGCAGAAGTGGGCAGCCAGGTGAGATGAGCTAGCTGGGGCTGAGCGGGGCCGGCATGGCTGGGTTGGGACCTTGGAAGCTGGATTTTAAGTTCATGCTTTCTTAGTTGGAAATGCTTGGGCCAGGTAGCAAATGACAGACAGGGCCAGCTTAGCCTGGAGCCAGCCAGTGTGAAATGTGCGAGAAAAAGGTAGGCCCTGAAGTCTGGCCCTGGGGAAGCCCCTTGAGGTTTCTGAACCTCAGTTTCCTTAACTGTAGTTAGCTGCATGAGGGTCAGAGGTGTGGATTCTGCACTTCCCAGGTGTGCTAGCTGTGGTATGGTGGCGTGGTACTTGAGGGCCACAGATGGCTTTGGTGCACAGTCACTAGGAGCAGGAGGAACTTGGCAGCCACATGGCTGGTTTTCTTTGACATTGTTTCTCTGTGTTTCTGCCCATGCCACTGGCCTGGGAACCCATGGCTTGTTGGCAGCCACCCTCTCCTGCCGATGTGCTGCAGTTGAACGCTCCTGGCTGTCACCTGCTAGTTACAGTCTGAGAAGCAGAAGCTCTGATGCCTCACAGGGACTCCCAGACCTCAGGCTTTGGGAGGAAGGGGCAGCTGGGGTCCCTAGGCCCATGGCCCCCCAGGCTGGCATACTGGAGATGCTCAGTAACTATATAAGGGTGACTGGATTAACTCAGCCCAGGAGTGTGGGTGGGGGGACCTTGGCGAAATGAATCTCAGCAAGATCTGGCGGGAGGTGAGGGCAGCCTGTTTGACAGGGGAGGTGCGGGAGAGGCCTGTCTGAGGGCCACGCTCCCTGGCCCAGCGCTCCTTCCCTTTACATCTTTGCTGCTTTGTCTCCCTGAGGTCAGGCTGCTAACAAGGAGGCCCTGTGTGACTGCAAAGCCCCTCCATTCCACTTGGTGGCTGGGATGGAAGAGATAGCCGAGCTGGGGATTAGCATCGGGGCTGGAGTCTGGAGTCCCAGCATTTGTGTCTGTCTCTTCTTCAGTGGGGGTCTTTGAGTGGCCTGCTCTCAGGGTGGGGGTGGAGCAGGTGAGGTGGTCTGGGGTCAGTTGGCAGAAAGGCTTTTTGAGAGCTCTGCTGTGGAGAGAGGCCTGGAGAATCTGCTGTGGGCAGGGCGAGGGAGGGATGTTGGAAATGTCTGGGGCCCAGGGAGAAGCCAGGAGCATGCAGAGCAGTGCTGGGGAGGGGGAAGTGCGGGAAGGGGCAGAATGCCCAGGGAAAGGCAGAGTCTCAGGGCAACCTGGGCAGGACAGGGCAGGGCAGGGGGTGCAGCCAGGGCTGATCACGGGACTGTGTGCAGAGAGCTCACTGCTGGTCAGGCAACCCCTACGGCCAAAGGTGGTGTCATCTCCGTTTTGCTGATGAGAAAACCGAGGCACACAGGTAATTAATTTGACCAAGGTCACAGAGTTTTGACTGGTTTTCCCATCCCCACAGAGTCAGAGTTCGGTTTGTGCGTGTGTTTTTAAGGAAGGATGCCTCCTGACCACATTCAGCCAGCATAGTGCCAGGAGCTGGGGTTGTGTTAACAAGTGGCTGGTCCTTGGTTGAGGCAGGGCCTGGCCCCCAGGGATAGGGGAGGAAGATAGTCCATAGGTCACCTTGTCACCCTAACATGAATGGCCTGGACAATCCCAGGAGGCCGCGTGGCATGGCGCCTGTGTCTGGGGTGAAGGAAATGAGATGGGAGAAGATGTTGCCTCTGCCCCCACACTCTGTGGAGGGGCGGGCATGAGCCAAGGAGGGCTTCCTGGAGGTGGAGAGCTGGTAGGAGTTAGATAAGCCAGAGGGGAAGCCACTTCCTGGAGAATGGAAAATACTTGGGTTTCAGCTCATTCATTGTTTTTGTTGCATTATCATTCCCCACTTGAGTATTTATGGTCCCTGGTGGGAGTGAGAAAACCAGTCAGAAGTCAGTCCCACACTTGGTGTGGTCGGTCAGCCAAGGGGGTGTGTGGGTGTGTTCACGTGTGAGGAGAGGGGCACAGACGGAGCTCAAGGGGGCGAACACCAGGACCAGGGCCTTGAAACATTCTCCGAGCAGTCCTAGTGGAGAAGTTGGGGAGTGGGCAGTGGGACAGCACGAGCACAGTGAGCATGAGAGTCTGAGAGCGCCCGGGCTGCTGCAGGTGCGGCTGGGGGAAGAGCGTGGGTGCTGGGTGCTGTGCGGGAGAGTTGGGTTCTTTTCCTGGGCTGAGGAGGGGAGGAGCTGTCACCGTCCCTAAATGCTGAGCGGCCAGGCCAAACCTGGCAGTTTTTCTGGAGACCAGGGAGGGGCTGGAGCCTTGTTCCTGCTTAGAAGCCCTGGGCTCACTTTCGATTTGCCCACGTCTCATCCTAGTCAATGAGAGTTCCTTAGATTCTCTTCTTTTAAAATTCAGGGCACCTCGCTGTTCTACTGAGGTTTATGAATGTTTAAAAACTGCTTTGCGGTCCCCAAAGTAATTTGACAAGTCTGACAGCTATTGATTAAAAACCCAAAATTATTCAGGCTGCAGAATGACTTGGGGTATTAGATGGAAAGTTTTTTGTTTCTTCTCTCTCTGCACCCCCCTCCTCCCCCCCAAAAAGAACTAAGATGTAGAAAGGTAAATGTGTTCCCAAATGTTTTTTGAAAACTCTATTAGGCCTGTGCGTTTATACTGGAAAGGGCGGGGTGGGGTCTGGTGAGGATGCTGAAGGCGGCTTCCCCTGTTGAGGACTCAGCACCAGCACCCCCTCGCATCCCTGGACTCACCAAGCCTGCCAGAAGTAGCAGTTGTGATAGTTGTTGTGATAGTATATGGTCCCTTCTGTTACAGGGTGTTGACATGGGGGTTTTGTGGCTTTCTCTGAAGTATCTCAATGTGTGGGGAAACAGCACCTAGAGAGGGAAGGGAACTTGTTCGGGGTCTGGGTCCAAGGAATGAGGGGGTAGGCCCAAGGTCACAGGCAGATTAAGGGTAGAGCCAAGACAGGAGCCCAGGACTCCCTCGGTAAGAGGGACGGGCCCTTGTTGGGGCATTAGGCTGATTGGATGCCCGGCCTCCAGGCCCGGGCCAACACGAGGTAGGTGCCAGGACTGTCCAAGAGAGGGTGGTCAGGCCATTAGTACCCCAACTTTCACTTCTAGACCATGTGGCCTGGCCAAACCACTCCCTTCTTCTCTCCAAGCCTCATTTTCCACTTTAGTAAGATAGAGTGTGTTCTAAAGCTTCCTTCATGGAACACTTTGGATTAACTGGAGGCATGTATGGAGCCCGCAAGCCAGGGCTCAGCAGACCTGAGTTTGAGTTCCTGCTCTCTCTTTCCCCTGGGGGATGCTGCCTTTTGTGCCGTGAGATGATGTGTGTACTTTGGTAAGAACATCGAATATGCAGCTGGGCATGTAGTAGGTGCTTAGTAAGTGGCTGTTGGGTCCAGGCTACCACAGTGTCATTCATTTGGTCGGCACATATTGGGCACCACAGGGGGCCAGGCCTCGGGCTGCGTTGTAACCAGAGCAAGTGATAAGCCATCTCATCCTCCTGTTTTGGTTGCCAGGGTGTGGACCCTCCTGTTTGCCAGCTCAGCCCCATGGTATGGGGGGAAACAGGCTCCCAGGGGAAGGGCGAGGGCAGGAGTCCAGATGCCTCCCTGCCTCCCAGCCCAGGGCTCAGTGTGTGTATGGGGGCATCACACTGGTTCCTGGTGACTCTGCTAGGACCTCCTCCTCTCCTTGGCCTGAGGGTACCCTGGGTTGAGAGGGACCATGCCTGCAGCCCCTGTCATTCCCAGAAGGCTTCCCAGGCAGTGGGGCCAACCTCCCTGCCTTTTTAGGACAGACTCTGTCTCCTCAGAGCCCTGGGCGCCACTAGGCGGCTGCATTCTTCTCCTCCCCCCTGGGACCCCAGCTGGGCCAGGAGTGCATGCTGGCCTTCTCAGCTGCTGGTTCCCAGGCAAGCAGGGCAAGGCTGGGCCTGGGGAAAGATGGCTCTGCTGGGCGTCGCAGGCAGGGTGCTACCCTGTTTATGTGCTGCTGCACAGTTCCCAGCAGGTCAGCACTTCATCCTGCTCTGCTCCAAGACTGTGTCCAGACTCTGTGTCCTTACAGTGTGGGCAGAGGTTTCCAGCACAGTCCTCTGGACCTGCCTGGCTGGTCCAGACAGAAGTATGGTTGGCGTGTTCTGACTTGATTAGGGCCCGGAGAGTTTGCTGAGGTTCTGACTGCAGAACGAGCAGATCCTGCCAGCCTTCAGGTGGGCACCGACTGTGTGTGACAAACCTTGTCCGGGATTTCTCCCCTCTCCATGCCTGGTTGGGGCAGTGGGCAGTGTATGGGACCACATGAGCGTGTGGGTCGAAGACTGGGGCTGGGAGCTGCTGTGCTTGGGAGTCACAGGCAGAGGGGCCAAAGTTCTGCTGCCCACCCTCCAGGCATATTCTCTTCTCCCTTCATTTCACTTTAGGAAATTAAGGGCTTTTTAAAAAAAATTTGAGGCATCCCAGAGCATTTGAGCAGATGTGGTTGGTCCCCATTTTGCAGATGGGGAAAACTAAGGCATGGAGAAAGTAAGGAATTTGAGTCATCAGGGGAAGGGAATAGGGAACAGCCTGGGAAGTCCATATCTGGTCACTCCAAATGTCAGAGGAATAACCTATCCTGGAAATGTCAGTTTTGGTAATAGTATGTATGTACATCATTCATCAGTGTCGTTCACGGCTGTATCCCCAGCTGCTAACGTGGTGGCTGGCAGGGAGGTGGGTGAATAGAACAGACAAGAGGAATGGAACAGTCACCGGTGACTGATAGTAGATGCTGGCATCTACCCCTGCTCCCCTCAGCATCTCACCTGCACGGTCTCATTTGATCCTGAGAGCAACCCTGTGAGGAAGGTGTGTCATTATCCCCATTTACTGATGGGGAAACTGAGGCCTAGAGAGTTGAATGACTTAAGGCACTCAAAGGTGTGTGTTTCATAAGGGACAGAGACTAGATTTGCTCCTACAGCTGGGCACCCTTGATACTAGGCTCTCTGTCCTCTTGCCTGTTCCCCACTGCACTGGCATTTCTGTATTGTGTACTCATGCACATGTGAGTATGTGTGTTTACTACTGGGACTCCACTGCCTGCCTGGGTTCACTGCCTGGCTGTTATCCTACAACCCCCTAGCAGTCAGGCAGGCCCTCTGCAGCATGTCTTCAATGAGTCTTCCAGCTCCTATTTGCACCCCTCCAGAGACAGGTGCCCACTCTCTAAAACTAGACGAGCCTGGCCCATTTGGGACAGCGGTGACCGAGCTGGAATTGGCCTCTCCTGCTCCCAGCTGTGCCCTTTGGGGCCACACAGGGCAGCTCCTCCTGTGCCTTTGAGATGTGGAGGGTGACCCTGAGCCACTTACTTTCCCAGCTAAACAACCCTACTCTCAACTCATTGTACTCATAGCTGAGAACATCCTCGCTATGTCAAGTAGGGCTTTTTAATTATTGTAAGTTTTATTTTGGGGTCCCCTCCCTCCTTGAAATAATGGAGAATTTGCCAAACTTCTGTCACTAACCTTTTAAGAGAAAAACTGATCAGAGATAAAAACAGCTTGTGGGTTAGCTGGAAGGCTATCAGATAAGGCTGTGCCTCAGGAGCCAGGACAATGTCCCCTTGTTCTGCTCTAGGCCCTCACAATGAGCTGCTCTTGGGGCCTGGCTCTGTCTCCCACAGCAGCTCCGCCCATGCCTGTGCCCACAGCTCCTGGGCCCTGGGTAGGGGCCACCCCACCCCAGCAGCCCCTGGCCCTTCCTTCCCTGCCTGGAATGAGTGGGTCCCAGTGAGCAGGTCAGCTGGGTATGGACCTTTCCCTGCCCTGCCGCCATGGGCCACCTCTGGGGCGATCGAAAGGCCAGGCAGAGGCCTTGGCTTGTGCTAGTACAGTTAGTCTTGGACTCCACTGAATTGGGTTCAGATCCCACTTGGCTACTTGCTACCTGTGTGATCTTGGGTGATTCACCTTGCCTTTCTGAGGCACGGTCCTGATGGAGTTGTCATGAGAATTAAATGAGACAGGTGGGCAGTTGTGGCACAGGGTGGGCCTCAGCTGGCACAGTATGTGCTGTCTATCTAGAGAGACCAGGGACAGCATTGTGGCATTGGGCTGTGAAAACTGACAAGGAAGGACTTTGTTCAGCAGAGAAGTAGAGGGAGAGGTAGAACAGGCTCAAGAAACAGCAAGGCACGGGCCGCCCGGAGGGTGGGAGTTTGTGGCTTGGTCAGGGGGCAGCTGGGGAGGAGAGTCCAGCTTGCCTGCCAGGGCATAGTGTGGGTGGCGTTTCAGGAAGAGCTTGACACCAGGTTGAGGATTCTGGGACTCAATTATCTTACAGGCTGTGATGGGAGAGAGGAAGTACAGGAGTGAGGCCATGCTGGATAGAGGGGCATGTCCGGTGGAGGATGCTGCTGTTGTCTAGACAGAAGGCGGCCAGGGGGACACCCGTTCCCAACTGCCCTCCAAGCCTAGACCAAGACCAGCTCTCCATAGCAGTGGAGTCCAGGGCAGGTCTCTCTACCTCGGCCCTTGGCTAGCCTGTGTGTGACCTGGGAATCGTGGCTCCACCCCCTTCCTGAGATGTGTGAGGCTCCCATGCCATGGTGTAGGTAAAGGCCCAGTTTGGGGAGGGAAGGGTAGGGTACCCGGGGCCTCTAGTCCCCGGAGCTAGAGAATCTACCATATTTGGAAAGGTCTCAGAGAGGTCTGGGGCTGTGCGGGGCAGGGTGCAGTCAGAGGGTAGGATAAGCCCCCTGAGCTTGAGAGATAGAGGGAGCTCCCCATACTTGGACAAAGCAAGGACAGCGACATTTCTCAGAGATTCTGGGGTGAACATTAGCGTGCTGTTCTTGGGAATTGTCCTTGAACAGGCAGCTGTCCTGACAACCCACCCTTGGGACCTCTTTGTCCCTTCTCCAAAGGAACCACCATGTGACCGAGTTTGCAGGCTCAGGAAGAACAGTCCCCATCCCAGCTGACCTCCTGTCCCCTCTAGGCTTAGCTGATCTTGGCTGCTGGGGTATTGGGACTTTGGTCCAGGAACTCTGAGGCTCTGAATCTTGGAGCTGAGCCAGACCTAGTAGGAGCCCCCTTCCTGGCAAGGAGACAGTTCTGTGACAGACCTTTCCAGCCCAGTCTGATGAATGTCACTGTCTGCTCAGGGAATCCAGGAAGGCTTCATGGATGAAGAGGCACTGATACTGGGTATTGAAGGTTGGATAGGATAAGGGGAAGGGGACGTCTGGGCAGAGGGGACAGCGTGCACCTGGGGACCTGCGTGAGAGACTCTTGATCCCCGAGGAGGAGCCCAGTAGGCAGGCCGCTGCGGGAGGTGGGCCTGGTAAGGTGGAACAGGCAGAAGGACCCCAGCTGGTGGCCCAGAGTGCCAAGTTCTGGTGCTAGAGCTGAATCCCATGTGGTCTTGAGAGGAAACCCCCCTCCTGGCCCCCACAAGGCCTGGGAGATGCCCGCCCCCCCTCAAGATCCTGTGTTTACAGCATTTCTTCAGTGTGTGCTCACTATTTTCTATTGGAGGCAAGAATCCTTCCTCTTTTTTCAGATAAGGAAATGGATCCAAGGGGTTTGGGTGTGGGAGTGACACTAGAAGAAAGATGGGACCCTGGGCACATCACTTGCCGTCTCTGAGCAGGCCTCAGTTTCTCCCTGGCAAAGTGAGGGTAAGGTCAGCATCTGCCTCTTGGTAATGTGGCGATTGCGCGAGGGGACATGTGTGGTGGTTCATGTGGCACACAGCCCAAGGTAAGCCTGGCCAGGGATGCCGGCTTTGCCTGGTGAGGACGGGCAGGTGTGTAGAGCCCGCAGCCCTGGCTTGAGACCTGATTCTGTTGTAGATGTGCAACCCAGCTTCTCTGAGCCCAGTGGAGTCACATGGCATCCCTGGCAAGGTTGTTGTGAGAAGTAGCTCAGACCTGGGCCATGGAAGTGATCTGCAGATGTGGAGCCCCCAGGTGAAGGCCTTTGGCCCTCCTTGGTGCCACCTTGCCGAGGGGACCGAGGCTCTGGTCTCCATGGACCACAGGAGGTTAGAGGGGGGCCGTCATGAGACTGATCTGGGCACTGCGGAGGGGAGGGATGTACTTGGGCCACCTTCTCTCTCACCCCAGCCTTGGGCAGTAGGAAGTTACCTGACCCAGGGCTGGAGGACAGCAGAGGCCCTGCGTACAAGGGTACCAGCCCCCAGATCCTATCCCACACAGGCAGTGGTGGGCAGGGCTTGCAGACTGACCCAGGTCCCCATCCTAGCAGGGGTCCTCAGGCAAATGAAGTAACTGCTCCTCCCTGAGCCAACATTATGTCTCTGTAAAATGGGTAGATGAATACTTCTGGCAGGTCTGTGTGCAGTTGACATGAAAAAAGGCTGGGCGTGGTGGCTTACGCCTGTAATCCTAGCACTCTGGGAGGCTGAGGTGGGAGGATCGCTTGAGGTCGGGAGTTTAAGACCAGCCTGGGCAATAGGAAGACCCTGTCTCTACAAAAAAACAATAAAAAAATTAGCTGGGTATGGTGGTATGTGCCTGTAGTCCCAGCTGCTTGGGAGGCTGAGGCAGGAGGATCCTTTGAGCCCAGGAGTTGAAGGTTGCAGTGAGCTACGATGATGCCACTGTACTGTAGGGCCTGACGATAGAGTGAGACTCTGTCTGAAAGGTAGAAAGAGAAAGAAAAGGAAAAGAAAAGAAAAGAGAAAGAAAAAGAAAGAAAGGAGATGTGGAAGTGACTGGCTGGGTGCCCACCCCGTGCGAGTGGTGTGGGTTCCTGAGCACCCCTCTCCTAGGAGTGGAACGGGAGCAAGGCAGAGACCAGACCTGGCTCACGTCCTTTCACCCGAGCCTCCCAGCTAGGGAGGCTGTGCCCACTCACTGCCCTCTTGAGCCTGGGCAGTCTTTGGTGCCTGTCTCCCTCCCTGCATCTGATGGGCTTGCCAGCCTGGCTAGGCAGAGGCCGGAGGTGAGGAAAGGAAGTGGCCCAACAATGCCTGGTGTGAGAGGAAGGCAGGGCAGGGTAGAGGCCTGCCTCGGGTGACTGATGGGGCAGGCAGTCCCCGGTGTGGAGTGACCAAGGGGTACTGCAGGCACAGGACAGAGCCAGCTTCCCGGAGAGGTCGTTCTTAGGCCGTGAGATGGTCTTGCCGAGCCTGGGAAGTGACCAAATGACCATTTTCCTCTTCTGAGCCCTAGTCATCTTATCAGCCACCACCGTGGGCACACCCTGGCAGGGTCACAGCAGACCAGCTCCCATTGGGCCCAGATGGGGTGAGGACCAAGGGTGCAGTATCATGGCCTGGTGGTGTGGGGCAGGTAGCAGGTAGCCTCCAGGCCGAGGAGGAAGGCAATGTACATGCAACATGGGTCAGAGAGTCCAGGCCCACCACCCAGGAGCAGCCTGGGAGACCTTACGGGAGCTACTCAGGCCTCCACAGGCCCTCCCCTGTCCTCCCCTGCCCTGCCCCACCCCACCCCGCCCTGTTCCTCTTCTTCCTGATGAGCCTGGGCTATGGGGCTGGATGCAGCCTCTGCTCCACACCTCCTCATGGAGAAGCCCTCACACAGGTGGGGAGCATCAAGGCTGCCCAGCTGCAGCCAGGTGGGCTGGGCCAGTGCAGGATGTCTTAAGAGCCCTGAACTTTCCCACAGCCCTCTGTTCCACCAGGACCCTTCCTGGGGTTACCAGGGCTGGCTGGAGCATGCTTGTGGGACAGGATGGTGGGAAAGGAAGGGGAGGGTTCTGCAGCCACAGGCTCCAGTGTCTGGCTGTTTTGGGGTCTGGCCTGGGCCTGCTGAGCTCCTGGGGCTGCAGGAATAGGGTCCCCTTGGGTTTCCGTGGCCAGACCCTGGGCAGGCCCAGTCCACTGAGCCATACCTCCCTTTCCTCTCCCCAGCCAGGAGGCGGCACCACCTCCTCCCTACGTACTTCCTGGGTCCCTACCCCACCCGCCCTGGCTCCCAGCATCCTTACCTGGCAGGGTTTTTCAGGCTGGGCCAGAAAGCATCCCTGTCTTGGCCTGTGGGCTGTGTTTTGTGTCCCAGACATCAGGCCTAGGGGCCTACAGGTTCCAGCCCTTCCTAGATGGGGTGAGTTCCCCAGCATCTGAGGCAGGGTGTCTTTTCCACTGAGGTATGAAGCCCTGTCTGGGAGGGAGGCCTGGAGTCTGCCCTGGGAGGTGAGTGGCCCAGGTGGAAGAATCTCAGCCAGGGGGAAGGCAGACCCACCCACGGCATAGGTGAGGGTGACGGGAGGAGGCTGGGCCGTTTGAGTAGGGCCTTGGGTCACCAAGGGCAGAAGCCTGTTCTTGTACCTACTGGCATGGCATGGTAGGTAGGCCACAGGGCACCCTTATGAGCTAGGGCATCCCAGGGAGAACCCTGGAGGAGCAGAGGCACACAGCTGTGCATGCCCATGGGCTGAGGCCACGCCGAGAAGCTCCACATGGGAGTCCTGGGGTAGTCTGGGAGGGCTCTAACCTGACTTTAGCGTGTCTCACGGCTTTCCTTGGGCTCTGCTCATTCCCTCAAGCTCTCAGAGGCCAGCTTCGTGCTGGGTATGGAGAGGCAATGGGAAATGGCCGGCTTGGTTTCCTGGGTTGGGCTGTGTGGGTGTCCAGGGGCTGGGATCCCCCTTCCAGCTCTGACTCCTTGCAGCATCTGGCATAGGACTGCACGTCAGGGGAGGGCTAATATGCACAGAGGGCTGTTGCCATGGAGATGTGGAGTTTGGGCTGGGAGGGTGGCCTCTGCCAACCTGTGAGGCACTCTGGGCAGGGCCCTTCCAGCACAACTCTGGATTCCTGAGTCCACATGGAGTGGGCCTCAGCCCCCCAGGAAGTCATGGGTATGGGTATACAGGGTGTGTGCTCTGTGGGGAAGTGTCTGGTGACTTGTGCCAGGCTGTGAGTCCCTTGAGGTCAGGGCCCAGGCCTCAGCATGGCCTAAGATGGGGTCTTTGTTTGGTGAAGCAGGGAAAGAAAGGTGGAAGCAGCCCTTGGACCGTTGGAAGCCAGGAGCTGAACAGGAAGCCAGGAGCTGGACAGCAGAGTGTGTTGGGGGAAGGAAGCCCATGTGGGCTAAGCCAGGACAGGTTCCTCACCAGCCCCAGGGGTTTGGGCCATGGACGCAAGCAGGGGCAAAGCCTGTCCAGCTTCCACGCCAAAGGTGGTCTTAGCAGGCCCAGCCAGTCCTCAGGCTTTTCCTCTGCCCCAGTGTGGGAGGGAGATCCAGTAGGGCATGGCTCTGTGTTCTTGGCTCTAGAGACATTTTCCTCTCTGAAGTGGACTTTACCAAATGCTGGAGCAGGTATCATCTGCAGTGCTTTCCATGTGATGCACTGAGGAAACTGAGGCTCAAAGAGGGGAAGTGACTTGGCCAGGATGGCATAGTAGGTGAGCCGTGGGCCCAGGTCCAAGGCCAGGTCTGTGGGAGCCAGCCCATGTCCAGTCTCCATTTGGGTACCAGGTGGCATCCAGTACCTCTGCTCTTTGTGCCTGTGGACATGCACCCTGACTGAGTCTCAGTGTCTCTGGTACTGTGCAGAGACTGCTGCATCCCTTCTGCTCTGAGCCTCGCTGTCCTCATCCGTGAGGTGGGAGCAACAATGTCCCTGTGGCTCTTTTGCCTCACTTGGGGCCGGTCATGTGGGACAGTGTGTGAGGAAGGGCTGTCAGCAGTGGCATTCTGGATAAATGTTGGGACAGGGTGACTGCTTCAGTCTTGGGCAGGGACCAGGGCAGAAGGGAGGGGATGTAGGAGAGGCCCCAGAGCCCCAGATGGCTGCCCTGCTCAGGTGGGTTTCCAGTGGGTCTCTGGGGCAGCTCAGGAGCCAGGCTGGACCCTGCCACAGGCTCCAGTGCACACTTGAACCCCTGAGTGGCCACCCGATCCTCCGCTCCTTGTTCCACCAGAGGCAGAGCCCCTTACCCAGACTCTGCAGTGGGGATGAGGGACTGGCGAGTTTCTGTGACACCCTTACCCCAAGTCTGTCTTAAGCCAGAAAGGAGCGGGGAGTGGAGAGGAGTGACTGCCTCCAGGGAGGGGAGTCAGGCAGCTGGGTGGGGCGTGGCAGCCAACTTGTCCTGAGTGGTGGCAGGCCCAGCCTGATGCACGTACTGCCCACCCCCTAGGTCCCATCTGATGCCGAGGCTGAAGGAGTCTCGCTCCCACGAGTCCCTGCTCAGCCCCAGCAGTGCGGTGGAGGCGCTGGACCTCAGCATGGAGGAGGAGGTGGTCATCAAACCTGTGCACAGCAGCATCCTAGGCCAGGACTACTGCTTTGAGGTGGGTCCCATCACTGGGACAGGGGGCAGGCTCTTCGGGCGGTGGCTGGAATCTGCTTGTAGTTTTTGGCTCCTAAGAGACCAGGTGGAGCTGGGGTGGGGGAAGGTGTTGTTCCTGCTCTCTGGGCTCTTTGGAAATGGGCCAGCACCTGTTCTTGAAGCTAGCAGGGGAAGCTACTGGGAACCCCAGTGAGTGAAAGTGAGTTTTTAAAAAGCCTGTGTCAAATTGCTTAAGTCCCAGATCCCATGTCTCAGAGCCTGCTCACGCCCAAATGCAGAGTGGGATAGTGGAGAGTCCCCCATTTTCTGGGCCTGTTTCCCCCTCTACAACGGGAGTGCCAACGTTTCCTGCCTGAGCATTCTTTTGACCCAAAGTTTGAGAGCGGAGGGCCAGTGACCCACCCTGGGCAGGACTGTTAACCTGGGGGTTACCTGTCCAGTCCCTCATGGCAGGCGGGGAATCTGAGGCCCAGCGAAGGCAAGAAGGTGTCAGAGGTCACACGATGAGGCTGAGCTCAAGCCAGGACCAGGGTTGCTGTTGCTGCAGGTGTTCCTGGGAGTTGCTAATTGCTTCTCCAGTTATTTATACTGTCTTCCTACTTCTGTTTCTGGGAAGATTTCCACCCCCAACACTCATGCATAATTAGCAGAGCTCTCTGGTAGAAAAATGAGCCTGACAATAAAAAGCAGCCATTTGGGGACTAGTGTGACAACCTCCTAGTACCCCCAGAACAGAATGGTACCTGGCATCTTCCCCCCACCTTCTGCTCACTGGTGCTGTTTCTGGTTCAAGATTCCTTGTCTAGACCGGGCGTGGTGGCTCACGCCTGTAATCCTAGCACTCTGGGAGGCCAAGGCAGGAGGATCGCTTCAGCTAAGGAGTTCCAGACCAGCCTGAGCAAGAGCGAGACCCCATCTCTACAAAAAGTAGAAAAAATTAGCTGGGCGTGGTGGCACATGCCTATAGTCCCAGCTCCTCGGGAGGCTGAGGCAGGAGGATCACTTGAGCCCAGGAGTTGTAGGTTGCAGTGAGCTACGATGACACCACTGCATTCTAGCCAGGGTGACAGAACAAGACTCTGTCTGTTAAAAAAAAAAAAAAAGATTCCTGGCCTAGCCAGGCTTGATCTGGGCTCTGACTTCTTGCTTGGGACAGGCTGAAGATAGTGCCTGTCCGCTCGTTCACAGCGAGGAGTGCTGCGGCCCGTGCAGGCCCTTGAATGCTGGGTGAGGGGTCTGCTTTCACCTGGAGAGCCCTTGGCCGGGTGCGCGGGTGGTGGGAGCCAAGAGCAGGAGCAGCCTGGGCCAGGCTCCCTTTCCCGGAGGAGACATGTGAGCTGGGCCCGAGGATGGGCCCGGGTCAGACAGGACGGTCGAGGCTCCAGGCAGGAGGACCCCAGGGCCTGGCACACCCAGGCAGCCCAATTCTCATTTCTCCAGTCTGGCACAAAAAATATTATGCTTATATTACATCATTGTTGTCACTGTTGCTTGGCACCTGTGGTTCTGCCTGTAGGAAAGCTATGCTTGCATTAAGTAGCACTCCCTGACCTGGGCAGGGCCCCATTCCTTCCCTTCTCCCATCTCAGGGAGAGGGACGTTAGCGTCAGAAAGATGCTTTCCTATTTGGACAGAAGAGTGCTAAGGCAGAAGTGAGGTGCCAGGACCAGGAGCCAATTGATACAGGAATGGGCCATTCTCCTGCTGCCGACTTGCTCTGGGACAGTGCGTCTCAGTGTACCACCTGCAAAATGTGACATATAGGAATCAATGATATCCCGCCTCCTTCCCGAGGCTGTGGTGCACATCTGGTGGCCAAAGTCCCCTGAGCCTGAGAGATCTTCCATCGTTGTCCAGCCTTGCTGTGGTCCCTTCCACTTGCAACATTGTCCTTCCTGCCTCCCACAGGTGACAACATCATCAGGAAGCAAGTGCTTTTCTTGCCGGTCTGCAGCCGAGCGGGACAAGTGGATGGAGAACCTGCGGCGAGCGGTGCACCCCAACAAGGTAGGCCTGTGCCCCCTCTTGCCATAGTATTGGAGTTTGTGGTTAAACTCAGATGTGAGGAAGTGGGAGGGAAGGATCTCTGTGGAGTGGGCTGGGACTTGGGCTCAGCCTGCATGGAGGCAGAGCCTGAGTGGGCAATATTGTTGGGCTCTGAAAGAGGAGTTTGAGCTGGCCAGGCTGAGACAGGGGCTGTGTGTATCTGTTCTCATGGCTGCACACTGAGGAGGCTGGGCTGAGGAAATGAGCACTGGGCCCTTGGGGTCCTTGCCTGGAACCCTTATCCATACTTCCCCCCAGCTGATTCCTGCCTATCCATCCCATTCCAGCATAGACATCTATCCGTCCTCTAGGCGAGGTCCCCTGGCCCAGGTTGGTCCCCTCTGTGTTCGCACTGTCCCTGGGCCCTCCCATTAGGTCATGGGACCTGGACTGTAATCCCTGCTTCTGTGCCCATCTCCCTAGTTGACTTGAGGGCCTGGGCTGAGTCCTGGTCGCTGAGGTCACAGACCAGCAAACTAAGGAAGAGCTGATAACAGCTCCATAACCTGTGATGTGCCAAGCATTGTGTGACCTTTTTACCCAGTCTCTTACTCCATGAGATGGGTTTTTTTGTCCCGTTTTATAGAAATGCAAGCTAAGGCTCAGATTAAGTCCATTGCCCAAGGTCAGTGAGCTGGTGCCTGGCAGACCCATCCCATACTGTCTAAGGGTGCCTAGATGTCCCCTACCGCCACACCTTCAGAGCCACTCCCAGATCTGAGGACCCCTGGGCTCTGGGCTGGCTGGGGGTGGAGGTGGGGCACCCCCAGCTGACCACCCTAGGCCCCCTTGCGCACATGCAGGACAACAGCCGGCGCGTGGAGCACATCCTGAAACTGTGGGTGATCGAGGCCAAGGACCTGCCTGCCAAGAAGAAGTACCTGTGTGAGCTGTGCCTGGATGACGTGCTCTATGCCCGCACCACAGGCAAGCTCAAGACGGACAATGTCTTCTGGGGCGAGCACTTCGAGTTCCACAACCTGCCGCCGCTGCGCACGGTCACCGTGCACCTGTACCGGGAGACCGACAAGAAGAAGAAGAAGGAGCGCAACAGCTACCTGGGCCTGGTCAGCCTGCCTGCTGCCTCGGTAGCCGGGCGGCAGTTCGTGGAGAAGTGGTACCCGGTGGTGACACCCAACCCCAAGGGTGGCAAGGGCCCCGGGCCCATGATCCGCATCAAGGCACGCTACCAGACCGTCACCATCCTGCCCATGGAGATGTACAAGGAGTTTGCCGAGCACATCACCAACCACTACCTGGGGCTGTGTGCAGCCCTCGAGCCTATCCTCAGTGCCAAGACCAAGGAGGAGATGGCGTCTGCCCTGGTGCACATCCTGCAGAGCACGGGCAAGGTGAAGGTGTGTGGGGGCCCCTCAGCCTCTGTCACTGGGAAAGGCCTGGTGACAGGCACTGGGTTACCTGCCCTTCCCCACATCCGTGTGACTCATTGCAGGTCTGACGGAGGCTTTGGAGGTACCAGTCACAGCCAAGTGGGCTCCCTAAACCTGAGAGTTATGTTGTGGGATGGGGGGCTTTGTGCTCCCCCTCTGTGCTTGGGGCTGATCCCTGAGGTCCATGCGGAGCTGATGGGTGGGATCACAGCTGGCAGTGAGGGAGCAGGCTCTCCCAGCACACCGGGTCCCACAACCCCACCAGCCCCAGTAACCCAAGCACATGTACCTGGTGGGCTGTGGAGTTTGGCAGACATCCCCAGCAGGTGACACACAGGTGAACCACTGTAACGGCACTGCCTCACCCCACATTCACACCCAGACACACAGATTCACACACAAACACAGGTAGACACTCACAATTGCACGATTCAAGGGTCAGCCAGCCCTCCACAGAGCCCCATAGGAACAGGGATGGTCTAAAAGCCACCCAGGCAGGCCCTACAACTCTCCACCCCCCAACCCCTTTCACCTTCTGCTCCTGAGAGTAGACCCAGCAGCCTGCCAGGCCTGCCATGTCTCAGCCACACACACACACACACGCACACCCCCGGCCAACCTGGTTTGGGGACAAGTGGGCTCCTGGACTGGGGTGCTCCTAGGAAGGCAAAAGAACATGGTCCTGTGGGCCACTAAGACAACTGTGCCACCTCCCTTGGGGGAGCTGCCCAAAGGGCGTGGGAGAGGAGGGCTGGACTTGGATAGACCCCGAGTGCCAGGCTCAGGAGTGGGGCCTCTGCCCTCGACAGTGGTGTGTTGGGGGTGGGGGAGCACCCTGGGTCAAGGTCCTGGTCTCAGGTACCCTGGGGAAGAACCCAAGGCACGTGACTCTGTGGGGGCCTCTTACCCTCTTACCTTTCCTGGAGGCCCTGGAAGGAGAGGCTGTGACTGGAAGTCTCTTGGCCTCCTTCTGTCCCTTCCACAGGCTTTTGGACTCATGCAGCAGGTGCAGGACTGCAGGACTAGGGAGGGGAACTCCCTCACTGTGTGCCGTGAAGGGGAGTGCTATTTTCCCCCACCCCCTGTTGCTGGAACACCTTCTCCCTTACCCCAGTCTTCAGACTTGGCTGGGCAAGGCTTCAAGTTTGGCCAGCTCTGGCTACACTATCCTTAATTCACTGGTCAACATTGGGGGCGCATGCTAGGAAACTGAGGAAGCCCGTGGCCCCCAGAGAGGGAGCAGGGGAGGTGGCAGAGGCTTGAACTTTTGCTGTTGCTGTGTCTGGTCTTTCAGGACCTGGTCCCCAGGGCAGGGCTGGCCTGGCCTAGGAAGCATATTCCAGTCTGAAGTGGCCTGAGACAAGAGACAGGTCGTGGCAGGAGGTGGAAGCCAGGGCTCCAGCCTACCCCGGCGGGCCCTTTGTAGGGTGGGGGAAGCCATCGGTGGAAGGATAGAAAGTTACTCATGCTGCTGGGTGCTGAGCATGCAGCTCCCCCTCTCTGGAACACTTGGGAACTAGCCTTTCCCTGCTCCCTCTCCATAGCTGGAGGAGTAATGGGGCCTGGGAAGCAAGAGACTTGTGGCCCCAGGTAGTGGTGTGGCCTTGAACAAGTCATTTTCCTATTCTGTGCCTTGGTTTCCCCTCATTGGGTCCTAGCTCTCAGGGGTTTCCCCTCATTCCAGCACGAGGCATGGTGCCCACTTGCAGGAGCTCAGGAGGGCTACGGGCTTGAGCAGGAGCCATGGAGCTCTGGGGAGAGGCAGTGTGTTCGGAGAATGGGGCCCTAGAGAGTGTCTGTAGGTAGGAAGGCCAAGGACAGCTTCCCTTTGGGCTCCTGTGCCTCCATTGGCCAGCCCAGTTTCCTGGGTCTAGGTCTCAGTTCTGTATTCAAAGTTGTGCATGTCGGAGTGAGGAATCTCCAGAGCATCAGAAGCCCTGGCCTACACTGGGCGTTTTGCAGGCTCTGTGCTGGGTGGCCCCTGCCCTGTCACCCTCCCCCGAGTCTCTGACTATCCTGCCTGTCTTCTTCCCCTCCTGGAGTCACAGGCTGGCTGTGAGCATGAGGCAGCGGGGGCTCCAGAGGAAGGGAGTCAGTGTTCGGGTGGGTGCTGCAGGGTGGGGGGAAGGTGTTGGCTCAGGCTTCTCTGCTTGGTCTTCCGTAGCACTGTGTGTGGGACCACCGGGATTGCCAGGAGGGCAGTGTGCCTCAGCCTCCCCCTGCCAGGTGCACATCAGCCCCTGCCCTCCCCTGTCTGAGCATGGTGGCTCATTGCCTTCCAGGGCAGCAGGACCACCTCTGTCCCTCTCATCCTTCACTGAGGGGCTGTGCAGAGCAAGGCTGAGTCTGGTGTGGGAGCCCCACCAGAGTCATGGATGCGTGCTGGTGGCTGTTTGTACCAAAAGAGAGGGCAGCCCTGCCTGTCCTCTTTGACACTGATTTGGGGAGGAGGGGGAATGTCAAGTTCTGCTGTGGTCACCCAGCCAGGCCTGGTCAGGGTGGAATAGGGATTTGAGTCCAACTGGCCTGTGATGGTGTGTGGCTCCATGTGGCATGCTCTCGGCGAGGCCTGTCTCCCCCATCCTTAGGCATGGCTCTGATGTCACCACCTCTAGGCTCCTCCCTGCCCTGCCCACACTCCCCAGCAGCCCCCAGGGATGGGCACTCTGTTTTCTTTGGGGTGGTGGCACAGCCTTGAGAAGCTGGGGCTTCTCCTCTGGCCAGGTCTGGAATCCTAGGGTCCTGCCTACCAGGCCAGCTCAGGTCCTGATCTCACCTCCCGCCTCCCCAGGACTTTCTGACAGACCTGATGATGTCAGAGGTGGACCGCTGTGGGGACAACGAGCACCTCATCTTCCGGGAGAACACGCTGGCCACCAAGGCCATTGAGGAGTACCTCAAGCTGGTGGGCCAGAAGTACCTGCAGGATGCTCTAGGTAGGGAGGCACAGGCTGGTGGATGGGGAGAGGGCGGGGCAGTGCCCACCAGCTCCTCACGACCCCTCCCTGCCCACCCGGCTACAGGCGAGTTCATCAAAGCACTGTACGAGTCAGATGAGAACTGCGAAGTGGACCCCAGCAAGTGCTCAGCTGCTGACCTTCCTGAGCACCAGGGCAACCTCAAGATGTGCTGTGAACTGGCCTTCTGCAAGATCATCAATTCCTACTGGTCAGTGCCAGCCCCCACGACTCCTAGGGGGCCCTGCACTCCCTTGGGGCTCAACTCCCCAGGACCCCCCACCCCATCCTCTTACCTGTCCCTCCTTGTCAGGTGCCCACAGCATGCCTGGCACTAGCGTGCCACCCACCTGGCCCCACTGAGACTTACTGCATTGCCAGTCCCAGGTCCTGGTTCCTGTTGGACTCTGTGATACAGGCGAGTGCTCAGAATGTCCACAGGACATGGTTTTTATGGTGCTGTAGTAGAAAGAACCTGGACAGGGCAGTCTGTCCGTGCATGTTGATTAGCAAGCACCCTGGTGTGCGGGATGCTGTTGTAGGTGCTGTGAGTGAGACTGGCAAGGCCCTGCTCGGGCCTACTTGGGCAGGTGGATGGTTTAACCCAAGAGTCCTCACCAGTCCCACGTGATGATGCCCAGCCGGGGCATATTTGGGTGCCTGCGCACTGGGCAGGCCTCCTGCTGGGACCAGAGAACAAAGAGAAGAGAACACCGGACTTTGAGTAAAGTAGGGTTCGCAGGCTCCCGCCAGCCCCAGAAAGGAACAGGGTATGCAGGAGTAGCTGCTCACACAGGACCATAGTCAGGACTGAAATCGGTTCCTTTGCAGCCATCTGCTTGCTCCTGGGGTACACATCTGATGGCCGGCCTGGTATAGCCTCATTCTGTGGTGGCATGCAGGACTGTCTGGGAGGGCCTTGCTGTCAGCCCAAGCAGTGTGTTTATTTCACACTGGAGGAGCTGCCCAGGTTTTAGCCTGTGTCACCCTCCAGCTCAGGGCTTATGTCCCCTGCCCACCCAAGCCTCTGTCTGCAGACCCTCCTGGCACCATAACCTCCCCAGCGCCCAGAGCCATGCCTTTCTCCTTTGTTAAGTTTGGCCTCTCTCTTACGCACCCACACTTTGACCTGTGCATGCTCCTGCCCTTCCTGCTCTGAGCCTTACACCTGACTCCCTCTGTGGCCCTCCTTCAGGTCACCAGACAGCGTCGGCTTACCCATCCTGGGTATCTTCTGTTGAAGCCCTGATCCCTTCGGGATGGGTTGTATCTGTGTCTGAATCTGTGTCCTGCACGTGCTGGGGACACCTGGGGGCAGGTGAATCTGCCAGCTCAGGGCTGGGCACACAGGAGGGCCAGGGAAGTGTTTGCTGCTCCCAGAAGACAGGAAAAGGCAGGCCTGCTAGGTGAGCAGCAGTCCTGGGAAGGGGGCAGAGGGAATGACCCAAGGCCAGGAGGGTAGGCACCCACCTGCCTAGGTCCCTCAGCCCCGGGGCTGTATAAGGTGCTAGCCTGGGGCCAGTGGGGCACCTGGGGCTGGGCCACAAATACACAACTTTCCACACCCCTGGGCCTGGGGGTGGATGGCAGCCCAGGGGCCCTGACCTCTCTGGGAACACACTTCCCACCCCCAGCTGGGCTGTGCTTTCACCCTCCAACTCCCTGTTCAGGGTGGGGGTGCTGGGTGTGGGACACAGGGAAAACAAAGCTGTGGATAATGACTTTCCATTTCCCCTTTCTGGCATTTGTCAGAGGCATCTCTGTGTTCTGGACAAGGCCATTGATAGATGTCACCACTCAGTGCCTGCCCCATGCCCAGTACTGTGCCAGGCGCTAAGGGGCCAGGACTAAAGGTCGCCCCCTCTCACTTCCCCCCTAGGCGTGCCCTTGTTAGTTCAGCCAGTGTTCATTGCCGAGAGCCTGGTGAGCCGGCTGCTGGGCTTGGGGAAAACATTTCAAGTTGATCAAGCCTTCTCATGGCTTTGGGGTCTCAGCCTTTCGAAGCCTCCGTGAGCTCAGCAGGGCAGGCCTTGCTCTCGGTTTGAGGAGAGGAAACTGAAGCCCAGGAGGGCTACGGTCTTGGTCAGATCACACTGGGCTGAGCTGGTGACAGAGCCAGGCATAGACTGGGTTCAGGGAGCACTGGGGTCAGGCCTGCCCCAGGGTGGGAGGCACATCTATTAGGGTGAAGAGATAGGAGAGCCAGGCAAAGGTCAGTAAGGTGGGGCCTGACCGTAGCAGGCTAGGATGCCCAGTGGAGCCAGGAGCCCTGTGTTCTAGGGCTGGCTCTGCCCACTCACTCTGTCACCTTGGGGAAGTCGCCACCTCCCTTTCCTTCCCCATCTAGAGATGGAGAGCTGTGTTCTCCTCCTGTGGTCAAGGACCCATCTTCTTGGTCATTTTGAGCTCTGCAGGAAACCCCGGATTCCTTTGACATTATTCAAAGGCCAACGATGGGAACCCACAGGATAGTAGTTTGTTCCTGTTGTGTTTTCCTCACTCCCCTTGACCCAGATGCCTGCTGTTTGGGTCTCAGCATGAATCCAGCACTGGGGAGATAGATGGGGGAGAGGCAGTTGGGCGCTGGCCCTTCCTGTGGCTTCTGGCTAATACAGAGAGCCCGCTCCTCCATGCCCTCTCCCTGCCCACTCGCCCCTTCACTGAGAGCCTGCTGCCCCGACTGGAGCCTGGATCTCCTGCTCCTCCTCTGCCCAAGCACGCTGGCCAGTCCTGTGCTGAGTACCTGCATGGCCGAGTGCAGTACCTGCACGGAGAGCTCAGGCAGCAGGCTGACCCCACACAGCTGTCGGGCAGAGCCGGGGTTGGGACGCAGGGTTCCATCTGACCCAGAGTCAGGTCCCCGCTGTGCGCCCTCCTGTCCTGAACCCCTGTCTCATGACCAAGCCCACCCTTGTCTGTCCCTACACAGTGTCTTCCCACGGGAGCTGAAAGAGGTGTTCGCCTCATGGCGGCAGGAGTGCAGCAGCCGTGGCCGGCCGGACATCAGTGAGCGGCTCATCAGCGCCTCCCTCTTCCTGCGCTTCCTCTGCCCAGCTATCATGTCGCCCTCGCTCTTCAACCTGCTGCAGGAGTACCCCGATGACCGCACCGCCCGTACCCTCACCCTCATTGCCAAGGTTACCCAGAACTTGGCCAACTTTGCCAAGTGAGTACCTCCTCCCCCCATGGGCAGAGTCAGTCGTGACCGGAGTCCCTGGCGTGTTTCTGCCCCAGAGCTGGGCGGGAGCAACAGGCCCTGGTTTTGTCCTTGTCATCCTCAATCCTTCCCCTACCCCTTTTTTCAAAATAAAATCTCCACTCTCTGCCCTTCTACTAAAAGGACGTGTCATTTTGGTATATTTCCTAATTTTTAAAGGTGTGAAGATAATACTTTTTCCCTCTGCTCTTTTAATTAATATATCATCATAAGGATTCTACCCTATTCCTGAACATTCATAAGCCCCATTTTGAAATGAATGACTTAATATTCCTCCAGGCGGAACAGCCCATATTCCTTAACCCGTTCCCTGTGTTTGAGCACTCGGGTTGTTTCATACTGTCCTGGTTTGATGTGTTAGGATGTCTTTGCTCATAAAGCGCTTCTGGTGTTTCGGCTGCATCCTTAGAGTGAGCGGGAGGAAGTGGAAGGGTCGGGGCATCTCATTCTTGTTCTTCCTCAGAGCGTAGGTAGAGCCCCATCGTGGGGCCATCTCTGTGGTGGATTCTGACGGCACAGAGGCGAATCAGCCCTGGTCCCAGCCCTCGTGGAGCACTTTAGCTGGGGAGACGTGTAGAGTGAGCAGCAGAGCAGTGACAGATGAATGCCAGTCTCTTAGGAGGGCCCTGAGTTTGTTGGGAGAGGAGACAGGGAGGCCTCCGAGGTGGACACAGGCACCCAGGCACATGTCAGGATGAGGTGTTCATTGTCTCAAGGAAGGCAGCGGGAGGAGAAGCTAGGCATGCCAGGGAGGGCTGTGGCTTTGCCATTCTTGGGTCATCAAGTGCCAGGCAGGAGAAGCGGGCGAGGAGACCCAAGAGGTCAGCAGGGACCTGAAGGCCGGACAGGGCTGTGGGAGCCACTGGAGGGTTTTAATCAAGGAAGAGGACAACCTTCTTCTGTTCTGGATTCTGGAAAGATCACTCCAACAGCAGTGGGCAGGTGGGTTGGAGGGAGCAGGACGGCAGCTGGGAGACCGGGGAGGAGAGCACAGATGTGGTTCTGACAAAAATGGCAAAGAATTGGAGAACAGGCAGTGCAGGGGGCAGTGGCTGCAAGGGATGAGGTCAAGGTGATCAGAAGATAGAGTCAGCGGCCTTGCCTTTTGGTAATGAGGAAGCAGGGGGCAGTAGACAACCACCAGGCTCTGGCTCGGGTATCTGGGTGGATGGTGGGGTTTTCACTTAGGGTAGGGAGCTGGGGAGGAGGGCATGGGTGACAGTGATGACTTCAGACTTGGCCAGGCTGAGAAGGGGGACTCCCAAGGGAGGTGTCTGTGGCTATACATATCTGAAAGCTCAGCAGAGACCCGAGCTGAGCATGGATCTGAGAGTCATCTGCATATCAGGGCACTGAAACTTGGAGGAAAAGCAGGAGGACACTATAATGGGCAGTGTATGGGGAACATGGAACATTCTAGGTCCTGAGATAAAAGGGTGGTTGGAGTTGGCCATGAGGAAGGAGGGCCCTGGTGACCTGGGTCAGCAAGATCAGCTGACTTGGGGAGTGAGTGGGGTGGGAGCTGGCTGCAGTGGATACAGTGGGCAGGGGCTGAGGATGGGGCATCTGAGAGGAGGGGAGCTTTTGGGCAGGGCCTGCTTTGGCCCGGGGCACTCACCCCGTCTGCCCCCTTTCACAGGTTTGGCAGCAAGGAGGAGTACATGTCCTTCATGAACCAGTTCCTGGAGCATGAGTGGCAACTGCAGCGCTCTCTCAGCCCTGCAACTCACTGTGTTTCCCTGGGAGAGCCATCACCCAAGCCCTGGAGCAGGTGCCTGTCACTGTGGGGCAGAGGGCAGGGCCAAAGGCCACATAGAGGTCAAGGTGCTCCTCCTTCCAGAGTAACTGGGTGGGCAGAGGGTTCACCTGTGTGACCGCATCGGGAGCCTGCCCAGACCAGGAGCCCAGGCCCTGTCAGGACACACTAGGGATCTGTGGGCTCCATTTCCTTTGTGGGCAAGTGCCACATCCACTCACCAGCACCTGCCAGGGCAGTCCCACTCTGGGGACTGGGGCATGGGCTGTGCCTCCTGCAGTCAGCCTTTGGTGGATGAGTTCCATGTGGCCAGGCATGCTGCCTACTGGAGTGCACATGAGAAACAGGATCAGAGTTTGAAGCCACACATGAAAAAGATGACTCAAGACCCTGGACCTCCACTTGTCAGGCAGGAAATTAGAAACCTTTCTAGAATCGCCCTTCACCGCCAGTTGACAAGGTTGTCCCCTAGAGCCCTCTAACATTGCTGCAGTCACCTGGAGTAAGCCTGCCTACCCTGATATTTCACTAACCCCCCAGTGGCCTCGGCCCACACAGTGAGCAGGTTCTTGGAATTAAGGGCAAGACTTGCCAGGAACCACTTCCTGGATATCTGTTGCTTTCTAGGGCTCCACAGTACCACCTTACAAAATTAATTAATGCTGAAACCAACCTGGAATACCCTTTGTGCCACCTGGTCCCATTCCCTAGAGGTGACCACTCAGAACACTGGTGTGCGGCCTTCTAGACACATTATGTGCATGTGTAAGTACACATACATGCAGGCACAAACACAAGTTCCCCCCCGCCCCCCAGTTTCTTTGAACTCCTGGACTCAGGCAATTCTCCCACCTCAGCCTCCTGAGTAGCTGGGACTGCAGGTGTGAGCCACTGTGCCCAGCTTTCCTTTTTTAAGTTTGCTTTAAAGTGAGAACTTGTGTGCACTGCTGTGTGCCTTTCTCACCCACTCTTGTGGGCATCTTGGCATGTCACCTCATACTAACGGCCACAGACTGTCCCATCATGTGAATGCAGTTCATTTCACCAGTCCCCTATTGATGGGCACTTAGGTTAGTCCTGACCTTTCACTAGAAACGGACGCTGTTGCAATCAGAGGCCGACATCCTTGCTTGTTTGTATCCCCTTGCCTTTGGCTGTGAGAGGCAGGAGGGGGATTGGAAATGAAGGCAGAGCCTCTGCCTTCCCCCAAGCCCCACGCTGCAGCCAACACCAGTCACTCTCTCTGCCACTATTTACCACACCCCTGTGCTGGTCACTGTCCATGTATGCACAGCCAGGCAGGAAGTACAGAAGGTCATCAGTGTTGTCACGGGGATGGGGTACAACGAGGTTTGGAAATGAGGCTGTTTGCCTCTCAAGTCTGTGCTCTTTTAACTGCACAAGTTTTCACACTTTGTTTTTACACACAGTTCTCTGTGGAAGCTTGTGCATGAACAAGTGAAGGCAGTGTCCCCTCCTCCAGCTCAGCCCCGTGGCCCAGAGTCCTCAGCACCATGTCTAAACCATGATAGCAAGGTTCCGATGGGCCCAGGCACTGCCCTCTGTCTGACCAGCACCTGGTGGTGCCTGCTCTGTGCCTGGACCATCTCCTCTGGGGCTCAGGTGCCAAAGTGGGTCAGGCCCCAGCCCACCCTGTGGAGTAGGTGAGGTGGGAGGGGCTGTCACAGAAGCCTCTTGGATGGAGAGGTGTAGGTGTGGAAATTCTGGGATTCCACGTGTACTTTCTTCTCTGCACAGGCATCGGGGCAGGGCGAACTAGGATGAGAGGCTTGGGCTAGGCCAGCATCTCTCCCTGTGGGCCTCCTACTCCTGCCCCAGAAATATCTGGGGAGCTGGTAAGAGATGTAGATTTACAGATGCCTGGTCTCACCCCCTCCCAGACCTGCTGGATCTGACTGGTGGCGGGGCAGGCACCTGCATTTCTGAAAGGCTCCTCAGTGGTTTTTAACCACAGTGGCTGCAGCATACTTAGCCTCCCCCAGTGGCCCCAGGAGGTCACACCTGCCTCTTGCTGTGTCTTTGCAGAGCATTGTGTCCAAACTGGGACCCCTGCCTCGGATCCTGAGGGACGTCCACACAGCCCTGAGCACTCCTGGCAGCGGGCAGCTCACGGGGACCAACGACCTGGCCTCCACTCCAGGCTCCGGCAGCAGCAGCATCTCGGCTGGGTTGCAGAAGATGGTGATCGAGAATGATCTCTCTGGGTAAGAGCTGCCAAGCGTGCTGGGTGTGGTGGGTGTGTGTGCAGACTAGGCACAGCCCATCTGTGGTCTCAGATGGGGAAGAGGATGCCTACACAAGGGTTTATAAAACAAGCCTGGTGAGACTTGAAATGTATTATGCAGGCCGTAAGTGGTGAACCTCCATATCATATCGGAAAAATCAGGGAAGGCTTCCTAGAAGAGGTGGTGCTGTATTTTTGAGTGTTTTAGGTAAAGTAGCAATTGCATTGGTGGAAAAAGCATTCTAGGCAGAGGGGCAAGCACAGGCAAAGGCCCAGAGAAAGACAACATGATGTGTTGAAGAACAATTACTGGTCCCATGTACTGGCATTTCCAGATCACCTGGTATTTGTTAAAAATACCCATGTTCCTGGTATTTCCTGGACCTGAGTCGGAATCTCCAGAAGTGGTGCTTAGGGGTGTGTGTTTTCAACAGGAATCCGGGTGACTGCCAGGTTTGAGGCTGGGAGCCCCAGAGAACTGAGAGAGATGCTGAGACCCTCACCGTGGGGCACAGTCTGCTCAGTGCAAATAAGACACACACATGTGGAGTGGGAGGCAAAATGTTCTTGAATGTTTAAGTCAAAATGGGGACATTCCTTTAAGAAACATGGAGTTTATATTGAAATGTTTCTGTTCTGCTCCTTCCCTCCCCTCTCCTGCCAGGCACCCTTTTTAGCAGAGCTGGGAGTGTGGTCTGGTTCCAAGGTGCCACAGCAGCTGGCTTTTAAGCAGGGGAGGGTGTGGTGCCCAGGAGGAGGCTCGAGATGCAGAGGCTGTGCTGCCAGCTCCTGGTCCCTCTGAGCCTTGCGTTGGGGGTCTGTTCGTTTAACCTGCCGAGTGAAGCAGAGCAGAATCTTGAGGCAAGAGTTCAGTCGGTGGCCAGGCACATGGTTCTGAGGAGAACGGGCCTGGGGGTGTGGCATGGGAAGCCACACGCCCCCCAGCTGGTCTTGGTTTCTCCCTGCTCCATCTGTGGCCTCGGCCAGGTCTTCCCAGCCCAGGAACCCTGGGGCCCTGAGGGGCACAAGCAAAGGCTTCCTCTCCATCTGAGGCTATGCCAGCTCGCTCCCCGTTCCGAGCCCATGTGAAGCCCCCCAAGTCTTTGCTGCCTCTAGTCCACTAAGAGTGCAGTTCACCGCCCACCTTCTTCTCTCCAAAGCCCCCTGGCCCCCACCACAGTTGTGCTTTCTTCCAAGGAGCTGGCTTCCGCGTGCGGGGGCAGAGGCTGAAGACAAGCGTAGAGTGAGGAGGCGGCCGGGGCATGCGGCAGGCTGAGGGCGGGCACGGCCTGCTCCTGCAGGTTCAGACCCTCCCCTGAGTCATGCCCTTCACAGATCCTCCTCGGATTCCTTGTTTTTGCTGGGAACTCTAGCCCCCGCCTGCCAGTCAAACAAGGGAGTGGCAGCAGGAGGCTGGGCAAGAGGAGGTTTCACCAGGCCCCCACACGGGTTATCAGTCTGATTAGGAGTGAGAGGGAGCCCCAGTGCCTGTGAAGGTGGAGTTCTCTGCACAGGACTGTGGATAGCAGAGAGCCACTGAGTTGTGGGTTTGGGTTTAGCTGAGGGCAGTTGTCCAGAGCTTGCCAGGCCCCAGCACCCATTGTCCCATGATGCGGCAGGGCAGGGAAAGGGGCTGCCAGGCAGCCCAGCCTGGAGCTAGCAGCTCTGACCTCTAGAGCAGAGGCACCATCTCTGTGCAGGAGCAGCCGTCTTGGTCACTGACCCCGGACTGTCCCACTGCTGCCAGCCTAGCGCCTCCTTGTCCCGGCCCTGGCTCGGGCTGCTAGGCCCCAGCGGGTTGGCGGGTGCTGTTGGTTTAGACCCGCCGTGACTGCATTCACAGCTCTTCTTTCCCCTCTTTCCCTGTGTGTGCTTGTCTCCCTGCAGTCTGATAGATTTCACCCGGTTACCGTCTCCAACCCCCGAAAACAAGGACTTGTTTTTTGTCACAAGGTCCTCCGGGGTCCAGCCCTCACCTGCCCGCAGCTCGAGTTACTCGGAAGCCAACGAGCCTGATCTTCAGATGGCCAACGGTGGCAAGAGCCTGTCCATGGTGGACCTCCAAGACACCCGCACGTTGGATGGGGAGGCAGGCTCCCCTGCAGGACCCGACATCCTCCCCGCTGACGGGCAGGCACCTGCAACTCAGCTGGTGGCTGGGTGGCCGGCCCGGGCAGCCCCAGTGAGCCTAGCAGGGCTGGCCACAGTGCGGCGGGCAGGCCAGACGCCGACCACGCCGGGTACCTCCGAGGGCACGCCAGGCCGGCCCCAGCTGTTGGCACCACTCTCCTTCCAGAACCCTGTGTACCAGATGGCCGCTGGCCTGCCACTGTCGCCCCGTGGCCTTGGCGACTCAGGCTCTGAGGGCCACAGCTCCTTGAGCTCCCACAGCAACAGCGAGGAGTTGGCGGCTGCTGCCAAGCTGGGAAGTTTCAGCGCTGCCGCCGAGGAGCTGGCGCGGCGGCCTGGAGAGCTGGCGCGGCGGCAGATGTCACTGACTGAGAAGGGCGGGCAGCCCACGGTGCCACGGCAGAACAGCGCTGGCCCCCAGCGGAGGATCGACCAGCCCCCACCCCCGCCCCCACCACCACCTCCTGCCCCCCGTGGCCGGACGCCCCCTACTCTCCTGAGCACGCTGCAGTACCCACGACCCTCAAGCGGAACTCTGGCGTCGGCCTCGCCCGATTGGGCAGGCCCTGGTGCCCGGCTGCGGCAGCAGTCCTCCTCCTCCAAGGGGGACAGCCCGGAGCTGAAGCCACGGGCGGTGCACAAGCAGGTCAGTGCTGCTGGTCGGAGGGCAGGGCTGGGCTCTTGGGCGCAGTCAGGCTGTCACCCATGTCATGCTCCGCCCCTCTGTCATACCACTTGCACCCGCACCTGGCTGCCATCCCATGCGAACGATGCCGCGTCCAGCCCCATCCCACTGGCCTGCCATGTACGCCACAGCCCCCGCCCACTGGGTCCCATTGTTCCTGCCTGAATCCTCTGAACCAGGGACACTGTGGACCTAGGGAACCCCAGGGCCCTCTGCCAGTTTCCCCAGAGACAGGCTGGGGTCAGAGAAAGAGGGAGGGGTCCATCCATCTCCAATTAACCCCAAGCCTGACCCAAAGTAGGAGTTGACCTGGCTGCCCGGTTTCTCAGGCTGGGCTGGCCCCTAGGCACAGTTGCCAGGAGGATGGGTGGCCCCCCTTACCCAAGGGCTGCAGGCAGTGCGTGAAGCGGATGTGCTTTGGCCTGACTGCTCAGCCCGGCGCTGTGCACCCCTCAGCTCGGCCTGCCGGCGCCCCCAACAACAGGCTCACTCCCTGTCACCTCGGCAGTAGAGTGTGGTGCCCATGTGGGAGACAGTCCCCTGGCGTGGGGACTGCAGTGGTAGGTGCTCAGTCAGCTGGGGGTCCTACCCTTCCCTCCATACTCCTGAGCCACTCGTCCCTGTGGCTGACCTGGTGCCACTCACCCCTCCTGCCCTCCCTTTCCTCCCGCCAGCCCCTCACAGCTGTGTTTCATTGTAGGGCCCTTCACCCGTGAGCCCCAATGCCCTGGACCGCACGGCCGCGTGGCTCTTGACCATGAACGCGCAGTTGTTAGAAGACGAGGGCCTGGGCCCAGATCCCCCCCCCAGGGATAGGCTAAGGAGTAAGGAGGAGCTCAGCCAAGCAGAAAAGGTAAACCTGGACCCTGGCAGTCGGGCAGAGCCCTCGACGGGGGAGGGGCGGGGGGGGGCTGCTGTCCTGCGTATGGCCACCGCCTCTGAGCCCCCTGACAGTGGTCAGTGGGATCTGGAAGTAAAGCAGCAGGAGGGATTTAGCTTAGACCCGAGGTTTCCTTTGCACATCAGAGTCACCTGGGACTTGTCTTGGATCCAGAATCCTGGGACCCTGTGGTAGGACCTGTGGGAGGGCTCCTCCTCGCCCTGGCAACTGAGAGGCTGCGAGTGCCAAAGAGGTGTCTGGAGACCCTCTGGGGGAGCCTCCTGAGACAGCAGCAGGGGTCCCCAGGACACCTGGGAGAGCTTCCCCAGCCAGGCCCCCAGGGTTTGGCCTGGCTCTTCTTGGTTCTGGTCTCCAACGGGGCCTGGGAAAGAAGCAGCAGGGTACAGGGTGATGGCTGGGTTGGAGCGCCATGGGGTGTTTCCTTCAAATCCCACCCCACACACATCTGGTGTTTGCTGGGGCAGCAGGTGCTTTGATTGGCCGCTAACATCTTCCATTTGTGGCCGCCACCCGGGGTCTGGGTGTAGTTCTCATCTCCCCTCTGGGGGCCAAAGTCCAGGTAGACAGAGGACCCAGTGCAAGGCCCCCCAGAACGGCAGGCACTTCTCCACCCACCTCTGGGTGCTCTTGCCCCTCTGGGCCCAGGAAAGCCTGTAGCAGCCTCTCAAGCAAGGGGACCAGGTCAGGGTGGCAGAGCGCCCCCTCCCTGGCCTCAGGGAGCTCCATCTCCATGCTGCATCCCACCACCCACCACCATCCCCCTGGGCCACTGCATCCACCTGCTTTTACCATAATTATGTGAAGGGAATCAGGGGACAGGGCACACAGTGCTCCAAGAGCCAGAGTTTGGCTGGGGAGTGAGGAGGCCCAGCCTCACCCCAGGCCCCTGCTTCCCTGAGCCCCTGTGTTCTCACGTGTCTGGCTCCTCTGTGCCTGCTCAGCTTCCCGGCCTCTTCCATGTCCCTTCTCTGCCCTGAAGGCTGAGGGCCATGCTGGACCGAGTCACGTCCAGAGAGCCCGAACCACCTTGCCATTTGCCTCTCTCTTTTTCTGCCCATTTCCCCATGCCACTGCCACCCCAATCCTAGCTGGGAAGCTAGGATCTCATCCTGCTGGTTACTCACTTTCCATGTGATGTGGTCACCTTGTCTGAGCCTCTCCTGCAGAGAATACACAGAAACCCCCCCCCCCAAACGCTATCACATGTCCTTCATATATCCAAGGATTCTTTAACCTTTGTTTGTTATGAAAGGTTCAAGGCCCTAGTTACACCCTTACTCCTGTGGTTTCGGTTTGAGTCTTCGTCCACCTGATAGTCATGCAGACCAGGCTGGGAGCTTGCAGCAGACAGGACCCCGGGTGGGGGACAGGCTGTGTCTCACCACAGCCCCCTCTGGCTGGGCTCCCTGGGTAGCGTCTTGTGTGAAGTGGGTGGGGTCACAGCCACCCTGTCCCCATGCTCAGGCTGACAAGGCTGTGCTCTCTCCATCCTGGGTGCTGTGCCCGGGGCACACCGCCCTCCCGGCAGGACCTGGCGGTGCTGCAGGACAAGCTGCGAATCTCCACCAAGAAGCTGGAGGAATATGAGACCCTGTTCAAGTGCCAGGAGGAGACGACACAGAAGCTGGTGTTGGAGTACCAGGCACGGCTGGAGGAGGGCGAGGAGCGGCTGCGGCGGCAGCAGGAGGACAAGGACATCCAGATGAAGGGCATCATCAGCAGGTGTGTCTGCTGCTTCATGGGGGTGCCCACCAGCCACAAGATGAGCTGAGTGTGTTGGCGGGGAGAGCACCATAGGCGGTGGGGCAATGAGCACAAGCTGAGGCAGGAGGTGGCCCGAAGGGTGGGCAGCCTCGCACAGCAGTGTAGGTTGATGGTAGGGTACCAAGCCGGGGGTGGCAGCAGTGAGGCTGGACCAGCTAGTGCTGGTTCCCGGAGGGTTTGTTCTCCCACCCCCACCCCAAGGAACCATGGCACCTTGGTAAGCCCTCTCAGGGAGTTTAGGAGCTGGATTCGGGTGCTGGGAAAGACAGTGAGGACCCTATTCAGGGCAGGAAAAGTGGGAATGAATGTCAGTTACGTTCAGTGGGCAGAGGTGGGAGGAAGGACACAGAATAACCCCCAGATTTCTACCAAGAGCATCTGGGTGTGGGTGTGTCAGTGCCAGCTACTGAGATGGGGAACTGAGGGACAGTTTGTGTGGGGAGGGCGCAGGATGGGGATGTCAGTGTGGATATGTTGACTGCTGAGGTGCCTGTGTTATCTGGGCACAGCTGGTTTCAATGCTGGTGCTCATCTTTACTGAAGGCTTGTGTGGGGTCCTGTGTTGACTCCCCCATCTCTCTCTTTCCGCCTGTATGTAGGCGCACACCTTCCTTGGTGTCTACGGGCAGGGAGTGCAATCAAACCCCACAGGGTCCCAGCCCTGGAGTTTACTTCCTTATAATGGTAATACCAGGCACTAAAGGAGAAACAGTGTGCATTTTTGTCTTGTTTATGTGCATGGTCTAAGACCCTAGTATCTGGACAGACCGAGCAGGTGTGCAGGAGACAGGAAGTCCCCTTGCCCCCTGTGGCATAAACCTTTCTCAAATTCCTCCTGTCTGGAGCACCTGTTTCTCTGCTCCTGGCTGTTTGCTTCATTTACTTGTGGTTTTGTTCATTATGAAATGGTTAACATGAGGAGAACCGGGGAGACTAGAAACCTGTTCACTTGACCTCTGTCTCTGCTCTTGGCTCACCTCCTGTGTGTGGTTCCAAGGACGGAAACACTTTTCAACCTACCCACCTTCTGCTTGTTGTGTTTATTCTCTGAGAGGTACGTGTTATCCTGTATTCAGAGGCTTGCTTAGACATGTATTTCTACTAACCAATCCTGGTATATTTCCTCCCTAATATAAATGTCAATTAGGTAGATAGTGTTGTTCAAGTTTTGTATATCCTTACTGTTTTTTCTATGTACTTGTTTACTCCTGTTCCATCAATTACTGAGAACATGATATTGAAATGTTTAATCATAATTATGGATGTGTCTATTTCTCCTTTCATATCTTTTGGTTTTTGCTTTATGTACACTGAAACTCTATTCTTAGGTGCATACACATGTAGGCTTGTTATGTACTATTGATGAACTGACCTCTTTATCATCATAGAATCACCTGTCTTTATCCTGCATAATTACTTGCTCTGAAATCTGCCTTGTCTGATAATATAGCCACTCCAGCTTCCTTTTGATTAGTGTTAGTGTGATATATCTTTTTCCATCCTTATGGTTTGAACCCATTGTCTTAGTCCATTCAGGCTGCTATAACAGAATACCTTAGAGTGGATACTTTATAAACAAATTTATTGCTCACAGTTCTGGAGGCAGGGAAGGCCAAGATCAAGGCACCAGCAGATTCTGTGTCTGCTGAGGGCTCTCTGCTTCATATATAGTGCCTTGTTGTGTCCTCGCATGGCAAGAAGGGGTGAATAAGCTCCCTTAGCCTCTTTTATTAGGGTGCTAATCCCATTCATGAGGGCAGAGCCCTTATGACTTCATTGCCTCTCAAAGAGCCCACCTGTTAAGATCATCACTTAGGGGTTAGGTGTCAACATGTGAATTTGGGGGAAGGTGGGGAAACAAACATTCAGACCATAGCACTCATCTGTATATATGAAGTGAGTTTCTTTTACAGGCACCTTATTGTTGGGTCTTGCTTTTTATCTAACAGGTTCTAATTAGAGTGTTTAGACCATTTACATTTAATGTAATTATTGATATAATTATGTTTAAATCTATTGTCTTGCTGTTTGTTTCCTATTTGTACCATCTGTTCTGCCTTTTATTTCCTGCCTTCTTTTGGACTATTTTTTAATGATTCCATTTTATCTCTTTCATTGGCTTATTAACTATATCTCTTAGCTGCTGTAGGGCAGGGGTTGACAAACTTTCTAAAAAGGGGCAGATAATAAGTATTTTAGGATTTCCAGGCTATATGGTTTCTGCTGCAGCTATTCAACTCTGCTGTTATAGCAGAACTATTTACAAAAACAGACAGTGGCCGGATTTGGCCCCTACCCTCAGGCCACAATGACAGGAACTCTGTCATTATCTTTGCTCCTGTGTACTTAATGTATCTTTTTTCTCTGGCTGTTTGTAAGATATTTTTCTTCATCACTGGTTGTCAGTAATTTGGTTATGATGTGCATTGGGATGATTTTCTTCGAGTTTCTTGGGTCTTGGATTTGTAGGTATATAGTCCCACCTCCCCCCGTTTCTTCCTCTGATACTCCTGTCTTGGAGGCAAGAACCATACCAGGGCCTTAGACTGTGCACATAAACAAGACATAAGGTACTCCTGTACGTTAGGCTGTTTTATATTTTCCCACATTTCACCGATGCTCTTTTGTGTTCTTTTTTCATTTTTTTCCTGTGTTTTATCTTAGGTGATTTCTATTACTGTGTCTTCAAGTTTGCTAATCATTTCTTCTTCAGTGTCTGATCTGCTATTGATCTTACCCAGTATTTCTTCTCTCAGATAATATTTTTTCACTTCTAGAACTTCATTTCAGTTTAAATTCCATCCATTTTTCTGCTCATCATGCTCATACTTCTATTTTCTTGAACATTTAGAATGTATTTATAATAGTTGTCTTAATGTCCTTGTCTCCTCATCTGCAACATTTGAAATCTGTTTTTACTGCTTAACTTTCCTAGTGGTTATGAGTTTTATTTTCCTACTTCTCTGCATACTTGGTGATTTTTGGCTCTGTGCCTGCCAGGCATTGTGAATTTTACATAGTCAGGTGTTGGGTGTTGTTTGTTTGTTTAAATACTTTTGGGCTTTGTTCTGGGCTTCGATGAGGTAACTTGGAATCAGTTTAATCCTTTTGAGGTTTACTTTTAAGCTTTGTTAGGGTGGGTCCTACAGAGTCTTTTGACCTAATTTGGCCCCACTGTTGAGGCCGTTTCCTTCTGGGGACTCTATTTGATGCCCCATGTTGGTACCTCTTTCCACTCTGGCTGGCAGAAATGAACTGTTCCTGGGAGTGTTCTGTGTGCTCCTTTCCCGTGGTTCTTGCCTAGGCTAGTAGTTTTGTCACCTGCATGCAGATCATTATTCAAAGATACAAGGGGACCCCCCCTTGGGAGACACATGGCGTTCTTTCTGCATCTTCTTCCCTCTGGCACTCTGCCTAAAAATCCTACACCTTGACCTTCCTGTACTCCCTGTCTCCTCAGCTCAGTGAGGCTGCTGGCTACCCCTCCCCCCCACCCTCTGCTTCTAGGCCACGAGCTGGGCTCAGCTTGTGGGTTTCTCTTCTCTTAGGAATCATTGCCTGTTCAGTGTCTGAAAATCCTTGTTTCAGATACTGTGTCCAGTTTCTAGTTTGATTGATTGTTTTTAAGGCAAGAAGGATAAATCCAATCTCCTTCCAGTGTCATTTCCCTTAATGATACTGTCTAATCCACCCCACTGCTGACACACGGGCTTCCTCAGTGTCTTACCTTCCTGTACCGGGGACCTGCCTCACGGGCCCCACCCGCTCCTGCTCGCTGCCCCCTGAGCGCAGCCCGCCCAGCACTGTGGCTTCCTGGTGTATGCGGCAAATGGGCACAATACTCACCCAGATGCAGGGAGGCTGCCCTGGGCCAGAGGAGTTGAGAGGGTAGGTACACAAAGAAGCCTTGGGAGTCAGTGGGCTCACCTGAGAAGAATATGTAGGGCAAGGAGAAGGGAGGCTGAGGCCAGAGCCCTGTGGAACTGTCATGTCCCAGGGCAGACATGACAAGATGTCTAGGAGACAGGCAACCAGAGAATATGGGGTCCCGAAGCCAAAGGAGAGAGTGGGAAGGTAGGAGTACCCAGCAGTGATAGGGCCTCAGGGATGAGTCAGGAGGCTCCCAGGGAAGAAGCAGCCAGGAACAGAGCCAGCCTGCCTGACCTTCAGGTGCCTGGTCCCAATGTGTGGAAACCCCCCACCCCAAGAGAGGTAGCTGCCTCCTGCTCTCTGCTCCATGGACCCGAGCATCCTGCTAGCACAGCTGTAGCCATGCAGGGGGTAGCTACCTGTCTGCATGTCTGTGTCCCTGCTGCCTTGTGAACTCCTTGAGGGGAAAGGACTGGACTTCATTTATCTCAGTACCTCAAGTGCCCAGCACAGACCTTACACAACCTTAATGAATGTGGTGGGGCATGGGGGTGGAGAAACTTCTAGAGCCTTTCAGGACTTTCATCTTCCTATCTATACCAGGGGTGCTACAACACAGCATCACTTGCCTCGCTCTGGAGCTTGTGAAGCTGTGACCCCCACCCCCACCCATGTTGGCTCCTGGAAGAACATCAGGAAAGGGCAGCCCCAGGGACTTCTGGGGATTTGGGAACAGAGTCGGGGGGTGGGGGTGGAGCATGGAGGTGAGGAGGGAGCAGGCATAGCCCAGGTCAGGTGCTGGGGGCAACTGGAGGGCCTCTGCCTCAGGCAAGTCCCACACTAGGAGAGTACCCCTCTGTGCAGGTGTGGCAGGCTTATTCTCATGACATCCCCCAGTCGGCTCCCTCCAGTGCCAGCCTGACTGTCCCTGTCACTGGTCGCAGGTTGATGTCAGTGGAGGAAGAACTGAAGAAGGACCACGCGGAGATGCAGGCAGCTGTAGACTCCAAACAGAAGATCATCGATGCTCAGGTGGGGGCTCTGGCCCTTTGGTCAGCCACAGGTGTTAAAGGACCTGGGATTAGGAGGGGGTGACTTTGGCTTTTCCACATCCTCAGTCATACCTCACTGCAGAAGCTGAGGTGGGGAGTAAGAGACCAGGATCTCTGTCCTGAGAGGTCAGACCTATGGTCTCAGTGGGCCACAAGCATACTAGGACAGGCTATGAAAGGGGAGGGGCAGCTCCTCCTCTGATGGGGCACTTGGTGGGTATTGTCTTTCACCAGGGGTGCTGACCAAAGAATGGAAGCTACTAGCAGGGGAGTGGGGAGGGCTGGGGGGCTTGGTGGCTGGGCAGTGGGAACAGTGGGGCTCTCATTCAGGGTTGTGGCTTCCAAACTGCATTGAGCGGGAGACACAACAGGGACTCTGGCCCCAGTCTCCTTCACTCAGGGCTACCTCCCTTGCGCAGGAATAGGCCAGGCCTTGGTCAGACTTCCCAAGAGATGTGACCTCTGTGCGTGTTATGTGCACACATGTGAGCCCCAGGGTGCCTGCCGTAGGGGCCTTGGGCAGCCAATAGCACCGCTGGAGCTGCCCTGTTTGGGATGAGAGGCCGGCAACAGGGTCTTGGTTCCTCTCAAGAGGTGCTCCACAGCCTGGTGCCCTTCCCTCCCTGCACGTGCTGCACCCTGGTCCTCTGTGTCTCCTCCAGGCCACCCTCTCCCTGCCCTCCCAGTGCTTCTCATCAGTGCACGCGGCCTCGGGGAGGTCCCTGTCCCATCATGGTCCTCCCTTGGGCCCAGGAGCCCGTGGCCCCTGCTAACGCCCTCCATGTTCACAGGAGAAGCGCATTGCCTCCCTGGATGCCGCCAACGCCCGCCTCATGAGCGCCCTGACGCAGCTGAAAGAGAGGTACAGCATGCAAGCGCGTAACGGCGTCTCCCCCACCAACCCCACCAAATTGCAGATAACAGAGAACGGCGAGTTCAGAAACAGCAGCAATTGTTAACCTGCCTGAGGAGAGGGGGACCGGTGGCCAAGGGCAGGGTCTTGGCCTGGGGAGGAGCCCCCACAGTCACAGCCCCCGCGTGGGTGGCAGGAGGCCGAGTCTCCCCTCCCTGCCGCCACTGTCCAGGAGGCGGCCACAGAGGGAGCCACAAGAGACTGAAGCAGCATGAGGCGGGTCACCAGCCGCTCCCCCTCCGCTTCCGGCCCAAGAAGTGTGTTGGGTGCAGGCAGAAGAGACTGCACGCTGGGGTGGGGACAGCCTGGTGGGAGCAGGGACCTGCCAAACACATGTCTGTTGATTACCGAATGTGGCGTGTTACCTTGTTCTCCTTGACCTGGCCGAGTGCATGTTCCCCTGACCCTCGCCAGGGAGGGAGCTGCCCGGAGGGGCGATGAAAAGGCTAGGGACCTGCTCCTGTGGCTTCCCCTCGCCCAGGACTCCCTGGCAGCCAGGCCCTGCCCTGTGAGACCTGGAACCAGGCAGGTTGGTTGGCAGGTGGGGAGTGGGGGTGGGGAGGACAGGAGGTCAGTGTCCCTGCCTCTCTCCACCCTGCGCTCTTGCCACTGCATGCAGCCTGTCAGGACCCTTCCTGGCTGTGAGGACCCAAGGATGCACACCCCACCTCTCCATGCCTGTCCCCAGGGGGTAGACTCCCCTCCTTCCCTTCCTTAGTTGTGTTGCCAAACAGACCCGGTGGGGATCCTGGATTTTTCTTCCGGGCTCTTGTGCCTGTGGGGAGGATCCACAGCCTCCCATACCTTCCACGCGGGCCCAGCTGCTGCTCTGGGGCTCCCAGAAGCCAAAGATCTGGGCCGAGCTGGCCAGACGGCACCGAGCATTGTATCTGCCTTCTCCTGGGGCCCAGTGTGTCCAGGGCACGGTGGCCCTGTAGGGAGTGGCCACCTGGTAGTCACCTGAGAGAAAAGGTGATCTCTCCTCTGATTGGTGGTCTTAAAAAAAATTCTAACGCCCGCAGGCCCTGAGAAGGTGGATAACTGTGATTTTTTTTCCTTTCACAGTATGCATTAGAAACAAAAGCCCGCTTGCTCGCTTGCTGGAACACAGGGGCCTTTTAAATTGAGCGTGCGCACTGCATGGGAAATAGCGGCCCTGGAGGATGTTAGACTTGCTCCCTCTCCAAGACAGCAGCAGCCTACACCAGGCCCTGTGCGTGCGGCCGGCGGCCTCCTCACCCTCCCCGGCCCCCCAGCCAAGGACCCAGGCGCTGCAGACAGGGGAGGGGCTCACCCCACAGCTGGGGCCGGTTTTCCTCAGCTCTAGGCTGTAGCTTATCTGCCCCCCCATACCCCTTGCAGGACGTAGATGGGCAGGATTGTGGGTCTCTCTTGGCCCCTTTCTGTCCCCCAGCCCTACAGATTCCAAGCCCTGGCCCTGGGTAGCCTAGGGCGGGAGCTGGGGTCTTTGCCCAGGCAGCAGAGTCAGGGCTGGGCGAGCTGCAGGAGCCACCACCTCTGCCCCTGCAGCTGGAACATGCCAGAGTACCCACCTGAAGGGTGGCAGTGTGGAGGGGTGTCCCAGAGCCACGCTGCACCCCATCCTGGGCTTGTGGGCAGGGGATGGCAGCTGCTCTGAGAAGGGGCTTCTAGATGTAATTACAGTTCAGTTAGGCTAGAGACAGACACTGGGCCACCAGGGGTCCTAGACCTCCTGAAGAAAGGAGGTAGGGGCTGAAGCTCTGCCACCACCTCTCCTGCCCCACTCCTCTGTCCTGCCCCAACCCGCGCCTGCGTGTCTGGGACCAGGGTGGCCACACAGGCAGGGCCTGGCTCCAGTCTCGTCCCCCACTGCCCAGTGAGCCCTGCCCTCCTTCCAACCCCAACCCCCTCCCACCAATGCCTCATAGAGCGACCTCCGACTGAGCACCCTTAGCAATACAGGGACGGGGTTCCCAGGGCCCGGACTGTGGCCGGTGCTGGCTGCCCTTGGCGTGGGTTGTGAGCTCTCAGGCCGAGAGCCTTATTTACCTAGTGCAAAAACTGTAAAAGTGTACAGACTCTTCACAGATTTTTATCTTAATTGCAAGTCTGACGATTTTTGTAAATGTTCTTGGTGTTTGACTGTAATGTAACTATTTCACCTAATGGTTGTACATAGTCCTTTGGTCCTGGTGCTGCCGAGGGCTGGCCGGGACTGCTGCTCTCCCAATGGTTTTATTTTATTTCTTAATTTAGAGAACAGTATTGGGCAGGAGGAGGAGGTTTGGGATCTGGGTGTTTGTTTTTTCCCTGCCTGTGGCATTTATTTGTTGGCTTTGCAGTGCGCTGTCTGGGTGGAGGCTGCTGGGACATGCGCCCTGACTGGGCCCATACAGGGGGGCTCCTACCTGAGGCCACAGAGGTCCCGCAGGGAAGGGGGATGGAGAGAAGGACAGTCCTTGCTTGGGGAAGACCATGGCCCCAGGGCCCCCTGGTCACCAAGACTCAGACTCTGCTGGAGAATGCTGTCTCCTGCCCCTGCCAACACCGAAGCCTGACTTTTGCTTAACTTTTACGTTCAGGGTGAAGGAAACTGCCAAACATCCCATAGGTGAAGACTCTCCGACTGCCCAGAAAGGGGGGTGGGGGCCAAGGGCAGAGCTCCACACATACCCCTGCCCCAGAACATCTGTCCCGGGGTGCACCTCTCCTCCCCCGTCCGTCTGCGGGAGCTGGCCTGTCGGGGAAACAGCCCCGCTTTTTTCTACATACTCAGCCACAAAGCCACCCCCAGCCCCTGCTCCCCACTTTTGTAAGTATGTGAAAAGGAAAAAATGCAAATGTTGGAGTTTGGCTGGAGCTCTTCCCTCCAGCTGTGACTTTTAACTATGTAATAATGTACAGAGAAAGTTGTTGGTGTTCTAAGACTCTGTGTGGCTGTGCAATTTCTGTACATTTGCAATTAGAAATATTAAAGATTTATTTAGCTATTTTAAGCCTGGCTCGCCTCTCCATTCAGCTGTCTTGGGTGATTTTACAGAGGTGACTGAGTCCTGGGCTAATACTGTACTTTACCGAAGAGACCCCTAAGCCAGTGGTGTTGCTCTCCTGGCCAGCTTGGCTTTTGCTGGATGATCTCGGATTGCCCTCTTCTCCTCCGGGTTGGTGTCCTCCTCACTGGGGAGTGGAGCAATCTCGTAAAGGCCGTCACCTGGCTCTGACATGCTCTAGAGCAAAGTCTTTGCTGGTCCCACTGCCTTCCAGGAGATGGAGCAGCCCCTGCACATTCCCTGCCACAGGTGCCAGCTCTGCCAGGCTCCACATGAAACACTTTCCCATCCACTCAAATCTGGCTGTAGGAGGGAAGAGACCAGGGAAGAGAAGGTATTGGCCCAGGGTCACCAGCAAGTCATGGCTGAGCTGGACTAAATGTTTCCAAGCCTCCAGTACCTGGAAAGCCCGGCTCAAGCTCTCCCATCCCAGACCCACCTGCAAGGCTGAACCTGGCGACCTAGTTGTGAACAAACAGCCCCCAAGTGCCTTCAGCTGCACCTACTGCACAGGGGACCTTGCAGCCCTGGGTCCTCCTCAGCATCTTCCAGCACGGTAACCCCTGGGGTGAACATGTGGGGAGACTGGCTCTGGGCCAATCCAGCCGTGGCTTGAGCCCAAACCCCTCAGAAACTGGACACCACTCGGGCCGAGATTCTGCCAGGGGAAGGGACACATCTGGTCAAATCTCTAGATGGAACCCCAGGTCTGTCATCTGCGCAGGTGCCTCAGGCTCCAGCCAGGGATTTGGGCCCCGCGTGTCCAGCCCGGCCTTCCCCAAGAGAAGCCAATGGGAGGTGGGGTACAGCAGGGCTGCCACTGTGCACACCACTTTCCCCCCTCCAGCACCCTAGCCTCTCAGGCACTCCACCTCTGGTCTACCACGAGGACCCCATCCCTCCTCTGCAGCCAGCCACCCCTGGGGTCTACCTTGGGCTGCCATCCCCTCTGACCTTGGAAAAGCATCCACATTGCTCTCTGCACTCAGCTGCTTCCTTCCCCCTGTCACACCCTCCTCATCTGCATCAGCACCCAATCCCCAGAGGGGCCCTCTTCCCCCCAGGCCACCTCCCCTGCCTAGACCCTGTGTGCTCCCTCCTCAGCCCCTCTCTTCATATTCCTTGACCACGTCAGCCCTGGGTCCGGCCGGCCGCCTGTGCTGTCTGGGTGGCTAAGCACTGCAGGGGAAACTGAGGTAACCCCCAGTGAGACCGTGCCTTTGTGGGTTCCTTCCCATCTTTGTTCCCAGCAAGGCCTCCTCCCTCGTTCTCTACCCAGGTTAGTCTAAACTTGTCTCTCTCTTCGGACCTCCCCCCCAGCCAGCCCTCCCTTCTCTGAGCCCTGCCTCTGCCCCTTCCCGGGCCCACTCCCAGCCTAGCCACCCCCGCCCTCAACAGCCACAGGAGAGCAGGCAACCCCTTTCTTGCCAAGGGAGCCCCTAGCCAGTCCCCGCAGGCCTGCCTCATGCTGCTTTTATCGCTCCTAGACCTCCAGCCTCCCCGTGCCTCTTTCCCACAGCATTTTAAACTGCCTGGTCTCCACCTGCTCCAGGCTGTTGTCCTTTCTCCCCTTTAGCCAAGCTTCTTAAAAGTATACTGCCTGAGGGACCTGCCATCTCCACATCCTTAACCCCTCTCTATCCTCCCCCCCACCACCCCGCAACCCCTGCTCATCAAAAGCATCAAAAACTGGCTTTGCCGGCCTCGCCTCCACCACCTGATTGCCTCTGCACTGCTGTCCCGTCCCCGTGCTCAGGGACCTGGCTCAGGGGCCATTGTCCCTCTGCTGGGGTGGCGCTCATAAGCGGCACGGAGCTCAAGGAGACAGCAACAAATAGGACAAAGAGAAACCATCTCGTGTTGATAGTAGGTGTTTATAATGAAGGTACAAAAGGCGGAAACCTCTATTTTTGGATAAAATAGCATCAAATAGGAAGCAAAAATGCAAAGGCAGAAATCGACAGAAACAATTGCATTTGAGACTAACATACCACCAGTATTAGTTTATTATAGAACAAGGAGGCAAGAAATAAGAACCAGAGGATTTTAATAATTAATAAGGTTTAATAAGCTGGGATACATCAAGCCTTTACCCTAGAGAGAACACACCTTTTTATCAATTGTTAATATAATTTGGAACATTATCCAAAGTTGACTATGTCCTGAGATATGCAGAAAACATCACAAAGTTGTCCAAAGACCTAGTTTAGGCCACATTGTGTGCCTTGAAGCAGTAAAAGCAGAGATTAGTAATAAATGTTTAATTTTTTTAAAAAACTACCATCAGGAAGTTTAAAAAATAAATACTGAATCAATGGAATTAGATTTTTAAAAGAAAGTAGTCTACTCGAACAAGATACGTTGACCACACACGTTTATCTATTTTCCTCCCCAAACGTGACTATAGTAACAGGAAAGGAGTAAAAGGGTTATCACCTCTTAGGACAAAATTAATGTGGGAGGAGGTGAGAGAATTTGGAGAACTTTGGCAGGTGGGACTGAAGAAGGAGGGAGGCTCAGTGAGCTGATCAACCCAGACGAACCCCCAGAGGCTCGGGGGCGGGAGGTCCTGGCATGTTTCCAGGGGAGGCACCAGGCTGGAAACACGGGACCAGAGCCCAGCCTCCCCTCTGCTCTGCCCAGCCAGGAAACCACTCTTTACCCCCTCATCCCCTGGAAAGGGACTGGACGTTTATTCTCTGGGGGAATTGAACCAGGTATGCTCTGGCCTTGGGGACACAAGGCAAAGCAGAGGGCTCTGAGGTATAGGGCCGAAAGCAGGTGGAGGGGGGTAAAGTGAGCTCTGCCCTCCTCCACAGCCCTTCACTGCTCCTGGAGTGCCGGGAGCCAGGCATCTATTCCCCAGGTAGCTGACTGGAACATTCTTTGGAAAAACTAGCTTTCAGAGATTTCCCCCATAAAAAGACTGAGTCACTGTCCGAGCATCCCACAGTGGCGCCCACCAATCAACCTGCCCTGCGCGCGCGCGTGCGCGCGCGCACACACACACACACACACACACACACACAAAGCACAGACAGCCAAGCACCCCCCCAGATGTTGAGGAAAGCTTGCAGTGTGAAAGGGAGAAGCCAAATCAACCAACCTGTAAAACTGTAAAAGGAAACAGAAACAATGCAGGGAAGAGATGAGCATAAAAAAAATAATTAAAAAAAAAAAACAAAACCCAAACTGTAACATCCTCAGAGAGATAAAACAAGAACAGGATGCTGTGGGAGAGAAGCCAAGATCAAGAAAGAGCTCCTATTAAAAAATTATTTTACAAAAGTAAAATATCCACTAGAAGTGATGGAATACAAAGTTGAAGTATTCTTCCAGAAAGTAGATCAGAACACACATAGGAAATAGGAGAGAGAGGGAAAAAATCTAGAGTCTCAATCCAGGCTGTCCCACATCCAGCCGTCAGGAATTCCTGCAGGACGGAAAGAGCGAAAGGAAGGGAGATAATTATCAAAAGGATAATAAATCAAAGGTTTTAGAGCTGAAGGAAAGACCCAGGTTGAAAGAACCCAGTACAGCAGATGGAAAAAGACCTGCCCCAGGGCTGTCCCCAACATGGCCAGGGCTGTATGGATCCACGCTGACCTCTGGGCTCAGAGCCCAGAGAAAGGAAGGGGAGGCTGAGCATGTGGGCCCGAGCAGGAGCTGTTGGGGAGCAGTGGCCCCAGAGAGTCCTGGTGAGGAACAGTGGCCCCAGAGAGTCCCAGAATTCCTGGTGAGGAGACTCGGTGAGAGACCCTGGTGAGAGATCAAAGTTGCAGTGAGACCAGTCAGCACCGTCGTGTGCTTTTCTCTGGCTATGGGCAAAACTAGTTAATTCCCTATGGAGCAATAAAACTAGAACCAATGGGCGTATGTCTTTACCTGACAAAAATCTACAAGCTGGCATGTAACTGCACAGGATCTGGGTTTTTAATCTATGGTAAATGGCAGATTGCATCCTGCTATGACGGACTAGTCCTTGGGCAGTCCTCTTAAACAATACTTCAGTAGGATGCTGGAATGACAGACTGCCTTCTTTTGCCTTAGTTCCAATTTTTGAATGTTTTTCTTAATACCCCCTGACAACGTGGCATAGTCGCAGAGCCCAAAGCCTCGGTGACCCAGGAGGAAATGAGTGACTGAAGCAGACCCAGAATTGAGAGACAATAGGGCGGGGTGGGGACTGGGTGAATCACAGAGCATGTGCCCTTTTTCTAAAGGCCAGCAGGAGACTGTTGTCATGGGGTCACATGCCACACACTCACTGCCGATGCCTACATTTTTATACCCAGCCTCACAGCACCCCGAGCTCCACGGTCACAGGGCCAAGTACCCACTTGACGTCACCACTCAGATACTTCACAGGCATCAAGTCTGTTATGTCTAAAACGGAGCCCTTGACCTTTCTGACCTCCAAACTGGTTCCTCCTCTCATCTTCCAATCCCAAACACTGCTCCACCATCCTTCCAGTTGCTCAAGCCAAGAGCCAAGTGTGACTTCTTGATTCTTGTGTGTTAAAAAGGATGGTATAGGTTTGGAATAATGTTCATGATACATTGTGGGTGAAAAGCAAGCAGTAGATCAGTATGTCCTCATTCCTTTAAAGAAAAATTTAAAAATTACATTGCATATAATAAATTACATAGAAGAATTATGTGGAAACAAACACATCACACTGTTAATGGCAATTTCCTCTGGGTCGTGGGTCTTAGCAGGGTGGGGAAGGACGACTTGAACTTTCTACTTTATATCCTTATGTATTGTTTAAATATTTTACAACCAGATTTTATTTCTTGCTTTGATATGGAGCCATTTAAAAATAAATAAAACATATCCATATAATGAAACACTCTGAAGCCATTAAATTTGTAGAAGAATAATAAATGGCATTAAAAGATGTTAATAAAACATTAAGTATACAAGCTGATAACAGAATGGTATGTCCAGGAGGATTCTAGTTTAATTTTTAAACTCTATTTGCAAAATTAGGTCTGGATTAAGAGACAGCAGAGTATAAGTAAGAGTTTGAGCTTGGGTTTGGGGAAGACTAGGGTTTGAGTCTTAAGGGCTGTTGATTAGCCATATGGCCTTAGGTGAGTCGGGAACGCCCCTCAGGTTGTTTCCTATATTGTAAAATAGGATAACAGTATCCTCCATAGAGAGCTCTTCTGTAAAGATTTGCTGAAATAATGCACATCATCCCTCTACTTAGCACAGTCACTGACACACAAATAAATGTTACTGGCTATAAGAGTAACAATAATTTTCTAATAACATCTTAAAATAATAATTACTATTATTAAGGATATATACCAAAGTGCTAACAGAACATTATTAACACTTTGAAAAAGCCCAGAGAAAGGAAGGGGAGGCCGAGTATAATAAATGGCATGTAGAGATAATAAATAAATGACTTTTATTTCTCCCTCTCTCTCTCTCTTTTTGCTTATCAGTATTTTCTAAGTTTTTTCCTTAACATACTTTTGTAATAAAAACACCTTTATAAAAAGGAATGTCTCAAGCCAATAACCAACATCATCCTTAAGAACAAAACATAAGAGACTTTCTCAGTGAAATAAAAAAGAAGACTTGGATGCGGGTCTCTGCCACATTTCATTGAAAAGAAAGGAGGAAAGAAACTAATTATAGTTATTGGGAAAAAGAGGCAAAAAATAGGATCATCTTCTAAGTATTTCCCTGGGAATCAGCTGAACAATGGTTCCTGTTCAGTAAAGTGGCTGAATATACAATAAATATACAAAATGGAGATTGCTTACCCAGACACCAGTTGATGCCTCTTGGGGGAGGGGTGGTGGTGGCTAATGGTGGCTACTGGGAGAGGCAGGTGGATTGGGGACCTCAAACCTGGACAAGCCAGTGAGGTGGTACACACAGTCTGAATGGTCACCAGACCCCTGACCAGACAGGAGAGCCTGTCTGCAACGCACACCCCACAGTGCACTAGGACCCTGATCTTATTATTTGATGAACAGTGGAATTATACTGTACTATTTACTGAATTTGTATTAAAACATTCATGTATTCAACATAAATGTTTAAAATTTACTGTCATTTTTGTGACTGTCTTTTGGCATTTATTTTTATATATCCTTGAAACATTCAGAATAAAAAATTAGCCTAGGATGTCTTGCCCTCTGAGAGGCCCAGCCAGTCAGAAACAGGAGTCTCTTTCCCAGAGGATGATGTTCTGACTTTGACCATGCCCTTGCCACCAGCCACTGGTACCAGATCCCTGGAGAAGGTTGGGGTGGGGTCCATGAGGGCTTGTACTTGGTGGTGTCCACTCTTTGCTGATACATGAAGTTTGGCTTTGTGTCCACTGGGGATGGCAGGGGGGCATCCAAACCACAGTGTCAGTAGGTGGGGAACTCCCCCTGGAATTCTGGAAAGTCTCAGGAATAGTTTTCTTTTTAAAATGTTCATAGATTTTACCTTCGGTGATAAAAGTAACAAATGCTTTTGTTAAAGAATACATTTTTTAAGTGGTAAAACCATGACTCTCACACAGATATAAAATGAACACATTTAGCATTTTAAAAACTGATTCATGAGGGAAGCAGCCAGTTGTCAAAACCAATTCAGAGGAAAGCCAAACTTATATAGGCAATCATAAGTGTTGAAAAAATTTACAAATGCATGCAAAACTAGTCTATCCACAGGACGATAATCAGATACATTCCACCAGACACCATTTATTTGCATTTCTTAAAAAAAATTTTTTTTCAATTACTATGGATAAAAAAATGTGGTATGTATACACTATGGAATATTATTCAGCCACAAAAAAATGAAATCTTGTTATTTGCATTTCTGTGGATGAGAACCACATACACTATGGTGAGTTTTTTATGATTTACAGAGCTGCAAAGTTGCTGAAGGACAATGAAAGGCCAGTTATGGGTTTTGGAGACCCAGTAATCCTTTTTGCCTGCTTTGAAGTCTTTCACAAATTTTCCTGAAACCTGCTTTAGAAAACACCCAGAAATACACAAAGTTAAAAAGGATTCCCTCACCCACAAATTCCCCTCTCTATAGACATCTCTTGTTCACCGTTTATCAAGGCTTCTGATAGACTTTGTTCCTGCACAAACAAATTAATATTTTTGAGACAGAAATGGAATCACACCACACACAGCTCAATAGTTTGTTCTTGTCACTTATCACGGACTGATTTCATTACAGATATAATTCCTTTCTTCATGTTCTGTTACTATTTTTCTTTTTAATCATACTTGCATATAGTCTAAAATTTCAAGCCCTGGAATCAGAAGTTTTCTTAAAAAAAACTTTTGGTTTGGAAATAATTTCAAACTTATAGCTAAGTTGCTGAAATCAACAGTGCAGAGAACACCCATACGCCTTTTACCTACAATCTCCTATTAACATTTTCATCTCATTTGCTTTATCATTGGTAGCTTCTCTCTCTTCCTCTCCCCCCCCACCCTGTGCGCACACACACGCACAATTTTTTTCTGAACTCCTCCAGGATAAGTTACATACATATATATATATATATATGTCATGGCCCTTTACCCCTAAATACTGCAGTGGCGTGTGTTTATTAAGATCAGAGATATTCTCTTGCATGATCGACTTCAGTCAATTTAACATTAGTACATATTTTTATCTACTCGCTAACATGCACATTCTAATTTTCTCAGTTGAACCAATAATGTCCTCTTTTAGTACTTTTCCCTCAGGTACAGGAGTCAGTCTAGGGTCAGGGATTGCAGTTAGTTGTCATGTCTCTTTAGCCTCTTTTAATCTGGAACATTCCTATTAGCCTTTTTTGGTCTTTTATGGCATTGACATTTTAGAAGAATACAACCAACCACACCCCCACCTTTTTTTAAAAATAGAAATAGAATTTTGCATTTGTCTGATGTTTCCTTGTGACTAGTTTCTGGTTTTTCATTCTTGGCCAAAATATTGCATAGAGCATATTGAGTCCTTCTCAGAGTCACACATCTGGAGGCACAAGACACCCATCTGTCCTTTGGTGGTGATGTGAATTTTGATCACCTGATCAAGGCATTGTCCAATTTCTGTATAATTAGTGGGGTTTTTTTGGTCTTCCTTGCAACTAATAAGCAGTCTGTGGGGAGACACTTTGAGACCATGAAAACATTCTGTTCCTCATCAAAATGTTCCCCTAGATTTAGCAACCGTGAATGATTCTTAATTGATCTCATCTTTACTATAATGGTTGCAAAAGATGATTTCCCAACTCTAACAATCCCTCCATTTCACCAGTTGACCCTTACAATTCTATGGTCAGCACAGATAGGTCTTCCTTCCCCTCATGTGTTGATTTATCTATTTACTGTTGGTATAAACTCATAAATGCCTATTTTTATTATTTTGATGCTCAAACAGCCACCGGGAGCCCCTTCAAGCTGGTGCCCGTGTCCTGCTAACATGGCCCCAGTGTTGTTTTTAAACATTTCCTTACTTTCTGGCATAACAAGATGTCCCAGGCTCACCTTGTACCTACCCCGCCCCAGGTCTGGAATGAATCATTTCTCTGAGGACCCCTGGGGAATGGTATTTTGAACCAAGATTTGAGGGCTGGTAGAATGTCTTTTCTTCTTGCTTTTTTCAGCAGACAGAGCTAGGAAATAAATGTATGTTTCATATATACACACAATATGAATATACATCCATACACGTGCACATAAAAGTGAACATACACATTCTAGAAATCACAGGTTTGCATCTATACCTCCAATTCCATGGGATCTGAAGTTTAACAGGCACCCACAGGTAGCTCCTGCATCAGGCAAGGCGGGAAGAACCTGTGAGTGCTCGTCAGAGAAAGAGAAAAGCAGCGTGCAGGAGGGAGGGGTGGGCACCACCCGAGCAGGGTACCCCAACTTGCCAGGCTGCCGCGAACATTTGCAGGGAGATTCCTTTTGGGACCATCGTCTGTCTCCACAGGGCAATGGTGAGTGTTGTTTTGCTCCCCATTGGACACCGAGTCTTAGCACGCGGAAGCCTCTTCGTGGGTCTTAGAGGAACGCTGAAGTACTTCAAATGATGCTTCGTCAATAAAAACGCATGTGCTGCTAAGAGAAAGGAGAGACCTACAGGCAAAACTTGGAAGGAAAGAATATCACTGCCAATGGTGGAAAGCAGAAGGCGTGTGCTGAAAAGTCAAAGTAGGGATCCATTTTAGAACATCAGCTTGAGGAATTATCCCAAAACGATACAAAAGATGACTCATTGGAAATTTGAAAAATCAGACAATCATCCCAGCAGAAAAACAGGCAAAAAATACAAAATGGCAAGTCAAAAAATAAGAAATACAAATGGACAATAAATAAATGAGAATAGCTCATTCACACTAACAGTTCAAGAAAAGCAAATGAAAATAACAAATATCTATTTTTGTTTTTGTCCGGCAGTGTTTAAGTAACAGAAACAAAAAAGGAATCAACTAAGTTGGGAAAAATAAATGAGCTATGTTAAAGCAAATACAGACACTGGGACTGCCTTTGCTGCAGCATGCCACGTCACATTGTCATGTCAATGTATTTATTTTCTCAATTACTAGGCTGCGGGGTCCAAATTTATTCAACTTCGTATAGTCAACACCTTACATGATGCTTGGCATATAGTAGGTTCAATAAACGAAAGGCCGTATTTCTTAATCACAGAACAATAAATAGGAGTCAATAACAAAAGTTTACCTGCTGCTTGGAAATTCCATTAACAGATGAATAGATAAAGAAAATGTAGTATATACATACACAAAATGGAATACCATAAAAAAGAATGAAATCCTGTCATTTGTGGTGACATGGATGAACCTGGAGGACATTATGTTCAGCGAAATAAGCCAGGCACAGAAAGACAAATACCACACGTTCTCACTCATATGTGGAAGCTACATGTGTTGATCTCCCAGAGGTAGGGAGCAGAATGGTGGTAACTAGAGGCTGGGAAGGGCGGGGAGAGGTTGTTAACAGATACAAAGTAACAGCTAGATGGGAGGAACGAGTTCTAGCATTCACTGTAGGATGACCATAGTTAATGATTAGTTTTTTTAATTTCAGAATATTAAGGGGGTACAAACGTTTTGGTTGTATGAATTGCTTTTGTACAGTTTGAGTCAAAGTTATGTGTGTCCATCACCCAGATAGTGTGTTGTACCCATTAGGTGTGAATTTACCCATCCCCCTCTCCCCCACCTGCTTGATTTCCCTTGAATTTTACTACCACATGTGCACATGAGTGTTGTTCATTTAGTTCCAATTTAATAGTGAGTACAGTGGCGTTTGTTTTTCCATTCTTGTGATACTTCACTTAGGAGGATGGTCTCCAGTTCCATCCAGGTTGTTAACAATTTTTTATTCTATATTTTCAGATGGCTAGAGGAGAGGATTATGAATGTTCCCAACACAAAGAAATGATAAAGGTTTGAGGTGATGGATACACTAACTACCCTGATTTGATCATTACACACTGTGTACATGCATCGAAATACACGCTACCCCATAAATACATACAATTATAATGTGTCAATTAAAAATAAAAAACAGAAAAGATAAGACAACAAAAATAGATTTATTTATATATAAAATCTTAATAGAATAAAATGAGCATAAAAACTTTTGAGTTTAAAAAAAACTTATCTGATACTTTGAAATTCAAAATGCACGTAGAAGTGTTTGTGTGTGTATGTTAGTGCACGAGTGTATGTGTGTGTACGAGTATAGGGGTGTGTGTGGGGATGTGAGTGTGTGTGTGTACATGTGTGAGTATTGGGTATATTAGCTGTGATGAATGTGCCATGTGTTGGGATGCCAGTGGCTATCTGTGGGTGTGTTTCTGTGTGGTTCTGTCAAGGCCTGGTTTCTATACCAGTGTGGGCAGGTGTCCCATTTTAATTTTTGAAGAGACATGGTAGTTGTGGTGTGTCATGTGCAGAAGGCAGAAGCCCAGGCCTGTGGCTCCCAGGAGGTGCAGCGGAGCCAGTTGCAATGTGGCCAGGTTGTGGCTGCAGGGGCTGATGCCCGGCTGGTCCTCCTTAGGTCCTGCTGCAGCAGAGGGTAGTGTGGTGGGGGCAAGGGCCAGGGGGACCCAAAGGTGGGGCAGGCGGGTAGGAAGACAGTGCAATGCCTGCAGACCAACTCTCAGCAAGTTGCCCCCAAGTTCAGCCCCCAGCCGCAGGCATCTGCCCCTCCAATCTCCCTTCTACCTCAACCCCTCCTCCTTTCCGCCTGTATCAGGTACAGGTAGTGAATTCAAGATCCTCCCACTCCTGTTTCCCTGGTGGAGGTTTGGAAAAATGGTCCCAGCAAAAGGAGGGGGCAACATCTTCATTCCAGGAAATAAGCAGCACGATTGCATTCTAATAAATCAGCACAGGTTTCGGAGCAGCACGGGGGCTCGCGGGCTCTGCGGGCTGTGGAATCCAATATGATATGCTTCAGCCTGTCAGCTAATGGGCTGCTGCTGGGTGCCACGTGACCCAGCCTTCCCAGGGACGTTAAACGATGCTTAAAAATGGCCCAGATTTATTTACTGGGACAGTGCGTGCTCCTGCCCGTGGGTGTGTGGAAATGACAAGTTATGAGAACAGGTGTGTGAGCAAGGAGGGAGGAGCCCCGGATTCCACGCTGCCCCGGGGCTGTGACAGATAGCCCCTGGCCTCCCTCCTGGCCCTGCTGCTGGGTCTGCCCTGCTCCAGGTGGTCGCATCCCACCCAGATCACTCACTTCCCCTGACCCCACCTAGAGCGTCAGTTTCCCCATCTGTTAAATCCATTCATTCATTCATTCTTCCCCCTCTCACCTGTCGTTCATTCGCTCCTACAACACTCCCCTCCTGTGTGCAGCTTCCAACAGGACCACGAGGCTCTGCCCTCAGGGAGCTTCAGCCCAGCAGGGAGGTGAGTGGCAGTTGAGCAACTGTCCTGAGAAGCGCAGTCAACCTGGCCTGCTGAAGACCTCCCGAGCACGTGCCCCTCCCCTCCACTGAAGCCGGCAGGGCCATCATCCAACTTCGATTTGTATGGGTCCCCCAGGATACAGGGGAAGGGCTGGCAGCGGGACAGAGACATGCAGGGGGGCAGACCAGCCAGAGGCCCTGCAAGTGCCCAGGGGTGATGGTGGCTGAGATGCAGAGCTGGGGACACATTCCCCATTTTAGCAGGCATGGGTCAGTGACAGCTGGCTGGATCGGGGCGGGAGGCTGATGTTGTGGGAGAAGGACCTGCTCTGGAGCCTACATCCCACCGCCCCGGCAGACCAGGAAGGGTCCCTGGGGCTCCGCATCCCTGGGAGATGCCGGTGGCAGATGCGTTGGTGCCCACCGGGTCCTCCTAGACGCCCCTTTGTGTGGGGATCAGGGGAGGGCAGAGAACTTGTTCTCTGAGAAGGCCTTAATTTGTAATCTAAAAAGAGCAGGAAACCTACTAAATAAAAAAGCCCTCACTGCAGACTATAATTACCTGGGAAGGACAGGTCTGCTGCATTTTTTAAAATTTGCATTTTACAAAGTGTTTAATGGATATTTATATGAAAGAACGGCCTATTGGGTAAATGCATGGCTTTAAATTAGGCAGAGAAGGCTGAGGAGATTGTGGACCTTCACCCCTTACCCCTCATGCCCACTGAGCCCGGCAGTCAGAAGGTGCCTTGGTTCAGTCACTCACTCACTCGTTCATTCCACACACATTTCCTGAGTGCCCCTCTGTGCCAGCCCCCGGCCGGGTGGGGTCCCGATGTAGGTGCGGGAGCACAGCCCTGCCTGGCGAGCCCACGGTCGAAAGAGACTCACCACGAAGTGGGTTAAAGGGGAGCGAGCCCGCCTTCAAGAGCAGGGTGGGCCTTGCAGAGGAGGTGGCCACCAACAGGCCCACAGGCATGAGTGCGTTAGGGGCAGAAGGAGGGGACGAAGCAGGATGACAGAGCAAGGGGCGTTTGGGGAATGGCAAAGAGTTCCAGGAGGTGAGGTTTCTGGGAGATCAGCAGGGCTGCCCCACGTCTGCCCTCTAGGGGGCGCCACCCAGGTCCTTAGGCTGCACGTGGTGCCCCTGTGGATGGGGTGGGGGAAGCTGGGCCCCAATCGGAAAGGACCCCCCCAACCAGGCGGGGAGGTGAGCTAGATCCTGGTGACGGGACGCCGTTTTATATTTTACCAGGGGTGACACGATCAGCTTGGTGTTTCAGAAAGGCCACTACGGCAGCCTGTGGAGAGTGGGCTGGAGGCAGAGAGACAGGTGGCTGCCGGAAAATGGCCCATGTAGAAATACATATTTTGCAAAGCTATGACAAAAGGCTAATTTCTTGTTGCTACAAATCAACAAGAAAAAGCCCAGTAGAGAAATGGGTGAAGAGCCTCGACTGCATTCATAATACAAGAAATGAAACTTAAATCTGTAATGAAACGATGCCATGTTTTTCATCCATCAATGGCAAAATTCCGCGTTCTGACGCCACGCTGTGTTGGAGAGGACGGGGGAGCTGGCCCTCTCTCACATTGTTGGTGGGACTAAAAATTAGTCCAGCCTCATTAGAAGGCAATTTGGCAATACAGATTGCCATTTAAAATGCATGTACCCTTTGTCCTGGTAATTCCACTTCTAGGACATGTTGTACATGCACATAAAAGCGCATGTATGAGATCAGTCCATGCAACACTTTTGTAGTAACAGAAAACTGGAAACAATTGAAATGCATCCACTGGGGGGCCAGTTAAGTAAACTACAGTATTATACATAATTAGAGTACATCCTATCATGGCGTGCAGTGACATCATTAGAAAACTGAGGCCCATCTACATGTGTGTATCATGCGATAATGTCCAAGAAACAGTGTTATGTGAAAAAAGCAGAGTGCAGGCCAGTGTATAAAAAAGAGAAAGATTACACAAGAATTGTAAGAATTCTTGCACAGGACATGTGCAGACTGTCTCTGAAAGGGCACACAAAACCCAGAAACAACGCTTGCCTCTGGGGACAGAACTGGAGAACTGAGAGACAGGGATGAGAGGGAGACTACGTGTCACTGTATACCTTTTTGTGTTGTTTTGACTTGTTTCAGCCATATACGTGCATTAGTGCCACATGTCCATTTATGTATGTGCATATATATGTACATAGACACACACATATATATTGCATATTTTTCAAATAATAAAAGGCCCAGATGGTGGGGTGTCTTTTTTTTTTTTTTTTGAGACAGAGTCTTGCTCTGTTGCCCGGGCTAGAGTGCAGTGGTGTCATCATAGCTCACAGCAACCTCCAACTCCTGGGCTCAAGCGATCCTCTGGCCTTGGTCTCCCAGAGTGCTGGGATTACAGGCGTGAGCCACCAGGCCCGGCCAGTGGGGTCTTATTTTAACCAGTGTCTTTGGGGAGTAAGTTTCTATGGAAGTGAATTTTCCAGATATATTACAAGAATCAAAACTCTTTAAAAAGTTTTTTTTAAAAAAGAAACCAATGTAAAATGTATAATATTGGTCCATATTTGATCAAGTAAAGAATACAGAATGTGAGTGAACATTTTTCGGCTGGCCCTGAGGCAGTGGGCTCTTTGCCCTGCACTAAAGACCCCTCTCTTAACAAGACTTTTGTCCCCTCTCGTCCTGTCAGGCGTCACATCACTCGCAGTGTGTGAGCACAGAAAAGGAGCTAAACAAGAGTGGCTTTTTCAGCCCCTGAGTTGAAGGCTGCATGGGCAGCCTCTCTCCTCCCTGTGGAGTTGGGAGTCCAGGCTTTGGGGTCAGCGCGCTGGGAGTCATGCTGCTGTTTGCTCACACATCGCTGGCCCAAGGTGGTGGGATCAAGGGACTTTCTGAGTTGCCATAATGGGGGCAACTGCCTCCTTCTCCCTGAAGCCCATGGAGCTCAGAGCCTCTGTGGTGGCCACATGGCCAGCAGGGAGGACAGCCTTCTGTGGCTTCAGGCAAGGCATATAAGTTCTCCAAACCTCAGTTTCCTTGGCTGTATAAGGGGAGCGATGCCACCCGCCTTGCTGTGACTGTTGGGGTGACACTGGCCCTGGGATGAAGCCAGTCCTCACCACATGGTCACCTTTTTCCCCACCTGCCCCCCCCCACCCCCGGCCACATTCAGGCCAGAGATGGAGGCTGTCTCAGTTATCGGAATGCTGATTCTCTATGTTCCCCTCTGCCATCACCTTGCTGCCAAGCTCAACAACTCCAAAGGCTGAGCCCTCTTGGCCAACTCCAGTTGGGGCAACCTCTGGGTAGCTGGGGCTGGGGGACATTTCCTCAAGGACTTTATGGAGCTCGAGGGCCTTTCGGAGAGATGTTTGCTGCCATGTTGCTACTCAAGACCTCCCCAGAGCCTCCCCCTTCCACATGTTCCGGGGCCCACCTGCTGGGCAGAGCCATCTGCTATCCCAAGTGGGGGGCCCTTCAACACAATAGCACAGGGCAGCAGTTTGGAGAGTGGGCCCTGCGAGCCCTTGGCGTGGACAACCTGCACCACCTCGAGCAAATCACTGCATCTCAGTGTCATCAACTGTAAAGTGGGGTGACAATAGGCGTATCCACTTCCCGAGCATGTTTCTCAGAGTAAATGAACTGACACATGCAATGTGCCTGGGATGGCCTAGCCATTGTATGCACTCAGTAAATGTGAAACGAAAATGCAGTTTACACTCCCTCACCCCCACTGCCCTACACTAATTGCTATATACCTTCCTCCAGCTACAGCAGGGGCCCAATGTCATTTGATTCGCTGCCCCAGGGATGCTTTGCACAAGGCCTATGCTCCCCAGCAGGGTAGGCCGGGAGGCCTGGCTTCTAAGCAGGGGCAGCTGGCACTGGCTTGGCCAGAGCCCCTGTCTCTAGGCCAGATGGCCCCTGGGGCATGGTCCGGGTGCTCTGCCCTAGCCTGGGACAGCACTCTTTCCGGGATCTTCAGTCCCCGCCCCACTCAAGGGGACACTTTAGGGGGGACCTGCTTTGACTCGGTTTTCCAGGTGATGGGGAAACCACTCGAGGAGCTTGGAGCTGAGCTGCACCCAAGCCACAGAGCCTAGAATTTGCTTTCTTGGTGAGAAGGTACAAGATACCCCCAGTATTCCCCTGTGGCTCTGGAGTCAGGAAATCCATGTGACCTCCACCTGCTTCATCCCGATGGAGAGTGTGGCATGGGGGCGGGTGGTCTGTGCAGCTGGAAGATGAACACGGTCATTTCTTGGAGCAGCCACTTTATTTGAAGATTTAGGGGGGAGAAAAACATTTTTATATTGAGACAAACATGAATTGTGGCAAAAACAATACTACGTGTTCACCAAGTCCCATGTCACTTTTTTCTACTTGAGTGTATGGAAGGGCACCTTTCCCATCATGCCAGCACTTCTGTTGGGGCCACGTGATGGTTCTGGCAAAGGCATGTGGGTGGAGGTGGAATCTGCTCCTCCCTGAATGACACCCCCTGCCACCTCCCTGTCTTCTCATCTTGCCTGAGGCGACTTCGAGGCCACTGATGGGGGAAAGAGCCCAGGCTGGAAGCAGCCCAGAGCCTGGTAGAGGAGTGTCCTCCTGAGAGCCACTGGTCCCATGTCAGACTTTGCATGAGCGAGAAATAAACCTCTGCTGTGTGAAGCCACAGAGAGTTGGGCATTTATTTGTGATCTATTCAGTGTAGCCTAACCTTGCCTGACTGAAATATGGATATAATGTAGAGCAGAATGCAATACCTACAGGACTTTTAAAGCTAAAACATGAGGCTTCAAATAAGTGGCTGCTTACAGCTGGCTTCTCTGGACCATGCCCGCAGACTTCTGACCTGTCAAGGTCCGGGGTCTATTTTACCCCCGCACAGCTAGTGATAGACCCAGTGACCTACTGATGCCAACCGCTGCTGGCTCTAGAAATAGCTCAAAGTGGATCTATTTCAGTGACAGTGAAGAGCTATTGAGGGAGAATGCTTCAGCAGGTCCTGTCATTGGTCCTGAGTGTCTGATGATTAGAGCCAAATGAGAAATGAGCCCCGTGCTGGCCCCTGAGGGTTCCAACAATCATTCTGCTGGGGGGTGAGAGAAACCAGCTGCAGTGGACTGGATGTTTGCATCCCCCCAAATTCATCTAATGAAATCCTAACCCCCAATGTGATGGTATTAGGAGGTGGGGCCTTTGGGAAGTAATTAGGTCATGAGGGTGGAGCCCTCATGAATAAACAGTGACTTATTATAGAAGAGACCCCAGAGAACTCTCTCCCCCTCTTTCCAGCTTGCAAGGATACCACGGGTCTGCAACCTGGAAGAGAGCTCGCACTAGACCGTGCTGGGACTGTGACTTCAGACTCCCAGCCTCCAGAACTGGGAGAAATAAGTTTCTATTGTTAATAAGTCTCCCAGTCTATGGTACTTTGTTACAGTAGCCCGAGCGGACTGAGACATCAATCTAATGTGGAGGAGCGCAACTCCTCCCTGGGCCTCGGTGTGAGCCAGCCCAGTGACTGACACCATTGCCAGCGTGGTGCGTGTGTCCCTAGGGGTACAGGGGCTGCAGCAGTGGCAGGGGTCACAGCTGGGCTCAGGTGGCTGGGGGAGGATGCTGCTGTGGTCATGACCTTGACTGAGTTACTTCTCCTAGGCTCCCAGCTTTGTGAAAAACTGAAATGTACCCCGTAAGTAAATAATCGGAAGTAATGATGAAGCCTCTTGCTTGCCAGCGAGCCCAGTATATAAAACAGAGAACAGCTGAGCTGCTCCAAAGTTCCATGGAATCTAGCTTTAGAAGCCCGGGGCTAGAGGCTCTCTGGGCGCCCTTCCGTGGTGGACATTTGATGAGGTGATGGGCTGAGGGCTGGCCTGGCTTCTGCTCTGCTCTTCTAATCAAACAGGGCAAAACAGATTCCCTCACTGAAGAGGCCTTCACTGCTGTCCCTAACTTGTGGGCATTTGGGGTAAGACCCTTCCCCTTGCCTCCTTTGTCAAATGGAAAGGGTGGAAGACAGCAGCTGGAGATTCAATCTTATAACAAAGCCCATCTTGTCGGAGCGGGAAAAGTGGAGCTGCTTGGGTTAAAGGCAGAAGTGGGGTCTGAGCCCTGAGGGCCCCTGGGGGAGCGGCTGTGTGGAAGGGCTCCTCCAGCCTGGACAGTCCCCATCCCATCCCCTGAAGACATGCTGAGCCAGGTGCACAGGGCCAAGGCAGTTCTAACCTCACAGCTGCCACAGCTGCGCCCTCGGCTGCGGGACCTCAGGCAGGCACACCCGGGTTTCTCCAGCAGAGAGTGGGGGTGACAGCTCTGCCGCACTACACAACCATGACCTGTGACACAGGAGCCCGGGACCACAAAGCCAGCACATAATGGGAGCATGAGGAATGTGCAGAATCTGAATGGTTTATAAAATGGCAAGTCCAAGGGGTCCAAAGGACCAAAGGAGTCACCAGTGGGAACAGAGTCTGCCTAGGTGGCCTCCCTCGAGGAGGGGCTGTGTGAAACAAACGCTTCTCTGATGCCAGTGGGGGGTGGGGATTTCCAGGGAGCTGGGGTCTCACTTTATTTTTAACTCAAGGCCATCTGCTTTTTACTTTCCACCAGGTGGTTCACAGGCTGGGAAATATTCAGAGCAGATATATGCAGCTCCCAAAGGGCCAAGGGGGAGGTGGTTCTGGGAGGGTGTGAGGGCCTCTGTTCCCAGGGACAGAGCCACCAGGTGTACCAGCAGCACCAGGAATCGCCCCTTTGGTGCAGCTTGAACAGTTCAGTTCTTTGGGGAGGCATCCTGCCTCTAGCTTCCCCTGTGAGGGTGAAACTTGCACTGCACACCTGTTCCTGCTTAGCCCGAGCAGGATGCAGTGACCGCTGCACACCCAGAGTCACAAGGGGCCATTCTCTCTCCCTGCCAAAGAGTCTCTGACAGGTGGCCAGACTCTAGGGACAGGTCCTTCCCTCCCTATGGGAGACTGTCCCCAGCAGATCAAGGGTTGGATTTTCCAAACTCCTGTCTCTAGCTCCCCAAGTTCTCACAGTTTCTTTGAGGCAATATTTAGCTTCCCAGGCAAATATTGACCATTAGGGGAGAAAAAATTAAAAGGTGTCTTTTTTTCACCAATTGACCCCAGATGAACAAGCATTGTCCACCCTGGTGGATTTGCTGTCAAAAATTATCATGCAGAACAAACTGTCAATACTTTGTAGTCGTTTATACAATGAGCCTGTGTTTAGCAACACTCAGCTTCATTTTATTATTGCATTTTATGAAGTTACCAAGACAACTGAGGCCAAGTAACAGAACCTTGACTTTATGCGCCATGAAAATTTAATAAAGATTTTTTAAAGGCTTTTAGGAGGCAGGAGCTGCAGCCTCTTAAAGGCAGAGCTCAGTACAGAGTGGGGAAGGCTTGAGCCCGTGGGGGCCTCTCACCAGACCCTCCAGGAGCCTCCCGTCAGGGGCATCAAGGTGGGCAGACTTGTTCCCTGGCAGCCGTCTTGTTCCTGCACGTCGCGACCATTCCTTTTCTCAACAGACGCATATTAAGACACTTCTCAGGTGCCAAGTCCCATGCCAGGCTCTTTACATACATTAGGATGTGACCTCCACTGTCCAGGCAAGGAACAGGGATCAGAGAGGTGAAGTCACTTGGTCCATGGTCATTTAGCGAGAGAGTGACAGAGCAAAGTCCAGCTCCAGGTCTGACTCCAAAGCTCTCACTCTTCCCAGAACAGCTCACAGCTTCCTCTGGGATTCTCCATCCTTGTTTTCCCCATTCGGATGCAAGAGGTTCTGAAGGGAAAATATCCCTACAGCTTGGGAGGGGGTGAGGAGCAGACAATGTCCCCTGGCCCGAGACCATGGTCCCGGTTGGAATCTTAGCAAAAGCCTTCCTGTTGGAGGAGATGTTTCCCACGAGCCTCTTAGTGAGCAAGTTATGCTACCCCAGGGCTGCAAAGAGCCCTTTTCACTGTGTTCTCTAAATAAGACTCAGAAGCAAATTGCCCAGGCATGCGAAAAACATCAGTAATTTTGCCATTTTATACCAAAGCTCAATGGTGCTCAGTACATGCGTGTTGGTGTGTACGTGTAAGCACTATGCTGCGTGGTTTTTCTAGTTATATAAAAATCAAGGCTTTTGGTTACTAGAGTTGAAGGTAATTGAATATGTTGACTATTCTGCAGAGCTCCTTTGTCTTTGGGAACAGAAACAAATTTTTAACTTATTTTATGAGGGAGAAATTCAATTGCCATGTGGGAAAACTTCTCCCACATTCATCAAACCAAATAGGAGACTGGCAAAAATATCAATCAAGGCAAGGTGGCTTTTAGGTTAATTCACACTGTGGGGAATTTACCCCTGTGAGCGAGAAGGACAGCTCTCTCAGCCACTGGGAGCACCGGTTCCCTGACGGGACAGCCCACCGTTTCTGAGCTTCAAGGGAAGGTGCTCAAATGCCGACCATTGCAAGCCCAATTCTCAATTATATGGCCAAGGAGTGTAGGACATTAGTCACGAGATGAAAAAAATTAAGCTATTTTGGAGTAACACTCTGTCAATCACGAGGCAAATTCCCGGTGTCAGAGCAGTGGCAGGAACCATTTCTCAGCCTGTGAATGTCTTTAAATATGTGAGGGTGAAGGGGAAGTGGGCAGGGGAGGAGGAACGGACCGTTTTGGCTTCATCTGTCGTGATGGATGACATTATTCAGGAGACAGCTTTCAACTTTATCCCTTTTGCTTTTGCAGGAAACCAGAGCCAGCCCGAACACAACACCACATTTGAGTGGCACTTCGGTTTACAAAATACTCTCACGTTTATTATGCCTTCCGTGGTCTCATCTATGTCCCCAAAGGTCACATGAGAGAGGACGTACCACCCCCACTGAACAGCTGTGGGACCTAGAGCCCTTACAGTGACCCGCAGAGCCTCCCTGGGGTGCTGGGGGGTGGGGTGGGGAGAGCACAGCTGAGCCCCTGGCTGTTTCCTCTCCTCTAGGAGGAAGGGACCCTCTGCTTCTGCTGTCACTTCAGTTGCGCTCTATAAAATGAGTGGCCAGTTACCAAGGGGTAAAGGCACTGGAACTTCCTGTCAGCAACCGAGGAGAGTCTCTTATCACTCACTCTGATAACGGAGCAGCCTCTAAATTTTTTCTGTGCAACAGCAACGCTATTGCTGGGGGAAAGGCCCAATTTGTCACTACTGGCCTCTCATAAAATGGCAGCCTGGTTTCCCCAAAAATCACTACCGAGGCTTTGTGTCATGCAGAGGTATGGAGCTTACTCAGGGCCCTGTCTGCAGAGGAGGGGGCTCCTCCTAGGACATAGGGACACCACAACTGACGGCGGCTCCGGAGGGTGGAGCAGCCTGTTCCCTGCCTCCAGATGACAGGACTGGGTGGGAGACGACCTTCTCCACCACGACAGCTGACATTTCTATGTCACCCCAAACAATGTGGCTGCAATTCAACCTCTTCATATATACATATATTTTAGAATTCAGCATGTTTGGTAGGTTTTAGACCTGAAAATTGCACTCCATTTTGGCAAGTGAATACTTTCTGAAGACCAACCTCCAGAAATGGTGTAAAGTTAGAGCTTTGTTTAAAAGACTCTTTGCTGCTCCCAGCTGGCACGTGTGCCCACACATATTTCCTTGGGTCTTTTCACTGTAAAATCCATTTGTTCTGCCAAAAGGGACTGGAAGAGCAGGACTGGGGGCTTCAAACTTTGTTTCTCACTGTGGACCATTTAGGAACAACGATTGCTCTGGCCCGTGCCACCAGAATGTGACAGTGAGCAGAGTCCCGGAGGACCCCAGACAGCCCCAGAGCAGGGTGGACCTGCCGGGGATCTGTGTTTGGAGCTGGATTCATGCTCACCCAGGGTCATGGAGTCGACAGACAGACCTGGATCAAGTCCTGATGACGTGACCTCCCAGGCCTTTCTGTCCTCATCTGAAAATGAGAACAGCGTTAGGAAACTGCTAGGGGACTGGAAAATTGCACTGATGACACCTCTAAAATGCCCCCTTGTAGGAGGCACTCAAGGCATGTCAGGAGGCTCATCCTGTCCTTCCCCTTAGGCCACCTGTCCTGCTTTCTTCTTGGGAAAATACAGTCATTACAAGTGTCTGCCGTCACTGAACAGCCCAGTGGGCTCTGCAGGGCTTGGTTCCAGGGCCCCTCTCAACTGGGGAAGGGCAGTGGTCCTTGGGCTCTGCCTATACCCTGGCAGGGCAGGGGCACCGCGTGGCAGCTGCACAGGTTTACTCCTTGAGGGACTAGGCTTCTGGCAGGAAGGAGGGTTGGGCAAGGATGAGCAGAGGGGACCCTGCTCTAAAATAGCTAGCCAAAAGGTGGAGAGATCTTGGACTAAAAATCTTCTCTTTGGGTTTAAAAATACTCCAGGGAGGGTGAATTCAAGCAATTCATTTGGACAGACACGTTTTGAGTCCTTATTATGTGCCAGGCCCTGTGTTGGGCTTTCATCAGTCTGCGTGAAGGGGACTTGGATCAGGAGACAGGACAGGAGGTTAGAAGGAAGGAAGGAGAAGACAGACATGAACTTGTCTGAGACACACTTCTGCCTCCCACGACCCTCCCCCTTGCCCTGCATTGAGAGCATTTCTGAGTCCTACTGTGTGCCAGGCACTGTGCTAGTGCCTCAGACACTTTCATCCTCATCACTCGGAGCATGATGATCAGTTGTCCTCAGGGCCCTCAGGATCCTTCAAAGGGGACCCTTGGGAAAGGGCCACATTAACCCCAAAATCCAACGACGCTCTGGAGAGCCTGGCTTTGTCAGGTCCTGTCGTCAATGGGCCCTGGACCCTGCCCCAAACTCAGATGCAGCTGCTGCTGAGGCTCCCCCTCTGTGAGGGGGGCTGCTGGGACACGGATGCAGACATGGAAAAGGTCTCCTGGAAGGGTGAATGTGGGCTCCCCTCTTCCTGCCACCAGGTCTAACTCCTGAGCTTTAGATATCCTCACTCCTGCTTGCTGCTGTTCTCATCCAGGTCTCGTGTCCTCCCCCCTGGAGCCCTCTCCCCTCACCTGGGGCTCCCAGCACAGTGCTGGGCACTCAGGGGCCCCTGGCAGTGCTTGCTGTGGACTGGCTGGCCACGTGGCCTGTGCAGGGGTCCACTCGGACCATCTGGTCAGGGAGGCTGAAGATGAAATTCCTGCTTTGAGGTCAAGGTTAAACAAAATCAAACAAAATAATCTCTGAGGCTTCTGCTAGCTCTGAGGCTCTAGGAGCCTTACTTAGTTACTTCTTAATTAATTACCTCTTAATTAATAACAAACCAAACATTGCAGCAACAGGCAAGCTAATGAAATAAGTGAGGCTAATCTGTTAACTACATCCATGTAGCACATGATTTGGATAGGAGGTTCTTGGACACCTGTGTGACATTTCCACTTCCTTTTCGTGGAAAGGGTGATAAGAAATAGACATGATGTTCTTGGGGGGCTTTAACCAGGAGGCTCTTGGGGGCCGCAACAGACCCAACATTTAGCTTCCTCTGCACAGCCCCGGCTTGGCACTGCTTGTCCCCCATGCCCCAAATACAGCAGATTTGCCCCAGTCAGTGCTTCCCGTGAGCCCAGAATAGAAGGTGCCATCTGTCACGGTTTAGATGTCATATGTCCACTGATGATTCACAAACAGGGTGGATCACCCAGAGGCACTGGGAGGAGGGCAGGCGAGAACCAGGCAGCCTGGCAAGCGCAGCTCAGCGGAACACGGAGACAGTTAACAGGAATCCCAGCTGGGGATCTCAGCTGTTCCTCTGCAGGGAGAAAGCCCAGCACTCTCTTCAGCGCTGAAGGGTGCTCTCTTCTTCTGGGAGGACGGAGTGGCCCTCAGGACAAAGCGTGTCTGGGATAGGCGAGCTTACTGGCATAGCTCATGCGTGGTGGTGGGCTGCCCCCTGCCAGCTGGGCCGAAGGGGAGGGCTCCTGGGGAGTGCTGCTGTGGGGGGACCGGCCCCCCGATGGGCCGCTCCGGCCACATACCAGGCGCTTCTCGTCCAGCAGGGACAGGTGGTATTCGCACAGGTCGATCAGCGAGGCCACCTGCTCATGGAGTGGCAGCATCTTGAACTTCCTCTGAGCCAGGAGAAAGAAAGCCTCCACGAACGCCTGCAGACACATCCCTGTGGACAGAGACCAGCGTGAGGGGTGGCATGAGCTGCCCCGCATGCCGCCCTGGGAAGGCCCAACCCCAACCACAAGGCTGCTAGCAAGCGCCAGCTTTGCTCCTCTCCTGTTTCCAGTCTGGAAACGCCTACTGGGGCTAACCCACAGAGCGCCTGCCGTGCCCAGGCACCAGCCGGGCTTTTTCAGCCACGTGCAGACCCGATCCCTTGAAAGGCCCTGTGCAGTAGCTTCAATTAACCCTATTTCACTGGGTCTTAGAGAAGCGGGGTAGAACGTGGTGGGGTTGGCATTTAAACACAGCCCAAAGCCTTACCCCTCAGCACCATGCTGAAATGTCCTCATTAAAACCCAGCTCCCCAACTTTTATCAGGAGGGAACAAAGTTATTAAGATAAACCCAATCTCACAGCGATGTTCCATATTGTGATAGAAGTGCTGATTACACGGGTGTGTGCCTTTGTCAAAGCTCAAGTTGTACTTTAAGGTTCATGCATTTTGCTGTATGTAAATTTGAACCTGAAAAGTAAAATAAACCCAACCCCTTGTCTCTGGCCAAAATTCTACTCTGGCTCGTATGACTGGCAGTCACCCCTATGCCCCTGGAATGCTCTTCCCCTGCTCTGCCTCATAAGCCCTTACTCATGCTTGGGATCTGAGCTCAAAATCATGCGTTCGGTAAAACCCTCCCTGATCCCAGATTAGATCCGGCTCCTGGTACAGGCTTCTTGCACTTTCTTTGCAGAGCCTGCTGCAGCTCACTCAGTGGTGGTGTGGTCCCCATCGTCCTTGCTGACTGGGAGCCCCAGCTCCTCACTGCACCCCCAGGGCCAGGCACCCAGCAGGTGCTCAATGTAGCATGATGAACAAATGAGTGTGAATGAATGAATGGCTTGACGCTAGGCACTTTACAGACATTGCCACTAATCCTCACAATACCGTTGTGTATGCCCCACCTTACAGATGAGGAAACTGATGCTCAGAGAGATTGAGTGACTTCCCTAAGATCACACAGCCAGAGAATATTGGCCTGGAAATTCAAACTCTGATTGCCAAGTTTTTTACCTAAGTTGTGCTGTCTGGAAGGTTCTGAGTATTCCCAATGTCCAAGTAAAAATGGACCCTGGGATCTAAACCTATGGGACTCCATGGGCTTCTTGGGGAAGGTGACGCTAAGGCCAGACCAAAGGCCACACGGCATTTTAGATGGGGCTGGCTCCAACTTTGCTAATCCACACCTACGCTTCACCTGCTTCTGGTAGCACGGGCAGAGGCCTGGCCTAGAGTGTGTTGATACAGGGTTATATATGGACCCTGGCATCCCAGAGCTCTTTTGGCCTTGGGAACTTGAGCCGAGCAAAGAAGTTGTATTGTGTCTCCTTCCAAGTCCATCAAAGCTTTTTAGCTCAGCTTCTCTCAACTCAGGACGTCCTGCAAATCCCCTGCTCCGGTCCTGCCAGGAGGAGTTGATAAGGAGCACAGTAACCCTGGTGTAAAACTCTTTTAATGTAAACAGAGGCCCCGTGTAGACAAAGACACAGGGAAATGGGGGCCGCAGTCTAACTCAAGAGAAAGACGTTTCCTAATCACGGAGTCTGGGCCAGGGCTCTCCTAGGGCGTGCGTGCATGCGTGCATGCATGCATGTGTGCGTGTATGTGTGTGCACGTGTGTGTGATGGTTGGGTGGGAGGGTCAGACACACAGAGTGGAACATGCCAGGATCTAAATCCAGAGAAATCCAGTCCCAGCCTCTACCTCTCACATGTGTGATCTACATTCTGCTCTAAGTGCAGCCGGCTGGCAGTGCCAAGCCCACAAACTGTGTCCCTGGTACCTGACAAGATAAAAAGCTCAGGCCAGAATGTAAATCACCCTCCTCATCGATCACATTGTTTAGTTCTGTCGACAGTATTTGGCAGCACGTCTTTCTCCGTACAGGAAGTGGCTGGCGTGCTGTTTACATTCCGGCTCAAGCCTCTTGTCCAGAACCATAACAAGCAGTCTGTGAGTGGCAACTTTGAGTAGCTCTGATCTACACAGCCCTTCCTGCCATAACGTGCACTCCAACCACCACCAGCTTGTTACAACATGGGTTCTGGGGTGGGGCCCACGACGCTGCATTTCTAACAAGCTTCCTAGTGGAGCTAATGCCACACTTTGAGTAGCAAGGATCTCGCAATTCACTACAGCTTTCTACTCAACAAATATCCATTTTGTTCCCTTAGTTGAAGGCAGACTATGGTTTAGAGATATAATGCACAGAAAAAACACAATGAGGATCTATTTGGGAAAAAAAAGTATGGCCAAATCATCTGGAAGAAGACATTCTAAAATGAGAAGCGGGATTTAAATGTGTTATGCTTGATTTTTTTTTTTTTTGCTTGTCTGCATTTTCTGATTTCCTATAGTAAACATGTACTTAAATTTAAAAATACGCAATGGGAAATTCTAGTGCATGGAAAGAGGTGGTGTGGGACTGGGGCTTTTAATTACGAACCCTTTGCTACTATTTGAATTTTAAGCCAAGAATATGTATCACTTTGAAAAATAAAGCAACCTTTCTGCATATACATTCTACTTTGATAAAAAGTTTAAATATATATATATATGTACACGTATAAAGGGAAAAGAGAAGAGGAAGTGAAGGGGAATGCACTACTCCGGGCACTCTGATCCTCTCTATAATTTCCATTGTGCAGATGAGAAAACTGAGGCCCAGAGAGATGAAACAACTTACCCTCGGGCCCCACATTGGTAAGTGGCAGGGCTGGGATTTGAACCCAGGCCTAGTGCACTGCTCCTTCTGCACCTCATTTGTGTAAACCCCTCCGAGCATCCCTGCTAGGAGGGTGAGAACACAGTGGCGGAAGGACAGACAGGCTTAGATGGAAATGGTAGAACCTACAGGAAACCCTGAGGCCATCAATGTGGAGGGTCTGAGGGGTTGGGGGCATTTCAGTGGGGCCTTCCAGAATGGGGAGGGCAGAGATGCACTGGGGTTGGTGGGCTGGGCCCAGAGCAGGGACGAGCAGGGCAGGGAGGGTACACGCAGCCCAGGGCACCTGCAGCAGGACGATGCAGAGGGAGGCAGTGGGAGCCCCTGCGGGTGCTAGGCCAGGCCGGACATGATCTGAGTCACGAGGCCCCACACCTGTAACAGCCTGATCACCTTTGCTAGTCTGGCGATTGCTAACTATTTTTTTACAGTGATAGAAACCTTCAAGGATTTTGTTTTCCATGTTTTGTTTTTATTCCTCAAATGAAATCTTCTGAGGGAGCCTGATATGCCAGGCGGGTAAAGGGACCCCTCTCTGTCTAAGAATCAGGGTCTTGCCCACAAAGGCCCCTCACCACTTGGAACCCTTGGGCTTCACGACCAGCATAGCCACCATCACCCCCCAGCCCGAGATCCTTTGTCCAGCATTTTAGTCTTACCGAAGGGTGGGGTGGTATAGGAGGCCCCCAGTCACAGTCAGTAACTGATGGAAACAGGACTAGACCCAGCTCTCCCGACTGGAGCTCAGGGGACCCTCAAACTGCATCCCTCTCTCCAAAATAACCTGACACCAAACACTTCTCTGGCGGGGGGCTGGGGGCAAAGGGCTGTCTCCACTGACCCACAGCCCTGGATACTTCCTTAACCCTACTGAGTGAATTGGAGTGAGTTTGGGCTGGGAAGAGGGGATGCCCCAAACTGTACACCACGAGCACATGGGCCTCTGGGCCCCACAACAGCCCATTCTAAGTTTCATCAAGGTGGTGCAGGAAATGGTGGCCTGACCCAGGTCAATATTCACCGAGCTTCAGGAAATTTAACCTTTCTAAGGCTCTGAGGAGGTGGGAGGAGGAGGAGAATGGGAGGGAGTCGGTGCACTCAAAATAACCCAAGCTGCGGGTTTCCACCCGCAAGGCAAGCTCAGGCTTGGGCACCTCCCCCGGCGGGTCTCCAGCCTTTTCCAGAGCTCCCACAAAGTGGCGATGTGTTCCATCAGGCAGGACCCAGCTTTCTCCTGCCTTACTGTCATTCATTATAAAATATAATGAGAACATTAGCAGTAAGTGTGGCAAAGCTCATGCACGTCCTCCCTCTGGAACTCACGTGTCCTCACAGACAGACCTTCCACCCCACTCTGTCCACAGGAAGGTGTGTTGTCACCTAGGTGTGATAACGCACACAGAACTTTATTTTGCTTAAAATTATATCATAAAGATTTTTGTATGTTGCCATGCAGCCTTCATAACCGTTGTTTTAAATGGTTGCATAATAGTCCATCAAATTTTTGCCTCCTGCTTTGTTTTACCATCCCTCTCTGCTGAGCGCTAAGACCACTCACATATGTTCGCTGTTACTGAGGATATTACAATGAACACTTGGTTTATTAGCGTTTTCATTACTGATTTATTTATTCCTTTACAATAAAACCCTTGGGATCTAGGTGGTGGTGGTGGTTGTTTTAATGTAAGGTCGGTTTGGTAATTATTATAATTTCATGTTAACAATATTTAAGCCTTATAGAGAACCCAAATAGACAAAGCACGTGCATGGGCAATTCACACTCATTGGTGAGAGAATAGACACCCAGTCCCACCGAGGCCATGGGGGGGGGGCTGTTGCTCACCAATCAAACAAACAAAAGTATAAAGTAATGATAACAGTGAGGTGGTGAAGAAATTGTTATGGACTTTTGAAAGCAATTTGGCAAAAATTTTAAGAGCCATTCAAGTGTTTATATTATTGAAAACAGTGACTGCAATTTTAGGAATTTACTCTAACAAAATATTCCTTCCAAGGATTACACTGTGTACACAATGGCGTTATTCATTGCAAACTTATTTACAGGACAGCAGGGCGTGGGGGGGGGCAGTGCTAGACTTATAGGGTATTTTTATATCCTTCTTTATCCTTTTCTGTATTTTTCCAAATAAGATAATGCATGCTTATTGTTGATAATAATTCAGAAATATAGGCATTATTTTAAAAATACCCACAACCCAGCCTCTGAGGTCACTGGTTCCGGGAAGCACCCGTTGACCCGTCCCCAGGTGGAGTTAATCACGCTTCCTTGGGCTTCCTCTTGTTTCTTGTCATATATTGGGATAAATCCATGGGCACGTGGCTGTCTCCCCAACGGGACTCTGTGCTCCTCGAGGCAGGGACCATGTTCCAATCTTCCCTACAATCCCAGGCCCTGGCACAGCCTGGCACACAGCAGGAGCCAATAAAATAAAGATCCATTTAATCCACTTGAATGGACTGTGAACCTTTTAACAATCTTTCAATGCAGGTGTTATTATTCCCATTTTACAGCTGGGGCCCCCAAGGTAAGCCGAGGGGCAAAAGAAAAGGGCAGCCTATGGAAACTCTTAGATTTGCAAACTTATGAAACCAAAATGATCCGGACCAGAGGCTCTCAAACTTTAGGACCCCCGGAGGGCTTGCTGAAATACAGATTCAGGGCCCCACCCCAGAGTTTCTGGTTTACTAGATCTGAGGTGGGGCCTGAGAATTTGCATTTCTAACAAGATCCCAGGTGAGGCTGAGACCGTTGTTTCAGTAACCCCACTTTGAGAATCCCGCACCCCCCTGCCCTTCTCTCCGCTGCTGAGTCCAGTCTCAGTATAAACATACTTCACTCTGGAAGTCCATCTGCGAAAAGGGGCCTATTTGCAAAAGGACCTGCCCCCAAACTGAGAGAAGCTTGACTTTGGGCTAAAAACATCTACATTTTTAAGACATTTTGATTGAGAGCAAACCCAACCAGTTATTTTAAAAAGGCTGATGATGCAGCTGAAAAACCGTGGAATTGTTCCAACTGTGCATTAAGCCCTCTCTTAGTTTCTGAGAAACCACCCAGCCCCAGGTTCTTACAGCGTCATCGCCGGCCCCCTAAGTAGGAGGGAGCCCCAAGCTCTCCTGGGCCCTGTCCTTCCCTGTCTGCACTGAGGCAGACCTGAAGGGTTCTAGGAGGCAGGCCACAGGGGCCCTGTAGACCATTTGGTACTCCGAATTTCATACTCAAGAAGATGGGAGGCCACTGGGGAGTTCTGAAGTGACAGCGCTGTGGCTGCTGTGTTGAGACCAAGTGGCAGGGGCACATGTGAAAGAGAACGGGGAGATCTGCTTGGGGGCTACTGCACTAGTCCAGGCAACAGCTGACAGGGTGGCTTGGCCTAGGCCGTAGTGATGGGGTGGTGAGGGATGATCAGATTCTCTGTCCGGTTTGAGGGTAGTGCTGATGTGACCTGAGACGTGCCCAAGGATCAGATGTGGGTGGGAGGGCAAGTCGGGAGTCTCATGAGGGAAGGCCTTTGACATCAGGCCGAGGATACTGGCCTTCCCCTCGAGGCCAGTGGTTTTCAAACGTTTTATGCATAAAATAACCTGGGCACCTTGCCAGAAATGCAGGTTCCCGTTCCCTCCCCCTGGAGATTCTCTCTGTTGGCAATGACGCCCCAGAAACTGCATTTGTAACAGCAGCGTTGGGGCTTCTGCACCAGTGGGTGTTCGGGAAACTTGGAATGAACATGCCAACTTGGCCATCTCTTGCTGGTCACCGGAGAAGGCAGTGGAGGCAGAAGTTAAGAGAACGGTCTCTGAAAGACCCAGTCCTGGGCTAGCCCAGCTGTGTGTGATCAAGAGCCTTTGGGGACACACAGGGCAAGCATTCTCCTCCAAAATCCCACTGCTCACTCCCTGCCCCACGTCTTAGTCTGCTCAGGATGCCATAACAAAATACCATAGCCTGGGTGGCTTAAAAAAGAGGAATTTACTTTCACAGCCCGGGAGGCTGGAAGTCCAATATCAGGGTGCCAGTGTGGTTGGGTTCCGGTGAGGGCTTTCTTCCTGGCTTGCAGATGACCACCTTCTCGCTGTGTCCTCACTTGGCACACAGACAGAACAAGCTGTCTGGTGTCTCTTCTTATGAGGACACTAATCCTATTAGATACAAGGGTCTCACCCTTATGACCTCATTTAACCTTATTTACTTCCTTAGAGGCCCATCTCCAAATACACTCACATTGAGGGATTAGAGTTTCAACACAGAAATTTTAGGGGGATACAATTCAGTCCATAGCATCCCCAAACCCTCAGTTCTGCTGAGGTGCACCTAGCACTTGGGGACACTCTCCTACCACAATTCAAGTCCCTGAGATGACCTGAGCCATTTAGAAAAAATATAAGAAATGCCATGCCCCTTTCTCGACGACTCCACCAGTTTCTTGGAAAATCCCTCACGGCTCTGACTGGGAGTTGGAAGGATCTCTTTGGTGACATTGCTTTAATGAGCTGCTACAGTAAAAGTAATGAAACTAAACAATAATAGTTCATATTTATGGAGCCCTCATTATGTGCAAGGCCCCAGGCTGAGGGCTGCCTGTACATTATTTAACTTAATCATACAAAAACCTTAAGAAGCAGGTGTTATTGTCAAACCCATTTTCCATTTCAAGAGACTTGCCAAAGTCACATGGCTGGTAGATGGCAGACCCCGAGGACCATTGTCATAACTTCTTTACTCCATTGCTGCTTCGAGAGTCTTCAAGCAGTTGGCCAAGTTGGAGTGTTAATTCCAGTCATTCAGAACCAAGAAACAATCCGGCCTCACAGGGAATGAGGGATGGAGGCTTATCTATCTCTGCTGGGTTGTCAACAAAAAGATGCAGTCAGATCTGTTGGTCTTTGCAGACAGGCTTTCCCTACCTGCCTCGGATACTAAAGACAAGCTCGTGTGTTTTTCAAAACTTCATTTGGGTTGACGGATGTCGCTGGAGAAAGCAGCCTTTGAAACATTCCAGTTGCAGCCAGCCACACGTCTCTCACCTGCACTGTCACTTGGATGTTGAGACGTGGCCCCCAACAGGCTGTGGCCTCATTCTGTCAATCGGCTGGGTGATGGTGGCCCAGTGGCTCCTTCTGGCCCCAAGTCCTCTGCTGTCCACTCGCAGGAAGGAAGCTTGCACACAGGACTTAATGAAAGTACTGGCAGCTGCTCTCCAATAACCTCCCCATCTATTCTGGGGCTTAAGGATGGAAACAAGAATATTCCATGTGCATAGCACTTTCCAATTTACAAAGAATATCTGTCTTCTCATCTGGTTCGCAGAGTAACGTTCGGAAGAGGACATTATGACACATTTTCCTCACTTACAATCGAGGAACACAGGCCCAGAGAGGCCAAGGAGCTTGTCAAGGTCACCCTCTAATTAGATGAGGCAGCATTTAAAGCCACGTCTGCCTGACTCTCAAACCTGTGTTCTTTTTTTTACATTACGCTTTCTTAACACCTGACATTTATGTATTATTTTATAGTTTACAGAGCACATTTGCATATATGATATAATTAAATTCAAATCATTGTTGACAGCCAGGAATATTATCCTAGACTGAATATGAGATTTTTTTTCCCCTCAAAAATGCCTGAGCTTCCTTGCTGGTAATTCTATTTCAAAGGGATTGGTGTGCTAGGAGAGCTACTTGCCAAGGCCTTCTCTCTCCCCAACCTTTAAATCTCTTTCTTATTACTCACCTAGAATAGATGTTTCTGTCTCATAGTGAAATTCTAAATGTGTAAGTGTACAAGTTTTCTGTTTGGAATCATTGGTAGGAAATAAAGCTGAATGATCTCCACTAGAATTAGCTTAGTGCTTCCTGTCTGTGCGGCGCAAACGTTTCCCAGAGGAGCTATCTGTGAAGGCTGCGCAAGTTCCACGGTGGTTAATCACAAGAACCTCAGCTTTCTCTCCACTCTCGGGGCCCCTTGCAGCCTGGCTCCCTGTCTGCTGCTGCACATTCCCCCAGACATGACCACGGTCTCTCCAGGCCTAGGGCTGGGGTCTCAAAAAACTCCACAAATGGGAGTTCAAACCTAGACATTTCCCATGAGATGGCATTTGGCTCTGAAAATAGTGACTGGGATTCAGATGAGCTGGTCCGGATCCCAGCTCTGCCACTTACCATCTTGTCAAGGCATTTCATGTCTCTGGGTCTCCGTTTCTTCATCTGTAAAGTGGGGCAGTAATATCTGCCCTGAGTGGCTTTTATAAGGTACCACCCAGAAACAGCCCAATACAGTGTTTAAAAATTAGCTGTACACGTGCTTCCCACCATCCCCCCACTCGGATTTCTGCCCTCTCACCTCACTTCCTGGAATGAATGCCATCACAATATTGTTTTCATTTTCTTTTATTGCAGTTGGCTGATCACTTGTCTGCTCACCAGACTGAGTTTCACGAGGCCAGGGAACCAGTAGGCCTGGAATCCCCAATGGTCTCTGCCCCTACGCACTGCATGGCTTTGAGCTGGTGACTTCCCCTGTATGGGCCTCACTTTCCCTGTCTGTAAAATGAGCGGCTAGACTGGGTGATTGCTCAGGATTCTAGAAGTATTGGGAGTGATGGTGGCTTCTGAATGTTTTAAACAGTGGTGATAACTAAAATCATAAACCACATTTTTTGAGGACTTTCTGCTAGTGAGGACTCCCACTGGGCACCTTCTATGTCCCCTGGCCACTCTAAGAGGCTGGTATTGCTAATATTCGCAGTGTGCAGAGGAGAGTGCTGAACTCAGGGAGGCCCAAGCACTTGCCCAAGGTCACACTCCATCTGCCCAAGGTCACACTGCTGGGATTTCCATCACTGCTCTATGCCGGTTCTCCCTCAAACAGGATGGAAATCTCCTCGTAGCCCATGTTTTAAGGGAACAAGGGAAAAAAGCCCCCCCAGCTGAGGACTAGAAGTTGCACATGCACAGTCATTGTATTTAAGCATTACAGCAACAACAAGTCACTATCACCTTTGTCCTTGGCTGGATGGAAAAATTAATAAGTGTCAGGACTGAACCATAAATAGAACTTGCAGAAAAATCATTACCCTTAGAAGCCCACAGCACCCAAATAACAAACATAATCAAAGACAAAAGCAACTTTCCATCATTTCATTAATCACAGGTCACACTGCTGGCCAGTGCAGAGTGGCCAGAGGTCCCACTCCAGTCTCATCCAACGCCACCCCTGATGCTACCATGACATGGACACAAGTTCCTGAGTCACTGTCTGGGAAGACGGGGCCACAGTTCTGGTCACCGCTTCCTGCAACTGCTTCTTGCTATTCCAGACATTTCTCATGAGATTAATGGCTCCAGCGGAACCTTCTGAGGCTCAGTAGTCATTCCTCAGCAAGAGGGCAAAACCTCCAGTGTAAAAAGGACTCCAGAGATAACACAATCCAGGCCCCCACAGGACGGGGATCACGCTGAGAATAATAGGCGGAATTAGTAAGACTGGTCTGTACGGCACATGCTTAGTGTGTCGGGCCCTGCGGTGAGGGCTTTATGGGAACCTCTTGTTTAGTCCTCAAGACAAAATCTGGGTAGTAGATGCTTTCATGACCTCTGCCCACCCTCCATTTCACCCTTTGGTTGTTCGCCTGTGTTTAAGACACGGCGAAACTTTGTTTTGGTCTTGGGTTCTGTCTGTTAGTTGGGTGTGGGCAGGCAAAGTCATCACTCCGGGACCTACAGACTGGATGGAGCTGGTGGTGGGGATTCGAACCCAGGCTCAGTGAACCTGCCTCCGGGTAGCAGGCTTACTCAGAGAGGCAGGGGAGAAGCCACAAGGTACCAGTCAGCAGAAAAAGCATGATTCCTGATCCTGTCCCTCTGGCTTCCTGGGGTTGCCCTGTGAGATTCTAAAGGGCATGGGATGCCCTTCCTGACATTGCTGTCCCCACCTGGCTGTCTCCAGCAACAGGGTGCTCATTACCGCCCCAGGAGGCCCCTTCTTGCTGCTGTGTGCTCTCTGCTCTCTCCTCTGCCTGGGAGCTGAAATGTGCAAAACCTCCCACAGGTCCCACTTTAGCACAGAGCAAATCTACCTGTTCTTCCCCTTGATGGCCTTTCCCTATGAGGATTCTTAAGACAGTGACCATGGCAACTCCATTCTGCTGACCCTGGCAGACCCCCCCTTCGTGGGGATGCAGAGCTGAACGAGCCTCATCTGATGCGGGGAAGGGAGAGGGTGCCCGATATGACAGAGGGTGTGCAACTGGGAGTGGGTAGGGTTAGGACGCAGAGGAACAAGCAAGTCATTGCCTGGGAGAGGCAGGAAAGGTACAGAGAGCCCACGGCACACACGGTGAAAGAAACTAGAGGCCACGTGGGAGATAGTACAGGAGGTGGACTTTGGCTGCCTGACTGAGCCTTGAGCCAAAGCTTACGTCTGCTTACGATACTGAACAAAAACTTTGAAAATGATTAACACCCAGCTTCAATGGAAGGTAGTTCTGCCTTCTTTAACAGGACATGGCAACCATTGGAGCAGGGGTCCGCCGGCTCCAGTCAAAGCCAGCACAAACTGGTTACTGCCACGATGAAGCCCAAAGTTGACCGCTCATAGACATTTTGCCTCATTTTAATGCTAAAAATCACGCCCAAGGGCAGAGATTTAGCATGTTAATGCGACATGCGATGTATGAAGACACATGATCGCCGGATGGGCAGCTGCCAACAAAACTCCGTCTCCACATGCTGTGATTTCAATGCTAGCATCAAACTTTCTCTCTACCCTTTAAAAGTTCCCCAGCCCTTTGCTCGGAGAGCCAGTCTGGTGGCTCCCTTAACCAGCACTGTCTCCTTTTTGTTCTAGCAAAAGCCCCCCCCCCCCCCAAAAGCCTTGCCTGTATAAATTCCTTTTTCGGTCTCGTGCCAATTTCTATTGACTTGGGGACCAAGAACCATGAGGTTGGTAACACGTGCGTACAGTGGAAGTGAGAGCCCAGTTGTCCGCTGCCCTGTGTCTTCCGGTCCCTGTGCACCGGGGTGTACGATGCTTGCCACATCAGGCATGGATGCATAAACGTGAAATGCGGTCATCGCTGTGTGCATTGATATCCATATCCATATAATTTTGCACACACATAGGATCTCATTACATGTGCTGTTTACGCTTAAAACATTTTAACCATGTCTTGGCACCTCTCCATATCAGCATATACAGATCTCCACTGTTTATAGACTACATAGAATTCCACATTATGGATGTACCGTGAGTTTTTAACGTCCTTCCCCTACTGATGGACACTTAGGATGTTTTCTTCTTTCTTTCTTTCTCTTCTTTTTGCTTTTTTTGATAGTATGCATGATGCTGCAATGAGCATCTTTGTGCATATATCAGTGCATACTTGAATGAGCAATCACTTCTTTCCGGTGGAACTTCTGGGTCAAACAGTATGTACATTTTGACAGCTCTTGTCACTGTCGCGGGGTTGGATCTTGAAGGGTCAGCAGGAGTTTGCTAGTCAGAGCCAGGGAGGAAGATCTTTCTGAGGACAGGAACTAGGTGGCGCAAAATCTTAGTGCTCTGAAAGGGCTTTCTTTGGGTGCAGGGAACAGAGCTGCTGCTGCGGGCTGGCCTGGCCTGGGGGGCCAGAAGGAGGACAGGGAGGTGGTCTGGAGTCCCGCCCTGCAGTGCTCCCAGTGTGTCACTTTCTCCCCTGCTCCTGAGTGCTGCCATCTGCCATCATACAGCCCCGGGCTGGGATCTTGCGTGGCTGGAAAGCCTGCCTGACTCCGTGACTCCGTGACTCTCCTGCCACCATTCTCTCTCTCTGCTCCCTGCTCAGCCAAACTGCTCCAAGGGGATACTGGCCAAGGCGCTGGCTCCACAGGCTCCCCTCCAGCCCCCGAGAGAGGACCTCCGTCCCCTGCCTTTCCTCCTAAGCGGCTCTTGCCTGCGACCAGGCACCTTCCATTCCTACGTTTTTAGCTCTCTGTCGCAGCATCTGGCCGGGGGAAGCCTCCCTCCTTGAAACACTCCCTCCCCACAACTCTCCTCCTTCTCTTCGCATCTTTCTGGAAACTCCTGGCTCAGGCTCGGGTCTTTTCTGCTGGCTCCTGTCTGCGTTACCTCGCCGTGGGCCCACAGGGCTCTCTCTCTCCCCCGCCATTCATTCCCCAGGCTTACACACCTTCAGTGAATCCACGCCCTCCAAATAGCTGTCTCCAGGCCAGCCTGCTTTCTCGCCCTGGGATTCTCATTAGCATCTCAAAGAGGCTGTTAAAAATGAACCTCTCGGTCTTTCCCTCCCAGTTCTGCTTTTCGTCCAGTCTTACCGGTTCAATAAACGGTATTTCCACCCACCCAGTTGCTCCAGCCGGAAGCTTGGGGACTTCCCCCCAGTCCCCGCCTCCCCTCAGCACCCCCACCCCTGAGGATGGTAACCCCTGTGCCCCAGCCCCACCCTGCCGCCCCCCACCCCCTCAGGCTCCCTGTTTCCACAATCGTCCCCTTTTAGAAACACCAATCAAACCACAAAGACCCCCCGCACCGGCCCCTTTAAGCTTTAAACTCTTCAACAACATTCAGAACGAAGCCCATATTCCTCACCCTGCTCTGAGGGCGCTGCAAGATCTAGCCCCCACCTGCCTCTCCAGCTGCCTGCATGCCTGTGTGCCCTTGTTCCTGTCACCTTGATGGCTTTCATGTCCCAGAATCTGGCACACACATATCCCCCCCACCCCGGACCTTGTCACTGGCCTCTGCCTGGAACATCCTCAGTACCACCTGGGGAAGCCGAAACTCAGCTCAAATGTTCCATCTGTTGACAGAGCGCCCCGACCCACCTCCTAAGATGAACTAGGTCCTCTCTGTCATTCTCATTAAAACTTAGCTATTTTATTTCACAGGACTCATCACAACATCTAATCACAGGTTTATTTCTGTGTTTCTGTGTTTAATGTCTGTCTTTGCTCCCAGATGTCAGCGGCGTCCCGACCCTGCCCGGCTCTGGGGGGATTCAATGGTAGAACACAGATGTAAGGGGCCCAGCCCAGTGCCTGGCACACCGGAAGACCCCTGTAAAGTGGACCTTCTTTTGAACGTGCCTTAAGTCAACACAAGGGCCAAGCTTGGCAGAATAAACAGTCTGTTCCATAGCGGCTCAGAATTCCCCTTCCATTTTAGTTGTCCTTTGTTTCCCAAAGATGAGCAAATTGGGGGAAGTTGGTCCTCCCTAACTTACCCACCAAAGGCAACCCTATTACCCATCCCAAGGTCTGTCCAACAGTTAACTGGTTGGCCTTCTGGAATTAACAAAAGACCAAAGCTCGGCCTTGGGCAGGGAGGGGTCCCCACTCGCCAAGCAGACTGAGCCCTGTCCTCAACGAGAGGCCCCTCTGAGGAGCTCTTCAGAGCTGGCCTGTCACTTGGAGAGGTGACAGGAGGCAGATCAGTGTCAAAAATAAGACAGAGCAGTGGGTTTCAACTGACTCAAATTAAGAATGTCAGTTAGCACCAAATGAGAGAAGAAATTGCATCTTTATTGAGTTATTTTGTAACTTTTGTGCGAGAGTAATTGTCACTTCGAGGGAATTGGCAGCACCGAATGCCAACATTGAACAGCAAATTGCCTTCTTTAGAAGCTAAATTTTATTAGAGAAAATTTTTTATCACGAAAATGTTTCTCCACTGTACTCAGCAGAGGCTGGGGGCCAGTTAGGGCGACTGATAGTGGAGATTTAGGGGGAGTGATGAACTTGGTTGGGATTCTATTATCTCCTCCACTTGGGACCACCATGTGTCCTTGGATGCGTGGCCCTTGGCACGCTGTGATTCTACTGCTGGCTACCAACGGTGGCCAGTGTGGAGAGGGCAAGTGACTTGCTCAAGATCACGTAGCTTCAATGGCAGAAGAGGTAGAGCTGCGGTCATGCCTCCTGTGTCTCAATCAGGTGAGCAACAGGAACCAGCAGCTCCTGGAAGTAGCCGCTCTGAGAATAGCGAGCTCAGTGACAGTCCACCTCCGTAATTGTTCACTCATCCCTTCCTGGCTCACCCATTCGGGAAGCTTTCACTGTGCTGGCCCTGGGTCCCAAACATGAATCAGGCACTGGCATGAGGCACTCAGCATCCACTGGGGGCAGGTGGAGAGAGGATACAGACATCTGCAAATACTTTGGATCCATCCAGGTACAACTGCTGGGGGTGTGTGCCCAGAACTGACAAAGCACAGAAGAAGAGCATGGCTGTTTGGCAAGGAGGGCAGAGAGAAGGGTGTGAGAGCTTTATGAAGGAGGGTCTCACGTGTGGGCATCGTACGGGCAGTCAAGGCAGGGAAGGGCATTACAGGCCGGGAGACACACAGGCAGAGGCCCAGAGACCGAAGCACGCCGGCCTGGCCCTGAGCAGCCCGCTGTGCCGGGTACGCAGGTGTGTGGGTGAAGAGCTGGGTCAGAAAGGGGCTGGGGTTGCAGAGGATGGAGACGACAAGGACAGTCGCAAAGGCTAAAGAGTTCAGGTGCTCCCCTGCAGGGCCTGGCCAGAATAGAACCATGTCCTCTATGAGATTTTATAATAGAAGGGAGGGAGCTTCCCAGGCCCTAAGGTGCCAGAATGACAGAAGGTTGTATGAGGCAGTGCTTATGTAAGGCTTCCTCCTCCCTCCACAGATGTGATCAGTGGGGAAGTGTGGGCAGACACCCACCTGCTGCCGAGAAGAAAGCACCTCAGTCACGTAAGGTCTCACCAAACAGCTGAGGGGAGCACCCTTTCCAAGGAGGCTGCCTGGGGCCTCCCAGGCTGGGGACACTACCCCTTGCCCTGCATTATTGGCAACTGCATCATGCAGCCATGTGAGGCATGAAGAACCATTACCATAGCCCCAGGAGCTGTCTTTTAGGGAAGCCGAAAGGGAAAACGTGGCTTCTGTTAACATTTTGGGCCAGATAATTCTTTCCTGTGGGGGGCTGTCCTGTGCATTACATGGTGTTCAGCAGCATTCCTGGCCTCTACCCACCGGATGCCAGCATAGCAACACCCCTGCCCCAGTAGTGACAACCAAAAATGTCTCCAGTCATGGCCAAATGTCCCCTGGGAGGCAAAATTGCCCCCAGTTGAGAACCACTGGTCTATCTAGACCTCAGGGAAGACTCATAGAGGTCAAGGATGCCTGACCTCTGGAAAAGTCTCAAGTCTTCCAGAGAGAGGCAGAGAACTGAAGAGCGCATGCCTGTCTTCTTCCAGCTCCCACAGGGCAAAGGATAGGGTAGGCTTCATCACATACTTGTGGATTGACTATCTCAAGGAAAAAAACGTGTCTAAATGATTCTTAAAAAGAACCGGAAAAAAAGAGCAGGCTGGGGATGTGGAAAGCCAACAGACAGTAGGTGGTTCTTCCAACAATGTGCTAGGGCCTCACAGTCCTTCATCTGTGAAACAAGGGGGTTGCAAGCGATGATCTCTAAGGCCCCTTGTAGTTTTAAACACTATGGTTCTATGGCAGTAAAAAGAACACACACTGGGGAATGTTACCCATGATTTTGAAGGTGGCTAGTGAAAGATGGTGACCTATGGGCCAGACAAGTCTCTGTCTTGACTAACCCGGCCACTTTCTTGATGACAATTAATCAGGTGGCTAGTGAGATTCTCACTGCTTTCTTGGGTTAAATGAGTAAGCCCAGATTTAACCAAGGATCCCATTGAAAATCTCTGAAAGGGACTCTGCGGTAAATACTTCTGGAATGCTTGTGATTGGTGCAGTTTCTCAAAAAGCATCAAAATCTAAAGGCTGTCCACTGAAGAATCATGAGGTTCTTAAATTTGGAAAGGAGAGCTTTATTTCTCACAAAGCCATCCTGCAGGCTGCGAAGCAGAGCCTCCAGCAGAAGCTGAGAGCAAGCACTTTGAGGGAGGGAAAAATGAGACGAAAATTTATGCTGAACAGCTTGGCTAAGTATACGTATTCAACAGATTCTAGGAGGAGCTATGAATATTCACAAAGAGGTGTTGTGCACATATGTAGTAAGCAAACACGCATGTTACATGTGGCCCATGTTCTCCTTGGGGTGGAGACTTAACATATAAAGGTATTACAGTTGGGCCCTATATGTCAGAAAGTGAAGCAGAGAACATAAAGGCACTCAGTGTGCATCCTCCATAGACTGGCCAGAACCACTCCCTGGTTGGTGATCTCTTATCGGGAAGGAATGCTAGTCATTTGTGTCAAAACCTCAAAAAGGGAGGAGCGGCATTAGGCAGTTGGTTGAAATCAGTGGTGAAGCTGATTTTTGAAAGGGCTCATTTCTATTTACTCTTAGGAAAGAAAGTCCAATAGCGGGTAGGGAGGGGTAGGGTATAACAAGGCATGTGTGACCTCCCATCCCATCATGGCTTGGAGACTCAGTTTTTAAAGTTTCTCTGGGGTCCCCTTGGCCAAGAGGGGGTCTGTTCAGTTGTTTGGGGCTTAGGATTTTATTTTTATTTCTCAAGACAAAGAATTTTGGCTCTACCACTCACTAGCTGGGTGACCTTGGGCACATTACTTAACCTCTGTGAGCCTCAACTATCTTTTTTGTAACCTGGAATAGAAAGGGTAACTCTTAGGATTGGCAGGAAATGTGTAAAATGCTTATACAGGACTTCTAGATTCAGCTCCAACATGCAAAGAGCTTAGAAGTCATCACTCCCATCCTCCAACTAGAAAAAAAAGCTGAGCAAACTGAAAATCAATGGCTTTTCTTAGATCCATCAAAGTACTGAGGTCACAGGGCAAACTGCCACCCTGAAAACTGGAGAGACAGGTAAATACAGAGAATCACAGGTGAGCTTAGCTCACCTTTCTCAAGGGAAAGATTGGAAAAATGCCTTCATGCTTCAGGCAGGGGTGGGAGAAAGTAACCGTTCTGGAATATGCCTAGAGCACTTTCCATAACAAGGCCTGCCCACAGGGGAAACTACTTTAGCAGAGGTTGATCTGAGCTGGGGGTGGGCAGTTAGACAACTCCAGCCATTTTAGCCTTCCCAGAAAAGGCTAGAGGCTTCCTCAAACAGGGGGAGGGGGAAAGGGCTAAGAAACAGTTCTGAAAGTCACAACCCACAGACTCAAGCCCACTAAGAAACTGAGATTTAATCTTAAGATTATATTAATAGAATGTTTTCTCTCCCTAGCACCTTACCACCACATCCACAGGACTCCAGTGTAATAACAGTGGATTACAACTCAGAGAGCTGCAGGACAAAGATTCCATTTAAGGAGGAGTTTTTAGGGAAACCCAAAGACAACAGAGGGAGAAAATAAAACCAAGGAAATTAGAGGAAACCTAAGCCTCCGGCACCACACCTACAGGATAAACACAGCCCGGCTCCTAGCAAGATAAATATAAAACCTCATGCTAAAAGCCTGATTACCTCAGTTCCTATTACCAGATACTTCATGGCTTACTATCAACAAAAAATTACAAGGCCTGCTAAAAGGCAATAAAAAATACAGTGTGAAGAGACAAAGCAGACATCATAACCAGACTCAGGTAAGACACAGATGTTGGAATTATCTGATGGGGAATATAAAATAATGATGATTAATATGTTAAGGGCTCTAATGGAAAAAGTAGGCAAGAATATATGGGAAATGTAAGAAGAGAGATGGAAACTCTCAGGAAGAATCAAAAACAAATGCTAGAAATGAAAAAACGTAGCGTAAGAGACATGAAGACCCTCAGTGTGCTCACCAGTGGACTAGACACAGCCAAAGGAAGAATCAGTGGGATTGGAAACGTGGCAATAGAAATGTCCCGAACGGTGGGACCATGACAGAAGAAACAACATACATATAACGAGACTACCAGAAGGAGAAGAAAGAAGGCAGCAGAAGATACATTTGAATAACAGCTGAGAATTCCCCAAAGTTAATGACAGACATCAAAACCACAGATCCAGCAAGCTCAGAGAACACCATGCACGACCAATACCAAAAAATGACACCGAGGCATATCATATTTAAAGTACAGAAAACCAGAGACAAAGAGAAAGTCTTGAAAGAAGCCAGATGGAAAAGAACCCTTACCTACAGAGTATCAGGGATAAGAACTACGCCAGCCATCTCACCTGAAACCACGCAGGCAAGAACAGAGTGAAGTGAAATATCTAAGGTATTGCAAAAAAGAAACCCCACCAACCTAGAATTTCGTATCTGTTGAAATTGTCCTTCAGAAATGAAGGAGAAATATTCTCTCAGACAAACAAAATCAGAAGGGATTTGTTGCCAGTAGGCTTGCCTTGTAAGAAATGTCAAAAAAAGTTTTTCGGAGAGAAAAAAAATGATATAGGTCAGAGACTCAGATCTCATAAAGAAAGGAAGGGCATTAGAAAAGAAATAATTGAAGATAAACATTTTTTTCTTATTCTTAATTGATCTGATAATAGATAATCCTTCAAGGTAATAATAGCAAAAATGTACTGGGTGATTATAGCCTTGGGATAAGTGAAATAAAGTGAAATAAATAAGGATGGGAGGGAGGGACTGGAGTCTGTGTTATCAGGTACCTGTTCTGTTGGTGAAGTGGTATATAGTGTTATTTGAAAATGGACTCATTAGCTGGAAACGCATATTGCAAACTCTAGGATCATGACTATTTTTTAAATAAAAAGAAGAAGAATTGATATGCTAAAAGAAGAGAGAAAAGGGTATCAAATAAAATGCTCTGTTACAACCAGAGAAGGCAGAAAAAGAGAAGTAAAAAAAGAAAGGAAGAAGTTCAATGAATAGCGAACAATCCCAGACATGGTAGAGAGCGATCCAGTTGTATCAATAGGTACTTCACATGTGAATGCCTTAAATATGTCAATTAGAAAAACCCAGAGACTGTTGGCAGGATAAAAAAACAAGACCCAACTAGGGTTATAAGAAACCCACTTTAAACATAAAAACGTAGATAGATAAAAATTAAAGGGATAAAGGTATACCACGCTAACACTAACTAAAAGAAAGCTGGAGTAGCTATATTAATTTCAGACAAGGTGGACTGCAGAACAAGGAACATTATCAGGGATAAAGGTGGGTAACAATGATAAAGGGGTCGATTCACCAAGGAGACACAACAATCCTTAAGGCGTATGAACCTAACAACAGAATGTCGAAATATGTGAGACAAAACTGATAGAACTGAAAAGAAAAATAGATAAATCTACTACTGTGGTTGGAGACTTTAACATCCCACTATCAGTAACTGACAGATCTAGCAGGCAGAAAATTGGTAAGGATACGTTGAACTGAACAGCACCATCAATCAACTGGATCTAATTGACATGTGTAAAATACTTTATCCAACAACAGCAGAATATACATTCATCTTCATGTGTAACATTCACCAAGATAGACTACATCCTAGGCCATAAAACACACCTTAACAAATTTAAAAGAACAGAAATCATACAAAGTATGATCTCAGACCATAATAGAATTAAATTAAAAATCAATAATAGAATGATAGTTCAGAAGTCCCCATATATTTGGAGATTAAGTAGCACATGTCTAAACAACACATGGGTCAAAAAATAAACCTCAAGAGAAATTTTAAAATATTTTGAACTAAGTGAAAGTTAAAATAGAATGTATTAAATTTGTGGGATGTAGTGGAAGGAGTGCTTAGAGGGAAATTTAAAGCATTGAATGCATATATTAAGACAAGAATAAAGATCTAAAATCAATAACCTAAGCTTCCATTTTAGGAAACTAGGAAAAGAGCAAATTAAATCCAAAATAAGCAGAAGAAAAGAAATAATAAAAATTAGAACACAAATTAATGAAATTAAAAACAGGATATGAATAGAGAAAGTCAATGAAACCAAAAGCTGGTCCTTTGAAAATATCAATAAAATTGATAAACCTCTTTCTAGGCTAAACAAAAAAACAAAGAGAGAGAGAGAGAGAGAGAGATTACTAGATTACTAATTAGTAATTACAAATTACTAATATCAGAAATGAGAGATCATCACTACTGATCCCATGGACGCTAAAAGGATAATAAAGGAACAGGATGAATAAGTCTATGCCCACAGATTTGATTAGATGAAATGTACCAATTCTTGAATGACACAATTTACCAAAGCTCACAAAAGGAAAAATAGATAATTGGAGAGGAGGAGGAGGAAAAAAAGAAAAAGAAAGAAAAGGAAAAGAAAACAGACAATCTGAGCAGGCCTGTATCTATGAAAGAAATTGAACGATAATTAATAACTTTCTAAAAAAGAAAGCACAGGCCCACATGGGTTCACTGGTGAATTCCACCAAACATTTAAGAAAGAAATGAAACCCATTCTCTACAATCTCTTCTGGAATATAGAAGCAGAGGAAATACTTCCTAACTCATTCAATGAGGCTAAAATTACCCTAAATACCAAAACCGGGTAATAACATTACCAGAAAGAAAAACTACATACCAATATCTCCCATTAACATAGATGCAAAAATCCTCAACAAAATATTAGCCAATCAAATCCAACAAGTATAAAAAGAATTACACACCATGACCAAGGGGATTTATTCCAGGTATGCAAGGCTGCTTTAACGTTCAAAAATCAATTAATATAATCACATCAACAGGCTAAACAAGAAAAGTCATATGATCACATTGATTAGGAAAAGCATATGACAAAACCCAATACCCATTCATGATGTTAAAAAGCTTTCAGGCTGGGTGAGGTGGCTCACACCTGTAATCTCAGCACTTTGGGAGGCCGAGGTGGGAGGATCACTTGAGGCCAGGAGTTCAAAACCTGCCTGGGCAACATGGCAAGAACTCATCTCTACAAAAAAATAAAGTAAATAAAATTAAAAAAAAAATAGCTTTCAGCAAACTATGAAGAGGGGGGAACTTCCTCAACTTGATAAAGAATACCTACAAATAACCTATAGCTTGATGGTGAGAAACCAGATGCTTTCCTCCTAAGATCAGGAACAGAGCAAGAACGTCTCCTTTCACCATTCCTGTTCAGCATCCTACTGGAAATCCTAGCTAATGCAATAAGATAAGAAAAGGAAATGGAAGGTATACAGACAGGGAAGGAAGAAATAAAACTCTCTTTTTGCTCGGATGACATGATTGTCAATGTAGACAATCCCAGTGAATTGACAGAGAAACTTCTCGAAGTAATAAGGTGACTATAGTAAGGTATAATAACAAGGTTATTATAGAAACGTCAATTGCTGTCCTATTTATTAGCAATGAACAATTGGAATTTGAAATAAAAACCTAACACCATTTACATTAACACCAAAATAAAATAAAATATTTAGGTACAAATCTAACAGAATGTGAGCAAGATCTATATGAGGAAAACTACAAAATTTGCATGAAAGAAATAAAAGGTCTAAATAAATGAAGAGATATTCCATGCTCATGGATAGGAAGATCAATATTGCTAAGACACCAGTTCTTCCCAACTCTATGTTTGGATTCAACACAATCCAAAGGAAAATCCCAGCAAGTTATTTTGTGGATATTGATTGATTCTAAAATTTATCTGGGAAGTCAAAAGACCAGAATAGCTAACATAATACTGAAGAAGAAGACAAAGTCAGAGCACTGACACTACACAACTTCAAAATTTACTATAAAGCTGTAGTAATCAAATCAGCATGACATTAATGAAAAAATAGATAATTAGACCAATGGAACAGAATAGAGAGTCCAGAGAGACCCCCCAAAATATCATCAACTGATCTTTAATGAAGGAGCAAATGCAATTCAAAATTTGATGTAAGGAGGATTCAATTGTTTCAACAAACGGTGCTAGAACAATTGGACATCAATATGCAAAATAAATAAATAAAAATCTAAACACAGACCTTACACCTTTCACAAAAAATTAACTAAAAATGGATCACAGACCTAAGCATAAAATATAAAACTATAAAACTTCTAGACAGTAACATAGGAGCAAATCTAGGTGACCTTGGGTTTGGCCATGAAATTTTAGATACAACACCAAAAGCAAGATCCATGAAAGAAAAAATTGTTAAGTTGGACCTTATTAAAATTAAAAACTTCTGCTCTGAGAAAGATATTATTATGAAAACGAAGAGATAGGCCACAGACTAGGAGAAAATATTTGCAAAATATCTGATAAAGAATTTGCCTCCAATATATACAAAGAACTCTTAAAACTCAACAACAGGAAAACAAACAACCCAATTAACAAACGGGCAAAAGATCAGAACAGACACTTCATCAAAGAAGATATACAGATGGCAAATAAGCATATGAAAAGACACTCAACATAAAATGTCTTTAGGGAATTGCAAATTAAAACAATGAAGTAGCACTACATACCTATTAGAATGGCTAAGCCTAAAAAACTGACTATACCAAGTGTTGACAAGGATGTGGAGTAATAGGAACTCTCATGCATTACTGGTGGGAATGCAAAATGGTACTGCAACTTTGGAAGACAATTGGGCAGTTTCTTACAAAGCTAAACATAGCCTTACTATACATATTAGTTAGGTTCTACAGAGAGACAGAGAGACAGAACCAATAGGATACACACACACACACACAAACACACACACAATTGTCCCTCAGTATTTGCAGGGGATTGGTTCCAGGAACCCCCATGGATACCAAATTCTGTGGATGCTCAAGTCCCTAATATAAAATGGCATGGCATTTCCACATAACCTACGTAATCCATTCATATATTAATACTTTAAATTATCTCTAGATTACTTAAAATACCTAATACAATATAAATGCTATGTAAATAGTTGTTATACTGAATTTTTTTGTTTGTTTTATTTTTATTTTTATTATTATTTTTTATTTTTTAAAAAATATTTTTGATCTGTGGTTTGTTGAATCTGCAGATGTGAACACATGGTATGGAGGGCTGATTGCATATATGGGTAGAGAGATATAGATTATAGTTATGTATATATAGACATATGACAGGGGAGTTATTAGTGCAATTGGCTCATCCTATTATGGAGGCTGAGACGTCTCACGACAGGCTGTCTGCAAGCTGGAGCCCCTGGGGTGCTAGTGGCGTGGCTCAGTTCAAGTCTGAAAGCCTCAGAACCAGGGAGGCTGGTGGTGTGACTCTCAGTTAGAGGCCTAAGGCCTGAGAAGCCAGGAGGTGTGGGGATGGGGGTGCTGGTGTAAGTCCTGGAGTGCAAAGGCCAGAATGCCTAGAGTTCTGATGTCCAAGGGGAGAAGAGTGTCCCAGATCCAGGAGAGGGAGAGAGAGAGAAAGGAAATCACTTTTCCTTTGCTTTTTTTGTTCTATCTGGGCCCCCAGTCCATTGAATGGTACCTACCCACACTGAGGGAGGTTCTTCCCGCTTCACCAGTTCTCTAGATATTCCTTAATCCAGTCAAGTTGACACCTAAAATTAACCATTGCTTCATACACTCCAACAATCACATTCCTGGGTATTTGCCCATCATGTAGAAAACTTATGTCCATACAAAGCCTGCCCATGAGTGTTTATAGCAGCTTTATTCATGATTGGCAAAAACTGGAAGCAACCAAGATGTCCTTCAGTAAGTGAACAGATTAACAAACTGTGGCATATCCGTTCAGTGGATTATTATTCAGAGATAAAAAGAACTGAGCTAGCAAGCCATAAAAAGACATGGAGAAACCTTAAATGTGTATTGCTAAGTGAAAAGGCTGCATATAATACTATATGATTCCAACTATATGACATTCTAGAAAAGGCAAAACCATAGAGAGTAAAAAGATCAGTGCGAAGCTCAGGGGGAGGAATGAACAGGTGGAGCACAGGGAATTTTTAGGGCAGTGAAGCTATTCTGTATGATACTATAATGGTGGATACATGACATTAGGCATTTGTCAAATCCCACAGAACTGTACAACACAAAGAGTGAACCTTAATGCGAACTACAGACTTTAGTCAATAATAATATACCCATATTTGTTCATTAATTGTAACAAATGTACCACAATAATGCATGATGGTATTATAGGGGAAGCTGTGTGCTCAGGGAAGCGGGAGTATATGGGAGTTCTCTGTACTATCTGTTCGATTTTTCTGTCCTAAAAAATAAAGTTTATTAATTTTTTTAAAAAATTATTTTAGAGCACCTAGCTTGTTAGGTGCTTGATAAATGTAGCTGGTGTTTGTGTCAACCACTGGCAGTCACACTAGGAGCCAACCCACTAGAGATTTAGTTAGATCTGGGTCCTGGTCCGGGTGCTGCCGCATACTAGCCAGGAGCCATTGGAGGTGGCCCCTGACCTGTCCAATCCTTATTTCCTCAGCTCTGAATTGGGGTAAGAAAAATTGCTCCCCTCAGCGCCACTGGGAGCACTCAGTGACGTGTTTTATAACAGCAAAGCGTGTGCAAACATTAAACTGACTGCACCATGCTGCAGGAGAAGCAGATGAGTGGAGCCTGGGGAGAAGCCCTCACAGCTGGAGAGCTCCCTGGACCTGCCTGTTGTCGTTACTATCATCCTGAGCCAAGCCCAGGGACTAGACTGTCTGACCAAACACAGCTCTGCCCAGCTCTGGGGCTGGGAACATTTTGGGATTTGGCAAAGTGCTCCCACCTTCTCACGCTCGTGACTGTTGTCCCTGCACAAGGCAACCCAGGACTGAGACTCGGGGGCCGGCTCCTGTTCTGCCCTGACTGCACTGGGAGCTGTCTCTTTATCCCTCTGAGCTGTGGTTTCCTCCTCTGTACAGGGGGACGTGGTCACAAGACTGAGCTCACCCGCAGTGTGCACATTCAGTGGACAAGTGGGTATGGGAATGGTTTTGTAATCTGTAAAGCACACACACCTGCCAGGAACGACAATGGGGACTACCAGCGGCAAAAGAGCTGCTGTGGGCCGGATGCATACTTCCTTACTGCTTCCCAACAGCAACCCAAGGTGGGTGTTATCAGCCCTGTTTTAAAGGATGTTGAGGCTCCCAGAGGTGAAGCGTCCCCTCTAAGGGCTCCGCAACAGTAGGTGGCAGAGTACTGAAACCCAGCCTGTCTGACTCAGCTGCCAGGCTTCTCCCCAGAGCTGAACCCTGCCCTGCTGTTCCTGCAAGACCTGGTGTGCAACACGTGCAAGGAGAGGGAGGGCCTACTTAAAACATAATTCAGCTTTTTTTTCTTTTGTCTGTCTTTTGGGGGTGGGGCCAGACAATGAGCAGAGATCCTGTTCTCTCTACCCTCAAGGTGACTGGGGATGAAGAAGGACAGGTGCTTGCCCGACAAAGGGGCAGCAGGTATGAACGCATGTCACCTGGCGGCACTCCCAGGGGAGAAGTCACCGCATGGAACGCAGCCTGCACTTCAGCAGGCCCCAGAGATCGGTGTCTGGGCGAGGGAGGGGGAGGTCGAGCTGGCGTTTCTGTTGGCTCACTTGCTTTTATTAAAAATAATTCTGACGCTGACTATTTTGTAAGCATGTAGGGCACCCATCCAGAAAGGCCCATCTGACTGCGAGATAATTTCAAGGCTGAAGAACATCGTTTGTGCCAGACACCTTGCGAGAGGCACTGCGTGAAGCTGGCCTACTTATCCTCAGCCTCCCGTATCTCAGAGGGGAGGGGAAGATCAATGTTTATGCATAAGAGAGGCTTTGCTAAACATTCCAAATAAAAATACTTTTAAATATTTCAGTACATCGTTAACCAAATACGTTTCAGCTGGGGCTCACTCCAGCTGATGACAGTACGGGCATCAGGTGATTTGCATCAGTCGACTGAGGGAATCTGGTGAGCGATGGCAGTGACACCCAGACACCCAGATCAGCAGGTTGTTGGGTCTGACACGTGTGTTTGCAGAGCACCTACTGTATGCCAGGCACAGTCCTAGGCCTCACTGAGGTTCCCAGCTGTGTTTTGTGGAGGTTGGTCTAACGTCAGGGGCAGATGCTTCACTCTCATCCGTAGTATTTAAGGAGTGCTGTGGTCACGGGGCAGCACTGGGGGCTGCTGGAGCAGGTGACAGGGCATTGGGCCCAGGCTGAGCACCGAGGGGACTCCTTGGGGTAGAGGCCCAGGCAGTGGTGCTCGAGGGGAGGGGTTTCTGCAGAGGCAAGGGCTCGAGGGGGAGGACCTCCAGGGTGGCCGCCACTCTGGCTGGAGTGAGTATGAGGCTAGTGTTGGGGGGGATACAGAGGGGACAGGGGGCCAGCCCCCAAGGCCCTCATCTCTCAGATGCTGTCCCCTGGAGGTGGGGCTGTGAGATGGGTCTGCAGGCAGTTGATGCCCTGGCTTCCCACAGCCGCAGCCTGAGGCTGCCAGCGTTGCACATCCTGCTGCCCTCCCCATCCCCACTTTCGTAGGGTAGGATGACAAGGGCTTGGCACTCTGTCGGGCACCGAGGGAGAATCCATGGCAACTGTGTCCCATCCCTCTCACTAGGCTGTGAGGCAGGCCCTTCTTCCTGTCTCTGTCCCCAGTGCCTGCAGAGCACCTGGCAGGAGTAGGTACCCAGGAAGCCTCTCCTGAGCAAGGAGTGCCGTGAGAGCAGTGTGATCGCAGCAGTGACGTTTAGATGCCCCAGTGTCTGAGCATCTCCTGTGGGCAGACATTGCTCTGAGCGCTCTCCATGCTTGTTTCCTCTCATCCATGCCCAAGTTTTTATGAGGCAGGTACCATTATTATTCCACTTTACAGATGATGAACTTGAGGCTCAGAGGAAGTTACACAACTTGCCTGTGGTCACACAGCTAGCATGTTATTAAGCCCAGATTTAAAACAGGCTTTGTCTGATTCCAGAGCCCTGGCTTTGAGTCTATTCCCAGCAAACCAAGGCAGCCCCAGGATGGGGGGTAGGTAACGCAGGAATTCAGCAGGCAGTGGAAGAAATATTTCTTATTTAGGTCAAAGAGGATGCAGCATATATCAGACATTAAACTATGCCATTCTTAGATTTCCCTCTCCAAGCAAGGGGGGTATGTGCGTATGTGAGCTCTTATGGGAAGGGGAGGTGAGGAAGGCTCCCAGTCCATTTTCTCTTCCCTTGCAATCATGTTTCCATTGGCTACTGGGAGGGACCTTTAGCTTATGTCTTAAAACAGAAAAACACCTGGTTCAGAAGCCCCCAGATATTTGTCTCACATTAGATGGACAAGATGTCCAGGTGCCCGGCTCAAATGTTCCCTTTGCAAGTGACATGTTTGTCTCTCATAGCTGGTGCCAGTGATAAGTCACGCCTAATCTCGAAGCTGTTCTCCTCTCTTACCACGGAGATGTGAAATTCCACTCTGGAAAGAGTTGACGGCAAAGTCTCCATGACAAGAAGGAGCTCGTGAGTACAATTTACATGAAACAAATGCATCTTTACTGACAAATTTGTTTCTTCATTTGATTCTGGGCAATGAGAGGGCTATGACATCCCAGTTTTGCTGATAATATCCTTATTTAGATTTCTGTGTTCTGCTGGAAATTCTAGAATTGGAAATTAAGATCCTTAATTTAAAAAAAAAAGGACAATTACGTTGGCATGCTGGAGAGTGTAAGCCTGCATATTACTAAATTCCATCAAGCTCCTGAATAGTCATTGACATTCTAACAGAGAGGGAGGCAAGCCTATTTAGGGAACCATGAGCACAGGGGTGCAGATGAGGGTTCCTTGGGTGGGGAGAGACAGGGGATGGCTGGTGTTGGAGGAGTGCCACATGTAGGTCATTGCCAACTCCTAACTTTTGTTTTGGGTGGTGAGTTTGTGGATGCTCATTCCATTATTAAAAATAGCTAAATTAAAAAGCTAACTAAATAAAATTAGGCTATGCATGGACCATGATGGCAGTGTCTCACAAACCAGGGATGATGGTTAACCCAATACTATGCACCTGAGGTCCAATAAAAAACAAAACAAAAAATCAAAACCAAACCTATTTAAAAGATGGTTTGAGGTTTAGATTTCGTACTGTGCATGCTTTTTCTCACTGGTTTTGATTTTTTTCTTCACTAATCTTTTTAATCACAGTTTTTCCTCTCCATTTCAATAGCCATGTTTCCACATGTGGGTTATTTTTGTTCATAAACATCTCAAGCATCAGGTGGGCCCCAAAGTCTCATTAGGGCAGAAGGAAGGTCTGGCCAGCTTCAGGAGCGGGGAAGATGCATTAGCACTTTGACGCAGCTGGTGCTGGGTGTGGGTAATGGTTTGATCCAAATGGGCTGGCGTTTTGCACCGGACATTCAGAGGAGGGAAGGAAGACCCTGCCCATGAGACCACCTCTGCTATGAGCCATGGTTCTCACACTCAGAACTCCCTGTTAGAGGATGCAAGGCATCTTTTACATTGGCATTTGTCCATTGGTCGCTCACTGGGAACTGAGTGAAATGCCTCTGTGTGTTCCAGGACCCATGTGCTAAGCCCTGGAGGATACAGAACACACAGTGGGTGCCTTTCCTGGGTCACACACCATGCCAAGTGTGTGTTCTCTCTTCACCCTCAGAGCAACCCTCCTCTGTTGCTTCCCCCATCATGGTCATACTATTACAATCGTCAACTGTGTGTGTGTTCCTTTGTGTGCCTGAGAGACACGGGGTATAAAGGAAAGGGCAGTGGGCTCTGAAGTCAGACTGGTCTTGGTGCCAATCCCCGGGTTCCCACTGTAATACTTGACACATCTGTTTAATTTCACCTCTTGAAGCTCAGGTTTCTCATCTGCCAAATGGGAATAACAACACTTACCTCACAGGACTGTGTGAGAAGTAAACGAGATAATTCATAACAAGCACTTTTAAAGTTTCTGTCGCATAGTAAATGTTCAGTAAATGGTCTCTATTTTTTTTCTTAAGAGAGTAGGATCTGTAAACAATTTATCTTCATATCCCACAGGGCCCAATACCTGGTAACACGTCCTTGGCTGTTTGGTGAATGAATGAATGGGTGAGCGTGTGCTCTTTGAACTCTGCATAGCCTTCGCTCCGGTCACCCCACAGCCCTCTGGGACGGGGCAAGCCGCCTCCCTCAGCATGGCGCTCACACCCTGGCCGGGATTTAACCAGAGCCAAGGGCCTGAGAATCCCCTGGCTGCGCGTGGAAAGAAGGAAAGAAGACTCTCTGGTCTTTCTGCTGACGCTTACCAAAAGGAAGAACAACCACTCAACCACAAACCTCTTCTTTTGCCACCCGAAGCTTCCCGAATGGTCTGAAGAAGGTGGCTGGCTCCAGATTTTCCTTCTCCGTGAGAATTGGGGTGCTGGACCCCCAGCCTTGGGAAGGAGGCAAGGGCTGGGTCCTGGCTGGTCCCAGCAGAGGCTCCTGAGACAGGGGCCCAGGCCCACTTCCTAACCCCCCAACCCCCCTGCCGACCCTGTTATTCCCTTCCAGGAGTGGTGGAAACGCCAAGGATGAAGGAAGGGGAGACAGCACCTGGGGCAGCGCCCCCTCCACTCTAGTTCTGTCTTCCTGGCAGGCCCTGTGCTGGGCGAGTTGATTTTTCACCTCTCTGTTGCCGCTGTACCCCTGACTCCTGCCTCGTGAGCCCCAACCCCTTGAGAGCCCCTTACTCAAGCTAACAAGCACTGCTGGGTGTGGCCCTGGATGTGGGGACAGCACCCTGGGAGGAGGCAGGGGGCTTGAGCACAAATCTTGCCTTTGCTACTCACTGCTACGGGATTTCAGACAAGTCACTTTTGCTGTTGGAACCTCATAATCCACGTCTGCAAAACGGGACACTATTACCCACCTCCAAGGCCTGGTGTAAGAATTAGCAACATGTGCACATATGATGTCTCTCAAAATGCCACGACTACCAACGGTTATTACTGCACCCATTCAGGGGCTGAGGTATGGCAAAAGGCCTGGCAGATCCCACACCCCGGATTTGCTCGTCAATATGCGCCAAAAATAAGTATTTTCCTCATTTCCTTAGCTTGGTCAGCAGAATGGAGAGACCCTGGCAGACCCTGGAAAACCTCACCGGAGCCTGAATCGTGGGCAGCCCCTGTGGATCCCGCTTACGGGCAGCAATTTAAGAGGCAAACAAAACATGACAAGCTACTCAGAATTAACGATGGGCCAGATGGTAATGCTAGTCTGAAGCAATAAAACATGATAAATAGCTTCCTGCTGCTACGCTGATCAATTTCACTATTTAATAATTCCGCCACCACCCCACCCCCTCACTCGGCCCCCTCCATGGGGCCCTGTGATGACTCCCCACATTCAACTCACAGAGCAAACACGTCTTCACTTTCTGACGGCATCAGCAAAAAGTGCTGCCGCTCGATTGTCACATGAGCGCTCTCAGCCCTCGAAATGATAATTAATCTGCTTACTTCTCCTGAAGACACCCCAGCTCACGCCTCTCCTGGCTGCCAGGGAAGGCTGTAACGGAGCTGCCAAGTGCAGAGATGCGACAGAAGCACGCACTTTGTTGACCCAATGACTGCTGGTATTCCCTGAGTTTTGCTTTTGAATTAAAGAAAGGAGCATCAGGGCGCTTGGTAGTCATCTTACTCCAGGACCAATTAGTGGGAGAAAGCAACCCAGAAGGGGGGCCAAGCTGGGTTGGGGTCAGAGCCTTATCCACCAGCCATGCTTCTGAGCCTCAGTTTCCTCCTCTGTACAATGGAGATTGTCTTACATACCTCCAGGAGAACTCTAGCCAGTGCTGCACATGGAAAGTGCCTGGCGGGGTGCTTGGCATATGGGAAACAGCCAACAACTGGCAGCCAGTAAACATCATTACCAAACACGAAGCCAAGCAGCAAATGATGCCTGAGAGCTAGCGCCCTGCAGGAAGGGCCTGCTGCGTCTTTGTGGTGGGGAAGTTTCTAGCCCACAGGGGTGTGGGGCAGGATCAGCGAGGCCAGTACCAGCTGTCAGAATGCCTCCAGGGTCTGCCCAAGTGGTGTCCACTAATAACAGTGACTGCCTTGCTCTGTCAGTGAGGACTCCAGAGACCTCTGGGCAGCCCTGGAGAGCAGGTACTGTTGGTGCCATTTTACAGATGAAGGACTGGAGATAGGAGTTGAAATGATTTTTCAGGCTCACACCGGATCACCCAACCTTTGACTTCATGTCTGCTCAACCGAATCGCAGGAGCAAGCTGCTCCCCCAGGGGCCCCTCCTCCATGTGCTCCGTCCTCAGGGAGGCCTCGGCGTGGAGGGCGAGGTGGGGCGCCAGGGTGCTGCGGGCTCCCAGCTACTGTGCAATCTCGGTCACCTGAGCTGCAGGTTACTCGGCTGTGAAATGAGACTCAATGCCTGCTGCACTGGTTCACGGGGACGGTTAATGAGAGAACATGCATGAAAGGACTTGGCAGTTTTGTGATGAGCTGTACAAATGTTGGTTACGGTTATTACAATTTTTTAGAAAAACACCCTCTGTGAGGAAAATGATCAGAAACTCATCTACCCAAAGGTGGATTCTTCTAACAGAATCCTTCACCACCTAACCGGGAGGCTCAAGATCAAATTCTCTTGTGCTGCATTCGAGGCTTCGCCGGCTCCTGGAACCCTGTCTCTGCTCCTTCTTGCTTCCCTTTCTGCTCCAGCCCATCTCAGCTACTCGGGGTGGCCTGAGCGCAACAGCCTCCCACACGTGGCCACGCCAAGGCTGGGCAACACCCTGCCGAGTGTCCGGCCCCGCCCTGTTCACCAGTTTACTTGGCACACCCTTGATGAGGAGCTCCTCCATGGGGTTCTCTGGTAGCTTCTCTGAGCTTCCCTCCATCCTAGCCGCATCACACTACCCAGCACAGGTTTCTCATCTGCCTCCCAACTCTACAGTGACTTCCTTCAGGGTGAGAACCAAGCACTGCACGCTCCAGTCTGCCCAAGGCCTGGAAATGTGGGCTGAGGGACGAGTGAATGAGTAACTGACTGTCCCCAGTATGGACGGAATCAAAGCCTTAAGCAAAGACAAGGGATGCTGATGGTGGAATTAGAATTTGGTAGCAGACTGTGCCCTGGTATTAAGTCCAGCTCAATCCCTGGAATGATGTCCAGATCTGATAGGATCACCTTCCTCCTGCCCCCACCTGGACCCTTGACAAGAAGGAACAGAAAATGTACCACCCATGCCTTGGGGACCCCCATGGGCCGTGGTGGGGGCAGCCATCAGGTACCTGAGTCTCGCTGGTCCAGGGTCATGGAGTTCCACCTCCTTGTGATGTCGATGTAGAGAATGTCCACGGCAGCCATGGACAAGCTGCTGCTGCTGAGTCTGCAGTTCCTGCCAAAGACGGGAGGGAGACGTGTCATGGCGAGACCCAACCCTGTCCTGTCTGCCTTTCCTCCGTGCTGCTATGGATTGGATGTTTGTGTCCCTCTAGAATTCACAGGTTGAAATCCCACCCCAGCAATGTGATGGTATTAGGAGACGGGGCCTTTGGGAGGTGAGTAGATCATGTGAGTGGAGCCCTAGCAAGTGGAATTAGTGCCCTTATAAGGACAGACACTTGAGAGCTTTCTTCCTCTCTCTGCTCTCTGCCATGTGAGGATACAAGGAGAAGGCAGCATCTGCAAACCAGGAAATGGCCCTCACCAGACACTGGATCTACCAGCACCTGGATCTCACACTTCCCAGCCTTCAAAACTGTGAGAAATAAATGTTTGTCATTTAAGCTGCCCAGTCTGTGGTACCTTTGTTCTAGCAGCCTGAACTAAGATGATGTCTTTGCTTGGGCCATGTTCCCTGTCTGGAATGCCCTCCCCTCCCACAGCTAGAACCACTGAAGGGTGTATGGCAGGGAACGGTGGGAGAGAAGGCTGGAAATGTACATGAGCTTCAATCCTGTGGGTTCCTGCAAGTTCAGCCATTTAGTCAGTTAGGGGTCTAATGGGCTGGAAAGAGCAAGGACTTTGGGAGAGCAAGTCTCGAGTTGCATCCTGGCTCTGCCACTTCAAAGCTGTATGGCCCTGGTTAAACTATTTCACCTTTCTGAGTCTCCGTGACCTCACCTATAAAACAGGTGGTCTTTATTAAAGTCACTGAGTGTCAGCTTGGCCCTACACAGCAATGTAGGTCCCTGCTTGCTCCAAAAGGGAAAGAGAACACCGTATGTCAAAAAAATACGCCCTGTGTATATGGCTTCACCTTCCTATCCATCAGTCTCCGGGAGGAGGGGGAAGGCTGGTCCTGCCAGTGTCCAGGTGGCTGACTGTGTCATGCTCAGATGACCCGATGATGACAGCACATCACCAGCAGAGGCTGAAGCCATTTCTGCTGTCCAGAAGCAATTCCCTACTGGAAATGCTCACCAGATGAGTCCCTGAGGCCGAATCTACAGACAGGGGCTCAAGGCCTCTGTACTTCACCCGTCTTAATCTGTCACCTGAAGATTTCACATAAGCCCTGAATCAGCCACACTGAGCCCAAGATTTATAGAGCAAAACAGCACAGGCTGGGTCCTCTCCCCTTTGTGTGGGCTGCCACAGCACTGCTGGAGAGGTTCCTCGATGCTCATTCCTGACTTTAGGGGTGTTCACCTGGAAATGACAGGAGGAGGGAGGGGCAGGCCCTGACTTCAGCTATTCTGCTTGTTTAGGTACAGGGAGGCTGCAGTAACCAGGTGTTCAGTCTGACGTCAGCACTGCTGCTCCCTGTCCAAGACACGGGGGGTGTGCGGGTGGTTAGAATCCTCTTCCTTCCACTGACCTTTTTATTTGCTCTGGAAATGCGGGGCGGCATCTGGCATACTGAAAAGAGCATGATTTGGGCAGCAGAGAGATCGGGATTTAGATCGTGATTCTGCTCCTTTTTCTAGCTGTGTGACCGTGGGCAATGTCCTTAGACCTGCCGCGCCTTTGTTTCCTGTTCTCTAAAATGCAGATAGTGATACCTGCCCCGTGGTCGTTGAGGGAGTGAGTACATGCCCGGACCCCGGCACGGCGCCTGGCCCCGGGAGGCTCGCTGCACCTGCCGGTTCCCTTCCCAACCTCTCCCCTTCTTTTCCCTTTTCCTCTTGCAGAGCTAGAACCACCTCGCCCTGGAGGCTGCCTGGAGCCGACCTTTCAGTGAGTGACCCTGGCTATTCTGGAGGGACGGAGCTTGCCAGGCAGGCTGCATGTGCCTTGGGCAGCCTGAAAACTAGACCCCTGGGCCAGCTGTCAGGTCGGCTGAACTGCACTCAACGCCGCTTTCAACTTCTCAGATGGATCCACATCCGTCGCCCCGGCTGATGATGAAGTGGTTCTTTGATCCCTCGTGTGAATAGCTCTGTTAGGACCCGAACAGGGGAGGGGACTGGCAAGCAGGGTTTGGGCGTTCAGAGGCCCCTCTCCAAACCCATGCACACCCCTAACGACGGTGGCTGGGAGTGTGCCCCGCGCGGTGCCCGCACGAGGCTGGTGCTCCTATGTACCAGCACACTGGCCCCGTCCTCCCTCCTCCCTTCCTTTCTTCCCGCTGTATTTCCCAGGCCGTCAGTGCACATCGTGCTCCCTCTGGGCTCCTGCGCCGTATTTCAATCACCAGTCACTGCGGCAGACTTCAAAGCACACCTGTGCACAGTTATTGAGTCTCAGTAACAACATGTCAGTGGACGCAGAGGTTTTCATGTCACCTGTCACCACCGTGGCTATCTCTACTGGGTTCTGCTAGGGACGATGTTCCAATCTCTTCCAAGGTATTCTCACAACCCATACTGCTAATTCCCAAAGCTTCATTAGGAATGGCCACAAGTGTCCTCTAATTATCATATCAGTGTCCTCTGGACTACCTGCTCCCCTAGAAGATGGGAGCAGTCTGCCTGCCTTGCTCTATGGGTTAATGGAGTATAAAAAGGAAAACCAAACTGACCACTGGAATATAGTGATTTTTTTCTCTGACAGGTAGAAAATAGAAGTGTCAAACCTTTAGCAGGAGCTGTAATTTACCAAAGAGAATTCTCCATTTATCCCCTTTCCAAGGTAGCTCGTCCTCCCTAGTGATGCCTGCAAATACAGTTGATTGTAACATCTGCTACTGGGCCAGAGGAAGGATCCATGCTGGCTGTAGTAGACAGGAAATGCTTTAAAAGAATTTTGATTCTGTAGGCATTTCTTGGGCACCATCTGTATGCCAGGCCTTTTCCTGCTCATCAGCTTTCTGGATCTTTATAACCACTCTACAAGGGAGGTATTCCTTGTCCCTTCTATGGCCAACTTACCTTTCTATGAAGGGTAAGTTGAGGCTCAAGAGAAGGAACATGACTTGCCTAAGATCACACAGTTGGGATTCACATCCAGTCCTTCCCTGGAGGATAGAGTAGTGGGTTTGGGAGCTGCGGGGACGTGGCCCAGTCCAGGGCCACAGGAGGAATTCAGCCAGTAGGGTTGGAGCCTCTAGAATGCTCCTGTTGGGAGCTTTGGGATAGCAGGCTGGGGGTAAGGCAACCAGGGCCACTTGGAAACGGGTTTTCCCAGGTTTGTCCCCGTGGTCACCAAACATTTGCAATCAACCCAAACAGGGAATAACTCCAACAATCAAGACATCAAGACTTTGGAATGAAATTTTCATCCATCTATCCACTCAATACAGAATTTATTTTGTGCTCGCTCTGTGTAGGCAGTATTCTAGGGCCAAGAGCAATGCAGAGCTGAATGTGTCTTGGATATTGCACTCAGAAAGTATAGGTGATCTCAGAGTCTGGGCTAAAGCTGTGAAGGCTTGGTAGCTCTTAATCATTGAGAATAGTTTCCCCTTATGCCCTGGATGCAGTTCTTCAAATGACTAATGGAAGGAAGGATGAACTCTTCAGCAGAAGAGAAGTACAAGAAATACGGTAACAGAAGCCAGAAAAATTCCTAAGAAAGGATAGGCTAGAAATGTACATGGGCAAAACAAGCTTTGGAGTCAAATGCACCTGGGTTTAAAACTTGGTTTTGCCGTGTGACCTTGCATAAGTCACAGAAGCTCTCTACATCTAAATTTCCTTATTTGCACAGTTTGAATAAGGCTACTTACCATATGAGGCTCTTTTAAGGACTAGCTCAGTGCCTGGCCCACATGGGGAAGTGGCAAATGACAGTTCCCATCCTTCCTCTCAGATGTAGAACCAGTTTGAAGAAACATTTTTTTTTCTTCCCCCCAGAATCAAAGGAATTTGGGCACGTATTATGGGAGAGAATCACAAACCATTCAAGTTCATTAGGAGCCCAAGTATAGAAAGATTTGAAATGATCATCCTTATTTCCTCTTAACTACGGACATCTCATGGGAAACTTAGGAACCGAGTTTTTCCACTCCATAAAATCCTATCTATAGAATTTCTTTTGTGTTCATCCTCTCTGTACAGAAAAGAAGGTTATTTTTTCTGGAGAGGTATCTACAAGGTGAAAGTTAAAAAATGAACAACATTTATTTTTTAAAAACCACACTAAACATCTAGGGGGGAAGAAGACAACTCCAGTTTAAAATGTATGGATTTTTGAAGGCCACTGATATCCATAGCATAGAATCTCACAATATTGCTGGACAGCGATCATCCCAGAAGGGGAAGATTTTTGTTTTCTTTTTTTTTTTTTTCTTTTTTTCCCAAAGATTGTATCTTGGAACCAGAAGGGGAAGATTTTTGAAGTCACTGAGGAGTTAATGACAGAGAGGGAAGCAAGGGCCCTTACACTTCTCTTCTAGAACATTCTAACACATCAAGTTGCCTCTCAGAGACTAAACCCCCCACAGTTACCCATTGTGAAGTGTATTCATATCTCCTTATGATAAAAGGGAGTGGAAGGGAAAGAGAGACAGAGAAACCCATTCTCTAATTCAAAAGGAGACCCAGGATCGGAAGGCACAAAGCAAATGGTCTAGATGCAGAGAAAGTGCTGCGTTTCCTAGAAACAAACCCGGCTCTGGTGAACTGTTTAATTCCCGGGCTGCCGTAATGACACATGTGGCATATGCACAGTGATGTCAGATTCTGACGTAGGATATGTTTGGAAAAAGTGTCCTAAGTGAATTACTCAGGATGCCCCCAAATTAGTAATATACTGGAAGGAAAATAAGAAAGATGCATTTTCCTCAGAGAAAGCTGCCAAGCTGAAGAATCAATCAGATAATTTCTATTTCTCAGAGAAAGAGATGCCTCCATACCCCAGCAATTATTATAAAATAAACTTTTTAAAAGGAAAGAAAAGAGAGGTACTTGACTCATGGTAATGTGTGCTGCTTATTCTGTGCCTCCCGAGGAAATGACACGAAAAGCTGGTTAGATAGAGTTAAGTCTAGACAAGGGAACAACAGTTCATTACTTCTCATTTCTTGGTGAAGAAAGAAAAACAGAATATGGCCAGACTGGCATTAGCATAATTCACTCTGAAAACTGCTGATCTATGCAGCACATTATGAGCGATGGACAGAGAAAATAAATTCAGGTGGAGTGTTTATTATTTTCTTCCGTCTAGCTCTCTTCAAGGACCTTGGAGAGGAGTGGGTAGAACAGATGAAAAGCCAAGTTCAACTTCTGCCATTTGCGTGGGAGCATTAGGAGGAATGTGTATCTCACCAGTGAATATGTCTTTTCCAAAGTGCTCCTGAGAAGGGCACTTGGTTCGATTTAACATATGGCATAAGTATTATTAATTCATAATGAAGCAAAATTTAAACCAAAGTGGAAAGGAGAAAGAGGGAATAGTTGTTAGCAAGAGAAAATGCTTGCTGTTAAATCTAGTTGGCAAGACTGAACATACTCAGATAAATCTAAAAGCAGAGAATATCATCTTTTACAATTAGGTTGCTGTTGGGGTTTCTTGGTACATTTTAAAAGGAAAAATCTATTAACAGTTGTGCAGTATTTTCTCCATTTCTTCCTGCATGCTTAATTACTACAGACATTTTTTGGGCAGCGAGGGAGGCGGGGAGAGGGGATGACTGTCTGAGTCCGCGTGCTCTGACTGCCTGGTCCCCACCTGAAGATGTGGTTCCCTCAGTCTCACGGTCACACGGATGAGGAATGATGGCTGCAGGACCTAATAGTCTCTAACGTCACAAAAATTGGGTTTTCATGCCAATGCCCTTAATTATAGAGAGCAAAAGGATGGAAAGTCATAAAGCCTATCATATAGAGACAGATTTGTTGTGATATTTTTGACATCACCCAGTTCTAGTCTGAGAGCGTTTTAAGAATCTTTGCTAGACCCTTTGTCAATCCTGTTTTCTTTTCAAGACTGGGTACACATACAGCAGTCCTCCCAGGAGGACTTATACCAGAGGTCACCCACCAGTGGTCTCTATGGGCAGGCATACTTTGAGGGAACCCACAGTATTGGAAATTATTTTCCAAATCGCTAACATTTATATAGGTGTATTGAGATTTTACACACAAACTGGTATCTCTAGCTTCTCTTGAAAACTCAAAAGCTCTGGGGATACTGAGTCCAGCAGCAGCCCCCCTTTTGGACAGGGGACGTGCTGTCCAGCTCACCACAGCCCTGCCTTCCTGGCCCTTGTATATCCAGCCTTCTGCGCTATGCTTCCCGCCCACCCCACAGGTACCGGAGATGATAATTCTTACTGTCAGCTGTTTTTTTCCCAAAACTCCTCCTCTTGCTTATGTTTTGGTAGGATTTTATTAGGAGCAAAAAGGAAGTATTTAAGTCTCTACCATCAACTTAGCCTGGATGATAAATCTTTTCTGACTTCTAAACACGGGCCACGCTTGCAATCCATTCTCAGATCTCCCCGCCTCCTGGACTGTGTGTCCCTCCCTGCCTGGCAAACTCCCTCCTCTACCAGTCCAAACCCCGCGTCCCCTTGGGGGCCCTGCCTTCATTCCAACAGGCAGATGAAGCATCCCCTATTCTGTACTTGCAGCACTCTGGGCACAGCCCTACCGGGGAGCCCTGTGTGCCACTGCCCCTGACTCTGCCGAAGGATTGCATTTCATCATTTGGTCACTGTGTGCTGTCAGATTGAGAGTCCCTTGAAGGCAGGCAGCGTTTCATTATTTATCTTCGAATGTCCTGTGGCTACCAGGTGCTGTGGAAGGGTTGTTAGGTTGAACCAGACATAGTCATTGAGAGCATAAGGCTGGGACAGGATCGATCTCACGGGGCCAGGGTTCCCGCAGCTCCCAAGATGTCACCGGCAGGAAGGCAAGCCATCCCTTCGTTCTCTCTGGTCTTGAATTGAGTCTTCTGTGCAATGGGGCAGAGGCTGGGGAGGGTCCAGAAAGCTCCTGCCTTTGTTCCAGAAGTCCTGGGCCCCTGGATATGTTATGCTGAGAAGAGCACCCCAACTTACAACTTCACCCCAGCCTGCTCAACCTCTTCATTCCCCAGGGTCCCCAAATGCTTCTACAGTGCCTCAAGTGCCCTCACGATCTGGGGCCTCTGTCACTAAACTCTTTCCTTAGTTTACAAGGTCCAAGAATCATAAAGGGGCAGAGACTGCCTACCTATCTTTTCTCTTCCTCCTGTTTTTCACTAAAATGGGATAACATTATGCTCAGTTATTTCCTAGCTTCCCATGCAGATGGTGGTAGCCAATAAGATGGAAGGGGAAGTCATTGGATACAGCTTCGGGGAAAGCTTTTTAAAGGGATCTAATTCATCTGGTGAAGGCCTTTGTTCTTCCTGCCTGCTTCCCTCTTCCTGCTTGGAATGCAACTATGATGGCTGGAATTTGAGCAGCCATCTTGTGACCATAAGATAACCCTGAAGTCAGAAGCACATGCTTAGTATGGATGAGCAAAAAGACGGAAAGTGGGACACTTATCATATTGTGGAATCATTAACCAGCCCTAGAACCCCCAGTGGAAAGTTCCTGTTATAGGAGAGAAAATTGCTCTCACTATTTAAGCCACTTGTAGATGGGTATCTCTTTCTGAAAGTCAAATGTAATTCCAAAATGAGTCAGAGGGTGTCATGTTAGGCAGTCTTTTCAGCGCAAATAATAACGTGTGCCTGTTGACTTTTTAAAAAATTCCCACTGCCGAATGGAAATAATAATCCTAAGGCTCCCACTGAACAAGGAGCTCCCATGAACTAGGCATTGGGTCAGGCGCTTTATGATATATTATCCCAACCTCATAACAACCCTGCAAGGCAGGAAGGATTATTCTTATTTTGCAGAAGAGGGAACGGAGACTCAGAGAAGATAAGGGATTTGCCCAAAGCCACACAGCTATTAAATAACGTGCGTGGCCCTGAAGCAAAACCTGTGCCATTCCCACTGGGCACTCTCCTCCCCCGCCCAACCCGCTCCCCAAACTACAACAAAGCCCTTCTCAAAATCACCATGCCAATACTGCTTCAGGTCTACTGAAATGGCAAAAATTCCCGCCAGTACTTCTGTTTATCAGCCTATCAGGAATAGCAGAAGGCTAGAGTTAGAATTTACACAACTTATTTGGAGGAAACCTTTGACAAAAATGGTTTCCAACTCAAGACTTCTAATAGTTTGTTTTAGAGAATAAAACTGTGAAAATTGTGACTTTGAGGTGCAAGGTAGAAAGATTAAAACCAATTATGAGAAAAACAACAGCAACTTCGAGTGCTAGCAGATACGTTCTTTGAGGTGTATATGCGACAATTAATTGCTGATGAACAGTTCTCTGTTGTAGACAATTCACATCTGTTAAAGGGATCTAGAGTCATTTGTTTAACACACACTTAATGGGAACCTACTTTGTTCCAGACCCTGTGTAAGACCATATATATGTGTGTGTGTGTGTATGTGTGAATTTTATATAAATATATATAAAATTTCATGGAATTCTTTTAACCTTGTAAGAAGAAAATAACATTTGTTGATCACTTACCACATGCTAGAGGTTTCTATGCAATCTTAACTAACCTTATGCACACTATCACAGGGCAGGGGCAGCTTCATCCCCATTTTACAGGATGAAGTCATTGAGTTTTCGGGATGCTCATTAACTCACCCTAGGGTTACTTGCCCTAGAAGCTAGCAAGCGCTTCTGTATTGCCCCAAAGTGCCCCACAGGGTAGAGGCAAATTAATGAGTAATCTCAGGAAACCAAGTGGCAATTTCTTACTTTGCAGGCTGCAGCAAAATATAATTTCTTTGTTACCTCATGTTACCTTTGAAATTTGCATTATACTCTATAATATAACCCTGTTATTTTTGTGTTAGAACAAATGTATTAAAATGTTTATCAGCTGAATTATTTAAATTTTCCCTTCTGAAATTGACACTTTGGGAAGATGTGCCTTGTTTCTCTGCTGTGGCTTTCAGCACACAGCCATGTACCATGGGAGCACCCCAGTTGAAGCAGCACAAGGTCTGTCTGACTCCAAGGGGCAATTATTAATATGCATTTTAAGGACCTAGCTCAAAGGAGCACAGAATTGTTTCTTAACCATGAACATAAAGTTTTGAATGCTGTCACATCCATAACATTCAGTAGTTCATTCGTCAAACAACAATCTACTATGTGCCAGGCCCAGTGCCGGCCACGAGGCCAATCCAACCTCAAGCAGGGTACTGACCCAGCACCACAGATTCTCCCAAGTCAGGGACATCCGACCAGCCAGGACTCAACCCTGCCCAAACCCAAGCTGGAGGGGGCTGGTCTCACTGACCTTATGAAGGTACGAAAGCCTGTTGGTCCCAACTTCATTGTTCCCTTGATTCCCAGGAACCGAATAAACAAATTTGCCATTCTGTCCACCAGGCGCAGGTAGTTGAACTGCTTTGCATACTTGGGGAACACCTGCTTGAGGCAAATGGAGGGCAGGTGGGCTTCGGGATTGGCGGTGCCATCGGGGGCACTGGTCAACTCGCTGTCCAAAGGCTCTTCCTTTCCGGCTAATGGCTTTTCAAGCTGCTGAGACCTGCAGCACACAAAGAATTGATGACATAGCACTTTTTCTTGCATGTTCTCATTTACTTGAGATTTACAACAACCTCGGTAGGCAGGCTATTTTTATATTTTACTGACCAGAAAACTGACCTCAGAGAAGTGACCTGCCCAGTCTCACACACCTAGTGTGTAACAAAGCCAGGACTTGAATCCAGGGCAGAGCCAGGGCTGGAAACTTATGCTTCCTCTGCTCTACCATCCTGTTTTTCCAATATGGAAAACTTCCTCTACTGTACTCGTGATTCAAGAGAATACTCTATTATGTAGCAGTCTGGGTTTGATTTCAAACTCTTACTTATGGGTAGTAATTGAATAATTAAGAAATATAAAAATCTCATTGAGGCCTGGCAAGAAGCCATGGCACAGTTCAATGAACAATTTGCAAAGATGCATCGGTTACCCAATTCCAGGAGTAGGAACAATTACGTTTCTGGCTTAACTGTTTTCTTATTTGGAATTCATACAAGAAAAAAATGATCATAGTGTTGTGATTCCTTAGTCTGGATATCTTATTCCAAAATTATTCTGATATTGAAGAAACTAGCAGCTAATAACCCTCAAATATCCACTTCTAGCTCGGAATGTTCTCACCTCAGACCTACATACCATCTCCCCTCCCCCTAAATCTGTGTTCCCCATCTCCTTGAATGTCACCGCCATCTGTCAGTTACCCAGGCAGGAAAAAATAGAATAAATGCTGACTCCTCCTCTCCCTCTGCCTGCACAGCTAGTTCTACCTCCCGAGTCCTGAAGCCCACACCTCCCCTGCCCTTGCCTGGGCCTTGTCAACTCTCGCCTGTACTGTAGCAACAGGTCCTCCTGCCTCCGGCTTTTCCCATCCATAAACCCATCTTCCACACTGGCACCTGAGTCACCTCTTTTAAGCCAACCTGGCCAGGTTACTCACTTGCTAAAATCCCTGAGGACTCCCAAGTCTGTGCTGCTCATTCTGACACTCAAGGCCCTTCCTGATTCCCTCTCAGGCCTCCTCATTTCCAACCATTGCCCAGCCAGGCGCACCAGGCCCTCCCGCCTTGCTGCCCACTGGCCTGCCCTGGACCCAGAGACACGGTGCTCTCTGGACACCCAGCTGTCTTCCCACTCAAGGCCTCTCTCTGCACTTGCAGCTCAGCTCCCTCTCCTGGCTCCTGTCCTGTCCAGAGCTGGGGCCAGGTGTAACCCTCTCCCATCAGGTGTGTCCATTCCTGAGGCAGAACCCTGAGCATGCGATACATGGTCAATAAATACTGCCCAACTGACTAACTGATCCAGGAAAATTAGAATGATGTCTCGTGGTACTGATCGGTACCAAGGCCATTCTTTTCTCTTGATTAAATGGCCTCATGCCCAGTACTCACACTCTCAAGCAAGCACGCCATCAGTGCCCGGGGGGGCCATTTTGGTGTCTTCGTACCTGCTCTCCCTGGGCCCCGGCTGCCTGGCACGCGTCTGCTGCACTTCCAAAGCCAGCTGAGATGCCTCCTTGACTTCCATGCCCCACTTGGACTTGCTTCCTTGTCCCCTTGTCATGCCTGCACTGCACTGGTGTATATGCCCATCTCTTTCACTATTTTGTGAGCTCTTTGAAGGCATGGACCACATCTTACTCAACTCCTATTTTTGTAGGACCTGGCACATATTAGGTGCTTGGGAATGTTTAATTGAATCTGTTGAATTGGAAAAGTTTGCTTTTAATAGCAACCTAAGCCGCAAAATACCAAGGTTATGATGCTTTGTACCCTATGTGCCCTTTCAAATGTGAAAGAAGTTCAATAGTGAAACATGCTTGACAGCCCTGCCCGCTTGGTCCTCTCTTCATACCAGTCCAAGGAGTCTGCTCTAGAAGAGAGGACTCCCTTGTGTGAATAAAAAGTCACAGTTCCTTCTAAGTGGGTTCTGATGCTGGTCTCAAAGCAAGGACAGGCAGAGGGCAGAACCAGAGAAGCACGAAGGAAAATCTCTTTTCAAGTTTAACAGTGTGGAGGGTTCTGGGGAAAGAAATGCTCCCTCCTACAAAGAGGAGGGTCCTCATTCCTTGGGAGAGGCAAATGTTCCCACAGGGCTGCAATTTTCCTTCAGCTAAAATGACTTTGTCATCATCACCTTGAACTTCAGGCAGTAAATAAAAGTCAGGTGGTTACTTTTCAGATGAAATGAAATGTTTTCCCATTAAGGTTATAGGAAGAAAGATAAGAAAAAAGCGACACTCTTACCAGAAATTAGCTCTTAAATTACTGGGTAAGCGGCAATCACTGCCTTTATAAGCACTCAGGAAGTGTTTGTTAAAGGGAATATTTGAAAATGTACGGTTTAAATACACTCAATAACAATGAAAACAGCTCGGAGAACTCTTCAATCAACAGAATTGTCCCACAGTGATGATGTCATTTGCTCTTCACTCCACTCTGTAAACTAGGCTGTCACCGTCCCCGTTCCAGATGAAGACCCGAGGCCTAGATAGGTGTTGCCCCTCCTGGCGCCGGCTGATCTGGAATTCTCCATCGGTTCTTCTGATCTGTTGTCCTTCCTGTCAACCCACCCTGGTATTCCAGAGCACATCACGGCTCGCACTGGGGGCTACAAAATCCTAAGTACTAAGTATGTTATTTATCTCTTATTTTAAAGAGTTTTTTAGATTATAATAGTAATTCATGCTTTTGCAGACATTTTGAGACATGTATAAAGGAATTAAAAGCATTTGTAATCCCACAACCTGGAGATACACACTATTAACATTTTGATTTCTTATCTATAATTATAAAGTTAGGATCACACTACATGTATTTTTTCTTTTCTTTCTTTATTTATGTATTTATTTTTTAAGGGGATACAAGTGCTCGTATTAATGGATATCTTGTATCATGCTTAAGTCAGGGCTTTTGGTGTGCCCATCACCAGAATACTGTTCATTGTACCCAAAAGGTAAGTTTTTAATCCCACACCCACCCTCCTGACCTCCCCGCTTCTTGGTTTTTCATGTCCTTTATATCACTTTGCACATTACATGTGTTTTGAATCCTTCTTTTTATACCTTACAACACAAGTATCTTCCCACGGCATTAAACATGTTTTCATGAGTGTAATTTCTCACGCCATGTAATATGCTGTATTGAGCCTGAACCATATGTAATTGACTATTCCCCCTCAGTTAGATATCTAGTGTCACATGGCCTGTCATGTGACTAAATAGTGTGGTGATCAGTTCCCTGAATGATGTGCTTCCTCTCAGAAGCAGAAACAGTTACATCTAGACATGGCTCTGGAGATCATTCTGTCCAATGACGTCATCTATTATTTTGTTGTAGTATAGCATAACAATGAAGACAAAATTCACCATTTTAAAGTATACAATTCAGTGGTATTTAGTACTTTCACACTATTGCATAACCATCACCACTGTCTAGTTCCAGAATGTTTTCACAGTGATGTCATTGTAGAGGAGAAATTTAAACCCAGATAGATAGGGACATCAGTGTCAGTGGATCATTTAATTAACACATCATCCAGGGTGGTGGCCTTAGCTAGGGTTGCCCTGGTGATGGGGGCCCCACCACCTCTAGGACCCCTCAGACTGGACAGATTTTCCCGATGTCAGCCAGAGGATGTCCTTCTCCAGCGTTCACCTCCTGTTCCCGGAGCCATACCGAATGGGTCTGTTTTCTCTTCTGAGAGATGGCTTTCACTTTTCTTTCAAGGGTTGCTGTATTGACAGCGTGACTACCGTTTCCCGTCCTTCCTGAATCCCAATTAATAACCTCAAGATGAAAAGGGCCTTCAAAGCCACAGGTATCATTTTCATGGACTTAACCACAAATTCAGGGGCAAGTGGTTTTACTCAGCTGGAAGAAGGCACTAAAGATATAGCTGAGCTATAAGAGGAAATAAAACAATGAGATATGGTATCTTTGCTGAAGATAATTCCAATTATCACATTGCTATCCAAGCCATCACAAATACTGTAAAATCCTGTTTTTACCTAATGGCATTTTAATGGAAACGTCAGGCTTATGAAATGAAAGTGACTGGTAAAGAAAATATAAATCAAGCTTACTAGTCCTTTGGGATAACGTTTTTAAAAATTGAATTTAATGTATCCTTGGTTTATTAAAATAGGGGAAGGAATTCTGGAATGTTTTATATATTAACATTTTTCAAATAAAATAGAATTCTTTTTTTATTAAAACTTGTGAAAAGCCACCTATCTCTATTTTGCTGGAAAGCTTACTGTTAAAATATTGCCATTTGTCAGGGACCAACTATATGTCAAGCATGGCACCAAGCAACTTACCTACATTATCTCATTTGTTTCTCATAACAATTCCATGAGTTAGGTAGGAACTATACCCATTTTACAGATTAGGAAACTGAGGCCCAGAGAATCTGAATACTTGCCCAAGTTCACCCAATCTGTAGCGGAATGAGGATTTATACTTGGGATTATCTTACAACATGCCCCATGCTTAGTTCACTATATAGCTAATTTGTGCTAATTTGGTTTAAATCAAACCAGAGAGTTTTCCTCTTATGTATAAGCTGTGTGTATTTACAGAAATTAACAAGTAGGGAGGTAGAGGTCAAATTCTAGTTTCAGAGAAGTTTCTTGAGTTAATTTCCATCTCTAGTTAAGCATTCCTTCGATCATTTATTCATTCATGAAACATTTTCCAAGCACTTACATGCCCTAGGGGCCTTAGATACAAGGAGGAGGTGGACACAGTACCTGCCAGCCAGAAGCACATGACCAGGCAGTGGAAGACAAGACCCACACGTAAACAGTGACCTGGTGTGTGATGACCGGAAAGCCAGCATGGGTCTAGGTCATATGGGACCCTGAATGTCAGAGAAGGGTGCTTAGATTTGGTAGTGTAAGGGATGAGGAGAATGTGGCGGATTTTGAGGAGAGGAGTAGCAAGATTACAACCATGGTGAAGACAAATAAATCTGTCAGCAGTGTGTATTCTGAATCAAGAGGGAAAGCGTGGATGATATTAGGAAGCTATTAGAATGATCTAGGTCAACAATTCTGCAAGTGTGGTCCCCAGTAGCATCAGTGTCCCCTGAGAACTTTTTAGAAATGTGCATTCTTGGATCCTGCCCCAGACCTACTGACTCAGAAACTCCGTGAGTGGGCCGGGCGGTCTGTTTCAGCAAGCCCCGCGGGTGTTTGTGATGTAGGCTAAAGTCTAAAAATCACCGGTTTAGGTGAAAGAAAATGAGACCTAAACTAGGGCAGCTGTAGTGGGCCTAGAGGCAGGCAGCTGATGCAAGACACACTCTATACACACAGATTTGGCAACTACTGCATGAATGTGGGGACAAAAAGGGAGAGAACACCCTGGTTCCTGTTCCTGGGCAACCCTTTGGCCTGGCAGGAGAGCCCTATGGCAGTGGAGCTGCACGGCAAAGGGACGTCAGCAGGTCCTTTCCCCACTGTCGGGCCAAGAACTGTCCCCTCAGTCACTAGGGGATTACAAATGCACATGTACCACGTCAGCATTCCTGAAGAAAATGCTAACCATGCACCAGAGATGTCTCTTAAATTAGCCCTGCTGCTAATTTAGAGAATTGGAGGATGAAATTGCTAAAAATAAACATAACTACCATGTAGCCCAGCTCTGTCACTTGACAAATCTCTGCCATCACAGAGGCCCCATGTGCCTGAGGGGCGATGCTGTGCAATTTGAAGAGGGCAGTGGACTACAAAGCAGGTGAGGCGTGGGCTTCCAGATTGCTGAGGAAAAGGACTTGGTGAGGGACCCCTGTCCAACAGTCAAGTCCCTCTCACACACCTATGCCGGGTCTATTCCCCGCAATGACCCTTCCCCTGTGACAGCACTTGCCTGGCTACTTCCACCTCCCTTTCTTCCATAGCACGACGCAACATCGACAGCCACGAAACACAAGGGCCATGATGTTGATAGCACGTACTATGTGACAGGAATGACAGTTTTTAAAAATTTAATCTTGATAATATCCTATGAAGTCGATGTTATTATTATTCCCATTTTATAGATGAGGAAACCAAGGCACAAGGATACAAACCAATATGTTGTAGATCCAGGACAGAAACCCAGGTGGGCGGGCTCTGAAGTCCTGGTTTCCAACCACACAGGGAGCTATCAGGCATTGAGGACCTCTAGGTCAGGCAGGTTATTTGTAACATCTGCTTTGACCCCAGCAATAATCCTATGAATTAGGTATTATAGTGGCTCCATTTTACTGATAAGAAAAGTGAGCTTCAGAGGGGTTAACCTGCTTTCCAAAGGTCACTGGCTGTTAAATTTGAACCCAGATCTGTCTGAGTTCAAAGCCCAGGCACTTTCCCTCCATCACACTCAACTCCGTGTAGTTACACAACTTCTCGGAACTCACATTCTCCCCCTCGCAAAGGACAGAAGTCTCTTGCTTTATGGGGCGGTGTGAGGCCTAGGGAGGACGGATGAGCGCCTAAGCCTTGCACAGAACAGTTGCGTTGTTTAGGATTAAAAACACAGCCTTTCTTCAAAGCATCAGGATGAATCTGCTTGAAGGGCTTGTAATCGTCTTCAATGTGACTTCCCAGGAGGGGACAGTGCTCACCTGGCTGCTCCGTTTTGTCTGCCAAACAAATCAATCTGTTACTTTACAGTTACAGGCTCCCATGAATTGCTGACGGTGATGTAACGTACGAATTAACACAGGACCCCATGGCAACAACAGAAGACTAGGTCTCTGTCCCTGCTTGGGGATGAACTCCCAGAGCTGCCAGGCCTGGGGTTGCTGCAGGCACATTTTCCCCCTGGGCCAGGCAACAAATTAACAAAAGGACAAACATAAGAACTTACTCTATTGCCCCAGCTCCTACCCAGAACTCATGCTATTTCAGAGCAGAAAAGGCCTTTTGGGGTCATTAGGCTCAGCCCTCTCATTTTACAGATGAAGGAACTGACAGCTCATTTTATAAAGACCTCCCAACACGCTTTTCCAACAGGGCTTTCTGCCCTGTGCCCCCGCGCACAGAGCCAGTGTCTTTGCCAGCGTCCCTCTTGCTTGCTGCGTCTTGCAGCACAGTCAGAGTCAAGGAAACATTTTGTGCACACAGACCAGCCAGGGAGGGTGCTGCCAGTCGGCTCCCCCCCATGGGGGTGTGGGCCTGGTGGTCCAGGGGGTCTGGGGCATGGGATTTGGGAGTAGATCCAGGCACAGTTAGAATCCCAGCTCTGCCACTTGCAAGCGGTGTGACCTCAGGCAAGTCATAAGCTTTAGTTTCCTCTTATATAAAATGGTACTTAACCTATAGGACTGATGTAAAGATTAACAGAGAAAATGGACACACGGTGCTTAGCACGGTGCCTCGATACCTTGTTAGCCACTTTTATAATAATAACTGACATCTTTATCTCACGAATGTCATCATCTCAAGGGGCTCACTGCCAAGTCACCAGCCCTCAGTGGGAGAGGTGGGCATTTGGGAGAATGTGGGGTTCCTGCCCCAGGCCCACCCTGCACACAGACACTGGATTGTCCTCCCGATCCTTCAACCGCTCCTCCTCAGGGACACTCACTTCAGGCTGCCCAGGGCCAGCCTGTCCCTATCCTTTCGTCCTGATCTCAAAACACACCCTCCGTGTATGTCCCATTTTCTTAGGCCTTGCTGGGTAACCAACGGCGCTTTATCTGACACCTTCGCTCTCTACTGAGGATCGATAACATCATAAGATAGTGCGCTGAGAGAGAGCTTTGCTGCTGTCCACGTACAGAAAAGGTTAAGCTTTGGAGTTAGAAGGGGCACCAACAACTGTCTCGTTTCCTTTTCCTTCTGAAATACATAGGGACGTGGAGGCAGAGTCCTTTGCTTGATGTGTGGCATCCCGCAGGGGTGGTGGAAGAGGCAGGCCCAGTTCTCCTGCCTTCCTGTCTAGAGCTTTTAAGACAGAAAGAGAAAGGAGAAGAAGGAAATAAACCTCTACACCACTATTGAGCTTAAATGCCAGCGTGGCCGAAATTCTGAATGGGAAGCTTCAGACTCTTTCAGCCACCGTGGTAGGAAGGGAGGAGGGTGCTTTTTGCCCGAAGGGCTTTAGAGTCCCCCTTTAAACCAACCAAGCAGTTGGCCACCGTCTTTCTGTGGATAATTTGGCTGGTGCTTAGCTTTCTCTGGAACCCAGAGAAAGATTTCTCAAATTATACGCCCTGCCTGCCCCGGCTGCCCACGGCCTGTTGCCGTCTGCCTTGTCTTCCACATCCACATCCCTCCCTCCCTTTGGAAATGCTTGCTCCCAAATTACCCACTTGAAAAACACTCATCCTTCAAATCTCAGGTTCCGTATCACCTTTTCCAAAACACTTCCCACCTTTTGGAGACGGAATTAACCATTCCTTTCTATGCAAACTTTCAGGCTTTGTATATCATCACCATTGTCATCGCCATCATCATCATCATCGGGAAATTTACTGAGAACTTGATCTATGTCCCGCACGATGCTAAGGCCACAGCGTACATTATTTTTCTTCTTGGTTATCACACGCAAATGGCTATAGGTGTAACTGTCTGCTGAATGCCTGTTTCTTTTTCCAGACAGAAAGTCCCAGAAAGGTAGGCACCACTATTGCTTAATTTATGATTATATCTATAGCCCAACACAGCTCCTGGTGCACAGTAGGTGCTCAAAATATCTGCCTATGAGTGTAGTCGCTATTTCAAGGAATTCTCACAACAATCCAATTGCTTGAGTTTACATCTGAGGATACTGAGGCTTAGGGAGGTTAAGTCAGTTACCTAAGTGAGAGGCTGGGCTTGGGACCTGGGTGGTCTGCGACCAGAGGCCACATTTTTAACCCCTGCACTACCATACCCCTCTCCTTCTGGTTGCCAGAAAGAGTCTTTCTTCCTCTTTTTCTCTCACAGGAAGAGCCTGTCTACACTCTGGGAGAACAAAGATTTCCTAATGGCAACAGCAAGAGATTGTCTATGTGACAATTGTAATCAGTGGTTGTATTAGCGTCTGTTTTACCACCTCCAAAATTAGCAGAAAAGGCCAACTTGAGCTTTCATTATATAGCTCTGCTAATGAAGGGATCCTTTTAATTACATACTCAGCGCGTATCTGCAACACAAAGCATTTTAGTGTTTAAACACAGTTCTGCACCAAAGTATAGGGCTGTGTGAATACAGACAATAAGTGTGGGGAAAACCATGTGCAGAAGTTATTCTTCGCCCAGACTGTAATTTCTTTTTGGCATCCAGTTTCATCCAAACCCAGCTCATTTTCTATGGTAATCCTGATTCTCTTCTGTACACTGAGCACCGATGAACCCTTATTCAGTAATTCAGTAGGAATATCCCAGGCCAGATCCTCCCCGCTCAGATTTCAGATGAAATCTGCTCACTTTGTTAATTTCACTCATCACTGACTGATTTGCCTCCAGGGCTCTCCCCACCCAGTGGTGCTGGCGCAACAGGAGTGGAACACAAAACCAGCTTCACTCCACGACATACAGGAGCTCACGGCATTTGCATCCCACTTCCAAAGCAATTTTTTGTGCTCCATTCTGTACGGGATTTGCACTAATGTGGGTGGGCCCTTCTGTGGCTGATCCCACTGACTTTTCTCGGGCAAGGTGGCCTTGACTTTGCGTCTGCATTTGGTCAGGGGAAGAGGAGGGTAACTCTTATCGAGCCCCTTGTATGGGCCAGCAACTCTACCATGCATTAATTACCCCCGTTAAGCCACAGAGACCTTAAGATTGGGATGCTAGGATTCACTCTACAGCCAGAATGCCTGGGTTGGAATCCTGTCTCTGTCCCTAACTAGTTGGTAATCTTGGAAAAGTTTCTTAACCTAGGTGTCTTTATCTGTATAATGGGGATGATAATTCTACCTGTGTCCCAGCATCGTTGTGAGAATTAAATGGGCTAATATACGTAGAGCATTCAGAACCTTACCTGGCATGTGGTAAGCACTCAGCAAGTGTTAGCTGTTGTTGTTTAACAAACAAAGCTAAGCTCGGGTTAAATACAGTACTCAAGGTCACACACCTCCACAACAGTATCATCTGACACTTGAGAGCCTGTTCTTTCTAGGCTTCTGGGGTGGCTAGGCCAAGGGGGTTCTCTGACGTTCCACTGCTAGGAGACTGCAATCAGAGCCCTGGCCCACGGGGCGTGACCTAGAGAAAGCCATTCTGTGTGCGATTTCCCCCCTCCCACCAGCCTCAGTACGAACACACTGGTTTCTGCTTCCACTGCTCCAAACATGCTGCTCTCTCAGGGGTGACTATGTACCTCCTAATTGCCACTGATCTTCCTAAGCTTTCTCTAATTCTGCTTCTTCACAGCATTCAATGCAGCTGACCACTTTCTTCCTGAAACTCTCACGTCCTGGCTTCTGCACCCATGCACCCTCCTGGTGTTTTTCTACCCTCTGTTTTTCTTCCTCTGAGGACCCTGGGTGGTAGGTGACCCTCTAAGCCTCTGTCCTTGACCTGATTCCTGCCCTATAGTCTTCCTGGGCGACCTTTTTCCCACACACTATGGCTCCCAGATCCGTGCCTGGGGCCGCATCCCTGTGTCTGGGATGCCTCTGTCCCCCCAACCCCTTCACAGACACCAGGTTCAATCCTGCTCATCCTTCAAAGCTCACTTTAGATGCCAGCCCACGAGCCTTCCGTGATCGCTCCCACTCAGAAATACTCTCTTCCCGATTCCCCACAGTACTTCATTGTGGAATTTATCATTTTCTAAATTTGTATTACAGCCATTTAAGTTTGCGGCTTCTTTCTCCTGATAGACTGTGAGTTTGCCAGAAATAGAATCCATTTTTGTTCCTCTCACAGTACTCTACATTGAATAGGTGATGCCAAAGAGACATGCTGATAAATGACCGTGTAAGAAAAGCATTCTTTAAGACAGATAACATGAAGAATTTGAGGTAATTTTGCCTGAAGACAAGAAAATGGGCAGGGTGACCTCTAGGTGTCATTTTCAGCTTAAGGGTCTATAAAGCCATCTTTGGGTAATAATACAACAATAATAATTTATGATAATAAGAATAATGGTCATTATGGTTCTACCTCTCTATAGGGCCTTAGGGAAGTTGCATTATCACTTGGCCTCTGTTTCTCTTCTGTAAAATGGAGATAGACAATAGAATCCACCTGCAAGAGGTGCTGAGGGACGCAATGCGATGGCATAAACAAGGGCCTGGCACCCTGGCTGAAACACAGAAAGCACAAAAGACATGGTAGCTGACATGACTCCTTCGACACATTGAGCACCCACTCTGCAGTCAGGGCTGTTGGGTGAGCTGAGGCCCAATCTTCCCCAAGAAGATTTCACTGCCTCCCCCAACCCACAACATTCTTTGCCTCAAAGAACTTTGGTCCTACCAAAATTAGATTTAAAAAAATTTTGACTAATAAATTAGGCAGGCATATTAGCAACCAGGTCCAGAGAGAGAGTCTAACTTCTTTCTTTATGCAATTTGAATTCCCCTAACATAGAGTTGTTGTCAAAATCCATTAAAGTATTTAATTTCTCTTGTCCTTGCATGATTCCCCAAGCAGACATCCAGATAGTTCACCGTGGTGTTTCCCACAGAAGTACTAAATGTTTAGTTATCAAGGTACATTTTTTAGATGATGTCTCCCCGATGGCCCCAGAAACTCTAGAGAGACTGTGTAAGTTCAAGTGCAAGGTTACGGCAGGGCAGCAGAGTGGCAAGAGTTGTAGGGACTATGAATCAAGCAGGCCTCTGGGTTTTAGCTCCAGCACTGCTACTTACTTGCTAAGTGACCTTGGGGAATGTACTTAACCTCTCTGGGCATCAGTTTCCTCATTTGCAAAGTGGTGACAATACCAAACCCACAGGGTTTTAGTGGGTAATAAGTGGAAAACCAAATGTAGAGGACCTAGTAGTATGCCAGACATGTGACTGGTCCTTAATACATGACAGCTTAAAAACCTCAGCGCTCTGGAGATGCCCAGACTGGGGTCTAGAGGCTATGCCCCTACTCACTGCCCGTCCCCCAAGGGACAGCCCTAAGGAAGAACCCTAAGGAGCAGTGTGCTTATCATGACACTACGGCCAGATCCACTGTGTCCTGACTTCACAGTAGCCTCTCCCAGCACCCATTCAAATAAACTGATATCCCACTTGACCGACTTACCCAGTGGGAGCCAAAGGTTTCCATGCCAACAGGAATGTAGTGGGTACCCCACCCGCCAAGAAAGAAAACAAAGGCGAGTCTATCACTTAGCCTCCCTACTAACAAGCGTGGAGCTTAAAGTCAGAACTTGCTTCTTCCTTGGTTGCTGTGGCAACGTCGACTGACCTACCCTGTCCTGCCAACACACATTCAGCTGGGAGGAAGAGCGGGTGGGTGGGCGAAGGGGACACGTGGGAGGTGATGGCTGAGGGATGAGGGGCAGCAGAAACACTCCACAATGTTCAGGAGAGAAGTACAAAAACACCTGTTTTTACAAAAAACAAAAAACCACTGGCAAACGTACACCCCTTGCCAGGGAATGGAGAAATTCCAGTTTTTGTTGTGTAGTTCCTTTGGTGATTGTGAACAGATTTAGAGCCTATTGAAAAGGTCAGTTCAAACCTGGAGAGACAGCAATTATTATGTCCTTAGCCATGACACAGAAAGAGGGGACACTCCTCCTGGGCCTCTCCTGTTCTGCTCAACATTTGGGGAAATGTGGCTGACACAGATACCTGCTGTTTCTTGCCACAGCCCCGAGGCACAATCTACAGAGCAATTTCCCATCCCTAATCTAACGCAACCTGAGCAACGGCTTGGGAAGAACAGAGCAGTGTGCCCATTGTGCAGGCAAGAAGATGGACTGCTGTGACCACGAACCAGTGAGTGCTTACTTTTGTTTTCTCTTTTCTAGTTTGCTCTCTGCCCTCAAAAGCCTTAACCTGGGACAGCACTTGAATTTGCCTAAACAGGTTCAATTCTTTCCCACACTCTTAGGCTCCACGTAGCTTTTGAAAGTCACCTTCTAAGTCCAACACCTGCCAGACAAATCCACCCAGATGTCCCACTTATTTCAGTGAGTGCAATGTTCCAGGTTGAACACAATTTGTCCCCCCGAACCTGCTTCTTACCATTTCCATATTGTTATTGGCAACTTCATCCTCCCAGTGAGCCAAGCTCAAAATCCTGAAGTCAGCTTTGCTGCTGCCTCTTCCCCACCCTGGTTTCTGGGGACCTGTACACAAGACCTCCATTGTCCCCTTTCCATTCAGAGGCTCTGATTGAGTCAAACATTGTGGGGAGTCCTATGCAGGGAGCAGGTGGTTAACCACGAAGGCAGCGGGGTCAGGGTGCCTGGGCTCTCACTGATTGTATGCCTGAATGCTAAGCACACTCTCTCACTTGATCCTCACCACAACCCTTTGAGGTTATTATTCCTCTTAATATGATTCCCAGTTTCCATATGAGACTGTTTCCCTATGAGACACAGAAAGGTGACATAATTTGCCCAAGATCATTCAGCTTAGAAGTGGCAAAGCCGGATTATGAATCTGGATTGGCTCGACTCAAGAGCTCTCGCTCATAACCAGTATGCAAAGCTCCTTCCCACCCAGCCGTAAGTGTCTTAAGAACAGGGGCCCGTTGCGTCATGTCTGCGTCTCAGCACTGACACCGGGGCCCGCCTCACAGCGTCTGCTGACTGCCACCTGATCAGAGCTCTGTGGAGAGTCTTAGTTCGTAGCTGGCCAGCCTGGGTTCCAGCCCCCACTGAGACCACGTCTCACAATGTGACCTTGGGGAAACAACTACATAACAGCTGGAAGGCTGCAGTGGGCTGGACAGTGTCCCTCCCCCCAAATGTGTCCAAGTCTCAACCCCCAAAACCTTCGCGTGTGACCTTATTTAGAAAAAGAGTCTTTGCAGACATGATCAAGTTCAGGATCTCGAGATCATCCTGGATTTAGAGAGGGCCCTAAATCTAGTGACAGGTGTCCTTATAAGAGAAAGGCAGAGGGAGACTTGATGCAGACAAATGCAGAGAAGGCCATGTGCAGACAAGGGGGGAGATTAGAGTGATGCTGCCACAAGCCAAGAAACGCCTAGAGCCATCAAAACCCAAAAGAGGCAAGGAAGGATTATCCCCTAGAGCTTTAGGAGGGAACATGGCCCTGCCAACACCTTGATTTCAGACTTCTGGCCTCCAGAACAGTGAGAGAATAAATTTCTGTTTTTTTAAGCCACCCAGTTTGGATAACTTGTTGGGCATTCCCAGGAAACTAATACAAGATCTCAGTTTCCTCATCTCTGAACTGGGTACCCTCAGGGGGTTACTGTGAGATAACGTACCTGAAAGCAACTAGAATAGTGCTGGTGCACAGTAGGACCCCAGTAAACACTGGTTGAACAGAACTAAAATATTCTGAGTCAGTATCTTGGAAACTTATCTTGGCACACCTGGCTGACTGCCCCTGTCTACACTATCAGGCTTGTAAAATGTTTAACTTCAGAACCCAGGAGCCAGAAGGAGGAGCCACAGGGAGTATCTCCTCTGAGCCCAGATGCATGAGATGAATGGGCAGCCAGCAGAGACGTTTGTGTCCTTGTGAGTCTGGTAACTGAGTGCTGGCCCATCTCCAGCCCAAGATGATGAGCCTGTCACGGTGGGTTTCACAAAACATCTGTTTCAGGAACAAGCCTGTTGTTTCAGGCAAGCTCTAGAGATAATAGTATGTTTTTCTTATACACAGCCATGACATGTTCACTGAAGCTGAATATTTCTAAATGTGGCCAATTTCTTAAGTGGCAAAAGCCCATCAAACTCTTCAAGAACATATATTGCATGTGGGCGGTATGAGCGGTTTCTTTTGTTGCTGCAGACCTGGAACTTTGACTGTGGCTTGCAGAGAAGTGGTCAGTGGTAGGTGGGGGTTGGGCGTAGCGATTTCTCTGAAATTGGTCCCTTTAAAGGTTATGCTTAATTCTGCAAGGGAGTCAGGTCCCTGGGCTTCATGCATATGCACAGCAGCAGTGGTTGAATGATATCCTGCAATTTCTCTTCCCCGTGTTAATCGACTTGGGTTGGCTACTGAGAATTTGACTGGGAAACACTATGCCAGTGCACATACCAATGAGCCCCAGGATCTGAACACAGCTTTGCTGGCTTCCACTCAATTCCGGCCTGAGATAAGAAAGCATGAGCACAGCGTCCCATGTAAGATGAGCAGACCGTGCCTTGGCATGAGATAGAGAGAGGGCCAGAAGGCAGACCAAAATGAGGAGAGAGCTGGGACACTTTCCCTGTCATCCCACAGGCAAGGGGAAACCTGGCCCAATGAAGCAAATTCCTCAAGAGCCTCCACGCAGGAAGGTCATGGGGAGCAAGCACAAAGGTCATCACCTTTCCTTCCTCCTCGGGGCAGGAATGTGAGCGGAGGGGCTCCTACCCCTCCAGCACACAGATCAAGTCTGCTGGCTAGTGTACTCCTCGGGAGTCAGGCCTGAACTCTTTGGGGGCACCCAGGGAGCCCAGACACCCAGTGGGGCTTGAGTGAGTTGTGCTTCCCACTCCCCAGTTACCCTGGAGCTGCCCTGACAATTGTAGCCTCCGCTCCTAATCCCTGCTGTACTCACCCAGGCGGGCCACTGGCCTGCAGCCTTAGCCTCCATCCCCACTCCAATCCCCTGCATCCTGGGCTCTGCCTGGGCCAAGCAGGGGTCCCAGCATGCCATGGAGTCAAGCCCATCCCAGCTGACTGAGAAGGTTCCAAGGCCAAGTCTATCTATATAGCACAGAAGGTGGTGACTCTGGTCCAACTTCCCCCAATTATCCTATGCCCTGCAGACTGCGCCCAGAGAGCACCAGGGCAAAGGAGTCAACACATTTAGAAAGGAAATAGCTTCACATAGAGAGCAGCAAGTTCAAGGTCCTCATTCTGTATGCAGACAAGCTCTGTAGATGGGAAGTGACTTGTCCAGGGTTTCCTGGCACTTAGGTTTTAGGGCTCAGGAAAGAAGCCAGGTTTCCCGACTCCTGGTACAGTTTGCTGTGACACCATCCTTGGCTCTTCCTTGGGCCAATATCAGCTCTTTGCAGACAGGAGCCATGTCTGACTCATTTCTGACTCTCTGGCAGCAGCCAGGGGCTAGGCCCAGGGTGGAGGCGCAGTAAATATTACTTAGACTTGGCTGGATCAGCCTCCTATGTAAAATGAATAAATCAGTCATGGATGCATTACTGAAGCCAGCACAAGGTGTAATTTCAGGATCTTCAAACATCTCAGCTACTAGCAGGAAGGGTACTGTTCCTGCTTACAAAGCGGCATGGAAGTAGAGAAGGCTGTCATGTTACTGTGTTACTTTTTCCCCACAAAACTGTGATCCTGTGTCCGTACAACAGCAGCTGCTATTTACTGGAGGCCGTGGCATGCAGACCCTGCACTGGGGACCTTGGACACGGGGCCTATTTCATCCTGCCCTTAACCCCCCCAGGCAGGAATTATCAGCCTCTCTTGATAGGTGGAAACGGAGGCTTGGGCAGGTTGAGTGGTTTGCCCAAGGCCACATAGCTTGCAATCCTGGAGTGTAGATTTTAGTTTAGGTCTGTTCTGTTTTACCTAAGTCAGGTTGTTCTGGCATACAAACAGTAATAATAACTAACACGCCATGAGTTTACTCTGTGGCATGTACATGGATTCATTTAATCCTCACAACAACCCTATGAGGTATCACCCCCACTTTACAGGTGAGAACAAATGGGCCCAGAGATGCAAAGTAACTTTCCCAGGGGATCCAAGCCAGTATAGAAGACAGGGAACAGCAAGAGACAGAGAGAGCTCAGGCAGGAGGTTGAAGAGGAGCTTTGGAGTTGGGCTGGACTTGCCAGTTGTGTGACCTTGTGCAAATTACTTGGAAAAAGTTTTTAAATATTTTTGGTATAATATACATAACATAAAATTTACCATTTTCACTATTTTTAAGTGAACAATTCAGCAGCATCACATACATTCATTGTTGTGCAACCATCACCATCATCCATCTCCTGAACTTTTTCATCTTCCCCAACTGGAACTCTGTCCCCCCACCCCACCCCTGGCAACCACCATTCTACCTTCTGTCTCTATGAATTTGACGGTTCTAGGTACCTCGTGTAAGTAGAATCACACAGCATTTGTCTTTTTTTGACTGGCTTATTTCACTTAGCAAAATGTCCTCAAGGTCCATCCACATCGTAGCATGTGTCAGAATTTCCTTCCGTTTAAAGGCTAACATTCCATTGTGTCTATGTACCACATTTTGTTTGTCCACTCATCTGTCCACGGACATGGGTTGCATCCACCTTTTTGCTGTTGTGACTAATGCTGCTATGACCAGGGGCGTATGTGGGCAAACTACATTTAAGTTCATCATATTCTACCCCAGACCGGAGCCTCCAGCTTTGTCCTGGAGAGATTGTCCACGCACCTAGTGTCTGGGCCAGAAAGCAGAGAGAAGAGATTAATTCTCCCTCTCCCCTCACAAGAGTTGAGCCAGCCAAGTCCTGTCCCTCCTGTCACTGCAGTTCACACATATCTCTGCCATCGCCTGTCACCCCATCGCTGGGTCACCTCAATTTCAACAGCCTCTCCATCAGCCTCCTGGTTTGCAATCTCCCCTCCAACATGTCCTCCACGCCACAGCCAAAGAGCAGCTCTGCCCCGTCACCCTCGGCCGAAACCCACCCCTGGCTCAGTCCCTCATTTCCTCCAAGTGTGTGTCCAAATGTCCCCTTCTCAGACAGGCCTCCCCTGACCACTCTGCTTACAATTGCAGCCCACACCCTGCACCACCCTGCAGGGCCCCTCCTCGCCCCACTTTTCTCCACAGTACTTATTGCTGTTTAGCTTAGCATTTCCCGTTCTCACTCACTCACCCCCTACTGCTGATTGCCCATCTCCTGCCCCCCCACCCCCACCCCCCACAAAGAATGTCGGTTCACAAAAGGCAGGGATTTTTGACAGTTGTGTTCACGGCTGACTCATCAGTCCTGCCACATAGTAAGTGCTCAATAAATAGTGGTTGAGTGCAGGAATGGCTGGCTCCTCTTTGCTTGCAGGATAAAGTCTAAACTCTCTGGCCTGGTCAAGCCTTTCCATGCTCTGGCTCTGGGTCCCTCTGCAGCCCCATCTCAGATCACATTCCCATTCAAGCTCCAGCCAGAATGCACTGTTCACCAAGGCCCCCTGTTGCCTGGCAGACAAAGGCCCTGGGCCTTTGCACATGCTGCTGCCTCTGCCTGGAATGTCATTCCTCCCCCCTTGCCCCACCCTTCTGCTGTCTGGGGTGGCAACCTTCACTGTTTTTAACTCTTTTGAAGTCCTTTTCCCACTGTATTATAATTGCCTTTTAACTGGTCTGTAGCTATTCTAAACTGCCAGCTCCATGAGGGCAGGATCATTTTGCTCACTCCCAGAGTCTCTGTGCTGTGAACTGAGCACACTGCATATGCACAGAAAATGTCTATTGAAAAGCATGAGCCAACCTCATGGGTCTCTGCTGCTTCATCTTGAAACAATGGCAATGCGGCTCCTGCAGGGCTGCTGGAGGATTAGAGATAACATACGACATGTGCAACACTGTGCCTGGCACAGGGTGGGCATTTAACACCTGGCAGTTCAATCTTAGCCTCAGATACAATGGAGGGTTCGCAAGCATTCGTGGAGGATCTGCTTCCTTTGTTTAGAAGCCACTGGCTGGAGTCCTCCCATCATGTGTCATCTCTGGGGGCCATGCCTGTAAGTGTCCACCCCAGAAAAGAATTCCTGTCCTTTCCTGTCTTAGCCGTCACATTTTGGCAGCATGCCCACTGAGCACAGAAAACGTCCAAGTCCACTTTCTTCTTAGAACTGACTGTATTTATCATCATCATGTCATGGAATTGAGAACTTCTAGTGACCTCAGGGACCAACTGTCCATCCCTTATTTTACATCTGAGGACATGGGTTCTGAGAGGTTGACTGACTCGCTCACGGTCACACAGCTAGTTAGGAATGTCACTTTCTCTTTCCTTAATGCAGATATTTTATTCTCAGGTTGAATCTGTTGGACCTTGAAGGATTTGAGTTTAGTCTAAAACTCTCACTTGGGCTAAATCCTGACTGCTATCTTCATTTTACGAATAGTTGAAGATAAAAGGATACATTTTTAACTTTCATACTCTTCCAACCAGCAGCATCAAGTTCATTTTAGATGTCAGAAACTCTTACTGGGGCACCTTCTCTGCCATCCAAACATAAGAAGTAGATGTGACTCTCGACCCTGGACAAATGGCCTGCCGTCAACAGAGGGATGGCAATGTCCTGTCGTGGCCACTGCCACTCTCTGTGGAAGAGGAGCTCCTCCATGGAGAACACCCCTGCCTGCCCGAAAGGAGGGCCCCTTTGTTGTGGGCACAGGGGCCCCGTCGTGGGCTGCTGTGAGTGGAGAGAGGCGATGGCGGGAGCAATGTTGAGTGTGGAGCTTAGAGGATGCACAAGGATCAGGGAGGCAAGTGAAAGGTGGCCCCACTTGCATGTGACCTCAGAACTCCCTCTCGCTAGGAGGGGAGCTGTGAGTCATCCACCACCACCTACAGACTAATTCACAACTTCTGGTCCCAGAGGAAGCCATTAGTCCTAATTATTATTATTAGGCATAATGACTAATTAGTAAAAATAGCTACCATTTACTGGGCGCCAACTTATGCCTGATTCTTATTGCATATTATTTTTTTTTCCTATTTTATGCCTTAAAGTTTATTTACTATTTTCCTAATTATAAAGTCAATATATGTTGATGGAAAAAAGTTTAAAGATACGAAAAAGCAGAAAAAGTAAAAAAATTCACTTTGTTACACCACCTACCTATGACTACTGTTAACATATTGGTGTTTCCTTTCCAGAATTTCTTCTCTGTCTGTCTGCCTCCCTATCCTTCTCCACACGTGTGGGTGTGGGTGTGCGTGCATATGGCATGTGAGATTTAACATCGCTGTGACCGCACTTTTACAGGAAATTGCTTCTAACACTCACAACGACCCTATGAGTTGGGTATTATTACCTCCATTTTATAGATGAGGAACCCGAGGCTCAGAGAGGGTGAATAATTTTTCCAAAGTCACACAGCAGGTTAATGGCTGGACAGGAATTCATATCAAGTCTTTCTGTTGTCAAAACATACCCTTTCTCCACTCTGCTATATTCTTTCCTACTCAGTAAGGGAGAACTGGGTATACTTTTAATGACACCCCTACTTCTGCTACCCACTCCTCTGCCCATGCCCACTGGACCACACCAACCGAGAGGTGCAGCCACAGGTAAAGGAGACAAGGATTATCCCAGCTATGTCTACTCAACTGGCCAGTACCTGACTACAGAAAGCTTCAAAAGCTTAAGCTTCAATGAGGACATTCTGTCAGAAACTGGAGGGAATCTGTGTTTTCTGTCCATATAGGTATCTGGAAAGCTGAAATCAGAAAGCATAGGAACTAGTTTTTGCAAGCTGTTTTGCATGAGACAAATACAAGTAACTTCTACAGAGCAGCTGCAGGGTGGCACGAGAGGCCTCCGGGGACCTGGCCCACACGGCTGGTAAAGGGCTGGGACACCATGAGCCACACCTGCGGGGAGGGAGCAACCCACACCTGGAGTCCACATTTTGTCAAGTGTTTGAACAAAGCCATAAGCACTAAACTTCTTTACACTGGCACCAAGCAGATGAACATGTGATACCTCCTCTATGCCAAGCACTGGGCATGGGGGGTGTGAAATAAATAAGATAGTGTCCCTGCCTGCAAGGAGCTTACAGTCTGGCACAGGAGACACCTAAAAGAAGAGAGTTACACAAGGACGTAGTAAGTGCTGAGCCAGAGAGAAACCTTTTTTAAAAAAAGTCAAGGTCAGATTTCTAAAAACCGTAAGATGGGAAAACTGACCGTCTAGAAGAAAAGTCAGGGGCAGGGCGGGGAGATGTGGGACCAAGGACAGAAGCAAACTGAATAAAGCCCTTTTGCAGAAGTCCTGTGTTCATCAAAATGAAACAATGAAGACAGAGGCCTAAATACAGACATGCCTTTATCTTACATATCTGAAATTGAGTAACAATACGTGGCCACACTTTGCTCCCTAGACAGTTTTCAGGATCGTTCTCCCTTGCAGTTTGAACAAGATGTTTGGAATATGCTTTGCTTCGCTGCAGATAATGTTCACAATGAACCTCACTTGTGTGAGTGTATGTTTGCGTGTGTTTGTATGAGAGTGGGGGTTTGTGTGTGTGTTTTCGTGAGTGTGTGTTGGTGTGTGCTTGTGTGTTTGTGTGTGTGTGTGTGCACCATCTAAAGGTTCAGTATCTCTAAGCGAATAACCAGGAGTTGTTGGATTCTGCCTCCGGCTCCTACCAGAGACAGAACTGGGAATACTGGGAACGCTCCCACCTCCGTCAAGTGCTGCAGAGAGAGGCACTTGCTAGCACGCCCACCACCCCCTCCCCTGACTAGGACCAGGTGGCTTTAGCCTAGAGTTGCTGATTCCAGGCTAGGAGCCCACCCCCTCAGCCCTTCAGCCTGGTCAGTCACCTTCCTCCCGACTCCCCTGGAGGTCAGTTCCACAGCCCAGGCTGTGGTCCTCAGCTCTCCCCATCTCATGCACAGTCTTGCTACCCAGCCGAAAGAAGAGCCCGTGCAAAGGACCAGAGGCACCAACCAGCCACGATGTGCCGACCACCTCAAGTCAGCCGTGGGTCTCTTCCTTACGACTGCCTCACCAAACCAGCTCTGGGAGTCACTGTCAACCAAGCACCCAGTCCACAGATTGAACTCAGGCCATATTAATTCCAGTTTGACCTAACAGTCTGGAAGTGAATAGACTTATTAAGGAAATCTGTATAACTAAGAATGTCAGACTGCCATGCACACATAGGAAAAAATCAAAAGGGGGTCTTTTGTGAGTGAAGGCATGACTGACACCCCACAGAGAGGCCATGCGCTTAGAGTAGTGTTTTTATCCAGAAGTGAAAAAAAAAAAATACTGGTTTTCCATTAGCTGATATCCATTGAGTGCTTTTAGCCCCCACAGCAACCCTGCGAGGCAGGAAACGGAGGCCCAGAGAGGGTAAGTACCTCACTTGAGATCACACAGCCAGCACGTGTAGAGCCGGGGTTCAAACCCGAGCAGCCTGAGCTGGCTCTGCCCTAACCGCGGTCATTCCTCTGGCCCAGTCTCAGCCTCGTCTTTCTCTCCCTGCTTTCCAGATGCTCAGCCTTGTCACCTCTACGACAACTCCAAATTGATCTTTCTAGTTTCCCCTTCTCGCCAGGCTTCCAGCCCACTCTTTGCAAACCCCTGCAGAACGTTACCTCTTGGCCACCCCCACGTCCCCCAAGCCCGTCTTCCTGGCTGTGCCCCCCGGGCACACACACTTCCAATCTAAGGCTCCAGCTGGCCCCAGAACTCCAGCTGCATTGTCAGCGCAGGAGAGACCTCAAAGGCCGCCCCCTCGGGGCCGCGTTCTCTGCCCACACCCCCATTCTGACCCCACCGCTGGGGGCTCAGCTCTGCCTCGCTTGCTCCCCTCATTTCACTGCACTGCTTCCCCATCGAATGGATGTCTCCCTCCTTCTGTCTTCTCCCCCCTCCTCCCTCCCTTCCTTCCTTCCATTCTTCCGCTCACAAAGCCTGCCGCCACCCCCACCCCAGCGTCCCCGAGAGAAGAACCGGGGAAGGTAGCAGGGGAGAGAGGGTGACTGAGAAGGAAGGGGCCGGGGAGCCTGTTCTCAAGCGAGGGGCCATGAGGCCCTGCTGCTGCATGTTTGGACCCTGAAAATGGAATGTGGGGGCTTCAGGCAGATAGAGGAGATGGAGGTGACCCCCTGGCTGCAGTGGGGATAGAAGAGGTGGCCGAGGTGGACCAGGGAGCCAGGGTAGGAAACCACGGGCCCACAGGAGCTGACGGTCCTCAGAGGTGGGGCTGGGCCTGGAAGAGAACGTGGCTGGCAGCGAGGGGGCTCTGGCCATGCGGGGTCCTGGCTGTCCTGTCACGGAGCAACCCACACTCAAGTGCTCAATGGCGTTTGTGTCCTCCGAGGGGTCATGCCTGGCAGGCTGAGTGGGCATGGCACTTAACAGGAGAGGGTCACTCCACCTGCAGTGGCAGGTAAGGTTTAGATGGCACTCGACACACCCACGTGTGTCGCTGAGGAATGTGGGGAGATACATGCCCAGCCAGCTGCTGGGCAGGGAAGGGGCCATACACAGCTTCTCCTTGTCCTCATGCCCACCCCTTCCGAGGGCACCCTTCTTCCTCGCTCAGCCCCTGACAGCCTCAGGAAACCTGACAATCTTGGCCTTGCACAGGGCCCCTCTCTTGCTCCACTAGACCCTGTGCTCTGTCGGGGGATGTGCCGTGGGAAAAGGCTGCTGGCATCACCTCCACCTGGGCCCCCCGCCCTGCCCTGCTGGCCACCATGCTGATCTGTGAGCTTGCTGGGCACAGTCCTGTCCCCAGGCCTCTGCCCTTGCTGGTCCTCTCCTGGGGAGCTCCTCCTCTCTCGCTTGCCCCTCTCTCCCCTACGCCAGCATCCTCTGTGCCCTCCCCTGCTTTATTCCCCCGACAGAACTTCTTGTCTCTTAACTCACTCTACGTTTTTAATTTTTTTTCCTCCATTTTCTCCCTCCTTCTATCCTGCCACCACTAGAATGTAAGTTCCATGAGATTTAGGGTTTTGTCTGTTTTGCTCACTGATACATTTCCAGAGACTAAATACAGTGCCAAGTGCGAATTACATGCTCAGTAAATATATGCTGAATAAATAAATAAATTACTCTTCTAAATGTCTGTTAAAAGTTTTATGTTGTATCTTATTTAATCCTATCAATAGCCCTATGAGGTGGGCACAATTTCTGCCCTCCCCCCCCCAACTCCCATATGGAAGAAGAAACAGAAGCCAGTGAGTGACATGAATAGCCCAAGTTCATACACCCAGTAAAGTGGGATTCGAACCCAGGACAGCCCATCTCCAGTGCCTGTGTTTATGACACTCTCCACACCACATGAGGGTACCTCCTAATAGCTCCAGGAACCTCTTGCACTAAATGTAGAATTTTACTAGGGCATCTTGCCTTGATTCTGTTGCTCTTAGTTCTCAAGGGTCTTTATTTCACCTCTTCGCTTGAAAGAGAAGTTCACAGGGTATACAATTCCAAGTTTTCAGTTATTTTCTCTGAGCACTCAAAGGGATTTCACTGACTTCTAGATTCTACTGTCATGTTGAAAAGTCAGTTGTCAGTGTAATGATCACTATGGTGTAGCATGTAATCTGTATTGTGTCTCTGGTTGCTTTTGTGATCTTTCCTTTGTCTTTGGTATGTATTTATTTTGTTTGGGATTTAGTGGGATTCCTGAATCTGGTAACTAATATCTTTCATTTCTAATTTTCATTAGAAAATTCTCAGCCTTAATTCCTTTGAATATCCATTTGCTGTATTCTTTCCATGACCTCTTTCTGGAACTCCTGTTGAATGTATGTCAGACCTTACTCTATCCTCCATATCTTAACTCTTCCATTATATTTTCCACCTCATTATTTACCTGTGCTAAATTCTGGGTAATTTCTTCAAATGTATTTTTCAGTTGTCCATCAGTTCTCTAATTTCTTTTCAGCCGGCTCTAATCTGCTATGAAACCCATCTACTGAGTTTCTCTCTTTCTTTTTTATTTTTTTAATAGAGATGAGGTCTTGCTATGTTGCTCAGGCTGATCTTGAATTCCTGGCCTCAAGCGATCCTCCTGCCTCAGCTTCCCAAGTAGCTGGGACTACAGGCGTGAGCCACCGCATCTGGCCTGAGTTTCTATTTTAATCATAATAGTTTTCATTTCTAAAATGAAATGATTTTTCAAATCACTTTTTTTTATCCTTTTTTTTTAAACAAACTTTGTAACTTTGTTTTATTTGTGACACTCTCTTGTTTCTTTAAAGATATTAAGTGTACTTATCCTACATTGTATATATGTAAAAAATTTAATATTTGCAGTCACTCTGGGACTAATTCTAAATTTTATTGTTTCTCCTTATTCTAGCCCATTTTCCTGTGGGGTTTTTTTAGTGATTGTTTTTTTCTTTGTGAACCCATGTTCTCTGGATCCTCATTGGTGGGAATTCTTTGAATCCTGGGTTTGAAGTTCATTCTATCAGAGAAAACTGTATTTGCTTCTGCCATGTGTCTGGGAATACCAACAATTTAAAACAGCTTTAAACTAAATTACACGTATTCTGTTTTTCAAGTCACACAGACAATGTGAATTCCAACCCCAAACTCTCATGTGAGATTGGGCTTATGGACACTTAAGGAAGACACTATCTTCCTCTCCCCCTAGGGCCAAGGCCAAGACTGGCAAGTGTCCCTAGATTGCCCTGTGGAGTGGGTTTCTCCTAGTTCACCCACTAAGGATGTGATCTTTTAGTGGTCCTGCTTTTATGTGGGAGTTTCCAATCTAATTTCCCTCATTATTTGGGCTCTATGCTTTATCTCCTGTCTCCACACATTGGGCCCAAGTTCTAGGTCACCGGGGGGTGTCAGATGCCTGCAGGAAAAGCCCCAGTTTTGGCACTTGCTTCCCCCTCTGAAACTGTGCTTTCTCATTGTTTCTGGCTTCTGAGAATTTCTCTGCCAGCTCATCCATACATTTTAAAAAACCTTTTTTTTTTAGTTATCCAGCATGTACTAGGAGAGTCTCTTCAGATATCTAGTCTGTAATATTGTTAGAAACAGAAAATCTATTGTGTGATTAAACAAAAAATTATTTTTATTATTTTTCTCTTTTTATAAAAATAATACATATTCTCTATAGGGAAAAAAATGAAACCATAGATAATCAAATAAGATGAAAATAAAAACCATTTCTCATCCTACAGTCCAGAAATAACAACCAGTTAACATTTTGGTGCATATACTTCCTTATCTGTACAAAATGGGTCCTCTGTATTTGCTGTTTTGAAAGTTTTTTTCCTCCACTCAAACTATATGGAATATCTTTCCCTGGACTTCACTATTTTTTTAAAATATCATTTTAAGTTACCAGAGCGTCCACTGATGGAGATGCTATTTGAATAAAGGTCTGCCTGACTCCAGAGTTCTTACTTTTTCTATTGTTCTGTGCTAGGCATTTCCCTCTAAGCATTCGCTGAACCGTTGTAGTTAGGAAGCTCGGAGAGAAGAATGTTTCTCGCAGTCTGTTCCGATTCCCTGCGTCCCACTCTAGGTTTAGTGTGTCTTTAACTGTGTGCAGCGAGGTTTATGCTTTATCTCTTTAGCCTGGAGTTCCTACTGAGTTTTTTTTAAAGGTCCTTAATGGGATGCTGACTGATTTATCTCTCTCTCCTTTTTTGCTGCTGTGCTCTGAGTTTGAGTAGGGTGTCAGCAAGCCCTCTGTTTGCTGTGTTTCACTTGAGTCTGTATGCTTCTTCTCTGGCATAGATGGGAGTTGAACAGCAGACCCAAGGCCACAGGGCTGGTCAGTGGCGTGGTCTCAGCCATGCCAGCCATGCTCTTTGGACTTCTATTGCTTCACTGTACCATGTGTCAGGTAACTCTAGAGCCTTTTCTGCTCTGACATTCAGTAAGCATTTTCTCTCACAGGGTCAAAAGTTGTCAGACGGGGGATGTCTGTTGGTTCTGCACTACAGACTATATCATCTACCTCTGGGACTCTTGTCCAGGATGAGCTGGGGCCTTTCCTATGGTGACTGTCACCGTATTTCCTTAACCAGAAGTTCAAACGTGGTCTGATGACCTCTGTCCAAAGGAAGTAACCCCAACAGGCCCACTTACAGAGGGCCTCCTGTGTACCTGAAACTGCGCTGTATGTTTCACATATATCATCTCTAATTCTCATACCAGCCCTGTGATGTAAAATAAAACCCTGTTTTAAAGGATTAAAGGACTAAGGATTGAAGAGATTAGCTTGCCCAACATCACACAACGAGTAGCTTGGAGAGGCAGGATTGGAACCCAAGTCACACTTGTTCCAGTCTGCTATATTGCCTCTTTCTTTGGGGCTTTTAGACATAGAAGTACTCTGAGGGAATGTGAAGAATACTCAGCTAAATCTTTGGCAGCCCCTGTGGCTTGGCTGACAAGTATCTATAAGTATGACAAAGCTGAATGGCATTAGTGAAAATGGCACTTGTTTTGGACTTAAAACTGGGTTCAAATCCCAACTCTGCCACTTAGACACTGTGTGACTTCAGGCACATGACTCAACTCTTCTGGTCCTTTGTTTTCTTATCCTTAAAATGAGGATAATGCCTCCCTTGTAAGGTTGTTGTGAGGATTAGATGAGATTTTATACACATAACATATGTATATGAGATTATAAATCCTTATTTTTATATGCATTTTTAATAAATGTTTAAAAACACTTATTTTATACACACAAACACACATCCCCTAGGTACAAACGATGGCTGGCATAGGGCAGTCACCAACACTTCTGGGTCTGCGGTGTCTATACTTCATAAATAAGTCACAAAGAGCAAATTCGATTGTGCAATTGAAAGGATTAGGTAAATGTAAAGCATTTAAAGAAAGTACTAAGGTGTATTTTTTCTCCTGTGCTTCAGATGGATTGATATTTATCCTGTCACTTTATAGCTAGGGGGTTGCAGGTTTTTCCGGCACAGCTCAGGGATACCAGATACAATGTGGGTTAAATATACAGGCCAACTTAGCTTCACATACGGACTAAGTCTGACCATGAAACACAAATTGCTTTAATTCCCCCACGCATGACAGAGATCTCTTGGGAAACAGTATTTTTTCTTTGCAGAAAATACTAACACTAAAAGTATTTCTACATTTAATAATGATCATCTAATGTACATCTGCAGTGGCTTGGCTTTTATACATTTTTGCACATTTAATGTGTTGCCCATCTACAGCTGTGCCAGCCAGCCTCACAACTGGAGTCCCGCAGAGTCTCAAGGCCTCCACCAGCCAACTCAGCCCCGACCAAGCCTTGAGCCAGTCCTGACCTAGCAGGTGGAACCTCAATCGCCTTAGCTCCAGTGTTGTTCTTTCTGCCTTAAGCCTGGAATCCTCACACCTAAGAGAAAGCTCAGACTCTAGTAGCCACCAACCCCATCCTCAGGGAGGAGAGTCAATTCCGTCCAGCTAGGCTTCTGCCTCCATGCTTGTTTGGTACCCTATTTCCCACTAGGGAGACAACCTGACCATGATCCCTGCCTATTTGACTGGGACCCCTGCCAAGTCCTCGTTTGCTTCTTCTACCAGGGCGGCAGGTGCTATTCCCCATACACCTCCATGCTATTTGTGAGTAACCTGAACTTATGAAACCATGAGGCCAGCAGTGCCTAGTTGCTAGTGTCTGGACTTCCATGCTCCTCCTGCCATTTTGGGCCCATGGCTATGAACCCCCCCTCCAAAATCCAAGTTTGGTTTATCATGTTCTTTCACTTTGAAAAGTTCTTCTAACTTTCTGTATCATGTTCCCCAGGCCCTCAAACTTCAGAATGTGCTGGCTTATGCTGTACATTCCTACCTAGTGGTCCAAGTTGTGGGCATTCTCTCCAATATTGATGGTTTTAATATTATAATATCATATCTCTTTGTAGAAGACATTAAAAATATAGACATACACAGGCAGGAGAAGAAAACTCTCATATGTAATCTCACTACCCAGAAATTATCACTTTTAATATATTGGTAAATTACCTTCTAGTCCTTCTCCGTGCATATAATATTTCAAATAGTTGAAATCATACTATAATACAATATTATAACCTTTTACATGTAGCATTTATTATAAGAATTTTGATAGATTACCAAATTTATTTACAGATATCATCTTTAATGACAGAATGACTATCCCTCAAGCTGACAGATATTTAGATTGTTTCCAATTTTTCACTACACAGACGAATATATTTACGCAAAAAAATCTTTCTTGTAATTTTGGATTATATATTTGGTGCAAATTCCTAGAGGTAAAATTTCTGGGTCAACAGATATTAACATTTTTAAAGCCCTTGATACATAATCTGGCTTTAGTCTATGACCTTGTAAATTGTTAGGGAATAAATCCATAGTCACCAATTCAAAGCTTTTCCATCTATAATCTTTTGTTTGCCATAAAGTTAACTACTGAGATCACGATAAAATAGGGGGATACATTTTTCTATTAATTTCAACACAAATATGGGTTTAAAAATATTTCACATAGGAGTATGTGAAACTAGAAGTAACGAGATTAAGCAATATTTTCAAATGACCCACAATCACTTTCTTAATAACAGGAAATAGTCATTGAGATTTGTATCTCTAATTATTTTTTTAGACTCTTCTTCTCAAATTTATGAATCTGAATCTGAGTCAGCAAACGTAACAGCCAGAACTGGAAACAGTGAACTCTATTTCTGAGTTTCTTGTGTAGAATGTGAACTTCAGATGTCAGCTGCTTAAAATCCATTTATGTAATAAATTTTTTACAATATCTGTCTTCACCGTGAACCCTCCCCTGATTCCTCCAGGCAGAATTAATCACCCTTCCTTCCACAGCTCGTCACCAGAGCCTGGCTTAACACTTGCATTGGTCTTTATCATATATGATTTATTTGTTCAAGTCTCCCACTAGGCTGGGAGCTCCCGGAAGGCAAAACCTAGTGTGGTCCCCTAGACTTCGCACAGAGATCAACTCGTAACAAGTGCGCAGAAACAGGATGAGGATTGTTTTCCAATTTGCCAGTAAGCACGTGGGTTGTGCCTTGCTGGGAATCTGGGATGGGGGACGAGTCTGAAAGGGGAAGGTGAATGCTAGCCCAGAGGCTGTACACAGAGCAGTGATCAGGAGAAGAGAGCATCACTTCCAAAATTTCAGTGGTTCCAAAGCGAAAGAAAAATTCATTCACTATTTCACAGATATTTTTGGAGTACCTTCCGGGTGGCAGGCATTGTGCTAGGTGACGGGGACCACAGAGAAATAAGAAGCTCTATCTGCTTTCTCAGAGCTCATGGAGAAATCACCACCACCACAAAATATAGAGGTTTCAATTATCCTATTAAAAAGGTTATCCATGGATGAGAGAAAATAAGCATGCAAAGCCAGAAAGGATAAGAGATAGAGTCTGGTCTTCCACTAATCAGAGATCACCACCCTTAATGCATTATCTGCAAATCATTCAGGAGTCTGTCAAGCAATCACCACATGTCAACCCCTGCTATCGGCCATGTGTACCCCATGTGCTCACTCATTTCCACTTGGTAGTAGCCTTCCAAGGATAAGTGAGACCTTTGAAAAATCTCACCACAACTTTCTCGGGGGATTCTCCCACCTAGGGTGGCTTGCCATGAAAAACGTATTACTTCTAACTCAATGGATATCTAAAATTATGTTATACATAATTGGGGGAAAAATGGTTAAGGCCCAAGGATAAAGATTCATTAAGAAAAAGTGTGGAGTGGTGGGAAGTTTTGGAGTACCCCAGCCAGGATAGAATCCCTGCTCTGCTGGTCATCCATTACACAGCCTTGATGAGTTACTGGGCCTTTCTGAATCTCAGCATTCTCATCTGTAAAATGGGGATAGCTGTAGCTACCTCCTAAGGAAGAAAGAAAGCGGGAGAACAGAGGAGAGGGCTGTGCAGCTCACACAGATGTGTAGCACCCACACACAAGCATGTGTAATGCACAAGAGAAGGGGGAAGAAACCTTCTGGGGGGTGGACGAATGAGCAGGAAGCATCAGGCGACTCCAGATTCCAGTCCCCAAACCAGCTGCAAGACCAAGGGGATCCCGTCCCCCTCTAACAACCTGGGTTTTCCCATCTGTCAAATGAGCAGGTTGGAACAGATGACCTTAGGGTTCCTCCCAGTTCTGCCATTTTATCAGACCTTTTTCTCTGCCTCCTTCTAAAGTGTGTCAAACGGGACAGTGAGTCAGTTAAGAGCAGTGCCAATGTGGCACTGCAACACGGCTCACTCAGGCTTTCACACCTCCAGGTAAGAAAGCTGCCAGCCTGGCCCACCGACAGAACACTTTGGATTTATGAAAGATCCTGCCACAAGCTGGTCTTTCATGGGCAAGGAAGAGAGATCCATCTCCCATTTTGACAGTGCTGTACTAGGAATTCACAAAATATTGAAGTAACTAATAAAGTCATTTTCCAATTCAATGGTGGTTTTCTCTACTTATCTCTTCATTTGTTTGTCCAACCAGTTGATTTCTTCAACTAGCTGGAGCACCTATAATGAGAAACAGATAAGACAAGTTGCTTGTCTTCTAGGAGCTAGTGTTCTAGGCCTCTCTCCTCGCCTTGTAGATGCCTGTCTTCTCCCTGTGTCTCCACAGCATCTTCTCTCTATGCGTGTCTGTGTCCAAATTTCCTCTCCTTATAAGGACACTGGTCATGTTGGATTAGGGCCCACTCTAATGACCTCATTTTAACTTGATTACCTCTGTAAAGACCCTATCTCCAAATAAGGTCACATTCTGAGTTACTGGGAGTTAGGAGTTCAGCATATGAATTTGGGGGACACAATTCAACCCCTTACAGTTAGTCAACTTATTCATTCATTCCTTCATTCATTCATGTGTGTTCATTCATTCTTCCGACTATAATTAAGCACCTACATTCCAGGCATTGTGTTGGGCAGTAGAGATACAAAGCAGAACAAGGCATCTGTAGCCAAGGAAGATGTCACACTTGGTGGAGGCATTGCGCACACAGACAGCCCATTCAGTGCAATGCAAGTGTAAAGCTAGAGGTGGGCACAGGCACAATGGAGCACCTGGCTCGCACAGAGCATTCAGGCAGGTTTCCAAGGCTTCCACGAGGCAATGGTGCTGGGGCCAAGAGGTGAAAGACTTGGGCAGAGCTGCGAAGGTGGCAGGTGAAAAGAGAGGCATGCCTGGATTCCAGGCCAAGGAAGCTGCAAGTGGGAACAATTGGAAGTGTGGAAGTAAAGGGTACCATTCTGGAACTCAGGTGATGTGAGTGGAGCCGAGATGTAGTTTACACTCATCACCTCACCGGATCCTCAAAGCAACACTGTAAGGCACGCAAGGCAGAAATTATCATCTCCATGTACGGACAAGGAAACTCAAACCCGAAAAGGGATAGCTAATTTGTTCACACAATACAGTGGTCAAGTGCAAAAGCAGAGCTAGAACTGTGGTGTCCTACGCTTTGCAGATAGTGAACACTAGTTCAGCAATAGGTGCCCTCGGGAAAACCAGTCTATTTGGTTTTTGCAAATGACCTTGGGTAAGTCTCTTATATTCTGACTTCCTCTCATGAGGCACATCTGACATCATTTAGCTATTACTTGGGCCACAGATGTTACTTTTCTGCAGCGAACAGCATGGTTTGAGTTCAAATACTGTTTCTCATAACGATTCTTTAATGCTCTGCTACTACAGAAAACACCCCTGTGTTTTGTGAATGCTTTGGAAACTTTCTAGTTCCTTCACAGTTTTCTCTGTCAGTTGAGTATAACAGTTTGGAACACAGTGGCGCATCATTACAGCTTCAAATCAAACACCGATGCTAGCTCTCTCCAGCAGTGGTTTTCCTTAGAACACATTCATCATTAAAACAAAGGGTCATGGGCTTATGGGGAAAGTGACGTTTGAGCTGTCAAGACAGTTGAAAATGTTTGGGAAAACACTTTTTTTTGAGATAATGCTAGCTTTGTATTAACAGGTAGGTGCAATCTCAAAAATTTCTTTCCTGTAAATTAACATTTTTTGGATTACATAGCAAAGAGCACAGAAATCTTTGATTGTCTCAAATATAATTATTGTTTTGACTAATAAGTCAGCTTTGCAATAGTAAAAATGCAAATCACCAAATATAACTGTGTGGTTTACATTTCTTTGTATTTTTAAAGGATATATGCTGGGTTTTGTTAAATGAGAGAGCCAATAGTCATATAGAGATTTTTCTAATGGGTGGGGAGGCTAGTTTTTCAACACTGGCATAGGTTCTAATTGGTGTACAACTCTTTACAACAATAATGATGACGATCACACACTATATTTGAATAAACGCTAAGACTTTACAAAGTTCTTCCACTCCTGCCTTGTCTGTGGTCCTCAGAACAGCCCTGTGAGGAAGGCAGCATAAAGGTGGTCACCCCACTGTACAGATGGGACGTCAGAGCAGTGACTCGACGGTTCAAGCTTCTACTCTGTGAGAGGCCCTGGCCTGGGTGCTCAGTGCCGACTTAGACAGAGTACCTCTGCTCCCCAGAGCTTACGTGAGGCCGCAGGCAGGCAGGTGGATGGTGCAGGGCCTGGGCCTCTCACCAAGCACACTTTCAACTCTACCACCGGATTCATGTTAAATCTGAAGCTCTGTCAAAGTCAGTGATGGAATTTCCTTTTGGAAGAGACACCTTCTGGTCTGGAGGCAATATGGTGTCAGCTAGGCCTCTGTGGCCAGCCTGAGGAATCATCCAGAACACTTCAAATCCAGGTCCTCTGAGGATGCACGGGCACATCAAGAGATGCCCCATCCTTATGACTGTCCTTCCCCTGCCTGTCCTCCCTGCCCAAGAAAACCACTCGCGCTATAATCCTCCAAATATGAAACGCCTCTACGTGCCTCTCTGCCTGTCCATAGCTGTCCCTTCCACCCCATAGGCCGCATGAGCCTCTCTGTGCCATTAAAACCTAGCTCAGAGTACAGCACTCCCTTCTCTGTGGAAGAGACATCTTGGACACACTTCCACTGTTGAACCTGTCACCCTAAGTTGTGTGTGTCTCAACCCCCGATTGGATCTGTGAGCATCTTGAAGGTGAGGGCTGTCTTTCATGACTTTCTTGATGCTCAGCACTTAGTCCAGAGTCTGGCACGTGGCATATATTTAACAACTATTTCTTAAACACAACAATAATATTAAGCATTTAGTAAGCATCTAGAATATGATAGGTTCTAGGCACTCTCTAAGATGAGATCTGACCCTCACAACGATCCTAAGGCAAAGGCATTATTTTCCTCCTTTTACAAATTAGGAATCTGAGGCTCAGAGAAATTGAGACGTGCCCAAGATCACAGTCAAAAAGAAAAAAAAGAAAAAAAAGAACCAGGATTCAAAGCCAGGTTTGTCTGACTTCAACGTTCTTTCCAGGAAGCCACGCTGACTCTGCTGAATTTCCTTCAAATTAGTCTCTCCTGCAAAGTTTGATAAAGGATGCAGTGAACTCTGACTGCTGTGCTCATTCTCCACTCACCTGCTCCACCCCAGACAGGGGCAAAGCAAGGGAGGTTTGGGTTTAGAAGTCTCCTGATGATTTATTGTCTACACCTCCCTTTTTGTTTGTTTTGTCATAAGAGCACTTCCCACAGCAGGGATCTGAATGACAAGACTTTAAGCACCTTGCTCTTAGTAATCTTGACTTAGAGTTTCATTGTTTAAAATCAGTCCGGTTGCTTCTGAAAATGGTCAAAGACCAAATCTTACTGAGACTAATTATTTCTTTAAAATGTACAGATCCATCCATGGGTGAACAGAAGACCAGGAGGCAAAGTTAAATTACATAGTACATCACTGTCCCCAGTGCAGTCATCTCTGCTACTCTGTCAGTGTAAAAATTTACAGCAGATATTATCTCTTTGAAGGGGTTCAAGTCCTAGAAAATACAAGCTAAATTTTAAATAGAATTTTAATTTTAATGAAAGCTTCAGGGAATGCTGTTTATGTTGCTTATTTTTCATACCTGGTGATTAAGTTAATTTATGCTTAATGGAAAAGGATATTTCTAATCCCCAGACAGCCTCAACATCTGTCTAGGACCGAGTTTTTGGAAGCCTTCAGCTGCTTGTGATGGATGTAATAAAACCAGAATGCTGCTGAACTGACACCTGAAAGCTATGTGTAAGGAGGACCAGGGACATTATGTCTCTGCCCGGTGCTTATGTTGAAATCGAATCAAAGTCCCAAGCATTTCATTCTGTTAGCCCTTAAAAATCCTGCCTCCTGCTCTTTCCCGGTATTCCCTGGACTGGTGAAGGGAAGCCAGGTTGTAAGGCTGTGGATCTAGTGTCATACTCAGTGAAAACCAGCAGTTCTTGAGCCCCTACAACATCCACAGGCCAGGGCTCTGCTAGATACCCTATATACACTGCCTCATTTAACTCTCACACTAATTCTCATAAGCAATCATCATCCCCACTTTATAAGGGGGAAAACTAAGGCTCAAAAATGTGAAATAGCTTACTCGGGTGACACAACTTGTAAGCAGTGAAGCTAGTATTTGACCCTAAGACAGTCTGCCGTTGCTCTTTCCCCTGTAGTGTAGGCAGGAGTTGATAAACCATGGCCCTTGGGTCAAATCAACTTGCCATCTTTTTTTGTAAATAAAGTTTTATTGGAACACAGGTACGACTATTTGTTGATGTATTATATACAGCCAATTTCACACAGCAACAGAAGAATTGAATAGATGAGACAGAGCCAGCACGGCTGGCAGAGACTAAGATATTTCCTATCAGGTCTTTTATGGGAAAAGTTTGCTAACACCAGGTATAGGGCCTATACCAGCCCAAGGACATTACCTGAGCACCGATTACCTACAAGGCCTGGGTTGGGCCAGGGCATGGAATTAAAATAGAAGATACAGTCTCCAGTTTCAAGGAACTTAAAATCTATAGGCAGGGCCTTAGAATAAAATGGTTAGCCCAAATGTTTACTATTTCTGTTGCCCGCCCGGTAACAGAACCAGAGTCCTGCCCTGCTCTCACCCTCCATAGCAGATCACTCGGGCCCTCTGAAAGTTCCCCATGAAGAGCCTCAAGAGCATCCACCAACCAGCACCAGCCTTCATCATCATGCAACATGCTCCTGTCCTTGTTCTCCTGCACAGACTCCCAAATGGCCTATTCCCACTGCCCGCCAAGCTTCTTGGAGAAGCCTGAAAGTCTGAAAATCACTTATCTTATACAAGCAGCAGCTGGCCCCAAAACACCCTCATAAAATTGGGCAGTGTCTATCAAAATTTAAAATCACCTAATCCTTGACCCAGCTATTTTATTTCTAAGAATCTATCCTGCAGATATATTGGCCTTTGGAGACAAAGGCACACATACACATACACATACACACACACATGGCGAGGGGGTTCCTGGCAACACTGTTTGCAATGTGGGAAGGTGGAAATAACTTAAGTCCCCATCATTAAGGGACTGGTTATAAAAAGTATGGTAAGGCCCCAAACTGGAATAGCATGCAGGCCACTGAAACAACAGTGTCCACACCTGGATCTACTGACAGGGAAAGCAATCCTCACTGTGCTGACAGACACAGAATATAGTACATAGTATGAGCCCATTTTTATCAAAATTAATACAACAAATTTATTAATTTTTATTATTTTTAACAAAATTAATAAAAAACAAATTTGCCTGTTTTGCAGGTTTCAATATCACACAGGAAGGTTCAGAAGGATGAAAGCACACTGTTTATAGAGGTTGTCACTGGGGAGTGGGGTTGGGGTTGAGGGACAGGCTGAGAGGGAAGATTTGCCTTTCAATTTATAGACTTTACAAATTGTTTGAATTATTTACAAGGAAGATGTATGACTACTTCTGTAATTTTTAAAATAAAGCAATAAAGAAAAAAAAGCCCTGATATACAGGGGCTATTTGTGCAAAGTGGAATGAAAGAGAATTCAGAAAAAGGAAAAGTTCGTTTTGATTCTGGAGTTCAGGGAAGGCTTTCAGAGGAAGCACTCTCTGAGCCGACTCTTAAAAGATGATCAGAGATAAGAACAGAGCCACTGCTGTGGCCTGTGCCTGTCCATAGTCCCAGCTGCTCAGGAGTCTGACGTGGGAGGAGCGCTTGAGCCCAGGAGCTCGAGGCTACAGTGCGCCATGATCGTGCCTGTGAATCGCCGCTGCCCCCCAGCCTGGGCAACACAGCGAGGCCTTGTCACTAAAAAAAAAAAAAAAAAGAAAGAAAGGAAGAGTGGAGCAATGGCGCCCAGCTTGAAGAAACCGTGAGCCCATGTGAGCCCTGAGCATGGCTCACTATGTTAGAGTTTGATTTGTAGCTGATGACATTCAGATGCTTGAAAAAATTTTTATGAAACTTAATCTCAGTTAAGATTCTTATTGCTTGACTCAGACAAACCAATTTCTCTCCAGGTAAATGTCTCTTACTTGGATCCCGGGCAGATGTATCTGAGGGTTGGGAAGCTGTTGCAGACATGATTGACGGCACACCCAAGACTCCCTCCCTTTTCCTAACAGAACTTAAATTCTGTTGAGGTGGTCACGCTGTTCCTCAAGGTCACCTGCTGTAGGGGAGGCTGGCCCCAGCCCAAGGCCCAGCCTCACGGGTGGGTTCTGATTGGCCTAAGCCAGCCATGGTAGGTCCATTTTCCTTGACAATATTGGTTTATGTTTAGGACTGTAAACCAATTCTGGCTAATGTGATGTGATGGTAAATCTACTAGGGTATCTTCACTCTTTAAAGATACACTTTAAATGGTCTGCTTTCCTGTCTTGAGATGCTACTATTGTTGGATATGACACCTGAGACTGCTGCAGCCATCCTATGACTAGGATGGGACCAAGCCTGAGGACAAAGCCACCATGCAGATGATGAAGAATAAAAGAGTAGAAAGAATCTAGGCACTTAATGATGTCATCAAGCCCCTAAACTAACCAACTTCAGGACTACTTTAGCTTTTGACATCTCTTTATGGGAGATAATACATTTTCTTATTATTAATGCCTAATTAAGTTGGATTTTCAGTTACCTGAAGCCAAAAGCATTCCAACTAATTCAGAAAGGTTCTTGCCAGTGACAAGATCCAATCACATCTTTATTCAAACAAATATTTTCCACTGTATGCCAGAAGTCAGCTCTAACTTCTGTAAATATACCTACCTTTAAAATCCACTAGAATTTATGGTTGTGCAGCACTGTGAATGTACTTAATGACACTAGAGTGTATGCTTTAAAATCATGAAAATGATAAATCTTACGTTATGTATATTTTATCACAATAAAAAAATGAGGAGAGAGAGAGAGAAAGCCACCCATGGCACCCGGTGAAGAGAACATAAATTAGGAGTAAGAATGAGTATAATCTCTAACTCTTAAATTTAAATTTCTTATTGCTCTATAGAAATAAATTGCACTTTAAAAATCCACTAGAATTAAGTCCGTATAATAGAATAACACAGGGTCATTAAAAAGACAAGCATATATGTCCACTTTGGGCCATGACAGAGTGATAGCAAACTTACACTCCTGCCCTAAATAACTATAAAACTAGGCAAATTTTTTGAGGAAAGTGTTTTTAAGCATTAGACAGCAGGCAGCACAGGCTGTGATCCTTGCAAAAAGGGAAACGTAGGGTGAGCCTCAGTTTACCTGGCTCTCTGCCTGTAGATACTGTATAGACCACGGGCCAGGGATATGGACCGCATCAGACTCACTGAGCTGCTGAGGCAGAGATCACACAGGGGTGCTGGGGTGTCTGGAATTGTGGAACAGGTTGCTGGAGAGGAGTGAGTCTGTGTGTGGTAGGGGAGGCGCCTCACAACCTTGCCTGAGGGCTAGCAGGCCTGAATATGCAGGGTGAGGCCTCATGAGCCGGACAGAAGGAGGTTACTACAGGGTACAGCACTGACAGGCAAAACCGCAGAGTGATGGGAAATAGCAGAGTGATGGTGGGGAGATCTCTATCCCACAGGAACATGGGCTCACAAGGGTAGCGGTTGCCACCTGCTGTCGTGCCTGATGCACCCCCTGATTCCAAACAACACCACGCACATAGCAGATGTTTAATTCTTACTTGTTGAATGAATGAATGAATGGTGTCACCCAAGCTGGCGTTAGGGACAACGTGGGGGCTGTCGCAGGATCCCAGATTGGGGGGCACCTGGCTCCAGAGGCTTCAAGGCCGAGCCGCTTGGGAGTGGAGAGACGCTGTCAGGAATAATTTTTAAAACGCATTTATTCATTCATTTCATTTCATTTTCTCTTACCCAGCTCACTCCTCAAAAGGACATGAAATAACAGTCAAATGCTGGAAATAACCCCAGCCATCAATCATATTATAAAATGTAGAAATAAACTGTGGTTCATTCACAAGATATAATTCCGTACAAAAATGAAAATAAATGAATGTCTGCTAAAGCCAACCACACAGATGAATGCCACCAACACGACGTTGAGTTTGAGAATCCAGATACAAAGAATACTTACTGTACAACAACATTAATATGTAAAGTTCAAAAACAGGCAAAAATAACACATGGTGTTAGAGATCAGGATGGTGGCTGCCTGTGGGAAGCACTGAGGGGGCATGTGTGGGCTTTTGGGGTGCTGGTAGTGTTCCATTTCTTGTCCTGGATTTGGTTACCCCAGTGTGTTCACTCTATGACAACTCATTGAGCAGGACACATAAATTATGCACTTTTCTCTATGAACGTAATGTGTCAATAAAAAAGTAAATGTCAATTAAACTGGCATATTTTACAAAGATCAGAAATTAGACTAAATGATGGAGAAAGTGGGTGCTCATTTCATTAATTACAAATCTGAGTATCCATTTATATGTTTTTAAATAAAGCATTTGAAATGCTTTAAAACAGATCCACATGGAAATAGGAGTAAGGGAAGAACATGGATAGAATAAAAAGACAAGGTTAAGGATGAATTAAACACAAAGAGACACATGCTTCAAGGGGCTGCTGTTGGTGGGGGGCGGGGGACACAAATTCGGCTTGTCTTCCTGATAGCCAGAGGAAAGAAGGAAACAGCTTTGTCCACAGATGTTATAATACGGAAGACACATCAGCTGCTCAGGAGAAGCCCAGCTCATCCTGCAACTGAGGCCCAAGAGAAATTCTCCTGCAGGGAGACAGCAAGTGATCTACAGCATGATGTCCTCAAGAATATCCTAACAATAGCACTAACAGTGATGACAATGATGATAACAATAATAGGTCACACTTTAACACAGTTTAACTACGTGCCAAAGACTGTTTTAAGTTCTTTTCATGTATGATAGTGAATTTAAAATCAATATTTCTTGTAATATCTCCCATTTCAGAAGAGCACAAAAGCCGGGTCAGGAGAGGAAGCTGGAACAGTGGTATACAAGAGCAAAGCTCTCCGATGGTTTGGCTTGATCCAATGATCTAAACCAGGTAAATCCCTTATTCTTCCAGTAAACTCTGATGGATGTCGCCAGGAGCAAATCACTGGGAAGTTGATAGCCTATCTTGCAATTTTAGACCTAAGTTATTTTCTTTGACAGTTCATCAAACCAAAGGTAGGGCTGACATCCTTTTCTAAAGTTGAGGTACCTAGCGAGATTCACACCTGAATAGATGGCCACCCCATCTCCATGGCAGGGGGCGACAGTAGGATCTGTGGACAAGGTCAAAATTTTCCTCTGGAAACTGTTCTGTCTGCTCAAACGCAGAGACAAGGAGATAAGATTGAAGCCCCAAGTTTTTACCACCAAATATGGCATGATCATTTCAGTCTCGTGAATGATGAACATATTGAGCAGCCTCCATTGCAGGAGAGGAACCATTCGCAAAGAGAACGTGAACTACCCAGGGCCTAGGACCCCTTTGTCTGAGCCACTTAGCCTGGGGAAGGCAAGGAGAGAGAAGCATCATCCAGCTAAAGTGCAAACAGCCTGGAATGAATCCTTATGCTTTTGAATTACTTTGTCTTCTGCCAACAAATTTCTAATAATCTTAAAATTAAGTAATAAACTCAATCTTTGTTAACAGAGGGGTTTGCCAAAGGATGAATTAAGAGGGGCTAACTTGTTGTTAGTCATTCACTCATTCAAATATTTACTGACCAATAGGAGGAAGATCCTAGTGGAAGCCCCTTGCTGATAGTATGCAAAGAAAGAGGTAAATTAGATAATGCATCTTTTCCTTCAGGGATTTGACTCTAATTCACTGGTTTACTAACTAGTTTCTTCTTTCCTTGACTCAACAAACATGAATTTCACACCTTTTTTGTGCCAAGAACTATTTATATCACAAGGCAGGTCGGCAGAGGCACAAGTAATGTCCTGAGGGTGCTTAGATGCAGGAGAGATTAATCTGATTAATCCGGTGGGGGGAGGGGGAGACGATCTGAGAGAGCTTCAAAGAAGAGGTGACATCACAGCCCCACCTCGAGGTATCATGAGATTTGTTTTACAAAAAAGCCTCCGTAAGATTGCTCTAAGTAACAATTTTTTCCCTATTGCCTTTCAATTACCCCTGGACTGATTTACACACCTTTTTAGAAGCACAGCTGTTGTGTAAATGAAACCTCTGTAATCCCTCCCCAGTGCTGAGTCCCCCTTAGGAGAGATTCTGGCACCTGCTGGTTTATTTCTGTGTACTTTTTCAGCACCTTGAGAATTTCAGCTGTAGTAATCACAAGTTGTGAGTCACTCCGGTTGGGGAGACTTAGGCAACGAGGGAACAGGGGATTGAAAACAGAATGGGAGCAAAGCAGACAGAGGCAGGGGTAGCGAATCCTGCAAGGAAGCCTTGGGCCGGGTGAAGGGAGTAATTCCCAGCTTTCGATGTTCACAGCTGCCTCCTCACTTAGAAGACGACGAGCTGAGAAACGGGTAAGAGAGGCTGATGGTCCAGCCTGGAGAGCCCTTCTCTGAGCCCACGGAGGAACCGGGAAGCCTGACACAGTCACAGACTAAGTTCTTTTCATCTGTGCTTCAAGGATTATGAGATAACACCTTTAAGGAGCTCAGCAGCTACTGGCAAACAGCGAGCACTCCCTCACCAGCAGCTGCTGCTGCTCAGCTCCCCTCCCGCTTCCAGAGGAAATTTCAGGGATTGAACCTGTTAGGTCGAACCAGCTGAGTAGGGACAACTGTGTTATTTGTACCGAACAATGTACTGCTAGCCTTTAGGAAATTTCTTTAGACCACAAGAATTATCCTTCTCTGTTTACATTTTATTGATACTCTTTTTAAAAGATTTAATATAAGTGTGTTGTTGTCCCATGATTTCTGTGCCTTTGTGTGCATTTATACTTATCAACTCTGGCCCTGGTGCCAAGTAATCACCTCAAGTGTTACTGTTGAGTTTTCAGTGTGGCATTTCTCACTAGAGCCCCTGAAGGAATTCTTGGGGTCTGGGAGTTCCCAAGTTTGTGAAATGCTACAATAGATTGGTGACCACTTTGGGAGCAAGCTGACCTTGGGCCAGAGGAGACATAAAGCACGCTGTGACACTCCAGTGCCCCTGCAGTCAGTAGAAAGACCTTGTTTGTTAACCACAAGTGTGAAACTCACTAAGCCTAGAATGGATTTGTTTTCTCTCTTAGGAGAAGTGAATCCAATTCTGGAAACCCTCTAGCAGTCCCTGCTGTCACCTGTGATAGTGAGAGGGAAAGGTCCACTCTCAGCATGGCTAGGAGGGGATCAAGCCCTGAAGTTAGCACTCAAACAGGTCCCCTTCACCCTCTACTGTGGATGCCTGTCAAGCAGGGACTGTAATCCCTTCTGCCTGGTCATGTCCAAATAAGGTTTTTCAGGGCAAAGGGTCAATATTTATTTTGAGTGCACGTGAATGCGTGTGTGTGTGTATCAAACTTCAAAATCCTAACGATTAAATGGACAAGGAATATAAACAGGTAATTTCCAAGTACTACAAAATGAAATATAAACAGTAAACATAAATAGTTATATGGAAACATGTTCATCCTCATTAACAACCAAAGACATGCACATTTCAAAAACACCGTACATACCCTAAGTTAGCAATTATTTCTGTAAAGGCAATACCTAATGCTTTGCCAGGGAAGGGGCACATAAAGGCATTAATGGCAGCAAAAATAACAGTTACAACCCTCTGGAAAAGCAAAATGGCACTTTGCACCAAGATCTTTAAAGATATTCATTCCCCTTGACTCAGTAATTCCAGAGCTGGGTTTTATTTAAAGAAGAAGAAAATTGAGCAGCACATAAATGTCTGATGATGGGGGAAATTATGGTACGACTGCACCCTAGGTTATTCTCTGTGCGCTAAGAATGATTATGAGGACTGCATAGCAATGTGGGGAAAAGTTTATGCCATGAAGCCACTTGAAAGCCAGTAGAATTCGAATAGCTTATACATTATGTGAAAACATTAAAGCCACATCTGCGGGTGGATGGGGTCTGGAGGAGCCTTAAAATTGTTAGTAGAAGTTGAGGCTGGAGAATTTTTTTTTCATTTTTTTCAAAATTTTGGAAAATTTTGTTTATAGCATTACTGATGGAATTTTTAAAATGCTTCACTGTTGTTTTTTCCAAAACTGCAAAGGGAGTCCTTTAGAAACAGGCAAAATCAATGCTTATTGAGACATTCTCTGAGCCAGGCATTTTTCTAGGTGCTTTATGACAGTCTCCACCCGATAATGCTCCCAACAACCTCAGCTGTCGGGCGCTTCATTGGCAGGTGCAGAAGCCGGGGTTTGGTGAGAGTAAGTGGCTTGCTCTGTGCATAGAGGCTAAAAGGTGCAAAGGTTCCAGCCTCAGTCTGTCTGGCTCTAGCCTGAGTTTTCTTTCCGACATCACACTGCCTCTCTTTAGCTCTCAGGGAAGTGATACTCCAGTTTTCATCCCCAAATGAAAGCACTCCTCCTTAATGGCATGTGCTTTTGCACTAGAGAAATAATTGGCTTTCCACAAAGTCTTCCCAGACACCCCCAGCTGGAGTTAACCTCCATCTCTCTCATGCTCCCGGCACGCAGCACAGTGCCTGGCACATAGTAGGTGCTCAGCATGTAGTGAGGCCATTGAATTGGAGAGTAGGATGATTCCTTCTAACCAAATGCCATATCCCCGGCACTGTGACAGTGATGGTTTACAACAGGGGGCAGAGAAAAGGGGCAAAGCCCACAGCCCTGGTTGGCTCCCATTTCCTGAGTTCTGTATACTGTACAATGTCATTTGCTTGTTGGTTTGTTTTAATCATAACGTAGATGAAGGGTTAGGAGATGTTGAGAAGAAGCCTTTCAGAGGAAAATGAAAAGGACTTGGCAACGCGAGACAAGGGGGAAGGGGCAGCTGAGAGCTCTGGGGATGAAGATGAGAAGTTTGAAATGGAAGAGAAGATGACAGAGGCAGAGAATAGCTTTGGGAGAGCCCTGATGAGAAGGCAGGGATCAGGTGAAATTGGGCACTTCCAGAAAGAGAAGAGAAAAAAACAGGCCCAGGCAATTTCCCGCAGAAATACCTGCGGGGATAACAAGCCTTTTTTTTTTTTTTTTTTTAACCTGAGCAAAAATCATCAAGCCCAGCTACTTTTATCATCTAAAATTCGTTCCAGAGATTTCCTCCAGCTTGTGAGAAACATCTTAACTCTCCCTGAAATAGTCATTTGTCACAAGGGCCTGGAAGCTAGCCAAAATGTCTGTGAGCAAGTTTGGGGGCTCTATATAATAAAAACAAATGGAAAAATATTGATTTGGTTTCTTTTCAACCTGTTTTAATCCAACTATATGGTCTTATTACAAGAATTTTCTCTCATCACGGCAAGGAGAACAGGCTCAGCTGAAGGGGAGGAGGGAAAAGACGCAGACGAGTCGCTCTCCGTTTCTCCTCCGAAAGGCTCTTTTTATAGATCTCTGACATCACCACAGAATTGCAGTCCCAAGCTTCCCCTGTGACATTTCTGAAGGGAAGACCAAGGTGCCGAAGAACATGACAAACAGAGGATATGTGCTTTATTCCTAAGCTTGAAGCTTAGAACAAAATTTAAAGGCCCAGAGAAAATGACCCCATGTCACTCGTGTGCTATGACACCTCTTGCTGGCTCCCTGGAGACCATGAGGTGAACCCCAGACTCTCAGGCTGGCTGGGCGACCCCTCCAGCCTTCTGGCTCCCCTGCCCACCCCGGCCCTCACGATCCTCCTCACCGTTTCCTAGTCACATCAGGCCTGTTTGTGACTCTGGGCCTTTGCTAATGCCCTCCCCTCTGCCTGGGAGGCCCTCTTGCCTCATCCTCTCATAAACACCTACCTATTCTTCAAATTCACGAATTCTGTCCTCAGCCAAGCCCCCTGGACACTCCCAGGCAGGGTGAGGGGCTTCCTCCTGAGGTTTCCCACAGCTTCCTGTGCCACAACTCTTCACGGGCTCCTGCGGTCATCTCCTGGCTAGACGGCATGTGCCTCAGCAGCAGGGACCGGTCTTTTGAACCTTCTCTGTGCACAGAGCCTACTCCTGTGCCTGGAACAGTGCTCAGGACAGGTTTGGGGAATGGATGAACGGAGGGCAGCTCCCCACTGCCCTCTTCCGCCCTCACCCCCTGTTAAGAACAGCCCCCGTTGCGGGGAGAGGGCTGGTGTTTAGGCCCTGTAACCTCAGGATGGAAGGCACAGCCCACTTTTTAGAAGATAAAGCATTCGTCTTTTCTTCCCACTTTCTTGTGCCACGGGAGCTCTGAAAATCCTGCCACATTAATCTCTTCCAGGTTCTGTGTTCCTCTCAAAAAGATACCAGTTTACCCATGTGAAGGCTCTGAGGTTATTTAGTCTCTCGAGGGGTTTTTTAATCTCTGGAGCCAGAAGAGGATCCTGACACACACTTTGAAGTTTCCCTTGGTGTTTTAGATGTAAAAAGTCTCTGCTTCAGAGGGGCCCGGGTCTGGGTTGCACAGCCAGGACTGGCCCTGGGGGGGCCCTACGCTGCCCACAGACTGTTCCCAGCATGCCAGGCGTCAGGGCAAAGAGTGCCAGGTGCTTCAAAACTCTCGCTGCTGTCCACATGCTCTCCCCACGGGGCATCCTGGTCCCTGTGGACACACCCTTTGTTTAGAATCTGAAAATAACTCCTTCCTTCTCTTGTTCAGTGCCACAAGGTTTACTAAGGGGTTATTCACATTCCTTAATTCCTTTCATTCTCAGAACAACGCCATGACAGGCACAGCGGCGGGTGCCAGGCGCTGCGAAGGACACGTCACAGCCCTCCGAGGTAGTGTTCTTCCTGGCCCTGCGGCACGGCCCAGGAGCCCAAGGCCTGGGGAAGAGAGCAGCATGTGCCGCAGCTCAGAGCCGGTGAGTGCAGCGTGGGTCTTTAGGGCCAGCCCTCTGTCACCCAGGCCGTCCCTTCTCTCCCACGTCATGTGCTGCCACACATCCACTTTTGGTCATTCTTTGTCCTCAGGGTTGGAGCAGGAGCTTTGGTATTAGACAGACCTAGCTATGGATTCTACCAATTTAGCTGTATTTTGGCACCTACTTGTCTTCATCCTTTTGGGCTGTTACAACAGAAAATCATAGACTGGGTAGCTTACAGACAACAGAAATCTATTTCACCCAGTTCTGGAGGCTGGAAGTCCGTGATCACAGTGCCAGCATGGTTGGTTCTGATAAGGGCCCTTCTGCGGTTGCAGACTGCTGTCTTCTCATTGTATCCACTCATAGTGGAAAGAAAGTGACACAGCTCTCTGGGGTCCCTTGTATAAGGGCACTAAGCCCATTCATGAGGCTCCACCCTTACGACCTAATCACCTCCCAAAGGCCCCACCTCCTAAGACTAGCACTTTGGAGTTAGGATATCAACATACGGACTCAGCGGTGGGACACAAACACTCAGGAATAACTACGTCACGTCTCCAAGCATGTCTCCTCACCCATCAAGTGGAGAAAATAATAGTAGCACTGTTGTAAAAATCAAAAATAGTGCTTACGGAGCTCTTAGCACAGCGTCTGACACACAGCACATGCTCTACGTCTGTGTCTATGTAGATAGATAGATGGATATTTTTATTACCATTACCCTCGCTCTAGGCTTTTCATTTTCCCCTGGAATTTGATCTTCATGGTTACTATTTTTGTTCAACAAATATCAGCACCATGATCCCTATAAACTGCCTCTCCCTGAACTCTGATCCAGCTTTTTGGATCAGTAAATCCTATGAAGTGTCAGGCACTCCCAGGTGAAAGAATCTAGGGATATATAAGACCCATTTTCCTTGCCCCCAGGAAGGTGAAATGAGCATGTAAACTGATAAATAATTTTGAAATAAAATAGTGAGTACCACAAGGGAAGAGCACAGAAAGTGGGCATTTTTTTTGAAGGTAGAAGGCAGGGAAGACTTCTGGGGCATATTGTCCTGCACAGGATGTTGACAGAGGACTAGGAGTTAGCCAGGCAAAGAGAGGGCCTTCAGAGAGTCCTGAACAGAAGGAAGAGCAGCTGCAGTGCTGGGTACTATCATTCGGTAACACACACAGATCGCTGGGAGGCAGGAGGTGGTGGCAAGACCTGGTCACAAAGGATCTTCTATATTACATGTTATTGGGTTTGGATCTTGCCTTAGAGGCCCATAACCCTCAAACTTTGGTGTGTTTAAGAAATCAGCACAGGAGCTTGTTAAGATGCATATTCCCAACCTCGAGCCCAGAGACTTTGGATTATTGAATATGCAGCCAGATCACCTAATGGAGGTGCTCCTCCAGGAACCACAATCATAAAGTATCACAGTGGATGATGGAGAAGCATGGGAGGGGGTGGTCCTAGAGAGAACTATGGGACACATGGTCATGTCTGTGATTTCGATACATCAAGAATTCTGTTTCAGAACCATCTCTCAGTTGGCCCCTCCTTAGTAAGGGGTACTACTTCTAGAAAATCTGGTGCTATTTCTATTCATTCATACATTCAAACAGTTTTATTGGGCTGTGATTATTAATAAAAAACCTGTGCATATTTAGTGTATACAATTTGATGGGTTTGGACATACACACACAACCATGAAAACCACCACCACTATCAAGTTAACAAACATATCCATCACCTCCAAAAGTTTCCTCCTACTCCTTTGGATTTTTTTAAATGCTATTTATTTATAGTCATGATAGATTATTTTTAAAACTTTTATTCAATTTTATGTACACACACCAACATACATTTGCCACACTAGTATAAAATGACTCATTTCTTCTCATTTGGGCAAAAAAATAATCTTTAGCCTGTCAGAGACAACCTTTGTGATTTTAAGTAGAACACTCAGTTTTAGACAACTTCAACTTCAAAACATGGCCTTCAAATGTGAAGTGAGCCCCAAAGGCCCACAACAGCAGAAATTTTCCATAAAAGTCACACATTTTATTTTAGAAGAGCCAAGGGCATTTCCCTCCCTCTGTCAAGGAATACGTATGAAAGACGTGGTGGGGAGGGGTGGCCAAAATGTTAAAATCAGATACTAGTGCTATAAGCAGAGCACACAGAGGCCATTTGGGGAGGGGGCCGGATACGAGCTCATTTATTCATTCCTTAAATATTTTTTGTGCTCACTCTGTGCTGGTCCTGGCTGAGAGCTGAGATGGTTCAGGAAGGCCTCAAGGACAGAAAGTCAGTATAACACAAGGGACAAGAAGGAAGCTCACTGGACGAGGAGGCATGAGGCAGATTCCAAGGACCCGCACTCTGCCCTCTCGAGCTGTGTGACCCCCCAGGCTGGCCACTTTGCCCCTTCGGGCATTTGTGGAGTAAGGGGTGGATCACAGCTCCATAAGGTCCTGGGGTTTAATGTTCAGAACGAAGAACCTAAGTCATCAATAAAAAATTTAATGTCTGCTGTAGTTAAGAAAACAAATATGTGTAAGCTTTTGAAAATATTTCCAATTTTCAGTGACTAAATTTTTACATTTTGGTGATTAATGGAACAAGTGGCTGTCATTCAAAAGGAATTCAGTCACAGGGAATGTTGCATTCTCCAAGGACAGCCGGCAAAATGAGAGGTGGACAAATAGCAGATCACAGAATCTGAGAGCTAGGAGCGTTCCTTAAAGATGACGCCATTGAATTCCATCATCTGAGGAAACGGAGGTCCAGGAAAACAAAGTCTGACCAGACAGCAGGTTAGAGGCAAAAGGGAACCGAGCAATGCTTCTAGCTGTACTAGAATGAGACTCCCAGCTGTACCGTGCTCCTGTGATTTGTAGATTATGGGGTAAAACATGCAATATCAGTAACTGGGCTTGAGGAAAGAGAAAAGGGCATTCAATTCTTCAAGGCAGTTGACCTATAACTCTCTTTTACTGAAATAGTTTGGGCATTAAGGGAGTATCCCAAGTGATCCTTTGCCTGGGGAAAATACAGATACAAATTGGTTCATTTTCCCAGTTACAAAATTACCGAAACCATGTCCCACATCTTAAGACATGCCATCACATGACAAAGTCTAACCGCTGGTGAAAAATTAAGCTCAATCCCATATCAATCAGCACCAGAGAATGTTAGCCTTCGCAGATCATCTGCAGCAGAGACAAGAAATGGCTCACCTGGGGCAAGCCAGCCCCAGCTGACAGGGCCAGAGTCCTGGGCCAAGGATTAGAGGGATGTAGCTGTCCAGGGTCTGCCACTCAGTCAGGTGGCCCTGGTGGTCACTGTACCTCTCTATGCTTTGACCTTCGCATCTCCAAATTGAGCTGACACACTATCCACACCTCACAGGGCAGTTGTGAGGATAAATGTTTAAATGCAAATATCCTAGCACAGAGTCTGGTGCATAACAAGTGTCCATTTAGTGTTTTTAGTCGATGGGAGTTATTAATGCTCCAAGTATAATCCCACACTGCCCTCCTTCCTCGTAACTGGATCTATGCTCTGCTGTCCGCGGTAAGGAGGTGGGACCCACTCAAGCAAGGAGGCACCGCCAGTGGGTTGGAATCCATCTAATTACTCGTTTCACTTTATTCTACCATTAATTGGTAACATGGCAAGGTTCAAAGCCCTAATGATTAGTATGAGCTCTCCCTGCTCAGTCAGGCTAGCTATCTTCCCACTCCACCTGGCTCAGCCACCCACTGGGAAATGACCTAATGCGCTCGGGGCAGGGAGCACATGCTAATAGCACCAGGCCACCTGACCTCCTCGGAGCCCCTTGCGGGCATGCAGACCTCTCCCAGATAGAAGACCAGGAGGAAGCTAAGTGGCTGAAAGGGTAAAATTAGCTGCGCTGTGACTGGACTTCTTACTGGAGCAGGAGTAATACATTCTCCAGTTTCCTCCTCCCATACCATCCCACCCCTGTCTTTTCAGACTGCAAGAAATATTCAAGCCCCATTTCAGATAGGACTAAAATGCCCATAACTATTTGAACAAGTCAGTGAATGTTGGAAACAGACCTTGTGAAACACTAGAGGACCTGGGAGGGCCTTGTCCCAGCCAACTGGCCTCCAGACCCATCCCTGCATCTGGCCGCCTGCTTTCCAGAGGATGCCACTGGTCCCTCCGCGCTCTCAGCAGAGAAATTTTGAGGCCAACCATGGCTCCTCTCTCCTCGTCCTCCTTTATCCTTCCCTTGATGATGTGAGCACATTCTGACTTTTCTGTGAATTCTTGCAGTGTTTATCGTTGAACCACACGATTCAGACTTGATGATAGCTCATCACTTTAAGGAAGGCTACCCCGAGTTCCTCACCACTTCCAACCTCACCCTCACGCCTGCCCTACAGCCTCAGGGCATCTTGCTCCATCCTTACCAACAGCCAATGTCCTGCATATTGACCTTCGGGCTCTAGTGGGCTGTAAATTCTATTTAGTTCCATTACAAGCCTATGAACTCTTGAGAGTTGACATTTAGACACTCTCCTCATCTGCCTCCACCACATCCCAGGATGTAGCAAGGGGCCTGGCAGAGGTGGAGCGTTTAACACATATATACATATATGTATGTATATGTTTATTTGTATACACACATACATGTATATTATATATATATAAAACAACATCATTATGTATTGTACTGAAGGTTTCGGTGGATTTAAACATTTTGTTTCTAAGAATGTTGTATTCTTCTTTGGAGACATAGGCTGTGTTTTCTCCTGCACCTGCACCCCTCCTTGCTACCAAGCACAGCCTGGGTACATAACAGGTTCTCAGGGTGCGCTTGGATTACAGGGTCTTAGAGTAAGATGAGCTTTAGCGAACACCCAGCCCATTCATCTCACAAACGGGAAGACTAGGTCCGCAGAGGAAAAGAGGCTTGTCCAGGGTCAGTAGCAGCCAGGAGAAGCTTCATTCCCAGACTCCCTCAACCGACAGCACAGACAGCCTGTGCTATTGCAAAGGCTTTCTTAACAGTTCAAAAAGAAAATCTCATCAAACCTTTCCCAGTAGTACGGCAGGCTGATAGATCTAGATAACCCACTTTTTTTGCAAAGGAAAATCGAATAATAAGGCTAATTCCCATTGATCCTGAGGATAGGTGAGGTCTGAGTTTATACTTCAAGAGGCTGGAGCTCAGAGAAAAGATGATGTACCATTAAAATGGGAAGTTTGGCAGATACAAAAAATAAGTACACACTTCAGGGATTTCCAACTACAAGAGACAGGAAAATGGGCCTCATTAATGACAAAATGCTTTTCTTCCTGAGCTGAAAAAAAACCACAGAGTAAATTATACCCGAGCCAATAAAGAGGCATGTGAGAACCCTCTTAAAAATGTATGAAATTTCAAGGAAAAGATTGATCAACTGGCTCCCTGAGCATTGAAAGTGTCGGTTAGTTTTTCCTCTCTCTTGTGTTGGACAGGTGGTGATTAATATAATACAACAGACAGCAGAGGAGGTGGTACTTGTAAAATAGGTACAAAGGGGGAAATGATCAAGGAGGGATGTAATGAGAATTTAAATCTGAAGGTAGAGAACATGTATGGAATATATTAACACGGAGCCTATCTGCAGAGGGAGGAAACGAGAGTAGACACAATAGACGCAGGGAGAGAGAAGGCTTTCCTGGGCTGTGATGGAAGAGTGAGGCGGGGTGAATAAGAGAATATTGGGGAATGGGAGCAAATGGGCTTTCAGCAGAAGAAACTGCATGTGCAAAGGCCTTGAGGCAGAAGGGAGTCAGGCTGGAGTAACCAATGAAATAATGGAGTTTGGGGGAGTTCTGGGAACACTTGGAGTGATGTGAGATGAGCCTATAGGTCTGGACCACTGTATCTACTGTCTAGATCAGTGGTGCTCAAAGGCTTTAGTCTCAAGAATCCTTTATAATCTATCAATTTCCAAAACAGAGAACTTTAAAAAATATTAACTCATTTAAATATAACAATAATAAATCCATTATGTGTTAATATAAATAACCTGTTTTTTATGGAAAACTATTTTTTCCAAAATAATTTAAAGGAAATAGTGAAGAGTAACACTGTTTAACCTTTTTGCAAATCTCTTTAATGTCTGGCTTAATAGAGCTGGAGTCTCATATCTGTTTCTGTATTCAGTCTGCTGAGATATGTTGGGGAATGAAATACATGGAGAAAATCTGGCGCACATGACATCTGGTCAAGGGATGCCTTCTTCAGGGTCAGTTGCAATGTGGAAGCTGAAACCATGTCGATAAACTTTTTGTACTCTGTCATGTTAAAATCCATTGGTCTATCTTGCACTTTGAATGAATCTCTTTCCCATGAAGAGCTTTATGACATCATGCCTTGGACATGTGGAAAATACCGGTTTATACAGATCTTCCAAAAGTTGTACATGTCGTTACACAACATCAGAAAATCACATTCATTAATATTGCCACTGGCATCAATGGAAAGGTCTTTAAATATTGTGAAGCTGTCAAGCTCATGGTGGCAAATACAAGTCTTCTAAAATTCTGATTTTTGCTTAAAAGTTCAAATTTTATCACTGGTGGCAAATATTGTTGGTTATTTTCCTTAAAGTGAGAAGCTCACCTCTTTCAGTTTCGAGAAAATGTCTGCAAATGGCCAAACGTGAATAACTATAGTTTGTCTGCCTGCCAATCATTCTTCCCACAAAAAAACTTTCTAATCATTCCAAGACAAAAGGGACTCATTCAGCTTGCAACCCAGACAGTCACAATGGCTTTGTCATGCTTCAGTGGGCCACGGAAGTGCTTTAGCCTACTTGCCATTTCGTCACAAAGAATATTAAAAAGAAGTGTATTGAAGGGTTGAGTTTTAATTAAATTATTATTATTATTTTTTACTGTTTCATCAAGGACCTTCTTAAGTAAATCTGGTTTTTTGTTTTAAACTTCGAGAGAGTACGCGGCAGTGAAGAACACAATGACTGCCAGTATGCTTCGGTATCACTGTCTTAAGCAGCAACGAGGAGCCAGCGGTTTTACTCATCGCTTTTGCACCATCAGTGCCAAAGTCAAGACAATGAAAAAGGCAAATAATGTCTTAGCATTTTTATGACGAAAATAGTTTTGACCCCACAGATACCCTGACAAGATGTTGGGGAACCCTGGGGGTACGAGGACCACACTTTGAGAACCACTCATCTAGATGAGATCATCCAAGGCCATGTAAGACATTTAAAAAAATGTCCAGTCCTGGCCTGGGCAGAGCACAGGACTGGCTGAGTTACTTATAGACTGAGCTAATTAGCACCAAGAAGAAATATTAAACACGAAGGGTGGTTTGGCCAAATCAGTTAGATCCTCCCTGCTCGGGGACTGGCAGATGAGAGGATGGAGAGAGGAAGACACAGGATGGCAGAGCATAAGAAGAGACTCTCAAACGTTTATCCAGCTCTTAGGACATGTACTTCCCAGCAAGTGAAAGAATCAAACTAATTCAATCATTAAAGGCTGACAAGAGGGTGTATAATTAAGACCATTTATGTCAAGCTGGATTGTGGAAAGGAGATAGGTTCCACTTCTCTTCTGTCCTTGAGGACCCAGACATCCTGTTTCTAAGGACCCCAGCTCCAGCACGTGCCTGTAAGCAGGGGTCCCACTGGCACTAAATCCTCATGCAGGTGCTGGGGAGAGGCCCTGGCCCCCTCCTTTCCTTGCCAGAGCAGGCTCATGGAAGAAACTTAGAATACACAGAAAAGCTTAAAGAAAAGAATTAAAATTATCCATAATCTTATAGGTCAGCGATATCATGCTTAACATTTTAGTGCGTTTCCTTCTAATATATTCTATGCACATAAACCATACATTTTAAAATAAAAGTGGGGCTATATGCAAATAGTTTTGAAACATTTTGCCATATCATCGTATAGACTTTTAAAACATAATAGTAACACCTAAATATTATTGTTAAATGATACTTGCAATCTTTCTCTGCTCTCTTCTTATCAGACATATAGGCTGATTCTCTGGGTCTTCCACACAATTTTAAATTCATGTAATGACACTTCTAAATGCAGACAAGAATTCGGGTTTAAACCATCCCTGGGAATGAGATTCTTTTCCATTATGGTGTTCTATATTTATCAAAGCCCTTTTACATATATTAATAAAAACCAACATATTTACCATATTTTACTAAATGTTCCCACATGCTCCTATAACAACACCTGTCCAATGGTAACAATAATCTATCTGATAAAGCAATTGTGAGGATGAAATGGAGAAATGGATGTGAATAATAATGACAGCTATTTCTATTTGATTCTATGTGCCAGCACTTCTATGTGCTAAGCATTTTATACCACACGTATTCAGATGTACTCTATGAAGTAGATACTATTATTACCCTGCTTTAAGTGAAGAAGTTAAGTTGGGCTTTAAAAAATTAAATAACTTGCTAATTTGTTTATAGTGACATGCTTGATAATAGACGGGGCCAGAATTAGAATCCAGATTCATCTGGCTCTAAATCCTGGCTCTTGGCCACTCCCCCTTATTGCTTTGCTGTGCAAGGGTTTGCAGACAGTAAGCACTAATTGTATTCACCAAACAATGAGTTCTTGGAGTCCAGAGACTCCTCTTTTCCCCCAGTCTACTATATTGGCATGTAGTAGTTGCCCAATAAATGTTTGGTGACCTGATGGCTATGTAAACCACTGGAAGCAAAAGAAAGTGAGTCGGTATGAAAAGCATGAAGAGACGTCCCTCCCTAACAAAAGACAAGACAAACCACAAAATCCTGAGATAAGAATATTCAAAATAATTAAAATTTAAAAGAAAGAACACCAAATCCTAAGGGAAGAAAAATGACTAGGAAAGAGAAAAATAAATTTAAGAAATGAACCAAAGAGAATATCTAGAAATAAATCCAGTAAAGTACGAACAAATAATATATCATTGCCAAGGTTTATCCTAAGATGTCAAGGATGGTAAAAAACAAGCTGATAAAAGATGTCTACCAAAACCCACAGCTGAGGTCATACCCAATGGTAAAATGCCATAAGCATTCCCTTTAAAATCAGGAACATGACAAGTATGTCCACAATCATTAGGGCAATGAGACATAAAAAAAGAAATAAATGGCATAAGGATTAAAAAGAAGAAATAAAACTACCATTCTTAGCAAACAAAAAATGAGACTATAGAAAATTGAAAACCTCTACTTATCAAAAGGCAAACTAAAGCAAGGTAAAAAAAAAAATTACAGCCTAAGAGACCATATATATAACCTGTATGACCATCAAAGGGTTTTGTCCAAGATAAGTAGAGTATTTCTAAAAATAAGACATTTTTACAAATTTTCTTAGAGCAGAAATGCTCTAAGAAAACAGAAATGGCAAAGAATATGAACAGGTAATTCACATAGGAAAAAATCCAAATGGCCAATAAATCTATGAAAAGACAGTCAACCTCATTAATGATCACAGGAGTGCAACTTAAAACAATATGATACCATTTAATATGCATCAGATTGGCAAACAGTAATACATTTCATAACCAGATGTTGGCAAGGATGTTAGAAATGGAAATGCTCGCACAAACTGTGGGAGTGTAGGTTAGTACAAGCGCTCTGGGAAGTAATTTGTCAATATTCATTCTTTCAACAAATGTTTTAAAACAAGGCACTGTTCCAGGTGCAAGGGATATAGCAGCAAACCAAACAGATAAAGTCTGATATGAGAAAATAACCAGTAAAATAGATGTTCATTTCCACTCTAGGTGTTGATCCCAGAGAAACTCTTGTATATGTGTATGAGAGACACATACTAGGGCATTCACTGCAGCACTGCTTGTAATAACAAAGATGAAGAACAACCTGGCTTTTCCTTAGTAAGAGTAAATGAATAAGGATGAAATAGATAAATAAACTGTAGTGTATTAAGTGAAATATTATACAAGAGTTAAAATAAATAATATGAATCCAGCATAGATCCAAATATATCATATCGTATAAATGTCAGAAGCATAATGTTAAGCCAAAAGGCTGGTTGCAAAAGGATATATGTACCTTATTATATCATTTATATAAAAATTGATATGTAAAATAACCACACACTTCGTTGATAAATACACACATATACAGTAAAAGCAGAAGAACACTGTGATTCCTCTGGGGAAGCTGGAGAAGGAATGCCATGCCTGTGAACGATTTCTTTAGAAAAAGAGAGAGAGAGCCAGATTCAAAGTAGATGAGGCAAAACTGTTCACACCTGCAGAATTTTGGCGGGGAGTACATAAATATTCATTAAATTGTTTTCTGCAAGTTTAAAATGTTTCATAATAAAAATTTCTTAATATTTATACATTTTTTTATTTTAGTGAAAGCAAGAACAAGTCAGAGCTTCAGCCCTGAGCACGGAGGAAGTCACTGGTGCTGAGCGTGCTCTGCTTCCCGCACCCAGCCCAGCCTGCGGACAGACGGCAGCTCAGGCCCCTTGCAGTGACAGCTCTGGAAAGCATTCCATCCATCCCATGCTCTGCATTTGCTCAGCAGGGAGAGGAACAAAGGGAGCGGAAGGCAGAAGGGTGCAGGGAAGTTACCCAGAATGAGGCTAGGGGATGCCTGTGGGCATGGGAGGTGAGTGGATCTCTCGTACTACCTGCAAAGGTGGCTTGTCAAGAAAGGAGAAATGCTTCCCTCTTCCTCCGTTCCAAGTGGCCTGGCTCGCCTTCCTTCATTACTGGAATCTGACAACCCAGCTTATTCTCAGGTATTTCAATGACACAGGTCACATATTTATCTAGTTCCTCAAAGCACAGCTTACAAGCGAAGGGCTTGTAATAGCTATGCTATATTTTTTTGAACATGTGTTTGATTGATAGTCATAAATCCTCTTTCTGGATTACATAAAATTGTATGCTTATGGGAAACCAGCTCGCTCTTCCCTCGCCCTTTCTCTAAGAATCCATTTCTCCCTCCCTCAGAGTTCTAACCACCTGTGATCTACCACCTCCTCTCTCTGTCCTGATTTATCCCTCTCGTTCGCTTGCCTACACCTAGTCAGCCACCACAGGAGAGGTAAAATACTTCTTAAAACTGTCCCAGGATCAGTGCCTTAGTTCAGGTCTCCTCGGCTCTCCCCTGGACCAGCGTGACGTTTTCCTTCCTGGCTTCCTGTTCGGATTGGCATTCTCCCCTTTTCTTCCCGGTATCCTTAAGGCCCACCTCGAAGGTTACCTTCCCTGGGCAGAGAGAGTCACCTTCTCCTCTGAGCTCTGGTAGTGCCTTGGACTACACCATTGGTCACCTTGTGCTGACATCACTGTTTTCACATCTATCTCCAACTGCAGACCCTGAGCTGCCTGAGGGCAGGGACCATTTCTTAGTTTACTCTGAACCTCTGTCCCTAGCTCACTGCATGATATAGAGCAGGCCCCATAAAACATTTGCTGATCTCTTCTTGTTCTAGTTCATATAAACTGGAAATATAATTTTAATTAGATTACTAACTTCTTAAAACATGCTTCACCTCTAATTAAACAAAGAGGTCTTTATTCACCATCAAACCCAGAAATGTTGGCTAAAGGTAATGGGAAAGCTGGAGGCTCCTGAGAACTCCAGTTACTGCAGAAACAGCCTATATTTGGGAGCCAATTAATTTCACAATGTTGAAAACTAATGCATTTAAGATTCTGCTGTTCACATCCATTTTTCTCCATTAAAATATTTTAAACCTTGCTGTGCCTGTCATCATCTTACCCAGAGTATTGTATAAGGGGAAACCTCAGAATTGCTAGATATAACCAGTGGCTTCCTCTTTACCTTTTAAAATTGCAGTCAATTATAAGAAACTTTCAAGTCAAGCCACATCCATCACAAAAGTGAGCCCTGAATAGCAGAGCATGCCTTTTGCACTGGCTTCTAAGTGAAGCGGAGGTGGGAGCGGCTTTCTTCCTCTACCCTCTTCTTGGGCTCTACACACTGTCCCTAGTGGACTTCACCTTCTGCAATGACCTCAAGTACCGCTGATGCGCTGCAGGCTGTGAAACCAGCGATGACGATGACAGTGCTCACGGTAATGGCCGACATTTACTGAGCCTTGACATGTACCTTAAAGACTTCTTTTCTTCCCCAGAAATTTATTCTTCCTGCTACATTCCTCAAGTAAACCGTTTCGTTCTTAATCCTGTCATTCCTGAGTCCCTCAACTTCTTCACTCGTCAGACCCTGGTGATCCCCTAGCCTGCTGAGTACAGCCGGGAGCAATGGTCTCTCTGGTCAACTCCCTTCTCCCCAGCTCCACTGCCGCTGCCTTTGCTCAGAGAGCTCATTTCTCATCTGCCAACTGGCCCCACAGCCATCTGGTTCTCACTGATCCTGCCATCCTTGACACCGTCCCGCAGGGACGTTTGTGCGGCACAGATCAGCAGCTCCTTTGCGTTCCCTATCTCCACCCAGTCACACAGGCCACAATCCTGGGAATATCCTTGGTTCCTCTGTCCCTCCTCTCCCCCATCATACCCAGCAGATATCCTGCCGCCCCACCTCCAAACACACCCTGAGCCTGGCCGCCTCCTCCTTGCCCACTTCTGCAGAGCTCCTTCAAACCACCGCCACGCCACGCCTCCCCCAGGCTCCCTCAACAACCAGGAAGTCTCCCTGCTGCCACCCCGTCCTTCTCCCGTCCAGTCTCCACAGAGCAGCTGAAAAGCCACTCATGTCACCAGGACACCCTGCGAACCAGAACAAAATCTGTACTCCTACCCTTGCCTCGATGATTCGGCCCTTCGTGTTTGGTGGACTTTGAATGCACTTCGAAAGTGTCATCCTGCCTTACGGGCTCTGCACCAGCTGCTCCTGGTGCCAGGGACATTTCCCCTAGCTCCTTGCATGACGGCCTCCTCTTTGACACTCAGGTCTCAACTCCGATGTCACTTCTGCAGAGAGGCCGTCTGGGACCATCCATTCTCAAATAGTTCCCTGGGCACTATCACATTGTCTTAGCACTTTGCACAACCCGATCCTTTCTCGCTGGCTTGTTTGCTCACTTGTGTCTTGTCTGTCTCCCTCTGCTAGAGCGTTCGTCGTTTAGGAGCGGGGCCCTTGTCCATCTTTTTTCTACTGTGACCCCAGCTCTTAGAAGAGGGCCTGGCACACAGTAGTTGCTCAATACATGCTTGTTGAATGTTGAATGAATAAATAGGGATGTCACCCTCTAGTTAAAAATGCTCCATGCCTCCCACTGCCGTGGAATCTGGTCTGAACTCTGAGCCTGACACTCAGGCCCTCACAGTGGGGTTCCGACCTGCCAAAATTACCCTCCTACTACTCCCTCCCTCCCATGCTTCTGATCTTTCTTGCCTAAATACAGTGTGTGCTTTCACACTTCCATGCCTTTGCAAATGTGGCCCTCAACGCCTGATGCCTTCCCTTTCTCTGCCTGATAAGTTTCTCTCCTTGTCAGACCCAGCTCGAACATCCCTTCATCCCAGAAAGTGCATCCAAACGCCGCCAAGCAGGCGAACTGTTCAGGGTGCCCCTATCCTTTTCTTCAGGCCTGTGGATCAGAATCGGGATGGTGTACAGCTGACCTCTGGCGTGGGCAGTCTTGAAGGCCACGTGGCATGTATGAATGGAGAAAATAATCCTGCTCACGTGATTGTCACCAGGGTGAAATGAGATGACAAATTTAAAACACCTTGCATGACCTTGGATCACCCCTCCTGAGAGGCCGGTTTAAATTAACAAGTCACTTAGTGAATGAGCCCAGCTGACCAATGAATATGTGCATAGCAGTAAGTAGTAGTCAATTTAAGGGTTCCCAAAGGTCTCTGGACATGTCCCTCATGACTGTCAAGGGCCAACTGTGTTATAATTATTTATGCATCTTTTTCTCCCTTCTTAAAAACTGGGATTGAGTAGCTCGACTCTTCTTAGGTGTTCAGACTGTAACAGATACTAAGTTAAAGTTTTGTTGAATTAATAAATGAAATAAGACTCGTGTGGATTGATTCTATGGACACAGGAAAGACTCACCACTATCTCCAAACACTTACCTCACCTACTTGTTCATGTCCAAATTTTTACCAGGAGGCAACAATCTTTTCTTTAATTATGGAAGATAATTGAAAAATGACAAATTGCCACATTTCAGAGATCTTCCTGGTTGCTCAAGAATGATCGAAATACTAAAGGTTAAACCTGCAGATGCTCAGAAGCCAGAGTTTATATCTATATGTTTAAGTGTCTGTCTTCCTGCTATAGAGAGAGCACGTCAAGGAAAAGATGATGTCTCCTTGCTCTCATTATGGCCCCACCGCTGCACTCACTGGCATCATGGTGCTTTGTTTCTATTCAACCTTTTCCTTCTTTGTGCACTTGCATAATGAGTACCTCCCTCCTTTGGAACACTAGCTCCAGGACAGCAGACCTCATAGGTCAGCTTCACAGCCCTAACCCCTGCCCTGGAAAAGCACCACATACCCGAGAGATGCTCAGGAAATGTTTGTTGAATAAATGAATGAATGATTCTATAAGCACGCCCATTTTTTCTTTAGGTCTGATCAAAGAATAAAATTCAATCTTTGTATTATGAGTACCTAACAGTAAGATGGTAAAAAAAACAAGTTAATGTGACGTTTACAAATCCCTAATCAAAAGTGATTCTATACAATTACCATTTTCCTGGAAGGAAGAACAGACTATGACCAAATTAACAAAATAATAAATATAGCCTAGGAAGGCTGGTTACACCATAATTAATCACTGAAAAACTAAACTCTTTCCCTTGGGGTAATTTTAGAATTTGGGACTTCACTAGTATAGTAGGGAGATATTGAATTTATTCCTTTAAGTGAACTCAAGCAGAATGACAGTGGTGGTTATTTAATATACATCTATGATATACTTAAGCTATATTTTAAAATTATTTTCATTATTTTACAGATGCTATTTAACTAAAATCAAATTCCTATGTCGTAAAACACGGTCAATTAAACATAGGCATGTGGAGAGCAAGAACACATGACAGTGAACAAGTTGTAGAAAAGACCAAAGACAAGGCCAGTCTAGAGCTCAGCTGGGTTTGAATTCCAGCCTGACCCATATTGGCTGTGTGGCCCTGGGCAGTGACTCAGTTATCTGAGACCATATTTCCTCTGCTGGAAAAACAGTATTTGCAAAGATCCTGTGAGCTCCACAAGACAATAGTATTTGCAAAGCTCCCACACTGCCCCTGGCACCATAAATAGTAACAGTAACACGTAACAACAAAAATCATCTCAGAAAAATGTGGCATCAGCAAAGAACCGAATATGCTTGTTTTCAGAGTTAAAAAAAAAAAAATACCATCAGGATTTCTTCATTGAATAAACTAGTAATTTTAGCAGCACAATCTGGAGGCCTGTGGTTTAACAAGCAGCTAATTAGAAACTGGCACTCCCCAAGCTCTGAGTGACACCTACTTTCAAAACTGCACACACAGAGAGGAGTCAGGTGCAAGGGACAGTCGCTGGCCATGCTCTCTCTCAGGAAAACACAGCTGAAAACAAACCCCAGGTGATCTCTTTTAATAAAATCTTCTCTGAAAAATACATGGGTTAATAATATGAACAAAGGAGAACTTCCACAATCCAGCATCCACCAAGCATCAGACTGTTTCACAGCCAGGATGGGCTGTGAAAGTAATGAAAGCAATAATTAAAAGTAAATTATGCAGATGGTAAGGGCAGGAACAGAAGATTGGGGGGCATGTTCTGAAGGATGAGTGATTTGATCTAATCAGTTCGATGAGCCACCACAACGATGTTCTTGCCCAGCCACTGAGTGACACTGCCACTCCTCCCCTAAAGTGTGACACTGCCACTCCTCCCCTAAAGTGTCCCCGGGTCCTCCCCATCTGCCCACAGGCCAAATCTAAAGCTCCTTCGCCTGGCATTCAAGGCCCTTTATAATCCAAACTATTACCGATCCTTCCAGGCTAATTCTCTCTGCTTCCTACACAACCCCCTCCATCCATACCCAACTGCTTACAATTTCCCAAACTCACCCTAAGTTTAATGTTTCCATTCAGGACAGTATTGGAGAGATAATTTATTTTAAAAGTCAATGTCTAAGTCATTTAAAGAAAGTGGTCCACAATTTAAGCGTGAATGTCTTGCCATGGGAATTGAATCTCCCTGTGAAATTTCCACAAATTACAAAAAAAAAAATTCCACTCAGTTGGAAAGTGACCCTTTCAGCAAAGTTATCCCTCTAATCACAGTCCTGAACACAGAAGTAAGCTGGAAACGCCTCCCACCCACCCATCCCTTCATCCATCTTTCAAATGAATAAAAAGCCCTAGGTGCCAGCCCTGTGCCAAATGCCACGGGCACAGATGACACGATGTGGTTCTGACCCTTGAAGAACTCACAATTGGGATGTTTAGTCCATAAATCTAGCACAATTCCTGCTTGGTTCCTAATGGGCACTAAGTAAATATTTGTTGAATTAAGACAAACATGTAAACTAATAATGACAGTATAACATGGGAAGTGCTGGGCCGGGGATGGGCACAGAGGTCCTGAGTTCTCTGAGGAGGTTGTGGCTAATTTCCTAGGGAGGCAACAAGGGCTCCTCGAGGAGATGGCTTGGAGCTGGGCTGTGAGAGATGTGGCATCGCAAGGTGGAAAATGGCAGAGCAGCGTTCTGGGCAGGGGGAAGTGTACATGCCAAGGCAAGGAGGCATGAAAGAGCACGCCCTGCGTGGTGGTCTGGACAAGCTGGCAGGAGGGTCAGGAGGGAGTGGGGGTAGAATCCCAGGATTCTTTGCTCCTGAGCCGCCCGCAGACCCTCATCAGTTTCCATCTGACATACACAAAGGTACAAAACACACCCACAGCCCCTTGGTTTTGCCACAGTTCATGGCCCACTAGGAACAGCAAGACAAAGCAGGTGGGGTGTACAGAGGCAGAGGCTTTGACAACAGCAATGATGCCTGAGGGCCAGCCTTTAAGATTTAGGAAGATAAAACAGTTCCTGTGCAAAGAGCAGCTACCAGGTTACAGTTCGAGGCTAAGAGGCTATGGGGCTGGGAAGGCTACTTGGTAACCCCTGCCGTGTGCCAAGCGGTGGACTGATTTCGGAGGTGACAGGCACGCCAGCCATCCCCAGGCATCTGTCAGGACTAGCGGTTCTCAAACTTGGCCTGCACGTTTGACTCACCTGGGGGTGGGGGAGAGATGTTTTTTGTTTTTTTAAAACTCTACTCAGGCTCCACCCCCAGAAATTCTAGTTTAATTGGTCTGAGGGGGAGCCCAGGCAGGGGTGGAGTTCCCCATTTGTTCGAATGTGCAGCCAAGCTTGAGAACCACTGTTCCAGGTGTTTGCCAGAGTACCCACCCGACCTGCCTCATTCTTCATGTCACCTGCTTGGCCCCTATGGCACTTGAGTTTGGGACCCCTGACCTATGCCACCTGATCTAGTCCTCACCATCACCCTTGGTGCAGTCCTTTTGACCTTAGCTTATATAAAGAAACTCAGGTTAAGTATCCTGTCCCAGGTAGCTCAGCTTTCAAGTGGGAAAATGAAGACCAAGGCCAGGTGTGCCCAGGTCTAACAACCATGTCCTTTCCACAATGCTACACTGCTTCCTTGCAGTGGTGAGCTCAAGCTGCCCATAAATATTAAGGAATCTTTTGAGCTGGTTGTTTAAAAACCGTTGATAGCTTGAAATTGGTTGTAGTAGGAACATTTACACCATGGAAATAGGCCAATACTACAAATCAGGAGGTGTTTTGTTTTCTGTTATGTTTTGAAGCCAGTTTACCAGCACATTTCTTAATATTGAAGCAGCAAGAAAAGAGAAAAAATGTCAAATTATGTTCCTTCAATTTCAGGAAGCAGGTGTATAATGCATTTTAGAAAGATTTCAGCTCCAAACAGTTAAAATTGAAAGACTTTTTTGAATTTAGAGAGATAAAGCTCAAGTATGTGGAAAATGTACATCTGTAATTTTTAATAAGATGTCACATGGGTACAGGTGCATTTTGCATGCTGCTATTGGCTGGGTGCATTTGACTTAAAGTCACTTAGTGACAGTGAAAAAGAAAAATACAAGTGTGGAACAAGGTGCTCCCTGTCTCAGCCACTGGGAGCATAACAGAAAATGTTCTCTGAAACAAGCCGCCCGGCAGCCTGTCTCTGCCTTAGCTACCTCGATGTGCTGCGTTTCAGCATTGGGAGGCTGGACGAGAGCCTCCTATTACAGAATAAGAGGAGAGACTAACAGAAGTTGCTCACTCCCCACCACCCGCCCAGGATCTCCAGCAAGACCGCGGAGCTCAGCTTTAAGCGGTCCCCACTGAACAAAGAACTGTGACATTTCTCCTCCCAGCGTGGTTCCTCTATCAGCGTGGCTCGATAGCTGTGAAGCCCAGTTATGCTGGTATGGCGCTTTTAGAGGATTGAAGGAGATTGTAAATTGAAAAGGAATAAAGAAAACTACCGTTTACTGAGTGCCTACTCTACAACCAGACACCAGCTGGACACGCTCAGTCCTGGCACTGGAACTGACACTCACTGAACAACGCGACACGTCAACCCCTGCTCCAGGTCCTTAGTGACATTATCTCTCTCTCAATAACACCCTGGAGTCACTACTATTACTTCTGTTTTACAGAGGAGAACATTGAGGCATAGAGAGCTGAAGGCATTTCCCAAGTTAAACAGAACTTGAACATGGCAGTGCCGGGACAGAACCAGAGTGATGATCCTGGGGCCGCTCTGTCCTGGGAAATGGAAATACTTCTGGTCGGTAGGGAATCGTCACTGACTTCAACTCTCATCTTTCTTTATTCAACATTTGTCAAAAAAACAACTGTGCACCTCAGTATCACAGTGATAGAGAAGATGGTTTTCATGTATGTTTCTGTAATTAGCAAATTATAGTAATTATATGTAGCGGCTACTGTTCATCGAGTAATATCTACCATGTCTGAGAATTCTGAAAGTCACTTGATGGTGGTGACGATGTGCCACTCTCTGAGCTCTTCCACATGCCAGGCACTGGACTAAAAGAGCATTTAAAATTGATCCTTCACAATAATTGGATGAGGTAGGTATTGTCCCAGTTTACAGATACAGAAACTGAGACTTGAAGAGCAACTTGCTCAAGGTCACAGAACTAGAAAGTGGCAGAACAGGTTGGAAATCAGGATCTGGGCCTTCCAAGTCCATGTCCCTAACTCTACCTGCCAAGCTTGTGGGCTGCAGCAATGCTTCAGAGTGGGTTAGAATATTCCTGAATGGGTACATCAAGGGACAACTCAGGAGTGAGTGAAGCACTGTTTTCTGGGTTCACACTGCCTGCATACAATTAGTGCAGGCACGACAGTACAGGAGGAAGAACACAACCTGATGCAAGACGACTCCCTTGGGCACAAGTGGACTCAAATGGGAATGTGTCTCCCCCTTTGCAGGGCTAAGTATTTCTCACCAAGAGCATGGCTGCCCCAGAAATGTGGAATTTTAGAGACAATAATGACCAACAGGCCAGTGGGGCCAGCTTCCCATCCAATGCTGGCATAACCATTATAGTCCTGAGCCACACACTCTGTCTTTTGGGGCCATCTCACAAGATTGTGTTCAGGATTAAATGAGCTATAAGTAAAGTGCTTAACCCAATGACTACCACATTAGTTAAGAGCAATTAACATATTTAATCCCTCTCTCCTTCATCCACTCAGTACGTTTTAAGTTGGAGCTTATTATATACTAGGCTTGAGATAAGACCCACATTCAAGCTTCGCGGCCAGTTGTGGGGGAAAATCAATGATTAATTAATTAATTCATTCAACAAACATTAGCTATTATGGATGGCACTAAGCTAAGAACTCTAGGGAATCCAAGACAAATTAGTTGGATGACCGAGACATGTTCACCAGTAACTACAGTGAAATGACAATGCACATAACTATTATTATAATAACAATTAGTATGATGTCTCATAGTTTATAAAGCATTTTTGCACTTGTAATTGGATCCTTGCAAGAAATGGAGATTCAGATGAGTCAAGTGACCTGCCTGTGGTCACACAGCAAGTGCACAAGTTTGATTCAAATCTGGTCTCTGACGCCAAAGCCAGGCTGTCTCTCCTCTACCATCTGCCTTCCCCGGCTCTGCTTGGGCCCGTCACTCCATCCTGAGGCAGTCTTGTTTCCCTTTTAGAAAACCTTCATTGTTAGAAAGTTTTTGCTAATATGTATCTGAAATCTGTCTTCTGGTAAATTCTATCTGTGAGTCTTAGCTCTTCCCTCCAGAGCCATATTGAAGGAAAGTACCCCTTCTCCGAGAGAACCTTCCCACATGCCAGACAGTTGGCATCTTCCTTGAGCCTTCCCTGGCCCAGGCAACGTGTCCCAGTGGTCAGTTCTTCTGTTTCTGACAGAGTTTCCGACCCCTCCCCAGCCTGATCTGTGTCCATCCAGTCAGCCTGTCCTCATTTTTCCCGACTTACTGGAGGTCACTTTTCCTGGGCATCTCCCAGTGACTCTTCAACCAAGACTCGGTTATGTCCCTTCACTCACCACGTGGTGCTGGAATCACCTATGTGTCACTCGTAGTGGGCGGTGAGCTCCCCCAGGCCATGGGCCGGTCAGTAATAATAACCACGCCACAGCCACTCTTACTGAACAGTCACCGCGCACCAGGTGCTGTTCGGGCACCTTACATTTGTCACCTCAACCATATGAGACAGGTGCTGTGGTTTAATAACCCCTCCTCCTGGGCCTGGCACAGGTTCACGAATTGTTTTCAGAATTGAATCAAACTCCAATTTATTCACACCCTCAAAACCTGGTGTCAAGAGTGTGGTCTCCCTGACCAGAGCAGAGGCAGAGTGTGGCTTGAGGATGGGTGTATGGCCCGGGTCTGTCAGAGAGCCTCGCTGCCCACAGCCACACTCAAGCGCTCGCTGCGCCAGGGAGAGAAACAAATGTTATTTTAAAAATGTGGGCTGGAGCTAGATATTAGTAATAATAATTGCAGAGAAAAGGGCGACTCTGCTGTTTAACACCAAATGCCAATGACCGGAAAGCTGCAAGGGCCAGACAGACCCTCCCTCCAGCCTTTGGGAAGCTTGTCACCTGGGCTCCCAGTGAAGCAAAGACAAGGTGGGTTCTGGAATGAGTCGAACCTAGGTCAAACCCTGACCCTGCCCACATCCCAGAGCAAAAGGAAGACAGCAGTACCTCACGGGGACGTGGTAAAAGTTAAACCCAAAAGTCCTTGGCCATGGGAACCCCCAACCAGTGTGCTGTTGACGATGAGGACAGGAGCAGGAGGGGCAGAGTGAAACAACATCCTTCTCCTGAGTCCTTTCTCCAGGGCTGCCTCTGGCAAACCGAGCTGTCCCTTGAAGCCTGACGGTGGAATATGGGCTTGAGAACGCTCTGGCCTGTGTCAAATTCCCACTAATGATTTCTCAGCATAAATTAAACGGAGTGAATACTCCTAATGGCTGCTACAGAATTACATGACAGCTTCCAGGAGAATCTACAAAAATAGCTAGAATCAGAGGCATGGTCATTCTGATGCCTGGAAGTTTCTCATTAATTTAATTTCTTCTTGCCTTCTGGCTTGTGGATCGGCTTTGTAAGAGCTGACAGAAAAGAGATACCTAACAAGCCACCGGGTATGCCTTGCCTATGTAGATGAGCCTGAATAGGGAAGGCTAACAGTATCGTATAGCAAGAAGAATTCAATATCACACTAAAGCCACCACCATCAATAATAATTTTTCTTTATATAAATCTGTATAATTTACAAAGGACATTTGTATATATTATCTCATTTGGCCTTCTATTATTTATGGAGCACTTATCATGTGCCTGGCATTTGAATGTATTATCTCCCTTAATTTTCACAACTGATTAGAATCTCTATTTCAGGGGTGAAGTTTAACAAGGTGGAGGAATTCCTCTGGGATTGCACAGCCTGGAAGTGGAGGACTAGGATTTGAACCCAGGTCTGTCAGACTCCAAAGCTCATCCTTTTTAGCTCTTGTTATTCTGCTTCTGTCTGGGGAGGAGGCACTTTTTCCACACCCCTGGTGGTTCTTTCCCTATGAAAGGAATACCTTCAGCATAATGTTTCTGGCCTCTCTCTGCCCCGAATTCCTTGTACCCCTAAGGAAACAGAAGGCCTTTTTTCATTGGTGAATTTGGAGGGAGAAACTGGGTGAAGGTGGCTCAGCCCCTTCCTCTCCTTGCACTTGCGTGTTCCTGAGGATCCCACCTTCCTGCCCGCCAGGCTGCGGAACCGCTGCCCGCCTGAGTCTCACTCTGGATTCAGCCTCAGGAAGCTCATTTGCCCACAGATGTGACCCATTCCCCCAAATCACCTTTTCCACAATGAGGTGATATGTTGGCCCTTCTCCTCTTGACCGCTTTGTCTCATTCTGGAGTAATTCAGAACCCGGTAGAAGGGGGGACAGTCGGTCTGGCCTCCTTCAAGGATTCTAACGATTGTGATCCCCATTTTACAGGTAAAGCTCAGCAAGAGCCAGAGCTCTTTCCTAAAGAAAAGAGAGTTTAAATGTGGGCAGATCTGTGATAAATAGCCCCAAACATTATTATGCTATATGAATTTAATTCCTTCAACTCAGATTAGTGCACAGAGCTTCAGGGTGAGGAGGAAGGGGTAACGACCCAAATGTGAAGCCAACTAAAAGCGGAAACTCAACTTCAAATGGATACATCCTAAATCAACAAGACGGTATCCCACATGCACTGTATAAAGTAACGTGAATGCCAATAAGAGCCCAGAATAGACAATTAAGCAAAGCATTTCCCGACTACCGAGAAAGAGACAAGAACCAGTTTATGGAGACCACCACCCTTCCCCACAAAAAATAAACAAACAAACCAAATAACCCAACAAACCCTCATGTGGTTTATAACAAAGCTCACAAGCTAAGCACGCTTTTTGGCACCACCTATAGTTTGGAACCCATCCAGAGATTTACCTTCTGCTGGAGTTCTACCAAAATGGCCACTAAATAACAGGCCTGAAACATATTACTATTATCAATAATTGAGTTAATAGAATGTTAGGACAAAAAAGGTCCTTAGCAGTCAAGTCCAAGCCCCTCACGGAAGAGATGAAGACAGCCTGTGCAGAAGAGCCATGCTGAATTACCTTTGCATCCACCAGACCCAACACAGCACCGGGCCCATGGTGTGTGGGAATGAAGCAAGGCAGTGGCAGAGCCAGGGCTGGGACCCAGGCCTCCCGGCACTAGTATTCCTTCCCTTTCTTATAATGCATCACCCGCAGCGATACTTGTCTGTTCACTTCACTGATACCATGTAGTCACGCGATTATACTATCACAGGCCAAGTCAACAGGCTTCCAAGACCAGAGGAAAGATTTCTCACAAACAAACAACTGGTAGGATAGTGTGAAGATTCAAACCATGGGAGACAATGGGCCACATCTGCCATAGCTAAGCATAGAGATGAGCCCCATTTGAGCCCCTAATTGCAAGCACTGGTTTGCTAAAGATGCTAGCAATGAATAAGAGGGCAGAGAATAAATTCAAAACCTTGTAATGTCACCTTTATGAAGCACCCAGATTAAAAGAGTACCAAAAAATGGTCTTCTGTATCCAGAACTACTTGTAGAAATACAATCCTGTTTCTCTTCTTCAAACTAATTAGCGTTCATAACCAGGACTAAAGAGTTTCTTCTGAATGCAGTGGAGAAGCAAATCATTCTGGCTGGAAGCAAGAAGCTGGATGGTGAGAGACTGTCAAGAACATACTTAGTGCAAGTGCATATACTCCAGATGATAAACACAACTTCCAATTAAGCTGCCCTCAAATATCTGGCACCTAACACTTGGGAGTTTAAAGGCAACCGGCAAAATTTGCAGAGTCTAAGGGTTTTTAAAGGATGAAATCTTCCTTTTTATTTTTTATATCTCTCTTTTTAAAGGGAATAAATCACATGCACTTACAGAATCGCAAAGCTTTCACACTATAGCCGTCTCTAGAGATGAACAAACCACAGCCCAGGGAAGTGTGGGCACTTGCCCAAGGTCAAGCGCAGAGTGCAGTGGCAGCAGGGCTGACACTTGGCCCAGGACTTCGCCGTGTGGCCCAGTTACCTCCCCTGGTCAGAGCTGCCTTTCCAGGGAAGACTGTTCTCACTTAGACCCTCAGACCCGTGGCATAGTGCAGAGGAGAATTTCAGGAAATCTGTATATCCCATTTTCAATTTGTGGCACAAATTAAACAAGTGTTTTGCATCAGGGATTATCTTAATTAAACTATTTATATGAGCACCGTTGGTTTACTTCAATCTTGCTGAACTTCATTAAGCTGTCCATTTACTTATATAAATTCTTATTTTAAAAAATAAAACATAATTTGCATGGTGGAAAACTGTATATTTTAATATGTGTCTATCTGTAAGAATTGCAATGATGTTAATAATAATAATAATTGTCACTTATTGAACTTCAATGTGCTCAGCAATGTGATAGGGACTTAATATTACATAATAGCAACCATAGGGATAATTATAAAATAACCACCACTTATTAAATGGTTATCACGTTCACGTAGTATGCTGTGTTGCTAAGTACTGTAATTCATCTAATGATCACAATAATCCTGTTAAGGACATTTTACAGATAAAAAAACTGAGGCTTTGAGAAGTTAAAAACTGCCCCAGATGTCACAGAGAGCAAGAGGAAAAGTAAGATTCAAACCCAGGCCCACTGGACTCTCGAGCCCTCGGCCTTCTCCACTATACAAGGTTACATCCCCGTTTATAAAAGTATTGCTTTGAGTTCCATTTCCAACAAGGACATTTATAGATCTAAGGACAAACTACATGGTGTGAAGATGACCTGTTCCCTATAAATGTCTTGGACTTCTCCATGGTTTGGAACAAAGTAACTCTGCTACCAAATTCCCAGAGGAAAACTAGAGCTCACAGCATCAGGGTAATCAGATAATGCTGAAATATGAAATGGTTCAGAACTACAATGAAATTTGGGAGTGAAATATAATTTGTCTATTGTTCCATTTTAAAATATTCATGAGGCAAGGAAGCATTTCCATATTCAATAATTACATGGCAAAAATCTGCAACCTGATGTATTTACTGATCATGGACAAGGCATTCCTAGAAGGATCTAAGTTCAAATTAGCAGCCCCACAAGCTGCCATGTGACGGTGCAGAACCAAACAAATGAGACAGAAATGTTGCTGTTGCCCAGAGAAAAAATTTTCCCCACCACTTGTCCTGCTGTAGAGAAAGGCTGAGTCAAAATTGAGAATGCACCTAGGACTTTGCCTGCAAACCAGCTGGAAGAGAGTGAAAAGGGGAAAAAATCTGCAACGTTTTCCCTCATTAGAAGAATTGTTTTAAAAGGGTTTGATTGTGCCCTAAAGGTTAGATTGTACACTCATTTAATATTTCACTTGTCTCAAGCAACCTGCACAGAAAGGCAGGGAAAGGAAACATTAATAAAAATGTGAATTTATGAAGTGGCCCTGTTTTGCTTTTTCAGTTCTGTGGTCACAAGCAATATATGGGACACCTATAAGTAGAGTTACATTAAACTGGCCATCTTGTTCTCTATGTTATTGGCAAACTCTGTTTCTAATTGTCTCCTTCGCCAGGGACAGCCTCCATCTCTGCGCATAAAGATGTGGCCTACTGACCACCCTACTGAGAACACAGTGCCAAACACTAGGAGGGGTGAAGGGCAACTTCCCAGCATCTTCCGGTGCTTTGGGACACAAGGACAGGGCTGGCAGGCAAGTGGTTCTCAAAGTGTTGTACTTGGACCGGCAGCATCAGTATCACCTGGAAACATGCTAGAAATGCAAATGAGTCAGAAACTCTGGGGGTGCAGCTCAGCAATTTGGGCTTTAACAAACCCTCCAGGTGATTCTGACACCCACAAAAGTTTTGGGACCACCCATCTACAGCCTGAGCGGTCTCTTCCCTTCTGCCCCTACTCAGCTGCAGGCTCTAAGGTTCTGCATCCGCAGATCTGCCCCATCCAGTCCTAGAGCCTGTGCTGACCTCATCAGGGAACAGTTAGCAGACTCCAGAGCCCCAGGAGAAGGGGATCTGGGAGTGGTCTTGCTGACTCAACCCAGCATCCGATGCCCGGCTGTGCCACCCCTGCTGCGGTGTTGGCACTGCTCACTGTTCTAACAGGGCTGAAGTTCTATCCTGATCTCCAGGCTGGATGGCTGAGACCGGGTCCTTGCCACTCTCTCCCCCGCTCCCTGCCCCACCCCGGGGCAGGGGCTTGTGCTCTCGGTCTTCCCCAAACCAGCTACACAGCCCAGACTCGGGAGCCCTTCTGCCACTGCCCAGGGACTCCCACAGAAACGGCCTACCATGGATTCCCTCCACCACCGTGGGTGAGAACACCGACCCAGAACGCAACTTCGTTCAGTATGTCTCTGTAGACTTTATAACTTGAGCTGCTGGCCCTGTCCTGATATCCCACCCCTCCCCAGTCCCCTCTCCCTTACCCTGCTTTCCCAGCTTTGTACCCTTCCTCTCAGCCTGCCACTGAGGCTCCAGCGTGGCTCACAGCCAAGCACACCCAAGATAAGTTAACTAAGCACCATCGCTAACAAATCTAGCAGAAAATACTGCACTTACACCCTGGCAACAGGGCCCCTGCCCTGGGCCCTGCGCTTGAGAGGTCCTTCTCCAGCCTAGCTTTGGCAGGCCATCTTCCCGAGGGGCAAGGGGTCCTTGCGGCCAAGGAGACATATCCACACGAAGCCCATGCCCCACCTCCTCTGGACACCCACTCTGGGTACCTGGACCCCAGGATTCACCTCCTAAGCAGCTGGAGCCCATCTCCCCAAGGGCAAATGGTGCTTCTGGCGCCTTCCCCTAGACCTGAAGGATGGCCAAGGAGAGCGAGTTGTGGGTGAGGGTCTGTGTGGACAGAGCTTGGACGTGTGAACTGGAGTGTCTACCCCAGCCCCAGCAGTGGTGGATGGAGTCAGGAGCGGGGAGAAAAGGAGGGGCTGGCAGGAGGCTGAGACCTCAATCTGTCTTCTTTCTCGGGGCCCCATAAATGCAGGTTTGTATGCAAATTGATGAACATTAAATCAGATAACACGTGTCATGCACCAAGTAGAATCTCAGTAGATACTTGTGAAATAAGTGTACCCAGAGATCTGCTTTGGTACCTCATTTGATCCTCACAACCAACGGGCAGTGTAGGCACCATTAAGCCCATTGTACAGACAGGGAAACCAGGACTCCGAGAGGTTAAGAGACTTGCCCAGGATAATGCGACCAAGAAATGAACCTCTGTCTGCTTGATCCCAGAGCTGGTGCTCCTTCCCTGTTTAGTCTTGGCTTGATTACTTCCAGCTACATGGAACTCACTACTCCTTTGAGTCAACCCTTATCATTTCAGGCAAAGTAAGTTTTTTGGGTTTTTTTCTTTCATTGAGCTCAAATCTCTCTGCAAATTTTGGTCATGGTTCTTAGTCATGGTTCTTTGTTCTGCCCATTGGCACCCGCAGAGAGTTTGTCCCCTCTCCCACACAACCACCTTTCAAGCTACAAATGGTAAGCCTATCCCCTGGGGCCTATTTTTGTCCAAGCTAAACATCCTCAGCACCTTCACCCTTTCCCCCATCAGATCATTTCCAGCCCTCACTTCCTAATCAGGCCTCTGAGGACAGATGCCGTTCACCCTCCCCTACAGCACTGCACAGAAGTCACGGTGTGCAGAAATGCAACCTACCTGAGGCCTCAGCTAGTAGATTTGGCACATGGGTATCCATTCCCATCCCCGCAATCTATTCTCCAACATACAGAGTCCTCACACCTAAAGCTTGTGGAATGACACGTTGTCTAAGTCTCGGTTTCCTTACCTGCAAAACAGGGATAATGATGCGTATCCTGCCTATTTTGCATGGTTCGGTGAGTATTATTTAAGACAATTGGTTTGAAATGACTTTATAAACTGCCGAGCACGTGACAAGCCCTCCACACTCATGCGTGCATGGGTGCCTATGTGCATTCATTCATGCATTCATTCATTCCTGTGTTAGCGGCTTCTCAGGACTGGCTTCCAGTGCTGTAGAGGCACAGTACGGCCTGGAGGAAGAAAATGATCCTCTCCACGTAAATGAAGGCATCCCCCCGAGACAGGAAGTGCACACCCGGGAAAGCCAGCTCCACAGCTAGACCCGGAGTGCTGCTGACTCTCACTCATGATATGCGCACCCAGCGGAGGATGAGCCTGGGGGTGGCTCCTACTGCTCTGAACTGCTCAGTTTCCACCCTCTCCCACTCTGCTCCCATTAGCCTCTGTGATGAGAGTTGCAAAGGGCTCTTATGCTGCTTAAAGTGAAGGAAGAAATGGAAATTGCATAAAAAGAAAAGGAAAGAAAGCAGCTGGAGACTATTACCAATGATTTGGTGTGATAACCAAGGGCTTTCAAATGATTACTAAAACTGCCTTCATTTTGATCTTTCACTTCTGTTAATCTACAGATCATTAGAAGGAAATCAAATCCATCCCCACAGCTGAAGATGAACCTACAGCTCTCTTCCCACATACTTATCAACTCTTCCTTCACACTTTTTTTTCCTCAAAAAAAAAAAACAAACCAAACCTCCAGGTTACATATATTGTTCAGTTTATTTAAATACATTCAGATTGGACATTTCCCATGACAAACACTCTCTTGGGAATAAACAACATTTTCCCTCTCTCCAAATTAAGAACTTCTCATTGCTTTGCAGATTTAAAAACATCCAACTGAAAACTCCCTTTTATGGATGAAGAAAGCAAAGCACAGAGAGGGAGGTAACCCTGTACTGTTTATGGCTATAAATGGCAGAGCCAGGATTTACCCCCAAGAGTCTGAGTGCAGTGGCCCTATCCTCACCTACTCTCCTCTCCCACCTGTGCATTGAAAATAAGAGTAGGTCTCAATTCCTCCCGCCTCAGGGACACTCTGCATCCTAAGACAACATTCGAATTGCACACAGAGCTTTAAGTACAAGATGCTAGAAATAAACTAAACGTTTACCAACAGGGAAGGAAACTATGGTCCAGTCATTGATGAAAATGATATTTATAGAGAGTTGTTAACAAGGAGGGGGCAATTCGTGTCATATAAAATGGAGAAAAATAAAAGCAGAATACAAAAATTATGTAGATAGTGTGGCTTCAACTATAAAGCAACACAGAAGAAATTTATACTATGTTTATTAACTAAAACGTTTATAAAGTTTAACTCTAGGTGGCTGAATCTGAGGGAGATTTTATGTTATACGTGTTTCAGTATTTTCCAATTTTTCTACAATAAGCACCGTTACTTTTATAACAACAAAAAAAAATTTTAATAAGGAATGGGGAGCAGCATCTGTCTTCTCTACCCCAAAACGCCCTTTTGGAAGCATGATTGGTGGTCCTGGCCTGCCATGGTGCCTCCCCAACCCCACTGAACCCTTCACCCGCTTCCCACCTCCATCCTTCTCCCCTGAGCCCACTTACATCAACCCAGGCCCAGGCAAATGTAAGCCCCACCTCCTTCATGGAGCCTCTTTGACCACTCCGGGTTAGCTGTTAGGTTGAATCATATGAAATTGCCATTCTTGTATTCCAAAACTGGTCTACTGTCGGTGATTTCATATGGTTTGACCTAGTCCTTGGCTCACGCTGCCTTCTTCTGAAACTTCAGACTGTCCCCCAGTCTGAGACACACAATTGCACATGGCTAACTTTCTGCATGGCACTGTCCTCTCTCATCTCATGTGCAGATCCTGCTTTAAGTTGCTGCTCTCTGCACACTGGCTTACATTTCATTCATTCTGGTTTTGAATATTATTTAAGTGGCCACCTTGCTCGCCCCAGGGCTTCCTCACTCATAAGCACCTGCCCATGTTCTGTGCTTGGCCCTGGAGACAGAGACATGAGTCCCTGTCCCAAAGCTTACAGTCAGAGAGAGAGCCTTGGACAGGCATGAACCCACGTGGGGAATGACCACACCTTACAGGTGCCCATCTCTTTAGTGTGCCGAATATTTTCATGTTCATTCTTTCGCAGGGCAAGAGCTAGACAGACCTGGCTCTAAATCTCCGTCTGTTTCTGACAAATAGGGTGGTCTTGGGCATGTCACTCAATCTCTCCAAGCCTCAGTGTCCTCATCTTTAAAACAGAAGTAGTCATATCCCCTAACGCACATGGCTATTGTGAGGACTAAATGGGAATACATGGAAGCATTTACCACCACGCTGTGCACAGTAGGCACTCGAGAGACACTTCCTTGAAAAACAGGCAGAGCAGCAGCTGTTACTCCCTTTTTCTTTCTGATGAGGAAACTGGCTCGGGAGTCATGACTTATCTGAGGCCAAGAGGATCTGATACCAAAACCCTGGTCTCCTAAGCCCAGGCCATGCCGTGTCCTTCCATGAAGCTAACAACCGCTGATTTTAAAAGCACACAAACATTTAAGGCTCACTGGGGCAATTCATAAGGAAATTTCCCAACACATTTGCTACCCCATCACTACCTGGAGTAACCCTGGAAGGGCCCATGCAGAATTCAGTGCTGCCATTGCCCTGTAATGGTGAGTGACTGCCATATGCTCGTCAAGTTTCCCATCTGCTCTGCGCGAGGAAGCGTGTGCCTACCTGCCAGCGGAGGGGCTCGGCTCCTGTCTAATGGCCCTCTGAAATGACAATCTCGCATCAGCTCGGGAATTCCACCTTCCCCATAAGTCTTGGAAATGGTCCCCTCTCAACAGACTTCACACAAATATGGCTTTTTCTAGTTACTCCTGACTTAATGCTTAAACACTTTCAAATGGAAGAGAGTTGTCTGGTTTTTATTCCTTGCACATAAAATAACACACTTATCATTAGTCATGTCCTGTCTGTTTTTAATTGAAAATGCATGCACATTTTTCTAGTTTGCTGACTACTGTCCGAAAACTGAAACCTTTTGAGAGCATCTTGGAGCCACCCTGCCTCAATCGTGGACAAGTTGTTACAGCTTCTTGTAGCCTCCAATGATAATAGAACGGTTTGGTTCTTAACTTTTTGAAAATATGATGAAACTTCTAGCCATTTCTCTGGGAAAAATACACATATACACAAAATCTTGGGTAGTTTCTGGGCTCACAGATACCTTTAAGGAGTCCATACATCTCAGATTGAAAACAAGCTCCAATTTCTTTAGTTTGACATTCAAGGCCATCCACCTCTGGCTTTTGGGTTTCCACTGAGCTCCCACCTTCCTCTCTACCAATCTACTCCATGCACCTGTCTCTCCAGCCTACTTGAACTCTTCAAGGGTCCCCCAACAGAGCCTCACGCCTTTGTTTCCTCCACCAGGGACCTCCTTCCTTTCATTTTCATGTTTCAAATCCTACTCACCCTTTAAACCTCAGCTCAAGCGCCACCTTCTCATCAGAAAATTCTTCCCATTAGGAAATAATCTCTCCTTGCACTTTCCTCCCCTGACAATTTGCCTTTACCTTTGCAGTACTTAGCACTTTCCACCTTACAGATATTTATGCGTGGGTCTTGCCTCACTACTGACCTGTGACCAAATTCGCTTCTGTAGTCCCCCCGCCACACACACACAAACAAATCCCTCTTTCTCTATTCCAAGCATGGTGCAAATAAAATGGAAAATAAACGTGCAAATATTCATCTCTCTGTGATCCAGACTTCTTTATTTACATAAAATCTTCAAAGGTGCTTGGGCTCAGTGTGTGCTGGCCACAAAGGAACACTTAGGGATCAATTGAACCCCAGAATTTTAAGTAAAGGTCAGCTGCAGTATAGTCATGTGATTCTTCTGGAAGCTTCTGTTTCCAGAAGAATACTCTCTAGTCAGAAAGATAATGGTCTATGTTTATAATGGCATACTTAGTCTAGATAATGAGGAACCCCTCTTCCCTACTGTTGAGGGGATTTCAAGAAGATGTACTGTCATCGTAAGGGGCAGGGGTCTGGGTTTGGAGGATTTCAGATAATGTGTTTTCTCTATTCTTCTCCTGGATTGGACAAAGCCACATTCCTTGGTCTCCCTACAAGGCCCAGCCATGAAGCTGAGTCACTGGGAGAGTCCTTGTTCTCTATTCTTTTAGAATGTTTCACCTTTATCCTGGATTCTACATAGAATCTACCTAATTTGGGGATTCATGCATTGGTTCTAAATATGGCACAGGATCCAAGAGATACACTTGGAGTTGAGGTAAGAGTAAAGCCTGATCCCCCAATAAAACGTTTAGTGGACAAATATCTCTGAATTAGGACCAAACCTGCTCCAGCAGGCTGATCCTCCCTTTATGGTTGTTACGGTGACAGGAAGTAAATGAAATGGGGAAAGGATGGTGAAATGTTACTGTGGGAAAAGGGGCTTCTGGGCCTTATATAAGTCATGTTCCAAATATATACCTTTGAATAAGAGGCAAGCAGTCCCAGGCACCGTGTGGCATCGTGATTTCAATAAAATCCCCTCAGATTTCTCCAAGCCTGTCTCTGCTTTCATTTATATTACTCTGGGGCCCCAAAAGGTTATGATTCCTAAGAAAGAAGCCCAGTTGCCTGAAATATCTACGTTCAGGAAAAGGAGCACAATACTAGTAAATACTAGTACTAGGAACATAAACTGACCTTCCAAAAATTAATCAAGTGATGGAATAATCGCCTTGTTTTAAAAATAATCAATACAATTTATTCACATCTGCTTCTGACAGAATTTCTTAAAAAAGACAGATGTAGGCCACCCAAACACCTTGAGTAAAGGGGATATTTTCTGTTGATTTTTGTTATTTTTTCCCTTATGTTCAAAGCTAAGCTTTGAATGTGAAGTGGAACCTGGAGACCAATGCAGCCACAAGGCCAAGTGTGGAGAGCACTGACATAGAGATCAGGAGGCCCAAGGCCCAGTTCCTACCCTGCCTCTAACTAGCTTTGGGACTTGGGGCAGGTTACGCACTCCCTCCTGCTTAATTTCCTCATGTATGATTCAGGGGGACAGAACCATTGTGGACACAACTCAAATAGGCTGCCTCAGGAGCTGGTGAATTATTTGTCACCATCAGCAAAATTTTAAAGGAAAGTCTGATTGACCATTTGGTCACCCTCAGAACTAGCATTTGTGAATGTTGTCAGATTTCATGAGGCTCTCTCACATGTGTCATTTCATATCACAACCATGACAATCCAGCCAAGGAGGTACCTTGATTTCTATTTACAGACAAGAACAGAGAGCAAAGTGACTTGGCCAAGCTTGTATTACAATGAGCAGAGGTTAAGGGCTTCACCCTGGACCTGGCTGATGCCACATCCAGTGCCCTGGCAGGACACACGCTGCTCCTCTGTCAGGATGCTTACAAGGGAGATTCTTGAACCAGAGAGCTGACCGGCATGATGATCTCTAAGATCTGTGCTTCTATCAGTAAAATGAGGGGGTTGGATTACATCAGGGGTTCTAAAAACTTCTTATAGCAGAAAAGACCCTCTCACGTCAAATGAAATATAACATAGAGTGTCAACATATAAAATAGATTACCTGCAGCATCCCTCTGGTTGAAAAAGAGATGGCTTCCACCCAAATGTACTAAATTGTGGTATATCCTTATAATGGAATAGTATTCAGTGGTAAAAAAGAATGAACACTGACCCATGTTCCAACAAGGGCGAACTTTGAAAACATTATGCAAAGTGAAAGGAGTCAATCACAAAAGACTGCATATGGTATAATTCTATTTATATGAAATATTCAGAATAGGTAAATCCATAGAGACAGAAAGCAGATTAGTAGTTACCAGGGGCTGGGGGGAGGGGGTATGGAGGGTGACTGCTTCACGGCTTCCTTTTGGAGTGGCAAAACACCATGGAGCTGGCTAGTGGTGATGTTGCACAACATTGTGAATGCCACTGAACTATACTTTTAAATGGTTAATTTTATAATATGTGCATTTTACCTCCATATACATGTTTCCAGAATCCCGCCCCATGATCCTCCCCTCTCCTACAGCTCTCCAGGGCCTCCACAGAACCCCGCATGAAAATCTATCGAGTCACTAGATATTACAAAATGCTACCATAGTCACAATTATTCTCATATGACAGCTGTTTTCCTCCTTCAGGAACCAAAGGTAATTTCTCCTAACACACCAAATAAATATGGGCCAGTGACATCTTGCTCCCTGGAAACAGAAACTTCCACTGATGATGAGCTCCAATACCAATTCTAGTCCACAGTAATTGAGCAGTTTCAGTTTTAGGATGTGTCATTGGTGTTAACTTCAAAATTCTATTTTAAATAAAATTTTGCTTGTTTGTTTCACGTCCAGTAGATACTTTTACTGTTGAGTAGTAAGCTAAGTGTGATTAAGTGCCTGATATATATTAAAAGTTCCCCTCGTTGTTTATTTAAATGTCACTATTCCCATTTTATAGAAAAGGATACTGAGGCTCAAAACAGCTATGCACCATCCCCAAGGTCTTACCAGCAGTTCTGACGACAGGGTCAGGAATTGAATCTGTCTCTTCAGCTCGAGAGAAGGCACTTTAGACTCTGCCAAGATGGGCATCAGCAGAGTCAACTTCCTCCCCCGACAGGCTCCCTGAGGACTGCTGTCAGCCCCACCGAGGAACTGAGCCCAGGCTGCCAGACCCAGAGGTGTGTGCAGACGCGTGAGACACGGATGTGTGTGTCTGGAGCCCCTGCACCTGTCCAGAGCACTCTGGGGAGCTGAGGGGCTCAGGGCATCTACTTTTTTTCTTCAGTCTGTGTGGCGAAAGTGAAGACCCACTTTAGCGGTCTCACTGACAAACTGTCCTCAAGAAGGACCTCAAGAGGGACATTTCAGACCCTCTTTTGCTAAAGAATTCAAGGGTAAGGCTAGGATACCATTTGTTTTAAAAGGTTTAGGTCAGAGCCTATGCAAATGCCAGAAATTCTGGCTTCTAAACTCTATGTGATGTCATTTTATGCAGTTGGAATGACATGGTCTCTGACTTGGGCAGCCAGGATTCAGCACTACAACACCGTGCAGTTCCTGTGGTTATAAATCTGGTGCTTTTTCAAGTTATTCTGAAACGTTTCTACACAAAAGAGTGCAGAATAATTTCAGCCTTTTCCTCTCCATGGTAAAGTTATCGAAATGATACCAATAATCCCTTATGTATAAATGCACTTTACAAAGTGCTTTCATGGATAACCATTGCTGGGTTTTAAAAAAGTGAAATTAAGAAAAAAAAATCAGTAAATGGCATTTAGCTATTAACATCCACTCTTACATTGTAGGTGAGAAACAGGTGAAATGAAAGGATTTTTATTAGAATTAAAGTCAGGTTCTTGAAGTTCTAACTGTTCCTGGTTATCAATAAAAAAGTCAATGCTTTTTAAATTAAAAATGAGGTGCTGCTATTTACGACTTGATAAGTTGTAAAGTGCCTTTCCCATCCTTCCCAATGGTGCTGTGCCCCATTGCTGTTAAATTTTAGATTTGCAGCTCATATGGACTACACAGAATACAGCTTTATGGATCATACAGGCATAGGTAAAGAAAACCAACTAGCACAAGGAAAAGAAAGCTAATTTTGTTTTGATGTCATTTAATGAAAATACAGTGGAACCCTTCCATCTTATCATGTTTTGGTGCAGAGCTTAAGAAGGCTCAGACCATACAATGGCTTTTGAAATTCTTGTTCCCACCAAAGGAATCAGACTGCTAATGTGTCATTTTAGCAGTCATCCTAAAAAAATTGCACCACCGTGCCATACTGGCGTAAATAGCCACCAAAATCTCCCCATAGTGCCATGCGGTCTCTTAGGACCTAATCTCTGCTGGTGAGATCAATAACTATTACAGAATCGGTTTTTGAGGAGTAAGATTATTGCAATTAATCTGACCAGACTGCAATGAAAATCCATTGCTTTTCCTCAGGGCTGGCGAAAGAAAGCAGCTGCATACACATATGTACTAGCGAACACACTATGCGGCCGCCATCGTGTTTGAGCTGCTCAGAGGACACACTACTACTCTGAAGCACTGATCAGTGGAAGCCGCACCTGGCAGGATTGGCCCATACAAACTACAGGTGGACTATTCTCAGCCGAGTCTTGCCAACAACAGCAATATGGGGCTCACACGGTGAAGAACACTCTCAAGAACTCAGCCAAGCAGGTGCCATCCGCCTGACTCAGATTATGACAAATACTTCTTCGGGGTAACATTTCCTGCCGGGCACTGGTGCTCAACCTTGGCTGCACAGTCCAATCCATCACCTAGGGAACCTGAAAACTTTCTGCGGTCAGGCCTCCAGCCCAGGCTAATCGAAATCAGCATCTCTAGATGTAAGGGCCCCAGTACCGGGTATTTTTGAAAGCTCCCCAGATGGTTCTAATGTGCAGCCAAAGGTGAGAAGCAGTAATGTAGGGTGATTCTAACAATATTGGGGCTTCAGCCCAGTTGGTGAGGAGCCGCAGTAGAGGAACCTGCAAACACCACTTGCTTAGGGAAGTCAGCACTCCTCCAGTCTTGCACCACTGCTGACAAAAGTGCTTTACTTGTCTGGGAGCATTTGGGCCAATCTGATTTGTCAGGGGGTCTGAGAAGTGCTATTCGAGATGTCTTTGATTATTCTGCCTAAAACACAGGCACAATGATATTTACTCAACCCTTACTCTGCAAGAGCCTGGAACTTGATAAAAACAAAACAAACAACACACCCAAGTGAAATATCATTCATTTCTGGGGTGAGTCCATGGAGGGAGGGTGGGGCACATACACCCACCCACATCCCAATGTAATGTCCCACTGGGTAGGTGGGGATGGAGAAGACTTATATCTATTGCAAATATGATAGAACTGTCTTTAAATTGGCAGTGCAGATTTTGAAACTAAAAGCTTACACTGTAAGAGTGTAAAAATCATGAAGAAAATAAAAATGAAGCAGCTTTTACCATGTCCAAGTTCCCTGGGGCCCTCTTCTCCTGCATTTTATTTTATTTTTCCTATGCTTGCGGATTTCGAAGAGAAGCACTATGTGAACAATGATGGGCAAGTGGAGGTCCCATCACTGAGGGAAAATGGGTTCTTAGAAGAGACTTTCCAGATTTGAATAACAATCAGTCAGAAATTCATCAGCTGAACCCCATTTGCCAGATTTTGAGTCACCAGTTGCTTGGGGGCTGATATTCATACAATGAAAATATGATCTATTAGATTGTTTAATATGTAAATCTCACTCGCAATGTTAACAGGTTCCAAGAACTTAACTTACCTGCTCAGGATGTGAAGCAGAGTTAGGAAGCAGAGTGGATAGAAACAAATGACATAAAAAATACTTACTGGCTCTCTCTTTTCTTCTTAAGTGGGTCCATGAGGCGCAGAGTGTCTCTGATCACAGCCACCTTCACTTCTTCATCCACAAGGCTGGGGACATTTTCAAACACCCCTGGAGAAAGCTTGAATGGGTAAGGATTCTGTGTCACAGTGGAGACCACGACTGAGTGCCAAGTGGCTATCCGCATCTAATCCTCCAGCTAGCTCAAGGGGTTGTATGATGAAATTTTGCCTATGGTAATCTATAGAAGAGAATTTTTAAAGGCTCCCTTTACACTACCTTAAAAAGGTCAATTTCCTTTTATAAATCAACAAAATACATGAAGAGGAAAAACAGCACTCTGTTTTTCTGATTACCAAAATTATACATGCTCACTGCAGAAAATTAAGAAATATAGAAACGGGTTAAGAAAATTAAAAGAGTCCAAATAATCCCCCCAAGCCCAACGTTAACATTTGTTATATTTCCTTCCAGTTTTAAAAATACAATTTGGGGCAGGGGAGAGAAAAATATAACCACTGTTAAACACACTATATATCTTAGTGATTCAAGCATGTTGACATGGCTAAATCATATTCATAGAATTTCAATTAGTTCATCTCCTGAGGCTAACTAATTAGTTCTTGACAAAACTGATGGGAAGGCTCAGCTGCTTCAAAGTTTCCAGACCTTAAAAACTGGAAGAGTGGCATGCTGGGAAATTACCATAGGTCAGATAGGTCTTATATTAATAGACTATGTTCATAACATGACAAAACTAAAATTATTTGACTGGAGCAGAACTTTGCTGTGTAAAGTTGAGAACAATAAATCTTGTTTGGCTAAGTGAACATGAGAGTAGGAACATTCAGTTGTAAGGTAATATAGTCAGAAATGCTTGAAATACTTACTTCATGCTCATGTTCGATTCTCATGCTGGGGTTTGCATTTACTTCAAGTAGTATAGGCTTCAGATTTTTCATTAGAAGAATGTCAAAGCCTAAAATCTGGACAGGATAAACATAATTCAGAATTACGTTCCCTAGCCAAAATTTCTCTATTCAGGAATTGGGTATGGCATTAAGGTCATTAAGGTGAAAATAAATTCAAGCTCAGCCCCCAACCTTGGCCCTGACCATGGCTTCTCTTGTCGGTGGTCCTTCGTCCTCTGGGGGTGCTTGTCAAACCAAATGGACAGCAGAGGATTTTATAGGAACCCTGATAACAGGATGAGTTCCCATGGTGCATTTGAGCACTATCCGTGTTGTCTGAAGTGCTATCAGATGCTGACCTCTTTCTTCTTTAACAGGTTTTTTATTGTGTTGAGGATGAGTAGTAGTCCATCAATTTCTCCCTCTGCCTTTTCTTCTGCTCTGCTCGGTTAAGTTGCTGCTTAGCTAGATCTCTGAAAACCTAAGGCTGCTTTTCTTGTCCTGGGGTATACGTCAGTATCACATAAGGACCCCTTCCCCCAACCCACACCTACCGAATCAGAAGCTGTCAGAGTGGAACCCAGGCAAATATATTTTGAAAAAAACAAATCCCCAAGGTGATTATCATATAACCTCTTAGTTAAGGAGAAGGGAATATTGATTAGGCACCTACTAGGCACCAATTACTATATGATGCACTGATTATTCATAACCTCATTTAATCCTCATGATAGTGTATTTAGGGTAGGGATATGGTCTCCATTCTACAGAAGCAGAAACTGACTCTCAGGAAGAGCAGTGGATTGCCCCCAAGACTGCCTAGCTCATAAGTGACACAGCTGGACAGAGCTGGATTTTACACCCAAGCACGACTGACTACATAATTTTTGTGAGCCAGTACGATATGAAAATGCAGGGATCTTTGTTGAAAAAGTATTAAAATTTTCATGATGGTAACAACAGAGCATTAAACCAAGCTCAGAGCCCTTCTGAGCACGGGGCCCTGTGCGACTGCCCTGCACCCAAGGCTAACTCCAACACCATTTGTTGGACATCTATTCTTAAATCCAGCATGCTGCCCCAGATGAAGCTTTGCCTTCCAGCCACTCTGGCTTCTCTCAATTCCTTACAAGCCCTACGATCAGGGCAAGCCACCTGTGTGCATCTTGTTCTCTCTGCCTGAAACCATCCTTCACCTGGATAACTTCTCCTCATCCTTGACATCGCTGCTCCTAATTGAATTCAGATTCAGACTACAAGGACTTTAGATTCTCAGGAAGACTCTCGTTATCTCTATAGAAATGATAATGTAGAAAGTTTCTAACATAATTGATAGAATCCCAAAGTCACAAAAAAATAATGTGGGGAAAACAAGAGAAAAAGAAAAAGATATGGCTGTAGACTACCCTCCTCTGTGGATTCAAGAAGAAAAGATGAGCAAAATCCATTTCCTTGTCTATATAGAATATGCATTAGTTAAATGGTAATTATTAAACTGTAGTTTCATCCTTATTAATGAAATCAGAGCCTGAATGACCATTTTGGGGGATGATTCAAGACGAAGTTATTTTTCAGTGAAGGGCAATAAGGATGAGAAGTTGGGAAAAGTCATCCTTGCTCTATTTTTCTTGCCCTGCTCATGAAAAGAAAGGAATGGAAATTCAGTAGAAAATGGTACATGTGTTATAGATCTGCTTAATAATATATGACAAGGGGATGTGACTGATGAGGCCTCTTAGAGACTCTGGTGACATCATCAGTCTAACTTCAGACCTGGTCCAAGACATGTGATGCTGAAGAGGCTACAGAGAGTGGCAGGCTGCAGTGCCAGCGTTTATCATCCTTAGTCATCAACTCTTACTTTTTGCTATGGCTTAGAAGTTTGGACTTGGACTTTCCCAGCCTGGTGGACTCTTCCCCGCCCAAGGCCCAGTGTTTTCATGAATGTAAAGCCGTAGGAATGCTGGGAGCTGGAACAGGGGCAGTGAAGCCTCATCAGCCATGTAGGCCTGCACCCACCAGTGGCATAATATAGTAGCTTCCAGAACCTAAACTTGGGTGCACGTTTTTGAAAACATTGGGTCTTGTATGTGAATGCTTTGGAGTCAGTAAGACCTGGGCTCCAATCCCAGCTCAGTCTCTTACACAAGCTAGATAACTTTACATAAGGGCCTTAGCCTCTCTGAGCTTCAACAACCTCGTCTGAAAAATGAGGATTAACAATAGCTGCATTTCAGGGTTGTTGACAATGGAAGTGAAAAGCAGGACCTAAGCCTATGCTCATCACATGAAATGTATTCAGCAGATGCTAGTTTCCTACCAACTCCACCAACAAGAAATGGCATTAGTGTGCTTTGGAGTCAAGAGGAGCTAATATCTTATCTTAGTTCTGCCTTAGACTTGTGCGACTATAGGCAAGTAACTTAGCAGCTCTAAGCCCAAGTTGCCACATCTGTAAATGGAAATATGAATGGTGTTATACTTACTTACCTTAGTTCATTCATTCATAAAATACTTATTGAAAACTTTCTATGTCCCGAGAACTATTCTAGCTGCTGGAAATATAATAGTGAAGTAGACAAAGTCCTCTTGGAGCTTACACTCTAGTAGGGGAGACAGAATCAAATAAATATAATGCAATGCAAAATAGTTTGCATGGTGTTTGACACACAGTGATTAATGAAGGCCAGGTTTATTACATATATATATATATTTTTTACAAGTACAAGGAATTATGAATGATTTTCTTTTCAAAAGTTCAATGAACTGTGTAGCACCAATGGATCTCAGTAAACAGAACCACAGAACTGGGAGGAACTTAGAGTTGATCTTGTCATAAAATCCCAGAAGTGTCCCGGCTGGCAGTTTCTCAGTCGGGAATTTACTTGGTCCTGTGTTTTTCAAAATGGGATTCTTTTTGGAGGAACCAAGGGGGAAGCCAGCCAGATCAGATCAACTTTAACCTATTTTGTGTACTGGGGTTCCCAGGGAAAAGGTTTTACATTTTTAAAATCACTAATCTATCTAACACCCACTTTGTGCAGACCAGGAACCTGCAGCTTAGAAAGGGGAACACCTCTCTCCAAATCCCTCCAACAGCTGGTGGCAGAGCAGGAATTGCCAAATGGAGAGACAACTCTTCAATCATGTGATACTCTGCCTCCCTAAGTAAGTCAATCCTCATTGTGTGTTGAGCACCTCCTACTTGAGGGGTTCCCTGGGGGATTTAAAGATAACTATCCTTCATCCCTGACCTCCAGAAGCTTCAAATCAAGCTGGGCAGAAAGGGCCCTGACCTATTAATTATTAATATAAATTCATGCAAAGGCTCCAAGCTACATCCCAATGAGGGGGTCTCTCCTGAGCCCCAGACCTACACATCCATCTGCATCCAGAGTATTCCCAACCAGGAAGTCCCAGACTCCTCAAACAGCATATCCAAGCCCCCTATCTGTGGCCAGCAGCCTCTGAGATTGTCCCAGTGATCCTCGCCTCCTGGTACTCATGCCTTTGTGTAATCCCCCTCACACTGGTGTGTAGGCTGCACCTAGTGACTTGTTTCTGACAAACAGAATAGGGGAGAAACGATGGGATGTCACTTCCAATATTAGCCTCTAAAAAGACTGTGGCTTCCATCCTGGGGCTCTCTCTCTCACTCTCTTGCCCGCTCACTCTGAGGGAAGCCACCTGCCACGTAATGAGCCATCCTATGGAGAGGCCCAGGTGGCAAGGAACTGACTTCTCCAGCCAACGGCTGGGGGGACCTGAAGCCTGCCAACAGCCACAGGAGCGAGCTTGGAAGCAGATCTTTCCCCAGTCAAGCCTTGAGATGACCGCAGCCCTGGCCAGCACATGGATTGTGGCCTTGCCAGAGCCTCTGAGCCAGAGGCAGTCGGCTAAGCCTAGATTCCTGACCCACAGGAACTGTGAGAAAATGGGTGTTTGTTGTTTTAAGCTTCTAAGTTTTGGGATAATTTGTTGTATGGCAAAAGACAGCTAATACAGGCCAGGCGCGGTGGCTCATGCTTGTAATCCTGGCACTCTGGGAGGCTGAGGCGGGAGGATCACTTAGGGTCAGGAGTTCGAGACCAGCCTGAGCAAGAGCGAGACCCCATCTCTACAAAAAGTAGAAAAAATTAGCTGGGCGTGGTGGCACGTGCCTGTAGTCCCAGCTACTTTGGAGACTGAGGCAGGAGGATGACTTGAGCCCAGGAGTTTGAGGTTGCAGTGAGCTGTGATGACCCCACTGCACTCTAGCCAGGGTGACAGAGCAAGACCCTGTCTCAAAAACAAATGAACTAATACACCTAATGCACCATGTTTCTCTAAAATCTGCTTTGCCTCCTATACTTATCCACCCAATCACCCAAGTTGAAACTTCCCCCTTCATCCTTACATCTAGCTGGTCACCAGCTCCTGCACACTCTACCTCCTAAAGAGCTTTCTAGATCTGGCCCATGCTCACTACTCCTGCTCTCCCTTAGGTCTCTCACCTTTTCCCTGCTCTGAGACTCACCCTTCTAATCCATCCGGTGCCAGGGGCTGCCAGAGCAATTTTTCTAAAATGTAGGTAGAATATTAGCACTCCTCTGCCTAAAACCCCTGCCTGCAGAATGAAGCCCAAGCTCCCCAGCATGTCCTGCAAGATGTTCTGCGCCCTGCCACCTGGCTCAGCACTTCAGCTTGATCTCCCACTCGCTGCTGCACCCGTTAGGCGCTAATTGTGCCGAACCCCTCCTAGTTCTAGGATGCTTTACTGCTCTCTGCTTTTATACCCTTCAGCCTGGAGGCATTATGTACTTTATCAAATATTTATTGAGTACCTACTAAATACCAGACATCATTCTAGGCATTGGGGATAAGGCAGTGAACAAGACAAAGCTCCTGCCCTCTTGGAGCTCACATTTTAGAGGGGAGGGAGACCATGAGCAAGTTAATAATTAAAGCAAAGGAAGAGCCCAGAGTGTGATACCGTGGGGGGAGAGGAGGGCTTGGGGATCTAGACAGGAGGGCCAGGGAAGGCCTTCCTAAGGAGGTGACATTTGTCATTCCATTGTGTTCTGGCTTGCAGTTTCTGATGAGAACACTGTGGTTATTCTTTATTCTTCTGAACATATTGTGTCTTTTCTCTCTGGATGCTTTTAAGATTTTCTTGTTATCACTGGTTTTCCACAATTTGATTATAAGCCTTGGTGGGGGGGGTGTGTCCTACTTGGGGTTTCTCGAACTTCTTGGATTGTGGGTTTATAGTTTTTATCAAATTTGGAAAATTTTGGCCATGATTTCTTCAATATTTTTCTGTACCTTCCCTCTCACTTCTGCCCTGGGCCTTCAACTTCGATTATGCATGTTAGACCCCCTGATATTGTACCATAGTTCAATGGGGGTCTGTTCTTTCTCTTCCCTTGTTATTTTCCTCTCTCTCTTTAATTTTGGATAGATTCTATCACTATGTCTTCAAGTTCACTGGTGATTTTTTCTTCAGTGTCTAATTTGTCTAATCCAGTGAGATTTTCATTTCAGAGATTATCTTCTCTTCTCTAGAAGTTCCATTTGTGTGTATCCTGCTTACACACACACATCTTTTTAGTAGTTTCTGTTTCTGTCTTCATTAAGCTTATAGTTTCCTTAAAATTTTTGTACAAAGTTGTAATAGCTGTTTTAACATTCTTTTCCTACTAGCTCCATCATGTCTAATATTTTTGGAGCTGTTTCTATTGTTTGATCTTCTCCATTGGTATAGGTTATCTTTTCCTGCTTTGTGGAATGTTTAGTGACTTTTTTTTTTAATTGAATGCTGGACATTGTGATGTTACAATGCTGAGTTTCTGGATTTTGTCTTCCTTTTAAAGTGCTGGGCTTTGTTTTGGCATTCAGTTATTTGCATATTAGCCTGATACCTTCAAAGCCTGTTGTTTAAGGTGAATAGGATGGGGCTAGCATAACCTGCATTCCAGGGAAGATTCAACTCTACCCATTAAGGCAGAATTTCTTTGGAATCTCCACCAAATGCTCAGTAACCACCAAGAACTTGTCTCTGTCACTGTTCAGAGCTTAGACCCTACCTCCCTGCCCTATGTGACCCCTGGAAGTTGTTCAGCTTATCAGTTTCCAGGTCATTCTTTGCCCAGCTTTGTGCATTAACACGCCACACGTGCATGGCCCAGGACTCAGCAAAGACTCTTCGGGACCCTGTGCAGGTTTCTGAAGCCCCTTTCCTGCTCAGCTCCTTCCTTTCCATAGTTGTACCCCACAACTTCCAGCCCCCTCAGCCTTCCCAAACTTCAGTCTCTATCTCCTCAACTGATTGAGGTCACAAGGCTCTGTTTAGGTTCACCTTCCCTGTGTCCATGTTCCAAAAATTGCCTCCAGACAGAAAGCTGAGGCAACAATAGGACTCCCCTTTGGTTCCCCCCCTTTTCTCAGGGTTCACAGTGCTGAGCTGTCTCTTGTCCAAAGCCAAGTTCTTGTCCCAAGAACACTTATTTCGTCTACATGTTCACACATATTTCTGGTAGTCTAGTTGTTCGTAGAAGGAGGTTAAGTTCAGCCTTTTGTTACGCCATCATGACCAGAAGCTAAAGTCTCAGGAGGTGACATATGGACAGGGACTGAACGAAGTGAGAGAATAAGTGATTTTTGGAGAGCTGGGGAGGAGCATTCCAGGCAGAGGGAACAGCAAGAACAAAGGCCACTTCTGAAGAACAGCAAGGAGTGAGCAAGAGGGAGAGTGGAAAGAGAGGAGGTCAGATAGAAAGGCAAGGGACTGATTGGGTAGCATTTTGTAGACCATGATAAGGAGCTGGGATTTTAAATGCTATGAAAAAACCATTGGAGGGTTTGAGCAAGGGAAGTAACTGGATCTAACTTACGCTTTAAAAGCATCTCTTTGATGCCAGGTGTGGTGGCATGCATCTGTAGTCCCAGCTCCTCAGGAGGCTGAGCTGGGAGGATCATTTGAGCCCAGGAGTACAAGACTAGCCTGGCCAACATAGTAAGACCCCATCTCAAAAGAAAAAAAAAGGCATCTCTGGCTACAGTGAGAAAAATAGGATATAGGAAGCAAGGGCAGAAAAAGGGATCTCACTTAGGAGGCTACTGCAGTAGTTCCAGGGTGCGAGGTGATGGCTGCCTAGCCTGGGATGGTAGCAGTGGAATTGGTTAGAAGTGGTTTCATTTGGGAGATGTTTTAAAGTGTATTTACAAGAGCTTCTTATGGATTGGACCTGGGAAGGACGGGAATAGAAGAAGTAAGGATGACTCAGGTGTTTGGTCCCGAGTCAACTAATTACTTACTTGATTGAATGCTGTTCACTTAGGGAAACAGGAAAGACGACGGAGGATAGTCTTCGGGGGTAGTCAAGAGTTTGATTTTGGACATGTTACGTGTTGGATGCCCACTAGCTATCCTAGTAGAAAATTAAAGTGGGCAGTGGGATATACCAGTCTGGAGCTCAAGGAGAGGTCAAGACTGGAAATACAAATTTAGGAGCTTAGGCCAAGCATGGTGGCTCACGCCTGTAATCCTAGCACTTTGGGAGGCTGAGGCAGAAGGATCGCTTGAGGCCAGGAGTTTGAGACCAGCCTGGGCAATAGCGAGACCCCATCTCTATAAAAAACTTTTTAAAAATTAGCCGGGTGTGGTGGTGGGCACCTGCAGACCCAGCTACACAGGAGACTGAGGCAGGAGGATTGCTTGAGCCCAGGAGCTGGAGATTGCAGTGAGCTATGATGACACCACTGCACTCTAGCCCGGTGACAGAGTGAGATGCTGTCTCAAAACAAACAAACAAAACAAAAACCAAAAAACACATTTAGGAGTCAGCAGCGTGTAGCTGGTGCTGAGAGCCATGGGGCTGGGTGAGATCATCTAGGTGGTGACTGTGGATAGGAGGACAAATTCCCAAGGATTGAGCCCTGGGGTCTCCAACAATGATGGGTCCAGAAAAGGCTGAAAAGCAGCAGCCGGTGAAGAAGGAGGGAAGCCGGGTGAGTATGTGTCCCTCACCTTCTGCTTGGCAAATCCTTCTTCAAACCTTAAGCTCCAGGTTAAGCATCTCCTCCTCCAGGAAGCCTTCCCTGATTGGGTTAGGCAACGTTAATGACCCCCTGCTCCGTTCTCTCCCAGCACTGTGTGTGTACCCTTCTACAGTATTTCTTACAAGGAATTGCAATCTCACACATCAGTCTTCCCACTGCACTGTGCACCCCTTAGGAGCAGGGACCTTGTCTTATCCATAACTACATGCCCACAACTAGCTCAGGGCTTGTCTCAGCGGGTGCCCAGGGAATGTGTTAGAGTCCGAAGGAAGAAAAAGCTTAAGTATCACAAGTGGTCGAGGAAGGCTTTACAGAGAAGGTGGGACTTGAGCAGTACCCTGGACGGCCTTGAATTTAAAAAAACAGTGAGAACGGAAGAGAGCCAGCTTGGCCAAGACGGAAGAGGACAAAAAGGCAGAATCGGGAAAGCACAAATTATGTCCAGGAGACAGGAACCAGATCTGTTTTGCAGGACTGCCGGGCTCAGGGAGGGTGCAAGGAAGCTAGACCAGGGCCAGGCTGGGAGGTGACAAATGCCAGGTGAAGGACTCGGTTTTCAAACTATGCTCCTTGGAACACAGGTGTTCCAGTTAAGTTTAAAATGTGAATATTTCATGGTTTCCTATAACTTCAAGGCACTTCATCATAGATAAATTTGAGAACTATTGTTACAAATAACAATGTAATAATCATAAAAACTATCATTTACTAAGTGATTACTATGTGCTAGGTACTGTGCTAAATGTTCCCTACAGCTTTCCCTCATTTGAGCTTACAATTCTGTAAGGCAGACACAAATATGATCTCTGTTTGCAGATGAGGACACTGAGGCTGAGAAAGGTTGACTTGCCAGGTGCACCAGCTAGAGTTTCTGGAAGGGGGAGCTGGAATTTGCTCAAACCCAGGGTGTCTGACAACCAAATCCAAGCCCTTGGCCACTACACTGCTCCTTGGCCTCCTCTCTTTAGGGTGTCTGGGCTGAAGGGTAAGGAGGAGATCAAAATGAACAGAGAAGAAAGAAGAGAAACATCTTAGGATTGAGGAATGGTGTCTCCTCCAGACATCTAAGGGAAAGTAGCATGGGCTGAGGAGAGAATTAGACACAGAAAGCTAGAAAAAGACACAGACCAAGCAATGGAGTTGGGAAAGAGTGTTCTTGAAAGCTGAGCTGGAGCCCTTTCCTCTGCATGTGTATTTCTGCCATATGAATCATCTACACCCAGATAGACCTTGCTGTTTAAGACAGGGTCACACTGGTGCCCTCAAGAAGACTGACATGAGAATATGTTGCTGGGGGCTGCCCGGGCAATGACAAGGGACAGGCTGGAATGACAGGGCAGCCATGTTCCCAAGCAACAGATTACAGGAAACCTGCCCACAGCCTGAGCAGTGCCAGCAGCTACTCCGGGCCATCACAATTTCCCAAGTAGTTATTGTGGCTATGATTGGAAAGGGGTCACAGTCACATGTTCAAGATAAATGTAAGTTTTTTGGCTCAAGTTTATGTTCTGGAATGCTGCAATCTGGGCCAAGCCCAGGCTACAAGCAAGAGGGGCTGCATGGCAAAGAAATAATTTATTGCATTGCACAGAACGTTATAGTTTGCAAAGCCCTTCATAATCTTTATCTCATTGGAGTTGGACAACAACCAACTGTGAGGTGGGTGAGGAAACTGAGGCACAGAGAAGTTAAGTGACTTATGCAAGATCACATAGCAAGTCAATAGCAGAACTATACTGTGTCCCTCAATCTTTGGGTTCCAAGTCAATTCAGGTTTTTGAGACCCAAACTAACAAGTGTTCTAACAAGTGATAAGAATAAAGAAAGAAAGAGAGGATTCCAAGGAGAAAAAGATATTATTTTCCTTTGTCAATCACTGTGTATCTGGAACGGACGGTAAAACAGATTCCAAACATCTGACACTTACACCTCGTCAAAGCATTTTCACCTACATGACTTCACTAAAAAGGCAGTAGGGAAGTGAGAGTAGGCGATTTGCAGGGAAAGAAAGGCTCAGGGTGGTGAAGAAACTTGCCCAGGGTCATACAACTGGGAAGAGGAGGTGCTCTTCCTTGAGCTTTCCTTCTAGCCCTGCACTCCCCCCCATCCCAGGCCTGGAAGCATTTAGTGTACTCGAGCAGTGGGAAACGGTCACAAGGCTGTGGTTCCATTTGCTAGACATGATCTGTCCAAACCAGTGGCCTCCCTCCAGATCCACCCAATGGCTGCCCATGCAGCCTGTCCACAGCAAGATGCAAAGCAAAACAACAGTCCTGGCCCTCCACCCTGCCACTCTGACTGTGCCGGGGTTCTGTGGCTTGGCCATGCATGCTGGGCCACATGATACTCCTGGAATAGCTGTCACTGTCAAACAGATGCGACCACACAGTCCCCCGGGATGACCCCTGGATGCATCCACGTTGCAACTATCTCCTTTGCCCTAACATTTTGATGGCTCAGGTCAGGACTTGTTTTCTCTGGTTCTTCTATGTCTAAGTTCTGCCCATTTATCTCTTTTAATGTTTTAAACCACCTACTTGATGGCTGAGCTGGACATTTGTCTGGGAACCAAAGGCCTGGGGTCCAAGTGTCTAAGGATAGATCTCTGGTTGACAGTTACCCCTCTTGGTACTGATCACTGTCTGAATTCCCTTCCAAAGGGTTTTGCCAGCCTGCCTGGAAATCGTGCTGGTCAGGGCCCAGCCCCTGGGGTAGCCTCTCTGGGTTTGGGGCTGCACTTTGGGACCAGCCTGCTCTTCTACTGTCGAATGAATGCCCCATCCACCCCCCCATTCCCTCCCTTCTTGCTTCTTGCCCCATGAGACCTGTTACCCTCCTGCCATAGAATGAAACAACCCAAATGATAAGTAAAGTGTGAATATTTATAATGGAATATACAACAGTGCAGATGAAACATACCAACGACCCCCATCAACATGAGTGGACCTTTGAAACATTGCATGTAGCAGAAAAGAATGTTGCAGAAGACATCATACTTTATAACAGCATTTTTATAAAACTCAAAAACAGGCAAAACAAAACAATATATTGTTTAGGGATACATTCATGCATTTAAAAAGTATTTTTTAAAGCAGGAAATGATAAACATAAAATTCAGGATAACGGTTACCTTGGGGGTAGGCAGGGAAATGGGCTAGGAGAAGCATTCCCAGGGAATCTTGGGTTGGGAGGTGGGTTTGGCATAATCATTTTGTCATTTTGTCATTTTGTTTCATGGCTTACAAATATGTTCCACGTATTCTTTCTTTTATTTATCAAGTGCTACAAAGCAACTGTAAGGATTAGATGGAGAGGGTCCCAGAGGTGCACTTCTTCTCTTCTCCTCCCCATTCCTAGTGGCAGGAAAGTGTGTGCCACTGAGTGTCTGGACTCCACGCCCCCCACCCCACCATCACAGCCAAGTGACCTGTAAGAAAGCTCCACCTCATTCCCCTCTCCTTCCCTCCCACTCTGGCTTAGTCCACTACCCTCTGAAGACAATTCTCACAGAAGTGCCCCCTAAATTCCTTGCTAGTAAATGCAATGGACAGCTTCAGTGCTGGTCTTGCTTGACATCCCAGCAGCATTTGACACGGCTGACCTCTGCTTCTTCTCTGAGCGCCTCTTCCTTGGCATTTCGGGCACCTCCTCTCCTGATGCCCCTTCTATATCTCAAGACACTGCCTCTTGGCTTCCGTGGCTGGCGCCCTCCTCTGCCTGTCCCTTAGTTAAGTGGTGGTGCCCACGGGGTCTTCTCAGGCCTCCTCTTACCCTGAAGCCGCTCATGTCTTGAGTCACATCTGAATGATGAGGTCTCATCTCTGTCTCCAGCCCAGACCCCTGTCTCCTGAACTCCAGGCCCAAACATCTAATTGTCCACTCAACCTCTCTACGTGGACGTCACACGGGCACTTACGTCCAACCCCTGCCCTTCCCCTCACAGCCTGGTCCTCTCCCAGTGGCCTCTACCCACCCAGGCAAGTGCTCAGGCCACCTGCAAGTCACCTCGGTTCCCCCGGACCCTCACTGCCACCATCTCTCCTCTCTCCCCAGCCCCATCCAGTCACCAGATCTAGCCCTTCTACATCCTTATATGGCACTCAAACCTGCCCATTACCTCCATCTCCACCAAGACCTTCCTAATCCAAGCCAGCATCCCCTCTGGCTCCTACGAAGGCCGTTGTCTCACTAAGAACCTCCCTGCCCCCGGCCTGGCCTCCATCCTTCTCCCCTGCAGACACTTGGTTCTCTGTAACATGCAGGTCCGAGTGCATCTGTCCCCTGCTTAAAGTCCTCCAGTGGCCCCCTCTTCCCCTAGGCTCCCCATGACTTGACCCCTACCTCCCTCTCCCACCCACCCCATCATCCCTCATCCCCCTCCACGCCTCTGCCTCAAACCTGCCCTCCAACCATCCTGAACCTCTTTCAGTGCCTCAGACACACGTGCTTCCCTCTTACCTCTGGGGCCCAAACGTGTCTCCACCTAGAACACTTTGCCTCCCCCGCCCCTGCCTAGTCCTGCCTGCTTCATCTAACTCTTACGTAAGGTTTCAGTTTAGCCGCCGTTTCTCCTGGGAAGCCTTCCCGCTCTCACCCGGGGAGCGTCAGATGGCTCCACAATCTCACAGCACCTTGTATGTTCCCTATTCTATTCTAGCCCCTGGAACACTTTATAATAATTGGTTTTTAAATTATGTACCTCTCACAACAGACTCTATGCATCAGCAGGAACCTGACTTATTGTCTCCCTAGAGCCTAGGACAATGCCTGACCCTTACTAAGCAGGTGGTAAAGGGTGCTGCATGAATGAATGAATGAATGGCACTCTGCTTTACATATGCTATCTCATTTACTTCTTATAGGAATCCTTTAAGGTAGGTACTATTAGTCTCATTTTACAGGTGACAGAAGGGAAGTAACATGCCCCAAATCACACAGCTAGCAAGTAGAAATCTGAAAGTTGGACCCAGGTTTAACACCAAAGCCCACAGCACAACCACCCGCCCCTCCCCTGGCCATCCCACCCCATCGCCCAGCCCACACGAGGCCAGGGAACCCTCTTGAGGTCCGGTCGAGGCTGGGAACTGGCGATGGTTACCTGGAAGCACGTGGGGCCCGGCCTCCCGGTGGGGATGTCCGACTGGTAGAAGACTTTGAGCTCTGGGGTCAGGGCGATGACAGTCTTGATCACCACAGAGATGATGTCAGACCAGACCTTCTTGATGTCAACGCCTTTGGAAGACAACCTACAAAGGATGCTAGAAAAAGTCCTTTTGCTGCCTGTGCTAGCACTGTCCGAATGGACAAAGTTACCACTATGGATGTTCAGTGAATAGTTGGTTAAGTGCATAAAGACATGGTGCAGATTTTTGGGGCTGGGCTCCTGATATGGCTCTGTACAAAATCTTGAGAGTCCATCTTTGGCTATATAAATCTCTAAGGGCTCCAAGGACTTTAGTAAGACATACAAACGAATATCAAACTTGAGCTTGTCGATAAGGAGAGGTTTGCAGATGTACTCCTGGACCACCGCCGGCCTGCTCTGGAGGGTCCCTGTCAGGCGGATGTCACTGGGGTCTTTAATGAGGTAGATTCCATCACCCTGACAACCACCATCAGGTTTCACAATAAAAGTGGGCTTCCAGGAGGGGTCACCATCTTTCACCATCCGAACCTGAGAGGGGGAAAAAGAATGGTTAGCATTATGTTCTTTTCCTCTCTGGATCCCCAACACAGAGCAGGGTTTTAGCAGATGTCTGGTGAGTGAGAGAAAAAACGATCCCTGCCTATCTGAGTACTCACTGAGCATGTCCCATGGAGACGACACTGCACCAGGTACAGAGATAGCGACATAAGAATTGTCCTCAACCCTGTGCTCCAGAGCAAGACAGCGAGTGCAGTGAATTGGCAGTCATAAGACCTGGGTTCCAATCCTGCTTTTCCAGTTATTAGCTACGACCTTGAACAAGTCATGTAACTAATAATAATGAGGGTGATCTAATATCATTTATGAGTGCCTGCGATGTGCCAGGCACTATATTAGGCACTTAGATAAGTTATCTCTTCTAACCTTCACAGAAAATATGGTTTTGTCCTTTTATATCAGGAACAGAGAAGGTGCAGCAGTTGTTAAGAGTGTGGGTGTGGAGTCAGATGGCCTGGGCTCAAACCCTGGCCCTGCTACTTACTCTGTGACCTTGGGCAAGTGACTTAAGTTGTCTGCGCCCTCCTCATCTGGGAAATAGGAGTAAGATTGCTCTGAGGATTAAACACGATGACAAGTGCAAAGGGCTAAGCACGCAGAACCTGACATGTAAAAGACAGCCACGAAGCCTGGCTACGGCTATTTTTAAAAAATGAAGTAACTTGCCAGATAACCTGGGGGGCAGAATCGGGACTGGAATCTACATTGATGACTCTAAGCCCTCGAACCTTCCTCTATACGACCATGTCTCGGTTTCCTCATTTTAAAAATCGGGATATAAACACCTACCCTCACTGGGTTCACTGGGTCATTGTAAAGATGAAATCAGCTAAAATGTGCAAAGGGCCAAACACAATACCAAACACAGAGCTAGTGCATGGGAAATGTCTGTCTTATCGTTTACATCTGTTATTAAGTTCATCCTGTAGACTTGGCCCATCCTTCAGTCTGTTGAGATCTTCTTGAAACTAGATTCTGTCATCCGCAATATTTGCTCTCCACCCAGCTCCAGGTCAGCAGGACACTCACATAATCAATTATCCGGGCACCTGACCAGTCCATATAGTCAATGTGGACCTGTGGCTCACCTGGGCCCCATTGCCTCAGACACTTGTGAAATGTTTTGTGCAGCTATGGAGTGTGGATGGACTGAAATGGCAGGAGAGGAGGTTTTCACCAGGAAAAAGGAGCTGGAGGAAACGTAAAGATGGATTTGAAAGATGGAGCCATACTCTCTGCAGCTTCTAGCATGAAAGTTCCCTCTCGAACTCTGCAACTGACAGCAGTGCCCAGCAGGCCGAGTTGTGGCAGGCCCCGGCACAGGACTCCCCTCGGCCCTCCACTTTTGCTATGTAAGCCCAACCCAGGACGTCTGCACTCTGAGTTGTACTTATCTCTTTGACCAGGCTATATTTCTAAGTGAAGCTTTTGCCAATTCCTTGAGGACTATCAGCTATTCCAGGCTTGTAAAAGATCTTTAACAAAGGAGAAACACTTAAAGCTTTAATAATGGTCCACATCAATTGTTTCCCCTTGTCAGCAGGATTCAAGAATGGAACTTCACAAGAGATCAATGCAAGCCTCCCAGGGCCTTCCACTGAGCCTTTCTTGCAACTGTGACCTTGATGTTTATGTAGTTATTTAATATTCATCCAAAGCATTCATACACTTGGCCCTTTACAGTAAATATAAGCACGCTGGACAAACGGCAGCTATGGATCAGGAAGTGAGAAATGTCAGGTTTGCCCTGATAGGTAATTCTTCTCTCTGGAAAGGTGTTGCTATGCCGGAGATACTAATAGTTCAATATATTATCAGAAGCAATATTTTCTCCTTTGAGTTCAGTGTATATGCCTTAAATAAATTAAACCACATGGTCAATAGTCTCTGTCATTCATTGCATTACTGAATATTTCTTCTACTCTTTGCCAGAGTAGTGCCATACAAATCAAGATTATTATTAATACTATAGAATCACTGAATTTTTAGAACTGGAAAGATTCTTGGAGCTCAACATCTTTCAGCCCTTTCATAATTCAAAGGGGAAGGTGAGGCTCAGAGAAATCACATGACTTGAGTCCCAAAACTGGCTAGTGGGATGGTTAGGACAAGAACTGAGCTCTCCTGACCTCACCTCAGGTTTGATGTACCATTTTTACCTCTCATAAGATAAAATCAAAGGTCTCTTTTTCCTCTCTTTACTATAGGAAAGGTTCTTTTAATGTTCTTTTAATACCAGACAGTATTGGTGTCTGAGCTCTGGCCTCACACTAGAGTTTGGTCCCTGAACACGGTCATCTTGGAACTGTATCCATAGACCCTGCGTTGGCTAGGACTGCCCCAGTTTCAAATCTCTCTGGGTCCCTGACTTGTTAAAACACAGGTGTGATTTGTAGGAAAATCTCATAGTTGTTCAGAATGTGGTTCCCATAGATACCAGACCCTTCAGCCACTTCAACTTTAAAAAGAGAAAAAGATTTTTCAGAATTCATATTCACTCTCCTCTGAGGTTTTACTCAAGAGTGACCCTTTCCCCTTAGTTATTAAAGTTCAGAACTAATGCACTGGTTATTAAAAAGAAGTCATGCACCAGAATGAAAATATAGTCTACATACCTGGGCCCCAGCCCCAGAAATTCTGATTTAATCGATCTGGCATGAGATCTGGGCGTGTGTATTTTGGAAAAGGCACCGTGAGTGATTCGGACGTGCACTCTGAGAATCATTGGACTTACGTGGATTAAATAAAAATACAAACTGAAACCAAGGTATTGAATGAAGTTTCATGCTCTCGTGTTAGCTGGAGCGTGAGGAAGACGTGCACTTAGGCTACAACTGATGGTATCTCTAGTTTTATCCAAACCTGCTGTTGGACGTGAAATCCATTATCTGGTAACTGTAGACATGGATGTCTGAAGGAGATACAGCGGACGGACAGAGTGGCCTGATTGCTTGGCACGCCTCCCGCCTGCCGAAAAATTTATGTGTCTTTTACTGCCCCCTAGTGGACACTTAGGAACTGTGACCAGGAAAGTCACCCCATTCAAAATTCCAACACTGCTTACAGTAAGATACTCCATCAAGATGTTACAATGCACCACTACGAATGGAATATTATTCAGCCTTAAGAAGGAAGGAAATTCTGACACATGCTACAACATGGATGTATCCTGAGGACAGGTGCTAAGTGAAATAAGCCAACGATGAAAAGATAAATACTGCATGATTCCATGTACGTGAGGTACCTAGAGTATTCAAATTCATAGAGACAGAAAGTAGAACGGTGTTTGCCAGGGGCTGAGGGAGGGGGGAATGGGGGAGTTAGTGGTTAATGGGTACAGAGTTTCAGTTTTGCAAGATAAAAGTTCAGGGATGGATGGTGGTGATGGTTGCACAACAATGTGAATTTACTTAATGCCACTGAACACTTAATGTACACACAATGTACACTTAAAGATGGTTAATCTTGTAAATTTTGTTATGTATATTTTGCTACAATTTTTAATTAAAAATTTTAAAAAGCTTTTTTAAAACTTTGAAATAGCTTTTGGTGAGTTAGAAAAAAAGTACTAAAGTAAAAACAGAAAATCTGGATTTTCGTCCCAATTTAGTTAGGTCATTTCCAACTGTGTGACCTTGAGAAAGTTCTCTAACCTGCTGGGCTTTGTTGTCCCCACCTACAAAATAAAGGGGTCATGACAAGGTTCAGCTGACAAGTGCTGAACAATGATTTATCTTGACATCACCACAGTTGTAAGGCTGTGTTACAAACACGCCAGTGGCATTAATCACACCAGAGAATTCCTGCTGTGCTTGTTGTGATCAGCACATCAGGATGAACTATAAGAGCAGGAGATTTGGATCGCAGATTTATGATACACTTGAGGACGTCAGCTGGGCATGTGGGGAAAGCTAGCTAAAATATTTGGAGGGAGAAATTCAACCACTGGAAAACCCAGCTACAAAACGCTATTAGCAATGAGGGGCAGGTAAGAGGGCAATTTCTGAGGAAATACTGTGTCTGCAATACCTGGGAAGTCAAACCAAGTTACAGCAGTCCTTTGTCACTCAGGTGGATTTGCATTCAATCTTAACAACTCAGAACCTTGGTATCACAGGCACATGCTGTAGATTTTAAGCACAAACAAGCCTCTGGTGGACAAAATCAATGTCACAAAGTGCATGCTGGACAGGATGCAGGGACGAGCCCCTGCCAGCATCGGGCGCTGCACCTGGTACCCGGGGCCAGTTTCTACTCTCAGTGTCCAAGGCAGCGTCCGAGTCCAGCTAAGACTGAGGCAGTCTGCAGGAAGGTTCCCTGGGGCCAGACGGCAGGGGCACGAGGGGCAGAGCGGGAGGTAGGACAGTGAGGCCCGAGAGGGAGAACTCGAGCAGGTAACTTGCTGCTGCGGTGGGGTTTTATGAAGGCAGGAGAGAGCAGGAACTGCAAATAGTTCCAATGGCCAGAGAACAGAACGGGGGTGAAGTGGGGCGTGCACGTGGAAATCCCACTAGTGAGACTGGCAGGGGCCAGATAACAACCATGACATAACAACAACATTAGCACACACCTACTGAGCACTTACTATGGGTCAGGCACTGTTCTAAGCGCCTTACATGTATTATTATCCTCACACAATCCTATTTTACAGATAAGGAAATGGAGGCCCAGAGATGTCAAGTAACTGGCCAAAGTTTACACAGCCTATAGGTCATGGAGCCAGGATTTGAACCCAGGTGGTCAAGGCTCCAGGGCCCATGTCTGGAATGAGTGAGGGAGGCACGCAAGGAAAGGAATGGAAGACTAGCTTGGGTGTGAGGTAGGGGCCCAACAGGGAAAGGCCTTGTCTATCGTTTTAGGGAGTTTGGACAGTGTCCTGAAGTGCTGGTGACTCACTGGAGGGTTTTGAGAAGGACGCAACTTAACTAGCTGCGTACTGGGGAAAGGCCCTCTGGCTGCTGCACGGAAAATGTACCGGACGGGGCAGGTGGTCGGTGACAGAAGGAAGCCTGGACTGAGGCTGGCAGGGGAGCTGGAGGGCAGGAGGGAGGCCTGAGACATAATTTGGAGGTAAAATGGACAAAGAGGGTGAGTGGGTGAGGGAGACGGGAGCACGCGGACGACTTGCAAACGTCTAGGTAGACGGTGGATATAGGTACAGGAATATAAAGGTTTAGGGGAGGCGGGGGAAGGGGAGCCAGAGAGAGGAACTGAGAGCACGTGCAGCTGGACAGGTTCTGGAGCTGTCACCTGGAAATGTGTGTCTGGAGCTTGGGAGAGAGACCTGGGGTCGTCAGGCCCCTGGTGGCCGCTGAGGCCTTGGCAATGGCCGAGGTTACCCAGGGGAAGTACGACAGAAAGGAGATCACGGCTGGGGACCAGAGGCTGGAACAGGCAGGAAAGATGACAAAACACCTTGTGTTTGTACTTGCTGGATTTTCGACTGGCGAGTGACGAACACCCGTATTGCCAGGGCACCCGTAAGGAGGACAGTTTGGAAGGAGTGGGACCAGATGCAGGAAGTCCCTGAGGTTATCAAAGTCCTGAAGGCCTGAGCGGGGGCAGGGACCACGGGGCTGAAATCGGGAGACCAGACAGAGGAGAGGTGGAGTCAGGGCCCCTGGCGACTGGGTGGATGTGACGGGGCAGAGAGAGAGGAAGAGGTCACTGATGATCTCGGGGTCAGGGGCTTTGGTAATTTGAGGGGGGGTGATGGTACCATTGACAGACTCAGGGGCCACAGGAAGAGGAGCAGGTCTCACTCTGTGAAGGCGGGGAGGGGGAGGTGAGGTGTTCACCTCATCAGATGAGAACTGTGTGTGCAAGTGCAGCCACAGAGCTGACTCGCGCCTTTATCTTCTCCTTCCTCAAGCCCTTTACTGCTCATTGGAACGAGCCCATGTCGTCCAGTATCTCCCAGAGATGATTCATTTTGACACAATAACTCCCCAATCTTAGAAAGAATAAGGACTGCTGCCTGGCAGGGGGGAGACTCAGATTTTACGCTCAGATGTGGACTATCTTGAGCTGGGGGAAGGGTGTCCAAATGAACCCTCAGTTCAACAGTCAGTGGGGGAGCCGTGGCCACGTGGAAAGGGGCAGTCCCCGCCCCTGCAGAGTCAAACATTTTCACCACTCCCTGGCTTTCGAAGTGTTCCAGTTAAGAAAACCTAAGTGGCAAACAAACAACCCTGTTCGGTTGACCACTGATGAGCATCCTGAGTTTACTCAGGCAGTTTAAAAGAAGTAGCATCAATTATTCCCAAAGAGGTGGAGCCGACCACTCACGTGCAACTCCGTGGCACGCCTGAGAGGCCCTTCTCCTTGGCAGGCCAGCTCTAACTCCCCGCAGCCTCGTTTCCCGCCCCCCCACCCCGGTCATCCTCTCTCACACCTGCATGCCCTTACACAGGCTTCCCCTCGGCCCCCACTGGCCTCTCTGCCCCTTCTTTGCCTGTAGAGCTCCTACCCGTCATCTACGGCTTGGCTCACACACACACACACACAAACAAAGAAACTGAGGCCCAGGAGCAAGGAGGCCTGCCCAAGGCCACATAGCTAGTGACAGGGCCAGAACCAAACCACAAAATCGCCACATTTCCAGCCCAAACTTCTTTCTGCCACAATTAATTCAGGCATCTGAAGAAGTCTTTCAGAAGAAACCTTGGAATAAGTACTTTCTCCTCATTCTGAATAATAACACAACATTTCTTTGGTGCTATTATAAATTTTGACCCTTTGCAGAGACAGTACTTTATGGAATCTTCAAATCTCCATTCTACAGAAAACGAGGAAACTGAGGCCCAGAGAGTCAAGTAAGAAGCCTACGGTCACCCAGCTAGAAGGTGGAACTGAAGCATCAGGCCTGGGCCCACGCTGCTTCTTTGAAGGTGATCTCGGATTCACCAGGGAGGTAGACACAGCATCACACACACAGGCTGCTCAGGGAAGCCGGTGCTTCTGCTTGGAAAAATCGAGAGGCAAGGAGCAGCCTCTTCACATGCGCTACCCCAAATCCAGCCGTCGCCTACATGACTTAATGGACCCCACTCTTGGTGAACAGCAGCTTTCTGCGGGCCATAATCTATCCGTCATTAGTGAGCAATCAAAAAGCCACTCTAGAACACACCTGGGACAATAAAACCTGCCTACTAGGAAGGAACCAGTCATTTCGTGAGACTGTCCATTTTCCTCTCAGGTCTCTTCTCAATACGCGACCCCTCGCTGCTGGAGCTGAGGGGTGAGGACACCAGCCAGGCAAGGCAGCTCTGCCTGGCCTCCCCCGCCCTTTGCCCACAGGCCCAGTCCCAGCCTCTACCCAGCCCTACCCAATGCCCCTCACGAATGGGTCCTAAGCCAGGCTTGCGTGGCCTGAAGCCTAGCATCCTAAGGGCCCCGGGTGATCCCCGAGCACCGAGTCCACAAATCTGAGTGTCTCTGGGAAGCAGCAGAGGGCATGGGCTCTGGAGTCAGACAGACCTGGGTTCAAATCTCAGCTCAGCCACTTCCTCGCAGTAGGACCCTGGCCAAGCTACATACCCCCTCTCTGTATTTCAGTGACCTCACCTGTAAAACAGGAACGATAGTGCATAGTAACTATGGTTCTATGAAGATTAAATAAATCTTGCATTTGTGTCTAATACAGTACTATTTTTTATCATTTTATTTGTGTGTATTAGTCCACCTTGGTTTCCTAATCACCCTCTAGATGCCTCATCGACACTCACCCCCACCTACTTGGCTAGAGTCTAAACACCTGCCTGTGCTATCCTACAGTGCTCTCCCTGGGGTGACTGGGACCTGTCTTCTGAGCCTCAGCTATTTCCTGGATCCCCTTGGAAGCCAGCTTCACGTTTGTCTTGGTCCTTGGGGCCACCCCATCAGAGTCCAGCCCGTAGCCTGGCTTGTCTCCCTGCCCCCACCCCGCGCCTTGCGCTCCTTCTTCCCCACCATCTCCTACTGAGAGTCCAGAAGGCATCACACCTGCGCCCACCCGGAAGATAACCCTGGATTGCTGAGTAAGGTCCCCTTCCAGCTAAAATCGTTTTTCCAGTAGTGAGGATTTCCAGCTAATAAACTGGCTAAATAATCTTTAGCTCACTTCCAAATGTATCAACTCGATTATAGTCAAAAGCGCTTCAGATCACTGGTCCTAGCTTTTCCTGCTTGCCAACACTACAGCCCTATGTCTCTTCATTCCTGCCATAATTTATACATTGAACTTTTTAAAAATGTAAGAATGTCAATGTCATACTTTGCAACACTCAAACCAGGTGACTCCCTCCCAGTGATCTTTTGGCTAAACCAACAGTGTTGATCAATTGCAGTAATGATCAGGGCCAGGCATTTGGCTAGGCATGATGATACATACACATGAGATCTAATCCCACAAGATAAGTAACATCATTTTCATCTTCAGACTTTGTAACTAGAGGTTTTTCCCCACACTTCAAGACCCTACGTAAAAGAGGTGGTGTTAACTAAATATTTCCCTCATACTAGTTCTCCTTCCTGCTCTGTCCCCACCTAGTACAGAAAGCGCCCTGATGGCGTGGGGCTCAGCAAATGCTTCTTGGAACCTGCCTGTCTCACTTTGGTCAATGATGTCACATTTTATCCAGGACCCAGAACATCATTTCGCACGCTGGGTGATTCCAACCACCCCTTGGACTTCAATTAAAGTATGCCCGGAACAAGGACAAGTCCCCACTCTCTATCTCTGACGTACATGGGCTCCAGGCTCATAGAATTTAACATGTCCAAAACTAAACTCACTGTATTTTCCCTCAAATCTACTCCTCCTGTGTTCCCTCTATCAGGAAACATTGCCACCACTGCCCATGTCCCCAAGCCGGAAATCTGGGATCACCTTCTTCCACATCACCCAACCCCACCTAGTCACAGATTCTGCCATTTCTACACCTTAACACACCTCCTGTACTCTAATCCCCTCAGCATCTCTCAGCCATATTCTCGCAGTGGCTTCCTGTGTGCTGGGCACTTCCCATATATTATTTTCAATTCTTACAAGCAAACCTATGAGGTGGGCATTAAAGGGTGAGCCATGTGAAACTGCCATTTTTATAGATCAAAAGCAGCTCTCTCTCTCCACCTCTCTCTAACATACACACACACACAGATACACAATTTCATATGGTTCAACCTAACACTATCACTATTCCCCTATCACAGGTGAGGAGGAAACTGGGACTTCAAGGGTAAGTGAGTTCCCCAAGGTCACAATGTACACTAGGGAGCCAGAATCTGAACACAGGTGTGTGTTCAAATTCCCAAAGGCCATACTTTTTCTGGCAAATCACATCATCTTTCAGGGTCCATATACCAGTTCCCAAAGGAATGCTCACAGCTTTAAATATATTATCTAAAGTATTAATACATTTTAATACTTTAAAATATAATTAACAATAATATATAATAATAACAACTGCCGTTTATGAGCACCTACAATGTGCCTTACATTAGTTATTTTACTTAATCCTCACAGCCATACTATGAGAAATCTACTAATATTGGTTTTTTTTTCTTTTTTAAAGTTTTGCTTTGTTTGGTTTCATTCTTAAGTTCTGTGTGTGTGTGTGTGTGTGTGTGTCTATGTGTAATATTGTTTTTAATAATGTTACAAATAAGGGATCTGAGGCTCAGAGAAGACAGGTGACCTGTGAACCACACAGTTAGGAAGTGGTGAGCCCCGAGGCAGGAGGGCAAGAATAACAAATAGCGAGAGAGTGGGGGAGGCAGGAAGGTCAGACATGACCTCAGGGGCCACGGGCATGAATCTGGACACTTGCCCTGAGCACGGCCTGTGGTTGGGTCTCCCTGGCCCATGGCCCCAGGGTGGGTGTGGACAGCAGTGCAGAGCTGGTTCTTCCGGGCAGGAGCTCCGATCTCTCACAGAGAAGCACTGGGTGGAAACTGACAAACCAAGAAGACAGTTTTAAACACACACCAATCTGCTCCAAGAACCTAGCCAGGGCAGCCAAGTGCCTGCTCGGGAACTAGACAGTCAGCCTGATCGTTTACACCAGGAGAGTGAGAACAGGCTCTCCTGCAAGCCTCTGGATTTCAACTGCTGGTTTAAATTCCAAGAAGAAGCATGAAGGTGTTGACATGTAAGGAATTACTTGAACATGCCTTTGATCACCCTGAAGCCCTGGGGTGTTCTAAATGAGCAGGCTGGTTGGAAGCCAAGCTGAGCTGAGTTTTACAAAGGAACTCCTACTGTGCCACTGAAGGCCAGCTACAGAAGCCACATTTCCTTAAATAAACACTGTCTGTTTCCCCACTTTCATTTCAGTGGGAGCAGGTGGAACTAGGGCTAAGCTCTCTCCTATGGGCTCACAGGAAATGTGAGCCCAGCACCCCCTCCTGACCTCTGGCCAGTTCCTTAACCTCCAAGGTCATCTGTAAGGACACTTCCCTGCTTCCTTAATAAATCAAAGAGGGGCAGTGGAGGTAGTCTCTCTGTGTGGGAAGAGACTCCCCAACTATTCCCCAAATTTCCCTTCCCTTTGGGGATATCTCACTAGCCACTGCCACCACCACAACGGGATTAGGACCAGTGAGGGAAGTTTTGATCCCCTCTAATGCTCTGAACCAAGCCCGGGCTCTAGTTCTTCCTTAGTTCCCCATAGCCATAGACCAAGCTTTGAAAAGACTTTCTTAATGATTTAAGGAGAGAAGAAGGGAAATAAACCCAGAGAAGAGCAGGAAACTACATAATCATGTTTACAAGATGCTCTCACCTCAGCATGAAGGGCTCTTAAGTTTGCCCTTAGATGGCAGAGGACAATGTTTTCCCGTGCCCTAGGAGCACATCTAGATTCCCTGGAGGCTCAGCTCTAAGAGGTCCCCTGCCCAGCTCTCCAAGCTTCCCTGCCCACTGACATTGGCAAGTCCACTTTCTTTTGGAAGACCTCACCTATGAACCAAAAGACAGGACAGCTATGCTATAGTCTTAGCAGGACAGCCATTTCAGGGTATGATACCATAAAGTAAATAGCCACAGAAGAAATGTGCATAAGAAATAGTAAGGTATTTGTTATCTAACAGCATCAATATCTTTATCTGTCAAATGGAGATTATAATAAAACCTCTCTGGTTCAGCATTTCCCAGACTTGTATGGCTAGGGAACACTTTTAAAATTATAATGTACCTAGGGAACACCAATAGGGGCTCACATATATTCAGATTAATGATGTGGACTGATTATAATCTCAATATATAAGATCTAGTGATATGGTGATATTTGTCAATGATGACATTAGTCAATATGTATTCAACATTACAGCAACTAATCTGAAACCATTTTTTTTTTGCCTTCAACTTTAATCCAAATATGCATGTACTCCATGTTTGTGTTTTGCCCATATAATTTTAAAAGTATCTCATGGTTATCTAACCAAAGGGTGAAATCCAAGGGCAGCTGAGATAAATCTGGCTGATTTTACTGTGATAAATCATTTTGTCCTGAGCTTTAAGCCGTTTCTGGAAAGTGCTTCAAACATGTCACACTGGGGGAAGGAAAGAGAAAGAAAAAGAAACTAACATTCACTGAGCATCACGCAGTGCTGGGTGCTTTACAGCATTCTTATTGAATACTCTGTCTCTTGTTCATCCTTCCAACGCCCTGTGAGACAGTCATTATTTGAGTTTTATAGAGACTAAAGGTAACACTGCAAAGCCACGTATGTAGCTGTGGATGGAATCAAATGCAAGTCTGGCCAGCTCCAGGGCCCTGGTTCTTTCCATGACACCACATTGGTGAAGGAAGCAGAGCCAGTGAGCCTCTGTGCATATGTTCATGCTTGTGTAGTTTTTGCCTTCCTACTACAATAAGAGCTCCATGAAAACAAGAACCTCGTCAGGTTTGTTCATCACAATAATCTCAGTGCCAAACACAATGCCAGAGACTATAGCTAAGAAAGGTCAGGAGACTTGGATACAATTTTTTGAAATTTCAAAAGGATTATCATAGGGTCTACAGGGAACATGAATGTTCATGGCACCCAGAGGGGGTGGAAAAGGAGGATGAGATACAGGGAGAAAGGTCTCAACTCAGGAATATTTTAAAAGTTAGAACAGTCCTACTGTGTGATACATTGCCTTGAGAAATATTAAACTGTCCATTTCTGAAGATGACTGAGTGCAGGCTGGAGCCCAGCAGTCCGTCCAGGGGTGGAAGGGATTCAACCCTGGGGGGAAGTGGCCTGGATGGTCTCTCAGGTCCTTTTCAATCCCTAAGATTTGTTATTCTTTGGTACAAACTTCTTCAACTCTAGGTCTAATTAGTATCTCCGACTCGCTATGTGACACAGTCAAGTCTCTTTCCCTCCCTGGGCCTCAGTTTCCTCATCTGTACAATGGAGGCACTTGTTTGATGACCCCATTGGGAATTCTTCTACTTAGGGCTTCCAAGATCCTACAAGCTCTCTGGAAAACAAGGGTGACGACAAGACTGCCTGCAGGATGTTGTCATGCTATGAGAGGTCACGAACCTTCCTGTGGGTGCCCTCTCTGTGCGCAAGCTCTGGCCACCCAGGCAGTGAATTCAGGCTCTTCCTCACCCAGGCAGGGAGACAGACCAGGTTCATCCTGCTTCAGAAAGTAAAGTGGGAATCAGGCAAACCCATAACACTAGACATAATTCTGGAATGTGTTAAAAGTTAAAAGCCTTCAAGCAATATACCCGTGTCTATGTTTCTTAAGGAACAGAGATGAAAATGCTTCTGCTCCATATATTAATAGATCCACCTGTGGCCTCAATGAGGCTGGCACCGCCACCTAGGGAGGGCTTTGGAAATACCTGGGGGTGTTTTCATTGTCACAGTGAATGAAGGGTATTACTGGGCAGAGGCCTGGGATGCCCAGATTGCAGCACACTGGGCAGTCCTGCCACACCTTCATGAAGTTGAAAGAGCTATCTATATATAACATGAAGATGGCCTAGAACTTAACCCCACATTACATATAAATAGAAAGTATTTTTATATGGTTTAAATTGAGCATCACAATTTTCCGGGAATGTAAAAACCACGTAAATAGAGGGAAAATTACACTTTGCCTTTTTTCAATGGAGTTTTATTGAGTCCATTTAATATTTCAGAAACATCACATCACTGATGGCATAGTGGCTCATGGTATTTGAGTCACCCATACAACACCCAGTGAATGGATATGAAAATAATTTAGAATGTCAAATATGAAGAAATATTATATATAGAGAGAAAGACTATAATGTTTAATCGAATGTTGTCTCACTTTTCTTATATCCAAACTTATTCATTATAGATCGGTACAAGCATCTGACCACTTCATTATGCCATATAGTGTAACAGTGCCAAAGTATTTACTCATTGAAATGTAAAACATTTTGTTACAAAGAACTTTTCCTTATTATTCTGCTTTAGAGAACACTTAGGGTAGGATTTTAAAAAAACAACTGTGTGTATAGGTTGATTATATTTCATCTTGGGATATTGAAGAGAACATCACAACTTATTTTGATAAAAAGCAGAGGCAGGAGGGCACTGGAATGACACCTCTGTAGCAATGAGCACACGTAATACCCATGAAATGAAACCAGGGCTTCGTAGAGAATTGGCTGATTCCAAGTCAGGGCAAGGAAAACACAAGAAAAGCCTGGAACACCTTGTGGTGGCAAAAGAGAGTACTCGAACAGCAATAGGGACTCTTAAAAGGACTCAGGGCTTTACTGGCCAAATCTTGGATAAATATGAGTACCAAAATAAATAATGATAGTAAAGGATTATAACCCATTGCATGAAATAAGACTCCATGAGTCCACACTAATACGCACACATACATATACAGATAAGTAAATAAGACAAAGTTCTTCCTTGCAGTACAAACTCAGCTAACGAGTATAGAAGGAATGATGGAGTTAGGAAGAATCATTAACAGAGGTCAAAACGAGAGGGTGAAAGTTTGAGGAGTAGCAGGACATTACATAGCTTAAAATATCTGCCCACAAGATACTTATTAATTAGAAAAAGGAAAATGGTAACTTTTTAGTGGAAATCTGGCAAACACCACCTTAACCAAATGATTAAAGTTGACATCACCAGTAATAAGACACACTGACATCAGGTACCTCCAGATATCATGCCCCCGAGAAAAACACAACATTGCTTCTGTGGTATTCCTGCCAAAAATGCATATCCTGAATCTAATAATGAGGAAAGCCCAGGCAAACCCAAATTGAGGGGCTCTCTGCTAAATAACTAGCCTGTACTCATCAAAAATGCCAACGTCATGAAACACAAAGAGAGACTAAGAAACTTTTCCAGATTAAAGGAGACTAAAGAGACAGTACAACTGAATGTAATACATGATCCAGGGCTTTCTTTTGCTATACATTATTGGGACAATTGTCAAAATCTGAATAGGAAACAATCGACGGAGTGAAGAGACAACCTATGGAATGGAAGAAAATATTTGCAAACCATACATCTCATAAGGGGTTAATATCCAAAATATATAAGGAATTTAGAAAGACAAATACTGCATGATCTCACTTATATGTGGGATCTAAATTCCTTATATATTTCAACTCAGTAGTACAAAAACAAATAACCCTATTTAAAAATGCGCGAAGGATCCAATAGACATTTCTCAAAAGAAAACATACAAATGGCCAATAGGTATATGAAAAAATGCTCAAAATCACTAATTATCAGAGAAATGCAAATTAAAAACACACAGAGATATCACCTCACATCTATTAGAGTGGCTATTATCAAAAAGACAAAAGATAGCAAATGTTGGAGAGAATGTGGAGGAAAGGGAAACTTTGCATACTATTGGGGGGAGCAGTATGGAGTTTCTCAAATAATTAAAACTACAACTACCATATGACCCAGCAATCCCACTTCTGAGTATATATCCAAAGGAAATGAAATCAGTATATTGAAGAAACATCTGCACTCCCATGTTTATTGCAGCATTATTCACAAAATAGCCAAGATATGGAAGCAACCTAAGTATCCATCAATGGATGAATGGATAAAGAAACTGTGGCATATATATACAATGGAATACTATTCTGCCTTAAAAAGGAAGGAAATTCTGTCATTTTTAACAACTTGGATGAACCTGGAGGACATTATGTTACATGAAACAAGCCGAGCATAGAAAGACAAATACTACATGGTCTCAATTACCTATGGTATCTAAAAAAGCTGAACACATAGTTTAACTTTTTGATGGTAGAATGATGGTTACCAGAGGCTGGGATGTGGTGGGCTTGGGGAGATATTGGTCAAAGGATGCAATATTCCAGTTAGATAATTGTACAACATGGTGACTATAGTTAATAACAATGAATTGTATTCTTGAAAATTGCTAACAGAGCAGATTTTTAGTGTTCTCACCACACAAAAAATAAGTATGTGAGGTAATCCACATGTTAATTAGCTTGACATAGCCATTCCATAATGTATACATATTTCAAAACAACATATTGTACAAATATATACAATTTTTATTTATCAATTAAAGTTTTATTTTAAAATAACAAAACAATAACAAATAAACATAAAAATAAAAACTTTAAATAAATTTTTAAAATCTATTCACTGTTTATCTTCACTAAAGTGTTTCTGTATTACTTTTGTTATAGTACCTTATGATGTAGAAGTTTAATGAGATAAATGATGCATAAATGTTTGTTATCTGTACATTACTTATTGTTCTTTATTCTCTGTATAGTATATATGTAGACATATTATACAATACATATGTATATACATACTACATATACTAGATATACACTATATATGTATAAATAAACACTATATTTACTATATAAACACTGTAAATGAGTATACATTATATATACACAGTATGGATATGCACACATATATATATACACTGTATATCCTATACAGAGAAAACAGAATAATAAGTAATGTCTATATGACTGTGTATATACACAAACACATACATAATCAATTCGGTGTCTGCTTCATAAAACCATAGAGTAACAAAGCTGTAACTAATTTTAAGAGGTTATATGTATCTCTTCCATGATTTCAGATAGCTAAAATTCTAAATGCCTGAAAGTTATCTATTTTCTTCTTTGCTATCTCTGGAGATGGCTACTACATAGAAATAAATAATTTCCCATAAATGAAATACATTTAATTATCCAATACTTCTTTTCCTTCACTTTTTTTTAATCTTTGTATTTCTCCAATAAGACTTGCATATTGGGCAGTCATTAAATATGTATAGATTGACTGATACTTTTACTCTGATTCTTCTAAACATTGTTTTATGTAGTAATATTGCTTCTGAAGTGCCTTCCAGCATTTAGTTAATCTGACACTTAGGACCTTCTTCCTTATGAATTACTTTTATCATTTTACATAAGTCCCTTTCATCTTAATCATTCATTTAATACAACTGACCATGAAAATGAAACCCACACGGACTCCCTCCCTTTATAAAAATGAGATTCAGGTATTGCTTAAAATTAAAATACATCTATTTTTTTCTTGCTTGCAATTGCATCCTTTAGAGCCTCCTCAATGGAATGAGATGATTTTAGCCCTCTAACACAGGGATTGGCAAACTTTGGACCACGGTCCAAATCTACCTCTGCTTGTTTTGTAAGTAAAGTTTTCTGGGAACACATCCACACTCATTTGTGTAAGTATTGCCTTTCACACTATAATGGCAGAGTTGAGTAATTGTGACAGAAACTCTATGACCCACAAAGCTGAGAATAGTTACTATCTGGCCTTTTCAGAAAAAGTTTGCCAACCTCTGCACATAGATGGACATTTACACCATTAATTACGCTGCTATGAAAACAAGCCTTCACACATAGTATTGTTAGCTGTATTAATAAATGCATCCAATTGAGGGACAGTTTTCAATGTGCATTTGAATATTCCATATCATACATGTTTACATTTATTTGCCTGTTTCCAAAATTCTCTTGAGACCTGAAATCTGCCAAAATTTCCTCAAAATCAGAGTTCTATTGTCTTTTCTTTGGCTTACAGAAATATCAGTGTATATGATAGTTAAAAACCTGGCTTGCAGTGTCTAATAGGTCATGATTCAAAACCAGATCAGATCTGCCACTTAACGGCTGTTAGTACCTAAGTACCCAGAGTGGAATACGCAAGTTTGGGCATGTCACTTGAACTCTCTAAGGCTTATTTTCTTCACTTATAAAATGGAGGTAATAAGAGTATCCACCTCATAGGTTTAATGTGAGAATTAAATTAGAAAAAAATGTATATAATGTACTCATGAATTATAGCCAGAGTACATGATGTTTGCCCCGTAAGTAATCAGTATGTGTTTTTACAATAACCAAAGTAAATGTACAATAAAAAAAATTATAATAAAAAATCAGAATAAATTCTGAATATGATTAGATTAGATAATAAATAGTACTGAATCAATGTTAATTTCATTATTTTGATAATTACCCTGTGGTTATGAAAGAAAATACTCTCCTATGTAGGAAATACACACGGAATTGTTTAGGGCTGTATATAGGAACTGATATATACACAACTTATTCTCTAAAAGGAGGGAGGGAGAAAGGGCAAATGTGGCAAAATGTTAACATTTGGGATTGAGTGAAGGGTTTGTAGAAATCATTTATATAATATTATTCTTACAATTTATCAGTAAGTCTGAAATAATGTCAAAATAAAAAGCTAAAGGAAAATGGAAGAGGTCATTAGGTCCAAAAGCATAGAGAAGCACTGCTATAGATCTGTTCTGGCCAAACGCATCCTTTTATCTTACCCTTCTAACCCTTCCATAAAATGTACGGGAAGGTGGGAGAAGCGGGTGCATGTTTGAGCGAGAGGAAAGGACAAGAGAATCCTTTCATTAACTAGGCCGGAAAATTGGATTACACCACCTTTCTAAACTCAAATCTCTACTTTGCTCTGCCTTTCATTAGAACCCCTCCAAGAAGCAATTACACAGAAAAGAAGTTGAACAAGAAACAGAATAGGAGAGATTTCCTTATTTCTTTGGAGATGAGGACAGAGGGTAAAGCAGAGCAATTTTCATAATTTCCTTTTGAAACAGGCACTGAAGCCAAGACTGGCTCTACTGTTTCCTTGTAGAAAATTAGACATCTCTAGTCAAGTGGCTCAGGTGACGTCACTAGGAACTTTTGCAAAACTAAACGAAAGGACAGAAATTGAAGGGTGAAGGATGACCTTGTACTCGCCTTGAGGGAGCCAGGTTTTCTTGACCTTTAAAATAGTCTCTCGCAGGGACATGTTTACCTCTTTCACTTTTTTTTTTTAAAAATTTGCCATTAGGGAAAGGGGGAAAAAAACCCCACGTTACAGCAGTGGCCCTCTGATGATCACATTCATCTCACAACCCCACATAATAAATCAGTACTGCAAAGCAGCAAGATCATAATAGTTGTGATTTAAAACAATAAATGTATTTGGGAGCAAATTACCGTTTAGAAAATTAAACAATAAGCTCCTACCATTAAAGTGTTATTGCACAGGGCTATCTTGAGGGGGGATGGGAGGGAACATCAAACCAAGTTAAATCAAACTGGGATGCAGTTCAGTCAAAGAGAAGTCTTAGCTCGTTTCCTCTCTCCTAAATGATCTATCATCAAATAATGAGTTAATTACTCTCAAGATTAGGTTTTTATTAAAAATTAAAATGAGTCCATTTCCACATTTCCAAGAAGCCAGAAACACCCAGAATGTTTTGGCTAAAGCATTCTTAGCTCCAGCTTAAATCTCCATTTAAAACTGCAAAACCTTTTTCAATATTCATTCAGTTCACACATATGCCTAAGGATCCCCTTCGTGTTGGGCACTAGGGAGACAGAAATAAATCTGACCAGGTTCCAGCTCCCCTAAGGGGAGCTGGTAAGTACGTGTCCATTCACTGATGGGATACAGTGTGATTCTCACAGCAAGCTTATGATGCCACAGATGGGGAAACAGAGAGGCTCTGAATAATTAAGCAACTTACCCAAGGTGCACACTTAGAAAGTAATGAAGGAAGGGTTTCAACCTAGGTCTACAATGACCCCAAACCCTTGCCTCACTGCCTGTGAACCTGGAACACTGCAAATACAATGTTTTAGGGTCTATGATTGAGAAAGAGTGTAGGAGTGGGGCCAGAGGACAGAGTGGACAACTGCCCAAGGGTCAAGGCAGCAAGGAAGTGGGGAGTAGAAGGGGGAGGAGGTATCAGAAAAGGCCTTCATAGCTTTGGTGACATCAGCTCTGACACAAGGAAATTCAGTAAGAATTTGTCTGGTGGAGAAGTGCAGAAAGGGTCTCCCCCACAGAAGAAATGGTGGCGTGGGCAACAGTCAAGAAGTGTTGAGAACGTTGGTAGATACGAATTTTTCTCAATGGCTTCTAGACAGGACCAACAGGAAGGATGCCTTGGCTTAGCCAATATCTGATAGTCTGAGCCAATCACAGCACAGGAAAGCCAGGCGAGGAATGCGCACACACAGCTTCAGTTACTGGCCTGGGAGGGGTGGCGCAGGGGTAAGGGGATTGCATTTGCCAGGGTTGCCACAGCTGGCCCCACCGTGCACTACCAGATGCTGCCGCAGCATTGCAGCCTCCATTACCAGCTGCTGCGCTAAGCCCCGGGCTATACCGGCCCCAGCACCAGCAAGAAGATGATTGATTACATAAGGCCCTTTGTGCTCCGACTGAAACCTTGGCAGCAGAAATTTGTGCATAATTTTAACTCCAGTGGAGAGTTTTATGGAAGTCTAGGAAAGCTGAACCCACAGAATCACAAAAAATTAGAAGGAAGGGATCTTACTGATGATCTATAATCTTCTCGTTTTTGCAGAAGAGGCACTGAAGCCTTGGGGGGTGGGGGAAGGCTGGGGGACTTGGCCAGGGTCCTAAAGTCAGTGGAGAGGTGGAGTCAGGACTTGAACCCAGGTTTCCTGACTGTGGTTCAGTGTTTCATTTCACATTAAATGACTACATAGGAGCTTTTTGATTTCTCCATCTCCCCTTCTTTCTTACTCCATGTTACTCTGGCTCCCATGGTGCCTGAGTCCATCCCAGCTTGTACCATCTGCCTCCTCGGGACCAGCTCTCTCCTCTGCTAAGTGGTTCCTCCCTCATTAGCAGAGACTACGTCTTTTGTCTGACTCCCCAGTCAACCAGTGCTGGACATATAAAGGGCACTCTGTAAATATTTAGTGATACTAAAGGAAATCGTGACCAAGTCGGCAGATGTGGGTCCTGGTCCTGGCTACATGAACCGATAAGCCATGGGACTCTGGGCAAGTTACTTAACCCTCTGAATTTCAGCTTCCTCATCTATAAGGTGGTGAATAAGAACATGATGTAGTGGAAAGACAATGGGATCAAGAGCCTACAAATGCCCACCTGATTGAATGAATGAATGACCACCCTTCTACACCAGAAAGCTTGAGGGCAAGGAGATTTCTAACTTGTTTTGTATCCCTAGCACTTGGCACTTAGTACATCTCCGGAAATGGCTGCACTAAACCAAGTGAGACTACCTGAGTACACCAGCAGTTGTGTAAGCGTGTATAACCAGGAGCAAGTACCTGCAAGTCTGAACCTCTATTTCCTCGTCTGTGAACTGGAGACAATGATACCTTCTCAAACTGAGTGAGGATAAAAGAGGTCATGTATAAAAGAGCACTTGGTAAACTACAAAGCACGACACAGATGCCAGCTGTCACTTGGGCTACTTGAAAGAACTTCCTGATGGATAGGACCTAAGTATGTTTTCCAGAGAGGAGTAGCATCTTGAGTTTCAGATGATATCATTTTCTCAGTAAACAAATTGAACTGTTAAGCAAGGGGCACAAGAACAGCATGATATATCTAAGCAGGAGGTGAAGTTCTATTTTTGGCAACAAAGGAAATAAAACTTGAAGCAGACAAGGAGGTGAAACCATGGCTCCTACAGAGTCCCTGCCAGCGGCTCTGAATCATCTGCCTTCTTCTGACAGCTGGAGTCCCCTCGCTTCTGTCTTCAGTCTTTTACTAGTTATGCACCAGAACCCTGAGCCGCTGCATGGGCCTCCAGGGATGTCATGCTTCATAAGCAGAAGACTTTCTGTTCTCCATGTCGGATCCCTAGCTTGCTGCAGATGTGTAAGAGCAAAGTGTGTGGGTGGAGGTTGGGGCACCACCAGGGAAAGGTTGGCTGGTGACCACCTGGAACTCTTACTGGACGCATCACTTTGGTAAGTTTCTCATGGCCCAAGTGTGGTCCACCCTCTCGTGGACTGACAGACTGGGTCCTGCTGATGCCCTTGGCCTCAGAGAAGCTAACTTCTGATAACTAAACTCATAAGAGAGAAAAATTTTAAAACACAGCATCTGTGTATTAATTTTCCACTCAATTTGGCAAATATATTTGAGTTCCTACTGTGTACCAGGCACTGTGATAGGCACAGGGGATACAATGATGAATAAGACCCATCTGGTCACCGCCCTTGTGGAACTTACAGGAGGAGAGAAAGGTAATTAAACACATAGTCACTAACAGTGTAATAAGCGTAAGTACCATGAAGAGAGAAAACGCCAGGTGCAGTTGAGGACATGCCCCAGAAGTGGGGCAGAGTAGGCTTTACAGAGAAGTAAGAGCCAAGCATGGGTCTGAAGAATGAGCACAAGTGGTCAGGTGAAAGCAGGCAGCCTTGGACGTGGGGGACACAAAGAATGAAGACAGTTGTTCCAAGCAAAAGGAAAGGCAGTCAGAAGTAAGGGAGGTTGTGGTGCGACTGAGTACCTAAAAACATTGACTGTGGGAGGATCCCAGAGGAAGAGGTCAGGAATGGGGAGGGGTGAGGCTGTAGAGGTGGACGGGGGCTTTAAAAGGCAAGGTTAGAAGTTTAAACTGCATCTTTTTGCTAAGCCATTGGGCTACCCAAAGTCAGCCAAGTCAGCATATTGTCTATATGAAGAAAAATGATGCAAGTAATCAACTCACTGAAAGCTTATTTGATAAGTGTGGAATCAGGACAAAGAATATGCACTTCACATTGCAGTTTTTCTTTCTGCCTTGACTCTGACCCATTTATAACTCCACATTTTCCTAGTTCCTAAACCCAGCAGAGAACATTGTTCTCTGGGGTTTTTGCAAATAATGCACTTCATTCAGCCTTGAGGAGCTGAATCAATAAAAGCTAACTTAGCACAGTGACTGGAGAGGAAAATGGAAGCATCCCATGCTTGCTGGTTCCCTCCAAGAAACTGCAAAACATTACTGAACAGGTTTTTGGCTTTACTTACTGAAAAATTCTTCTGCTGAGAAATACAAACTCTTTCACCATAATAAATACTGTTTTGATAACAAAACTGTACTTTTCTCAAATACCCAGATGGAAGACCATATGCAAAATAAATTCCAAGGAATTTTTTTATTGGCCATCTGCTAAAATTGGAAAGAAAGGCTGCATCCTCCTCTACTCGCCACAAAAATTTCCACTGAGAATCCTACTTGCTTCCACCTGGTGCCACCTGCTGATCATATCTGGGTACCAATTTTGCAAATGGATAGCAGGGGAACGTGGGTCTCCTCCTTCCTTTTTTTTTCTTTTTTGTTTTGTTTTCTTTTTTCTTTTTTTTGAGACAGGGTCTCACTTTGTCACCCAGGCTAGAGTGCAGTGGCGTCATCATAGCTCACTGCAGCCTCAAAGTCCTGGGCTCAAGCGATCCTCCTGCCTCAGCCTCCTGAGTAGCTGGGACTACAGGCACATGCCTGGCTAATGGATCTCCCCCTTTCTGTAATGAAATAAACTAAATCCTAATTAATAACCTGCAAAATGTTGGGTTTTACAGCAACTCGCACCTCCTCCTATTGCTGCCAGGAATCACAAAGCAAAGCCCACGCATACACACCTCTGAGAGCTCACTTCCAAGGCACTGTCAAGACATTGTCTACCCTCATAATTAAGGGCACCATCTCTGATAAAGCCTCGTGTTTGGCTTCACCTGTGAAAAATGTAAACGCATATATCTTTAGTACATCGATTTCCACATTGAGATATCTATCTGAAGGAAATGCTGGCACAGGTGTATAAAGATACCTATATGAGGGTGTTCCATTCAGTATTATTTGTTGAACCAAAAAATATGAGAACTACATAAATATTCATCAACAGGGTGATGATTTTAAAAGTTATGATGCATTCATATGATGGAATACTAAGCAGCACTGACACAGAAAGATGTCTAAAACATGTTTAGTGGGGAGAAATGAAGGCCAAAGAAGAAAATGTATAATATAATCCCATTTTTAAGGGAAAAAAGCTATCTGTGTTACAGTGTGTATTTGTCTATAAATAGGAAAAGGTCGGAAGTTTACACACTAAAATGTTAAAGTAATTTCTGAGGGGTGGGAACTTATTTTTCACTTTCTACTTTACACATCCCTATGTTATTTGAATTCTTAACCTCAATGCATTGTATTAAAACAAAGAGGCTATTAAAATAATAACCCCTGGTGTTTTTAAAGTCAGGTTTGCAGCTAATAAAACATTTCATCATCAAATACTCCCTGGATGCCCACACTCACTCTGAGGTTAGGATCATTCTCCCACTTAAGAGATGAGGCAATGGGGCTGAGAAGAGAAGAGACTTGCTGGAGATCCCACAAGGAAGAGGTGACAGTGCCAGGGCACTCTAGCAGACTGCTGCGGGACTTTTATAGTCTTATTCTGCATGTGTCAGGCCCTAAGTCAGCAGATCTTAAGTTAATTCCATTATATGGACAAAGAAATCCTCTTTTTGATTAGAGAACTATCCAGTGCTAAAGACTTTCAGCATCAATCAAATGGGCTTTGAATTTTCAGGGCTTAGAATATTAAAACAAGACGACACTGGAGCGATCACCTAACTCAACCTCCCCATTTCACCGATGAGAAAAGAATCTCCCTGAATGGCTAAAATCAGTCAACGGTTAAGTAACCAGTACTTACTCATCTCTGAGGACTTAACTTTCTGTGAACTAAAAATAAAATCCTAAGCCCCCCACTAAGTGAACGGACCCCTCTCGGCCAAGGGGACCCCAGGAAAAAACACCTTAAAACTGAGTTCCCATCCATGACAGGATAGGAGGTGTGAAGCACAATTACACATGTGTTTTCTCTTCATAAATATTCATGACTCCTCCTATAGCCTGTTAAATATGTATATTTAGCCACCCTGCTCAGTATAAAATCCTGTTCCCTTTTATCTCTCCCTTGGAACACATGTTCCTGGCTTGTGGCCGGAGCAGTGTTTCCCAGCTTGCCAGAATGGCCACTGCACGCTGAGAACCCTTCATGAGAAATAAAGCCATTTCCAAAGTATAAACCTCGTGTTTCTTTGTTTAGTTAACACTTTCCTTCTCCACTAAACCTGCTCCTCTTCTTGGGTTTCCCATCTTGGCAAATGGTACTCCACCAGACTCTTGAAAGCATCAATGTGCCTTTTTCTTCATCCCCAGTGCCATCACTAAGTCCTATTGACACCACGTTCCAAATATTCCTCACCTCTGGCCCTTTTCTGCATAAGGCTTCTGTCTGAACATCTTCATACAACCTTCAGCTTTTCTTTTGCCTACACAAGCAGAGCATCCTTTCTAATAGGTCTCCTCTGCCCTCCCCGATCTACTCTTATCCTCTGCCAACAGGCCACCTTTCTAATACTAAAACCTGACCATGTACCTCCCCACTATCTACTTAAAACCCCTGCATGGCTTCCCTTTGTTAAGCTCTTTAACCTGGCATTTGAGACCCTCCGTGATCTAGCCTCTACTTCTCACACTTTATCTCCTGTCAAATCCTCTTCTTTTAAATTTCAGTGACACCAAACTGCTCATCATTGCAATATGCCATACTATTTCACAACTTGGTACACTTGCACAAGCTATTGATGTTAGCTGGAATGCTCTTCTGCCAAATAAACTCATTACTGCAAAATCAGGTCAAGTGTCACCTCTGCCAGGAAGCCTTCTCTCTCCCTCTATTCCATCTGCCCTCTGCCCTGCTCACCCCTGCCAGCAAAGTTTTATTCCTTTCTCTGGAGTATTTCTGTATCTTATACACACATCCATTCAAATGTCCTCCCACATTATTACACAGAAGGTAAAAGTACTGGCTCTGAAGCCAGTCTTCCAAACTGTGTTACCTTGGCCAAATTACTTAACCTCTCTGTGCCTCGGGTTCATCTCCTTGAATAATAGAAGAACTCTATTAGGGTTGCTGAAGAATTCTAAATTAGGTAATTGTCATGGACTGTATGTTCTTGTCCCTCCCCCCACCCCATCCATGAATTCATACATTGAAACCCTAACCCCCAAGGGGATAGTATTAGGAGGTGGGATCTTTGAGGGGTAATTAGGTCATGAGGGTGGAGCTCCCACGATGGGACTGATGTCATAAGCAGAGGAAGAGCGCTGGCCCTCTTTCTACCATGTAAGCACACAATGAGAAGACGACCCCACTGTAAACCAGGAAGAGAGCTCTCACCAGAACCCAACCATGCTGGCACCCTGATTTTGGATTTCTAGCCTCCAGAACTGTGAGAAATAAATGTTTGTTGTTTACATCACCCAGCCTATGGTATTCTTTTATAGCAGCACAAACTGACTACGACAGTCATCCAGATAAAAACACTCAACAGTGTTGCTATTGTTATTGTTGTGTATTCATTCACTCATCCAAAGGACTTCCACTTTCAGCCAAGCAGTAATAACAGGAACTAGATTTACTCTCTCCGCACCCCCTCCCCCACATGCCTGAACAACGAAAGAATGGACAAAATACTGTTAAACAGCAGTTTTGAAGCACTGAACATGAGGCAACAAGGGACAGTGATTCCTGAGAGACTGGAATCAAATAACGTGAGCCCTATGATTGCCCCAGTTTACTGCCTTGAAAAGGATTCCAGGCTGCAGTGCAGAGTGTGGGTGAGGGACTTTGGTGGAACCCAGTGGACTCTCTGAGTTGAGAAAATGGAACTGTGAGCCAGGGGAGACTAAGATAGCTAGAGTTCTCAGGACACAGTACTGGAAAGGAGATTGCTACACAGAAGAGAACTCTGGAGATCCACAGAGGTATCCCTTGAATATTTAGCTAAATACAGATCAGTGCATGCATATGAGAAACTATCTGAGACCAACAGAAGAACACCCAAAAGGATTAGAGGTAGCAATGCCTGGTGCCCACACAGAGCCAGGAATAATGTCCATTTTCACCAGCCAGACTAGAAAACATCATGATTCATGGTGCATTGGGTAGAGCACAAACAAGATTCTTGCCTCAGTAGTGAGGAATAGTTAGCCTTAGATGGAGCACTGCTCCAGTTATGCCTAATATATCTTAAAAACAAGACCTGAAATCTATTTCCAAGTAACTTAACTGGATCCCATAGCAAACCTCCAGAATATGTACAGGAATACAGAAATACCCAATATCCAAATAAGGTAAGATTCACCATATCTGGTATCCAGCTAAAAATTACCAGGTGTGAAAAGGAGCATGGAAATATGAGTCATAATGAAGAGAAAATATCAAAACCAACTCACAATGGACAGAGTTAGAATTATTAGACAATGACATTAGGACAGTGATTATAATGCATTCCATATGTTCAAAAATATGGAAGATACAAAAAAGACCCAAATCTAACTTTTAGAAATAAAAACTACAATGTGTGAGATGAAAAGGAGACTGAATGGGATTAACAGCATATCATACAATAAAGAAAAAATTAGTGAACATGAAGGCAAGACAATAGAAACTTTCCAAAATGAAAGTGTTAAAAAAAAAAAAAAAGAGCATCAGTTAACTGTGGGACAACTTCGAATGGCCTAATATGTGTATAATTGAATTAAATTAGAGGACGTAGGGAGGGACAGAAAAACATATCTGAGGAAATAATGGCCAAATATTTTCCAAATTTTATGAAAATTATAAACCCACAGATCCAAAAGTTCAATGAACCCTGAACATTCGAAACGTGAAAAAAAAATTACACCAAGACACATCATAATCAAATTGTTCAAAACCGACAATAAAGAGAAAATATTAAAAGCAGCCAGGAAAAAAGAACAGGTTATATGCAAAAGATCAAAGGTAAGGAGGAGAACAGACGTCTTGTCAGAAACGACACAAGCAAGAAGACAGAAGAGCAGCATAGTAAAAGCGCTGAAAGAAAAGGAAAGTGTCAACCGAGAATTCTATACCTGGAGAAAATACCCAAACCAGGGCAGAATAAGTTTTAAGAAATATAAAAGTTGAAGGAATTCATCACCAGAAAACTCTCACTATATGAAATGCTAAAGAAGGGTAAAAGAAAAATGATACCAGATGGAAATGTGGATCTACACAAAGGAATACAGAACACTGGAAATGGTAACTACATGAGTAAATACATAAGATTTTTTTCTTCTTGTTATTTAAATCTCTTTAAAATATAATTGATTGTTCAACTAAAATAATAACAATGTAGTATGGGGTTTATAATACATGTAAAACTGAAATGTGTGACAATGACAGCATACACGCCAGGTGTGGGAAAATGGAAGTACCGTAGAGTATTATAAGTTTCTCATACTATAAGTAAAGTGGTAAAACTTAACAGGTAGACTGTGATAAGTTAAAGATGTATACTATAAACCCTAAAAGAACTACTAAAAAACCCCAAAGAAAACAAAACAAAGAATTATAGCTATTAAGCCAACAAATGGAACTGATAAAATTGATAAACTTCTACCCAGACTGATCAGGGGGAAAAAAACATAAAAGAAAGAACACAGATAACAAATGTTAGGGACCAGGCACAGTGGCTCACGTCCGTACTCCTAGCACTCTGGGAAGGCAAAGCAGGAGGATCACTTGAGTCCAGCAGCTCGAGACCAGCCTAGGCAACATAGCAAGACCCTATCTCTACAAAAAAATAAAATTAAATAAAATTAAAATACCAGCCTGAGCAAGAACGAGACCCTGTCTCTACTAAAAATAGAAAAAATTAGCTGGACATAGTGGTGTATGCCTGTAGTCCCAGCTACGCAGGAGGCTGAGGCAGGAGGATCACTTGAGCCCGGAAGTTGGAGGTTGCTATGATGACACCACTGCACTCTAGCCCGGGCAACACAGTGAGACTCTGTCTCAAAAAAACAAAAATAGGCAGGTGTGTTGGTGCACACCTGTAGTCCCAGCTATTTGGTAGGCTGAGGCAGGAAGATCACTTGAACCCGGGAGTTGGAGGTTGCAGTGAGCTACGATGACGCCACTGCACTCTAGCCTGGGCAACAGAGCGAGACTGCGTCTCAAAAAAAAAAAAAAATCCACAAATGTCAGGAATGAGAGGTGATATCAGAAAGATTCTACAGATATTAAAAGGTTATTATGAACAATTTTATGCCCATAAAAGTGACAACTTAGAAAAAATGGACAAATTTCTTGAAAGACACAAACTACCAAAGGCTCATTCAAGAAGAATTAGATAATATGAATAGTCTGTATCTGCTAAAGAAATTAAACTTGTAATTAAAACCGTCCCATAAAGAAAACACCAGGCCCACATGACTTCACTGGTGAATTTTACCAAACATTCAAAGAAGAAATAATATCAATTCTATACAAACTCTTCTGAAAATTTAAAAGTAGAGAATACTTTACAATTCATTCTACGTGACCAGCATTATTCTGATGATAAAACCCAAAGACATTGCAAAAAAGAGAAAACTACAAACCAATATCCTTTATGAATACAGATGCAAACATTCTAAAGAAAATTTTAGTAAGTCAAATCCAACAATATATAAAAAGGATAATATGTCACGACCAGGTGAGGTTTATCTTGGGGATGCACAGTTTGTTTAATGTTTAAAAATCAATCAATATAATTCACTGTGTTAACAAACTAAAAAAGAAAATCCACATGATCATCTCAATAGACTCAGGAAGAATATGTAACAAAATCCAATATCCATTCCTAATTAAAAACAAAACAAAACAAAATTCATGGAAACAAGAAACAGAAGGAAACTTCATCAATCTAATAAACAGCATCTATAAGAAACCTATAACTAACACCATACTTAATGATAAAAGACTAAATGTGTATCCCCTAAGGTCAGGAAGAAGTCCGGGACCACTAAGATCAGGAACAAGTCTGCTTGCACCACTTCTATTCAACACTGTTTGGAAGTTCTAGCTAGGGCAATAGGGCAAGAACAAGAAACAAAGGGCTAGCTGGAAGCAAGATGAAACCACTCTATTCTCAGAGGACATGATACTAATAGAAAATCCAATAGAACTACAAAATAAGGTACTGGAACCATTAAGCGGGTTTAACAAGGTTGCCGGACTAGATCAACGCACAAAATCAATTTTATTTTTATATACTCACAATGAAATTGAATTCACAACTAGAAATTGAAGTTTAAAATAAAAGATTGCCAATGTATCAAAAATTTGAAATGGGGAAAATCTGACAAAAGATTGAAAGACGTTTACACTAAAAACTAAAAAATATTGCTGAAAGAAATTAAAGAAGACCTGACAGTAAAGATATACCACATTCATGGGTCAGAAGACTCAATGTTGCTAAGATGTTGATTCTAATCAAAGTGATACATAGATTCAACACAATCCTATTCAAAATCCTATCCAAAAGCAGGATTTTTTTGTAGAAATTGACAAGCTGATTCTAAATTTCATATGGCAAATCAAAGGACTATAATAGCCAAAACAATTTTGAAAAGGAACAAAGTTGGAGAAGTTATACTACTTGATTTTAAGGCTTATCATAAAGCTATAGTAATCAAGACAGTGTGGTTTTGACAGACAAATAGATTAATGAAACAGAATAGAGAATTCAGAAATACACCCACACATACTTGGACAACTATTTTCAACATAGGTGCAAAGGCAATTTGGAGGAGAAAGGTTAGTGTTCTGATCAAAGGTTCTGAAACAAGTAGATAACCACATGCAAAAAAAGTCAACTTCAATCCATATCGCACACCATACACAAAAATTAACTAAAAATGAATCACAGACCTAAATTTAAAACCTAAAACTATAAAACTTTTAGACAAAAACATAGCAGTACATCTTTGTGAGCTTGAGTTAGGTAAAGATTCCTATATATGACACCAAAGGCATGATCCATAGAAGAAAAAATTGATAAATTGAACTTTATCAAAATTTAAAACTTGTTCTTCATAAGATATTAAGAGAATGAAAAGATGAGGCACAGGCTGGGAGAAAATATTTGCAATTGGTATATTTAATAAACACCTGTATTCAAAACATATAAAGTACTCTCAAAACTCAATAATAAAAATTAACAACCCAATCTTTTTTTAAAAAGTAGGCAAAATATGTGAATAGACATTTCATCAAAGATTATATCTGGATGGCAAATAAGTGCATGAACATAATGTTCCACATCCTTAGTCATGAGGGAAATGCAAAATAAAACCAGCGAGAGGCCACCTCATCTCTATTAGAATGGCTAAAATTAAAACGACTGACCATTATTACAAAGTTGTGGCAAGGATGTGGAGGAAGTGGAATGTTCATACATTGCTGATGGGAATATAAAATGGCACAACCACTTTGGAAAACAATAAATACTTTATTTAAAATTAAATATACCCCTACTATTTGATCTAGCTATTCCATTCCTAAGCATTTACCTAAGAGAAATGAAAACATGTCCACAAAAAGACTTATACAGATGTTCATAGTATCTTTATTTGTAATAGCCAAAAACTGGAATCAACTCAAATGTCCAGCAGCAGGTGAAGTAGGTCTGAGCATACTCAGCAATAAAAAGAAATGAATTACTGATATATACTACCATAAGGACGAATCTCAAAATAATTACGTTAAGAGAAAGAAGCCAGACACCCCCCCGAAAAAAAAGCATGCCTGCTGTATGATTCCATTTATATAAAATTCTAGAACGTGCAAAGTCATCTTGACAGAAAGCAGATCCATGATCCGCCTGGTGATGGGAGGGAGGGGCGGGGGGAAGAAGGGAAGGATTACCAAGGGACACGAGGAAACATTTCAGTGATGAATATGTTCATTATCTTGATCATGGGAATGGTTTCATGGGGTTTTACATATATCAAAATGTATCAAACTGTGTATTTTCAATATCTGCAGCTTATTGTATATCAATTATATCTCAATAAATCTGTCTCTTAAAAAGTGTAAGACAAATAGGCTATCTGCAAAGTCTCAAAATATCTCCTTACCAGACACTTAATGATTACAAAGGGAAAAAATAGTAACTTTATAGTAGAGAAATCTAGCAGACGTTACTTTAAGTGATCAAAGTCAACATCACCAGAAATGAGACATCGTGACCTTGTGACATCGTGACATCATGTACCTCCTGAGATGTGCTACACTGAGAAGGTCACAACATCACTTCTGTGGTATGCTTGCCAAAAACGTGTAATCTGAATCTAATCATGAGAAAAAAGTCAGACAAAACCAAATTTAAAGTCATTCTTAAAAAAAAAAAAAAACTAGCCAGTACTCTTCAAAAGAGTCAAGGTCATAGAAGACAATGGCAGACTAAGAGCTGTTGCAGCTCAGAGTGACTAAGGAGCAATGACAACTAAATGCAATAAGGGATCATGCAGTGAATCCTATACCAGAAAAAGGACATTCATAGGAAAATAGGCAAAATTCAAATAAGGTATGTAGATTCTTTAATGATATTATATCAATATTAATTTCTCAGTTTCAGTAAGTGTATAAGATGTTAACATTAGCGGAAGCTAGATGACAGGTCTAGGGGGTACTGTCTCTGTACTATTTTTGCAACTTTTTTATAAATCTAAATTTATTTCAAAACAGTTTAAAAACTGTAGGCAAAATAAAGACATTTTCAGACAAACAAAAGCTGAAGGAATTTGTCACCAGCAGACCTGCACTACAAGAAATGTGTTAAAGGAAATTGTTGAGGCCAAAGGAAAATAATACCAGATTGAGCAAAGTTGTGGAAACAACCAAGGTGCCCATCAATACACGAGTGGATCAATAAAATGTGGTATATGTATACCATGGAGTATTACTCAGCAATAAGGAACAACAGTGAATTAACACATCTGGTATTATCCTGGTGGAGCTAGAACCCATTCTTCGAAGTGAAGTGTCACAGGATTGGAAAAACAAGCACCACTGGTACTCACCATCAAACTGGTACTAACTGATGAACACTTACATCACACAGGGCAATAACATTCATGTGAGGTGGGCGGGCGGGACGGGGGTGGAAGGGATGGGAAAAACTCTCACTGAATGGATGTGGGGAGCACAGTTTGGGAGATGACCACGATTGTGGCTCTGACACGGGCAGAACAGGGGCAATGTGTATGGCCAAAGTGTTGTACCCCCATGATATTCTGAAATTAAAAAAATAAATTAAAAGAAAAAAAAATAATACTAGATTGAATCCCAGAGCTACACATAGGAATGGAGAGTGTTGAAATGGTAAATACATAGGTGAGTATAAAAGACAAATGCACTCACTTTTTAGTTTCTTTATAAGATAATTGACTTTTCAAAGCAAAAATAATAACAATGTATTGTGGGGTTTATAACACAGAAGTAAAATAGATGACAATAGCACAAAGGATGGGGGTGGGAATAGAAGTATACCACTGTAAGGTGTTAAAATTTTACTTGAAGTATGTAACACTTAAAGGCAAATGTGGTAAGTTAAAGATGCATTGTAAACCCTAGACTTCAGGGCTAGGACAAAAACTAAAAATATTTTTAAAAGAGGTATAGCTAATCAGCCTAAAGAGGAGATAAAATAAAACACTAAAAACACTCAATTAATCCAAACAGGATAAATATTAATAGAAAAGAAATAGCAAGATGGTAGACTTGAATCTAACACATAATATTACACATTAAGATTAAATAGACTAAACACACTAATAAATGGCAGAGATTGTCAAACTGGATAAAAGATCAGAACCCAATTACATGCTGTCAAAAAGAAGCACTTTTTAAAAATGCAGATAGGTTAAAAGTAAAAGAATGGTAAAAGATTTACCAATGGTAAATACTAAGCCAAAGAAAGCTGGAGGTGCTATGTTAGTATCAGACAAAGCAGACTTCAGGACAAGGAAAGTTACCTTATAAAGGAGTCAAATCATCAAGCTATTAATAAAGCTTCAAAATGCATGAAGCAAGAACTGACAGAACTAAAAGGAGAAGCAGACAATCCAGAATTAGAGTTGGAAATTTCAACATTAACTCAGTAATATTTGATAGAACAAGCAGGTTGTAAGTTAGTAACGAAGACATGAACACTACAAAGTACCAACTTGACCTAACTGATATCTATAGGATGCAAAACAAAGAACTCTGGAATACATTTTATTTTCAAGTGCCCATGAAAACATTCACCAAGATAGGCAATGTATGGGCCATAAGAAAATTCTCAATATATGTAAAGGGATTGACATAATCCTCTCTGCTGTCAATAAAATTAAATTAGAAATCAGTAACAAAAGATACTTGGAAAATCCAAAAATTACTTTAAAATTGACACATTCTAAATAACTCATGGGCAAAGGAGAAATCCCAAGGGAAATCAGAGAATATTTTGAACTGAATGATAATGAAAATGTAATATGCAAAAATTTCCGAGATGCAGCCAGAGCAGTGCCTAGAAGGAAGTTTATTGCTTTAAGGTTTAAAAATTAGTGATCTTAGATTTGTAACACAGCACATTACTCACATGTTTGTAGCAATGCTGGTGTGAACAAATCTACCACACTGCCAGTTGTGTAAAAGTACAGTACAGCACATACAATTACGTACAGTACATAATACTTGATAATGATAATAAATGACTATGTTACTAGTTTAGATATTTACTATACTATACTTTTTACTCCTCTTTGAGAGTGTACTCCTTCTACTTATTTAAAAAAAAAAGTTAACAGCCTCGGGCAGGTCCTTCAGGAGGTATCCAGAAGAAAGCATTGTTATCTTAGGAGATGACAGCTCCATGGGTGTTATCGCCCCTGAAGACGTTCCAGTGGGACAAGATGTGGAGGTGGAAGACAGTGATACTGATGATCCTAATCCTGTGTGGGCCTAGGCTAATGTGTGTGTTTTTGTCTTAGTTTTTAACAAAAAAGTTTAAAAAATAAAAAAAAAATTTTTTTAATTTGAACATAGAAAAAATCTTACAGAATAAGGATATAAAGAAAGAAAATATTTTTGTACAGCTGTACAATGTGTGTTTTAAGCTAAGTGTTATTACAAAAGTCAAAAAGTTTAAAAATGTTAAAAAGTTTCCAAAGCAAAAAGTTACAGTAAGCTAAGTTTAATTTGTTAGCGAAGAAAGAAAAATTTTTTTATAAATTTAGTGTAGGCTAAGAGTATAGTGTATATAAAGTCTACAGTCGTATACAATAATGTCCTAGGCCTTCACATTCACTCACCACTCACAGAGTCACCCAGAGCCATTTCCAGTCCTGCAAACTCCATTCATGGTAAGCGTCCTACACAGGTGTACTATTTTTTATTTTTTATACCATATTTTATGGTATTTTTACCTTTTCTATGTTTAGATACGTTTAGATACACAAATACTTACCAGTATTCAGTACAGTAACATGCTGCGTGGGTTCGTAGCCTAGCAGTGCTAGGCTATACCATATAGCCTAGGTATGTAGTAGGCTATGCAATCTAGGTTTATGTAAGTTCACTCTATGACGTTTGCACAATCACAAAATCACCTAATGACACTTTTCTCAGAACACATGCCCGTCGTTAGATGATGGATGACTGTAGGTAGATACAGAGCTGCAGAGATGGGAAGGAAAGGTATTCCACATAGCAACAACAGCATGAGCAGAGCCACAGAAGTGGGAAATTGGGGGGAACAGCTGATAGTTATTTTTTTAAATTAACTTTATTGATGCATAATTTGCATACAATAAAATGCACCCATTTTAAATTAATAGTTCGATGAATTTTAAGAAATGTATACAAACCCATGTGACCACCATCTTGTGGAAAGCTTCCTTTTAAAAATTATCACTTCAAGCTGTTTTTGTGTTTAGTAAATCATAATTTTATTACAAGCTTTACAATTCAATATTAAAACCACAATGATACAGAGGCAGTAAGAGAGACTATAAAAACAACAGGCCTTGCAATCAGCTCTAGGTTTAAAGCCTACTTCTCAAGCAAGTCAATTTCTCAAAGCCTCAGTTCCGCATCCATAAAATGGGGCTAATTATAAAACCAACTTCACAAGATTGCTGTGAGGATTAAAAGAAATAATGTTAAGCTTCTACCAAAATGACTGAAACACAGCAGGACCAATAAACGGTGTTAGCCTTATCATGATTAGACAGACCTTTGTTGTAGAGTTACCCTCAGAGGTATGTATGGACTCTGGGACTTGCTGGCAAAGGTTTGAAATGGTCCTAAGGGCTAACTTAAATGGCAATTCTGAGTTCTGCTTCCCTACTGGCTCTATCTCACAATCAGTAGTGAAGCCTCCAATGTATTTCATGCTCAAACATATTGCTTTGAGATGGAATGGGTCATTTGAGAATTGATTCTGGAACAAATTGAAAGCGGGACACTTAAAAGGCTCCCCCCTTAGTTGGTCAGTCCTGCTCCCTGGACTTTAAACAGAGCCCAACCGCCCATGTGTGAGACCACGGGAAGCTGGGGAGACCACACCTCTAGGACTCCCCCAACGGCCCCACCCCACTTGTGGGCTCAGCCACCTGCTCTGGCTCCAGCTCCCCAGCTCCCCAGTGCCCTGACTCCATGATCTAGCTCTAGCATCAGCCTCAGGCCTGTCTGCTTGGGTCAAGACCCACTTCTTCAGTTTACCTACCTGTTACCCTACCCATTCAACTCTGCCAGCTGCCTTGATCGCTGCCAACACCTACTGTGTACTCTTGAGACACTCCCTTAGTCAGTCTCAGCCTCTGGGGGACCCCTTGCCCCAACTCCCAGCACACAGGACCCAGGGCACAGTCACAACCATGATATAATTTGAGGGCCACGGGGACGGAGTGCCATCTACCTGAGCAACAAAGAGCTGGAACTCGTCAGGCAGAATCCACGAGCGAGGGTAGAAGTTGTACTCCTCAGGAAAGAGATTCTGCATGATTCTCACTGCTCTGCTCAGGGTAATTTTACGCACCATCTCCGTCATGCCTGGGGAGAAGAGACACTGTGAGGTTTTAACAACAGTGGGCCACTAGCTATAAAACAGCCATTATTTGGGACTTTAAAAACCACCCGCCCGACATATTCACTTTTTCCAGCAGGATAGGAAAAAAAAAAAAGTATGAGTTGTTCCCCTCAACAGTGACTTGTGGTTTGGAAAAACCTACCAAATTAATGAATCACTTGAGGTACTAGGTGGATGTTTTCTTCTCCTTATAAAAATGAAGCATCAGTTTGAAAAAATGAATTGTCACCTAGTTTATTATTCTATTCTTTGTCATCCCCTTAGGTAACGAATACAGAAGCATTTATATCTTGCACTTAAAACTTAATACCCTCTTTAATTTGGGGCCACCATACCTACTGCCGGGCTCCCTTCCGTCTTGTACCCTAGAGGATGTTATCTAGTGGACTCTGGTTACGTTATGAGAAGCTTAATTAAGTTGCTTTGTTTTAATCTGCCGTGAGTATTAAAGGTATAAAATAGAAAAATACACACCTTTCAGCATAACATCTGTCTCCTTGAATCAAGGACAGGAGTGGGGAGGATACCATAACATAATTTATAGTTTGAGAAAAAAATGCAATCTGTAGGAGTTCTTCAGTTTTAAGGCCTGACAGTGACATTGATCATATCCCATTAATTTGCCCAGAGGGGACTGAAATGTCTCACTTTTATAAAACATTTTAAAAGAATGGTGGATTTTTTTTTCTTGTAACATTGTTAGTAACTCTGATAAGAGACTGAGTACCATATACCTTAGCAAATTTTAGGCAAATAGGTAAAAATTATTGTAAATTTTAGCATGCTTACACCTTAAGACAAATATCACTGCTAAAAATGGAGATTAAAAACGGACTTCACCCTGAAAGAGACTAAACAGTTGTTGCATTACTGACATTAGAAATTTGCTTAGCAATATTTTTAATAGAAAATACAAAGTCCTATGTCATCCTGGCATGCCCAAATTATCACACATTCCAAATGGGCACAGTTAGAATGAATGAGGTTTCTCTAAACTTCCACATTCAGGAAACAAAGGGTAAACATCTGAGAAGGAAAGTTTTAAAACCAACTTCTTGCTTCCCTCAGCATATTAAAAAGAGAAATAAATCTAAAGATCCCAGCTTCAAGATGTCAATGCCCAGGTCTTAGTTATTGTTTGGAAGGATACAGGGAAGGATTAAGTAAGAAATAAAGGAGCTTAAAAAGCACTAATAAACTGTGCTCTAATGTGGAATCTTCAATATTAAAGAAAACTCACTGAGGACACTGTTTTGAGCTTCCCAAGAAATGAGTCTGAGAAATTACAGCTATATCCTTTTATTCCCCCGCAAAATTCAGAATTTTTGAGTTATAAATGCTAGAGCTGAACATAAAGTACACAAAACAAAATTTCAACTTTTTCGAACCTTTTTACTTGGATTTGACTAACATTTTAATTACAGTATTATACTGAAAGCCTTCATAGCTAACTGTAACACAGCACCTCAGTCCAAGTAAATGATGCCTCCTGACCAAATAGTGTCGTGGCATTTTCTGCATTTTAATGGTGGTGTGCCAGAGGTAGGTTCTCTTCCAGAGGCCAATCCCTCAGCAGGTCCGAAGGACCCACACAACACAGACAGAAGAGCTGGGAGTACACAAGCGCAGTTTGAATGCTGCAGAAAAGTTTTGTGAAAATCGATGTCCAACAAATTGAGTAAATATTCATTTTACATCTGCAATGGCTCCGTGTGTAATATGCATCATCAGTCCCCACACCAGCTAATAGATCTGTTGCAAAGTTTACCTCTGTGTCTCCAGGTAGCTCTCTATTGAAAACAGCCAACGTCTACAAGCCAATGGCTACTTTTCCCCAGACACTGGCGGCTCACCGTCATTCAAGCCTGCCTGAATGCCTTTCTCCAGGAGGCACCAGTGTAGACCTCTCTCAACCCACTTACCACCAAAACCTTTGTTCCTCCTCCATATCTAAGCTGTATTCCCAACCAGTGCTGCCAGACAGTCTCTGGCCCCTTGTGGAAGCTGCTGGCATCCCTGCCTGGAGAGGCAGCTCAGAGACAGGTGTGGGGAGTGGCATCTTCTCTCACTACAACCCTGACCAGAGTAACCGGGTTTCTAGCTGAGCCAGGGCACATATTTCCAGAGTAAATATGTGAAAGGGAGGTCACAGCCAGTCCTGCTGACTCCAGGCCCTGCTGGCTCCAGACTCTGTCTTCCTTCCCTAAGCAGCTGCAGCACCTGACGCCTCCCTGCCTGTGACCCCCTCCCTAGGCTCTGGGACCCATTCTGACCTGAGGTGGCAGCTCTAGGTCTAACCATCAGCTCCCCTCAGCTAAAAGTTTGACCTCAACTTTGTATTCCATTTAGATAAGGAGGATTTTACCTGTTTTTCTGAGGCACCACTGCTTGTCCCCCAATTTTGGTAACCTATCTTCTGTTCCTGGTACCTGAGTGGCTACCTTAGCAACGCGCAGAGCTGAGACCTTTGCCTTGTTCTCTCCGATGCCCTCCTCTCTCCCACCTCTCCTCTGTGCCCCCAAGCCTACCCTGCAGGGGCTGGGGTCCTCCTGTCTGTGACTTTAGCCCAGTGTCCGGGGTCCTGCTACCTGCTAACAGGTTCTTTTGCGGCTGACTGCCTACTTGGGTTTCTCAATAAGGTCTATCCCTAGATGTCCCTATGGTGATAGTTTCCCTACCGATTGGGAAAAACCCCTCACTCAGGTGGCGGCTTCAGGCACCAAGGGCTTGCCTCCCGCCACTCCTTCTGAGGCCTGGGTTCTTCTGTCTGCTGCACTGGAGTCTCAAGGCCTGGCGGCTTCCCACTGACGTTAACCAACAGCATAACACTTCCCTCCTCAGGCTGCCCACGCAGCCCTACTTAACGCAGTTAAAACAAAACAAAACAAAAACAAACTGAGCTATATTTGGAGCATTATTCGATCCAAATACTATTCGTAACAATAAATCTTGGCAAAAATACATTGCAAACACCAAACACCAAATAAATACTTTCAGATCCATCCTATTCTCTCTATTCCCATTGCCACGGATCGCTCATCTCTTGTCTAGACACTACAGCAGCCCCTTAGCTGCACTGCAGTTTCCTTTCCCAGCCTTTCCATCCACTTCCAGTGTGGCCCTCTGGCCGATATTCCAGAAATGCAAGCTGGCCCACGTCACTCTCTGGCTTAAAAATCTCTCAGTAGCTCTCATGACCGCCAGGTTCTAACGATGCTGTGCTGAGGTCCCTGCCCATCACCTCTCCACTGTCCCACTCACTTGGCCCACTCGAACCATCATGGGCCACTTGCCCTCTGCTCAATGAGCAGCATGCTCCACGCATTCTGTGTCTTTGCACCAACTCTGCTCCCTTGTTTGTCACGGGGATCAAGCCCGTCCATCCTATGCCATCCCTATTCTCCAGGATCTCTCACCCTGCCTGCTCCCTAGGCAGATCTGGGCTAGGTTACATGCCCTCGCTCCAAACTCCCACAGCACTCTGAGCTTCCTGTAGCATAGCACTTACGCTGTATTTTACTTCTCTCTTTACATGCCTTTCTCCTTGACTTCATATCCCCAGAGCCCAGACCAATGCTTGACAGATGGCCACCCCCCACAGATCCTCACTGCAGCCTCCTCCTCACAGTGGGCTCTTGGGTACCACCTGCCATGTGCTGCCATACATCTCAGACCCTAAAACTCAGCAAAAGTGTGTAAGCTGAGAATGGACAGTTCTGGACTTTCGTAAAGCAAAGCCATATCTAAATCAGATTATTTTTATAGAAAGTCTTAATTCATCAGTTAAGATGTAATAAAGTATTTTGAACAAGGAAATTGCCCATAGAAAAGTGACTAAAATCTAATGTACTGATACAAACAAAATAAATTACTTCCATCTGCATATATCCAAACATTTTTGGTGTATTCAGCACGTAAAGTGTTTATTCTTGCCTGGCGTACCCACTAGAACTTAGTCTAAGTAACATATGAAGCATAGGAAGTGCATTTTAGAATAATGGAATGTATGAGGGACAGAGTTAAACTTGGACACAAACTGGAATCACCCCACTGCTGAGAATCACTATCTTTCACAGGGCAGAGGGTGTGGCAGCACCGTTCCTCTGCCTACAAGTTCGAGAGCCTGCTTTGTCACTAGAGCTAATTAAATTGCTATTAGTAAAGTGGAAAATTATATGTTCCACTGGCACGTGGAGAATCGGATGGGGAAAACTAGTCCTTTAAGGGTACTTCTTTCTACATTTCTATTTGTGTTCCAAATGTAGATCCACAGCTATTTCTTTCCTACTCTCAGCCATTAGACAAGGCGAGGTGCGTGCAAATAGGGAAAATGCAGACAAAGCCTCACTTGATAATTCATGTCTTAGGAACTCTGTCCTCATTCAAAGGCTTGTTCTCTGCCAAATTGTGTTCTCCCAATATCCCAATAAGTCCTCTTAGTGGTATCAAAAAGTATCCTTTTTTGAGCAGCAAGACAGAGAAAATAATAGCTATCCCATTAAACTGGTATGCAAGAACTCTGACTGCAAGAGTCAGTTTGTTCTGTAACAAGACCCTTTCTCCTTCTCTAATGACAAATTTGACCTTGGATTAACTTTCTATCTCTGTTCCCCCAGAAACCAATAAAGGTGGAATGTTAACTGCATCATGGGACAACAAAGAATTTGGTTGAAATGATCCCTCATTGGTAAATTGCATAAATACCTGGTAGGAAGCCATAGCCGTAGGCTTTCCTGAGTGTGGTGATTCTTGCAACTTAACATGACCCTTGCGGGGACCTTGGAAACCATGCTATGGTGTAGTTATAAGAGACACTGGCTCCTGTGGGGCATCTAAGCCAAGACAGACTCGCATCCACCAGTGTGGATCTTGTCTTTTTGCACTTGAACTTTCACTGGAAGAGCCAGAGACTAGCCCCTGGGACTCCGACAAATACTCCACTGAAGAGAAATGCTTGACGTTGACTGGCCAGCAAGCTGTGTTTCCTACCCTATATCCTTCCAAGTGAATCTGAGCCAAGTGTGGCGTATGGTAGTGACTTTGTAAGTCTGCATGCTTAGGTGAAAACTCCTAGTGGATGTGGCATAACTAGCCAGCGTATAAAGTATGCATATTGGGTTTTCTTCACGGTGTTTAAAGATGTGAGATAGAATACCAAAAAAAAAAAAAAAAAAAAAAAGGAGCAAATTGATTCTCCCTTTAAAATAAGTATAAATGATACAATACTAAGAGAAAACACCTTATATTCAGGCAACTACACTCTGACTGCAAAAATGCAAAAATAATAACTAAACATGGTGAAAGTTTGGGGGGAAAATACAGAAATATTCACATTGTCATTTTGTTAAACAAGGGATGAGATTCCAGGTGATGCTCTTTTAAAAATTTTTTATTATAGTATTATAATATGATTCATGCAACACATTAACATTTTTTAAGATAAGTAGAAGATCCTTTGGCTGTATCATACCCAGCTTAATCCAATGCTCCCTTCTCCCTAAGCAGTCCCAGCATCCTGAGCCACTCTCTTCATTCAGCCATCAAAAATAATGAAGCATAGTAATCATAGCAGAAGAAGGTGGTAGAGATTAAAAAACAAAATAAAAAGATATATTGGGAGGCTGGGAGTGGAGTGAGGGGGCTATCTTGACATGTTGGCTATGATGCTTTTCAGGCACTACGAGCCCTCCTTGTAGGGTAAATCTCACTGAGATAATGTCATCAGGTAAAAGGCACAGGCTGCCTGCAGCCTACAGTACTTAGTATAGAGATGATGTATTGGATTTTTAAAAATGGTACCTCCAAACACGATACTTAAAGAAAGGGAAACTGATATCCCATTCCTGTAATATATCCCTAGAATTTTAGTACTTTTGTTTCCTGCAAGTTAAATGTTCTAATTTTTTTCTTTTTTGAGAATACCGTCCCCTCATTAGATCACCATATTATATCTATAACCCAAAAAGTGGAAATCATGCTCTTCCACCCACCGGTGGAAGACCAAGAAAGTCTGTCTTTAAATCTTTAAAAGCCTGTCTCCAGTCTTTAAATCCTCAGTGGTTTAAGTCCTGATGACCTCTGCGTTAACTTTCTTCCCAAGGCAATAGCACAGCAGCAGAGTACAGGCAGCAATTCCCAATTAGGAGTCCTCAAGTTTGATCTCAAAACACTGTCATGTTTTTGCAGAAAAGTGTACCTGAGACTCGGCCCTAGAAACATTTTTAAATGCCAACAATAACACCAGATACCTGGAAACTTGTTCACTTGACCGGAGAATATGTCATTGTCGTGAAATGAAACTCCGTGCCAGTAGATGTCACAAGGCAAGCGCCGGCCAAATGGGAACTAGAAGAGAAAAAATGTGATTAGTAACAAGAGGAACAGTGACCACACTGAGTGTCCATGATGCATAAATTCCTGACACCCCGGTGTACATCACATAATTTAATCCTCATAATAAGCTCATGAGATAGGTGATATTCTTTCCCATTTTATAGATGAAGAAACAGATTTGGGCTTCTGTTTAATAGATTTAACACACTTAATAACTTGCTCAGAGTGGCAGAGCTCTGATTACATGGTGGCAGACACTATACTACTGGCTTTATAGGCACCATTTCATTTTAGTCCTCATAACTACCCTATAAAGGATTATTCCCATTTTACTGATGCAAAACTTGGGACTGAGAGAGGTAATTTAACATGTCCAAGGTCACAACGAGCTGGTAAGGGGAGGAATCAGGATTTGAATCCAAGTCTATCCAAATTCCAAGCCCATACATTCCTTTCTTTGAAAATTGCAACCCTCAACCCAGGCCCAAAAGAATAAGCATTCAGAGCCCTTTTCCCTCTCCCTCCCCCTTCTCTCCCTCTGTCTTTGTCTCTCTGTTCCCCTCTTCTCTCTCTCTCTCTCTCTCTCTCTCTCTCTCACACACACTCTCTCACACACACACACACACACACAGGCTCCACCAGGGCAGGATGTATCTCTGGTGCCTAAAACATTTCTTGGAACTCAATAAAGACTTTTTGAATTAATAAATGAACAAACAAGGCGTGGGTCATCTGACTCCAGATGAGATAACCAGATTTTCTCTTCCAGGAATTTGGAAATCAGAGGTGCCAGGCCCTTGAATTGGGAGTGATAAAAAGCCAGAACGGGTCAGCTGTGCTTGGCTGCGTGCAGGGAGAGCAGAGGTAGCCAGTCTGCGAGAGACAGAAAAGGAGCAGGTGGGGAGAGAAAAGCAGAGCTGGGACCACGTAGCCCTGGAAACACAGACTGAGTCGCTCCGACCCCCAGCTCCGACCCCCATCGGTCTGGCCACCTCCCCTGCCCCTGATCCTGTAAGGTAGCCTCTTATCCTGAGAATACCTTTTTGATATTCTAAAATCCTCTCTGGCACAAGCTACAGGGTTTCAATTATTTGCAGCCAGAAAATCCCTCATTGAGACAAAAGGGCCTGTTCTTTCCACTACATCCCGCTGCCTCTCAAAGTTACCAACAAGTTCTGCATTTACAGAACATATTTTTAAAATCTGTAACTCAGATGACCTTGTTAAAGGAAAAAAGTGAGGACAGGTTAGTTCATATTCAGAACTTGATTGTTAAAAGTCCAAAGGAATAGAAATGCCAATATATTAAATAAAAATCATTTGACTTTCCCATTCCAAGACTGTAAGTAATCAGAATTTTTATCTACTCTGAGTTGAGGGGGCTGAGGTCCACTGGAAAAACATAGCATCACTAATAAACTGGTTGTGACTCAATGCTTTCCAAACATTCTAAATTAAAATGAAGGCAAACAGACTCAAGCCCTTTGAACCAGTCACATTCTTTCAAAGCTGTGCCAAAGTGAGGCATATGTTGCACACTCTCTTTGCATTAACAACTTCCATCTATAATTTATAGCATTTCACTCATTTTCTTTGCTTCCAATGGGCTATAGGTTATTAATTCAGTAGTCATAAATACAAATAGATACAACATATGTTATTTTCTTCTCGTTGTTAAGTGCTATTATAGAGAAGGGAGAAATACCTTAACCAGATAGGTTTCTCTAAAAAGCAAGCTATTCAAGCAAAGTGTACTAAGATCAAAGTGGCTTCATTGCCCACAATGAGGGACCAACTCCTGCTCCTTGTCAGTGGACAACCCTTCATCACCCTTATGCCACTTCAATCCCTACCACCCTCATGAATACCAACTCGCCCCTCAGCTCACAAGCATCTTTAGCTCATTCACTTTTAAGAAACTACCATTTTTGTGCAGATATCTTTATTACAGAATGTCTTTTTTTCCTTTGGGTAAATACCCAGTAGTGGGATTGCTGGATCAAATGGTAGTTCTACTTTTAGTTCTTTGAGGTATCTGCAATTGCAAAGATGTGGAAACAACCCAGGTGCCCATCTATACACGAGTGGATTAATAAAATGTGGTATATGTACACCATTGAGTATTACTCAGCAATAAAAAAACAATGGTGAATTAACACATCTGGTATTATCCTGGATGGAGCTAGAGCCCATTCTTCGACACAAAGTATCACAAGAATGGAAAAACAAGCACCAAGGGTACTCACCATCAAATTGGTACTAACTGATCAATACTTATGTCACACATGGCAATAATATTCATCAGGGGGCAGGCAGGCAGGAGGGGGGTGAAGGGGATGGGAAAACTCTCACCAAATAGGTGCAGGGCACACAGTTTGGGGGATGTCCACGATTGTAGCTCTGACTTGGGCAGTGCACAGGCAATATATATAACCAAAGTGTTGTACCCCCATAATATTCTGAAATAAAAAAAAATAAAATAAAAATAAAAAATAAAAAAAAGAAACTACCATTTTTAAAAATGTATCCATTCATTCAATAATTATTATAAGCCAGATACTGTGCTAAGTGCTGGGAGTACAGAGGAACACAATTTTCAATAGATCCCAGGATTTCATAATCCTACCACTTTTTAACCTCTTTTTAAAACACAGCTAACTTAATACTCAATGGTAAAATACTGAAAGCTTTTCCTTTAAGATAGAAACAGGACAAGAATGCCCACTTTTACCACTTCTATTCAATAGTTATTAGAAATTCTAGCCAGAGCGATAGGCAAAAGAAAGAAATAAAAGTCATCCATATTAGTAAAGAAGAAGTAAAATTATCTCTGTTTGTAGATGACCTGATTCCATATGTAGAAAACCCTAAAGATGCCACAAAAAAATTGTTTAAAATAACATACTCATTAGAAAGGATATAACATCAACACATAAAAATCAGTTGTGCTTCTATACACTGACAATGAACAATCCAAAAAGGAAATTAAAAAAACAATTCCATTTACAATAGCATCAAAAATAATAAAATACTCAGGAATTAACTTAATCAAGGAGGTGAAAGATTTGTATGCTGAAAAACCACAAAATGTTTCTGAAAGAAATTAAAGAAGGCTGAAATAAATGGAAAGACATTCTGTGTTCATTGATTAGAAGAATTAATATTGTTAAGATGTCAAAACTATCCAAAGTGATCTATGGATCCACTGTAGCCTCTACCAAAATCCCAATGACTTTTTTTCTGAGAAACAGAAAAATCCATCCTTAAATTCATATGGATTTACAAGGGACCCCAAATAGCCAAAACAATCTTGAAAAAGGACAAAGTTGGAGGTCTCATGATGTCTAAACTTGTAACAAAGGTGCAGTAATCAAATAGTATGTAGAACAACATTGAGATACCACTACACACCTGTTAGAATGGCCAAAATCCAAAACACTAACACCACCAAATGCTGTCAAGGATATGGAGCAACAGAAACTCTCATTCATTGTTGGTGGGAATGAAAAATGGTACAGCCACTTTGGAAGATGATTTGGCAGTTTCTTACAATACTAAACATACCCTTACCATATGATCCAGCAATTAGTTCTCCTTGGTATTTACCCAAATGAGTTGAAATCTTATGTCCACACAAAAATCTGTACATGAATGTTCATAGCAGCTGAATTCATAACTGCCAAACCTTGGAGGCAGCCGAGATGTCCTTCAGAAGGTGAATGGCTAAATAAACTGTGGTACATCCAGACAATAAAATATTATTCAGTGCTAAAAAGAAATGAGCTGTCAAGGCTCAAACAGACATGGAGGAAACTTAAATGCATATTACTAAATGGAAGAAGCCAGTCTGGAAAGGCTACATGTTGTATGATTCCAGCTATATGACATTCTGGAAAAGGCAAACCTACAGAGATGGTGAAAAGACCAGTAGTTGCGAGGGGCCAAGAGAGTAGGGAGATGAATAGGCAGAGCACAGAGGACTTTTAGAGCAGTGAAACTACTCTGTATGATACTATAATGGTAGATACGTGTCATTATACATTTTGTAAGACCCATAGAACATACAGCACCAAGAGTGAACCCTAATGTAAACTATGGATTTTGGGTGATAATGAAGTTTCAATGTAGGTCCATTGATTGGAACAAATGCACGACTCTGATATAGGATTTTGATGGCAGGGTAGGCTGCATGTGATGGGGTGAAGGGTATATGGGAAATCTCTGTACCATATGTTCAGTTTTGCTGTAAACCAAAAACTGCTCTAAAAAATAAAAATTAATAAAAATAAAATTTTAAAAACCAGTGTAGTGCTGGCGTAAAGACAGACATATAGACCAATGGAATAGGATAGCTCAGAAATAAAGCCTCTCATGTATGGCCAAATGATTTCCAACAAGGGTGACAAGACCATTCAATGGGGAAAGCGCAGTCTTTTCAAAACTAGTGCTGGGAAAACTGGATATCCGCATGCAAAAGAATAATGTTGGACCCTTACCTTACATCATATACAAAAATAACTCAAAATAGGTCAAAGACCTAAACATAAGAGCTAAAACTATGACAACACTTAGAAGAAAATACAGGGGAAAAGCAACATAATATTGGATTTGGCAATGATTTCTTGGATATGACAACACAAGCACAGGCAACAAAAGAAAAAAACAGATAAACTGAACATCAAAATTAAAAACTTTATTGCATCAAAAGATGCTATGAACAGAGTTAAAAAGTAACCCACGAAATGGGAGAAAATATTTGAAAGTCATATATTTGATAAGTGATTAATATTCAAAATTTATTTTTAAACTACTACAACTCAACAACAACAACAACAACAAATTTAAAAATAGGCAAAGGTCTTGACTAGACATTTCTCCAAAGATATACTAGTGGCCAATGTGCATATGAAAAGATGCTCAACATCATTAATCATTAGGAAAATACAAATCAAAATCACAAGATACTGCTTCACACCGATTAGGATAACTATCATCAAAAACAAAAACAAAACAGGAAATAAGTATTGATGAGGATATAGAGAAATTGGAACCCTTGTGCACTGGGAATATAGAAAGCCACTGTGGAAGACAAAATTACTGGATGATCTAGCAATACCACTTCTGGGTATATACCCAAAAGGACTGAAAGCAGAAACTCAGATATTTGTTCACCAATTTTCATAAGAGCATTATTCACAATAGCCAAAAGAGGGAAAAAGCCCAAATGTGCCCATCAGTGGATGCATAGATAAACACAATGTGATTTACCCATACAATGGAATATTATTCAGCCTTAAAAAGAAAAGACATTCTGACACATGCTACAACATGGATGTACCTTGAAAACGTGATGCTAAGTGAATAAGTCAGACACCAGAGGACAAAAATTGTGTGATTCCACTTACACGAGGTACCTAGAGTAGTCAAATTCATAGCGACAGAAAGTAGAACGGTGGTTGCCAGGGGCTGGAGGAGGGGGTGTCAGTGTTAATGGGGACAGACTTTCAGTTTGGGAACATGAAAAAGTTCTGGAGATGGATGGTGGTGATGGCTGCACAACAATGTCAGTGTACTTAATACCACTGAACTGTATGCCTAAAAATGGTTACAATGGTAAACTTTATATTATGTATATTTTACCACAATAAAAACAAAACAAAAAACTGTCAGCTTAAGCCCCCGAGGCTGAGGGGCCCTTTGTGGCTGTCCTCTGAGCGCTCTGTAGCTTGGAATGCTGCTCAGATCGTCGTGGAGCAATTGACAGACTGTTCTGAGACCCCCACGCCTCATTTTCCTCAATGTCGGCACCACCCTCCCGGTTATCGAGGCTCTACATCTGGGAGTCCTCTTTCCTCTTTTCTTCACACCCTTTTGGGAAACGCACTGGATTTGGGGGAGAAGACATGAGCGCCCCAGACTTGTCCCTGTCACTCACTCACTCTGAGACCTTAGTTAAGCCTCTGTGCCCTGGGTAGGTGGAGGTGGAAACCTGGCAGGACGGCGATGAGAACAAACCGTGTCCGTTTGCCCAGCACAGTTCCTGCTTCTGCCTATCGTCCTGGTGTTATTGTTTATAACACCCTTTTTCACTTTCACATGTATCCCAGTTTGGGCAATAAATTAAACGGTCGCCCTCTTCTTGAGGAAGGGTGATTTGAGCTGAGATCAGAAGGAAGAACAGGAGTTGACTAGGAGATGAGGGAGGAAGAGTGTTCAGGCAGAGAGAAAAAAATGTGTAAAAGCCCAGAGTTGGGACCGACTGTGGCACACTGGAAAACCGGAAGGGAGGTCAGGGTGGCTGAAGCACAGAGGACGAGAGGGAAGTGGTGTGAGACACGGGCTCAGCGGGGACCAGCTCAGGTCGGGCTACACCCCGTGCGGAACAGCCTCAGGAGGCCCCAGGAAGAGGAGAGTGAACCTAGTGAGCCATCTGCGAAAAAGGGACCTGAGAGTCACCCCTGGCACCTCCTCCCTCTTTAACACCCAGCTGGTCAGCAAGTCCCCTGCTTTATCTCAATTTATTTTTAAATTTCCCCTCCTTCTTTAACCTCCACTGCCACTGCCTTAGCTCCAGGCCTCATCTCTCACCTGGATGAGGACTACAACATCTCCCTTCCTCCAGGGTCTGCTCTTAGTCTACCTGACAGACAGCAGTCAGAGGGAATTTTATTTTTAAACACACAGCTCTGACCATGTCACTCCTTTGCCTACAACTCTTCGGTGCCTTCCCCTGCACCACAGGATCCAGTCTAAGCTCCAAGCCTGGCCTGAAAGACACTTCACAGACTCCCCTGCTGACCTGCCCACCTCAAGTCGGGCCACTTACACCTTGGGCTCTTGCACTGTCACTGTCCGACTACTCTCGATACTTAAGGATGCAGCACTTTACTGTTTTGTGGCCTGGTTTCTACACATTATTCCTTCTGCCTGGGATCTTCTGACTCAGCTTACCACCCAATCCCACCTCCAGGAAGGTGTCCCCCCAGCTCTCTCTTCTCTGTGGCCTCTGTCGCTGACACCCAGCACAGGCAACTCTGCAACATCCTGTCTGTGAGTCTGTCTGCTTCACCACTTTGTGAACTCTTTGAGGAGGAGGGTGGTCTCACAATCATCCGTGTATCCCTGACACCAAGTCTTCAGCACACTGCAGCCTCTGTTTTCAACCTTTTTGGAGTCATGGATCCCTTTGAGATTCTCCCCAGGAAAGCACACATGTGCACAAAATTTTCCACATGAGTTTAGGAGATTCAAAGACTCCCTGAAGGCCCTAGCTGTCCTCACATACCATTGTTAGCAACATCTGCAGTAATGTTTCATGAATGAATGAACTTACAAATAGCAGCCACTCAAATACACATCATCATCATCATCACTAAAGTTAGCATTTATGTAATGCTTACGCCTATGTCTATGTGTTAAACACTTCACATGTGTGATCTCACTTAATCCTCACAACAGCCTTATGAGAAAGGTGGTACTATTAACCCTGTGTACAAACGAAGACACCAAATCTTTAAGAGGAGGAAATAACTTTCCCAAGGTCACAGAGCTAATAAGGGCAGAATCGGGATCAACTCCAGGTCTGCCTCATTCAAAAGCCCGTGCACTTAATCGCTACAGTTGTATTTATTAGTCACACATGAATTATTGCAACTAACCTACCCTCACCCTGCATGCTACCATCTTTGTCTCAAAGAAAGTTCCTCCCTCAGAGTATACACCTGGGTGGACCCAAAATCCTTTTCCCTCTTGCCCAGAAGGACTAAAACCAAACTTGCAAAATAGCCACGTTCAAACAAGAACCAAAGCCATTAAATGTCCTTTGAGCATATTTGCGCTTAAGAAATTGATGTTCAGGTCCCTCTTCTAACGGTCCAAAGAGCAAGTTCAAACCCCCCTGGGGATTTTGCAAAATGAAATTTCATGGTGAATGCTGATAAAAGCACAATTCACATTTCTATACTTTGTGAATGATTTTCTTCATAAAGCTTCTTTATGAACAGAAAGTCTTTCAAGTGACTGGGGATAAAAGCGGCAAATAAGCTTTGATATGGGCCAGTATGTGTGTAACACATCTACAGGGGAAATAATCCAAACTGCTGCTTTAAAATGAGGGGCCCAAAGTACTTCAGGGGAACACAAGGAAGGTGTGGTGGCCAAAACACCAAGCTTGGACTAGGGAGACCCTGGCTCAAGCCCCAACCCACCACGCCCCACTCAGAGACGCTGACATAGTGACTTGGCCCCTCCAAGCTTCCACCTACAACTGAAGAAAAGAACTGCAGTAAAACCACCTCCCAGGCCTGTAATGTGGACTGAGCAGATGCATGGGAAAGAACTTTGTAAACAGCAAAGATAGCACAGGTTATTATTTTTAATGTCCAAGAAAATCACCTCAATTTAAAAAGATGCCCATCAAATATCGCACATCATTAGGACAACTCTTGAGAAAGGACACTGCAGTGTACCTGCACTTCCATGATGCCTTCAGGCAGGTTAATAGAGTTCTCACCAATGTTCCCTCTGTACTCAGTGGATGACATGAGCACAGCCACTACCTTGTAGGACACTCATGTTTACACGACTGCCTCCCCCACCAGACAGGATACTTCAGGGTAGAGACATTTTATTCTCTCCCCCCACCTACGGTCAGCAGCCTTAAAGATGGTCTCCAATGATCCCCATCTCCTGGAATTTATACCCTCGTGTGTCCTCTCCCACCTTGTCACAGGCTTGGTCTATGTGACCAACAGCATGCAGCAGAAGTGATGGATGTCACTTCTGACATTAGGATATCTTCATAAGAAGACTGTGGCTTCTGTCTCGGTCTCCCCCGCCCCCCCCCCCAGGGCCCTCCCCTTACCCCTGACACACATGCTTGCTTTGGGAATGCCCAGGGGAGAAGGCCCTGGCCAACAGCTTCACTGCAGCCTCATAAAACAGCCTAAGCCAAAGCCACCCAGCTAAGCCACCTTCAGACTCCTGGCCCTCAGGAATGGTGTGCAGTAAGGAATATTTGCTGTTTTAAGCTGCTAAGTTTTGAGGAAATTTGTTACACAGCAATAGATAAAGAACGCACCATTTCAGTTTTAGAACAAGGTCACAGAGAAAGAAATCATTCTGAGAATGAAGGAATTTAAGACTAAAATCTCCTCATAATGAATATAATAATTACTCTTTATTGAGCATTTAACTATGGGCCAGATATCTTACATATATGCTTCCCTTTTGCAGATGAAGAAATAAATCCCATTGCTAATAAGTGGCTACCCAGAATTTGAGGCCACGTGGGTCTATCTCCAAAGACTGTGCTCCTTCAATTCTACCAAGCTAGATGGATGGAAGAACAAATCTATGAAAAAAATGAGCACCTACAGCAGAGAGTTGTGGTTAACACTGCAAGGAAGATGTCTTAAATTTGTTTAACATACCCCATAGTTGCTGCCTCAGGATCCATTTCTCGGCCTGACACAAGTCACCCGAAACCCAGCCATACCACGTCAGCTCTGGCCTAGTTGAAACTTCCCTCCCCGCGTGGTTGGTCATGGTGTAGCCCGCCTGTTGTTCATCCCACTGACCCAAAACCCAATACACCCCTTAGCTGCAGACCACAACAAAACCTAATAGTCGGCACCAGAGTCAGACAGATAAGCTCCCCTTCTTGCATGTTCTCTGTAAACTAGCCAATCCACAGCCCCCCAGGAAGCCTGAAGGGTCACGCCCATGATCTTAACAAAGGCACAGTCCCACAGGCCCTCTCTCTGTCACTCTTGCTCTCAAGCTCGCTCCCTCACTCCCCACCCACTGGTCGAGCTCCCTGTGCCCTCCAGACTTCCTGCTGGCCCCCACTCGGTACCCCTAACCTCTCTGGAGCCTGCGAGTAATAAATTTCTTTCATTTCATGCATTTTGGTTTCACCTCCTGACACACACCCAAACCTGACTTCCCCCCTGGTCAGGGCTCTCCTAGACAGTGGCTATCTGGGCTTGTGGCCACACTCAGCAGAGCGACCTCAAGACCAAGTTAGAAAGAAACCATGGTAATAAAAATCATAACAGAAAAAATACAGCAAAGTTAAGTTCAGAGAAGGCCAATTAAGACAAGGAAAGGACCGAGCAACTGCCCTTCAAGGGTGGACAAAAAACGGAGCCCTCTCCTTCAGTCAAGAAAGCAAGCAGACTAAGAGAATATTGGTAGAATCTACCAAATCCTGACGGGTGTGACCAGATGGAACACAGTTCTATCTGCCAAATGTGAGCACATGGGAAGAAGGGGAGCCCCTTTCAAGACTCAAAGAGGGAGGGCAGCTCACTCCTCTCCCTTGCGCTCACAGCTCAGCCAAGAGCACTGCTACCCTCCCAGACACATGAGAAGAACCAACCACCGACTGTGGGGCCACAGGAAATTCCAGGCTCCCTCTTGCCTATGGAAAACGGGGCTGGTGAGAACAGTTCTCCCCATGCTGGTGAGGGACCACGCAGCTTCCTGACTGCAGTGCCTTCGGATGAGGCTGGTGGGGAAGCACCTCCAAGACTGTTTCTCCAGGGGAGCAATAATGTCAACTTGATTGGGTTATTATAAGGGTAAATAATGTATGTGAACCCCCAGCACTGTGCTGGCACACAATGCTTGATGCACAGTTGGTTCAAAAAATGCTGGTTTCCTTCTGTCTCATTCTTTCCCTCACTCTCCACCTCATACTTATTGGCTGATAAGATGTAAAAAAAAAAACAAAACCTCCCCCCATGCCCATGCTCATCTCTCCGTTACCCAAAGGAGCTAGGAGATGGGGTGTTTTCCAGGACTAGCCTAAGTTTCAATATGCACCAGGTACGTTCAGGGTATTAAAGCTAAGTAGGCCTCAGTGGGTAGGCACCTAACCTCTGAGGGAAGCCCACACTTGGAGAAAAGCTCCTTGCCTCGAGTTTAAGAACCTGGATTCAAATCTCAGCCCTGCCAACTATTAAGGGCCTTGGTTTCATCATCTAGGAAAGATGAGTAGCAAAGCCTTCCTCACGAGGGATGCTATAAAGACAAAAACAACCACATAGGTGAATATGTTTGTGAACAGCCTGGTATGGTACATAGTAGGAGTTAATTAGTCCAATTAGGGATTGTTCTTCACCTAATTAAGTCCCTTGGTGAGAAAGGCAGAGAAGAAGAGTCCCCAGACATGCCCAATGGCAGAGAAAGCAGGGGCTGGCCCTCTACAAATTCACCTCGGGAAAAACAGTCATGCATCAAACACGGCTCCAGTCCACCAGGGAGCCAGGAGCCAGGCCAAGGGTAAAGGCAGAAGTGTGGACACATACGCAACGCGTTCTGTGTGCCAAAGTGCTGTGGGAGGGTCCAGAAGGAGCAGCAATCCTTTCTGGCCAAGGTGAGAAAAGTTTAACTGAGGAGGGGCCACAGAGCTGGGTGTGAAGCAGGCCCTTGCCAGGATGAGAAGAAGGGAAATCCCGCAGAGGGAAACACGTGTGCCAGGTGGGAAGTCTGGGAGAGCAGAGAAGTTCCACGTGCCCAGAGCCTAGCAGGGGCACAGGGACAAAGCTGGAGAGGTCCCCGCAGCCCACACAGATCATGAAGGGCTCACAGGGCCAGCTGAGGAGCTAGACTTGCCTCTGCAGGTGGAGGAAGGCCGAGGGATGTGCTCCAGCAGGGCTATGCTAGATGCGGTGAGAAAGGAGAGAGGACGGGGGTAGAGAGAGACTGAGGACAGCCAGGCCCAGGAGGAAGCCCACCAAGGCTGGGGAAACGGGGAGGAACATGGGTGGTGACTGCTCCCAGAGAAAAGTATGAGCTGGGAGCAGGGGCGGGGCAAGGCACAGAGGAGTAAGAGCAGTCACGGACTCCACGAGTCAGGACAACCCTGACAGTCAAGACACTTAGGAGGCCCCTTCCTTCATGCTCGTGGGCTGACATTCCTGTCTCACCTCTGCCAGGTTCCTGGTCACTGGGACTCTGAAGGGACAGGATCCCACAGGAATAACCAGCACTCTGAGGGCCTTCCAATTTAATAAAGGCGCTGTCTGGCTCCAGTGGGTTTCCCAGGAACACAATAATTACTCATCCTCTAATAGAGCCAATAAATACAGCAAGAAGATAAGTAATTAACAACCTTTTGCTGGAAAGTAGCAATTCTTGTGATCTATGAAGTTTCCTTTTCCTGTTCACCACTTCTTCGTTATTGCAAATATGATACTCTGGGTAAGCGAGCCATTCATCGTTCACTGAGTTAATCACCAAAGCATGTTGTATTTTTTATTAAATCTGTTCATTATAATTGACTCATATGAATGAAAGCTGGAAGAGCCGCAGTGAGGCCTGTCATCTACACTGCTTCCGCCTCTGACCTCAATGCTTTTAATGAGATCAAAATTGTCACCAAACAATTTAACGATGGGGGAAAAAAAACCATGTTACCATGAGGGGAAGATAACCTTGCCCCTTTCAAAATTTCGATGCAATATAGCAATCTCCTCCAGTTATTTATTCTGGTGTCTAATTTCCCACCCATAAAGAATCTTTATTAGTAGTAATTCTATTAGACAAAAGAAAAACTTCACAAATTTCTAAAGTGATTTACTTCTTGGCTTGCAGTTTTAATTAAAATTCCAGTTTATTTAGCAAATAGCTCTGAAAAGATTAGATACCAATTTAGCACTATGTTCTTTTTCCACTTTCCAATTCATAAGGGTGACACAAACAACAAAATAATCGCTTCAAATGACTCTTACTCCATTCCATCATAATTCAGCCTATGGAAAAGAGCTCCAATATCAATTATAAATTATGAATTAGCTCTATTATGCTCTGCAAAATTATCAGCAGTAATCTCCCTGTTCTACACTCCCTCGCAGTCACTAAGTTATATCAATTTGCTACTAGGGCTCCAATTACCCAGTCTCTTCCACATCAAAACTTTAAATGTCTTTATTAACTGAAATGGAAACAAAGTAAATCAGGTTTCCACTTCAGCAATGCTTTCCTCCCACCCAGGATATCAAACAACTTTATCCAAAGGCAAACCTGACAACTCATCCGCCAGGTAACCAGAAACTCTGACCAATTCAGTACATTCCCCAGTAGCAAGTTCCACCAGAAAGCCAGTCCAAAGACCCCATGGTTTAGCTGGCCCACCGAGTCATTCACACAACACGGGAGCAAGGCGTGCCTCTGAGCCAGGCACTATGCTCAGGGAATGCTGGGAAGTATCCCCCACCCCCACAGGAGCAGAGGCTTCGTTGTGGGAGACAAAGCTGAAGAGGTGAAAATAGGAAGGTGAACAAACCACTCCTCATCTTTGAGGAGCTGCAGTGGATAAGTCAGACGATGACGCCCGCAGTAACCATCCTACTAAGCATCTATTATATGCTTGCCTCAGGGCCAAGGTCTTTACCCACTGTCGAATTTCCAGTCAAATCTCCAAACAACCTTGTAAATAGCCGTCACAGCCCCATTCACAGAAGAGGCAACCGAGGCTCAGAGAGGTAGAGGACACTTGAGGTGACTCTTGATGAGAAAGAGGGAAGCTGCCAAGAAGACTGGGGAAGAAGGGTTCCCACAGGTGGAAGCAAATAGCATGTACAAAGACTGAGCAAGCAGCAACCAAGAGCCTGGAGGGCCAGTTGTCCCCTGTCTGTGGCCACTAACTTGCTGAGCCTTCACTGGACCTCTTCAGGCTGTTTCCCCATCTGCCACATGGTATTTTCCATTCTGCAATTCTACAACGGCCTGCTTTTCTTTTCCAGCAATTGATGATGATTTGGGCAGAGCACAAAGCACCCAGTGCTGTCAAAATAATGTGCCCAAGGGGGAGAGAAGAGGTTTCCCAGAGGACTAACTAGACAAGGTGGATGGGCTCTGCACCCTAAATGCATTTGCTCCTCCTGACTCCTGAAACCAGAGAGGTTTTAGAAACATGCCACTGCCATGAGATCCTCAAGTCATACAATCACATATTAAGAAGAATTAGTATTATTGTACCAATAATTTCTATATTAATAATAAAAATAGTGGCTACTATTTACTGAGTTCATATTATATGCTGTGTACATTACATCTCAATTCCCCCTCACAACAACACTACGAAATGGGTAGGCATAGGTAGATATGTTATTTCCAGTTTACAGATGAAAAACGGAAACTCAGAGCATTTAGATAACTTAGTCTCTGGTAGTGTGTCCAGGAAGTGGTAGAGCAAGAATTAGAACCCAGCCCTATTAAACCCTTAGTCCCCACAGAACTAAGCCTAAGAGAAATGTATGAGGTTCCTCTAAGTACCACAGAATCCCAGTGATGATGGGGTGTGTACTAAGTACCTAGGCTGGTTTGTGGGGGGAGAAGAGGCAGGGGAGAAACCCCTGGCCCTGCCTAGGAGCTCTCCAGAGTGCTGAACAGCCCCTCCTAGAGTATTCTGACTCAGAGCACCTCCATCTTCTGCCTGGGTGCCTCTGCCTGTCCCAAGCCTCACCTCCTGATCTTAGCACCCAAGAGAGCCACTAATGGAATAGAGTGTTAGGAATGGGAGTATATCTGGCAGAGAAAGTTAGCTTTTAGAAGTACTGAGCTTGAGCGGACAGCAGGACATCGAGTTGGAGGTATCCTACAAGGGACTGGAAATACAGGAATGGGAGGTGAGAAAAGCCAAAGCAAGAAGTGCAAATATGTGCTCCATAAAGGAGTCGCAGAGGAGAGAACTGATGAATGGGTTCTTGGGTTCTTGGAGTGATTTCTGAGAAAGAAGAGCTAAGACCAGAGGCAGAGAGGGCAGGGGACTCCTTCCAGCTGCCCTAAACAGTGAGTACCAAGAACCAATAACTAAACTCTCTAATCCCACTATTGCATTGAAAGGTGTTTGGGGAGGACAGCATTTTATTGCCTGTATATTTGAATCTGTGAACAAATAACCACCACCATGCCTCAACCCCCCAAAAAGAAAGAATAAGAAATGATAAAGTATTCAAGGGAAAAACAGAAATTGGCCTGCCACAGGTGACATGATTCAAGATAGTCAAGGTCACCCACTCTTAATTGAAGTGAAAACGTCTTCTTATAAATTTGAGAGGTCACTCGGAAAGGCCCTGTGCTTCTCTTTGGCTTTCAGAACATAGAACCTAAAGGCTTACATAATGGGATATTTATAAACACATCTCTCCCTCTGGTGGTAAAAGAGATATTAGAAAAGCACATTTATTCTCAGGCTCCATCCCCACCTCCACCCTCTACCCTCCTACATACCTTGCATAAGAATTATTATGCCCTTTTATTAACTTAGTCTTTCATTCAAGCAAACATTATTATGCATCAACTCAATGTCAGGCACTAGGGGATTCAGAGAAGAATCACACAGTCCTTGTCTTTAGGATGGGGAACTTATAAACAAATCATAATGCAAAGTAGCAAATGTTCTGGCAGATGAGGACCAAAGGGCTAAGGGAGCATAGGGCAGACAGTGAGTTATTCAGCTGGGAAGGGGGGAAGGTGTGGTCTGGTAGAAACTTGGAAAGTGAGTTGGAATTTGCCCAGTCCAGACACCAGGAAGGCAGTGTAGGCTGGAGGAGCCCCATGTGCAAAGGCCTGGGAGTGGAAGGGAGCACGATTATGTTTCCTCAAGGCAGGAACATCTTAATGATCTCTACATTGCCGGTGCCTTGCCCGGTGGCTGGGAGAGGGTAGGCACGTTACAGACGCTGGAGGAACGAGCAGCACATAGCTCAGTGTGGAAGGAGTGAGGCATGCCAAGGGGGCCTTGCAACAGATGGGGAACTGAGTGGAACCAGAATCCAGAAGCCTCAAAACAAATCTTAATGTGAAACTGCTCAGGTATGCAGCAGTCATGTGTAGGTTTGGTCATTGATTTCTGCGGCCAAGGGTTTGATGTTAACTGATGTGTCCATCTCTCCACAGGGGAACAAGGCAGCTGTGGTAAAGGAAACATATAGCCACAATGTGGGCCAGTTCAAGAATGATGGGCCAGTTCCCAGCTGCAAGAGAGTCCACTCTAGAATTTTAAAAGGAATTATCAGCAACAACAGTCCAAATGTGATGAGAGAGGGTACTAGAGTATATGGGCATCTTTACCAAATGTTGGAGTCTACTTTTGTTTCTGATGTTGAGCATATTATAAGTTCCAAATCTTCTCATTTTTCACAGCTCAACACAGCCAATAGCTGTGGCCAAATCCACTGCTTTCACTAGCTCCTTGAGATGAGAGTTGTTATTCCTCTACTAAGTATTTAAGCAATACCTTTTAATTTACTTAATGAACTCAGAACAAACTGATTGATGGCCCAGCTCAGTTGGCAATGACAGCTGGCATTTCCCTGATGATCAGATAATGAGGCAACCACACTAAATGTGTCACCCTGATCAGCTGACGTGGTCTATTAAGGCAAAGCCAGGCCATGCACAGCTTTCTGTCAGCTCCCACAGCATGCAGATCTTTAAGCACTCTGGTACCAGTTTAAACACCTCTGTGTTTCCACACTGTGATAAATCTGGTGCTTTCCTGGTGCACCTTGAAAAAATTGGGCCAGTAAAGTTAGCTTTGGAAAAATCTGTATCCTGCTCCAAATAATGATTATTAGAAACATTGTAGGATTAAAAATCAGGAGACCAAGATTTTTGTCCTAATTAATTAATTCATCCACTGAATATTTTCAAGATTCATACACGATAATATCATGTTTTACTACTGATGTTTAACTGGAAAAAAAAAGTCAAAATTGAACTTTTCACAACATATCAGTGAAAATGATTAATGCTATAAAATGCACCACATAAATTGGCTAGTTGTAGCCATTCAGGTGCAGAAAAGATAGGATTGGGTTTTAAAACACAATACCATTCATTTCTAAATCACTGCCATTGAGTTCAAAAATAGTGCAAAAGCAATTATATTTATTTAAGACCACCTGTGTCCAGTTTAGTGGTTTTAAAAGCAAAATTAATTGTCAAAAACTTGCACAAAATTTTTTTAAATGATGATATTAACTTATGTTTCCTGTGTTTCTTAACAGTAAACCACGATAATGCTTACATCACTGTTGCTCCAATTCCTTCAACAAGCTACCCTGTGCATTGCGTAGGATGGCCAACCAATCCATCCCAGTTTGCCCAGGACTGTCTTGGTTTTAAAATTTAGGAACCCCTTCAGTCCTGGGAAAACCAGGACAGTTGGTCACCCTAGCACTGGGGCAGCTTCCTTTTGCCAACGTATGGAAGGAAAGGTCTGTCTATAGCAAGTCCTTCTCATAAACTTTACATCTGAATGACATTCATACATCTGAAAGGTATTCCTAACAGGGTAGGGAAACAAAATTAAACTCTGCATTTAGTTCACTTAATAATATCAGCCTGGATTTTACAAAGGATTAGAGGGAATCTTCAAAAGTCAATGTTCTTACTCTCTTCTAAAGAATTCCGGGAGAAGAGATTTCATAAAGCTACCTTTGAAACCCATTCTACTATTCATAATCTTTTTAAAATATTAAGTTCAATATACAATTATATCATTTTCATTCTTGGCACCAAACTGAATAAAGAAATCTTAAAGATATGCTATCCACAGGAAATCAGGTAAAATTATTAAAGACCTCAAAATAGGTTACCAGAACAAAGTTAAAAGACCAGTGGAAGACAGTCTTTTCATTGGGGTTTGGGGGGGAGAAGGCTAAATTCTAAAACTTTAAGAATACTGGAAACTTTTTAGAATAGAGGCCTTCAAGCCTTGGTTATGTTCTATTCAGTACAATTACCACAAGTGGGTTCTCTAAAAGAAGGCCAAAACTAACATTTATTAGATGCCTACTATATATCGGTTGCTCTCGTGCTCACTATTTTAATTGCCTTATACCTCTATTGATCAATAGCATTTATCCATTTTACAGATGAGAAAAATAAGACCCAGAGTTCATTCACACCATACCGTGTTAGGTTTTGGGTGTGCAATAATAGGCATAAGAGTCACAGCTCCTGCTTTCATAGAGCTTAGAGTCTAGTGGGGAATGATAGCATAAACACTGAAAAGCTCATTACAAAAAAAATTATGCGAGACGCAGCTTGGAGGGAATCAGGGAATGCTTCGCTGAGAGCTGAAAGATAAGAGACAAAGGAGAGGAGAAGAGGTAGGGAGAGAAAGGAAAACAATTCTGTTTCTAGGCGGAGGAAACGGCATGCAGAGGTCTTGAGATCAAAACACTCAGTTCTGTGCCCAAGATAATCCGATCTGTAAGTGGTCAGATCGGGGTTTTAAATCCTGTGCTTTCTGACTCCAGAATTCATGTTCCCTCCACTCCAATACAATGTGACCAGCTGTGCTTCAAATCTAAAGTGGACGGTCCACAAAGGGGACCAAATTCCCAGCAATGACACTCAGGGTTTCCCACACTAGTCTGATCATAAGAATCACCTTAGGGGGCTTGTTAAAGAAAATAAATATTCCCCAGGTCCCACCCCTACTGGGAAATCAAATTTTAACAAATGCCCCAGGTGATTCTTATGATCAGACAAGTTTGGGAGATGCTAAGTTACAGCTTCAGAAAACCTAAATAGACCCAACACAATAGGAGTTCACTTAACTGCAATCTCCTGGTCATTTTTAAGAAGCAGGTGGAGTTCCTTGAGGTAATTTAGCCTTCCAAGAAGAAAAGGAATGGGGAAAAAATAAAAACCTTCTAGAGATCAATCAGCCAGCCAGTCAAATAAAAATGCTACCCCTCCTTCCTCCCGGGTTTCCTGTGGATTTTGACCGTCTCTCATTCTGGATTAAGTAATGTCTACTCGGTATATGTTATGTGACTGCTGTCAAAACAAAACCCATTCCCTCACCAGGAGGCTCAGCCACATGCTACTAATTTGGAGTCATCGCTAATTAAGGCATTGAGTAGAGCAACAGAAGCAGCAAGAATATAAGAAACTATAAACCTTGGCTTTCAGCTGGGAGAGGTTATGGATTTAGAATCCCAACAACTTGGGTTCAAATCCCAGACTTACCACTTACTAGATGAAACACAGACAAATTAATGAACCTCTCTCTGAGCTTCATTTTCCCCAACTGTAAAGGGGGCTGATATAATAATAGCTCCTTTTCAGAGTTATTCTGAGGAAAAGGTGAGGACAAAGGAGGTGGTAGCCTGACACTATAAGCCCCTTAACAAATGTTTGTCAATAAATAATAAAACAAGAGTGAATTTATAGCCCAGTAAGAGAGGGATTATGCTAATATGGAACCAGCAGTTAATAAAGATGTATTAAATCTTAAAAAGAGAGATTCACAGGCACAAAGTACAGATTCTAAATTATATTGTGGAAAAACAGGCCCTTCCCAGTATACAGTGCATTGAACTGCAATTGAATTGCAAGTTGGCTCTCTGGATAGGATGTTTTAAAATGGGGGTGGAGAGGTGGGAGGAGGACTTTAAAGTGCTAATTTTTGTTCTTTGGTAATAGATTTCCTGGGAGCTGTAAGAACTGAACCCAGATTCCAGAAATGAGAGCAGACCACAGATTGAGGTGATACCAGCTCAAAGGCTGGAGAACTGGGAGGCAGAGCAGTGGTAGTGGTAGGGTTTGTAGGTCACATTAGTAATAACAATGCCACACAATGCAGAAAGTGCTTTAACTGATTTTCCTCTAGTAAGAGACAGAAGACACAATAAGAAGAGAAGTCTGTTGAAAAGTGTGGGGGGTGGGGTGGAGAATACCAGGGAAGGACACAAATCACCGAGCCGGAGTTCAGGGTCATATGGAGAGCAATCTTGCCTTAGAACTGAGGGGTACAGATGGAAAGATGGAAACCAGAAGAGCTGACAGTGAAGAATGGAGAGTTGCTGAATTAATGACATACGGTCTAGGCCTGCCAAAAACCAAGCTTGGGGCTGTCACAGACATGACCTTCCTTCTCCAGTAAGCTTGTAGAGGCTACAGAATCTTTAAGAGGCCCTGCTAATCAGCAAATGTTTATGCAAAAGGTCAAACTTCTTTCTTCTACCGAATTCCCTAATTAAGAATAAAAGAAACCCTCAGAGTGGAATAGACATCGAGACTTGAGTTCAAATCCTGGTTCTGTATGACCTTGGACAAGTCACTTAACCTTTGTGACCCCATCTCTTTCTTTGTCTGGAAAACAGGGATAATAATCGCACCTCAAAGGATTTGCAAGGATTAAATGAAATAACCTATGAAAACTACCTAACACAGAAAAGGCACTCAACAGTGTTTGCTTCTCTGCCACTCAAAACAAAACAAAAACAAAAACAAAGAATGGACTTTGTTTCTATCATGGTAAATCTAACTTCTTTGATAGGTGTGGGGTTCAGAGAGTTGGTAGGCAACTTGTTTATGTGGGAAGATAAACTCTGAAATTAAGAGTAGATTATAAATCTGCCAAATACGACTGCTACAGAATCTGTAATCCAAGGCATCATGGGAAGAGGATACAAAAGTCTATATGAGCAAAAGCTTTTAAAAGTAGACAACGTGCTTTATCCCCCACCTTCTCATGACATGACAAGCCAAATCTCTTAAGTCCCAATTCCTTCTCTCCACAAGTTACCACAGAGAAAGCATTCCAAATGTTAAATACTAGTTTTGAAGAGAATTAAATGTATGGCATGATTCCTAAACAGATATTCTTACACAAGTGCACAAAGACACATATACAAGGATATGGTCATTGCAGCTTCATATAGAGTGGCAACACCCTGTCAACAGCTACATGTGTGTCAGTGGGGCACCCATGAAGTAAATGATGGTACACTCATACTTTGCAGTCATGAAAAAAGGATGCAGTAACTCAATATATAATGATACAAGACAATAGCTAAGCTATACTATTAAATTAAATAAAAGGTACAGAATAGAGTGGATTATATGAAAACATTAGGTAAATAAAAAGGGCTGTTTATACAACGTATGCCTATATATGCATGTCTCTGGAAATATACCAAGAAACTGCTAAAGGTGGTTGCCTCTGAGGAAGGGAACTATGGGTGGGATGGATGACAGACATATTCATCAGTGTTTATACTTTTACACGATGTAAATTTTTTTTACCATGTGCATGTTATTAAATTTTTAATCAATAAAATTGAGGTATATGGTAATAATAAAGATAATAATTACTACAGTAGTAATAGTCAAACTGTGTTAGATAGCTATTATGTACCACTGGGGCTTTCCCAACATTATCATCTCCCAGGCATTCTCTAAGGTGGGGGGTTTTATTCCCCATTATTCAGCTGAGGAAACTAAGGCTCAAAGAGCTTAAACAGCTTAACCAAATCCATATGGCTAGTAGGGAGCAGAGAGGCTGGATTTGAAGCTGGCTTGGGCAGACTCAAAATCCTGCACTAAAAAAAGTATAAAAAAATACACCACATTGTGGCAGAGACAGTGGGCTGGTCACCAAAATCTAATTTCCTCTTCTTCCTGGACACAACCCTAGGCTACATTTCCCAGTCTCCCTTGCAGTTAAGTGTGACCATGTGCCTGAGTTCCAGCCAATGGGAGGGGGACAGAGTGACACGTGCCACTCCCAGGACTCACCTATAAAAACCTCCTGCGTGTGCCACTCCATGCTCTTTCCTCTTCTGCTGCCTGGCCAGTGGTGATGCAGAGACCCTAGGCGATGGCAGAGCCACAGACGAAAGGATCCTGGGCCCCTGAATGATGCCCCACCAAACTGAATAACACTGCCTAGGCTGTTATAAGGGCAAGAAATAGACCGCCATTATGTTGAGCCCTTACATATTTGGGTCTACTTGTGACAATTATTTAGCTTACTCAAATGAATACACACAATGAACAAAGAAAACAAAGCCCAAGAACTGCAAAACCACTTTGTGTTCAACAAACAATCCTTGAGTTACCGGCTATGAGTCAGGCACTGTTCTAGGGGCTGGGAGTACAGAGATTAATATGATAGTCCCTACCTGTGCAGTAGGCAGACTTCCACGTATTTGAACCCTATCTCCTCAGGCTAGGTCAGAGACATTTCCAAGCAAAGGGAGCACGCCAGATTTCATTTGTTCACTACTAGTCAGCCAGGGTTTCAGGACAGAAGACAGGAGAGGCTGGAAAGGCCAGGGAAGGGGTCTGGTCATTCTCCCATGTGAAGGTAGGCAAGAGACTCCTGCTCGACGGCCCCAGAGAAGACCCAGCAGCATGACTCCCAGGACAAAAGCAGCCTCTCTTGGCATAACACCAAAGCACAGAGAGAGGAGAGTAATAAGACTGGACTAGCTTCCTCACTTAACGCACCTCTCTCCCCATCTGCAGCTGAGGCCAGCACGGGCACACTTTCTCACGTTCTTCCGGGTCACAATCCCTTCCTTAGCACCTACTCCAGGCCAGGCACTAGGGAAACACACACACAATAGGACACTAACTCTGTCCTCAAACTGCTCAGTGTTTACTGAGAGACACAGCCCATAAGCAAACCATCATTCCCCCATAAAAAGCAACACAGAGAGAGAGAGGGACATACCAGGTGCTCTGACGACACAGATTCTGCAGGGAGCATGAGGCTTCATGATAGAGTCGTCACTGAGCGGGATATTAAAAGGGGCTCCAAGTTCAGCCAGCAGGGAGTCGGGGGAATAAAAGCTATTCCAGGCCAGGAGTTCAGTGTGAGCAAAGGTCAGCGGCACACAGCTAAGCTGGGCTGTCAGGACACAGCATAACCGGGACAGGGACGGCGGGGGAGGGGGAAGCCTGGCAGGGGTGAGGCTGACTAGCAAGCACAGGGCAATTTTAAGAGCCGTGGGTGCTTTGCCAGGACGTGAGTAAGGGTTTTGAGTGCGAGAACACGGACTCCACACCCTCATCCCACCAGAGGCACCTCATCCCTTCAGCTCCTGCAGACAACGCTGTCATCCAAAGTCTCCTTTTAAATGTGACACCCCGAGGAGGAATCACAACTTAATTCTCCATCGACTTGCTCATTACTACCCAGCAGAGGTCTCAGGATGGATTCAAAAAACGATCTTCAAGTAGGGCGAGACAAGTGTCTCTGAGGGGACAGAGGAGAGGGAAGGACAGAAGAAAGGAAAGGTGACAAGAGGGCGGCAGGAGGCCAGCGACCCTCCTCAGCGCAGTGAGAACCTCCCAGCCTTCAGCTGGCTGCACCATGCCAGGACATGGGGGCTACCAGGGGTTCCCGCCTTCGGGGAGGGTGTGGGCTGAATGGGCACAGGCTGCTGACCTCTGCACTGTTCACCCTTGGTACAAAGAGGACGGACTCCAGAGGAGGGCAGCACCAGGGGAAGGAGGCGGCACCATGAGATTAGAGGCCCAGGACGGAGAGCCGAGCTCCATCTCCCTGGCTAGCGTCTCAGCACGCCATCGCCTCCTCTAAAACCGACAGCACAGCCTCTGCTTGTCAGCATCGCTGGAGGGATTAAGTAAGAAAACCCACGCAAAAGCTTCTAGCCAGTGCCTGGCCGAGAGCGACCTGGATGAGGGTTTGTTCCCTTTCCTTTCTCCTTAGGAAGAGGGCCACGCATGTGAATAGCCTCTTTATTATTTTATTTCCACATGGTCTGAATTTGATTTAACTCTGCATCTACCTCCACAATGAGGCTGAAATATATCACTGGTTACTTAATGGCCCTTCAAGCAACGAGGCCTTTATTAAATAGCAGCGTGATACCCAGGCGATGAGAACGCGAGCAGCTCACAAATCTCTCCCCACTGCTTTGGTGAAGACAGCTCTCAGCTGCCCCCCGGGCCTCCATCTCTCTCTGCCAGGAAGGAGACGCAGGAAAGGGGGCACCACCGCCTGGAGGGGACACACAAGATGGCCCTCCATGGCTGGAAGCCTGGAAACGCCTCTTTTGGCCCCTCCCTTGTCAGAAAGGAGGACAGTGGGTCCTGGGGAGAAGAGACACCAGCGAACCATTGTCTCCCCAGCACTGCCACCGACTGGCCCAGCCCCTACGTGCAGCACAGGACGGAGGAGAAGGTGCTTGACTTGGCATCAACAAAGACCTGGTTTGAGTTCTGGCTTTGCCACTTGCAAACTGTGTGACTGGGGACAAGTCCTTTGGTCCATCCAGGCCTCGGGTACCTGGTCTGAGAAGTGGACCTAATGCTATATGCCCTGCTTGCCTCAGAGAGTCACAGGGAGGCTCAGTAAAGTGATAGCGGTGATTCTGCTGTCATTGTGCAATGAGGGCTTACGATTCATATGCTGCTGGTCTGCCCACATTGACTCAGTCACAAAGCATCACTGCAGTGCTCACCAGACACCAGCCACTTGCCAGACGTTAGAGACTGGGGAAGCAATTCTCCCTGCCCTCAGGGAGGCTTTCCCTGCTTCAAGTCTACCACTAGAACCCCTAAATACAGTCTACACCACAACCAGAGGGGTCTTTCTAGTGTACAGATCTGGTCTTGCTCTGTTGCCCAGGCTGGAGTGTAGTGGCCTGATCATAGCTCACTGTAACTCAAACTCCTGGCCTCAAGCGATCCTCCTGCCTCGACCCCCAGAGCGCTGGGATTACAGGCATGAGCCACTGCGCCGGCCAACTTCATTGATATTACTTGTTTGATTTTCTTTCTTTCCCACCAGATTGTAGATTCAACTAGTATAAGGGCCACATCTTTTTCATACACACATGTGCATGCACACAGACACACACACATACCCCTGTTTAAAACCTTCCAATGGCTCCCCAAAGCTCTCTGCTTGCAGCTTGGCCCTGCGTACCCCTCAGATCCAATCCCATCACTCTCCTCCCACATCCTGTGCTCCAGCCAGAGTTAAACGTTTGCAGTCCCCTAAACGTCCTGTGTTCTAGCTTAGCACCATGGCACGCTATGCACTGAGCCCACTGGAATGCTTCTCCTGCCCTCCACCCCCGAAACCCCAATCACCCCTCATCCTCCAGACTCAGCTCAGAGGTCCCTCCTAGAGGAGGCCCTCTCTGAGCCCCAACCTGAGCCAGCTGCCCCCTCCTCCCCTGCCCTTCAACACTGTACTTCCTACACTGGACCATAATAAGCAGAGAGTGTCATTTATTTGTTCAGTGTTCAGCAGGGTCCACGGCACAAAATAGGGGCTCAGGAAATGTTTGAGGAATGAATGAAAAAATTATTACAGGCAGTATAATAACTTGATTATATATATATAGTATGTCAGGCATTGTGCACTGGAGTATGAGGATCCAATAATAACAATAAACAAGACAGATGTGGCCCTCTCACTAGTTGAATTTAAAATCTGGTGGGAAAGAAAGAAAATCAAACAAGCAATATCAATAAAGTTGGCCAGCGCGGTGGCCCATGCCTATAGTCCTGGTGCTCTGGGAGGCCAAGGCAGGAGGATCACTTGAGCCCAGGAGTCTGAGGTTACAGTGAGCTGTGGCTGGGCCACTGCACTCCAACAGAGCAAGACCCTGCCTCAAAAAAAAAAAAAAAAGCTGACTCATGCTCCAGTGGGGGCTATGGGAGCACAAAGAATGAGCAGCTAACTAAGTTGGCGAAGGAAGAAGCAGAGAAGGTTTCTCGGAGAAAGTGAGGTTTAAATTAAGACCTGAGGACAGAAGAAGTTGCAGGCCGGTGGAAAGATCAACATAGTCTATCTAAAAATAGAAACACCTCACTAATCTGGAACACCGCTATCTCACCTACCCAGAAAGTAGTTGGAACCCAGAAAGAAGGATTAAAGGCTACTTAACAGCCAAAATATGTCAAAAAGACTATGCACCTTACTTGCCTGGGAGCCTCTCACTCACACAGTCCTTTCTCAGTACCCCCAGGCTGACCCCATCTTGCCTCCCGCCACATTTAGACATACTTCTAATAGAACTCTTAGCAGCCCACATTGGACTCAGCAGCTATGTCTGCTCCCCCCAGAATGGGGCCTCCAAGGGCACCATGTGTGGCTTATTAAGTCATGCACAAGAGTGCCATGATGCTGTTCACAGGTAGGCAACTTTCACATTTGGAACATTTTTATAATTATATCTTTAACTCTACAACAAATGGACTATTTATGATAGCAAATATGAGTTAATGCATAATATTTACATATTATCATCATGAAAGTACTTGTTGATTTAAACTAGGAATTAAGAAATATTCTGGTCAGTAAACAAACATCAGATGATTTTATATTTGGGTGATTTTATATTTATGATGAGAATTTTCTAGCAGATGGCAGTTGCGTGTCTTATTTTAACAAGCCAATATATATTGTTCCCCTTTGACAAACTTGATAATCAAAAGACCTTGTTGATATCTAAAATAGCCTGTGTTTCTAAATAGGGATCTGCTTTTACATCTGATGGATAATTGGTGAGTTCCTTTAAAATCTTTTTTAAACACTCTCTCATTGGTATTAGTTCACTGGTTAAATATGAAGTTTCATATTGCAATTCAATCATCTGATGTTTGTTTACTGTACCAATTCAGAAGGATACTTCCGAATCCCAAGTTCAAATCAACAAATACTTCATTATGGTACTATGTAAATATTATTTAATAACTAATATTCATTTACCATTAATAATCCATTGTTATAACAAATTCGCTATTGATATATACATAATATACTGACTAATTTAGTCTTTTTTCCTTGAGGAGAGGGCACCTCTTTCTAATTCACACAAAAGGACAGGATGGGCCAGTAATGGCCTTGGTTCAAGGACAGCGATGGTGTCTGATAGCGTCTTTATTACCAGTGCCTTGCACAGGCCTTGGGCATAGACATTCAACACATATTTGTTGAATAAATAATAAAGATCTTCCAGGCCTCAGAACTTAAAATCATATATGTATGCTTTATTTCACCATACTTTCTAGAAATACTTCTGCACATTCTAATGGAATAGTACTGCATAAACTCTTAGAACAACAGTTCTTAGTGACCAACTGAAGCTTATTAAACTGTCACACAGCAGGGACTGTTTGCCTCTCCCTTCATTCCCTAGACACAGAGCACTTTTTCCAAGAAAAACACCTTAGAAGTTTTCACAGCTACAACATATCATTAGAGGAACATCTTTGCAATCTGCCTAAAGAGTCATGAAGTTTAGTAATTTCTGAGAAAATGTCATAAAAATCCAGTAAAATGGTAAGGCTTCATGTAAGTAGTCTCAAACAGAGCCTGAGACTCCTTAAGAAATGAATAAGCACATAGGTTAAAGAAAGCTACGTCATCACGGAAAATAAACCCTGCCAAGGCCTAAAGCTCTCTGGTGCTTACAAACAGCTGGCTCTCTATTTCTGGTTGGAGCTTTGTAATGTCAGAGACAGGCATGAGTTCACTGCCTGGAATCCCTTCAGGTCATTTCCCTTCAGAAAATAGTCACTTTGAAGGTAGTCCAAAAAAAAAAAAAAACCAGTACTAGACACATTATTGATTCCACAGTTCAATTCAGCCAGCATTAGTGAATGCCTTCTCCACGCCAGGCACCGGAGGACTCAAAGATGATGAAGACAAGCTTCCTCCGACTGAACACCTCACAGCCTATGGGAAGAGACAGACCACCTCAATCAACAACCTTCCCCACCCACCACCATCCTCTCTATCCTGGGGGCATCACCTCTCCCCTGAGGTCTACAACAGCATCCTAACTTGCCTCTCCGCCTCCACTCTGAAAGCCCTCTGTAATCCATTCTCCAGAGGGCAACCAGAGTGATCTTTTTAAAAGGCATCTAGGCAATGGTCTGGCCTCTGCATGTGATCTGGCTTTTGAACGCTTGCAGGCAAGGCAAGAATCAGATTGGAAACCCGCATACCAAGCCAGGCCCTCTGAATGACCAAATCCTCAGTGGGTGAACTAGAAGAACACCTTCTTCGTCTTGGCCTTGTCTCCGAGAAGGCAAAATAAAAGGAAAAAAGTCTGCCCTCAGAATGTCTAAGCATAATACCTTCCTAATGCAAGTCTGCAGTCAGAATTCATACTATGCCTATAACCTAAAAAGTCTAATACCAAAAAATTTAAGTGTTCTGAGTTAGTATGGCCCTCTGAGGCATCAGCACAAGATGAAGAACTTCACTTTAAACCCAGGCCTCAAAGAATTATCAGAGATTAAAGTTCCAAGGAACATGAGCTCACTGTGAAAAAAGGTCTAACATCTAAATGAGAACTCCAAAAAGAGATGAGAAAGATTGGATGAGAGAAAATACTGAAAAAGAAAATGGATGAGAACTTTCTAGAATTGATAAAAGATACCAAACCTCCAAGATAAGAATCCCAACAAATCCTAAGCATAATAAAAAGAAATTCTTACCTAGAAATGTCTTAGTGACACAAAAGACACCTAAGACAGAGAAAAGATTTTAAAAGCAGCCAGAAAGACACTTTACTAGCAAAAGAAAAAGTCTGACTGATAGCTGACTTCCCAACAGCAGAAATGGAAATGAGAACACAATGGCATATCTTCAAAGTGCTGAGACCATACAACTACCAACTTAGAACTGTATGCACAGCAACAGTATTTTTCAAGAATGAGGACAAAATGAAGGTAATTTTGAACAAATAAAAGCTGATAGAGTTTATTACAAATAGTATCTCACTAAAGCAATGTCTAAAAGATTACTTCCAGGAGAAAAAAAGATAATCCCAGAAGGAAGGTCTGGGTTGCAATATAGAATGAACAAAGAAAATGGCAAATGTGGTCAGGCGTGGTGGCAGAAACCTGTAATTCCAGCGTTTTGGGAGGCTGAGGCAGGAGGATCGCTTGAAGCCAGGAGTTCAAATCCTGCCTGGGCAACATAGCGAGACCCTGTCTCTACAAAAAATAGAAAAATTTAGCCAGGCATGGTGGCGCACACTTGTAGTCCTAGCTACTTGGAAGGCTGAGGACGAAGGATCACCTGAGCCCAGGGGTTTGAAGTTACAGTGAACTATGATCATGCCACTGCACTCTAGCCTGGGCAAAAGAGCCAGACCCTGTCTCAAAAAAAAAAAAGAAAATGACAAATATGGGTAAATCTAAAAGACACTGAGAGTATATAAAATAATAATGTCTAATTTGTGAAGTTAAAAAAGCATAAGATAGAACTAAAATATTGAGTAAAAAAGCATGTAAGTCAGAGGGATGTGGTCAAAATGAAAAAGCATCCTAAGATCCTTGTGTTGTTAAGAAAAGAATAAAGATATTAACTTTAGACTTTGTGAAATTATACACACATATTAATTTTCTAGGGTAATCCTAGAAGGATAAAAATAGAAGGTATAACTTCCAAACTAGCACAGAGAGAAAATGGAAAAAGAGAAAAAATAAATTAAAAAAGATATGATTCCAGAAGAGCTTTTGGAAGAAAAAAAAAAGAAAGAAAAAAGACATGAAATCTACAATCATAGAAGGAAACATTAACATAACTCTTCAATTAATAGATTAGACAAAAAATAGGGCTATAAAATTTATATAATGTGATTCACAAGTTCATCTAATGTACATATATAAAATATCACATTCAATAACTAGAGAATGCACATTCTTTCCAAGCACACATGGAACATTTTGCAAAGACTGACCATATCAGGCCATAAAGCAAAAAAAACTCAAAAAAAAAAAGAAGGGAAGGACAAAGGACACAGGATACGAGGAAGGAAGGAAAGAAGGAAGTAAAAGAAGAAAGACCATCTAACCACAATGCAAGTAAGTTAGAAATCAGTAACAAAAAAATAAGTAGAAATAACCTCATGTATTTAGAAATTTTTAAATAATACACAAATATAAATAATCCATGGGTCAGAAATCTTCATGAAAATATAAAATACATAGAACTACAAGGTGATTTTTAAAATATTGCATAATAAAACTCGTGGGTGTAGCTAAAGCAGTAGTTAGAGGCAAATTTGTAGTCTTGAATATTTTTATCAGCGAAGCATCCAACTTAATGTTGGGAAAATAATAATAAAATAAACTTCAAAAGTAGCAGAAAATAAATAATAAAGGGTAGAAAGCTATGAAATAGAAAAAAAGAGATGATCAATAAAGTAAAAAATTGCTTCTTTGAAAAAGCTAATTATGGCCAGGCATGGTGGCTCATGCCTGTAATCCTAGCACTTTAGGAGGCCAAGCCAGGAGGATTGTTTGAGGTCAGGAGTTCGAGACAAGCCTGAAAACAAGAGCAAGACCCTGTCTGTACAAAAAATAGAAAAATTAGCCAGGCATGGTAGCTTGCACCTGTAGTCTCAGCTACTCAGGAAGCTGAGGCAGGAGGATCGCTGGAGCCCAGGAGTTTGAGGTTGCAGTGAGCTATGATCATGCCACTGCATTCTACCCTGGGTGACAGAGTGAGACCCTGTCTCCAAAAAAAAAAAAAAAAAAGCTAATCAAAGTGAGATATATATAAAATACTCTAAGTGACAAAAGAAAGGGACTTAGCCTGGAAGGGGGTGGGAGTCAGGGAAGACTTATGGAAAAGATGAACCATAAGCTGATTCCTGAAGGATGTGTAAAAGTTAGCCAAAGAAAGGGAGGGAGCATTCCAAGGAGAAAGAAAAACATGAACAAAAGTGAAGAGGAATGGCACAGCACGAAGGCTCAAGACAATCACATGCAGTATGGTGACAACAGTGCATAAAGTTCAAGGCAGGGAATATGGGAAGAAAGTCTAGAGAAGTTTAGGGCCAGATGTTAATAAAAAAAATTCAACTGAGTCTTCACTATGTATTAGGCATTATAGGCTGAGTGCTTTACATTACTGTATCTTTTTATGCTGGCAACAAACAACTCCATGAAGTATGGTTATATTATGCCCATTTTATAGATAAATAAACAGGCTCTGAGTAAAATACGCCAAAAGTTACATAGTGAGTTGTTTCAAACCCCTATATATGAAGGTCCAAAGCCCATGCTTTCAACCACCATGACATAATGCATCTCAGGTCATGGAAAACTTCATATGGACCCTTCATAGGAAGTCTGAACTTTATTCTTCAGGCAAATATTCAAAATTTCCCCCCCAAAAACCAAAATTCATTCTTATGAAGAAAGTCTGGAGTGCTGTTACAGCTGCAACCAGATAGCATACTACTTTATGCAACCAGAACAGGATTTCATTAGCTCCAGGTGTCCAAGGAGTCAGTATACCAGTAACAGGCAACATTGCAATGCAAAATTAATAGGTGACACTGAACTTACTTCATTCCCTGAAGCATATTTCCAATAACTACCTAGGAAACAAGTACTGTTCAATGACAGGAACAGGATGAGCATATGACATTTTTTAACAGCTTTACTGAAATATAATTCACATCCCATACAATTCACCCATTTAAAATGTACAAAATTCAATGGTTTTTAGTATATTCAGAGTTGTGCCAACACCAGAATCAATTTTAGGACATTTTCATCACCCCAAAAAGAAATCCTGTACCCACTAGCAGTCACCCCCCACTTCTCACACCAAAATCCTCCCCCATCCCTAGCTCTAAGCAACCACTAATTTACTTTCTGTCTCTATAGAGTCCCCTATTCTGAATATTTCATACAAATGAAATTATATAATATGTGGTCTTTTGTGCCCAGATTTTTTCACTTAGCATAATGTTTTCAAGGTCCATCCATGGTGTAGCATGTGTCAGTACTTCATTCCTTTTTATGGCCAAATAATATTCCACTGTCTGGATATACCACATTTTATTGATGGACATTTGGATTGTTTCCACTTTTTGGCTGTTGTGAATAATGCTACTGTGAACACTAGTGTACAAGTTTTTGTGTGGACATATGTTTCCATTTCTCTTTGGTATATATCAGGAGTGAATTGCTAGGATGTGCCAATTCCATGTTTAACATTTGAGGAACTGCCAAGCTGTTTTTCAAGATGGACACACCATTTTACACTCCCACCAGGAGGGTTTCAGGGTTCCAATTTTTCCACACCCTCACCAACACATACTCTCTGTCTTATTAGTTATAGATATCCTAGTAGGTATGAAGTGGTATTTCACGGTGAATTTGATTTTCATTTGCCTAATGGCTAATGATGGCATATGACATTTTAATACAGCTCTTAATGTACCCTTTTTTTAAACACCAGAGATATTTTGACAAAACCCAGGAAATAACCTATTGAAATTTTCACCAGTTTTATTGCCCACGTGTACATGAAATGCTTAAGCCTTACCCTACGGGTAGAACATTAGGGATAAGGTAAGGAGTTAGAGGTGAGGAGAGGGTCAAGGATGGAGAAAAAGTCAAGCATGTCTACTGAATACATTATTTGAAAATTAAAAAGAGTGACTTTACATTTTGATATGACTGTTTTAATTTAGATATAGTGGCTACACCAAAATAGTCATATCAAAATGCCCTGATTTGAACTATGCACTGATGATTAGAATTAAGTATTTGGTGAAGACAGGACCCATAGGTTGGAGAAGATCCATTTGTTTCACTCCCTTCTCCAATATTTGTCATTATATCCTTCAAAAGTAAGTATTTATAGGAACCCTCATACAATAAGAGTTGAATATAAACTGCTAAAAATCTTTTGGAACGCAATTTGGCAGTACATTCCAAAAAACTTAAAATGCACATGCCCTGTGACCCAATTATTTCATTTTTGGAGAGTTATCTTAAAAAATAATATGAAATATAGGAAAGACGCACTCCAGAACAATTTTTGATAAAGGACTCAATCTAAACATTTAATAACAGGAAAATAAATAATGAAATATATCCCACTGAGTGAAATATATTGTAGCAATTAAAACGACACTTATGAAAAGTTGTATAGCAAAGAAAATGTTTAAATTATAATGTGGGCATTAATGTTAATGATATAATAAAATTATATCAGCTTTGTAAAACATAAAAATATATACCCAGAAGACACACTGGAAAGAAATGCTTCAAAGTGAAAACAGTCATTGCATCTCAATGGTGGGACTATAAATGTTTTTTCAAATATTTTTTCTATACTTTTCATATTTTAAGCAATGTACAAGGATTATTTATATAAGTGAGAAATGTGCTTTTTAAATAAAATTAATATCCAGGCTCAAAGCCCAGTCCTGCACTGAAGGACTTACATAAACACTAACTTCGAATGGTCTTATTTCTAAGGGGCCAGGAACCCATACCCTCTTCAGATGGGCAATACAATCCACTGGAACAAGACCTGACTTAAGAGCCGGGAGAGCCAGCCTCTAGCTCTAAGCTGTATGTCTCTTAACAGAGCAAACACTGGCTGCATACTGACCTTGCCATACACATTATGTATGTGATTAAAATGGGACAGCAACCCCATAAGTATCAGGGCACCCCATGTGACAGAACTAATAAGTAGTCGGTATTCAAATCCAAATCTAACCCTATATCAGACTGACATCTGTAAACCAGAAATAATGAAATCTACCCTATTTACTGCAGAAAGGAAAAGCCAAGTTAGATAAACGCATATTAACATTTCACATACAACATCCAATTCCGTGAAAATGTAAGTAAGACTCAAAGGCTCTCCATGCAGCCTGTTAACTCACTAGACGTTTCACAGCACCTGAAGGTAGAATCGTGTTTCTGCCGCCTTTTTAAGCTAACAAGTCAATAATAATTAGCACTGTTTTTAGTAAATGGGAAGAAAAAAATTTTAATTATAATAATGTAGACCATGCAAGGCAAATGATTCTCTCTTAAACGTTTAAATAACCAACAGGAAAAAATATTTACAACACATATAAGATAAAGAGTAACTATCCATAATATTTACAAACCAATAAGGAAGAACATTAAAAACCATAACCCAAAAGACAAATGAACAAAAAACACAGTCATTTCACAGATGAAGCAATACAAATGACTATAAACTTCTGCAAAAAGCTGAACCTTGTTGACAATCAGAGAAATGTAAATTTTAAAAAAACGTATTTTTACCTATCAGTTTGGCAAAGATTTAGAAGATTAATAATATACAGTATTGGAGAGGATATGAGAAGACAAACACTGCTGATGGCAATTTGATAATAACTATCAAAATACAAAGTGCATATCTACCCTCTGACCCAATAATTCCTAGGAATTTATCCTACAGAGGTATTTGCACAAATACATACTTAAAATGTCTGCACAATGATGTTTACTGTACCACTTTTTGTAACAGAAAAGAAAAATATGGAAATAATATCCATTAATAAACTGTAGTACATCCATAAAATAGACTATTAGCTTATTAAAATGAAATGAATCTATATGTACTAACAAAGAAAGATGTCCACCAGGTACTGCTAAAAAAGCAGTTGCCAAACACTATATACATGGTATAAGTGCTACATTTCAAAAATATAATTAAAACTGTGTATATGTGCATTTAAATACAATATATATTTTGTACCTTTACATGTGCTTTCTATCGTGGTGGTCATTTGCACAGTTTACCGGAACAGTGTGATCTCCTCTCTCACCCTCAGGGTAGGGCTGAACATCCCCAGCCCCTCTGAGGTTAGCCATGGCCATGTAACTTGCTTTGGTGAAGGAAATGTGAGAAGTGATGTCATTTCTGAGTAGAAGTTTTAAAAGCCAGTGCACATTTACCACGTGCCCTTCCCCTCAGTGACTCAAGGAAGCAAGTGTCACAATGGAAGCATGAGTCTCTGAATAACCACGATGATGAGGCCCCTCTCTCCCAATCCCCACTGAACCCATAATGTGAGCAAGAAATAAACTTTCGTTGTATTAAGCCATTGCTATTTTCTGGTTCTTGTCACTATAGCACAATTTAGCCATCCTGATACACGCAAGAAAAAGAAAAAATCTGGAAAGATATATATCAAACTGTAATCCTGGTGTTACCTCTAAGGAGTAGAATTACAGGGGAAAAGGGGAAGAGGGAAAAGGAAGCGGTTGGGGGGATGGGGATTTTCAGTTTTTATTTTATATGCTTAGGAACTGTACAAATTTTATAAGCACACACTGTTTCTGGAATTTCAACAAAGGTATTTGTAAATAATCTAAGATGTCCAGAAAAATGTCCATTGTTGCTTTTTAAAATTCCAATAAACAACAGTTCTGACACAATAAGAAACAAAATCTCCCTATCAGCATAAAGAACAAAATAGGAAAACTGGCCTTCGTAAGAGTTCTAGGCAGAGGTACTAAAGGACTTATTTGAAAAGTAAAACTATACCCAGGGAAGACTACAGGAGATAAACTGCTTACTCTTCTAGCTTCATTAAGGAGGGGAAGGTTTTACTCAGATGATAGAGAGGCAGATGGGAGAAGGGAAGGATCTGCCAGACATGCCTGCTAGGACTTACAAAGCACTTATAAAAATTACTAAATAATGGTTCAAAAACACCCAGGGAAACAAATGTGTACACAAATGGCAGCAGAGGCAGTCGTCAAGGCAAGGCGCAATTTGATGTGAGGAGGGAGAGATATTAGTACACCCGGAATAGAGAAACATAATTGTTCTCACCAGGAAAACAATAACCTTTGTGGAAGAATCTCAGGGACATGACTCAGCTTCAGAGGAGCAACCACAAGGAAAGGAGCTCAAAACTAATCAAAGGAATAGAAGCTTATTTGCCTGTTCACACCATCAATTTTTCAGTTATAAAATTTAATTAAAACGTCATAGAAATTCATCAGAGAGAAAGGCAAACCAACATGTATTCTTAAAGTAGCAGGCACTTTAAAGATTTTCTGACTTAATCCTCACAACAACCCTAGCAAGTATTTTATGCTCATTTTTAGAGATGAGGAATCTGTGGCAACTTGTCCTGGGTCACAGAGCCACTGCGTGACAGAGCCAAGACTCAAACCCATGTCTGGCTATGGTATTTCCAGGATCATTGAGAGGGCTGTGTAGGGACAAAAGGGAAAAGCAAAGAAATCAGCTCAGGAAACGTGTATCTCTTCCACGCAGCTGGTGGGAATGGTCATGTACCATGACCTCAGACTATTTCAACCTGTGAAATAGTCACCTCATTTGTTTTGTGAACCCAAAGTCAAGATACTGATGTCACTCAAATAGATAAAATGAGTTTCCCATGGTGATGTATATAATTAATGCACCAAAGGATGAGACAGGTACCAGGTCCAGAATGGAAACTTTAAAATATTTAATTAAACCCATGAAATTTTAAAAGTATAATAGATTTAAAAATAAAAAAACTTTAAGTCAGTGTTGTTTAAAAAATTTTAAACCTAGATGACATCAAGTTGACCCAAAATGTAACTGTCCCTTATCCCACAGCCATCTTTGTGTTGTTTTGCTATCTGCTGTATCCCAAGTGCCCAAATACAACCCGGCACAAAGTAGGTCTCAAAATATTTGTTAGATGAGTCAAATAAGCTTGTCATATCTGTTCTGGTTAACCAGTAATCTATATATATGCAGACTAAATTCTATAATAGTTTCTTCCTCTATTTTTTAAAAAAAAATTAATAGATCAAATAACCAATGTCTGTAATTACCCAATAGAAGGAAAAGAATTAACTGAATACCTACAGTGTGCCAAGCATTGGGTTAAAGCAATTTACATACATTCCTTCATTTAATCTCACAAAAATTCTGCAAGATAGGTATCACCAGTCTGTTACAACTGAAAAAACTGAGGCCCAGAGAGGTTCTGTGTTTAGTACACAATCAGTTTAGTTACACAGCAATTAGAGGCAAGGATTTTAATCCACATCTGTCTGATTTCAATGCCTGTGCTAACTCCAGAATACAACACTTCCCCTTTACAGAAGGCACGTAAATAGTGGCTGATTACTTTTACAATATGTTCTTTTCAAGGAATAGATTTAAAAGAAAAATAAAATGTATGATTGAATTTTTGCATTCAACTTCTGCTGATACAAAATCAGAATCTAAAACACTACCAAAATTGAAGCACAATATACAGTGTATGCTTTATAACAAAACAGCCTAGGAATTACAACACCTGCTAAAAAAAAAAACCACCGAAATTTTAATTTGTAGTAGTTACAGCACTTGAATATGAGCCCTTGGAATTTATTGTCTTTCAAAAGACTATTTAAGGAGTTAGTGCGGATTCATGAAGCTATTACATGTATTGTATTGTTCAAATAACAGTGGTAGTGAATTGAGATTTTTATGTTATGACAACTTTAACTTGCAAAGGAAAAATTCCAATGGATTAGACATTAAAATAACGTGTCTGTGAAGGAGAACATTTGATGGAAGAGGGCATAAACCGTTTTTAAATAGAATGCTGTTTTCAAAAAATGGGAAGTAAATTGCAATGACTATCCTTGAAACTAGAAAGGGAGGGAAGGTTAAACTATCCAATTTTTCATTTTATATTCTGCTTTCTTCCAGAAGGAATCCAAGATGGAGGGATTCAAATAGCAGGTTCACATTCCACGGGGGAGTAAGGCAACTCGGCTAGTCAAATGGCACAGGAATCGCATCTTCTCTGTGGGCAGCAGCAAGGTGGGATTTGGAAGGCGCAGACACGAAATGCTCCCTCTGCCAGGCAGGATATATATCTCAATGTGTTTTATTCTAAGTCCTATTTGCATTATTGCTCTCCTGGTTCTGAGTGACTCCACTGTCACTGAGAGTGACATATGAGGAGTAGGAGGGTTAAGAAGTAGATAATTATAAAACATACCTAAAAGTGGGCTTTGGAACCACACAGACTGCTGTTTGAACACTGACTCTCTCACTTACTTGCTGTGCCCACCCCAGTTTCTTCAATTGTTATCTGGAAGTAATAATGGTGATGATGATAATGATAATAGTAGAATAACTCCTTGCAGAATAGTTTTTAGCAAAGGATTAGCAAAGAAGATGGTATAGGATTAAAAACTGGCTACAAGCACAGGCCCGGACAGCTCTGCCACTTGTAACCTGGGCAGACCTTGGGCTAGCCCTGTACCAACCTGTCTCTAAACATCAGTTCCCTCATCTGTAAATCGGAAATGATAATAGAGTCTATTTCAGAGGACTGCTGTGAGGATTAAATAAAATAATCTGTAGGAAAGGGTCAATGTAATTTTAATGAGCATAAAGCAGTACAATGCTTAGCACATACTAGATATTTAATAAACAGTAACTAATATTATACAAGCTGTAGGTAGGACAATATAGTAAGTATATACACATTCTGAAGAAAGGCTGGATAAATTTCAGAAAACAATGCATGATTTGGAGTCTCTGAAAAACAGAACTCATACTGTCATAGATCTCAGGACAGGGGCTTATGCAAACTATCATCAACAAAGGTCCCACTATCAAATCTCTCAGAGCCCTCATTCATGTTAGCTGGTGTCCATGGCACCACTGTGCACATATACACAACCTCTATCTCCAAGGAGGGCAGCTCACAACAAAAGTGGTATCTATTCTCTTTGGTGTCTTTCCTCTAAGGTTTTCTTTAATGAGAGTAGCAAAATGGCAAAGGAATATGCAGGGGATGGGGAGAGAAATTCACAGGACTGGAAGCGGACCATACAATTCTGTAAATATTAAGCATCTACTATGAGCCAGGAACCATCCCTCTCTTTCATATTGCAACTTCAGTGGTGACTCTGGAAACATGATTTTGCTATTTGAGCAAAACTTCAGTCTTATCCACCAGTTTACAGAGCTAACATCTGTGAATTTCCCCTTTGAGAAGCAAATTGAACGTTGTGGACACAGTTAAATTAGACCTATCCAGAATGGATATGACTGAAAACTGAATCATCCGAGCGTTGGCGTGGCTCACTTGGGACTGGAGGAGACTGGGCAAGGGAGGCTGGGGCTATATATGGTGAGCAATCTGTGACCAAATGCAGTCAGAAGCACGAGCTTCTTGGCATGCCCTTCAACGTGCTCTGTGATCTGGCTCCTTCTTCATCTCTCTCCACTCCCCAACTTGCTCCTTAAACTGCCATCATCCCATCCTGTGTATAAAATCTGGTCCATACTCCTTGCCTTTGTTCCTATTCTGTACGAAATGCCCTTGACCCACTCGCCTCCCAGACTGGACTGTAACTGTGTGTTTGCAGGTCTGTCCCTCCACCCTGGAAGGGGTGCAGGAAGTATATACCATTCACATCTACATCTGCAACCCTAACCCAGGGTCTGTCCATAGAGAGTACAGAACTGAAGCCTGGTTTCAAACACAATACCGATTTCAAATGCTTGCTCTGCCTCTTATTAGCTGTATGACCTCAGATAAGTTAAGCTCTGTGTTCTTCAATTTTCTCATATGTGAAATGGACACAATAAGGCACTTACTGTACTGTGTTGTTGGAAGAATCAAATACTTGTATATACGTAAAGCACTTGAAACAGCACTGGTAGAGAGCTATATAAGGGTTTATTATCTGGTCGTCATCGTCGCTGTTAAATGCAAGTGGAATAAAGAAAGGTGAAAAAGGAAGGGAGACCGTGCGCTCCGCAGCCCTGCAAACTTCTGAACTCACACGCTGGCCCAGCGCCGCCCTGGTAAGTGCACCACGTTATATAGCGCCTCACAACGCACCCACAAAAGGAGCCTGAGGTTTCCCTCTGGCTGGTGTTCATGACCTTATTTCTTACCTGGGCTACCCACCCACTCCTGCCAAAGCCAGCCAGTTAGGCACTCCCAAACCCTGCAGCAGCATGACATGCAAGGGACACTGTTGCTCAATCCCTTGCACCCCAGCCCCCAGCAGAAGTTCCCAATCCTAGAATGTCAGTGCTGGGAGTGAAGAGATGATCTTATCCAACATCTCCCCCGTAACAGATGGGGAAACAGGCCTAGAGAGGTCTTGTGTTTGCACTTTTTCAATACAGGTTTATATATGTTACTTTTCATGCAGTCAACTTTGTAGGAGGCACTAAGAATACCATAATCATAATTTAAAGCAGGACAGAACTTTAAAGTTTATTTCCTCTGGCACTTTTCAAACGCCACATTCTAGGGTGTCAAGATGAGATGAGAGCTGTTCCAAGCATTCCATCATTCCTTTGATGAATATTTATTGAGCACCTACAATGTGCTGTGCATCAGGGACACAAGTCAGACACCACCCTTGCCCTCAGGAGCTCACACACTAATGGGGAAGAGTGACATTAAAGAAATAATCACACATCTATAGTAAAGTCTTATTGTGAGTGGATTATGTTTTAAAATATACTAGAATGAGCATCTCCACCTATGTGCCAATATGCTTTCTGAGTGGGAGAAAAAGGCAGGGTTGGGGTGGAGGGGGCAGTTACAGGTAGTGTCCTGGAAACCACCCACCCCACTGGGTTGACCAGTGCAAGGGTCCCATGTAGATTAACATTACCATTACATGGCTGCTGCAGTAGAGAGACTGGGAACCACTGAACTAGCTCTACCCACCCCCATTTTACAGATAAGCAAACTGAGGCCTGAAGAGTTTGACTCACTTGCCCAAAGTAGCACAGCTGATAAATGGAAAAACCTTAAAATTCTGAAATGGCTCACATAGCCTTCCTTCCAAAAACAAGTCCAACTCCCATAGTGTGGCACGTGATCTGACCCCTGCTCATTCTGCAGCCTCACCTCTCACCATGCCACCTCCCACTCTTTGACCCAGCCATACCGGACTACACGCAAAGCCACGAATGGACCTCTTCTTTCCCCACACCACTCCCTCTACCAGCGATCCAAAGTCCACAGCCCCTAAATAACTCCAGCTCATCTTCAGCACTCAGCTCGAGATTATCTCCTCCAGGAAGCCCTTCTGGGGTGCCCCTCCTCTATCTCCCACAGCACTTATACCTTCACCTAGAGAAACAGTCATCACATAATGTATTCATCCATTCAACAAATATTTATTGAGTAACTTCTATGTGCCAAGCACCTGCTGGTACAGCAGTAAACAAAACAAAGCCCCTGCCCTCATGGAGCTTACATTCTAGTGAGGGAAACAGACAATAAACAAATAATACATAATAATACATAATAAAATGCCAGTTGGAGTTTAGTGCTATGAAAAAAAAGAAGATGATCAAGGGCTGGAGACTGGTGGGGGATCATCAGGGAAGGTCACTCTGGGGAGGTGGCATTTGCTCAGAGATCTTAAGAAGTGACAGAGTAAGCTGCACAAATAACTGAAAAGGGAACAGGAAGCAGCAGCAATGGCCCTGTAATTACTACAATTATTTCTTTACTTGTGTTTTATTCTCTATTGAACTATAAGGTCCTTGAGGGCAAGGATCACATCTTAAGCATGTTTGATTCCCAGGACCCGGCATAGAACTTGGCACCTGCATAGTGGACATTTACAGAATGAATGAATGAACCTGGGCTAGGATGTATGAGTCCATCTAGCCCCATCTCTCCTAGTAAACATGATCTAGCCTGCTTCATGTCTCTCTCTTTCACAGGGTTAAGGCAAGCACAGGCCCTGCTTTGGGCCAATCTGTCTAGCCTGACACGGGGTTCTCTTTTCATTAGGACCACGGCACTGACCAGTTGTTCAGTTTTACCTTGTCTGGGCCTCATATCCCTGGCCTGGACATGGAACCCCATCTAGAAACCCAGACACTCTAGGCCTGGGAGTCCACCATTGCTTTCCCCAAGTTTCCCCAGGATGAAAGTCCTCCCCTGAATTCCAAGCCCCAAAGCTAGGGGCCCTGACACCTGGAGTGTGATTTCCCCAATGGCTAACCCCACCCACCTGGAAGTCTGCCCTGCCTTGATGCTTAACTTCCCTCCAAACCAAATGACTTTTACATTAACCATTTGACCACATCGATCCTTTCTGTGGCCATCTCTCTGCATGCTCCAACTTCAAAAAACCATTACTGAATGTCTACCATAGCCAAGGCACAGGGCTAAGTACCTGAGTCCTCGGGTTGCCTGCTGCAGATCCCTGCTACCATCAACAGCCCATCTGGGTCTAAGTCTCCACACTCAGCTACCCTTAATCAAAATCCTAACACTCCTGAAAGCACATTAAATTACCCATATGCTGCAAATAAAGTCAAATGGCTTTATCCACTTGGCCAACTCATTGGCTCTTCTTCCTAGCCTCCACCAGCCTAAAATGGGGTCAGGGACAAATATCTCATCCCTTCATTCACCCTTTCATCCCCCACTTACTGACGCCTGCTGTATGCCAAGCCTTGGAACATGAAACACAGTGCCTGCACTGATGGTGATGATGATGATGGTGATGAACATGCTGGTGATGGTGGTGGTGGTGATGGTAATGGTGATCATGATGATGGTGCAGGAAGAGAGAGAGGATAGGGTGGTAAGATAAGTTACTATTTATTGCATACTTGTGCTATAAAACACTAAGCAGTGGGTTTTCCAATACTAACAAAATGATGAGATAGGTATTACTGGCCTCAACTTACAGAGGAGGTAACAGGCTTAAGAGGCAAAGCAACTTGCTCAAGGTGACAGGGTGTAGTGAGACCCTAGGTCTGTCTGCCTCCAAAATACAAACTGTTACACTGCCCAAAAGTCACGTAGTAAGTGCTAAACACACAACTTCAACGAAGTGAAAGAGAGGAGGGTCCCAGGCCCCAAGGACCACAAGCTGCTGGAGGAGATAGACATATAAACAACTACCTAGAGCATTCAGAGATGAGTGCTGATGGCTGGAGACTTAAGAGCTGCAGGGGAGCCAGAGGAGAGAGTGGCTAACGTGACCTGGAGGGGTCTAGGAAGCCTTCTTGGAGGAAGCGACTTTGGGGCTAGGCCTTGAAGGATGAGCAGTTTGCAGATGACAAGAAGGCTCCAGCGGCGCACTGCAGGAGCTCAGCCCTCGCCGGCCGACCTGGTCTGGGCCATGCCGGGTCCTCTGAGGCCGTCCTGTCCACCCCCCTGTGCCCACGCGGCCGGGCCGGGCCTCACCTCCTTCCACTTGAGCTGGCGAATGCTGATCTTTAGCGCGTCCAGGGAGGTCCTGGCCTTGGAGCTGTCCACGGTGACCGGCCGCTGAGAGCCGTACTCGCCGGAACGGCGGCCGGAGCTCCGCTTGCAGCTTCGGCCCTTACTCTTGGGCTTCCCGTGCGGGCAGAGGCCCCGCGCCGGCGCTGGCCTCGGGTTGGCCACGGGCAGCGCGGGAAGTGGCCGCGCGGGGACTCGAGCGTCCCCCTCCTCGGCCGCGCGGGGCTGCGCCGGGGCCGGGGCCTTGCGCTGCTCCTCGCCCGCCTTGCGCTCGGGCTCGCCGGCCGCGCCCGCGTCCACACGGATCTGCTCCGCCGCCGCCTCCGTTTCGGCCGTCGCCTCCGCTTTCGCCTCCGCCTCCGCTTCGGCCGCCGCTTTGCCAGCGGCCACTGCCTGCGCCTCCCACCGGGCCGCTAGCTCCCTCTCGGAGCTGCCCCGCCGCATGGCGCTCAGGGCCGGGGCCGGTGCCAGTGCCGCCGCCGCCGCCGCTCCGCCGCTCCGGCCCGCGACCAAACAGTCGCCGCCGCCGGCGCCACGCGCTCCCCGCCCGAGCCCGTTGCCATGATCGCTCAGGCTCGGGTTGACGAGGGCAGTCACCGCCTCTCGACGGGGTCTGGGAAGGGACAATCGCCAGCCAAGCCTCAGCGACCTCATAGGCGAGGGTGTCCACGTGACCAGGCCTGTCACAGAGGCGGCGGCGGCCATCTTGGAAGAGGGCAAAGGCCGCTTTGGCGCGCCCACTTGCAGAACCTGCCAGGTGTCCGAGCGCGCAGACGTGGAGCCGGGAGGCCGGAGGTGACATTGAGGCCGGAGGTGACATTGAGGACGGAAGGTGTTGAGCACACGTGGGGCTCCTGAGCCTGGGCGCTGGGGAGGAGAGACAGCCATCTCAAGCAACAGGCTCCCCCACACTCGCTGGCACAACTCCCACCCCCCACGCCCGCGCGTGCCAACCTCTTCAGCCTGAGGATGGGTATGACAAGTCCAGGCCCCAGGGGAGCAGCAAGTGTTCCACTGGAAGAAAACCTTTTCTGGTCCTTTGAGAGCCCCCAGACTGAGAGAGGAATCCCCTTCCCCTGTTCTCAGGGAGCTCCTGCAGGAAGGGGCAAGCCCTGCGCATTCCCAGTCGAGTTGTGGACATTAACGACTGCTTCTTATCAGGGCACTTTTTTATTGTGGCAAAACATACATAACAAAATTTACCATTTTAACCACTTTTAGCGTACAGTTTAGTGGCATTCAGTACATTCGCATTGTTGTGCAACCGTCGTCACCATCCATCTCCAGAACTTTTTCAAGTTCCTAATGGAAACTTTGTATCAGTTAAACATTAACTACCCATTGCCTTCTCCCCCAGCCAGCGGCAGCCGCCATTCTACTTCCTGTCTCTCTGAATTTCACTACTCTAAGTACCTCATGTAAGTGGAATCATACAGTATTTGTCCTTTAGTGTCTGGTTTATTTCACTTAGCATCGTGTCTTCAAGGTTCATCCATGTTGTAGCATGTGGCAGAATTTCGCTCCTTTTTAAGGCGGAATGACTTTCCATCGTGTGCATACAGCACATTGTTTTTATCCATTCATCTGTGAATGGACATTTGGGTTGTTTCTACCTTTTGGCTATTGTGAATAATGTTGCTGTTAACATTGGTGTACAAATATCTGTTCTAGTCCCTGCTTGCAATTCTTTCGGGTTGCCATATATTTTTAAAGCTAAACCAAGGAGAGGGCTCTCCCCTCCCACCTGAGGGAGCCACGTTTGTTCTTTTAGGGAATGAGGTTGGGAAGGTGTAATGCACCCCAGACTGATGACGGTGACCATGACTGCACACAGGCAAGCTTTGCCACACTCCGAAGGAACACAGAAGTTATCGAGGAAGGTGGCCCCTCCTTTTAGCTCATCTCTCCAGGTGTTTTGTTTCTTTGCTTTGGTCCAGGGTTTCAGGTGGTGAATAAACTGCCTTGAAATGACCAAGTCATAAACTCAGGAGGTGCAAACCTCCTCCTTCGCAGCAGATGGTGCTCTCACCTGTTCCCTGGGAGCCCACCATGACTTTATTTTCATGTTTCTGTAAGTATGGTTGCACCATATGGTTACTTACCACCTGCACCAGAACAACCTGGGGTGTTTATGTAGAATGCAGGCTCCTGAACCCCACCCCCAGAGACTTTGATGCAGAGCATCTGGGTGGGCCTGGGTGTCTGACTGTTAAATTAGCTCCTCTGCTGATCCTAAGGCAGCCAAGGTCAAGAACCACTGGACTCTATTTCAAGGCCTCTGGAGATTCTTGGAGCTGTCTGTGGTACCAATAAGAAACCCTCACTGCCCCCCCATCCTCTCTCCACCGCTCTACTCCCCAAATCCTCCTGGTGCTCCTGGTCTCAGTAAGTGGCACCACCTTCATTCAGTCATCCATGCTTGAAAATTACCAAGTCTTAACTTAACTCTCTCACTGTCCTCCTAAAACCAGTCTGTCACCAAGTCTTATAGGTTTTACATTGACTGTCTTTCCTCCCTAATCTATCCCTTTCATCACTACCCCAATTCAGGCTTCTGCCCTTAGCCTGGGCCACTGCAGCAGGCTCCCCCTGAGTCTCCCTGGCTCCAGTCTCTGCCACACCCCCATCCATTCTCCACACTGCAGCCAGACCTGCCACTCTCCTGTGTAGAAACCTCCCCTGTTTTCCCGCCATCTACAGATAAAGTCTAAGCACATTAGTTGTCCTAACAGACCCTTCCTGATTACCTTTTTTTTTTTCAGAGACAGGGTCTTGCTCTGTTGTCTAGGCTGCAATGCAGTGGTGTGATCATAGCTCACTACAGCCTCCAACTCCTGGGTTCAACTGATCCTCCTGTCTCAGCCTCCCGAGTAGCAAGGACTACAGGCGCATGCCACCATGCCTGGCAAATTTTTTTTTATTTTTTGTAGAAACAGGGTCTCGCTATGTCGCCCAGGCTGGTCTCAAACTCCTGGCCTCAAGCGATCCTCCCACCTCAGCCTCCCAAAGTGCTGGGATTCAGGTGTGAGCCACTGTGCCCCACCCTGATTACCATTTCTGAAATCACCCCCCTCCCTGCCTCCATGCCTTTGGATACACTGTTCCCTCTGCCTGGACTTCCCCTTCCTTTGTGTCTCTACCTGGAAAACTCAGACTCAGCTTGGGTGTCACCTTGGATAAGCTTTTCTCAGTGCTCCAGGCAGAAATAATTACTCTCTCTACTCTTCTAATGACACACATGATAACTCTCCTGTGGTCTGTCTGTCACACTATATAGAAATCATCTGAGCCTCCCCCATTAGTCCAAGGAGGGGCAAATCTGGTCTGATTCATCTCTGTACCCCCATCTCCTGGGGCTTGAACATAGTGGCATAAATGTATTAATTGAGTTATTTTCAACTTATTTGTCAAACCCAGAAAGACTATCCCACATAGAGATATTCATTTTTGCTTTACATCCCGAGATCTCTTCTGCCTCAGGGCCTTTGCACATGTCCTCCCCTCTGCCTAGAACACACTTTTTCTAGGTCTCTGCCTACTTCTCCTTCAGTATTTAGTATAAACGATACATCTGCAGAGATGCCCCTGATCTTTCAATCTAAATCAGACTTCTTCAGATGAAATAATGATACAAGAGAGGAAAACAAGAGGAATCACAAAGCAGTGCATGATTAAATGCCAAATGAGGCAAAGAGTAAAAAATAAAAATTATTTAGGAGTTGGAGGAATGGAGAATTTACTGTGAATCACAAAGCCAGACCAGCCTTCATATACGAGGAGCCTTCAAGATGGAGTAAGAATCCAGTGGATAGAAAGTTAGGTGGTGTAGTCATTCAGAGCTGTGAGCAGGGCTGCCACAGTCCTGCAAAGTGCCTCACAAGGGTCAAAAGCCAATGTGTGCTCTGCCCACCAAGCCTCACCCTTTGAGGCTTTGTCCACCAGAGGAGGGTGCTTTTGCTGATTGGCTCAAAGGCTGCCAGAGCTGCTGGAGGTCCAGTACAGAGAGGGGAGACAAGGAAAAGGTGCAGTGCAAGTAAAGTTAAGAAGAGGATAATCATCAGCCTCTTCAAGGGGGCAGGGAGCAGACTGGACCAGTTTAAGCATAGCTTTGGAAGAAGGGAAAACAAGAAACAAGGCCCAGTTGTCAGGTCTCTGAACACTGTGGCACCCTCTGACTTCTCAGGAAACTCTAAAATGTGTTAGTGGAAAATCCAGCCCCGTCTGAGACTCCTCCAAGAGAAGCTTCAGTTGGGGCTACTGAAGAGCAAAGAGCAGGTTGGAATTAGGGACGAGGATTACTTCCCCAAAATGCACAAATGTGTAAATAAAGTAGCTCTCTACAGGAGTTCTCTCCTATTCCTTCACAGCACTCACCCACAGCTACTGGGGTTGCCAGTAGTAGTTAGAGTTTTACTTGTTTGTTTATGTGTTATGGTCTGTCTCGTCAGCCAGACTCCAGGTGCCAGAAGCAAGGAATACATCACTCTTGTTGACCAAGATATCCCAATACCTGTCAGTGCCTGGCAGAGAGCAGGCATCCGCTAACTATTTCTTAAGTGAATGAATGAATGAATCAAACACTAAACTGCCCAGATATTCGACAATACGGAAATAGTTAAGTGAATTATGGCAAACGCTGTCAATGACAGTTTTAGCTGCCTAGGAAAACTGTCGATGATGTAACATTAAGGGAACTGGCGCAAGCATTGTAATTACAACGCTTAAAAACTGCTCTGCATAAACAGGGCCTGCAAGAATATAGAGACAAATGAGAACAGCTGTGGTGCTGGAGACACGAGATCTTGCTTGAAATTTTCCTCTCAGCTTTGGCAAACTGTAGCAACCTTGTATGTGGCTCTTCATATCCTTGAACCCAGCAATCAATCCCATTTCTAGAGCTTGCTGCTAAGAGTCAGAAAGACAAAGCTTTACGCAGTGATCTATTATTGGCGAGTAACCTCTCTGTGACAGGCACTGTACTAAACATTTTGCCTGCGTCATGTCATTTAATCTCCACGACAGCTCTGGGATGGGTCCCATTGTGAACCACATTTACAGATGGTGAAGGAAATTGCTACTCAGAGAATCACTTGGCCAAGTCACACAGCTAGTAAAGGCTGTGAATCCAAACCCAGAATGGTCTGACGCCAGCACCTAGCTCCCAACACCCACACTAATTCCCACACCGAGCCTTTGTCCACAGAAATACTCAACATACATTTAAACATCATTGAGTCATATATATGTATATTTATATCAATATATATACACACTAATCCTCAGCTATGTGAAAATTCTAGGCAGAGAAAAACGTTAGAAGCAAATATGCCGAAATGTTAATGGTGGTTATTCTGGGTGATGGAATTCAGGGTGACATTTTCTTCTTTATTCTTCTCTATATTTTCCAAATTTTCTACAATGAGCACACATTGCTTTGATAACTTGAAAGTTAATGTAATTGTTAAATTTAAAATTTACCTTATTTGTTGCTGTATCACTTTCACAGCAAGTCCATTTGTGGGGAAAGAGGAGGGGACAGTCGGGGCGAGAGGAGTGTGGGCAACTTTTACTCCAGCCGCTCGGTTCTGCCCTGTTAGGTATCAGGGGTCGCCACCAGGTGGCGCCCGAGGCCCACATTTTAAGAGTTGAAGGTGCGGGGACGATCCCTAGGCTATAAGCCTCCGAGCAGCTCCCGCCTGGCTCTGCCTGCAAACACACACCCTTTTGCACCTCTGAGCTTTTGCTACTGTTGCTGCCTCTGCCTGGTGCGCCCCACGCCCCCCGACCCCTGTCTGCTCCATTGATCCTTAAGGCCCAGATACAAAACGTCCTTCTCTTCTCAGATTGGGCACGACACAGGCCCCGGGCGCACCCAGGTTCCTGGAAGGCAGGTGATCACTCTTGATGAATGAGCAAAAAGCTTCACGTGCAGTTTCAGGCTAACTTTTTCTCAAATAGGTTGTTTCTTTTTGAATGTCAATAACAGCCACTGTTCATTGAGCACATCTGTGTGTCAGGCCCTGCTGGGTATTAGGGCATTTAATTTATCTTCTCCACAAGACACCTGGGCACAGAAGTTGAACGTGAGTTCTGAAGCTGACTGCCTAGGTCCAACTTTCACCTGTCCCGCTTCCTGGCTGGTTATGTATTAATATAAACAGGTTACCTGGCCCTTCTGGGACTCTCTCCTCAACTGTAAAAAGGTGAAAATGATAGTACCTACCTCCCAGCATTACCGTTGCTTTGAGGATTAAATTAGCCACCATATGGAAAAGCATTTAGAACAGAAACAGAAGCCCTCAATAACCTGTTAATTTCTGTTATGTCCCTATGTCCCTCTCGACTATGTGCTTCCCCCTGGAAGGCGGTCTGCCATTCCGTCCTCTCTGACCTGCTTCTATGCCTCCTTCTCATGCTGGGCCCCATTTCCCTGTCCCCACTGGACCAGGAGTTCCCCGAGGACTGGTTTGTGAATGATCCCTGGGTCCCCAGCACAGGACCTGGCCCAGAATATGTTGTGTTTATGGAATTGGATTATTTAGCCCAGGGATTGTTGCCTCAGGATTTACAGTTCTGTTTTACCTACAATTCTGTCAAAGGGTATAGGGATGAAGGAGGAAATTATCCAAAAAAATGGAGTTTTGAAATTTTTGAAATTTGTATTGAAGAATAATATACATACAGAAAAGTTCAATGGATTTTCATACACTGAACACATCCATGAAACCAACACCCAGATCAAGAATCAGAACATCCCTGGCATTCTGGAAGTCCCACGCTAGGGTAACCACTTTCCTGACTTCTAATAGCCTGGATTAATTTTGTTTAAAATAAAATAAATTTTAACTGGCTCCAGGTCTTAAGAAGCCATACCATACATTACCTGCTTGGTGAGGAGAGGTGTTTTCAAACACAACAGGAGACAGTGGCATCCACAATGAACAGAAGTCCACAGAGGGTGGGACCCTGCTTCATGGCAGGGGCTTACAAAACACCATGTGATAGCTGTAAAATGAGTACCCCTCCCCACTTCTGCCCATCATGTATCCACACTATGAGTAGGAGTTGGGGAGGGAGGCCCCAGGGGACAGGGCACAGACTGCAGCAGGGAGCCTGCAGAGCCCACAGCTTGAGGAAAGGCCCAGAGTGGTGAGCCAGGGCATGTAAGGGGCCACTGTGGTGTAGGCGGGATGGAGGTGGTAAAGACATGGTGAGGCTGGCAAGGTCAGTGTCCAAACAAGCCCCTCCTAGTAGCCATGGGGCTTCCCGGGAAAGCTTTAAGCACAGGACTGACACGGTCAGATTCTATTTCAGAAAGAATGCCCTGAGCATTGAGAGCTAAAAGTAACAACATTTATTGAGCCAGACACTTTTAAGCCCTTTGCATGGATTACCTAGTTGCGTGCTTACAGCAACCAAGGAGGTAGATAGCCTTGGTATCCCCCATTTTACAGATCAGGAAATAGCCCAAGGAAAGCGAGTGAATTCCCAAAGTCACACAGCTGCAGGGCAGGAGCTGGTGTGCCAGCCAGCTGTGGCTGAGAACCTGGCCCTTGAGTTTGTTCTGCTGCAGTTAGGTGGCCGAGAGGTGGCAGGTGGGGGCTGGGGGCCTTCCTGCCGCTCATGCCGCATCAGTGTTTCCCTGTCCTTAGGCACCAGGGACTCGGCCTGGCCCCTCTAGTTATCATCCTGAGGATGGGTAGGGGTGACCCCAGCCATCTCCAGGCACCCTCTCCTGGGGAGATTAGCTTGAAGCTGCCATCAGCCCCAAGGATGGCACCCCTCATCTCAGGTGGGTGAATGGCCACTAGGCGACCACCAGACTAGCCACAGCTCCCTTGGAGCCCCTGTCCTGGGAAGCCTCCTGGAGAAGGCTGGGAAGACAGACATGCTGTGGGCAGCCACATCTGGCAGACAGGCACACCCGGAGGAGTGGGCCAGAGAGAGGAGAAGAGAGGTGCTCTAGGGAGAAAACCACGCTGCAGAAGGACAGATGGACGGAGGCCTGATCTTGTCTGTTCCAAGAAAAAGCCCTAGGAAAGGAAGAGAGGAATGAGGGAGGGAGGGAGGAAACTAACATTTGCTTAGCACTTCCAATATATCGGGAACTTGACCTTGACAGCAAACATTATAAGACTTCATAGTTTTAGAGCAGGAATCAACAAACTTTTTCTGTAAAGGCCAAATAGTAAATATTTTAGGCTGTGCAGATTGTGCCACAACTACCCGACTCTGCCATTGTAGCGAGAAAACAGCCTTAGACGACATGTAAATGAATGAGCTAGCATGGCTGTGTTCCAAACTTTATTTACAAAAACAAGCAGAAAAGATACTCAACGTCGTTAGCCAACAGGGAAATGCAAATCAAAACCGCAAACGAGATGCTGCTCCACAGCCACTAGGATGGCTAGAATGAAAAAGACAGTAAGTGTTAGCAAGGATGTGGAGAAATTAGAACCCTCAAACATGGCTGGGAGAAATGTAAAATGGTGCAGCTGCTTTGTTAAACAGTCTGGCAGTTCCTTAAATGATTAAACATTGAGTTATCATATGACCCATCCCACTCCCAGGTAGAATGAAAACCCAAGAGCAATGAAGACATGTGTCCACACAAAAGCCTGTACACAGCTGTGCATAGTAGCACTATTCATAATAGCCCCAAAGTGGAAACAACCCAAATGTACGTCACCTGATAAATGGATTAAAACGATGAGGTCTATCCATTCAGTGAGATATATTTGGAAATAAAAAGAAATGAAGTAATAGAAAATACAGGAAATTACACAGCATATAATGAAACTCATCTCCAAATTGAACAGTAGAGCAGTGCCTTCGAAATTATGAGTCAAAGTGATAGAGAATTCTATACCCAACCAAACTATCAAGTATGAAGCTAGAATAATATTTTGAGACATCCTAGGCCTCAAAAATTTACATTCTGAGTGCCCTTTCTCAGGAACTACTAAGAATGTAATCTACCAAAATGAGGGAGTCAAACAAAAAAGAGAAAGACATGGGATTCAGAGGACAAGATTTGTAGCAAACATGGATTTTTTTAAAAAGGAAGAAAGAAAAGAAATAAAGTACTGATACATGAACCGGGAAAACACTACGCTGAGGGAAAGCAGTCAGACACATAAGACCACACATTGTATGATTCCATTCCTATGAAAGGTCCAGAATAGGCAGATCTATAGACAGTAGATTTGTGGTCTCCTAGGGCTGGGAGGCATGGGGGGAACAGAGGGTGACGGCTTAGAGGTGCAAGCTTTCTTTTTTAGGATGATGAAAATTGATTGTGGTGGTGGATACACAACTCTGAATATACTAAAAACCAGTGAATTGTACACCTTAAAGACATGAATTGTATGGTACATAAATTATATCTCAATAAATCTGTTTTTTAAACAAAACAGGCAGTGGGCCAGATTTGGTCCACCTGCCGTAGTTTGCTGACCCCCTGATGTGGAGTAGAGCAGTCAGACTGCCTGGGTTGGAATCTGTGCTCTTCTTTGTGACCTTGGGCAAGTTTTGTAACTGCTTTCCTCATCTAAAAAGTGGAGTGACAATAGTAATATCTCAGGCTGTCGTTGTGCAAACTGAGCTGAACTGTGTACGGTGCCTGCACAGAAGTGCTCTACCAGTGCTGGTGATTCCTATGGGCCCCATTTCAGAGATGAGGAAACCAGGGCTGAGACAAAGGGAGGCTTTTATCCAAAGTCACACAGTGAGTAAGTGACAGAGTTGAAGTTCAAGCTTCAGTCCAGTCCAGTGCAATGTCTTGTTCTTTCCATTCTGCCATCTGTCCTGCTGTTACCTACTGGCCACGTCCTAACTCACTGACTGGCCTGGCCTTGCACCCTCGGTGCTTCCATTCCCCCTATGCCAAGTAAGGAGTTTGGCCCAGACACTCCTTAAGAACTCTTTCCTCTATGACATTTTACAAATTGGTGAAGAACATGGTGTGGGAATGCTAGGATTCTGGCAGGCTCCACGCACCATGCGCTCTCATGCCATTGTCATCAAGCCTAGAGGAAGGGTTTCCCATCCCCCTTGCTGGACTCACTTGCCAGCCCCCGGGAGTGGAGGAGATTATAATACTCCACCAACAGATAACAGGATAACGTGCAGGCTTGTGAAGCAGTAAGCTGGAAATGAAGTAGCCAACAACATTATACTGCCTTGGCTTCTCCAAGCACTCTGTGCAGGCAGAGAATAAACACCAAATTTCAAATTGCCTTTCCTAAAAGGTTAAGAGAAATTGAAAGCCACCGCACTCTCCTAACAACAGGCTTCTCTCTTGGAGAGCTGTCAGGGTTTAGAAGTATTTTACAAAGCAATCATCTGTATGCAATCAAGAGAGATGCCTCACCCAGGTCAAGAAGCAGGGGCTGTTGAAATGTATCCATGGAGTTTTGCTAGAAGAAAAAAGAAAAAACGTCACTGATAGCTCAATTTTAGCCTAACTTTGGAAGCAAGTTAAAAAAAAAGAAAGAAAAATAAACAAAGAAAAATAAATCCCAAGTGTTCCCAAGTGGCCCAATTTGAGAATAAATCCTTTTCCTTGTTGGTTTAAGGGGTGAATTGAAGGAGATGATTTCCTTCTCTTTTGGGATACCTGATCCCTCTATTTCCCCCACCCCTCTACAACCAATTAGCCACCAAAACCCATATTGGCTTCTACTGGAATTTACCTATAGATTTAGAAAGAGTTTGAAGGCCTTTCTTGCCATTTTCCAGAAAGCCTGGTTATGAGGGCCAGACAGGTGATTCCAGCAGCCCTGCAGTCTCTTCTGTTGAACTTGAATGTGTGTGTCAGTCAGGATAGGCCATGTTACGCTGCAGTGACAAACATTCCCCAAATCTCAGCAACTTAACAGAAAAGTCTATGTCTCACTCACACTACACATATAGGAGCCTCTGCACACAGTCATCACTCAAGGTCACAGGTTAACAGAGGCTCCATTTTAGTGTGACCACCATGGGTGGGAAGAAAGGGGACATGGTGAATCACACACCAGCTTTTAAGGCTCCACTCAGAAGTGATGCATGACTGTTCTGCTTCTGTAGCATTGACCAGAGCAAGCTTAACTTCAGAGTTAGAGAGGATGGGCAGTCCCACCACATGAAGAAGCAGAAGAGCCAGAATTGTTGAGTGAACTCACTCCTGGCATTCACTATGCACCTCAGATAGGACCCGGCACTGGGCCCCAGGCCCAGGAACCACCCCTTAGGGGGCAGAAGTGTGAGACTCAGGAGCCCAGAAGCGCCCAGGGACGCCTGGGTGAGGCAGGTCAAGTGCCCAGAGTGTGCCTGGGACATGGTGGGTGCTCAGTACCCACGGCATTACCTGCCCCAAAGGGTGATGACAGAAGAAGAGACAGAGGATGTCAGAAGGGATCTTAAAGGTCATTTAGCCAAAGTCCCTGAATCAGAAATGGAAAAAGGAGAGAGTGAAATGAGGCAAGGACAGGTGGGAAGTGGGAGGAAAGATTCTTCTCAGCTGCCCTCTCCAGGCAACAGCCCTACCACTTCAGGGAATCCCTTGATGCTCTCTCTCTCTCTCTCTCTCTCTCTCTCTCTCTCTCTCTCTTTGGTAGAAAGAAAAGAATACCATTCCTTCTTCTGCTGCCTGTAGTGACAGGTGTCCCATGAGAGGGGACTGTTTTTAAAGACCCAGCTCCACAAGGGAAAGGTTCATGCTTGACACAGAAAGGTTGGGACTGGGGGTCTCCCTTATGGCCCCCGCACGCCAGCCTTGGTTAGTGAGACAAGGCCCCACCTTGGCTGGGCCTTAGGTTCAAAGCAATGGGGTCCGAGGCCACTTCAAACTGCGTTTGACTGATTTGCCCTGGCCCTGACAGATGGGAAACATGCTCAGTTGTGCTCAGGATGATTTCTAAAGAAGGAAACTGACCATGGTCGATAGTTCCCCAATAGCCCTAATGAACCACACCCCAACCCCAGTAATGGCCCTATGACTTGCTTTGGCCAATGGAACATTGGTAAGAATGAAGCAAACAAAGGCCTTAAAAGCTCTTATGCTTGAGGACATGTCCTCCTGGAATGTTCCCTCACAGAAGCCAGACGCCAGGCTATAAGATACTCAGGCAAGACTGCAGAATGACGCGAGGCCACATGGGGAGAGACCCTCAAGAATGAGAAGTTCCAGCCCCAGCTGAGCTCCCAATTGAATACACGTCCCAGCAGCCACATGAGTGGCCTCAGCTGTCTCACGTGGAGCTCCCAGGAGAGCCCAGTCAACCCCCAGAATCAAGAGAAATAATAATAAACTGCTATTGTTTAAAGCAACTCCATTTTAGGGTCATCTATTATGCATCAATAAATAACCAAAACAGTGACCTTCTGGCCAAGATAAATGTGCAGGATGCATGCTCCTGCCTCTAGACATGGCCTTCCACGTGCCTCAGGCTTAGCTGACACTGAGGAACTCCCTGTATTCCTACCTTCTGTGCCAAGGCCCGTGCTGGGAGCTCTACACAGAGGTGAGTAAGACAAGGACCCTGTGGCCTGGGCTGCCCTCTGTCCATTAAGAGTCCAGACGCATCTATAAATGACAGCAGAGCTTGCCATGCTATTATAAAGAGACATACGAGGTGGTCAGGTTGGGCCTCTTAGCCAGGGGGCCTGTGAGCAGGCTCCTGAAGCATGGATAATTCACCAGGCAGATGGGGTGGGACGGGGGAGGCCTTCCAGCCAGAGGGACGGGCATGTGCAAAGACACAAGTGTGAATCAGCCTGGTGCAGTTGGCTGCCTACGCGAACTGTGTTATGGCTGGAACATCTATAAATAGCGGAGTGTGGAGACCAGAGGCTGCGGAGGCAGCAGGGCCAGGCTATTCGGGGTCCTACAAGCCAGGAGAGGGAATGTGAACACACTCCTGATCTCAGCGGGGGATGAGGGTTTGGAACCACAGCAGGGCAAGATTAGACTGATATTTTCCAACATGTCACTGTGGCTACTGAGTAGGGAAAGGATGGGAGGGGGTGAGTCTGGAGGCAGCTGGCAAGAGCTCGAACTACACATTCATTCACTCAACACGTTTTCACTGAGCACCTACTAGGTGCTGGGCACTGTTGTGGGTATTGGGCACAGTTTGGAACAGCGGGGATGGGGAGAAGGGGGCAGACCTAGAGCTGTGTGGGAGGTACCGTGGGGGGCGAGTGACATGTAGGAGTCCAGGGAGACTCCCTGGGGGAGTGGCTCGCCCGACTGAGGGATGGATGGAGGCGTCATTTGCTAAAATGGAACCAGAAGGGGAATCAGGTTTGGGGGATGACAGTGAGTTCAGTCTTAGACGTGGTGAGTTTGAGATGTCTGTGGAGCCAGTGGAGACCTCTCCCAGCCTGGCTGTTGGGGTTGCCAAATATTGTCCCTGCCCGCAACTTCTCCTGGTCTGTGTTTCTTCCCCCTGGTGGAGCCCGTTGGTGGTGGGTGTGAGGAAGGGAACACCAGGGGGGCTCCAGGGGCATGCACCACTGGTGGACTGGGAAAAGCCTCTGGGCATTTGCTTGTTCAGAGGAGACCGGAGGGGCGAGAGGAGAGACCAGGTGTGGCTGAGGAACCTGGGGGAGGTAGGGGGACTTTGACAGCCGTGGAGCAAGGGAACAGACTTGCCATCTAGCCTGAATTTTCTGTCTGTAAACGGGATTGGTAAAATTGTTGAAGATTAAACCAGATAATTCAGGTAAGATTCTTAGCAAAAGGCCAGGCCCACAATAACTGATCACTCAGTGGCTGATGTATTTGTTTTTGTCAGCTTGTTAGACCCCTGGAGCAGAGCTGGGGCCCAGGCACAGAGGTTTTGGGGATACCTACTCAGCCCTAGGCCAGGAAGATCTTACAGGGCCTGGTGCCCCAGGAGGGAGCCCAGGCGGGAGGGAGTGGAGTCAGGGAGACGGCTGAGAGCAGAGGGGTGGAGGAGAGAAGGTGCCCCCAGGGACAGGCAGTGGCCTCCTGGGCCCATCTGAATTAGCTTCATGCCCACCATCCCCTGCCCCTGTGCCTGGCACCATATATATGGGGCTGTCACCCTCTCTCCTTCCTCTCCTTCTGGGAGCCTGGTGCAGGGAGGGTGAGGGGGGAGCGAGGAGGTGCCAAGGCTGGCAAGAGGACCTCGAGGGAGGAGCGGGTAAGGGGAGAGCACAGGGACAGCCTGGGCGCCCTAGGGGTGAAGGCCCCATCTCTGTACCAGGAGGAAGATGTCCAGTGAGGAACCTGCTTGGAGGCCAAGGCCTGCCCCACCTGGCCTGGCCCCTACCTGGCCCTTTGGCAGTCTGCTCTTGGGCAACAGGGAATTGACTAATCTCCGAGCACCACCACCTTCAGGGACACCCAGCTCATGAGTCCCAGAAGGTAGACCAGGTCAGCAACCTCCCTATGACCACCTCAAATACAGCCTTTCCAAGAAAACCACCCCAAGCCAGGAGTTCAGGGCAGGTCCCCAGTAAGTGGATAGAGACACCTGGCCCCAGCTTCCTGGGCTCAGCATTGGCCAGATCCCTGGGGACATGGTGCTTGGGGGCTGGGGTCTCTAACCAGCCCTTGCTGTTGCCCACCTGCCCCTCCCCCTGCCTGGGGAATACCTGTAACAAAGGGGCCCCGTGTCTCCTCCCTAACACCTCTCCCTCCCTCCACTCCCCTGCTCTCATCGTTTCTGAGTCTAACACGAAGGTCAAATCTGTCTGGAGGCCAAGTGACGTGGCATGAGGGACATTTCAGGTTCCTTCCAACATCTCAGGTCTCGGTTTCATTCAGCAAGTGCATTCTAGCGCCAGCCCAGAGCCAGGCGCATGGGACACAAATCCTCTTACCCACACTGGCCCCCAGAGCACCACAGTTCAGTTCCCCTGAGATGCTTCCACCAATGTCTGCCTGTGCGAATCCCACCCATCCCTCAAGGCTGCCACCTCCAGAAAGTCGACCCTGACTGCACCTCCTCTTCTCTCCCTGCCTCCACCTGAGCCTCAATGACACTCCCTCCTCCCAGCTTCCACATCCCTTTCTCTGACCCAGGTCTCAGGTTTGTTCAGGGCAGGGCAGCCCCTGCAAGAGGCCGTGAACTCCTGAGAGCAAACCTTGGTCTGAGTCACAGCCACAGGTGAGGATTTTTGAGCACCTCCTGGGTGCCAGGTGCTGCACTTAGTGCAGGACATGCTCACCTCATTGAATTTTCACTCAAGCCCAGTGAGTTGGGCACTGAGAGAGACCACCCCTACTTTACCAATAAGAAAACTAGGCTAGGACTTGGTGAGCCAGTTAAGGGAGCAGGGACCTTCTCTGCCCAGCCCAGAGAAGATAAGGAATGGGCAGGGCTAGCCAGCTGCTCCCAGGCTCTGCCCGGTGCCCTTGGCCCAGAGCCCACTCCGCGGCCCCCAGCTCTGTTCCACCTGCTGTTCCAAGCTTCAGCTCCCACTCTCTGAAGGCCCCCTAGCCAGCCGGGGTCCTCCCTCCCAGGGCATGGTGGGAACTGGGCTTCCTCTGAGCTGGGGCCCTCGATGGCTGCGTCTGGAGGTCTCATCCAAGACCCAACTGACCTGGCCTGTGGCGGAGCAGGTGGCGGCCAGGCTGCATCCCCGCCCACAGCTGTGCCCAGCTGCCCTGCCCGGGAGCTGCCACCTGCTCTCAGTCTTCAAACGGCTTGTGCTTTGAGGACCCCAAGCTCAGTTAGCCACATCCCTGGCCCCCACCTCAAGGTGGCCCACAGGCCCTGGACGATCGGGCCCACCCTGCCAGGCCATCCTCACTCTCCCAGCAGTTACCCAGGCACCAGCTCCTCCCACACGCTGTGTTCTCGCTCCTCAAGGTCATGACACATGACCTCCAGGTCTCTGCTCACGGGTCCCCTCCTCTGGAAGCCAACCCTGAACCCAGAGTAGATCTCTCAGCGTCTCGTCACACTTGACATGACGTTTTAGTCGCCACCCTCATTGGTCTGAGAGCGAGCTCCATGCAAAGGGGCCCTGTCTCATTACCCTGCGAGCTCAGCACAGTGCCTGGCACACAGTGAACATGCTGAGCACAGGATGTGCAGGCTACCGGGACGCCAGGGAGGGAGGGAGAGGTCATGCTTTAGTGAAGGTCGGGAAAAGCTGCCACCAGGACTGGCATCTGAGCACTTACCCGAGTGGGCAAGGCAGGAGGAGCCTTCCCGTGGAAGGGAGCAGCCTGGGCACAGGGCAGAGGGAGGCCCAGTTATTGTCCCCACAGGACAGATAAGGGACCTGAGGCTTAGCTGGGTTGCACAAGCTGCCTGAGCTTGCCCAGTTAGCAGCAGAGCCTGAGTTTGAACACAGTCAGTCTGGGTCCACAGGCCATGTTGCCCACTGTCCCTGCCACGCTGGCCCACTGCCTGTGCCGTCCTCTGGCTGGAGTCCACGGGACGACTCAGCAGGAAGAGCCTGCGCTTTGGTGTCAGGCAGCTTCTCCCCCGAAAAACCCGATATTCCAGGCTGAGCCCCAGACCATAGCTGCTGAGGACACAGACCAGAATTCAGGGCGGAAGGAAGCTCTGGCCTGTGGAAGCTGTGGTCCAGCCCGGCAGGGGGATGGAGGCTCCTCTATGCTGCCACCGGCCTTTCATTCCCTCGTGTGTTAAATGGGACCAGCCATGTCCGCCTTGAATAGTTCTTATCAAATGAAGAAGTAGAAATAAAATACCAAGTGCCCTGCAAATGTAAATTGCTGACATATCAATATGTTTATCATGATGACTGTTAGGGATACTATTGGTTCCTGATTCTCACTGCATGTTATGCTTTTATTATTTGGGGCATTTTGGACTGGGGAGCCGGGGGGTGGTGGCGGGTGGATTTCCTCCTGGCAGCAGCAGCCCTAGCCAGGGGCCACCCGGGGAGCCTCGTGGGAGCAGGGCTCAGCCTCGTCACCCCCACCCTGGCCTTTCCATCCCAGCGCCCTGGCCCAGTGCCGGGCTCAGGCTCCCAGGCCTCCATCGTTCTTGGCTACCCCTCTCGCATTCATGCTGTGCCCTTTGCTAACTACCGCCCTGTGCTGGTTTTATGCTGGGATGAGCCAGAGTACCCAGGCTCTGTGCTCGTGGGATCACAGGCTACCGGGGGACACAGAGGACACCAGTCGGGGGGCCAGGGCCATGATGGCCTGGTGTGGGCTGGAGCTGCCACTCGCAGGGCCATCATCTCCCTGTTCGGATCTTGCTTCCTCAGCAGCAGTCACTTGGGGGTCTGGAGTTTCGGGAGGTACTGGCCTGCAGTCTGGATCCTGGGGCCTGTGGCTCCCGCCTGACTCCAGAGCCTTCAGCGCCCGCACCCCTGGCCTCCTCCCATCAGAACTGCAGGCTGCTCCCTTGGGGAGCTCTCCAGGTGCTCTGCCTGAGGGAATCCCACTAGAACAGCCTTGGGGGAGTTCACTTCCCCGCAGTAAACATTTACAACCATAGAGTGTGTGTACTGAGAGTTGGCAGAAAGCAAACTTTTTTTTAAATAAGAGACAGGGTCTCGCTTTGTTGCTCAGGCCAGATTCAAAGTCCTGGGCACTAGCGACCCTCCCACCTCAGCCTCCCGAGTAGCTGGTGTGCCACCACACCCGGCTCAAAAAGCGAACTTTGATCTCAACCACAGCTGCCCTAGGAAGGCAGAATTACTACCCCCATTTGACAGATGAGACACTCAAGGTTCCATTCGTTCATGCATGCATTCATCTCTCCCCAAGCGCTGGGGATGCAATGGCGACCATGTGATCAGGACTGCTGCCCTGTGGGAGCCCAGGGACACTGAGTGAGTCATTCCAGGGGGGACGAGGAGAGGAAGGGGGGCCCTGTGGGGAGGGGGCAGAGACCTGGAGGAGGAGGGGGTTGCAGCCAGATAAAGACAGGTCAGGATGGAGAAGAAGCAAAAGTGAGTAATTTGCCCAACTACTAATCAGAGCCACAACTGGAACCCAGTGGACTCCACGCCCAGTGCTCTTCCCACAACATCATGCTGCCATACTGACTGTGTATGACCAGGCCCTGTCCTGGGCCCTGGGGAGAAGGACGGGTCCACAACCGTGCAGTGAGTGTTGCGGTGTGGACACGGATATGGGAGCCCAGAGGAGGGAGTTTGCCGTGGGAGAGCAGGAAGGCCTGGGAGGGCTTCACTGAGGAGGTGACACGAAGCTGGACTTGGGAAGGTGGGTAGGAGTTTGCCAGACAGAGGAGGGCTGTTCATGAAGGAGGAGTAGGGTGTGCAGAAGCTCAGAGATGAGAATGTGGTTGGTTTTCGGGGCCTCTCCGTGGGGAGCGGAGTAAAGGAAGAGGGCAGGCGGGGTGGCCCTCAACTCTCGTGGCCGCGTCAGGGGCGAAAGAGATGGGGCAGGAGGAGGAAGAACGGGAGCTGTGGAGAGAGCTGGGAGCCGGGCCCTGCCGTGTGCGGAGGGACCAGCTGCCTGTAATTGAGGCGCTGTGGGCTCCTCCATTCACTCCTGCCGCCTCTCTCCGATGCTGATTAGCAATTGTTCCTCCAGCTTCCTAAGAGGCCAGAGGACGGCAGGGAGGGGCCGAGGCGCCTGGGGAAGCTGCCAGGCTTCCGCAGAAGGATCCAGGCACAGTTTGGGAGACACAGGAGGCTCGGCCCCAGACACCTACCCCCAACCCCTCCACGCTCCCTCCCTTTCCAACCAAACCTGGCAGATGCGGGAGCGAAAAAGCACCTAAAAATCCTGAGACCCACTGGGGCACGTCCTGAAGCAGAAGCATTTAAACCATGGAGTCGGGGGTGAATGGGGCAATGGAACAAATCCCTGGATCATCAGACAAGCCTCAGTTTGAGTTTTATCTCAGGGCATACTTGCTGTGTGACCTTAGGCCAGCAGCCTAACCTCTCTGAGCCTCAGGTTTCTGGTTAAGGTTGTTGAGAAGGTTTAAGAAGGCAATGCTGGCACAGAGGTTAACAAACAGTAGGCGCTCAACAAATGTGCAATTGACAAGACTCGGGGAACTCAATGTCCATCTCCATTTTCAAATCTTGGTGGGGATGTCCTGGACAGAGAGGGGCCTGCTGAGGAAGAAGCATGCTGGGAGGCAGCAACTGGCCTAGCACCGAGAGGGGAGGGAAGGCAGCCCCCTCACCACGCCCAGCGCACTCAGGGGCAAAGGCCCCGGCAGGGTTTTGAGTCGCCCTGCAGGGTCAGCACCGAGGGTGCGACACACACCTCGGCTGGCGCAGTGGCCAAGCCGCAGCCGAGCCTCTCCTGCCCCTCTCTGTGGCGTCTCCGTGACCACCCTGTCTCCATCTCTGTCTCTGCGTGTGTGTGTCTGTCTCTCCCTCCCTCTCCATCTCCCTGTGTCTGTGTACGTCTCTGTGGGTGTCGCAATGTTTCTCTCCGCTTGTCTTTCTCGCTGTGTTGCTCTGCGTCCGTGTGTCTGTCTCTGTCTTTGTTTCTACCTCAGATTCTCTCTTTCTCTCTCCTTTTTTCTCTTGTCTTTCTTTGTCACCTTCTGTTCAGCCGAAAACAGAGACTGCCTGAATCTAAGCCTTGGAAAACGACCACTTTCTCCAAAACGTTCCAACGCTCCCCACCCCAAGCCTGGTCGTGGTGGTGCCTCTGATGTTGCGGGGAGGTCGCCTTGCACCCCCTGCGCTGCAGAGCTGGTCTTGGGAAAAGCAGAGGGCAGCCCTTCTAGATACGACCGTCCCCCGCATGGCCACCATGTGCCTGACAGAGAGGCACCCTCGGCTGCCCTCCTCCCCTGCTGCAGCTCAGGTCATAAGGCCCTGTCAATTCGAACTCAGCTCCCCACTAACTGGCCTTGCCTGGGTCAAGGCCCATCCTCTTCGCCCGATGTGCGGTACTGGCCTCCGCCCTGCCCTGCTGGCCTGAGGCTGGTGCCTCCCACCCATCCTGCCCTGCCTCCATCGCAGGGTGAGCTTCTGACCCTCTCCCTCCTGCTCTAGAAACCCCTGTGGCTCCCACCTCCTTTAAGACAAGCCCACACCTGCTTACTGGACCCTTCTGCGGCACCTGCCTCCCCAGCTGCCCACTCTGTGCCCAAGCACTCTGCGCTCACTCCTGACCCTCGTCTTGGCATTTGCTGTTCCTTCCAGTTGGTATTTCTGCTCCACAGCCTCTTCTTGCCCCTCAAAGCCAGCTCCACTGGCCTTTCCTCAGGAAAATGTGGGTCATTCTCAGCTCTGTGCTCCCCACACTCTAGCCATCCCTCTGCGTAACCCTGGTCCCTCTGCATGACCCCGGTCCCTCTGCATGACTCTGGTCCTTCGGCATGACCCCGGTCCCTCTGACTCGCTTCCATCACACTGTGAGCTCCCTGTTTGTGGGGTGGTGCAGAGGAGGCGCCAGTGCCAGGGCAAATGAGCCAGACCCTGGGGGGGTCGGTCTGCAGCCCCTCCCGCCAGCCAGCCCAGGACAGGAGCTTCGTGCCAGGCCAATTTTCCTCTGCCAGCTCCCTGAGGCACCTGGCCCAGGCTCCCTGAGGGATGAAGACATCTTCTCCCTGGCAGCCACCCAGCCAGTGACCCCAGGGCTGCTATCTGGCCAGCAGCAAGTCCAGCTCCTTCAGCGGCCCCCCACGCCCCCCACAGAGGCCCCTGGATCAGTGAGCCTGCAGGAAAAGTGCCACTGTCATTGTGCAAAGCGTCACCCTCCAAACGATTGGGTTTGAAGTGCAGGGGTTTGCTGAAAATGGGTAACCCGTGCGTGCCATGAGCCTCTGCTCCTGGTGGGATCCTCTGCTCCCTGGTGCCGGCTGGTCACCACAGAAAGGCAGGGGGTTATGGGGGAAAGACTGGGGGGGGGAGATCCCAAAGCTGGGGTCCAGTCTGGGCCGGGCTCCTGACCTCGGGCTGTGTGACCTTCTTTCGGAGCACCATTTCTCCATCGTCTCACAAGGGGTGGGATCCACTGGCCTCTCTGATGCTTGCAGCTCCCCCAAAGTCTGCCGTTCGGTTAACATCGACCCTAAATAAAGCCCCTGTGTGCAGGAGCAATTCATGTGGGTGAGGACTAATGCCGAGGTTACGTGGCTCTACCCCACTCTTGGCCCTCCAGAAGCCGGCGCTCAGCCTCAGGCGGTGCAGCCTTGCCAGGCCCCGCCACAGAGGACGATGCCGAGGACTGCAGAGCACAGCGTTGGCGCCCCCGGCTTGGGCTCGAACCCTGATTCCGTCACTTTTCAGTTGAGTTACCTTAGACCTGGGCTTCTCAACCTCAGCACTGGTGACATGCTGGGTCGGATAATTCTGCGTTGTGGGGGGTGTCCTGTGCATTGTAGGGTGTTTAGCTGCATCCCTGCAGCAGCCTCCAAGATGTGACAACCACGAATGTCTCCAAACGTTGACAAACGGCTCCCAGGAGTAAAATTCCTGGGTTGAGAATCACTGCCTAAGCCAAGTCACTTAGTTTTCTTTGGCCTCAGTTTCCCCATCAGTAAAGTGGGAATTATTAATGATAGTGATAAGGGCAAAAGCTAATTTGTGGTAGGTATTTACTGAATGTGAGAAATTGTTCTAAGTGTTTTATGTGTTTTATGTTTTAATTCATCATATCTTTCCCTCCGCCCTAAAGGTGGGTTTTATTCTTCACATCTTTCCTTCCAGGGGAGGATATAGAGACATTCAGAAGTCGAGTGACTCCCCAAGGACACGCAGCTAGGAAGAGGCAGATTCAAGCAAGGCTGCCTGGCTGGAAGCCCCGGCCCACGACCTCTACGCCTGACCTGCAGGGTGAGTACAGGGTTGAACGAGGCAACGTGCTGTGCACCATGTCTGCAATTGCCTCTGTGCTCAACAAACGCTAGTATTAGCCGCAACAAACCTCTGCAACCCAAATGCATGCCCGTTGTGTCTCCTGTTGCTTCCGAGTCAGCCTATGGTTGAGAAGCCGCTACTCTGTGCCGGAGTTATGGCATTCAATCCAGCCAGAAAGCTCTCTCCCCAGGTTGGGGGGGAGGGACTGGCCCTGCAGGGCGACCACCAGGCTGTGGGGCTGCCGGCTGTAGTATGGCCCTCGGCTGGACTCGAGTGCCCAATGGCAGGCTCTTGCAGCCTCTGCAAGAAACATCAGGAGGAAGAAAATGAGCAAGTGGTGTCAGTGGATGGAATGGCAGTGACGCTGAGAAAGAAACCAAAGGCAAGTGCCCCCTCCCTTTGTATTAAGCCAAATTTTCCAGGCACATGCCTGCAGCCTGTACAGTGTTGAAGAACAATTGTGATTAGTTGCCAACATTTAGAAACATTTAAAATTGTGAGGTTTCACATTAAAAATCTGTATTACTGCTTTCCTTTAAAAATTTAGAAGAGGGAGTACACCTGTATAGTCAGATAAGAGCAGGAGCTCTGAAGTCAGACTACCTGGGTTCCAATCCCAGCTCTGTCACTAGCTTGCTGTGTGTCCCTGGCTGAGTTACTTAACCTCTCTGTGCTCTGGCTGCTTCATCTGCATAATGGGGATAATAATAGTACTTGCCACAGGACTGTTAGGAAGATTAAGAATGCACCTACAAAGCACTTCTTTAGAACAGCACAAAAGAAGCATTCAAAATGTTAACAATTGTTATTTTTATCATTATTTTCAGCATTTAGTATTAGGCAATGCTGACCCCACAATCGGTCCCAGGGAAAATAACAGGCAGAGCTGAGTAGTGGCTGCCCCTTTAGCGGGGTATGAGCTCTGCTGTTGTCCACAGCCCCCAGCCCCACAGACCCAGGCTGAGCAACACCTTAGAAGGGCAACACCGTGAAGGCGCCTGGCTCCTCCTCACCGTGTGACTTTGGACAGTCACTCTATCTGTCTGGGCCAGTTTCCTCACTTATAAAATGGAAGCACAGAACCTTGAAAACATTACGCTAAGTGAAAGAAGGCAGACACAGAAGGCCACATATTGTATGATTCCATTTATATGAAATGCCCAGAAAAGGCAAATCCATAGAGACAGAGTAGATTAGTGGTTGCCAGGGGCTGAGGGAATGAGCAGTGACTGCTAATGGGTACACTGTTTCTTTTGGGGTGACAAAAATGTTCTGGAGCTAGATAGTGGTGACGGTTGCACAACCTTGTGAACTCAGTCAAGCATCCCTAAACAACAGGGATACGAGAACGCATCATTAGGCGATTTTGTCATTGCGTGAACATGATAGAGTGTTCTTACACAAACTTAAGACAGGCTACAAACCTGTACAGCACGGCACTGTACTGAATACTGTGGGTAGTTGTAACACAATGGTAAATATTTGTGTATCTAAACATAGGTAGGCCCAGTGCGGTGGCTCACGCTTGTAATCCCAGCACTTTGGGAGGCCAAGGCAGGAGGATCGCTTGAGGCCAGGAGTTTGAGACAGCCAGGGGAATAGCGGGACTCTGTATCTACAAAAAAAAAAAAAAAAAGAAAGAAAGAAAAATTAGCTGGGCAAGGTTGCCCACGCCTGTAGTCCCAGCTATTCAGGAGGCTGAGGCAGGAGAATCACTTGAGCCCAGGAGTTCGAGGCTACAGTGAGCTACGATGACGCCACTGCACTCTAGCCTGGGTGACAGAGCAAGACCCTATCCCCCCCCAAAAAAAGAATAAATATATCTAAACCTAGGAAAAGTATAATAAAAATACAGTATTATAATCTCATGGGGCCACCATCGCATGTATAGTCCATCATTGATGTATAGTCCATCATTGACTATACATGCGATGGCAGTTGAATGTATACTTAAAACCAATACATTGCACATTTTTAAATGGCCAGTTATATGGTAGGTGAATTATGCCTCAATTTTTTAAATTCCAAAATGGAAGTGCCAGTGCCCACATGGCACAGGGTACAATGAAACTCAAATGAGGAACAGGCTGTAAGTGCCAGGCTCAGAGTAAGCACCCAGAGAGGGCACATCCCAAGGCAGCCCAGCCACAGCTCGCTTGGCACCCTTTGAATTGGGGCAGCTTCCTGGCTGCTTGCCTGGGTTCCTCCCCTCCTCTCTCTCCGTGGCCAGGATCTTGCTGGAGCCTTTGTACCCTCCAAGGCCAAGGCCACAGCCAGCCCTGGCTCTGATCAAGTACTCTCTGCAGGGCAGGGCTGGATGGCTTCCCGGCAGGTAACAGCTGACCCTGATGTCCCAAGGAGACCCCAGCCCCATGGCAAGCTCAGGCGCCCTGACTGCTTCCACCTTAGCTGCTCCTGGCCTGCGTCTGTTCATTTCCTGCATGGGAGGCCGGACCCACAACCGCTACCCCAGGGGTGTCACTTCTCATCTCCCTGCCTCTCTGCAGAGGCCAGTGCTGTGGGTGATGAGGGCTCGGCACTAGTGCTACATGACCCTGTCCACAGGTATGGAGGCTCCTTGGCTCAGCCTCAGCCCTGGGCATGTGACCTGTTGAGCCCAGTGGCCCAGCTCCTGCTGGGACTGGTTGCTCCCCGGAGCAGATCACACCTTGCACCTCCCCCTCCTCTCCAGAATCTTCTGTGTGTGCCACAACTCCCAGGACATGAGACATTTGGCTACATCACCCAAGATGGTGCCCAAGATACCTTCCACTGCCGTGGGTCCAAGAAAAGGTGATGTTCCCTCCCCCAGCCCTTCCCCACCTGCTGAGGGGTAGGGCATATGTCTCCATCTGCTCTGGACACCTAGGAGGCCTGAAGGAGTGATCTGTGCCTTGAAAAAAGCACACTTCCCTGTGTGCCTGCCTGTTCCTGTAAGTTCACCTACAAACTTACAAGTGTTCGTGTGGCTCAGCTTGTGGTACATGTACATATATGTATATGCATGTTTGTCAACACAAGGATCTGTGCACATTTGTAGAACATCTTTCTACCTGTATCTGTGTTCCTGACTTTGCACATATGTGCCTTTACAGACTTACCAATATTCACACATTGGTGTACACCTGACTACACCTGTACATTGTCTATATGTGAAGCTGTGTACATGAATCCACTGGTGCTTGTGTCTGCATTTGTGTGGCTGAGTTGTTTACACCTGTCTGAACTGGAAGGGCTGTGCTAGTGTCCTCTGCACCCACACATGTGCCTGTGTGTCTTTTCTGTGTGTGCAGAGCCAGGCAGCATGGCTGTGAGGACTGTGGCCCAAGCCTTTGAGGCTTGCCACAAGCTCAGACTCCAGCACCCACAGCACATGGCAGGTGGGACCAGTGACCCACCAGGGAAGGCACAGACAGCTGAGGGCAGGACTACTCAAGCATCACCATCACCAACAAGGCCAGCACCTGGGCCCAGAGATTTGGGAGCCTGGAGGGGCCAAACAAGCTCCAGACTCCGCAAGGTACCTCGGACAGGCAAAAACCCAGGGGGACTGCATGAGGTGACCCAGTGAGCCCAGGGACCAGGGGCAGTTTGGGGATGCACCAGTGGGCCCTACCCCAAACCAGCCTGTTCTACATATTCTCCTAGGGCTCCCAGATGGGGAGAGCCACAGATGGGGAAGGTGCACAGGTACAGGTGCGAGGCTGCACGCAGGTGGGGAGGGATCAGACTAGGGAGGGGGAGATGCTTGCTGTCTAAAGAGTCTCTAGCTCCCCGCTCCGGGACCTAGCCCCCAGCACCTTCCTCTCTCCTGTCCCAGCCATGGCCCCAGCCCCCTGGGCTCCAGCAGCAGCAGATACAGGAGGCTGAGGCTCAGGTGAGAGTGGCTAGCAGGCAGGTGAGCTAGGTGGGTGTGTGCTAGACCACCCCTTCCCATCCCAGCTTGCCCAGACCTCATGTGCAGCTCCATGAGGTCCAGCTAAGTACTGAGACCTTGGCCCTCAGGAAGGCCACACCCACCAGCTCCCTGTACCGACCACAAGCTCCTGCAGCGCCTGACACCACAGGCTCTGGAGGGCCAAGCTCGGGGCCCACCTGGGAGAGAGAGGGCCTCTGAGAGCCAGCTCACCTGACACCTGGGAGGTGATGGGCTGGTGGGAGTTTGGAACCTCAAGGACCCACCCAGGGTGGAACTCAGAAAGGTAAGGAAATGACAGCCCAGAGACAGGAGGGGACTTGCACAGGCTATGTGTTGAGGGAGGGGCCAAGTCCTCATGACTGCAAAGTCCTTTGATTACCTTTTCCCACCCCAAGCCAAAATTTTGGCACCAGGACCCAACCATGTCAGATCCATCCCCAGTTCCCCTGGAGACCCAGTGGGCTCCAAGAGGTCAAACCCCCAGGGACTGGGCCCCTGAGGACAGGTGGGTGGCCCAGGATTGCCTGCCCCTCTTTGCCCTGATCCCAGGGCCTGCCCTGGGCCTATAAGATGCTGTCCAGAATTCTGGAGAGGTCTCCCCACCAAAGCCCAGAGAAGGTTGGCCACTTGCCCAAGGTCACACAGCAGGAGAGTTGGCGCAGGCCAACTGGCCCCTAGGTGCTCCTGTGCCCTGGGATGGCTCAGCTTCTGTGGGGAAGGTGGGCCTCCAGGCAGGCACCATCTCCCCAAGCAGATGCTCCTGCTCAGGCTCTGGCTCTGGCTCCCCTGCCACCCCACCAGAAGTGGTCAACTAAGGCCACACTTTGTCCAACATGGAAATGAGGCTCCAGCCCTGACTCCTGATCCCTGGCTGAGGCCGCCAGACACCACCACGCCCCAGCTGCTCTGAAGATCCGGAACCAACTGTCCTCACTTCACACTGCCACTTCCCTCCACCTGCACCAGAGGGCCAGGGACCCATGCGGCAGCTCTGGGAGGTGTCCAGAGCCAGGGCAGGGCTGCCTCAGAGGACTGAGGATGGGGAAGTGTGGCAGACGCTCCGCCGCCCTCTTCCCTCCATTGCTCAGATGGGCCCTGAGGCCCAGAGAGGGCACGGGTATGAGCGCGTCACACCGAGGGTTAGCAGTGGACAGGACAAGGAGCCCAGGCTCTGGCCTCGCAGTGCGTGCTCTGCCCGTGGGCACAGACAGAAGGGGCAGAGAACAGGCGCCCCCGCCAACACTCCCCGTACAACGAAGCCAGAGGCCACCTTCAGAGACTGTCATTGCAGACAGGTTTGACCCAAGTTCATGGGATCGGCTGGTCTGCGCTCAGCCGATCTTGCACAGGCCGGGGGCTTCCTCGGGCCAGTATTCTGAGCGTGACTGAGAAGTGTTCTCGCTCATGTTCTGTGTCTGCACCGTTCACTTTACACACTCACTTTACACATTGTGGTCAGATGGGGTCTGTCACACTGGGCTGGGTGGGGGATGGGGGGATACAAAATTAAGGGGATCCCCAACAGGGCCCAAGAGAATATGGTGTCCAACTGCTCCACTTTGCAGGGAAAGAAACTGAGGCCCGGGGAGCCCAAGGGCACATCGCAGGTGAAAACAGCATCTGGAAATCCAGTCCTTACATGCAGAAGCCTGGCAAAGGCATGACCTATTCTTATGCTACCCTCTTGTGGTCAGACAAGGAATTGCCACCCGGCAGCCAGCTGCTCCCCTGCCAGGGGTCCTCGGGTAGATTGGTCTCCTTTTCTCCTTCCTAGTTCAGCTCGCCTCAGCCCTGTCCCAGGGTCATATCCCCTCCCTGTTTCTCCCAAGCTGTCCCCACCCAAGGCTGGCCCCCGTGGGCAGGGACACCTGGAGGGGTGACCAGCTTTGTGTAGCTGAGCAAGCACCCATACCAGGGCCCACCTGGCAGCCCTGCGGCCACATCCAGGGCACTGACTTCAGTCCTCACCTCCTTGCTGGCTCTGGTGCTCTGTGTGGCTGATCACACCCTCTTTCTTGAAACTTTCCTTGTCCCCAGGACACTGCACTCTCTTGGTTTTCCTCCTACCTCCTGACTGTTCCTTCTCAGACTTTTGTGTGCTTCTTGCTCCCCTCTGTCCCTGACTGTTGGTGTTTCCTGTGCCTTTGACCTCCCTGCTCTTGCCTGGCTTTGGAGCTGGGTCACCTGGCAGGCAGGCAGATGCCTTAGGGCGCCTTCTGACCAGGAACAGCAAACAAGGAAGACAGAGAGGAAAATGTTGGTTTCTGTGAACCCATCCATTTGGTAATTACAAAATTTTTGTAATACGTGTAAATGTTACATTTTGCGATTCAGTCTCCTTCTTTCTGACTCATGGAGGTGGGGTACGCACCGTCACCTTTTCAGTGCTCAGGGCTCCCAAGGTCCCTGTCTGGGTGACCTTGCCTGCTCACTGCCTTTGACCACCTATCACTCAACTGCCTCCCAGATGCCTCCCCAGGATGTCCCCTGGCTCTCAGGCTCCACAGAGCCAACTCATCTCTCCCCCAACCCCCCTGGCCAGCACCGGTGTCCTCCAAGGTAACTTCACCACCAGGCTTACTCCTCCGGCTCCCTGCCCACCACGCCAGCCCCTCACCACCACCCTCAGCCATCTCCTCAATAGCTCTGGGATCAGCGCCCTTCTTGCCCCTGCCCTCGCCCAGGCCACCGCTGTCCCTCCCAGCTGGCCCTCCTGCCTCAGTCTCTTCTCCTTAGGCAGCACTTACATGCCCACCTCACCATGCTGCTTCCGTGTCTGAGCCTGTCTCCAGATCCCTGTCCCCCCAAATAAAGTTCACGCTCCTCAGACTGGCCTTGAGGACCCCCAAGGGGTGGACTGGCTGCCCTTTGCGGCCTCATCTCCCACCACCCAGGATCTCACACAGCTGCTACAGGCATGTGAAGCCCTCACAGTTTGATGGCTGATGAATAAGCCAAACAGGAGGGTAGTCAGCCCGGGGTGGGGAAGGAGAAGGCTGGACATGCCTCCCAGGGCTCTTCAAGCTGGATATGGCCTCAGGGTTGTCTACTCTGCCACCAAAGGCCAACAATTTTCAGGTGATCCCAGCCCAGCTTGTATACCTCCCACGGTGGGGAGCTCCATCCCTCTCACCATCCCTGGACTGGTCCTACTGTGAGCAAATTCTGCTCCTGGGTACATAGGGATAGGGGCAGGGACGAGAATTCAACAGATCCTTGTCCCCAGGGACACAAATTCCCTTTCCTCCCTGGAACCACATCCCTGGGGGTTTCTGGGTCTGGGTCAGGGAGCCCCCATTAAGGCTCAGCTGTAGCTCTAGGAAGCCAGTCTGGGCCTGACGGAGAGGTTGCCAGAATAGCCGCCAGAGGGCGGTGCTGCCCCATACATGGCCCCTGGCACCAGCCTGTCTTTGTGTCTCACACTGTGCGGGTCTTTCAAGGAGAAACTGTGTGTCTCTGTTTGTGTGTCTGTGACTGTGTGAGTGTATGACTTTACATGTCTCTGGGTCGGGGTGTTTGTCTAGGCCAGTTGGTGTATGTGGTTGTCTATTTTTGCTCATATCTGGGTCCCCCAATTCGCATCCTACAAGGGGTGTCCTTGTCACTCCGTGGGGCCCTAGGGAAGGAAGGGGAGGAGCCCCCGCCACCATCACCCCCACCAGGAGCCTCTCTAGCCACACCTGAGCCTTGGGCACCTGTCAATTATGGCAACAACCCAGTGAGAAGGAGCGGCTGTCCTTGTCACTGGCTGGAGCCCAGGGCCAGTCCTGGCCTGTGGGGTCCATGTGGGTTGGAAGCCCCCTAAACCCTACCTCCAGCCTCACATCCCCTCCTGCCCACCAACACCACACAAAAAGGATGGGAAGAAGCTATCCACGTATCACAGCAGAAGTGTGTTAGTTTGGTCAGTCGTGAGCTGGACATCAGGGCTCCATGGTGACTCAGCCCCAGCCCTCAGCCCTCACAGGTCCTGAGGGAGAAGAACAGGAGAGTCCTCTGCCCACTTCTGTAACCTCAGGGCATGGCTGGAAACCAGGGTGCTCAGGGGAGGGAGCCGCCCTGTTGCCTGGGGTAGTGAGAACAGAAAGGAGGGTTTTTTAGAGCTGTACTTGGGATGGGTCAGGGAAGACAGGAAAGGTGCGCGGGCAAGAGAACAGCATGTGCACAGGCAGGGAGGTGTGAGGCAGCACAGCATGGGCAGCCAGGGTGCCTGGACCAGGCTGCGTGGGGCTGATGGCAGGGGACAGGGAGAGGCCGCAGAGGACAGGGAGGAGCCTTTCTCCCAAGCGGCCTGGTTCTGGGATCAGCCAAGACACCCGCCCTCACAGGCAAGGCAGGAGTCTTGGCATCCGCCTCATCTCTCCGTGGCCTCCACGGAGCACACGAACCCGCGTCCCTGCCCCTGCTGTCCCCAAGGACCCAGGAACGCAGGGAGTGTCCGCAGCTGGAGGGGGAGGGAGACGCGGCTGAGATCCCTCGGCGTGGTCCACGTTCCAGACCCGAGAGCGCGCACACAGTTAGAGACCTAGGGCGCGTCGGGGAAGCGTGGGACACACGGAGAAAGGAAAGAGAAAAGACGGAGAAAGAGCCACAGGAGAGAGAAGCGGGAGAGGGGCAGAGATGGGGAGACGGAGGCGGGCGCGGAGAGGGCCGAGAGCAGGGGCGCGGGGGATCTTCCTCGGCCTCCCTGCTCGCGCCCTCGGGCAATCGGGCCGCGGGAGCAGGTGGTGGGGCAGACAATGGCGCGGAGGAGTGCGGAACCTGGGACTAAATTTGGCGTTGCCTTTGCAGGGCGCGGGGCGCCCGTTCATCTCGATGCAAAGGAGAGACGAAATGAATATGCAGCGCGGGCTGTAATTGGGCCGCCGCGGCCGCCGCCGCCGCCGCCGCACTATAATTTTCCAAACAGGATCTTGCAATCAGGGCCTTATTCATTAGCGCATAAACAATTTTGTTTCTCGGCACTCGAGCTTGTCAATCACGCCGAGAGGGAACATCTTGGCCGGAGACGCGGGCCGCCTCGAGCGCCGCCAAGTGGCTTTGCGCCCGCGAGGCCCTTGGGTGCAGGGGGGCCGGAGCATGCTTCGGGGTCCCCAGTCCGGCAGATGGGGAGTGGGCGGCCGGGGAGAATGCGGGTTTGGGGGCGCACCGCCTGGCTCTGCCCTTGGCAACCCCTCCTCCCTCCCAGCCCGCTGCACCCACTCGGCGGAACTAGAGAGCCACCGTGGAACAGAGGAGGGCTAGGACTCTGGGTGCTGAGGCTGGGGGAGCCGGGGGATGCTGGTGGTGCTGGGGGAGGGGGCCATCTAGCTTCTTTTATTGGGGGCATATCAGGGGCCCACCCCTGCCACCCTCCCCCACGACCCAGGGTAGGCTCCTGTGACACTGTCTATGAGGAGTCAAAGTGCTTCTCCAAGAGCTAGGCACAGCCCTGGGCTCCCCACACCTTGTGGTGGGCACGCCTGTGTGAGCTCCTTGCTGGCAATAGGAGGGCAGCATGTCCCAGGGCACCTATGACCCTACTAGTCAGTATGTGACTGTGCCACGGCCTTTGTAGCTGTGTGTGGTTGTGTCCACTGTGTGTGTGTGCACATGCGCGTGCACGCACCCACCCAAGCCTGTCTGCAGATACGCCTGTGTGAATGGGGTGCGGCTGTGACTGTGTTACGGTTGCTTGGCTCCTGGTGAGAGGATGAGCTGAGTGTGGCTACCTAGCTGTGGCTGGGTGACAAGGACTAATGGTGGCTGTGAGCAGAGCTCTGTGATTGTGTGTGTGTGTGTGTGTGCGCGCACCTGCGTGCGGGCACACATGTGAGACTGTGGGTGTGGGGCCTTTGGGGGCCAGGTGACCTGTCAGGACCTGGTGGGGAGGAACACTGAGGGGCTGTTCCTTTTGGGACAGGCCACAGCTCTATCATCCCCCCTCTTCCCCAGCCACCCCTCTGTCAGCCCCACCCCCCCAGCACCATCGGCCAGGATGCCCAGGCTGGGGAGAGGAGCAGCTTGGCTTTGCCCAACTGCCAGGGTCTTTGGTGGGGAGGGTTCACCTTCCCAGCCTCTTGGACTCCCCCCCAGCTCCCTCAGTGTCCCCCTCAGGCAGTCCTGAGACTCAGCCTGGCTGCTCCCTCCATCTGGAGATCCCCAAGGCCTCTGGAATTCCAAGGCCAAATGTTCTAATCAGCTCAGCTTTACATAGAGCGTAGCGTGTCAGAGCTGGACAGATCCATTGCACAGATGGAGAAATAGAAGCCCAGGACAAGAACTAGGAAAGACTGAAATCCCCCACAAGTGGGGAGCAGAGCCAGGATTTGAACTGCTATCTGAGCCCAAAGCAGAGGGCAAGGGCCTGACTCCCCACCAACACACACACACACACACACTTTCACATACAACAGACCAAGCCTAAGGGCCAGCCAGCCAAGAGCAGAGGCAGCAGGCCACAGAGGTGTCCCACAACCCACCACTCCACACTCCTGCCCCCACCCCTGCCTCCCTCCTCTTCTGCTGTGCCCAACCCCCACCCCCAGTCCCCACTCTGCACAGAGACAAAGAATTTGAGGATGTGCCAGCAGCCAACTGACAGGCCATCAGTCTCTACCCAGACACCCTCTTCACAGCTCTAGCCCCTGCCCGGATGCCACCCCACCCGCTGGTCACCCCCACACTGGCCAGGAAGGGAGGTGGCCTGGGAAGGGGCTGCGAGGGAAGGCACGGAGTCCGGAAGCCCAGAGGAACAGTCTTCAACCTGTGAATCCGGCCACGCCTGGCCCCACAGCCTCCCTACTCCAGCATGTCCCAATGCACGGCTGACCTCAGACTTCGAGGGACCCAGGCTCTCTGTGAGGCAGTTGTCATGAGTGGCTCCTGGGGAAAGCCCAGTGGCACCTCTGTGTTCTGGGCAGAGAACAGATGCAAGAGCTTTGGACAAGGAGGCCAGAGTTTAAAACTGGGCTCTGCTACTTCCTGGCTGGATGACTTCGAGCAAGTCTCCAAACTTCTCTGTGCCTCGGTTTCCTTATCTGTAAAGAAGAGCTATTTAACTTACTTGGCACTCATTTGGCATTCGGGGCTTAGTAAATGATAGGATGAAGGAGAGTTCAAAGGAAGGGACACCCGTCCCAGCCAGATTTAGCCCCAGTGCCCAGAACCCAGACACATGTTCCAGAGTTTTCACTCATGAGGAACCCCTGCCAGGCCCCCACCTGCTGGAGGCAACTGAGTTTCTAAGCAAAACTCACATGAGCTTGTCTTTCTTGAAAAATGGTCCCTTTCCAGCCCTGTGCAACCCTTTCTTATGGCCCATGTGCTTTTGGGGCCATCACGTGGCCCCTTCTGGGAGGTGGGCTACTCTGCCCACTTACAGGGGCAGGACTTGAAGCCTAGAGGCTCAAAGCCTCTTCCCCAAGGTTCTTCCCCAACTGGGAAGAAAAGGAGTCAGGATTTGAGCCCATGCCTTGAAGCGCTGAGAATAGCACTCCCTGGGCCTGCTCCCACTCCTCTGCTGCCTTGGTGGGGGTGGGCCTTCAGGTGGGCACACCTGGGCTCTTCCCGGTCCAGCCTCTGGGGAACTGCCAGGTCGACAGTGTAACCAGTCGGTGCCCCTTCTGCAGGGTGCTAGACTGAGTGTAATTAGGAAGAAGATGGCCTAAATTCAATTCGTCAGGAAGTATTGGTTCTGAGGCCCCGTCAAAGCTCAAGCTGGTTGAGGGAGAGAGGGCTCAGAGGGAGGGGAGGAGCCAGGTCTCTGAGGAAGTGTGGAGACCTACAGGCTTTCTTGGAAAAGTCTCTCTGTAGATCCCACCTCATCCCCAACCTCCTCCCTCTTGGGGGCTTCACTTCCACATCGGTTATCCATGCAACATGGAGCAGGAGAAGAAGCTCAGGGGGTTACTAACTGTGTGACCTCTAGAAAGTCACTCAACTGCTCTGAGCATTAGCTTCCTTATCTATGAGTGGAGATTAGTGTCCTAACAAGAATTACTACCCTGGGCCCCACGCACTATTCTAGCCCTAGCGCCCAGCACAGTGCCTCACACACAGTGAGTGTTCGATACAAGCCTGGCAAGTGAGGGAATGTGGCTGGGAAGGGCTGATGCAAAGGGAAGCAGAGGAAAAAGGCTTTCCCTGACCACGAGGCACCCTCTCCCCGCCCCAGCCGCAGTCAACCCCCGCATGCTCATCCCCCCTATTCCTGGTGGTGGGCTCCGGAGCCTGGAGCTATGCTGTCCCGCACAGTAGACACGGGCCACATGTGCCTACTGAGCACGAGACTTGTGGATAGTCCAAATTGAGGTGTGCTGTACATGTGGAATACTCACCGGTTTTTAAAGATTTTGTACCCCCCAAAAAAAGGAATGTAAAATATCTTTTAATAATTTTTATATTGATAACCTATTGAAATAATAATATTGTGGACATACGGAGTTAAGTAAAATATGTTATTAAAACTAACTTCACCTGCCCCTGTTTGCTCTTTTAACGTGTTACTAGAAAATGTAAAATGACACGTGGCTTGCACCTGTGGCCTGTGCTATATTTCTACTGGACAGCAGAGGTCTGGAAGATGCTACCGACCCCAGCCCCTGAGGGGTCAGGTGAGGATGCTGGACATTCAGTTATAAGGAGCCTAAGATCCCTCCTGATACACGCAGGTCCAGTGCACAGCATGTGTTATCTGCCTCAGTTTCCCCTATCCAGTCCTCCTGTTCTTTGTGGCCCCGGCATCCGGCATCTCACCTGGATTCACCCCACAGCCTCATACCTGAGCTGGAGAGGCACCTGCACAGGGCCACACCCACCAACTCAGAAGTCCTTGGGGGCCTCAGGCATACGTCCCCATCTGCCTGTCTCCACCTTGACCCAACCAGCCCCCTCACCTTGCACATTGCACTCTGACCCTGCACTTCTCTCCTCCCTTCAGACACTCCTCCAGTCGGGCCTCACTCACCCGCTCAGCAAATACCCACTGAGCGGCCGCGTGTGCACCAGGCCCTCTTCTTGGTGCTTGATAAACCTCAGTGGAAAACGCAGACAAACTCCTCTGCTCTTGTGAGCTGACGTCCTAGCGGGGAAGACAGACAGTAAGCCACAAACCTTAAAACAAGTAGCTGGTATGTTAGAAGGTGTAAATGCTGCATTCCGCCTGGCCCTTTGACCCATCCTCCCTGGGCTGCTGGAGGGATCTCGGGTCCAGCCACACTCCCTCCCTGCTTAGAAGCCCTCACTGGCTCCCCAGTGCCTCCAGGTGAAGGTCCAAGCTCCTCAGCCCAGCGGGATCTGGCCCCGCCAACTTCATCCCCTGCCCAGCGGGTCCCTGGCACACTTGCTAGCGCCACCCCACGTTTCCCTCTGCCAAGGACACCCTTCTCGGATTCCAAACGTTCGTGGGCCTATTCTCACCCTTAGAGGCTGCTCTCCCTGTCAGGAAGCTTTGCACCCAGCAAATGTGGATCTCCACGTCCTAGGCCTGTGTGTGTGCTCCGGCTACACGCCTGCTGCTGCCATAGCTCACACACATGCGTGCAGATTCTCTGTGAGCAGGCATGCCACATTCCCATGTGTCCTCCCCCTCAGAGAGGCCCAGCCGGGCACAGGGGCTGCCCAGGTACATCTCACTTCCTAAAGCCTCTGTGGGAACAGGCACTGCGAGTCAGGAAGTCGCCATGGCAACCGCCAGGCCCTTGTGCCATCTCCTGCAATCAGCGCTGGGACCCAGCCACCTGCTGGGCTTCCTGGAGGTTTGTTCCCTATGATGTGAGGCTGTGGGGGGGGGGGTACAGGGGAGCCTACTAACTGCCCCCTCCTTTCCTTGCCTGTCCTCCCTCTCCCCACCCAACATGGCAGGGCTGCCAGGATGGGACAGTGTGGTGTTTGGGAAAGGGCTCCCCTGGACTGGAAGCAGGGGCTGGAGCTCTCATCCCAAATAAGCCACCGACACCTGGTGTGGCTTGGGTAGATCCCTTCCTCTCTCTGCACTTCCATTTCCTCACCCGCAAGATGGCCCCTTTACAGGAACTCTATGGGGTCTGAGGCAATGATGTGGCACACATTAGGTGCTCAACTAATGCTGTCCTGGAAATTGAAGGTCTAAAACAACCCCTTGCCTTTACCGGGTTTCAGGGCACGTTCCCATCTGTCAGTCTGCAACAGCCCTTGAGGTGGATTTGTTAATGTCCGTTTGACAGAAGAGGAGCCTGAGGTAGAGAGAAGGACCATGGTCACCAGCTCCAGATGGTTGGAGGAGGCCAGGGTTGCTGGGGAGCCCAGGCGAAAGGCTGTCTGGGAGGCATGGTGCTTGGAACCGTCTTTCTCTGCCAACACAGACATGTGTTCCTGCCTCCTTTCTACTTCCCGGCAAGACTCTGGCCCTCATCTCCTGGGCTGGAGCTGGGGAGTAGAGAGGGGACCCCACAAATCCCAGGGTACTCCTTAATGGACAGTGCCCTCAATTTGGGGCAGGAGGCCTGGCTGTGTGACCTGGGGCTGGGGGTCACCGGCCATGTCTGGGCCTGGCTTACCTGATGCTCTAGACTAGATAAGCCAGATGACCACAGGGCGCATCCTGCTTGCCCAGGCTGTGGTTCCTAGCCTAGATCAAGACAAGCCCACGGCCTTGCAACCCTGGGCTTCAGCGACCTGTGCCTTTGCGAAATGCCATGGTACAGACTCTCCCACCAACTGACAGGCCTTGCTTCACGCATGCTGTCAGAGAGACTGGAAATAGAACAACATCTCTGTTCTCCCAGCTCTGCCAGAGCCTTGAGTTTTTTAACTATGAAGGCACGGTGTCTATTTTGCCCTCTGTTCTTGCCAGAAAAGTTTCCTAAGTGAGGGAAAAGGCACCGAGCGCTTGCCACAAGCCACACGCGCCCTTTCATGCCCATGACCCCATTGAATCCCCCCAACCACCCTGCAAAATAGATCTCACTGCCTGCATTTCACAGGTGAGGAAATGAAGGCTCAGGGAAGTGGAGTAATTTGCTCAAGGTCACACAGCTAACCCAGGATTTGAACCCAGGCCTCTCTGATCCCAGAGCCCAATAGAAAGACCATCCTCAACTTCTGCTTTGCTCTGCTGCCTGGGACTCCCCTTCCCCCTCTTTCTGGGGCCCAGGTGCTGCCCATGGCACCCCTTCCTCCTTATCCAAGCAGGAAAGGTGCTTAGACTCAGAATTGCAGAGGCAGAAGAGCTCTTTGAGATGCCCCAGACCAGCCCCACCTGACCAGTTCTGCCTCCATATAGATGGGGAAACTGAGGCCAGGCTTGGGACCTAGAATTAAAGGTGCAGCCTCCTATCCAACCATAGGGCATGGTAGAGGATGAGTCCCAACCAACAGGACTGCAGGGGCTGCAGGCTCTCAGAAAGAGGGCGATTGGTGGAGCTCTGGGGATGCGCCCCAGGGCAGTCAGGTCTACAGGTCAGGGCGTGAAGGTTTGGCATTGGACTTGCAGACAGGAGAGGGAGCAGACCAGACATGAGGGTGGGGGTTGGGTGGCCTGGTCTGGTCAAGCCAAGGGGTCAGGCAGCCTTGGCCAGGCTCCCATCTCCAGCCCCAGGGTGAGTGCGTGAGGTGGAGCTGAAACATTCAAGCAGCTTCCTCCCCTTTGTTGGGAGTGATGTCGCCCATTTCCTGGATGTCCAAGAACCGGCTTCAAACAATAGCGCTGTCAGGAAGCCAGGAAGGGGCTGCTGCCCTGTGCCTGGTCCTGCCCCATCCCTCCCCACCTCCTGAGACCTGGCCAGGCCATCCTCTGCGCTTATCACTTTGGGTCTGATGCCTCACTCTGCCACCAGCCAGCTGTGTCTCTGCGGGCAGGCCAGCTCACTTGTCTGGGCCTCAGCTCCCATCTAAAACTGGGGGAACATAGTCTTACCTGGGAGAACCGGTAGGCTTGAAAAATGTGAGTTGACAATTTCCATGATTCAGAGTCAACTCACATTTCCCAAATGCCTACTAGGTGCCAAGCATTCCCATGATATGTTAAGACTTACTAAGACTTACAGTTTTGGAGTCAGACAAAAATTGGTTTTAAATCCCAGTTCTGCTACCTACTACAGCTGTGTGACCTGGGATAATAACATAACCTTTCTGAGCTTGTTTCTTCATCTGTAAAATGGGAATAACAAGAATCCCTGACTATTTTGTGAAGTCATTGAGAGAAATAAATGGGCCATAAATGCAAAACACTTGGCACGGTGCCTGGCAAAGATGCCAGCAATTGCTATTATTTCCTCGATGGGCTTCCACAGTCCTGCTTTCCCGTCTTTGCTCACATTGTTCCCCTGCCTCCAAGCCCTTCCTCTCTAATAGTAGTGCACACATCCAGCTCTGCATGGCTTTTTAATATCTAGTTGCAGCCCCACTGGTGGTCCAGGATGAGGGAGTCAGAAGTCTACGCCCAGTGCTGATTTCACTACTATCTGAACCCTTCCCACCTTTGGGCCTCAGCTTCCTCATGTGTGAAGTGAAGGGAATTTATTGATCTCTAAGGGCCTCACAATTCTGATGCTCCACGAGTTAGTCCAGTCCTCTGCTTGACTCCTGACACTGGACGTGCCAATGAGCCTGAGGCCACACCAGAGAGGGCATCTGCATCCTCAGCTCACCAGCAGCTGGGATCCTCCCCAAAAGAGGAGAGCTACACAACCGGTTCAAGCTGTCTCCAGGCTTCGGAGCTGGGTGGTTGCTTTTGTGAAGAAACATGGCCTTTTCATTAACGCCATTGTCCTGCCAATTAGCCCGACGCTGACTCATGGGGAGTACCAAGCTGGGGGCCGCTCAGGCGGTCTGTGGCTGGGGCATTGTGCTCTGTCAGCTGCCCCCTTCCCCGGGGCTCCTCCGCCTGTGTAGCTTGTCTCATAGTGCACTGCTGGGTGCACCTGTCAACTCAAGGGGGTCACATTTGTTGCACACCTACTCGGTCCTAGGCAATGTACAACCATCTTCTTATTGGATCAACAAAACCGCCCAGGAGTGGAGCACTGTTGTTATCCTCATTTCCCAGAGGAGGAAACTAAGCCTCAGAAAAGGGAAATGTGTTTCTCAAGTCCTACAGAGGACAGGGCCATCTCACTAGCCACCAGACAGAGCGGCCGTTTGGACCGTGTTTGCCAGATATGCTTAGAGCTGCATGGTCCTGGGCAAATCACTTCACTCTCTTGTATCTCCTCATACTTCCGTCACCAGTCACCCAATTCACCAACTCAGAGTGGAGCAGTGAGCCCAGGCTGTGGAACCAATCAGCCCTGGGTTTTCATTCTGCTTCTGCCAGAGATAAACTACACACAGCCCCTGCCTTGAGAAGCTCATGTCAAGAAAGGGACGTAGAACAGTAAACAAATAATCACCATGTAATTTGACATGCAAGAGAGCCATATCTCCTAGAAATTTCCCATGTCAATATAAAGAGTCACTTTAGTCCTTTTAGTGGCTGCTCAGGGTGGCACTGTATGGCTCTGTTGCAATTCACTCAACTGTTCTGCTACTCATGGACACTTAGGTTTTCTCTCCTTCTCTGTCTTCCTTTTTTGCAAACAATGCTGCAATGAACATCCTCATACACATCTTAGGTACTTGAATCTGTGCTACTGTAGTAAAAATTTTTACCGTTGTGGAATGCTACACACATTTTATATTTTGACAGATACAGCAAATTGCCTTCCAAACATAATGTATCAGTGCATCAATTTATACTCCTACCAGCAGGATAGGAGAGTATGTATTTCCCCACACCTGGGTCAATACTTGATATTATCAACTTTTTACACTTTTGCTGAACTAATAAAATGGTATCTCATTGTGGTTTTAATTTGCATTACTCTGATTGCTATTGAGGTTAAACATCTTTTCACATGTTTATTGGCCATTCTGATTTTCTCTTCTGCAAATCACCTGTTCATAGCCTTTGTCGATTATTTCTATTAGGGTATTTATCTCCCAACTTTCGGCTTTAGTTCTGTCTCAAGTTTTTGATCCCACTCCTGCCCTTTTGGCTTCTGATGCTCAGGTCTCCTCCAGTATCCCAAACTCTGCTCCCCACTCTTGTAGATTAATCTTCCCAATCCAGCCCTCCACACAGCACCGGCCACCAGTTTCAGCCAGCCTGAATCCAGGAGGGCAGAGAAATTCCGATGGAACTTGGCCCAATCAAAAGGCAGTTTGAGTGAGGGATGATATCCAAAAGGTTTCTCTGCTAACTTCTAAGATCAAAGCCTTCATAATAATCCTCTAAACAAACTCAGCCTCAAATGACAATAAAGTTACATGAAACAATTTCTAATGAGGGAAATTGATGAAATCTCTGAATCTCTTCCATATCTTGTCCTTCAAATGTCAATGTGGGTGATCTATTTCAAACAAAGGCCCAAAATGCCCTTCGCATTTTAATGAAATGACCAGAATGAACTGCCCAGGTGATTAGATCTACTTCAAGAAAATCACCAAAATTCCACTGTCTCCCTGACCAAGTTGGCTAATAGAGAAACTATGTTTCATATAACTCTTGACATGGAAAAAAGCCTAGATACCATCTTGGTCCAGTTCTTTGTTTTATAGCTAAAGAAACTGGCTCAGAAGGGAAAGTGGCTTGCCAAGGACACACAGCAAGGTCAGAGGTAGAGGCCAGCACAGCGTCCCAGCCTCCTCTTCCTCTTTGCCCGGCTGCCCATCACACTGATATGGAAGAAAAAGATGATGAAAGACTTTCTGGAAAATTCTTTGGTTTCGGCTCATGACTAGGAACCTCAGATCCTTAGAAACAACCACAGAAACCCAAGAGTGCTGCATGTTCAACAATCAAATAAATAAATAAAGCCTTTAAATCAATTTCTCATATCACATAATACCTTAGTTTCAGATGGCAAGTAAGAGGAACATTATTATCATTTTCTTTTTAGCATCAACTCTTCCACCAGAGCAGCAGAACTGATTAAAACAAGGCTTCCAGAAAGGGCATGCCTGCCTAATTTGCATTCAACACTCAAATTAAAGGAATACCGGCATGCAATTATATTTCTTATTACCATAGCCTAATTTGACCTTTTATGCATCCATTCTCTCTTCAGTTCACAGACAGCATTTTTTACTGAGACTGTGACAGGAATTTCTGGGCTTTTTTTTTTTTTAATGAAAAAACAAAAACAAAAAGCCTAAGGGTCCCTTTTATCCTAATTGTTAAGGTAGAATCCCAAGCCTCCCTTTGAATAGAAAATACCCTTGTGTTTATTCTGCATAGAGTGATACACATTTACTGATTAACTAGGCTACTCCCTTTTGGAGAGGTGATGGCTGTGTAACATTCATTCAACAAATAGTTACCAAGCACTGACTATGTATCAGCTGCTGTTACATTAAGGAGTAGATACAATGGCAAAAAAGATGCAGTTCTTGCTCATAAGGAGTAGGATAGTGGTAACATTCAAGATGCTCTTGAACACAGAGGAAGATGTGCGTCCCTTGGGAGGAGATGTTGAGGGACACTTCACAAAGGAGACAAAATGTGAGCTGAATCCCGAGGGAAGGGTTCACCAAGAAGAGGTGAGGGGAGACCTTTTGAGCAGAGGATACAGCAGAAGGAAAAGCATAGATGTGGGACAGACACAGAGGGGGGTGCAACGTGGGTCAAGTGTGGGGGGACAGTGGTGGGAGATGAAGCTGGAGCACTCAAAGTCAGACTCTGAGGAGACTGACTGTCACACTGCGGTGTCTGGACTTTACCCAGCAGACTGTGGAGACACCTATGGCAGGAAATGTCCCCATCAGGATAAAGGCCGAGGTAAATAAGCTGCAACCTGCATTGGGCTTTTACAACAAAACCACACTCCAGGCAGACGAGTTTCCTCTCTGTTCCTGAGGCACAGTGAGCCCTGCCCTGCCTCAGGGGTTTGCTCCTGCTGTTCCCTCAGACTGCGACACTCTTCTATGTCAGCTCTCTCACCTCCTCCCTCCAGGAGGAAGCCCAAACACTGCTTCCTCTGAGAGTCCTGCCATGGTCTCTCCTCCTAAACATACCCTCACCCCAGCTGTTCATGATCATAGTAACCCCATTTGGTTCCTTCCTGGGACTTTTCACAACCCAAAATCATCTCATTTCTGTATTTACCTGTTTATTGCCTCCATCACTGGAATGGAAGCTTCATGAGAGTAGGGCCGCCATCTGTCTTCTTCATTACGCCTGCCTAGAATGGCAACTAGCACTAACAGGCTGCAAATAAATGTTGATCAAATGAATTAACTAATTAATTAATTTCCAGAGTTCTAGCTACAACTACACCCCCTTTTCTCCCACTAAACAAGTATATATGCGTATAAATGAGCACAACTGATATTACTTATTACAAAATCTCTATGTCCAAGCCACACCCAAGACCAATTAAATGAGAATCTCTGGGGGTAGGATCCCGATATCAGTATTTCAAGGTCCCCAGGTGATTCCAATGTGCATCCAAGGCTGAGAACCTGATGCCTTTGAAGGACAAGAGCATAGCCACTGGAATCAGACAACTTTCCTTTGTTTCCCATAGCTACCATTTTTTATATATGAAGCCTGGGGTGGTTTGTTTTGTTTAACTACTCCTTAATCTCTTGAATCTGTTCTAATTTATTTTTTAGAAGTAAATAAATTTGCAAATTTCAATATCTTAAACAAATTACTTGTGACACATATTACAAATGATCAAGACACACAAAGACATCACAACCCCAAACTGAGACTTTCTGCATGGTGGAAGCAACTTTTTAAAGCTCAAGTGTGGCATGATCCATTTCAGGGCATAAGAATACATCCTTTGTAATACCCAAAGCATTTCAGCTAGGATTTGATACCTACAGAGATGAATTTAACCTCAAAGAGTTACTCCTGTTTCTACATAAAAGAAATTTGTTTAGTCATGGTTTTGTAGCAGGAAGGGGGTTTGGAAGTTCTTTGGAAAGATAAAGCTGGTGTCTGGTTAATCATTGCCTAGATGTCCATGATGTACTGGACACTAGGATATAGAAATAGAAATAAGATAGAAGTCCAGCTCTTGCAGCACTGAAAACAGGGGAGGTAAGACACAGCAAGTATCATGACAGGTGTTACTCAAGCAGAGTGTTACAGCAATACTACCATTTATCAACACTGTGCTATGCATTTCACGCACGTAACTCATTAAATACTCACAGCCATCCCAGAGGCAGGTATTATTATTGCTCCTCCCTCCATTTTACAGATGAGGAATATAAGATACAGAATGGTTAAGTAACTTGCCTAGGGTCGCACTGCTATTAAATGGTAGAGCCTGGATTCCCATCCAGATAGCCCAGCTCCAGAGCCCTTGTGCTCAACCATCACGCTATATTGTGTCATGGGAACAAAGGGGCAGGAAAGACCACCTCTGGCTGTAGGAAGGGGACACTTCCTGGGAAAGACAGCATTAGTGTTTGCCTTGAGAGCTGGGTAGACTTTCAAGAGGCAGAGATAGTGGAAGGATTGTTTCCAGGCAAGGGGATAACATCGGTGAAGACTTGGAAACTGGAAAGCACTCTTGTGGAATGACATTTTGTAAAGTACAGGGAACATAATACGGAGAAGTAAGATAATGGTGGGGGAAATGGGGTAGGCTAGGGCCAGATTATGGAGTGTCAGAACACCAGTAAGGATTTGGGCTTCAGTTAGCAGACATTTGGGAGCCACTGAAGGTTTTTGAGCAGCAGAGGTACATAAAGCAAACTGGAGGATGGAGTAGAGAGGGAGATGGCGATAGGAGACCAATCAGGAAGTTGTTTTAATCCAGGCAAGAGGAACAAAAACAGACTAGGAGAGTGACAGTGAGATAAAAGAGGAAGTAGCAAATGTGAGAGATTATAGAAGAAACTCAACAGGACTTGGTGCTGGGTTGGACTTGGAGAGGAGTAAGCGGAAGGCGTCAAAGATGCATCTCATGTTTTGACACTGGGAGAATGGAGACACCATGAACTCAGATAGGGAAGACAGGAACAGGCTTGGCAGAGGAAAGAGGGCAGATAAATTTCCTTTGGGAATGTAAGGAATTAGTCTCATTATTCTCAGCAGGAAGATTTTCTGACTATTATTTGAAGCCCCGCTCAGGGATCCTTCACACTAACTGCTTTCCAATTGTTCTGTGACCTTTTACCTACTGAAATTGAGACATACATTTGTTGTGAGAGATTTAAGAAATTATTATCTTTAATTACTTAGACCCTTCTGTCCTGGAAGGCTATGATGTTGTGTATTTCCATCAAAAGTACAGGAAAGCCAAAAGTTCGTTTCTTTGTTCAAGGAATTCAAAGCAAGGTGAAGAGGGAGGAAGGCAGGAACTGGGCAAAAGTTAAAACATCTTAGAATTGAATTTGAAGCCATTAACAGTTCAAGACGTGTTGCTCTAATTCTAAAGAGGCAAATTAACATTTGGGGAGTGAACCATGCTAGACACTGCAGCAAGATAGCTTGATCAGACATAAATCCAATCAGAATGACAGTATGGCTTATTCTCTTGTCACCCAATGTGTGGTCCATGGACCAGCAGCATTAGCACCAAGAAACAGCTTATTAGAAACCTCAGACCTATTGAATCAGAACCATTTTAATAAGATCTCCTGGTGATTCACATACACCGGTTTATTTTGATATGGGCTTTGGAATCAGGTATATCTGGTTTTAAATCTCAGCTTAGCCACTTACTACTTACTGACTAGCACTTTACCTCCTGGATCTGCTTCCTCGTGTATAAAATCAACCCGTGGTCCTACACCTTGGTTTCACACTAGAATAGCCTAGGAACTTTCAAAAATTCCATGCCCAGGCCATACCATAGACCAATTAAATTAGAATCTTTGGGGGTGGGATCCAGACATCAGGATTTAAAGTCCACAGGTGATTCCAATGTGCATTCGCTGAGACCACTGACAGCTTTGAAGGACAAGAGTTTGGCCACTGGAACCAGACAATCTTCATTTGTATCCTGTATCTACCACTCCTCACTTATGAGACTGGGACTTCTAAGCTTTAGTTCCTTTATCTGTGAAATGAGTATGACATATAATAGTATCTCTTTCGAAGGGCTCTGAGCATTGAAGGAGCTGACACATGTAGAGCACTTGGCACACTGCACAGTGCTCAATATTTAGTATGTATTCAAGGCCTAGCTTCCTTTGCAGAGGAACCTAGGAAGCAACATGTGGCTTGAGTATCACATAAATGCCAATCTGCAGCCATGCTCATATTTTACCCACCAGAGGTGACAGCCAATTACTTGGCTACCGAGAGGTTAATGGATTTTGCCCCAGCTATTTAAAAAATGCAAGAACCTATTCTTTTTCTTCATTAAATTGGAGAATCTGAGGCAAAGGTGGCTGGCAAGGAACTTTAGCAGAACAGGTGGGAGTAAGTTCCACCCAAAATGCTTCCAATTGTGGAGTCAGTGTGAGTCAGTAGAGGGGGCGCAGCAGGTCACACAATGCTTTTTCTTCGAACTGCCCTAACCTGTCAGGCATCAGACCCTGTGCCTCATCTGCCTAGTACCTCACAGCAATCTCCCCACTTAGAGAATCTAGAAGGGGAGTTGGAAGGGCCTTTAGCAAGACTCTCATCCAACTACTTTTATTTTTTAGAGCTCTGCAAAGGGGAAACCAAGGCCCAGGGAGTTGAGATAACTCAGGCAGGGTCATGTGCAATTTAAAGCCACCACCAGAAGGCGTAAAGTTACTCATCAAATGTAGAGGAAATAGCCCAGTAGTGAAAAAGGAATTGAATGAAAGGGGGAAAGAAGACGTAATAGTGCTTTGAACCAAAGCGCTTTATAAACACTTGTGGCTTTAACCTGCCCAGGAGGTAGATAAGCATGTGTCCTTTAGTTTGTCCTCAAATTCAACCTCTCACAAGAGGTTAAGGAACACACCCAAGGTTGGAACTGACACTCAGACCTCCAGACTTCCTGGCTTTGGAGCTGGGAGCTCAGCCTCCACCTCCCTTGTCTATCAGGAAAAACATCTGGGTTGTAATGCTTGAGGATGGGATATCAAGGGGAAGTGGTGGAAGTTCGGTTCTTTAAGAAACTTTGAGCAAAACTGCATAAGACCCAGCCAGGAGCCCCTCCCATGCCCAGTCAGAGGCTCAAACAGTTCTTCACTTCTATCCTGGAGGCTCTCCTTGTATGAACTTTGGGGAAATCTATTTGCCTGAGATGCTGGACAGGAGGAAAGAGTTGAGACTTCAAAATGTGTGAACACAGACACACCCTGAAGAGCTGTCTCAGGTAACAAAGCCTTTCCCTTACACGGTCATTTCTCCGTGATCTAATGTGGCTCCCCTGCCACACTGGTGAGTGCCTACTTTAAGTAAGGCAAGAGCAACAGGCAGGACCGCAAGAAGAAAAAGCAAAGGGAAGTCATCTTTAAAGGCCAAAAGGTCACATAAAACATAATAAAATACAACTGCTTCCTTTAAAATTTTTAATGGACAGGAAATGGTATAGAATAACTGCCAAGTCACATAAATTAACTTTTTTGTTAATGTTTGTGATCCCGGAAAGGACACACTATCGGCTGATGCAAACTGCATGGGCGTTTTCATCAGTCGTCTAGGCGCGTGACTGGGGGTGGGCCACGGACCCATCTTCACATGGTCCAGAAAAAAAAGCGGCTGCCATGTTTGGCAGGCATCAGATCTCCCTCGATCTCAGGGTTGGGCTCCGGTCTCGGTCTTGAGTGATAGGGATTCTCCGGTAAAGGTCGATCTGTTTTCACTTTGGTGACCTGGGAAGAGCAAAGAAGGAAGAAGCAAAGTTGGAAGTTAGGCTGGAGGAGTCTGTGACCATAAACTTGCCTCCTGGTGGCTCCTCTCTGCTCCTGCCGCCCCAATAGCTCCCTGACTTAAAGCCCCAGAAAATCACGTTCAGACTCATTAATCTTGAATAAACACTTGGGACAGCCTACTTTATGTCATTGCACGTGGCAGAAGCTAGAAATACAGAAGGGAACAAGATACCCACTGTCCTCAAGGGGCTCACAGTCTAGTGAGGGCGACAGGCAAGAACGTCAACCAAGACTTCCTAATTACCATACTACCTAATGACCATGACGGAGACATGAACTGCGTGTTACAGGAGCAAGGACTCTGCACATCTAGCCCATCCCGAAGGGTAGGAGCTTGGACTGTTTCTGAAGAGGAACATTTAGCTTAATCTTCAAGTTTGAGCAGGAGCTAGCCAGGAAGATGAGGGAGGAAAAGACATTCCAAGTAAACAAACAGTACACACTAAGACAGACAGGCATGTCTTTAGAAGCCGAAGCCAAGGCTGCACGAAGAGTGGAGGCAGAGGAAGCACCTAACCAAGCACTTACTAGAAATGACGCTAAGCACGTTACTCCACTCCATTTGCACACTCCTGTGCAGTCATTCTGCAGGCGTTCACCGAGGTCCCCTCCCTAAAACTGGAAGAGCTAGCACACAAAGCCAGGTCTGCCTACTCCAAAGCCTGTGCTTTCCAATACCACACTACACTGGTAGACAGGGGCCAGATGACAAAGGCTGCTGCATGACACGCAAACCACATCTGCAGGCCAGGAGCCGCAGAAGCTAGCCTGCAGGGGTAAGACTAGAAGTGGGGAGCTGAGCCAACGGGCCAGGAGAGATGAAGTACTGAACTGCAACAGGGAGAGAGACAGAAGGTAGTTACACTCCCATTATACCCCGAGGGTCACAAAAATCTCACTCAGAAAGCCAGCAAAAACTGTCCTCATTTTAAAAATAAAGCAACACGCCCAGATAAGCAGGAAGACATAAGGCCACAGTTATCAAGTCTTCTGATTGTTACTCTACGGGTCTGAACTCTAGGCCACCCCATGCAATATGACCAGATTAATCTTCCTAGATGTATGAATTCACAAACCATTTGTTGTGAACAGAGTTTTCAGGTATACAATCACACAATTACTATTATAACCACCCTATGAGGCATTATCATCTCTACCTCACAGATGAAGACCAGGGAAGTTGACTTGCCTACGATAAAGACACACAGTAATGTCAGAGCTAGAGCTGGAACCCAAGTATTCAAGTCCAGAGTGGCTTTTTGTTTGCTTTTGAAACAGCTTTCCCATCTCCCTGCCGTGATTAGAGATCACTAAAGGTTCCTTAATGCTTGACAGTAATTCCAAATGCCTCTGGCTGATATCTGAAGCTCCTTTATGGAATTCAAGATATTTACGAAATAAACCTAGAAAAATATTTCTCAAACTTGGAAGTAATTCAAGGACCCCTTTTAACGAGAAATTTTTGAAGAAAGAACAAAAAAGCAACTTCCTCTTCTGCACCATCCACCAAAAAGAAAAGGAGCAGAGGGATGTAGTCAAACTAAATAGTAGGTAAGTGACTTTGGGCAGCCTACTTATCCTTCAGTTTCCCATCTATCAAATAGGGCTATCAGTAGCTCACAGAGTTACTGGCATGAAGTAGGATAACATACATAAAATACCTGATGTATAGTAGGTACTCTATAAAATTATTTTTACTATTATCAGGATGATGGAATTATGGGTGAGAGAGAGCAATTCTGCCTAGGAAAGTCAGAAACTTCCAAGAAGGACATGACATCTGAGCTGAGAGTAGATGAGTAACAATTCACCTGGGGAATGCAGGAGGGAAGGGTAATCCAGTGGGAAGAGAATGCAAAAGTGAATAAAGCTAAAATTTAGGCTTTGTGCAGCTGATAATCACATTTCTTGAAAGAGACTGGATACGGAATTTAAATATAACTAAAACAATAATCCTCTTAAAGAAATACACTTTTGAAAAGAGTTAGGAAAATACTTTTTTATTTTACATGGTTTTTAAAAAATATATTAACACAAAGATTCAGGAATAAATATGCTTTCTTAATAGCATGACTGGTTAATTCTCCTTTCATGAGAGTCAGAATGAGAACAGGTAGTTTTATCTGTTACATGTGTAAGTTCCACCACTTTCCAACTTAGAATCATCAACTTTAAAATAATTTGTTCAGTGCTTCAGAAGAAGATATCTGAAGTAAAGATAATCATGCCAGACACACACACACACACAGAGTGCTAAGCCACTACTCTACTTATGACACCAACCTTATGTATTAACAGATGCTATACACAAAAAGAAGGGAAATGTTAATTGTGGACCTATGTGCCCAAACACTACGGTAGGGATTCACATAGGCTCTCTAAAGTAATCCTCACAGAAAAATAGGGACTATTCCTGGCTCCATTTTGTAGATGCAATAGGACAGGAAATATAAAGCAATTTGTTCCAGATCCCACAGCAATTAAGTAGTGGAACCATGATTCAAATCCACTATCTGTCTCCATTCAAACCTGAGTTTTTCTCCATGCCTTTCTACCTGTGCTGCCCCAGAGGGAATGGAGGGTGCTGAGGCTGAAGAAGCAGGGATGGGTCAGTTCACAAAGGGCCTGCATGCCATGATATGGAGGAGATGCTTTATCTTACAAGCAATGGGGAATTACTGTAAGGTTTTTTAAAAGAAAGTGATATACGATTTATTTTCCACACAGATCACTCCTATCATGAAGCTATAACTTTATCCTAAATTCTTCAACTGGAGAATGCACTGTCTTCTAAAGTCCAAATCGATCCACCCTCCTCTCCCAGAAATTCATGCAGCCCAAGTTAACTCCAGTCCAAGAATAAGATAACACAGTAAGGACGGTGAGAAGATGCAAAAAATATTCCAAGAGATGCTAATCTATAGGAAATGATGACTGTATGGATTAAGAAAGAATAGGGAGTGAAGAATAAAGACATTCAGGTTTCTAGCTCTGATGTTTCAATAGATGGTGGTGTCACAACTAAGATAAGAAATACAGGAGAAATCTTTTTAAATCTTGGGTATCTTCCCAAATACTGCCACATAGCCCTGATCCTATTTCTCCCCTGAATTCCACAGTAAACTCCATGATGTTTTCGGCTGACAGTGTTTCACTAACACTTTTGTTTATCCTCCTCTACTCCCTTCTGCCTTCCTATTAGCTAATGAACCAAAAACAAACATATACGTGCGGGAAGATCTATTTAAAGGAATATTTCTATTAAAAAAAAAACCCTCCCATCTGGATTGTGTATAAGTATTGCCTAATCAGTCTGTTTGGTAAATTTTGAGTTCTCACATCTGTATTCAGAGACCCTGTTCTGACCACCTCCTGCCTTTACCCCAGCCCTGCGTCAGAGTGAGACTTCTCTAGTAGGAGTCTTTTTTACCTTCGACAGTTCTCCCAGGTCAGGCCGCACCCAGCCCAGTTTGTCCAGCACACACTCATCAAACTTTGCTTGCTGTTTGCGACAGTGACGAAATAACTGCTGGCCGGAATAATCAATGCAGGTCCAATATTCTGTAAAAGGCTCTGCACAGTGACGCTTTATCTGCCTGGAAAAGAAGGCTAGGTTAGGGGCAGCTCTTTGCAAAACAATGAAAAAACAGAAAAGTAGGGGAAAATAGGTACAGATCTCAAACGCATAGCCTTGTTTTTTGACAGGTATGGGAGTGAATATTCTAACCTCACTTACAAGACAACTTCAAGGTCCTTGAGTTGAGACCCAATAAGTAAACAAAAAAGATTTCTGAGGAAAAAAGTTTAATTTCCTTACGTAGCAAACAGAAAAGAAAAGAGTGTAGCCTAACGCACATGTATTTTACTCAGAGGGGAACTCCTCACTTGGGGCCTATTTATTCTTTTCTTTGAATCCAATTTTAAAGAGTGTCAGCTTAGCAAATTCAGAAGAGAAACAGGCATAATCAGACATGCTGATATAAGTCAGAGGCAATGGCAAAGGAGGAGGCAGACTTATAAAAAGCAAATACACACATTAACAAGCAGAAGATCTCAGGATCAGTGCAGAGGCAACTGCCCTCCCACTCCTCAAAAGCTCAAGGTCCTCATTCTATTAATGCACCGAACAAAAATAGAAATTAATCCTTGTTATCAAGAAGAAAGTTAAATTACATTTGGTGCTGTCTGTTAAGAAGCAGGGTAGCATATAATTCATTTTGTGGCCATCAAACATGGCTGCAGAAAATGTAACTTTTGGGTATAAAAGGGATAAGCTTCAGTTATTTTGCAAAATTCCCCTTCTCTTATCATTCAACCCTGCTAGCAATAAAATAAATGCAAATTCAAGCAAGAAAAAAATACCATCATTTTATGTAAAAGCCATATTTGAGGCAGTGGAAGAAATTCAGAGCACCTCCTTCCCCCAAAGGAATAATAATTATCAAGTGCTTACTTTCCATACTCCAGGAATCTCTCAGCACATGAATCTTGTTTAACATGTCTCAGGAAGGAAGAATCTCAGAGATGGTCTAAGGACGTATGTAGTGAAAAATGTGCTCTCCATTCCTGCCTGACAGCCACTCAGTTCCCCACCTGGGAGTCTACCAATGTCACCAGTTTCTTAGTTACCCCTTCCAGTTATTATAAGCATAACCTGCACCCACCTAATCTCTTGAAAATCACTCTGGTAGAAAGCTACCACTTCCAATGGGAGTTTTGTATTCCTCCAAAATGCTGCAGCAGAAGGGCTGCAAACCACTACTCTAGTAGTAAAGACCCCTGTTCAGTACCCTGTCACCCACACCTAGCAGACAATTATCTACTAATGCCTACAACAAGCACTTCAGCAGTGAGAAATTCCTCTCATGGAGGCAGTTAGGGACCTTGGGAATTTGTGAAATCCAAACACTTCCCCCTTAAAATGTACTACCTCTGCTTTGCCAAAGTTCTCTTAGAAAATAAAAAATATATATATTTTTATTTTTAGAGAAGGGATTTCAAACTCCTGGCCTCAAGCAAGCCTCCCGAGCAACTGGAATTACTGGCATGAGCCACCACACCCGGCAGAAAATAAAATTTTTTTAAATAAATAAGCACACACATTCAATCTGGCTAGTAATCAAATCAATGCAAATTCAAGCATAACAAAATACCATTTTGCACCTACCAAATATTTAAATAATATGCATACCAGAAAACAGTGCTGAGGACAGCATAAATCGACCCAATTTTTAAAAAAAAGGCAATAAAGTTCAAGAGCCATAAATAATGTTCAAAGCCTTTCACAGAATAATCTCACTGCTAGGAAATGTATGCCAAAGAATTAATTAAAAGATGAAAAAGATCTATACACAAAGGTAACCACTGCAGATTTATCCAAAAAAAAAAAAAAAATCAAAATCTAGTGAATGCCCGCTAACAACAATCAACAATGATGTTCAATAAGAAGAACTAGTCAGGTATATTATGGCTGGTTTATCTACTAATGGAATATTATACAGCCATTAAAAACTGATGATCATGAAGACCATATAGCAACTTGAAAGAGTGTTTCCAATAGTTTCAAGTGAATAATGAATTTTTAAATGTATACATGCTACAATTATAACCACAAAAATATCTTCACATGGAGACAAAGACAGCAGAAGCAAGAAAGAAGGAAAGCAGCTATTGTGCTAAGGTATTTGCTTTTTTCCTCTAACGCCATTGTAGTGGACATCTGTGGTTTTTGCCTAGCCAGCATGCATTCCCTATTCTTCTATAACATCCTTCTAATTTTCCTTTGGGGAACAACCCCTCCCTGTCTCTCAGCAATGTGGTTTGGATGAAGCTAAGTCTACTCCCCACTCAGGCCTGACCAATCAGAGCATTTTATCTCCTGAAGCACAATTCGTTCAATGTTATGCATACGAAGTCAGCCAGCCAGGACAATCAGATTCAGTCCAGGAACCTCTGCTCACTTCTGGAGAAATGGCACTCTTTGTCTAGGTTTGCTAAGCAAGTAGAATAGCAGCGTGAAGTGGCTGGTGGCCATTTTTGCTAGGGGACAGTCTCTTTGAAAATGAGGTCAACAGAGGAAAAGAAAAACTAAGAGATTGTGGGAAGAAGAGGAGAGGCAAAAAGACATAAGTAGTTGTGAAATTATTTAAGCCCTTGAATCCAACCCTGCCTGATACCAGGCCTATTTTTGGACTTTACAGTTACAAGAGCCAATTCCCTTTAAATGGAGTTTCTATATCCCTTTTAATAGAGTTTTTACTAATACAGTTGTTAAGACATTTTTCTACTATTACACAATTCAGATTTTTTTTTCTTAAGTATCAAGCACAGTGGTCTACCTAAAACCTGACTCTGAACGCACTTTTCTTTCCATCATAATTGTGTTCTGTAGTGAATCTAGTGAATGCCTGCTAACGAGCACTGTGCTGAGTTGTTTTATGCGCCTTTTCAAATTTTTCGCAGCAATACTGTATAAGATAGGTATTATTTTACAATTTAGAAATTTAGATTCATGGAGATTAAACAACTTGCCAGATAATAAAAACAAATAAAAATAAAAAACCATTTATTGAGTGTTTACCTTGGTCTATCTGATTTCAAAGTCTATGCACTTCCTACTAAAATTATCTTCCCACTTTATTAGCTGGATGTTCACTTATTCATTTAAGAATATCTTGATGTTTCAACCAGGTAGGCATTGATACTAAAAGATTTTTACCTAAAGAAGTCCAAAGCACACTGGTTGACCAGCTTGCCTTCCTCTAAACACCGCCTTGGATCCTTCTCTTCCCAGCGGCAGAGCATGAACTCCTTGTTGGGCTTATCACACTGAGCTCCGTAGTGATGGGCCGCAGCTTTAAGCACAGCAGAACTGACTTTCACCTGGGCAAGGAAAGACGGGAGAAAGACCACAGGCTGTGCGCCAGAAGACCACTTTCTCAACTGTACCTCATGCTGGTCAAAACAGAGAATACAAAGGTGGCACTGTTCGGACTTTACCAAGAAAATTAAAGACTGGGGGCTGTCATAATAATTCTTTATGATCTACAGTGCTTTAGAGATCACAAAACTCTTTCACATACATTGTTTTCTTCACTTTTACAATAATCTCATTAAGTTGACATTATTATTCCCATCTGAGCAATGAAGAAACGGCAGCCCTAATAGAATCTTTAGATATTTATGGTAGAGAGAATGGAGCTGTGTAGGAGAATAGAGGCTTCTGGGATGTGGGGAGAGGAACCAACTCTGGGGAGCTTTGCTAAGTTTCTGCTCCAGGAATAAAATTTATAGTATAAGGATACAGAAAATTCCCAGAGGACTAGAGAATCACAGAAGATGAGAGACTGGAAGGGATAAGAAAGAACATGTAGTCCAGCAAGTTATTTGAACTAATAATAAAGTACTAAAACCTGCAAATTTAAAAAAAATCATAATTTAGAGCATATCCAAGGTTGCCAACCCTATAACTATGCCCACCAGTCTCCCTCACTCACATTCCAGTACATTTTCTTGAGAAGACATACGGTGTAGTTACAGCTAGCTCATAGAGAACTGCAATCAGTCCAGGGCCTATCTAACAGCCGCTGTGGCAAGGGTCCTGCCAGCCTCTTTTCTGTGCTACCTTTTCCTATACCAGCACCGCAGTGTTTTAATGACTGTAACTTAACAGAACGTTTTGTCACCTGGGAAAGCCATCTCCTCATTCTTCCTTTTCAGAATTGTCTTGGCTATTCTTTCACATGAACACTGGCCCCAATTTAATTAGCATTTGAATTGTATTGAATTTAGTTATATATCAAATTAGGGGGCAATGGGCACTTTTATAATATTGGGTCTCTGCTCAAATTTCATGTTCTCAGAGAGCCTTTCCCTAATCATCTTAGATAAACTATCATCAGTGGTCACTCATGTGTTCTACATGTGGCCACTAGAATATAAGCTCCAAGAGGGCAGGGACTTTGTTTTTAACAGAGATCTAATACAGCGAAGATGTCAATTCTCCCTAAATTAAGTGATAGTAATTAAATGTAATGTTTATTATGCTACACCAAGCACCCAAAATTAGCACAAGTAGCTGTTGAGCACCCACTCTTTGCCCTGCAATTAGGATACAACAGTTACAAAAGAGATACAAATACATGAATTATACCCTCTCATCCAGAAAATTGTATTTCCCTCCATTTATTCATCTTCAGGTCATTCTTGTTCTTCATTTAAAATTATACATTCCTTCATATAGGAACCTTGCAAATTTCTTGTTTATTCCTCAGTATTTTAGCATTTCTGATACTACATAAATAGGATTTTTTTTCTATTAGATTTTCAAACTGTTTACTGATTGTACATTGCATATTCTCTCTAGCCATCTTACTGAACTCTTGAAGCTCTGATACAAAACTCAAGAGGATTAACATTTACAAAGAGAAACTGTTTCCCTTCCTGTCTGTTATTTTTATCTTTTTTCTTCTTATTCTCTTTTCCTATCTTATTGCTCTGACCAAACCCTCCAGGACAATTCAGATCAACAGCAATGACAGTAGCAACCTTGCCTTTTTATAAACTTTAAAGCACAGTTTGGTATGATATTTGCTGTTGGCATCTGGGATATAGTTGTTTGTATATTACTTGCTAAGGAAGTTTCTTTCTAATCCTAATTGGTTTTGCTTTACTGTTGTTTTCTCCACCAGGAAAAACTGAGATTTTTAGGCTTCTTTTTTATTAATCTATAAAGGTAACACAGAGCAGTAACAGATTATCTAAAACTGACCCACTGTATTTCTACAATAATATTTAGTCTATCATAGTGTATTACGCTTTAATGCACTACTGGATTTGATTTGCAAAATTAAGGATTTTTATATGAGAATGGTCTATAATTTTATTTTTTATGCACTTTACACAGCTAGGTTATTAATAAGATGAAAGGCAAGGAAAGATGGAGAGTAATTCGTCTACACACTATAGGAAGAGGAGAATAAACTTATGACTATGTTTCCTAATGTTACAACTGTTACAATTATCAAAGCAAGGTAAAGTTATGATGTAAGTGAATTTTGCCATGACGATTCTAATAAATTTATGTTAAAACTCTGTAAAGTTTTTGCATTAAAGTTTTTGAAAATAAAATTATTTATTTAATTGAGTGGTACACATTTGCTTGCTTTATTACCTATAAACAGCTGGGAGAATAAAAATCAACACTCAAACTTATGTTAAAGCTTAATATACTTTAAAAATTAAGTTAGCTATATTGACTTCCTTGTCAAATGCCTTGAAATATCTTTAAATGGGTGATTTAATTATTCAAATGCCCATGGCTACCATGCCCAAAAAAGCCTGCAGCATTATTCGTTTTACTTCCCTACAAATGTGATGGTCTTATCAAAATGGAGGTACACCCATGTCGCTGAGCATGTAAAACGCCATCCCTGTTACAGGGAAATAAAGGATGAGAACCACTCACTGAATCTATTTCCTAACTGATGAAAGAGAAAGATGTGCTCTAGAAGACACAGCGGGTCAGCAGCAACCCCAGAACTGGAACACAGAGACTGTGACCTCCAAGCAGGCTTTTTCCCTTTATGTCACCATCACTGAGGTGGCAAAGAACTTGAGATGTCACCATATTGCCTCACCTGCTTCTTCACTAAGACTGATGAATTCCAACAGAAACAACGTCCTTTCACAGCTGCTTACCGTGAATACCCTCTCAAATCCATTCAGCTCTCTTTGTCTCAAAGAACACAGAATTCAACATCCTTCCTCATTTATTCTCACAACAGCCTCACTGCACAGCAGGAGTATAGTCTGCAGGTGTCCAAAGTGACACAGAGAAAGTCACAATCTATAGCCAATAGCCAATCAATCTCCTAGTCCTGTTCTTGCTTCCCTAAACTATGTCTGCACCTGTTTTTATAGTAATTAATTTATACCATGCCATATATCTTCCTTAACTTATGTAAAATGGAGAATGATACTTATTTTATAGAACCGTTATGAGGATTAAATTAGTTAATACAATAAAAAATAAGAACAGTGCCTAGCACAAAGTACATCATAAATATTAGCTATTATTTTTATTTTTACTCAAAATTGTCAATGTATCCAAGGAGTTTCCAGCCCAAAGCTTCTGACTACTTTTTCAATGGGAATGTGTCATAACTCCTAAGTCAATGAGGTCCAAAATGTGTTTAACTTGCTCCCCAATCCTGCTTTTCTTCTGGCTTCCCCAGTCCTATTGTCAGGTTGCAAATCTGACATTGATTCCTGCCTCCAATACCTAATCCATTGCTAAGTCTGATCAATTCTAGATATACTTTTTCTTTCCTCTTTGTAAGCACAGTCACCAATTAGGTTGGGGTCATTAATATATTCCTCAATTTTTTTTAACAGCCACTGAGATTGGTCTCCCTGCTTTTCTTTTCCTCTCTTCAATCCCTTCTTCAGAGCTGCTAGATAGTGATCTTCCTAAACAACAATTCTTATTTTACTCTGCTATTAAATTATAACACCAACCAAACCCTCAAAGGATTCAGCCTTAACAGTGGAATAAAGCCTAAACTTCTTACTGGGTATTCAAAGCCTTCTGGACCCAAACTATCTGGCCAGACTTCTCACCCACAACACATCAAAAAGGGACTATTTGCTGTTCTCTCAAAACACTGAACTCACTATGCCCAGAACCCCTTTTCGGCCTCCTGCATTTTCCCATCTCCTTAGCTTTGCTTAGATCTTACCCTCACTTAGAGAGTGCACTCTATCTCTGCCCATAAACGCCATTCTTCAAATGCCATTTAGCCATGTCTTATATTATGCCCAAAAAGTGCTTTCTCTATTCCCTTTATAGCCTCAGATAATTCTATACCTGGAATCACCTCATCTTACAAATAACTGTGTCTGCAAATGCTAAAATCAAGTAATCAAGGTGGCCTACAAGTTATGCTTAGATAACTAGATAACTAATCTAGATTCAACTTCAAATCCTCTCTTTTCTTAAACCATGTCTGCTCCTCTTTCATAGTATTTAATCATACTTTGTCTTGTATTTTAGCTTAATTATCTGTATCTCAATTCAATAAGGCAAATTTATTCCATATATAGAACACTTGAATCAAACAGAACCTCAGATGTTTGTTGAACCAAATTAAAATTCCAACAAAAAATACAGCAACTCAAGATTAACCCAATGACAACAGTGGGGCAAGAAACAAAAGATCGACTGGCTCCATGGTAGCACCCCTCCCTCCACCTCATAGTAAATGTCACTTTATTGCCAAGTCCCTGAACATAGCTAATAATTTCCTTATCTGAGGAAAATAATAGTTGCCATTCTCACAGGCATAAAATATTAAATGAAGTAATGAAGGTAAAACACTTAACACAGTGCCTGGTATACAATTTCTGGCACTTAATTTTTATTCTTGCCCTCCCTCTCCTTTAATATAGCCTGTTCTTTCTACTCTCCATCCCTGCCATCACACTCACCAGCCTTAAAACCTTCTGCCTCTTCCCACCACCTCACTTACAGGACAAAGTCCAACTGTTTGGTCTGGCCTTGTGGAAGTTGCCTCCAAGCCCTATCTCAGCCCAAGGTACCTCTCTCCAGGCTCAGCACCTGCTGCTTCCCACCAACACTTAGGTCACATCCAACAGCACTTGCCTCCCTATGCAAGGTTCTGCTAAGCCTTCTCATTCTTTTGAACTTTTGCCCATAACATAGTAGTTGAAAAGCATGGGTTTTAGAACTAGGTTCACATTCCAGCTCTACTACTTACGGACTATGTGACCTTGGGCAAATCTCAGGGCCTATTTCCTTATCTACAACATGGAAAGACCAATTTTGTGTATAATACACATATATATATGTGTATATATCTGTATTATACACACACACATATATATGTGTATTATACACACACACATATATATATTGTACCTTACAGTGTTGCTGGGAAGAAGTCAATGAATTAATGCATGTAAAGTAATTAGCATCCTGCCTGGCTTCTAGAAAAGGCTTGATCATAATAGCTATAATTAGTAGCATATGTCTTCACTTCTCACAGCACTAACTACATTATACTGTAACTGCCTCTTTATGTGTCTGTCTCCCCACCGGATTATAAAGTCTATGAGAGCAGGGAGTATATCTTATATTTTCCAATGTATGTGCACGTGGCAATTATTCAAATATCTCTCGAATAAACTAATGCTTTAAATGTGTCCTGTTACCAAACACCTTCCCAAGGCTGCAAGCAAATTCACTCTGCAATATCTCATTTTCCCGCGGCTTCCTGGCTCCACTCTAATGCACTCTGTGCTGATGACACCACTTTAAGGTGACTGTCTCCCTTGACTGTGACCACCTAGGATTGTACACTCACTTCGTAGGGAGGTTTGAGAATTAAGCAACGTCAACTAAGCAAAGTGACGCTGGTTGGTGCTTAGTAAAAAGTACCACTATTATTCACGGAAGAAGCAGGTGGCTACATGGGAGGGTTCTACAGCCACTGCCGGATGCGACACGGTGGTGCGGGAGGCGACTCCCAAGGCTGCGGAGGGGACGTCCGGGGGTGCCCCGTGCATGTGCCGGAGGGTGGGGGGAGAGGGACCCGGAGCCCAGGGTCCGCTGGAGCGAAGCTGGGCTGGGCCCAGGCCCGGGAAGCTGCAGCCCTACGCCCCGCTTGCCTGTCCTCCGGACGAGCCTCACCTCCTGCACTTTCAGCTCCTCTAGAGTGGGCAGCTCCACTATCCCCGGCATGACGGCTGCAGCCCCGACCCTGACGAGGCGCCCTCAACCGCGTCGCCCCCGTCTCCTTGAACTCCCCTTTCCACCGCCGGTAGGGCCACACAGCGCCTGCGCATGCGCAGCCGGCGGCACGCAGGCGCACTGCTCTGCCCAACCGTGAGCGAGGCAGCGTGCTCAACGCCAGGACGATCCGCAAGCTCCGCGGGGCGGGGCTTCGCGTCGGCCCCGCCCACCCTCCCCGGTTGTCATGGTGAGGCCGCCTCCACCGAGACTCCGGACCCCAACGGCTGGAAGCTATTATAGAAGCAGGAGCCATGGAGTACACGGGGAGCGAATACATCGGGGAATATGTAGATGGGAGGTAAGGGCCTCGTCTGATTCACTACGTCGTGAATATCTGTGGCTAGGGAGAGACCCTGTCTTTTTGCCTCTGCGAAGGACCTTGCACCAGACACTCACAAACTTGCCCAAGTGACTTGCTGAAGGACACATACCTGATAAGCAGCAGAGCTGAATCCACTCATTCCACACATACGTGTGTGTGTGTGTGTGTGTGTGTGTGTGTGTGTATGCTATCTACCAGTTTTAGATTTGGGGATAAGAATATTAAAAATTTCAAGATCCTTGCTCTCGAGGAGTGTATAATCTAGTGGAGGGTGTATTGCCAATGAACAAATAAATGAGAAAATAATTACAGGTAGTGATACATGCTATGAAAACAAACACGGAGAGTGGGGAAGAGGGACTGTGGCTAATCTGATGCCACGTGGTCTCTTCCCTCTAGGAGTTCACAATCTAGGGATCATTATAGAGGATAATAGACACAAATCACTGTAATGGACCAGTAGTAGAAGCTATTCAGTTGAACAATGTTGAGTGTCTACCAAGTACCAGGCCCTGAACTTGTCTCTGGGCACAATCCCTCCTCTCAAAAAGTTCGTTCAAATGTAGTGGGGCAAGTAGACATAACACAGATAACCGCAATTCCGTGTGGGAAGTGCTCTGGTAGAGAGAAGCAGAGAAGCACAGAGGTGGCTGCTCTTCCTTGCCAACCATCCTGGATGAAGAAGGTGGAATCTCTGTTTTTGTAGCTGGGGAAACTGAGGCTGAGCAAGGTGAAGTGGATTGCCAAACAAGTGCTATTTGTTGGGACTGTGAAGCACTCCTACCTCGGGGCCATGGAAATGGAGAAGAGATGAAGGGCAAGATTTGGGTGGAATCCATCTCTGTATCCACAGGTTGGTGGGATTCCAGGGATTTTTGACTTCACAAGAAGGAGGACCTGTGGTCTGGCCAGGGGTAGGGGATAAATTCTTAGAGAAGGAGGTAATATTAATATATATGGAAAGCTATCTCTAATCCTTATGTCAACTTTGCAAGGGAGATGTTTTTGTCTCCACCTTAGAGGTAAGAAAAGTGAGGCTTAGAGAGTTTGAGACACTTGTCCAACTCAGCAGGTCAGTGGCAGAGGTGCTTGGTGTGTGTTCCCTCTCACAACTCTGTGAGGTGGTTCAAGCTGATCTTGCAAATAAAGAAACAGATGTTAGGAGAAGCAAACTGACTTGCCCACCGTTATGGATACACAGCTAGGAGTAACGGAGTCAGAATTTGAACCAGGTCCTGTGTCCAAACCATATTCTTTTTTTCCCACAAGGCTCTGCTAAAGTGAAGATAGTCGAATGTTGGCAGATAGAGATGGGGTACTGGGCATTTTAGGCACAAAAATTTAGAACCTACACTTATTTTCGATGGGCTATGTGTGTGAAAGTGAGAAACACACAGACAGACAGGGTCAAAGAGACAAGAAGGAAGGCTCTCAACCATTTGCCTTTGGCCTTCTGTGCATTTTCACTGTGTCTGTGTATTGCATCAGCCATTTCTATGCTTTTGTCCCTAGGAATCTGTGTTTTACTTGGGGTTTTTTGGTAACACTATAACCACGATAGGGATTTCCAGACCTGAATAGGGCTCCCCAACTTCCCATAACTAGCAAGAAGTCAGCAGTTGTTTTGCTTGTCATATTTCTTTTCATAATTTGGCCATATATTCTGTATTGATTTTGTTTTTCAACAACAGTTAACTAGAGTCATAATGGAGGCCTGTCAAATTTCATCATGTGATGAGAGAGACAGGATAGTAGAGAAAAAAAGGCTTCAGCATGAGACAGGCCAGGGCTCAAGTCTGCCACTTATTTGTTTTGTACACTTAATTAACCAGCCATGCCTCAGTTTCCTCATCTGTAAAATGGGAAAATAATGCACATCCAGCAGAAGTGTTCCAAGGAATATGTAATGTAGCATGTGTGGGTGTTATTTACATGTGGTAGATACTCAATAGATTTTTTTTAATTTTGGGAGAGAGTATTTTACTTTTAGAGTTTAAATGAATAGAGTAGCTTCTCTATACAGTAGAAAGTTGATATTTAACATTTGGCTTAAAAAATTTATATAGACTCTTCACTGCTGGTGGGAATGTAAAACAGTATAGCTGCTTTGGAAAAGTTTGGCAGTTTGTTAAAAAAAAAAAAAGTTAAACAGGCAAGGTGTGGTGGCAGAGGTGCTCACTCCTGTAATCCTAGCCCTTCGGGAGGCCGAGGTGGGAGGATCACTTGAGGCCAGGAGTTCAAGACCAGCCTGGGTGATAGCGAGACCCCGAGCATCTCTACAAAATATAAAAAAATTAGCCAGGCCTGGTGGCAGGCACCTGTAGTCCCAGCTACTCAGGAAACGGAGGCAGGAGGATCACTTGAGGCCAGAAGTTTGAGAGTGCAGTAAGCTATTATGACACCACTGCACTAGCCCACGCAATAAAGAGAGACCCTGTCTCAAAAAAAAAAAAAAAAAAAGAAAAAGAAAAAGTTAAACAGCCATTGCACTCCTAGGTATTTACCCTGGAAATCAAAGTATATATCTATATAAAGACACGTATATGAGTGCCCACAGCAGCTTTATTTCTAATAACCAAAAACTAGAAACAACCCAAATGTCATTCAACAGCTGAATGAATAAACACATTGTGGTATATCCATTCATTGGAAACTACTCAGCAATAAAAGGAGTGAACTATTGGTACACACACAGCACAGCATGAATGAATCTGAAAAGAATTATATTGAGTGAAAGAAACCAGACCAAAAAAAGTACATACCGTATGATTTCACTTACATAAATTCTAGAAAATGCAAGCTAATCTATGGTGACAGAAAGCAGATCAGTGGTTGCCAGGAGATGAGGATTATGGGCAGGCACAAGCAGGAATGATTGCAGAGGGGCATGCAGAAACTTTTGAGGGGAACAGATATGTTAATTATCCTGATTGTGATGATGGTTTTCCGGGTGTATGTCAAAACTTATCAAATTGTACAGTTTAAACATGTAGTTTTTTGTATGTCAATTATGTCATCAATAAAGCTATTTTTTTAAAAAAAAAGCAAGCTAAAAGACACATGATTTTCCTGTACCATGTGTGAATATAAAAAAAAGAAAAAGTTAATGTAGAATCTGTCTGACCTCAAGAGCATGGTTTCTCTGGAATAGTTGCACAGTTGAGTTCTAGATAACTTCACTGCAAAGCACCACAAGGTAAGTGCCAGAAAAGACCTACAAACACAGGGGAGGAAGGGAAACCAGTAACATTTATGTAGCAACCACTATGCTCCAGGTGATTTTGCCTGCATCTTTCCCTCCTCAAGGGAACTCTATGAGACACTGTCATCCTGTTTTACAGATAGGAAAAGTGAGGCTCAGAGCAATTACATAACTGGCCCAAAGTCACCTAGTTAGCATTTGACAGAGCAGGGATTACAAGCCAGGCCTATCAGACTCTAAAGTTAGGTGCTTTCTGCTATAGAGCCCTGCTGCTGTGCTCCTACAGAGGACATCCAGTTAGGGCAGTCCTCAAAGGCTTCATGGAGGAGACAATATTTGAGTTGGGCCTTGAAAATTGGGTAGGATTTAGGTGGGTGGAGATGCGAGGTGAAGAGGGTTTCCAAGCAGAGGGAACAACATGAGCAATAGCCCAGAGGGCCTGTGTGGGGAAGAGCAGCAGTTCAGTTGGGCTGGAGGGTAGGGTATGCCTACAGGAGCCATGGGAGGGGAACCTGGATAGATGGTCTGTGCTCTGGCAAAAAGATTTCAATACTGTGCACAATTCTGGGGGTGGAGAAGCCACTGATAGATCCTTGGTAGGGCTGAGCATTAGGAAACTGAACCTATTTCGTCTCTGTATCCCTCCTCATAGTGCCTATGTGTGGTAGGCACTCAGTAAATACTGGCTGAAAGAATTAATAATAGAATGAATGAATGATGATATTTGAGATATGGTAATCATATCCTCATTATGGATTGATGTCTTCACTATAAAGTGGCTCTTTTTGTTCTTTTTAACTTGCTTTGAATTTAGAATGAAGACTTTTCACCTTGAATGTGTTTTTCAAAAATGGAAGGGAAAGAGGGAGAGAGGGCAGGAGGAGAGGGAAAGAGGGAGGGAAGGAGAGAGAGAAGGAAGGAGGAAGGCACAGTGGATATGGGGAGCTCAGATCAAAGCCCATTAGAATTGTCCCAGTATGAGGCAGCAGGACCCTGGACCAAGGCAGAGACAGTGGGGCTGCAGGAAAGGGAAAATGCAGGAGGGGTTTGGGGGTTTCACTGCCAGGACTTGGCAGCTAATTGGCTGCTGGACCATCTAGAGACTGCTTACAGCCCCAACCCAGTGCCCAGCTCCAGGCTTTGAACCAGAAGATTCTTTTTTTTTTATTTCAGAATATTATGGGGGTACACTTTGGCTATATATATTGCCCATGCACTGCCCATGTCAGAGCTACAATCGTGGACATCCCCCAAACTGTGCACCCCACATCCATTCAGTGAGAGTTTTCCCATCCCCTCCACCCGCCTCCTGCCTGCCCACCCCCTGAAGAATGTTATTGCCATATGTGACATAAGTATTGATCAGTTAGTACCAATTTGATGGTGAGTACCAGTGGTGCTTGTTTTTCCATTCTTGTGACACTTTGCTTCGAAGAATGAGCTCTGGCTCCATCCAGGATAATACCAGATGTTAATTCTTCATTGTTTTTTATTGCTGAGTAATACTCCATGGCATACATATACCACATTTTATTAATCCACTCGTGTATTGATGGGCACTAGGGCTGTTTCCACATCTTTGCAATTGTGAATTGTGCTGCTATAAACATTCGAGTGCAGATGTCTTTATTATAGAATGTCTTTTTTTCCTTTGGGTAAATACCCAGTAGTGGGATTGCTGGGTCAAATGGTAATTCTACTTTTAATTCTTTGAGGTATCTCCATATTACTTTCCATAGAGGTTGTACTAATTTGCAGTCCCACCAGCAGTGTATGAGTGTTCCTATCTGCATCCCCACCAACATTTGTTGTTTTGGGACTTTTGGATATGAGCCAATCTCACTGGAGTTAAGTGATATCTCATTGTGATTTTGATTTTCATTTCCCTGATGATTAGAGAAGTTGAGCAATTTTTTATATGTTTGTTGGCCATTATTGTCTTCTTTTGAAAAGTTTCTGTTCATGTCCTTTGCCCATTTTTTCATGGGGTTGTTTGATTTTTTCTTGTTGATTTTCCTAAATTCTGTATAGATTCTGGTTATCAGCCCTTTATCAGATGTGTAGTATGCAAATATTTTCTCCCATTCTGTAGGTTGTCTGTTCACTCTAGTGATAGTTTCCTTGGCTGTGCGAAGCTTTTTAATTTGATCAGGTCCCATTTATTTATTTTTGTTGCTGCTGTGATTGCTTTGGGGGTCTTCTTCATAAATTCTTTGCCTAGGCCAACATCCATAAGAGTTTTTCCAACGTTTTCTTCAAGAGTTCTTATGTGAACCAGAAGATGCTGCTACCATTCATGGAAATGGAGGGCTCTAAGGAGGTGCTGCTTAGGGGAGGAGAGGGTGAGTTCAGTGTGGGGTGAGTTGGAGATGTTTGTGGGAGGTCTGGACAGTGATGTCTCACAGTAAGGAAAGGGGTAGGCTCTGATCTTGGAGAAGGGGATGGGGCCTTAATATGGAGACAGTGCTTAGAAATGATAGATGTGATCTCAAAGAGTAGAGGAGGGAAGGAGAAGAGGAATTCTCTCCCCCCTCCCATGTCTTGCAGTAGAGTAAAAGCGAAATAGTTTTTGAGGTCGTGCTCTGGCGGGGCATTCCTCCATCGTGTCACATCCATTATCTCATTCCGTTATCCCAACAACTTGGGGGGGGTTACTGTTATCCCCATTTTACATACGAGAAACTCAGGCTTAAAGAGAAGGAGGAGCTCCCGCAAGGTCACACAGGCATCGCGAGGTGGAGACAGCCTGGACTGCAGGTCTGCGGCTCAGAAGCCGTGTCTTAACCACAGAGCTCTCTTGCTGGGGGTCTGTGGCCCAGTGGCACCTGCTGTCATCTCTTCCATCAGCCCACTGGCCCTTCTGTTTCCTTCATTCCTTACTCAAAAGATGTTTCTGGAGCACCTGTTCCGGAAGAAAATGTGGTCCTAGGAGCTGAGGATACCAAGGTCTTCCTCTAAAGAAGCTTTGATTAAATACAGGAGATGAGATATACAATTAAAATGCAGGGCAGAAAGTGCTAAGCATCCCAACAGAGGTACTAGCAAAAGCCCAAAGAAGGTCAGGGTCAGGAAAGGTGCCGTCAGCTCATGGGGAGGAATGAAGGAATGAAGGAATGAATTAAAGCATATTTCTTAAGCACTTGTTCTGTGTCAGGCCCTTTACTAGGAAAATCATTATACATTATGTGGGTTAATCTCGGCATTAATCTCAGCCATTTCACCCACTAAGAAACTGATCAGCTGATGTGCCTGCCCGTGCTGCTGTACAGGCCTGTCTTCCTCCTGCATGGCACTTACCACACATTGTGTAATTGCTTAATTATGTCCCCCGCTAGACTGTGAGCCTCCTGAGGACAGGGACTGCATCTGCCTTGATCACTGTTGTATCTGTGTTGTATCCAGCAGACCAGACTCTCAGCACAGCCCCTGGCACGTAGTGGGTGCTGTGTAAATATTTGTTGGAAGGAAGGAAGGAAGGGAGACAGACAGAGAAGTTTGGGAAAGTCTCCAAGATGGTACATCTAGAAAATGATGAAGTAAGATTCAAACCCTTATCTCCTGCCTCTGAATTTCATATTTTTCCTAATATTCCGCTTGTGGTGTAATAGGCAGGTGTGGGCCAGTTGGGGGGGACGGGGAAGACACAGAACCAGCTGACAGTGACCTGGGCCTTAGTCTCTGTGTCACAGTTTTTACTGTGTGGCTTTGGGCACATCCCTACCCTCTCTGGGCCCACCAAGGGGGTATTTCAAGGGACAGCACCAAGTCCAGGACAGCCTCTAGATGAGGGGGAAGATGAACAGACCAAACTCTACGACCCCCTGGCCTTAAATAACACACCTCCTCTCATTTTTGAGCTTTTGAGGGAAACAAAACAAAAATTTTGTTTTTGAACAGAATATTGCTGGGACAGTAATGTCTGAGGATGCCTAGGATAAGTTTCCCGCTCACTCTCCCTCGCCTGCCGCTCTGATCCTCCAGCTGTCATGCAGGGCTCAGCGATGTCCCTGTGTCTTTGCAGGATGGAGGGCAAAGCTGAATACATCCTCCCTACTGAGACAAGATATGTTGGGGAAATGAAGGACGGCATGTTTCACGGTGAAGGAACCCTGTACTTCCCCAGCGGGAGCCGTTACGACGCCATCTGGGAAAAGGGATTGGTTGTAAAGGTGACCAGCCAGGGGCTGCAGAGGAGAGGTCCTCAGGCAGGAAGAGGCCCCACTGCTGTGGCACCCTGCCCTCCCTGTCTGGTGCCCGCCTCCTTCCATGCCCTCTTCTCCCCACTTCTTCATCTCCCAGGGCTCTAGAATCTTCTCCCTCTGGATCGGGAAGGGCCCCCGGAGATGCCATGATGAGTTTGAATCTGTTTTGCCACTTCCTGCCTGATCTTGGGCCCATGACTTGACCTCTGTGAGACTTAAGTTCCTCATCTATAAATTGGGGACAGTAGTTGTATTAGTTACCTATCACTGCTGTAACAAATTACCACAAGTTTAGTGTCTTAAATCAGCACAAATTTAATATCTTACAGTTCTGGAGGTCAGAAGTCTAAAATAGGTCAGCAGGGCTGCATTCCTTCCAGAGGTTCTATGAGAGAATCTATTTCCTTGCCTTTTCCAGCTTCTAGAAGCTGCCCGCAATTCTTGGCTCATGGCCACACATCACTCTGACCTCTGCTTTCCTCAGACGTTGCCCTCCCTCCCTCTGCTTCCATCACCATCTTGTCTTCTCTCACACCGACCTTCGTACCTCCCTCTTATAAGGACCCTGTGATTACATTAGGTACACCCAGATAATCCAGGACAATCTCCCCACTTCAAAATTGTTAATTTAATTGCATCTGTAAAGTAGCATATTCATAGGTTCTGGCAGACAGGGACATCTTTGGGGGACCATTATTCAGCCTATCAAAATAGTACGAGGCACCTCCTAGGACAGTGGGGCATTATATATGAGCACTTTGCTAAGTTCCTGGCACACAGTAGGCACTCGATAAGTGTTAGCTCTTACCATTACTACCACCACCATTGCTACTATCATTATAAATCATCTAATCCAAACATTCTTAACCTGGGATCTGTGGGCCATGAATAGAATCTAGGGGATCAGTGAAACCTCTTGATTTACATACAAAAGTTTCTGTGCATATGGGACAATGTTTTTCTCTGGGAAAAGGATCTATAGCTTTCATCAGTTTCACTATGTGTGTGTTGGGGCCTAACTCATGACCTAAAAGAGGTTAAGAAACACTCCTTGTTTTATGACTTGGAGAATCTAAGCCCCAGGAAGGGGATGTGACTTATCCAAGGTCACACAGTGAATTAATAGTATTGTTGGAATTTCCACCCAAGTTTCCTGATGCGCAGGCCAATGCAGTTTCTACATCCTGAGGCTTGCTTTAGCTCTAAGGCAACAAAAGGAGAATGTATGTGTTTGGACAAAGAGCTGCAGCTAATGGCTCTAACCTTTTAGCTATGATAATAATAAAAGAATAATAACATTTATTGAGTGCTTACTATATGTCAGTGTATTAGTCAGGGCTCTTCAGAGAAACAGAACCGAGAGGATATATATAGACATATAGAAAGATATTTATTTTGAGGGATTGGCTCATGAGATTGTGGAGGCTAAGAAGTTCCACAATCTTCCCTCTGCAAGGTAGAGGCCCAGGAAAGCCATCAGTGTAGTTCCAGTCCAAACCTGAAGTCCCAAGAACCAGGGGAGTTAATGGTGTAAGTCCCAGGGTCCAAAGGCCCGAAAACCAGGAGTGCTGATGTCTAAGGGCAGGAGACAGATGTCCCAGCTCAATTAGAGTGATTGGCTCCTCCTCCACTTTTTTGTATTTTAATCCACCCATCTGCACACTGAAGCTCCACCTTTCTTGTGCTATTCAGGCCCTCAGTGGATTAGACGATGCCCGCTCACATTGGTGAGGGTGGATCTTCTTTACTCAGTCTACTAATTCAATTGCTAATCTCTTCCAGAAACACCCTCACAAACACCCCCAGAAATAATATTTTACCAGCTACCCGAGCATCCTTAGCCCAGTCAAGTTGACACATAAAATTAACCATCACAGTCAGACACGTGCCAAATGCTTTACATGTGCTCTGCCACTGAATTTTCAATCAGTTCTATTAAATGTATACCATCATTGTCCTAATTATATGAATGAGGAAACAAAAGGCCGAAGAGAGTAGGTCATCTGCCCAAATGCACACAGTGAGTTGACCTACTGTGAGTAGCAGGCATAGAGGTGTCTGTGCTTTATGTCCATTCTCTCTAATTGTCACAACTATAACAATTGTGATAGTTACCACTTCTTTTCTGTTGCAATGAGAAAGCCACCTCTTCTCTTGACATCCAACCTTCTTGGCAAAAAGGCTTCAGCTTCCTCAGACGCATGTGTATACTACTTGCTTTCCAGGGCACGTATACCTTCGCAGACGGGCTGCAGTACGACGGTGAGAACTGGCATTACTGCGACAGCTATGATCGGAGGTTTTACACCGAGATCTGCAATGGCTTGAAGCCTGCAGGTACCCAGGCACCTGCCCTTTCCTTTGCAACCAAACTGAGAAGGAACCTAAAGACAACTTTGAATAAGTGGGCTGTGGCCTACTGAAGCAGCTCAGAGGAGAAGAAGAACTGGACAGGCACAGCAGAACACAAGAGCCAGATCTTGGGGCCAGGAAGGCCAGGCCTCACATCTCAGCTCCACTGTACTAGCAGAGGACCATGGGCAAGGGACTTCACCCCTCTGTGCCTCAGTTTCTCCCCTTCAAAGTGGGGACAATAGCATCTACCTCATGAGATTGTTGCAAATAAGACAATCCATGTAAGATGTTTAGAACAGTGCCTTGCGTGCATGTAGGTGCACAGTACACCTCAGCTGTTCTTATTTGTAGTACCTCCTGTAACACTAAAATTATGTAGATGTTTTAAAAAGAAAGAGATAAGGGCAAAAGCAGCACTGACAGAGCATGTGCTCTGTGTATCAGGTGCCAGGTGAGGCTCTCTGTAATCCCTGTCTCCTTGAATGTCAGCCTTCCTAGTCCCATGTCATAGAGGAGAAAGTTGAGACCATGGAGTCCAGATGTGTTTCCCAGTGACAGAGCTTGCACTGGAGCCCTGGTCTTCCTCTCTGAAGTCCCCTGTGTCATGCTACCTCCCTGTAAAACCCGTGTTCCATCACAGAGGGCTACGTTTGGGCCAAGACTCGGGATTCAGAGAGTGGCAGCTTAAGGGGCTCACCTGTGTTTCTGAGACTTCTGCAAGATCAGATGAACCTCAAGGACATCATAGTCTGGGGTACTGCAGAGACGATAGACCCAAAACAACAGGTGGGAAAATGACTTTGTAAACTGTCAATGCAATCCCAACTGAAGTTGTGAGAGGTGGTGTGGTGTAGTTGACAGAGCATGGAGCCAAAAGGTCTGGGTTGGAGTCCTAGCATTCTCTCTCTATGGCTGGATGAGCCTGCGCAAGTCAACCTCCATCAGGGCAGAAACCTCCAGAAAGCACCCAGACACTGGAGCCAGGCCGGCCTGAGCCCAAAGCCCAGCTCCTTCACTTCCTGGCTTTGTGCTCTGGGACCAGTTCATTGACCCTGTGCTCCCTTCTCCCTTTGCTCTTCTGATGCTGACTCTCCCATTTTCCCCCGTCCCTCCTCTCCTCTGCCAGCGCTTCCTCCTCTCCCCTCCCCAGTTGTTAATGTTGGGGTCCCCCAGGGTTCTCTGGCTTAGGCCTTTTTCTGTTGTCATTCTATTCTTTCTCCCTAAATGAGTTGATTCACTTCTAAGCCTTCAGCTACCATCAACTTCCAAATTGAAATCAGAATCTCTGAGCCTCATATTCCTGCATGCAGCTTGCCCGGCGCCTGTATTGCTTGTCCCCCAACTTGTCTGCCCCGAACTCACCATCTTCCCGGCGGCCCACTCTCCCTCAGTGATGGCTCCCTCGGTAAACGTCATGCCCATCCACCCAGGGAAGCCCAATTCTCCCTTCCCCTGTCCCCCATGTGCAATCAGTCACCTGGCCCTAGGGATTTTACCTCTTAAATAAATTCTTTCATTTGCCATTCAACAAATATTTACTGAGCACCTCCACGTACTGGGCGATGTTCTCTTCATCCTCTCTGCCTCTGCCCTATTTCAGACCTCCGTCATCTCTCCTCTCGACTATGTGACCTCCCGAGATCTCCACTTGACCCTCACGAGGTCTTTCCCCATCCTGCCACCCCACACCCTTCAGGGCTTCCTACTACCCTCAAGACAAGGTTCCAATTTCTCGAAGTGACTGACATTCTCTGGCTCCTGCTGATGTCCGCAGCCTCGCCCTGGGCCACCCACCCTTCTCAGCTTTTTCCTCTCCTCTCTTGGCATGCTTGCTTTCTCTTTATTTCTCAAAGAGATCACATTTTTTCCTTCCATTCCCTCTGCCTGGAATACTCTAATGCGGTCACTTCATCCAAATAACTCCCTCCCATCCTTCAGACCTCAGTTTACCTGAACTCCCAGACTAGGTGAGGTCTCCCTGTGGCATATCACAGAGCAGCCATGACCCCCTCCAGAGGTCGAATCATGAGTGTTCAGGATCCATCTTACCGAGCCAACTGTGAGCTGCACAAGGGCAGGGCCCTAGCACATTGCCTGGCATATAGTAGGCACTCAGTAAAGAGTTATTGTCAAACAGGGATAGTAATATTGACATCACAGTGAGGGGTGAAGGGTACACTTAGGGGAGTGAAGCCAATGACATTGACAAACATTTCCTGAGCATCTACTCTGTGTTAGACCCAGAGCTGAGAGGACTCTGTCTCTGCCTTCAAAGAGCTGCCAATCTACATGCAAGTTGAGCACCTTGTAAATCACTCCTCCTGGGTTAGATGGGGCCTGGACTTTGTCATAGGCTCTTCACCCCAACTGAGATCTATGGGCAAACAGCCCTCAGGCTTAGGGCTCAGCTGTCACATGGCAGCTGCTTTTGCCAGTCTTGAAAGCAGAATGATGGCCTTCCCTGCACCTGCCTGCCCCTCCCCTTCTCCAGGGACCTCCAGCAGAGCAGCTTTACCCTAAGTAGCCACTTCCTTCCCTTGTTTCTCTACATTTCACCTCAGGGGCAGGCATTGTTGGGGTGACAGTTAAGGGTACCCCATGACCTCTCTGGGCATCTATGAGATGGGCATTGGCATGAGGCTTCAGTGAAAGAATGGCTGTAAAGCACTTGGCATGGAATCAGTGCTCAGTAATCATTAGCCAGTATACGTGGGGTCAGGGTTAGGGTCAGTGTCAAGGTTAGGGTTGGGTATATTGTTAACCAACATGAGAGCACCTACTTTGTGCAGGACACTGAGTTGTGAACATAGTGCTGCTGTTGTGCTCAGTGGGCATCTAGCTGTCAGTCCAGAGAATAGGGAATTACAGGAACTACAATCAGAAAGGAGCCTGAGAAGTTATGTGTTCCAACCTCTCCCTTTACTCAGGCCACAGCATTCCAAGATACACACACATGGAGTGCATGACCTAAAAGGGGACCCCTCTTTCCCTCCTGGGGATCCCAATGTCCCCAGTCCTGGGGCCACGCCTAGGCCTTCTCCTCCCCTGATGTCGACAGCTGAACACACAGGTTCCAGAGCCAGGCTGCTTCCTATAATCTTGGATTATTACTGGATAATCTTGGGAACATTACTTATCTCTCTGAGCCTCAGTTTGCTTATCTGTAAAATGAAGCCACAGGGTCAGTCTCAGGATTAAATGAAATAGTAGGAGCATAATGCCTGGCACATAATAAACATTCAATAAATGGTAGCCACTATGGTAATTTTGGTGAGAGTCAAGGTTCCCCACCACCTTCCCCTTGTCCACCTGACCTGTTTCTTTCCCCCTGTTCTCTTTTGTGTGTGATCTGCTCCACAAGGTTTCCTCAGTGAGGCCTGAGGGTTCAATGCCTCTGGCCTTTGCCCACACTTTGCATGCCATCCCTGTCCTGGACCTGCTCTTCTATTCAGCTGGCCAACTCTCACTCATCCTCAGAGTCTCTCTGACTCCAGATCCTGTGCCCGTTGTCATGGTATCCCAAGAAAAGGAGGAGGATGAGGTCAAAGTAAGAAGACAGGGGTTATAGAGCCATTTTCAGAAGGCTCTTTGGAGCACTGTTTCTGCTGGTTTTGCTCCTTACCCTGAATTGGGAGGGTTCAGTCCAACAGTAGAGCCAGACAGTCACATGAGCACCCAGCCAAAAGTAGACCTTATGGGAGCATTGGGTTTGGATTTGGCCTTGATGGTGAATTAATTGCCCATTATGCCCCTTGAAGGTATCTCTCAACTCACCAATATGGACCCTCCTAGAAAAATCCCCAAGGGCTGCTATGACTGTGGAGACGGCTTCTACAACCCGGTCACGAGGATAATCAAGGACTACAAGAGCCGCTTTCTGAGGAATGCAGGTATGTTTATTCCAACGCTCCACAGCACATTTTCTCTTCATCCACATGTAAGTTTGTGCAAATGTGTGCACACACGTGTGCGCATTGGGTGATAAAGAAGCTTTCGCTAGTAAAAGACAAAAATTGATTATCTGAATGCTTCACTCGTTGGACTTCTCGTGGACAGCAGGTCTGTACATAGTCATAGAGTGAGGTAAAGGACATTCATGGTCTACCTGAGACAGCACATAAGTGTGGCACTGAAAGGATTACTTATTTTTGCATGTATTCCTTCAACTAGTATTTAATAGACACCTACTGTATGCTAGTCCCTATGCTTGGTGCTGGGGTAGAGCAGAGCAAAGGGGGACATGGACCCCCTTCCTCATGGAGCTTATATTCTAACAGGCAGCAGACAAGAAGTGTAAACATTTGGTCACATCATGGAATAAGCACCATGAAAGGGAAAAACATGGTCCTGCGGGGAGGGGAAGTGGGGGTCCCAGAGAGGCGGGGGTGATGCTGTGGGAGCACAAAGAAGAGGGGCCTCACTGGTGGGTCAGAGAAGTTTTCAGGGAGGAAATGATACATACTCTGAGACCTGAAGAATAACTGGGAGTTGCCACAAGGCATGGAGAGAGGGTTTCCCAGCCAGGGAAACATCACAGGCACAGGCCTACAGAAGTGATACCCTGTGGCCCAAGAAGACTGGTTGGCCCTTTAGCCAGGGAAGAAACTTGGAGCATCCAGAACCTCAGTGTGGTGAGTCAACCCGAGGCTGATCAGACTGAGAAGGACCCATTTATAGAGACCAAACTCACGGGAGACCAATATTCAAATAAAAACAGGAACATTTTTCTTCAATGCAGTGATTCCTAACCTTTCTCTTTTCTGGAGTCACACTCCCACTAGAAATAACAAAAGCTATGGACCCTCTTGCCAGAAAAATGCCCACACTTGTGCGCGAGTGCGCACACACACAGACACACACATTTTGCATATAGTGTTAAGGGACTGATGATCCCTCCAAAGACTCAGGTCAAGGAACCTTGCTCTATAATGAGAAAGGAACTGCCAGAATGCCTGTGCTGGCTGAAGAGAGCATCCTCTCCCTATAGGGAAATTTACTCAGTCACTCCACGATGATCAAAGTTGCCTTGCGGGGCTGGAATAAGGGCAAAGGGAATTGTCAGCTGATCCTGTGGCTGTAGTCCTGCAGCTGAGATGCCCCCAACACACCGATTGCCACTGGAGGAACATGGCACATGCTCCAACTCCCCAGCTCAGCCTTCTTCACTGACTTGCCTTTCTCCGTTAACACAGTGGACCACTCTGTAGGACACTGAATCTGCTGCATGTTAATAAGCCCACCAGGAAGTTTCTTGGTCAGATAAGTTAAGGAGATGCTGTGTTAAATGACGCTAACCAGGTTTGGTGGCTGAAGGGCTTCTCAGGGCCTTTAACTTGCCAACATACCTTGTACTTTTCCTCTGTGGCACTTATTTTAATGTGATTAAATACTCATTTCTGTAATTGTTTGCTTAACATTTGTCTCTCCCACTAGACTGTAAGGTCCACATGGAAGGGTCTCTGTCTGGTTTCTACTTGCATTAGTAAGGGTCCACTCAGAAAAACGGTAAGAATTTCATATCAGGAAATCGGTTAAATGGCTACCACAGAACTGAAACAAGCGAAAGGAGGACGTTGAGGCATAACAGAGAAAGTTAACTGCAGGAAGCAGCCACCACCTCAAGGACTTGACAGTTGCATGAGACTGGGAGACTATGAGAACCTAGAAGGTTGATGGAGGGACCCCAAGGAACTGCAACCCAGATCCCTGAGAGGAGGTACTGCCCAGCTGGGGCTGGCTCCTTGGCAGCTCAGAGGAGGGGCCCTGCAGAGCTGGCACCAGACCTCTGAGGAGGGAGCCTGCCCTGCAGAGCCTCTGAAGAAAGCAATGAAGCTGATTCCACAGTGTGGAAATAACCTGGAAACTGCAAGTACAGTGCCATTGCTGAGACCGCACTGGCACGAACAACAAGGAAAACATAAAGGGGTGTGTCTCCTCTGTCTCCATTTGCCTCCCAAGCCCCTAATGGGAAGCCTGCTGGCATAACAGAAATTCAGATCTTTCCGGTCCCAGCATTGCAGAGCAGAGTACCGAGGGTCGGTTTGGGGCTGAGAGTCAGTAGCTTCTAATGGCCCAGCCCACCCCTTTTGTTGCTCAGTGCCACACACACTCCTTTACAGATACTAAAACTCCTGTATAACAGTGATAACAGAAGTGTGCTTTTTATATAACAAGTTGCAACTCTCCTTCATATTAATACAAAGATACTCTCACCTTCTCCCCCGAAAGGGAGAGAGGAGGCCGCAGTAGACTTGTATCCATCTTTGAGCGAGGTGAGGTTGTCCCTAGGCAGTCCTGCCTGATGTTCTATAACCTGCAAGCCACTGCCGACAATCCTTCTATAAAATAGCAAGGGGGAAAGAGGAAACAAAAGAAAAGAAATTAGTTAATAAAAACAAGTGTGCATATAGATAAATAAGTAGAAGGATAGATGATATAGATACAGATATACATACACGTACAAGCAAGGGAAAAAACTGTTTCACTGCCACAGCTCTCTTTCTGTAACTGGTCAGGAGCCTGTAGTTAATATTTATAAATTGCTCCCTGTATTATCCATTCCGTGTTCCATTTGCCTTCAACCTACACTTCAATTGGTCCGGTTTTTACCTAGTAGGGTCACCCAAATCTTCATTCTTGAAGTGTCTGAATCCTTACTGATTCTAGGTCTTTTTTTGGTTATTTAGTTGATTGGCTTAGTTTCTCTTTAACTTTTACTACTGGCAATGGCAGAACTAAAAGGTGCGCTGGAGAACCCCTGAGTTCCATGCAGCATCCCCTTCTCCCTAACGCAGAGCAGCAACCCAGTCTCCCCCAGGCAATCGGGAACAATCACTGCAGCCAATACAGTATTTCCTTTCTTTGCTTGTTCTTTCTGTGGTGTAAGGAGCCAAAATGGCCAGGCAGCTGTTTCAACTTCCAATTCAATGGAACCATCATTGTGTCACCTGATGGAACCATTCCTCTTTGAGAACTAAGACCTTTGAACCGATAAAGTTCAAAGTTACAGGATAGGAAGCAAAAACTCTGCTTAAAACCTGTCACACTGCTGTAGCCCCAGCACCAAGCACAGGCCCAGGCACACAGTAGATGCTCATTAAGTATATTTGAAACAAGTAAATTAAGGAATGAATGTGTGCTATGAATCTCTACTACAGAGACATATTTGCATCATTTCTCAAACGTATCCAACCATAAAATTAGCTGGGAGGTGGGGCAGCAGGGAGCATTTTATTGAACTAGGGTTACATGGAATATACTTTGGGGACTTCTCTGTTAGCATAATTTTTATTCAGTTGTGGTACAATGCAACTGATTCATTTTTAGCTTTTTACGTTTGAATTATATTCTAGTCATGCCTCGCTGAGATGACTCCTGGTCCTGGGGAGATTCACAGTCTAGTGGTAGAGACAGACACAGAAGCATACAATTAGAATATAATGCGATATGGGCCCTGGTTGAGGGAAACCCTGAAGGATGAGGGGGATTGAGGAGGGGGAGTGATCACCTGGCTGGGATGAAGGGTGTCAATCAGGAAAAAAAGGTCACAAGCATGATGAATCTTAAAGAATGAACAGGGATTTCATGAACAAGAATGTGGGGGAAGGGCATTCCAGGCAGAAGGAACAGCATGTGCAAAGAAACAGAGGCATGAAGAAGCATGGCGTGACTGCAGAACCAGAAACTGTGGTTCCCAGAATCCTGTGTGCAGAAGAAGCCATGCTTAGTGATAAACTTAAATATGCATCATGGGAAGGGAAGGCCATTCTTAGGAAGTTCGGAGAAGGATGGATAGTGATGATTGTTTGGTTAACAGGTATTTACTGAGTACTTGCTATGGGTCTGGCTTCATGGTAAGCATGGAAATGACAGCAATGGCACAGAATCTTCTCTCACTGACCAGGAGAAATTGACAGTAAAGTGGATCCTAACAATACAGAATTGCTGCCAGAGAACTGAGTAGGGATACCTAACGCTGGAGATCAGCGGGCCAGGGATGTTTCCTGGAAAAAGAAAGATCTATTCTGAAACCTAAAGAAGAGCAGAGACATGCAGCAGGGTCAGGAAGAGTGTTAAAGGTAGAGGGAACAGTATGTGCAAAAGGATTAGGATTGGGAAAGGACATTTAGGGACATTCACATCTAGGGAGCTACAAGCAGTTCAGGAGCATGAGATGACAATATGTGGGAAGAAACCCAAGAGATGGCAGGCATGAGGGTAGTTGCAAAGACCATGGGCGTCTTTTCACCATAAGGCAGTGGGGAGCAAGGGAAAGTTTTAGGTAGGTGGCATAGCAACTGGTTTATCCTTTAGAAAGACTTCTCTGGTTATATATAGAAAAGAGGCCAAAGGGGGTAATTAGACAGGAAATCCTTCTGGTAAAATGGTGGGAGAGGGGCACCTGGAGGCCCAAGGGCCCAGATGGTGGAATGGGTGTCCTGGGTTCTGAGTCCTGGCCCAGTTCTCTGCTGGGTGACTCTAGACCAATCCTTTCCCTCTCTGGGCCCCTTTCTCTTCATCTATAAAATGAGACAGTTGGGCTGGATAATTTCTAGGGTCCTTCCAACCTTAAGTAAGAGTCTATGATGGAAGAGAAAGGTAGCCAAGGGGTATTTTGGTCCTGATATTATAGGACAGATCAAGTTTGGAGAGTCCTGAAAACCACTAAAAGGGAGTCTCTGTTTGTGGCCACCTAGTTATTACCCCTGACTCACCTCACCCTGCAAGGGACTGTTTTGGGCTTCTGTCCATTTTCTGTTTTCCCCAAGGCCATTTCTCCCCACATTCCAATCTGCCCCCACAAACACTGCTTCCTGCTGGCATCCTGAAGGCATGGGCTGCTGGTCCTGCGGCCTGAGGTGGGTGATTGAGGCCATCCCAGGGTCAACACGGCAGCCTCAGCCACTGCTATTACAGGAAGCACAGGCCACCTGGGTGTGTCAGAGCCAGGGATGCTTATTTTATAGGAGGTCATGGGCTGGGCACCAGCAGAAGAGTCGCCCCTGGTTCACCTTTGGGCCTCTCTTTATGGTATCAGCTCCTTCCCCATCTCCCGCTGGCTTCTTTTCCCCAGTCAGAGAAGCTTGCTTTAGATCTGACTGGAAGGTCCCAGACTGCCAGCCTACAAATTGCTAAACTGCAAACGTGCTTGACAAATTCAGGTTTTCTAGACCTGGGTTTTAGAGATTGTCTTTCTTAATTGGGGAGGACGGTACCTGCCTTGCTGGCTTGCTGTGAGAATTTAAAATCATCCTTCCATGCATCAGAAAGTCTTTGAACATCTACAGTGTGCCAGGCTTTGGGGATCAGGGCAGGCAACATGTTCTCTCTAACTCCAGCTCTCAAGCCTTTGGCCCACAGTAAGGAGTGTTTTACATCATAACCCAGCACACACACACACGTGTGCATGCATATGTGTGTATCTTTGTACATGCAGTGTACTATGACATTTTCTATTCTATTTCATTGTTTAAAATGCTGGTTGCTATGCACTAAATTGATTTTGCAACTCTCTGAAGGGTGAGGACCAGCCATTGGTAGACCATTGTTCTAGGCAGCCTGCCCTGACCAACCTCTCTCTCTCCCTCCGTCCTTCCGGTGCTCTGTCTGGGTTAGGTGTCCCTCCTCTGTCCTTCACAAGCCTCCCCAACTGCACTTAGCCTGTGTCAGTAGAAGTATCTTTATTTGCCTATCTCCCCCACTAGCCTGGGAGCTGCTTGAGGGCAGGGACCACATGACTATGTCTGATTCATCACTGCGTCCCTAGCATCTCACACAGGTCCCACAAGTTGGAGCAGATTAAATGTTTGTAAAAGAAAAAGCAGGCAGGCAGGCACAGCACCTGTTCTCAAGTCCCTCATATTGTTCAGCTAATTATACAAAATTCAATACCTGGCACATAATAGACAACTTCTTATTTTGAATAATAAAAGTAATCCATTATATTTCTACATGCACATCCAAGTTTTCGAAAGCAGCTTAACATTAGCACTGGAAATGTCCAAGGGGGAAAAGAAAGGTAGCTTAGTATCCACCAGAGGTCTCAACTCAGGGGTTCTTAGGCCAAATCTGGTCTGCACAGTTTTTATTTGGTTGGTACAATGCTTGAAATTGCTTGGGCTTGGGCACCTAGATGGGGCCATGCACTGTTCAGGTCCCCACCACTCCCTGCTGTCTAACACCCACAGCATCGGCCATTTCTGGCACCCGCCCTAAAGACTTTGAGCTGATGAGCCCTGCATCTCATGTAAACTTCCCATGAATCCCATGAGCCGGGCCTGGGAAGCCAGGTCTCAGGGTGGTGAATGACAGACTTGTGATAGTGAAGCTGGGACCCCCATCTCGCTATAGCCCAGGAGTCTCTCCACTACACCTGGCCACTACTTATGTTGGGACCATAAAACCATAAATGGTAGCAACTGTATGCAGCTATCATATATTCTAATCCATACAGCAAACACAAAACAAAACAGACTGAGTTAGAAACTCCTGCCCCACAAGGGGCTTGAGAGCTGGGAGAGGTCAGAGAGACAGCGTGGGTGAAAAGCCCAGAGCCTGGAATCCGTTCCCCTGGCTGGCCTCCAGTCCTGCATCTACCACTGACCAGCTCTGTGATCCTGGGCAGGTTACTTTTCCTCGTGGAGCCTCAGTCTCCTCATCTGTATGATGGGCATTGTACTAGGAGCTAGCTGGAGGAGATGGGGTTAGGAAAAATGAGATTAAGTACACAAAATACATAGCACAGCACCTGGCCCCGCACAGGTGTTCAGTGTTTGGTCGTTGTGGCTGTTATCATTATGATTCTTGAGTCCGGCCGGAGGGGAGAGGAGTGAGTTAGGCCCTGGGGATCGTTAAGCTTTCTCTAAGTGCTCGAGAGAAAAGGAGTCTCTAGGGAGACAGGTGTGCTTGGATATGCTAGGTCTCTCTGCCTCCTCAGGGGTTCTGCTTGGGAAATGAGATGCTGGTGAAACTTTGGGGTCTGCAGGCTCTTGATTATGGCACACGGAGATCCGGCCTGGCTTTGAAGGCCACCTTCCATCCTGCTGTCTCTTCCACCCCATGTGCTGGTCCAGCTGGACTAGCTGCCTCCATTGATAAACGCAGCCAGCACTGCCTACTGCCTGTTCCCATCTCGTGCATTCCCCCAGCACAGAACGCCCTTCCCTTTCTCCAACGGTCTCAGTCTTCCTCGTCTCTCAATGCTTAGCACATAACAGAAGGCCGTGGAGTCTTCGCCTGCAACCCCCAAAGAAGGGCTTGTGGGCTTGTCTGTGCGTCCACAGCTCAGGGAGATGAAGCCGGGCAAGGAAGCCTCATTGTGGTGGATCCTTGCCAGGCCCTGTGCCAAGCACCTTACCAGCTTACCTCTTCTGTCTTCCCTGCCACCCCAAGTGGGTAATTTGCATGCGACACAGTTCACAATGAGGACACCTGGTCTCAGATAGGTTAATAACCTGCTCACAGTCACACAGCTAGTGAGGGAATCAGATTCAAGCCCACATCTTCTCAAAGCCTGTTCTTTTTATTCTTCTCGCCTGCTTCGTGTCCTAGTTTATTGTGTACTCATCTGTCTCCTCTCCTAGACAGGGGCACGTCTGATTCATAGTTGTTCCTCCACCAAGCACAGTTCCTGGCACCTGGCGAGAACTCGATAAGATTCATAAATTAATGAAAAGGTCCATTTTATAGTCTTACGACAAAAACAACACAGGGCCCAAAATCAGATGCTACCTTATTTGAAGAAGGGTCCTTTATACACTGTGAGCCAATAAGGGAGCATTTTAAAATATTTGGGATAATCACCTTTACTATGATGGCAAATTGGGAGATTAACTCTAACCCTTCCCCTTCCTATACATCCCTTCCGTTCCTCTCCGGAAGGATGAGCCAGAGCCACGTTGGCAGTTTGTACGTGTATCTCGTTCATGGAGCTGTTGCTTGCCTCAATGTTACTAGCAGGAATCATCTGCAAAATAACTGTACCACTAATCCCTACTCCCTCCCCCCAATTAATGATACCCCATGCGAGTGTCTCAGATGAAAGCCACATTATTAATATTCAAAGAAAAAACCCTCGTAACCATTTTAACATATACAACTAACAATGAACTAAATTTGCTTTGTGGAAGACAGAGAGTGAGCATCCCAAATTAGTTTATGTAAAAGCTGAAATTCTTCCCCGAAAGGTCTCAGTACCATCCTCAAAGAATATCCTGATCATCAGAAATGCCGTCAAGATTCCCGCCAACATTATCCCCTTTGTTGTCTGAAATGTCGAATCAAGCACATCTGGCAAATGTCCTAGAGCTCACAAATCTTTCAAACAGCATATAATTCCCAATGGTTAAAGAGATAACGCCACCGCTTAATCGTGCTGCTCTTCAAAATAGCACCAACTTTCCTTCAATCAGAAACAATGGCTTTGGCTTCTTAAAAATACCACACACCAGTGATTATTTGCAGAGAGGGCCCTTTTGCGTTTGAACCTGTGGGTTACAGGCAGAATTCAAAATCAAGACCGTAAGCCTCATTTGAATGTACACTCCATTAAGTGGACAGTGGGAAGAAGGGGTGTGAATTGGGGTCTGAAAAGTGACCTGGCTTGTGTGATTTGGAGTCTTTGCGGGGTGATGGCTGGTGTCACCAGAGGGGGAGAAGGAGGATGAAGATGATGGTGGTGGTGAGAGGTAACAGTGATTGAGCATTTACCACGCACCAGACACTCAAGTAAGGGGGAGGGGAGTACTCATGTGATCCCTGTTTGACAATGAGGAAACTGAGGCTCAGTAAAGTTAAAGAATTTCCCCAGGAAATCTGGCAGCAGCTGGGACTCACAGTAAGGCTCGTCTGCCTCCTGAGATTTTCCATTTTCCACTTTGCCTGGCCAGCTCCAAGATCCTCTGTCAAAAGAGTCATGGGCAAGGAGCTCCCAGATACCAGTGTTTATTTGCCCAAACCCAACTTTAGAAAGGGGTGAAATCTAAGCTGCATAGTACACACCTAGAAAATGAAAGAATGCTTTGGTCTTCTAAAATTTCTCTGGCATTGTTTAAACAGTTAGAAACTGTAAACATCCCCAGTGTCCGACAGGAGAGGACTAGTTCAATAATGTATGGTATATTCTTATAATAGAATACAATGCAGTCATTAAAAATTGCAGTGAAGAAATAGATCTATTGATATACAAAGGTATCCATATTCTATTTCAGGCAAAAAAGCAGGATATTAATAATATTAATAATTATGCATATAAGCCCAGCACGTTGGGAGGCCTAGGCAGGAGGATCATTTGAGGGCAGGAGTTTGAGACCAACCTGGGCAGCATAGCAAGACCCTGTCTCTTAAAAAAAAAAATTAGCCCGGTGTGGTGGCACACACCTGTAGTCTCAGCTAACTCAAGAGGCTGAGGTGGGAGGATTGCCTGAGCCCAGGAATTAGAGGCTGTAGTGAGCTATGATCACTGCACTCCAGCCTGGCTGGCAGAGTGAGACCCTGTCTCTAAAAAAGAAGTAATAATAATATAATATAATAACAACAGTAATAATATCTAGCATTTACTAAATGCTTACTATGTTCCAGGCTCTGGTCTAAGCACTTGACATGTATTATTTTTATTTCATTTCATTTAATCTCCACAGTAACCCTGAAAAATGGGTACCTTTATTATTCCAACTTTACAGATGATGAAACCGAGGCAAAGTGAAATGCCTGCCCAAAGTCAAACTGATAATAAGTGGCAGAGCTGGCATTTAAACCCAGGTCCAGCTGACTCCAAAGCTAAAGATGACATTTGAGCTGGTTCTAAATGAGAAGTTGGAGTTTACTAATGAAAGAAGGAAAGAACCAAGGGCCTTCCTAGCAGACCGGAGATATAAAAAGTACACAGCCAAAGAGTATAAGATTGCAGTGGTGCTTCTTTTCCCAAGATAGTTCTCTGCCCACTTTATTGCTCAAAAGCCAGCCAATGAACAAGAGTCTTTCAGTGCCACTGACACACCAAGACTCTTCTAACCTTGAGGCCACTGCCTTCCCTTGACAGATGAGAAATCTGAGCCCCAGAGAGGGCAAGTCACATGCCCAACCCCACACAGCCTGTCTGGTGGAGCAGAGGCTGGCAGCAGTTTCCCACTGCTGGCTAGGGCTCCTTCCACAAACCCAGGCTACCTTGCCATGGTGCTTCCCTTGTGGTTTCTGCAGCAAAATGGCTGAGTGAATCTCCCCCACATCCCCCTCCTGCTGTCATCCCTCCAGCAGACAAAAGACAATTTACCCAAATGTTATAATCACCTGGAGGCTGGCACGCAGGGGCATCCCTGCTTTCTCTGTGGTATTGTTAGCAGCACCATAATGAAGGCTTTGTGGAGGGATAATATCGCACTGTAACTGCCAAATAAAATGCCTGCACCGATCACGCATCCCTGCCAGCAGACTTGGGCATTTGCTGTAAGCAAAAGGGGTAGGAAGGGAAGCTATGAGTATTGAATGCCTCCACTGTGCCAGGGACTTACCGCATCCCAGTCTTTTGAGGAATATGCCATTATTCCTATTTGGCAGATGGGGAAACTAAGGTCTCTCTGACACCAGAGGCCATGCTCTGAACCACTGAGATATGCCATTGTCTTTTCTGAATCATGAACCTCTCTGAGAATCTAGGCAAAGCTATGGGCCTTCTCCCCAGAGAACAACTTGAACTCACCAACAGAATTTTGCCTACAGAGGGCGGGATTGGCCAGGGAAGCTATCCAGAGAGCCGTCAAGATCTTTGCTCTGGGAGTAACAGCCTGCCCCGGCTTGCCGCCTGTCCTGACCTGCAGGAACTGCCCTTTGCCATCTTCTCTCCCCACCCCAATTCCAAAGGCCCTGGAAATTCCCCTTCCAGCCATGGTGCCCATCGGATTCTGGTAACAATACATCCCCCACCCCCATGGCAGCCTCCTGGAGGCATCCAAAGGACACAGCTTCCCTTTCCGCAGCTGGAGTCAACCCCGGCCAGCACCATAATGGTTTGTTTTGTCTCCTTTAACAGAAGCAAACGCAGAGCTGGAGCCCACGGGGCAAGAGGCTCATCTCTGTTTCCCAGCCCAAGCTCTGGAACTCCAGGGCAGTTGCCTGAAACCCCTGCTCAACCTCAGGTCCTGAAGCGGACGGGGTTACGGGAGTCAGGCTTTAGCGTTAACCAGGTCTGCAAGCAGATCCCAGCTCAGCCATCTACCAGCTGTGTGACCTTGTGCCAGTCTCTTAACTTCTCTGAGCTTCAGTTCCTGCTGAAGGGTTGTGAGCATGAAGGGAGATGACACAGGGGATCTAGCAAGAACAGGGCCTGGCCCGAGCAGAGTGCTTGGTGCATGTCAGCCTCCATTGCAATTGTGATGATTTTACACCCCAGGGTTGAAAAGCAGGAGGCTCCTTAACTGCACGTCCCAAAGGAGGACCCAGTGTCACCTTGGCATACTGCCCTCTGGCCTCCTCCCACCTGCTTTTGATGCCGATTTCAAGACTGGACTAGAGGCCTGTGGTTTCCTGATGTCTCTGCCCAGTCCCTGGCACTCTGTTCTTGACGTGTTCCCACCATCCTTGCCATTTCTTACCCACCTACAGCCTCATACCCCCTAAGCTCCTCCCAGACACAGGCCTCCACTGAGCCCCTGCATATACCAGGGTTTCCTCTGGGGACCAGATCCAGTGCCTGCCCCCGCCCCCAAATCATTGCAGGGCTTGGGGGAACAGATGTATAAACAGACAGTCACAGGACCAGGCTGGGTGTTCTCTGGACAGAAGCCTGAGGCCTTTAGGGAGCCTCAGTGCTCAAAAGACTGCAATGAACCCCTTCAAAATATAGTACAGGAATCAAAATAACTTAAACCGTAAAAGTTTAAGTCCAACACAATTCTATATTCCCTATAATGTGTATGTTAATGTTTAATTTGAAATATTAAATATAAGATTCCTTCCAAAAAACTGGGAGTGTCCCTGCTTCACTGGTGCCAGGAGCTAGACTCGCAGTGTGCTGGGGGAGCACAGAGAAGAGCATAAGTGCGTCCCAGGTGCAGTCAAGATGATGTCCTGAAAAAGGTGGTGTTCGGCTAGGCCTTAAAGGATGAGAGGTGGATTTTGCTGCGTGGAAGGGAAAGAACAGTATGGGCAAAGGCACAGAGAGGTACGGGGGGACAGGTATGCAAGGTGGAGCCCCTGAGACCCGCTTGTGTGTTGGAGGATGAGGAAGGAATCAAGGAGGCGTCCCTCAGGCAGCAATGGACAGACTGGGCTTTGACAGGTATGTAGGAGTGTGTCTGAGCTGGGCATTCAAGGCACAGGGACCCAGTGTGGGATGGAGAGAGCTTTAAGTGCCGTGTTAGGGAGTTCAGTTTTGATCCTTCCGACAATGAGGAGTAAACACAGGAGTTGCAGAAAGGTTGCTCAGGGAAGTGGGTGGCAGCTGAAGGCTGCAGCTCTGAAGATAGACGTGGCTATGACCCTGCACCCAGTAATAGCTGGGTGAGCTTGGGCGGATACCTTTACCTCTCTGAGCCTCAGTACCCTCCCCTGTGAAACAGGAATAACAACAATGAATTTGCAAGGTTGCTGTGAGGATTCAATGAGCTCTGGTCTGTCAGAGTTCTACAGATTCCTCCCTAACATCTCTCCTGGCTGTCCCCACTGCCCCGGCCTTCATTCAGCCCTCAGCATCCAACCAAATGACAGGCTCCCGACTGCCAGGCCCCCCCCCCCCCAGTCCACTGTCCACATGCAGCCGGGAATCAGGGGCCAAAAGGAGTGGAGGGTCAGAGCAGAAGCCATGGGGTCATGCCAACAGTGACCCTGGCCATGGCACTTGGTTTCTCTGAGCTGCCTTAGGACAGTGGCTAGGCATCATGAACATGTTCAATGAACACGAATTCAATTATAAGTGCTCAGAAAAGAAAAGCGGAAAGTAGGGGAGGCAAGAAGAACAGCAACATAAGTGGTGTTGGTGGTTTCCGCCACCTCTCCATCCAGCACACACTTGCTCTGGCCTGAGCGTGTGCACGCCACATCAGCTGCTCTCCATCCCGCGTGCCTCCTGTCCTGGGAGCAACTTGCCACATAGTGGATGATTCTGGTATTTAAGGATATATATTTTTTGATCGGTGCCCCATACACACTAGCCGGCTATGTATGTGGACCTCAACAGCAGGACAAACTCTGTTCCAGCAATGTCATAAAAATGGCTGTGTGGCACCTAGTGAGATGTCCTCCTCCAGCATGGGGCTGTCTTAAGAGATTTCCAAGGGTCATTGTGACTATGGGCACTTTTCCCCTTACCTATCAACTGGAACACCTAAAACTCCCTCCTGAGACAACACAGAGGTGTTGTGAGGATTGCATGAGATCAGGTGTGCCAAGTGCTGGGCATGGCACCTGGCACACAGAAGTGCTTCCTAATAGGAGACAGCTATACCTGCCTGCCTGACCCACGCTCACCCCAGTGATAGCCCTAAATCCAGCCCTAGGCCTAACCTTAGAGACCTCACCTCAATCATTTCAACATATTATGACAAAAATATTTTGTTTAAAATTTAAATATGAATTTTTTGCTGTTAAAACTTTGGAAGGGGGGACCAACCTGAACAAGAGAGAGACCCCCCCACCCCATCTCTACAAAAAAATAGAAAAATTAGCTGAGCGTGGTTTCGTGCACCTGTAGTCCCAGCTACTCGGGAGGCTGAGGCAGGAGGATGGCTTGAGGCCAGGAGTTGGAGGCTACAGTGAGCTATTATGACACCACTGCACTCCAGCCAGTATGACAGAGTTGAGACCCTGTTTCAAAAAAAAAAAAACTTTGAAAGGATCTTTATAACTTTGCTTGGTAAATTGTTTGACAACAAGTCTTTAACAATTGGCTGTGATTTCTTGAGAGTCATGTGCGTACTAGAGAATTCTTACAAAATGAGGAAATCGAGCCTACAGATGGACTTCAAGTGTAATAAAATTGTTTTGATTTCTAAATTTAATAATTAAGTGTGAATGCATTAATTATAACATTTATTAATTTCAGCTTTGTAATTTCTCTTCTTTTACATTTTAGAGTCAATCATTCTTTCCAAGCCTTTTACATTTAAATAGGCCTTGAAAAGCTGTGGGTCCAGGCCCTGCACCTCTAGTTCCCAGGGGGCAAAGTGGCTTGCCCTAACCACCCCCGACCCACTAGGTCTAGAAGATGCCTTTCCACAGGGAAAAGCAAGAGCAGCCCCAAGGCCTCCCCCGCCCTGTGTCAGGCTCTGCCTGGGCACTGACCCCTCAGTCAATATTGACGATGTTGTGGCCTTGGCCTCTGGCCACCAGCACTGCCAGCAAAGTTCAAAGCCTCTTTCTTGTCAGGAGTGGTAAGGGGGATGCCCGGGCATTGCCACCCTCACTGTGGCACCGCCTGGGCCCCGCCCACCGGCTCACGCAGCCCTGCTTTGTACAGAGGGTGTGGCAGGGCGGTGGGTGGGCCCCACAGGTGCCCACAGGATGGGGCACTCCCCATCCCAGCCTGGAGCCCTCTGAGGTTGGGCCTAGACTCCGAGAAAAGAAGGCAGCCCCACGGCAGAAGCTTCCTTCCCCCACAGCCGGGCCCAGCCCTGTGCTCACTGTCTCTGCGGGTTGGAATGCCCCCTCCCTCTGCATGGGGTCACACACACCCTGCCACACTCGGCCAGTCATGTGCATCACACACCAAGCACACACCTCCCCTCGGCCGTAGCCACACGCACACTCCCCGGCACACACCTCTTCACGCTCATATCGGTGTGAGCACAGTGGGATGGAAACACACATCTGTGCCTGTGCACACACTCGCAGCTTTGCTGACTTTAGCCACAGACATACTGAGCCCTTCCCTCCGCCCTGATGGAATGAAGTGAGGCAAATCATGTCACCCTCTGAGCCTCAGTTTCCACATCTTAAGTGGGGACAGCCCCACCTCACTGAGGAGAGGATGAAGGGCAACACCCCCACCCACACACGCACACACACGCACAGAGCGGGGCACCTCCTAGGTACTCGGCCAGTGTGCACCTGCCCCTCTCCCGAGGCGACACGCTTTGTTTCATCTTGGTCTCCTCCCTCTCCCTGTCTCCCCCATCCCCCCACCCCTCACAGGGCGGGAGCTGCATAGCAGGGTGACCGCAGGTGTGCCCAGCCCAAAGGTGCGCCAAGAGGTGGCAGAGCCCAGCTTGTGGGTGCCCAGTGACCCCAGTCTGCCTGTTTGCTCTCTCGGGGCTCACCTGCCCTGGCCTGCCCTCGTGGCTTTGAACAGAAATCATTAGCAGAGCCATGGCTCTTGATCCTTATGAAGCTGATCCTGTGTAAAGACCTCCTTCTCCTCCCCCAGCTCCCTCTCCATCCTGGCAGGAAACCAGAAGTCCTGGGGGTGTCCTGAGCAAGTCCTTTAAGGACACTCCCTTGCAAGCATCCAGTTTGGGAATTAAAGGCTCCCGAGAATGATGATGGTAGTTTCCACTTCCTGGGAGGCCACCGAGTGTCATTCATCCTGGCTGGTCTTCACTCTGCCTCTGCAGGCGGTCTGGTGAAACCCACCCCACAGAGAGGGAGCCCAGCTCAGAGATGGGGAGTGACTTGTCCAAAATCACCTGGCAAGGTGGTGGCTCAGCATCGGACCCAGGCCTGTCTGGTTCCAGAACTCTTTCCAGTCTGTGCAGTGTTCTTACTCACTCCCTGATGCCCAACCTTGCAAAGACAACTTCTGGCTTTTGGTTTTGGGCATTTCCTTTGCACCAAGTGCTGTCCTAAGCACTTTTCAGGAATGATTTCCTAGTCCTCACAACAAGCCTTCAAGGCAGGCACCTTTGCAGATGAGGAAATGAGACCCAGGGAGGTGTGAGGCCACTTGCCCAAGGTCTCTGAGCCAGTGGTGCAGGGCTCCAAAGCCTAAGCTCTTAACCACACTGTCCCCCTCCCCGCTAGCCCTTTGCAGAACTGCTATTTCCTCGCAGCTGTTCTGAGACTTTCAGGCTCTCTTCTTCCTCCAGCACTGTGCTGACCTGTAGGCTGCACTGTCACCCTCGGTGACCTGGGCACAGCTCAGCAGGCCAGCGTAGCTGTGGCCTGTGAAGGCTGGCCCCTCCCCACCTTTGCTATGAGGCAGGCCCCAGGCTGGCCAGGCTTTGAGCCTCCTGAGTGTGGTCGGTGCTCAGGTATGACCCCAGACAACCCAGCGTCTCTGTGTGGTGGGGCTGCTCAGTCTGTGGCCTCAAGCCACAAAAGGAAAAGGTAGCCGGAGGCCTTGGACCTGCACTTAGCTTGCCTGCTTTACTCTCTTAGGAGCTCTATTTGCCTAGGGTGGGGAAGAAATTCTTCCCCCTTTGTTTATTACTTTTATGTCCCCAAATTTACAGTTATTTATTTATTCATTCACCATGTATTTATTAAATACTTTGTAAGTGCCGGATCTGTACTGGGCCCTGACACCAGAAGTGAACCGGACAGGGTTGCCCCAGGCTGGGAGGGATGGTGACCATGACCAACACCGTGACCTTGTCCTGGGTCAGGGAAGGCTCACATCCAGCAGGGCCCATGGGAGTCGGGGACAGCCTAGAGGGCACTAGGCCCAGCCCACACATTCATGAGGGGCCTTAAGCATGGATTGTGACAGGACTGATGGAAGACCATGTTCACCAGACAACTCTAAGTTCACATCCCCTTTCCTGACCACACTGCACTGTGAATTTATATTTTTTGGAAGAGATCCGGGAATAACATACTTATATTACATTTGGTTGTTTGTGTTAAAAGCAGTAATTTATCAAATATAAGTGTTTAAAGTATACCACAATTATTATCATCTTGTTTAGGATTTTCATGAATTTTATATAAAGCCCAGAGACAGAAAGTGCCTTGGGCCTCTCTTGTGCTCTGAGAGGCCCTACACCTGAACTAGGTCCTGAAAGAGGAAGGGTATTCCATCAGGGGAACAGCATTGCAAAGGCACAAAGGCACAGAGGCACTGGTGAGCCTGCACATGTGGGCAGCTACAGTTCCTCGGGTGGCTGCATTTTACAGTGGAAGGGAGTCGAGGAGGTAAGCAGGAGGATCTTCAGGGCCTTGAAGTCCAGGCTGAGGAGTGAGGAACCTTTCGGGAAGGTTTTTCATCAGGGGAGTCCATTGTCAGATTTGGGGTCTCTATAGCAGCAAGTTCCTTTTTTCTCTATAAGCAGCTCAGTTCTCCTAATGATCCGTGGGGGGGGGGGGGGCATGCAGGTGGCAGCAAGGTCACTTCCAAAGCTTCACAACCAGAATAAAGACATCTTTCTGCCCCCAGGACAGACAAACCTAAAACTGAAGAGCGCCTAGATTGGGCCTCTTGGTAGCACTTGCTGCTGGGCCTCAGTCCTCTCTGTCCCCAGCACTGGGCCACAGGAGTGGGCTTGTTGATGCCTTCAGTAATTCAACAGATATCGACTGAGCACCTGCTATGTGTCAGACACTGTTTTAAGCACTGGGATACCATAGTGCACAAGCAGACGAGGCTCCTGGTTTCACTGGAGCTTACAGTCTGGATGGGGAGACAGACGACATGTAAATAAACAAGAAAATTGCAGAGAGAGGCAGATGCTACGCAGGAAATAAAATGAAGACAAGATGGAGGGACTGGGAGTGGAGGGTTAGACTAGGGTCACTCCTCAGTGACATCTGAGTTGAGACCTAGATGCCAAGGAGTGGCCACGCAGGGACTGTTTGTTGGTGGGGATTGAGGCAAGTCAGAATGAAAAAGGCTTATTGCAGACTTTATGTGGTAGAGCACTTAGTGAGCATCCACTGTATGCTGGGTCCAGTGGTCAACAAAGCAGACATGGTCCCTGTGCTGAAAGCTTACAGTCTATTGGGAGAGAAAAACATTATATAAGAAAATATGCAAATAAGTATAGATTCAAAAATTGGGATATCAGGGGGCCATGAGAGGAAAAAAAGTGAGTAAGTTTAGTTTGGACAGCTGGAGGTGTGAAGGGATCTCCACTCCTCTTGGAGAACATGAGGATCTCGCCTTTTAGGGAGCACACTGGATTTTCATGCATTTTTTTTAAAATAAACTTTTCATTTTAGGAGCAGTTAGGTTTACAAAATTATTGCAAAGATAGTACAGCGTTCTCATTATACCCCACATCCAGTTCCCCCGTTATTAACATCTCACATTGTGTGGTACGTCTGTCACAATTAATGAACTAATATTAGTGTTATTATTCACTTAAGCCCATCCTTTATTCAGATTTCCTCAGTTTTTCCCTAATGTCCATTTCCTATTCCAGGACCCCATCTGGGACCCCACATTACATTTACTTATACCTCCTTAGGCTCCACGTGGGTGTGGCAGCTGCTCAGATTTTCCTTGCTTTTGATGATAGTTTTGAGGAGTGTCGGTCAGGTATTTTGTAGGATGCCCCTCGACTAGACTTTGTCTTATGTTTTTCTCATGATCAGACTAGGGTAGTGGGTTTGGGGAGGAAGACCACAGTGGTAAAGTTCCCTTTTCATCCCCTCATATCAAGGGTGAAGACTATCAATATGACTTATCAACGTTGCTGTGAACCTTGGTCACCTGGCTGAGGTCGTGTTTGTCTGATTTCTCCACTGTAAAGTCACTTTTCTTCCCCTCTCTTTCCATATTGTGCTCTTTAGCAGGAAGTCACTATGCACAGCCACATTTAAGAAGTGGGGATTTTTGCTTCAACTCTTTGAGGACAGAGTATGCAAATTATTTGGAATTCTTATGCAGAGGAGATTTGTCTATTCTCTGAATTTTATGTATTTTTACCAATATTTTCATGCTAGGTCTTTTTACTATTTAGAAGTCCAACAACCCTGTTGGTATTTCTAGGGACCTAGAGATATTTTATTTCAATTAACAAAATGCATGAAATTACCAAGGCATTAAGTTGGAAGATAGAAAAAAGCCAACAATTATTTTAATTTTTTTTTATTGTGAATACATATTAATGAAAAAAGATTTGAGAAATACCCAAAGCAGAAGAAATTCTCTAATCCCACTGTTCCGGGTTGACCATTATGCACATTTCAATTTATTATCTTTGATTTTTTTTTCCTGCCAATCTAGAAGCTATCAATTTATTATCTCTAATTTTTCTTCTGTGCACCATTTTTACACACAAAATACTGTATATGTAATTTTATTTCTTGCCTCTTCCCACTTTTTTTTTTTTTTTGCTTATTATCACATCAAAAACATTTCCCCTATGTAACTGCACAGACTTCCTAACTATTATTTTCAATAGCTGCTAAATATCCCCTCGCGTGGCTTATAGTGTCCACCTACCCCGCAGGCTATGTGCGAGCACGATGCCTGGCACATAGTCGGTGTTTAGAAATTATTGGTTAAATGAATATACAACACAGTAATCATTCCCTTGTTTTTAAAAAGGTAGGTCATTTTCCTTTTTCTTGATTCTAAATAGTTCTGAAACAAATAGAATTATCCCCTTAGGATAATGTCCCAGAGTGGAACTACTGGGGCAACGGGGGCCAAAAATTTTTCAAGTAAATGCACCAAACCAGAAATCTTCCCTCTGCACCACTGGCAATTGTGCCCAGGGTAATAATTTCCAATTGATTAAAGAGTTTGTGGGGTATTTTTCCCATCTTTTTTCTCCCTCCTCTCCCTCTCCCCTCTTGCCAAAAAGGGAAGGTGAAGATGTTCTCAGACAATCATATTAACATATTCCAACAATCGCAATTTGCAAAATAGTAATCACAACTCCCGGGATCTGGGAGGCATTAATCAAAGCTGCAGGTTTAATTCCATTTTAAATATTGATGAAATGTGCTTCGGCAGCCTCACCCTGGCGTGGCAGGGCCAGGGGAGCTGCGGAGAGGCGCAGGGGAGGTGGAGGGAGGGTCGGTGAGCAGCTGCCGGGAGGGGAGGCATCTGTGATTCAAATTGGTGGCTGTGCAGCCAGGTAGAGAGTGAAAGGGGTAGTGAAGAGGGCTGTTAAGTCCATTGCTGTCAATTTTTAACGATCAGGGAGGGGCCTGAGGACTGGTTGAGCACAATAAACCCAGTTTGTCTGGTTTCAGGGGTTACTGCTGAAGAGGTTGCAGCTGCACTGATTCGAATAGCCTGGAGACTTCAGAACTGTAATTATCAACCAGGCTGCTCACAGTGTGGCAAAAGTGGGCTCCACCAGAGCTTAACTCCTTGTGTGCTGACACATCAGCGCTGCTCTCCCCACCCCTGGGTTTCCCAGCCTCAGTGGTGACTCCCAGGCAGCCTCCCTAAGGGAAACTGAGGCCACTGGCTGCTCGCCAAAGCGTGCCAGATAGCAAGCCTTTTTCCTTAGGTCATATGGAAAGAAATAGTGGGGAGCTGGCTAGTTATGTGGGGGCAGCCAAGGCTCTTGGCGTCTGCCCTGGGTGAGAAGTCAGGCTGCAGAGCCTGATGAACCTTGGTTTGAATTCCACTGGCCACGGACCTAGAACAAGGCTGATCCCCTCTATAAAATGGGAGTGATCTCCCCTACCCTACTGGGCTGTTACAAAGATCCAATGATAAGCAGTGTCTGTAAAGCACTGAGCACACAGTAGGCCATCGACTGAAGAGCCTCCATCTCCCTGACCCTGGGTCTGGTGCTTTTTGCAGAAGAGGAAGGCATCTCCGGGAGGGGATTTTTATAGGGCGGGCTTTCTGCTGGCCCTCTGTGCTTCAGCTCTCAGGGAGTCCCCTTGTTCCTCGGCTTCTGCCATTTGTCACCAAGGAGGGTGGATAGTCCCATCCTCCCATCTCTGGGCTAGGCACGGGGTAAGGAGAGGCAGGAGTGCCTCGAGTGCTGTAGCCCTGGTTGAGGGCAGGGCTTGGCACAGAGGGAATGGAGGCATGAAGGAGGGAAGGCGGAGAGGCAGGAAGGCAGGTAGGCAGTGTGGTGTTAAAAGAGCACAGGCAGCTGGGAAGACAGTGACTGAAGGACATGTAGGACTCAGTGACCCTCCTCTTGGAAAGACTATAACCCCAGAGAAACCCTCCCAAGTGTCCATGAAGGGATGTGCCCAGGAACGCTTGTCCTGGCGTTCTTCCTGGTTGTGGGGAGCTGCAGCAACCTCCGTGTCCACTGCTGGGAGGATGCAGAGTAAAATGTGATGGGAGCCAACCGTGGAATATTAGGCAGCAGTGAGACACAAGGGACTGGATGGACATGTAGCAACAAGAATAGATCTTGATTTAATCACACTTCAATATACCAGAGGATTAAAAAAAGACTAGATCTTGAAAACATCATGTTGAGTGAAAAAAAGTAAGACACAATAAAATCCACAGCACAATGCCATTTATGTAAATTAAAAACACATTGGCACACAAAAGAACAGGACATATTTTACAGAGCTACGTGCATTTGTAGGGGTATATATCCCACCATTTGAGTGAGTCCCTGTTGTGGTGGGGGAGGGGCTGGGTGTGGGTTTGGAGGAAAGAGGGGAAAAATACAAATAAAGTAAATCCTCAGAGAGGTCTTGTGCAGAGAGATGGTGGTGTGCTGCGGACTGAAGAACATGATGCGCTCAACTCTGTATATGAGGTTTAAAAAACAGCAAGGGCTTTGTAGTTGGACAATCCTGGGTTTAAACCCCAGGTTCCCCCACATGCTGACCATGTGGCCATGGACAAGTGCCTCCAGCTCCGTAAGCCTCTGTTCGTTCATCTGGAGGATGGTGGGGAAGACTTGCCGGTCAGGTGGTCACAGGATTAAACTAAGGGAGACACTGCGTTTGGGGCCTTCAGGGCACACCAGCAAGCTCCAGCCACCCTTCTCTCCATTCCCCACGGACAGGACCTACAGAAACAGAAGGTGCTGGCCCCCTGGGAAACCACGGGTTCTTTGAAGGGTCAAAAGTGGAGAGCCCAGAAAGGAAAGGAACATCTGAAGACTCCGTCTCCTAGCACCACTAGCAAGGCCTGGCCCTGCTGCCCCGGGGCTGCCACTTGTGGCCTGTCGGACAGGGCAGGTGCCCGAGGGTGAGGCTGCTGCTCTTGGGCTACCTGTCCAGACCACTCCGACTCAGGGCGGCCACACGACCTCATGCTTGCCTCCATTAGCATCCACAAGCTAGACACCCTTTGTGTTCAGCTTCCCCAGGACCAGGCACTCTGAGGGATTAGGTTTAAATGAAAGTTCTGTTCCTCCCCACACAGAGCTCAACAGACTGGCCGCCGGCAGAGCATCACCTGTGCGGGAACGCACTCCAGTCCCAAGGCCCTACCTGGGGACTCCCAGGGCAGGGATGATCCCAGCAAGCACCAAACGTGACCGGGTCTTCCTCTTTCCTTGCAGATGATGACGAGCATGAGTGGATCATCCGTACCTGTCGAAAGGGCTGGGACGAGATCGTGGGTCACAGGCCCAAGCTGTGAACTCTGCAGCTGGCTCCATCCCACCCAAGGTTCCATCTGTCCTGCTGGCACTGGCTAGCCTGGGGGTGGGGGGCAGGGTGTGTGTGTGTGTGTGTAGTTCTAGAACCTGGCTTTTGACTCAGGAATAAAGGCTTTCTGCAGTCAGCGGCCCTGGGTGTATTTTCCTCAGAAGACTGTTGCTCAGATGGCTTCCTCATTTCACCTGCATCAGAATCACCTGGGCAAAATCGTGAACTGTAGGTATTTCCGGGCTCCACCCTAGACCTGCTACTCAGAACTGGGAACAGAGCCTAGCAATTTGCATGCCCAGGTATTTCCTATGCATATGAAAGTTTGAGAACCATCAACTTACAACAATAGATATATATGAGTGACTAAGCCACTAACGGGTGCAGGCAGCGTGTGTGCCTCATCTCTGCTCCTCACCACAGCCTCGCAAGGGAGGGCTGAGCATCACCTTTCGCAGATGGGGAATCTGAGGTTCAGAGAGACAGAGGGACTTGCTTGGTCTCAGAAGGCTGTAGGACCTGATTACTGTGCCCAGACTCACAACTGGTACCTTCCCATAGGCCCAAGAATGCTTAGTGAGGACCACCTTTCCCTCTGGGCAGGTCCCCCTTCTAAGCCTCACACCCTAAGCACAGAGTCAGCATGGTGCCATAGAAACAATGTGGCTTTGGCATTAGACACACCTGGATTCAAATCCCAGCTCGACCATAGGTATCGTGTAACCTTGGGCAAGTCACTCTCTAAGCCTCAGTTTCCTCATCTATAAAATGGTTATAGTGATGTTTAAAACAATAGAGTAGCTGTGTGATTTGAACGAGATAATACAAGTAAAGGACCTGGTGCTTGGCAGATACTCAATATGTGTTTGCTTTAAAGAACGATTTGTTAGCTGCACATATAATCATTCCTCAAAATCACTCCAGAGATTACATTTGTCTGCTGAAAATCAGAAGAGGATGCAGCATCATGTTCCAGGGCCACACTTGGGCCACAGCACCCTGGATCTTCGTAGAGGCTGCTAGATCACATAGCCGTCCCACCCCGCTCCCATGCTGTGTCCTCTGGCTCCCTAGAGCTGCCCGGTGGAGGTAGGACAGTGAGTCAGGCTTGTGAGGGCTCTGCTGAGGTCTGCAGGGGGAGGAAACTGGACTCAAACTGGAGACCCAGGGGTGTCATGCTGGCATGGAGCCAGGAGCCAGAGGGAGGCTGGGCCCACGCCCAGCTGAGACTTGGGAGAATCACCTCTTCCCTTGAGGCTCCAGTCACCTTGGTAGAATGACAGGGTTGAGCACCACCAGTGATTTCCAAACTGTTTTGAAAACAGAAGGTACATTCATGTAAAGACTAAACTTACCTATTTTCAAAGATACACATATATCTAAGTCAATATTTGAAAAATGGGTTGGAAAAGTAGAGTAGGAATGGGCAGAAGTGGAGTCAGAGATGGGGGATGAAAAAACTCATAGAATAAAGAGAGAGGCCCTGCAGAGTTGGGCCCCACGTGAACCATGAGCTGAGGTTTACAAGCAACTCATTTCTGTGCAGGCCCACGGGGCTGAGGAAGCCCCCGTACCCTACAGGTCAGCTCCACTCTCCACACCAGGAGCTTTGGTTTGAACAAATGATTTTGCGGCTCAAAGGAAACTTGACAGCCACCAGAAAGATGCTCTTTCTCACTGTCCAAATTACATGGTGGCTCTGGAACCTGACCAAGCCACTACGAGACCCAGACTTGTGCAGAAGCTGAGGCCCTGTCACCCATCCCATGTTCCCTTAACTTCACCTTATTAAATTCCTCCCCACCTTCCAAACAGGCTCGTCAGTGCCTCCCTCCCTGCCCCACCCACAACACCCCCCTCTTTTGTACCTGTTCTGTGAACTTCTCATCTGATAGGATTCAGCTCAAATGCATCCCCGCTTGGCCCCCGCAGCATGTTAGAGAGATGCCTTTTCACAGCATTTGCCAGACTGAGAGCTCCACTGGGGCAGGGTCTGGCTGGGACCCTTCTCTGAGTCTGCAGAGCCAGCGCAAGGCCCAGCCGAGACCACGTGTTCAGGGAATATAACAGAGGACAGCAACTGGCCTGATTTTCTACAAAGCTTAGCTAAGAGGCAGGCGTGACCGAGTACTTAGAGAAGAAACCCATCATCGTGCCTTTACAATACATTCACTAGCTGGTAAATGGTACCAATGTTCCAGGAAGGGAGATTGCACTGTCCAGCAGTCCAGATATTCTGGGAGCCAGGGTCTTAAGCCTTTAACCAGAGCAGGAAAGAAATGGAATCCCATCATGTTCTGGATTTAAGTGCCAGCACTTCTACTTGCATTAACTTTATTACACAAATAAGACATTTACAAAGCACGACATGAAAGGTATGTAACAAAACAGACATTGGTTTTACAAAAAAGTGCTTACAATTTTTTTAGTGTGTGTGTGTGTGTTTTCCCCTCTTGTTTTGCATTTAAATAAATAGTCTTGATGGCCTGTACATTCCCAGGCTGCTCTTAACAGGGTAGTGGAGACATGATTGAACTGTAACATGCTACGGCCATGTGATCCACGCAAGGAATAGACCCTGGGAGGAGACTCAAGGCAGAGTGGGTATTGGGTGACCCTGGGCAGGGCTAGGCTGGCCATTTACCACGTGGTTGCCATTGGGTTTTGATCATCAGGAGCAAGAGTGACAAGAAAGATGTGTGATCCCAAGGCCACGGAGCAGCCCCAGTCGCTCCTATTAATGCCAGCTCCTAGCACAGGGCTGGACACATGTTACCACTGGATAAGTTCTGAACTGAGCTGTACTCACCACATTTTGAGTGGTGCCTTCTCTTTGCCCTTAGTCAGCTGTAACCATTTTTGGAAGGGGGAGGAAGCAGGTTCCCCTCTTGGGCTGCACCTGTGCCTGGCCCTCCTCCAGGTCCCAGAGCAAGAATGACATATAGGTTTTCATTTTAAGTGCCAACTTCAAGCATCTGGATTCTGAAACCTCATCCAGACTCAGTGAAACAGAGCTACCATGCGTTAGCAATGTCTGCCATGGGTAAAAACAGGGACAACGGCTGCATATGTACCATGAACTTGTTTTCCCTGTCCTAGTGTCTCCTTCCAAAAGCAATGTAACAGGTTAACCACAGCAGGAAGGAGGACTTGGGCTAAAACATGCTTACTAGCAACCTCTAGTGGAAAATGCACCAGGAGACCAAGTAGTTCTGGAATCACAGGATAAGCTTGGGACAAATGGGTGTCCCCTGAAAACATAAATCATGGTTGTGTGTAGCCTTAGCCCTTTTGTTTGGGGTGGAAGAGTTGCAGCAGGATGGGGTGAATGTGAATGTGGCTGTATCTGGCTTCTGCGCTCAGGAGTGGGTGGGGCTGGCTTGGGCAGGGCTGGTGGGGAAGCCCAGAGGTGCCAGCTGGAATCCTGGGCTCGGCACACTCACCTAGGCAATGAGCACCCTCTCTCTACTCAGAGATGGATCCTGAGTTAACATTCTGACTGCCATTTCACTGGGCTCTACCCTGGCCTCCCATAAGTGATCCCCCCAGAGAAGACTGGGCCCAGGCACCCCTATCAGGGATCAAGAAGTAGCCAACAAGGGTCCCCAACTCTAGCTGCTCCAACATTCAGAAGAGTCATCACACAGATCAAACTCCATCTCTGCTATGTTCCCTGCATATATGCTAGATAATGGGGGGCAGGGTCTCCCACCACCCCAAGTTTTCTCTTTCCTCTCCTTAGAATGGCTAGTATCACTCCCAGCCCAGTGTGCCATGTTCCTCTCCTTGATCTCAAGACCAGGGGGGTCTTTGTCTACCCCCACATCCCCCATTCCCCTGCTTCTCGGTCTGGGCAGGTCTCCATCTCTGCCCTGTCGGGCCTCTCAGGGTTGGTCAGTGTCTCTTCTCTTTCTGAATTAACTTGACATAACCAGACAGATGGAAATGATAAAATTAGAACGTAGCTTTCCTTTGGGGATATCCCACAAACACTGTAGAGTTTTCCAGACAAAAGCAACAGAGTGGATAACATTGGGGGTTGTCAGCTATTCAGAATTCAGAGATGGTTCCAAGGAAGTAGTAAATAAAGGCCGATATGGGGGAAAGAAAACCTGTAAATTAGAAGGCTGTTGGCATTGCACAGTTCAATTCCGCCTTTTGCTATTGTAATCAGCTTAAGCTGAAGATGACTTCTGTTTAAATGGAAAAAACAGGCTGTTGTTTTCACCCTGATTCCAAATTTCAGGGAGTTCTGCCTTCCAAGAGGAGGACTCTGTGGTGCTCCTGGCGGGTTCTCAGCAGGAGAGGGAAGGGCCGGACCTGGAGGGCTGAGCTGGTGGTGGGCAGGATGGCGGATGGGGGTGGATGCGGAGGCGGGTGGATCCCTGGCCGCAGCTTGGACACTGGATCTCAGCGGCTGAGGGGCAGCTGTGGCGTGCCCACAGACAGAGGCAGAAGTGCCGGCAGCGTCAGTACTGAAAAAGGATGACCTGCAAGAGGAGGGCATGGGAGGTGGCTGAGCTGGGGGCCTGCCCCACCCCAAAACCCCCCAGAGGACCTTGAAGGTGTGGAGAACGAGGGTGGGCTCAGGGCCCAGATCTGGGTTTAAATCCTGCCTCTGTCAACTTATTTGCTGTGGGACCTTGGGCAACTCACTTCGACTCTCTGAGCCTGTTTCCTCATCTGTAAAACAGGGATGACAAAATCTCTCTCTCTCAGAATCAGGAAGATTCAATGAGATACAATGGCAGCAGCAAAAGTCTACTGGGCACTATTTCACTGAAGCTGCGCCTCAACCCCATGACGGGGGTCCTACCATTATCTCTATTTCACAGGGAGGGCACTGAGGCTCAGAGAGGTGGGAAGGGGAGAGCCCATGATCACACCGCTAGGAAGAGGGGCCTGAGCACTGGAGGCCAGTCCAGAGCAAGCTCTCTTTACTATGGCACATCGCCCCTGACGCTCCAAGGCCACCATGACAACGGTGGCTGACTGCTTACGACGACCAGGCAATGGGCTAAGCACCTCGTGTGCACTTAATCTTCACAAAGCCGAGAGGCACGTGACTCAGACATGCCAGGTTCCTGATACATCTGTCTAACCCTCTCCTTTTCCCTCTCCCTCTCCCACCTACAGCACCAGGCTGACGTCTCCCTGCTGCTGACACAGCCAGTTCCCTGAAGTTCAGGTCAAGGATTACCGGCTAGCTGGCCAGTGGGATGTGCCTTTTCACAGTAAAGGGTGAGGAGGAGGTTTCCAGTGGTCCAGGGACATCTGGTGGGCATGGCTACATGGCTGTTCCCTTTTCTGATACTTGCTCAGAATCAGTTACGACGAGGAGGTGATGGAGGCAAGCAATGATGATGATCTCCCTAACAGTAATCACAATAATCACCAACACCTACGGAGCACTTCCTGTGTGCCAGGCACTGCGCTAGGCTCTTTACACGGATTTATTTGTGCATTTATTATCCACAGCAACCCTAGGTGGTGGGAACTACTATAATCCCCATTCTTCGTATGCAGAAACTGAGGCTCAGCATAGCTAATTGTGTTCCCAGGTTTCACAGGGAGGAGGTGGAAAAGCTGGGATTCAGAATCAGCCTGACTCCAGAGCTCACACTGCATTCCCCACCCGACTTGGGCACTGCTCCACTTGGGCCTCCAGGACACCTGGCATTGGGCTCTCATTAAGAGAACCTCTCTCAAGAGTGACCACCCTGGCAAGACCCTTCCCCTCCAGGGGCCTCAGTCTCTCCCACTGTTCAATGACAACTTGGCCCAGATTTTTAAGAACATTTCAAATGCTGAAGTTGTGGGATCAGGGGACACAACCAGGAAGAAATGTGGTTCTGGAAACTGACAGGTGTGTGTGACCAGATGATGATGCAGCAGAGGCAGAGGATGCCCCGGTGAGTGCTGAGAGCTCTGTTCTCCTGGCCAGGCTGGCGCTGGTCCAGGTGAGTAGATTCAGGGGCCAGCCCCAGGGGGACCCTGAGTCTCCTCACAGCTAGGCTAACACAGGCCTAGAGGGGCTTGGGAGAGAGCCCATAAGTCCTGTGCTGGCCACACACAGTCCGTACCCTGCAGCCCACCAGGCCCCGTGGGTTTGACAAGATGTAGACAGGAAAGGTCCCTGGGAGCTGGCAGAAGGGCCTGACAGTGAGAGGGCAGGAGGTCATAAAGGAGGGAGTGACACTTTAATGCAGAGCTTCTGGATGCAAAGTTGGGGACACAGCCCAGCAAGAGAACTCTGGCTCAGCAGGCAAATCCAGGGGCCAGAAACCTTCTGTAGCCAAAGCTGCCAGACCCCAGCCTGGCTCATTCTTCAGGCTGAACCAGACAGAACCACAAGCTTAGCTGAGGCAAGGGCTCCTCTCCAAGCACTGAGCCCAGCCCTATACACTTCCAAGGCCCCCTTCCTGCCCTACATATAATGCCCAAGCCCCTCGCTTGATGGTCCAGGCTCTTCACTACATGGCCCCTGTCAGCTCCCCCAAACTCCCTGAAGCAGAGACCATGTCAGCTCACTTCTGAAGTCCCAGGGCCAGGCCTGATAGGACAAGTGCCCTCCCGCAGGAAGGGGGCAGCTCCGAGGCAGGTGGTCCTAGGATCCAGGCCAGCTCTGCCCATGCTCACCCTGTGACCCTGGATGAGCACTGCTCTGTCTGAACCTCAGTTTCTGCAGGTGTGAAATAGAGGTCATCACACTTATCCTCCTGGGAGGCTGCGAAGGACAGGTCAGAGAAAGCACGGTGTAAACTGAAGTGCTGCGCAAAAGGAAGCCATTACTGAACTGTGCAGACTTCAGAGTCCAACAGACTCGCTACATCCCTGGACAAGTTGTGTCACCTCTCTGAACCTCAGTTTCTTTACCTTTATAATGAGGAAGGCCATCTCCACACCCACAAAGTGGCTGGCAGGTGTCAACCAAACGACATATGTAAAGTGCCTCCTTCCAACAGAGGAGGAGCTGAACAAACAGTGGCTCTTACTGTGAATATGACAATCTCAGGACAATCTCAGAGGGAACGATGTTCCTGAGGTGTGCTCACCTACCACCAAATTCTGCAGGATTTTGCATTGAGCACTACCATTTACTTATAAACTTATCTGTCCAATGAGGCTGTCTCTACCTCTGTACCATATACATTTCCCCGTGGTGCCCAGGACAGAGAGCCTGGCACACAGTAGGTGTGCAATCAGGAGGAAGAGCCAGAGAGACTGCCCTGGAGGGCAGTCCCCACCCCAGCTGCCCATCAGATTGCATGGGCTAGGTACTAGCCATGCAAATCCCTGTGCCCCACCACTCCAGACCTCCCATCAGATTCTCTGGGGGTGAGGCTTCTGAATCTGCATCTTGACAAGTTGTCCAGGTGATTCTGAGGCATGCCAAGACTGGGATCTGCTGGACTGGAGGACCCCTGACTTGACCACAGGTCTAAAGCTCTGACCCCGCTCTTCCTGGACCACCACATCCACTGACTCATGGGGCTTCCTGCCTCCTACTGCACGTCCTCCAACCCAGCCTCTCTGAGGACCCCTACAGTGACAGTTCTGTAACAGGCCTTCCAGGGCTCCCCACTGCCCTAGGATAAAGCCCAAATTCCTCTACCTGGCAGCCCCGGAGTCCGCGCTTCTCACTGCTCTCCCTCCCATGCCTGTGTGCCAGCAACACTGAGTGGCTCGGGCTTCCCTGAGAGTCATGATGGCTCACACCTTCCCTGACAAGCTCTGAGTCAGCTTGCAGGCCTGGGTTTAGAGGTTGCCCTCCTCTGGGAAGTCTTCCCTGAGTCTCTCCTTTGCCCCCCACCTGCTCCCCAGCTTCCCTGACACCCCCCATCACAGTTTGATCACGCTGTGTTGTAACTGTTAGGGTCTGTTTCTCCCTCCAGACTGTGGCCTCCTTAAGGACAGGGACTATGCTTTACTCATCTCTATGCTCCTGGCAACAGACTCAGGACTCCTGGGCACAGGCAGTACGTAGGAAATGTCTCTAAATAAATGAATAAGTGAATGAATGAATGAATGAATGCGCAGGTTCTCATCCAGGCTTTGACCTTGAGCTATCTGGGTCTCAACTTCCCCGTTTCTAAAATGAGGGCTTGTCTTAAAGCAGTGACTTCGAGCTGGAAGGGAGGGGAGGCTCCTACCCCCTCTTGGGTTTCAGCAGAGCAGCTCCATCCCCTTTCATCTGCATTAGGGAAAAGATTAAACAAAGGCGTCCAGTGCTAAAACACCAAAGCCTTCAAGCCGCTGGACTGGGTGATGTCTAAGCACCCCTCTGGGTGTTCAGTCCTAATGCCTGAGACAACCAGAGATCCAACCATGGTCCCTGGCTGGCCTGCTGTTGCTGGGCCCTACCAGCTCAGGACAGTCACTCTCAGCAGACAGGAACGAAAAGGAGGAAGGGGGAGAATGAGTGAGATGATGGGAGGCGGCAGGGTGGTGTGTGATATAAGCCTTCCCTGGAACCTCAAAGCTTGAGTAAATTCACAGATCTGAAAAGGAGAAGCTCAAATTGTTGGGAAGGAGGGTGTGGCGGTGGGGCGGGGAGCAAGGAGGCCTCTAGAGCAGCCATGCACATAGAACCCAAGGGCAGCTACTCCATTGACAGCCCTGGAGGCACAGTGGGGGCCTGAGTGGGCTGGGCTCAATAGGGAATGCTGCCAGAAACCCATCCCTAGCAGGATGGCCCTGACCCACCAGACCCAACCTGGCTTCACTTACCTTCTCACCTCGGTTGGAAAGTGGCCCATCCATATCGGCTTTGAGGTGGACGGGGGGCGCGGTGTAAGGCAGCCGGCAGTGCACCTGCCCACACTGTACCTGACCTGTGGACGAGAGGATGCCTTGGAGCCCGTCCCCCAGGCTGCACACAGGATCCCACCTGCCCCATGCTCTGCAAATAGAGCCCTGAGACCAGTTTCATCTCTGCCACTTACCTCCTGGGTGGCCCTGGGCAAGATTTCATTAGAGTTGGTTGTGATGCTGTATGAAGGTCTTTATAATCATAAAGTGCTATGTGATGCCTAAGTATAACTGCCCAGCTCACGGATAAACAAACACTCCTAAACGGATATGTATTGAACACCTCCTGCCAACAAGGCTGTACCCCATCTATTCAGATCCTCCTTGTACGTTCGTATCTCCTGGGTATCACCACAACTCTACCCTGTGCCTCCCAGAGGACTCTGCAGTCATATGTCACCAAGCTATTTACAATTGCAACCAACACCAACACTCATCCCTACCCTCCCTGCCCTCCTCTGGGCTTTATTTTTCTTCCTTAGCACTTATTATCTGACTTGCTGCAGATTTTTATTGTCTATTTGATGTTATCTGCCTTTGCCGGAACTAGAATGCAAGCTCCGAGAAAGCAGGAATTTTTATCTGTTTTCTAGATTCTAGATCTTTGTGTATTTCCAGTACATAGAATGAGGCATGGCATCTAGTGAGTACTCGTTAAGTATTTGTTGACTGAATTTCTATACTCTCTTCTAACATCTAAAACTGTTGGGGAAAGTCCATCTTTGTGTCTGATCCAAATCTCTCACACTTCAGTGTGTTTACCACTGCAGTGGAGAAGTCTATTGCCTGTCTCTTCTCCAGACTTCATTCTCTTTGGCCACAAAGAAAGAGCCTTGTACAATGACTTACAACTAACTGACATGTAACTTGGACAAGTCACTATGCCCTTCTGAGCCACAGTTCTCTCATCTATAGAATAAAACAGTTGTATTAAATCGGGGGTTCTTAACCTGGGGTGTTTGAAGAGTCCATAAACAGCCTCAAAGTACTTGGAAAACTATGTGTGTCTGTGCATTTTTCTGGGGTCTGGTTCCAAAGCTGTTACCAGATTCCAAGCTCTGAGGTGACTTTAGTTAACTGCAGAGCAAAAGTTCATTCTTCTGTGGTCTGGTTCTAACACTTTCATCAACTTCCCAGCTCTAAGGCTTCAGAAAATTCAAGACTCCATGACTTTAGTTAACTCTAAAGCAAATTGCTAGGGCCACACAGCAAGAATGGCAGGTCCAGATACCCCCAACATCTTCTGCTCCAAGCTGGGTTCCACCTCAAGGAGAAGAAGAGCAGGCACCTCAGCCCCTTCTCTATGCATCAGAGAAAGACAGATCGAGGAGTATGTGGACAGAGTCCTGGCAAATACTCTGGAGGTCGTGGCCCCACTTCTAAGGGGGCCACCTAGATCCATTACTGACTCCACACCAAGTATTAGCTGGTAGCCCAGACCCCTGGTACCTAGAGAGCTCCTGGCCCTTGGCACCTTTAACAAGTGTTTAACAGGCTCTGTGCAGCCTGAACATATTTCATTGTTCAGAAAAGAAAGGGGGTAAAAGTCCCTCCTACTGAGCAGATGGTTCAGAAATGGAACAGGATAAAGAGACATGGCTTCCAACTGGTAGCCTGGTACAGCAGACAGGACTCTGCACTCCTAGTACTGCCAATCAAAACCACTATCACAAGAGCAGCTAATACTTCTCCAGCACTTACTAAATGTTAAAGACTTTAAATAAGTTATCTCATTTGATGCTCACAACACTGCTTTGAAATAGGTACTCAACTGTCCTTACTTTTACCGATGGGGGAACTAGTACTCAGGGAAGCTAAGAAACTGCCCAGTGACACACAGCTAGTAAGTAGCAGGAATGTGAAGCCTGGCAGTCTGACACCTAGGCCACATTCGATCATTACAGAGTGCCGACTCCCACTAACTTACAGTGGGCCCTTGGTTCCTCATCTATTCAACAGGATGGGGACCTCTGATAGTTAGCGACACAGTCAGTACAGTGTCAGGCACTGGCAGGTGCTCTGTAGGCAGCAGTTCCCTCTCTGACCTCCCTTCTTTTTCCCTTTTACTTGGAGCCAGAAAAGGGATGTGTATGTGTGTGTCTGCACACATGTGTGTCTTGTGGTCACTTCTACTTTATTGGTCATGCCCAGCTTTGAGGAAACAACTGATGGAAACAACCTCAAAGGGAAATAAAGTCTGTGGTGAGCACCTGCTCAGAGCCAGGTTCACTGAGTGCTTCCCACCCCCAGGATGCCCCTGAGGCTGATCCCTCACTCCTCCAGGCTCCTGCTTGAAGGTCACCTCACCATGACCTGCATCTCCCAGGGCACTCATTATGTCTCCACCCCTCTCCCACTCTGGAACAAGAGCCCAGGAATGTGGCAGCTTTGGTCTACTGCGTTCTCTGTCATGTCCCAGCACAAAGAACACAGAAGACACTCAGAATATATTTACTGAATGCATGAATGGACTCTCGAAACCCTGTGAGATAGGCATCATTGAAATCCCAGGTTACAGCTGAGGAAACTGGGGCACAAGGCGGTTAGGTGGTTTATTCAAGGCCTTACCACCCTGGGTGCTCCCACTTCACTGGCTTTTTGCTCCCCAAAACACGCTCATGCCACGGTGCTCTCTGGGCCAGGGCCTGCGGCATTCAGTTCTCCATCTATGCGCCTCACTAAATCCTACCCATCCTTCCGGTCTCAGCTTGCTGAGAGGCAGGCCCCACATACCCCAGCATCTCCGCACCCTCATTCAGCACCTTTCCGACAGGAATCGCCCCAAGTAAAACCACACGCTCATCTGTCTGGTTATCGACCCTCGCCTAGCAGAACGCAGGCTCCACAGGGCAGGGCCCTTGTCCGTCTAGTTTCTCCCCAGTCCCGGGGCCCTGGCGCAGAGCGGGCCCTTTGAAAGTATTTTTTGAATGACTGAATCGCTTGCCTCTACTAAGGGTCCCACCCCACTGACGCAGAGCCGGGGAGTTTACCACCTGCCCCAACCACTACGTCCAAGAGACCTCGGAGGCCACGTCTTCACCCACGAGACTCCACAAGGCCTCCCCACGCCTCCGCCTCGGCGGCCCACGCGCGCTCCTCCGCGCTCCTCCCCGCCCTCGCAGGCCCGGAGGCGCCGGTCCCGCGGTCACTTACTCTCAATGTAGCCGTGCAGGGTGACCATGCGCGCCCGCTCGGGGCTGCTGAACGGGGAGTAGTGGATGTCGTCTGACAGGGCGGAGGGGAGGCGGGACGGGGGCGCCCCTGAGGGCGGCACGGGGTGCTGTGGTGTGTGCTTTTTATGACGTGCCCGGCAGTTTTGAAACCACACCTGGAACGACAGCCTCAGCAGCTTCAGCCTCACCAGAAAGGGTCGGACGCGCCGCCGGGGGACCCCAGGAGGGACTGCCTCGTCGCCTCCTGGAGAAGGATGGCCACGTGCACCCCCGACGCTCTGCTCCGAAGCCCAGCTACAGCTCCAGGGCTTGCCCCACCGGCCCCCAGGCCCCGCCCACCCCCGGTCCCACCTGGATGACTCTCCGGCTGAGGCCGGTCATGTCTGCCAGCTTCTGCAGCGTCTGCGCGTCGGGGTTGTTGTCCTGCGCGAACTGTGCCTGCATAACCTGCGGGCGCGGGAGGGCGGTGAGGCGCGAGCCCGCCGAGGTCTCCGAGACCCCGGCCCAATCAGAGGCTCCGGCCCGGAGGCCACGCCCCAGGCAGCTACAGCCCCTCCCCGCCACCCGCGGGTCCGGGCAGGGGGCGGGGCCAGGAGGCCCTCTCGGCCCCGCCCACCCCCAGGCCCCGCCCACGCCCCGGCCGCTCGCGGCCTGCCGGGGTACCTGCAGCTGTTCGGCGGTGAAGGACGTCCGCGCGCGTTTGGCCGGCTTGGGCTGACTGTCCTGTTCAGAGGGCACTGCCCCCTCCAACGTGAGGCCGTTCCCTGGGGGCGATAGAAGCGGCTGACCACGCGTCCCCATCTCTTCTAGTGGCAGCCTGGAAAGGACGGGGGTGGGGGGAGCTTGTCCCTGGAAGGGTCAGGAGCTGGAGTTGTCTGGGAGCGGGAATTCCAGGGTCCTAGTCGCTGAGCTCAGTCTTTGGGGAAGGGGCTTCTGTTTCTGAGCGTCCGCTCGGTACTGGACGCTTCTCTTTCGGTGTGCTCTTTACATCTCACAGCCCTAAGGAGAGGCGGCATTATCCCCAGTTGACATGCGAGGAAACTGAGGCTAAGAGAGAAAAAGCCCCTGCCCTGGACCTTTGCTCTAGGATCTGAAAACTGGCTGACCCTAATGCTCCCAAACTGGGCTCCCTCCTAGCTAAACTGGGGGAAACCAAAGGCTAGTGGAGACAGCAAGCAAGTTACAGAACTGTGACCCCAATTTTATAAAAATGGAAGAAAAAAGGCTGGAAGGACATACACCAAGGTGCTGTCAGTGGTTTGCCTCCAAGGAGTGGGATTATGGAGACTCTTTACTTTCAATATTCCTGTAACTTTTGAGGGTTTTCAAATAACATTTTTTGAGATGGGGAGGGGTCTCACTATGTTGCCTAGGCTGGTCTCGAACTCCTGGCCCCAATCAATCCTCCCTCCTTGGCCTTCCAAAGTGCTAGGATTTACAGACATGAGCCACCACACCCAGCCCTTTTGAGGTTTTTAAAACAATCATATGTCACCTTACTTCTCTAAGGTTTAATTTTGTTAACTGGAGTATATGTTAGATATTCTCTTCTCACTTATATTACTTTTATAATCATGCTAAAACACTAAATATAGTCCCATTTTACTTTTTAATACTTCATTTTTCTGAATATAAAAGTAATACATGGTCCTTATCAAAAACTCAGAAAATTCCCATGAGCACAAAAAGGAAAATAAAAATCACCAGTAATTCCACCACTCAGAGATAACCACTGTTCACAATTTATTGTAATTTTTTTAATTAGGAAAAAAATTATGTTGAGGAAAAAACTGAAAATTCTAAATACATACGTAGAAAAATCTGGAAAGGTATACACTAAAATATGAGGGGAGGTGGCATTTGGAGTGATCTTTATTTTCTTTTTTCTTAACCATCTTTTCTAATTTTTCTACCATGAACGTGTGTGTGTTATGTTTAAAAAGTAAAACAGTAGCCAACCCTGAGGGCTGATCAGTAAGTGAGAACTGAGGCCCTCAGCCTTCAAGTTCCCCTGCATGGCAGGAGTTGAGGTCTGTGTGCCTATGAGGGCTAAGGCGTAACTGGCAAGACTGTGATTAGGGGTGGTCCTGCTTGGTCCAGGTATGGAAGGAGCCTGTGGTCACTGACTCCTGGGTTTCCACTCCAGCTAAACTGCTAACTTCCTCACTGCCTGCAGATAACTTCATAGAACCCCAAGTTCACTTGCTGCCCACTTAGGCCCACTTAGCCCTGATCCTGGCCTTAGTGTGGCCATGGCCAGGAACACTCTGGTGATCCCTGATTAGTCCCCAGGCTCAGGTCTAGAAATTGAGGCAGTTTGGTCCATACCCCTTTCCAGAGGAACCGGATATGGGGCAGACACTTTGTGGTATTAATGCCATATAGGAAAGCAAGCAGGACAAGGATTGACATGCCCATTTTTTTAGATGGAAAAATGAAACTCATAGAAGCAGTGACATCCCAGCAACCTCCTCAACTTTATGAGGTCTGATTAAGGGGCCCTAGAGCTTGGGGATAAGGTGCTATGGTATGGTGTAGTGCTTAAGAGCCTGGGTTTTGGAGTCAGACAAACCTATTAGAATATAACGTTTGGCAAGTCTGCCTGTTTCTTCTCCTGTAAGATGGGGACAAACCACCTACTTCCTAGGGCTTTTGTAAGGATTACATAAAATAATCCATGTTCTACAGAAGTGAACAGCTTCCACAGACTCTGACAGGGGAATTACGGGAAGGGTCCTTGCCTCTGCCCACAGCCCAATCTCCACTCCTCTTCTCCAGCTCCCATCCCACCTGTGGGTCAGCCCTCAGGATCCCTGGAAGACCTGGACCCTGTCCCTGGGCCTATGTGTCTTGGGGAATCAGAGCCAGAAGAGATTTAGGGATCATTCTAGTCCAGTATCTATCCTGAGCAGATGGGGGACTGAGGCCCAGAGAGGAAAGGAAACTTCCCACATGAACACGGCATGCTGGAGGGGCTGGGTATCTCGGCTCAGAAACCTGGCCCTTTCCCCTCACAGTTAGAGACCCTGCTGCAGGATGAAACCCACCCTCAAACCTCTGGCTTGGAGCTGCTAGGATGGGAGTTGGGAGAATACGGGCCATGTCTTCTCTCCAGGACTGGCCCAAGCCGGGCTACAGGCAGCTAGAGAGGATGAGCCCCCAGGCCCCTGAGAGCTGTCCAAAGGTGGAATGGGCTGCCCCATCCTGAGAATCTTCTCTAGGGTTTGGAGAGTGCCTCTCAGGTTTACAACATATCCACATATCCGCTCATCTGTCTTTGAGAAGGTGTCCTATGCTTAGCCCCATTTTACAGATAAGGAAATATAGTTGCAAAGAAAGGTAGTGACTTCTGACTCCTGAGCAAATGGTGGAGCCGAAAGCTCATGCTCTGTGCGCAGCCCCACCCCCGCACTGCCTCCTGGGGATATAGGGCCTGCCCAGTCCTTGGAGGAGCCTGGGTGGTCCCTGGGGTGCTGGGGTGGGAAAGGGCTGGGGGCCGAGGTGCTGGGTGGGGCGGGTTGGGTACCGTTCTCGGCGGCCCTCTTGAGGTTCTCGATCATGGTGTCGTAGTGGATGCGGCACAGCACCTTCTCCTCGACAAGGCCGAACTCCTCGCCGGTGGACAGCTGGCGCTTGCAGGAGAAGCAGGCGAAGCAGGCCAGGTGGTAGGCGTTGCCGCGCGCCCGCCGCACCCAGTCGCTGGCGTAGATCTGTCGGCCGCACCGGGCGCACTTGGTCCCAAATCGGCTGTGGGTCGAGAGGGCAGGGACAGGAGTGGCGAGGTTCGGTTCAGACAGGCCATCTCTGCCCCCAGAAGCCCCCAGTGGCCCACCCACGCCCAGGCTCCTGGCCTCAGGGCCTTCGCTCAGGCATCACCCTCTGCTTGGATTTACCGTCCCTCTCCAGATAAGTCCCACCTAGAAGGTGAACTGGTGGACGATTTTTATTTTCTTCTTGGTGCTTTTCTGAATTTTCCAAATTTTCTATGATCACTTACATTTGTATATTTTATTAATTTGTTCATTAAAATACATCAAAAGTGTTAGAAAAACAATAATAATAGCAATAACAGGCAAATTTTTGAGCACTTATTACTTACCCAGAAAGATTCTAGTGTTTCATGTTGATTATCCCAATTAACCTTCATTTTGCAAGTGAGGAAAATGGGGAACGGAAAGGTAAAGTAACTTGTACAAGGTCACACAGCTCACAAGGATAGGAACCTGAGCCAGTCTGACTCCAGAGATGAATATAAGGTATAGCCGCAACTGTACAGAAGCTGAGAGTTTCTTGGAAGAATAGACGGATATGCACTTACTGGCTGGGTGACCCTCCTCTGTGTTCTCATTTTCCTTGCCCTGAGCTGAGCTAGATAACAGCAATGACTACTACTATTTGTTTAGTGCTTTGCAGTCTACTAAGTACCCAGTTAGTCCCAGACTCTGGAGCTAATACTAATGTTAAAAAGCCAGCTCAAATGTCCACTTGCCCCTTAAGTCTTCCTGGATTCTGCTTCTTGCCCCTCTCCCCTGTTTTGTAATGTGGCGATTTGGGTGCAGCTGCCTCCAACACCAGACTGGATGGAAGCCCTTCCAGGAAGCAGCAGAGTCTGTCTCACCCTGTCCCAGAAGTCAGCCTAGCGCCTGACCTCTTGGCATCAGGCATCAGGGAAGGTTTGTTCTTTAAGTGGATGACTCACCTGTGACTCTGTCCCAACCCTGGCAGCCTTGGTTTCCTCTGGTGCACACTCTGTTTCAGAGAATGGTGCCATCACTCATCCAGCCCCTCAAGCTTGGAAATCTATATCATACACTCCTCCCTCTCCTCAACCCCACATCCAGCCAATCATCAGGCGCTGTGGGTTCTGTTTCCCAAGTATCTCTGGGATCCATCTCCTCCTTTCCACCTCCACAGCTGCCCTCCTGGGCCAAGCTCCCATCCTGCACCCCTCACTGCTAGCCTCCTCCTGGGCTTCCCAGTTTCCAGTCTCACCCCTGCCAACTCTTCCTCCACACAGCAGTCACAGCCAAATTTTCAGTATGCCCATGGAATCCTGTCCCTGCTGTGCTTACAATCCTATGGTCGCTCCACTCTAACCTCAGGTTCTGGTCCAAGACGCTTGGGGTTTACAGAATTCAACAAACCACATCCTCTTCAGGCCCATTTTTCTAACTTCAAGATCGCCCTCCCGCCCCACACCCAAGGATGAGTCCCAGCCAGCCACAAGGGAAAGCAGTCCCAGGTCTTTAAGGTCTCCTCCAAAGCACTTTCCCACCCCCAGGCCTTTGCACTGACTGCGCCCATCCCCGACATACCCTTCCCTAGAGCCCCACAGCTCCCGCACCACCCTCTCCGAACTGATCACACTGGTTTGTAAACCTCTGGTTCCTGCTTCTCCCCTTCCACCTCTTCCACCTTCCTGGAGTGGGCGCGGGGGGCGGGGGTGGACCAAGAAGATTTGCTTCTGTGTCCCCAGAGCCAGCACCCTTCCACCCAGAGGAGCGCATGGAGGAAACAGCCCAGCAAAAATGCTCTGGTTACAGCCTCGCCTGCCTTGGCAAATTCAAGCAACTGTCCGTTGAAGAATAACGGTGTTGGGTTGTATTGAGTGCAGGAGCGCAGAGGCTTCGGCCAGTCCCCGCTCCCAGACGCCACCCAAGGCCACTCTCTCGGACAAGGAGCGGGGCGGCATGCTGCCGCGGGCCGCGCGGTTCGCTCTGGCGGCGCTGCACACCTTTGCAGAGTCACCCGCCTCCCGAAGCAGAGGCCGTTCCTGACCTCTGCTTCCCCCGGGGGGAGCCCAGCACAGCCCGTGGTCTCTGTTCCCAATCCCGCAGTAAAAGGGAGAGGAAACCACTTTGCCCAACCCAGCCTACTCCCGCGGAAGGGCCGAACCCGGGCTCCGCCGCCCGGCAGGTGGTATCCGGATTGGGAGCGCTTTCCGGCCTCCGAGGGGAGGCTGACTTTCGATTATGTGTGCTTCCGAAGGAGGGGGCAGCCAGCCGTGCGCAGAGCCCTTGCTGCGGGCGGGGGTCCTGGGGCGCAATGCCTTCATTGCACCCCCTCGGCTTCGTTGCAACGCGATGTGACGGGGACTTTGGAATCCGTTTTTCATACGTGGAATCGGAGGTTCAGAGACCGCAAGTGACTTGCCCGAGACCACACAGAGTGTGGGGCCGGGGTTGAGGTCCCCTCTGACGTGCAAAAAGTACCTCGAATCTGCGAAGCAGCCGGACTGACGATGAGGAGAGCTGGGATCCTGGGTGGATGAACAGGAAGGGGGCCTGGTCTGGCCGCGCCGCGTCCCCACTCTGGGCCGCGGGTTCTGGAAACTCGCGCGCGCCAGGCCAGGGGCCCAGCCGCCTCTGGAAGGCGTCGAGCGTCCTTCGGGAGCGGGCAGAGCCCAGAGTAGGGAAGGTCCCGGCTTTCAGAGGCGGGTCAAGAGCGGCGGAGCCTCCGGCCTGTGGTCTCTGTGCGCCGCGGCCGGTGCGCTGCCCCAGTGTGCAGTCCCGGATCCTCGCGCTTGGCTCTGTGGGATTCCTCGTCCTCGGCCAGGGACGCATCCGAGACTGCCTGAGCACCCCTGATCTTCCTGCCCCACGAGTCCCTGACGCCCGAGTCCGTTCTGCGCCTACACAGGTAGGTCACAGTGTCCCCATCCCCTTGCTCCGAGGCAGGTACCACCAGTGACCTCTCAAGAACTTTCACCCTCTGCATGTCACCCCGAATGCCTGGAGCTGTCTCCAGCCCTAGGATCTCCCTGCGTTCCCTGTAGCTCGGCCCAGTCTACGAAATCGTCCTCGCACTTGGATCCTTGGGGTGGGGGTAAGGGGCCATTATACAGGTTTGGTTGCGTGGGCCGCTCCTGCAGCATGTCCCGCACCCAGGACAGGGGACAGCGGCACAAAGGACGTGAGGACGCTTACAGATCGAGGCTCTGAAAAAATGACAGCTTCCTTCCCCGGCGGGCTTCGAGGCCCTAGTCGCCGGATTCCGGAAGCAGCAAAATCGGCAGCGGAGACAACGAAACTCCTAGAAAGGAGTGTGCCGGCGCTGCGACCAGAGCGCCAAAGGGATTAGGGGGCGCTCCTATTGCCACCCCAGCCTTGCTGTGAGGTCCAGGCTCTACCTGCCTCTCGCTAGCTCCCCGCGCGCCTTGGGCAAAGGCGCAAAGGACTGAGGCGCTTTGGAACTGGAGAGGTGTGGGACAGATGCTGCACATCCCAGCAACTGCCGAAAGGAGAAGGTGGGCATCGCGCCGCGCCATGCCCTCCACCCCCTGAATGGGGAGCAGAGACATCTGGGTACTCGTGGTTGCGCGGAGGGAGCTCCGAGCCCTTGACCTAGTCTGGCTCACTTTCCCGGCCTACTGACCCCATACCTAGCAGGCGCGAAGTAACCATTTGTTGGATGAATGAGGCCCAACGAATGAGCCCATCGGAATTTCACCACGACCCCTTCCCGGATTAGTAAATTACCCCTTTTCTGCATGAGGAAACCAAAGCTCAGAGTGGGAACACCAACGTCAGTTACGAAGTTATTGAGCCAAGGGGCCGAAACACAAACTGGAATTCACTTATTTTAGGTTTAAGACGCTCACTTAATGGCCTTAGAGAGATCTTAAGAGGCAAACAAGGTGGGGTTGGAGGCGGAGCCCTTCCTATTCTCTCTGCTCCTTCCCTTCTAGGCAAACCCTTAGGAGAAGAAGCCGGAAAAAACAGAACCAGCAATTAAGAGGTTAAAACGGCCCTCGCCTCGGAGGTCCCGGCCCTAGGCCCCTCCCCCAGCTCCCCTCTCAGCTCCCCCAACATCTGTCCCCCAACAGCTGGCGGCTGCTGGGCCGCTCTCCGCCGCGGTGGGGGGCCGCTTCCCGGCTCCGAGCCTCCCCTGGGACCCTCGCTCTGAGGGAGGGGGTGAGGTTCTCCCGCTAGAGCCCGGGAACAGAGCTTGGGCTCCAGGCGCAAGGCCTGAGAAGGCTGGGGGCTTGCCCGGAGTCATTTGGGCCAAACAGGGAACAGGAACTTTAGCCTCCAGGCACTCGCTGAACCTCCACCCCCATAAACACAAGGGGAGGCAGTTAACCCTTTACTCCCCCCTCCCATTATCAGAAGGCAGGAGGGCCAGGGACCAGGGTGACCTAATTTTGGCAAAGTTGCTCCACTCACAGGCCTCTCCTGCCCTCCTGCTTCCACCGCCACCCAGGGAGAGTCACACCTCAGAGCACACAGTGGGTGCTCCTCCCTGTGTGAAGCCAACCAAACTGGGCAGGAAATCTTAGGCCTGGCAGAGTGGGGTCTTTGCAATTCCACCACCCCACGATGCAGACAGGTGGCTGACATATCTCACCTATAGAAGAGTATGGGGGTGTTTAGGGGCAAGGATTGTGGAGTCAGGCAGCATGGGGCTTATCCAGGCTCTGCCACTTAGCTGTGTGTCCTCACCTCTCAGGGCCTCAGTCCCCTCCCCACCAATAATGCGGGGATTATGAGAGTATCATACACACAAGGTGGACCTAAGAACTAAATGAGAGAAAGCAGGTTAAGGGTTGTGCCAGCTCCTGGCTTAGAGAAGAACTCCATGCATTCTGATGATGGGTATCCTCAGCCCTGCCTGGCCCCTCTTCCATGTTCTCTCTCACTGTGTGACCCTGGGCAGGACACTTTCCACTTTCCCAGGGCATCAGTTTGCCCAACTGTACAATGGGCACAATGCCCCGGGAGGCTGAGGGAGCCAGGAGGGCACTGCAGATCAGACCATGCCCTATTCTGGGGCCAGCAGCTGCAGGTAGGTGTACGGGAGGGGGCTATGGGAAGCTGTCTGGGGGCAATGGAAATGTGAATATGCCCCAGAAAGGAACACAATTTCCCCCCCAGCATTTTCTTCACTTCTTAGAAGAAGACAGAAAGAAAAATGGTCTTAACAAAAAAAGTGAAGAAATTAAAAGCCCTATCACATTTCTCTGGTCATAATTTTTTTCTTCCAGGAATCTCAGGGAGTGAGGGGAGGTGGGGATCTGGTTGAGCCCATAAGGGCTGGTGAGGATCCTGTTTGGAGTGTGAATTGGAGAAACTGAGGCAGAGAGTTCCGGTGGCCTGGCCAAGGACACCTAGCCAGTGGAAAAGCAACCCCTCCCAACAATGCAAATAAGTCAGGAACAGCACTGGACCTCCCCGACTCCCCCCATGCAGCCCCCCTCCCTGGTGAACTTGAAGTTCCTTCCTAACGTCTAACTTCCTGAGCCAACAATGCTGGCTCTGCCAATGGGGACTGAAGGAGGGTCTCTAAGATGGTGTCAAGGAGGGACGAGACAGGGGATAGAAAGGAGGAGAAACCCTTCCCTGGGGGGACAGACCAGAAGTTAGAGGACCACGGGACCCCACGTGCCCCCTCCATGGGGCCTTGGCCACTCCCTTCTCCCCATCCCATTGGGAGATCTCGGCTTCTCTTTGGGCAGAGCACTCCAGTCCACATCCCACCAGACCCTTGACCCTGGGCTTCAGGAATCAGAAGCCTAGAGAATCTCAGCACATGACCCCTCCTGCGCCCCAGCTCTTGAGAGGGGAAACTCTGCTTCCTGCGCCACCACTCACGTTTGCTCCAGGAAAATCTTCCTCATAGCAGCCACCCAGAGCCTGGGCTGCAGTGCAGTGTACACAATAGTCCTTGCCTGGCTCGCTCAGCGGCTTTTTCTTTCCCTTTTTGTGGGTTTTATTATTTTTGCTACAGGTGGGGCTGCCAGGGATGGGTTATGCCTTCAGGGAGACCTGGCAGGGGGGAAAATGATCAGAAGAGCCACAATTCTACCCTCAACACAGGGAATGTGAGCTTTTATTGTCTCCATTTTCTTAACCAGAAATCTGATTTAGTTTTGCTTTTGGGGCTCTTGTCACAGGAAAAGGATTAGCGCTCAGAACATGCAGTCCAGAAATGGCCCAGCCCCATCCATCCAGGCAGGCCCTGATCCTCAAGCTGCCTGGGGAAATGCCATCACAGGTTTGTGCCCAGCATCCACCATGCCAATGGTGACAATGGTGATAATTGAGGCATTCATACCAACTGCCATTTAGGGAGCCTTTACGGAGACTTCCTTTCAACAGCAGCCTCCTTGGCAGCTCAGGGAGACAGAGCTGGAAGGGCAGAACTAAGGACAGAAAGATTCAGTGACTTGCCCAAGGTCACAATTGGCCTGACCAAACCCAGTCTCCTGCCTTTTCCCACAATGGCTGCGCACCCTACCCTCTACCCTACTGCAGTGGGAAGGGGGACTCTGGAATTAGTGGAGGCTCTGAACAGTGGAGTTTTGACTAGTTTCAAGGTCTAGTAAAGTACAGCATTCAAGGAGGCTCAGTCCAGCATGGGCATGAGGTGGAGCTGAAGAAGCAGGGAAGAAATTTGGGCAAGCGTCGAGTAAGGCTGCCAGGTCTGTTTACCAAGAGAGCCAGCAGAGAGGTCCTGCCCTGACTTACTCAATGGGGGAGCCCAGACACCATCCTGCTAGGTTCCACAAGCTGGAGCTCTGAACCCGGTAGCTGATGAATCCAAGGAGCCCCTGAACAGCAGCTGGCTTGTTTTCTACCAACTGGAGTCAGGCCTAGAGCAGGGAGGTGGCTAGACAGTGACTCTAACCTCCATTTCCTGCCCAGAGCCAAACCAACAGTCAGATGGGATAGTGGGAGGAGACATCACACCCTGGTTACACACGGCACAATGATAACCTCCTTCTGACTACACACACAGCAGTCCACATCCACAAATACACATTCACATCATACCCCCTTTCATGCCTGGCATTGGGTGGAGGGCCTTAAGCAGGAATGCCCCACTCAGAGGAGAGGGTGGGGGTGGGGAATGATGGGACTTCAGAATCCCCTCACCCCACCTCTCCCTCTCACTTCCTATCCTGGTCCAGATGTAATCCTGTCCTGACCACCTTGCACACACACATACACACACACACACACAGTCTCAGCATTCACATATAGACACACACTTGAACTAAAAGACAAATGTTTGTCCATAAAGGAACACACATGCTATCCACATACTCCTGACCCTGCTCAGTGATGCATTCCCCAGCACCATGTACTGTCCCAGACAGTACAGACACACATATGCTCCCTGCAAGCGGAGTCCTAGGCCACCTGGTCCAGCCCCCCACACACATCCCAGCTGCACACTTTTTCACATCCATCACATGAAGCAAGAGTCTGCTTCTTTAACCATGCCTCCCATGGTTTTCTCAGAGTACCACAGCCCCAAATACTGCAAACTTCCTCCTAGAGTCAGGGTCCTCTCTTTCCAGGGCCCAGGAAGTTATGGGGAGGGTAAGGGGAGGGGGCATTGCCTCCCACCATATTCCCTGGCTCTCAGAGGCTCTTTCTGGGGCAGGGGGTCTACCCAGGAAGACTGAAGCCATGACCTCTTCCCATGCAAGGATGGGAAGGATGTCTGTAGGTTGTGGGGGTGGTTATAAGGGAGCAGCTTTCTCCACTTCCTGAGAAAGCACCTGGGAACAGGCGTCCCTCCCAGGAACCAATTCTACACCAGTCTGCTCCGACTCCATAGGCCCAGTGGTCAGGCCTCAGGCCTGGTTCATTCTTCCGGCTGGATCAGGAAGGCAGACACCGCGCGCCCCTGACCTTGCAGTGACCTCGACCCCATGACCAGGTCAGGACCCGGCCCCGCGGCTAGAAGCAAGGCACAAGCAAGCGGCCAAGATGCCGTAGCGCGGCAGGAGGATGCGACTGGCGGCTGTCTTGAGCTGCCGGGTCGCGGCACTGCGGCCTGGAGAGCGCAGCCCAAAGTCATCCTACTCAGGGCTCTGGGCTGCGGTGCCTGAATCTCCCCTTTCCCGTTCCGGCGGCCCAAAGTCAGAGCCTAGACCGGGGAGAGGCTAAAGCCGGGACAGGAAACAGCGGAGCTGGGACTGGAACCGGCACCTGGGGAGCACGCAGGACCCAGACTCGAAACGACACTCAGCGACGCCGGGGTATGAGGCGGAGTGGGAGACCGAGGTTGGGGCTTAGGACGAGGCGCTTGGATACGGGATCGGATCTGAGACGGTTGTGGCGCTGGTGCTTGGGGATGGGCCAGACACGAACCCAGAGCGGAGCCTGGGTCAGAACCAGGGCAAGAGTCCGGAGCCCAACTCAGGCTCCGACGGCGAGAGACCCTGGCACGACTGGAGTCTGAGTAGGGTTGGAACCCAGAGCCGGAGCACACTGGAAATGCAGCCAGATGGAGGCTGAGGTCCGAGCGGGCCCGGGCCAGAGCCGGGGCCGTCAGAGCTCGACCCAGGCGCTCGAGGTAGGAACTGGAGCCTGAGATTCAGGCAGGACCCAAGATGGATCCGCAGACGCTACCGAAACCCACTGGACCGTGGGAACAGGAGGCGGGCCGGAACCTGTGCCGGCATCGGCCTGAAGCTCTGGGTTCGCGAAGCTGGGAGCCGGCGGGCTGGGCCCGCGCGGAGCGTCCGGGGTGCACTCGGGACGCCGGGTTTCTGGAGCCGGAGACCACACGCCGCAAAGGTGGCCTCCGAATGCGCCCGGGACCTGCCTGCTGCAACACTGCTGGCCCGACGGCCGCAGCCTACCTGAAGTAGTCCATCTTGCAGAAGATTTCCTTGTTCTTGATGTAGCAGCTGTTCTGCTGCCTCAGCGACGTACGACACACGGAGCACTCGAGGCACCGCACGTGCCAGATGAGGTTGTTGACCTGGGAAGGGGGCGGGGATGGGGGTCGGCTCAGCGCGGGGCCTCTTTTGCGCCTGGCCCCAGCCTCCCCGGCCTCATTTGCAGTCAGAGACGCTGGAGCTCAGAAGGCGCATGTGACTCCCTATATTCTTCTGTAATACTGAGGCTCAGGGGAATAGAAATAAACTCTTCCCATTTCCCAGACGGAAGCTGGGGGCGCAGAGACCCTAAGATTTGCCCAAAGCCGCGCAGTCGGGCAGCGGCTGAGCCAGCGTTTGGAATTAAGTGGACCTGGCGCCGGCGCTGCTTCCCTGCGTCCTCTGGGCCGCATCCCACACCCCGCCACCACGCGCGCGGAACACCTACCCCTGTCTCACCTTGAGCAGATACCGGTCCAGGATCTCGAGGCCGCAGCTGGAGCAGATGTTCTTGCCGGCAGACGGCACGGAGGAGGCGGCAGAGGGCGGCGAGCAGACAGAAGGTGTGCTGGGCGTACATGGGGAGGCCCGACCCTCGTCCTTGTCCAGCGCTCCTGCCAGGGCCTCGGCGTCCGACTGAGCCTGCGGCGGGGGAGAGAGGGAGAGCGGAGCGCTGAGCCGGGCACCCAGAGTTGCCGCTGTCTCAGAGACAAATCTGGGGCCCCGGCGCACCAATTGACAACGAAATCTCCCCGGGACGCCGCGCAGTCGACGGAAGGACAGGACCCGAAGTGCCTATTGTAGAGGAAGGGACGGTTCCAACTTTCAACACGCCATTCTGGGTGCTGGGAGCGGTCAAAGCCCACATTCCCGGCCGGAAAACCGAGGCTCAGAGAGGGGCGGCGCCCGCCAGGAGTCCCCCGGCGCACGGGCAGCGGTTCGTGGCCGGAAAGCCTGGTCAGGTCCCCAGGGCCGGGCCGCCAGGGAAAAGGGGACGGAAGGCAGGGCCGAACGGACTCACCATGGCGGGCGGCGCAGTCCCTTCAAGACAGCGGGTGGTCGCTTTGCAGCCGGACCCTGGCTGGGCCATCACCTGGGGGAGGGGGAGGGAACGCAGGCGGCGGCGGCTGCTGAACTGGCTCCGCGCAGCCTGAGCCCAGCGCCTCCCCGCGCCTGTTATATAAACCGGCGCCGAACAATGAGTCCTAACTTTGTAGTGGGCATTTAAAGCCCTTCCCCACAAAAGCGGTGTCTCTCTAATGAAGCAATTTGAATTTGGATTGGATTTTTTCCCTCTCTCTCCCCCTCTCCCTGCACTTAACCCGTGGCTCTTGAAGTAATCGCTTAGTTCCCTTGCAATCCAAGCCTCTGAGGGGGAAAAAAAACACGCGCACACACACAAACTACCTGCAATTAGAAATTGTCGTGAATGCCCAAGATAAGAGGTAGCCAGAGTGTCAATTCCAACTGTCAATCAGTGAGATCCATCAGGCCGCCCAAAGAATTGCAAATTTGATTTTTTAATGGTAGTAATTAAAAATCGAATTTTTTCTCTCTCCACCCACCCCCCTTGCTCGCTCCCTTCCCTCCTCTCGGCACAAAATGCAAAAAGGAGAAAGAAAGAAAGAAAAGAAAAAGGAGATGGGGGGGTGGTTGAGGAAAATAAAACCCAGAGCGCCGGAGCATCGGCCCGCCCGCGCGACACGCGCCGCGAGATCGAAGCGGCTGTACCGACGCGGATTCAGGCGCCTTTCGAGGGCCAGTCGGAGGGAAACCCGGAACAAAACGGGAGGAGAGCTCGGGGGCGAAACGCGACCAAAAAGGGAAAAGAGAGGCGTCCAAAAGGAGGAAAAAGCACCCTCCAGCCCCTCGGCGCGCCCGGGACCGGCCCAGCGTCGGGATTCTCAGCGCTGCGCCCGCACAGCCCCCGGCGCATCGGCGCTATCAGCGCCTATTCACACGGACAATACCGGCCTCGCCTCCTCTTGATTCGCCTGTGTCTTTGCTAAATCGCTTTTTGAGAAATTCCTCCAGCATTTGCATAATGTGTTCCCGCTTTCCGCGACCCCCCCTTCGCGCTCGCGCGCGCTCACACCCTCACACACACACACGCTCGCAGGCGCACCCCCGCACCCCTCCTCCCTGTCGCCGCCCGCCACCCGGCCCGGCCCGGCTGGGTCCCGGCCCCCGCCCGACCCCGGCCCGGGCCGCTCGCCACTCGCTCGCCGGCTCACCTGGTCGGTGGCCGGGCCGCCCTCGGCCGGCAGCCGGCAGCCCTCGGGCAGCGCCGGGGCGGCGTTCTCATGCTTCCAGTACATGGGCCCGGGAGCCGCGGGCTGAGCCGGCGCGCAGCGCGGAGAGCCGCGCCGAGGGGGGCCACGGCCGCAGTGGGAGCAGAGGCTGCTGCGGGAGCGGGAGGAGAGCGGAGACGCCGGCCCCGTCGCCCCGGGCCCGGCCCCAGCCCCCGCCCCCGGCCCGCGCGCAGCCCCGGCCTCCCTGGCTGCCGCCGCCGCCGCCTCGGAAGAAGGTCCGGACAAACTTGGAGAGGCCCCCGCCCCCTCCTTCTCCTCCTCCTCCCCCTCCTGGTAGTCCTCCTCCTCCTCTCCCTCCTCCTCGTCCTCCTCCCCCTCCAGCTGCGGCGGCGGCCGCCCTGCCGCTGGAGCCCCGCTCCCTTCAAGATGAGTCATGCGTGACCAATCCCCTCCCCTCCGAGGGAGAGCAAGACACACACAACCAGGCAGAGACTCAGAGACGTGCACACAGACACAGAGACACACGGGAACTCAGAGCTGCTGACAGACTCAGAGACACGCTGACATACAAAGGCACCCGCGGGCACACATCCGCACAGCTCTCACTACCGCCCTTCCCTCAAGGGGCACCCATCACACTCAGATACTCCCCCGCTCACAGGTACAAGAGGGACCCGTGGCCGTACCATGTGCGGAGACAGATTCCATAGGAGGTCACACATTATGCTCTGTTGATGCAATCCCATGCCTGGTACATTTGTGTACATACTGATGCAAATGATTGCCTGTTCACATCATTTACACAGGCACAAGGCATCCACGCATACTCTCACACACCTGTACAGGTACCTCTGCTCCCTAACAACCAGAGAGTGCACCAGCTTGCAAGGACTGAATGGAATTGGGTTGGGTGGGAGGGGGGATGTTAATGGGAGAGGGGGAGTTCCCCTGAATTCTCTTGGGAGGGGTTGCTTGGGACATCCTCCTTCCCTTCAGGATTTACTTAACCACACAGTCTAATGCTGGTCTCACTGAGGCTTCTACTGATAAGGAGAGTGGTGGGGAAGGCAGGGGATGCCCCCCCCAAGTACACAGACACAGAACCCTCAAACTCAAAGAGAGCTTTACACACACTGACACCCTACAGCACACACAAGTGGACACTTACAGCCTCAGCCCCCTTCTCCACACACAAACTGAGCCTGAAGAGACATATGTAAATACACATTCTCTTCTGAAAACAAACATGCACACTCAGACTTAGATCCAGCCCTATAGATACCATGACAGCCCACTCCCACCCCATCACACATGCCGTCACCTCCATAATTGCCCTCATTTCCAGATGTAAACACCCCCACACAATTGTTCTTACACTTGTATACACATCTAGACTCAAGAGAGCACAGACTTTCATAGATCTGCAAACTCATGTATAACCTTATGTCCCCTACTCAGACACCCCCAAATATGCACCCACATCCTTATAGATGGCAAAATAACCATTTATAGGCAGAAACAGCATACACACTTCTGCAGGCATAGGATTCCCAATAGTTAAAGCATCAGTCTGCATCCACACAGGCACATTCTGGCAGATGCAGATAGGCAAGGATGTCTGCACACCAACATAATACTGAAGACCCACACCTATATCCTCAAAACATACAAATATCTGTTCATTTACAAGCACAAAGGTACACAGAAACAGCCCCAGCCCCAGCTAATGGCATCTCCCACCCTCTCCGTTCCAGTCATTTATTGCCCTCAGACACAGAAATTCAGAGTGAAAAGAGTTTCTCTATGAACCTTAATCTTTTATACTAAGAAGACAGATTGCAATGTGAAAGTGTACACACATACATATGCACCCTCAGACATGACCACAGATGAACAACCCCTCCCTGCTCAAATATCTCATTTGCACTTAATAATCCCAGCTACCACATCTGAGTACATCTGTTTCAGGCACAACGCTAAGCATTTTACAATCAAAATCTCATTTTCTTTTCACAGTAATCCTGTGAGGTAGCATCTCTCATGGTGCCCATTTTACTGATGAAGAAACTGAGGTTCAGAGAGATCATGTCCAAAATGGTGCCACATGGCTAATTGCCAGAGCCAAGAACTCAAAACCAGATTCATCTGCCCTCAGAGCTCATACTCTTGACTTCTAGGCTAAGCACATGACCATGTCCACTCTCTGCATACACACACACACACACACACGGAAAGACTTTCCACATTATCTGTGAAAAGATGGGCTCAGCCTACTTTCTCATCAGCAAAATGGGAATAAAGATAGGACCTTTTATCTCCCTTTCCTCCTCCCCTCTGGGTGGCTGGGAGAATCAGGAGGTCAGTAAACATTATACAATGCTGCACGTATGTTGGATGTGTGACGGCAGAAGGACTCCAGGAAAGAAGAAGACCATGAAGATTGTACTGGCTTTTGCAAAACTTCTTAGGCAAGAGAGGTGGAGGGGGCTTGAGCTGAAACAAAAGAGCAGGTGAAATTTGGAGGGGTTCAGGGGTGAGAAGAAAGTATTCCAGGTAGAGAGATGGCTACAAAGGTTCAGAGACTAGACAAACAAACTGTTGTCCTCTGATGAGGAGGAATGTGAAGCTCCCTGAGTGATAATAATAATAATGTAACTACTATTTATTAGCATTTATGTGCCAAGCTCTGTGTTTTACGTGCATTATCCTCTTTAATCCTCATAGCAACCCTACAAAGAGGTTGTATTATTATTCTTCTTTTATAGTTGTAACAAGCTTACAGGAGACCCATTCCAAGCTCTGGCACTCAGACTCCAGAACCTAAACTCTTAGCTACTACACAGTTCTGCTCCTGAATTCTGATTAAGTGCTCTGATAATCAAAACTAGAATAAGAGGAAGTCGAGTCAGCAGTGAAACATAAAGATTCACCAACTGCCTTGGTGCCAATCTTGACACTGCCCCTTATTACTTGGGTAACCCTGGACAGGCTCTTCAATTACTCATTTAGCCTCAATTTCCTCATCTGTAAAGTGGGGATGATAACAGAGTCCACCTCCTGTGGTTGTGAAAATTATGCAAATGATTCAAGTAAAAGGGTGGCACACAGCAAGCAACCAATAAACATTAGCCGTCATTATAGCAGGGACTAGATGAATTTTTTGGTTGTAATTCTACTAGATGCAACATCAGATTCTTTATGGAGTAAGGCAGGGCATAAATTTAACCAAATAACCAAGTATTCTCCTGAATAACTTACCTAAGGAAGCTGCAGAAATATTATTCCACCCACAGCTTGCCTGACTTCAAAGAGTACAGAAATGAAATTGCTTTGGAAAAGAAATCTCTCTTCCAACAACTCCTGACCCCAGCAGGAAGAAGAGTCCAGATAGGAGTGACCTTGGCAAAATTAGGATTATCGAATTTAGTATGTTCCATCAGGATACTCGATTTCTTCCCATGAGAGACTATGGGCAAGTCACTTTGCTTCTCTGAACCTCAGTTCCTTACTTGCAAAATGGGGATGAACAATATTCACCTCTGAGAATTGCAGTGACAACTGACTATACATTAAAAACTAATATTTTTTAAAGCGTTATGGCTTTATCCATTTACATGTCCCTGAAGCTGTGTGAAGCACCCGACGTGCATACTGGCATCTTGTTCTCGCCTCAGTTCTTTCCCGGTCACTAAGCAGGATGTGGTCATCTGGTCCTCCGAGGTGAATTTTGCCATCCTCCCCCATTTGAGTCTAGGTCCAAGGTTTGGGTTTGAAAAGAGGCTTCATTAGTAACTGGATAATTCTGTGGGAGGCCCCCAGCAGTGGTTCCGCCCCGCTGGGGAGTAATTCTAGGAAGGTAATGTGAGCTGGGGGAGGCTGCAGACCCAGCTTCACATTTATTCACTCTGACAGCTAAATTGGTGAGCAAGGGGGAAATCAGATGAAAGCCATTTCAGAGTAAATACTAAATACAAAATTTAAACATTCGGGTTGTGACAAATGGGGGGTGGACAATGGGAAGAGACACAGGCAGCACCCCCCTCCCCAGCCCAGGACCCTGTCCTCACCTCATCACCTTCCTGGGCATTTCCTGTCTGAGGGAAGAGCATGAATGGGGTACAAACTGCATGACCTTAGGCCAGCAATTTGCCTCTCCTGGCCTCAGTGTCCTTGTTGGTAAAATGTGTGTGTTCGAATCAGATGATCTGGGAAGGGATAGAAAGAGCTGTGGAGTCAGACAGACCTGAGGTCAGATCCCAGCCCTGCCACTTTCCAGCTGGGTGAACTTGGAAAAGTCACTTAACTTTTCTGAACTTCAGTTTCCTTAACTATGGGGATAATACCAATCTCAGAGGAATACATAAGATAATCAGTATGAAAGGGCTGTTTAGACCTCAGAGTATATCGCAAATGTGAACAATTATAGTCACTGAAAGTCCCCTTCCAGTTCTGCTATCCACTGAGTAAATTCAGGTCAGCAGACATTTTTGAGGCATTTACTCCATACCGGGTTCCATGCCAGGCCCAGGAAACAGAGGAAGCCATCCTGGTCCCTGCATGGGCAGCCCAGTCTATTGAGAGAGAAAAGAGCTAGCAATGCAGTGCAGTGCGACAGGTGCTACAAAGGGCACTGTAGAAGCAAGGAGCAGCACTTAACGTGGCTTACAGGTGGGGTATCGGGAAAGATATTCTAGCAGAGGTGAACTTTCAGGGAAGTCCTAAAGGATGAGTAAGCAGGCAAGGGCTGAGGGGAGTTGGATCAGGATGAAGAGTGGGTGCCCAGTTAGTGTCTGTTGGGGCAAGGTCGGGAGATGAGGCTGGGGAGGTAGGTAGGAACCAGATCGTGGAGGGCTGAGTGTTGAGTTGAGGAGTTTGGATTCATCTTGGAAGCTTAGGTCTACAAGCCTGCATTCCCACAGGAAGCAGCAGCCTGTCTCTGCAGGTGTAGCATGGAACGTTGGTTAAGGATCCCAGATTTGGAGTCAGGTAGGCTGAGTTGATAACCTGACTCTGTTACACACTGGTTGTGGGTCCTAAGGCAAGTGACAAACTCTATGAGCCTTCGTTTCCTCAACTATAAAATGGGCATATACAGAGAACCCATTTACAAGCGCTGTGACGGTTCCAAGACCACCAAGATGCATCTTTAAGTTAAGTGTGTGGTCACCCAGAGCCATTGTCACCACTAAGAGGCTATAATGAGTACACAGAAGGCACTAGCTAAGTGGGGATCCTGAAGGGCTAGATATTCGCTCTTCAGAGAATTCTGCCCTGACCACACTATACAAATTAAACCTCCCCTAATAATGTTTTTCTAGCACAGGGTAGATAAAGCTTACGAATAGACTAGACTGGGATAAGCCGTCTATAGCATGCTGCAGAATTTCAACTTCAAAATATAAACTGTGAGGAATATTCGTGTGGAGATGCCCAGTAGTGAACTGGATATATGGGTCTGGAGCTGAGGAGAGGCTGGAACTAGGAAAAGGAATTTCAGAGACATCAGCACGGGGGTGGCAGCTGAAGCCATGGGAGTGGGTGAGACTTTACAGCAGCCAGGATTTGCCCCTCGCATGAGAACTCAGAGAGTTGACTTATTTGCTTTCTGGGAGGCTCATATTATTTTCAGTGAGAATCATTTTTTAAATGATAAAGCACATTATATGCAATGATAGGTGCTAAAATGGAACCAAGTCTTTAAGGAGCAGAAAGACAATTAACTGCCTTGGGGGAATGAGGGTGGGTAGGAAGATATGTTAGACAAATGGTGGGGTGGGGGTGGGCAGAAGGGACTTTCCAGATGGAAGGGACATCTGTACAAGGACAAGGGGATCTGGGAGATTCCATCGTGTTTGGGGTACAAGCAGTGTAGTCTGGCTAAGGAAATGTATATTGGGGCAGATTGTGGAAGGCCTCATAAACCTGGCTTATCCTATGGGTGTGGATATCTAGAAGCGTCTTAGCTGCTCCTAAAATTAAATCTCCATTTTTCTCACTTCGGGGTTTTGTTTCTCTTCCTCCATGGCTCCTCTTAAGCCCTGCCTGGCTTATGTTTAAACATCCTCCAGCGGGTAGTTCAGGTGTTGCTTCCTCACCTCCCATTCCCAGCTTGGTTAGGTGTCCATCCTCTGTGTCCTGCAGCTCCCGAGTCTCCCTTTACCACAACGTGCCCCAGAGCACAGGACCCACGCCTTACCGTCTTTGCACTCTCCACACCTGGCACATGGCAGGTGCCCAGGCTACATTTGAGGATGAGTAACTTTCCTTCTGATGAGGTCACCCACCAGAAAGCTTCTCAAATGGGAGAAGCCTGTTTTTAGAAGAGGAGATCTGAATTTCTGTTTTATTTTTTAGGGCTGAATTTTAAATCATATTTCTAGTTTAGAAAGGTCACAGGGCCCATCAAAAGTAAAATGCCATTCTGTATAATCAGTAATCCTAGCCAAGTAAGACTCAATGTGGAGGAAAGAAGATACAGACTCATGTCCTGGGATAAATTCTGACTGATCTGTTTTTTTTAACCTGGGATTCAAGTCCCTCTCCAGAGACCACTAAGGAGAGCCTGCCTGAGAATGAAACCAACCCAAAGGAAAACACAATCAAGAGATAGACAGATTCCTGACCATATCATTTGAACACCTGGACTTTTCAGTTACACGAGCCAATAAATTTTCTACCATAAGGTAGTTGGGAGTAGGGTTTTTGTCACTTGAACTGAAAGAGTCCTGACTAATCTGCTTACATAGCTGGGGCTGGAAGTCTAACTCAGGCATACCTGATGCCAAAGCTCTTAGGGCCTTAGTTTCCTCACATGGGCAATGAGGGGAGTTAGCCCATATTTGTAGTCTTAGGCAGTATAGTGATGCTACTAGGGCTCGGATAGCCAGTTCCCTATCCCAAAAGATGTATAAGTGGTCAGAGACATTAACAAGCAACTAACAAAATTCAGTGGATACCATTCTGTCACCTCTCTGTTGCTTTTACTCTCTGCAGTAACACCAGAATTTTGACACCACAGAGGTTTAGAAAAGACATTTCCAGTAATGGAACATAGTTCAGAGCAGGGATTGGCAAACTTTCCCTGTAAAGGAACAGGCAGTATATATTTCAGGCTTGCGGGTCATACAGTTTTCATTCTAACTACTCAGCTCTGTTATTATAGGGGAAAAACAGCCATAGACAATATATAAACACATGGGCATGGCTGTGTTCTAACACATGTTACTTCATGGACACTGAAATCTGAATTTCCTATCATTTTCACGTGTCATGAAATGGTATTCTTTTGACTTTTTTCCTCAACCATTTGAAAATGAAAAAAACCATTCTTAGCTTGTGGGCTGCAAAAGAGGTGGCACAGGCCAGTTTGCTGAAGCAACATGCACTGGACTAGGTGTTTGTGGGCCTGGGTTCTACCTAAAGCTCTCCCATTAACTATGTGACCCTGGCCAAGTCGCTTTGTCTCTTTGGGTTTCCATCTTTCCCATTTGGACAATGAGGGGGCTACGTGGGGTGGTCTCCCAAGGCCCTTCAGCTCTCAAACACCAGGATTCTGATATTCCATTCAACAAATACTTATTGAACATGTATTACACACCAGGCATTGTTTTAAATGTTGAGGATATAGCAGTGATAGAGTCCCTGCTTACATGGAACTTACATTCTAATGAAAAGAGACAAAAGACATTTATATATAATGTTGGGTAGTGATAAGTGCTATTTAAAAAATGAAGAGGGAAGGATTGGAGAATGACAGGGCTGTAATTTTAAGAGGGAAGCCAGGGACTGGTTCTTGATCAAAAGACATGTGAGCAGAGACATGAATCAAATGGAGCGGGCTCTGCGGCTATCTGGGGAAAGAGCGCTCCAGGCAAAGGCAGCAGCTGGTGTAAAGGCCTTGTGTCCAGGGAATAGCAAGGAGGCCAGTGCAGCTCCAGCATAGAGAGCGAGGGGACAACAGTAGGCTATAGGGTCAGACAGGCAGTCAGGGACAGGCCATTTAGGGCTTTACAGTGTTTGGATTTTATTCTAGGTGTGATGGAAAGCCACTGAGAAGAGAATGACATTCTAAAAGAACTTTAAAAGGATTGCTTTGGTTACTGTGTGGACCATGGACCATAAGGAGGCAGGGAAATAATTAGGAAAGTGTTGCAACAGTCAAGGCAAGAGATGGTGGTGGTTTGAACAAAAATGGTGGTAGTGTTGGAGGTGGTGAGAAATGGCTGGATTCAAGATGTATTTTGAAGGTAGAGTTGACAGGATTTATTGAAGGACTAGATAGGAGCAGGAGAGAAAAAAAGAAATCAAGGATAAATATGCTGAGATCAAATCATATTTTAGGAACATAAATGATTACACACAGGGTATGTTTAACATTTAATTTGTGAGACCATTAATCTTTTTATATAGTAGTATAAAAATCACAGATATATTTGCTGATTTAGAAATTGTGTATATCTTAATAATCAAGGGATAGGATTATATAATACCTGGTTTCATAAAACTTGTGCTACTGATTTTTGACATGCTTTGAAAAAATCTTTCCTCATGTGATCCTCTTCCCAATACTGGGATGCCAATATAGAAAATCAACTGGTTAGGGTTACATTTTGCATTTGATAAAATAGAAGCTGAGATTAAGAAGATAGTTCATCTCTCTCTCCCGAATATTTCCTTCAATTCTTCACCCTTGTATAAATCAAAATTGTAAGTGATATAATTTTAGCAAACTAAAATAATTAACCAGCAAACCAAAGAATAATTTTCCTTAAAGTACTCATAACAAAGAGTCAACCAAGTTAACACTTGTATTTATCAAACCTTTCATCAGACTGCTTTCAGCATACTTATGATACATACATTTATTCTTCTGAAACCTCTACTTTGAAAAGAGAGACTAAACATGGTATGATACTTGAGGAGACTTCCATTAACAACTTCTTTTCAAATAGTGACATTTGCAATGAGAACAGCTGGTCTCTTATCTCACCTCTAACAACAAAGGCAGATGGGCATAAAGGGTGAAGAGAAATGCCTCTGAGGCTGACTCTCTAGCCAGGGCCCTCTGCAGAGAAGGCACTTAGAAGCATCACCCCACCTGGACACACTGCCAGAGTCCTCAGGGGCAACAATCATACTGTAGTCTATTTCAGTAAATGGACGAGAGAAGATAAACCACACAGACACTGTCTTATGTTTATTCACACGGAGGGATAAGACTTGGTACAAATAATAAACATTGCTTTAAATACAAATAAATAGCTCTGTTTTCTAAAGGAAACAACTCTATATAATTCTAAGTATTTTTAAAGTTCCTATTAAAAATAGAATACTATTTTGCATTAAGTAAGTTCTACTCCACCAGAACCCCTTTGAGGACTTAAGGATAAAATGGTGAATTCTATACTCCAAGAAGTCACCCGAAAAATGGGAGACAGTGCTCCCACCTCTCTGAACTATCCCCCAAATGAAAAGAGAGTTATTTGCATCATAGATAGACTTAGCTAATAAATGCAGAAAGTATTTGACATTTAAAGATATCTAAAAAGATTAACCTTGGGAAAAGTGATAAGAATTTCTTTGAACAGTTCTGTGAATTTTGAAACCTCACTATGCTGTAGTTTTGATTCAAGTGTCTTAACTTCATTTATACTCACGGGAAGACTTATGTTCCTATAATGAAAGCTTCCTTTTGCTAGGAACAATAGTGGTAAATAGTCTGTAATCACCAAGAATGGTACCTGGAATAACAAAGTGATTGACCTGGTAAAGGAGCAATGGTGCTGCCCAATGAAACAGTCTGTCAAACTTGGCACCAAAATGACCAAAACTGCGCTGAAGAAACACACTCCCAAATCTGTTGGTTTATTTATCTCTCTATATTGTTATATTTAGAATGTTCAAAGTGGCAAAAATATCTAGAAAGAAGTATGTTCTATGAGTGAAGAATCATTTTCAAGTCATGCAGTCTTTTAAACTACCTACATCATGAGGTCATTACAATCTTGGTGCCAGAGTAGTGTTTGCTCCATTGACTCTGTGTCTACTGCATGTCCCCTCCTCATCCTGCACAAGATCATGCAACCTCTTCTACTCAGACCTCTACACGATTATTAGAAAATAATATGTTTGAAAGTGACTAATATAGCAATGTTTAGGTTTTCAAAGAAATTTTGCCTTTTCTATTTAGATCGACCATGATACAATTCCAAATAGAACACTCTCATGCTATAAAAACAATCTCATGCAAAAAGTGTAATTTTCAAAGTTCCACGTTAATAACAACATTTGGTGTTATAGGCAGGATTATTTAGATTTTAAAAATATGATTACTATAGAATAAAAGTTGGATTTCCAAACAGAACTTCCGTTGTGGTATAAAATGCTAAATTTGATTCTATAGTTTTGTCAATGCAAACAATTTTAGGACATATACCATGTTTTCCTAATTGGGATTTTGAAACAATAAGCATAATTCTTAAACAGATTACTACAACATTTGTTCAAAGAACCAGCTCCCTTTGGCCAAAAACTTCCTCTTTTTTAGTCCAGTTGGAGGGATTTCCATAGTAAATTCTGGAACAACAGTTCTGAACATGATTTAAAATATCTCTCACTCCCCTCTTTGTCTCTTACTTTTTATGTTGTAAAGACATGTGAGCACAGAAAAATGCTCAATTTTTTTTTTTAATGGATGTTAATACATTTAGTTTCCTGATTTAAATAATAACATTCTGTATATTTGCCTTTCTCCCTGGCACAATATAGAATGTTTCTGGAATTACAAATCCAAACAAACCAGCCAATTAGAGCATCCCAGGGTTCAAATCACAATCTGGGACACAATCCTATTTATTCTGGATGACGCTCAATTCTACACATAGTTCAGGGAAGAGACATCCATAAGAACATCCAAAACATTATGTTACCAAACTCTAACATGTGATTGTGCTCTGTTGGGTAGTACCATTCACATCTACAAAGTACAAAGGTAGAGGATTTCAGACGTGGAGACCAATTTGCTTTTGCCGCTACACTAATTCACAACCATCATCTTCGAGATTTCCAAGCTGTTCTAGAATAAGGAGTAGTCCTTTTTTTATCTGGTGGCTTAAAGTAGGAATAAACAGGTGCTGCTGGATACTCTGCATCAGGATTTTCTGCCATCATTTTCAGCTTTGCTTCAATGGCTTTTATCTTTGCAGTGACGCTGAAAAAAGGATAGCGGAGCATCAGAGTAGACCTAGGTACATTCAGAAAATACTTGTATATTTCATCTCCTCGTGCCTCTTTACATGCATATCAGAGAAGAAACCAGATATTAAATTACTAACATTTAAACACTTTATATAAAAGACAAGAATAACTAATGCTCTCATTTTAAGAAAGAGATTAAGTCTGAACCATCTATTAAGTTTTTAACATAAGCCCAGACATTGTTAGAAGTACTTCACGTATCTTTACATTTACTCTTCAGACGTAGACACCATTTAACACCTCAGTGCTAAGCAGAGAGCAGGCACTAAAAATAATTCTTGTAGGATTGAAAAATGACATTGTAAGGTAGGTTGTATTCCTTATTTTACAGATGAAGAAACTGAGGCAAATGTGGTTAATAAAGGCTATGATTCACAGAGTGTTTACAATGAGCTAGGCACAGCGCCCAGCATTTTACTTATATTGTTTCTAATCCTTGCAATAATTCCATAAGGGTTACCCTCCACATTTTATAGATAAAGAAACAAATGCAGAGGTAGTGATGTGCCCAAGGTTCACACAGCTAACGAATTGCAAAGCTAGGATTCAACCCAGTTTATCACTAAAGCCCTTGCTTTTTCCTCTCCATCAGGCTGGGGTCTGAACAGCCCTATACTACACAGAGAGGGTGAGGAGATACTGGAAGAGTCATGAGGGATCTGCTTTTGAGTGAGGTCACTGCTATCCCCAGACCAAAATGCAAAGCACTCAGGCAGTGGGCATCCTTTGGCCTATGGCTGCCTTTATTTTCCATTCTTGATGCTGTCAATAGTCTACAGCCAAAAAGAGAAGCTTTGCAAAGTATATATATATGGCCTTTTAGAGATTCTCAAAAGGTAGACATTGTGCTGCATATGCCCCATAAATTTACATGGACAAACAATTTAAAAACTAAGTTACAATAAAAAGAACACTGAGGTATTACTGAGATGCATTCTGGCCCCTCTTCCATTAACAGGACAGCCAGCCACTCATTCAGTATGAGTCACAGGGAAATAACCATATCTAATTAGGCAGAGATGTTCATATAAAGATGTAAGCTGAGGTGTTCTGGATTAAAAGATGATGAAAAACACTAGGCTGTCTTTTAAACGAGTGGCCAACATTAATCATAAGAAACTAAAGATATGTTCATTGTAACATGAAGACCACCAAGCATAAAATGCAGTCATCCCTTCCCAGTAGGAGTTAGGTTTACGAAAATCACCAGGGAGACCAATCTGTGATCAAGGAGGTTCAAATCTTATTGGGAAAATAGCATGGTGGATATAAGAAGCTCCCAGTTAATTTATAGAAGTCATAACTTTAAAAAAAAAATTCCCAGGAGCTTAAAACAATAAAGGCATCATAACATTAAGAAATATTATGATATTAAACTTGAATAACTATAAAATTAGTATCAATTTACCACTCCTGAAAACATTTCAGGACCATCTCCCCCTGCAGTTTAACGAGATACTTGTAAATCTGTTTTGTTTGCTGCAGATAACACACAAGGCATTTTTTTTCCCTGCCTGGTCCTCTATCCAAACAGGCATCGCTTTCCTGACTTTATAACTGTTGTTTTCCCGATCCTTACACATCACTGATGGGCCATCACATCTTTCTCCCCTCCCCTGGTACAGGCTTTAGCTTCTTTTACATTCCTGCATTTATAGCCTGGAGCTTTTCTGAAGTAGTAACTAACAGGTTGAATTCTGAAGCCTAATAGACCCGGCTTTGAACCCTGACTCTGTTATTTGCTACCCGGGTGATCGCAGCCAAGGTACTTCAGCACTCTTTAAGTTTCATTTTCCTTATATGTAAAGTGAGTGTAACAGCACTTTTACCAGAATTTTTATGATAATTAAACAACATACTGTGTGTAAAGTGTTTAGCATAGTGCCTGCTTCATAGTAAGCTCAATAAATCCTGGCTATTGTTACTCCTATTGTTAAAATTTCTTCCTAGGCTACAATGCAAAAACAAACAAAAACAAAAACAAGAGCAAAAAACCTTTCTACTTCTTCTGTTCAGCAATCCACTTCACTTCCCCTTTCTCTACCCAACCCTTAGTTTCCTTGGTTTGAATTAACTCCAAAGAACTGACAATTCATACAAACTAGAACCAAAACTGTTATAGTTGCCGCAATAGTACATAGAATTAAACATCCGCAAACTAAAATTTTGTATAAGGGAACTCATGGTTGGGGAGGGATTAAGTGTATAATGACAAATGCCAAAGAGACCTGAGGCCTTATTAAAATACTTGCTTTTAGGGTAAGGAGTGTATCTGATTCATCTCTGTATTCCCAGTGCCAAGCACAAGGCTTGGTGTAGTAGCCGTACCCAGCCTTTTTTGAGTGATTGAATTCTACAAATGGGGAGTACATGATCTTGAAGGGATGGAAGGGGAGGAAATGTATACGTTCTGGAGATTAACTAAACATATCTCTCACGTCAAGTTAGTAGATTCTATTCTAAATTAAGAGTCTGAAGATTCACTTTGGTATGAATGAAGGTGTGGAATGAAGAAAAGGCTCAAGCTCTTGAGTAACTGTGTCTTTATACAGTATACCATCTTACCTTAGATTAGACTGAGTAGGCTCAGTGCTTGAGGATGGCTCAAGACTGATTGGAAGGATCTTATCATTCTTGTTATGATCGTATCTCTGAAAGTAAGAAAAAGGGAAATTACTTCACCTGGGCAGAAACCAGCCCGTTACTGTAGTACATGGGTTCAGAAACTCCAATACCACCAGTGTATCATCAGCATGTTTCTAGACAATTTTAAGACTGCTTTATATTTAGAATTAATGCAAAACTCCATACAGTTTTGGCCTAAAACTTGTAAGTTTAGAAAAAGAAGTTGAGAAGCAGCTTCCATCTAGACATCAGTTCCTCCTTATTTGGTAGGAGAAAAATTTCAACTTTCAAATCCCCAGAAAGTACAAATGCACAGCAGGGTTGTCTTTTTACATTCTTCTTTTAACTATCACATATCATCTCTCACAATATTTATTTTGTTTTATTCAAAACACTTTAAATTTTACAAAGTACCAAGCATAATATTCAAATTTTTTTTGTTGTTGCCTGGGCTAGACTGCAGTGGCATCATCATACCTCACTGCAGTCTCCAACTCCTGGGCTCAAGTGATCCTCCTGCCTCAGCCTCCCAAGTAGCTGGGACTACAGACATGCACCACCATGTCTGGATAATTTTTTAAAATTGTATTTTCTGTAGAGACAAGGTCTTACTATTGCCCAAGGCTGGTCTTGAACTCCTGGGCTCAAGCGATCCTCCCGCCTTGGACACCCAAAGTGCTAGGATTATAGACATGAGCCACCACACCTGGCCATAACATTCAACTCTTAACAGGCCTGAGCGGAGAATAAAAGTAGTAATAGCTTTCAGTTGCTGAAAACACTCTACAGTAAAGGAGTAGCTTAATTTGATGTCAGATAATTATATACTTCTCATAAAAAGTAACTAGAATATAAAGAGCATCTGGTCAAAAAAAAATTTACAGGAGAAGAGGACCATGAGGAACAGAGATTTTCAAATGAAGGACAGGAATGAAGGATGATTTCTCTTGCATGCCTTTTCAATGAGATGCAGAATGAGAAAACGACAGTCGGTTTGGCAAATGAGACTTGATTCTGAGTAAAAAGTATTCGGTAATTCTCCTCGTTGTTTCTATTTTTAAGACAATGTGTCCTAGAAATTGAGCAGGCTCTGTGATTACCTGAAATACTCAAGAGGGATCCAAAGTGTCTAAACTTTGTTTTTCAGCCTGGGCATAGAGTTTAAATGCCTGTTTAGTTTCTGTGACTCTTTACTGGGAAGCTTGTTAGGAGGGGGAAGAATGTCTCTGATCCTCAACCATGCTCATATAGCTAAAGATTTAAGTTCCAACTCTAACTGTCACAAATCTTTTCACAGGCAGGTCAAGTCTCCACTGCAGAAGGAGGAGAATCAACTCTTGGGACTGCTCCAGTCCACACACTTCACCACTTCTATGCCAGCTGGAACAGAATGCCATTCATTTTTTTTTAATGGCCACAGCTTTTTTAGTGCATTCTCCCAAGAGACCAATTACAGGCTAAACAGGGCAGCCTGCCACCTCTCAGGGCTTGGAGACAATATAGGCACTGCAAAGTCCCACAAACCCACACCCTAAAAACTCTCAAGATCTCTGGAATAAGGAGATGCCTGTGCTTTAAGCACTCATACAAACTACTTACTTCTCAAGCATTTAGAATAAATAAATTCAAACTCTCCACAGACTCGAGAAGCTGGGAAGAATCTAATAATGCCCAAAGCAACTAATTTTAAAAACAAATATCATTTTTCCTCCAAAGAACAACCCCCACCAGAAAAATGATAGAGGTCTGAGTATACACACTAGTCACATGGAAAAATCAATCAAAAACAGGATCTGTGGGCATGTGGAGAGAAATAATGAAGGAACTTAATCCCTTCTGAGATATTTCTCAAAAGAAAAAATCTGGCAACACACATGGTAAATACAAGTAGGAGACCAAACTATGGCTGTTCCAGATGTGAAAAGGCTGGATGCAAATGGATAAGTGGACAACTGTCTTTCAGAAGACTTGCTTAGGATGAGGCTTGATGTTATCCTTCTAGCATCTCTAGTGTCTCAGACATACCTTTACTTGAGCATGTGCCCATCGCACCACCAGCTTCTTAGACAGAGCCAGCTTGCCATTGAGACACTGGATGGCTTGTTCTGCTTCCTGTCCAGGAAAGGGACAAATGTTAGTAAAAACTTTCAAGTGCTTGACTAACTATATGTATTCTCACAGGGCCTCACTAGCTTTGACGGCTGAGTTTCTAACCAAATTGCTTTTGGTAAATAATTGGCAAGGGTTTACAGTTTAAAAGGGCAGAATAACAAAAAGGGTATTAATTTTTTAAAGTGAGACAAAAATTCAAATCCTGGCTCTGTCACTTGGTAGCAGGATGCTGTCTGGCAGGTCACTTAATGTCTCTCAAGCTTTGTCACTTGTAAAATATGGATAACAGTACCTGTTCCTCAGTGGTTGTTGTGAGGACTCAAGCAGTACCTGCAAAGCATGGAGCATAGGGTACGCACTTACAAACGTCAGCTAATAGTACTGTTCTTATTAGGTGATACCTTTCTACACACTTCCATTAGTTAGGGTAGCATCTACTATGTCAAGAAATTGTAATCCCTCAGGGACCCTGGAACTATATCCTGGACTAGGGCTTACTCCCTGGATCCAGAGTGAGAAACATTAATAGCTTCAAAGGATATATGGATGAAGGAAACTAGGCCGGAAAAAGCAGGAGTGAGTCAAAGAGACTGTTAGCAAGGTATTTGTGTGAGTCAATCTATGCACCTGGTTTTCACAGCCAAAAGTTCCCTGACCCTTTCCCCATCAGACATAGGAGCAACAAGGTTGAAAGGAATTCCTGAAGCTGGAAAATAGTCACTTTAGGTCATTCCCAGGAAACTTGGCTGTACTTTCCCATCCTGCCAAATCTTCTTTGCCTCATTTGTAACCAGGAGGCATTCAGCCAAGTGTAACCCGTGTTTAGTGGGGGTGAAGAAGCCCTTAAGGAACAGAAGAGGAATAGGGTGTCCTAGAGGGCAGGGAGAGTCTATATGAGACTGAGGTGTAACACCAGTAGGCGTTCCAGTCTGGTTTTACCTGTGATTCTCTTTTCCTCCAGAGATCACCAGTATGACATTTAACAAATATTTGTTGAGTACCCACTATGTGTCAGTCATTGGATATTCACTGCCCATCCTTGCCCCACTACAGCACAAAAAGTTAGAGTGACAGAGAAGCAGCATTTTATTCTTCTTTTTAAGTTTCATTTGGTGAATTAGAACTTATAGGGTACTCTATTAGTTCTGAGGTATCAGCAGTGATAAGACGCCAGCAGGGGATCGTGTTTTAAAAAATAATTTCCTATCTCTGTACATTGTTTCAAAGTTCACCTATTCAACAATATTATTAAATGCCAACTGTGTTTCCTTATGTACCCTCAGCTGTTCTCTCAACTTCCTATAAAGTAAGGAGGGTGTGTGTTTTTAATCCCCATTTTAAGATGAAAATTGAGGCCAAGAGAGGTTAAGAGACTTTCTCACAGTCAATAAATAAAAGAGCCAGAAATACAAGCTGGGCTTTGTGACTTCTAGTTCAGTGTTTCTAAACCAACGTCTCTCCCCAACATTACCACTGATTTTAGTTGCCTGCAAGAATTCTCATCACACTCTGTCATTACGGAAGAATGAGGTATTTAAGAATGCTAATCCTATAGGGCATTCTTTTACTTCTCTCAAAATACTTCAACAATCAGAATAACAATGTATCACTTATTGCCTTTCATATTTACAAAAATTAGAGGAAATAAAAAATACCCAGCACTGGTAAGGACAAATGATACTCTCATACAGTCTCAGAACATACTTATGTATCATTTCTTGAAGGCATCTGGCAGTTGTATTAAGAAAAAATATGCATGGTCTTTGATGATGCCATTCCATTTCCAAAAATGTAGTAAACATAGACATAGTTAGAGCTACAAAAATATTCACTAGTGTGATGTTTACACTAACTAGTGAATCATTAGGCACAACTCAAATAGCTAACAATTGGGCATTAGTCAAATATCTTATATATTCATATAATGAAACATGCAAGCAGTCTAAGTCACATAAAACAAAATGCACAAGTCTCTGATATAGATCAATGATTTTATACACACGCACACGTACATACAACACCAGTGAAACCAAAATATCACGATACAGAATGTTATCTTGATATAATTAAATGCCAGAACAATTTTAATATACTTTCAGTGATAAACATGACAAAATGATCCTATTTTTGTGTTATACACTGCATATGTGTTTGTGTGTGTGTGAATGTGAAGAAAGAAAAAAGATTGGAAAGATATATAACTAAATATTAACAGTGACCATTTCTGGGTCTTGGCCTAAGTGATGTAAATTTTCTTTTTTGGTTATCTATATTCTTATGTATAATAAACACATTACTTTTATCAAAAGAAAAACACTCATACAAATATTATTAATAAAACAATAAGCAATGTTCTTATATATGATGAATAAATTATAGAGAGTAATAAGCAGCATTGCAATATTTAGTACCTTCGAATTCAATTTCTTTATCAATGCATTTCCACTCCAACGACTAAATTTTAATACAAGGACATACATGTACACATCATGGTTGAAGCTGAATGTACCCTTCCTCTCTCTGTATTAAAATTTATATGCATTTGTTCTGAAACATTGAGAAGTGTATGTTTTTAAGAAATCAAAATAAAAGAGAGTTTGTGGGGGGAGGAGGGGATGGGTAAATTCACACCTAACAGGTACAATGCACACTATGTGGGTGATGGGCACACTTACAACTTTGACTCAAACGGTACAAAAGCAATTTATGTAACTACAACGTTTGTACCCCTGTAATAATCTGAAATGAAAAAAAAAAGAAAAGAGAAAGAGTTTGTGGGTGGCTCACCACAGACAGGTTTCTGTACCACAGGGCAAAACTACTGAAAGAAAAGGAGGCTTTGTCGACCAGCCACTAAAGGAACAAACAAACAGAACAGGGAGGGGGATGTGCTCAGTGTGGGCATCCCAAAGCATTTGGTCAGAAAAGTAGGTCAGTCAGTCGTCTTAAACCTTGAGCCAAGGGAGGGTAAATTTTGAAAGCTGTTCCCTAATTCATTCGTTTCCTGAGGATTTCTTTTAGGACTCAGTGTAAGGTACACAGTGATGAATCAGACTCGGCTCCTGCCCATAAGGAACTGCTACTCTAGTAGTCAAGAGAGATGCCCAAGTAATTATGAGAGTTTGATAAGTACTATGACAAGGGGAGGAAGCTGAATTACCTGCTTAGTTTCAAAGTTAACGAAACAGTACCCTCGAGGCTGTCCCTCCAAAGCACCTGACTTGTGGAAGAGGAAGTCAAACTGCTTTACCTTCCCAAACTTCTGGAGGAGCTTGAGGAGGTGGTATCTGTGGAAAAAGAACAGCCCATGAGTATGCTCTGGAATTTGTTGGCTACTCAGCCTGAAGTGCCAGATAAAAGCAGAAGATAATTTACCCCAGGGATAAAATCTCTCGCCCCAGCCCCCGACCTTCCTCCAAACTGCTGTGTTAGTTTATTTGGCAAACAGAGTTGTTTGCCTCTATTTGGAAAGGGAACTAGAATTGTCACGGCTATGTGTCTGTCCAACACAAAAATACCAAACAAACAAAAAAAACCACACCTTACAAACAGCTGTCTGGCCCACAAGTACCATTTGTTTTTCTTTTGGAGAAAAGCTCAAAAATAGTGTTGATTTATTTATTTTTAATTTCTTGGCATTGAAATAGCATTTGTGAATAACTATAACTCCATTAGAAATACACACCCACACTCCAAAAGCCAAAATCCTACCCTACCTCAAAAATAAACAAAGTAACAAACACACATTCACACAAACAAAAAAACAGTCCTGGAAGACTTCTCTATTAGATTTTGTAGTTAACTATCAGACCCAAATTGCACTTGTGAGAAACTCTGCCAAAAATCAGACCACAGCTACTAACACGTCCATAAGTGCTTGAGAGTTTCAATCCCTGACGCGACTGAATATGAGGACAATGCGGAACCAGCACATGACTGAGACTGGTTTTACACAGGGCAGGGGACCTGGCCAGTCCTATAAATCATCCAGCCATGGGTAACTATCCAGCCTTCGTTGCCTTAACACAGTTCATACTCTGAGGTATAGTCAAGTAAAGAATATAGATGGTCAAGGAAGAATTTATTCCTGGCAGGATGTTCACCCCAAGCTATTGCTTGCCACTCTGCCTCTCATCCTCTTCTTGGATTCCTTACTCTAAAACTTATTTGGTTTCTACAGAGCTTTTAAGTTATTCAAACAGATGTGGCTTTAACAGGTTGCTGTGGCCAATCTCAATTCCGACTTCCTGTCATCTGATGTAAGGGTGAGACAAACCAACAGCTCTCCCGGTTCCTTTTCCTTTGGCCTTCCTCCTGGCATCCTCTGTGCTATTCAAACGCAGTCAAGGCTTTCTCTAAACAATGCTGTCCCTGTGATACTAAAAAGGTATCAGCCCACATGCTAAATCTGTTATTACTGGGAATTCTACCCCACAGGGAGTCAGTAAAGTTATCGTGATAGCCACATTTATATTCACATTGTTTTCTAGGAGAAACTCATCAAGATTTTATTTTTGAGTAAGCATCTCCTTTGGGAGGCAGAAAGATATGAAATGAACCATAAACTATACTAAATTTGATACTAATGCACATCAACAAGCAAGTCCATTATACTGGATCAGGTGTCTGACATGGAGGAGCAAGGAAGACATTATACAGATTTAGTACTGGGGCAGGATGCAGGGATCCCAAGGCATATTGTGGTTATTAATCTGGTCTTTGGACCTGTTTTGAAAGGGAAAACCACCATGATCCCCTGCTTTCTAAATTCCCAACTCCATCAGAAGACCTCAATCACTAGTGACAATGTAGGAGGTGACTTCAGGGGAAAGGGAGACACCTCAAGTGCAAATTTCTGGTTTTACTTGATTTTTTGAATAGGCTTACAGCAAGGGTGAGTCTCTCAGATACACAGATGGGCTCAAAGAATTTCCTCCGGTGTCTTTAATTCACAGCTGCATCTTCTACTTACTATACCCATTCAACCCTTAACACTGTGTCAGCTGCCATAGGATGTTGGGTCAAACACATTCTTAAAAAAACAATCTAAGGGCTACTGCGGGTTGGTCATCTTTTCATTAGCTCCATTCTGCTTAATAGCAGGAAGGTAATGCGACTGGCATTTCCTAAGAAATGAATTTTAATTTACTTCGAAAAAATATGCCGACAGATTATTCTTTGTAAAGCTAGCAAACACATTCTGCCCGAGAAGTGCGACCTTAAGATTCCAGGAACATCTGCTTAGGTCTGTGTCTTTCAACTTCTCCAGGATTTCTTTTCTTGTCTGATAATTTCTTGAAATTATAGGAACACCGAAACAAAAGGAATGAAATGTTTACTATTTTGCTTCCTGGAGATGGGGACTGCAAGCTCTGATAGTGAAAAAAGCCTGAAGGATCCTGCTTTCACATCTGCAAGCACTTTTATCTGCTGCTGAAGTGTGGGAGAGTGCACTACTCAGCAGAGGCTTGCTTTACTTAATGAAATGTGTGCCCTGCAGCCTTCAGGAGCTAGAGAATTAGCACACCAGCCCCACACACATTTTTTTTTTTTTTAAAAAAGACATGGAGTCTCACTCTGTTGCGCAGGCTGGAGTATAGTAGTGCGATCATAGCTCACTGCAGCCTCGAACTCCTGGTCTCAAGCAATCCTCCTGCCTCGGTCTCCTGAGTAGCTGGAATTACAGGCACAAGCCACCTTGCCCAGCTAGGAATTTTAATTTCATGTTGTAGGTAATGGGACACCCATGAAATGACATTTAAGATTGTTTTTAGTACACAATTTGTTTTAGAGAAAATTTTCTTTATAAACGCATAAAAAGATGATCATGAGGTGGGTTTTCATGTTCTATGCTATGTATATTATTAAATGGTCTTATTGTGTTTCCAATTTAAGTAAGCAAACAGCAAAGGCTGTTTCATGCAAACCAAGACATGAAAAGAAGCATGGACAATGAAGGAAAAATAAGGAATGGGCTGAGAAAGAAACACGGGTTTCTTCAGGGGTAAACACATTGTTCTTGCATGCTCCCTTGCATTCTAGCTTACCTCGTTTGTCCCTGAAAGTTTGTGTCAGGACATTTCCACCGGAATGGCTCTCCACTGTTTTAAGTTTACCTAACATACCCCAAACCAACCTCCTCCCTACAAACTGACAGTGCTTTCCAGCTAATCCCACTGGTCGGTGCGGACATGATCCTTTCACATTCCCCAGGCAAGAAACCTTAGGATCCTCTTCAACTCTCCACTCCTTTTCAACCACCTTCTTCATCTCTCAGACTCACCCATCGGTCTCCAAGTTCACTGTCTCCATCCAGCGGGGCTGGTTGATGGTAGTATCTCCTAACTCATCTTCATCTTCGGTTTCACCCTTCAATTCACCCCACACATCGATGGTGAATTTCCCTACTAAAACATCACTTTCATGATGTCAGTCTCCTGCTAAACACCCACAATGAAATCTTCTACATGAAATTCAACCTTGCCTGAATAAATTTTAAAGACTGTGTCTTAACCTGATAATACTCTATCTACCCAACTACTATTTTCATATTAATTTAGTAGTCAACCTCTTCTTAACTCAAAAAGGCCTTCCTGATATTCTGCTCACACATAACAACCTTTCTTACTCCTACTTATATACTTTTATTTATTATGCTCCCTCTGTTAGAATTTCTACTGGCTTTGTTCTCTCTCAGACTACTTCTTATGCGTAACGCAGTGGCTATTAATTTGGCTTCCTACACAGCACATCGAATATTTGAAAAAGAAAGCCAGTATTAACTTTTTTTAGAAGAAACCCACAGTGTGGAAAATTGATAATGTCTACGGACATTAACTTTTTCAGCTTCTCTGTTTAAGGCACTGGCAATGATATTTAGAGGTATTGTTTGCCCTTACAGTTAGATTAGGTCCCACAACAATTAAGAATAAGTCCTTACACTTTAAAATTTAGAATACACTAGGACACTTTAGGACATTCTAGGTTATAATGTTCAGTTATTAGAATATTTGTGCAAAGAGCACTAAATTAGGCAGTGGAAAATTACTAACTACTTCAGTAAACTGAGCCAACTCATTTAACTCTCCCTATAAAATAGGGAAAAAGGAAGTATCTGTTTCACTTACCTCACAAGTTGTTAAGGGCTTATATAAGAGGAATTCATACAATATTAGAGTCAGAAGAAATGATTAGATCACTTAGTTGAACATTTCATTTTATCAGTAAGAAATACTAGGTATAATATAGTTGACAGGAATCAGAATATAGAAAGAACATGGGTTTGGAATCTGCTACCTCCCAAAACAAAAGTGTGTCATCACTTCCTCAAATCCAAATCGCTAAGATCTATTTAGTCATACAAATATTTCTGGCATTTAGCATAGCCCTATAGTAGTCAGTATTGCAACCACAGAGTGAACACAAATAAACAAGAAGCATAATATCGGAGTGCCAGACAGTCAGTTAGGAATGAATATTCTGCAGGGAGGAGATGATGGACATCCTAGTATAACTTAAGCAGGACTCAGATTAGTAACCAACAGGCCACACACAGAATAACTAGAACTAATTACAAAATAAACTAAAAAATTGATTGGAAAAGTATTTTTTTTTAAACTGCCACTGTTTTACATATTCCCGTAAACATTCCTGACACTATATGTTATTTGTTTTCTAACAAGAGGTAAAAGAACATTTGAACAGGAGGGACATTCAAATCAGTTTATAAAAGAGGTCAAGAAGAAGGGTGGCAGAAAGTAGGGATATACATAGGAAAAAGAGAGGAGAAGGTCTGCTGAAGAAGAAACAGCAGGAACTGGCAGCAATTTGTAGGTGAAGGGTAAGTTTAATTGGGAAAACTGGAGGATGCTCTGAAAACTTCTGTCAAGAATCATTAGAAGTTTTGACATTTGGATTCAACTAATAACTTCTAAGCTTGGACTATAGGACAGGTACCATACATACACATAAGTTACATCATGTAATCTGTCAGTGTTTGGGAAATAATTCATAGGCTCACCATCACCTACCCTGAGAGAAACGTGATCCAGAAATTTACATATTTCAAAACCTTAGAAGAAAATCATACATGTCCACAAGACTCACCTTAATAAAATGTCAGATTTCTTTGGTGTTAATTAAGTAAATTAAATGAGGTAATACTAAACATATTATGTTAACCATAAGCTATGATTTGTAGTTATATCTTTAAAAATAAATTTTAATAAATCTATTAAATAAACCAGTTTCTATTTAATAAATCAGTTTGTTTGATGGATGAAATGTCCTAAGGTGAGGAATTCATAGAAGAAAACCAGTATAAACAGTCTTTGGTGATACAGAATTGGGGAAGCCACAGGGAGAGCACAAGCACTTCTAGCCAGCATGCCCTGATCTACAGGTTAGTACTTGATGTCCACTTTTGTCCTGATGTAAAAAGAGCAGAGATATCAGTGGGAAAGTTTTGATTCAATGTTCCTGTTAATGCTCTAACTAAAGAAAACATTCACATACTCCGACTTATAACATAAAATGAGGTGGCAAATGCCCATTTGAACTTTCCTGTCTGAGCAACAGGACACAACTAGAACAAGGGTCTCATTACAGAGAACTGTGGCCAACACAACCAACATTGTTTCCACAGTTTAGATTTCCATTCAGACAAGCAGAGGTGGGAATGGAAACCATTCTTGGAAGCATCCCCCCACAGTTTGGGTTTTACTGGAAAAAGCTTCTTTGATGAAGAGACATTAACTGAGAGGTCGGGCAGATTCACACACTCATCCTCAAAGCCATGAACCATAAAAGAGAACTGAAATAAATACAATCTATTCCAGTGTCCCTGTGACCAAGGTGACATAATGTGGGCAACACATCTTAAAGACCATCATAGTTTCTACAGGGACCCAAATGTGTTTACATTTAGCTGACTTGAGCTTGAGCAGGTTTAAGGAACTAAACTTTCTGTCGTGATCTATAGGTTTATATCCCTTTTTCTTTCTACTAATCCCAACCCTTACATACACCTTCTCATCTCAGACTCAAACGAACAGGTGCCCTCATCTCCTCTCGCCTTGCATCTAACACTATTCCAAAGGGAATAGCTTCTAGGACTGATAACATATTCCATGCTCCATGGAATATTCCACATTCCATTTAAGTATTGACCCCATAGCTTAATCCACTCATCCTACTCTGCCATCAAGCCCCACATTCCCCCATCACAAAACCTCTCAATTTTCTCTGCTAAGAAATCCCATTCCACTATAATGGCTGTGATAGAAAAGAGCGAGAAGACAGGACAGTTCAATCAATTTGGTGACCCTGGGCAAGGTACTTCTGTTTCTTGGGCCTCAGTTTCCTCTACTGTAGGATAAAAGAGATGGATCATCTCAGAGGTTCCCATGTGTGCTCCACAGAGCCCTAGAAGTTCCAAAGCCTCATCAGGGATTGCCATAGAAACGGTGGCAGCTGACAAAAGGCTTTGGGTGCACCTCTTCTCTCCTTTAATCAGAGCAACTCTGAGTTTTTATTTTATATATTGCTTCTGATTACTGTTAAGACAGGGTTCTTAAAAGGTCTGAAAACTCCTTAGCATGGCACTTGGCACTCATTTAATGAATGAATGAAAACCAAAGGGACTGGGATGGTCTCTAAGATCCCTTCCAATTCCCACCTACTACGTGGCTCTGTGGCTGCTTAACATGAATTATAGTCAAGTGGTACCTGTCTGCCTGTGTGCAAAGGTACCAAGACTTCTGCTTGTTCCCTCATTTTGGGACAAAAGAATGCCCAAGGTTGATTCTAAAAAGTAGTTTCCTAAAGCCACTGGGTATAAAGATTCAAATAGCTGGAAATGGGAGAACAAGTAGGAAAGAAGAGGTATATGGTTTAAAGGACACACAAGTCTGTGTCCTCATAGTAACAGAGTCCAAATGTAAGAAAAGTGACAAGATAACAGGTTAATAACAACATTCTATCCCTTCAAAAATAAATTAAAACATAAATAAAAGGGTCAAAATATATCCTATATCCCATGAAAATTCTTCTGAACATCACCACCACAAAACATCCCGATTTTGTAGCTAATGAATTAAGGTGACTTAGACTTACTCTGTGATTTTGGGGTCCAGGTTGCCAATCCATAATCGGTGCCCTTCCTGTAGAGAGCCCTCTGAAAGGATGGATGCGTTCTCCAGGGGAAGAGTTTTAGTTTCTGCTTCCATCAATCTCTATGAAATACTAAAGGAAACGTGAACACTCAGGCAGGAGAAGAGTAACACTGTGTGAACATGAGACTTCAAATTCAACTCAACAAACATTTATTCAAGGAGGGCATGCCCTCTGGGCAGTCCTTCAAAGGCTTCAGTTATTCCACAACCAGGGCCCCAGAACCAGTTCCCCTGGGACAGCTCCTCTGGCAGCCAGAGCATAGAAGCTGCCATTTAAGGTGAAAGAGGCGTGGTTCTGTGTGGAGAAACTAAAGTTTTCCTCCTCTGAAGTCAGAGGCTGACTGGGCAGGAGGCCAAATTCTCTATTACTCCATGACACTACAGTTCAACAACTGTCACCCAAAATAAGTCTTGGAAACCACCAGGAAGAGAGTCTTAACGGCATTAAAGGGGATGGGTAGGGGAGAGCAGCATTACATCCCTTTTCCTCATGGAAGAGGCAATACAGCAAAGAGGCAATATAGGAAATCTGTGCACAGATTTTGGAGTTAGAACTGGATTTGAAAGTAGGTTGTGTGCCTTGGTGAATTACCTGAACTTTCTAGGCCTCAGTTTCCTCATATATACAATGGAGATAAAGTTCTTATTCTATAAGGTTGTTGTGAAGATTAAAGATAGTACATTAAAAAAATCACTAAACACCGTATCTAACAGGAAGTAATCAATACATACTAGCCATTATCATGTTTAATATTTTGGCAGAGACTGGGAAGAAGAGACTAATTTCCTCCTTAGTTACTCCAGTTCTTCCATTTGCTAGTTGTGGAACTAACCTTAGGCAAGTTACTTAACCACACTTTACCTCGGTTTCCTCACTTGTAAAATGGGGATAATACCTCATAGAATTATTAACATTGTGTGGATTCGCTGAGTTAATACACCTAAACCATTCAGAACAGTGCATGGCACCTAGGAAACATTCAACTAATGTTAGCTTAGATTATTACTGGTCTTTAGCCAAAGAGAGTGAGGGTTATGATAGAGACAGCAGGAGAAAGAGCAGAAAGCTTGGTGTCAGAAGACCTGGTTTCAAACTCTGGCATTTCCACTGGAAATCATCTCTCTCTGAGCTTTGGTTTCCTCATCTTTATAAATTTTGCCCTGTTTATAACATAAGGTTGCTGAGAGGATCAAAAATGAGATGACAGATGTAAAATAAAGCTTTAATAAATGTATAATGTGGTAGAGAAAGAAAAGATAAAGGGCCTGGGAAGATGGTAGGCTGTGTCAGACTTCAGAAGTCCCTGCTAGAGAACACATGTGTCCTATATATCCAGAAGTGCCCCAGAAGGCAGCACTGCAGGACCCGTGTCTTAATAACAACAGCTTGGCTGGGCTCAGTGGCTCATGCTTGTAATCCCAGCACTTTGGGAGGTGGAGACAAGAGGATCACTTGAGGCCAGGAGTAGTTCCAGACCAGCCTGAGCAACATAGTGAGACCCGCATCTCTACAAAAAATAGAAAAAATTAGCTGGGCGTGGTGGCACGTGGCTGTAGTCCCAGCTACTCAGGAGGATGAGGCACGAGGATTGCTTGAGCCCAGGAGTTTGAGGTTGCAGTGAGCTATGATGACACCACTGCACTCTAGCCCCGGCAACAGAGAGAGACCCTGTCTCAAAAAAACAAAAAAACCCAGCTGACATATATTGACACTGCCATTACCTCTTATTCATCTCACCCTATAAAGCCTAGCACACACAGTCCCTAGGTAATTGTTTGCTGAACACATTTATCTACTGCCAGCAGGGTATTTTCTTCCTTTCCCATTCACATCTTCTATATATTCAGCAATGTAAAACAAGCAACTAGGTACTGTAAACCCTGGGCTAGGTACTGAAAACAGAGAAATGAATAAGCCATAGCTCTTGCTTTTACATCTCCTGAGAGAAAGGTGAAACAGACATAAACAGAATCCCAGGATTGTAAACAGGGGAGAAACATGTCTTCTCCCTGCTTTCCTTTCTCCCTACTTCCTTTTTTTTTTTTAACAGATCATTTGTTAAAAAAAAGAAAAATTATTGAGTTGCTATTTTCTAGGCATTCCCTAGTTACTGGAGTCAGAGCAGTGAACAAGCAAGGTCCCTGTCCTCCAGATGCTTGTATTTGGAAAGGGAGCAAGACAAAAGGAAAAGCAAAGTAAACAAACAAGATATAATTTGTGACAAATGCTGCAAACCATTAAGCAGGGTGATGCGACACGAGGTTGGACTAGTTGAGATTGAGTGGAGAGGAAAGATCTCTCTAAAGGAGATGACATTTGAGTTGAGACTTAAATGACAGGACCTTCTCATTTTCTTATGTATAAAAACAGCAATAATACCAATAGCTAATTAATAACACAAAAAGGTACCATGTTTTAATGGGAACAGTGCAGTGTATGAGGATCTGGATTCAAACCCTGCTTTTGCACCTAGTTATTGTGTCTTTAGAAAGTTACATATCGTGTGGAAAAGCTTTCCCTAATAGAGTAGAGCCTCTTGTTATTCTACAGCATACCTACCTTTTTCTTCCCATATAATGGTAATTCAATGTGTTATTTAATGTTTTATCTTCTGTTTCCCTCACTAGAATGTAAGTTCGTACAGGACGGGACCTTCCCAATCTTGATCATGGTTCTATTCCCAGCACTTAGTACACTGCCTGGCTTACACTGGAGGTGTAAAAGCAAGAGCTATGGCTTATTCATTGTTATACATTGGGCTTATGGTTGGTGCCCAATATTTAGTAAATGATGCAAGCCACTTCTCCACTCAGAGCCTTGGTTTCTTTTTCCTTCCTAGGATGGAACAATTATCCCTATTTCATGAGATTGTTGTGAGTCTTAAATAAGACAATATCGGTGACAGCTCAGCACAGGGCATTTTAAGGAACGATAAAGTGTAATAAAAGATCAAGACAGCAAGCAAATCCTTTGGGTCTGCAATGGCGACAAGCCCTTAGATGAACAGAGTTCACAAAACGCTTTTACATCTATCCTCCCAGCTGAGCCGCCAACCACCCAGGAAGCACGAATAGTCATTTGGGGAAAATGAAGTCCAGAGAAGCAAAGGCACTTGATCCTAAAAGCTAACGGCCGGGTCAAGCCTAGAACCCCGGCTTTCCGATTCCTGGCCGCGAATTCCCAGAGGCGAGGGGTCATTACTCGGATTGTTATTTCCGGGCCAGCGGCGGGACAATCCGGGGCGGGGCCTGAGAAGCCGTCCTGCGAAGGCAGCCTCTTCTAAGACCTCCTCGCGTGGCAGGCCCTGAGGTACAGGGATACGTCGCGGCCGGACTCACCTCGTGGCCTCGGCGTCGTGCTCTCAGCTCATGCCCCGAAAGCAAGTCCCGACTCCGCGTACCGACAGACCTCAGGATGCGTCCACCTCCGCACCACCCGCTGCCAGGCCGCCCGTGACGCGCTACGCCTGCGCCGCCGCCCCGCCCCGTGACGTCAGTACGCCGTCGCCGCCGTCGCACGAGTCTTTCCTTAGTAACCTGGGCGATAGCTGGTGAGTGTCCTTGACAGGGCCTCGAGGCGTGCGCGTAATCCGGGTGCTAGAGACCCTTACTCAAGGACCTCCGGGGGACCTCAGGGGACCAGATTACCGCCCCTGACCCGTTCATTTCGAGTCCGGGTTGACCTTCAAGGCCGGGGGCGGGATCTGTGGCTTTAGAGCCAGTCTCATGGGATGGGGGCGGGACTCAACAGCTAGGAATTTAGGGGATGCCGGGCGGGGGAGGGGAGTACTTACTAAATAGTTGCCGCTGCTTAGTAGCACCCTACGTAACAGGAACATTTAATTTTCAGAACAATCCCTTGGGAGTAGGTATTATCTCCCATGTTGAAGAAACGAAAGCTCAGAGAACTTTTCCAGAGTCACGCGGCTAGCATGACAGAGCTTAAATTTAAACGTAGGTCTGTCTGACTCCAGAGCCTGAACTTTTAACCACTTCTGTGTGTCGCCCAGTGGCAAGTCAGTTGTCATTTTAATAGTTCTTCATTTACATAACCGAATGTATATAGTGTTGTTATTTATGTTTTACAGATGAGATTGAGGTCCAGAGTTTGGTCAATCTAAGGTCACATATCTAGGAAGTCCTGGAACCAGGACTCTTTCCCGAGTCTTTTCTAAGTTTGGTGTCTTTTCCTTTAACAACCTGTTGCATTTCGCAGAATCTCGGAGAGCTTTATATTTGGAAAGGATGAAAGGATGAAAACCTGGCCTGACCCCTTCATTTTATAGTTTTGAGGAACTATGTATTTTGTTTTGAGGAAACAAAACCTAGGTAAGAGAAATGGCTTGGTGCAAGTCACAAGTCAGTGGTAGAGGTGCCACAAGTACTTTTTGAATAGGGGTGGTTTTGAATCTAAAGGGGGCGGATGGCAGGGAGTGATGAGGTAGAAATATTGAAACCCAGCTCTCCGATGTCTTAGGCAAAAGCTCTTTCTCCACCTGTTGAAGTGTCTCATCCCTTCTTTGGCTGTGCCAGTGACCTAATGATTCTGTGTATAGTCAGATACTGTAAGTACCTTTCTTTACATGACACTGAATTTAGAAAAGATCATGCCCTACTGTCTCTAACAAAAATCTGGCAAACCAAGAGATAGTGGAGGCAGTGTTGGGAAGCCCAGAATCAACCATAGGAGGGATAGATTCCAATTCTGGTTCCAGCATTTTGACCCTGACTAATGGCTTAATCTTTCTGGATGTTCATGCATGTATTTGTCACACTTATACAGTATCTTGTGTTCATGCACTGTGATAGGCACTGGGGTACAGCTGTGAACAAGACAACCATAGATGAGTCCTTATAGTGCTTTTAGTCATATGGAGGGAATTAGACAATACTCAATTATAAAAATATTAGCTTGTATTGTTAAAAATTAAGTCCCATAATGAGGTATAGGGTGTTACAAAAGTGGACTACAGGATGCCTGACCTAGTAGGGTTGTAGGAGGTGGCCAAGGAAGGGATCCTCTGAGGAAGTGATGGTTAAGCTGAAATCTGAAAGAAAAATGGGTGGTAAGCAGTTAAAGAGGTGAGGGAAGATCATCAGGCAGATTCAATGGCATGTTCGAAGACATTGGAGCAGGAGGAGCATTTGAGAAATGAAAGATCAGTTTGTTTTTCCTGTAAAATGTGGGTGGTAATCACCACTCTTTGGTTATTGTAAGAATCAAATAAGATAATTCATGTAAAAGTATTTTATATACAAAAAGGGCCTGTGTATGTGCACACTCATATTTGTAAAAATGTACATATTATGAGCTAGTATACAGCTGGATTGGAAGGGGTTGCTGGGAGCCAGGACTTTGACTTCATCATCTAGCTTTTTCCAAAATTAAAATGTACTTTCAAGGAAGAGCACATTCTTTGGAAAAAGAATGTGTCTTTAAAGTGTTTTTTGAAAAAATTTCAACAGTTGGCCACTACTATAATAGCTACTATTTATTGTACACCTACTAGATGCCAGGCATTGTATTATACTTTTTTTTTTGGTTTTTTTTTTAGAGACAGGGTCTTGCTATGTTGCCTAGGCTGGCCTTGAACTCCTGGGCTCAAGCAATCCTCCCACCTCAGCACTCCCCCAGTAGCTGGGACTATAAACACGTACCACCAAGCCCCGCTATACTGACTGTTTTATGTACACTATACTATATACTATGCTGGTTATACTATAGATAATATAGTATACTATAGTGGTTAAGAGCACAGACTCTGGAGCTAGATTGCCTGAATTTGAATCTTAAGCAAATTATTTATTTATGCCTCTGATTTCTCATCTGTAAAATGGGGATAATCATAGTACTCATCTCATAGGGTTATCCTGAGGCTCAAATGAGTTAATGTATGTAAAGCACTTAGAATAGTTTCTGTCACATAGTTATCACTATATAAATGTTAACTATTGTTGTCATTATTATTGTTATAATTACCTTTTTAAAGGCTCCTTAATATCACCATGATGATGTGGTAGAAACTGTAGCTCAGAGAGGCTAACTGACAAGGTCACACAGCTGGTAAGGGGGAACTGAGGTTCCAGTTCCAGACTGTGTCCAAAGCCTAGACACTTCCACCACATTGCTTCTGTGTATAGGTTAATTTTTTTAGGGTCTACTTGGGCTCTCATAACAAATTTCTTTCCTCAACTTTAATTCTTTATCTGTGCTGAACTGAATGTTAATGTGTATGTCCTTAAGGTAAAGGGTCTAATGCCTTTATTGAACTTCCACTTTGAAATTTCCTGACTCCTGTGTAATTAAAATCTACGCCTTAAGCATTTCAGCAATGTGGTTTATTTATAGAGATGTCTTCCGGTTCATGTGTGCTGGGTCTCCTTTTGGGTGCTGCATTTTCTGTCAAAGGTTGTTTATTTCTAATCCATTTTGATTTCCTGTTGCTTTGTGGGTTGATTTTATGACCCACAACAGGAACACCAGGAAACCTTGTCTTAAATGGAGCAGCCAGATTGAGACCCTGTAGATTAAAAAAAAAAGAAACAAAAAAACTACACATTATTTTATGGCCATATTTGGTTGTGAGGGTGAGGTAGGCATTGGCTATATTAGGGAAAAACCTAGATATAGAAACTTTACTCTGAGCCAGACTTTTGTGAACAGTTCTGATGAACTAGGGCTGGGCTGTTACTAGTTCCATGTCCTTGGATAGTGGCTTAATCTCTCTGAGCCTCAGTTTCAACATCTGTAAAATGGGCATCATTATACTTTCTTTGTGGCATTATTGACAGTATTAAATAAAATAATATGGGTAAAGCAAACAGCCCAGGCCTGACCTCAGTTAATAGTAGCTAATGATAATAGCAATTAAAGAAGAAGAGGAAAAAATATTCCTTCATTTTTCATCCAGATCTGTTTTTGCAGACTTCATATGTTGATCACTGACTTCTAGCATCCCTTGATACTAAAAATTCCATCAGAAAAAATTATTTCACTTTATACTACTCATTTGTTTGTTTTTTTTTAAAAAAAAATAATAATAGCCACCATTTATTTATTTAAGCAGCTGCTATATTCCAGGCACTGTGCTAGGTGTTTTACATGCATTCACTATTTCATTTTATTTAAGATCAGGTTTATTTTTCTCATTGATGAGAAAAGTGATGTCCAGAAAGGAAGAGTGAATTGCCCAAAGTTGAAATTTGCATTCAGGTCTGACTGACTCTAGGCTACCTAGCACATCATTAATGACATACAAGGTTTCTTTAGTGTATCTGCCCCTAGCATGAAAGTCTTTTGAAAGGAAGGGTGACAGCTATCAACAGGTAATCATTTTTTGGGCTCCTGTCTGCTAGGCACTGTGCCAAGTGTTTACTTGCATAACCTCATTTATTATTCCCAACCCTAAAAAATAATTATAATTATCCCCATTTTACAGTTGAAGAAATCAAGGCACTGGGAGATTCAGTATTTAGTCAGTGGTGAAGCTGGGATTGGATTGTAGCTCTTATTCACTCCATTATATAGCATCAAAATTTTAGGATGGGATTTTTTTTTTTTAATGAGGTGTGGGACTGATTATCAAAGATAGCAGCTTCCAGGTTTTTGATGCTAATTGTTCTTAATTTTTAGCTGAGTGATAGCCAGATTCCTGGCAGAAGCATTGTCAGCTAGCTAGGACTGTGTTCTATCCCAGAGGTAGCTGTGGGCAATAACATCTCTCCATGGTCAGAGACCTCAAAAGTGTAATGTGTAACTTGTGTTAAACACAGTGGAGGGTGGCATTTTCCAGAGCTTTAGTTCTATACCATGGAAGACCTCAAACCTCAATCATGATTTATACTTACATTAAAGTAAAGTGCATTCTAATTGGTAATCAGTGCATAAGGAACCAAAGAAAATTTTAATTAAATGCTGTCATGTGAATTTTCCAGTCATTTTATGCCTGTTGAAATGGTTTTTTAAATTTAAAGTCCTCTTCTAGTCCTCTGCTCTCCCTCTTTAAACTTTATCAAGATTTTGTGCTTTTTCCCATATAAGGGTTTAATTAGCATCATTAAAGATTTAGTCTGCTGCATATTTGCTTAACAGGCATTTTGGTGCAGTGGAAAGAGCCTGAGTTTGGAGTCCTACAGACTATGAGCAAGTAACGTAAATCTCTGTGAGCCTCAGTTTCTTCATCCTGTAAAATGAGGCTAATAATATTTCCTTCTAGGGCTGTTGGGAGAAGGATTTGAGATAATGTATTTAAGTTGCCAAGTACATAGCTCAGTTTATAGGAATTGCTTGATAATTGCTACGAATTGTTTTCTAAAGTTGCAATAGGGTCTCTCTTACTTGAATCTCCTTTTTGTCTTATTCTTTTTAGTGGATGTTCCCAAGGACTGTCTTCAGTCATGGCCTTGGGATTAAAGTGCTTCCGCATGGTCCACCCAGCCTTTCGCAATTACCTTTCAGCCTTGACCAGACCTGTTTTGGAAGTTACACTGAAGACTGTGAGTGAAAGACGACATGACCACAGGCGATATATAGGCTTTTCAGCTGTACCAATCCGCCATTTTGCTACCAAGAAAGCCAAAGGTAGAGACACATGACCTCCTCTCCTTCCTTACCCCTTTTTTATATTTGGCCCCTGAATTATCATGGCTGGCAGGGATCTCAGAGATGTACTGGATTTCTCTTTTTGCCCACATGAGGAAATGGTAGCTCAGATAGTTCAGTTGACTAGCTTAAAAGGTCACAGTGGCAGAAATGGCGTTAGGACCCAGGGCCTGTTTTCTCATACCATGCTGTCTCATTCATTTTCTTGGTAGCTCAGAAAATGCCTAGTTTCTTTCTTTTAGATTTAGAATTAAGAGGTATAAGTGTCAAGCAAACCAGAATGCTTGTGGCTGGGATCACCACATTCACTCCTTATGGGAAGATGGATGTTGGAAGTATGATGAAAACCAGAAAACTGTTGGGAGAATGGAGTATTAGAGCCATGATTTAGATGGATGATCTTAATGGCTTGTCATCCACGAATGAGACTTTGATGTACCGCAGGTATCGGCTTAAATGCCACTTCCTCAGGGAAGCCTTCCCTGACCTCTTAGGCTAGGTCAAGTCCCCTGTTACCTTCACTTGTGCATACTATTATGTTACCTTTGATGCACATAGAACAGCAGTAGTTAATTATTAAGAATTAATAGTAAAATTGATTATTGTTTGTTATCTCTCTTCCATGCTGGACTGGATGAAGATAGGGTCTATGTCTGTCTTATTTAACACCTAACAGGGCCTGACACATAGTATGTATTCAAAAATGTTGTTGAATGAGTAACAGAAAATTGTCAAGCAGACCAGCTGTTTGTAGTGGTGGGTTAGGGAGTCCACTCCCAAAGATAGTGCTAGATGTATGCTGCTGAATATTTTCCCAGACTTTCTTTTTCTGATTTAATACCGATCTTTCCCTTTCTGTTGATAGGAAAATTAGCAAGTTGCCGAAAGAACATTAATGTTTAGAAGACTTATATTCTGTTAATAGTGATAATAGTAGTAACTTTTGATCTGTATGTTGCATTATATTCCTTTAAAGTTCCCATACATTTAATAATTTGATTCTAATAATTATCCATTGAAGGAATTATAATTTTCAAGTGAAGAAATCCTTATAATTATCTAGTGAATCCAGATCTTACCATTTTGTAAATGAGGAAACTGAGGTACATTTGTGAGAAATTGTCCTGTGGTTGTATCTAATTATTAATAGCAGCAGAATCAGAAACCTGGGACTCTCCTGATGCCTGCAGTGTTGCAGTCTTTTGGCGCACTGACATTAACTACAGCATGTAAGCAGCATCTTTCCATATTTTGTGGGCTGTTCAGTTTTGTCTTCTTGATTGCCTCTTTAGGAAGTTGGTTGTTTGACTTTTTCTTTTAGATTTATTGGATTCTTTCTATATTAGGGGTGCTAATCTTTTGTTGATTATATATATTACAAGTATCTTCTTTGCTTTTTACTTTTTGGTGTCTTTGTTGAACATAGTTTTAGTGTAGTGAGATTTTTCAGTCCTTTTCTTTATCATTTATACTTTTTGTGTCTTCTTCAAGAAATCCTTCCCCATCCCAAGGTAATTTATTTCTGAATATGGTGTGAGGTAAGAAATCTAATTTTAACTTTCTTTTCCATATGGGTAATAAGTTGTGCCAATATCATTTATTGATTAGCCCATTCTTTACTCACAGGTTTGTAATGCCCCCTCTGTTGTATGTCAGGTTTCTTTATATGTATGGCTTTATTTCTGCACTCTTGATTTTATTGAACTACTTATCTCTCCCTGCACTAAATTCCTTACTGCCTGAATTGCTGTCATAAAGTCTACAAATCCCCCTACTACACACACACTTTTTCTTTTTCTTCCTTTTTGCTCTTCAATATGAAATTTATGATCATATTGTCACGTTTTCTCCAGAAAGAGCTTGCAGTTTTTTGTTTTTGTTTTTGTTTTTTTTTAAATTTTTTTGAGATGGTTCTTGCTATGTTGCCCAGGTTGGTCCCAAACTCCTGGGCGGGCGCAGGTAATCCTCCCACCTTAGTCTCCTGAGTAGCTGGGCTTCCAGGCACACGCCACCACTCCTGGCTTGCACATTTCATTAATCAGGTTTATTTCTGGGATATATCATTTTTGTCACTTTCATATATATTTTTTAAATTTTTTAAAGTTATATATGCAGAAAAGCACGTACATAAATCATAAGTTTACGGCTCAGTGAAATTTTCACAAAGTGAACATGATCATGTAAGTATCACCCAGATCATGAAATAGGATGTTACTTGTGTTCTGGAAGCTTCACTCACATCCCTTTCAGTTGTCACTCTTCCACTATATTGATGGATAATCTGCTATATTCACTTTAACACCACAGATCAGTTTTGTCCTTTTTGAACTCAGTGTGGATTCTTTTGTGTCTGGCTTCTTTTGGTAACAGTCTGTCTGTGAGATTTGTCCATGTTGTACATATAGCAATTGTTTGTGCATTTTTATTTTTTTATAGTATTCTACTGGAGGCATATACCACAATTTAGGTATTCATTGTACAGTTGATAGACATTTGGGTTGCTTCCAGTTTTGAGCTAAAACAAATAGTGCTACTGTGAACGTTCTTGTAAATGTGTTTTGGTGCACATGTGTGTACGTATGTCCCCTTCTTCTCCCCTCCTGTTTCTTTCCCTTTTCCTCCCCTCCCTTTCACTGGCTAGGTAGGGACTCTAGTATAATTTGAATAAATGTGATTGGTAATAATAGGCATTCTTGTTTTATTCCTGACTTCATAGGGAACATTTCTTGTGTGTTAACATCAAGAATTGTGTTTGCTTTGCTTTTGGTAGTCTCTTAAACAAATATTTTCTATCCCTATTTTTCTAGGAGTTTTTGTTTCAAATGGGTCTTAAATTTTAATCAAATAAATTTAATAAATGCTTTTGCTGCATTCATTGAGATCATATTTTTCTTCTCTTTTAATCTATTAATGTGGTGACTCAACATCAATAGATTTTTCTGATGTTACACCACTTGCATTCTTGGTATGAGCCCTACATATGCAGAAGATATACATAATCTGTATATATGTTGCTGGATTTGGTTTGTAATTATTAATTTAGAATTTTTGAGTCTATATTCGTATGTGATATTAGCCTTAATGTAGCTTTCTAATATTAATGGGCATAACTTTCTATTATTAATATTCTCTTGATTTTGATGTTAAGATATATTAGCATCATAATGTGAGTTGGGGAGTGCATCTTTCTTTCTCTCTTAATGGGATGGTCTATAAAAAAATCAGAATTATCAGTTCCTTGTGTGTTTGATAGAACTTGCCAATGAAATCATCTGGATCTGATGCGTGTGTGCACGTGAATTTCAATTGAAGTCGTAGATTCAGTTTCCTTAATGATAATGAGAATGTTTAGATTTTCTCTTTCTTCTTGACTTAATTTTAGTAAGTTGTATGTTTTTAGGAAATTTTTCATTTCTTCTAAGTTTTGAAAGTTGTTGTCATAAAGTTATCCATAAGTCTCTTAAGATTATTAAGATTTCTACTGTTTTGATGACTGTATCCCTTTTTCTTTCCTAATATTATTTATTTGTGTCTACTTCCTTCTTTTCTCAATTGTTCTTGATAGAAGTTTGTCAATTTTTTAAGCCTTTTAAAATAGAGCTTTTAATTTTGTTGATTTTTTTTTCAATTTTTTTGATTTCTGTTTTTTCTTGTTTACGTTCTACTATGTACTTGTTCTCTTTCTATCCTCTGTGTTGGACAGTTCATTAATTTTTGGCCTTTGCTATTTTGTTTTCTTTCTTTCATTTAAAAATTTCATTGTACATATTTAAGGTGTACAACAGTTCTTTTTTTTTTAATTAAAGGCGGTTGTTTGTGAGGAGAGTTGTCTAATTGCATTGTTTTTTGTGTGTGTGTGTGGAGCAAGAGTCCTTTTTTTTTTTCTCTTTTTTTTGTGGAGACAGAGTCCTTGCTCTGTCACCGTGGGTAGAGTGCAAGGGCGTCATTGCAGCTCACTGCAACCTCCAACTCCTGGGCTCAAGTGATCCTCTTGCCTCAGCCTCCCAAGTAGCTGGGACTACAGGTAGGTGCCACGACACCTGGCTGATTTTTTTTCCTTGAGACGAGGTCTGGCTCAAACCCCTGAGCTCAAGCAGTCCACCCGCCTCGGCCTCCCAGAGAAGCTAGGATTACAGACATGAGCCACCACGCTTGGCCTTAAGGTGTACATTATGTTTTGATATACATATAGTGAAATGGTTACTTATTGTCAAGCAAATTAACATATCTGTTATATAGTTACTCTTTTTTTTGTATGTGTGGCAACAGCACCTAATATCTCTTTTAGCAAAAATCCCAAGTACGGTATTATTAACCATAGTCCTCATTATCCACGGACACTTTGGTTGTTTCCATATCTTGGCTATTGTGAATGATGCTTTGTTCTTTTCTTTTAAGCATTTAAGGCTACACATTTCTGTCTAAATACAGCTTTAAGTGCTTCCTACAAGTTTTTTATATACTGTATTTTTATTATGGTCATTTCTAAATGTTTTAAAATTCTATTCATTTCTCTTTAGTCCATGAATGTTTATTATTTAGGAGTGTTTAAAGTTTCTCAAGCATGTGGTGGTTTTGTGGTTAGCTTAATCCCACTGTGGTCAGAGAGCATATTCTATATGATACAGATTCTTTGATATTTGTTGAGATTTGCTTTGTGGGATAGAACATGGTAATTTCATATAAAGGTCCAACTGTGTGCTTCAGAGTAATGTGCACTCTCTAATTGTTGGGTGTGTGGTTCTGTGTGTTTATTAGATCAAGTTGACTAATTGTATTGATCAAATTTTCTATTTATTTACTTTTTTATTTGCTCAATTTACCAGTTATCAAGGAAGATGTATTAAAGTCTCCTAGTATGATTGTAGATTTATCATTTTCTTTCTTTCTTTCTTTCTTTTTTTTTTTTGAGACAGAGTTTCACTCTGTTCCTGGGGCTAGAGTGCAGTGGTGTAGTCATAGCTCACTGCAACCTCAAACTCCTGGGCTCAAGCAATCTTCCTGTCTCAGCCTGTGAGTAGCTGGGACTATAGGCATGCACCACCATGCCCAGCTAATTTTAAAATTTTTTGTAGAGACAAGGTCTCACTGTGTTGCCCAATCTGGTCTTGAACTCCTGGCCTCAAGTGATCCTTCTGCTTCAGCCTCCCAAAGTGCTATGATTGCAGGTGTGAGCCACCATGCCTAGCCAATTCCTCCTTTTAATTCTGTTAATTTTGAGGCCATCTTATTGGATAAATTTAAGCTCAGAATTGTTATATATCTTTCTGGTGAATTGTTTCTATTATCATTTTAAAGTGGTCCCCATTATTTCTAATAATGCATTTTATCTTAACATCTTTTTTGTTTGATGATAATGTGACTACACCAGCCTTCTTTTGGTTAATATTTGCCAGGGCTATAATTTTACCATTCTTACACATTAAACTTTCTGTGATCTTATGTATTTGTAAAACCTCTTGTATGTTGTATGTGACTAGATTTTTAAAAAAATCTTATTGAGACTCTCTAGCTTTTAACTAGTCATTTTTGTCCATTTATATTTATTGTACTCACTGAGTTATTTATTTTATACTTTCTCTTTATCTTAGTTTTTTTTCCTTTTTTCTTCTTTCTTCCTTTGTGTTAGATTAATCAGGTTTGTTTGTTCCCCTTTTTTTGGTCTCTGCTGATTTGGAATATATACAGTCTGTTTCTTATTGTTTTGATGGTACCCTTAATTTCTCTTTTTACCTTTTTATATAATTGAAAAAGCACTGTAGGAAAGTACAGCTATCAGAAGAATACAGCTTAGTGATTTTCACAAACTGAAATCACTGTGTACCAGATCAAAAAACAGAACATTCATATCAAAAGTCCCCTTTATGTTCCCTTTTTGTAAATACCACCCTCTGTCCCTTGGAGGTAACTATTATTCTGATTTCTAATGGCATGGATTAGTTTTGTCTGTTTTTTTTTTTTTTTTTGCTGTTCAGTGTATATTCTTATATCTGGCTTTTGTGCTGTATAGTCTTGTATTCTTATGTCTGGCCTCTTCACTCGACATCATGTTTGTGAGATTCATTTAAATTCTTCTGTGTAGATTCATTTAAATTCTTGTGTGTAGTTGTAGATCATTCTTTCTCATGGTTGCATAGTATTTCATTCATAAAAACTTTTTATCCATTCTAATGTTGATGGGCATGCCTTTAAATTTTAACATGCACATTTGGTTTAAAAAGTCTAAAGTTGAAGATAGTATTTGCATTGTTCCTGGCTTCTGTTGTTGCTCTTGGAAAGAATTTTAAGTTTTGATCCTTTAGGGATAATTTGTCTTTTCTCATTGGCTTTTTTCAAGATCTCATTGTCCTTGGTTTTCTGCCTTCACAAGATGTCTAGGTATGGATTTATTTTTACCATACTGTTTGAAACCTGTGTTTCTGAATCTGAAGATCCCTGTCTTTCATCAGTTCTGAAAAATTCTAACCCATTAGCTTGTTGACGTAGGAGCAGTGGGGTTTCAAGCACAATAATGACATGAGCAAATGTTTTTAAAAAATCACTCTGCTGCTTACTGGTTGGTTACTTTGGGCAAAACATTTAAATGTCTTGTGCCTCACATTTCTCGTGTGTACAATGCGGACAATAATAATTTCTATTCTTCCTGCCACAGAGAGCTATCTTAAATATCAAGGAGAAGAATGTACTTGAAATTGCATTGCGAATTATAACATGCTACACAAATAGAAGATTGACCTCACTGTAGATGTTTAATAAAATTTATTTAATGAATCTCAATAAATGTTTGTTGAATGTTTAATGAATAAAGAGTGTAAGATAATATTATTTAAATATTTTAATTCTTTTTCTCCTTTCCCATCCCTTATTAAGAAATACAAGAATATAACTTGTATTATAGATAACTCATGGGAGTTATCTATGTATATACACATTATAGAATATATATGAAAAATCACTATGATGGTTTAGACATAAAATCAAATTTTATTCAGCTCCCAGTGCTTTTGATTTTCTATAATATAAGCCATTGTCGTTACTATTGGTAGTGTTTAATGTCTCTCAACTACTGTTGTTCCTTTTGTCTGTACCAGCCATCAGATTCTGGGCATATCCTTGTCCTGGTATTCATTTTGGGTTTTTTTTTGTTTTTGAGATAGTGTCTTGCTCTGTCACCCAGGCTAGAGTGCAGTGGTGCCATCATAGCCCAATGCGACCTCAAACTACTGAGCTCAAGTGATCCTCCTGCCTCAGCCTGCCAAGTAGCTGGGACCACAGGCGCACACCACCATGCCTGGCTAATATTTCTATTTTTTTGTAGAGATAGGGTCTCACTCTTGTTCAGGCTGGTCTCAAACTCCTCAAGTGATCCTCCTGCCTTGGCCTCACAAAGTGCTAAGATTACAGGCGTGATTCCGGCCCCTAGTATTCATTTTTAAATGTATTAATGTATTTCCTCTCTCTCCTGTTAGATTTTGTGGAGATGGTTTAATGGAAAGTTCATAGGTTTAAAATTAGGCAGATCTGGGACCAAATCTTGACTTTACCATTTCCTGATCTGTGACATTAGGCAAGTCACTTTACCTTTCTCATCTTATGTTTATTTTTCTGAAAAATAAGGAATTAATTTACTTATTGGTTCCTTTCCATATGGATAGTACTCTTTTAGGTGTTTAAATGACTTAATTTGTATCCTTGTAGCAACCTTGCAATATAGATATTCTTCTTCTTCTTTTAAGGGTAGGGAACCTGATACTCAGAAAGATAGAGTAACTAGCCTAAGGTCACAAACTAGTATGCATTGTAGCCAGGCTTTTAAACTGGGGTGTCTGACTGTAAAGCCTGTGCCCTCACTAATATTGAGAAAGTGTTTAGCATAGTACCAAGTACCTCGTTGACACTCAGTAAATACAGGCTCTTTTATAGGGCGGTGATAATGATTTATAATTTTACAGCACTTGACATTTTTCCCTGTACACAGTAGGAACTTTTTAACCAATTGCTTATTGCTGTTCTTCTATTTACTGAATGCTGACTTTCTAGCCAAAGGGAAAGGACAGTCCCAAACCAGAGTGAATATTAACACTGCCTTGGTTGAGGATATAATCAACTTGGAAGAAGTAGATGAAGAAATGAAGTCTGTGACAGAAGTACTCAAGGATAATTTCAATAAGACTCTTAACATAAGGACCTCACCAGGTTGGTGACTGAACCAATGTTTTGGGGAGGGGTGTAGTGGAAAGAGCATGGTTTTGGCAGAGTTGAATTCTAGTCTCAGCTTTGTCACTTACTGGTGACCATAGGCAGTTACTTTACTTTTCTGGTCCTCAGTTTCCTTATTTGATTCCTACCTTATACTTTTGAGGTGGGTATTAAAATAAATGAGATAACATATGTAGTGGTTCTAGCACAGTGCCTGGCACACAGCTAACACTACATTTATTTATCCATTCAGCAAGTATTTGTCTGTTATGAACTAGGCAATGTGCTAGTGCATAGTAGTGAACAAAAATAGGCATAGTCTTTGCTTTCATGGAGATATACTCTCAAAAAAAATGGGAGTTTTATTATGACTGCACTGTAAAAACATCTAAGTATTTGGTCTCACAGTAACTGACATCTTTGGTCTGATTTTTCCAATTTGTACTATTTGGCAGTTCCTATCCCTTATTGGGAACCAAATGGCTGCAAACCTGTCCACCTGAGCCATTACTATACCCCTGAGCTTGACCAGGAAGATTCCATTTGAGTTAATAACTTCCTGAAAGTGGCTTTTCTAAGTGGGAAATGTCAGAACTGTCTAGGAGAACTATTTGCAGATGTGATGGAGAAGTGAGTTGTCAGCTGATGGTGCAAGCAGGCAGGAACAATCCAATTGCTGTTAAATTGGCCTTTTTGCAAATTGTCATCATCCTAGAGTCAAGCATGGGACCCCCTCTGAAGGTATCTGTGGGAGCTTGGGCTGCTCCCACTTACGTCTTGATTGAGGTAGTTCATAAGGAAACTAGAAATATTTCATGAACTCACTCTTAAGAAAACCAAGTGAAAAATATACAGCTCCATTTATAAACACTATCAGAAACATAGTTCAGAGACGAGATCGAGTGTGAAACTAGAGGACCATTCCCATCATTTGTCAACTTTTGGACTGGGGCATTTCTGCCTTTGCTGACAGTAGAGCGTGCCATTCAGTCTCTCTCAGCTGTTTATTTTAAACTTGCTTATTATTTTAGGTATGAAACTGATAAAGTGCTCTGTCTCCCATGTGCTTTCTGGCCTGTTAACATTCTGCAGCCGAAACCAGAGAGCAGTTTGAGAGGAGCTCAGGGAGAAATGTGATACTTAAAATTAGCCAGCAAGCTCCACTCTTGTTGAACTTAAAAAGATGATGGGCCTGGAAAGAGGTTGGGAGTGTAATTTGTTAAATGTTAACCTCTGAGAAAATGAGGGGCAGGAATGAGGCTGAGGGAGATTCTCGCTGGGGACAGATTGAGGGAAAAGGATTTGATGCATTATGTCGGTGTGGATTTGGGGAATGGGAACTACCACAATTGAATACTGAAAATCCTGTATTGGGACTTCGGTGGCAAAGGATTTTATGGCAAATCAGGAAGGCCGAATTCAGATCCGTTGTCAAAAGGTCTCCTGTTGGTATTTCCTTTTTGCTTCTTTCTCTTCAGGATTATGTTTGTTTAAAGTTCTGTGTAGAACTTGGGGCCCTGAAGAGACTAGGTGAAACAGGCTACACTTAGTGTTTTTTGCCAGATTCTTCTGTATCGCCTTTCATTACTATCTGAACCAGCAGGCACTTTTCCCCTTACACTGCCCTCTCTCTACCGGCGGCTTCTACCTCCAAGATAGTTGACATCTTCTCACAGTTGTCTAGATACAGATTTATTTGTTTGTTCATTCTCTTTCCCCTTCATCCTTCCATGCATACATTCACCAGAGCATTACTGTGCACTTTTTCTGTGTTGATTACTTAAATAGGTGCTGTGGATAGAAAAGACATTGTCCCCACCTTGTAGGAGCTTAGAACTTAATGTGAAGGGACAGACAAGTAAACCAACATGTGTAAAACCCTGCAGCAAAGCTGGGTGGTAAAGATCAAATGGCTTTAGAGTTGGTCGACCTGGGTTTGAATTCAGGCTCCGTTAAGAGCTGTTGTTCATTTGGCAAGTTACTCTCTCTGACTCAGTTTCCTTGTCTGTAGAATGGTGGAAGTAAGAGCACCTATCTCATGGGGTTATTGTGATAATGAAAACAAATACATTATAGAAAACATTTAACATGATGTCTCACTCATAGGAAGTGTTCAGTAAATATAGGTTATCATCATTATTATAGAAGCATGCATAGAATGCTTGGGGGCTCACAAGGGGGGCTTACAATCCAGCCTAGGAGGTCAGACAAGATTTCTGAGATTAGATGCTACTATAGCTGAGTGTTAAAGAATGAGCAGGAGTTGTTTGAGCAGAGAAGGGTGTTCTCAGTAAAAGGAGAATTATATGCAAGGGTCCTGAGGCAAGAGAGACCCTTTCTCTAATATCCAGAGTGTATTAGAGAAATTGTTTTAGTAGGTTAGTTTAGTTAAAATACAGGCACATGTCAAGAAGTAATAATAATGTTTATTGGGATACTGTCATAAGTGCTTTTCATGCACTTTCATTTAATCTCATAAAAACCCTATGAGATAAGTACAATTTTATGCCGCATTTAGAGATCAGGAAACAGAGGCCCAGAAAGTTGAAGGGATCTTCCCAGGGTCACACAATCTAGAAGTGGCAGAGTTGGTGTTTGAACTCAGGTCGTTGGTTCTCAGAATAACTTTTACCATTATACCTCCTGGACTTTTCCAGGTTGAAGCCAGTGGTATCAGTGACCTTCTTTCTTGTGATGACATTGAATCTGGTTGAGTACTTCAAATCAGATCCTTGGGCCATAGTATGGTACTGCATTATTCTAACAACATATTGCCAGGATAACTCCAATTTGTTTAAGACTCCTTTTCCCCCGTTTCTTTTCATGTCTCAGAATGAGCCATCCTTGAGTGGTTCCTACTGTGAATGGTAAGGTTTTTCTTCTAGTTCTCATTTGCATAGGAAATCAGGGAGTTTGAATAATGTCCCCTTTCCATCTGTAACTGTAGCTTTATTGCTTGCCTCCTTTGGTTTCTGAAAATTTTGCCCAGGGTTTTCCAGAATTCAGATATGGATAAAGATCAGATCCAAGATAACAGTGAAATGTTAATAGTTATGTTTTGTTTTCAATGGGCATGTTTCTGAAGGGGACCTAAGCACCAAAATCAAGGTTGTTATAAGAAAATGGCTCCAAATCTGGCTGTGTGTCAGAATCATGTGGTGAAACTAGAAAAAAAAATTATAGGCTCCCCTCAAATCACTGGCTTCTAAGCCTCTATAGAATCAGGATCTCTGGGGTGGGGCCCAGGAATCTAATTTAAAAAGTTCCCTGAGGATTCTGATGTACAGCCAGATTTGAGTTCCACTTGTATAAGGGAAAGAGCTTTGATTGAAATCAGAATTAAGCACACCTGAGTTTGGTTCTGGGCTCTCGATTGTCTTTCCTTTTGTTAGTTCTATGATCTTGGCCCATTTATACTTCCCAAGTCTTAATTTCTCATCTGTAAAGTAGAGGTAGTGATACAATGTTACAGGGTAGTTGTAAGAACTGAAAGGGATAATAACAGGTACCATTTTTGACATTTTTTGGTGTCTATTTTGTACTTGGTTGATTATATTTAGTTACAATCCTTTAGCTACAGTCCTCACTTTACCTCTAAGGTAGTTATTTTTTGACTAAACTGGAAACCAAGTCACAGGGAAGATAAGTAACTTGCACAAGGTATCATAGTTAGTAAGTGGCAAAGTTGCTGCTGAGGGTAATCAGCTCTTTCCAGTTTTAGCTTTAAAAGTTCTGTGGCACAGGAAATCCCTTAAACCCCTCAGGTCCAGGCATACCAGGATGGCCGGCCACCCTAGTTGCTGGTAAAGAATTCCGAGCTAGTTCTGTCAACATTTTAAGCTCTTACAATCACATGACACTGCCGCTCCTATGAAAGACCCATGAACAGTTTTGTCACATAGATAAGGGATCCCTAAATGTTTGTTGCATCTGAGTTAGATAGGGACTTAGATGTGGGGCTACTAAGGTCCTTTGGAATTCTAAAACTGTTTTTCTTTTAGGATCCCTTGATCATATTGCTGTGGTAACTGCTGATGGGAAACTTGCTTTAAACCAGATTAGCCAGATCTCCATGAAGTCACCACAGCTGATTTTGGTGAATATGGCCAGCTTCCCAGAGGTAAGGTGGCCTTGCCAAAATCCCTCTCCATGGTGTCTTTTGGAATGGTGGAGGCTGGGTCAGGTGAGGTGGAAGTGTTTCCTTCAGCTTGGAATGAAACAAGAGAGAAGAGGTAATAAAGGGAACTTAAGGATAAGGAAAAACTCTCTTTGTGTTTCTAAATTCTTTTTCTGTTAAACTCAAATGCTATAGAGGCTAGGCAAGTAATTTGAATACCAAAACAGGCCCCATCTAAGAAAACAATAATGGAGATGCAGTGATTTGTGCTTGGCCAACGTGGGAGGGCTCTGGTAAACTGGAGAGTGTGTACCCTGTCTGAGGGGGGTGCCTCTGCTCAGCTCCTGCTGATCATTGCCAGGTATAAATGTGAGTCTGGTAATCAGTGTTACCTGCTATTACAATTTTTATTTCCAGAAGGAGCTAGTAACCCAAATTTTTATGTGAGGTCTTTGCTCTTTAAATGATGATGACTAATTCACTTTTTTTCCTAAGACTTTGAGACAAATAAAACATATTAATGTGACAAGAATTCCTTTTAAATTAGACTGAGCATTGTGTGGAGCACGGTGCTTCCAAGACTGGAAGGTAGGTTGCATTGGGTCATTGCAATCTCAGGCTTTATGATTTTGCATCTACTTGAGGAAGATATAATAATTGGGCTCTTCCTTATTGGTCCACTAGGAATTGGCCTGGATGGGGGTTAGAGGACCTGGAATTGTCCCATCTTTACCACCAATTAGCTATGTGACCTTGAGCAAGTTGCTTCTCTGGTCCTCTGTTTCCTCATCTGCTAACATGAGGTGAAGGAATCTTCCTGTTCTGATTGTTCTGTTTGAGTATTCTATCCCAGAGACATAAACCAAAGTTAGACCTGCTGGATTTGACAAACTAGGCTAGAGGTAAGAGAAGGAGAAAGCCCTTGCTTTGAACAAACTCTTTCAAATCAGAGGGCTCTGATAGCTAATGTGCTAGGCACTCCTGTGCCACTCCAGTCTCCCACTCCATTCTCCATACTACAGCCAGTTTTTTAAAATATATATTGGATCATGTCATTCCCATGCTTTAAATTTCAGTGGCTTTAAGTAATCTTTAAGAAAAAGCCTAAAATCCTTACTGTAGCCTAGAAGGCTCTGCATGATCTGGCCTCTACCTGTCTCTCCAGTCTTTCCCGTCTTGTGCCGCTGTCATCCTTGTACACTGCTCCAACCATGCTGGCCTTTCAGCTCCTCAGACACATCAAGCCCTTTGCATCTTCAGGGCCTCTGCATATACTGTTCCTGTTGCTTGGAACACTCTTGCGTGGCTAATTGCTACTTGTATTTCGGATCACAGCTTAAATGTCACTTCCTCAGGGAAGCCTTCCCTAATCTAGTCAATCTACTTTCTCCACACTAAGCTCTCTTATACAGCAGAATTCTTTTTCTTTATTACACTGATTACTATTAATAGTTATACATTTATTACATGTTTACTTTCAATTTCACTTTTACTAGATTATAAGCTTGGAATGTAGAGATCATGTCTAACTTGTTCATTGTATCCAGCACCAAACACAGTGCCTGACACATGGAAGCAACTCAGTAAATTTTCCTCGAATGGATGAGTATTTGTCGTTTGGTTGATAAAAGGGAGGCACTCATTCCTGATGTTACTGAGGAGCAGAGAAATGGACGAAAAGGGAATTGTCACTTCTTTCTCTGTCTGGGCCCCCTCTGAACCATTGAGGCCTCTCTGCCTTGTTCATCTAGGCACTGCAGGCCAATTTAGGGAATAGCCTCCTAATTACACAGCTTGAAGGCCTCATCAGGCAGATTGCTTTTTAGAGGCAGCCACTTCTGTTATTAAATAGCAAGTGGCATTCACAGAAGAAGCACCTGATTGGCTACCAGAGCATCTTATGAGGCAGGAGGAGGTATTAACAGCTTAATTTTTTTCTTAGGAAGTTAGAGTATATCTTCGTTTTTCAACCATGGCATCTTTGCCATTTCTCCAAGTTGAAATTCCATGGGTTTTGAAAAACCCTTTACAAGCATCTCAAGTAGAGGTTCATTTATTTACAGGGACGGAGTGAGGAAGTGTGAGTTACATTGTCTTTTGAATTCCTTTATCTCATCGGGTGTATATATTAAACAAATAGGTCTGACTAAATATTTCCTTCCTCCAGCTTAGAAGCTGTCTATAGAGTACCCAGGTTCATAGCTTCAAAATGCAAAGCTGCTCTGTGTTTATGTAATTTCTTTCTGTTTCACATACGGTTGGCTTTCTTTCCAAATCTGAGCCCTTTCTGTGTCATGCTATAGTGACACAATGCAGATTTACATGCATAATCTTTTCGAATGCATTGAAGACAGAAAACTGTTGCATTTGTTTAACATGTGTCCTGCTTGATAAATGATATATGCAGTTGCTGCCTTCCATAAACTTGCCTGCAGCTAGAGTCAATGATGGGAAAGAAAAGAAGGGAATAAAAACCACAGTCTGATTTGAACAAAACAAGGCAAAAGAAAAAAACAAAACTCTGCAGGCTCCATTATTGCTCTTGTGGAGGGAGGAGAGCTGACATATATCGAGTGTCTACTGTGTTGCCAGTCACTTTCTCATGTTTTGTTTCATATGATCAACACAGGTACTCTGTAAAATTAGGCATTATTTGTTCCAATTTATAGATGAGGAAACTGAGGTTCTGAGAAGTAAAATATCTTGCCAGGGTTCACAGTGTTGTGATGGAGCATGTTCACACCTCGGCGTGTTTGATGTGGCGGCCTGTGCTCCTTTCATCACTTGTTCACTAACGCAACATGTATTTTTTGAGTCCCTGCAAATTATTAGTTTTTATTTGAGGTGCTGGGAATTCACTGATGATTAACAGACGAGGTGTCTGTTTTCATAGACCTTACATTCTAGGGACTCACTGAGATATAAAGAAAATGGAGGAATTGATATAGCACTAACAGAGTTGACTTGAATCCAGATTCTCAAGCGTTTGTTCACCTGTCTAGAAAAGTTTTGTCATTTTTTTTTGAGCATAGATTAGCTTAAGAATAGGAATGGTGGATATTGCTAATTGATCACAACACTCTTCCCTGCCTGACCCCAGATGGGGTCTGTGATCTTTTCAACGCACTACTCTAAGCAGCCATAACCAGTTGGTCAGTGTTGTCCTTTGAGAGCAACCTATTTGCCTTGGGATACTGTTGAGCATCCCTTCAGTGAGGGGATAAAGCCTAAGCTAAGAGATGGAAATATATGCCTTTTTTGTCTGAACCATGAGTAGTTCAGATGTCATGTTGGGAAAATGACTAATTCCTTGGAATTCTGTGTTCTACCTTGTCAAAGCAAGATACACATATCTAGATTATCTTAGAAGAACTACCTCTGTCAATAGGTATCCTTGAAAAATGAAACATTGATTCACATTTTTTCTGCATATGAAAAGACAGAAAAGGTAAAGTATAAAGTAGGATTTTGAGAGGTTATATACATGAGATAAAGGAGATAAGTTTTTTTAATAGATCTGAACCTGATCATTAATATATTCATTCAGTAAGCTTTTACTGAGCACTTGCTATATACCTGGCACTCTCCCTTGTACTGGGAAGATGTAATATTGAGACTTAGTTCCTGCCCAGGTTGGTGTCAGTAGTGGTGCTCTTGTGCCTCTGGGAGAAGGTTGTGTGGAAATACTTGTGCCGGACTGTGAAAGGGAGGTGCTGGTGATGGGGTGTTTAGTAGTGACTATCAGTCAGTGAGAAGCTGTGAAAAAAGATTAGGAGATTTGAGATTAGGCTACCCTTTCAAAGTGAAGATTCTTCTTTTTATTGTTACCATTAGAAATCTGTGTTTTATTAAGTACGATGGCAGTTCTTTTGCAAAGGAAAATCAATTTCATTTCTTTATTCAGCTCTTTTATTTACTTTGGCCATACCCTTTATACATCAGGCCTAATTCCAAATTATTTTTGGCTATTTAAAAAAAATCAAGTCCCCTATGTTACAATTACTGAATATATTCAGCTCAGGGATCTGGAAAAAATACAGACAAAGTAACATCATGGGACTGAATGTCCATTCCAGTCTTCTCTTAACTCTGCCAGTAACTGGAAGTATGATGGTTGAGGTATTCACACCATCTCTCTTGGGCTGTCCGGGAAGAGCATGTCTATGCTTAGGGATGTGACCTTATCCTACAAGTCCCTGTTTATGTAATGAAGGGGCTGTGCTTGGGTCACAGATCCCTTCCAGCTCTGATAATCTGTGGTCAGAGGTACCATTTTAAGAATTTGCTATTTTAAGCAGTGGCCACACTGTTAGATTCTGTGTACAGCATCCCAAGAGTATTGATTATTCATCTGTATGTGGAATTTCTTGTTTGTCTTTTTAACCTTACAGCAATACCTCATATAGATGTAGAATTAAGGTCATTTTTTTAAAAATAATTTTTTAGAGAGAGGGCCCACTCAGGCTGGAACACAGTGGCAATTCACAGGCATGATCATAGCTCACTGCAGCCTTGAACTCCTGGGCTCAAACAATCCTCCCACCTCAGCCTCCTGAGTAGCTAGGACTACAGGCATGTGCCATCCCATGTGGCTGATTTTTCTATTTTTTGTAAAGGTGGGTCTTGCTATATTGCCCCAGGCTGGTCTTGAATTCCTGGCCTCAGGTGATCCCTGCACCCCCCCTCATGAAAAAGTAAAATAGGTGTGTATCAACCCCCATTCATTTAAATCAGGAAGCCTAGGGAGGAACTCAAAGCCAAGAATTGGCCTGTCATGTGGGTTGGCTTGGTCAAACCTAAAAATTCTTTTGAAAATGTCAGAGGCTTTGTTTTCATGAATTCCACATTGTCATGCCAATGAAAATATCTCTCTTCCACACTGCTTTCTTGTTATCCTTTGGGATTGCATACCAGGTGCTGTTGTAATGTTGCTTGAGTATGAATGAGGCACTTTGGGAAATCAGTGTACCAGCATGCCAACTGGCATATTAGTGAGCAAACCTGTCAGAGAAGCCCCTGAAGGATGTTGGGCAGGAAAGCAGTACCTCAGCTAAATGATGACATCAACTCTGCCTTGTTTGAGGGTTTTATGCATTCTTATCTTTATATAATAAATGTATATAATATGTTTATATAATAACTGCTCTTGACTGGGTATTACAGTGTGCCAGGCACAGAGCAGATGCATTGCTTATGTTAATTCACTACCTCTGTGAGGTCTGGGTACCATGTGGTCTCAGGTTTTGAAATGGAGGCTCAGAGAGGTCGAGCATATTGCCCAGGGTCACATGGTTATCAGAGCTGGGATTTGAACTGAGATCTTTCTGACTTCAAAGCCATCTTTTAACTACTATACCATGCTACCTTTCCTGGGACATACACCAGCAGAGGTTCATTACTCATTCCAAAACATGAATGAGTTTGGTGGGAGTGTAGATGTGAATGAGTTAAATTTATTTACTCATTCCAAATCGGCACTGGTATATTTTGAGTGTAAAATGTCAACTGGAATTTTTTAACATATGAAATCTTTCATCTGTCTTTACACCGATCTTTGCAGAGACCAGCCCCCCTCCCTTGAGGATTTATTGTGGTTTTGATCTGTGTTGCCTCAAACCATTGAAATCTTTTCAAAGAAGCAGAGCTGTTTTCTTTTTAGTTTTTCTTCTTTCTTTTTTTCCTCCTGCAGTACACTGGTACCAGGAGTGGACATAGTTTGCTATTCAGCTTGATCAAAGCACTCTACACCAATGTAACTTCCTGATCTTACTGGTAACAGAACTAAATGTTTCCATGTTCTGCCAAGATGGGTTGCCAGTTATCGACAGAGGGCTTGCATCTGGTAATAATTATTTACTAATTCTGTTTACCTTTTGATCTGGTTTTCAGTGTACAGCTGCAGCTATCAAGGCTATAAGAGAAAGTGGAATGAATCTGAACCCCGAAGTGGAAGGAACTCTAATTCGGGTACCCATTCCCAAGTAAGTTAGGCTGAAATTCACATTTTGATGAAATAGGGTGGTTGTCCTTGGTTGGAAACCAACACCCTACTGTACCGTTAGGCTGATAGTGTACCTTATCTGCACATTTCATCCTGACAAACATCTTTTGAGATACGGTTTATTGATTCAGAAATACTTACTGAGTGCCTATTATGTACTAGATGCGGGGTATGCAGCAGTAAGTTTGAGAAATTCCTTGTCCTCTTGTAGTTTACATTCCAGTTGGGAAAATTGAACAAATAAATAAAGTCATTCCAGATAACGAAATACTATAAGGAAAGAAAAGGCAATGGGATCCAAAAGAGAGTGACTTGATGCAGGTGATGGTGGCAGGGGCAGCTTTAGCCTGGGAGGATTCTAAGGAGGTAACATTTTTGCTGAGAGCTAAATGATGAGGAAGAGCCAGGCTAGCGGCTTTTCAGACAGAGGGAATAGCAAGCACAAAGGCCCCTAGTCAGAAAAGACCTTGACACTTGTAATCTCTAATTCATGTTCCTTGAATAGCTATTTTTACATTAATCCCTCCTGTTGAAGAATTTTAGACATAACAGAATATTGTTAATTAAATAAATACATAGAACTTAAAGTTTTCTGGGTTTTTTTCCTTAAGAGACAGGGTCTTGCTCTATCACTCAGGCTGGAGTTTAGTGGTGCAATCATAGCTCACTGCAGCTTCGAACTCCTGGGCTCAAGGGATTCTCCTGCCTCAGCCTCCCGAGTAGCTGGGACTACAGGCATGTGATACCATACCTGGCTCTAGAACTTAAAGTTTTAAATTAATAAAAATGTATGTTCATTTTTAAATTAAAATGGAAGAGAAGAGACCTTGGCATGTTTGAGAAGGAGAAAAACCAGTGTGTTGAAAACACAGGGAGAGGAGGTTGGACTACCCTAGAGGCTGAGGGTTTCGGCTTTATAGGGCATGGTACGGAGTCTGGGCTTCATTCTAATTGTAATGGGAAGCCACTGGAGGTATTTAAGCAGGGGAATGACCTGATCTGATGTTGACTTTGTGAGGATCTCTAATGTAGGGGGACAAAGTGGACACAAGGAGAACAGTCAGGAGGCAACTGCAGCAGTCCAGGTGAGACATAAATCTTCTCAGATTCCATAGCATAGAATAGATGCTACACAGTGCCTCACACATATAGCAAGGCCCAAATAAGTGTTGAATTAATTTGATCAGTCCTTCAACAAATATTTATAAGCACTAACTATAAGCCAGGTACTTTCTTAATTGTTGTGATATAGCAGTAAACAAAACGAACAACAAATATAAAGTCCTTGTCCCCCTGGGGCTTACCTAATAGTTGAATAGACATAGTAAATAGAAAAATAAATACATAATGTAATGTTAAGTGATGATAAGGACAATGAAGTAAAATAAGCAAGATAGGGGACAGAGAAATCTGGGGACTTTATTATAGATAGGGAGGGTCTGGAGGGAAGAGACAATTGAGCAAAGACCTAAGCAAAATGAACGAATGAAGCTTCCAAATAACTAGAAGGGAAATGGAGTGTCTTTTTGTGCCACACTTCATTCTGCATTCCTTACATACATTGCCTCATTTGTCATACAATCCGTGTAAAGTAGGTTTATTTCCAGGTGTGGAAATTTAGTCTCAGAGAGGTAAAGTAATATTTCTGAAGCCACACAGCTTGTGCTGAAGCTGGGACCTAAACCCAGGTTTAGTTGATTCCAAAGCTTCGTGATGTGCCAATGCTAACAAAAAGTACTAATCCCCACACTGAGAGTCCAGTAACTTTCCCCACTGAACTTTTTCCTGCCTTTTGGCCAGAAAATGACTGTTTTATTCCATTGTATTCTCAGTACTCTATAAGGCTGAATTAACACTGCACTTTGGAATCATATGAATTGGGAGCAATATAACCTAATGTTTAAGAACCAGATAGACTGAGTTCGAGTCTAGTGCCTGTTGCTTGGTAAGTTCATTGATTTACTGAGTGAATTTTCTGAGAATGTGTATGTGCCAGGCTCTGTGCTGGGAACGTATAGACCTGATGTTGGCTTTCGTGGAGCTTATAGGCTGTGTGCAGGCCCCTTGTTTGTATTGCCTCCACCTTACTTGTGAAACTTACTGTCACCCACAGTTTATAGATGAAAAACCTGAATTTCAGAGAAATTAAGGGACTTGCCCAAGATCACACGGCCAGTAAGTGGCAGTCGGGATTTGAATTCTGAGAGTTTTTCTGTTACTTCTCTCCTGCACTCTCTGTGTAGATAAGTAATTCTGGAAAGTGCTAAGTGTACTCATGAACACTGGAAGCAACATTTATAAGTGTGATAGATAGTGGTCAGCAGGTTTATTTTTTAGTTCTTGCTCTCCTGTCTGTGAAACCTTGGACAAGCCACTTAACCTCCCTGAGCCTTGGTTTCCTCATATACCAGATGAAGAGGCTATTCTCAGTGGCCTGCCAGGTCCCTTCTGAAGCTCCAGAATTCTGTGGGTCTAGGAATTTGTGCTGCTACAAGCTCATTGCTGATTTGGATTCTTCTTAGTTTGGCCCAATTGTGTAGCATATTTTTCTTTAAAAGATCTGGTTGACATAATGTGCACTGCTGCACCCCAGAGGAGTTAGTGATCACCTTTAGTGCACTGAATGTAAGTTTGAAAAATCAGTGAATTTAACTTGAATTTCCAAAGACATAGGGATATGTTACATTTTTTTTACATTATTTTATCTTGGTTAATTGGTGTAATCTAAGAGAAAGTCGATGGACCAAAACCGTCTGCTCCTGCAAACCTCATTTTTTATATACTTTCTTCCCTTTGACAAGGTGGTAGGGTCAAAGAGGCCCCTTACTGAATTATATGTTTGGTAGTTTTCCAGATAAAAAATGAATGATCTGTTCCTTATTATGGAGGCTGTGTCATGTGAGACGATAAAGGTTGATTTAGAAGTAAGAGGACTGAGGTTTTTATTTGGTTTTGGCAGTGACTTTCATATGACTTTGGGCACATCGCCCTAGCTGCTTGCTGTCTTCTAGTTCCTTATTTGTAAAATAGGTGAAATAATGCATAATGATAGGGAGAGATTTGGTGAGATAAATAGAGAAAATAGATTAAATAGTATGATTTTCATAAAGTAAAGAAACTATTTAGTATATAAATATGAGATACTAAGAGTATTTCAGTAAACTTTTAACTTTTTGTATAATTTTAGGAGAAAAGGAAGGAGTGAGGAAGGGAACTAATGTGTTGAGCACCTACTATGTGCCAGGAACTGTTAGGTGCCTGACATATATAGGGAAAGCAGAAAAGTATAATGGTTCAGTTTTGCCTGGGTATCACATAAGCATGAAATTGAGTCCCAGCTTTTTAGCTGTGGGACAATGGCAACTGTCTGTGCCTCTCTGAATTTCCATAGCTCATCTGTGAAATGATCATTTACAAGACTTGCCTTATATATTTATTAGGAGATTTCAGCGAGATAATGTACCGTGAAGCTTTTGATGCTTGGTAAGCATCTGATTAATGCTAGCAAATGTTGCTATTTCCTTCATTCCTTTTTATAAACAGGTAGGAGCATCATTCCCTTTTCGGGATGAGGAAACTGAGATTCGGAGAGGTGAGGCATTGGCTCAGGGTCACACAGCTGGTAATTGACAAAGCTGTGAGGAGGAAACTAACACACCAAAGCTTATTATGGGGGATAGGGGGAATAAGAAGTATAAATTCCTAGGATCAGTTTCTGATTATAAAATTTCAAGTTTAGTTCTAGAAAAAGTTGCCTTTCCTGATTGATCATGATTCTTCCTCTGCCTAATGATAGTCTGCAGATTTGCTTTTTTGCCTTAATGCTGGATGCCCAGAAGTTGTCTTTTCAGTTGCAGCTACTACCTCACCCTCATTACACTTCTCTGATTCTTATATTCTTATTTAAATGAGTCTGCTGAGTATGTGACTCTTACTATAATCTGCCTCTGATCTTTTTGGGAAGTAGGTAGCAGATAAATCCTAAATCAACAATAGATCAGACTTGGAGCCTGAGTGGTGCTTATGACCAAGTCCTCTTTTTACAGCCTCTGAGAATCAGCTCTGTGTGGTTGTGTGCAAGTTTTTGAGGCTCTGGGTTATATCCTTCCCCACTGACAGTGGTGTATAGCTTTTGTTTTCTCCTCTGGAAATGTTCTTTTACTTAGATGAGTCAGTCAACTGGATGGATTCCTTGAACATTCCCATTAATCGAGATTTACTGAAATAGTTTCTTCTGCTTTTCTTTCCTATTTGTGTAATCACATTTTGGGTACCATTTATTAACCACCTATACTAGATGTGAAGGGCCTGGAGGTGCTGAGCTGAATGCTTTACCATTGTTTTTCCCGAATTCTCACAACAACACTGTGGGGTGAAGGAGACTTGTTAGGTTCATTTGACTGATGAGAGCTCTGAAGGTCACAGAAGTTAATGCTCAATATCAGATAACTAGTAAGTGGCAGAAGCAAGATAAGAACTGGGGTCTTTGTTATTCCCTTTCTTCCTGTTCTTATCTCCCAATAGAAGCTGTATTTGGATATTAGTCTTTCACGTCTTAATCAGGGGCCCTGAAAAGTTTTGAGCAGGAATTCATTTTGATCAGGCCGGATTTCTGCCTCTACCTTATTCACATCATCATTTGTCCCAAACAAACAAACCAGCAACCAAACAAACACACACATATTTCCTTACTCATTGTTTTACCAAGTATCAATTGGAAAACCATACCAAGGTTTGGTATAGGGCTGCTTTGGTTTGAGATTGCAGAGTTCAAGTCTGGCTCTAAATACATGCTATGAGGAAATTATACATTCACTCGAGACAAAAGTACATATGGTTGACTCATCCCCTACTGAGGTTGCATCTCTCCTTGATTGTCCTCCTCTTCTTTCATTGATGGTCTGCATTGGTTTTATTTTAAATAGAATTAAATAAAATATTAAAATGCCTCCATTCTATTCTCCATAGAGAACCACTTTTAGCACCTTGATTTTCTAGATTTTTTTTCTGCTGGGTGCAGTGGCTCACACCTGTAACCCCAGCACTTTGGAAGGCTGAGGTGGGAGGATCACTTGAGGCAGGAGTTCGAGACCAGCCTGGGCAACATAGTGAGACCCTGTCTCCACAAAAAATAAAAAGCTGGGTGTAGTGGTGCGCCTGTAGTCCCAGCTACTTGGGAAGCTGAGGAAGGAGGATCGGTTGAGCTCAGGAGTTTGTGGCTGCAGTGAGTTATGATCATGCCACTGCACTCCAACCTGCGCAACAGAGCAAGACCCCACCTCAAAGGAAAGAATAGATTTTTTTCTATGCAAAGTCAAGCATATGTCTATATCTCCTTCATTTTTCTTGTAATGATATGAGATTATACTATACATACTGTTCTGTACATGTTTTTTTTAAACTTAACAATGTATCATTGCTGTCTTCGATGAGAATTCTTCCTTACTCTTTTTAAAGGCTATGTAGTGTTTGCATTTTACACATAGCATTAACTAGTTCCCAAATGTCAAATATCTTGGTTTTAATTTTTCTCTTTTACTAACTATATTATAATGACCTTCTAAGGCCTTGCTTCCTATTCTTCTGCTGGGAGTGGGAAGTGGTGGGGGCTATAATTGGGACAGAAATGATGCAGAGTGTGGGGGGCCTTGGTGTCACTATTGGTGCTTGATTGTCTGAGTGCTTGTTTGTAACAGCAGTGCATAGTGCTGAGCTTCTTAGAGACTTGGATATTTCAGGGCCAGGCGGCCATCTGCAACATACTCAAGTGACCCTCCATTGGTCCTCACACCCAAACTTGACATTGCTTTTTTAGGAAACCCTATTTGTATTTGAATGCCTCCCCTGGCTTACTACATGGCAATAATAATATTAAGCAAAGTGACTATTTACTGAGTGCAATCTACATTCTGGACCCTTATTTCATTCTATTATTCCATATTTTTTATGTACATGAGCAAAGTAAGCCTAAGAGAGGTTAAATAACTTGCTGAAGTTCATTTACCTAGTTCATTTCTCTGTGGAGAAAAATAAGTCAGTGAAAGGAAATAAAGGATGCCATGGAGGGTGGTGGTAGTGGTGGTGCAGTATTAAGTGAGTGTTCACGAAATGTTCAGAGGAAGGTCATATTTGAGCAGAGCGCTGAAGGATGTGAGGGAGCAAATCATGTCTGTATCCAGCACTGAGGCAAGAGGAAGCAAAGGCCCTGAGGTGGGAGTCTGCTTGGGTTGTTCAAGGAACAGCAAGAGGGCTTGTGTGGCTGTAGCAGAGTATGTAAGGGAACAGAGACAGAAGATGAGGTCAGAGTGGAATGGGGAGGCCAAATCACGTAAGGTCGTATGGACTGTTATAAGGATTTTGGCTTCTACTTGGAATGGAATGGAAGTCATTGGAGGGTTTTGAGCAGGGGGGTGATATGACTTAGGTTTTGAAAGGATCATTCTGGCCGCTATTTTGAGAGTTACATTGTAGGGAGGCGAGGGTGAAAGCAGGGGACCAGTTAGGGGCCATTGCAGTCATCTGGGCAAGAGGTGATGGTGGCCTGGATTAGTGTTGTAGTGGTGGAGTTGGTGAGAAGTGATTGGATTCTGGATAAATTTTAAAGTAAAAGCTGCTAGGATTTGCTGATGGATTGGATATGGGTTTAGAAAGAGAGGACTCAGGGATGACTCTAAGGTTTTTGGCCTGAGCAACTGGAAGTGTGGAGTTGCCATTTACTGAGATAGGGCAGACTGTGGGAGGATAGGGTGGGTTTGAGGGAAGAGCGGGTTTTATCCATATTTATTTTGAGATGCTACTGGGCATCTAAGTAAGTGGAGAGGTCAGATAGACTGTTGGGTATATGAACTTGGGGTTCAGAGGACAGGTGTGGGCTAGAGACATAAATCTGGGAATCATGAACATGTAAAGGAGGCCGTGAGATTAGATGAGATTACTTTAGAGATTAAATGTAAATATAAAGAGAAGAGGTTTGGGGACTGAGCTTTGGACACTTCACTTCAAAGTTTAGGGTCAGGGAGATGAGGAGGAACCAGCAAAGGAGACTGAGAACAAGTGGCCAGTGAGGTAGGAGGAGAACTAGGAAAGTTGGTGGGGGGGTCCTAGAAACCAAGTGAAGAAGGTGGCTTGAAGAGGAGGGAGTGATCAGCTCTGCTGGGTCCTGCTGATGGGTCAAGGAAGGTAAGATCTGAGACTTTGTCACTGGACTTAGCAACCTGATTTACTTATCAATTAATCCATCTCTGTGGTATAAAGAAAAGCACAAGGGCTCTGTAGTTAGACAGATCTAGATTCAAATCCCTGTTACGTTGTTCTCTGGGTATGTCAGTTTGGGTCCTCTAAGAAACAATTGCCACAATAGAATTAGATGTGCAAGAAATGTATTGTAGGAGATATTCAAAAGATAAAGGGGAGAGGGAGCAGGAGTAGACAGGGTGCAGGTGTGACACTGGCGGAGATAGGAAAGAAGGAGGATTGAGTGGAGGAGACTGACACTGCGGTGCAGCTCTGGGGGCGTTCCTGAGCAAAGACTGCCCCGGGTCCCATTTGGGCATAGCAGCCTGGCTGTAGTACCTCTGCCATGCATGGTCCTTCGCTGGGAGCAGCACAGGGAATTTGGCCTTGGGGTAACCTCAGCATGAATGTCACAGTGAATCTGAAGGTGTGGGAGCTGGAAACTATCAGGCATCTGTGCCCCTGGAAGCAGGTTCTCCTGGGGGGGTGATCTGAGCAGCGTACCTACATGCCCACTGCAGTGATCTTGGGCAAGTTGCTTAGTTTTTTGAAGCTTCAGCTTCCTTATCTGTAATGAGAATAATTTTTATGGTTTTGAGGAGTAATAGGCTATTATATATGAGGCTCATAGTGTAAGGCCTGGCATACCATAGGTACTTAATAAATTTTAATTCCTTTATCTTACAGTATTTTTAAAATCTAATTCCCCTGGTTAAGAAGTTCCTGGAAACATCCTTTTTTCTGATTATTTAGGAGTAAAACCAATGATATTTTATTTCTGTTGGCTGATTTCTCTTTTAGTCCCTAATGCTCTCCTTCTCTCTCTTCCTCACTAACCCCCTTCCCCAGCCTCATGTTCTTTTTTTTTCTATCTTTCCCTCCATTTTTAGAGGTGGGAGGAGTTGAGTCATTATGTTGTAATTATCCTGGAATTTAAGTTTCTCAGGAATACTGTGGTTTGATTGTTAATAAGCACTTGGTTTGTTCTTTGAATGTGAATTATGGTGAACAAGACCTCCTGGAAGGTATATCCCAAATAAGAAAATCCAGTGACTAGTCCTCCCTGTGGTATGAGATTTGCTTTATGTTCCTGACAAAGGTGAGGGGCCGTGGCTGTCCTTGGCAGCCTTAGCCCACTGAACTGTTTCCCAGGACCTCATCATGATAAGCTCCCTCTTTTGCTCTGGGCATTATTGGGGATGATTGACCTTATGCCTGGACTAGGCTCCTTCCCCCAGACTTTGTTCTGAGGTGATAGGAAGGAGAATTCTACTTAGAATCAGATCAGGGAGTTTCCCAGATAACAGTAAAAAGCCCTGAGTTACAGTTCCCCCAGCCTAAATTCTATCTTTCTCAAGTGTTTTTTCCCTACCATATGCTGATGTGCAGTTTCTCATGGATGATGACCAGGTTTTTCCAGGGAGAGAGCAAGCTGTGTAAGGCAGGGTAGGATGGTCCCCAGGCTGCATTAAATGCAGAGGGGTGGCTATGTGCAGCCAGGGAGAGCCAGAATTAATAGCTGAAGGAGCCAAGGTTATAGTCAGAAAAACCCTAAAAGTAAACCAATAAAAAGAATTATGTGCCCTTAGGCTAGTTATTTCAACTCGTTGAGCCTTGATTTCCACATCTGTAAAATGAGATAATAGCCTTGTTTACTTTTGCGGAGACGTATTGGGAGAAACTCCTGTGAAGGGTAAAGGGAAGAGGGAGCAGGAATAGACAGGGAGAGCCTTTAGCGTACAGTGCAGACCCGACACCAGTGAAGAAAGAGTAGAAATTCAGTAAATGAGTTAGTGTTATTTTTAAAATTGTCATTATCAAGTTAGCCATTGTTATTGAGTATTCTTGTGACCTTTTCTGCATAGTAATTGTTAACTGTTATGGGGGAACATTATCTTCACTGCCATGAGGGATGCTGCCTTCATAAGCTTTCCACCTGCGGATAAGTACTGTTCAATGATGAGAACTACATAGGCAGATGGCATTTTCAACAGCTTTGAGATACAATTCAGCTGTTGAAGAATGCATAACTGAGTGGGTTTTAGTACTGTATATTTGTAGAGGTGTGCAACCAGTTATACCCTCAGTGAATTTTAGGACATTTTCATCATCACCCCACAAGGAAACCCTGAACCCGCTAGGGGCACTCCTCACTTTCCCCTAAAACCTCCTCCAAGGGATTGCTCTAGGCAACCACTAATATACTTTTCTGTCTCTATAGGTTTCCCAGTTTTGAACATTTCGTATAAATGGAATCACACAATATGAGGTCTTTTGTGACTGGCTTCTTTTACTTAACATAATGTTTTTAAGGTTCATCTACATTGTAGCATCTGTCAATACTTCATTCCCTTTTATTGCCAAATAATATTCCATTGTGTGGACATACTACATTTTATTTATCTGTTCCTTAGTTGATAGACATTTGAGTTGTTTCTGCTTTTTGGCTATTGTGAATAATGCCACTATGAACATTATTGTATAAGTTTTTATGTGAACATACTTTTGATTCTCTCCTAGGATGTAATCTAGGAGTAGAATTGCTGGGTCATATGGTAACTCCATGTTTAATTTTTTGAGGAACTTCCCAACTTTTCCACAGGAACTGCACATTCTACATTCCCACCAGCCATATATGAGGGTTTCAATTTCTCCATCTCTTCACCAACCAACACTTATTATTTTCATCATCATCCTAGAGGATGTAGAGTAGTACCATATTGTGGTTTTGATTTGCATTTTCCTAATGACTAATGATGTAGAGCATCTTTTCATGTGCTTCCAGGCCATTTGTATATCTTCTTTAGAAAAATGTCTGTTTAAGTCCTTTGCCCATTTTTTAATTGGGTTGTTTGTTTTTTGTTGTGAGAGTTATTGTGTACATTTTTTTCGTGGTGATCTCTTTTTTTTTTTTTTTGGCTGCCTAGAAATAGCCTTTTGAGATAGGTTTAATACAGATGAGGAAACTGGGGATCGATCAGAAAGTTTAAGTAACTTGCCCAAGGTCACAGATTAGTAAGTGGAGGAGCCATGATTCAAACTTGAATCCATCTGACTCCAAAGCCCATATTCTTGCCATATTATCACATTGCTCCTTGGGCTGCTAAAATAGAACCTAGTTCCCTTCAGTTCTGTGGCCTCCCGTGCCAGCTACTGTATTGCCTTGTGGATCTTGTTACAGCGTAGTGTGCATAATTTGCACATTCCAGGAAATATTGGTAATACCCTTTTCTTACATGACTCTCACACATACAGTCATTTAGGGATCTTGAAAGGAAAAAACTCAGAGATGAATGCCTAATGACCTGACTTGGGCTGGGGCAGCCACAAACTGTATTTGAGCAACTGCAGCTGCTTTTTCAGCCCTTTTCTTCCCACTGTCTGCTTGCCATTGCTGCTTTTACAGGGCCATTCATTCTCCTGGATTAGTTCCAGTACACTGTTTCTTTCTACCTTCCAGCCCCAGGTGAGCCTTCCTACAGTTTTTGGATGCCTGTCTTCTCCTGTTCAGTATTGCTTTCCACCTGGCCTGTGGCTTTTTTGGAGTGCCTCCTGCTGTTGCAGATCCCAAGTGTGTGGAATGGGCGCTCCCTCCCAGCACAGATGTGCTGATTAAAACATACAAGGACGTGTAATCAGGAATCAAGAGCTGAGCATGGCCTGAAGAGAAAGTTGCCGCCAACACTTATGCAAAAACTGCACACAAAAGGACTTCTCCTGCCCTTCCTCTGTTCTCCACTCTATGTCATGCACCTATTTACAGTGCCTAGCAATTGCCTGCCGTAGGTCAGATCACTATTCCATTGCATTCCTCCATAGATTCCCTCTCTCCTTTCTCCCCACTGCTCTTGGACGTATAGGGGAGCTGGAAAAGTAGCAATGAATTATATATCTAAGCAGGTATTAATGTAAGAGCAATGCTATTCTTAGTACAGCTGCTAGATTTGTCCAGCACCAACAAGGGAGGAAGTATAGCAGAAGGCCTGGAATTTAGGAGTCAGACTACACTGGGCTCAAATCCAGGTCTCCCAGGAACTTGTTGTGTGACCTTGGGCAGGTTACTTGATCCGTCTGACTTTCTGGTTTCTAATCCGTAAAATCCAGGTAATACTACCACTAATGTCATAGGAGTGTTGTAAAGATTCACTGAGCTAATGCATGGGGAGTGCATCAGCTCAGAACCTGGCACATGGAAAGGGCTCTGCAACTGTTAGTTATCATTATTATTATTATTGAAGGGGAGCAGATGACACTGGGGTCAGATGACTAGACAAATATAAATGGGACCTTGCCATGATAATAATAAGGTCCCTCCTTATCTCCTCGTTTTATTTTCTTCATAGCACTATGTGTCATTTTATCTACTTATTTGTTTACTATCTCTGTCTCTCCTTCACTAGAATGTGAATGCTTTGAGAGGCGAGAGGAAAAAAAACTGTCAGTTTTGTCCATTGCTGTATTCCTACACCCTGGAACAGGGCCTAGCACATAGTAAGTATGCAATAATGTAATCAATGTTTATGGAGTAAATGGATGTGAGCACTCACTATGTGCCCACTGCTGTTCCAGGTGCTGTTTGCATATTAGATAATATATTCATAACAATCTTTTGAGGTCAGTATGTTGTTATCCCTAATTTACAGATGAAGAAACTAAGTCACAAAGGAATGGGGTTATTTGTATCTAATGTCGCACAGTTAATAAGTGAAAGAGCAGGCATTCTTTCTCCACAGCCTGGGCTTGCAGCCACTATGCTGTGCTTTCTCCCAGTAGGAAGCATCACCATTATTTTTATTACTGATGTTACTGACAACTTAAAATAGTTCACTACCTACATATGCAAAGTTCTCATTTGCTCATAACACTGTAGAGGAAAGGTAACATTTTTATCTCCCTCATTTTACAGTTGAAGAAATAATAACAGATAATATTTATCAAGCACATCATCATGTACTGGCACATTTATTAAAACTTGTTTAATCCTCACAACAATCAATTAAGTAAATGGTATTATACACATTTGACAGATGGGAAAGCTGAGGCAAAGAAGTCAAATTACTTGCCCAGGGCCACATAGCTGAGAAATGGTAGATCTGGACCTCAAACCCTGACAAGTATGGCTTCAGAGATTGTTAAGTACTTCACTAGACAGTTTTCTTGCAGTTCAGAGAGGAAGTTAATGTCCACAGTTACTCAGCTTGCAAGTGGCAGACCTAGGATTGGAAATCAGGTCTACTTTGACCACCAAACCTGTGCTCTTTCACATGTAAGTTGGAGCTGAGGCAAGAGTTATGTCTACTTATCCTAGGACTCCTATCCCAGGACTTGGGTTTCTATCCTTTGAAGTGACAGGGAAGAGGAAGGCGAGTGACTTAATCAAGGCCGCTCAGGTGGAAATGTGGAACTATGACCCCTGACCTCAGTTGCCTTTCTCATTCTGCTATGTGGGGCTGTATTTCAGGATGGCGTGTCTGTTTTAACCAGTCTTCAGTCGTAGGACAATCCTTTGAAAACAGGTTGCCAGTTGTGTCCCCAGAGAGAACTAAAATTACTACAGGAGGCAGCAGTCCTTCCAAAATGTATGATTTCCTTGGGCTAAAATGATACCTACAGAAGGTCTGATGTCTTTATGAGACGTTAATATATGGAAGACAGGCCAGTGGGACGGGGGTGGGGGTAGTGTACCTAAAAGCATAGGAAATCTGGCTGGGCTATACAAACAAAAACATTTCCTTCAGGGACAGCAGCCCCAAGGCATTCGGCAGCTCCCTCCAGCAAACAATAAAGAAGGGCATGTGTCTGCTGCTGATTGCAGGCCAATGCTCCTGTTTGGTGGTGGTGGTGGTGGGGGGTCCCAGAAGCCCAGGGAAGAGGTGGTAAGGTTTCTCTCATAGGAACTGTCAGGAATGTGTTTTGATACGCCATTCCTGGCAATTGCAGCTTCCTTCTCCCTTAGCCTTCTCCCCTAGCTGCTGGAACAGAACTCACGGCCCCCATTGCCTGCTGCTCTCCTATGTTCTCATTCTGTCCCTGTCTTCTCACCATCCACTCAGTAGCCCAAGCTCCAAGTACTAAATATTTTTTGACTGTTTTCTCCCTCACGACTCACATCCTATTGTCCCCAAGTCCTGGAGATTCTGTAGTAAGAATAATAATGCAGCCACCCTGTATTGAGCTCCTGCAGTGCATATGCACTGGCAGTGTGCCAAGCCCTTGCCACCCATCATTTCATTTAATCCTCCCACCTTCTTAGTAATATTCTTACTGCCTTCTTAGACATGAGAAAACTGAGTTTGGAGAAGTTGAATAGCATACTCAAAGTTCTGAAGCTAACAAGTGGCCAAGCCGGTATTCCAGCTTAGGTCTTCTTGGCTTTTTAAAGCATGTCCTTTCTACATTTTAAAGCCCCCTTTAAGTGACCAAAGAAGTCAAGTGTCCATCGCATTATAACTGTTTTTTGTTGTCATTGCCTGAGCTGAGCATGGCTTCCTCACATATGTACCTGGTGTATAGCTTTGTACATTTGTCCCGTTCTCATTGAAACAATAGGAAGTATCATATCAGTCAGTGGGATTCTCTGTTGTGAGAGTTACCAGTGGGGCATGCCCTCTGCTTATTGTGCATGGGAACATGCTCGAGGAATTTTGCAGGAAGGCCCCCATCCAGGATGTTACTGGAAGATCTGCCTGGCGGAGTTTGTACAAAGTATAACCCTGCCAGCTCAGCCAAAACCCCTGCCTTATGCTGGGAGGCTCCCTGACCCTAGTGGAAAAGGCTTCCTTACCCAGCCAAGAAGCTGCAACAGGGAGGGTCCTGAGCTTCCCATTTACCTGCCTAGAGGCTTCTGGGCAGACTTTTGCCATGTGCTTAAATCTGGCTTATACATTGCTGTCTACACAAAATACAAATATGATCAAGTTGCTCTGCCTTCCCCCCAAACTCTTCTGTGGTTCCATATTGTTCTGAGGAACGGTCTATTAGGATTCTTTTTTTTTTTTTTTTTTTTTTTTTACTTTTTAAAAATTGTGGTAAAATATACATGAAAAAATACACCATTTGTGGTATTTAAGTGTACAGTTCAGTTACATTAAGTACGTTCACATTGTTGTACAACTGATCTCCAAAATGCTTTTCATCCTGCAAAACTGAAACTTTATATCCTTACTTTATATCCATTAAACAACTCTCCACTTCCCTCTTTCCCCAGCTCCTGGTAAACACTGTTTTACTTTCCATCTCTGTGAATTTGACAACTCTAAGAAGCTCATATAAGTGGGATCATGTAATATTTGTCTTTTTGAGTCTGGCGTATTTCACTTAAATGTTTTAAGGTTCACCCGTGTGACAGCAAATGTCAGAATCTCATTCCTTTTTAAGGCTGAGTAATGTTCTATTATGTGTGCTCTGTATTTTGTTTAGACTTAATATGACATTGAAGGGCCTGCATAGTCTTGCCCTAGCCAGCCTCTCCAGCTTTCTCATTTGGGATAGTCTTTACCCTCTGCTTTCTATACTCTAGGCTTTTCTGATCCTTTAAGAGCTGTATCCTTCTCACCTAGGGGAAAAAGATACCTTTGCACATGTCAATCTCTCTGGGGAGAATGATCTTCCACTATCCCTTCCACTCTTAACTTAAGTGTCACTTAGCTTAAGTATCTCCACATTTAGTTCCTGGGGTCCCACAAGGAAAGGTTGGTCTTACTCCCATCCCCTGCTGATTATTTTCATAGAACTTTGTATGTCTTTATAGGGCTTATTACAACTGTAATTTATTGATTGATTGTGCATGTGTTTGTTTAATGACTGCCTTCCTTGCCAGACTATAAATTCATGTGTTTAATGTTATCTTCCTTTTTTGTGCCATAGTGCCTGACATATAATAGGTGCCCAGTAAATAGCTGTTGAATAAAGCTATAAATCGAATGAACGAGTGAGTAAATGAATGAATACTGAAAAGACAAAATTTCAGGACTGTATGCTGGGAGCATTTGGATTTTAAAATGTATGTGAGATGTTAAATTACTAGTCAGATCTCAAAAAGTCATCTTGCTGTAGTATAGATCTTTGCCCTGTCATTTCTGTTGATAAAAACTTTCGTGAATAAACTCTTCATTATTTGAAGATGCTTCAGGGGTTCCCAGGACATAAATAACAACAACAAAGACAGCTTACATTTTCTGAGTGCTTATTCTCTACCAGGCTTTGTACTGGATGCTTTCTATGTATTATCTCATCTAAGTCTCACAATAACTCTGTAAGGGAGGTGCTATTTTGTTTGTTTTTAATTTATATTTCCAGATGAGAAGAACAGGGCTCAGAGAGTTTAAATAACTTGCTTAAGGTCACTCAGGCTGTAAGTGGCAGGCCCAGAAGCAGGGGTGGAACTGAGCTTTGTAGCCTGGGATAGAGTACCACCCCTGCCCCAGGTGCCCTTCCCCACATCACCTGGAGTGGTCTCTTTTTTATCTGTTTTATAAATGGAGCCTCTGCCTTGGTTTTCTTTGAAGCTAGGGTTTTGTGGCTAAAAAAGAATTTGAAAGCTCCGGGCCTGCAGAATATATTTGACCCTGATGTACCCTTTTCAGCCTCATGCTCTCCTGCCATTACAACTCCCACCGTGCTTCTCCCCAAAAAAGAATCATGGTTTCTTTCCTGTCTTCTGTAGCTAACAAGTTACTTTGCTTCTCCAGGGCAGTTTCCAAATCTCAAGGCAGAAGAGTTGTATTTTCTGCACGCTCCTCCCACAGCAGGTCTATCCCTCAGTCCTAGCAGCAGTCATACTCTAAGTAGGGGCTGACAGGTTTGTCCCCATCACTAGACTGAGCCTCTGGAAAAGTTGGACCAGGCCTACCTCTTTCTCCGGAGCTCCTCAGCCTGGCCCACGATCTGGCATCAAGCACAGGGGGCTCAGCCAGTGCTTGATGAGCGAATACACACCAAGTTAGAGTGGGTTCTCAGAACCAACTGGCTGAGTTCAGAAGCCTGGAATGTAAACTCTAGTGTATACTCACAGAACCCCGTGAATGTGAGGTGGAGATGATCAGATGTATTAATCGCTGGTTTGTAAAGGAATGAAAATATTTCCATAACACAGTATGTTTCTTTTCTAAAACAAAAGTGCCCTTGTTCTTTCATGAGGAAGTAATTAAGTGTGTTTGATTAAAACATTCATAAACACTATCGTTTATTGAAGGCTTCTATATGCTGCTCTCTTTATTAGCACATTATATCTCTTGTGTTTGCTTCTCCCAGTCACCCTATAAGGTATCTTTTTTGTCTTCATTTTAGAGATAAGGAAACTGAGGCTCAGAGATATTAAGTAGCTTGCCCAAGTCTAGTCATCTTTGGAGTGATAGATGTGGGAATTAAACTGGTCTGTCTGACTTTAAAACCAGTGTCTTGCCATCATCCTAACTGCTTCTGAGCTTGCATTTTAGATACCTTTCAGCTCAACACCCTGAACCGGCACACACAGACCCTTCTTCCTCTCAGCCCCTGCTGTGCCCAGCATCCCTTCCCCTCCTCCCTTGTCCTCACTGCACTCCCCTCTCAATTTCCTTGTAGTGTCTTTTTGATTATTGCCTCTGTATCTGCATCCTGAAACGGAAATATTTTTGACAATGCTAGTAATAATTGGACACTATTACATGTGGAAACTGTCTGGTGTTAGTAGTATGGTAATGTCACATTTGCATTAATACATACAAAATAATTCATTTTATTAAGGCCAAATTACATGTATTATGATTTTTTATACAGCCTTTTATCTTAAGATTTTTTTGAGTTCCATTTTGTATTTTTTAAAATGTATGTTTTTTTCCTCCACTTAAAATATAACAATGTTGTGAAAAGAAAAGTTGTTAGATAAAATTTTTTCTTTTATTAAGGATTTTCTAAACAGTGGGATACCTATTTCAAATTACATATGAAATGCAAGATTGAATTATTTCAATAAGGTTTATTTGGAGAAGTTTAAGAGGTTTCTTACAGACTTAGATTCATTTATTTTCTGCCCCTCTTAGTATTTCAGCAGGATTAAGTTTTTTGAATCAGTGGATCAAGTTTTAATTTTCCTGTTCCTTCCTTATACTGACATATGCTTTGGCAGAACAAAAAAGAGACCTAAACATGTCAGCATGATTTTTGTTCAATGAATTAAAAACCATAAAAGTAACAAGATCTGATCCAAATCCCTAAACTCCTGACATGGTGGTTTTGTCCTTTTCAGTCCCAAGCTTCATGTTACTGGTTTTGAAAGCTTTCTGCCTGGAGGCAGAAGGAACAGCAGCGGTGCATGATGTATTTGAAATAGATTACAAGGGGTGGGCAGCATGGGGTGGTGGGAAGAATTCAGGCCAGCAAGACCTGGGTTTGAGTCCCAGTTCTCTCACTCAAGCCCACGGGCAAGTCAGTTTACATCTGTGAGCCTCAGTTTCCTCATTGGAAACAGGGGTACTAGCTCTAATTTGAAGAGTTGTGAGGATAAACGAGGTAACACACTTAAAGTGCTCCCCTGGCATAGGGGCATAATAATGGTAGTAATCGACGCCATTTTTGTTTTGAGAATACTTCAAGCAGCTGAATCCAGAAGGATTTATTTATAACACAGCTGTTCACTTCATACCTTATCCTTTCTCAGAATTCTTTAATTTTTTTGTCATCAGAGAAAATATCAGGTAGATGCTCCTAAATCTTTAACAGCTGCTCATTATTATTCCACACTGAAGATGTACCCAGAATTTGAGATTGTCCTTCCTGGCACTAACCCTGGCACATTTTAAGTGCTCAATAAAATGAATCAGTTATTAGCTATAACTCCAACCCTTTCTTGCCCTTAAAGAGAACAATGTGATGTCCTTCCAATGTCCTTCCACATTGATCTGAGGGTCAGGAAGTATAAGCATGTCCATTTCAGGACCCAGGGGACGAAGGAATTTTGTCATCTTGGATAAGGCTGCTTTTTAAGACAGGCCAGCCTAGGTGTAACTGGGTTTGACTTTGTGTAAGATAGCAAACTTCTTTGGACCTCATTTTCTTCATCTGAAAAATGGGGTTCATGATCTTACAAGACCCTCCATGAAATGGCTTCCCAGCCGCTTTTCTTGTCACTCCCTTTATCTGTGCTCCAGCCAATTCCTCAAATGAAACATGGGCCCTGTGGCTTACAGCCTTTGTACATGTTTTTTCCTCCTCCTGGAGGTTCCCCCCTGCCATGCCAGTACTGGCATCTTGCACTCATTCTTCAGATCCTAGTGTGGTATATTAGTCAAGATAGGAGGGGTTGTGCTGCATTAACAAGCAATTCCAAAATCTCTATGGCTTACAACAAGAGAAGTTTATTTCTTGTTCATGCTGCATGATGGGCACTGCTTATCGTAGTCACTCTGGGACCCAAGCTGATGGAAGCTCTATCTCAGCTTGTACTGCAGCTGATGGAAACAAATGTGGTAGAGCACACATTGCCTCTTAAAGCTTCTGTCCTGAGGTGACACCCATCACTTCTGCTCACATTTCATTGGCCAAAGCAAGTTATACAGCCTGACTTCAGAAGGGGTGGGGAAATGCATTCCTGCTGTGTGCCTGGGAGGATGAGAACCAGAATACTAGTGAACGGACCTAGCAGCTGTCACATTTAGATATCATTTCCTCAGGAAAGTCTTCCCTTCCTGCACCCTCCCAAAACTCGGACAGTTCCTGGTGAGTTAGCTGAGCTTCTTCTGCATTCCTGTGGTACCTCATACTTCCCCACTTCCCTTACCACAGCTGTTCTCACACCCTATTGTAAATGTCTCTTTACTTGTCTCTTTCCTTAGCTAGGCTCCTTAAGAGCCGGACGGAGGTCTGTCACGTTCATCGTATTACCCTCAGTGCCCAATACTGGTTTTGATAGGTAGTAACTCAGTTTGTATATGATGAAGAAAGGAAAGTAGGGCAAACATGCTGGGCTACTTTGCTGGGTGGTTGTGATGATTAAATATATTAATAAAATACGAATCATAATAACTGCCTTATATGGTTGTTGTAAGGATCAATGTATAAAGTGCCTATCCCAGGGGTTTATTGTAGGCTCTCAATATGCTCATTGTTGTTAATGATGAGGATGTTAAACAACTGACATTATAGGCATTTATAATGTGCTAGACATTCTCTTGGGTACTTTATAGAAGTTAACTGGTACAGTGGTTCTCACATGTTATGTTGGGACTCATGTTGTGTTTTGGCCAGTTTTGAGGGGATTCACAAGTCATTTGTTACAATAATTGTTAAGATTCTGAAGGTTGCTACTTACTTTGTTTTGAATGATTTAGAGCTGATGTTATTTCTATAGCACTCATCACTCGCATTGTTCTCTTTAGTGGGCAAGAAAGGGGTGGAGTTATAGCTAATAATTGATTCATTTTATTGAGCGCTTAAAATGTGCCAGGGTCAGTGCTAAACAATTTACATGCATCATTTCATTTACTCTTTATACCACCCCTTAGGATAGGTGCTGATACAATCCGCATTAGACAGAGAGGAACTCTGAGGAGAAGAAGTCAGTTTTGCCTCTCATAAGGGGTGCAGCCAGGATTTGAGCCCAGGTTGGCCTAGATGCCCTGACTCATGCTTTTAAGCAATACTCGTACTGGCTCTCTTAGCCTAACTTGCCAGGCACTCTTCCTGACTCTGAGCATGCCCATGGCGTGTGTCAGGACCGTGAAGATCAACTGACAGAGAGAAAAGTTACACACTGCTGAGCTGGTGGACAGAGTGATGTCAAATTCTTGACTAACAGTTAACAGATGATTTTGTTGAATGTGTTTTTGTCTTTTATCAGAGTAACCAGGGAGCACAGGGAAATGCTGGTGAAACTGGCCAAACAGCACACCAACAAGGCCAAAGACTCTTTACGGAGGGTTCGCACCAATGCAATGAATAAGCTGAAGAAGTCCAAGGACAAGGCCTCAGAGGACACCATTAGGCTCATAGAGAAACAGGTACTATTGTCAACAGATGTAGTAGTGTCTGTGTATCTGACCCAGGGAATCATTTGCACATGTCTGAAGCGAGGACAGTTAAAGCAGAATGGCCCTGACTCTATTATTCACATGGTCAGCATTGACTGCATCTCTGTTCTGGGCCTAGCCCTGTGCTGGAAACTGAGAAAGATCCATGGGGGAGGATGAGATACTACTGACCTTTTACTATGTGCCAGGCTTTGTGCTCAACAACACTTTATATTACTTCATCTACCCTCATCTCTACAAAACTGGGAGGGAGGTAGTGAGGAAACTGAGGTTCAAAGAAGTTAAATAACTTGCCCAAAGTCACACTGCTGATAAGTGGTAGAGATGAGATCCAGACCCAGGCAGACTGATTTCAGAGCCTATATACTAATGCTCTCCTCTCTGGTTTTCTGGTTGCTGAGAAATGAGCACTTAAAGTTTTCAGTGTGCTGAGTAGTGGCACTTGAACAACTCTTAAAGGAGCTATTGGAGTAAAGTAGGGACAAGGGAGAAAGGTATAACCACATGTGCAAAGGTATGGTGATATAAAAGAACGTTGTTCAGTTAGATGACTGGGGCTTGAACCTAGGGTGAGGTTAGGGAACGGATAGAGAAAACAGAGTGGCCAGATCACAGAAGGTCTTGTATACCAGGTTGAGGAGTTTGAACTTAACATGTCCATAGGTTCCCGCATTGGCTATGCACGTATGCAGTCATCTCTGGCCACAATAGTGCTACATAACAAACTACCTCCAAATTCAATGATTTATAACATCAAAGCATTATTTCTTATTCTCATTTCTTTGGGCTAGCTGGGGTATAGCTGTTCCAGGCTGGGCTCAGTGGGCTTGGTTCCAGATCTTGGAGTGGGTTCAAATCTGTTTTATATACCTCCCAATCTTTGGAAGTCAACAGGTTTCCCAGGGCATCTTTTCATGGTAACAGCAGATGCCAAAAGCATAAGACCAACCACTTGAGCGCAGTTTAAGCACCTGCTCTTGTCACATCCCATTGGCCAAAGCAAGTCACGTGGGCCAAGCCCAGTATCATTGGTGTAGGGAAGATGTAAGTATGTTCATGGAGGTCTGGGGGAGGGAGTGAATATTCGCTGGACAATATCTAATCTACCACAGTACCATAATCACTTGGGAAGCTTATAAAAATACAGGTATCTGGGGCTCCATTCACAGAGATGGAGTCAGTGAATCTGGATTGGGGACAAGGAAGCTGCATTTTTAAATGCTTCTCAGGTGATTCTCATACAGTAATGCTCTTGAAAGATTTTCAGACAATGGAGAGATCACATTTGTGTTTATGAAAGATGACTGTGGTAGCCAGGTAGAAAATAGATGGTAGAGGGCAAGACTGGATGCAGGGAGACCAGGGAGACTGTTGCAGAAATCCAACCAGTAAGTGTTGATGGCCTGAACCTGAGTAGTACCAGTGGGAAGTGAAACAGGAAGATGAATTTACTAGTATTTAGGAGACATAATTAGTAATATTTAATGTAATATGAAGGGCTTGATAGGCCCCAAAGCCTCTTCGTCCACAATAAAAGCATTGTTTTAGGAAGACTGAATAGGAGTGTAGGCAGGATGGGGAGTGAAGAGGGAAGAGCGAGAGGCAAGGAGAGCCACTAGGGAACCCCTGGAGGAGGCCATAAATTGACTAGCTGCTCCCTTCTTCTGGACCAACAGTTAGAATGCTAATTGTAGGCCAGCCACAACAATCACCTGGGGGAGAATTTTAGGTAGATTCCTGGGTCCTGCTCCTGCATTTTCTGATTCAGTAGGTATGCCTAGGAATGTATATTTTTAAAAAGCTCCCCAGGTAATTCTGTAGCCGCACACATAGAAGATAATGACCTAGAAACCTTATAATGCACTCCTGTAATGGCACCAGAGTTAGAAAAAGGTTATTCTATACTTGATGTCCTGTGACCTTGGGGAAGTGACTTGACTCCTTGGAGTCTGACTGTTCTATGAAAAGGGATTGGTAATTTCTACCTTGAAGGGTTTCCCTGGAATGCTTAAAAAGCACAATTAGCATACCTGACACCTAAACCCTCAAATCTCCCCTCTTGCCATCTTTCTGCCCTCCTCTTTCCCTGCACTGGCTAAAAGGAAGTTCATAGATTAGGCTGGCCTTTTCTGAGCACTGAACAGGCCTCATAATAGTCTGGGCCCTGGCTCCAGCTGGGCCAGCTCCTTGTCTGTGTCCTAGGGGATTTCATCTCTGCAGTTGACAGTTTGCCTTTCATTACTTCCTGGTGGTAAGCCTGTGGACCTCCAGGGCCTGCCAGGCACTCCTCACTCAGCAAGTCAGGGCATCTGCCTCAGGGACCAGAGCCCATGCTCCTTGAAAAAGGAAGAATGATCAGATAACCAGTACTCTTGACAAAGTCCTTGCTGGAAGGCTTCATTAAGCATGTGTATGTTACAGAAAGAAAGATCATACTATACTGTGATCATACTATCATAGATTCTTTCCAGTACAAAAATCTTTACTAAAGATAATATCATTTAAATGTTAATTCTTACCATTATTGTGAATAACTTCATCTATTGTCATATGGTTAAAAGTTTGGGCAGGAAAATATTCAGGAGACAGCCTCGTGTACACTTCATTTTGTTCTTTTCCCCTGTCAGAAAGCACCAAACTGGAGTTTTTGGTGTGTGTTTTTTGCTTTTTTTTTTTTTTTTTTAAATATTAACAGGGCTATGGCTGATTGTTGCTTCATCAAACAATTTTTAAAAATTTATTTGTTTACTTTTGTTCTGCATTATCAAAGTAATGTATGCCCATTGTAGAAAATGTAGAGTACAAAAGACTGTTTAAAAAAATGGGGAAATATTCATCCGATAATCCCACATTGTAGAGGCAACTGCTCTTAACATTGTGGAATATTTCTTCTTTCCTTTTTTTTTTTTTAAACTACAGTTTTAACATGATTAAGAACATGTAGTATGTATACAATTTTGTATTCAGCTTTTAATTTTCTATTTGGCATTAAAGGCATTAGCATTTTCTCATGTCTTGAAAAACTTTGTGAACAGCCATTTCTAAAGGCTGCTAAATAGGTCTTGTGGTTATACCCATGATTCACTTTCAAAAGCCCTCTTTTTGGACATTTAGTTTATTTAAACTTTTTTTGTTATTATAAGTAAGGTTGCAGTGAATATCTTCATACATAAATCTTTGTTGAGATGATTTCCTAAGGATAGAAGTCCCAAGTGTGGAATTACTGCACAAAGGGAATGCATATTTTTAAGGTTCTTGGTATATACTGCCTAAATCACTTACAGCGTTTTTAGAATGTGTGTGTGTGTTTTTTTTTCAAGTTTGCCTTTTCTAACCCCTAACACTTGAAGCTGTAATTTTTAATGTGAACTTAAAATGTTGCTTATCTTCAGAGTATTGCTTTTACTTCCACATTCTATAGAAAGATTAAGTTCTTCTCTGTATAAATTTATACAGCCTTTCTGGAGTATAATATGGCAGTATATATCAACATCCATACATTTCTGATTCAGTGACTTAGGAATTTATCCAAAATAAATTGTCAGGAATCTTATCTATAGGGATGCTCACTGGTGTATTAGGTATAATAGTAGAAAACTGGAAACTGTCTATATTTCTGACAGTGAGAAAATAAATTGTTTTACATTCATTGGAATCTATATAGAAAGACAGTTATAAAAATATTTTACAGACATGGTAAGTTTTTTTGGAATTTTTTTTAAAAAGGTAGGTTATATAACAGTATTATGCTTTCATTTTTATAAAGAAAAGTTATATGTATATAGGGTTGGCAGTTTATACACATCAAAATATATTAAAGGTGGTCATTACAGGTGTTGGGATTATGAACAATTTTGATTTTATTTTTTGTGAGAGTTTCGTTTTTTATTTTTAATTTTACAAAAATATTTTGAGGTCAGATTTTTTAAAACTTTATTGTAAAAATGTTTCTTTCATCTCTGGTATGTAAGAATGAAGTGATTCAGTTGTAGGTCCTATCCCTGCAGTCATGTTTGACCCCCAAACTCTCTCAACACCCCCAGCTTCCCAACCCCCAGCCCAGGCCAGCTCCGCTAAAGAAAGACTAGTGTCTTCCTACTTAGGACTCTGACATCTGCCAGCCTGCTGTTTCACCTTCACTTTAGTTTGCTATAAATGGGCCTGCTGAACATTAAAGCATTTGGCAGAAACCATCAGTAACTCTGGCCAAGATCCTTTCACTGCTGCCTTTCTCTGAGAAACAGAGCTGCTCTGAAATGAGCGAAGCTGGGTGCTGGTGGAGTTGAAGGAGGGAAGGGCTCCTCGCTGACTGGGCAAGGCAGTGGGTGTTCCGAGCCAGGCCTCAGGAACGATGACTTATATGCAGGCCTGCCCCAGAGATGTCCTCTGTGCTCCTGCCGTCCCCTTTTCTCTGTCCCTGCCTTTCATCTTCCTGAACTTGTGAAGTAGCAAATGTGATGATGGTGATGATGATGATGTTGATCATGATGTTATAATCTTTATGAGGCAGCATATTATAACGGAAAGGGCTCTTGCTTTGGAGTCAGACAATCTTAGATTAAAATCCTAGCTCTTTTGCATCTTAGCTGTTAAGGCTTCACCTTCCTGAGCCTCTGTTTCTCCATCTATAAAATGGGAGCAGTAGTGCTTGTCTCACAGGATTGAAGACCAAATGATGCAACATACTTAAAAGTGGCTCATATGGTTGCCAGTCCTCAGTAATTGTTCACCCTATTTATTTATTCTACTCCTCTCTTCAACCTTGTGACTTTAATGGTGGTAACACAGCATGCCTGGAATGAGGAAGGACTAGGCCAGGTGCTGTGGACCCCTACAAAGGAAATAGCATCACACTGGCCATCAGGGTGGTGAGTTCTTGGCTCAGCAACACCACTGACTTGATCTTGGGCAGGTAAGTTAACATTCTCTGCCTTGGTTTACTCCTCTGTAAAATGGGTATACTACCTGTTCCACCTGCTTTATAGAGGTTATATGAGGTGGTTGGATTTCAATGAGGTAACAGAGGACAAAACAGGTAAAATTAATGTTCACGTAAAATTAATGTTCATAATATGTTAAAGGGAGATATAGTATTCATGTGTTATAAAGATTATGTGCAATAAAGCATGTAAAATTTTAGTTGAGTCTCTGGCCTGCAGTAAGTACTCAGTAAGTAGAAGCTGTTGTTGGTAGTGGTGTTGTTAATCATCGTTGTTTTAAGAAAAGATAAACTTGCAGGCAGACTGTCCCCAAGGGTACTTTGTGCCTATAATATGGTAAAAAGTTAGTAAATGTTGTCATTGATTGATTAATTGGAAAAGAAGTCAGGAAGTGATAGTAAAAATCGTAGTAACGCAACCAGTATTTGTATAGCAAATAATCAGTTTAAAATGTGCTTGTATATTCATGATTTTGTTTAAACCTCACAACTACTCTCTAAGGAAGGGACTAGTATCCTCATTTGATAGATGAAGAAACTGAGACTCAAAGTGGGAAAATGACTTGCATATTTTTACCCCACTGAGAATTTTTTTTTATACTTCCCACTTCTCAGAACCACTGAGAATTTAACCCAGAACCCACATTATCAAATTGTCACCCTAGGTGCTCTCCCTCTTCCCATCCCCATCCCTGTCCCAAACTAGCATCAAAGCCATTTTTCCAGAGAAGGCATGTGGCCCTCATTCCTGGCTGTCCCAGGCTGCCAGCCTGCAGGTGCTGGAGCACTGCTGGGCACAACACCACATCCCATGCAAGGCAGCTGCAGGGGCAGAAGCATCTCAAGGGTTTGTGGCTAGCTGAGTGAGGAGGGACCAAGCTGCCTGTCTACGTCCAGCCGCTTTGCCAGAGTGTCTGGCAGCCCCAGGAGCTTTGCTTTTCCAGCTGAAAAATGCGCAGCTGTTGCCATGGTAAGAGCCTGGCTATGCCTCTGCCTGGGACCAATTGCTCCAAGTCCTTTTTAGTTTCTACCCTTAATGTATTTAGTTTTTAATTCCAGCCAAGACCTGTGGTCTGCAGATAAAGATGTCAAGTAGCCACGGTGCTGCTGAGCACACAGATCCCAGGTACCACCCTGCTGCCTTCAAAGCTTCCTGCCTTCAGTCCCATTTAGACATAGGAGGAAGGATGCAGCACCTACTAAATTATATTGTTTTGTTTTTCATTCTTAGAGAGAGTACATGTTTATTGTAGAGAATTTGAAAAATACAGGAAAATACAGAAAACTTTAATTATTCACTTAGTAAATATTTCCTAAGAACTTGCTGTGTGCTAGGTCCTAAGCTGGATATAACGGATATAGACATGAATAATACATTACCTGTCTTCCCATTACTAAAAGATAACCACTATTAATATTTTGGTAGGTTTCCTTCCAGTTTTTAAAGATGTACAGTTTTTTGTTTCCATGTTTTAGAGATCATCTGTACTACATATATATACAATTTTATATCCTGCTTTTCCCCTAATTCAAGGATAACATCAGCATGTTTCCATATTATAAATAATATCTTGAACCATTATTGAAAAAAAATTTGTTTTGATTATAAAAGCAATCCATGTTTGTTATAAAACATTCAAACATTTCAGAAATATATACTAGACTGTTATTCATATTTATACCCTATACATAAGAAATAGTCTTAACCATTTTTAATGACTATATTCAACTACTTCCCCATTCTATAACTTTAGATTTTCTGATTTTTCATTATTAGGAATAAAGCTGAGATAAATATCTTTGTGTATAGTACTTTAGAAAATTTTTCAGATCTTTTTCATGTGATAATTTCCTAGTTGAAAGATTTTGGGGTTAAATGGTATGAACATTTGCGTCAGTTTGAATTTTTGTCAGTGATGTCCAAGCTTATACATTTCACCATAGTTTACTGGCATTGGATATTAAAAACCACAACATCAGATTTTGCTAACTGTGATAGCTGAATTGTATCTTGTTTTAATATGCATTTCTTCAGTGTCTATTGAATTTTCCATGTTTGTTAACTACATGTACGTCATCTTTTTTCAAGGCATTTTTTTTCTGCTTTGATTATTGGGATCTTAATATCCTTCTCATCAATTTGTATGAGGGCTTTATATAGCAAGATGTCTGAGGTGTAGGAAATTCTAGAGGCGCAATAAGGGACAGATAAGGCTGGCTTCTGTGTATGGATAATATGTAAGCGTTTTGGGTTGTGGAATCAGACTACTGTGGATTAAATACTGTTATTGCTACTTGCCAGCTGTATATCTAACTCCCTCAGTTTTCTTATCTGCAAAATGGGGATAATAGTATCTATGTCATGGGGTTGCTATAACGAATTAATAAGAATGTGTATAGAAAGTTCTTAGTAGAGTGACTGGCTGAGACTCAATTAATGTGAACTTTTTGCCACTATTATTATTTCTCAGATAACCTGTCCATATTTCTGGAGTATTTATCCCCCTACCCTTTTCCAGTCCCATTTATCAGGCTGTTTCATTTTGTGTTCTTGCAGATCAGCCAAATGGCCGACGACACAGTTGCAGAGCTGGACAGGCATCTGGCAGTGAAGACCAAAGAACTCCTTGGCTGAAAGTCCATCAGGGGCCAGCAACACTCCAGAGCATGGAGTGGATCCCATGGGTGGCAAATTGGCACCCCCAGCTCCCATCCACATGGAAGGTTGTCACCATGCGATCAGTCCTTGTGAGGCCCAGCCTTCCAGTGGAACACTCAGACTTGTTCATTCTCTTCCTCCTACCCCCTGCCCATCCCATTTTGCTCCAGGCCTTTGGCGTGGATGGCCGTCAGAGAATATCTGCTGCTGGCAGAGGGCCTTTACTTGGGCATTTGCCTTGACTGTGATGTCGCCAAGGGACTAGGACCATCGGCAGGCCTAGTACTGCCTGCTCCCCGTCTTGGGAGCTTCCTTTTCATTTAGGCTCTGTCCCCAATCTTGAAGTCTGCTTTAACTGATGTGGGCCTTCACCTGTGACTGGACACCTTTGCTAGAGGCCCATTTTCACCAAACAATAAAATATAAATAAATTGGAAAGAATACCAACCACAAAAGAAAGGACAGAGTTGGTCTGGATTGATGATCTCTAAGGACCTGCATATGAAGCAACCAGAACAGTACTTTTGCCTCTGGGTCACCTTTACGCATGTGCTTTTCTCTGCCTGGCCCACTCTTCCACTCCTCACCTGTTCACCCCCAGGTCTCGGCTTAGATATCACGTCCTTTGGGAAGTCTTCCTTTCCCGCCTCACCTAGGACCCCTGATATTGGCTCTCATACTGCTTTCATCTGAACCCTGATTATTCTTTTTGCTAATTAGTCTGTATATCCTCAGAACTTCGCGTAATGCCTGGAGCATAGTAGACCTTCGTATGTTTGTGCTGTGAATAATTTCATATAGTAGCTGCCCAGCAAATGCTGGCTTCTTTTCTTTCTGGTCTTAACACCATCTTTCTGTCGTTTTTCATACTTTCCCTTGTCCTCAACTCTTACCTGGTAAGGAGATACCATTCATTGCTTGACAGACAAGTGGTTTGTCATGGCTCATCTTTGGGTACTAGGTTAAATTAGCTTTTTTGCCCTCCAATTATTTTCCATTCGTTCATTCATTCATAATACAGACATTATGAGTTAGATACAGTTCTAGGCATTTATTTGTAATCTTCACAGTAAACTTGAGGGATATGTATCATCTCCATTTTACAAATAAGAAAATTAAGACTTGACAGTATTAGGCAACTTGCCCAAAATAACAAAGCTGATAAGTGATAGAGGGTTTTCATTTTTCATGGTCAGTGTCATTTACAGAGAGGTGAAGTTTCTTGCCCAAGGTTACACTGCTAGCAAGTGGCAGAGCTGGGATTCAAATTGAGGCCTGATTCTAAAGCCTGTGCTGGGCACACTAGTGTAAAAGGACAAAAACCCAAACTTTTTTACCTACTGTCATACTCAATATGGAACACTAAGCAATTCTCCAGGAGACACCACCTGGGTATCTTATAATTCAATTCAATTCTGACACTATCCACCTAGAGAATGGTGTCACATCCCACAGACTGAGGGCTCAGCCCCACAGATGCCTCCATTTTCAATGCCAGTCATGAGTCCAGGCCGCCCATGCTTCTGACCAACCAGCTAAAACCCAGGGTTCCTGGCCCCCTCCTTGGTTTCTAGCTAGGACAGCTCACAGAACTCAGGGAAACACATTTTCTGTTTTATTATAAAGGATACAGATGATGAAGAGGTACATAGGGCAGGGTATGGGGAGGGAGCACAGAGCTTCCATGCCTTCTCTGAGCTCACCACTTTCTCAGCACCTCCACGTGTTCAGCAACCTAGAAGGAACCACTGCATCCTGCTGCCTTTGTTAGCATTTAGTGAACACCATCTGTTTGTCAGGTGCTGTACTGTGTGCTGGGAACACAAAAATGGGTAAGACATAACCCCTGTCTTTGAGGAGTGCATAGTGCACTGAACTAAATTGCTATCTATAATGTCTTGGGTGGAAAGGTAGGAAGTTCATTCTAGTTCTGCCAGGTGTCTGCCTTCAGAATAGAGCCCACTTTGGTGGCAGCAGAGCCTGGCTGAGTTCTTTTGAAGCAGCATCCCACTTCTCTTTGCTGTTTCACTTCCCCCAGACTCTGTCCTGTGCTAGAGGTAATAAGGGTTGCGCTCCTCCGTCTGCTATCCTGATGGAATACTCTGTGAAACAGCCACTGAGGGTTCAAGGTCAGAATTAGGTCAAAGATGAAAGAAACTAATGCAATCTGTTGCCCTGCTTACCTGTCTTCAAACTCATTCACCAGCCCCCTTAGTGGCCATCACATGGTTGGAAGTCAGCTGGGGGAAGAACAGGTACAGAAATAGCAATTAAGGAGCCTCTTTTGGGGTAAGCCACATGATGGGGGCTTTGCAACAATCTTTTATGAGTGGCTGGAATCCCCCACTCACTGCAAATGTGCTTCTCAAAGATGCAGGATTTTTTAATAAACAGAGGAAATGATAAATTATGTTGTAACTCCACTCCAAAGGCATTTGGTTCTTAACAGCCAAATCCTCTGTAGTCTTTAAATAAACAAAAACTTATTTGGTGAACAGACGGGGGGAAAATGAAAGATTTTCTGTACTTGGTTTCCACATGTCAACAATTTCTCTCCTGTGTGTTTGTTGGCCAAAGCTGTATCTCATGATAAATGAATAAAGGAAAACCCTGAGCCCAGGGCGGTCAGACAGCTCAGCAAATGGCTTTCAGCTGATTGCTCTATTTCAGTTGACATTTATCAAGAGTTTCTCTGTTACTGTCTGTGTCAGGCTGTAGTGGTGGCAGGGACGAGAGTGAGACTACCTGTTTGGATGTGCCGAGTAATGAGTAATGCTGGAGCAATTCATTCTCTCTCCTGCAATTTCTCTCTCTTTCAAAAAGAAAGGCTGGGTATGGAAATTCTCACACTTAGCAGAAGATTAAACCACCTCTTCTATTCAGTTCAATGGCTTTCAAAGTCCCATGAAAAATTCAGGCCAAAGAGAATAAGAGCTTTTTTTCCCCCTTTATTTTTTTCGTGTGTGTGTGGGGGGGGGGGGGGTGAGGCGGGGAATTACAAAAGAAACTGGAATATAAAAAGTTTGAAAAAACTTCACAGGCCAGGCACGGTGGCTCACGCCTGTAATCCTAGCACTTTGGGAGGCCAAGGCGGGAGGATCGCTTGAGCCCAGGAGTTCGAGGCTGCAGTGAGCTATGATCACACTACTGCACTCCAGCCTGGGTGACAGAGCGAGATCCCATCACGTTTAAAATTAGGTGTATATCCTTCCAGACTTTTCTCTGTGCAGATACGATTTTTTATTTTAGAGACAGGCTCAAGTGATCCTCCTGCCTCAGCCTCCCCAGTAGCTAGAACTACACGGTAGTTCTACATGGTGTGCCACCATGCCCAGCTAATTTTTTAAAAATTTTTTGTAGAGATGGGGGTCTCGGTATGTTGCCCAGGTTGGTCTTGAACTCCTAGCCTCAAGCAATCCTCTGGCCTTGGCCTCCTGTAGTCAGATACAGTTTTTTAAAATGAGGGAGGGGAACTATTCTGTCTATAGTCTGAAGTTTTCTTTTTTTTTTTTTAACCCAAAACCAATCATGGCCATCTATCCATGTGTGTACATACAGATACAATTCATTCTTTAATTGTGATTCAGTATTCCATAATATGGACCTCCCATAACTTATTTTACTATTACCCCATGACACTTTTAAAAAATAATTTCAAATGCATTGGAAGATGTTTGTATTTAAAGATGATTTTTTTTAATAGAAGAAAAAGACCCATATTGTAAGATTGTCTGTTAAAGTCTGGTCTTCCTCCCTCAACCTCAGACTAATATTTATTGAATGCCTACTGTGGACCAGGTACCATGCTAGACCCTTTACATGTGTTATTACAATTAAACTTCTGAACAATCCTTGTTGGTGTATTACTATCATCTGTGTTTACATATGAGAAAACTGAGGTTTTAACTTGCCAAAGGTCACACAGCTAGTAAGTGCTAGAGTGAAATTTCACACCCAGATCTGACTGTGAAGTGGGTCCTTGTCAGTGTGCTTTGGTTCCTAAGTCTCCACTGAACACTTACTCAAAGTGGACCTAGCACATTTCTGGGCCTGGAAGGTGATGTAAGAGAAGAAAGAGTCTTGCTTTCATAAAACAATTAGTCGTAAAGGACTGCGTGTAAAACAGCATGGTACCTGGCACATAGTGCACACTGAAGAAATGGTAGCTCTTTGGAGACATTGACAGACTTCTCTAGAATATATCAGAGAACCAGGGAGCAAGCAAAATGATCACCAGTCAGTAATGATAACAACAGCAATAGTAATTACACTATCAAAAACTAATATTTGCTTGGTGCTTCTACATCCTTTATCCCATTGAAACCATTGAGTGAAACTTTGCAGTTAGGAAAAGACTATGATCATAAAAGTTCATATCCTCAAAACCACTTATTGAGGCTTTTTCTTGCCCTAATAGATGGCCAATTTTCATGATGTGCAGTTGAAAAGGTGTATTTTGCTACTTGGGGGGTACAAATTTTGATGTGTATACAGGAAATGTAGTTTATAGATTATTCTGTGTAGGTTTTCTATATTCTTACTTATTTTTTGACCCTTTTATAAGTCTTGGACTGAAAGTAGTGTGTTTCAGTCTCCTGTTATTAACATTTCTATTTCTTCTTGCATTTCCTGTAATTTCTGCTTTATGAAAGTGCTGCTGTGTTTTGTACGTAGCTGTTCAGACTTCCACGTCTTCATTTCATTCGGTGCTCTCAGGCTGAATTCTGTCTTGTTACGTATCAAGATCACAGCTCTTCTTGCTTTTTGTTTACATTTACTTAGTGTATGTTTCCCCATTTATTTTTAGCCTTTCAGAATCACTGTTTTAGGTGTGTTTCTTTTTTAGAGTTGATTTTGTTCTATGAGCCATTCTAAAACACCTTTTTTTCTTATTTTTAATTGTGGTAAAATATACATAACAAATATTACCATCTTAACCATTTTTAAGTATACAGTTCAGTAGTGTTAAGTACATTCACATTGTTGTACAACCAATCTCCACAACTCTTTTCACCTTGGAAAACTGAAACTGATACCCACTAATCAACTCCTCATCACCCCTCTTCCCAGCCCCCGGCAACCACCATTCTACTTTCTGTCTCTATAAATTTGACTATTCTAGGAATCTCATATAAGTGAAATTATACAGTATTTGTCTTATGGAGATATTGGCAGACTTTTCTAGAATATATGAGAGAACCAGGGAGCAAGCAAAATGATCTGGTTTATTTCGCTTAGCATAATGTCTTCAAGGTACATCCATGTTGTAGAATGCACCACAATTTCCTTTATAAGGCTAAATAATATTCTATTTTATGTACATATAAAACTTTTTAATCAGCGACTAAAACTCATTTACATTTATTCATAACAGTGATATGTTTAGTAGAACTCATTTACTTTTTCTTTATGTTCGGTATTAACACTAAGTGATTTGGTGTCACAACCCTCAGCAGATCAGGGACTAGGAGTTAGATTGAGGAGAAGGGTTGCTTCTGCATAGAGGTAGTTCGGTGTTGGTTAAATGAACAAATAAATGATGATCCCTGTCTCTCTCTCTCTCTCTTTTTTTTTTTTGAGATGAGGTCTTGCTATATTGCCCAGGCTGGACTTGAACTCCTGAGCTCAAGGAATCCTTCCGCCTCAGCCTCCCAAGCAGCTGGGACTACAGGTGTGTGCCACTGTGCCTGGCGATCTGGGTCTTTCTCTCTCTTATATTCCTTTCTTCTGGTCTCTATTTCAGTCCATCCTGTGCTGTTAAGTTAGATCAATCCGAAATATAGCCTTTATCATGTCACTCTTCTGTTCAAAAACCTTCAGTGGCTCCCCATTGCCTGCTTAATTAAGTAAACTCTTCACCCTGGCATTCAGTAACTTCTGCAATCTGGGCCGGATGTGTCTCTTTAATTGTGATGTCTCTCTCACAACTACGCTGATACAACCCGTGCTTAAGCTAAATGGAATTATTAGCTTTTCTGAAATTTTCTTCTGCTTTCTCCTACCTGCAAGCCTTTTCTTAGGCTCTTTCCTTTGCCTCCCTTAAACCCACCTGACCCAACAGGCAAAACTTATCTAGCCTTCAAAGCCGTTCTTAGTCCCGTGTCTTTCCTTAGACTCATTCCTGTATTGATCTTGACGCTTCTGATCCCCAGACCTGCATATATCATTGAGCATCTGTGCCTCAAGCCGCCCAGCCTAAAATCCCCAGGCCTGCCAGCCCTCCTGCGTTTCCTCCCTCAGGGAAAGGCTTCACCATCCACCCAGGCGCCAAGCCAGGATATCGGGAGCCACTTTGCCTCCCTCTCCCTCACCCCTTCATCCAGTAAGTCACCAAGTCCTGTCAATTCTACCTTCAAAGTGCCTCTCCTTTCTTTTCTGGGCACCCCCTGGAGTGGTGCTTACCAGGGAAGAGACATGGTAAATGTCCCAGGCTGGCCTTGCCCAGATCTCTGAGCACTTGGCCCCACCTCAGAGGCATATGACCCTGGCAAGAAAGTTCCCTGCTCATTTAGTCTTTGCATCCTCTGACTAGCAAAGTGCTTGGCGCAAAGCAGGTGTTGAGGAAATGTTTGTCCAATTCTAATGGGCCTGCCAGGCCTTGATACAAACGAAGTCACATTTACATCAATAACCCAAAGTTTCTCTAATTACCCTCACCTTATTGCCCAAGGGACCTTCAACCCCACTGCTAAGTGTGCCTCAAGAGTTTCTGGACTTACTCCTCAGCCCAGAGGAGAAAAAAAAAAAAAAGTTTCTGGATCACATGGTGTCCATAGTCACTGGTGTCTGCCATACTCCTCCTCTCCTACCCAGGTGCCCCATCTCTGGCACCTGCAGCCACAAATGCCACTTGAGGGAGTTTCACCTTCCCTTCTCCGGAGAGTGTCTGTGTCCATGGCAGAAGTGCTGGTTCTTGGGCTTGGGACACCTGAGCATGCTGGGTGGGGGCCCTGAAGAGGGAGGGAGAAGGCCTTTTTCCTCATCCGCTGCCTACCTTGGCCCCCCGAGTTCCGAAGCAGCCTGGCTGGGCTCCAGAGCCCCTAAATCTCTCAGTGCAGCAGCTCTCCACAAACTGACTGCTGCCCCTGACGGGGACTCACAGCTGGCCTGCGGGGCGGGGCAGGAAATGAGTCCCTTCTACTCTCTGCCCTCCTAGGCCCTGGCCTCAACCCAAATAGCTCCCTTCTTCCAAGATGCCACTCCACAGTCCCCTCTGTGCTGATGATAGCAGCGGCTAACGAGCAGTGGACCTTTACTATGTTTTAGGCAACCCTAGGAGCTAGCTGGTATTTTGTTCATTTTATAAATGAGGATGGAAGCACAGAGAGAGGCTAAATTACTTCTTCTAAGACACACAGGGGAAGACTTGGAACCCAGGGAGTCTGGGGTCTGACCCCCAGGTAGGCGGCCTCATAAATTATTTCAATGAAGAGACCAGTGGGGCTGAAAGGGCCCCATGAGGTGCTGAATGACCAGTGAGAGCTTCTGGGTCCTGTCCCAGTTTTGCCTTTTCTACCCTCAGTTCGCTCCACTTCTCTGCGGGAACTTGGTGGGGGGGGGGGGGTTGGGCAGAATCAGTGGTTTCCAACTGGGTGAGAGAACCTGTGCTGGTCCCTGACAAAGTCTTCACCCAGCTGGGGCAAAATGAATAAAATAAGAGCAATGTAGTAGATGTTTTCATGAAATTAAATTTATTTAACTTAAAAGACCATTGTATATTCTTAGCTCTTGTTCTTCCTACTTTTGTTTCTGGTGTTAAAATATTCTTTCTATTATGAAATGATAAGAAATTGGTGATTCTAAAAAAAAAATCCTCATTTAGAAAAATAAGGAGTTGTTCACCTTCTGTTGGTTCCCTCCATTTATTTATTTATTTATTTAACTTCGCAAATGCATGAATCCCAAAGTCTGGGAGCCAGGGGACCTCACGCCTACTCCTAGTGCAGACGTCCCTGAGGCTGTCATCCAAGGGAAGCTGGAGCTGTCACTAGGGGAGAAGCAGGGGAGGGAGGCGGTTTGACCCGCGTGGGTGTCAGGGCTCCCATGGGTGAGCGAGCGGTGGGTGGCGGTGAGATGGGTTGGAAACAGGACAATAGTCAATCAGGAGGGTTCAGAGACCCACGAGGGAGGAGGGACAGTGCGGGGAGGTGAGTCAGAGAGAGGAGAGAGGGAGACAGACAGAGACAGAGATACACACAGGGACAGAGGGAGGGAGACAGGAGCAGAAACACACACATGCACACATACAAGCACAGGGATCAGCAGATAGAGACAGGCATAAGGGAGGCAAGTGCGATGGAGACAGGGAGACATAGACAGTCACAGAGAAAAACTGGTGGGGACAGAGAGCCGGTCATGGAGGGACAGTTTCATCTGTAGAGATGCTCTGAGAGAGATACCCACCAAGTCAGACGCTGAGATACACAGAGACAGACACAGAGGGAGACAGAGAAGTACACACAGAGAGAAAAGAGAAACTGAGGAAGAGAAGCACACAGAGGAACAGCTGAAAGAAAGAGAAAGAAAGAAAAGAAAGAAGGAGAAAGGAAAGCAGAAAGAGACACACACATGTAGCTGGAGCCCGAGTGCAGCAGCCTGAGACGCAGGGAGGAGAGCGAGCCGGGCTGTGGCTTTGGGCAGCCCCGGGGCCTGGCGTGGGGTGTGGGTGGCGGAAGCCCCGGGTCAGCTGCGGGGCTGCGGGGACCAGATAAGGACGCCTGCCAGGGGAAAGCAGTGGAAGGAAAGACGTTTACAAACCCTCCAGGGGACAAAGCTGGGGAGGCTGCCCCAGGCCCAGAGAACAATGAGTACTTGACTTCAGTGGGTCATTAATGAGACAATTAATGGAAAGAGTCACAGAGGCCTCCCCAGGGAGGACTTTGAGTGGATAAGTGGAATTATTGAGGACGTGCAGTGGCTCCGAGTGGGGGGCCTGTCCCCACAAGCCCAGATGTCCAGTGTGCCAACTGCAGATTCCTGGCCTGGGGCCTCGCCCGCCCTCCTGAACACACCCCGTGCTCCCTCCGCCCTGGCGCCCGGCCAGCCCCCCCACACCCCTGCCTTCCTATCCTTTTGCTTTTGCTTCTGCTACTCCCTCTGCCTGGAATGGCGTCCCCCCCATTATGTCCACCCAGGGAAACCCCACCCTTCTGGGGGTAAATCAATGTGCTACATCCAGACAGTGCAATGGTGAGCTGGGCCATATATTTCAACAGGAATAGAAACCCTGAAACATAACGGGCAGAGGAAAAAGCAAGCAGAGTCATATATACAGTATGGCGTCATTTATATAAATTAGAATTACACAAGCACAAAGCAATTCTTTTAAAAATTATTCCTGACTCTATTTTGCATTTTAAATTTTAAAAAAATTTGAGTGGGGGGATTGTGAAGGATGCGTACTAAATTCACCATGGTAATTGCCACTGGGGAATAGGGGTAAGACGTGTGTGTGTGTGTGTGTGTGTGTGTGTGTATGTATGTACATATATATGAAAACTTGACATAACGTTAATTTTGGGCTGTGAAAATAGGAGTGGTTGTTACCCTCGTTTTCTGTTTTTTTCCCCCCTGTACTTTAAAATTTTTCCAGGAGAGAGAGAGAGAGAGAGATCGATCCTGGCTGTCCTCCAGGCACGTTCCAAACACCACCTCCTGCAGGAAGTCTTCCAGGAACTCATCCACTAATCAGATGTGGCTTCCCTTTTTTCCTTGTACCAAACTCACAGGATGCTAAGCGCTTTCCATCTTGTGTTTCCCCTTGTGATGTTCATGGACTGTCTTCCCCCCATTGGACAGGAGCCCCTCGAGGGCAGAGACTCCCAGCACAGAGGTGGTGCCCAGAGGTTCCTGCCTAGTTCTTCCATCCCGCCACCATAGGAGACAAACCAGGAAGGCTCTGATTACACCTCAGATCCAACACAGGCAATCAACTAGTGGGTGGGGTGGTGGGAGGGCGGGGCTCCTGAAATTCAAAGCATGGATTATAGAATGGGAATCTAGGTGTGTGTGTAGTGGGGGGAGCTGCTATTCAAAAATGTTGGGAGAGGAAGGAGGAAGTCTTGTCTGCTGTGGCCAGGGAACCACCCAATTGAGCTGGTGGTTTGGGGCCACATTGCTAACAAGGCCTCCAGCTAGAGCCCCAACAGTGTCCACCAACCTACCCCAGTGGGGTAGAAAGGCAGTTAGCTCCTTCCACCCAAAGCTACAGATTGAAAGAACTCCAATACTCTCCATCCCCTAGTGAATCCCAGTGGCTGGTAAACGGAGCTACCGCAGAGATGAAAGAAGAAAGGACATCAGTCCCAGAACCCCCACCTGGGCAGCTCACTGCAGCGTCAAAAAAATTTATGGAACATTTACTCAGTGTTTGGCCCCTGAGCCACCTGATCTAATTTAAGTCTCATAACAGCCCCCTGGCCTTAGATTTTATTACCCCTGTTTTACGGATGAGGAAACTGAGACTCAGAAAGGCTAAGTGCCTTGCTCAAGGTCACAGGTGGCAGTGAGCGTTGGAACTGGGACCCACGTCTGACTTACTAGGTGGTGAGAGTATGTTGGGTCTAGGTGGTGGAGATGCCATAGCTCTCCCTGTTTCTAGGCGACTCTCCTGTTGTACAAATGGGGCACTGAGGCACAGAGAGGGGAAGAACTCATTCACTGACAGCATAACAAATGCGTGGCAGAGGTGGAACTTGAAGCCAGATTTCTTGCTTGCGTCCTGCTTCCCTGGCTGCCTGGTGGAGTCTAACATGCAGTGGGGTCAGACCTCGCTGTGGGAGTTTTAAACCACTGGGCTTTGAGGTGTATTTAGGCCATGATGGGATATAAAATTGCAGGATTTGGGGAGCAGGGAGGGCCTTAGATATCAGCTAGTCTAGCTCTCTCTTTGTAGTGATGAAGAATTTAAGGCCTAAAGAAGGCAAGAAGACAAATGATTTACAAGGACTCTTTTTTGGTTTTTAGAGACAGGGTCTCGCTCTGTCACCCACGCTGGACAGCATGGTGTGATCATAGCTCACTGCAGCCTCAAACTCCTGGGCTCAAAGGATCCTCCCACCTCGGCCTCCCAAAGTGCTGGGACTACAGGCATGAGCCGCCTGACCCAGTCCACAAGGATCCTTTGACGCCAGAAAGTCCATGCCAAAAAAAGGAGCCTCATGATCCACAGTCCCTTGATTGTCAGAACCTATTGACTCCAACTTTAGAGGCCATGTTAATAATAGGAAACTTGGTGTCCAAACCCAGAGCAGATTGGAAACTATGAATTAGAGTGTGGAGAAGGACAACTTCCACCCAGAGTTGTCTGTTGAATGCTGAATACATGAATGAATGAATGGCTGCCAGGCTGAATTCTGGCTCCTACCTGGTTTTCCTTTCTCTCCTCTATCTCTTGCTGTCAGATTAATCATCTTAAAATATAGCCTTTATCATGACATGGCCTTGCTCAAAAACCTTCAGTGGCTCCCCATTGCCTGGATGACTGAATAGCCTCCTGCCCACCCCACCCCCCATATGGTGAACTCTTCAAATGCAAACCAGGCCACTGTCTTTCAGAGGCTCTCTACTACTCCTGCAAAAAGTCCAAAATTCTTAACCCAACGCCTCACTGGCAAGGTTTGACCCTCTCTCACTCCAGCCTCTCCCTTGCTCTGGCTTCAGCCACACTGGCTTCTCGCAGCGCCCCACCCATGACTGTCACTCCAGGCACTTTGCACATGCCATTCATTCCCTCTGCCTGGGACACTCCAGGCCCTCCTGGCCTTGCTAACTGTTATACATCCTTTAGCTCTCAAATGAATGTCACGGCTTCCAGGCAGCCTTCCCTGACCTCCCCAGATTGGGTTAGTACCTCTGACAGCCTCTGGACTGTCCCCAGCACCGCACTATCCCATCTGATTTTATGCAACCTCTTCAATGCCTGTCTCCTCCCAGACTGTGAGCTCTGGGAGAGTAGGGACTGTCTTATTCACACTGCGTGCTCAGTGCCCAGAATGAAGCCTGGCACACACTGTATGCTCAACAAGTATTTGCCAAAGGAACAAATAAATACATTTGGCTGCTCATTGAAATGGATCTATCCATTCAAGAAATACTTAAGCATCTTAGTAGATGATTGTTGAGCATCTACTAGGTGCCAAGCACAGTCCTCCACACTCCACAGAGGCACATAAACCATCACAAGGTCCCTACCCTCATGGAGCTCACAGTCTGCCTGGGAGAGGCAGATGTTCAACAGATAAAGAAATAACACAATGCCAGGCACTGCTACGTGCTGTGAAGGGAAACGAAGTGGGGTAAGGCGTCAGAGAAGTGGTGGGGGGAGAGGGGCTGCTGATTTAGATGGGGTTGTCAGGGAATGCCTCACAGAGGAGGTGACATTTCAGTGACGAGCCAGGGCTTCTGAAAGACACAGACCCTCCCCTGCCTGGGGCTGGCTGGGCCGCAGGTGTGTCCAGGTATGGCAGTCCGAGATCCCCAAACCCTCCCTGCTTCAGTTGGAGCAAGGGACTCAGAAGAGGCCTTAGGCGAGGCTTTTGCGGCGGGTGTAGAAGCCTCAAGCTGCTCTCCACAACAGCTGTGATTGGGCTCTTTCTGCGTGGCGAGAGGCGGCGATTGCTTTGTGTGCCAAGGACTCGGCTGATTGTGGCCGGGCGCTTGGCACCCCCAGACCGTGGCCGCCAGGGTTTACCACGCACCCCCAGCGCCGCGGCGGGCCGTGCGCAACGCGCCAGCCCAATCTCGCCTCCTATATTCAGAGTTGATTAGACGCTATTTCTGCCTGGATTTTCAGAAGGCTCAAGAGCTTTTTTAATCACTACAGTGGCTCATTACGGTTTTGCAGTGACACTCATGTCCTTCAGTTCTCTTCTCAGATTAGATTCTATAGTCAGATGAATATTGGATGATTTCATTACATACAAATGCAATCAACAGTTTTGCATAAATTTCTTCTCTTTTCTTGAGTTTCAATTGACCCCAGCACCCATGGTGGCAGGCGCGATCCACATGCAAATGAGCTGGGTTTGCAGCCGCGGAGAGGGGCCCAGAGGAGGCGGGCACTTGCACCAGCCCAGGGAAGCAGAGTCTTGATTGCTCAGGCTTTGGGAGAGGGGCCTTGGAGGAGAGGGCGCCCCACAGTGGGCAGCCTGTGTGGCCGAGGCAGGACACCTACTCAGGATGGTGTTCCTCCAGGTGAACTGAGGCACAGGGATGCTCAGAGTGGGACAGGTTCTCTCTGGCCAGAGAATGGAATGAGGAGTTACTGCCCTGACAGTTGGGGTGGGGAAGTGCTCAAGACGCTTGGGGCAGTGGCTGTTTAACAGCTGGTATGGACATGTTTCAATCTTTTAACAACTGGTGGGGCTATAACAGTGCGTTCCTGCTATATATGTTAGCTCGGACCCAATGAATGCTGCTGTTGTATCATCATTACCATTAATATTCCCTCTGGAGGGCTGGCGCTGTGGCTATTAGGGCAATCAGGAAAAGTCAAATGCCAGCCCAAGGCAGATGGGGACGTTTGGAACCTGGGGCAGTTGTCCCTGCATCACTTTCTTGATTTCCTTACTTCTTTTTTGGGTAGAGGGGCAAGATATTTTCACCACGCAGAATGAGGCCTCAGAAGGCTCCTAAACCTCCCTTTATCTGGTGCTTGAATCCCTTCCGCCATGCCACGTTCTTGTCCAGTGGTATGGCAACCTCTGCTTGTTCTCCCTGCAGGGACCCTCTTGCAGCTTACACAGCTCCTTGGTGAGAAGGTGCTTTCCGTGACTCCTGAAGGAACCCTCCCTGGCCCTGACCCTGTGCTCTGGGCCCCACAGCCCACCTCTGCTTCCTTGGGCTGGTAATGACCACTGAGGTCAGCAGCTGGTGTCTGTGCTCTGCTGAGTCACCTTTCTTTGGGCTGGTCTTCTCCACTCCTGCAGCTTCCCCTACCAGAAGGCAGCTTCCAGCCTTCTACCATGCTCCTGGTGGCTGTCACGGTTCACAGTCCAGGCCTGGACTCAGCACCAGGCACAAGGCTGGAAGAGGGTGGGAGGAGGAAGAGGACCCAGGCTAACAGCTGTGCACCTCACAGCCTGCCACGGGCAGCATTAGAACTGATGGGCAGCCAGGACAGGGCTTGGTCATCCCAAGGCTCACTTCCTTTGGGCAGCTCCTTTATAAAAGCTCCAGATGTAGATACGGACATGACACAGACAGCATAGGGTCAGAGACCTAGAGAGAGGCATGTGGATGCACACACAGTCAGGGACCCGAGCTACTGTCACCATCGTGGACATGATAGAACCCTGAAGTGGCTAGGGCCATAGGCACTGCGGGCACAGGTGAGACACATCTGTGCTGCCACAACCCGGACACAGGCTCCTCCTGGCAACTGCCCTCAGCTCCCCAGACTGGGGTTGTGGAGATCCCTGAAGCAGGGGCCTCCCGTGGTGCCGGTGGGACTCCTGAGGCAGAGTCACACAGCATTGAAGCCAGAGTCTCCTGCTGCAGGCTGGGGGCTGGGGGCTGCTTCCTGTTCCTCTGGCTACCCCTGAGGACAAAGGTCCCTCCTTCACAGCTGGCTGGACCCACCTGCACTGCCCATGCCTCTGCCTTCTGCTTTGGCTCAGCTTCCCGGGACTCTTCTTCCTGTCTGCGTCTCTGCGTACATTCCTCTCTCCATCCCTCCCTGTCCCTGCCTCCCTGTGTGTCCTGGTTCCCTTCCTGTCCTACCCCACCTCCTGCCTCCCTGTCCACTTCCCATCTCTCTGCGTCTGGCCACATCTGCCCCTTTGCTCTCAGATGCGCATGCTGCCTAGAGTTGGCCTCTGCGAGTGGTAGATCTGAGACCCCAGGGCTGCCCCCTTAGAGCTGTGGCCCCTAGAAGGAGGAGGGTGGGGGTGGGTTGGTTTCTGAACTCTTTGAAGCCTTCTTACAGCCATCTTGACTTATCTAGTCAAGGACAGCAGGGTCACCACAGACCTATTCTCACACAGGCCTGGAAGAGGGGGCTGGGCGTTGGGGTGGGGAGGGATCAGGAGGGCTCCCATTGACTCTGTAGTAGACTCCTCCCAGGGAAGCTCCCCTCCTGCCTACCCTCCCTTCAGGCCCTCCTGGCAGAATGAACCTGTTCCCCCAGCCCAGTTGAAATCTTGTCCCGACCCACCTCACCAGATTCCTCTCCTTCCCCTACCTAGGCACAGAGGGCTGCTGTCCCTGACACAACTGCTTTCTGACCTGGTGCCTTGGTGCATGCAGAGTGGAGGGGACAGAGCTGGGCTCTGGAGGCTGATAGGTCCGTGCCAAATCCCAGCTGTGCCACTTGCTAGCTGGGCCATCTCAGGCAAGTGACTTCACCTCTCTGAGCCCAGTTTCCTCCTCTATAAAATGCAGACAACATTTTACATCCTTCCCTTGCCAGGCTGTCATGAGGGTTAACTTATGGGAAAGTGCCTGGTACAAAGTAGACATTCAATAAAGCATTTGTTGTGAGTAAAGGGATGAGCAAATAATGAATGAATCATAGAATTTAGACACTCACAAACGGGCACAGAGAAGCAGTAACGGGTGTCAGGAACGGCACAAGCAGGAGCAGGGACATAAGAAACACTGGAGGAGGAGTGGGGGCCCATCGTGCTCAGTACAAACGCAGAGGCAGGAACCCCAAAAGGAAGCCTTGGGACATGAAGCAGAAGAAGTGGCAGGGCCACTGGCAGTCTGGAGGGCCGGGCTCTAAAGCTTTTTTTCTTTTTCTTACCTTTTCAAACTGAGCATCCGTTGTAGCAGGGGAAGGGACCCACTGAACGCCAACAATGCACCGGGCAGCTAAGGGTGATGCAGCTCAGCTGCCACGAGGGGAGGCCGCGTGCTGAGGCATTTGACAAGCATTCCCTCATTTAATCTTCACAGCACCCCTGTGAGGGAAATGCTGTTATTATTCTCACTTTACAGTTGAGGAAATTGAGATCTGGAGAGGTAAAGTGATCTTCCTGGGTCACACAGCCAATAATTGTCCCAGGATTTGAACCGTGGTCTAGTCTGGCTTCAGAGCTGGTCCTCAGTCCCTTAGCATCACCCAGCCTCCCACAGGGAGGACCCCCACATCTGTGGGCAGGTGGGGCCACGTGAACAAAATGGCCTAAAAACACTTTCAGTTAATGAAGGAGAGTAAAGAAGGGATAACTGACAGGCCTGAATATCGAGAAGTAGAAGTGTGGCTCGGATGAATCCAGGCAGGCTTTCTGCAGGGAGCAGGGCACAGAGGCAGAATGGAGGCCCAGAAGGGAGGCTGAGGCAGCCCTGGTGGTGGTGGAGGTGGGCTGGGGGCTGTCACCCTGGAGGACAGTGCTTGGGCTGCCTGACAGCCCGGGGCTGGGGCTCCAGACCTGGACCTGCTTTTTACTGGGGTTCATTTCCTTGGCCCCACCTGGCCCAGCTTGTGCCTTTACCTGCGGGTCCCCGGAAAAGTAGAAAGAGCAGGGTGCTGGTAGCTGCAGACCTGGGCCCCATTCCCGGCTCTGCTACCCTTTTGCTGTGGGACTTCGGCCAAGCGGATGCCCCTTTCTGATTCCTGCCTTCCCACCTCTGAAGGGAACTTAGCCGTGCCCATGAGTGAGGTGCAGCTGAAGGGCAAGGTTCAGAGCAAGTGCTGAGCAATGCTGGCTCCTTCTCCCATCCCCAGGGGCCCCCTCACCTCTGGGCCAGGCCTGGACCCCATTTTAGTGCATCAAAAGCCAAAAGACAAGACGTGTGCTGCAGTAGTCGGACTCTGAAGCCAGACCGCCTGGGTCTATCTTGCCGTTGGTCTGGAGTAGGGTACTTAGCCTAGCTTTGTGACAGTTTCCGCAGCTGTAAAATACGGATTAAAAGTCAAGAGTCCCTTCTGTAAAACGCATGAAGTCAGATGGGTTTCAGAGTTTTTCTGATTCTAAAGTCTAATATAGAACATACCCCATATGGCGCATGACCTCCCATTGGGGTCTGGGGCATTTGTTATGATCAAACTCATTCGTATTTTTTTCAACAAAACATACGAGTATTTACACCAGCTAGTGAAATGAAGGCCCAAAACAGCCTCTCTTTAGTTCAGGTCAGTTTCGGCACCACATACATGAAGCACCTTTTACACCTTTGTCACTGAAGCTTTTTGAATTTCAATCTTGTGGCTAAGGGATTGCGGGCCTGGAGTATTGGCCTCATGGGGTTGATGTGAGGATAAGATGAGTCACGACACACAGGCGTTCAGAGCCATGCCTGGCACGCAGTGAGTGCTCAAGACATATGTGCTATTCGATGGTCCTCCCCTTGCTCAAAGCCTTCCCGTGCCTGCCAGGTCCTCAGGATAAAGCGCAAACAATTTAGCACAGCATTTGAGGTCCTTTGAGATTGGAGTCCTGCCTACCTCCAGGTGTCACCTCTGCCCCTCCCACCTCAAACTGTAGCTTCATTAATCTTTTGGCAGTTCCTTGGGCACACCAGGCCCTCTTTCTTTGCAGGCTGTTGCGCTTGCTGTATCTTCTGTCTGAAATGCCCCTTTCCCCCAAACTCCTTTTCTTAACTCTGTATCTTCCTGCAGGTCTCACAGCCCTCACCTAAGCATAAATCACATGCTATGAAAATTGCCCATCTCCCGCTCTTGACTGTGATCTCCAGGAAGTCAGTAGTCATATGCATATTCCTCTGTGGCACACAGTTGGTGTCGAATGAATGAACACCCTCACCCATCAATGGTGTTGCTTTTAGCTCAGGGACTGAATAAGTGTTTATTGAATGAATAAATGAAACACAGCTTTAGAAAGAAGATCCCTAAAGGAATCTTCCACCCCTACCCCAATTTGCACCCCGGGAGAAGATTCTTGGAATGCTTTCCCCTGACCTCTCTAACTCCCTCCCTCCCCAAATTCCTTAAGTGATTTTTAAAAAGGTGACCCAGTCCATGCAGGGGGCCGGTGGGGCCTCTAGGATCGCTGGGCCTGGGGGAGGTAGTGTCAGTACATTAGGCAGAAACCACTTGTCCTGGGTTAGTAGAGGCCTCTGGGGCCTGGGGAGCAGGGGGTAGGGTGAAGGGGGCCTCCAGCGCTTTGGAGCAATTGCTATAAAATAAACTCCATAATCAGGTAAATGCATTCGTGGGGGGATGGTTCCCATGCAGCTGTGGGCATCCCGAGGCCGGCCGGAGGGGACCTGTCTAATCTCAGGGTAATGAAAACGTGGGTCTAATTACCACAGAGGGCTGAGGCCTGGGCCGAGGCCGGAGTGGGGGAGTGGGGGCCCTGACAGCGGAATTAGAACATTTAAGCTGTCAGGCCGAATCCGGGAGAGGCCTGATTACCTGGTCCTCGAAGAGACCGCTTTGGTTTGGTGTCGACTATAATTTCCTGGCCGCCAGCCGTGAAGCCAGGGGCCACCTTCTCTGCCCTCCGATGGGGGTCCGGGTTCTGCCTCTTTGACCCCCACCCTCATGCCAGACCCATGCAGAGTTGCTGGTCAGGGCCTCCTAAGCTGTCTGTGTGGGGTAGACAGCGGAACAGGTACACACTTAGTCACACATGCTGGATATGTGTAATATGTGTACACAGGTTATAGGCAAACGACTTAAGGAAAGTGTGTACACTGGGAGGATGTCAATGACACACGCACAGGAGGTGTATATGGTACACATACATTTATTATGTGCATAATCTATATGTGGAGCGTATGTGTGGGGCACAGGTACAAATGGTATAAATATACTGGGTAAGTGTAAATGATACGAGATGTGCCTAGTGGATTATGTGAAACTGATCCATCAGTGAGGCGTGCAGGCGGTTCACGGACATGGGCTATATGTTCCTGATATCTGAATTCATATATGTTTCCTGATATGGAAAATGTCCACACAGCAGCACCATGTGTACACTGGCTATATATGTGATGTGTGCTGGTCTGTAAGTGCCATGAAAGCAAGGAGCAGGTCCGTTTTGCTGACCACTGTACCCCCAGCACCTAGCCTGGCGCATGGTCAATAGGTGTTGATTATATGGATGTTGAATGAATTTATGTCTATGCAATAGGTACTAGGGAGCTATGTGAAGCATGTATTAATATTAAAGATATGAGCATATGAAGTCTGCATGGAATGAGCCTAAGATGTGTGTGTATGTGTGTGTGTGTGTTATTGGTTCCCATTGTGTGATCTGGGGGCATGAGCTCCAGAGACAGTACTGTGGAATGCTTCAAGGGCCTGAATTGTGTGATCACACTGACCTGCGATCAAGGCCTGCCTCCTCCTCTTACAGGGTATGCCACCTTAGGTAAGCCATTTAACCTCTCTGAACCTGACTTCTCATCTATAAAGTGGATAAGAACAATCATCCCAGCTAACATTTATTGGACACTTCCTGTATGCCTGGTACTGTACTCTATGCTGCTCATGCATCATTACCTCACTGATTTCACAACAATCTTAAAAAGTATGTACTAGGATTGTCCCCATTTTACAGGTGGGGAAACAACCTCTCCGCAGGTTAGATAATGGTGAAGCCAGGACTGAAACTCAGGCAGTCTGACTGCAGTTTGAGTGTTTAACTGCAACAGGTACTGTTTAGGCTAAATGGACAGTACCTATTGCATAGGCTTGTCCTAAGGACTGAATGACATAATCCACCCAGCACTGTGTCTGGCACGTAGTAAGTGCTCAGTAAATGGTATTGCAGTTATTTGTAATAATAATATGGGATACATAAAACAGCTACAAGAGAATGTGTGGGGAAATGTGCATGTAGTATATTTGTGTGACATGTAGTTGTGTTTGTGTGGTATGTATAGTATAGACATACATTTACACAAGGTCTATGATACATGTACTTGGGTATATGCATATGTATTTAACATGATGAACACAACACAAGGCATGCAAATCAATGTATTACGATGTCTTTGGATGTACCATATCCACATGTGGCTTGTGAAATTAGGAAAACACATGCCTGAGGGATGTGATATGTATGCACCTGCACAGGGCTCTGTATATGTGCATGGGGTAATGATAGACATCTAAGGTGCAGGCATCTAAATGTGCACGTGGGCACACAGCAGGACACATGCATGTGCATAGAGGTGATGCATATTATAGAGAAAGATTTAGACATGCCTTAAGTGAATATACATACTGTACACCATGTATGTATGTGGTCCGGTATGTGCAGATATGTATGTGAAGTGCTGGTCTGGGCCTCCTAGGGGTATATAGAGGTACATTGATGTAAACAGTATGTTTGTGTAATACATATATATACATGGAGGTATACTGTACGCACTTTCGAGATGTATATATTTGTGATTCATATTCTGAATCTTTGCTTGTGTCACCTTCTTATGTTAAAATATCCATAGCCACCCTGTTTAAAACAGCCTCAATTTCTCACGGCAGTCCGTTCTTTATTTTTCTCCACAAAAGTATCGCATTTTAATCTACCATATAATTCAGTAATTTATGATCGGCCGGCCTTCTCCCGGCGCGACCCTGGGTACCCGCGCGGCGACCACAGGGCGGGGAGCGCAGCGGCCGGGCCGGGCCGGGCGGGCAGGAAGCGGCGCATTGTTCGCGGGCCGCGGCCCGGCAGGGAGTTCCCGGCCCCGCGGGGACATAAAAGGAGACAGAGCGGCCGGCGAGCGGCCGGCGGGCCAGCGGCCTGGGCGGCCGGAGGAAGCGCGGCCCGGCGCTCCGCTGACCCCGGCATCCGCTCCCCGCCGGCGGCCTGGGAAGGGGCATCGGCCCCGCCCCTCGGCCCGCCAGTCCCGGGTTCGAATCCCGACTCGCCGCCACCCTGAGCCCGGGAAATGTACGTAAGCTGCTGGAAGCCCATCCCAGGGACACCCCCTCACTCTCCCGTGAGTGTGCCTGCCCTACTAAAAACCCAACCTTGTAGGCATCCAGAGAAGAAAAGGTGCACAGTGAAACCCAGCGTTCAGGGTGAATGTTTTCCCTACTAAGGGAAGCTTCCTGTGCAACTTGAGCGACGCCCCTTTGTGTAAATGGGGCTGCCCACAATCAAGGCCTAAAAGACGCTCTTCTGGGCAGAACATTGTCTGTGGGCCCCTTTATGGATGGGGAAACTGAGGCCTGGAAGGGAAAAGACTTGCTCAAAGTCATCAATAACAAAAACGCTATCATGCAGAGTTTTTACAAACCCAGGGTCTTTTCCCCTTTCTTAAAGGTACAGCCATCTTTGTGGTGGTTGTTGATTGCAAAATTGATCAAATGATCACTTACTGGGTGAACTGGTTTCACACTTGGTACTCATTGGATCCTCACATCCCCTGTGGAGGTGGGCAGCATGAGTGAACTGAGGCCGAGAGAGGTAAAGTGTCTTGCCCAAGCAGGTTGAGGGACAGGGAGCTTGTCCCTGGTCTGTTTTGGGAGCTGTTAATCCTGACCATGCTGGCAGCATAATCTTGGGTGGGGATGTATTTGCAGGAGGGCTAAAATCTAATCAAGTCAGGAAAAAGTGAGGGATTAGCAACCCCACCCCATTCCAGCCCTGCCCACAGCACTGAGCTTTACCCTCCTGACCTAGACTGTACTCTTGCCACTTTGAGGGGAAAAGGTTGAATCTTCACCGTTCCCACAGGGGCCCAGAGAGGTTAAGTGAGTGGCGCCAGGTCACACAGCAAAAAGGCTGTGAGGCAGAGCCCCTTGCCTCCACCCACAGCCAGACCTCTCCTTCTGGGGAGAATCCCCTTTCTGCATCCTGAAATTTTGGGGACCTGTCCTGAGGTGCCTTCACCCACTGGGCCAGGAGATTCTGATTATGGAGAAATGGCCTCCGCTCCAACCCTGTCCCCTGCCCGGCCTGGGAACCCTACACCCTGGGTAATTGAGATCAGATGCCGCTGTGACCCACAGAATGCTCCCCAGGAACCTGGAAGCATTTATTGTCTGGAAGAGAATCCAGGGTCCGCCCTCGCCATCCTCCCTCCCATGCTGTCCCCTCCCTAGGCGGCTAAAGGTGGATCTGGGCCTGAGGAGCTTCTGGTCCTGCTTGGGGGTGGGGAGGTTAGAGCAGCGGCCTTGATGAATACGGCTGCTGAAAGCGCCTTCCTGGCTTCCTCCTTCCTGGGGATTCAGTTACAGGGGGCCAGACTTCCTGCCTAGCCCGCCTGCACCATGGCAGTGTGGGTCTGCAGGCAGCTCCCCCTCCCCGTGCCCCCACACCCCACCTCGCTGCTGGGGCACAGGCAGACCCCACCTCATTCAGAGCTCAGCTCAAATGTCACCTCCTCAGGGAGGTCCTCCCTGACCACCCTATATGAACTAGCCCACCGACCGGCAGTCCCTCCTCACCCTGTTTAATTTTCTTCCTATCACTTATCTCTAGTTGGTTGGTTCATTTATTTTCTTATAATAATGTTTATTTCTTCTCCCCACCTCAACAATGTGAACCCTGTGAGGGCAGGGACATTGTCTTGCTCACTGCTGTATCACAGGGCCTGGAACTGTGCACATAGTAGGTGCTCAGTAAATACTGGCTGAATGAACAAGGCAATGGTTGAGCTTCCACCCTTGGCCTCTGAACTTGGAACTTGGCCTTGAGTGTCTTTGCTCTGAGCTGAGATTGGCCACTTCTGATCTCTACCCTCCAGTTTGTCTTGATTTCATATGTCTAGTATAAAACTCCAGTTTCTGATGCTCCCTCTTCCGCCTGCATTTTGTTGCCTCCGGCTCTCCCTGGAAGCTCCAGGTTGACTTCTGACCTCATGTCTCTGATTCCTCTTCTTTGCTTTCTCTGCCCAGTCTCTGCTGTGTGACTTCGGGCAAGTGTCTTGTCCTTTTTGAGCTGGCAGAATTCTTTGTCAAACAAAAGCTTATGTATGTGGAAGCCCAGTATATGAGATAGATAAAAGGCAAAAGGTGGAAGGGGACCAGATCTCTAAGCCCTGGCCTTTCCCGTGTCCCTTGGTGCTGTCTCCAACACACCTTTGCAGCTCCCTACAGCTTTGAAGAACATGGTTCAAAAAAGCCAATTTAATTATTTCTCAGTCTCTTTCCGGGCTGCAGTTCCGCCATGCCTTTACTTAGATGTTGTAAGTGTTCATTTGTTCCTTCATTTATGTATTTACCGAACATTTATGGACCACAGTTGTGTGCTAGGCTTTGTACTAATCCCTGGTCCCTAATTTCTTGTGTCCAATTTTTGGCCCCCTCCTCATTCCAGCGGACTGGAAGCACGTTGCACATGGCAGGGCTGTGGAGTCTCAGGGGCAGGGTGCCTGCTGGTCAACAGTGCACCTTTGTTTGACCTGGAAAAAGGTGCTGCCTTCTGGGAGGATGCAGCCCTGTTAGACCCCAGCCTGACCAGCAGAAAGTGATCTTGAGTGAAGAAAAAAATGACCATCTTCTTGGCTGACAAAGCCCCATACCTGGGCAGAAGTTGGCGGGGTTTCAGACCCCTTGTTCAGTACAGAAACTTCACTCGTGGCTTCATGGGTATGTGACTTGCGCTTGGTTTAATGCTCTACTGTCATCATCTTGAAGTTTCTAATAATATTTGAACAAGGGGCTGCACATTTGCATTTTGCACTGGGTCCCCCCAAATTATATAGCTAGTCCTGATCCTATCCATAGTCCTGATTAGGTGTGGGCTGCACCCATTATACAGAGGGGGAAGCTGAGGCCCAGAAAAGGTGAACTATCCACTGATGTGGCTCAGTAAAGCCTGGTGGGGCAGAAGCTGGTCTGTCAGCTCCCAGCTACAGATATACTCTGTTTTGGGGGAATTGGGCATGGTCCCCACCCTGGAGGTGCTCAGGATCAGGGAGGAGAGAGGTGCTGTTGGCTTGTTTGCAGGGCATGGCCACAGCAAGTGCTTGGTACCTGCTGGGGGACTGAGGCAGTGAGGGAGAGGGAGTGACTCTTCCCATCAGGGGCTTTGGAGAAGGCTTCCTGAAGGAGGTGACAAGGGATCTGACATTAAGGGATGAGGAAAGTTTGAATCAAGGAGTGGGGGGAGGGGCATTCCCAAGGGAAAGCCCAGGGTGGGCAGAGATGGCAGGTGTGACCGGGAGAATGGGGTTGCAGGGAATAGAGGCAGATGACACTGAAGTGGTAGGGGCCTCAGTTTTAGGGTGAGGGGTCTGGATTTCATCCTCTGTGTGGGCTTGGAAGACTCCCCAACTTCCACTCCAACCAGAGCAGGTCAGTGCAAACCTGTTCTCTGTTTTATACATGGGATGGAGTTGGGGGTGGGGGCTTTTATGGTTTTGTTTGTAAAAAAAAGATGTTGCCTCTAAAAATATGTTTAAAACCACAGCCATTGGCAGGTGGAAAGCCAGGGAAGAAACTAAGACTCTCTCTCCCAGCTCTGGCCCCCTTGCAGGGCTTGCCCTCTTTAAGGGGAGAACCTGAGCCTCAGAGAGGGGCAGGCACCTGCTCTGGGGTCATGGACAGTATCTAGAACCCGGGACTCCTGCCTCCTATATCGGGGCTCTTTTGACTCTGTACCTGCAGGAACTCACCTTTGTGGGCCTCTGGCCCAGTTTCTGTGGTCTCCTGGCAAATCTGCATCCCCAGCAGAGCTGCTCCCTTCTCCCTGCTCTGGCCAGTGTTCTCGGTCAGCCCTGGAAAAAGGTGGCCTATGCTTCCACCTGGTGGCCACTCAGAGGTAGGGAGGGTGCCACTTCCTTTGCTTGGAGGTAGCAGCACCGTCCTGGTAATTGATGGGTTGGGGGTGGCCCTGTTCTGGGGCATTGACTCTTCTGGGACTCTGGGACCATTAACGGTGGTATGTCCTGCCCCACATCCATTCTTCCTTCTGTCTTTCCCAGTCTCAGGGACGTAGCATCCTACTTGCCTAAGCCGGAAGCCTGGGTTTTACCCTTGGCTCTTCCCAGTCCCTTCTGCTGTAAATCCAGTCTGTCCCCAGGTCCTGTCAAGTCGACATTTTAGGCAGATATGGAATGTGCCCCCTTCTCTCCATCCCCAAGACCATGGGCCAAGTCCAGCCACGTCATTGTCCACACTTGGTCTGCTGCAGTGGCCTCACATTCTGTCTTCTGCCCACTCAGGCCAGTCTCCATGCTGTACCCAGAGGGACCTTGCTGGAACCCATGGATACCTAACTCCTTGCTTAAAACCATCAAAAACATCAATGGCTCTCCGTTGACCCCAGGACAAAGCTCAGACTTTACCACAGGACCCCTCTGGGAACAGTCCCTTGCAAACCCCCAAGCTCCACCTCTCACTGGCTCCCCTGACCCCATCTCCCCTAGTCGGGCAGTGTAGCACAGTGGTTGCAGGAGTGGACTCTAGTGGCCTCCCCTAGTCGGGCAGTGTAGCACAGTGGTTGCAGGAGTGGACTCTAGTGCCTCCTAGCGGGCTGTCACAGGGTTCAGGGTGGACTAGGGCCTCCCAGTCGGGCAGTGTAGCACAGTGGTTGCAGGGTGGACTTATGCTCCCTAGTCGGAGTCCGGTCAGAGGGCTGGCGCTGCGCTTCAAATTTCCTTTATCATTGAGACTGTGTACCTGTCGGTCATTACTCATTTCCGCAAAACAGTATGAAGTGCCTATCTCAAGGTAATGGAGATTAGTGACATCATTAAGAGTGTTAAGTTGGGCCAACTACAAGTTTGGAGGGTACAGTCTCCACACAAGACCACCTTCACATCTGACACCAACTGCAAGGTTGAGAGGTTCCCCAAACCACCCTCAGGTTCTATAATTCAATAGAAAGACTCACAGAACTCACTGAAAGCTGTTGTAGTTTACTACAGGGAAAGGATACAGATTAAGCTCAGCCAAAGGAAGAGATGTACAGGGCAGAGTGCAGGAGGGGTCCTTCCAAGGGTGAAGCTTCCATTGTTCTCTGCCCACGGAATCAGGGTGTGTTATTCTCTCTCCACAATATGTATGTGGAGTATTCTGGGGAAGCTCGCCTGAGTCTTGGTGTTCAGAGTTTTTATTGGGGCTCCATCATGTAGGAATGATTGATTGGTTGACTGTCTGTGTGGTTAGTCTCAGTTTCCAGGTTGACTGATATGGCAAGACCTGAAGCTCCCACACCCTAAGTCACACTTTTGGTCTGTCTGGCAAGGCCAGCCCCCACCTTAAGACTATACAGCTGTGGCAGCCCACTCTAAATCACATTTGTTAGACTATCCAGTATGACCTGACGCCTCCAGGCAAACAAAGACTGTCCAGTTGGACATAATATTCTGAGGGCCCAGAGATTACTTTCCAGAAGCCCAGGGCACAGGCCAGACCTTGTCTTTAGGCAAGGCCAAATTCTTTACTACACAGAAGTGTTTAGAGCACTGCCTGGCATATAGTAAGTGTTATCAGAGTACAGTGGACCCTTGAACAACATGGGTTTGAACTGCACAGGTCCACTTATGTGTGGGTTTTTTTCTGCCTCTGCCACTCCTGAGACAGCAAGACCAACCCCTCCTCTTCCTCTTCCTCCTCAGCCTACTCAATGAGAAGACCATAAGGATGAAGACCTTTATGATAATCCACTTCCACTTAACGAGTAGTAAATATATTTCCTCTTCCTTATGATTTTCTTAGTAACATTCTTTTCTCTAGCTTGCTTTATTGTAAAAATAAAGTAAGGATACATATAACATACAAAATATGTGTTAATTGACTTTATGTGTTTGGTAAGGCTTCCAGTCAATAGTAAGCTATTAGTAAAGTTTTTGGGGAGTCAAAAGTTATCTGTGGATTTTTGACTGTGCAGAAGTTGGTGTCCCCGGCCCCCATGTTGTTCAAGGGTCAACTGTACTAGCTGTTACCATGCTTCAGCTGCAGTCCCCGTCTCACAGCCCTCAAATGGGGAACTGGCTGCCTCTGGGCCTTTGCACATGTTATTCTCTCTGCTAGGAATGCTTTTTCTCTGGGAAGACCCTTGGGACTGAGTTAGGTGCCCTGCATGTCCTTCCTTTTCTGCTCTATCCCAGGACTCATGCCATGGCCATTGCCTGCTTACTGGCCAATACCTGTCTCCACATTCAGAATGTGGGCACCTTGGGGGCAGGGAAGCAGCTGTCCTATTCTTCCCCATTCCTGGTGCCTGGCACAGACTAAGCACTAGGGAACTGGTTATTAAGTTAAACTTTGAACTCCCCACCATAGGACAGAACTTCAACACTAGATTACAGCCAGAGAAAGGATCTTAAAATAGTACAAATCTGGTGAAGAACCATGGGCAGAACAGGGGCATTTCCTGTACTTAATGATATTAATCATTTATTGTTATTAACTAAATGCCAGCTTCTGTGCCAAGTGCTTAGCCATGCTGTCTCGTTTCTCCTTCAAAACCCTGTGTATAATTATCTCCATGTTAGGGATGAGGACTCTGCCATTTAGGGAGGTGAAGTGACTTGCCCAAGGTCACACAGCTAGTAAGGGCTGAGGCAGGACCCATACCTCTCGGAGGAACTTGCACTCATAGCCTCTTGAACCTGTGGTGCTGTCAGGGAACGTGATGGCAGCCCGCCTGACTCCGAGGAGCCATCGGACAGAGGAAGCGACCTATGTGGTAGGCCCTGAGGCAGGGCCAGCAAGAGGCCAGGGAGGCAGATCTCACTTTCCTGTGTCCATGAATGAAGACAGCCTGACCGGGTGGTTGCAAACGAGCTCCTGCCTACACAGCTGCTACAGAGACTGGGACCTGGCGTGCCTTGAGGTCCAGGCATAGGTTGAGATCCCCTCCCTGTCTTCCTCTGGCACTGCTGGGTCCCAGCCAGGGTGGGGAGGGGGTACTGGGGAAAAGGGAAGGAAGAACCAGCATAGGCAGAGGTCAGCGGAGGAGCAGGCAAGGGAGGGAGAGGGGGAGGGCCTGGCTTTCTCAAGGCCTCGGAGGGAGCTGGGATTCAGGGCTCCCTCTCTCTCTGGCTGCTCTCTGGCTGAGCTGGTGGGTTCTCAGAAACAGGGCATTCTCAGAGTCAGGGACTGGGCTGCCTGAATTTGACCTCTTGGGCAGATGGGGCAGAAATCAGGGCCCCAGACAAACTCCATCCTGAGAGCTTACTCAGGCAGGACCTGGATCTGGAGGCCAGAGCTGGTATTCTGGCTTCTTCTCTGTTCTGTGCCTTTGGGCAACTCCTTCCCTCTCTAGGTGGCAGTCTCCCCATCTGTTGAATGGAGGTTTGGGCCCAGTGACTTGAGGCCCCTTCCATAGAGAGGCAGGAAGCTGCGGACTCAGAGAAGGGGCTGGGGGAACCGGTGGTTGGTCAGGAGGAGTCCTGGTGGCGTCTGCCACAGGCCCAGAGCCTAGTTCCTGTGCCACCCCACCCCCTCCCAGCTTCTCCTCTGCCCACCACACAGACCACAGCCTTCTCTTCTCCTTTTCTATTTTCAGACATCCTAGGGTTCTGAGGAAGGCCCAGGCCTGCGCCTGCCTGCCCAGGAACTCTGAGCTGCTGAGGGAGGCACCTCCGGAGCGGAGGGAGTATGGTCAGATGTGCAGCTCCAGGAGACAGCTGGGGCCTCACTTCTAGGCTGGAGAAGCCCGAATGCTGTGGGAGCTGTGAGGGGTCCCTTCCCTGCTCACACCTGCCTCTGGCCCAGCCCCCCAGGGCACTGCTGAAGCGCGGACTAACCAGGAGGCTGGTGGCGGGTGGGGCCGGGGAGGAATGCAGTCCTGGCCCTCTGCCCAAAGGCTCGCCATGACCAGGAAAGTCTTGGTGGTTGGGCCTGGCTACGTAGGGAGCCTGTGGCCAAGGGCTCATGGATTCTAGATGCAGCCTGTTCACGCTTCAGTCCTGTCCCTCACAGGCTGGCTCTGTTGCAGGAGGCCAAACCCCTGCTTCCTCCTCTCCCCTGGGCCTATGATGGCCTCCTCGTCAGCTCTCAGAACTGTGCCTGGTATCCTGACCCCAGGAGTGGGGAAGGCTGGGGTCAGTGGTGGATGACTCTCCCCAGAGGGAAACCCAGAATGCTTCTTGTCCCTCCTTTTTCCCACCCTCCAGAGCATACATTTTCCTATGAGAGAGAAATAGAGACAGAGACGGAGACAGAGCTAGTCAGCGAGAGAGAGAGAGAGAGAGAAAGAGAGAGAGAGAGAGAGAGAGAGAGGCACTGTTCTGAGATGGCGGTGGCATAGCAGGACTGATGCTTCTCTGGCTCACGGAGGTGGCTTCCGGGGGCAGGCACCATAGTTCTCCTGTCCACCTCCCAACCAGCCTGATACCCAAAACTCCCTACTCTGGGTTCAGAGTTTGGGGTCTCCAGCCTCAGGAGGGCCTCACTCTGATTCTACTAATGATCTTGGACAAGCCTCCTCCAATCTCTGGGTCTCAGTTTCCCTGTCCATAAAACGAGAAGACTGGCCTAAATACACTTCCAGCTCTAGTGTGTCTAATGCTGGTGTCCTCACTGGGGAAGTCGTTAGCTCCTGGGCTCAGGAGGCCTTGGGCTTAGTTCAGCAGCCTCAAATTGGTTCTCTGGCACCCTGGGCTGACCTGTTGTTCCCCTGCTGGGGAAAGGGTGGAGGGGATGAAGGGACAGAGGCATTTTTGTTCCAGAGAAACAACTCCCCCAGCAAAGGCTTGGGACATGAAGCAGATTGTGCCAGAAATAGAGACAGAGGGAAGAGTCAGTGAGAGGCAGATAGCACTACAGAGATACTCAAAGAGGAAGAGAGAGGCCAAGGCAGAGATAAAGAGACAGGGTCACATACAAACAGAGGCAAAGATAATGAGAGAGAGAGAGATGCGGAGACCAAAGCTGAGCAATAAAGGCAGGAAAAGGAGGACCAGGCCATAGAGAATTGGGAAGACAGAGCCAGGTGGATGGAGCAGAAAAGCCAGGGACAGAGTGTTCTGCTTCCTGGAGGTCAAACCAGACTCTGCTTTTCCTTAAAAGTGACCATCTGGCTGTCCCTATTCTGCCCACCAAATCTCCTTTGGGACTGGAACTCTCCCTGCCCCCCAATCCAAAGTTGCTCCAGACCTCACCTCCCTGGGAGTAGTGTGTGCAGAGGTGAGAGCCCTCACGGGCCTGAGGCTTCGTGGCCTTGGGGCATCATTAGAGCCTAGGGGTAAATAGTGATATCAGGGGTGAATAAAGGTCATTATCTGTATGAGGATGTGGGCAGGGTTGGGAGAAGAGCAAGGAGATGGAAAGTCCAGAGGAAAATTTCTTCCTCTTTCTTTAAATCAAGTGTTAACTGTATGTCTCACTATTTAGGGAAGGGTAGGAAATCTGGTAGTGGGGATGTGGGCTGTGGGGGTGGGAGGAAGGTAGATACAAAGAGAGAAGAGCTGAGCTGGGCAGGGATGGGCTTAGTTGAGGCGAAGTGTGTTGAGTTGGGTTGAGTGTAGCTGGTTTGGTTTGGGTAGAGCAGAGTAGAGCAGGGCAGAGTTGTGTCGTGTCATGTTGGGATGGGATGGGATGGGTTGAATTAAGTTTAGTTTGATTGAATGAATGGAGTTGGGTTTGGGTTTGGTTGAGCGGAGATGAGCTGAAGTTGCTTTGGCTTGAATTTAGTAGAGTTAAGCTGAGTTGGGTTGTGTTGGAGTAGGTCAGGTTGGGTTGGGTTGAGTGGAGTTGGGGTCAACTGAATTGGGTTAGGTTGGGTTTAGGTGGGTAGAGTGGGAATAAGTTGAGCTGAGTCGGCTTGAGTTGAATTTATGAGAGCTGAGATGGGTTGAGTTAAGTTGAATTAGGTTGGGTTGGTCTGGATCAGACAGTTAAAAGACTCCTAGTAGACAAGAGTAAGGAGGGGTCCAGATCCAGGGAACCCTGTCTCAGGAAACCAGAGTGAGATCCCAGCAAGAGGAGACCTGGTGAGGGGAGGCGTCCACAGCTGAGATCTCAGCAGATCTGTGAATCTGGGATGGTTTGGCCTAGAAATGGTCTGTCTCAGTGTTTCTTCACTTTCTTTTTACTACTTTATACTTCCATCGGTAATGAGGCTCATGACGACATGGGAAGAAGGGAATATCAGAATCTCATTGCACGTGTCCATGTGCTCACACGTGTGTGTGTGTGTGTGTGTGTAATTTGAAAAAATACCCAAAGGTGATTCTTTACTTTTATTCATTCTTTTTTCCATTTTTTATTAATTTATTTTTAATTAATTAATAATTGTGCATATTTGTGAGGTACAGTGTGATGTTTTGATCTGTGTATACATTGTAGAAAGATTCAATCAAGCTAATGAACAAATCCATCACCTCACCTACTTGTCATTTTTTTGTGGTGAGGACGTTAAGAATCTATCCTTCTGGCAACTTTGAAATATACAACACATTACTATTGATTACGGTCACGATGCAGTGTGATAGATCACTAAAACTTATTCTTCCAGTCTAAATGAAACTTTGTATCCTTTGATCAACATCTCGCCTTTTCCCATCCCTGTCCTTCCCCCTTCTTAGTCTCTGTTTCTATGAGATTGGCTTTTTTAGATTCCACATATAAGTGAGGTAATATAGTTATATGTTTTTCTGTGCCTGGCTTATTTCACTTAGCACAATGTCCTTCAGTTCCATACACATTTTTGCGAATGTTTCCTTCTTTTCAAAGGCTGTATAGTATTCCAATGTGTATATATACCACATTTTCTTTATCCATTCATATGCTGCTTCCATATCTTGGCCATTGTGAATAATGCTAAAATAAACATGGGCATGCAGATAGCTCTTTGACATCCGCAAAGGCGATTCTTAAATGCCTCCCAGGCTAGAGCATGGTCCAGTTGAGAACCAATATCCCATAAAATTGTCACTCCCAAAGAGAAGGACTTCTGTTTGGATGAATCCCTGGCAGGAAGATTTTTTTAAGGAGAAGGAAGGGGGAGAGCAAAGATCAGAAGGTCTCTCCTCTCAGTCTCTTAACCCAACTTTTGGGTGGCAGCCTTTGAGGAAAACAAGATGTAGAATTTATTGAGCACTTACTCAGGTGCTAAGCATTTTCATCTCCATTGTTGTACTAAATCCTCACAAAATACTTCCATTTTATAGTAAGGGAACTCTGGCCCAAGGAATTTAAGCAACAAAGCCAACGTTGCACAGCTAGTGTGATGTAAACCCAGGCTGGCCTGTCCCTTTATGCCAAGAGAGTGAGAGAAAACCAAAAGGATGGTTTTGGGTGGCATGACAACCCAAGGATGGCAGAGGAGGTGAGCTGATGAGTGAGTGAGAGTCAGAGGGGCCTGGGGTGCAGACAAGGTGGGCTGAACAGTCGGTAGGAGAAGAGGCAAGAAGATAGGGGAGTGGGCAGAACAGAGATGCAATGTCAGTGGAGGCCTAATCCTGGAAGCTGCAGCCTCAGCTAGGCAGCAGCAGGGCCAGGTGTGGTTTAGGGACCTTCAGCACTCGGGAATTGGGATCCTCCTAAGGAGCTGGGCAGGCAAGTCCTTGCAAGGAGGTTTCCAACATTCTTCCCCATTTTTTGTCTTCTGTTCCTGAGGCCTACCCCAATGTCTGAGAGCAACTTGAGAGCAGAGGACTCCGGGGGCCTGTCTGGAGGTTGGCAAAGAGGCCATCTTCTGAGTGTTTGTGGGACGGATGGAGTGGAGCTGGAAAGAATCACAGAGCTGTGAGGTCACTCCTGAGTGCTAGGTGCTGGATGTCCCTAGAAGATGCCCAGTTCTTGTCCTGAAGGTGGCTGGGAGGTGGGGTTCAGGTTTGGGGGCTCTGGGGTGCCCACAGAGCCAGCACTCCTCTCCTTAGACAGTGGGTGGCTGTGGGTGAGTGGCTGAACAGTCCTCTTCACCACCCAGTTCTTTCTTGTGGTCCTGTGGTCCTGGCTGGATGGCTGGGCCTGCTTCTTCCCCAATGCCTCAGTGACTCACACACGCAACACGGGGCAGCCCCGTGAGGGAGCCCAGCTGGATGGAGGGGAGACTAACTCCTCATAGCCGTGGTGTCAGGTCAGCCCCTCCCTGTCTAGGCACCTGAGAGGTTGGGATCCCTGCAGCTCCTTCATTCACATGTTCATTCTTGGCTTTAAAAATGTACATTTGTGAGAGACAGAAAATGTAGAGAAGTCAGAGCCTGAAATTCTGGAACTGCAGCTGAACAACCAGAAGACTCTAGCTAAGTCACCTGTCTTTGCCTGAGTTTTCTCATCTGTAAAATGTGCATAATGTTCTCTTACAGGGCAATGGGGAGGACCAAATGAGATAACAAATATGAAAGTGTATGTAAGCAGTAATCAGGACTTTACAGCTTATAAACATACATATGTATATGTAAGACAGTCATTCATTCATTTGCTCATTTATTTAACAAACACTGATGCAACACTTACGCAGCATCAGGCAGTGTCCTAAGTCTTTACAAGAATTAACTCACCTTCCACACCTCTCACCTCTCACAAAAATCAACTCACGATGGATAACAGACTTAAACCTAAAACATGAAACCATAAGAAGTCTAGAAGAAAACGTTGGAAAAACTCTTATAGACGTTGGCCTAGAATTTATGAAGAAGACCCCCAAAGCAATCACAGCAGCAACAAAAATAAATAAATGGGACCAGATCAAATTAAAAAGCTTCTGCACAGCCAAGGATACCATCACTAGAGTGAACAGACAACCTACAGAATGGGAGAAAATATTTGCATGCTGCACATCTGATAAAGGGCTGATAACTAGAATCTATACAGAACTTAGGAAAATCAACAAGAAAAAAATCAAACAACCCCATTAAGAAGTGGGCAAAGGACATGAACAGAAACTTTTCAAAAGACAGAATAATGGCCAAAAAACATATAAAAAATTGCTCAACTTCTCTAATCATCAGGGAAATGCAAATCAAAACCACAATGAGATATCACTTAATTCTAGTGAGATTGGCTCATATCAAAAAGTCCCAAAACAACAAATGTTGGCGGGATGCAGAGAGATAGGAACACTCATACACTGCTGGTGGGACTGCTAATTAGTGCAACCTCTATGGAAAATAATATGGAGATACCGCGAAGAACTAAAAGTAGAACTACCATTTGATCCAGCAATCTCACTATTGGGTATTTACCCAGAGGAAAAAAAGACATTCTATAACAAAGACATCTGCACTCGAATGTTTATAGCAGCACAATTCACAATTGCAAAGGTGTGGAAACAACCCAAGTGCCCATCAATACACGAGTGGATTAATAAAATGTGGTATATGTATACCATGGAGTATTACTCAGCAATAAAAAACAACGGTGAATTAACACATCTCATATTATCCTGGATGGAGCTAGAGCCTGTTCTTCGAAGTGAAATATCACAAGAATGGAAAAACAAGCACCACTGGTACTCACCATCAAATTGGTACTAACTGATCAATACTTATGTCACACATGGAAGTAATATTTCCTCAGGGGTTGGCAGGTGGGTGGGGGGCAGAGGGGATGGGAAAACTCTCACTGAATGGGTGCAGGGCACACTGTGTGGGGACTATTCCCTATTGTAGCTCTGACTTGGGCAGTGCCTAGGCAATATATGTAACCAAAGTGCTTGTATCCCCATAATATTCTGAAATAAAAAAAATATATAAAATAAAAAAAATAAAAATTTAAAAAAAATTAAAAAAAATTAACTCACTTATCCTCACAACAACCCTATGAGGATGGTACTAGCTAGTATTGACCCCATTTTATAGATGAGGAAACTGAGGCACAGAAGGGTTAAGTAACTTGCTCAATACCAATAGCTAGTATATGGCAGAGCTGGGATTTACACCTAGTCCTATTTGACTCCAGAGTACTTCCTTCATTCCTTCAACAAACATTTATTAAGTGCTTTCCCTATGTCAGGCTCTGGGCCCACAGAAAGGAACCAGGCTTGGTCAGGGTGGTTGTGGTTCTCACCTAAGGGCAGAGGTAGACTCCTGGGGGTGGAAGTCGAATATGTGGGGGGCAATTTTTGGTTGTTGCCATGACTGAGCTTACTGTTAGCCAGCTAAGCTTTCTGCCCTGTGCAGGACAGACCTACACAAATTGCCAACAGTGTCCCATTGAGAAACAATTCAAGGAAAGAGCACAGGCTTTGGAGTCATTCCAGACCTGGGTTGAGTCCCAATTCTGCTATTCCAAGACTGTGTGACTTGGACAAGTTGCCTCACCTCTCTGAGCCTCAGGTCCTACCTCTGAAAAACATGGCTGGAGACATTATGTATGTGAAGTGCCCAGCTGTATCTGGCATGTCTTGGTTACTCAATAGACTTGAACATCCTTTCCTGCTCAAGCCACTAGCAGGAAGTATAGGGAAGAAGCAGCTTTGGCTTTCAGCATCCCTGCGAACCCTTCTCCCTGCGTCTTGAGGAGGCTTTGCAGCAGGCTGGGCTCTGGACATGCAGGAGTGTTCCCACGCCCCCGGCCCTTCCCTCTTCTCTCTATCCAAGCCTGGGGCCCAAGGCCAGCAAGCCTGCCTAAGCTGCCAGCTCGGAGGCTCCAGGCGAAAGCCACTTCCCCTCCCGGAGCCCTGGCTTCCTTGGCTGTCAAATGGAGAAATGGGGTACTGGTGGGCAACAGTTGTTTCTGCCAGCCCTGAATTCCATCTCTCTTCTTTGGATAACCGTACCCAGTTTTCTTTTGGGGAACATCTTGCCCCCACTGTCAGTCACGTGGGCACGGGGTCTGGGACTGGCTCGTCAGGACGAGGACATTCCATCTTCCTGGCCACAGCAGTTGGTTCAGGGATGGGCACATGAGCTAAGCTGCAGCAATCAGATGCATCCCAGGAACTTTTCTTGGGACTGCCTGGGAAAAGGCATTCTTGTCTCAAATGAGATTGGGGCATGAGAACAGTGTAAGCCGGGAGCTGCCTGAGTCCTCTGTAATGTCACCTGGGAACAATTGCCTGAGAGGGAAGCTGAACGGGGAAAGGAGAGACGGGAAGGAGAAAGAGATGAGAGAGACAGAGAACCTGATGTGACACTGGAATGTAGCCATACCTGTCCCTAGATTTTCAGCTTGGGAAACAATACTTCCCCTTCTTTTGCCAGAATCAGTTGGAATTGGGTGTCTGCCGCTTGTCATGGAAATAATCCTGATGCCAGCCCCAAATAATATCCAGGGGCTGACAATACTTATGTCAAAAGGCTGCTGGGTGGACCAAAGGAGAAGAATGATGTCAGTAAAAATGTTTTTCTCAATTGTATGTGGCTGAATGACGGCAGGTTATTAATGAGGCGTTAAAGCAGGAACACACATTCCACGGAATGATGAGTCAGGCCAGTTCTATTTGAAAGGCTGAAGAGAACGGACTTTCACGGCTCTTGCCTGAGAACCAAAGAGTTTTTTGGAAGTGTGAATTCTTGCCCCTAAATTTTCAGTTCATTGGGTACAGGTTTCAAAGGATGAGGTGTCCTCGCATTGGGGCACAACTGTTTCTTATGTGACTTATTCCAAGGTTGGTCACTTTACAAGAGGCCATAGCACACAGAGGAAAAATACTTGGCCTGTTTGGGCAAGTCTTTGTTTTGCTGTGAGTCTCTGATTCTGTCACTGGAATGGGGCTGGATTGGAATTCTCTTAGGGAGCACCTGGCTCTGACCCACTGCGGCCCTGCTATTCTCAGACCTCATCTCAGGACAAAGGAAATCTGTTCACCTCTGCAGTCTGCAGCATGTACTTGTTCCTGGGTTCTCCAGAGAAGCCACACGTGAGAAACCACAGCCCACGCCAGAGAGAGACTCTTTCTGGAGTCTAGCAGACACGAAAGGCTGGCTGGTCCAATCTGTAGCTCTAACTCCCTGTCCCTTGCCTTCTATTCTGAAGATTTAATTTCCCAACCCCCTTTGTGGCCAAGTGTGGCCACGTGACACAGTTCTGATGACAGAGATATCAGCGGAGAGCTGTCTCTTCCCTTGCCAAATCTTGTCCTGCCTGGAACACGGACGTGAGGTGCGAAGCACAAGGATGCCGCACGTTCTGAGACTCCTGATGGCATGATGGCGTGGCCACAGCAGGCCCAGGCTGCTTACCTCTGGACTTGTCGTCATTTGAGAAAAAGAATCCTCTCTCCTTTTTTTTTGGCTTAAGCCTCCAGGTTTGGGGCTTTTGTTATGTGCAGCCAAATACATTCCTGATACACTAAGCCAGCACTTGCCTGCAACCATTCTCTTAAATTCTTTCTAGGTGTCTAGTACAAGTTTTTGCTTTTCTCCCCTGCATCTAGTACCACAGTGACAGAATTAGATTAATTACATAATTGTGGATTATCATAATTCTACCACTAATGATTATTTACTGAGTGCCTCCTGAGTGCTAGGAATTGAGCTCAGTTATTTTATCCTCACAAGGGTCCCGGGAAATAGATACTATTATTATCTTTGTTTTCAGATGAGGAAACTGAGGTTCAGAGAGGACAAATGGCTGGTTCAAAGTCATACAGCTAAACTATTGAAGCTGGGCTCTGAACACAGGTCCGCATGACTCCAAAACCTCTGTGCCTCACCTTCAGCATGTCTCGTTCAACGGGCTTATTTAACAGGTAGGGAAACTGAGACCCAAGAGGAAGAGTTACTTGCCCAACGTCACACAGTGATTTCATGGGATCATGTTACAAGAAATCATATCATCTGGGTCCCCATTCTAGGGCTCTTTCTATGATATCTTGCTGCTTAGGAAATGACAGGGCTTGAAGTCTAGGCTAAGCCTGGGGGCAGTGGGAGCTATTGAAGGTTCTAAGCAGAGTTAGGAGGGTGTTTCACATGCAAAAGGAGCGCTGTGGAAACAGCTCCTCTTCCTTCAACTGTGGTGGAGGAGGAGGGGGATGAGGGGACTGACGTTTTACAGCCCCAGCAACCTCCTGAACAACTGTTGTCCTTTAGCTAGACAATGGTTTTTTCCCCTGGCTCCTCCGTCACAGGCGGCTGGGTCCTCTGATCCCGGGAGCTGATGTGTGATGCTTTGCAGATTATGCTGATGGTGGAGGCGGGCTGGGGAAGATACCAGTGGCGTGACCACTTAGCCATCCTGTGCCAATCAGATGGCGCCAGCTGCCTAGTGGAGAGGTCTGTAGGACAGGGGACCCTGCAGTGGAAACTCCCCAGATGAACTTGGGGACTCTCCACTTACCAATCTCCTGCTTGTTTATCTTTCTTCTTGGCCCGCCCCCACAAGGATTTGGGTGTTTGTTTTAAAGATTCAGAGTTTGGGATCCAAGAGAGCCAGCGATGGGGTGTAGCAGGGAGTTAAGCTTGTAAATGTTGAAATCAAACAGACCACGGCTCAAATCCCAGCTCTACCACCTATAGCCTGTGGCCTTAGCAAGTCGGTTAATTTTCCTGTTTACGAAAATGGGGACAAGAAGAAAATCTACCTCATGGGGCTGTTATGAGTTACAAAGGAAATGATGCACCAAAAACTTTTAGCATGTCTGCCACATGGTAAGTGCTCCAGAAGTGGTTATAACTCCTCCTCCTCCTCCTCACTGCATGATCTAGAGAAATCTTTGAACCTCAGTTTCCTCTTTTGCATAATGGGGATCATGATACCTTCCTCTTGCTGTTGTGAGGATTTCAGTGAGAAAGGGATGTAAAAACATATTGTGGCTCTCAGTTCTTAGCTTCTCAGCTGAGCTACGTTGCTTAAATTGGACCTCCCCACCCCAGCCAACAACCCTAAACAGGGCATTTCTGTTTCCTCTTAACTCCATTGGCTAGTAATGCTGGGGCTTAGGTGCATGGTACCTGATATTCCAGAACAAACGGTTTGGGCCTTGAAACCTAATCCTTACTGTCTGTGCACCCGGGGCAAGCCACTCCAGCTCTGCACCTCGGCTTTTTTCTCTGTAAATGGAAGTGATGATACTGACGTCATAGTTCCGTTGAGAAAAACCACATGTAATAGTGCATTTAAAATACATAGCCCTCTGCCCAGCACATAGGAGATATTCAAGAACTATTAGCCATTATTATTACCTCCAATGGTCAACCCTAACCTGGTACTGAGTAGGTAAAGAGGAGGAGGAAGAGAATTTTCCAGGGAACCCTCCTGCTCAGGTAGGGAATGGAAGGGAGCACCGGTAAAGAACTAACACTGAGATCCTACCGGAGACTGGGGATGCTCACATAGACTATCTTATTTTGTCCTCATAATAACTCTAGCAAGAATGGAATTATGAACCCCATTTTACAGACGGGGAAACTGAGGCCCACAAGGGGCACTTAACTGCTTAAAGCACACCGAGAGCTGGCATGGGGCAGGGGGGCTGGGATTTGAAGAGATGTTGGGTTGATTCCAGAGCTTTCCTGTCTGGCTGTCAAGCTACCTGCAGAGGTGGGGCTGGGTGCGGCTGGTCCATGAGTGATTCAGGTAAGAGTCAGCTCCGGTTTTCCAAATAGTGGGTGGGGCCCAGCAGGGGTGAGACCTCTCCTGAGGCATTAAAAGGCAGGCCCTGGCTAGGATGAGCAGGGAGTGGGGGGTATGCAGAGAGAGAAACACCACCCCTTGTCACAAGTGGAGTGTAGGGCAGGGGATCCTTGCTGTCTCAGCTGGAAGGGGCTCAGGGACTGGGGTGGAGCTAGACCTGCGGGGCGCTATTGAGGGTGCTGGCCCATGGGCCCAGCTGGGAAGGCAGGGAAACTGAGGCAGGCACTGACACTTTTGGTGGTTGTCGTGTTGATGGGCGGGTTGGCAGTCGCCTTGATGAGGCTGGCCATGAGCCCTCGCTCCCTCACAGCAGGTCTCTATTTTTTCATGAATTCACTACTCGCCTTCATCCATTTCTTTATTCAAGCAACCAGCATTCCCTGATGTCTTCTGCCTGCCAGATCCCGTGCTTGGCCTTGGGGAGACAAGACGCTCACCGCCCAGTAAGAGGAGAGAGGGACACACAATCCAGTGTTGCACTGCTGTGGCCAGGGAAGGCACAGGAGCTTCCTAGAGGAAAGAGGGGAGGGAGGCGTGTCAGAGGAGGCTTCCCAGGGGACACTGGAGCTGGCCTTGCCCAGTGAGTGGAAGCTCACCATACTGAGGATTAGGAAATTTCCTAAGACATTTAGGCCATAGGCTTTGCAGTAGAGGGACAGGAAAATGTGGCCCTATGCTGTGGACCCTTCTCCAGGGCTGGGAAAAGGGCTAGACCAGACCTCCCCAGTGTGTATCCAGCTGCAGGCTGGACCCTTCCTCTGAGGTGCATCAAACACAAGAAGTCCAAATTCAAACTCCACTACCCCAGCCGGCTCCCCATCATCAAGCCAGAAATCGGGGTGTCCTCTACACCTCTCTTCCCCTCAGCTCCAGTGCTAATCGGTCTCCAAGCCTTGGCGCTTCTGCCACCACTTCTGTCATCTACCTCCCCCATACCCTACCCTCTTGGTCTGGCCCCGTCCCTGGAGGGCTGCGCCGGCATCCTGCCTGTTGTCTCGGCCTCCGTCCTCTCCTTCCTGTGTCCACCTTGAGATATGCAGTGCCGGCCACAGAGCCTGGCCACAGCGAGGGCTCCATCGCTCTATGCTGGAATTGGACCATCTTCAGAGGCCATCTGACCTGCTCATTCTATTGTTCAAATGGGGAAACAGAGGCCCAGAGAGGCCCAGAAACTTGTCTAAATTCACACCATGGAAGAAGTGAGACTTGAACTCGGTTCTCTGGATTCCCAGGTGAAGGCCCTTCCTCGCCAATGCCAGGGCCACACAAGTGCTTGTTGTTTTGAGTGCGGTGGGTGCTCGGGAGTAAGAAGTCAGCAGAAGGTACAAGTGTGATAACTTGCTGGGCCCAGGGCCCAAAAGGAGGGAGGGTCTGGGAGTGGAAGAAGGAACCTCATACAAGCCCTTCTCTCCTTTCTTCATTACCAGAAAAGTCCCCTTTTCTTTGGGCAACTGGACCCCTAAATCTCCACCCTGACCCTGTCCCTTTTGCTGATAATCCCATCTCCTTGCCCTGTCTGGGTAGGTGCCAGAAGGCCCCAGTCTGGGGTGGCATGGAAGGCTGAAGCCTGTCCTAGTCCCCCAGGGCCCCAGGCCCTCTACCTGTGCCATCCCTCCCTGGGTCTGCCCTGGCTTGCTCTATCTCCCTAGGGTAGCTGGCTTTTGTCCCAGTGGAGCATAGGAACAGCTTGGGTGGGGAGGGGGAGCGGCTCCCCAGCAGATCTCACCTCTCGCACTTGGCATGGTTCCTACCCCGCACCCAGAGATGCTTGGGAGCCAGCATGACAACCTCTGAGCCTTCCTGCCAGCCTTCCCCACTGTGGGTCCCTCAGGATGGCTGCGTGTGCTGGAGAAACTGAGGGAGAGAACCTGTGGGTCCGGGGACCAGGAGACTCTGTGTGACCTTGGGCCTGAACCTACCCGCTTCTAGGCTCAGTTTCCCCAGCTGTGAAAAAGAAGAGCTGGACACTGGGATTCTGTAAAGTCAGAGATGGATATGAGTCCAGCTAGAGCACCAACTCGAAAAGCCCTGGAATCTGAGTTAGGAGAGCTTTGAAAAAATTGTTTCCTGATAACTGAGCACCTACCACATACTAGGCACTGCACCAGGAGATTTGTGTGCATTACAACAACCCTCTGGGATGGTTTTTGTTATGATGCCCATTTTACAGAGGAGAATACGGAGGACCAGAGAGGACGAATACCTTGTCCAAGGTGACACAGCTAGTAAGCTGTGGAGTCTGGATTTGAACTCAAGTCTCCTGCACTTAGAGCTTGTACCCTTCATTTCTGGCAGAGACCTGTGGCCTCAAAGGGCAGAGTCCAGCCCTTGGGGAGAAGTAAGTCCTTCCTGTTGGATCTGCAGGAGGAGCAGTGAGTTTCCCATTCAGGAAACCATGTGCAGGCCAGGCTGCACTGCTGGGCTTCTAGCCCTCTCTCTTCTCTGCCCGTCAGGGTGTGTGCTTCAGACTACCCGCTTCCATTCTGGGTTCTGGCCCCAAGCCGTGGGTGACCTCAGCGTTGCACATGTTCTCTGAGCCTCAGTTTCTTATCTACCAAATGGACGCATTTCTGGTGCCGCAGGGCCTTAGAAGCTCAAGTGCTTCAAGGATCTCGGGTGAAAAGCCGCCTTAGTGGGAACCAGGCAATAATTAATGAAGGGTCTTGGCTGGGGCGGGAGTAGAGGAAGTGAGCGGGCGGCGGCCGAGGTGACAGCTGGAGGGAGGGGCGGGGGCGGAGCCGGGGGATGGGTGGGAGGGGGCGGGCCGCAGCCGGCGGGCAGTGGTGGAGACGCACCCAGGGAGCCTGCAGTCCGCGTCCCGCACCCCTCACTGCCCGCGCCATGAGCCGTGAGTCCGACCCCGGTGCCCCCGCGCGCCCAGGAATCCTCTCGGCCTCCTGGAGGAGCCTTGAATGCCAGGCTCAGCCCCGCGTCTCTCTCCTCTGCAGGGAGGAGTCTCTCGCTCCGCTTCTCTCTGTTCCTGCTCCTGCTGCCGCCGTCCCCGGTCCTGCCCGCGGACGCCGGGGCACCCACGCCAGGTAGGTGGCCCCTTCCTGCCCACGGGCAACCGCCTTCTCTCCCCCCTCTTCCCTCCAGCGGGTCCAGCTTCCCCTTTCTGCTCGCGGTGCCTGGGAAAGGGGAGGGGAGCGGAGTCTGTCGGTGGGATGGGGGCTCTCTGAAGACCCCCGGGGGTGTGGCCTTGGCTAAGGGGCTACCGGGGTCTTTTTTGGGAAAACGGCAGACTGGGATCTCGTGCTGGCATGAGGAGAAGGGACAGCCCCCCTGTATCCCCCTCACCTGTTCTGGGCCCCCAACAACCCCTCTGTTTCCTGTGGGGGCCTCCTTCAGAGGAAACACAGGCTCCCAGGGGAAAGCGGGCTGGCAACGAGTTCCCTTTCTCTAGCCTCTAACCGTCTGGGAACCCATCCTGACTCCCAGCCCCGACAGGGAAGGTCTCCTCTGGTGAAGACCCCAGGTACACCAGCCATTGGGGGAAGACAGGAGGTAGAAGTACATTTACAGAGCCCAGCTGCTTCCTCTGGGGTTCAATCCTCACCTATCATGTCCCCATTGAGCAGATGAGGAAACTGAGGCTCACTAGGTATGATGACCCCCCACCCCCAGGCTCACACAGTACATGGGCTCAAGATTTAAACTCAGGTATCTGACTCCAGACATTTTGCAAGTTCTTTACAGGAAAGCTCCCCCTCCCCCTCCCCACAATGGACTCTGGGCCCCTTTGGGTTTCATCTCCCAGAGACTGATGCAGAAACTCCACCCCTCCCTCCTCCATGCATGTACCAGGTGAAGGAATTCAGCACCTCACTCAGCCAACCTTCCTCCCCCAGCTTACTGCCTCTCTGTGTGTGTGTTTCTGTGTGTGTGTGCATGCGTGCTTGTGCATTTCCAGCCTGGACATAGCTTCCTCCACCACCTGGCTGGACCCATCCCTCTCTGGGTCCCCACTTCCCATCTATAAAATGAGGCCAAGAGAGGGTGGGAGGGGGCAGAGGGACTCTGAGCTTTGTGCTCAGGCTCCAGGCATGCTCTAGGGATTTGGTGCTCAGAGGTGAAAGGAAAGACATCTATGTGGACTTCAGATCAGACCAAGTTTCCTGGAGGGGAGAATTTGAGTGGGTGGCATTTGGGGAAGCCATGGAGAGGTTGGAGGGTGCTCTAGGAAAGGGTTTGGGTTGGTAAAAAGCCTGGTTTGCAGGAAGAGGAGGAAGGCTGTTTACAAAGGCTGGCTGTGGGCGTCCACTTCTTTGGCCCCGCCAGGGAGATGTGTTAGACTCATTCTACAGAAGGGGACTCTGAGGCCCAGAGTGGGAGAGCCCACTTTTCTGGGACCCCCACGGTGAGCAGCTGGCTGAGCTAGGGCTGATCAGGCTGCCTCAACCACCCGTCTTGTCAGTCCCCGATCAGCCCAGCACGTTCTCTATTCCGCCCCATCCAGGCCCCCCGGGGTACACAGGGTCCTGCTCCACCTTTATTTATTCACTTATTTTGTCTATTCACTAATGCACGATGAGCCATGGTCATGCCATTTTGGTTTTTGCCTTTTCTACTTACTTTTATATAATGTGTTTAAACGGACTTCTTTTTTTCATTCCTGAGGGCTTGCTTTATGCCAGTCTTTGGCTGGGGCCTGGAGACACAGAGCTGGGAGAAGCTTATAGTCTGATGGTGGAGACAGAAATGTCAACAGACTGTCATCCAAGGAGATCAGGGCCAAGGCTGAGGGAAGCACAGGGGTGTGCGGGGCTCAGGGAGGGAGCAGCTGCTTCTCAGTGTACGGAAGTGAGGAGGCTTTTTGGAGGGGGTGACATGGGAACCAGACCTTGAAAGGGGTGGCAGATGTGGGAGAGTTGACTATAAGACACCATAGGGTAGTCCAGAGCAGGAGAATGAGGATGCACAGATGACTTGGGGGTGAGACTGGAGGCTGGGAATGCAGTAAGGAGGCTCCTGCAAAGATCCAGGGAAGAATGGGTGACAAGAGGGGTGCAGGGGCAGGAGGTCGGGGCTGCGAGTACACTGAGGAGATGAAGAGACAAGGGCTGCAGACTCACCTGACAGGGCAGGTGAAGATGAGCTTGTTGCTGCTGCCTCTCTGGTGGGGGAGGAGGTGCAGTCAGCTTGGAGGCACGGCTGTGCCCGGGGATCTTTAGTGCTCAAGTTCTTCCCCTCTAGCCCCTGGACTTGGCTTAGGGCCAGCTCCCTAGCTAGGGATAGGACACAACCTGGTGACCAGAGCTGCCTGCCAGGTGAAGGAGCTGGAGGCCAGCTAACCCTGGCACATGGGCTGGGGACCCAGCTGTGCCAAGGCCTCCCTGCCGCCTGCCACCTCCTATCTCCAGTGCCAGCTGGGTGTGTGGGACAGGAGGGGGTTTCCTCTCCAGCTAAGCTCTTCCAGTTGCTGGGCCCAGCTGTCTGGGCCTGGTATGCCTGTGCTAGGTGTAGGGACTGGGGCCCGGGCCTGGCTAATCAGGGCCCCTTTTTTCTCTTTGGCTGCCAGGCCCCTGGAGCTTCTCTAAATATTATTCTTAGGGGATTTAAGTCCAGACTCCTTACTGGGCCCTCTTGCTGGCTGCTGCCCCTGCATCCCAGAGTACTTGGTGTTCTGCGGCTGCATCCATCCCCTAGTCACGCTCACTCAGCCCTGGGCCTGGAGCCCTCGCTCTTGGGCTGGGGGGTGTTTCCTTGCCCAAATCCTTGGAAAGGATCTGGAGCCAGGCAGCCCTGGATAGCCCTTGTCTGGGAAGGTGGACTGAGTGCTTGGCCTTTGGGTCCCGTGTGTTTCGTGCGCAGTGTGGGTGTGCTGGTCACCCCCACCTCCAGGTGTCTTGAGGACTCGGTGAGAACAGGTTGTAAAGTTCTCTGCTGATGGGGCAGGGGAAACATATTGGTACAAATAATGGAAAAGGGTAGACTGGCTCCACCCAGAGTGGAGAAGGGGGCAGGATGGCAGAATGGAAGGGCTCCTTTGAGCCTGTCTGTTCTACCCACTTCATGGGATGTACAGGAAAATGAGGCCCCGAGGGAGGAAGGGGTTTGCCAAGGACACACAGCCCATAAGAGCAGCCACTCTCTCATGCATGTTTCCTGAGCACCTGCTTGGTGCCTGGCCCTGTGCTGTCTGTGGGGGACTCAATATGAGTTAGACGAGGTACCTGCATCTCCTCATTTCTCTTTCTTGAAGAGCAGCGGTGTCCTCCACTGAGCACAGAGCTGGGTTGGCAGGAAAGCACGCAGAATTGAAGCTAGAATGAAGGAAGGCCTTCCTGTATGCATAGTTCCCAGAGGTCTGGTGGTGGCAGGAGATGGTGATCCCTCTGGGGTCCTTGTTTCATTTGTTCAGGATTTTTAAGGTTCACCTTGAAGGAACAGTGACAAACCTACCTCACCTGGGGTCATTCCCAGCCTGTGGATCAAAGTGACTCTCCCTTCCCGTCTCCTCCCCAAATCTAGGCCTGGGCACCTCCAGGAGGAGGAAGGTAAGGCAGGAGAAGGGGGTTTAAGTCTTGGCTCTGCAACTTCAAAGCAGTGGGGTCTGAGCAAGTCTCCTGCCCTCCCTGTGCCTGGCATTCCTCATTGTGCAATGGGGAGTCTTGCACGCCTCTCCCTGGGGCGTGCTGGGCGGATAGATGAGCGGTAGGTCTGCGAGGTCATGGGCTTGGTAGCTAGAGCCCTGGCTCCCCGGCCAGACTGTGGCTGTCCCGCTGGCTCAAGCAGCACCCGGTCTCCTCTCGGCCCACCCGGACACCCTGGGGCCCCAGCGGCTGCTGCTGTCCTTGTTGGGAGAACTTTCTCTGCCCTGGGGCAGCTGGTGTTTATGGAAAGAACTGGGGGAGGAGGGGGGGGAGCTGGGCAGCCGGTCTGGGGGGGAGGAGCCTCCACTGAGTACAGCCTCTCTTGGCAGCTGCCTCAGGTCTGCAGCTTGGGCTCTGCCTGCTAGGCCAGGACTCTGGGGCTGTATACAGCAGGGGGCCTTCCAGCGAGACCTCAGATTGCTGCTGGGGGCTGGGAAGATGAGGGACTCTTTGGCCAAGCTGGGGGTGACCAGTCTCCTCACTTCATTTTATTTATTCCACAAACATTTGTTAAGTTCTGGCCACCACATCTGGATCTGGGACCTGGGTTAAGCCCCAGCTGTGTGCACAGCCTGTGTCGGGGAGGGTGGGGCCCTTGGGCAGCCTGTGGTGGAGAACAGAAGGTCGCATTGGAACCCAGGGCCAGGAAGGAGAGTAGGAGGAGTGAGTGTGGACATGCAGGGGAAGCTTTCTGGGGGAGGTGAGGTGTGATCTCAGTCGAGGGTCAGGTGGATTTGGAGGAATTTATCAAGGAGGAGCTACAGGCTGTGTAAAAGATGGATGAGCGCTTTAGGCTTGGGTTTAAGGGAGGGGGCGGCCACAGCATGCTTGGGCTGGAGGGACTGCTGGAGATCCTTTAGATCCCTACTGTGGTAGGGGCAGGGAAGTTGAGCCCGGAGGGGGCCTGGGCCTTTGGCAGCCTGTGCCCTTTGACTGGGCCTTGTGTGCCAGGGTGGGGAGCTGGGCAGTGGGAGCACAGGGGCTCCCAGTTAGCCATGAACAGAGTGTCATGAGCAGGAGGGAAGACGGAGGAGTGTTCCAGCAGGGGTGAGGAGTCCTTCCTTGGAGGGCCCAGATCCCTGAGCCAGCTGGGGGGTCATCTTGGGGCTCCTTGGCCTTTTTGGGCCTGTAGTCCTGCCTGCCAGGTCTGTCTGCTGCCACCTGATAAGGCCTTTTTGTCCCGTCTTCCCATCGGCCCTCCCCCTACACCCCTGCCGGGGCCACACAGATGCTATTGTGGGGCTGTGGGTGTCACCAGGGCTTAAGCAAAACTATTTGCATGGTTCTTGGGACTCTTGCTCACTTGTGTGTGTGTGGGGGGGAGGTGCTGGGGGCCCGGGAGGACTCTGTGCTGCCCGGGCCAAGCCCCGTGCTGTGAAGTGAGGGACTGAGGTTGGGGTGGGTGCAGGCCTTGCCCGGGGTCATATCCTCTGATCACAGCGCCCTGGGTGACTGCATGTGTCATCCTGGGTTGTTCCGCCTTTTGCTACCCTCTTGACCCCCAATAATCACAAAGAATAGAAAGTTCCCTGTGATGTTGTCTCAGAGCCCAGATAAGGAAGCGTGTTTGCAGAAGGGAGCCTGACATTTTCTGGGTAAGGCCGGGGAAGGAGCCTCCTGCTGGAGCCAGGAGTCCCGGGTCTGCCTGGTTCTGTTCCGTTCCCCTGGCCAAGTCGCCACCTCTCCCAGAGGCTTGGTCCCTACACTGAGCAGTGGGGGGTACACTGCATGGGGTGCAGGGTGGATCCGAATGAGCCTAAGCTGTCTCTAACTTTGCTGCTGAAGAATCACCGAGGCAGTGCGGATTTGAGCGAGGGGGCAGTGGTCAGATGCAGAGAGGGACTTCCTTGTGGGATTTCTCCAGGAGGCAGGAGGGTGATGCCAGAGGTCCACTCACCCTCTCAGGAGATTCTCCACATCTCCCCATTCCCTTGGTCCATGACCTTCCTCAGGGTCCTAGAGCCCAGACTCATCCAGACTTGCTCTGGGCCTATCAGGAATGGGGGCTGTGGCAGCTGAGACTCTGGACTGCCTCCCTCCCTCACTCCCCACCCTGTCCCCAGAGTCCTGGAAAACTTCTTTCCTTGGACTTGATTGCAGGGTCTGTGGGGGTGGAGTGGGAATGAGGGGATAGGCATTTGGTCTGGTGTGACTTGCTGCATGAGCTGTCTGGCTGCCCCTTTTTCTGGCCTCAGTTTTCCCATCTGCAAAGTGGATGTTATGATGCCCGCTCCTCCCTCCCTCCTGCAGAAATGGAGGGATGGTGGGAGGTCTCATTTTCCCAGTGCCCGGGTGCTCAGAGCTTGGGGGCTGGTCTGGGGTGACCCCCCCAGTTCTTGTTCCCCACCAGCCCTGCCCTGGCTGCCAGGCTCTGACTAGGCAGGAAGCGAATGCTCTAGAGGCCTGTGGCTGCAGTGTCTTATCACTGTTTCCTAGCCTTCCATGCCATAGCCTGGGGGCTGGACTCTTCCCCTGTCCTCCTTTGGTGGCAGTAGGGAGGGAGGGGACTTCCCCTGGGGGCCCGGATGTGGGCTGGGCTGGAGAGCCAGAGTGGGTCCTGGAAACGGCAGGGGGTGGGGGTTGGGGAGGGTAGGAGGGTGTTGTGGGTGGGGGGTTATGTTCATGGCTGTGGGAACAGGGAGGGCCCTTAGGGGAACTCTGAACTCCAGAGAGGGGTTGCTCAGTGGTTTAGGACAGACCTGCGACTTGAGTGCATACCTCTGGCCCCTCATTTGCCCATCCAGGGCTGGGTGGGGTCAGGAGGTGGTCCTAGTGTGGTCTCTGATCCCCGTTTCTCACCTACAGTGGACCCCTGTTGTTACTATCCATGCCAGCACCAGGGCATCTGTGTCCGCTTTGGCCTTGACAGCTACCAATGTGACTGCACCCGCACGGGCTATTCTGGCCCCAACTGTACTGTCCGTGAGCTGGGCCTCCAGCCCCCGCCCCTTCTCTCCTGGGCCTCCTGCTCCCCTGGGCTCCTCCTCCCAGATCCCCACCTCTTGCCCTTGTCTCTGGCCATGGACCCATTCTCCTTCCTTGCCTGGTTTTGCCTCTCTCCGTGACCTGGCTCTGGCATGAGCTCTTGCTCCTGGTCCACTCCCTGGTTCTGGGCTCTGTGGTGAGTCTTCACACCTGCCCTGGGCCCTGTCCATGCCTGGTTCTGGCCCTGTTGTGTGTATCACTTCCAAGGTTCCATCCGTACCCCCTGCTCCATGGGTGCCACCCTGTTCCATCCTGGCCCTGGTCCTCGGTCCCCATCTTCTACCCTGGCTGCTTCTGGTCCTGCCAGGAGGCCCCGACTGAGTGGCTTCCACTGCCCCTGCAGCTGAGCTGTGGACCTGGCTCCGGAATTCTCTGAGGCCCAGTCCCTCTTTCTTCCACTTCCTGCTCACGCACGGGCGCTTGTTCTGGGAGTTTGTCAATGCCACCTTCATCCGTGACCTGCTCATGCGTCTGGTACTCACAGGTGGGTGTGGGGCAGGGCCCCCCTAATCCGGGGAAGCAAGAAATATTACCAGTTCTTGGGATTCTTGGCATCTGATCAGGGCAGTGGGTGGGGAGGGTCTATGATGCCAGAAAAAACAAGCCCCAACCCAAGTGGAGGTGGGGAAGGGGGCTGGAACTGGGGTGGGAACACCCTCGTCACCATTATTTTCGTTCTCTGCAGTGCGTTCCAATCTTATCCCCAGCCCCCCCACCTACAACTTAGCACATGACTACATCAGCTGGGAGTCCTTCTCCAACGTGAGCTACTACACCCGCATTCTGCCCTCTGTGCCTGAGGGCTGCCCCACGCCCATGGGGACCAAAGGTAATGGGACTGGGGTGAGAGGCTGGGCCTGGGGGTCACAGGAGGTGCTTAGTTCTCCTTTTTGGGAAAAGCAGGCAGAAGAACAATTGTTGACCCACTCCACAGATGGGTGGACCAAGGCAGGACATATGGCATGGCCAGAACATGGCTGAGGACAGGAAAGGGCAGCGGAGGGTCTTGCCTGAGGTCACCTAGAAAGTCAGTGGCAGAGTCAGACTAATATCTCCATAGTTCCAGGGTGCCTCTTTGCTTGAACCTTGTCCTGCTGGGGTGGGCAGTGACTTCACAGTTGAAATGTAGGCAGGAATGAATAGTGTGCTATTTACTGGGTACTAATTCTGTTTGGTTCTTTCCTAATGTAAATAGTTTTACATGCTTTACCAGTGTAGGGTACAAATAAGGTCACATTTTTTTCTTTCATTGCCCAAGAATCCACTTGGCCTCATTGGCAGGGGTCTTCCTCCTAAGGCCTTCTTCTCATTCCACCCCGATTGTCCCAAAACTTGGGGGTTATTCAGTTCAGACCCATCAGTTCAGTTTCAAATACAGAGGACGTGTCTCCACCACTGGCATTCTTCACTTCCTGCCACATGGTGTCGCTGTTGCACGCTGGTCCTGCGCAGCCCCATGTTTGTGTGCTTTTGCACGTTCAGAACCTTGCACGTGTATCAGTGTCCCCACTTGGGTCTTGAGGGCACTACTCTGATGGTTTTCACTCACATACTAGCTGCTATTCCCAAAGCATGACCATTCCACCAGGATAGATGGATCTTGCCAACATTTTGTTGGAATCAATCCTTGCCCAATGTCAACGAGTGATGATTCCAAATTATGGGGTATAAATCATTCCCTCTAACTCCCCTTTTGGTGGGTGCCCTTTGGGGTGCTTGACATCTTTTCCTGTCAGAGGAACCCAGTTGGCCACCTCAATCCAAAGAACTCGATTGATCTTGAGCCCTCAGCATTGGGCCTCACATGAGGTATCGTGAAGGGTTGCCTTTACCAGAACTCAAAACATTCTACTATTCCTTTCTGTGAGGGCCTTGGATGCCAACTCATCTGACGTTGACATAATTAAGGAATACTTATTCTTACAATGACAGACACCTGCTTCAAGATGACTTGTCTTTATCCCAGACATAGAAAGACTGGCATCTTTTAAAATAGGTTGGCAAACCATGGCCTGCAGCCCAAATCCAGCCCATCTCCTGTTTTAGTAAATAAAGTTTTATTGGAACACAGTCACACTCATTAGTATATATTGTCTGTGGCTGCTTTCCTACTACAACAGCAAAACTGAATAGATGTGATAGAGACCACACAGTCTGCAAAGCCTAAAATATTTTCTATCTGTCTTTTTACAAGAAAAGTTTGCTAACCCTTGATTTAAAAGATTCTACCTACTGGTTCTCTGTCATGCTTACATTATCTGTGGCAATCCTCAAATCCTCTGTATCAAATGAACATCATTTGCCCTGACTTAAAGATGAAGAAAGTGAGGCTCCAAGTGATGAGATAACTTATCTATGTTCACACAGTTAGCAAACTGCATAGTGGCAAACACAGGCTACCTTGCCCCAGGGCCAGGGAGTCCACGTTCTTTTTTTTTTCTCTTGGCTAACTTTTTCATTATGGAAAGATTGCACATATACACAAAAGTTGAGAGAAAAGCATAATGAATTATGTACCCGTCTCCCTGTTTCAACACTTACCCACAACTTGCCAGTCATACTTCATCTAGCCCCGCTCATATTTTTATAAAGTATTTTAAAGCAAATTTCAAATATCATGCTGCTTAACCCATAAATACTTCAAGGTTCTGGGGTCCTTTGGTAGAGAAGGGTCTACCTGGTGGTGGTGGGAGGTTGTCTCCAGGAGGCCACTCTGGGCTTCCTGCTTGGGCCAGTTTGCTGGGCGAACCCAGAAGCCCCAGGGCAGGAAGATCCAGGCAGTAGGCAGCTTCTGCTCTTTCCTGCCCCCTCAACCAGGGAAGAAGCAGCTGCCAGATGCCCAGCTCCTGGGCCGTCGCTTCCTGCTCAGGAGGAAGTTCACACCTGACCCCCAAGGCACGAACCTCATGTTTGCCTTCTTTGCACAACACTTCACCCACCAGTTCTTCAAAACCTCTGGCAAGATGGGTCCTGGCTTCACCAAGGCCTTGGGCCATGGGGTGAGTACCAAGGAGGGACTCAGGACCGCTCTTGACCTAACTTAGCACATGCATGTCATTGATAGTGGGCCGGGAACTGGTGATCTGAGTGGATGCCTCTCTGCCCTCAGGTAGACCTTGGCCACATATATGGAGACAATCTGGAGCGTCAGTATCAGCTGCGGCTCTTTAAGGATGGGAAACTCAAGTACCAGGTAGTGCTGGGCCGGGGGGTGGTGCAGTGGGCAGGGTCTCCCGTGATCTCCTCTGGCAAAGGCTGCTGGGGGGCCTGGATCATGTACCGAGAGGGCCAGTCACAGGAGCGGGAGGAGTGCGCCAGGAGGAGAGACAGTAAACCCTGGGAGAAGGTGCCAGGCACGAGAAACAAACAAGGAGCAGACATGGCCTCCCATGTCCTTCTGGGAGGTGGATTTTGGAGCTCGGTAGGAGATAGACACTTGCAGTCTGAATTTACTCATTTAATTACTCCACTCATTTAATTAACTGGGCATTATAATATGCCTGGCACAGGTGATTGAGCAATGCCCATTGTAGTTATGGGTCCTGCCCTCAAGGAACCACAGACATAAACTCCAGGATGCTAGTTCTGTGAGGACATCTTGTCTAAACCACCAATGTCCAACAGAAATGTAATGTGAGCCACATATGTCATTAAAATTTTCTGGTGGCCACATTAAAGAAGGTAAAAAGAAACAAGTGAAATGGATTTTAATAATACATTTTACTTGATGCAATATGTCCAGAATATTATCATTCTAATGTAATCAATAAAAAACTATTAATAAAATATCTCACATTCTTTTTTCCATGCTAAATCTTTGCAATCTAGTGTATAATTTACACTCACAGGACATTTTGATTTGAATGCTGAATTTTCACTGGAGATATCTAATCTGTCTTTCAATGTCATAAAATTTATAGTTGAATAAGTAGATTCACGGGCCCAAGTTGTTCCAAGCATACTTAAAGGTTTTCCAATAGCCGAAGTATCAATTTTAAAATTTATTTTATGTAGGTTTTACTTAATTTAGATTTAAATAAAATTAAATAAAATTCGGTTCTTCATTCTCACTAGCCAAATTTCTAGTGCTCAATAGTCACACGTAGCTAGTGGCTACTATATTGGATTGTACAAATCCAAACAGACAAAAACCAAAACAAAGTTTGTTGCTGAATCTTTAGGGCTAAGAACAGTACTTGGCAGATGGTAGTCCCTTGGTGTATATTTACTGAATGAATGAAGAACCTGCCATATAATTAGTTACGCTTGTGGCAACTGCCACCAAGGAGAAGCTGTGGGTGCCGCTGGAGTGTCTGGAGGATGGGGAAGCCTTCCCTAGGAGGTTATGAATAAGGTGAGAGTTGCATGAAGGATGAGGAGGAGTTAGGGAGGCCAAGAACAGGAAAAGGCTTTGCAGGTAGAGGGTTTAGCAAGTGCAAGGGCTTGGAGGTGGGAGGCAGCTTGGAGTGTAAGAATGGGCATATTGGCTGAACCTAGCGATTGAGGGTAAGAGTGATTCCAGGTGAAGGCAGAGACGTCTGCAGGGACCGTATTAAGGATTTCTGATTTCTGCCAAGAGCAGAGAGAGGACTTGGAAGGGTTTTAAGCCAGCATGTGATGCAAGACTTGGGTTTTTTTTTTTTTTGAAGGATTGCCCTGGCTGCAGTGTAGAGACTGGACTGTCTGGGGGCAGGAATGGACGTAGGGAGCCACTTAGGGCGAGGAGTCAGGGTGGAAGTTGAAGGTGGGTTGCCCAAGGGTGGTGGTAGGAGAGATGGGGAGCAGGGGACAGATTTGAAGGGAGGTTTAGGAGGTGGGATCAGGAGCATGGTTGGGGAGGACCGACAGCTGGAAGTAGGAGTGGGAGGGAGTTGGCTGTGGGCAGCTGCAGGTGCCCCCCCACCCCAGGTTGACAGGTGGTCCGGTCCCACAGGTGCTGGACGGAGAGGTGTACCCCCCCTCAGTAGAAGAGGCAAAGGTGTTGATGCGTTACCCTCGGGGTGTCCCGCCCCAGAGCCAGATGGCCGTGGGCCAGGAGGTGTTTGGGCTGCTTCCTGGGCTCATGCTCTACGCCACGCTCTGGCTGCGCGAGCACAATCGTGTATGTGACCTGCTGAAGGCTGAGCACCCCACCTGGGGCGATGAGCAGCTCTTCCAGACGACCCGCCTCATCCTCATAGGTGAGGACTCCAAACCTGCCCTGCCCTGGGAGGTCATGCCCTCCATCCTGAGAAATAGGGGGCGGGGAGCTTGGAATCCTGGCTCTTCTGCTTACTAACTATGAGACCTTGAGCAGGTCTCTCCACCTCTGTGAGCCTCAGTCTCCAAATCTGTACATTGGGGCAAGTGACGGTTGTAAGGATTTGTTGATATGATGAATGGGAAGGCACGCAGCACATTGTAGGCCTTCAGAAAATGGATGACTGTGAAGGTTGATTATTAGCTGGGTGACTCATAGCACACTTGACAGCCACCCCAAATCTCAGTTTCCCTGTAGTACTGCACCCATATGCACACTTGATGTCCCCAGGGTGTGCAGGAGTATTGGCTGAACCTAGTGATTGAGGGTAAGAATGATTCCAGGTGAAGACTTGCCCAGCCTTCAGGAATCTTCATGTTTCCTGCCTTACATGTATCTACCTTCCTGGAGTTTGGTAGCTTTTAGGTGACTCAGGGACAGGATATTTTTGTGTCCCCTATGGGGGCGAGTCTGTAACCTAAAATGTCAGATGGTTTCCTGCCTGGGAGCTTGGCTCCTGACATCCCTGTCCAGACCTTGTTTGCTCTGAGTCACCAGCAACCCCCTTCCCCCACCTCTGGGCACCACTGGGTATGGCTAGTCCCAATTATAGTGCCTGATTCACTGGACCCTGGAAGAGCTGAGCATCAGGGATAGGAACAGTCTGAAAATAGAGGAGGGGCTGGTCCTGAAGTCCCAGAATTGCTGAGACTTTGACCAGAGAGGGCAAGTCTATGGCCAGAGGCTGCCCAGCACTCTGGCTGGTGTTGAAGCTATGACCAAAGGCAGGACTCCAGTGTTCATTTAACTCCCCAACAATCTTATGATTACTCTTGTGAAAAGTAAGATTCAGAGAGTTTAAGTGAATTCTCCAAGGCCATTCAGCAGAGGGAGACCTGACGTCTGGCTGCCACCAAAATTCACGCTACTTGCACTCTATCACAAGGGGCTCTTCCTGAGTGGGGAGGGGTTGCGAGCCTCAGTCTGGTCTTTTATGATGTGCGAGTAGGGGGAGGGGATTCTCCCCTCATGCCCACACTTAGAACTTCTACTTCTGGCTGACATGTGTGGACACCCCCACTTTTGCCAGGCCCTGTGCTAGCAATGTAGATGCATACATTATCTATTTCTCACAACAACCCCATGAATATTATTATACTGATGTTATTAATATAATACACATTTTATAGATAAGGAAAGTGAAGTTCAGAGAGATTAAGTAATTCGGCCCAAGCTCATTTGGCTAGAAATGGCAAAGCCAACATTTGGACCCAGGCCTGCAGCTTTCAAATTCTGTGGCTCCCGGTCAATTTGCCAAAAGCCAATTTGTTTAGTGGCTAATTGGCCAAAATATTAGTTTCTTTTAGTATCTAGTTCGCCAGTTTTCATTTTTTTATAAACTGTTCAACTTGCTTCTCCCCTGGCTTTTTGCTTTGTAGCTGGGTACTGAGGGGGCAGAGAAAAATCTGTTTATAAGAATTCTGATATATAAGAAGTGTATTTTTTGAAATGTATTTAGGACCAGGCTCCTCTTCAGTCCTCAGTGGTTTCTTTTTGCCACTGCAGCAGCTCTGAGTGATCTACTTGAAGCCCCTGTCACTCACGGGGGGCATCAGTGTAATGACAGCCCTAAGTGAATCCTGCCTTTTCCCACCTTTGTGATCTCTCCAACCTCTTTTAAGAATGGGTTGTGGGAGGGAGGTCACCCAAGGGTCACAAAAGCACTTCTTGGACACCTCCTTTGCATGTCGTCCTGCTTAGCTGGGCCTGGTCCTCCCTCTGGAATATGGGAGTAGCTGGCACTCTTGTCTTGGGACCTCCATCAAACCTGAGATGGAAAGTTCTATTTTCACATCCCGTCACAAAAAGACAAAGTGGCAAATAAAATTAAACACCACCATCCACAACAATAACGAGACAAAGAGCAAGCACTTTTCATGAACTGGCCTGCTTTCCAAACCGGTGTCCACATTGCCGTGCTTGGCTGACCCTGTACCCAATCCTGCCCTGCCCAGGGGAGACCATCAAGATCGTGATCGAGGAGTACGTGCAGCAGTTGAGTGGCTACTTCCTGCAGCTGAAGTTTGACCCGGAGCTGCTGTTCAATGTCCAGTTCCAGTACCGCAACCGCATTGCCCTGGAGTTCAACCAGCTCTACCACTGGCATCCACTCATGCCCGACTCCTTCAAGGTGGGCTCCCGAGAGTATAGCTATGAGCAGTTCTTGTTCAACACCTCCATGCTGGTGGACTATGGGGTCGAGGCCCTGGTGGACGCCTTCTCTCGCCAGAGCGCTGGCCGGGTAAGCCCCAGGGTAGCATTGGCGAAGGCACGTGGGCTGAGGGGTCCAACAGACCTGGGTCCAAATCCCAGCTTCCTCTTCTGTAACATGAGGGTAGTGTCACTTCTACAGGGCGGTTGTGAGCATTCCTGCGTGAATTCTCTTGTTCACCATTTGTTCATTCGACAACACCAGGCATTACTCCGAGTGTTGGGGATGTAGTGGGGAATTAGATCAATGTGGTTCTTAGCTTCTAGCTTTTGGCACTTACCCCCTAGAAAGGGATGATAGTCATACGACAGCTAATGCCATTTGAGCACTTGCTGTGTGTTAGGCACAGTGCTAAGTGCTTCTCTTTTGTTATCAGAATTGTAAGAGCATGTTAAGAACCATAATACAAAAGCCCACAGTCCTCTGGGAACTCAGAGAGGGGCTTCTGACCAAGGAAGTGATGTCTGAGCAGAAATCTGAAGGATGGATAAGGATTTCCCAGGGAAAGGGGTGATGTTAGTGGCAGCGGATGACTGTGTTCTAGATAGAGAAGACAGCATGGGCAGAGGCTAGAGGTCAGAGAGCATGACAATTTCTGAAACAGAAGAACATTCAGGGTATGGCAATATAGGTGAAAGTGCCTGCACATACTGTTTATTAAATCATAAGACTCTGTTATGAGCTGAATTGTGTTCTTCCAAAATCATATGTTGAATTTCCTAACCTCTTAGAGTACCTTAGAATGTGACTGCATTTGGAGATAAGGTCTTTAAAGAGGTAATGAAGTTTCAATGAGGTCATTAGGGTGGGCCCTTATCCAATATGACTGGTGCCCTTATAAGAAGAAGAGATTAGTACATGGACATATGCAGAGGGAAGACCATGTGAGGACACAGGAGAGGATGGCCATCCACAAGCCAAGGAGAGAGGAGAAATCAACCCTGCCCACACCTTGATCTTGAACTTCCAGTCTCCAGACAGAGGGAATAAATTTTCCTCTCATTGTTTGAGCCGCTTATTCTGTGGTACTTTGCCATGGCAGCCCTAGCAAACTGGTACATCCTCTTTCCCTGGAACTCCTAACCAACTCCCTCTTAAGCCTCTCCTTCTCCACGTTTGGAAGCTCCTGCCTGCTTTACTGCAGACTGTGGGCGCCCTCAACCCCCTGCTTCTCTCTTCCTTGTCCCTAAGCCCTAATGTGAATTTGTGACACCATATGGGTTTCGGTTTCCTTCTGGTAATTTGACTGAAATTAGCATTTGCTGCACCAGTGGGCAGCTGCTGGCTTGTTTATGGCCTCTGTTCTCCGTGGGGACACAGACAGCCTTTGTGCGGGGCTGGATGGTTTGCAAAGCATTTTCAAGGAATGACCATGATAGCGTATGTGAAAATCCCCTGTGGTGTACCTGGCCCAAGGCAGAAGGGCGACAGAGTGTGTTGACTCCCAGGATTTTAAGAAGAGCGTGAGGAGTGATAAGACGGGGCTTCCTTGATGACCCTGGTGCATGGCTACCCTCTCGGGGTGACCGATACTGTGGTAGCTGCTTTGCATACTTTATCTCGTTTAATTTAACACAGCCACATCATATAGATGCTCTTACCTTCCCCACTTTACATATGAGGAAACTCGAATTTAGTTTGAGTAATGCCCAGGGTCCCTATATTAGTTCGCTGAGGCTGCCATAACAAAGTGCTACAAACTGGGTGGCTTAAAACAACAGCTGGAGGCTAGAAGTCCGAAATCAAATTGGCAACAGGGCCGGGTTCTCTCTTAAGGCTCCAGGGGAGAATCTGTTCCACGACTTCCAGCTTCTGGTGGTTCCTGACAGTCCTTGGCGTTCCTTGGCTTGTAGACACATCATTCCAATCTCTGCCTTCATCGTCACGTGGTGCTCTCCCTGTGTGTCTCTTTGCTCATCTTACAAGGACACCAGTTACTGGATTAGGGACTGCCTTGATCCAGCACGACCTCATCTTAACGTGATTACATCTGCAAAGACTCGGTTTCCAAATAAGATTATGTTCACAGATGCCAGCGGTCAGGACTTCAACACGTCTTTTTTGGGGGACACAATTCAACCCACAACAGCCCCAAGCTGGGGTTGGTGCCAGTCTCTGCTTGCTTTGCTCCAAGGTGTATGATTTCATCCAACTATACTTTTCTCCTTTCCTGCCCAATTATAATTGCTCTTACTGAAACAGAACATAAGCATTGTCATTTCATCCTGAGCAATAGAGCTTTCTTTAGACCAATGCTTCTTAACTGTTATGAATCAGAATCTTTTTCCAGAGCCTCCTTTATCTCACCAGGTTACCTGGGTTTGAACCCTAATTTTCCTCCCTTTACAGGGGATTAAAAAGGACTGTTGGTATAATTCAAAGGACTGGGGAACGGTGTGAGCTGGTGAGCCACGAGAGAGGTCCTCCTGGCCCATGCCACACTTCAAGACGGAAACTGAGACTCAGAGGGGCTCCCTGAGAAAGCATGATGGCAGCGGACCCAGGGCTGCAGCCTCCTCTCTATCCTACCTTAGGAAGACTCGTGACTTGGAGCTCTTTTCCTAGGATCTTACACAGGCTGCAGGACAGTCTGGCCTGGCTCTCAGACCACTGCTGTGCTTATCTCCTGGCAGATTGGTGGGGGCAGGAACATGGACCACCACGTCCTGCACGTGGCGGTGGATGTCATCAAGGAATCGCGGGAAATGCGGCTGCAGCCTTTCAATGAGTACCGCAAGAGGTTTGGCCTGAAGCCCTACGCCTCTTTCCAGGAGCTCACAGGTGAGCAGCTGTTCCCTGGACACGGTCCCTGCCCTTGAGCAACTCGAAGTAAAGTGAGGGAGACATCAAGGAAACAGAATGGGACCATGCATGTGGCCAGCCCTGGGACTGTGGGAGTTATAAGAGGTGTGGAGGTGCCAAGCCGGGTTGGTGAGGGGCGGCAGATAACTCCGCTTGGGCAGAGAAGGTGACTTTTCAGCTGGGTTTGAAGGATAGATAGGAATTTCCTCATGGGAGAATAGAGGGAGGAACATTTTAGGTAGAGCAACAGAAAGTACAAAGGCACGGAGGTCAGAAAGTGTGTGCCTACTGGGGCAAACAGTCGTAGGTATGGCTGGAGCAAGGGGATTGTGTTGGGGGGTGGTTACTGATGGGAGGTTGGGGCCAAACTGTGTAGAATCTTGGTTTCCTTGCTGAAGATTTTGGTTCCTAAATACCCACTTACAGACCAGCTGCATAAGAATCACTTAGAAAGCCGATTAAAATACCGAATCTCAGATGCCTCCCCCAGAGATTCTGACTCAGTAGGTCTGGATGGTGCCCAAGAATCCGTTATAATACATATACATATACAATATACATATACATATATGTGTATATATATGTATATATTTTTTTCCCCAAGATGCCCAGATGTTGGGTGGCCAAGTTGGGAACCATTGTCACAGATAACAGGGAGCCCCTGAAGCAGGGTGTGACATCATGTATGGTGCCCCATGGAGGATGGATTTGAGGAAATGGGTAGGGAAGCTCCACATCTCTCTCCCCTTGGTCACTATCTGTGAACACCTGGGTCTTGCAGAGTGGGGTAGATCCTGGGATCAGTGGGTAAGTTCCCTGTTCTCCTAGAACAGCAATCTTTGTTCCTCTTTAATCTCCCATGACAAATGGTCCCATCAAAATGGTCCTTGGATTTCCGTGTGAGCTTGGACATGTTACATTACATCTTTGAGCTCTAATAGAATACAGGGGCTTGGGCCACAGTAAGGCCTTGAAACCTGCCTGTGAAGGAAGCAAGATAGGGAGATTCTCCCTGCTGTAATAATCAGATAATTAGGGCCGGGAGAAGTAGGATGAATTGCTGAAGGACACATGCTGTTCGGTGGCAGATCTAGGTCCTTGACTCTTTCTTAGCAAAAGAAGGAAAGTAGCACTTTCCTTCCCTAGACCCAGTCCAGGAGGAAGGTCAATGTGTGCTTTCCTTCCTGATCCTTTTCCCCAGTGGCAACAAGACCAAATTTTAGTGCACATGCTCCCTTGCTCAAATTGTTCTCCTGGAGTTCCTATTATCCCTGGAAAAAGGTGGGCCTGCAAGGGTCCCTCCCCATATTGCCCTTGGTGGCACTGTGGCTCTGACTCTAGCTTTTCCCCTTTGCAGGAGAGAAGGAGATGGCAGCAGAGCTGGAGGAGCTGTATGGAGACATCGATGCCTTGGAGTTCTTCCCAGGGCTGCTTCTTGAAAAGTGCCTACCAAACGCCATCTTTGGGGAGAGTATGATAGAGATTGGGGCTCCCTTTTCCCTCAAAGGTCTCCTAGGGAATCCCATCTGTTCTCCAGAGTACTGGAAGCCGAGCACATTTGGTGGTGAGATGGGCTTTAACATTGTCAAGACGGCCACTCTGAAGAAGCTGGTCTGCCTCAACACCAAGACCTGTCCCTATGTTTCCTTCCGTGTGCCTGACTCCGGTCAGGACAATGAGCCTGTTGTGGAGCGACCATCCACAGAGCTCTGAGGGGCCAGGGAAGCAGCATTCTGGAGGTGAGAGCTTTGTGCTTGTCATTCCAGAATGCTGAGGCCGGCACTGATGGTCTTAAATGGTTTTCTGGTTTGGCATGGTGAGTGTTGGGGTTGACATTTAGAACTTTGGTTCTCACCCATTATCTGGAATATTGTGATTTCTGTCATTCTGGAATGCTGAGTGCCTTGTTAATCCTTCAGAATGTTAGGAGTGGTTCTCATTTGGCCTGCCAGAACACTGATTCCTAGTCGACAACCTAGAATGTCAGATTTCTGGTTGATTTGGAATATAGGCATTCTAGAATATGGAGCTCCTGATGAGATCTATGGGGTTATTATTTTGCATTTCAGAATCTTGACTTTCTGATTGGTGATTCAGAATGTTGTGTTCCCAGCTGATGATCCAGAACAGTGGCTGATTTGCCAGATCAGTCTTGATCTGAATGTCTAGAATGTTGATTTGATTCACTTTCCTGTTCAGTGAGATATCCAGAGAGCAGGAGATCCTAACGTCCAACAAGAATGCATTGCCTGAATCTGTGCCTGCACTGAGGGGGCAAGAAGGTGGGGTGTTGTTCTTGGGACCCCCCACTTAGACCCTGATCCAAGGATGTAGAGAGAACAGGTGGGCTTTTTCATGCCATTGGTTGGAAGCCACCAGAGCTCCATCCCCATCCAGGTTTTGACTCGTGGCAGCTGTTTCTCATGAAGCTAATAAAATTCTCTTTCCAAAGTTGCCTGCTGTGTATGTCTTTTGGTCCCATCCCCAAAGCAGAGGCGACACTGAAGCATGGCTGGCGTTTCCCTTAGCCACGCCTGGGTGTGCTAGAGGCTGCAGCGTGAGCCTTTCCACTGGGATCCCCCAGGGCCTGTCACTGTGTAGGTGCCACACCGCTGGTGTTTTATTTCTCCCTGTGGGCCAGGCTTTACATTTTTCAGGATTCTCTCCCAAAATGCCCAGCACTCCAGCCCCAGGAGATGCAGCGTTCAGTTCCCACCATCTGATTAAAACAACTTCCTCCCTTACAGAGTGTGCAACAGAGGTGAGGGCACCAGGAGAGGAGAGCGCCACCTGTGTGCCGATTTATGCACTTAATTCTCATTTATTCTCACAGCAACAGTGTGAAGTGGGTGGTATTATCCCCATTTCAAAACCGAGGAAACTGAGCCTCAGAGTGGTCAAGTGATAGACATGCCCCTCAAGTGCCAGAGCCAGGCTTGGACCCCAGCTCTGGCTGAGTCTAGAACCCGCGCTCTTCTCGACTCCTGGTTTGACTCAGTGCCAGGCCTGATCTTGCCTGTCTGGCTCAGATTCAAAGGCAGAAGGTTGGGGTGTAGCTGCTACCTTACATACAGGCTACTCAGTCAGTCCCAAATATTTATTTTCCTAAGTGCTTACTATGTGCCAGTTACTGTTAAGAGGTTTGGGGACACAGCCGTGAGTGATCAATACAGACAAGGCTCTGCCCTTATGGAGCTCCCATTTCTGCAGGGGTAGAACAGACAATACATAAGAAAACAATGAAGTAAGTGTAAGGTGAGTGTGACTTCCCATTTAACCCACTCTGCTCTGTCCTTCCCTCCTGCACTCCCGGGATCAGAGATGGAGCAGTGGTGATCTGAGGGCAGACAGCCCCCTTTCCCTCTACTCCAGCCCCTGACCCTTTCCCAGCTACAAGGACCCTTGTAAGTAGCAAAGAGAGAGGAGAGGACAGAAGGGTAAGGACAGGAGAGGTTGGGAAAAGGTCCTTCATGCTCCACACTTTGGGCTTAGCATTCCTCAGGAAAAGCTGTGGCCCAGAAACAACAGAGGAAATTGGGGTTCAGGCTGACAGTCTCTGGGGCTGGGCCTCCTGTCTTACAGTCCAGAAAGTCATCCTTGTTTCTCCCTAGTTGGCCAGGAACTGCTCCCACCGTTCCTTCCTGGCCCTGTTGGATGCCGAGAATGCAATTCTCTGATGTAGAAGGATCCTTCAGATGCTGGAAGTGGGCATGGAGTGGCTGTGCCTTGTTCTCGCTCACCCAGTATCTATTTCCCCTCTTCTGCTAGCACCCCTTACTAGAATGCTCCCTCCCTTGTTAATTTCCATCTTGGTGATTATATCAGGGCTGTATTCTGGCCAACGGGTGGGCCTGCGAATCAATCTCAGGCAAGCAGACCTTTTCCTTGAAAACTGGCCCCTGAGTGGAGTTACGTGGAGGTCGAGACCAGAGCTCTGACTCATCCCCACAGCTGGCTCTGCAAAGACAGTCCATTTGTTCCTGCTTCCGCAGATCCCCAGGGGAGCCTGGATTCCTGACCTTCTCTAGACTTTAGCTTTTCCTTCCATCATGTGGGCTGTTCCAGGAATTCCTCTTTTGCTTAAATCAGTCAAAATTGGTGTCTGTTGCTTGCAACCAAACCTTAATGACTGCTGGCCTGAGTTATACAGGCACTATAATGCTTTTAATCTGGGAGATGTAATTAGACTAGTGTTTTGGAAAGAGTGCCCTCTGGGAGGGTGGACAGCAGAGCAGAGCAGGAAGGATTAGAGGCTGGAAGAACTGTGGAGGCTGCATCCGTGGTCCAACCAGGAGATGATGGCAGAGGGGGCCAGGGGAAGGGCTGTGGGGATGGAAGGATGGGACAGACTCCTGGCACATTCCTCTCTTGAATGCAGGTGCCTAGATTAGGTGGACTTTGCTTAGTATGGACAATCATGCATGAAAGTTTTACAAAAGGCAACATGGCAAGTGCTCCAAGACAGCTTCTTCAGAGTGAAGGATCTTATTGCTCATAATTGAACACTCATTCCTGGAGTTTTGATTTGGTGGATGTGATGGTTGGTTTTCTATGTCAATTTGGCTGGGCTATTGTGCCTAGTTATTTAATCAAACACTGATCTAGCTGTGGCTGTGAAGGTATTTTGTAGATATGGTTAACATCTATAATCAGTTGACTTTAAGTAAAGAAGATTACACTAAATAATGTGGATGGGCCTCATCTAATCAGTTGAAAGGCTGTAAGAACAAAAATTGAGGTTTTCTGCAAAAGAAGAATTCTGCTTCAAGGCTGAAGCACCAACTCCTGCCTGAGTTTCCAGCCTGCTGTCCTGCTTGATGAATGGGCTTGCTAACCCCAACAATTGAGTCAATTCCTAAAAATAAAGCTATATACAGTTGTCCCTTAGTATCTGTGGGGGTTGGTTCCAGGACACTCCCGTGGATACCAAAATTCATGGATCTGCAAGTCCTTTATACAGTATAGCATAGTGTTTGTTCATAACCTATGCACATCCTCCCATACACTTGAAATCATCTCTAGAGTACTTATGATACCTAATACAATGTAGATGCTATATACTAACAAATAGTTGTTAAGTTGTATTGTTTTTATTTGTATTTTTAATTATTATTAATTTTTTTCTAAATATTTTTGATCTGTAGTTAGTTGAATCCACAGATGTGGAACCCACAGATGGAGAGGGCATATATATATATATATATGTGTGTGTGTATATATATATATTCCCACCTCTCTCTATATAATATACATATATTCTATTGGTTCTATTAATATTTCTCTGTAGAACCTTGACTGATATAGTGGGTGATTCATTCAGGGCTTTCAATGCAAACAATAGAGCCCTCTCTAGCCCATTTAAACAGGAAGGAATTTATTATAGGACATTGCATAGCTCATGGAACCACTGAGAAGACCAAAGAGTTAGGCTTGGAGGCTTCACGCCGAGGAACAGCAGCCATTGGTCCAGTGAAGATGCCTCTGCTACTGCCATGGGATGCAGGCATCTCAGAACACACCTTCACTGCCAAAACCCCACTACTGCTGCACCCGAAAACCAGCTGCTTCTATAGCCACCCTTGCCAGAAGATGGATTCCGCATGGCACCTGCTTCCTTACTTTTCTTTACTTAAAATTAAAGTCATCTTTATTTTGCATCTGATCAGTGGAGTCTAGTTCACATGTCTGTACTCTGGCTCCAAAAGAGGGGGTGGGAAAGTGTGTTGTCTGGCTTGTGCCTTAGGGAGAAGGGACCCATAATGTGGGAAGTTCCCCATAAATAGGAAGGATGTTCAAAGGGGCTGGGAAACATGGAAAGTCTACTTCGGTGGACCTGACTTTTCTTAGTTCTGTTTTGCCTCTGTGGGCCCTATCCTTAGAATGCTACAAAGACCATCACAATGGCACCGCTGTTGACCTGGTAGCAGCAGCTCCATACAGTTGCAAGCAAAGAGCTTAAGAAGTGAAATTATGCAAGTACAGAACAGCAGAGAAGCAGACTGTTGGGTACATACAGTCCACTCTTCCAATTATATTTGAGTAAAAAAATTGTCAAAAATGTTAGACACGCCTACAGCCCACGTTTCTACTTAATCATGCTTTTTCTATAAAAATGGACCCAAAATTAAAACAGCTATATGTGATTGACAGTAAGAAATACTAAAACTTAAGAGATACTTTTATTGAGCACTATTTAAGGGAACTACAATAAAGCACTTTCCTCACTATCTTGCCTGATATTCATGTTTCATTTAAAGTTGGCTTTCCCCCAGGTTTGGTTAAAATATGTCTTTTGTTTTCAATCTTTATACTTTCAAAAGGGCCTTTGAACCACTTGCACAACTGCAGCTTCCTATTCTGGGTTTCAGGACAATGGGGCAGTACCTCCTTGCAGACTTCTGTGGCAGGCCTCCTGCCTGCCCAGTATAACATACAACAAAGTGCACTAATCTTAAGTGCATTCCTTGAAGAATTTTTACATATGCATAAACCCAAGTAAGCACCAAAGAAATCAAGATATAGAACATTTCCTGCACTCTAGAAGGCTCTTTTGTGCTCCTTCCCCTGAAAGGTAACTGCTATTCTGACTTTCATCACCATTGATTAGTTTTATCTTCTCATGAACTCATTTGAATAGAGTCATAAAGTATGCACATTTTTGTGTCTGACTTCTTTTGCTCAACATAACATTTGTTGATATCCATGTTGCCGTGTGTATCAGTAGTTTGATCGTTTTATTGCTGTATATTTAATGTATACCACAATTGATTTATCTAGTCTACTGTTGATGGACATTTGGGTTGTTTCCATTTTCTTACTATTATGAATAAAGCTACCCTCTATGACAGATTTCAACTCTTATTATGAGGGCTCTACTTAAAACATCATCTTTACATACATTTATTATGGGAAATGGTTCTTGTTATGTATTCAAAATTCCCTTCTGTGTCCTCTTTTGCTTTATGGCCTAATGGATGCATGAATGTGCAGGCATGATTCCGGAAGGGGAAAGGGAACATATTAATTACCTGTACTTTACCTGGCTATTCCATTAACTCTTCCTAACAGCTCTATGAGTTGGTTTTCCTGTTTCACAGAGGATGAAATTGAGATGCAGAGAAACTGGGTGACTTGTCCAGAGTCACACAGCTACAAAGTGGTGGGAGGCAGCTTGAAATTCCAAAGGAAAGCATGGCCTTTTTACACCACGTGCCCCTTCCAAGTCATGCGGAGCCAGAATCACAGTAGGGAGGGGGAGTGGAGGGTGGAGGGGCAGGGATGTGGTGGGTGTTGGTGATGTTGATGCACTTCCAGACGATTCTATCCGTAAGCCTCAGATGGAGCCTTCCGCACCCTATCGCACTGCCTTGCGGTCATCTTTTTCCTCTTTTGGTGAGTGACATTTTCTCTCTCCCCATGACTCACTTTTTCCAGGCGTGCTGTCTCCTTTCTGATCTATGACTCGAACTCTGCACATCATGACGATGTGCAGGGCACACAACTGTTTCCCTGACGTCTGAAGAGCAGTGCCATCCGTTTCCCTGTCTGTGGTCCACTTGCTCTTCCCTCCCCTGTCATGGGGAGCCGTGCTTAGCCCTGCGGGAGCCGTGCTGACACTCCAGCACCTGTTCTTGTTTTGGTTCTCAGTTCTTGCTCTTGAGGGGGGGACTTAAGACAGATCCTAGTTTGCTCCTGCCCCCGACTCACCACAAGGGGGTCTGCCTGTTGTTCTTCTTTCACTGTGGTAAAATGCATGTAACACAAAGTTGACCATTTAAACCATTTTACAGTGTACAATTGATGGCATTAGTATAGTCACAGTGTCGTGTGACCATTACCAAGATCTAGTTCCAGAACATTCTCATCGTTCCAAAAGGAAAACCCGTATCTGAGACGCAGTCTCTCTCTACTTCCTACTCCCCCAGCCCCTGACAGTGTTGTGAGCACTCACTACATGCCAGGCACTGTGCTAATCTCAGTGTACACAGACCTTACTAATTCTCATGAAAGCAGGTCTGTGAAATTGGGGTTCTTCCTTCCATTTCACAGATGAGATAAAAGAGAGAAAAGATTTACGCGAGGTCACAAAGCCTATAAGAGGCAGAACCTGGACCAGAACCCCCAGCCAGTGTTGTTTCCTAACCCCTGCCAAATGACGACCAAGATCTAAGAGCCTTTTCTGTGATAAACACAAATGATGCAGGTCTGGGTGACTCCTACGCTCATATTTTTTCCATTTTGAAAGAATATTCTTTCCATTCCATTCTGAAGGTCAGTGGTAACAAAAAATGCAGTTAGCACACATTCAAATGACTTATGCTCTAGGAATTTTCCAGGATCCGGGATGCTGGGTTGAAGGAAGTAGTTTGATGGCAAGATCCCAGATAACGTGACCCAAGAAGCTATCAGTTGCCTTCACAAATCTTGGGACGGCACGCATGGCAGCAGAATAAGAAATGAAGTGACTCCAAAAGTGTCACAGGCTGAGGAGGGTCTCAAGAAGGGGAAGGCTCTAACTAGTGTCAGATGCCTGGTTCCTGTCCACTGGTCATCTAAGATTCTCTCTTCAAGAGCTTGAGCTCCTGGTTCCTGGGACCATGTAGGCTGACTTCCCTTGTGGTTTCAGATACGAAAGAAGCAATTGCAATTTCTGCTTCCACACACAAAAAAGGGGAGCTTATTAGACTTAACATGAAAGTTAACAATATAACATATAATCAAGGTAATATTTTCCTGGCCTTTGTGCTATTGAGGCAAATCTTTTTTGGATGCTTTTTCCTACCCCACACCAGACATATTAAAATGCATCTGTATACCATATTTAATATCATTTACATATGTATAATTTACATATATATGTGGAGGTAGGTTTTAGTTGACTAACAATACATTTTGTAGACATTTAATTAAACATTTATAATTTTGATTTTGCTATTTTCTTTTAGTATTTTGGACAATACATTATTTCTTCCAAGTCTCAAATAATTCCTGTTCCTGTTGAACAGGTTGTGTTGGTGGGTTTCTTGACTCATTTGGCTTTGTGGGTGTCTCTGGGTGATCATCATTGTGGGGTAGCCTTCTGCTGATTGGTCTGAATCTGATCATCCTCATCATGCAGCCAGAAAAGAGGTCAGAAGTGAGGTCTCTGCTGATTTGGGAAAATGTGAACATAAATCCCCCAACCAAGTGTTCCAATGGATTATTTTTACATGCCCTGCTTTATAAATATAGTTGAATTTGTAGCTCCCATTCAAAGTGGCAGCTGGTCTGGACACTAACTGCTAGCAAATGAGGGATGGAGCAGAGAATCTCACCACTGAATGGACTTTGAGCAGTGTAAAATTTGGCAAAATATAGGGGTACCTGTGGGCATAACCTTGCTAGTAGAAGAGTAGGGACAGAAAGATCATCAAAGACACAGTGTGGTGGCTTGAAAATTATTTTACAGTACCTAATTGAGGTATATTTTACACACATTAAAATGCATACATCTTAGGTGTACAGTAGAACTTTTTAAAAAAAAAATCCACAGAGGTAACTGCTACCCTCACGTCTGGCACCATAGATAGTTTAGCCTGTTCTTGAACTTCGAATGAATGGCATCATGCTAAATATATTCATTTCTTACTTCCTTTGCTTAATGTAATGTCTTGTGAAATTATCCATATTGCTGTGTTTATCAGTAGTTTGTTCTTTTTTAATCCTGGGTAGCATTCTGTTGTGTAAATATACAGCAATTTGTTTATTCTTTTACTTGTTGATGGACATTTAAATTGTTTCTAGTTTTGACTATTATGACTATGACTGCTATGAACGTTTGATACAAGTCATTTGTGGAGACATGTCTTCATTTCTCTTGAATAAATATTTGGAGTAGAATTGCTGGATCATATGGTAAATGTGTATTTAACTTTACCAGAAACGGCTGAATAGTTTTCCAAAGTAGTTGTACCACATTGCATGGTATGCACGGTGTGTGAGAGTTCTAGTTGTTTCATATTTTTGGCAATACTTGGTTCTTATAAGCCTTTCTAACTTAGCCATTCTCCTGGTGGGTATTAAGAGATATCTCACTGTAGTTTTAATTTTCGTTTCCCTGACAATTAATGTTGAGTATCTTTTCACATATCATTGGTCATTTTCATATATTCTTTTAGGATGTGTCTGTTTAAATCTTTTGCCCACTTCTTGCTGGGTTTTACTGGGTTGTTTGTCTTATCACGACTATAATTATAGGTATTACAAATATCTCCTAGTCAGTGACTTGCCTTTTCATTTTCTTAACTTTGAAGAACACAATTTAAAACATTTTAATAAAATCCACTTACCATTTTTTCCCTTATGGTTAGTGGGGTTTTTTTTGTCCTATCCAAGAAAGTATACTTACTGCAAAGCCATGAAGATATTCTCCTATTTTTTTCTAGAAGGTTTGTAGCCTTATACTTAGGTCTAAAATATATTTTAACTTAATTTTTCTGTATCATGTGAGATAGGTCAAAGTTTATTTTTTCCATTTAGACATCTAGTTGCTCTAGCATCATTTGTTGAATAGACTATTGCTTCCCCCATTTAATAGCACTGGCATCTTTGTAAAGAATTAAGTGACTGTATATGTATGTGTCTGTTTTTGGACACTGTTAGTTTCACTGACTTATTTGTGGTTATGACAACATCACACTGGTTTGTAGCTTTATAGTAAGTTCTCTTTAATAAGTCTTGAAATTGTTTGCTATAAGTTCTCCAACTTTGCTTTTATTTTGAAGATTATTTTGGCTTTTCTAGATCCTTTGCATTTTCATACAAATCTTAGAATCACTTTGTCAATTTCTATAAAAACACCTACTGAAATTTTGACAGGGACAGTGTTCAATCTATAGATCAAGTTGGGAAGAACTGACATCTTAATACTGAGCCTTTCAGTTTAGGAGCATGGTACAGCTCTTCATTTATTCAGGTTCCTTAATTTATCTTAACATTGTTTTGTAGTGTTCAGTGTACAGGTTTTGCATGATTTTGTTAAATTCGTCCAGAAGTATGTTAATATTTTTGCTGATATTGTAAATGGAATTGTTTTTTAAATTTAATTTGGCTTGAATTGTTTTTAAAGTTAATTTAATTTAATTTTTTTGCTATTGTATAGAAATACATTTGACTTTTTGGGTCCTGTAACCTTGCTAAATTCACATATTGGTTTTAGTAGATTTTCTGTAGATTCCTTAAGCCTTTCTATGTAAATGATAGTGTCATCTTTGAATAAAAACAATTTTAATTCCTTTTCAACGTGTGTGCCTTTTACTTCTTTTTCTTGCCATGCTGTATAGCTAGGATCTCTACTACAATATTTAATACAAATTGGTGAGAGAAGACGTCCTTCCCTTGTGTGCATCTTAGGGTGATTACATTTAGTCTTTAACTGTTAAGTGTGATGTTAGCTGTAAATGTTTTGTGAAATGACCTTTATCAGTTTGAGGAAGCTCCTTCCTATTCTGAGCTTACTGAGAATTCTAAATTTGTTGTTGAATTTTTTTGTCAAATGTTTTTTCTGCATCTATTGAGATGTTCACATTTTTTCTTTTTTACTCTGTAGATATGGCAAATTACATTGCTTGATTTTTCACTGTTGAACCAACTTGGCATACCTGGGATAAACCATTCTTGGACATGAAGTGTTAGCCTTTTAATATATTGTTGGATTCAATTTGATAATATTTTAAATAGATTTTTGTGTCTATGTTCATGAGAGATATTGGTCTGTAGATTTCTTTTCTTGTAATGTCTTTGGTTTTTGAATCAGGGCAATGCTGGTCTAATGAAATGGATTGGGAAGTGGCCATACCTCTACTTTCTGAAAGAGTTTATATAAGTTTGGTATTATTCCTTCTTTAAATATTTGACAGAATTTATTAACGAGGCCATCTGGGTTTGGAGGTTTTGGTTTGGGAAGGTTTTAAGTCATGAATTTAATTTTTAAAATAGATAGCATTATTGAGATTTTCCATTTTTTCTTAAGTCTGTTTTCATAATTGTGTCTTTCAGAGAATTTGTCCTTAGGTTGTTGATTTATTGGCAGAAAGTTGTTCATAATATTCCTTTATCATACTTTTAATGTCTGTAAGACATGTAGTGATGTCGCCTCCAGATATCAATCCAGATTATTGATATTGACATTGGATTTTTACTTGAGTTTTAGCCACCCTGCATTGTGTAAACTGGAGAGTGCCTTCAGGAAAGCAGGCAATTAAATACTGGCTTGCCAGGTTAATTCCCTCCATTTCCTGCCTGCTTTTGGTATGCTCCAAAGCCTTCAAACAAATATTTTTTGCCCAGAGTTTCCTTCCCAATAATTTAAAATTATTACTATGCTAGGGTCAGACTGAGACAAGATGCTTTGCCATTACAGGAATCAGAACTGTACCACCTTGCTGTATATTTTCTATTTGTCTTGCCTGGTTTTTGTTCACTTTTCTCTCTTTTCTTGTCTTCTTTTGGATTAATTATTTTTTATTATTCAATTTTTGCCCTTCTATTAGCTTGTTAGTTATAAATTTTAAATTATTCTGTTTGTGATTACCTTAGACATTACAATGTACCTCCTTTACCTATTAAAGTCTAATACATATTAGTGTTTTTACCAATTTGTGGTGAATGCAAGAACCCTAGAGCACTTTAACTCCATTTGCTCCCTTCCTGCCTTTTGAGCTATAGTTGTGATGTATTTTAATTCAACATGGAGTTTAAAACCTCACAAGACAGCCTTACTGTTGCTTTTAACAGGCAATATTCATTTAGATTTATCCACATTTTTGTCCTTTCTACTGCACTTCACTTCTTCCTGCATTTTGTGCTTCCACCTGGGATCATTTCCTCTTTCCCTTCAGTGTTTCTTTTAGTGCAGGACTTCTGGTGCTACATGACTGCACCTGGGTCACACTGTCTTTGTTGAGTCTCACTTGGCTCTCAATATCCTGGGCCATTATGTGGCAAACCCTCACTGGCACCTTTAATGGGAAGGGCCTCTCCCTCATTTTGGCTATTCTTAGAGGTCCTATCTTTTGTCTTCCTATCTCCCTGCTCCCCCCATGAACACCTTTATTCTTTTTATTTCCCTTTTCCCACCAGACAGTCACTACCAACCTCCTTTGTCTTCTCACACCATCCACTGAGAACTTCTCTCTAGATGTTATTCTTGCCCAGCACCCCGATGACGCAGATCAGTGCAATACTTGCAATGGTAAGCTGACGTTAAAAGTAGAGCAGAGAGAGTTATTAATCCTGCTTGGATCCAAGGAAGGATGCTCAGAGAAAGCTATAGAGAACTAAGGCATTGAAGGATGGCAGTTATGCATTGAGTAAGTGGAGAAGAGAAGCCAAGATATTACAATCACATATAAAAACGGAGCTGTGAAGAAGTGTTAATGCTCCAGGAACGCAGCATGGTTCAAGATTTGGCATAAGGTAGGGATGGAGAATATATAGCTTGCGTGCTGCAATCTCTCCCAATCCATGTCCAGGGCAGACATTGCTAATCTACTACAGAGCATTATTTCTCACTGGGATTGATCTGAGCCTTTGAATCATTCTCAACTTAGCACTCCAGGCGGCTACTCTTAGTTAAATAGTGGTGGTACAAAAGATGAAATCTATTTGCTATTTCTGGGACTAGAGAGGATTATAAGTCACGAAGAGAAACGAGGCTAGGGAGATAGGCAGAGCCTAGGCTGGGCAGATGATTTGGATGGTGGTGCTGGTGATTGTAACCTCTTGAGGAAACCGGCAGGCTTTGAGTGTGAAATATCAGAAAAGTTTCAGCACTTGTGGAGCTGCCTTTATGGGGCCTGCTTGATTTTTGTTAACGAGGCCCCTGAGAAACTCCATTTGAGAAACTCCTGGCTTCTCTTCTTTGATACTAATTAGCCACTCAGGAAATGCTGTTGTGGTTTAATTAGGTGGCATCTGTTTGGCTCCTCCCAAGTGATTAGTAACTTGGAATTAGGTGTGGTCTTTCAGTGGGCCAGTGTCTTCACTGGAAACACAGCCCTGGGCTGTTGTCAACTCAAAGTATGGAGGAGCAGGTGCTGCTCTCCCAGGCTCACCTGCCCCCTTCCCAGACAGACAAGCAGGGCCTACCTGGGTCTGGTCTGGAGTGACACCTAGAATTAAGGCACCAAGTTGGGGGGTGGGTCTTGCATAGCCACAGTCATCCTTAGTAATTTCCTCTGTGAATTTTCCTTTTGAATGTGTTTGAAGAATAACAGGTAGGCCACTGTAGCTGGACTGGACTGAAGGAATGAAGAGAGACAGGAGCTGAGGTCAGAGTGGCCCCAGGACCAGTTCACATAGGGTCTTGTTGACAGATCATTGCAAAGATTTTGGCTTTAATGCTGAGCCAACTTTATCAATATTTTGTTGTCAATGCATTTTGATTTTATTTAAGGAATCTTTCCCTAGCCCAAGGTCTAAAATACAATTACTTGTATTTTCTACAAAGTGTTTTATTTTTTAAAATCAGGTATTCTGAAGTATAATTCATGAACAATAAAATCTATCCATATGAAGTATTACATTTGATGAGTTTTGACAACTATGTGCTGTTATGTAACAACCACAATGATGACATAGAACATTCCCATCACCCTCAAAAGCTCTTTCCCACCCCTTTTTAGTCACTATCCTTCTCCCTCTCCCAGCCCCAGGCAAACACTGACCTGAGTTCCTGTGTTCCTGCTTCTTTTTCCTGAATGTCATATAATTAGAACCATATAAGATGTAGCATTTTTGGGGTCTAGCTTCTTTGATTTAGCACACTTCTTTTGAGATTCACCCAAGTTGTTGCACGTATCAGTAGTTCATTTGTTTTTATTGCTGAGTATGGATGTACCACGATTTGTTTCCCCATTTGCCAGTTGATAGACTGTCTCCACATTTTGGCTACTGTGACTAAAGCTACTATAAACATTGGCATATGGTTCTTTGTGTAAACACATGGTTTCTTTTCTCTTGGGTAAATAACCTAGCGGTGGGATTGCTGGGTTTTATGGTAGGTATATGTTAAACATTTTAAGAAACTGCCCAACTGTTTTCAGAAGGGGCTGTTCCATTTCGCAATGGATAAAATTTCCCAGTGCTTCCTCACCAGGACTTGGTATTAGCTATGTTAGCGGATGTGTACTGGTATCTTGCTGTGGTTTTAATTTGCTTGTCTCTAATGACTAATGGTGTTAAACATTTTTTCATGTGGTTATTTGCCATCTGTATATCTTCTTTGGTTAAACGTCTGTTCATATCTTTTGCCCATTATTTAACTGGGTTGTTTGTCTTATAGTTGATTTTGAGAGTTCTTTATTCTAGATAAAGTCCTTATTAGATATGTGTTTCATGAACATTTTCTCCCAGCCTGTGGCTTGTCTTTACATTTTCTTAACAGTATCTTTAAAATAGCAAAAGTTTTAAATTTCGATGAGGCTGAAGTTAGCAGTTTTTAAAAATTATGGTTTTTGCTTTTTGTTTCTATTGTAAAAATTCTTTGCCTAACCCAAGGTTACAAAGCTTTTTGCTTATGTTTTCTTCTAGAAGTTTTATACTTTTAGCTCTTACATTCAAGTCATTGATTCTTTTTTTTTTTTTTTTGAGACAGGATCTTGCTCTATTACCCAGGTTAGAGTGCTATGGTGCAATCATAGCTCACTGTAACCTCGAACTCCTGGACTTAAGCAATTCTCCTACCTCAGCCTCCTGAGTAGCTGGGGCTCAGGGCATGTAACACCATGCCTGGCTAATTTTTTCAATTTTTTTGTAGAGATGGGCTCTCACTATGTTGCCCAGGCTGGTCTTAAACTCCTGGGCTCAAGTGATCCTCCTTCCCCAGCCTCCCAAAGTGCTAGGATTACAGGTGTGAGCCACTGTACCTGGCCTATGATCCATTTTGAATGAATTTCTTTTTTTTTTTTTTGAGACAGGGTCTCACTCTGTTGCACAGGCTAGAGTGTAGTGGCACCATCATAGCTCACTGCAGCCTCCAACTTCTGGGCTCAAGCAATCTTCCCGCCTTGGCCTCCCAAAGTGTTAGGATTATAGGCATGAGCCACTGCACCCGGCCTTAATTTTTGTATATGGTATGAGTTAAGAATTGAAGCCCTTTTTTTTTTTTTTGCATTTGGATATCCAATTGTTCCAGCATTTTGATATTAAGGAATCTTTCCCTAGATAGTTGTTGAAAAACAATCTTTTCTCTATTGAATTGCACTGGAACCTTTGTCAAAAATCAATTGACCACATATTTGCTGATCTATTTCTGAACTCTTCTGTTTTATTGATCTATAAAATCAATAGTATACTGCCTTGATTATTGTAGCTTAGTAAGTCTTGAATTGGGTGGTATAAGTCCTCTTTCTTTTTCCCAAATTTATTTTGGCTCTTGTAGGTTCTTTGGCATTTCCATATCACCTTCAGTAAAAGCTTTTCAACTTATGAAAATGACTGACAGAATTTTGATTGAGTTGCATTGAACCCATAGATCAGAGATTGCCAAAAAACACCTTCACAGAAACATGCAGAATAATGTTTGCCCAAATATTTAGTCACCATGGCCCAGCCAAATTGACACATAAAATCAACTATCACAATGCCCTTCCTGACAATATCTCCATTTTTACCTTTAGCCTCCATTAGTGGACTACTAATTTTTATCAAAATTCAAAACAAAAAAATAGAACTTTACAGTTTGTCTGTAATTTAAAAATATATTTTTATACTTATAAAAGAAAGACTATTTATGGTTAGAGAATTGGGATCCTTTATGATGAAGCAAATTTTAAAAAATCTGTAGTTCTGCTATCCAGAGATAACCATTGTTTCTACATTTTAGTGGATTTCCTTCTCTGACTTAAAATTATTTATATTTATACCAAGTCTGATTCCTGAAGAATTTAAGGCAGCTTGGAAATACATATAAAATACGAGATAAGATAAACTGAAAATGAGGTTAGAGAAGAACAAAAGAAGGAATAAACAAGGGTGGGGAAATAAAATTGAGCCAGGAATGACTCTGAAAATGCAGATTATGATGACTCTTGTTATGGGTGGGCCTCAGATTTGGCTCAAGCTTTCTAGTCAGTCACACAGCTCACAGTGACCAAAAATAAAAATAAACCAGTTGCATAGGTGAAACACTACCAGAGTCTCAATATAGGCTTGGCAATCACATCAGAGCATAAACCTTCACTACAAGCAGTAGTTTGGAGGCAAAAATAATGCTGTCCAAGTGCTTAGGTCTTCAGTGGTCTGGGTTAACAACATGCTGGATTTTAGACTTGCAGGTAAACATGGATGAGCTGCATGCCCTTGGAGCAATCTTCCCTAAGTAATTTTTCCTTTACTTAAACTTTTGGTAAACACTGAGTGTCACTGGTCTCCGAGTAATATTCCCCGGCTGGTACTTAAGCTATGGTGATGTGTATTATCAACTGAGTAGAGATGAGTGCTAGTTAGCATTCATCAAGCAATCAAGCAACACACTGAGAGCAGGGTTTTGAGTCAGATAGTGTTTCACATTCTAACTCCATAACTCAACTAGCTGTGCAGTGATAAGCAAGTTATAAAATTTCACCTAGTCTCGGGGTCCTTCTCTGTAAAATGGGACTAATAGTAGTATCTATTTCATAGGGTTGTTGTTGGGATGAAATATGATTATACAAGGGAAGTATTTAACACAATAACCAGTACATGGTAAATGCTCAATAAATAATAGTAATATTATTATCTCTTTATAAAGCTGATGAGTCTAACAAGGACTTGTGCCTAGAAAGAAGGCCATCTGCTTCAAGGTGAGGTGAGACAACACCCACCAAACATGTTCCGGGACCAAAATAAAATCTTAACCTTAGATTACATGATTTTTGAACTACCTCCCAGATTCCAGTGTATTCTACACCAATGCTTCTCAAATGTTAGCCTGTGGATCAGTGTTAGCCAATATGAAGTTTTCATGGATCTGCTGTGAATGAACTGGGGGTGCGGGGGGACTGTGTAATTACATTGGCTATATTCCCAGTATCTTTCCCTATCTTTAATGTCTGTTTGTTATAAAAGCATTTACTTGGATCTTTTTTTAACCAGGCTGATAATCTCTGTCTTTTAAACCTCTGGGGAGGAGGTGGTTAGAATGTTTACATTTAATGTAATGGTTGATGGTTTGGGGTTTAAACTTATTATTCCATTTTGGTGTTTGTTTTCTATTTGTCATATATGATTTTTATTCATCTGTTCTTCCTTTCTTGCTTCCCTTTGGGTGGATCAATTTTTCTATCTTAATTTAAAAAATGTGCTACTGAACTGGTCAACACCTCATTCTATGCCATAGAATGAGTGTTCCCTGGATTGATTATTTAAAAGTGTTCTTTTCTATCACCTCTATTTACGTCTTTTTAGTTATGCCTCTGTGTTTACGATTACTGTAGAGATTGTAATATTCACTTTCACTTACCACTGTCTACCTTCAAAAGGTGTTCTACAGTGTCGCAGATAACATGAGCACATGATAAGAGTACACTTCCGATTCTTCCTCCCAGCCTTTGTAATCTTCTCATCATATGTTTTATTTCTAAAAATGCTATCAACCACATAATCCATTGTTACTATTTTTACTTTCAGTAATCAACAGTTGTGTAAAGAGACTTAAAGATTTTGTATACAATTATAAACATATTTATAATTTATTTTTATATAATTGCAAATATATAATTTTTAAAAAAAGGTCCTTTACATTTACCTACATTTTATTTTCTCTAGTGCCTTTCTTTCCTTCCTATCAATCTATATTTCCCTTCAGCCTAATAAACCTTGTTTAGCATTTCTTATAATGAAGGTCTGGTGGAAACAAATTATCTTAGTTTTTGTCTGAAAATCCCTTCATTTGCTTTCAGATTTGAAGGGTATTTTTGCTGGATATAATATTCTAGGTTGCTGGGGTTTTAACCTTTTTTTTTGGCTTGTTGTTTTATCACTTCAAAGTGGATGCTCCATTATCTTCTGACTTTCAGCGTTTCTGCTAAAAACTCAGACATTACTCTTATATTCCTCTCCTCTTTTTTCTCTTGTGTGGAATATGTCTTGTTTCCTGTGGCTGCTTTCAAGGTTATCTCTTATGTTTGGTTTTCAGCTGTTGGACTGGTAGGCCTACGTATGGTTTTCTTTGTGTTTATCCTCCTTGGGTTTCACTAAGCTTTTTGGATCTCTGGGAAAATTCTTAGCCATTATCTCTTCAAATATTTATTCTACCACATTTTCTCTCCCCTCTTCTTCTTGCACTTCAATGTTATATCTTATCCCATTTTGTATTGTCCTACATACCCCAGATGCTATATTTTTCCCCATCTTGTGTTTTAGTTTGTATAATTTCTATTGACATGTCTTCAAATTCACTGATTCTTTCTTCTGCTGTGTTCAACCTGCTAATGAGCCCACTGAAAAAATTCTTTTTTTTTTCTGTTTCAAAATTAGTTCTTTTCTTTTTTTGTATGCATGTAAGGTGTACAATAGGCCTTCACCAAGGATTCGTGGGAAAGATGAGTCAGACACAGGGCAGAGCAGGCGCGTTGAGAGAAATTCCCCAAGGCATGATGGCCTGATTGATGAAAGCTGAAGATAAGGCTGGAAAGCTGCGAGTGACCTCTCTAAGGTTTTTCTTTTTCTTTTTCCCCCTCTTGGGAAACAGACAAGATTAACAGACCATGAAAAAAATGGCCCCAATCCTTCACTTTGTCTTATCCATACTCTCTTCCATGCAGCCTTGTGCCCTCCCGCTCATGAGTGACACGCTCATGCTCTCTTTCCATCACTGTCTCTTTTCTCCTCCTCAGAAGTAACTGGGAGGACTTCTAAGGTTTAGTTTTCTCTATTAAAAATCCTTACATTCACAAACCAAGTAGTATGTATTCTTGTGTGTCTGACTTCTTTCCCTCAACATTGTGAGAATCATTCATGTTCATACAAATAGCTATAATTTGTTCATGTTCCTGCAGAGCATACAGAAATTGTTCATGTTGCTGTGGAGTATAAAGAATACATCACAATTTATTTGTCTATTCTCCTGTTTGTTAACGAACATTTGGGTTGTTCCCGGTTTTTTGCCTATGATGAATAACACTGATATGAACATTCTTGGATATATCTCTTGGTGAAAACATGTGCACATTTCTGTTGGGTGTATAGTTAAGAATGGATTTGCTGGGTCAGAGGGTATGACTATCTTAACATTTAGTAGATAATTCCCAAGAATTTCCCAAAGCGATTGAATCAATTTATATTCCTTCTGATAATATGTAAGAGGTTTTTTTTTCCTACATCTTCGTCAAAACTTGATAGTGTCAGTGTTTTAAAATTTAACCATTCAGAATCCCACTACTGGGTATTTACCTAAAGGAAAAAAAGCCATTTTATCAAAAAGACACTTGCACTAGAATGTTTATTGCAGCACAATTCACAATTGTAAAGATGTGGAATCAACTTAAGTGCCCATCACTTCATGAGTGGATTAACAAAATGTGGTATATGTATACCATGGAGTGCTACTCATCCATAAAAAATGAACTAATACCTTTGGTAACAACCTGGATGGAACTAGAGACCATTCTGCTAAGTGAAGTATCACAAAAATGGAAAAACAAACACCACATGTACTCACTATTAAATTGGAACTAACTTATCAGCACTCATGTGCACAGATGGAAGTAAAACTCAATGGAAATCAAACAGGTGGGAGGGGGGACGAGGGGATGGGTAAAATCACACCTAACGGGTACAATGCACACTATCTGGGTGATGGGCACACTTATAACTTTGACTGAAACTGCACAAAAGCAATTCATGTAGCCAAAACATTCATACCCCTGTAACACTCTGAAATAAACAGTAAAAAAAGAAAAATAAAAAATTTTTAATCATTCAGGTAGATGTGTAGTGGCATTTTGTTGTGTGTGTTTAAAATTTTTTAAAAATTAAAATAAAACAGTCATAGAAAAAAGTGACCAAATTATTAGTACATATCTTGATGAATTTTTCTAGGACATTGAATACACCATGTAACCAGCACTCACATTAAAAAATAAAACATTACCAACACCCAGGAATCCTATGATGCCCCATTTCAGGCAATACCTTTCCCAAATATAACCGCTATGCTCACTTCTAACACTGTATGTTAGTATTGTCTGTTTGGAACATTGTATGAATGGAATCAAAATACTTTTTGTGTCTTGATATATATTTTTTGCACAACATTGTGTTTGTGAAATTCATCAATATATTTCGGTGTAGTTGTAGTTTGGTCATTCTCATCATTGTATAGTATCTAACTCTGTAAACTTACCACAATTAATTTTCCATTTTGAAAGGGCGGAGACTCATGAGGAGCTTACAGTGTGGGTTGGAGACATAATTTTCACACGAGGAGTAGAATAGTTTTAAAGAAAGAAAAGTTTATTTTATTGTTTCAAGAAATAAAGAGAGAGAGAGAGAGAGAGAGAGAGAGAGAAGAGGAGGCAGTGGCCACGGCTCACAGAGGAAGGAAGGAAGTGCCGGGCTGCTGAGGAAAAGCTGTTCAGAATTTTTAGAGGTAAAAATGGCTTTTTTCCTCTGCTTCGGCAGACAGATAAAAGAAGTGGCTGCAAAGGTGTTGTGGGTGCTCCCTATTTTTTTAGGAATCCCATACAGTTTTGGAACAGATATCTATAATATATTTATACAAATGTAACCCAAAGAAAGTTAAACACCATATTATATTTGTCAATGTCTTTCTGTAGAGTTTAACATACCAGTAAGCCTAATAAACTTTTCTTGGACTTTTAGTGTCTTCACTATTAAAAGTTTGTTTGAGGTTAAAAGAACCAAATCCAGAATTTTGTTTTTGGAAAGCCTGCCAAACATTACAGGTTTAAAACATTTGTTTAAATAGAATCACAAGTCATTGTAAAACAATGGTGTTTGTTTAACCAACAGTGATAGTTATTAGAAGACTTTAAAGGCAATTTAAAGGATGTTATATGGGTATAAATCTTAACCCTTAAAGTTTAGTGTTTTTAGTTAGTCAAAAACCTAATAAAGACAGCACGGGGATTATCTTGACGAAGCATAAAATCCTTGCCTCTCTCAGGCCAGTCACCAAAAAGGCAAAGAAAAACCATCTGTAGTGTAACTGTTTTCTGTCTGTTTTTTACGGGAAGCCCATTCAGACAACTTGGAAATCAAACCTGATGAAAAGGGTACCTGAATTATCAAGACTGTATCCAGGGCCATGAGTGAACAGTATAATGCAAAGGAATGTAAACAAGAAAAACGAGTATCTTGAATAAGGGAACAAATGACTGAATTTTTTGACCCTATTCTATTATAAAACACTTGTTATCATGAAACAGAATAACAGGTTACCATAAAATTAGAGTCATTCACCTAGCCAAACTGACAATCAAAAGATTTTAGAAGGCAAAAAAATTTTATTCCTTGATAGAAAGGAAACTCCGCTTATAAGGAGGCAAAAAAAAATTTATTCTTTTTACTCCTTCCTCTCCAGTTTTTAAAAGGGGAACAAAATATTTCATTTTTGTTAATATCATATGGAAATCTTGTTTAAAAGAGAAAACCAAATTTTATCTTTTTCTTTAGTTTCACATGAGTTTTATCTCAATCAGAAAAGAAAATATAGAGAGCTTAGAAAACTCTATGTTTTAACCCTATGATGGCAGATTGACCACTTGAGTTTTGAACTTTCCTTGATGTAATTTGTTCTTTAGTTTAAACATGTGTATAAGAATGGAAATTTAAGAGGTTTTAAATGCAAGTCCAGGGACACTATATCAGAGAAGTTTTTAAGAATCTTATCTCAAACAAGTCAATATTGTAAATGACTTGTCTTAAGTCCAAATGGCATAAAAGCCCAAAAAATAGAGACAGAGGATTCCCAGTGTGTACACACATACCAAATGGATTATAGCTTAACAAATAAGTCTAGGGAGCGTCAAACATAGACAGTCCTACTCTCCCAAATGGTTGAGGCTTCCACCCCAAATGGGAATTCCTCTGGAACTCCCCAAATGGAGACAGGAGCTGTCTGTATGAGTTGTATGATAAGGTTAGCATGTTTGACAGAAGTACCTTCAACAGTGAGAAGTCCCCATTTTTCCAAATAGCTGTATGGGAGTGTAAGACATGATAGGCATATGTAGAGTCAGTGAAAATGTTAAGTCTTTTCCAAGAGTCTGAGAAAGGAAGCCTGTGGTGTTAAATGAGTTAGGGTCCGACTTAACCTTAAGATCATTTTCTAATTGTGGGAGGTGGTAATTGGGAAGTACTAAAAGGAGTGAGCAAAGACTTGATCTCCCAGGAAGCTGAGGAGCTGTGGAGTACATAGGGGGTTTTGTATTTTACTTTTTACTCCAATGATGGAGATAGGGGAGGGAAACAGAGGTCCCGAAAATTTAGGAAGAGACTCAAGTGGCTCCGGTGTCTATGAAAATTAGTTTGCTTAGCTATGACAGAGAGAGTTACCTAAGGCTCCGCCATGCTGGTGTGATGAAGTTGAGCCTGTTCCAAAGCCAGGGTCTGTCCATCAGACTGAAGTAGTCCTAGAGGGTCCGTGGGTATGGGAGATGCTGGCTCTTGGGGCCCCACCCGTTCTGGAAGGCAAGTGTGACCCCTTTTCAAGGAGCAAGCAGTCTAGCTTCCAGCGCCCCTCCCTTTTGTCGTGAGGGCACGATCCCAGCAGCCATCTCCGGAGGCATTTTTTTACTCCAGTGACCTAGTTGGTGGCAGTTAAAGCAAGGTGTAGTTCCTGGAGCAGGGAGTGGTCCTGGTGCCTTCTTCTCCGAGCCTCTAGGGTAACTCTGTCTCTGCCACCATCTGAGAAGCTTCCTTCTGCTCTAGGACCCATCTGGCAGTTTCCTTCCCTCTATTCCTCTCGCCTCCCCCCATCCCAGTTATCAAAGACCTTGGAGGTTTCAAATTCCGCTTGTGGAATCTGAGGCCCCTTTTCAAGCTTTTGGCGTTTACGCCCAATATCGAGGACTGACTGGAGATGAAGGGCATTGCTGGGGTGGGTTGTCCCTCCCTGGTGTCGGGGTCGAAAGCAGTAAAGAGCTGAAAGGCTTCAGACAGTCATGAAAGGAAAAGGGCTGGATTTCTACCTTAGCTCGGAGTGATCTGTGACGCCTCTGACCTAGCAGCCTCCCAGAGAGGGAGCTGATGTGCAGGCGGGGAGGGAGTTGGGAATGGCCAGCCAGAGTCAGTGCCCTGGGCATGAGCGGCAGACACGGAGAAGACAACGAAGGGGGAGCAGAGGGAGCCAAAAGAGAAATGTTATCTGGGGAGTGAAGGCAGTGAGAGAGATGCAGGAGTAGGAAGCAATATGTGGCAGGCAGAGTGAAGATCAGGATGTCCAGCAAGTTCAGAGAAAGCCTAAACTTGGAAATTTTCAGACTCCTAGCTGAGTCAGTGGCAATAAAAGTCAAGTTGTAGAATGTAGATGTTATAATTTAGAGACCCATTCTCGGGCCACACCTCCTGGTAATCTGACTTATATTGTGGCCAGGCCATATTATAATAGAAGACTAAACACTTAGGTGGGAGGTCAGTAAGTTCCAAAGTTTTCAAATTCTTAGGGAGACAGCCCGATGGGGGGTCCTTATGTGGGGCCGACTGAACATTGCCCATGATGATAACTAGGAGAAAGAAAAAGGGAAGGACTTTAAGGACAGTCATACATTGAAGTACTAACAGTCTGAGTCCCTGAGTGGGGCATCTTCCACTAGACAATTTTTAAGGCACTGATCAGACAGCAGGTATCCCCAAGTTCTGAGTCAGAACTGAAATGCAATTTATGGTGCTGGCCAGAAGGTGGGTGTCCCTGAGTTCTGACCCATACCAGAATCTCGAGAGGAGCTTTCCCAGAGCCAGGCATCCCCGGGTCTGGGTGAAGTCTGGGAAGAGGTGGCTAGGAAGCATCCTTCCCAGACACCTTTCCGGGAGAATGGCAGACTGGCACTGCAAGCACCAAGCTACACACTCTTTTCTGAGTGTATGACCATTTCCAAAGCCCTGGAGACTTACTGAGTTCTGAATGGAATTTGCACCGAGAAGGATGTCCTGAGGACTGTGTAGCAAGGGAGGGCGCAGCTTCAAGACAGAGGCACAGAAGTGAGCTCCTTGTCTGGAGGCAGAGAAGGGACTCAGTTTCCCCTCCCTGTATGAGCTGCCATATGAAAGGGTGGGGGCTCATGAGGAGCTCACGGCATGGGTTGGAGAAAGAATTCTCACACCGGGAGTAGGATAGCTTTAAATAAAGAAAGTTTATTTTATTTTTTCAAGAAAGAAAGAGAGAGAGAGAGAGAGAGAGAGAAAGAGAGAGAAGAGGAGGCAGCGGCCACAGCACACGGAGGAAGGAAGGAAGTGCTGGGCCACTGAGGAAAAGCTGTTCGGAGTTTTTAAAGGGTTAAAATGGCTTTTTTCCTTTGCTTCAGAAAACTGATAACAGAAGTGGCTGCAAAGGTGTTGCGGGTGCTTCTTATTTTTTTCTCTTTTCTCTGTGAGGCCAGCTTACGGGAGTCCTTGAAATGTGTTCCTGACAAGAACTGAGGCCGGCAGCTGCAGCAGGGAGCTCGCACCCCTACTGTCCACTTAGGGCCCTTCAAGGCTGAGTAACAAACTCTTAGAGACACAAGTTAGGCCACAGGTGTTTAATTAAACAAAACAAAGGCGGAAGTTGTGTTGTGAGTTTTCTCTTCAAAGGGACAATTATGTACTATAGGTTTATTTTCCTTACTTTTTGTTAAATAGCTTATTTTCTTCTGTTAGATAGGTTATTAGTAAGACCACCTTTCACATTCTATTGCTGATGGGCACTTGGGTAGTTTCCAACTTTGAGTGTAATGAATAATACTACCACAAATGTTCTTTTTTTGGGGGGGTGGGTCCAGTGTCTATTGTATAAAATTGTTTACAGCAGTAGGGTTTAAGACAAAAATACAAATGAATAAAACAAGTTTGTTGCACAGAAACACTGAAAACATGGTTATGTCCTTCTCCCACCCACTAAAACACACAAACATTGTCAGAAACACCCCCCTGGCTCACATTTTAGATTTCATTAATTAATTAATTATTTTCTGGGCATCTTCTATGTGCACTGTTACAGGTGCTGGGCCTGTAGTAAGGAATAAAATTATGTCCTTGCTCTCATAGAGCCTCTATTCTAGTGAAGGGAAGACAGACATCAAAGAAAACAAATAAATATATAACATGTGAGGCAGTTACAGGGTTATGGGGAGAGGGTGTGGTGGTGGGAAGATAGCTTCTGTACATACCCCAACTCCTTGGGAGCAATTTGATAATGTTTAAATGTCATAGTATCTTTTGGGGAAAATATACAAACTCTACATTATATTTTTAAAGTAACTTTTTTGGAGATTGCAAATTTCTGGTCAGACTCTTAAAGTTTGTACTTCTGAGCAGCATTTCTAATTTTCTAATTACAATCTATACTAGTAAGTACTTTATGGCTGTACTAACAAGATAAGGCCCACATCATGTGTGTGTGTGTGTATGTGTAGGTATACATACACATAAATGTATATACACACCTACATCTGTATGTGTTTATAGGCCCATTTTGCTATTTACATATATACATATGTATTAATGCATATATATAAATGTAAATAGTATAATATATTAATATAACACTATTTCTGGCTCTAATGATACAAGTCTTTCACATAAATTCTTAGATTCTATCCAGTCTCTCCAGGAACTATCAATATTATAATCTTGAGGCACTTTATTAGGTACCCCCAAGTACATGGTATTTCTAAGTAAACTATTGTTCAGAAAAAAATACTTATCACCTTACAACTAAGCACATCCAAATTAAGCAACATAATGGAACTGCCTTTTCATGGCTAGAAGACAAGGCAAAAATGAAGGGCTTTTTTTTTTTTTTGCTGCTGCTCAAGTGCTTGTTCACTGAAAGCCATAGATGGTCTCAAAACTTCAAGACAGGTGTTCCCATATCTTAGGGACCTAAAAATTTCACTGGTAAATTTTAATGCTAATGTCTGTGTTTTCCCTTCTCCACATCCTATAATAGCACTGCTTCTTTTTAGGATACCCAGTCTGAAGCAGCTTTTACCCTGTGGTGAACACAGGCCCAGATGAATGAATTGTACAGTCTGAAAGGCAGTGGTGGCAAGGAGTCACGGTGTGTTCCCAATCTCCTCTTTAAAGAGGCAAACGTCCAAAGTGACAGGGCCTTTACAAATGTCAGGCCAACCCAGCAGATGTGCTTCAGATCAAATGCCTCTGGTCTGAAAGATGAAAAGTGTTCTGCAGCAGAGAGCTGTGTCTCAGAAGAGATTCCTGGGTCTCCCTGATGGCCCATGATGCTCTGCTGGAATGACTCAGGAAACTGTGGCAGCAGGTCCAGGAACACGTGTGGTGTGGTCTGCAGACCTGTGTATGTGCCCAGGATGTGCTGAGCGTCCCAGTCTCTCTGGTGCTTTCAGCCTTTCCTCCCACCAGGATGATCCTGTCACCTCAGCAGAGACAGCTGCATCAATGAGATTGTCCTTAGTGATGGACACTCCTCAGCAGCCTCTGCGACTTCATCTCCTTTCTCTTTCACTGGTCCCTGCTGCAACAACTGAAGGGACAATTCTGCCCTAGAGGCTCTCAGAATTCCTAGGCTTCCTGCCAATAAAGGAAATCCGTGGATAACCCCAATATCAAGTAATTTAAAAGTAAGTTATAAGTGCCTTTGGAAAGCATTATGTAATTTTTCTTCCTAGTTACATTTTTTCCCCTCACCTTTACATTCAATAATTTGTATTTTCTCGAATACAGGCAAGCTGAGGAGAAGGGGTACCCGAATGTTGCTACATGGTACAGAGAAGCCAGCTTGGTATTAAAAGTGACCAGATGAGCCATAAAAACAAAAAAACATAGTGGGTTAATAATTAAAAGTTGATTATATACATTATTCTTATTTTTTTTTTTACCTGCTTCTTCTCAAGTCACCTGCTTCTTTCCTACTGAATTTTTCTACTTCTTTTTCTGTCTCATGTATCATTAGCATTTTCTGGTCTGAAAAATTTCACTGGTAAATTTCAGACTCTTTGCACACACTGTGACTAATTTGTACACACTCTCAGATCTTAAAATAAAACAATGAATTCTCTAATTAGATAGTTACACATTTTCTATGACTTCAGTACTTGCAAATTCTAACCAGAAGAAATTGTTCTAATAAGTTATGGATCAAGAAGTCTTAATGCGTAGTAAAACACTACCTGGTTTTCATCCTAGACCATGTCAAGGATAGGTAACTTTGGAGTAGAAGCCAACAGTCTGGGGTAAATGGGTAGAATTCCCTGAACAGTTTTAAGGACCCTGTTTCTGGCATCTGTGGCTGTTTTCTATGATAAGCTACTTTTCAGAAAACCAAGTGATAATGGTGTCTAAATGAATTTCCTAAGGGTCTACCTCAGTGTTAAAAGAAAAGACCAAATATTCCACAAATCTCCTGAAAAAGAATGAAATATAATACTGGGAATGAAGAACGAATAGATGACACACGCAGTAGCCAGCAGCATCTGTGACGGTAGCTGATGGGAACACGGGTACCATCCTCAGCCACAGAGCACAGCTAGCACCATGGTACTTGAGCTGTCATTAGAAAGATGGGTGGCCATCTCCTGACTTGACTCTTCTCATCAAAGACAAGTCCAATGACAGATCTTTCAAGATTTTATGCATGGGAAAGAATGTAGGAAACTTTTTTCCCAACTCCTGTAATTTCATTTTTAAATGGTTAAGTGCTTGCCTGTACTGTTAGAACCTATGATCTGAAGATGTTTTTTTCTTCCACAACAAACAAATATCCTCTTTATAGTTACTGAGAGGAGGAAAGAGCTCAGGCTCCCAGTATAACTTCTGCAAAACAACCTAATATTTCATAGAGTTCATGTCTGGTCATAGAGTTTCCTGTTCTAGAAGTTCTTCACTTGTTTTACTTCCACTATTTTCATCTTCTTTAGAATAATTTCCTGAATCTTGACTAGTTTGGGCACTGTATTTTTTGCGATCTTCATGAATTTGATTAGTTTCTTCTACTGTAGCAACTGTGTTTAGATTTTCAATTATAAAACATCTTTCAGTTTGTTCCTCAGAAGTTGAAAGCAGAAGATTCTTTAACAACTTTTCAGAGAAATACTGAGAGAAAAGAGGACTTTCACAACATAAATGACAACCAGGATAGCAAATAACGCAGTGCAAATTCCAGCTATAAGCCAGGTTTTGGACATATTTCTTGGTTTTATTTTCTCACACACAATATCACTAAAAACACTTCCACAAGGTGTGCTCTAGCTTTGACACAATATATAACTAGCTGTTGCAAGTTAGGAATAGTAAAATCAGGGGTTTTTTTTCTCTACAATTTTGCTGTCAACATTGGAAGTGTTCTTCCAAAAAATGATTTCATAACTTAGTGGGTAATGCTGGTTCACAGGGCTGTTTTCAGACTGTTTTGGAGCACAGATGCAGACACGCAGTGAATCACTAATGGGTTTCTCATTCATGACTGGAGGGAGTATGACAGTTTGTATTTCAGTATCAAATTTTTTTCTCCTCAGACCAAAGAGACGTCTTACTTCCATTAGATGCTTGTACACGGAGAAAGTAAATTCCTTTTGGGAAAACGTTTTGAGGAAAGACACACTGGGTAGTTTCAACGTTTTCACAGTCAGGTGTTTGTTTCCATTTATATGAATGGTTCCCAGGATTGTTTTTTAAAAAGGCAGGGAGCCACTGAACTTGAAAGGTTATGTTCGCGTGTGTGTAATCCCATTGAAGAACACAGCTCTGATTTTTAACATCAACTTCTATATTTTCTGGCGGAGGCAGTTTATTTTCAACTGTGGTATTTATACAATACACTGGACTATAGACACCAACTTTCCTCCACAAATGTAGTCTTACTTTAACTTTTAAATAATAGGTGGTCTCTGGTGGGAGTTTATAAATTTTATCTCTGAGATAAACAGAGTTTCAGTTCTTTTTTTCTGCACTTGAAGAGTTTTTCCAGATAACTAAGCTATATGTAAAGCTTGAACTATCCAAAGCCTACATGATAACTACCTTTCGTTCCAGGAGGAGAGATATTTATTATTAATGCCTTTTCTTCAGCTTCTAATGTACTTCTGGAGGACCAATTTGAGCTTTTTGAAATGGTAGAAATGAGTCAACCTCATACCATGAAGAAGTGTTATTTCCTTTCTCTGCTCTTATACTCAACTTAATTTCTTCATAAGCGTTCAGCTTGAGTGAAGAAAAGTTGCATTTGATATTAGTAATATATTGACAAGCAGGTAATTTTGTCTAATTATCCATTATAGGTATTTGATAGTCTGTTGAAAATGTCACATTTCTGACAGACTCATTGCTCCTGTTCCACTTTATGATGAAGTTGTCATCTGTGAGGTTGACGTCTCCATTTTTTAGGAGATTTTAGATTTTTTTCCATGCTTGGCTGTGGGCAACACTCATGGTGTCTCTGTGACCAGCACCAGGGTTGTTGCGCCCAGGAGGGCAAGCATTCTCCGCGAGCTGCTACAGGCCCCACCAGTCACATCCTCTGACACCTCAAGCAGTGCTGTGGGACCAGCAGGAAAACTCAGTGGTCATTTTTTTTTTTTTTAAGAGACGGCATCTCGCTCCGTGGCCCAGGCTAGAGTGCAGTGGTGCAATCACAGCTCACTGCAACCTCGAACTTCTGGGCTCAAGCGATCCTCCTGTCTCAGCCTCCCCAGTAGCTGGGACTACAGGCACATGCCACCAAACCTGGCTAATCTTTTTTTAATTTTTAATTTTTTTTTGTAGAGACGGAGTCTCACGATGTTGCCCAGGCTGGTCTCAAACTCCTGGCCTCAAACAATCCTCCTGCTCTGGCCTCCCCAAAGTGGTGGGATTACAGATATAAGCCACCACACCCGGTTGGTCAAATATTCTGATATATGTCCTTAGTGAACATATGCATATCTGTTGGGTGTATTTTAGAAGTGAAATTGCTGGGTCATAAAGTATAAAGTGTGCATATGTTCACATTAGTAGATACTGTCAACTCTCCAAAGTGGTACCAATCTACACTCCAGCTAGCAGTGAACAAAAGTGTTGATTGCTCCTTAATCTTGACTATCCAGTTTTTGCCTTTCACTTTAGAAATTCTGGTGGGTGTTTAGTGGTCTACTGAACCCTTCTTTGTATTTGTTGGTCATTTGGATATTCTGTTTTTTATGAAGTCCCTATCCAAGTCTCCTGCCCATTTTTATGTTGATTTGTAGGAGCTCTTTACATATTCTGAAGGTGAGTCCTTTGTTGGCTACGTGTTTTGTAAATATCTTCTCTCACTCTGTGGCTTGCCTTTTCACTCTTTATAATCGTACACTCTGAACTCAAGTCTTCAATTTTAGCTTAGTCAAATTTGTTAGTCTTTTCCTTTATGATTAGTGTGTGTATGTCCCAATTAAGAATTACCTCTAGGACATGAAGACAGTCACTTATTTTGTCTCTTAGAAGCCTTATTGTTTTGTCTCTCACATTTAGATGTAAATCGCTTGGAATTTTTTCCCTGAATGGTGCAAAGTAGATTCATGTTTAATTTTTTCCATATGGATAGTCAATGGACCCAGAACAATTTCTTGAAACAAAATGCCCTTGTGGATTTGCTGCTCTGACACCTCTGACCTGACTTGAGGCTTTGGATGGTACCCGTTAGTCTGGACAGAGGAAGGAAGCACTGAAGTATCCTGCTTCATTTCATCTCGGGTATGAGCACAGAACCTCTCCTAGATGACCAGAGTACAGTAAAGAAAGGCTATACCTGTTAGCAGTATTGTATCGAAGATTCAGGAATGCTGAAAGGATGTGATTACACCACAGAAACTAACTAAAAAATATAGCACTGGCCCAAACTTTTCCTAGGAATTCTTATCAGCCTGGCTACTAGTCTGTCTCCACATGAACAAAGATGCCTCATCCCCATCCTTGAGACAGAGACCTTGCCACGCCCCGGGGTCTAAGCCAAATGGGCTCCCAAGACCCCTAGAAGGAAAAGGTTCCCCCTTACCTGTCCCCTGCTCCACATCCCCACTGGGCTTAGCCTTCTATAATCATCTTTTTACAGTTCCACAGGAAGGATTAGTGGCTAAGTATGGGGAAGTCTCTGGAGGGAATCTGTAAGGCACAGCCTTACATATAGGTGAACACAAAACTGCAAGTTCCACAATAAAATCTAAATAAAATTATTTAGATGTTTAAATACAATTTAAGTGAAATTTGATATTTAAAATTAACTCAAATTAATTTAAAATCTAATATTTAAAAATTAAAAATTTAAATAAAATCAAGATAAAATGTATATTCCAAAATGGAAATAGGATCCTAATACACAGACTAGAAAGTTTGCAGCCTAGGTAGGCAGCTGAGCTTTGAATGAGCCCCCTTGAGACGGGTTTGGGAAAATATGATTCTCCCCCAAAGAGTAGTTTGTAAGAATCTCGCTGTAACTAGTAGGGGTCAGTCATGATTGTGGGGGTCTCTGAGGAGGCATGAGAAACAGAGCAGAGGGTTGGTAGATGGGGGCCACCCTTATTGCTGACAGAGATGACACTGGAGGATGTGGCTCTGAGGGAAAGTCGTAAGGGCAGAATTAGGCTGTCTCACCCACAGGCATAGAGAAGCAGAATAGAAATCCTGATCCCCGTAGGGTAGCACTGAGCCAAGCAGGTGACCAGGATGGCCTTAACATTCCCATTAGCTTGACTAAAGTCCACACAGCTTTCTTCCTGACTCTAGATACCTGACCTCTTTTCCTTAGAGCATTTGCTTTAGAAAACTTGTAATTCTTTCTCTGCCCCTTTGAGATGTAAACCTTTTAAAAGCCTTTTGCCAGTTTTACAATCTAGAAATGTCTTTCTCAAGGACCTGGGAGCCATCTCTTTGAAATGTAATCACCAAGAAAGGTATTATAACACCTCTCTCTCTCAGTCTCTGTGGGGAGGTAAGAGCCGACCTTCAGCAGGTGCCTTGCTCCAAGTTGCAAAATCACTTCCTCTCATAAAGGTATGAAAAACTTATTTTTCTTTTGGATAAAGTCAATTGGCAAACACAGGTGGCCTGTGACCTTTCCTTAGTGTCCTCTAGTACTTTTCCATTAGCTCATCCTAGCACTTGAAGACCTCCTGCCCTTTGTTTCAGTGGAGTTGAGTTCAGACTGAGTTCTGGATTCTCTCCCCTACTGCAATAGCCTTGAATAAAATATTTCTTGCCTTTTTAACTTTGTCAGATGCAATTTTTGCTTTGACACAGGCCAAATATATGCTTTCCAAGTGTACCAGTCAAATAAGGCATTCATAGTCCCTGCAGTAGAAACAGTAATGGGGTGAAAAATATTAATAGCAAGAGTATTACATTAACTAAACTCTCTTCATGTGGAAGGAAAAATGAAGAATAGGAAGAAAGTATTCCTACCAAACAATGATGTGTAATCTTTCTGCTTTTAGACATTTGACTTACAACGTCAAATTTTCTACTACATTCCTGAGTTTCCATTTCTTGCCACAGGATCAATATCTTCCCAGGCCACCTGAGGGTGTGAACATTTATTTACAATGGAAAGCTCTATAGCTCAATAAAATTACAACAAATTATCTAAAACTGGTGCATTTTCTAGAATTTGTCTTACTCAGACATATACCTTGTTATAAAATATCAGTGTAGTCAGTTCTGAAGATGAGGACTCTGAAGCTGTTTAATATTAAACAATTTTTCTGGGTTAGAAGTGACCTTAGACATCATCTAGTTCAATGACTGTCTGATGTATGAAGTGTCTTTATTATACCCTTCTCTAGTGGTGGACTTCATGTTTCAACAACTCTGACTTTTGAGTTTCTTCCTTACACTGTGCCAGGGATTACTTTCCCAATTCTTACACATATGGGATCTTGTTCTGTTTTCAAAAGTTTATTCAGAATAAACTTTAACACAAAAAATGATCTTGTTTTTCTGGAAACAAGCAGACAGTTCAATGGTAATGATTTTGAAAATACAGATACCTCTAGCACAAATGACAGCAGAAGCAGGCTCAAGAAGAGTGATGTACCAAGAGCTGCTGGGGAACAAAGGGAAGGGAGCCAGAGTAGAAACACAGAAGTAGACCTCAGTTCCACTGCACATGGCTGGTCACTGGAGTTGCTAAGTCAACTAGCTGATGAGTGTCAACAATTGATTATATGCTGGGCTCAGGACCCAGGACACTCTGCCGAGAGAGATTCAAAAAAAGGAGGAGATGTCATCTATGCTCTGCCTGGTGGGCAAGAAACTGTCCCTGCTGCTGAGGAGGTCCTAGTCTTACAGGGAAGACAACATGTGTGTGCACCTCCATGCACACACACCCACACACACACCACACATATACACACTACCATCTTATGTAATTGCAGGAAACTGCTGCAAAGTAAGTAACTGGTTGCAGCTATTTCCTGAAAAATGTAAGAATACTGGGGGTTCAGAATTATTGAACAAGGAGAAATTTGGTCAAGAAAAATTAAAGAAAAATATTAGTTTTTGGAAGGACTGAATAGGAGAAGAGAATGGGAGAGGGAATTAGGATTGGGCACAAAGACCCTGGGCCAGTCAGGGGGCCTGGATAGGGCTGCCTTGATTGTTGGGTCTAAATCTGTAAGGCTGGGTTCAACTCTAGTCTCGTCATCTGTACCATTTCCTATAAAGCACTGGGATTAGGTATGCTAACCTCCAGTAGCTTGAGGTATACACCAGGAATCAGCAGAAACGAGGCCCACGGAAGAGTTACTCCTGGGCCTGGCCATGGAGGTGCTGCCTAGGACCTCCTCCTGCCCATCAGCTTCCTCAGGCCCCGCTTCATATCTTTGTTCCTCAGGCTGTAGATAAACGGGTTAAGCATGGAGGACAAAACTGTGTAGATGACTGTTGCCACTCGGTCTTTGATGGTGTAGCTGGACAGGGGTCGGAAATAAACGTAGATTATGCTGCCATAAAAGAGGGTCACCATGGTGAGGTGGGAGCCGCAGGTGGAGAAGGCTTTACGCTTCCCAGCGGCTGAGGGGATTTTCAGAACAGCAAGGAGGATTCGCAGGTAAGAGATGATAACACATATGAATGGGGTCACCAAGGTTATCAATCCTTCTGTGTTAATTACAACTTCATTGACAAACGTGGAGGAGCAGGACAATTTCAGCAGAGGGTTGATGTCACAGAGGAAGTGGTGGATAACATTGGAGTCACAGAAGGTGAGACGATTCAGCAGAAGAACTAGTAAGAGAGAATGGAGGTAGGAGATGGAGCAGGAGAAAGTCAGCAGCAGGACGCAGCGGCGGGGGCTCATGGTGGTGACATAGTGGAAGGGGTCACAGATGGCTACATAGCGGTCAATGGCCATAGCTGCCAGGAGGTAACTTTCTGTGTTGGCAAAAGCCAAGAAGAAATACATCTGAGCCATACACTCAGCGTAGGAGATGGACTTCTTCTTTGACAGAAAGTTCACCAGCATCTTGGGAACGATGGTTGTTGTGTAGCAAACATCAACGAAGGATAAGATGCTGAGGAAAAAATACATGGGTGTTTGGAGCTGAGTGTCAGAGCGGATGGCCAGGATGATGAGCAAGTTCCCCACCACGGTGACAATGTACATGACGAGGAATAGGGCAAAGAGTGGCTTCTGGTCCTCGGGCCGGGAGGAGAGTCCCAGGAGGATGAACTCAGAGATGCTGATGGTTTGGTTGACCCCTTTCATGATCCTGTGTAGGAAATCCTAGAATATTCAGTTTAACAAATTTCAATGTATTCTTATCTCTTCTAGGATTCCTATAAATGGTTCATTATTCTGTCTTCCCTTCCACAGTCCACAAAAATAAGTTGAGCAATAAATAAGTTTAACCTGTGCTAAATGCAGGGACATCAGAGAGTGGATTTCCCCTTGGAAAGAGTCCCAGGAGGGCCTCAGTGACGCCTACTCCACTAGTTCCTCATCAATATTATTCAGATATGTCAGACTGTGGCTCACCTCTCTGCTATCCTTGCAAACAAGATGAAACAAATAAACAAAAAACCCAAACAACTAAGCGAATCAGGTAAATAATGCTGACATAAGCCCACAGTGTTTATAGTTACCCTTTTGGAGTCAATGTTTCCACTTAACCCCCTCCTCCCTTGCATCCTCTGCACTGCAGCTACAGTCATCTTTAAACAATCAGCATTCGATCATCTAACTTTCTAGGTTAAAGTCTGTATTAGTTTTCTAGGGCTGCTGTAACTAAGTACCATAACCCTGGGTAGTTTAAAACCATAGAAATTTATTCTCTCACAATTCTGGAGGCTAGAAGTCCAAAATTGGGGTGTCAACAGGGTTGGTTCCTCCTGGAGGCTCTGAGGGGGAACCTGTGCCGTGCCTCTCTCCTAGCTTCTGGTGGTTGTGGGCAATCCTTGGTGTTCCTTGGCTGGTGGATGCCTCTCTTCAATTTCTGCTTCTGCCTTCGCATGGCCATTTCCCCCCGTGTTGGTTTCTGTGCCTTCATGTGGCATTCTCCTCTCTGTGTCCAAATTTCTCTTTTTTTATAAAAACACTGACCACTGGATTAGGGCCCACTTTAATCCAGTATGACCTCATCTTAACTTGATTACATCTACAAAGACCCTATTTCCAAACAAGGTCAAATTCTGAGGTTTGGGGTGGGCATGAATTTCAGGGGGGGGGCATGATTCAACCCAGTACAAAGACCTTCTTCATTTAATGAATACTTATTGAGTCCCTACTGTGGAATTCCAAATCCATTTGATGACTTCCCAGTTCCTAGGATAAATGCTCATTAGCTCCTCCAGCTTCCTCCCATGCCTACTTTCCCTAGGGACTTCACCCAGTCCCTCACCTGTGTCAGGTCCCTTCCCACCTTGGCTCATGACGTCCTTGTCCCAGATGCTTCTCCACTTGTCTATTGTCCTTTGGATATCAGCTCAGCCATCAGGACTTTTCTGGATCAAGTCACCTGCTATATGCTCTCTAGCTCTTATCACAGTCTGTAATTATTCATTATTAATGTGATTAATATTTGTCTTCTCCTTGACATAATACACAGAGATCCTTTTTCCTTCATCTTACCATCATGCTCCCAGAGCTTGGTACGGTGTCTGGCACAGTGTGGGTGGTCAGTAAATATTTGTTGAAGAAATGAAGTTACACCTGGCATTGAAGCTGGGGGCACATCAGGGTAAAAGCTGGAACTGGGTGTTAAGCTAAAGGTGGTGACTATGCAGTGTGTCCTTCATTTACCTATTTGTATAGAAGTTGTCCCTGAGATTCCTGATAAGGCGGTTGGCTAGACTTTGCTCTGGTCACATGTTTACCTGAGCTACAAACATGACCTAGACATGCCCCTTGAATCTTCATTTTCCTTCATTTCTGTATGATTGCAGCCTGGGGACTCTGCCTCCACAAGGTCTCCTAGTCGTCACCCTCTCTGTCTTGGCTACTCCTGCCATCACAGAGACCTTGATCATCTCTTCCTCCAAACCGGTCTCCTTGCAGAAAAGACTGTCCCCTTTCAACCCATTCTCTACACTGTAGGAAGATCAACTTTTACAAAATGCAAATTTGAATACGTCATTGTATTAATTTGATAGGGCCGCCTTAACAAAGTACTACAAACTGAGCGGTGTAAACAACAGAAAATTATTGTCTCACAGTTCTGGAGGCTAGAAGTCTGAAATTGAGGTGTTGTCAGGATCGGTTTCTTTGGAGGGCTATGCGGGAAGGATCTGTTCTGGACCTCTCTCCTTGGCTTGTGGATAACTGAATTCTTCCTGTGTCTCTTCACATTGTCTTCCTTTATGCATGTGTGTTTCTGTTTCTATCCAAATTCCTTCTTTTTATAAGGACACCAGTCATGTTGGATTACGCCCAACCCTAATGACTCATTTTAACTTGATTACCTCTGTAAGGACCCCATCTCCAAATAAAAAATAAGGCCACATTCTGCAGAATTGGGGGTTAGGAATCCAACGTGTCTTTTTTGGGGGACATGATTCAACCAAACACAATTCAGCCAGAACAGCCACTTTTGTGCTGCCTGAGCCTCCCCGTTACCTGCAGACGGGAGGCCAAGCTCCTTCCTGTAGCTCACCGAGCTTCCCACACTGGGCTCCCGCCAGGCTCTGCTGCCTCATCTCTCGCCTGCCTCCCTATCCCCTTGCATCCCATGCTCCTATGGTAGAGCATTTCTTGCTGCTTCTTGCCTTAGGGACGTACCATTCCATCTGCCTGTCTGTTAGCCCTGCTGATGAGTCCTCACCCTTCAGGCTCAGATTGGCTATCACACCCTTTCAGAAGCCTGCGCTGATGTTCCGCCACCAGTTCTGGATCCGTGCCCCTCTCGCACACACAATACGGAACTGAGTCTTAGTACTCACAACACTGTCTTCCCCACTAGACTGTGGGCTGCCCGAGTGTGAGGACTGCGTCTGGTTCCCTGCTACCCCGCCCCACCTGGCACGGTGCCTGGAACACAATAGTCCCTTGATAAATACTTTCAGAGTGAAAGAAAGCCTGTATGGTCATTCAGGATTCTGAACAGATGTAGGGATGAAATGCAGTGGACCTCAAGCCTCTGTGTAAAGAGCAGCTCTCCATGTAATTAACTACGCGTGGGCAGAGACCCACCAGGAACGGCAGGAGCCCCTCTTCTCAAAGGTGCCTCTTAGTTTCTTATTGCTTCAACTTTGAAACAGACTCCTAGGGCCTCTGACCTGGAGAAACTCTTAGAGATCACGGCATCCAATTCCCTCATTTTAAAGAAAGGAGAAATTGAGGCCTGATGGGAGGCAAGACCTTAATTATCGTGACATTTTTATTGGGACATTTTATTTACAAAGTCAAGAATGGAACCTGGGCCTCTTGGCTTCTCCATGAAAAGAGAAGGCTAAGAGAATGGGCTCTGGTCCACTTTCCAGGTATGTGGTCCTGCTCCTTATCGGGCAAGTGGTGTAGGGCAAGTTACCCAACCTCCCTGTGACACAATTTCTCCATCTGTAAAGTGGGGATAATGGGAGTACCTATCTCAGAGTTGTTGGGAGCACTCAATGAACAAAAGCAGGTGAAAGCACAATGCCTGGCAGGAGGTCAGCACCCCAAACATTAGCTCTTTATACTATGAGGCAGAGAAAAACATTTTAGTGAAGTAACCAGTCGTGGTTAAATTTTGGAAGTTTGCCTTGTTTGCACTTAGGTTAACCAAACATGCGAAAACCAGAGGCTTAGTCATAGTGACCACCCATTCCTTTTTGTATACATGGATAATGCTTGATTTCATTGCATTCATTTGGACAATAACACATGGATAACCCTTTCCTGATTTACTGATGTCATATAAAAACACTCAGAATAATTTTTGCCAGGGTTTGATTCACACACACTTTGGAACCCGCTGTTCTCCACGGCAGGCAGCACAGAGGGAGTACCTGATAGATGGGGGCTGTGAACAGTGACTATTTAGTCATGGTACTTCCTCCAGCCAGATGTCTTCTGTCCACTGCAGTCTCAACAGGGGCAGAAGCCCTTTCTGTGCCACGTCTGCCAATTTATTCAGAATCCACACTTCAGCTAAAGGCTACAGCTCCTGACGGTCACCCTCACTGACTGGAGGGGAGTAGGTGTTGTTGACAGGGGTCACAGGTTTTCCTGACACAGCTTCAGATTACTCCCTCATTCCCCACCTCTGGTCCCAGCACCATCCCGACTCCTGATTTCAGAAGGCAGAGTCACCCAGAGCCACTGAGTGAGGATTGTGTGGTTTGGAGACCTCTCCCAGCTATGGTGCTTTAACTTTCCTTTGCCGGGCCTCCTGGGGGCCTTTTGTGCCCTGAGGGAACAGGGTATTCTCTCTGTCTGCTGGTCCCAAAGGGAACTCTACTCTGTGCCTTCTCCAAGTTAGAAAGCAAAACACAACCCCAGGGGATGGGACATGTCAGTGCCTCTTCCCTGGTGTTCAGAATATTCTCAGAGCCTCCTAGACTTCACCGTCAAGTCTCATAGATGTGACTCAGCTTCCCATTTGCGGGCAACTAGGGTGTAGAGACAGTAGTGAGTATTTTGGAAGATGAGGATGTCTATGGAAGTCAAATACTATTTTGTTTTTATGGTGTGGGATAGCTTAATATGGGAGGAGCAGCAGTTTTCAGGCAGAGGAAAGGTATGCTTTGTGGTGTGTGTGTGTGTGCGTGCGCACTAGTCCAGAGACAAGTGATGAAGGTAGATTAGAGTTCTATGTTGGTATATCAGGTACTATCCGGTTCTTTGGGTTCAAGGGATGTTGATGATGTTAGGGGCTCCTTAGTGCTGAATTTTCGGTACCCAGTCAATATAAAGTTTTATATGATTTATCCACTGGGAAGTTATTAGAATTGTCCCAGTTCTAGCTGCAATAGTGGCCCAGCAGGTCCTTCAAGTTACTGGCCTCTGTTAGTGGATGTGGAGTCATCTGTCTTCCAGGGAGCACCTCTGGCTCTTGGTCAAGGAGGGAGAATGCAGTCCTGGCCCTATGGATACTGGGAAGTATCTGTACGTATTTCTGTACACATCAAAGCAACTGGGGGCCTGTTCAGGAAAGGACTAGACTGTCTGTTAATCTATAATTTGGGATTCCTGGAAGTTACGTTCTGAGATATCCCAGAGTCATGTGAAATAGAACTAGCCCAGTGCTGGGGGGTTTCTTCCCCCCACTCCTCCTTCCTTGCCTTTCTTGCTGTCTCTTTCCTGCCTGCCTTCTCTTTTTTTTCCTACCTTGTCTGCTTCTAGAAAGATTGGGGCTGTTTGGAAAGATAGATACAATAAGCAAGATGAAATAAATTTAAAATAGCTGAGAGACAAGAAGTAAAAAGGTAAGGTAAGAAGAAGAAGAAGATGCTAAGTGCGAGGTGAGTGCACAAAATTAGTAGGAAGGCGAGGTCCTAGGTAGGGACTGAGAATTGAATTGACGAGACACAACAGGCTTCACCCAGCACCAAATCTACATAGCTTCACACTGGGATAAACGATGGGCACCACACCAGGCACTGTGACAGCACTGTGGGGGTCTTGCTTGTCTGCTGCTCTTCTTCCTGAGTCCACAACCATTTCACATTGGAATGTGAATGGTCAGGAGAGACAGCCAGAATACCTCAGCTCAGGCATTGCACCAGGTGTGCAGGCCTTTGCCTTTTACATCTTCATGGCCATGTAGCTCTCTCTGGGATCTATTTCTAGCTCTTATTTTTCTCTGACACTGCCTCTTGTCAGTTACTGGTTAACCAATAGGCAATTGAAAAATAGGTACAGCATGCTAGTTCACTATATAGCAGGATCCTAATTTATCGTAGGTCTGGTATACTCCTATACCAGGGGTGAGGATCCTGTGGCCTTCCAGGTCCTTAAGTGCAACCTTTTGACTGAATCCAAATTTTACAAAACAAATCCTTTTATTTTTATTAGTATATTTTTGTTTGTCTTTTTTATTTTTATTTTATTTTTTTAAATGAATGTATTTAAAATACCAAAGACTAAAATAAGTTTCAATGAAATAATCCCCCCAGATTGACCGGCACAATTAGAACATTAGTGAGCCATAAGGGCTAAATGGATGGCTGCTACACTCATGATTTAGTTCTAACTTCCCCTGCTTGACTGGTGCCACTACCGCATGAGGCTGGTTGGCAAGAGTTTATGGGGTTGAGTACGCCAGTCTGTTATCAGTTTTTGACAATGGTGCACTGTGTTTCTGTTTGAAGTGGAATTTGTGAATAGTTGCACAGCTCGACAGTATTTTTGAATTCTGACTGCTTAACAGCCCATCGTGTCAAAGAAGACCAAGAGAACACTGAAGGAAGAAAACAGATTTTTTAATGAGGATTGGGAATTGCACTATTATCTTGTTTCTGCTAAAGATGAGATGATTTGCTTACTTTGTGATACTGCAATATCAACATTAAAGAAATTCAATGCTCATCAGCATTATAACACTCATAAGTATATTTTCAATTAGAGGGAGAGGTGTGAAAAGTTGTATTGCAGATATTAAAAGATGAAAAGCAAAAGCAAAGACAATTCTTTCAAGCAGCAATAAGACGTGGAAATAATGCCACTGAAGCAACTTATAAAGTAGCTTATATACTTGGGGAAAAAAGGGAAGCCATTCAGTGATGTAGAAATTGTGAAAGAATGCATTGTCAAAGTTGTAAGATGTTCAGACCCTGATAATATTTCAAAGTACAACCAACTGCTGCTTTCAAGGAGAACCATAATTGATCAGCAGCATGAATTAGCCTTTAACTTAACAGAACAACTTCATGCAATACTTCACAAGGAAAATATATATCATTCAATCGCTTTGGATGAATCAACTGATACTACTGACTCAGTACAGGTTTTATACTTCATTCGGGTTATAACAGAACATTTTCTGTGCTACAGAGAGTTACTCGTTTTGGGCACTCTTGTGAGCAGAACACAGGGCATAGGTATCATCAACAAACTTCAAGATAAATGTCATGAAGTTGGACTGAATTTGATAAATTTAGTGAGTGTGTGTACAGACGGTGTACCTTCCATGACAGGAAAACATATAGGGTTTATTGCACAGATTAAAAATTTAACAGATCCAGATGCTCTCATTTCTTTTCATTGTATCTTGCATCAGCAAAATCTCTGTGCTAAAGCTACTATTTTAAGTGAGACTTTGCAACAAGTTATAAGTATTGTTAACTGTATTTATGCAAATGAAACACAGCATCATCAGTTTCATAACATGCTAAAGTTGAATGATGAGGTATTCAGTGTGGATTTGCCTTATCATTCTAGAGTGTGTTGGCTATGGCAGGGACAGGTATTAGCCAAAATTTTATCTCTGTGAGAACAGATAGTTAAATTTTATGAAGAACAGAATCAGCAATGTGAATTATTGAAAGAAGATTTCTTAGAAATGCAGCTTCTCTGTATGATATGTCAAATCAAAATGACTTGAATATTTCTTGCAAGGTAAAACTAAGTCTGTATATGATATGTAGCAAAAAATCCAAGCATGTCAAAAAAAGCTATCTTGTTTCAAACACTTCTTCTTCAAAAGGAAATTTCAGATAAACATTTTCCCCATTAGCAAAGGTCATTGATGAGCAGGGATGAAATATGCGAATCATTTGAAGAATACGTAGCTGTTACAGACCTGTTAATTGGAGAATACAACGAAAGGTTCACTGACTTTGGGAATCATGACATCACGCTCAAATTAGCATTTCAGCCTCACCTAGTTGATACCACCAAGGCACCTAAAGAACTACAGATGGAATTGATTGAGCTCTCAGTAGATGACATTTTAAAGTCATTGTTTGATGCTAAGAAAGATCCAATTGAAATATGGAAAAATGCAATAGAATACCCACACCTTCAGCAACATGCCTGAAAAATGCTTTCTTGCATTTCAACCACTTATTGTTGCAAATCTACATTCTCCTACCTAACCCAAATTAAGACACCTTTAGGGTCACAAATGACTGATACCCATCTAGAAGATCAGCTGAAACTGTGGACCTCCATGCTGCAACCAAATATTCAAATGCTTTCCAACAAAAAGCAGGCATAACAAAGTCATTAAAAGGTTAGTTAACTTTAAAATTAACAAATACTTTTCATTTTTTGAAATCATTAAGTACATAGTAGTTAGATTTTTACAAAATAATATACATTTTTAAGTATACCTAACTGTAGTTTCTCTAATGCAACCCTATTTGATTATAGCTAAATTAGTGCTGCCTTCCAACATGAAAAGGTTCCCCACCCCTGTCCTAACCTTCCCAGCAAAGATACCATTTTCTCATCCACCATACATTTCCCATAATTGATGTAATTACTAGAGGTCATTGCTCAGTAAACTCTAGGTTCCATCTGGCCTGGGGGCATAATTATACTTCATCCACCAAGGAATAAGTTTTATATTTGCTCAGGTGTCATTGTGGAGCGTTGCACATCTGTCTCCCACTGCGATGATCCAAGGTTGATCCTTAACCAGTTCAAACTCTACCAATTGTGTCACAGGGAGCCTAAACTCTTTTCTGCTTTCTGACACTGTGGCTCTGAGGGAATAACAGTAGGTATCATGCTACCAGTCACCTTGCCAGATGTCATGGTTTATGCTGGCCATTAGTGTTCCCGCAAACGTTCCTGCTCTTGCCTGAGCCTGCGGCACAACAGGCCATTGCTATTTAAATATACCAGATGCTATTGCTATCAACATGACAATTGTCCCTTCCTCAGTGGGCATATGTATTCTCACCCAGAGCTACTGATCAGCAAGATGCTCAGTTAGGTAAAATGCACAGTCCATTCAAATACTGCTTCATTGTATTAATATTTCTGGGCTATATGCCAAGTTCAGTCAGTTTCCTGGAAGAGGACTCCCCCTAGCGACCATTTAGACCACAGTGGTGAGTCCCAGAAAAATCATTTCTACTTGACTCAACATAATTAATCAAGTTCCCAACCTCCTAAGTCCCTTCTAGTACTCTGGACCAGTGCTGGGTATGTGATCACAGGTGTTGCTGCCATGAGTATTTGTGGCACAAGCCTAATTCGAGTAAACCACGAGCACCAAAAAAGTACTGTGTTCCTCAAGAGATCGCAGGGTGAACATATTCAATTCCCAGGTGCCGTTTGAGAATCCCAATGGCTTCCCATAATCATTGTTTTTGGAAGTTCCAGGGTGAAATCATCATTGATATGTAATAACCATGTCATGCCAATATTCTCCTTTTGGGCATCATTATGATTCTTTGAATGCTTGCCTGTATCATTTTACAAACATATTGTTATCTGCTGTAGTTAAAAGGGCAAAATAGACTCCAATATACTAGGCAGACAACAGCAATGTGTCTCCCTCATGCCCAGGTATTTGTTTTAACAATGGGGTGTCATCCTGGTTTATGGCAATAACGTAGCAGCTGTGAGCTGACTGTCACCATATGTCTAGTGAGCTTCAAAGTTAGGAATCCTCTTAGTGCTACAGAGAATCAGCATGATAAGCAGAACAACAAAATATGACTAAAACATTAATTATTGTTTTAATGTCAACCCAACCAACTATTCTTTAGGCAGGTCATCAAGGAACTCTGATGTCTTTTCTCCAAATCTCATACATAAGGTCTCAGGTAATTGTTGTAGTATGACTTTAGTTCAATTCTCCTCATCAGGGGAAAATGAATCCTGCGGCGTCTATGACTCAGCACCACAGATGAGAGAAACAGCTAAGAATTTCACTCTCTTGCTTTAAGAAAAGAAAGACAACTCCCTTTCCAGGCATTATTTTCCATTATATGATCTCTTTTCATCTGCCACAGTTCCCATACTTTTTCCACGTATTACGTCTTAACCCAACCTGGGCTTCTCTGGGTGGACACCTCTGGTTCAGCTGTACTGCCCTCTACAGGCATGTAGCCGGATTAGGCTTTCCAGAATGGCTTCTTGGGTCCGTTTCCAGGAAGAAGGCATAGGGTTAGAAAGGCAAAGGGTGATGGGACTCTCTCTACACAGGGGAGAGAGGTGTCACTTGTGGTCAGTCTTAATTGAGCCTCATGAGGTGAAGTCACTATCCAGCCCGTTACTCTTTTAGGAATATGCACAGTCAAATTTAGAGGAATTCAAATGGAGTTCTGAGCAGCAATATCTCCTTCCGTCAGGACATGTAGGTGTTATCTGGACTCAAGACAATTGGATTCTTAAGACAAAGAGAAGTTTTGTGAGGCCAAGATAAATTTTATGAGGTGCTAGCATCATCTCTGACCCCCTCATTCCCACCTCTGCGCCCTTCAAATTTCCAAGGTCAGCTCTTACATTCCGATGAAGCACACATTTGCCTGGTATTAATCTGCATTGTGCACTAGTGCCAAATAGTCCCAAAAGCCTTTCCTCACTATCTCCAGGTCATTCAACTTCTTTTAAAATTGAAGTTTAATTTACATACAGTAAAATGACTTAAATCTTAAATGTACAGCTTTTAAAAAAATTGATGATTTGTTTATCTATTTTCCTGTTGATGGACATTTGGGTTGTTTTCACCTCGCTTACTATGATTGAAGCTACTACGAATATTTTTGCACAAGTTTTTTTTGTATACATAAGGTAGTTGTATGTTTAATTTTATTAGAAATTGTCAAATTGTTTTCCAAAGTAATTAGATAATATTACATTCCCATCATCAATATATGAGAGTTTCAGTTTCTTCATATCCTACTAACATTTCATGTTATCTTTTTAATTGTAGCCATTCTATTAAGCGTGCAGTGGTATCGCATTGTGACTTTAATTTGCATTTCCCTAATAAGCAGTAATGTCGAGTGCCTTCTCACATGCATATTGGACATTTGAATATCTTCTTTTGTAAAATGTCTTTTCAAGTTTTTTGCCCACTTTTAAAAATTGAGTTGTGTGTCTTTGCTTTTTGATTTGTAAGAGTTCTTTATATTTTTTAGATATATTTTTGTGGATATTTTTCATTTGTCACTTAATGGTGTCTTTGGATGAGCAGAAGTTTTAAATTTTGATGAAATGTATTTTAACAATTTTTCTTTTATGTTTAGTCCTTTTGCTTTTTGACCAAGAAATCTTCACTCACCTCAACATTGCAAATATATTTTTCTATTTTTTTCTGTTTTTTCAGGAAATTGTATAGTTTAAGCCCTCACATTTAGGTCTATGAGCCACTTTGAATTAATTTTTGTGTATGGTGTGTAGTATGGGGTTAAGATTTATTTCTTTTCTCTATGCATATCCAGTTGTTACAGCATAATATATTAAAAGGACCCTCCTTTTCCTATTAAATTGAATTGGCACCTTTGCCAGAATTTGAGTGATTGGATTTATGTGGATCTAATTCTGTGTTCTCTATTTGTTCCATTGATCTGTTTATGTATTCTTACACAAATGCCTTAATTAATTTAGCTTTGTAATAGGTCTTGAAATCTGGTAATGTATGTACTCCAACTTTGTGATTTCTTTTCAAGATTGTCTTTGCTATTCTAGGTACTTTCCATTTCTATTTAAATTTAGAATTGGCTTACCACTTTTCATAAAGAACATGCTTGAATTTTTTTTTGTTTTTAGTAGACTTTTAATTTTAGAATAGTTTTAGATTTACAAAAAAAGTTGCAAAGATACTATAGGATTTTGCATATATCCCTCATCAAGTTTCCCCTATTGTTTCTTTATATTTAAAATTTTTCAGAGATATTTAAAAATTTTTTTATTGATGCATATCAATATAATTGTACATATGCAGTATATGTGATATTTTGATACATGCATACAATGTGTAATGATCAAATCACAGTATTTAGGATATCCACCAAACATTTATCACTTCTTTTTATTGAGAACATTTCAAATCTTCTAGCTATATTAAAATATATAATAAATTATTGTTAACTATAATTTCCCTACTGTACTATCAAATACGAGAACTTATTCCTTCTAACTGTATTTTTGTACCCCGTAGTCAACTTCTTTTCATCCCTCTTCCCTCTTCCCTCCCCAGCCTCTGGTAACCACCATCCTACTCATGAGATCCACTTTTTTAGCTCCCACATATGAGTGAGAACATACAGTATTTGTCTTTCTGTGCCTGGCTTATTTGGCTTAACATGTGATCTCCAGTTCCATCCATGTTGCTGCAAACGACAAATTTTATCCTTTTAAATGGCTGAATAGTATCCCACTGTGTACATATACTACATTTTCTTCATCCATTCATCGGTTGATGAACACTGCTGTTGATTCCATAATTTGGCTATTGTGAATAGTGCTGCAATACACACGGGGGTGCAAGTATCCTTTTGATGTACTGACTTCTTTTCCTTTAGATAAATACCCAGTGGGGGGTTTCTGGATCGTATGATATTTCTATTTTTAGTTTTCTGAGAAACCTCCATACTGTTTTCCATAATGGCTGTAGTAATTTACATCTCCATCAACACTGTATAAGAGTTCCCTTTTCTCTGCGTCGCTGCCAGCATTTGTTATTTTTGTCTTTTTGATAATAGCCATTCTAAGTGGGATGAGATGGTATCTCATTGTGATTTTGATTTCCATTTCCCTGATGATTAGTGATGTTGAACATTTTTTCATATTCCTGTTGGCCATTTGTATAACTTCTTTTGAGAAATGTTTATTCAGATCCTTTGCCCATTTTTAATGGGATTATTATTATTATTATATTTTGCTGTTGAGTTGTATTAGCTCTTTGTATATTCTGGATATTAGTCCCCTGTCAGATGCATAGTCTGCAGGTGTATTCTCCCATTCTATAGGCTGTCTCCTCACTCTTTTAATTTTTTTTTTTTGCTGTGCAGAAGCTTTTTAGTTTAATATGGTCTAGTATAGTTTGATATAGTTTAATAATTTGTCTATTTTGTTTTTGTTGCCTGTACTTTTGAAGTCTTAGCCGTAAAATCTTTGCCCCTAGACCAATGTTCTGAAGCATGTCCCCTGTGTTTTCTTCTAGTAGTTTTATAGTTCCAGATCTTACATTTAAGTCTTTAATCCATTTTGAGTTGATTTTTGTGTATGGTAAGAAATAGGGGTCTAGTTTTATTCTTCTACATATTGATATCTAGTTTTCCCAGCATCATTTATTGAAAATGGTGTCCTTTCCCTAATGAATGTTCTTGGTGCCTTTGTCAAAAATCAATTGGCGGTGAATACATGGATTTATTTCTGGGTTCTCTATTCTATTCCATTGGTTTATGTGTTTGTTTTTATACCAATACCATGCTGTTTTGGTTATTATAGCTTTGTAGTATATTTTTAAGTCAGGTAGTGTGTTGCCTCTGGCTTTATTCTTTTTGTTTAGGATTTCGTGGGCTCTTTAGAGTATTTTATGGCTCCATATGAATTTTAGGATTTCTTTTTCTGCTTCTGTGAAGAATGTCATTGGTATTTTGATAGGGATTGCACTGAATCCTATAGATTGCTTTGGGTGGTTTGGTAATTTTAACAATATTAGTTCTTCCAATCTGTCACCATGGGATGTCTTTCCATTTGTTTATGTTCTCTTCAATTTCTTTCATCAGTGTTTTATAGTTTTTCTTGTAGAGGTCTTTCACCTCCTTGATTAAATTTATTCCTAGGCATTTTATGATTTTTTTGTAACTATTTTTAATGGGATTGCTTTCTTGATTTTTTTCAGCTAGTTCCCAGTGAAATGATAAGTGTTTGAGATGATGGATATCCTAAATACCCTGATTTGATCATCACACATTGTATGCAGGTATCAAAATATCACATATACCCCATAAATATGCACAATTATTATGTATCAATAAAAATGAAAAGAAAATTTAAAAATCACTTTATTTAGATCACAGTTCTTTAGGTTGGCTTGGTGGTTCTTCTGCTCAGTTGGCTGGCTCAGTTAATCTTTTCTTAGACTTTTAACAGTTTACTTATAATGTGCCTTGAAGAGGATCTTTTTGGGTTGAATCTAATTGAGGAACTTTGGCTTCCTGGATCAAGATGTCCATATGTTTCCCAAGACTTGGGAAGTTTTTAGTTATTATTTTGTTAAATAGGTTTTTTTGGTGCCATACTCCATCTCTTCTCCCTCCAACACTCTTATAATATGAATATGTGTTCACTTAATGGTGTCCCATAAGTCCCATAGGGTTTATTCATTCTTTCCTATTTTTCTTTTTTTTTTTTCTTCTGACTGAGTTATTTCAAAAGACCTGTCTTCAAGTTCAGAAATTCTTTCTGCTGTTTGATATAGTTTGTTGCTGAAGTTCTCAGTTGTTTCTTATTTTATTTACTGAATTCTTCAGCTCCAAGATTTCTGTTTAGTTCTTTTTTGATATCCATCTCTTCTTTGAATTTTTCATTCTGATTAAGAATAATTTTCCTGATTTCATTGAATTGCTTGTTTTTATTCTCTTTTATCTCACTGTATTTCCTTAAGATTATTATTTTGATATCCTTTTCAGGAATTTTGTAAATGTCCTTTTCTTTCGTGTCTGTTCCTGGAAATTTACTGTGTTCTTTTGAGGGTGTTAACGAACTCACAAGGGGGGTTTACTGTTGTTTGCCGCACAGAAAGCCAATTACTGAGACAACAAGGATTGACAAGGAAGAAAGGATTTATTATAGTGGACATGTCTATTGGGAGGGGGAGGTATTGACTGCCTCAAATCTGCCTCCCCAATTAACTAAGTCAAGGGTTTTTTTGGAGGTGAAATGAATAATGCATGAGGGGAGTGAGTATCATTACGTGTTTGGGGTGGGGAATGTAGGGTACATAAGCACAGTGAGAAATCATGTTAGTACATATATCTCATGATTAAAAAATGGCGGATAAATCCTCCCAGGGCAGGGATTTTAGTATTATAATGAACTAGGGGTTAATATTGGTCATTTTTTCAGCCATGTGCGTAGGCTCAGTGGGTCCTTGGGCACAATCTGTGGTGGGGTATGGCTTATCTTATCTTCTCTGGACAAATAAGTGGTGCAAGGCTTTGTAGTTATCTCATGACTGCTAGGAGGCTCCACTGTTTCTGGGAAAGAAACTCAAAAGGAATGTATCAGTGCAACAGAAAGTTATAAGGTTCTGGTCAGCCAATCTTACTGGCCTGGGAACTTGAAACATAACAGAACTACAAAAAAAATACTATAAAAAATATGTTTTTGTTTATGGAGCTGGTTATAAGGATGTCTTGTTTCCTTGGTTTTTCATGTTTCTTGTGTTTCTACATTGATAATCTGCTCATCTAGTGGAGCAGTTCCTTATTCCAATTTTATGTAGTAGCTTTTGCAGGGAGACACTTTATCCTGTAGATGGGTCCTGGGGTATCAGTTGGATATGGTGCATTGGCCTTGGTTTTGAGTGGACTCAGTAGTGTGGTCTCCATGCAGATTTTTTAGCTGTAATCCCCATCAGTGATGTCTGCAATTTACTCAGTGGCCTAGGCTGTGAGAGTTTGTGATAGTGGCAGTGTGGTTATTCTTGGGGTGGGGGGCTATCCTGGTTGTCGAGCCGGGAATATGTGGGTGTGGCGAGCCAGCAGGCTGTGAAGCATGCTCTCTGGGTAGGGTGGGATGCTGTCAGACTGGCTACTGGACTGGGCATGGGCACAGCAGGCTGGCTGGCTTTGTGGCAAGTCTGCTGCTGAACCGGCTGTTGGGATGGGTGCATGTGTATGAGGGTGCAGTGGGCCAGCTGGCTGTGTGGCACTCTCCCTGGGGAGGTAGGGCTGCTGGCAGACCGGGTGTGGGTGTGTATGGCTTTGTGTGATAACTGGCTGTGCAGTGTGAATGCATGAATGAGCTCACAGGCTGTTATGTGGTTTGTCCATTGTGCACGTCAGCTTATTCCCTGGGTGGGGCACAGCATGAGTTCAAATGCTGGGTTATTGGTCATTTTGCTGGGCATAGGCTCTGGGCAGCTGGTGTCATGGAGTTGCAGGCACCCGTGTGAATGTGGTGGAATGATGGTGGAGCCATAGGGAATGGAGAAAATCAGCAGCTAATGACTCCTGAAGCCAGATGCATTCTAGCAGTAGATCCAGTTTCAAGATGACCCCGTGCCGTAATAGCTTAGGTCTCAGGGGTGGAGGTGCTCAGTGTGGGCCCCTAATCTGAGGCAGTGCAGCTGCCCAAACTCCTGGCAACTCTCCAGACTGGTTTTGGGACCTGTGAGAACTGGAGGACTCTGCTGTAGCAGAGACTACTGGCATCTGTGGCAGCTATGGGGACCACTGAGGGTCTCTACCTTACCTTCTCCCTGCAAGAAAAAGTATCTCGTGACTCTACGCTGATCCTGGTGGGGGAGATAGTGTGAAAGAGACACAGTGCTTTACTCCTCTCTCTATGGTACTGTCCTGGGTGTCTGTGCTCCACAAGGATTTTACTGCTCCCCTGGTGCTCTCCAGCTTACATCCATCATCACTCCGGTTGAAATATAGTTGTTTAGTGATTGTTTTGGTCCCTTTCTGTGAGGAGGATGAACACCAGGTGACTCTAGTTGGTAGTCTTGCTGATGTCACTTGGTGCCATCTGTCATTATTTCTTTAAATACACTTGCTGCCCATTTTTCTTTCTCTACTCCTTCTGAGACTCCCCTAATGCATAATTGTTTCACTTGATGGTGTCCCATAAGTCCCATAAGCTTTCTTCACTCTTTTTCATTCTTTTTTCTTTTTGTTCTCCTTACTACATGATTTCAAATTATCTGATTGTTTCTTTTGCTTGGTTGAGTCTGTTGTTGAAACTCTCTATTTAATCTTTCAGTTTAGTGATTGTATCCTTTTGCTCCAGAATTTCTGTTTGGTTCATTTTTATGATCTCTATCTCTTTGTTGAACATCTGATTTTATTAATGTATTATTTTCCTTATTTTAATTTAATTGTCTATCTGTGTTCTTCTATAGCTCACTGAGCTTCTTTAAGAATTTGTTGTTACGCAATTTTTAGATCTTCATTTCTTTGGTGTCAGCTAATGGAGCTTTATTTTGTTCCTTTGGCAGTGTCATATTTGATTGATTATTTTCATATTCCTTGAAGCTTGTCTTGCCGTCTTTTCAGTTGAAGAAGCAGTCACCTCCTCCAGCTTTTACTGTATTTAGGAAAGAAAGACCTTTACCAGTCAGCCTGTCTAGAGAGATCTGGGTATCTCTCAAAACTTTTCTATGCATGTGCCCACTCCACTGCTATGTTCTCTTTTGGGATGGATGTCTCAGGATTGTATGCCTTCTCTCTCTCCCACAAAGACAGTTCAGGTTCTGAAAGCCTCATATTTATTTTCCCTAAAGCAGTGTCCTAAAGTGTTCAAGGTCGTGTGCCTTCTCCCAGTCTAGCAGAGCTGAGCCAGCTGCTAATATTTATGTTCTGTCTTTGGGGGAAGGGTACTTGCAATCTGTGAGGGGACTTGGGGCACCAGCTGTGTGGGGGAAGAAGCATGAAGTGCTGGGGGTGCTTGCCAGCTAGTTGGGGGGGGTCTTCAGGTGAGTTTTCCTGTGGGGTTTGTGAGTGAGGCTCTTGGCAGAGTCCATGAGTCAGCTAGTGAGATCTGTGGCCAGTTGTTGAGATATACATGTTAGTTTTTGTGAGCTCCTGCCCCCCTGCCCTGCATCTACCTGTCCCAAGACTATTCACCATATTTATCCTCTCAGTGTTCCAGGTGGGGTGAGAGAGAAGTGGGCCTCTTGGGCAGCATCCCACAAGGCTGGATAATCCAGGTTTTTCTATCACTTTTCCCTGTGAGAGAAATCACAAGCCAAGGGGGTCTCTCTTGGCACTGAGCTGTGCCATCTTGGGGGAGAGTTGACATGGGTAAGTTGAAACTTCTTTTTCTCTTCCTGCATCTATTCTTTAATTTTTTTTCTTCCCTGGCGGTGCTGGAACCTCTCAGCTAGGCTGCCATAAAGGTATTCTCATCTACGGATGGTTGTTAAAATCAGTGTTTCTGTGGGGATTTGAGGGCTAGAACCTCCTCTACCACCATCTTGCTGGTGTAACTCTCTTGAACTGCCACCAAATTTCTGATTTACAAAAATGTTTTGCTTTTAACAATTCAATAAGTTGATAGAAATACTAGATATTCAGGTTTTAGTCATTTTGACTATTTCAAAAAACTTTTAAAAACCCCACATTCCATTAGTCTTTATGGCAACCTTTTAAGGAGTGCTTGAAGTTTTGAAAGCTAGGAGTTGTGAAATGCTTTAGACTTCTTATAAATGCATTTATTTTAATGAAAATTATATTTTATGATCAATTATAAATGTTTCAGCATTTAGTTTTTAGTTTGACAATGAATTTTATCTGAATTCTTTTTCAAATCTTTTTTCTATATGTGCAATATATTAGGATGGTTTTGCCAAATTCTCAAGTATGATATTCATTCAACTTTTTATGTTTAGCAATTAGTAGAAAATTATAATATGATTATTATTTCCCAGTTAATTTCTTACTTTACTTACCTTATAACATTGTTGCATGACCATTTGTAGAATTAGTCATTTGACTATGTATATAAAGCAGTACAGAGCCTCACACTAAGGAAACTCATTAGCCCCTATTAACTTGTGCTTTTCCCGATCCAGGAGTTAAAAGATGGAGAAATAAAAGCACCTGCGGGCTAGGCATCGGCCTTGGGGATGACTTCAGTGGCCTTTCTGCCTGGATGAAAGAGGCTAGATTCCAGAATCTGACATCTAATGAGCCCCTACTGTGTGTCTAAACCTGTACTAGGCTCTGAGTGATGGGGGAACAGGAAAAAAGTAAACCACATGACTTCTGTCCTAGAGGTGCTTATAGCTTCTGGGAGAAAGAAATATGCCTCAGATTGTATGGAAGATTGTATGTGTGATAAAATCTGGGGGTGAGGGCTGGGAACTGGACAAAATGTGGGGGAGAGAACCTTGATAAGGATCCTACAAAAATGGCTGTTTTCTGAAGAGTCTGAGAGAAGCCCAGGCAGTCATTCAGCCAGTGCAAGTGTTGACTAACACTTGTTAAAGAAAGGCGGAGTAAAATGGATTGACTAATCTGAATTTTAATCTCATACTTTTGTTGTACTGTGGGGACAAGATAGGTCCTTCTTAGAGAGGAAGAGGTTCTTATTAAATTTTGAAGAATTAATTAATTATTCAGTCATTCATTCAATATCAATCCCATATTAGTATCAATAATTTTGGAAATAATTATCTTTCTTTTGGAACTTAAAAAGATTAATGATAGGAGGAGTTGATACTTATTTTTCATTAATTATGTGCTTAGTATGCATTATATCATTTAATCTTATAATAATTTCATGATGACAATAATTATTATCTGCATTTTACAGCTGATGAAATAAGGCCAAGAGGTTACTTTGCTTGCTCATGGTCAAAAATTAATGACTACCATAGCCCAGACACAGTTCTCTCTGAGTCCTGAGCCCAAAGGCTCTACCTCCCCACTCTATAATCTATTGGAAAGTGCACTTCTTCATAACCAGTAGTCTCTGCTAAGGGAGAAAAAAGAACTGCAGAATGTGAAGTTAAAGCTGAATTTGGGCTCTCATGGTAGCATTGGCTACATCAGTGTTGGAGGATGACAGCCACTTGTGCTTCCCAGCTAGAAATATGAGCAGGTAAAGAGGAGTCCAGGGTGTTCCTGGTATCTGGGATACCCTCTCAGGTGACTCCAGCAGCTCTGTCCCTCCTAAGTCCCTCCTGCACAGACCCCTCCCCAAGGTCTGGTAGGAATTGGAGGCAATTAGTCTACTTATTCTTTCTTTAACTGGGAGCTTAGGGACTTTTCCTGAGTCCTCTATGTGATTTTTAAAATGGTGTCCTCCTGCCTATTGCTCTGGAGCTCAAGGACAGACCCAGAAAGCTCAGGAGATCCTGGGCTCACAGAGGCTCACCTGTTACTTTTTTGTTCTCAGTGTCCCCAACAGAAGGTGAGGACTCAGAAAACTGAGTTAGCAGGTACCTGAGTTCACCAATGGCTGGAAGAGGTCAGAATGAGCTGGGAGTTCTAGGTGGGTAAGGTGTGTCTCTGTGCCTAGAGATCTGCATATGTATTCCACATCTATTCCATATGTGTTCTGTATGGTATTTCTTTGCTTGTGTAATGTACGTATATGTATCTTTTCCTTGTGAGTTTTGTCTGTGTGTGTGTGTGAGTGATTGATACACAACTGACTTTCAGCCTAGTTCTTTTCTTCTCTAGACCCAGAACATACAACTCTAAATAAGTTCACATTAAGCAAGAGTAGACTTGTGTGTGTGTTTTGGGATCTCCTAATCAGTCCCTTGAATCTCAAATATTTGCCTCGCTCTCCTTCTATACCTCCCACATTTTCATCTGTGAACAGACGTCACAGTTAAGTAACTGAGATTGGAGAGTCTGAAGTGAGACAGATGTATTCAGCAATCTGGAGCAGAAGTTTTTTGAATTTACTCATGACCAGTAATAGGAAAGAGATCTTGCAATCTCTACTTAGCGACATGGGTATGTATGATCTCGCATTTTGTGTATGAGTTATTGCATGTGTTTGAGAAAGTGTGGTGTTTGTGTGTGTGAGTGTGTGCGTGCGCCTGTATTTTCTGTTTGTTTTATTTGTAGGTAATGTTTATGTGCTGGTCTGTGAGTGAAATGGGCCCAAGTGACTCACTGACTGACGACCTTCACCTATGTTGGGCGTAGGTCAGTGGGGGCTGGAACCTTGCTCTTCAATGAGGGTATATGTGTGTGAACATGTGTGTTGTTTGTGCCTGACTGGGAAGAGACATGTGTGTGCAACTGGTATGTTTTTTGTATGATTTTTGTCTGATGTGTTTGACCTTGTGTTTTTGTTGTTGAGTACATGTGTCTGATTGCATGAGTCTATATTCAGAGTATGAATTTATACATCTGATATGTGATTTTTGTGTGTTGCTGGTTGTATTGTTTGTGTTGAGATTCTATGAGTGTTTGTGTGTGATTGTATGGGTTATTTGTGGTGTTGTATATCAAATCTTGTGTATTAATTGTGAGTTTTGTTTTTATGACTCTGTAGGTAACTGAATCACACAGCTGCTGTCCTTTCTTTAGGATCACCATAGGTCTCAGGTGGTAAGAAATCACAAACCAGCAATTTAAGTGTGTGCATGTGTGTGTGGTGGTGTGTGTGCATGTGTGTTTCACATATGTGTTATAGGGGCTTCTGGTTAGCCTCTATGAACTAAAATGTTTTCTTAACTGTCTTTCAACAATGGCCATATTTCTGCATTGGGCAGGCAGGTTCTGCATTTTCACCATTGGTGAAAATGTTACTGTCCTTCTTGCTGGCCACGAACCTAGATAACCTGTGCCCCCGAGCAAGTGCATAGTCCCTAAGGAGGACTTGCTGTCATGATCCTATACTTGAGTGAGAAGGCCAGTCTTTATTCCCTTTTTGGGGTATGTATTTGGTAATCCTAACCTCTAACCCAACCTCTCAGTTGAAGAAATATTGAATCTGAAACCCACTGTCAAACAGCTGAGTGACTTTGTATTGGCCATTTATTTCTTTGGCCTGAGTATTTTCACACGTATGAAATGAAGGACATAATATTTGCCTTGTGTACCAGACAGGCTCTAAATAGATATTTATTGCTTTGAGGGAAGTGAAAGGTGTGAAAATCTTTTGTAAATTGTACGATGTATAAATGTGAGTGGTAAATTTTTCCAAGTAGGGAGCTAAGGACATTTTGGACATAAGTAGTGGACATAATATAGCCTCTTTGGATATTCTGACTAATGAGGAATATAATTTCTATTCAGAGTAGATAAGAGCATGGATTCTGGTCAGGTAGACATATATTGTGGTTCTGTCTGTTGTACTTAATTGCACATTTAAATAATACATGCTTCCTTTCATTTTCTCATTGTTAAAATGGATAAACTAATAGGCCTATGTTGAGGATTTAATTAGAAAGTGCATGTAAAACACTTGGAATAGTACTAGCACTATTGTTAGTGTTGGTTTGCAGAGCTGGATTGGACACTTTGGTAGATTACTCAGAACAGTAGGACCCAACCAATGACACTGTAAGCCTGTGACAAAACTTCAGTAATTCTGTTACATTTAGGGGGTTTCACTTTCCTTCTAAAGGAAAAAACTGGTAGCCCCCATTTCATTCTCTATTGCTATGTATTTGCCTTTTTTTCCTTTTTCTAGATTTCACATATAAGTGAGATGATGGAGTATTTTCTTTCTGTGTCTGGCTAAGAGAAACTATAATAGGTTATGCTGCAGAAAATAAAGTAAATAAGTAAATAAATAATATCCAGCAGCTTTTAAAAAGGAAATAACTGATACTCATTTCACGTTTCACTCATCATAGTGAATTACTGAGGTTTGAATCTGGCTTGATATAAAGATACAAATTCCTAAAATGCAGAGACTTTGCATTTCTCGTTCACGAATATGTATGCATGTACTCAGTAGTTAGTGTCGTACCTGGGACAAGGCTATTCTTAAATAAATACATGTTGAATAAATAATTATGTACTTTTGTTTCTTTGGAAAGAAACTTGGTTAATGTGAGGGTTTGATGTATCAATGGCACTAAAATGGGACAGACTTGTGATTCATGCACGAAGTGTGAGAAATAAACAGAAGCATAGCTAAAACTATAAATTTTTGTACTAAAAAGACATTTCTGTAACATTATGGCCATATTCACTGATATTTCTCACTTTCCCCAATTACCAGCAGAGGTAAGAACAGCATGAGGAGAGAGAACCAGAGCACCGTGTCTGAGTTCCTCCTCCTGGGGCTCCCCATCCGGCCAGAGCAGCAGGGCGTGTTCTTCCTCCTGCTCCTGGGCATGTACCTGACCACGGTGCTGGGGAACCTGCTCATCATCCTGCTTATCTGGCTGGACTCTCGCCTCCACACCCCCATGTACTTCTTCCTCAGCCACTTGGCCTTTTCTGACGTTTCCCTTTCTTCTGTCACGGTTCCAAAAATGCTGATGAATATGCAGGCTCAGCAAGGATCCATCCCCTATGTGGGGTGCATTTCTCAGATGTATTTTGTCATACTTTTTGGCTGTCTTGACAATTTCCTTCTTGCAGTGATGGCATATGACAGGTATGTGGCCATCTGCCACCCATTGCACTATATCACTGTAATGAGGGAGGAGCTGTGTGTCTCATTAGTAGCTGGGTCCTGGTGTTTCTGTTGTGCCCATGCCCTGTTGCACACCCTTCTTTTGGTCCAGCTGTCCTTCTGTGCTGATAGTACCATCTCCCACTTCTTCTGTGACATCACTGCCCTCCTGAAGCTGAGCTGCTCGGACATCTCCCTCAATGAGCTGGTCATCTTCACCGAGGGAGGAGTGCTTTTTATCTTGCCTTTGAGTAGTATCTTGGGCTCTTATATTCGTATAGGAACCACTGTCCTCAGGGGCCCCTCTACTAAGAGATTCTTTAAAACCTTTTCTACCTGTGGCTCCCATCTCTTTGTGGTGTCTTTATACTATGGGACAGTTGCAGGTGTTTACTTTTTCTCTTCATCATGGAACTCCAATGACAAGGAAATAATTGCTTCTGTCATTTATATGGTAGTTACCCCCATGCTGAACCCCTTCATCTACAGCTTGAGGAACAGAGATGTAAAACAGGCCCTAGAAATATTTGTCAATAGGGCTAACTTCTTTAACTGACAATCACTAAATTCTCCTATTTCAATCATGAACACTGTGGGATATTAATATATCTCCTAAAATTTTTATATCATATGGTTGACAACTCCATATAGTTTTAAAATATCATGTATTTTGCTGTTATGTGCAGTGTTCCTAATATGTCAACTAGATCAAGTTTGTTACTGGGGTTGTTATGTCTTCTTTATCCTTAATCAACCTTTGTTCATCATCTCTTATAAGATATGTGCAAAATCTTATGGAAAACATGTTGTATTATTATAATTGAGGATTTGTCTTTTTCTCCTTTGAGATGTGTCAATTTTTCCTTATATATTTTTAAACTATGTTATTAAGGACACATAGGTTTAGCAGTATGATCTACTCCTGGTAGACTGACTCTTTTATATAGTGGTGTGCTCAAGCTGGCTTGCATTGGCTTCAAGCTGATTGTGTACATCTTTTCCCAAGTCCACTGCCAATGACATTTTGTTGATAGATTGAAATCAGCTATAATGGGAATAATTACAGTATGGAAATTGGCAAATGCTAAAAACAAGGATCTCTCGTTATAGAAAGCCATTTGTTATTATTTAGCTGCACACTTTGCATTTATAATTAGGAGGTATTTCTGTTAATTTCTATTGATGGTTCCTGCCTTAACAGCTCACCTACTTCTGATATTAGTATTGATATACCAGCTTTTTTTTTTTGGTTAGTGTTTACATGATGCTTCTTTTCCATCATTTTACATTGAATCTTTCTATGTCCTTACATATGTGATATGCCCATTGTAAATAGTGTAAAGTTGATTTTGCTCTTTTTTATGTAGATTGACAATTATTACTTTTCTGGAGAATTTGATCTATTTATATTTAATGTAATCATGATATATTTGAATTTATGTTTTCCACATTACTATGTTTTCTATTTGAGATAACTGTTTCATATCTTTTCTTCCTTTTCCATTTTGATTACTTAAATATGTATTTTTGTTACTCCATTCTCTCCTTATTAACTTATTAATCATATATTATTAGATTATTCTTTTCTGTGCTCTGTGTAACAATTATTCCTTGCTTTCTTTTAAAAAATTTTTTATGGAGGCATAATATACATAACACAAATTTATCATTTTAAGCATTTGAGATGTATAATTCAATGGCATTCAGTACATTCATAATGTGCAACCATTACCACTACCTCATTCCAGAACTCCAAAAGAAAATATTGACCCATTTTAAGCAGTCATTCCCGTTTTCCCCTCCCCTAACTCCTAGAAAATACCAAACTGCTTCTGTCTGTATGAATTTGCCTATTCTGGATATTTCATATGAATAAAAATCTAAAATACGTGAGCCTTTCATGCCTGGATTCTTTTACTTCACATAATGTCTTCAAGGTTCATCCATGTTGTAGCCTGTACCAGTATTTCATTCCTATTTATGGCTGAATAATATTTCATTGTATGAATATACAACATTTTGTTTATCCATGCATCCATTGATGAACATTTGGGTTGTTTCCACCTTTTGGCTATTGTTAATAGTGCTGCCCTGAACCTCCATATGTTCAGAGCAAGGTTTTGTTTAAACACCGATTTTCAATTCTTTTGGGTGTACACCTAGAGGTGGAAGGGATAGGTCATCTGGTACTTCTGTTTAACTTATTGAGGAACAGTCCAACTATTTTCCACAGTGTTTTCCCCATTTTACATTCCCACTAGCAGTGTATGAGTGTTCCAGTTTCTCCACATCTTTGCCAATACTTGTTGTTTTTCATTTTATTATAGCCATCTTAGTGGGTATGAAGTGGTATCTCACTGTCATTTTGATTTGCATTTCCCTAATGACTAATGACATTGAGTATCTTATATGTGCTTGTTGGTCATTTATATATTTTCCTTAGAGGAATGCCTATTCATGTTCTTAACCTATTAAAACATTTTTTTTTATCTTTTGTTGTTGAGTTATAAAAACTCATTATATATTCTGCACACTCTGTCCTCATCAGACATATGATTTGCAAATATTTTCTCCCATTCTGTGGGTTGCGTTTTCACTCTCATGATATTGTCCTTTGAGGCAAAAAAGTTTTTAATCTTGATAAAGTTCAATTCATCTATCTTTTCTTTTGTGGCTTGTGATTTTGGTGTCATATCTAAGAAACCATGACCAAATTCAAGGTGATGAAATTTGTTCCTATGTTTTGTCCTAAAAGTTTTATAGTTTTAGCTCATATTTAGATTTTTAGCTCATTTTGAGTTAAATTTGTATGTAGTATGAAATAAGAGTTCAACCTTATTCTTTTCTATGTGGCTATCCAGTTGCCCCAGCACCATTTGTTGACAAAACTGTTCTTTCCCCACTGAGTGGTCGTGGCACCCCAGTTAAAAACCAGTTGACCATTGATGTGTGGGTTTATTTCTGAACTCTCAATTTCATTCGGTTGGTTTATTTATTATCCTTATGCCGTATCAGACTGTTTTTATGATTGCAGCTTGTAGTATGTTTGGAAATCAGGAAGTGTAAGTCTTCCAAATTTGTTCTTATTTTTCAAGATTGTTTTGACCAGGAATGATGAAGCTGGGGATAGAGATATATGCTGAATAAGGGCTGTGAAAAGCTGCATATGTCAAAGATATAGAAGGCCACACGCTCAGAACACAGGCTCAAACACATGCTTAGAAAGATCTGAAGAGACCTTATGCTTTTACCTCTGGCTAGTCTCTAGGATCCACGCAAGCAGTAAGTGAAGGACAAGGCGGAACTCTAAACTGCCAAGTTAAGCATCGAAAGAGTGCTCCAACATAGAGATAATCTGCAAAGAGCAGGAGAGAAATTTTTCTCTTTTTCTTATCTTATTTTATCTTTCCCTTTCCTTTTCTTTTTGTATCCTGGAGGCTAAGCTAACAGAACCTTCGGTGATCACACACACGAAAGAATACAGTCTTTATGAAGATAGTTTAGACAAGTTATTAATCAAAGAAACAGCTACTACTCACAGTGAGCGGCAATAAATCCTGGGGATGGGGGAGAATTCGATTTCTAGAGTTAGCACATTATAATATGAAAAATGTCCAGTTTTCAACAAAAATTACGAGGCATGCAAAAAAAAAAAAAAAACCCCAAGAAACTATGACCCACTCATAGGAAAAAAAGAAATCAACAGAAATTTTCCTGGAGGAAGCCCAGATGTTGGACTAACTAGTGAAAGATTTTAAATCAACTTTTAAAAATATGGTCAAAGAACTAAGGAAATCACGCACAAAGAACTAAAGGAAACCAGGAGAACAATGTCAATAAAGGGATGGAAATTATAAAAGCAAGCCAAATGGAAACTTTAGAGTTGAACAATATATCTTTCATTCTTGACTTAGTGTCTAATGCAACTTATTACATTTACCTCTTTAAAAATAATGATAAAACCATAGAACACTCTATCCCTATTAAACCCTCTCCTATATTTTCCTTTACTATTTTCATGCATTTTAATTTTACTTATAGTTAAGACTCCACATACATAACTATAACTGTTTGTGTAGCCAATGTTCTTTATTTTATTTCTGTCTTTACTATTTCTTGTTTTCTTCACATCCTTTTGGATCTCCTTGTTTCCACTGGGAGCTTTGTCTGAAGAAATTTCTTTAATATTTGTTTTAGGGTAGGTATGTTGATGACAAATTCTTTCAAACACATTCTTTCAAATAAATGTCTTCATCTGTCTTTGTTTGGAAGGATATTTTCAGTGGTTTTTGTGTCCACAATTGGCAGTTCTATTTTTTTATTCCCTTAAACACGTTATTCCATTGTCTTTTGGGTTCTCTCCTTCATGCTGAGATGTCCGCTGTCAGGAATGAATGTTTGAAGGAAATTTGTGTTTTTCTTTCAGCTACTTTAAATATTTTTCTTTCTCTTTGGTTTTTAGCAGTTGGACTATCGTGTGCTGAAGTATAGTTTTCTGTATATTTATTGTGATGGGTTCACAGAGTTTTTTGTTCATGTGGGGTGTTGCTTTTGTCAGTTTGTGGAAAATCCTCAGCCATTTCCTCATGAAATATTACTTCCAACCTAGTTTTTTTCTTTTCTCTTTCTGAACTCCAATAACATATATCATGCAGTCATTTCAATAGGAAACGTTTCATGTAAAAAATTACACAGGGGCGCGGTGCAATGGCTCACACCTGTAATCCCAGCACTCTGGGAGGCCGAGGCAGGAGGATCAGTTGAGGCCAGGAGTTTGAGACCAGCCTGAGCAAGAGCAAGACTCCGTCTCTACTAAAAATAGAAAAGTTAGCCAGGTGCAGTGGCATGTGCCTGTAGTTCCAGCTACTCAGGAGGCTGAGGCAGGAGGATCCCTTGAGGCCAGGAGTTTGAGGTTGCAGTGAGCTAAGATGACACCACTGCACTCTAGCCTGGGCAACAGAGCGAGACTCTGTCTCACAAAAAAACAAAACAAAACAGGGGGTTATACTAACATGGGATTGGATAGCAGGGAGTAAAGGAAACTCTACAGAATATAGCAATAGAAGACACATGAAGCAGCCACTATCCCTAGGGCTGAGATAACACACCTAAGGCGGAGGCCCCTTCCAAAAGGTTGAGACACAGACTTTATTGTAGAGGACATGGCTGTGGCTCAATGGATGGCAGGAAAGTCACTGTGGTGCATGCTGGATGAAATTTCAGAAAATTCTTCTATGGCATCCATGAAGCTTGTTGGAAGTCTGCCCTCTAGGAAGCCAACAAAAGCTTTTCCCAGTGAGGTGTCTCACCTGAGGGGAGGTGCCTGGAGAATTTGTTAGCTGATGAGGGGGACCAAAAACTAGATGCCAGAGATGGGTTTAACTGAAAAACTATACAACATGATAAAAAGGCTTCATGAATAGGCAGACATATTAAGAGAAAATGTGCAAAGTGAAACACATAAAGAAATAAAAGAGTGGAATATATAGGAAAAAGCATACACAAACATTGGAATATAGGGGAAAGTTTAAAAACACATTTGTTGGGATTCCAGAAGGAGAACGAGGAAGAAAGGAGAAGTAAGTAGCTAATTCTCAATAATTCTAAAACTGATGAAAGGCATCAAGTGACAAACTCAAGAAACAGAAAAACCATAGCAGTATACAAATAAGAAAACTACATAAAATTACATCATTGTGTAACTGCTGAATCTTAAAGAGAAGGGAAAAATCTTAAAAGCAGCCAGATTAAAAAAACACATAATACTCAATTAAGACAAGATAAGATTCTGATTAAAAAATGGCAAAGGACCTGAATAGACATTTCTCAAAAGAAGACAATGCCCAACAGGTATATGAAAAATATGCTCGATATCCCTTACGATCAGGAAAATGCAAATCAAAACCACAATAAGACACCACCTCACACCTGTTAGAATGGTTACTACAAAAAAGACAAAAGGTAACAAGTGTTGGTGGGGGTGTGGAGAAAAGGGAACCCTTGTACACTCTTGGTGGGAATGCAAATTAGTACGGCCATTATGGAAAATAGCATGGAGGTTCCTCAAATGTTAAAACTACAACTACCACATGATTCAGCATTCTCACTTTTGGGTATATGTCCAAAAGAATTGAAATCAGTATCTTGAAGAGATATTTGCACTCCCATGTTAATTACAGCATTATCCCACCAACAGCCAAGATAGGGAACCAGCCCAAGAGTCCAACAGTGGATGGAGGGATTAAAAAAGGTGGTACACACACACACACACACACACACACACACACACAAAGTGGAATATTACTCAGGCTTACAAAAGAAGGAAATCTCCTCATTTATGACAACATGGATAAACCTGAAGGACATTATGCTAAGAGAAATAAGCCAGGCACAGAAAGACAAATACCACATGATCTCACTTATGTGTGGAATCTGAAAAAGTCAAACTCATAGAAGCAGAGAGTAGAATGGTGGTTGCCAGGGGCTTGGGGTGTGGAGAAAAGGAGAGATACTGGTTAAAGGGTACAAAGTTTCAGTTAGGGAGGATAAATAAGTTCTGGAGATCTAATGCACAGCATGGTGACTATAATTAATAACACTGTATTGTATATTTGAGCATCTTCTAATTTGCTAAGAGAGTAAATCTTAAATGTTCTCACCATACACACAAAAAATAATAACTATGTGAGGTGATGGATATGTTAATTAGCTTGATGGCTGTAATCATCTCACAGTGTATACATATATGAAAACATCACCTTGTACATTGTAAATATACGTAATTTTTATTTGTCAATTATACCCAGTAAAGCTGGGAAATGAAGAATTTATATGAACAAAAGGAAAAAAGCCCTAAGAAGATGGAAATGTGACTTTTTAACAACAGCAGTAAGAAAAGATTGATGGAAACCAGAAGACAAAGAACAACATCTTTACTGAAAAACAAAAATAATTGCTGACCTAGAGTGGTAGGTTGGCCAACTGAAACCTGGGTTTATTCATGGCCTATATTTAATAATAGCAAGATGCCAGTACTTCTCTGGAAAATGTAAGAGAAACAATCCAAAGGCTTAGAGAAATGGAAGTTTCTGGAATATATTAATTGTATACAACCTTTCTACTCTCCCCATCTATGTCTCCAGGAAAGGCCTGGGGGATGCATCATTCACTAAGGCACTGGTAAATTAATTGGTAGCAACAGTGTCTCTGAGATTTGGTGTAATATTGGGAGATACTGCCATTGACATGAGCTCCTTGATTGCAGTGGATTAACAGAACCTATTGTGGCAAGGCCAGATTCACTTGCTTAACCAACAGAGATAACATGATGCTTTACTGCACTAGATGGCAATGGCAGAGTGTCAATAAGACTACTTTAACTCAGAGATCTAGGGCAATGGCTCTTTGATTTTGTGATCCCTAGGAATGAAATGAATGGGCAGTCTACTAAAGTAATAATTGATTTGTATGTCTGAAAAGAACCCCGTAAGTCTGGACAGCAGCTGGGTTCTTTTGAGAAAGGCCCCTGTAACATTGGGCCCTTTTTTTAAACTTCTCCTTGGTTCTGCCCAGCTCCATGCCTGAGTTTTATTACTCCCCAGCACTTCTCACCATTTACTTACCATTTATTTTGCATTAAAATATTTTTTCTGTAGCCTACAAATTGGATATGAAATAAGGGAGATTTCTGTTTGTATTATCAACTGTTACATTTCCAGAGCATATATCAATGTATTACTTTTGTGAGAACCTTAATTTTTTGTTTAGTAAACAAGTAAATGAGTGAATAAATGAATTTATTTAGCAATTACCAACTGCCTAATGTGTGCCATAGCTAGCTGATCCCTAGTACTACAAAGACACTGACAATAAACCTTAACATTTATTAAGCTTTCATTATATGCTCATTTAATCATACCCCAAACTCACACCGGAAATACTATTATCATTTCGACTTTGAAGAACCCAAGTCTCAGAGACCTTTGGTAAGGTGCTTAGGTATGCTTTCAGTGAAAGGCGAGAACCCAGAGTCTTTTTTCCAGAGCTTATAGACTCAATTGCCCCACTCCTGGACAGGGCACAGTCCTTACCCTACGGGGCCTCACAGAGGAGTGGAGATACCTGTAAATTTTTAAGGGGCTTTGTGGTCTAATGGAGGCTGGTATAGGTGTTGTGGGAGCCTATGGGAGCCTGCTGAGGGCCTTATGCTGCCTGGGCATTGCTGTGTAGAGAGGTAAACTCATGATGAAGAGGCCATAGGTGAGTAGGGAGGAGCCTCCTGCTTCTCAGGTGGAGACTTGACCAGAAGCCCAAGGTACCACTGACATTAGGGATACCTTCTCCTGTGACTCCAGTTGCAGCTCAGCCCCTTTGGACCCTAAATATGCTCCCTCTTGAGAGGCCCGGAGGAGGTTGGGCAATTAGGTCAAGTTGAATGCTTCTCTAGTCAGGGACTTGGGGCTGTTTCCTTCTGGGACTTCTTTCTGGTTGGTAAAAGCAGATCTTCTTGTTTGTTGTTTTGAAGCTGGTGAACAGACATGAAAGTCTGTAAAGGTCCCCGGGCCACAGAGGTTTCCTCTTTTTCCTTGGATCCTGGGTCTTCTGGACAGAAAGTGAGGATTCAGGTAACAGCACGAAGCAGAAGGTATTTGAACCCACAGAACCAGCTTACATCAGAAGGGGCCCCAGTAGTCTCCATAGTTGTGGGTGTGTCCATCAGAGAAGTTCTGTGTATTTTTTATGAGTGTAGTGCTGTATGACTTTATATGTGTATTATGTGTAACTGACTCACACACTGAATGCCTTCATGTAGGATATATATGTGTATATATATACACACACACACATGTATATATATATTTTTAATATATATGTACACACACACACACGTATATATGTACCAGAGAAGCCTGGAAATTCCCTCCTAGCCATATGTGTGCTTATTTTGCTTGTATTATTTTGCCTGTGTGCTGTCTGCAAGACTTTGTGTGTTGCTTGTGATTTCAATATGTATGACTGCCTATGACCACAGTGCACGTGATACAGGATGCTTAATTGTTCTGTGTGTGTAGCTGTATTGTACATATGACAGTGTATTTTGTTTGTGAATTTTACATGGATTTGTGTGAAGCTGACTCACACCTTGGCTGTGTTTACCTAGTTTGAGTATAAGCTAGGGAAGACTTTAAACCACTCTTTGGCAAATGTATATCTGTGATAGCATGTGAGTGCTTTTGTGTGTAACAAACTCACACCTCGACTTCCTTTATGCAGAATATGTGTAGGACAGAGAAGACTTAAAAATCAAGATATAAACATACGTGTGCATGTGTGTGTGTGTGTGTGTGTTTTTAGCATTCTTACATTCTGACTCTCCACTTGTCTGAGACCAGAATCCACACAGACAGCTCCAAAAGAGATCTGCTTTAAAGAAGTATTGTGGCCATTTTCCCCCTGTAATTTGAACACTACAGCAGGGCCCCCGGAAGCCAAATAATTTTGATGCTCACCTTCAATTTCATTGTTTACTAACGAAATGCTCCAGGGTTAAGTGTGACTAGCCACTTTCAGTGAGAATCCAGTCCTCAGCAGAAGGGTAAAGCCCCTGTTCCCTCCTCATGCCCCATGACCTGAGTCAATCATTGACCCAAAGCAACTCCTTGGTGTGGAATGAGTATCTACTATCTGATACTAACATGACAGTGTCAACGTGAAGCTCCTCTCCCAAGCACTGGGGATTTTAACACTTAACCATAGTTTAGCCTTTCTACCACCCATGAAAAGAAATGGGAAGAGTCTCTCTCTAGTAAAAAAATTATCAGAAAACTCTCCCTTTGGGACCAGGTTCTGCCATGCAATATCTGTGTGATCTTGCATAAACAGTTCCACTATTCCTGTCAGTAAAATGAAAGCAAAAAAATCACTACATTCTCTACTTCCCAGACATGTTACAAAGATTGCAGGATTGCATGAAATTGCAGGCATGCGAAAGCCATCTGCAAACCGTAATGGACTGTCTGAATACGAATGGCAACAGATGTTGGAGCAGGAGAACTCCCTCAAACCCTTAACTCATATTTCTCAAGGTCTTAGCTCTTCTGTCTAATTAAAGAGGGGGAGAAGCAGTAGGGTCATAGGAATGGAGATTCCACTTAAAACAAACAAACGTGAGAGAGAATTGTGGCGGCAGCAGTTACTAAGTGTGACCATGCTGTTTCTCACTTCTTCTGAGTATGTATGTAACAGAGTTTTAATAACACCTATCTCCTCTGGCTGTTGAAAAACTTTAGTGAGGCAATAATGCAAAAATATATTTATCTGATGTAAGAGTTCATTAAATGTCATTTATTGTCAACATGAAGACTGGTACTGGGAAATAGTGATGGTTAATCAGATAGATATGAATTGTAATAGACCTCTCCTATCCTTCAGCATCCACCAGTTTTGAGGTCCCAAACAGCTGCTCAGGTGTCTTCCTACCTATTAATACCCAGATCTAAGGCAATTTGAAACATCAAATATAGATGAAGATACATGGCCTAAAGTAAGGTGTATTTCTTGGCGAATTAATGAACATGCATGAAAACAAGTTGCATCAGGGAGTTTACCTCAGTGGTCAGGATTCTGAGGCAGAAACTCCCCTGAGAGTGTGAGAGCTCAGGTAGGTTAGCACAACTTTTAGGTCACACCTGGTCCTTTCTGCTGACCAACTCATAATGCTACTTTATTAAATTCCTGAATTTGACCCTGGTTTTATTTGGATACTTATCCTGTCATAAAAGTAATTGCTCAAATATTTATATGCTTGTTTCATACAGGACACTGTTCTAAGATATTAACGTATATTGAATTAGAATGTTCATATTAACCCTGTGAATGTGTGATTTTGGTATTTTCCCATTACAGATGTGCCACATGAGGCAGAGAGAGATTTAGCTGCGCAAGTCATACAGCTAGAAAGTGGCGGGGTTATAATCACAACACAAAGAATTTGGCTGCAGATTTACACCTGTGGTCAGCCCTCTGCCAGGTACTCCCGGGAGCGTCAGCATCCCGAGGAAAGAGGTCCTGCGTGTTCTAATTGTTCTGGTATTTCCACTTGACAGCATAGCACCATCAACATGGTTGATCAAAAATAAAAAAAAAAATAATGGATTTGCTCTGGTTTCCACTGAAAAGAACCGTGTTGGGCATTGAGGGGTGTCACTTGTTCTGGCAACACTAGGTGATAACAGAAATCCACGCAGTTATTCTCATTCCCCAGGAGGAAGTAAGAGACCCTACTGTGGTGGCCATAATCACACTTTCAAAGTCTGTGTCATTTCCCATTTTGCTTCATCCCCAGAAGGGAGAAGAGGAGCATGAGGAGGGAGAACCAGAGCAGTGTGTCCGAGTTCCGCCTCCTGGGACTCCCCATCCGGCCAGAGCAGCAGGGTGTGTTCTTCCTCCTGCTCCTGGGCATGTACCTGACCACGGTGCTGGGGAACCTGCTCATCGTCCTGCTCATCCGGCTGGACTCTCGCCTCCACACCCCCATGTACTTCTTCCTCAGCCACTTGGCCCTCACTGACGTCTCCTTTTCATCCGTCACTGTCCCAAAGATGCTGATGAACATGTACACCCAGGATCAATCCATCCCTTACGCAGGCTGTGTAACACAGATGTATTTTTTCATATTTTTTGGTTGTATTGATAATCTTCTTCTTGGAGTGATGGCCTATGACAGGTATGTGGCCATCTGTCACCCACTCCACTATACCACCATCATGCGAGAAAACCTGTGTATCTCACTAGTGGCTGGGTCCTGGTTGTTCTCATGTAGCAGTGCAATGTCCCACACCCTCAGCCTAGCCCGGCTGTCTTTCTGTGCTGATAACACTATCCCTCATTTCTTTTGTGATCTTGCCACTCTGCTCAAATTGTCCTGCTCTGACACCTCCATCAATGAGCTGCTCATCTCCATTGTGGGGGCTCTGGGAATCTTCATACCACTGATTGGCATCCTGGTCTCGTATGTCCGTGTTGGGGTCTCCATCCTGAGAGTTTCCTCTACCAAAGGGATCTGCAAAGCCTTGTCCACCTGTGGCTCCCACCTGTCTGTGGTATTTCTATTTTATGGGACAATTATGGTACTGTACATTTTCCCATCATCAAACAACTCCAGTGACAAAGACATAATTGCTTCAGTGATGTATACGGTGGTCACCCCCATGCTGAATCCCTTCATTTATAGCCTGAGGAACAGAGACATGAAGGGGGCCTTGGGGAGACTTTTCAGGAGGGAGATCTTTTCCTCCAAGTGACAATCACTCCACTGTCTAGTTTAGTTTACCAAATGGCACTGCTGAGATTCCTCTTTGAAAATCTATGCAGACGAACATCTTTGCTGACACCCGCCCCACCTCCCTGTTTCTGGTCATTTGCTGTGACTCTATGTTCTCGTTTGCTCCCCATGAACCTGATGAATTTATTCAAATCTCTAGGCACAAATACATCAAGTGATATTTGCTGTAACCACCTACATTCTTGAACCAGCTACTTTTTTGCTTTGACTTTATCTCATGTCTCTTTATTTTTCCATAAGCCTTGGTACATATGGTAGCACCATTATCTTAATTTCAAAGCATCAAACTTCTTTTAAGTCAGGAGTGGGAATTATTGTCCTTAACAATTACAGGATTTCTTTATATTCATAAATAGACCCAAAAATGCTTTCTTGGAAATATATGTTTCCCCTTCAAGGAAAAAGAAATTTTGACTGCAAATGTCTTTGCTCTCTGGATTTGTTAGGTGTTTTTATAAGCTATGTCTTCTTATTAAGTTTCCGATGGCCATGTTAAAGAATGTCAGAAATGTCAAATGCCATGTGGTTTGTAGAGGACAGTCATCTTTTTTAGTGTTTATGTGACCTCTTACATGAGTTTGTGTCAACATTTGTGAAACGTAATGGTGTAGATAATTAGAACACTCAATGATGGCTGTATAAAAATTAGTGATAGTCGTATTTTAGCAATCATCTTATTAGTTTCGCTCTTAATTTCTAAAGTATTTTTTTCCGGAGCAATAAATCTCAATGTCATTCCTAGAGTTTAAGGTAAGGAAATTCATAATGCTGGCTTGCCTCATGGAGTAGCTGAGCAATTAAGTGCTTCCTATGGTTTCTTAAAATCTAAACACAATGCAAAACTTCTGGCAGGTGATTCTAATGTGCTGTTGGGTTGAGAACACTTGGACTAAGAGCTTAAGAGCAACACATGTAACTGAATCAATATACATATCCTGAAAGTAGATATCTATACTGGGAATGGTTTTAGATAACTGATGTAGTATTGCTCAGGAGGAAAAATTCTGCCAAAATTTTGCAACGCAGCTAAAAGAACCTCTCATCCTTGCAAGCCCTGTTAATGAAACATAGGAACCTAATATAAAGATTCATCCCTTGACAAGTCACTGGAAGAGGCACATGTAACTCTGATCCCATCCTTTAGATAGTGACTGAGTGGGAAAAGCTTATTCTCCCAAAGGAATCTGCTCTGAAAAATTAAGAGGAGAAAAATAATCTTACTTATGTTAAATTCCTCTGTGAAATACATTTCTGTGGAAAATCTTCCCCTGGAATGAAAATTGTGTTAATGAAGATAATGAGAGGACGATTCAATGGCAATGTCTCTATTGTCCAAGGGGAGTCCTGCTTATTTCTTTTTTTTTTTCATTTTCTTTTATAGTTTTTTTAATTTCAATAGATTTAGGGGGTGCAAGTGGTTTTTTGTTGCATGGATGATTTATTACATGGATGATTTGTGTAGTGGTGAAGTCAGGGATTTTAGTGTACCTGCTATCCGAATAGTGTACGTTGTACACAATAGATCATTTTTGATTTCTCACTCTCCTCCCAGGCTCCCCACTTCTGAGTCCCCAATGCCCATTATACTGCTCTGCGTGACTTGTATTTGTTTTTTTTTTTTTTAGACTCACCCTTCTTGTTTTCCAGATCTGTCCTAGATTTTTTTTTAATTAATTTTTTTATTTCAGAATATTATGAGGCTACAACAATTTGGCTATATATATTGCCCATGCACTGCCTGTGTCAGAGCTACAATCGTGGACATCCCCCAAACTGTGCTTCCCTCATCCATTCAGTGAGAGTTTTCCCATCCCCTCCACCCCGCTCCTGCCTGCCCGCCCCCTGATGAATATTATTGCCCTGTGTGATGTAAGTGTTGATCAGTTAGTAGCAGTTTGATGGTGAGTACCAGCGGTGCTTGTTTTTCCATTCCTGTGACACTTCGCTTCGAAGAATGGGCTCTAGCTCCAACCACGATAATACCAGATGTATTAATTCACCACTGTTTTTTATTGCTGAGTAATACATGGTTTACATATACCACATTTTATTAATCCACTTATGTATTGATGGGCTCCTGGGTTGTTTCCACATCTTTGCAATTGTGAATTGTGCTACTATAAACATTTGCATGCAGACGTCTTTATTATAGAATGTCTTTTTTTCCTTTGGGTAAATACCCAGTAGTGGGATTGCTGGATCAAATGGTAATTCTACTTTTAATTCTTTGAGGTATCTCCATATTACTTTCCGTAATTTGCAGTCCCACCAGCAGTGTATGAGTGTTCCTATCTGTCCACATCCCCACCAACATTTGTTGTTTGGGGATTTTTTGATATGAGCCAATCTCACTGGAGTTAAGTGATATCTCATTGTGGTTTTGATTAGCATTTCCCTGATGATTAGACAAGTTGAGCAATTTTTTATATGTTTGCTGGCCATTATTCTGTCTTCTTTTGAAAAGTTTCTGTTCATGTCCTTTGCCCATTTTTTAATAGGGTTGTTTGATTTTTTCTTGTTGATTTTCCTAAGTTCTGTGTAGATTCTGTTTATCAGCCCTTTATCAGATGTGCAGCATGCAAATATTTTCTCCCATTCTGTAGGTTGTCTGTTCACTCTAGTGATGGTTTCCTTGGCTGTGCAGAAGCTTTTTAATTTGATCTGGTCCCATTTATTTATTTTTGTTGCTGCTGTGATTACATTGGGATCTTCTTCATAATTCTTTGCCTAGGCCAATGTCCATAAGAGTTTTTCCAACGTTTTCTTCGAGAATTCTTATGGTTTCACGTCTTAGATTTAAATCTGTTATCCATTGTGAGTTGATTTTTGTGAGAGGTGAGAGGTGTGGGTCTAGTTTCAGTCCTCTACATATGGCCATCCAGTTTTCCCAGCACCATTTATTGAATAGGGAATCTTTTCCCCAGTGTATGTTTTTCTGGAATTGGTCAAAGATCAGATGACCATATGAGGTTGGTTTTATATTGGGTTCTCAGTCCTATTCCATTGGTCTATGTCTCTGTTCTTGTGCCAGTACCATGCTGTTTTGTTTACTATAGCCTTGTAATATAGTTTGAAGTCTGGTAGATAGATATCTCCCAATTTGTTCTTTTTGCTTAAGATTGCTTTGGCTGGGCGGGGCCTTCTCTGGTTCCACACGAAGCGTAGAATTATTTTTTCTAGATCAGCAAAAAATGATGTTGTTATTTTGATAGGGACTGCATTGATTCTGTAAATCACTTTAGGTAGCAAAGCCATTTTTACAATGTTGATTCTGCCTATCTAAGAGCATGGTAGGGTTTTCCGTTTGTTTACATCTTCTGCAATTTCTCTTCTCAGTGTTTCATAATTCTCTCTATATAGGTCTTTGACCTCCTTAGTTAGATATATTCCTAAATATTTAATTTTCTTTGGTGCTATTGTGAAAGGTATTGCATCTTTAATTTGTTTCTCGGCTTGATTGTTATTAGCATATATGAAGGCTATGGATTTGTGTGCATTAATTTTGTATCCTGAGACTTTGCTGAATTCATTTATCAATTCCAGTAATCTCTTGGTTGAATCTTTGGGGTTTTCTATATATAATATCATATCATCTGCAAATAGTGAAAGTTTGACCTCTTCTGCCCCCATCTGGATGCCCTTGATTCCTCTGTCTTGTCTGATTGCTCTGGCCAGGACTTCCAGCACTATGTTGAATAGAAGTGGAGATAGTGGGCAACCTTGTCTGGTTCCAGATTTAAGGGGGAATGCTTTCAATTTTTCCCCATTCCGTATGATATTGGCTGTGGGTTTATTGTATATGGCTTTAATAGTTTTGAGGTATGAGCCATCTATGCCTATATTGTTAAGAGTTCTTATCATAAAAGGATTCTGGATTTTGTCAAAAGCCTTTTCTGCATCTATTGAAAGGATCATATAATCTTTGTTCTTGCTTTTATTTATGTGGTGAATTACATTTATAGATTTGCATATGTTGAACCATCCCTGCATCTCGGGAATGAAGCCCACCTGATAGTGATGAATTATTTTTTTGATGTACATTTGAATTCAGTTTGCAAGGATTTTATTGAGAATTTTTGCATCTATATTCATAAGGGATATTAGTCTGTATTTTCTTTTCTTGTTGTGTCCTTTCCTGGCTTTGGTGTCAAGGTGATATTGGCTTCGTAGAATGAGTTTGGGAGGATTCCATCCGTCTGGATGTTTTCAAATAATTTCTGCAGTATAGGCACCAGTTCTTCTTTGTAGGCTTGGTAGAATTCAGGTGTGAACCCATCTGGTCCAGGACTTTTTTTTGTTGGAAGATTTTTTATTACTTCTTCAATTTCGGTGCTTGATGTTGGTCTGCTTAGAAATTTTGTTTCTTCCTGGTTGAGCCTAGGGAGGTAGTGTGTTTCTAAGAATTTGTCTATTTCCTCCACGTTTTCGTGTTTTTGGGCATAGAGTTTTTTGTAGTATTTGAAGATGATGTTTTGTATTTCCATGGTATCAGTTGTGACCTCTCCTTTTTCATTTCTAATTGAGCTTATTAGAGTCCTTTCCTTTCTGCTTCTGGTCAACCTGGCAAGTGGCCTGTCTATTTTGTTTGTCTTTTCAAAGAACCAACTTTTCATTTTATTAATCTTCTGAGTTGTTCTTTTGTTCTCAATTTCATTTAATTCTGCTCTGATCTTGGTTATTTCTTTTCTTCTGCTGGCTTTAGGATTGCTTTTCTCTTCCTTTTGCATTTCCTTAAGATGATTCATTAGTTTATTGATTTGTGACCTTTCTGTCTTTTGGATGTGGGCATTTAAGGTGATAAGTTTTCCTCTCAGGACTGCTTTTGCTGTATCCCACAGATTTTGATAACTTGTGTCCCCATTATTGTTTAGTTCGAAGAATCTTTTGATTTCCATTTGAATCTCCTCCTTGACCCATAGTCATTCAGCAACAGATTGTTTAATTTCCATGTTTTTGGATGAAGATGTGAGTTTCTGTCGGAATTGATTTCTAATTTTATTCCGCTGTGGTCTGAAAATATATACGGTATGATTTCTGTTTTTTTGAATTTGTTTAGATCTGTTTTGTGGCCTAGGATGTGGTCAATTTTAGAGACAGTTCCATGAGCTGATGAGAAGAATGTATATTCAGTGTTATTTGGGTGGAGTGTACTGTAGATCTCTGTTAGGCCCAAATGTTCTAGAGTCCTGTTTAGGTCCTTTGTTTCTTTGTTTATTTTCTGTTTGGAGGATCTGTCCAGTTCCGTCAGTGGGGTGTTGAAATCCCCTGCTATTATGGCATTGCTATTTATTATGTTGTCTGGATCAAGCAGTCTTTGCTTTATGTACCTGGGTGCTCCTGTGTTGGGTGCATTAATGTTTAGGATTGTTAAATCCTCTTGTAAGATTTTTCCCTTCACTACTATATAGTGTCCATTTTTGTCCTTCTTTACTTTTGTTGCTTTAAAGTTTATATCATCTGAAATAAGGATGGTTACTCTGGATTTCTTTTGGTTTCCATTATCCCGGAAAATTGTATTCCATCCATTCACCTTGAGTCTGAGTGCATCTTTGTGTGTAAGGTGTGTTTTCTGGAGACAACAGATACTTGGCTTGTATTTTTTAATCCATTCAGCCAGCCTCTCTCTTCAATGGGCAATTCAAGCCATTCACATTTATTGACAGAATTGATATTTGGGGTAAATTTCTGATTATTCTATTGGGTGGTGTCTTTTGTTTTACCTCTTGCGTCATTGTGGGATCTGGGTTCTGGAGTTTTAGCTTTTGCGTAGTTTTACATTGGTGGGTGTCTGTTGTGCTGGTTAGTGTACAATGCAGGTCTAAGCACTTCTTGCAAGTCCGGTGTGGAGTTCGCAAATTCTATCAGTGATTGCTTGTCTGGAAAAGTCTTTATTTCTCCCTCATATAAGAAGCTTAGTTTGGCAGGATACAGAATTCTGAGTTGGCCTTTGTTTTGTTTTAGGAGACTGATGATGGCTCCCCATTCCCTTCTGGCTTGTAAGGTTTCAGCTGAGAAATCTTCGGTTAATCTGACCAGTTTCCCTTTGTAGGTCACCTGCTCTTTTTGTCTTACAGCTCTGAGGAGTGCCTCCTTTGTGTTTACTTTGGTCAGTCTAATAATTATGTGGCGTAGTGAATGCCTTTTCACGTTGAGTCTCCCAGGAGTCCTGTGTGCTTCTTGTACTTGGATATCGAGATTTCTGGCTAGGCCATGGAAATTTTCCTCTATTATTCCTTCAAATAGATTTTCCAGGCCACGCGAATTTTCTTCCTCTCCCTCAGGGATGCCTATGATCCTTATGTTTGGCCTCTTTACATAGTCCCACATTTCTTGTATGTTTTGTTCATGCCTCTTGTTTTTGTGTTCTTTCTCTTCGACTGATTTATTTAGCACATAGAAGTTGTCTTCTAGCTCTGAAATTCTTTCCTCTGCATGGTCCAGCCTATTCTTAAGGCTTTCCATTGTGTTTTGTAGATCCTTGAATGCTTCTTTCATTTCTAGAATTTCTATTTGATTTTTCTGTAATACTTCTATTTCTGTGGAGGATTTTTCATTCATTTCTTGTATTTTTCTTGTGCTTTCTTTGTGCTGGGATTCAATTTTCTCTTGAATTTCATTGAGCTTTCTTATAATCCATAAACGAAATTCCTCTTCTGTCATTCTACCCATTTCATTTGGGTTGGTATTCATTACTGAGGAACTGATGGTTTCTTTTTGTGGTGACTTTTCACTCTGATTTTTCATGTTCCCTGAGTTCTTTCACTGGTTTTTTCTCATCTGGCCTCTTGGGTGAGAGCTGGGGGTGTTAGGGCTAGTTTATGGCCCTATCTCCAAGCCATCAAGGTTCGTTCCTTGGCAGAGCCAGGGAGAGAAGTAGTGGCCTATATTGCCTTAGGTATATTTTAGCAAATTTGGTGGATCTTGGGTTATCTCTGACCTGTTGTCATCTCCTCTTCCCGGTGGAGTGTAGTGAGATTGTCCTCCCAGCTTGAGCTCTAAGCTGGTCAATTGTACTTGAGGGTATGAATCCACAGCTCCCTAATAGCTAGGTATTCTGTTATGTCCTTGGCAGACTCTGATCCCCCAGTTGGAGTATGTGAAAGCCCCACATTTTGGGAGTGGCGTTGTAGCTCCTAGGGGTTACTTTGACCCTGCTTCTCCTGAGGTGCAGGTAGAAACACAATTTCTTTTGGCTGCAGCATGAGAGCTGGATTGGAAAAATTCTATACAGCTCAGAGGTTGCTTATCTAGCTGCATGTGTCTGTCCTTCTGATGTGCATCTCCGCGTGATACTGGCGGATAGGGTTATCTCCAATTGTGCCCCCCTTTTCCACCACTAGACCCCAAGGCGAGGCGGGTGGGGCATCTCTATCCCCAGCAGTCTCTGCCAGGGGGATGTTCCCACGGGGAGAGGGGGAATAGTGGCCACTGGAAGTGCTCTTGGATGGCGTGAAATTCCTTAATGAAGTGGACAGGATTATCGGGGGCTGCTCTGCTTCAGCCTGTGGCTCTTGAGGTGTTCGGTTGACATGAGAACCGGCAGTTGTACAAAATGAGTTACTATAACCAGCAACGTTTAAAATGACCAATCTCTGGGGTACAGGAGGGCTGGGACCTGAGGGGCGGGCACTAGGACCAGCACGTAGCGGACTTATCAGAGGCCAGAGCCGGGGTAGTGGGACCAGATGGATGAGCTGCAAACTGTTTCCAATACCCAAAGGTCCCGCCGCTACAGGTCCGGGATGTCGTCCCACCTGGTACCCATGGATGCAGCTGTCCCTGGCCACCAAGGGCAAATCCTGTCTCGCGTCAGCGGAAGAGCCCCAGGCGGGGCGGGGGGAGCTAGAGACGCGGCTCACAGCTCCGCGTGGGCGGCTGTAAAGATGGCGGCCGCCGCCAGCCTGGCGCACAGCCGGGCTCCGATCGCGCCGGGAGCGCAGCTCTTCTCAACTGGCCTGGGTCTCGCGGAGGCAGTTGCCAACAGCCCCTAAGGGCGTGTCCCACTCTCTGTTAAACTCGTGTGCCCAGGTACCGCTGACTTCCAGTGGCGCAGTGCCGGCCTGCGGTTCCTGCGGACTGTCCCGGGAAGCTGTATCTCCGCCAGGTCCCTACCGGTCGCTCCCTAGCCCTGCGCGGTCTCTATATATTGCAGCTGAAAGTTGTGTTTGGCTCTCACAATTGCTTCCTCTCCACAGGGTCTGCCGCCTCACGCAACCGCTTTGCCCCAACTCTGGGCTTGTCCCCGACTGCGTGTATGGGGAGGTGCGTAACCGCTTGGGGGGCAGGTCGCTCGTGCCGACCTGGTGAGCGCGTCCTTCCCGCGCTCTGGGCTCTATTGTGCTCCGTGCGCCCTCCGATCTTTGTGAAAATTTTGTACCTGTTTTCTTGGGCTGGGCATTCCCCGTTGTTTCTCTGTAGTTCACAATGCTGTTTTCGGAGTGAGCGGTGCGTGCTCGCAGGTAGCCGCTGGCGTTTTTCACCCCCTTCCCTGGGAGCAGCGCGGTGGGAGGACCCTATCACACCGCCATTTTTTCCAATATCTCAGATCTGTCCTAGATTTTAAAATTAACTTTATAACATTTCTGGGGGTGGGGGCGGGGGTGGGCTGGTGGGAGGCAAGCCCGCATACTCAGTTCACTCCTCAACCTGACTTCCTGTCCTCCTGAGGTCACAGAGGGGCCCTTGGGCATCAGTTCTGTAATCTCAAAGTCAGTCTGTACAGGAAAAAAGTGTGACTTGTATTTGTATACCCATTGTTTAGTTTCAACTTATAAGTGAGTACATGCAGTATTTGTTTTTCTGTTCCTGAGATACTTCACTTAGGATAGTGGTCTCCAGTTCCATCCACGTTGCTGCAAAAGACATTATTTCATTCTTTTTTATGGCTGACTAGTGCTCCATGGTGTGTGTGTGTGTGTGTGTGTGTCACAAACACTACATTTTCTTTATCCACTCATCAGTTGATGGGCACTTAGGTTGATTCCATATCTTTGCAATTGTGAATTGTACTGCAATAAACATATGAGTGTATGTGTCTTTTTGATGTAATGACTTCTTTTCCTCTGGGTAGATATCCAGCAATGGGATTACTGGATTGAATGGTAGGTCTGCTTCTAGTTCTTTGAGGAATCTCCATACTATTTTCCATAGAGGTTGTACTAATTTGCATTCCCACCAACAGTGTATAAGCATTCACTTATCACCACAGTCATGCCAATATCTATTGTTTTTTGACTTTTTAATAATGGCCATTCTGACAGGGTAAGGTGATATATCATTATGGTTTTAATTTGCATTTCCCTGATGATTGGTGATTTTGAGCATTTTTTCATATGCTTGTTGGCTGTTTGTATATATTCTTTTGAAAAATGTCTGTTTTTGTCTTTTTCCCACTTTTTGATGGCATTATTTCTTTTGCTGATTTGTTTCAGTTCCTTGTAGATTCTAGATATTAGTCCTTTGTTGGATATATTTTGCAAATATTTTCACCCGTTCTATAGGTTGTCTATTTACTCTGTCGATTATTTCTTTTGCTGTACAGAAGATTTTTAGTTTAACCAAGTCCCATTTACTTATTTTTCTTTTTGTTGTATTTGCTTGTGGGGTCTTAGTCATAATTCCTTTGCCTAGGCCAATGTCCAGAAGAGTTTTTCCTAAGTTTTATTCTATAATTTTTATGGTTTCAGGTCTTACATTTAAATTTTTAATCCATCTTGGGTTAATTTTTGTATATAGTGAGAGATAGGAATCCAGTTTCATTCTTCTGCATGTGGTGTTCAATTTTCCCAGCACCATTTATTGGATAAGGCGTCCTTTCCCCATTTTGTGTTTTCATCTGCTTTGCTGAAGGTCAGTTGGTTATAGGTGTATGGCTTTATTTATGGGTTCTCTATGCTGTTCCATTGATCTATGTGTCTACTTTTATACCAGTACCATGCTGTTTTGGTTAATATAGCCTTGTAGTATAATTTGAAGTTAGGTAATGTGTGGTGCTTCAAGTTTTGTTCTTTTTGCTTAGGATTGCTTTGGCTATTTTAGTTCTTTTTTTGGTTTAAATTTCATTTAGTTCTGCTCTGATCTTTGTTATTTCTTGTCTTTTGCTACCTTCTGGTTTGGTTTGTTCCTGTTTTTCTAGTTCCTTGAGGCATGACATTAGGTTGTTAACTTGTGATCTTTCCGAGTTTTTGATGTAGGCATTTAGTGCCATGAACTTTCCTCTTAGCACTGCTTTTGCAGTATCCCAGAGATTTTGGTAGCTTATGTCACCAATGTCATTTAATTCAAAAACTTTTTTGATTTCTGTCTTGATCTCATTGTTGACCCAAAGATCATACAGCATCAGGTTGTTTAATTACCATGTATTTGTATAGATTTGAGAGTTCCTCTTGGAATTGACTTCTAGTTTTATTCCACTGTGGTCTGAGAAGATACATGGTATGATTTCAATTTTTCTGAATTTGCTGAGACTTGTTTGATAGACATATGGTCTACCTTGGAAAATGTTCCATGGTCTGATGAAGAGAATGTGTATTTTGCAGTTTTTGGGTAGAACGTTCTATAAATGTCTGTGAGGTCTATTCGTTCTAGATTCTTGTCAAAGTCCAGTGTTTCTTTGTTGATTTTATGTCTCAATGATCTGTCCAGTTCTGTCAGGGGAATGTTGAAGTACCCACTATTATTATGTTGTTGTTTATTTCATTTCTTAGGTCTAGTAGTATTTGTTTTATGAATCTGGGACCTCCTGTATTAGGTGGATATATATTTAGGCTTTTTATATCTTCTTGTTGAATTGATCCCTTTTATCATTATATAATGAACTTCTTTTTTTTTTTTTTTTTTACTGTTGTTGGTTTAAAATCTGTTTTATCTGATACAAGAATAGCTACTCCTGCTTGTGTTTGGTTTCCTTCCAGGTGAAATACTTTTTCCCACCCCTTTACCTTAAGTCTATGAGAATCTTTGCAAGTCAAGTGGGTTTCTTGGTGTGACTATATATTTGTGTTGTGTTTTTTGAAATCCACTCTGTCAATCTTTATCTTTTAAGCGAGGCATTTAGATCATTTACTTTCAAGTTAATACTGGTAAGTGAGATACTGTTCCAGTCAACGTGTTGATTGTTGCTGGTTTCTTTGTATTCTCCCTTGTGTTACTATTTTATAAGAGGTGTGAGTTTTCCCTTTTGAGTGTTCTTTTTGGTGTTGAGAGAACTTTTGAGCATTTCTTGTAGGGTAAGTCTAGTGGTGACAAATTCCCTTAGTTTTGCTTGTCTGGGAAAGACTATTTCTCCTTCATTTATGAAACTTAGTTTTGCAGATACAAAATTCTTGGCTGACAGTTGTTCTGTTGAAGAAGACTGAAGATGGGACCCCAATGCCTTCTGTCTTGTAAGGTTTCTGCTGAGAAGTCTGCTTGTTAGTCTGATGGGTTTTTATTTGTAAGTTCCTTGATGCTTTCGTCTTGCAGCTTGTAGGATTTTCTCCTTCACTGTGACTTTGGTCAGACTTGTGACTATGTGCCTTGGTGATGTCCTATTTGCAGTAAATCTTCCAGGAGTTTTTTAAGCTTCTTGTATGTGGATTTCTAAATCTCTAGCAAGACCAGGGAAGTTTTCCTCCATTATACCCTCATATAGCTTTTCCATGCTTTTTGCTTTTTCTTTTTCTCCCTCAGAGACACCTGTGATTTTTATGTTTGGATTCTTTACACCCATATTTCTCAGAGACTTTCTTCATTTCTCTTGATTTTTTTTTATTTTTGACTGACTGGGTTAATTCGAAGGACTTAGGTGTGAATTTACGATCCCCACCTCCCCCTCACACCTACTTGATTTCCTTTGAGTTTTACCTTCCACATGTGCACATAAGTGTTGATCACTTAGTTCTAATTTAGTATTGAGTACATGTGGTGTTTGTTTTTCCATGATACTTCACTTAGAAGAATGGTCTCCAGTTCCAGCCAGGTTGTTACAAAGATACTAGATCACCATTTTTTATGTCTGAGTAGTACTCCAGGGTATACATATACCACATTTTATTAATCCACTCATGTGTTGATGGGCACTTGGGTTGTTTCCACATCTTTGCAATTGTGAATTGTGCTGCTATAAACATTTGAGTGCAGATGTCTTTATTATAGAATGTCTTTTTTTCCTTTGGGTAAATACCCAGTAGTGGGATTGCTGGATCAAATGGTAATTCTACTTTTAATTCTTTGAGGTGTCTCCATATTAACTTTCCATAGAGGTTGTACTAATTTGCAGTCCCACCAGCAGTGTATGAGTGTTCCTATCTGTCTGCATCCCCACCAACATTTGTTGTTTCGGGACTTTTTGATATGAGCCAATCTCACTGGAGTTAAGTGATATCTCATTGTGGTTTTGATTTGTATTTCCCTGATGATTAGAGAAGTTGAGCAGTTTCTTATATGTTTGCTTGTCATTATTCTGTCTTCTTTTGAAAAGTTTCTGTTCATGTCCTTTGCCCACTTTTTAATGGGATTGTTTGATTTTTTCTTGTTGATTTTCCTAAGTTCTGTCTAGATTCTCTTTATCAGCCCTTTATCAGATGTGTAGCATGCAAATATTTTCTCCCATTCTGTAGGTTGTCTGTTCACTCTAGTGATAGTTTCCTTGGCTGTGCAGAAGCTTTTTAATTTGATCAGGTCCCATTTCTTTATTTTTATTGCTGCTGTGATTGCTTTGGGGGTCTTCTTCATAAATTCTTCTACTAGGCCAATGTCTATAAGAGTTTCTCTGACATTTTCTTCTAGAATTCTTATGGTTTCACATCTTAGGTTTAAGTCTGTTATTCATCGTGAGTTGATTTTTGTGAGAGGTGAGAGGTGTAGATCTATGGTCTTCTACATATGGCCATCCAGTTTTCCCAGCACCATTTATTGAATAGGGATTCTTTTCCCCAGTGTATATTTTTGTCTACTTTGTCAAAGATCAGATGACAATATGAGGATGGTTTTATATCTGGGTTCTCAGTCCTCTTCCATTGGTCTATGTCTCTGTTCTTGTGCCAGTACCATGCTGTTTTGGTTACTATAGTCTTGTAGTATAGTTTGAAGTCTGATAGATTGATACCTCCCAATCTGTTCTTTTTGCTTAAGATTGCTTTGGCTAGATGGGGTCTTCTCTGGTTCCACATAAAGTGTGGAATTATTTTTTATAGATCTGCAAAAAATAATGTTGGTATATTGATAGGGACCTCATTGATTCTGTAGATCACTTTAGGTAGTATGGCAATTTTAACAATGTTGATTCTACCTATCCAAGAGCATGGTAGGGTTTTCCATCTGTGTACATCCTCTGCAATTTCTTTTCTCAGGGTTTCGTAGTTCTCTCTATATAGGTCTCTCACCTCCTTAGTTAAATATGTTCCTAAATATTTAATTTCCTTTGGTGCTATTGCAAAAGATATTTAGTTTTTGATTTGTTTCTTGGCTTGACTATTATTGGTGTATTTGAAGGCTACTGATTTGTGTGCATTGATTTTATTCTGAGACTTTGCTGTATTCATTTATTGCTTCCAGTAGAAAACTACAGACCAATATCCCTTATGAATATAGATGCAAAAATCCTCAATAAAATCCTAGCAAACTGAATTCAAATGTACAGCAAAAAAATAATTCATCACGATCAGGTGTGTTTCATCCCCGAGATGCAGGAATGGTTCAACATACACAAATCTATAAATGTAATTCACCATATAAATAGAAGCAAGACAAAGACTTTATGATCCTCTCAATAGATACAGAAAAGGCTTTTGACAAAATTCAGCACCCTTTTATGATAAGAATTCTGAACAATATAGGCACAGATGGCTCATACTTCAAATTAAGGCCATATATGACAAACCCACAGACAATATTATACTGAACAGGGAAAAATTGAAAGCATTCCCCCTTAAAACTGGAACCAGACAAGGTTGCCCACTATCTCCGTTTCTATTCAACATAGTGCTGGAAGTCCTGGCCAGAGCAATCAGACAAGAGAGAGGAATCAGGGGTGTCTAAATGGGGGCAAAAGAGATCAGATTTTCACTCTTTGCTGATGATATGATATTGTATCTAGAAAATCCCAAAGATTCAATCTCATATGCTTTTGTAAGCCTGCTCTCCCTCTCCCTATTCCTGATATTAGTAATTGGAGCTTTTTCTCTTTTTTCCTTCATCAATTTGGTTTATTAATTCTATCATTTTTCTCAAAGAATTGACTTCCAGTTTTATTGATATTATATATTGTTTTTCTTTTTTCTATTTTGCTGACTTCTGCTTTCTCATTGTTATTTCTTTTGGTTTGCCTCCTTTGTATTTAATTTGCTCTTCTCTTTATAGTTTCTTTTTTTATTGAGACACAGTAATTGTGTATATTTTTGGGGTACATGTGATATTTTGATACATGCATACAATGTGTAATGATCAAATCAGGGTAATTGGGATATCCATCACCTCAAACATTTATCATTTCTTTGTGTTGGGAAAATTACAAATCTTCTTTTTTAGCTACTTTGAAATCACAATAAATTATTGTTAATTATAGTCATCCTACTGTCCTATTGAACACTAGAATTTATTCCTTCATTCTAACTGTATTTTTGTGCCCATTAAACTAAACTTTCTTCATTCCACTTTCCCCCCTACACTTCCCAGTCTCTGGTAACCACCATTCCACTCTCTACCTCATGAGATCAACCTTTAAAATTCCCACATACGAGTGAGAACGTGCAAAATTTGTCTTTCTGTGCCTGGCTTATTTCACTTAACACAGTGTCCTCCAGGCTCATCCATGTTGCTGCAAAGGACAGAATTTCATTCTTTTTTATGGCAGAATAATATCCCATTGTGTATATACAACACATTTTCTTTATCCGTTCATCTGTTGATGGACACTTAGGTTGATTTCATATTTTGACTATTGTGAATAGCACTGCAATAAACATGGGGTGCCAATATCTTTTTAATATACTGATTTGCTTTCTTTTGAATATATACTCAGCAGTGGTATTGCTGGAACATATGGTATTTTTAGTTTCAGTTTTGTGAGGAAACTACATATGTTTCTATGACAAGGTTCATCACTAGACATCCCTTAGGATTGTAGTAGTTCAAATAAGATACTTTCAAATGGACATTTGCCCAGTAACAGCATCTCCACCAAGGAACCGATGACAACTCTGGTTTTGAGCCTCTGGAGCCAATGAACTCTGTTTCTAAGCAGCTTCCATGAACCTCTTCTTTTTTGCCAATGAAACTTTCACTTTACCCTTCCCTCACTGGATATGCTGGTGGCTTGCCATTACATGCATCCTGGGTTATAATCCTCATTTCTCATTCCTAAATAAACTCAGCACATTTTGACATTTCTCTAATGTCTTTTTTTTAATGTTAACACTTGGCAGGACAACAGATAGGCAGAAGCAGCCTGGCCTGCACCCTCCTCTGTCCAGCATGGCAGGAATTGTAGAGCAGAAATGGTTGGGGCAGGGCCTGACTAGGAGTTGGAGGCTGGAGCGTAGGTGCAGGATTAGGTGTAGGGGAAATACCATGGTGGGGTCTTCCTGGCTCACAGTGCACTTCCAGGATCCCCAGTTATTTTCTTGCCTCACCATAAAAAGAATTGAAGGTATTCCCCAAACATAATTCTATCATATTCCCTCTCTCTCTCTCTCTTTCCTCCCTCCCATTTCTTCTTTGCTATTGCATTTTCTCTCATAATAGCAGAGGATATATTTACTAACCTCTCTAAATGGTTCTATTAACACTTCTTCCACTAAGCTTGAAATGAGGAGGAAAGCACCCCCCCCATTGGGAAGATTTGGGGTTCATTATGCAAGCTTTCTTTAAAAGAAAACTCTTTACAAGACACCCTCTTATCCCCAGCTCTTAGCTCTTTTTAGATCCACATTAGGTTGAGAGGCTCAAGAGTTATGATATTGATTATTGGGTATTTCCTATAAGTATCTTCATTTTGTGTCTCACACTCACTTTAGTGTCTGATGCCTATCAAATCTTGGTGCCTCAGCTGAAACTTTCAGTTTAACATCCTGACACATGCTGCTCCCTCTTCCTGTGATCATCAGAAGAAGATTAAACTTTGTGTGTTTGGATAATTCTTATCTGTTAAAACTCAGGTAAAGCAACATCTTCTCTGGAAAGTTGTTTATATCCTATTCTACCATGCTGAGCTGAATTATTTCTCCTCAAACTTACAGTGTTCCACATAAACTGTTATAGTCTTTGCCACACTGAGTTACTCTGGAGTCAGACAGCCAAGATTCAAGTCTTCCTTTCACTAACTGTGTGATCTTGAGGTGTTCTAACCCTCTTTAAGCCTGAGTTTTCCAAACCTACCTCTTGGTGTTGTTGTCAGGGTTAAGTTAGGTAATTTTAATGTATATTAAGCTCTTAGACCAGTACCTGAGAGAATTGAGGTGACATTTATAATGTCACTGAATAACTGTATGTGTTTGGGGAAAAAGGATTTATGGGCCATATTCCTAAGGACAAAAAAGCAGCGTGCTAATTATTATTGTAAGGAGAATAAAATTTAACATTTTCTTTGAAATTTCTGGAAGAGCTCAGGGTGCCTGGATGTCTGGGTGCCTGGGTGAAGGAGAAACCATATCTTCACAAAAATGGAAAATCCCTTAGAAATGGAAGTGTGAAAGGCCAGACACATTTTATAACATATTTAAAATTTGGGGGGAAGGACCAACTCTGATGGCTTCCAGTTAATGATACCAGCCAAAAATGATATAACATCCTCAAAATATTTTCCAATCCCATTATCTAAGAATAAGTCAAATAAAGTCCTATGAAATATATCTTATTTTATTATTCCCCCTGACAGGTGTAAGAATAATGTTGGCAAAGCATTTCAGAGTTACAGCTGTGGAAGGAAGACAAATGAGCTATATTTTTAACAATTTGTATTTATATGTTATTGATTAAATAAGATCATATGGAGCTTTTAAAAGAAAGGTAAGTATCAGTTAGAAGAATATTTTTTTTTACTCAAGAGTTTTCTTAAGGTCCCTTTCATGTCTTTATTTCTCAGACTATAAATGAAGGGATTCAACATGGGAGTGACTACTGTGTATATCACTGAAGCAATTATGTTCTTGTCATTGGTGTTGCTGGATGAGGGAAGAAAATAGAGACCAATAATTGCCCCATAATAGAGAGTCACCACTGAGAGGTGGGATCCACAAGTGGACAAGGCTTTGCAGATACCCTTGGTAGAGGGAACCTGGAAGATGGTGACGCCAATATGACCATAAGAAACCAAGATGCACAGGAATGGAAGCATAATGGCCATCAGTCCTGCTGTGAAGATTACCAATTGATTGAGGGATGTGTCTGAGCAGGACAACTTGAGCAGGGTACCAAGGTCACAGAAGAAGTGGGGGAGCATATGGTCAGCACAGAAGGAAAGCCGGGCCAGGAGGAGGGTATGCAAAAGAGCACAAGCACAAGCAATGACCCAGGACCCAGCCACCAGCATGACACAAAGGCTCTGCCTCATGATGGTGGTATAATGTAGAGGGTGACAGATGGCCACATACCTGTCATAGGCCATTGATGTGATAAGGAAACTGTCCAAGTCAGCAAAGAATATGAAAAAATATGTCTGTGAAATGCACCCCTCATAGGGGATGGATAAGTGTTGGGTTTGCATGTTCATCAGCATCTTTGGGACAGTGACAGATGAAAAGGAGATGTCAGTGAGGGCCAAGTGGCTGAGGAAGAAGTACATGGGGGTGTGGAGGCGAGAGTCCAGCTGGATGAGCAGGACGATGAGCAGGTTCCCCAGCACTGTGGTCAGGTACATGCCCAGGAACAGGAGGAAGAACATGCCCTGCTGCTCTGGCAGGATAGGGAGCCCCAGGAGGAGGAACTCAGACACGCTGCTCTGGTTCTCAGGCCTCATACTTATGCATGAGCTGGAGGGCACTGGTGGGGAAAGCTGAAGGGAAAAAACAGAATGTCTTGGAATAAGAAATGCTGATTGTGTCATAGTAAAATAAAAATGTTCTTTTGACTTAGGGAATGTCTTTATCCATATTTTCTTACATTCTCCACATACTTTGCTGCAAATGTGCTGGAAAAAAAAGATTGGTTTAGGCTAAGCAGCCACTTTCTTTCTTAATCTGGTCCCAGTCTCTATAAATGATAATATCAACAGTTGATGTTTAATGAATGTTTTTCTTATACACTGTTCTAACAGCTTATGTGTTGTAACTGATTCAATGGTCTTAAATGTATGAGCTGAGTAGATACTATTATTATTTCTACTCTTCAAATGGGATATCTGAAGCACACAGTCTCACACTCACAGCAGTAAGAGGCAAAGCTCTGATTTGGACCCAAGTATTTTGAATCTGGAGTTTCTTCCCTGGAAGAAAAGCAATTAGTTGACATCAGGAATCATATTGCCCTTCATAATTTTGTGTGTCATGACCTGCTTAATTCTGTATCCCCTGCTTCCCTACACATTACATGATTATTTCTAATGTGTTCATTGGTTATAGACCCAGAATCTACCATAGCCAATTAATGCATGATCTATATAAATTTGTTGGTCAATAAAATGTCACATCCATTTAAATTCATGATGACAGCTTCATTCAGAAACTTATATTGGTCCTAGTTCAAGAACAGGTTTAACCCTGATAGTCCTGGGGCCCCATGTTATTTAGTTGCCACATGGCATCACATTCAAAGAAATACAATCTAAAAGCTAAAAGTAATTTTCTTTCCTTTTTCTTTTCTTTTCTTTTTTTAATTTTAGAATATTATGGGGGTACAAACACTTTGGTTACATATATTGCCTATGCACTGCCCAAGTCAGAGCTACTATTGTGAACATCTTCCAGACAGTGTGCCCCGCACCCATTAGGTGTGAGTTTTCCCATCTGCTCCACCCCCCTCTCACCTTCCCGACCCCTGATGAATATTATTTCCATGTGTGGACATAAGTATTGATCAGTTAGTACCAACTTGATGTTGAGTACCAGTGGTGCTTGTTTTTCCATTCTTGTGATACTTTGCTTTTAAGAATGAGCTCTAGCTCCATTCAGGATAATACCAGAGGTATTAATTCACTGATGTTTTTTATGGCTGAGTAGTACTCCATGGTACACATATTCCACATTTTATTAATCCACTCATGTATTGACGGGTACTTGGGTTGTTTCCACTTCTTTGCAATTGTGAATTGTGCTGCTATAAACATTCGCATGCAGATGTCTTTGTTATAGAATGTCTTTTTTCCTTTGGGTAAATACCCAGTAGTGGGATTGCTGGATCAAATGGTAGTCCTACTTTTAGTTCTCTGAGGTGTCTCCATATTACTTTCCGTAGAGGTTGTACTAATTTGCAGTCCCACCAGCAGTGTATGAGTGTTCCTATCTGTCTGCATCCCCACCAACATTTGTTGTTTTGGGACTTTTTGATATGAGCCAATCTCACTGGAGTTAGGTGATATTTCATTGTGGTTTTGATTTGCATTTCCCTGATGATTAGAGAAGTTGAGCAATTTCTTATATGTTTGTTTGTCATTATTCTGTCTTCTTTTGAAAGTTTCTGTTCATGTCCTTTACCCACTTTTTAATGGGGTTGTTTGATTTTTTCTTGTTGATTTTCCTAAGTTCTGTCTAGATTCTCTTTATCAGCCCTTTATCAGATGTGTAGCATGCAAATATTTTCTCCCATTCTGTAGGTTGTCTGTTCACTCTAGTGATAGTTTCCTTGGCTGTGCAGAAGCTTTTTAATTTGATCAGGTCCCATTTATTTATTTTTATTGCTGCTGTGATTGCTTTGGGGGTCTTCTTCATAAATTCTTTGCCTAGGCCAATGTCTATAAGAGTTTTCCAATGTTTTCTTCTAGACTTCTTATGGTTTTATGTCTTAGGTTTAAGTCTATTATCCATCATGAGTTGATTTTTGTAAGAGGTGAGAGATGTGGATCTAGATCTAGTCTTCTACATGTGGCTATCCAATTTTCCCAGCACCATTTATTTAATAGGGATTCTTTTCCCCAGTGTATGTTTTTGTCTACTTTGTCAAAGATCAGATGACAGTATGAGGATGGTTTTATATCTGGGTTCTCAGTCCTCTTCCATTGGTCTATGTCTCTGTTCTTGTGCCAGTACCATGCTGTTTGGGTTACTATAGCCTTGTAGTATAGCTTGAAGTCTGGTAGATTGATGCTTCCCATTTTTTCTTTTTGCTTAAGATTGGGGTCTTCTCTGGTTCCACACAAAGTGTAGAATTATTTTTTCTAAATCTGCAAAAAATGATGTTGGTATTTTGATAGGGACTGCATTGATTCTGTAAATAACTAGGTAGTATAGACATTTTAACAATGTTGATTCTACCTATCCAAGAGCATGGTAGTGTTTTCCATCTGTTTACATCCTGTGCTATTTCTTTTCTCAGTGTTTTGTAGTTCTCCCTATATAGGTCTCTCATCTCTTTAGTTAAATATGTTCCTAAATATTTAAATTTCCTTGATTCAAAGCTAAAAGTAATTTTTTAAAGAAATTCTAATCCTTGGAGTATCTTTAAAATAGTCTATAAGTGATTTATTTTTAACACATATCAATATTTAACAAAATATCTATATGTTTTTTTAAAGAGAGAAGGTAAGGATTCACTATAACATATCAAAGCTTGTTATAAAGCTATAGTGATTACAACAGATAATGTACTTTTGCAGAGATAAACCAATAAAACAATGGAGGAAAAAAGGGAGCCCAGAAATAGACGTGTTTATAACAAGGACTAGGAAATTGACAGAAGTGGCATTATAAATCAGTGAAGAAAGGAAAGACTATTCAATGAATAATGCTGAGGCAGCTGGTCATCTCTAGGGGAAAAATAACATTATATCCCTTCCTTGCACCATTAGAAAATTTTGTAGATTATATTTATGATCTTAGGGTAGAGCATATTTCTTAGTCAAGACCCCCAAACATACAACATAAATAAATCTTCTGATAAGTTTGATTGCATTAAAATAAAGTTTCTTTACTACAACTACTGCAAAACCACAGATGGGAGAATATGTACTGCTCCAAACCAACAAAATATCAGTATTCAGAACACATATAGAATTTCTATGAATTGATAAAGAAAAGACAAAAAGCTCAATAAGAAAAAGACAAAAAGCTCAACCAAAATACTGCAAATAATATGAACTAGAAATTCACAGAAAATGAAGTCCATATGGCCAGGAAACATACTAAAAGAGAGTTCACTTCCCAACCAATAAGGTAAATGAAAATTAAAATAGCAATGAAATAACACTGACAAAATTTAAAAAATATATACAAAGCATTACGCATTGGCAGACATTTGAAGAAAAGAAACTCTCATACATTGCTATTAAAATTTTAAATTTGAAAGGACAGTCTCTTCAATGAATGGTGCTGGGAAAACTGGATATTCACATGCAGAAGAATGTTAGACCTCTATCTCTCATCATATTAAAAAGCAACTCAAAATGGATGAAAAACCTAAATGTAAGACCCCAAATGATAAAAGTATTAGAAAAAAAAACATAGAGGAAAGCCTTCATGACACTCAACTGGGCAAGAATTTTTTGGATAAGAACTCAAAAGCAGAGGCAACAAGAGCAAAAATAAGCAAATGGGATTATATCAAACTAAAAAAGTCTACACAGCAAAGCAAACAATCAACAAAGTGAAGAGACAACCTACAGAATAGGAGAAAATATTTGCAAACTGTACATCCGAAAAGGGGTTAATATTCCAAATATATAAGGAATTGAAAAAACTAAATAGCAAAAAACCAAGTAATCCAATTTAAAAATGGGCAAGAGGCCCCAATAGACATTTCTTAAAAGAAGATATACAAATGGATAACAGGTATATAAAAGCGCTCAACACCACTAATCATCAGGAAATTGCAAATCAAAACCACAGTGAGATATTACCTCACCCTAATTAGAATAGCTATTATCAAAAAAACAAAAAATAACAAAGGCTGATGTGGATATGGAGAAAGGGGAAGTTTTATACACTGCCAGTGGGAATGTAAATTAGTATAGCTACTATGGAAAACAGTATGGAGATTCCTTAAAAAAATAAAAAATAGAACTACTGTGTGATCTAGCAATCCCACTAATGCATATACATCCAAAGGAAATGAAATCAGTATGTTGAAGAGATATTTGTACTTCCATGTTTATTGTAGCAGTATTCACAATAGCCCAGATATGAAATCAACCTAAGTGTCCATCAATGGATATAAAGATAAAGAAAATGTGGTATATTTACACAATGGAATTATATTCAGCCACAAAAAGAATAAAATCTTGTCATTTGTGGCAACATGGATGAATCTGGAGGACATTATGTTAAGTGAAATAAGCCAGGCACAAAAACACAAATACCATGTGATTTCAGTCATATGTGGAATCTAAAGAAGTTGATCTCAGAGAAGCAGAGAGTAGAATAATGGTTACCAGAGGCTGGGAAGGGTAAGGGGGAGGGTGGAATAGGAGAGATTGGTCAATAGATACAAAGTTACAGTTAGGAGGAATAAGTTCTGGTACAGTAGGGTGACCATGGTTAACAACATTGTATTGTATACTTCAAAATAGCTAGGAGAAAGGATTTTGAAGGTTCTCATCACAAAGAAAGGATAATGTATGAAGTGATGGATATGCAAAATATCCTGATTTATTATACATGTATCAAAACATAACATTGTACCCCACAAATATGTACAACTATTATTTGTCAATTAAGAATTAAAATAAATAGCTTCATCTACTTAAATTGCTTATCTGTTTGAACTATTTAAATTGGTTCATCTGTTTAAATTGGTTCATCAAATTGGTTCATCTGTTAAATTTCTTATAAAGTTGAAGATTTATATTCTCTTGATGTAGTAATTTTTCTCCATATATGCTATAGAAAAATGCTCACAATTCTTCACAAGAAAAAGTCCACATTATTATTTGCAGCTTTGTTTGTAATGAGGAAGAACTTGCTCAATAATCAAGAAATAGATAAACAGATATTTATTCACACGATTCTATTCTGCAGTAAAAAGGAATAAACTCTATACAGCATGTGTCTACATGGACAGATCTTTAAAAATTAATTTTGGGGTAAAATGCAAAATTAGGCTTATAGTATGATATATCAATTAAAATACTGAACTAATTATATATTATTTATGGGTACATATATGTGGTAAAAGTACCAAGAGCATGTATATAAAGTATTAAAAAGGTATTAAAATTTTTCTTATAGTGTTTAACCCTAGAGAGAGAGGAAGGAAAAGGGAATACGTGGGCTGAAACTTTGGCTGTGCTGGTAACATTCTGGTTGTTCATTTTAAAGGTCAGAAACAAATGTGGCAACATGCTGATATTTGTTAAATCCGAGTGATGGGTACATGAGGTTGTAAATTTTATTTTATTTTTGAAATATTAAATAATTAAGATATTTCTCTAAATAAAAAAACCTTTCTGAGATCACCTTCTCTAGGAAATGTTATTGGTTGAGAAGGGTGAGGTAGAGGACAGAGAGTAAGGTATGTTCACTAGCAAGCAGGATATCAAACTTAGGAAACATTTGTCTGAGTAAACCCAATTCATAATAAAGCATTACCAGTTTAATTAGTGCCCTGTAAATCCTGGGTAATATTTACATATTAAAAAGAATGACTTGATGGAATAACCAATATTAGGAGGCTATTGTGCCTCTCTTTATTTTTCCCCACCAATTTCCAAGGTTTCCTTATTCCTATGTTTTCCCACCAGCAATTAAAATAATTTTTACTATTCAATTTAATGGAACTACTTTGGCCAATCTATGTAGTTAATGGGCAGATTATCCCATTGGCTATGGCAAAGACCAAGTCTCCTGCTTTTAGGTCAGGTCGTCAAATCTAAGGCGGTTATTAACATAAAGATGCTATCATGAAGCACAGAATCCATGCCCCCAAAATTCTCTCCCATTTAAAGAAGGGGCAAAGATTTCTACTGTTCATTCCTACTTAGTCATGTACTATCCAATAAGAGGAAAAGGAAAGAAGCAGTTCAAGAAGATAGTGTCCAGAAGTTCCACCATCACTCTGTCAACTGGATTCAAAAGGCAACCATGTACCACCATTCCTGATTCTCCCCTCCCCACCTGAGTGAAGGAAGAGTGTTATTATGAACCAACTTAATCAAGTAGGTGCAAATTCATGTAAAACGGTCTTTCAGTGACTACAGTAAAGTACGCAACTGTCTCCATACAATATCTGGAAGCTGAATTCTAGAATATTTATGAAAGCTATACCATTTGGTTTCCCAGAAACATAGGTTGCTACTTAATCCTAGAGGCTGAAGGCTTTCTGCACAAATTCCAGCACCTTGGACCACAACCCGATCCCAGAATCTTCATGGATGGTGGAAAAGGAGAGATGGAACCCTCTCTTTAAGTTTTTTTACATTCTTCAGATTATCTGGGTCAGTTTTGTTTTCCAGGTGAACATGCAAAACTACACCTGTGTAGTGTGATTTCCAGAAGAACATTGAGACTTCCATACCCCTACCCAAGACACCACCCTCAATAGGATGCTGATATCCCAAATTCTTTCAGCAAGAAAAAAAGAACTTTTAAGGTTTCAACTACAGATTAGGTTTAAAGATAAATATTCCTGAGAGAGAGAGCCATGGGGTCAACACCCTCCCTCAGAAGGAACGGCTGAGAAGCAGTCCATTTTGGGGGGACCAGGTTTGGATGTCAGAACAAGGGCACTGGCTTCCTCAGACACAGAGAGGAAGGAAGAGGGTTGAGGATTACAGGCAGAATGAAAATAGAGGCCACAGACACAGAACAAATCTACTATCTTCCCAGTTTGGCTGAGGTGACTGCTGTAAGACTGGGCTGTAGAAATAGTTGCACTGTTAATAAAATCTGATATAGCTCTTAATTTGCACCAGGTGCTTTTCAGATACTATTCACTTGTTCCCACAACCTTTCAACATAGGTATTCTGATTCTCATTTTATTTTCGTTTAGTTCATTTAGTTTTATTGCTGGGACTTAGTAATGACGAAACTTGCCCAATGTTATAGCACTAGAATATGGTGAGCCTGCGATTTGATCCCACATCTATCTGACTTCAGAGACTATGTTCTTCCCACCCTATGAAAAGCTGTCATTAAACATATTCTCAAGCAAGACAGTACTTGGCTGCCTGAGAGCACTCAAGAATTTCAGGAAGTAAATCAGAGATTTTCAGGATAAATAAAAATCTATGGCTTTAAGATTTGTGCCTAGATGGTGATATCAATAACAGTAATAATAAAAATTAGAACAGCAATCATTCAGTAATCACATGCTTACTGCATGAATAACATAGGCCAGCTGCTGTTACATGTAATTTATATCATGTCAGCCCAACAGGATCACAAAAATAGCATTTCCATTTGACCAATTGGAAACTAGGGCTGACAGAGTATAAATAATTTGCCTAAAATCATACACTATAAAAATGATGTAGAAGTCATTCAATACCAGATTTGTCTGATTTCAAACCTATACTCCTGATCACTATGTTATGTTGCCTCCATTAGAGCATGATTTGATGGAAAAGAGACATCTGGATATGCGCTTCTCATTAAAGAGAAGGTGGAGTCTGTAATTTCCCAAAAGCCTTTGGGTAGATGCGTTGCTTCAGTCTTTAATCAGGTGACCAGAAGTGAATAGAGAGACTAGGATACCAGTTACCGGATTTACAAAGACAGTTGCCCATAAAGTGAATTTCTCAGGGCTCCAGGACAAAAACCAATAAGACCATGGACAATGTTTTTACTTAGTTTTCAACAATAAAGGAAAGGGTAAGGCAACTATGGTCCTTACCCATTAGAAGTAATATTATGTAGTCAATAAAATGAGTTTATGAAAAGCTTATAATGTAATTTTTTATAAGACATAATAGGAAATAGTATATAGTATATTTACAACTATTTGCAAAAATGAAGATTATTATTAGTTTTTAAACGTAGAAGGATGGGATGTGCTCACAGCTGGAATGCAGGCCAGATATTCAGCAAAATTGTAGAAGAGAACATTTTTCTGGAGAGGAGAGTACAAACCCAAGGAATTAATTATGTTCACTGAAGTTATCTGAGATGATACAAAAAATTTATACAAAGTGCCTGGCGCAAGTGTACTCATCTGCAAGATTTTGTAGTTTAACACACACACACACACACACACACACATGCACATTTCTTACTGGAGTCTGCAAGCACTGCCCTTACCTAGTTCAGTGAGTGATAAATTCAAATACTATCAGCTCCATGGTATGGTCTAATTTTTCATTTTCTTCCCCAAAGTCTTAAAGCTGGGACAGGTAGAAAAAAGGCATGAGCCCAACCCTGAAGTAGGGAAGAGGCACAATTTCTCTTTTTCAACTGCTTCAAGGCAATGACAAGGGTATCTCCCTTTACCAGCCAGGTTAGGAACCTAGGGGATGGATACCACAAGTTTCTGGTGAGAAACAATTAGAGAGTAATTACTGTATTTCTCTAAATATTCCCAGTGGAGATGTGCCTTTGCTAGATACTAAAGATAGTAAACTCCTTTGGGAATATAAATAAGAACTTTTATTATTTACAGATTCATTTATTTATAAAGAACTTTCACATCTCAGAGCTTACCTATCACAATAATTTTTGATGTAGATGGTACTTTTTTCATTTTATTGAGTTTGAGAATGGCTCTAAAGAAAATGGCCAAATGAGTATTCAAACACAAACACATTAACGTCAAACCTAAAGCCTAGTTCCATTGTACTACCATGCCTTCCTTATATTAGTGGGCTCTGTATCATATGGATTTTTTCCTTTCCACATTCAATTTGGAACTGGGAAGGGAGTTGCTACTAGTCCCTGGGGAATAAAAACACTTATCAAGGAAAACAGAGTTTTTTCTTCCTACAGAAACACCAGAATACATGCAGCAATTTTTTTAGGTCAGTTATGAGACATAACAGTGTTGGCACATACTGAGGGCTCAAAAAATATTCTTTGACCATAAAAATGAGTGTGAGAAATTTTCAGAAACCTGCTGTATTCAGATTGGCAAAAATAGAGAAGAGACACAGAATTAAGTGGAGGAGATAACATTTTACTCATTATTTCTTTCAATAATTAATTAATTCATTTACTCATTCATAAGAATATTGTGTAACATCCATTCTTACTGCCTTCAGGCCCCAAAAAGCAGCTAGACCATTCACCAATAACAAAGAATCCACACACATGCTTACCTCAGGCCATTTGCACAAAGATAGGACCAGGCATTCTGCGCAAAAGCTTTCTGAGCGGGGAGGACTTCCCTCTAACACAGTTGTTCAGAGCCACCCTGATCAGGCCTGAAGTGGAACAAGAGTTGATTTTCAGCTTCCACAAACATATGTAGCCAATCCATCTTCATATGGATTGAAGATGAACCAAGTCTAGGATTTTTTGTCCTTTTTCAATTTATGATATAGAACCCCTCATGAGGCCATAGGTATGAGCGGAGGTAAAGATATCAATGCAACATAGTTAGATGACATGGGGGTCCAGGCTACCTGTTTCTGAAATTTACTTTTCCTCTCCAGACCTACTAAGGCTGCCTAGATATAAGCTTAGTCCATTTTCTGTTGTTATAACTGAATAACTGAGACAAAGAAAAGGAATTTGTTTCTTATAGTTCTGGAGGCTGGAAGTCCAAAGTCAAGGGGTTGTGTCTGGTGAGGGCCTTCTTGCTGGTGGGGACTCTCCGCAGAGTCCCAAAGTGGCTCAGGGCATCCCATGGTGCGGGGGCTGAGTGTGATAACTCAAGTCTCTCTTCCTCTTCTTATAAAGCCAACAGTCCCACTACCATTGAGCCCTCATGGCCCAATCACCTCTTAAAGGTCCCACCTCTCAATTCTCCCACATTGGGGATTAAGTTTCAACGTGAGTTTCGGAGAAGACAAACATTCGAATCATAGCATAAGCTTTGCTGTATCTATCATCTCTTAAACCCAGATATCAAAAGGCCAAATAAATCCTCAAACATTATTTCAAGTTATAAATACTTCTTTATTTGCCCTATATATATTACCCCTAAGAATCACAAATGACACAATAAATGATCATTTTTCTTCAAAAGATCAATTTCAAAGAACCTGAAGCTTTTCAATTTTGAGTCAATTTTTCTGGATTTTGTGTGTCAACAGTTTTTTTTTTCCTACTTGCAAGTTTGTTTTCTTTGTGTTTTTTTGTTTATTTAGTTTTCTTTTCCTTCCCTCCCTTCTTTCCTTCCTCCCTCCCTTCCTTCCCTTCTTCCTTCCCTTTCTTCCTTGGAAACTATTTTTGTTTGATATAACCATACCTAAGTTCATCAACAAAAAATAAAATCTCAAAAAAAAAAAGGTGATTATCCCTGCCTCTTCCCCTTTTGCATTTCATAATGATCACCAGAGAGAAGAAACACAAATTCATTTTTCTCTGGGCTACCTGGTGAATAGGACCCAGTAAGACCCCCTTGAGTGGGATATGGCTTCACCTAAATTCCTAGAGGCCAGCCGGCCACATGGCTTTCTATTTAGACATGGTTGAAGCCAGTATTTTTAAAAAAACTTTTCGGGGGTTTATCCCATGCCCAAGTGTGACTAAGTTGGGGAGAGCAGAGAGTAGAACAGGAGGGAGACTGGGGTGCCTTGAGATCCTTCCGCTGTGGGCTCATCCTCTAAGGTTCCCAGGACAAATATCCTCCCACAGGACACCTTTCCTAGAGGGATCGAGGGAGAATTGGGCAATTTTAAGTTTGATGAATGTCTTTAACTGGAAATTATTAAATACAAGTTCTACTCCCTACCCCCTGGGGTTCTGTTCTTGGCTAGTTATTCTCTTTAATTCATAGATCTGGGACTGGTAAACAGGATTGGGAGTTTGAGTTTGCAGCTTCTCTTTTTAATGCCTGAGAAATGTCTGGGATCTTGGAAGCTGGTTGTTAGGTCCCATAAAAAGGACCTTAGGATACACTCACCCACCCAACGTCAGACCATAAATGCAGGCAAGGTCAGTATTGGGGATGAAACGGGTATTTTTTTCTCTCGGCAATAGATGGGTTTATAAAGAGATATAGAAGAGGAAGAATCAGCAGGTACAACTTGGCATGGGGGAGGGGAGAGAGAGAGTGAAAAATAAGACAGAAAGGAGAGAAAAGAGAGAAGAAGAAAGGAACAGGGACACAAGAAGCGACGGGAGAATGGAGGTGTAGAAACAGAAGAGTTAGGACTGAGCGGGGACAAAGGCAAAAGCGAGGGAGGGGAAAATAAAGCGGAGGGATACACAGGAAGAGAGGACGAAAGAAAGAGGCAAAAAGGTACAAAAGCGGGTGAAGAGAGAGACAGACGTACAATTCTTCTGCCTTGGATCCTGACACAGAAGCTGAACAGCACAGAATTCGAGCATTGCAAAGTTGCACAGGTGTTTAAATCAGGAGCCTTGGGAAAGCCTCCTACACTCCCCAAATGTCTCCCTCATTGGCTATAAAAATTCTCCAACTGCCAACATTAGGGATAATTTTTCCTTGATGACACACATTGTTCCTCTCTGTTTAGTCAGGACGAGACTCTAGTACAGTGCTTTCTGTGTGGTGGGTTTCGAGGGTCCAGTTGCTGAATGAGTGCACGTGCTTTCTATGGACAAATGTCTCCCCAAAGGGTCACTCATTTACTCCCTGATGTCTGCCTGTGTGGGAATTGTTCAGGTAAGTCCTAACCTCTGGAGCAACACAAGGGTACCTGAAGCTGAAAAGAAAGATGGAGTTAAGAAGGGTCATTGAAGGAGGAAAGTTGTAGGAGGCTGGGCGCAGGGTAAGCAAAGTCATTTCTTTACATCTTGCTGAAGATGCAGCTAACCTCCTGCCTTTGGCTTTGAGTTCTGGCAGGCTGCTGATGGACTGGCACTTGGCTGCTCCTTAAATCATCCAGCTCATCCCCAAACACAGTCTGGGCACAGGCACTGCACTCTGCCTGCTGGGTGTCAGAACAAAAGCTACTCCTGTGAGAGCAAGTCTCTCTCCTGAGTTTCCTGTTTGGTTTCCCTCCCTGGTAAGTATTACCTGTCTGTTTCTCACCCGCCTGAATGAAAATTCCAGCAGTGGGATGATCGTTTTCCCCCTGTGTTCATATGTGTTCTATGGTGCTGCTCCTGGTTTGCCACCTACATTTTTGCCAGTAATTTCTACACTCGATTCCACATCTTTGTCCAAGGAATCAACACCCAGTGTCCAACAAAGAAATTGATATGGATCCTTTTCTTCTAGGTGCAAAAGAATGTAAATTCCTCTGCCCCTGCCTGGGTAGATTTGCATTTTGTCTTTAATTGTGGCAGAAAGGGAGCCAACATTTATTGAGCTCTCTGCAAGCAAAGGTGCTAGGGGCTTTGCACATATCAACTCATTTCATCTTTACAAAAACCTTATAGGATGTATTGCCTGTTGTTTAAAGATCCTCATCTTTCTGAGATTCACAAAGGTTAAGAAACCTGCTATGGAACAAACATGCCGTAATCAAATATGATTATGAGCCAAGCCTATTTTATTCCAAAACCTGTGGATTTTTCTCTAGTCTCACACTGCCTCCAAAGTGTGTGTGTGTGTGTGTGTGTGTGTGAGAGAGAGAGAGAGAGAGAGAAAGAGAGACAGATAGACAGAGAGAGAGAGAATGCCTCACGCCTCAGGTAGCACTAGAAAAAGGAGAAAATTTGAGCCTAACACTTTTAATGCTGTGTTTACTGACCAGTCTCAATATGTACGTTAGAGTGAGGATGCCTTTAGGAATTGAGATGAGGTCTATGTAGTTAGATTTAAAAATTGGAAGATTTGAAACCTGCTACCCGTTTGTCTTCTTCTGCTGGATTTTTGCTCTTGGCTAGAAGTCTATTAATAGGTGATAGCCCTCTCCAGCTCTCTGCCTATTCTTATTCAATGAAAGGATGGCATTAAAATTTTGTAGGAGAGAGGGTGGATTAGAGTCTCCTTTATGATTGGTAACAAATGCTTCTAATGAGATAATAACCTCATTTTCCTACTTGTTAGGTAGAAATTAGCTCTGTTGAGTGATTGCTTTGTTTTGTTTTATGCAAGGTAGAAGTTGGGTAAGGACACATGGATTTGGTTGCACCCTGGTATCCAGGTAACCAGAATATTTGGATACACCTCAAGTATTTCCAACACTGATGTGTCAGTTTCTTATTACTGCTCTAACAATTTAGCACAAACTCAGTGTCTTAAAAATACCCCACAAAGTTATTATCTTACAGTTTTGGAGGTCAGAAGTCTGCACTGGACCTCACTGGGTTAAACCCAAAATGTTGGCCTTTCCAAGGTTGTAGAGCAGAATCTGTGTCCTTGCCTTTTCCAGCTCTGGAGACCACTTGCAGTCCGTGGCTTATCTTCTTCTGTCTTCTAAGCCAGCAGCATAACATCTTCAAATATCTCTCTGACTCTGACTCTTCTGCCTCCTCGTCCATATTTAAGGGCTCATGATTACATTGGAGCAACCAAGACAATCCCAGATAATCTCCCTATTTTAAAGTCATCTGATCAGCAGCCTTGATTCCATCTGCAATCTTAATTCCTCCTTGTCATGCACCATATTGATAGGTTCAGGAGATTAGGACATGGACTAATCTCCTTGTGGGTCATTATTCTGCTTACAACAACTGACTAGTAGGTGTTGTGTTTTAACATGACAGGAGAACCCAAGAGGGAGATAAAACCTTGGGAAACAAGTAATATCTCACTTTTTTGGCAACTTTTGATAATAGCCTCCATAGTTCGTTAAGGGATGAGTGCTATTATGCTGCCTAGGGCTGGATTGGGAAAGAATTAGAAAATATATATTTTGAATATAATTTCAGATGAGGTTGAGTTGTCACTTAAACTGCTCTATGTTAGCAGTAGACAATAAAATATAAATGAATTTGCCTAAAATATTTTCTAGAAGCCAGACTGGTACTTGCCTTCTCAACATAATGTGGGATCACAGGAAACCCACAGCAGCAAATGGGAAGATGATCAGAAGTCTAAATGATATTAAGTGGAAATCTGCCTTCCAGGGAAGTTGGAACCGAGAAGTCAGCAAGGGTGAGAGGGGAGAGGGAGGGTGAGAAAGATGTGGATATATAGGAGAGACACAGGTTTTGCAGGATCTGTAAGTCATATTAAGGTTGTTACACTTACCTTAAAGATCAATGGGAATCTCTTGAGAATTTCTAGATAGGGGAAGTCATATTGAAATATAGGTTTTAAAAAAGATTTCTGGCTACAGTAGAGAAAATGGATTGATACAATCCAGAATTTCTTAGGGACCCTCTACTTAATCGAAACAAATAAAAATGTATGCATATTAATGACTGTTCTTTAAGGAATACAATACAATCCTTTGCATCCTTTTATTTGAAAAGGCCGCTTCTCATCTGATATTTAACAATGTATGTTGAAGTCAAATCTTCTAATGGTCACTGTGCCATGACCAGTGATTTGGACCACTCACCATGGAAACTTTTTGGGGCAATAACGTGGCTGAAACACCTTTTTCCACAGTCTAGTTCTCAGTGTCACAGGTGCAAGAATTCTATTTTGTCAGTGAACCAAGAAATGCTGGCTGTCATTAACATTTGCCTCAACAATAATTTTTCTTGTTTCCTTATGTACCAATGTATAGGGAAAAATATAAGAAACAGGTTAAATTTCCCACTTTCTGAAATAAAACATATATCTTCTTAGAGATTAAAAGAAGTAAACTGCACATATCCTTAACATTGCTGGCTTTGCCTTCCCCTAGGTGTCGCTGAAAATGTCAGACTCAAATTGTGATAGCAGCAAGAATTTCTCTCAGGAGGAAATAGGTGATGAGGAAAGTGTGATTTTGACATTGGTTCCGGTAAAAGACAAATCGAATATAGAACAACAAATGGAACCAACTGTTTCTTCAACGTCTGATATCAAACCGAACAAGCCCAGGAAACACAATGAAGTTCATCCACCTCCAACAAATGAACAATTCAAAGCTCCCCAAAAGCCAGATGTAAAACACCAATTCTTCCCTTGCCAACCATTTTGCCTCCCATTGATAATGTGTGTCAAGACACTTTGCAGAACTGGTGCCAACTCAATTTGAGTATTGATAGCCAGAAAATAGATGTTTTTCTGAGGCTTCAGAAGCGTGCTTATCCTGAGCAGAAACATGATATTCCTGAAACATCAAAGGAGGCCAGATTATGGTCATACTCAAGGAAACACAAAGCAGGGACCAAAAGAGCAAGGCTTCAGGAAAATTGCAAGATATATGAGAAAGCAGAAGAGATTAATACAGTTGAAGTGACAACATCAGCTCAGGAATCTGCATTGGCGTCGTGGGCAAGGATTGCTGCAAGAGCTGTTCAGCCCAAGGCTGTGAATTCACTTTCCTTTCCTGCTTCTGTTAAGGCCTTTTTGACGAAAGCCTCTGGTGTCAGGCGGTGTGAGGCCCATGGCACAGGTCTCTCTGCAGACTCAAAGGGTTGGGTTCGCCTGCAGTTTCACGCTGGTCAGGTCTGGGTGCCTGCCACCCCTGGGAAGATGATTTCTCTCTTCCTGTTACCAGCCTGCACTTTCCCATCCCCAGGCCTAGAAGATAATATGTTATGCCCTGACTGTGCTAAGAGGAATTAGAAGATATTGAAAAGATTAATGGCCTTGGGGAAGAAGCAGCAACCTGGTTTGAACACAATGTAGGAGACCAGAATATGCCACCTTAAAATAATTATTTTAAGATGAAGGCAATTGAGAAGAAACAGATCCAAGAAAAACTCTCTGCCTTCCCACTATTTGCCAAAATGCGGGGCAAAAATTTACAAAAGTCTCTCATTGCCTCTCTACCTGGAAGAACACATGATGGAGAGCTCATAAATTGACTCACATCCCAATGATTGCTATGCTATGTCCTAACCATCCCGAGCATCTCCTAATGCCCGGAGTACAAATTTATGAAGTATTTAGCTATATAGAGTACAATTTTGGTTTAGTTTTAATAGAATTTCTTTTTTTGAGCAGTTATAGGCTTACAGAAAAATTGAGTGAAAAGTACCAAGTTCCCATATACTCCCATGTACACTCTGCTGAGCTTCCCCTCCGGTTTCCTGTATTATTAACATCTTGCATTAGCGTGGTACATTTGTTACAATTGATAAGTCAGAGCTGGGCACGGTGACAGGCAACTGCAGTCCCAGCTATTAGGGAGGCTGAGGCAGGAGGATCACTGGAGCCCAGAAGTTCCAGGCTGTACTGCGCAATGATCACGCTTGTGAATAGCCACTACATTCCAGCCTAGTGAGACACTGTCTCTAAAAAAAAAATTGTTGAGTCAATATTGATACATTATTAACTAAAGTCCATAGTTCCTATTAGATTTCATTATTTGTGTTATATATCCTATGGGTTTTGACAAATGTAAAATGACGTGTATCCAACATAGTATATTGAATAGTTTCCACTGCCCTAAAAATCCCTTGTGTTCTACCTATTCATCCCTCTGTCCTTCCATCCCCTGGAAACCATAGATCTTTTTACTGTCTCCATAGCTTTCCAGGATGTCATATACTTGAAATCATACAGTGTGTAGCCTATTCAGATTGGCTTTCACATAGCAATATACATTTAAGATTCCTCCATGTCTTTTCATGACTTGATGTCATTTCTTTCGGTGCTGAATAATATTCCATCGTCTGCATGTTCAGTTTGTTTATTCATTCACTTACTCAAGGACATATTGGTTGGACATCCAAGTTATGGCAATTATTATATGAATAAAGATGCTGTAAACATTTAAAAAATATATATCTTTTTAATTGACTGCTAAAAATGATTATTTCAGAGTCCCTAATATTCTCAACCATTCTTCATCCCCATCAGAGAGAAGACAAGCATGAGGTCTGAGAACCAGAGCAGCGTGTCTGAGTTCCTCCTCCTGGGGCTCCCTATCCTGCCAGAGCAGCAGGGCGTGTTCTTCTTCCTGTTCCTGGGCGTGTACCTGACCACAGTGCTGGGGAACTTGCTCATCATCCTGCTCATCCGGCTGGACTCTCGCCTCCACACCCCCATGTACTTCTTCCTCAGCCACTTGGCCCTCACTGACGTCTCCTTTTCATCCGTCACTGTCCCAAAGATGCTGATGAACATGCAGACCCAACACCTATCCATCCCCTATGCAGGGTGCATAGCACAGATGTATTTTTTCATATTTTTTACTGACCTGGACAGCTTTCTTATTACATCAATGGCATATGACCGATATGTTGCCATATGTCACCCTCTCCACTACACCACCATAATGAGGGAAGAGCTCTGCACCTTATTAGTGGCTATATCCTGGCTCTTGTCCTGTGCCAGCTCCCTCTCCCACACCCTTCTCCTGGCCCAGTTGTCCTTCTGTGCTGCTAATGCCATTCCCCACTTCTTCTGTGACCTTGCTGCCCTTCTCAAGCTGTCCTGCTCAGATATCTTCCTCAATGAACTGGTCATGTTTACAGTAGGGATGGTAGTCATTACCCTGCCATTCTTATGTATCCTGGTATCTTACAGCTACATTGGGGCCACAATCCTGAGGGTCCCTTCTACCAAAGGGATCTGCAAAGCATTGTCCACGTGTGGGTCCCATCTCTCTGTGGTGTCTCTGTACTATGGGGCGATATTTGGGCAGTACCTTTTCCCAACATTAAGCAATTCCATTGATAAGGACATCATTGTGGCTCTCATGTACACGGTGGTCACACCCATGTTGAACCCCTTTATCTACAGCCTTAGGAACAGGCATATGAAAGAGGCCCTTGGGAAGCTCTGCAGTAGAGCAACATTTTTCTCACAGTAACATCTGACTTTTTAAAAACTCAGAATCTCATTTTATTTGATCTAATTTATTTGATTTTCCATTTGAATGTGTCTCAAAACCTTTTATGTCCTCAAACCCTAAGATGAATGATAGCATGTTGAATGTACTTGGTAAATATTTGCTGACCAGAATTTCATTCCCTTACTAACAATGTTTTTCTTTGTAAATAGCTTTTGATCTGCAAAGGCTAAATTAATTTTATTACTTATTTCTTCAACTCGGGGGTGATATAAATAATATGATAATATACAGTTTTGTTATCCCTTATTTGAGGAGATTTTTGGAGACACCTATATTTTTGGCCCATAATCCTAGGCTTTAACACAGGACAGAATCTAAAGAATTAGCCATATTATTTTACTATTCCCTCTCATGCAGACTCAGTAGATTTTCCTTTTGTCTTTATGGGTCTACTGAAGTAAAAAAAAAATCCAAACTTTTTGCCACTTATATAAAAGGAAATGTATTACTCTCTGTCCATGGTGTAAAATGATACAACAACTCCAGAGATTGAGGGACCTGTAGGAGATTAAGACTTCCCCAGAGACTCCCCTTTGCCAATGCTGTGTTGTTGGTATTGCTTAGCTCCCATATTCGATCTTTAATGAAAGAGTGTTTCATACTGGCTTTCTTTGAAATATGACCAAATTAGAGTTATAACTCTCTGAAAGCATCATCATTTTCCTACAAATGTCACTCCAGAATGAAGAATGAAAAGCAAAGCTGCTCAAACTTTAGTATACATAAGAATTCCTGGACAGCTTATTAAAACTCAGATTCCTGGGATCTACCACCACAAATTCTGATTCAGTAGTTCTGGGGTGGGGCCCAATAATTTGCATTTCTAATAAATTGCCACATGACACTGATGTTGCATAAATGTGAATTAAATCTTGGAAGTTGTGGGATGCCCATTTATAACACCTTATGTGAATTCTGGTAGTAGGTAGAGTGAAACAGGAGACAGCTTATTTTAGTAATAGAGAATTCAGTGGTTCATGTTGATATTTTCAGATTAATTATGGCTGCAGAAAATTTTCCTTTGTTCAATCTTTCATATATGAGTTCTTTACTGAGCTATCAGATTTTCTTTTCGCCTTTGTATATAATATAGACATACCAGCTACTACATATCATGCTTTGTATCATCACACCAAACTATATGTTTAATGAAAATGAAGCCAAAGCTTTGAAAAAAATTACATCCCATGTCCATCTGTGGCTCCTTGTTTCTTTTAAGCCTTGTAGAATTTCAGTGTGACTTGTAACTTTGCTAGTGCTACTCAGAATGCTCTAATTTTCCTTGAAGATTCAGGCATGTTCACCTGTTCTATAACAACTTTAGAAAACATATTTTTATATTTTTGAATGAACTGAAACAATTATTTCACACATGGTGCATTCAATTGTGCATTAGGTATAAGGTACTAGATGAGTTCAGAAAAGCCCACAAAGGGATACTTAAGTTCTTGGCAGGATATTGAACAATTTTACATTAAATGATTTTGTTCACTTGCAAAAGGCCTCATTTAACTTGCCATGTTTTTGGCGCAGCCCCTGAGATTGCTTTTGTTTTGAATCCAAACTATGTTATTGTTATTTTTACTGCAGTGTTTACCTCCCCTGTTTTTCCTCCACACCTGCCCTATGCAAAATGCAATGCATTTATCCAATTCTATACATAAAGATAAGACTAATTAGTATGCAACTAGTAGCTGGATGGCATTGAAGGCTGTGGTTATGGCTTAAACTAGACTCTGTTTGAGGTGTGAGGACAGAAACCTTCATGCATTTTGAAGGAGTTTGGTATTTGATGTACATGTGGAATATCGCTACAGTAACTTTTCTCTGCTATTCATGTAATTTCTTTCCATAACCTTTGACCAAGGCTACGAGTGAGTGAAAACAATCTAGTATCGTTGCCTCCCTTTCCATAGAGTTCAGTCTGGACTTCCACTGTTCAGGAGTCTTCACAGGCATCTTCACAGCTGAATTCTTTTCTCTCCAAAAGAGTGAGCTACAGGCACCAAGGCACAAAGACAGTGGAGCCCATTAAAACTTATGCTTTTGGAGATATTAAAGTAGCCTTGATCAGATAACTGACAAAAGAGATGATTTCAGGGCATTGCATAGTCTTTAATAAAGTTTCACAGTGAATCTTTGTGTGAATTTAATAGGAGATTGACTAAAAATTAAAAATTTTAAGTACATATGTATGTATTGATATGCATGGCAGTCGAAATGCAAATATGGTCACAATAAATTATTATAGAAAAAGAAAGCTATAAAATACTAATCTCATCTATGTAAACATATATGTTTATGAATAAACATATCATCCCATTTTAGGAGGATAAAAAATAAATAATGAAAGGTGAGGTACTTTGACTTTCTCCTTTGTTTTCATGTTTATGTTATTTGGATTTCCATCACGAAGAGGAATTAATATTATAAGCAGCAAACCAAAAAAGAATTTCCATTTGGGAGAAAAACCCCTATCTATATCTCTCAAACTAACAGCTAAGTGGGGGAAGCCTGAATCTGGCAGGGGAGGTCTTTCCCCAACTCCTTTTGGATTTATATTCAAAGGGCACACACCCTGACACTCTTCCTAAGGACAGTGTTTCCTTAAGGTTTACTCTTAGAATCTGGTTAAACTGGGCACACTCATGAACTGCTGAACACTCTCAACCCTGCTGTGGTGATGCCATCTGTAGGATGGAGCACCTGCCTCAGTTTCCTTTCCTGCACCTTAGTTCTGTTGCTTGGATCCCTGAAGGTCTTCCTAGTCCTGTCAGGCCCATCCTCCAAAGAGCTCAACACTATCATTCATATTTTTAGCCATGGGCTGGTAACACTGCTCTGAATGAAATTTTCTCAAGAAATGGCAAGCTTACTTGTCCACTGGGAAGTTTTATTACTGTATGTCCTACTAGTCCACCCCATCTCCCATATTAGTTTCCTTGGGGTGGACAGCCCAAAGCACACTGGCATGCACCATACTGAGTTGGATATGCACACAGAACTGGAAATCACACTGGAAGTATGCACTTTATTTGGGACATTTCCCTTCAGCCATGCCAGGGGTAAGTTTTATGACCATTCCCAGTGAAGCATCTTCTTGGGTTTTGAAGAAAGTTTGCTGCATTTTTGAAAATCATGAATGTGTGTGGTATGTTTACAAGTTTACAAAAACTTCTGGAATTTGATAATTGTTGACATTTCAAGTGACCAGTTTATATCCTTCTCAAAAGTTAACATTAATTCTTTCAAAGCATGACAATAGAATGACCTTTCTCAGAGGCAAGAGATCATAACATCCTAGGACCAGGAGCTCCAGCACTTGCATTTTAGCTTGGGAAAAAGTATATATTGTATATACATACATACATTATATGTATACAACTCTGACATGTAAATTTTAAGAGTAAACAAAAATTATCATGTTTGTCACAGATGGAAAGTGGGGGGGAATCTACTAAAGAATTAAATCCACTTAGCTTTTGAAGGAAAAAAAAACCCACTGATATTCGTTATTATCTTTGAGTCCAAGAAGCTTTGTTTGTTTTGGTTTTTGGTGGGAGAAGACGTAAATGAAACCAGGAACGAACTCACATACACATGAAATTTAATTTATTTGTCATTAAGGATAAAAGGTTAGAGTTAACATCAGAAAAATACTGAGACTTTCGTCATCTTATAGATTCCGTCACTCAGTAGCCATTTAGCAAATTACTTGCTCTATTCCAGGCCGTGTGCCTACCCCTGGTCATACAGAACTGGATAAAGACATGGCCTCCAAGCTAAAGATGTTCATATTCTATTAGTGTAGAGACACGTAAACTAAAAAATATGTAAGACAAAAATTTCTGTTCTATAATATAATAATACTATGAATAATCATGCTTATTATGCATGACTACTGTGTATCAGGCACTGTATTAAATGCTTTACTTGTATTATCTCTTTTAATCTTCATAATAATCCCATAAAGCATACCTAATTTACAGTTGAGGAAATTGAGGCTTAGAGACAATGACATAATTATATGGTAGTAGCACAGGGGAGTATATAGTTAATGCTGCCTGGATATCAGCAAAAGCTTTATGGAGGAATTACTTCTTCAGCTGGGTGTTGAAGGATGCTCAGGATTGATACATAAAGGGACAAGTGACAGTCAAGGCAGAGGGGACAGAGTGAACCAGAGCATTGAAATAGCATGGTGTGTTCAGGGAAATATACAACAATTGTTATTGCTATAGTATAGGTGTACACGAGTCAAGGGAGCATCAGAGATGAGTCTAGACAGGCAGATAAGGATTATATTGTGAATGGGCTAGGATGCCCTATTGAGATGTTTAGACATTTCCTTGCAAGTGATGGGTCCCATTGGCTGATCGTGGGGTGGAAAACTGAGGAAGGTTATATTTGTATTTTAGGAAGATTACTCAGGTAACCAATGCAACATAGTTTCACAATGGATTGGAGATCCTGGAGTGAGGGGGCTTAATTATAAGTCATTGAACATCCAGGTAACAGATGACGTGTGCCTGAATGAAAACAATGGCATGAGGAAAGAGAAGAGAATACCCTTGAAGGTAGACTAGACAGGTGTGGTAGAATTAAGGATTGTTCTTGATTTATGATTCTGTGAACTTATATTTAAGAAGAGAATGGAAGGGTAGGCACTTTGAATAATTTTGATTAGGTTTAACAATCTTAAGAAAGTGAGGGAACAAGTCACAGACCACCTGCTTTTTAAAAAAGGGTTCTAAGCAAGAGGAAAGCAAATACCCTAAATAGGCAAGGGGCACCAGGAAGCTTTCTATCACCCCGCCTCTGACCCTAATTCAAAGCACATCTTCGCTCACATCATGCTACCAAAGTGCAAGATTTATAAATAATTTGTACTTCAGTGTGAATCATTTCAATGCTAACATCACATTAACCCTATTTGAAATGGATGACCTTAAAGGGATAGAAGTTTGACCTTAAGTACTGGGTGCAGTGTAATAGGTGTAATAAGATACAGTCATGCACCTCATGATGCTGTTTCGGTTAACAACAGACTGCATATACGAAGGTGGTACCATAAGATTACAATGGAGCTGAAAAATTCCTATATCTCAAATACTTACCATCGTGTTACAATTACCTACAGCATTCAGAACAGTGACATGCTGTACAGGTTTGTAGCCTAGGAGCAATAGGGTATACCATATAGCCCAGGTGTGTAACAGGCTATGCCAACTAGGTTTGTGTAAGTCCACTCTATGATGTTCACAAAATGACAAAATTGACTAACAACACATTTCCCAGAACATGTCCCCATAGTTAAGAAACACATGACTGTATATCAAGGGAGGTAAGTTTGGAACTTTGAATACACTGGTAATTATTTTGGCTGGGTGGAATCTCAGAATGTTAGACTGTTAAACAGTGATGGGCAACATTGTCCCTTGGTGAAACTTTTCTCTGTGCCGACCTAACTCCTAACTGCTACAGAATTACCAAAGTGGACATCCAGTCACATCTTCTAGTTTGCTTGTGGCATGTGGGAAAGAACTTAAATGATACCAAATAGGGTTCAGACAAGTACTGCACTATGTACAGTATGGATTGAGGGTCCCTGAGGATCAGAATGGAGAAAGAAAGCAGAAGGCCACCTTGAGAAACCACCATGAGTAAAGAAGTTGGGTTGATTGGGTCAGTCTGAGCAGCAGGTTTAGGCTATCAGACTGGACATAGGTTGTAGATACAGCATGAGGCCTTATCTAATAATCTCACAGCTCACCCTCCCTCACATCTCCTATGTCATCACGGGTCTTAGAACCCTGCCAAGGAACCCTCTCCTGAAAGACATGATCATGATAAGTGGAAGATATTCTATTTCCAGTTCAAACGACAGAAGAAAGCTAGAGGCCAGTGGCTCAGAGGATACTGTCAGTGGCCCATAGTTGGCAGAGCAATAGATGTCCATAGAATGGAAAGAGAGTTACAGACTAAAAAGATGAGGGCACAAGGACTCCAGGGTTGCAACCAGATCCAGCTCTGGTTATATGAGAACACCCTTCTTATCCCATCTAAGGACTTCTACAGGGAATATCTGGAAAGAAGTTCTAGAGAGAAGAACAGAATTCCTGTTCCAGGTCATGAAACAAATGGAATCCTCAAGTACTAAGATGTGGCATCTAAATGATTCACATTTGTACTCACCAACTGCTGAAGCCTGGTACAGTTTGATTCCATGGAAGATGATCAATAATTATTCATTGAAAAAATGTATGCGTCATAAAACATTCTAGGATAGGTTGTATCTGAGAAGCTAGCTGCAATGGGGAGGAGGTTTTGGTAGCCAGTGGACACTTGGTCGTACCAGATGTAAAGAATCAAAATTACATGGCTTGTATTTTTTAAAACCATATTTTTAATATTTCTAAGATTCTTAAAGACTGATGAAACCTCGTGTGCCTCTTGAAATCTTTTTTTTTTTTTTTTCCATCTCTGCAACTAACAAACCTCTGGTGGCCCTTTTAGATCTGGAGGCCAACCTTCAGGCAAATAAGGAAAGACGGTTGTGGTGTTCTCACCTGACAGTCGCTGGCCGTGAAAATTCTGAACGGCAGGGGGCAGAAGCAGCACGAGGAGCTGCGGCACCCTTCCTGGTGAAACCGCGGCAAACTCTGGGTCTGACAACCAGCGCGGAAATCTAAACGTTGCATTTCAGTCTTCTGAAGTCTCGACCTGTTGGGCATCTCCTGGAATGCAACCTACGTCCTTTCTTTCTTTTGTCTTAACTTCCACTTAGTTTTATGAGAAAGACAGGTGTGCCCAAATTTTTAATGATGGACCAATTACTAACCTAGAATGAAAGCGTCGTGAACGCAGGGACGTCGTCTTGCTCCGCGTCGTTCCCGAGCGCTGCGGGCCCACCCCGGGGCTGCGCGCGGTACCGCAGCAGGCGACGCGGAGGGCGCGGGAGCCCGCAAAGCTCCTCTGGGTTCGCAGCCACCGCCCATCGCTTGCGCCACCGCGCAGTCGTCCCGAAACCGTCCCCGCCCCCGGTTCTGTGGACAAATTGTCTTCCATGAAACTGGTCCCTGCTGCCGAAAAGGTTGGGGACCGCTGCCTTAGCATTTATATTAATAGATGTTCAATAAATATATGCTGAATCAATGAATCTCACAGAAAAGATCTTTTGTTTTCGGAGATGGGGGAGGAATGAAAACTAACGGTAGTAATAATAATAATAGCTATGGTTTATTGAACACCTACTATTATTCACCACTCTTCTGGATGCTTTTCACAGTTTATTTCAGTTAATCCTCCAAGTCGCCTTATTAGATAGAACCTGTGACCTCCATTTTACAGATGAGAAAATTAAGGCTAAAAGAGATTAAGTAACTGGGCTACAATCTTCTGGCGTGTGTCAGACCTAAAACTGAAGCCGGTTTGTCTGATTCCCTGTCTATGTCTTTTCATTAAATGTTGCTATCACCATATCTAAGAGGAAAAAATTCTCCTGTGACTGAGGAGCCTCTTGAGGCCCCCCTTCATGTCCTTGTTCCTTAGGCTATAGATGAAGGGGTTCAACATGGGTGTCGCTATGGTGTACGTTGCAGCAGCTGCGATGTCCTTCTCTTCAGAGGCAACAGAGGGAGGGCACAGGTAGGCACTAAAGAGGGTCCCATAGAACATACACACGACACAGAGATGGGAACTGCAGGTGGAGAAGGCCTTGCCCCTCCCACCAGGGGCTCGGACCCTCAGGAGAGCACAAATGATGTGCACATAGGAGATGACAATGCACAGAAAGGGGACAATGAGCACTGTGCCTCCTAAAGCAAAAACCATCAACTCGTTCATGTGGGTGTCAGAACATGACAGCTTCAGAACAGGAAGGATGTCACAGAAAAAGTGAGCGATTTCCCCAACAACACAGAAGGACAGCCGAGCCATGAGGAGGGTATGAGTCAGGGCGACAGTGTTGGTAAGGACCCAGCACAGTGCAAGCATCAGGGCACAGACTTGGGGGCTCATGACAGTGGAGTAGTAGAGAGGGCGACAAATGGCCACGTAGCGGTCATATGCCATGACAGCCAGGAAGAAACTGTCCAGATCACCAAACATCAAAAAGAAATACATTTGTGAGAGGCAACCAGTATAGGAGATGGTACAATGTCGAGTCTGTATATTCACCAGCATCTTGGTAACTGTAGAGGATGTTAAACCCATGTCAACAAAAGACAGGTTGGCCAAAAAAAAGTACATGGGGGTGTGGAGGTGCGGGTCAGAGACAATGGCCAGGATGATAAGCACATTCCCAGTCAAGGTGACAAGGTACATACACAGGAAAATTCCAAAGAGTAACTGCTGTTGCTCTGGCGACTTGGATATTCCTCGGAGGAAAAATTCAGAGATGCTGGATTGGTTTTCCATGGCTCTGCAGCATCTGGAGGCCAGGGAGGACAGTTAGAATGCTGGATTTCTTCCAAAACTACATGTGCCGACTTCCAAATGTTCCAACTCCAACACTTCTTTTAAATTCATTATTATCCCCAATCCTGACTTTATCTTCAATCTGACCCTACTCCCTTCCTTTCTATTTTTCAGGAACCTCATATTTTTCTTCCTTACCTTTCTCTTTCCTTCTATTCAATCATTTATGCAGACGGTCCTCTTCCAGTAAGGACTGGGCGTGTTCATCCCTGGTATTACCAGGGACTAGTTCCACAGCCCCATGTCAGTTTCATCTTTGCAGGATGATGTATACATGAACAGACTGAGATGAACTCAATCTTACATTATTTGGGGAGGTAGCTAGAAAGTCCACACAAAATTCTTCTTTTAAAAATCCTCATGATGTCTCATTTTACAATGAAGAGGATATGAGGGACTCATACCCCTTTATTTCCTTATTATTTCTTCTGAAAAAGAAAATATGGCGTTCTGCATTTCTCCCTGCCTTTGAGTTTTTGTCATGGGCATCATCCTTGTCCTGTTCCTAACATTTGTTATATGTTACCCACTTGTTATATGTCAGGCACTCTACTAAGCACTTTACACAGATGGTGTAATCCTTAAACAGCCCTGGGATGCAGAGATTATTATTCTTACCCTTGTGTAAGAAAACTGAGGGCGGATTGTTTCAGGAATTTGCACGAGGACAAAATTGAGACAGACTTCAAACCCATAGCATGGGCTCCAGAGACTGCACTCTAAATCAATATAGATAGAAAGTAATTTTCTACCACCACATTTATATTTAGTCCCTCAGCATCCCTAGTTTAACCTCTTTCGTCTCCCTTGCCCTTACTATCTTGCATAATTATCTTTTGTAGAAGAACAATGAAGTTTTAGAACTGGATTGAACCCAAATGTTCTTCCAGCAGTCTCCAAGCATTGGTCTGTGGACCAGTTTATCATAATCGAGTAACGTGAATGTTAAAAATACAGAATCCTATTCCATACCTGAGACCTATTTCAATTTCATTCTCTAGGATACAATCTGAGTACCTGTATATAGAAAGAAAAACTAAAAGTAAAACTAAACCTTTCTCAGGTATTTTGATGCTCAATTGGGATTAAGAATAATTCATTTAGTCCAACCCTTCCCCATGATTCACAAATAAATTAGGTAAGGTTCAAAAACGTGAAGTGATTGAAAAAGACCTTAACTTCAGCAAGTTAGTTATTTTAGGGAAAAGCAGTACCTCTTTTTTTAATCGGTATATCTGCATATAATGCCTTGATCAAGCTATTCCAATAGAGGTCTCTCAATCGATGGCACCATCCAGTTAACATCAGAAAATTTGCCAAATCGTCAAAAAAAAGGGTCTAAAGCTCTCCATTGTAAACCTAACTTTTTACCTTCTGTCCTTTTTTTCTCTCCTCAAGCACCTTATGTTAGTATCCTTTGCCCTATCCTTTGGTTTTTCCTTTCCTTAAAAGGGTTTCTCATCCTTCATCCCGTCTATGGCCTCAGAAAACTCTGTAGATCCTTGAGACATCAATGAGGTGCTTCCAGAAGCTTGGGACAACCCCTCCCTCTGTCATCCCAGGGTGATGAGGTCCCTTTACTTACCTCCACTGCCTCTTCCTCTACCAGCCAACAGGTAAGAGCAGGCTTGAACACAGGAGAAAGTATTCCAAATATGGAAACTGCCAGCCTGCACCTGTTTGTCTCTAGTTTTTCTGCTTACTGCTCCCTTGGTTACTGAGAAGGCGGCAATACAGATGGTTTTAATTTGTCTTTCTGACAATCTTTGTGATGGGATTAACTGGAATCAGGGTTCAGGATCAAGAATAGTATACACAAATGGCAAACATGCAGAAGCAAAAGTCAGACAGCTAAACTGAGGTGAAAACCCTAGTTTGGGGGGGATGAAGGGAGAAAGGGACAGACTAGAATTCCCGATAAGGAGCCCATGAGATTAACAAAGAACTGCAAAGCAAAGTCAAGGCCAGATCTGAAGGGGAGGCTGGAGCAGGCATTTTACATTCATCAGCTGGAACAGAGAAGACCAGAAAGAACAGATTCTGTACTGAGTATTTGAGATGACCCGGGATACATGGTGCTCTGATCCCACCTCACCTAGATATTTAGGAATTTTCAAGCATTTTATATTTTGAAACCTGAACTGATAGACTCAGAAACAGGGAGCTGCTGACTTGTCAGGCTACTAGCAGGAGGAGGGTGAACACGCATCCACTTGGACCATCTACAGATACAGGGAGTCATGGGACGGAGTTCCCTAGGGCCTTGTTAGTGTTAACACTAATAATTGTCTCGTTTCTTCTCTGTTCCTCTTGCAACAAACCAAATTAGTACAGTGGTGGCTTCATTTAAATATTTGGAAGCTTTACTTCTTTCCCTATGTTAAGTGGTGGTAATGGTATTTGTATTGATTTGTAACCACAGTCTATGGTAAAAATGAACTTTCTATGTAAATAAATCTCTTTGCTGCCCCCTTGCAACAAGATTCCTGCCTCAAAGCCCTTCCTCTAAAGAAATTTAAAAGCTGACAATATCCACCTGTATAAACAGTTTACTGGTGTCTGACATATCTTCCTTAAAGAATTCTCATGCTTCTGGCTCATGTTATATTAAACTCATGCACCTAATTCCACTCCCTCCTTAAAATCTACTAAAAGTAAAGTGATTTTTTAAAATAAAGACACAAAACCTCTAAGCAAAGAGAAAAGAGGAAAGCAAATAAAATTTTAGATGGATGCATGAGTAGTGATGGACACTACCTTTAGCTTGACAAAATTTTAGACAGATTTCTTCCTGACTAAGGGATCCTGATCTCCTTTTTTAATTCAACATTTACTCTGGACAACCTGAAATTGTAAATTTTTTCTCTGCCCCTTTGAGATGTAAATCTTCCTGACTCTTGCCAATTTTACAACATAGGAATGTCTTCCTCATGGACCTGGAACCATCCCTTTGAAATTTAATGACCAAGGACAATAGCACACCCATCTCTCAGGCTCTGCGGGAGGGTAGGGTCTTCACTTTCATTAAGTTCCAAGTGGCAAACACAGATGGCCCAATCACACTGATAACCCTCTCCCTAATGCCCTACAGTTCTTTTCTTTGTTTTTCTTTTTGTTTCGAGGTTTTTATTAAATAGCCCAGGAATATTTATATATTTTTATACTGAATACATATAACACTAGTATTTTTGTTTATGATTAAGCAATTTAAAAAATTTTACTATGTGATTTTTCCCTTGCAGCTTTTTTTTTTTTTTTTTTTTTTTAACATAGTGGTGAAGTCAGGGAATCCATATCATCCTGCGGTTTTGTCTGTTCAAGGATTTTTTACTACTGATTCAGTCTCGGTACTCATTAATGGTTTGTTCAGGCTTTCTATTTCTTCTTGGTTCATTGTTGGGAGGCTGTATGTTTCCAGGAATTTATCCATTTCCCTTAGGTTTTCTAGTTTGTTAGTGTATAGTTGTTCATCATAGTCTCTAAATCTTTTTATTCTGAGGTATCAGTTGTAATGTCTCCTTTCTCATTTCTGATTTTGTTTATTTGGGTGTTCTCTCTTCTTGGTTATTCCAGCTAGCATTTACCAATTTTGTTTGCCTTTTCAAAGAAACAAATTCCATTTGTTATTTTTGGGTTTTTTTTTTTTTTTTGGTCTCTATTTCATTTAGTTCTGCTCTGATCTTTGTTATTTCTTTTCTTCTGCAAATTTTCACATTGTTTGTTCTTGTTTTTCTAGCTCCTTGAAGTACATTGTTAGGTTGTTAATTTGTAATCTTTCTACTTTTTTGATGCAGGCATTTAATGCTGTAAAGTTTCTTCTTAGCGCTGATTTTTCTGTATCCCATAGGCTTTGCCATGTTGTGTTTCCATTTTCATTCATTTAAAAATTTTTTTAATTCCATCTTAATTTCTTCATTGACCCAGTGATTGGTCAGGAGCATGTTGTTTAAGTTCCATGTGTTTGTATAGTTTACAAAGTTCCTATTGTTATTGAATTTTAGTTTTATTCCACTGTAGTCTGAGAATATACTTAACATGCTTTTGATGTTTTTAATTTGTTGAGACTTTGTTTTATGGACTAACGTATGATTTACACTGGAGAATGTTCCTTGTGCTGATGAAAAGAATGTATATTCGTAGTTGTTGGGTAGAATGTTCTGGAAGTGTTTGTTAGGTCCATTTGGTCCAATTTAAGTCCAATATTTCCTTGGTGATTTTCTGTCTAGATGGACTATCTAATGCTGTGAGTGGGGTGTTGAAGTCCCCCACGAATATTTTACCACTTTCTCTCTCTCTCTCTCTTTAGGTCTAGTCATATTTGTTTTATGAATCTGGGTGCTCCCAGTGTTTGTGTCTATATATGTAGAATTATTATATCCTCTCGCTGGATTGATCCCTTTATCATTTATCATGGTTTTTTTTTTTTACTGTTTTTGATTGAAAGCTTGTTTTATCTGATGTAACTTTTGGTTTTTCTTTGTGTGGAATATCTTTTTCCACCACTTTACTTTCGTTGTATGTGTGTTTTCACATGCACTGAAAGGTATGGCAAATTTCATGTAAGCAGCAGATAGTTGGATTATGTTTTTTTTAATTCATGCAGCCTGTTTATATCTTTTAAGTGGAGCACTTATTCCATTTATGTTCAAGGTTAGTATTGATATGTGAGGTTTTATTCCTGTCATATTGTTAATTGTCTTTTATTTGTTTTATAAATTCTTTGTGTCTTGCTTTTTCTCTTTGTCTTTGTAGTTTGGCATAATTCTGTAGTGGTGCCATTTGATTTCTTTCTCTTTGTCTTACCTGTGATTGTTTTACCAGTGAGTTTTATACTTTTGTGTATTTCATGATGGTGAATATTGTCCTTTTGCCTCCCAGTTTAGGAATCCTTGTAGCATTTCTTGTAGAGCTGGTATAGTGGTGATAAACTCTCTCAGCATTTGCTTGTCTGTGAAAGACTTTATTTCTCCTTCATTTATGAACCTTAATCTTGCTGGTTATAGAATTTTTGGCTAGAAGTTTTTTTCTTTCAGCACTTTGACAATGTCATCCCATTCTATTCTGCCCTCAGATATCTGCTGAGAAGTCTGCTGGTATTCTTATGGGGTTACCTTTGTAGGTGACTAGATGCTTTTCTCTTGCTGATTTTAGAATTCATTCTTTCATTTTGTCTTTAGTCAGTCTAATTACAATATGCTGCAGCAAGCTCCTTTTTGTATCGTGTTTTTCTGAAGATCACTGGGCCTCCTGTATCTGAATGTCTAAATCTCTTGCTAGATTTGAAAAATTTCATCTATTATTTTACTAAATAGATTTTCTAAACCTTTTAATATCTCTTCTCCCTTAGGAATACTGATAATTAGTAAGTTCAGTCATTTTATGTGTTCCCAAGTGTCACAAAGGCTTTGTTTACTCTTTTTTATTCATTTTTCTTCATTTTGCCTGACTGGATTATTTCTAACAACTTGTCTTCGTGTTCTGAATTTTTTTCTTCTGCTTGGTTTAGTCTATTGGTGAAGCTTTCAAATGTATTTTGCTTTTCCTTCAGTGAATTTTTCAAATGTTTCAGTTCCACAATCTGTGTTTGTTTTTAAAGATAATTATCTCCTTGGTAAATTTCTCATTAATATTTTAAATTGATTTTCTGAGTTCTTTGTATTGCTTTCCAGATTTCCCTTGCATCTCATTGTACTTCTTTAAGATCAATATTTAGAATTCTTTTCTGGCATTTCTTTTTGATTAGGGTCTATTGCTGGAGAATTATTGTGTTCCATTTACAGTGTCATATTACCTAGGTTTTTCATGTTTCCTGTGTGTTTACATTGGTTTCTGCATATCTGGTATAACAGTCACTTCTTATTTTTGGATTTATTTTCATGGGAGGGAGCAGACTCTTTTACTGAGGATGTGACTATGATGTTGGTTGGGTAGGGCCTTTTGGCTTTGCTCCTGGGTACGTGTAGTAGTGAAAACTCTCTATGATTTCTTTGGCTATCCTTAGTGTGTTAGTGTGCGGTTATTGGTGGGGCTGTGGTGAAATTGTGCTGGGGACTGGAATGCCAGATATGCTCATCTTCACGTTTCAGTAGTAGTGGTGGTAGGCTAATTGCATTTATCCTTGTAACCTGGAGCAGCATATGCTGGCACTGGTGTTGGTGCTTCTAGGCAGGCTGATTCTTGGGCCTTTGAGGGCTTTCTCAGATGCTGATTGTAGTAGTGGTATACCAGGCAGATGAGTGGGCTCTCTAGCTCCTGGGCATCTGGGGTGGCATGAGTGGAGGTGGTAGCAGTGGTGGTGAGGTGCTATTCTAGTTCCCATACACTATGGTCTTGTGTTGACAGTGGTTGCAATGGGCTGTGTGAGCTGACTTCCAGGCCAGTAGGTGGTGATCGCAGGTAGGAGCCAGCTAAGGTTGTTTTAATGTATGAATTGATTTGTTCAGGTTTAGATCGATCATTTTACTTTTTATTTTCTATTTCTCCCCTCTGTTTTTCATTTCATTGATCATCTTTCCTACATTTTTTTATCTATAATTTTTGTTTTGAACAGTTATATGCACTTTAAGTAATTTAATAAGAAAATTAAGAATAATTTTAGAAAAACATTTTTACAACTTGTCTCATGGTTGAAACTGGAATTAAAACTACCTTCTCCCATCAATCATTTCAAATTCTTATATTCTTATACCTTTAGTAAACAACGTGGCTGGTTGTAGATTATTTCCTGGTAGAGTAATCCATAAAACTTTATTCCTGAAGGATCTCACCCATTAACAGCCTTGCTACATTGGATTTTCATAGTTTTCCATTGACTTTAATCACAGGATATGAGAGTATTAAGACATATAACAGGGCATATACTGCATTCCAGACAATCCAATTTCCCTTTGATAACCAGGATGGAGAGTTTGGGTTGCATAATATCTTGGTGGCCTATGGTCAATTGTTTGGTTTCTACTAAGGCCAAGCATCAAGGCAGAATCTATTTTTTCAAAGTGAAAGCAAGCAGAAGATTACATAGCATTGCTCCAAAATTCCAAAGGCCTTCACTGTTATTCACTTATCAAAGCCTGCCAAAGCCTTCATTCCACATCCTTACATGTCAAACATGATTGGACCTGACTGGTGATAGGGTTCAAGTAGTAAAACAACTTCCAATCATCTCCTAGACATGTTTCAGAGCCTTCTATTATGCTTGTCCCCACTCAAAAATGACCACTTTTCAGGTAGTTTAGTAAATAAAAATACCTTGGAAATATTATCCTAAAGAAATATTGTGTGGGTATACAAATACAGGTGAAGTACATTTCAAAAAAATAAACCAGAAATAAATAGGGATTTTCATGATGAAAAAGAGGTCAATACAACAGGAAGGTATCACAATGTTAAGTCTTTAAGTACCCAATACTTTTTCTTTAAAATGTGTGAAGAAAAGTCTATCAAACAAAAGGAGAAATGTACAAATACACAATTGTATTAGGAGACTGGAACATTCCTTTTTCAATAGCTAATGTGATAAATGAACAAAAAAGGTAAAAATATGGAGGATCTGAAGAACACAATTAATAAACTTGACCTAATTGACATATACAGAGCATTAGACATGATAAAGATAGAATTCCTATTACCTTAGATTACTCCTGAGATATTTACCAAAATAGACCACATGCTGTTCCACAAAATGTCTCAAAAAATTTCAAATGTTTGAAAACATTTAGAGTAGATTCTATGATGACAATAGAATTAAGCTAGAAATAAATAACAAAAAGATTACCATACTATCCCCAACATGTGGGAAATTTGTAAATGCACTTCACATTGTCCATGAATCAAAGAAGAAATCAAAATAAAAAGTTGAAAATATTTTAATGAAATGATATTGAAATTAAAACACATCAAAACTTGTGGTTCACAGCTAAAGTGGTTCTTAGAGGGAAATTTATAGCCTTGAATGCATAGATTTAAAAGTGTCTGGAAATTAATTAATTAAGCATCTATATTGAGAAGTTAGAAAACAAAGATTAAGTTAAACTATGGGAAAATAAAATAAAGAAAATAATAATAAAGATAAGAGAAATGATCAAAGTTAATATAGAGAGAGCAAAAAAGCCTAAAGTTTGTTCTTTGTAAAGGCTGGAAAAATGTTTAGCAATATCCACTAAAACTATAAATTGTCTACCCTGTGACTGAGCAATTCCATTCCTAGGTATGTATACAAGAGAAATGAGTGCATATGTTTACTCCAAAATATGTAAAAGCATTTAGCTTTACTCATAATAGCCCCAAACTGGAAATAACACAATATATGTCTATAAGAGAAGGTCATAAATAATTGTAACAGAGTGGAGAGGCAGAGCAAAAGGCCAAATAAAACCCTCCAGTGACTGTCCCTCCATAGGAACATCAAATTGAACAACTATCCATGCAAGAAAGTACCTTCAAAAAGAGACAAAGAAATCAGTCAAGAGATCACAGTACCTGGTTTTAACATAATAACATGAAAAGACACATTAAAGAGGGTAGGAAAGACAGTCTTGCATTGCCTCCACTATACCACTTCTCTCCCAAACATAGGCAGTGCAGTGTGGGAAGAGGGAGGGAAGAGAGGTGGGACTTTTCACTGGAACTTAGTGCTGGCCCCACCACAGTGGCACATAGCACCTGTATAGCACCATGGCCCTCGATTCCTGGTCAGTGCTCATGCAGGGAACATTTAGATCTGCCCTGGGACTGAAGGGAATCCACTGCCCCAGTGGGAGGTACCCAAGTCCTAGCCCACTTTACCACTGGCTGACTAAAGTGGCCTTGGGCCTTGAATAAATATCAAGGCAGTTAGGCAGTAGTAGTCATGGACCTTGAGTGAACCTGCACTGCACTGGTCTGGGAGACCATGGCTTGGTGTGATTCAGCATGGTTCCAGCTGTGGAAGTGACAGCTATGCCTGTGTCAACCCTCCCTTAACTCCAGGCAGTGCGGAATGAAGGGATAATCCTTTCACCTGGGAAAGGGCAGGTATGTGAGTGAAGAACTTTGCCTCGGAACCCAGAGAATTCTTCCTGATCTTCCCCAAGTCCATCTGTGTTGATATCTAGGAGTCTTCAAGTGTCATTGTGTACCTGGGCTTAGGGTAACTAACTAGTCCAAATGATTGCCATGACCACAGGCATAGGGAACTCAACAGTCAGTCCCCTTTGAATTACTGGAAGGCCCTCTGAAGAAGGACAAGTACAAACAAAGCCAGACTGTGAACATTGGAATAAATACCTAATTCCTCAATGCCCAGACATCAATGAACATCTACAAGCATCAGAAACATTCAAGAAAATATGACCTCACTACACAAACTAATAAGGTGCCAGTGACTGATGCTGGAGAGATGAAGATGTGTGACTTCTCAGACATGGAATTCAAAACAGCTGTCTTGAGGAAGCTCAATGAACTTCACGAAAAGACAGAGAAGTGATTCAGAAATTTATTAGAGAAATTTAACAAAGAGATTAAATAATTTAAAAAATCAAACAAAAATCCTTAAGCTGAAAAATACAATTAATGAAATGAAAAATGCATTAGATGGTCTTAACAGCAGAATTCATCAAGCAGAAGAGAAACACCAGTGAGCCCGAAGACAGGCTATTTGAAAATAAACAGTCAAAGGAGAAGAAAGAAAAAGGGAACAAAAAAATCTTCAAGATCTGGAAAATAGCCTCAAAAGGACAAACATAAGAGTCAAAGGAAGGATAGTAAAAGAGAAATAAAGGACAAGAGGGGTTACAAAACAACCAGAAAAACAAGTAACAAAATGGTAGTAGTAAGTTCTTACCTATCAATAATAATGTTGAAAGTAAATGGAATAATTCTCCAATTAAAAGTTATAGAGAAACTGAATGGATTAAAAAAAAAAAAGTAAAAACATGACGCAACTATACGCTGCCTGCAAGAAACTCACTACACGTATAAAGACACACATAGGCTGAAAATGATGGGATGGAAAAAGATATTGCATGCAAATGGAAACCAAAAATTACCAGTAGTACATATATTTATATCAGATAAAATAGACCTTAAGCCAAAAACTGTAAAAAGAGACAAAGAAAGGCAGCCAATATATAATGATAAGGGAGTCAATTTAGCAAGAGGATATAATAATGGTAGATATAAATGACCCAACACCAGAGTACCCAAATATATAAGGCAAATATTAATAGACCAAGGAAGAGATAGACTGCAATAAAATAACAGTAGGGAACTTCAACACTCCACTTTCAGTACTAGACAGATCATCTAGACAGAAAATCAACAAAGAAAACTCAGAGTTAAACTACAGTCCAGATGAAATGGAACCAACTGACATTTACAGAACATTTTATCCAACCTCTGCAGAATATATATTCTTCTCATTAGCACATGCAACATTTCCTGGATAGAACATATATTAGGCCACAAAGACATCTCAACAAATTGAAAAAGTCCAAATTATGTCAAGTGTCTATTCCAACAACAATGGAATAAAACTAGAAATCAATAACAGGAGAAACTTTGGAAACTATACAAACACATGGAAATTAAACAACATGCTCCTGAATGACCAATGAATTAGTGAAGAAATTAATAAGACAATTTAAAACATTTTTTGAAACAAATGAAAATGGAAACACAACATGCCAAAAACTTGTGGGATACGGCAAAGGCAGTACTAAGAGGGAAGTTTGGAATTTTATAGCAAAAAGTGACTACATCAAAAAAGTAGAAATAATTCAAATGAACAACCTAATGATGCACCTCAAGGAACTAGAAAAGCAATAACAAATCAAACTCAAAATTAGCAGAAGGAAAGACATAATAAAGATTAAGGCATAAATAAATGGAATTGACACTGAAAGCACAATACAAAAGATCAACCAAACAAAAAGTTGGTTTCTTAAAAAAAAAACAAAATTGACAACCTTTTAGCTAGACTAACTAAAAAAAGAGAAAGAAGATTCAAATAAATAAAACCATAGATCAAATAGGAAACAGAACTAATACCACAGAAATACAAAGGATCATTAGAAACTATTATGAACAACTATATGCCAATTAAGTGGAAACCTAGAAGAAACCGATAAATTCCCAGACACGTACAACTTACCAAGATTGATTCATGAAGAAATAGAAAACCTGAACAGATTAATGAGTAACTAGATTGAAGCTATAATAAAAAGTCTCACATCAAAGAAAAGCCCCAGACCTGATGGCTTCACTGCTGAATTCTACCAAACACTTAACGAAGAACTAATACCAATCCTACTCAAACTATTCTAAAAAATTGCAGAGGGTAGAATACTTCCAAACTCATTCTGTTAGACCAGTATTACCCTGATACCAAAGCCAGACAAAGGTACACAAAAAAAGAAAACTATAGGCTAACATCCTTGATGAACAAAGATGCAAAAATCCTCAAGAAAATACTAGCAAACTCAATTCAACAACACATTAAGATCATTCATCACGATCAAGTGGGATTCGTCCCAGGAATGCAAGTTTGGTTTACCCTATGCAAATCAATCTATCAATATGATACAGCATATCAACAGAATGAAGGACAAAAGCCATATGATCATTTCAATAGATGCTGAAAAAGCACTTAATAAAATTCAACATCCTTTCTTGTTGTGATAAATGCACATCTTTGTGAATATATTTAAAATTTGTACACTTTAAATAAATTTGATTTGTACACTTTAAATAAATGAATTGTATGGGATGTGAATTAAATCACAATACAGCTGTTAAAAAATAACAAAAAAAGAAAAATCTAAAGACTGCACCAAAAAAACCATAAGAACTGATAAATTAATTCAGAAAAGTTGCAGGATACAAAATCAATATACAAAAATCTGTAGGATTTCTATAATATATGCCAATAGCAAACGATCTGAAAAAGAAATCAAGAAAGAAGTCATATTTACAATAGATATGCTATGGCTTGAATGTCTCCTCCAAAACTCATCTGGAAACTTAATCCCCAATATGGCTCTATTAAAAGGTGAGGCCCTCAAGAGGTGATTGAATATGAGGGTTCTGCCCTCATAAATGGATTAATCCATTTGTGGATTAATGGATTAATGGGTTGTCATGGGAGTGGAACTGGTGGCTTTATAAGAAGAAGAAAGACCTGAGCTAGCACATTAGCGCAGTTAGCCCCCTTACCATGTGACATTCGATGCTGTCTCAGGATGCTGTAGAGTCCTGACCAACAAGAAGGCTCTCACCAGATGCAGCCAATACACCTTGGACTTCTCAGCCTCCATAACTGTTAGATATAAACTCCTTTTCTTTACAAATTACCCAGTTCCCAGTATTTTGTTATAAATAACAGAAAACAAATTAATACAACCTACAAAAAATAATAAATAAATAAAATACCTAAGAATAAATTAAATCAAAGATGTGGCAAATCTCTACAATAAAAACTATAAAACGCTGATGAAAAAAATTGAAAAGGACACCCAAAAAATGAAAAGATATTCTATCTTCATGGATTGGAAAAATTAATATTGCTAAAATGTCCATACTACCCAAAGTGATTGACAGATTCAATGCAAGTTTTTAAAACAATTTGATTATTTTATGCCTATGAAATTGTTAATGATCAAAACCAACAATGATACTGGGACAAAGTATAAAGGCTAAGAGGACATACTCTAGTGCTGTGCAAACTTAGGTGGGAATTCCACCCCTTCTATTTAATACTTTTATGAAACTTGGTCAAGTCATTATCCTCACTGAACATCAGTTTTCTCATCTGTAAAATGGGTATAATAATAATTCCTACATTCTAAGCTTGCTGTATTACTTGAGATCATGTAAAGAAAGTATTCAATAAGGACTATCTAGTAGTAATAATAAAAATGCAGGAAATATGAGTAGCTTTTTTAGCAGCTGCTATGTATGAAGCATTATGGCTGGTGTGCTTTATTTAGGCTGCCTCATTAATTGAGAGTTTTGGACTCTTTGAGGGGTTGCTTCATATTAGAATTACTATATTTAGGGAAATCATCAGCAGAAATGGTCATGTTATAATTTATGCTTCTGATTTCTTCTTCAGTGTAGTTTTGCCTAGGGCATGGCACAGGCACTGAATTGTCCAACGCATAGGCAGGAGTTCTAGAAGACCTGCTAGTCAGGCTGAAGTACATGGCATTCCAGCAAGAGGCTTCAGAATCACACTCCTGAGACCCACATTTTAGAGGTTAACCCCTGGGAAAGAGATGCCCTCAGTTCCCCAGGGCCCAGCCAGAGATGGCTGAAGAATAGGCTGCACAATGACACTGAGGTTGGCTTTAATGAGCACTTTGGGAGATGGTGTTGCAGGAGCATTTATAACCCTAAGAAATATTCCTGTCTTTTCAAGCCTGGGGAAGCTGAAACCGAGTCATAGACTCCAGATGTTCCTAGTAAACTCTGTACTCAATAGACTCCAACTTTACTGACTTTGAGTTAGAAAAGTCTTGGAGAGTTCCTTATTGTGAATCTTCTGTCCAGGGGAGAGATTTAGAGAATATGAAGATGCCTAACACTGACCCATAATCTGACAGGTGAGAATCTGGAAGGGTAGGGGACACATACACACACACCCCTCTTCCTTCCCATCCCAATGACCTGGCTAAAGTTTCTTGGGTAGGTGAGCTGAGTCTCTGGGTAAGGTCAGAAGCCTCTCTATGAACCAAAGAACAAATGAAGGACTAAAATATTCACAAAAACTTTTAAGGTCACAGCTTCTACAAGGTCAATATGAGATGGCCTCTCCTACCAGCTTGCTCCCAATCCTACAAGAACAGAGTGGCTATTTTCAAGTCAAGAAGCCAGAGCCTGATACCTTGCACCTTCCCTCCCTCTGATAAGAAGTAAATATCAGAGAGATGTAGTACAAATGTACGGATGAAGTCACAGGAGGACTAAAATATCAGCTCCCAGAGCAGATACAGGTACAGAGGGGTGAAAAGGGAAGAGGACAGGGACAAAGGAGAGAGAGTGATGGAGGCAAGAGAGTGCCCTCTGTCCTATTTGTGGAGGTGACATCCTAAAAGGGGATGGGAAAGTGGGGGAAGCCACAGACACTCACTGTCCTCAACCCACATATCCTATGCCCCAGTCAGGGGAGAGTACAGGACTGGTCTGAATGGGTGAAGTCAAATTCTAGGGATTGAAAGGCAAGGGGAGAGGAGGCTATCTTCTCCTCCAAAGTCATTTTTAGCCCCCACAAAGAGGGCTATAATGTGTGTGTGTGTGTGTGTGTGTGTGTGTGTGTGTGTGTGTATGTGTTGGGGGAGGGGCAAAGATTGGGATGGAGACCACGCATCTCCTTCCCATTGACAATCATAAGTGACTTTTCTAATCTTGCCATCAAGGCCATGCTCAACTCTCACCTCCTCCAAATAGCCTATGCTGACTTCTCTGGTCAAACTGATCTCTTTTCTTTGGACTCTGTTATAGCATAGAAAGCACAATTTATATTTGAATGGATACTCTCTTAACTGTTCCCTAAATGTCTTGTGGATATTTTCTTGCACCCACAATGAGATTCAGAGAGTCTCTTTGGCAAAGACAATTTATTCTCCTTTTTTCCCCAGCACAGTTCTGGCCACATAGATGCATATCTGTAAATCGATCTAGTAATTAGATACTGACGCATGGAAGGGTTTTACCTGCACAGATAACAAGAACTACAAGGGATGGGAAAACCACGCAGAGTGAACCAGACCAGTGTTTCAGACTTCCTCCTTCTAGGACTCTCTGAGCAGCCACAGCAGCAGCCTCTCCTATTTGGCATCTTCCTGGGCATGTACCTGGTCACCATGGTGGGGAATCTGCTCATCGTCCTGGCCATCAGCTCTGACCCACACCTCCATACTCCCATGTACTTCTTTCTGGCCAACCTATCACTCACTGATGCTTGTTTCACATCTGCCTCAATCCCCAAAATGCTGGCCAACATTCACACCCGGAGTCAGACCATCTCCTATTCTGGGTGCCTTACGCAGCTATATTTCCTGCTCATGTTTGGTGGCCTTGACAACTGCCTGCTGGCTGTGATGGCATATGACCGTTATGTGGCCATCTGCCAGCCACTCCATTACAGCACAGCTATGAGTCCCCAACTCTGTGCACTCATGCTGGGTATGTGCTGGGTGCTAACCAACTGTCCTGCACTGATGCACACACTGTTGCTGACCCGTGTGGCTTTCTGTGCCCAGAAGGCCATCCCCCACTTCTACTGTGATCCCAGTGCTCTCCTGAAGCTCGCCTGCTCGGATACCCACATAAACGAGCTGATGATCATCGCCATGGGCTTGGCATTCCTCACCGTTCCCCTCGCACTGATTGTCTTCTCCTACATCCGCATCTCCTGGGCTGTGTTTGGCATCTCGTCTCCCGGCGGGCGATGGAAAGCCTTCTCCACGTGTGGTTCTCATCTCACAGTGGTTCTGCTCTTCTATGGGTCTCTTATGGGTGTGTATTTACTTCCTGCATCGTCTTACTCACCAGAGAGGGAGAGGAGGGCTGCCACTCTCTATATGGTGGTTATTCCCATGTTAAACCCATTCATCTACAGCTTGAGGAACAGAGACATGAAGGAGGCCCTGGGAAAACTTTTTGGCAGTGGGAAAACATTCTTCTTGCTGTGACTGTGATGCCTAACCCTGGTGCCCAGATCAATCCCTTTTCTCTATCTACCACTCTCAGATTTATTTTAGGGGAAGGTTATCAGTTAACTCCGAGTTAGGGATGCAGCAAAGAGTGTCCCTCTCTTTTATTAGCCTATGGAATAAGATGTTCTGCCTCGGTCTCTTTCCTGATACCAGCAAGGCAACCATTACCAACAGCAGAACACCATCCCCCAGCCTCATCTCTAAAACCAGCATAGTAGCCATAGTGAACAAGGCGTTTGAAGTCAGACTCTGGAGCTGAGCAATTCTACCCCAGTGAGACAGGCATGGGATGAGGTGAAGGGATGAGAATATAAACATTTATTGAACATCTGCAATGTCCCTCATTGTTCCTCATATCAGTTATTTGAGGTAGAGTTGTGAAAACTGTGATTTAGGATGTTAAATAACTTACCCAAACCAGATAAGTTTGAATCCAATATGTGTTTTCCTATTTTACCACTTTGTAGGGATCATGACAAGGAAGGTGTGAGAGCATATATAAGGCTAATATTGAATGATAACACTAAGAGATAAATAATTAAATTAACATATATGTTGTGGTATTTCCTTACTATTTCATTGCTTTAACTTAAAAGCATTCTTTTATTGTAATGGACAGGTGACAAGGAATCAATATTTGTTGTGTGCCTACTATGTGCCAATTTTGTACTCAGCATACCATTCATTCTCTGGATTCTTTCATAAAATATTTTCTGAAATACAAAATAACAACTCAAGTGTGTTGGAAATTTTTAGGGCAATAATTTGAGGAAAAGCAGTCTGGTGGAAATTGGTGTTATAAGTCACAAGGCTTAACAATGGTCATCTCTTGGAAGTGAAATTACAGGTTACCATTTTCTTGTTTATAACTACATGTTTTGAAACATGTAGATATTTTTTAAAAAACAGGAAATGAAATTTGGGGTTGGCACAAAAAAATGTTCCAATGATTAGCAAGGCACCCCAGAGAGACAAACACCTAAACAGATCTCTGAAGCCTCAAGATCAGGTTCATACTGCACCTAGTGTTTTAAAAAGGAGGATGTGACTTTTTGGCATTGTACAATAGATCTTGTTTTTAAAGAAAGAAGAATCTGGTACCTGCATGCATTGCTCTTTGGTCATTTTATCTTTTCTTCTCTGTCCCTTCTCTTTGGATAGAAGAGATAGGAATAATGAGACAACTAGGGAAACCAGACTAGACCATCCTAGCCTTGAATTTATGTTATTTGGCCCCAACCACAGCAATTTTTAGTACCAAAGCAAAGGTCGGAGAAGCAAGTTTTGTGTTTGTGAGTAATCTCTCTCTCTTTTTTTGAATTAATTTCCTACCTCTAAGATCCCCACCTCCGCCCTCCAGGCACCCAGGTACACCATGCCATTTGCAGTCTGTTTATAAAGATATTTATCCCAAGGAATTGGCTCATGCAACTGTGTGGGGTGTAACAAGTCTGGAATTTGTAGAGTAGGCTGGAAGGCTGCAAACAGGCAGGAATTGATGTTGCAATCTTTTTTTAAAAAATAGACTTTATGTTTTTAGAGCAGTTTTAGGTTTGCAGCAAAATTGAGTGGAAAGTGCAGAAAGTTCCCAAATACCCCCTGCCCCCACACGTGCAGTCTCCCTCACTGCCAACCTCTCACACCAGAGTGGTACATCTGTTATACTCAATTAACCTCCACTGACACATCATCACCCCCAAAGTCCATAGTTTACAGCAGAGTTCACTCTTGGTGTTGTGCATTCTATGGGTTTTGACAAATGTATAATGACGCGTATCCACCACCGTAGTATTGTACAGAGTAGTTTCACTGACCCCAAAATACCCTGTGCTCCACTTATCCATCCCTCTCTCCTCACTACCCCTTAGCAACCACTGATCTTTTCACTGTCTCCATAGTTTTACCTTTCCCAGAATGTCATATAGTTGGAATCATACAGTATGTAGCCTTTTCAGATTGGCTTTCTTCACTTAGCTAATATGTGCTTAAGGTTCCTCCGTGTCTTTTCATGGCTTGATAGCTCATTTCTTTTTAGGGCTGAGTAATATTTCATTGTATGGAAAATTCAATGGAAGACATAAGGTCTGTGTCGAGATTCTTTCATATGAATGTCTGGTTGTTCCCCGCCATTTGTTGAAGAGACTCTCTTTTGCTCATCGTATTGCCTTTGCATCTTTGTCAAAGACCAGTTGCTTACACATATGTAGGTCTATTTCTGAGATCTTGATTCTATTCCTTTGATCTATTTGTCTGTTCTTTTGCCAGTTCCACACAGTCTCAATCACTGTAGCTTTATAGTAAATCTTGAAGTCCCATAGTGTCAGTCCTCCAACTTTGTTCTTCTTCTTCTATAATGTGTTAACTATTCTGAGTCGTTTGACTCTCCATACAAACTTTAGAATCTGTGTGGTAATATCCACAAAATAACTTGCTGGGATTTTGACTGAGATTATGTTAAATCTGTAGGTCAAGTTGGGAAGAACTGACCCTATAATAATATTGAGTTTTCCTATCCATGGAAGTGGAATAGCTCTCCATTTATTTAGTTCTACTTTGACTTCTTCCACCAGAGTTTTGCAATTTTTCTCTTATCTTGTACATATTTTGTTAAATTTATACCTAAGTATTTTATTTTTGGGAGGTGCTAGTATAAATGGTAATGTGTTTTTAACTTCAAATTTCACTTATTCATTGCTGGTATATAAGACAGCAATTAACTTTTGTATATGAACCTCATATCCTGGACCCTTGCTGTCGTTGCTTACTATTTCCAGGAGGGTTTTTTGACAATTCTTTTTTATTTCTACATAGATTATGCCATCTTCAAACCAAGACAGTTTTATTTCTTCCTTCCTAATCTATATACCTTTTATTTCTTTTTGTCTTATTGCATTAGTTAGGACTTTCAGTATGATGTTGAAAAGGAGTGGTAAGAGGAGACAGCCTTGCCTTGTTTCTGATCTTAGCGGGGAAGCTTCTAGTTTCTCAGCATTAAGTGTGATGGTAACTGTAGGGTTTTTTTTTTTTTTTGGTAGATATCCTTTATCAAATTGAGAAAGTTCTCCTCTACTCCTAGTTTTACTGAGGATTTTTGCAACCATATTCATGAGAGACATTGGTCTGTAGTTTTCTTTTCTTACATTATCTTTGTCTGGTTTTGGTATTAAGGTATTTCTGGCCTCACATAATGAGTTAAGAAGTATTCCCTATGCTTCTATCTTCTGGAAGAGATTGCAGAGAATTGATATAAGTTCTTTCTTAAATGTTTGGTAAAATTCATCAGTGAACACATCTGGGTCTGGTACTTTCTGCTGGGGAAGATTATTAGTTACTGAATCAATTTCTTTGATAGATACAGGACTATTAATATTGTGTTTCTTTTTGTGTGGGTGATAGCAGATTATGGCTTTTAAGGAATTGGTCCATTTCACTTAAGTTATCAAATTTGTGGGCATAGAGTTGTTAATAGTATTCTTTTATTATCCTTTTAAATGTCCACAGGACCTGTAGTGATGCCCCTCCTTATTCATTTCTGATATTAGTTGTTTGTGTCCTCTGTTTCCCATAGTTAACTTGGCTAGAGGCTTGTAAATTTTATCTGTCTTTTCAAAGAGCCGGCTTTTGGTTTTGTTGATTTTCTCTACTGATTTCCTGTTTTCAATTTCATTGGTTTCTGCTCTAATTCTTGTTTTTTTCTTCTGCTTACTTCGGATTTAATTTGCTCTCCTTTTTCTAGTTTTCTAAGGTGGAAGCTTAGATTATTGATTTTAGATTTTTATTCTTTTCTAAAAAGAAATTTAAAATCAAGTGGTGTTTTACCTCTTACCCTTTTAGATGGGTCAAAGGTTTTCACTTTTATGTCAACTGTAGCTCAGTTCCACAGACTTTTTCATGGTTTGGCAAATGCTTTTTGGGCTAAAGTGGCTTTGAGTGCTGGACTTGTCTATTTGAGTTCACACTTTATGTAAGAGTTTTTCTATATAATTTCTAATTATTTTATGTTTGTGGTGCCTTCAACAATATATTTGAAAAGTATTTCATCTGAGTATGTTTAGTTATCCTCACTGGGAAGGCTGGTCTCAACCATTAAGTTTGCCGTCACGGCAGACGTTATTGTACATGGCTGTTCATGCTCGCTAAGGTTCTCTTTTCCTTCAAGTAAATTCGTCCACTAACATTTATGTAGTCATCAGTGTACCTGTGATTGATTTTGACATTCCACTGTCTTTTCTTTTTTTCCCTACAATTTGGGTTAAATTTTTCTCTCTTTTCCCTTTTTCATTCTTCCTCTGCCGATTTGGAAGTTTGGCATCTTGTTGAAGTTTTACTTTATTTTTAGTTGACACATAATACTTGTCCATATTTTGGGGGTACAGGGTGATGTTTCGGTGCATGTATCCATTGTGTAATAATCAAATTAGGATAATTAGCATATCCCTCATCTCAAGCATTTTTCATTTCCTTGAGGTGAGAACATCCATAATCCTCTTTTCTAGCTATTTTGAAATATACAATACATTGCTGTTAACTATATTCACCCTTCTGTGAACCAGAATCTATTCATCCTTTCTGACTGTGGCACAGACCCGTTGACCAAGCTCTTCCCGTCTCCCTCTCCCCTACCACCTGCAGCCTCTGGTAAACACCATTTTACTCCCTACTTCCATGAGATCAATTTTTGTTTAATTCCACATTTGAGTGAAATTATGTGGTATTTGTCCTTCTGTACCTAGCTTATTTAACATAATTTCCTCTAGGCTCATCCATATTGCCACAAATGACAAGGTTTTATTCTTTTTATGGCTGCATGGTATTCCATTGTGTATAAATACCACATTTTAAAAATCCATTTATTTATTGATGGATACTTAGGTTGATTCCGTATCTTGGCTATTGTGAATAGTGCTGCAATAAACATGGAAGTGTAGATATCTCTTTGACATACTGATTTCCATTTTTAATATATATGCCCAACAGTAGGATTACTGGACTATGTAGTAGTTCTATTTTAAGTTTTTGAGGAACCTCCATCCTGTTGACCATAATGGCTGTACTAATATACATTCCCACCAACAGTGTGTAAAAGTTTCCCTTTCTTCACATCCTTACCAGCGTTTTTGTTTGTTTTTTTGATAATAGCCATTCTAACTGGGGTAAAGTGGTATCTCATTGTGGTTTTGATTTGCATTTCCCTAATGATTAGTGATGTTGGACATTTTTTCATATACCTGTTGGCTATTTATATGTCTTCTTTTGAGAAATATCTATTCAGGTCTTTTGCCCATTTTTTAATCAGATTATTTTGGTTTTTGTTTTTTGGTTTTTTTAGTTATTGAGTCGTTTGAGTTCCTTAATATCCCTTGTGAGATGCATAGTTTGCAAATATTTTCTCCCATTCTGTAGGTTGTCTCTTCACTCTGTAGATTGTTTCCTTTGCTGTGCACATGTTTTTTAGTTTGGTATAATCCCATTTGTCTAGTTTTGCTTTTGTTGCCTGTGATTTTAAGGTCTTATCCAAAAACTACTTGGCCAGACCAATGTCAAAGTGTTTCTCCTATGTTGTTGTCTAGTAATTTCTGGTGTTACATTTAAATATTTTAATGTGCTATTGATTTTTGTATATGGTGAGAGATAAGGGTCTAGTTTTTATTCTTCTGCATGTGGATATTCAGTTTTCCCATCACTGTTTATTGTACAGACTGTGCTTTTCCAATGTGTGTTCTTGGCACCTTTATTGAAAATCAGTAGGCTATAGATGCATGAATTTAATTCTGGGTTCTCTATTCTGTTCCATTGGTTTATGTGTCTATTTTTATGCCAGTGCCATGCTGCTTGGGTTACTATATCTTTGTAGTATATTTTGAAATCAGGTAGTGTGATGCCACCAGCTTTGTTCCTTTCGCTAAAGATTGCTTTAGCTTTCCAGGGTGTTTTGTGTTACATATGAATTTTAGGATTGTTTTTTCTTTTTCCATGAAAAATGTCATTGGTATTTTGATAGAGATTGCATCGAATCTATAGATAACTTTGGTTAGTATGGCTGTTTTAGCAATATTAATTCTTTTAATCCATGAACATGAGATATCTTTACATTTATTTGTGTCCTCTTCAATTTCTTTCACCAATGGTTTATAATTTTCATCGTAGAGATCTTTCACCTCCTTATTAAAAATTTTCCTAGGTATTTTATTATTTTTTGCAGCTATTGTAAGTGGGTTTTTAAAAAATTTCTTTTTCAGACAATTCACCATTAGCATATAAAATGCCATTGATTTTGTGCATTGATTTTGTGTCTTGCAACTTTACCGAATTTGCTTATTAGTTCTGATTGTTTTTTGGTGGATTCTATAGGGTGTTCTATATATAAGATCATGTCATCTGAGTTTTGACTTCCTCCTTTCCAATTTGGATACCCTTTACTTCTTTCTCTTGCCTAAGTGCCCTGGCTAGGGACTTCCAGTGCTATGTTGAATAGAAGTGGTGAAAGTGGGCATCCTCATCTTGTTCCTGATGTTAGAAGAAAAGCTTTCAACATTCCCCCATTTAGTATGATATTAACTGTGGGTTTGTCATATATGGTCTTTATTGTGTTGAGGTACTTTCCTTCTATATCTAAGTTGTTGAGAATTTTTATCATAAAAGGATTTCAAATTTTATCACATGCTTTTTCTTCATCTGTTGAAAGGATCTTGTGGTTTTTGTCCTTGATTCTTGTAAGGACTAATAGTATTAGGTGTCAACTTGATGAGGGATGCCTCGATGACTGGAGAAGCATTGTTTCTGGGGTTGTCTCGGAGGTCGTTTCCAGAGAAGATTGACATGTGAATCAATGGACTGAGAGAGGAAGATACACCCTCAATGTGGGAGGGCATATTCAATCAGCTGGGGGCATGGTTAAAACAAAGCAGGTGGAAGGAGGGGAGTATTCAGCTTGCTCTTACTTCCTCTCTGTCTCCCTTCTGGGAGACACTTTTTTCTCCTCCTGCCCTTGGACATGAGACTCCAGGCTCTTAGGCTTTTGAAGTCTGGGAGTTGCATCAACTGCCTCCCAGGGGTTTTCAGGCCTTTAGCCTCAGACTGTGGGCTGCACTGTCAGCTTCCTTGGTTCTAAGGCTTTTGGACTGAGCCATGGTACCAGCTTCTCTGGTCTTTCAACTTGCAGATGGCATATTGTGGATGCTTTCTGTTGTGTTCTTGTCTGGTTTTGGTATAAGCATAATGCCAACCTCAAAGAATAAGTTTGGAAGAATTTCCTCCTCTTCAATTTTTTTGGAATAATTTAAGAGGAATTGATATTAGTTGTTCCTTAAATGTTTAATAGAATTTAGCAGTGAAGATTAGGTCCTGGGATTTTCTTTGGTGACAGACTTTTCATTACTGATTCCATTTCATCCCTTATTATTGGTTGGTTCGTGTTTTCGATTTCTTCATGATTCGATCTTGGTAGGTTGTAGTTGTCCAGGAATTTATCCATTTTGTGTAGGTTTTCTAACTTGTTGACATATAGTTTTTCAAAATAGTCTCCTATGATTCTTTATATTTCTGTGGTATCAGTTGTAATGTTCCCTTTTTCATTCCTGATTTTGTTTATTTGGCTACTCTCTCTTTTTTGTTAGCTTAGCTAAAGGTTTGTTGATTTTGTTTATCTTTTCAATAAACCAACTCTTCATTTTGTTAATCTTTGGTATTTTTTAGTATCTATTTTGTTTATTTCTACTGTGATTTTTACTCATTTTGGGTTTGATTTGCTCTTGTTTTTCTAATTCTTTGGGATGCAACCTCAGGTTGTTTATCTGAGATCTTTCTACTTTTTTGATGTAGATTTTTATTGCTATAAAGTTCTCCTTAGCACAGCTTTCACTGCATCCCATAGGTTTTGGTATGTTGTGTTGCCATTTTCATTTGCCTCAAAAATTTTTCCAATAGTTACTTTGATTTCTTCATGAACCCATTTGTTGTTCAGGAGCATGTTGCTTAATTTCCATGTATTTGTACAGTTTCCAAAGTTCCTTCTGTTATTAATTTCTAGTTTTATTTCATTGTGGTAAGAAAACATACTTGATATGACTTTGATTTTTAAAAATTTGTTATGACTTGTTTTGTATACTAACACATGATGTATCCTTGAGAATGTTCCATGTGTTGTTGAGAAGAATGTGCATTCTGCAGCTGTTGGATGGAATATTCTGTAAATGTATGTTAGGTCCATTTGGTCTAGAGTGCAGCTTAACTTCAATGTTTCTTTGTTAATTTTCTGTCTGGATGATCTGTCTATTGATAAAAGCAGGGTGTTGAAGTCCCCTACTGTTGCTGTATTGCAGTCTGTCTCACCCTTTTGGTCTATTAATATTTGCTTTGTGTATTTAGGTGTCCCAATGTTGGGTGTATATATATTTATATCTCTTGCTGTTTGATGCTTTTATCATTATATAATGGCCTTTTGTCTCTTTTTACAGTTTTTGGCTTAAAGTCTATTTTATATTATGTAAGTATAGCTACTCTTGCTCTTTGTTAGTTTTTATTCATACAGAATATCTTTTTTCCATCCCTTTATTTCAGTCTCTTGTAGGCAGCACATAGTTGGGTGGTATTATTTTATTCATTCAGTCACTCTATGTCTTTTTAAAAATTTCAGAATATTGAGAGGGTATAAGTGTTTTTGTTACATGGATACCTTATATAATACTTAAGTTGGGGCTTTTGGTGCTCCCATCACCAGGAGAGTGTTCATTGCACCCAATAGGTAAGTTTTTATCCCTCAACCCCCCTCACCTTGCCCCTTCCTGGTTTATCATGTCTATTATATTGCTTTGTGCCCATGTGTACCCATCATTTAGCTCCCACTTATGAGTGAGAACATATAGTGCTTGGTTCTCTATTCCTGAGATATTTCATTTAGGACAATGGTTTCTAGTTCCCTCCAAGTTGCTGGAAATGACATTATTTCATTCCTTTTTATGGCTGAGTAGTACTTCATGATGTATACATATATATATATATACCACACACACCCCATTTTCTTTATCCACTTGTGAAATAATGGGAACTTAGGTTGATTCCACATCTTTGCACCTGTGAATTGTGCTGTGATAAACATGCAAGTGCAGGTGTCTTTTTAATATAATGAATTCTTTTCCTGTGGGTAGATACCCAGCAGTGGGATTGATGGATCGAATGGTAGGTCTATATTTATTTCTTTGAGGAATCTCCATACCATTTTCTATAGAGGCTATACTAATTTGCAGACCTACCAACAGTATATAAGTGTTCCTTTCTCTCTGCATCCATACCAGCATCTACTGTTTGTTGACTTTTTAATCATGGCCATTCTGATAGGGGTAAGGTGGTAACTCATTGTAATTTTAATTTGCATTTCCCTGATCATTAATGATGTTGAGCATTTTTTTCACATGTTTGTTGGTCATTTGTCTATCTTCTTTTGAAAAACTTCTGTTCATGTCTTTTGACCACTTTTTAAAATCTTTTTTTAAAAATTTTTTCCTTTTATTTCAGCATATTATGGGGGTACAACACTTTGGTTATATATATTGCCCATGCACTGCCCATGTCAGAGCTACAATCGTGGACATCTCCCAAACTGTGTGCCCCACACCCATTTGGTGAGAGTTTTCCCATCCCCTCTACCCCCATCCCACCTGCCGATCCCCTGATGAATATTATTGCCATGTGTGCACGTAAGTATTGATCAGTTAGTACTAATTTGATGGTGAGTACCAGTGGTGCTTGTTTTTCCATTCTTGTGATACTTCACTTCGAAGGATGGGCTCTAGCTCCATTCAGGATAATACCAGATGTGTTAATTCACTGTTGTTTTTTATTGCTGAGTTATACTCCATGGTATACATATACCACATTTATTAGTCCACTCGTGTATTGATGGGCACCTGGGTTTTTTCCACATCTTTGCAATTGTGAATTGTGCTGCTATAAACATTCACATGCAGATGTCTTTATTATAGAATGTCTTTTTTTCCTTTGGGTAAATACCCAGTAGTGGTATTTGGGTAAATACCATTTGCTGGACCAAATGGTAGTTCTGCTTTTAGTTCTTTGAGGTATCTCCATATTACTTTCCATAGAGGTTGTACTAACTTGCAGTCCCACCAGCGGTGTATGAGTGTTCCTATCTGTCTGCATCCCCACCAACATTTGTTGTTTGGGGACTTTTTGATATGAGCCAATCTCACTAGAGTTAAGTGATATCTCATCGTGGTTTTGATTTGCATTTCCCTGATGATTAGAGAAGAGCAATTTTTTATATGTTTGCTGGCCATTATTCTGTCTTCTTTTGAAAAGTTTCTATTCATGTTCTTTGCCCACTTTTTAATGGGGTTGTTTGCTTTTTCTTGCTGACTTGTTTGAGTTCATTGTAGATTCTGGATATTAGTCCTTTGTTGGGTGTATAGTTTGAGAATATTTTCTCCCATTCTGTAGGTTGCCTATTCACTCTGTTGATTATTTCCTTAGCTGTGCAGAGGCTTTTTAATTTAATTAAGTCCCATTTATTTATTTTTATTATTGCTGTATTTGCTTTTGGGGTCCTAGTCATAAATTCTTTGCCTAGGCCAATGTCTAGAAGAGTTTTTCCTACTTACATGCCTTACATTTAAATCTTTTATCCATCTGGAATTAATTTTTGTATATGGAGAGAGATAGAGGTCCTGTTTCATTCTTCTGCATTTGGCTATCTAATTATCCCAGCACCATTTATTAAATAGGGCTTCCTTTCCCCAGTGTATGTTGTTGCCTACTTTGTCAAAGATCAGTTAGTTGTAGGTACGTGATTTTATTTCTGGGTTCTCTATTCTGTTCCATTGGTGTATGCCTCTACTTTTATACCAGTGCCATGCTGTTTTAGTTACAATGGCCTTGTAATATAATTTGAAGTCAGGTAATGTGATGCCTCCAGATTTGTTTTTTTTTTTTGCTTAAGATTGTTTTAGCTATTCAGGCTCTTTTTTGGTTCCAAATGAAGATTAGGATTATTTTTTCTAGATCTGTGAAATATGACGTTGGTATTTTAATGGGGATTGTGTTGAATCTATGAATCACTTTGGGAAATATGGACATTTTAAAGATGTTGATCCTACTAATCCATAAGCAATGGATGTTTTTCCATTTGTTTGTGTCATCTGTGATTTCTTTTATCAGTGTTTTGTAGTTCTCCTTTTAGAGATCTTTCACCACCTTGGTTAAGTATATTCTTGGTTATTTTATTTTCTTTGTAGCTATTGTGACTGGTATTGAGTCTTTTATTTGACTTTCAGCTTGACTGTTATTAATATATAAATATGATACTGATTTGTATATATTGATTTTGTATCTTGAGACTTTGCTGAACTAATTTATTAATTTCAGGAGTCTCTTGTTGGAGCCTTTAGAGTTTTCTAGATACAAGATCATATTGTCAGCAAACAGGGATGCTTTGACCTCCTTTTTCCTGATTTGGATGGCTTTTATTTCTTTCTCTTGCCTGATTGCTCTGGCTAGGACTTCCAATACTATGTTGAATAGAAGTGGTGACAGTGGGCACTGTTGTCTTGTTCCAGTTCTTAGGGGGGATGTTTTCAACTTTTTCCCATTCAGTATGATGTTGGCTATGGCTTTGTCATATATGGCTTTTATAATTGTGAAGTACGTTCCTTCTATGACTAGTTTGTTGAAGGTTTTTATTATGAAAAGTTGCTGGATTTTATCAAATGCTTTCTCTGCATCTATTGAGATGATCATATGGTCTTTGTTCTGTTTATGTGGTGAATCACATTTATTGATTGGCATATGTTGAACCATCCTTGGATCCCTGAGATGAAACCCACTTGATCATGGTAGATTATCTTTTGGATGTGCTATTGAATTTGGTGTGCTAGTATTTTCTTGAGGATTTTTGCTTATATGTTCATCAGGGATAGTGGTCTGTAGTTTTCTTTTTTGTTGTTGTTGTGTCCTTTCCTGGCTTTGGTATCTAGGTGGTATTGGCTTCATAGAATGAGTTAGGGAGGACTCCCTCCTTCTTGATGTTATGGAATAATTTCTGCAGGACAGGTACCAGTTCTTCTTTGCAGGTCTGGTGGAATTCGGCTATGAATACACCTGGTCCCGGGATTTTGTTGTTTTTGTTGGGAGATTTTTTATTACTGCTTCAATCTCACAGCTAATTATTGATATGTTCAGGATTTCTATTTCTTCCAGATTCAGGCTTTGGAGGTTGAAATGGGTAAATCCCAGGAATTTACCTATTTCCTCTAGGTTTTCTAGTTTTTTTGCATAGAGATTTTTTGTAATATTCATTGATGATGTTTTGTATTTCTGTGGTATCAGTTGTAATGTCTCTTTTTTCATTTCTGATTGAGATTATTTGAGCACTTTCTCTCCTATCTGCTTATTATGGCTAGTGGTCTATTGATTTTGTTTCTCTTTTCAAATAATCAACTTCTTGTTTCATTGATCCTTTGTATTTTTTTTTGTTTTGTTTACATTTCATTTAGTTCTGCTCTTAACTTTGTTATTTCTTTTCTTCTGCTGGCTTTGGGTTTGGTTTGTTCCTCTTTTTCTAGATCCTTGAGATGTGACATTAGGTTGTTAATTTGTGATCTTTCTGTCTTTTTGATGTAGGCTTTTAAGGCTATGAACTTTCCCTTTAGGACTGCTTTTTTTGTATCCCACAGATTTTGAAAGCTTGAGTCCCCTTTGTCATTCACTTCAAGGAGTCTTTTCCTTTCTATCTTAATTTCATCATTGACCCAAGCATCATTCAGCAGAAAGTTGTTTAATTTCAATGACTTTGTGTAGATTGGAGAATTTCTCTTGGAATTGATTTCTATGACTAGTTTGTTGAGGGTTATTCTACTATGGCCTGAGAAGATACATGGTATGATGAGAATTGTGTTGTGTCCTAAGATATGATCAGTCTTGGAAAATGGCCCATGTGCTGATAAGAGGAATGTATATTCAGTAGTTTTTGGGTAGAATGTTCTGTAAATGTCTGTTAGGTCCATTTGTTCCAGAGTTTTCTTTAAGTACAGGGTTTTTTTTGTTCATTTTCTGCTTCAACAACCTGTTCAGTTCTGTCAGTAAAGTGTCAAAGTCCCTGGCAAATAAGATTCTGCTGTTTATTTCTTTGCTTAGATCTAGAAGAATTTGCTATATAAAACTGGCAGCTCCTGTATTAGGTGCATATATATCTAGGATTGTTATGTCTTCTTGTTGAATTGTTTACTTTACCATTATATAATGCCCATCTTTGTCTTTTTTTTTTTTTTAACTTTTGTTGATCTATCGTCTATTTTATCTGATACAAGAATGGCTATACCTGCTCACTTTTGGTTTTCATTTGTGTGGAATATTTTTCTCCATCCTTTTACCTTGAGTCTGCGTGAGTCCTTGTAGTTTAGATTTATTTCTTGGAGACAGCAAATATTTAGGTTGTGTTTTTTCATCCATTCAGTCAGTCTGTCTTTTAAGTGAGGCATTCAGATCATTCACATTGAGTGTTAGTATTTATATGTGGAATGCTATTCTGTTCATCATGTTGGATAATACCTTATTGTTTTGTTTTCTCTTTTGTACTACTGTTTTTTAAGAGCTGTGAGCTATAAATTTTGGGTGTTTTTACACTGGTGGGCATCTATTGTTATGTTGCATGTATAATGAACTTTTCAGCATTTCCTGTAGGGCAGGGAGTGCTTGGCTCCCAGTCATGGGTGTGCAAGAACATCTGCCCTCCCTGCACCCTCCCTGGCCCAGCAAGGGGTGATACTGGGGCAGTTGCAGTGAAGCTGATCCCTGTGTAGACTGGGCGCTCCAGACCTGTGAACTTGGGGTGGCATCAACCCAGGAATTGAGGCCAGTGGGTCCCTGCTGAGGCTGCTTTCTGATGCAACTTTACTTTCTCTATAAAGTCTCTGAGCAGTTCCCTGATCAGTACGGAGGCCTGCTGTTGGTGGTGGGCAGTCCCTCACAGCTTGAGTTGCAGTGTCTGCATTGGGTCCTTGGGTCCTCTCTTTTAACGACTCCCCATGTGTAGAGGCCTCCTCCAGGTAATCTTCCAATCTTGGCAAGTGGAACTCCCCATCCCCATCTCCTTCACTCTGAATGTCTTCCATCAGTCCTCTGATGACTTACAATGCTCTCTCCAAGAGTGTCCATCCACAGGTGGGCATCTACTTGTAGTTTTTGATCTTCTCCTAGAGCGCAGTGTATGTGGGCTGCTTTTCGTCTGCTGTCTTAGCCCTCCCCTTCTACATCTTTTAATTGGAGAATTTAGTTCTTTCATTTTCAAGGTAATTATTGATAGGTAAGGAATTATTACTGACATTTTTTTTACTTCTTTTGTGGTTGTTTTGCAGATCCTTTCTTCCTTTCTTCTTCTTTTACTGTCTTCCTTTGTGATTAAGTGATTTTCTGTAATAGTACATTTTGATTCCTTGCTTTTTATATTTAGTGTATCTATTATATGCTTTTCCTTTGTGGCTACCATGAGGTTTGCAAAAATATCTTTACAGGTTATTTTAAACTGAGAAGAACTAATTTTAATTAGAATAAAGAAAAGTAGAATAAAGTATAATAAAGAAAAAATTCTACATTTCTACTTTATCATCCCCACACATCTAAAATTTTTCATGTCAGAATTTACATCTTTTTATGTTACTCAAGCCTTTATAATTTATTATAGTTGTTATTTTTAGTGTTTTTTAATCTTTATACTATATATAAACATATAATATATGATTTACATGCCATGATTACAGTATTAGGGTATTCTGAATTTGTCTATATATTTACCTTTGCCAGTGAATTTTATACCTCCAGCTGTTTTCATGTTATATGTTAGTATGTTTTTCTTTCAGTTTGAAAAATTCCCTTTAGCATTTCTTGCAAGATAGGTATAGTGGCAATGAATTCCTTCAGTTTTAATTTTTCTGGGAGGTCTTTATCTCTCCTTCATGTATGAAGGATAGCTTTGCTGGGTATGGTTTTTAATTGGCAGTTTTTTTCCTTCTGCACTTTGAAAATATCATCTTACTACTCCCTTTTGGTCTGTAAAGTTTCTCCTGAGAAGTCTGCTGCTAGGTGTATTGAACTCCCTTATAAGTTACTTGCTTCTTTTCTGTGGCTGATTTTAAGATCTTCTCTTTGTTATTAATCTTTGAGAGTTTTATTTTGATATGCCTTGTGGGGGTCTTATTTGGGTTGAACTTGATTGGTGGACTTTGACCCTTCTGTATCTTGATATTCATATCTTTCTCCAGGTTTGAGAAGATTAATGCTATTATTTCTTTGAATAAGCTTTCTAGCCTTTCATCATTCTCAACTCCCTCTTGTGTGTTATGAATGCCAATAACTCATACATTTGCTGTTTCGTTGTGGTCCCGTAGATTCTATAAGTCCTCTTTTCTCCTTTTCATACTTTTTCTTCTCTAACTGTATATTTTCAAATAGCCTGTCTTTGAGCTCACTGATTGTTTCTTCTCCTTGATCAGTTTTGCTGTTGAGGCTCTCTAGTGCATTTTTTTAATGTATTGTATTTTTCAGCCCCAGGATTTCTGTTTGATTCTTTCATTATTTTTTCAATTTCTTTATTAAATTTCTCTGATACGTTTCTCAATTGTTTCTCTATTTTTTTTGGAGGTTGCTGAATTTTCTTAAAACAGCCGTTTTTGAATTCTTTGTTCTGAGAGCTCATACATCTCTGTCTCTTAAGGGTCAGTCACTCACACCTTGTTTTGTCCATTTGCTGAGGTCATACTTCCTTGATTCCTCTTGATTTTTATGGATGTGTGTGAATGTTTATGCACTGAAGAATTAGGTATTTATTCCAGTCTTCATTGTCTGGCTTTGTCTGTGCCAGTCTTTCCATAGTATGTCCCTGCAGATTGTCTGTTGTGTTACCTTAGTCTGAGATTGCTGCCTCCTTTTCAGGAGATGGCTCCCTAAACCCAGGTTCACCACTAGTCTCACAAGTGCTGTGAAGTTGGCACAGCACCCAACTTGGATGGGTCAGGGGGGATCCAACAGGGGTACCTGCACTATTTGGGAAGACCAGCTAGGGACTTGTGTCCAGAGGACCCATGGACTGTGCTTCCTGAAGCATGGTGCTGCTGAACAGCCTCTATGATTTGGCCAGAATGGAGAGAAGACACCAAGACGCAAGCACTGGCCACCGCTAGTACCATCCCCACTCTTTGTCTCTACCTGGCTTCAGGTGTTTTAGCTCTGCAGACATTTGTGATATTTCCTGTGGTCTGAGGCAGGAGTGAGTTTCCTGCAAAGGGACCCAGGATGGTGGAGAAGCTGGATTTTCATCTCCAACTTACTTTTCCAGCATAGAAACCTTGAATCCAGGGTACATTTCTGCATGTGGTACCTTGCTGGCTTGGGGGAGGGACATCACAGTTGAAGAGAATTATTTCCCTTACCATCTGCTCCCATTTTTTCTCTGCTCTGTTGCCCAAGGGATTTTCACAGCTTCAGTTTAGAGTTCTGGAATATTTTGGGTGAAAATATTGCTGCTAGATTTGTTGGTTGGCTTTCTGTGAGGGAGAGTGTAGTCCGATTGCTCCTACTCTTCCACTCTGCTGAAGTCACTCAGAAGTTTTGCATCTTATTTTACATTTTCTAACCATTGCTTCTAATATTTTTCATTGTGTAATTGGAAGTACACTTTTAATTAAACTTCTTATTTTGAGATAATTGTAGATTTACATGCAGTTATAAAAATAATACAGAGAAATCTCATGTACCATTTGCCCAGTTTTCCCCAATGATAACTTTTTGCAAAATTATACTGCAGTATCTCAACTAGGATATTGACATTTATACAGTCAAGATACATAAGATTTTCATCATCACTCCCTCATGTTGCCTTTTTGTAGCCACATCCATTTTCTTCCTACCCCTACCCATCCTTAAACCCTGGCAACCACTAATCTGTTCTCCATTTCTATAATTTTGTCATTTTAAGAATGTTACATAAATGAAATAATGCACTATGTAATCTTTTTGGGGATTGGCTTTTTTTCACTCAGCATAATTCCCTGGAGATTCATATAGATTTTTGTATTTATTAACAGTTCGTTTTTTAAATTGCTGAGTAATACTCTGTGGTATGGACTGCCATTGTTTATTTAACCATTCACTTGTAAAAGTACCTGGGCTTTTCCAGTTTTTGGCTATTATAAATAAAGCTGCAGAAAATGTACATATTTGTATAAGTTTTTTTCCTATGAACATAAGTTTTAATGTCTTTGGGATAAATGCAATTTCTGGATTGTATGGTAGTGGCATGCTCTGTTTTTAAGAAAAACTTCCAGTTTTCTGAGCGACTACATTATTTTGTGGTCCCACCAGGCAAAGTATGAGTTGTCTAGCTTCTCTGCATCTTTATGAGCATTGGGTGTTGCCATTATTTTTTTATTTTAGCCATTCCAATAGGTATATAGTCGAATCTCATTGTCATTTTAATTTGCATTTCCCAAATGGCTAATGATATTTAAATTCTTTTTATGTTCTTATTTGTCATTTGTGTATCTTCTTTGGTGAGCTATCTCTTCATATCTTTTGCTCAAGTTCCAACTGGGTTGTTTACTTTTTATTGTTGAATTTTTAAAGTTCTCTATACAGTCTAGATACTAGCTCTTTATCAAATATATGGTTTGCAAATGTTTTCTCTTACTCTGTAGATTCACTTTTCATCTTCTTAACAGGATCCTTTACAGAACAAGTTTTTAATTTTGATAAAGGTCAATTTTTCAATTTTTCCTTTTATTGATTACACTTTTTGCTTTTGATGTCAAGTCTAAAAACTGTTTGCCTACTGTTTTATTTCTTACCCTTTGCTACATGTTGACACACACACGGGAAAGACACAGTCAAGCACAATGACTGGGCTCTGGAACTCAGGCTCGGAGTAAAGTGGGTGGAATGAGGGTATGCTCTTCTGAGGCCTATGTAGGGCATCTATAGATGGGTACATAGCGTGCCGTATCCTACCAAATTATCTACCAAAGTGAAAGTGCCAGAAAATAAAGTTTTCAGATATGCATGCACTCAGAAAATTTCTCTTCTGCTGGTATTTTAAAAAGTCTTTCACCAGTGCATTGGTCATCTTATTTATTAATAGTTTTCAATCCTATGAGCAACAAATGGTTATTTGAACAAATTCAGACCCTACAATGTATATAAAAAAGTGGAAATACTCTCCTCCTTGTTCCCCTTTGCACCTCCATTCTTACCCCAGTGGCTATACATACATATACACTTACATACTTTTTAATGTAATAAATTCATACTTTTGCATTTTGTTCCACATCTTAATTTTCCTACTTAATAGCTTTCAAAGGCAGTAATAGAGATACATTTGTTTGATTCTTTGAACCTGCTGCATATTAGTTATGCTTTATGGAATTAATCACAACATCTTTCTCCATTTCCCTATTGTTAAGGTTTTAGGTTGTTGCCTTTTTTCTAACCTATTATAAACTGGGATTCCCTGAATACATACTGATATATACATACATATATCACTATACAATATACATTTACAATAATATTCCTCAATACACATTTGCAAAATAATACTTCTGTAGGCTAGAGTCCTAGGAATGGGAGTTTCTAAATAAAGTATTAAATCACATATTTTAAATACATAGTTTAGGGACGGGTGGAAAGAAGAAATGTAAAATGAATAATTTCCATGTTATCACTCCTGGTTCTTGTTCTTTCTATTAGTATTTTTTAATTGCATGGTAAAATAGAAGAGAAAATTAAAGGGAAATAAAGCCACAGTAGTACAATAAAGGAAGGATAGAAAGATAGAGAAAAGGAAAAGTAAAAACTTAAGACTTATGTAAGAAAATATTTTTAAAAAGAGAAAAATAAGGAATTATAAAAATCCTCAAAAGGAAAAAATTAGCTAAAATGTATCTCCTCTTTCCTCTCTTCCTCCATTATTACCCTTTTCAAATGTTTGCAAAGACACCCAATAGCTACAAATTATGTATTTTTTTCAGTCATGTATTGAAATGTGAAGAATTTTGGAGGGTCAGTCTTAGTAAACAGAGAGAAATTTGTTTGGGACGTATTTGTGGGAAAAGGATTGGTTTAAAGCACTATTTGGAAGATGAGAAAGTGGAGAAGTGAAACTTCCTAGGAGGGAGGGGGAATAGGGAGGAAGAGTATTGTGATTTAAGCAGATGCTGGGCCAACTGGTGGGCTGTCATCAGTGACGTAAGTGCCCGCAATAGCCTTGTCTCACATGGGTTAAAAATGCTAGCCTCCAACAGCTCGATTGTTTGCCAAGAACCAGTAACAACCTGGTCCAAGTGGGGCAGATTCCACTTGTGGGTTTGTTGAGAGAGTGCTGCCTAGGATCTCCTCTTGCCCATGAGCTTCCTCAGGCCCCGTTTCAGGTCTTTGTTTTTCAGGCTGTAGATAAAAGGGTTTAGCATGGATGACAACACTGTGTAGACAATTGTTGCCATGTGGTCTTTGACAGTGTAGGTGGACAGGGGCTGTAAGTAGACATAGAAGATGCTTCCATAAAAGAGCGTTACCACGGTGAGGTGAGAACCACAGGTGGAGAAGGCTTTGCGTTTCCCAGCGGCAGAGGGAATCTTGAGAACCGTTACGAGGATTCGTGCATATGAGAAAACAATGCATAGAAAGGGAGTCACTAAAACAATAGGTCCTTCTGCCATTATCACAATCTCATTGACAAATATAGAAGAGCAGGACAATTTCAGCAGAGGGTTGAGGTCACAGAGAAAGTGATGGATAACATTGGAGTCACAGAAGGTGAGACGATTCAGCAGAAGTGTGTGCAGGAGTGAGTGGAGGTGAGGAAATGAGCAGGAGAAGGCCACCAGGAGGACACAGTGGTGGTGGCTCATGGCAGTGACATAGCGGAAGGGGTCACAGATAGCCACATAGCGATCAAAGGCCATGACTGCCAGCAGGCAACTGTCACTGTTGCCCAAGGCGTAGAGAAAATACATCTGTGTCAGACACCCCGCATAGGAGATAGTCTTCTTTTCTGACAGGAAGTTCATCAGCATCTCCGGGACAACAGTTGTTGTGAAGCAAATGTCAGTGAAAGACAGAAAACTCAAGAAGAAATACATGGGGGTCTGGAGCTGGGGGTCAGAGCGGATGGCCAAGATAATGAGCAGGTTCCCTGTTAGTGTGATCAGGTACACAGTGAGGAAGAGGACAAAGAGTGGCTTTTGGTCCTCAGGCCGGGAGGAGAGTCCCAGGAGAATAAATTCGGATACGCTGCTGGTTTGATTGATTCTTTCCATTGACTTGGGCCCAGTTATATACGAGAAGTTTTGTTATTTAACATGCTCTGATTTCATAACACAAGTCATGAGAAACTAGCAAGTCTTTGTTTCCTCTGTTTGGTCACATAGCTGCTGTACTAATTGTGGGACAGCCTGTCAACCTCATGTGTTTGACCATGATATGGCCCTTCCTTCCTAAATCCATGGGCATCACAAGGGCCTTATATTGAAATCTGGAGGGAAAGAGAAGAGTTTTCCTTCAGAAACCATCAGAGGTGGACCTCTCTGATTCAGACTCATTAGTTCCTATTCTGTGGAAAAAACTGTTCCCCTGCTGGGGACATAGCAGTAGTGCACACAGATCCCTTCCTTTGTGGGGCTTATGTTCCAGTTGGGGAGACGGATCACCAACAAACAAGACACATAGTATAATACCAAGTAGGGATGCACTTGTGAACAAAACAAAGCAGTATTAGGAGATGGAGATGGATGGTGTGTGAAGGGGCCGTTCTAGAAAGGGTGGTCACAGGACACATTCTCTATCAAAGCAACTTCGGTTGTGTCATGCTTAAGTTTATCTTTGCATTGTCTTGAAAAAAGGGCAAATCTAAGAGGAATGTTGAACCCAGTCTGACAGAGTGATTTTTTCCTCTCTGGGCACAGAATGAGAGATTCATCCTCCCTAGCTCATGACATATTATCATCATCAGTCTGCGCAAGTCTACCCTCTTTTGTAAGTTGTTTCTCCCTTCTTTAATCCCCTGTCCTAAGCCATGTTTGTACAGAATGGGCATCCATTGTTAAGTATAAACTTTATGTTTTTCTAATTCATCTTTCACATGTTTATCCAAAAATATCTATGAGTAACATGTTAATTTTTTTTGTATACATGTTTTTTACAGTCATATCTGGTTACCTAGCAATAGAACATCAACGTGGCCTCCATTTCTTGCTATTACAAAAAACTCTGTGATGGAAGTTCTTGTATCAGCAAAATGTTAAATTTTTAGAGTAAGCCAATTCATCCATACCTTGTGAATAGACATATTACAAAGAGATTTTCGAACATTTTAAAATATTGGTTATTTATATATTCTTGCCTACCATAAAAATCTCTACAGTGAACATGCTTGTATCACCAAAATGTTTAAAATAACTTCTTTAGAGTCAGCATATTCTTTCACATCATGAATGGACCTGATACATTGGAATTTTCACACACTTAAAAACATTGGCTATTTACATATTAAATCATTTAAAAATTAAATGCCTATATTTGCACCATAAGTTACTAAGCATTTTTAAATGTCAGTTTCCTAATGTGTAAAATCAAACACAAATATCTACACTGTCGTGAGGATTTAATGAGATAATGTATTTAAAGGACTTAGAAGGGGGAAAAATGTATTGTAAACCTCAGAAAAAGCTGTTGTTCACCATCTGCCTCAGTATCATCTTCCCTTATCTGCTATTCCTGGATGTTCTCAAAATTAATTAATTCACATGCTTAAAATATCATATCCCTTACTGCCTGTCAGACTAATTTCATGATTTTGCAAGATTTTATAGAAGAAATATTTGTTTATGCATTAAATGATTTGAGTGAATCAGTACTTTAGGTCAAGAATAATAACCAATATTTATTGAAAATTTGTTAGTATCAGGCACATGATAAGCATCTCACTAAATCTCATAATAAGGAATTAGGAGGCACTTGCTCTTACTGTTATCATTTCATAAGCACGAGGCTTAGAAAGGTGAAGTGATTTGTTCAAGGTCACTAAGGAAGTGAATAGCAACCAAGGTTTGAACCCCAAACTTCCTTACACACACACACACATGCACACACACGCACGATTGTGTTATATATATCATATATATGTGTGTGTGATGTGGCCCTATGTTTTCCTCTCTTTGATAATTTTCTATTTGAACTACCCCTCCCCCACCAAACAAACCACAGACAAACTTTCTTGTCCTATGTTCAGAATCTATTCTTGTAGTTGTTAGAGAGATGACCTATCTTTCTGTGTTGTACAGATGGTGGGATTTGAAAAATTCCATACCTGTGATTGGCCACAATCAGGTGGGTAAAATGGGCTGGGTATGGCTGGGGCACGTCCGGGTGTAGAGTTGTAGTGGTACAATGAACAGTGCCCTGGACTTGAGACAGAATATGTGGGTTTGATTTGTCTCTATCACCTGCTAACAAGTTGATTCTTATGTTCTATGAATAGCTAGTGAGATACCATGTCTGAAAAGCGGTTTGTCAAACACAGATTATTATTCAAAAATGAGTCATTCGTGAAAGGGTTGCCTGGGGAATGCAGAATAAAAAAAATTAGTGGAGGTTTGGGTTGAGGTTGGATGCTCGAGTCTAGGTTGTAGACATGAGGATCACCCATGCTTATGACTAGAAAAAAGGAAGAAGGTTTTGGATCGGAGAATCGGAAAGAATGATTCTACAAGCATGGGGTGAGTGTGTGAGGCTGAGAATGCAATAGGTTTTTTTTCTTTTCTACGGATGGGGTTTTCCTCCCCCAAAACATGTGGCACTGATGGCTGAGAGGTCAAGCTGGATGGACCTAAAACCAAAAACCAGATGAAGGTTTCAGTTGGACCCTATGACTTAATAATTCATGAAATACTTTAAACTATCGGAAAGGAAAGAGGAAGTGCCCAACTGGGTTGGCTCACCTCCACATCCAGAGGCTTTTCTTTGCTTCCAAGTTTCTCCAGAAGCTGATCTGCACAACATCTGTGAATTAATTCCAAGTCTGCTTCTCAGCCAAAGCTCAGCTTCCTTACATTTCTCCTCTGAACTTCCGGGCTGATCAGCAAGGAGAAGAACAGGAAAGGAGGGAGGAACGGATACACAGCTCTAACAGGATAGCACATTTCCCTTCTCTGGCCTTAACCCCCATTTATTTCCTAACCTCTGGTCCTTTCCAAGCTCCACATCTCAGAAGGTGGAGATGCCCTGAATCAAGTGTCAAGAACTCTCTTGATTGTGGAAGCCCAGTCATTTTCATGGGTTTGAGTTCTGTCCTTCTGGCCTCTGGGGACCTTGTTAGGATGAGATAGTTGCTGTGCACTGAACTCTCATGGGAGTTTGTCCTGTGATCTCTCTCAGTGGAGAAGGCAGAATAGGAATCACAGTTAGAGCTCACTCCAAGGAGACAGAGGATCCCTGAGGTTTCCTGTTGAGATGTTGGGACTAATTTCAGAGCTTCTTAACTTCACTGTTAACATCTCAAGGGTGTGCTTCTGTTTCCCCAAGTAATGGTTATCAAGGGTGGATAAAAATTTATGTGGGTGAATATTTTTATGTTTGGGAATTTTTATGTTTGGCCTTTCTAATGGCTATGTAGTGGTATCTCATGGTTGTTTAAATTTAAATTTTCCTACTGACATGTGAGGTGGAACATCTTTTCATATGCTTATTTTCCATCTGTATATATTTTTCATCTGTCTATTAATATCTTTGGCCCATTCTTTAATTGGGTTGTTTGTTTTCTTGTTGTTGTGTTTTAAGAGTTATTTGTATATTTTGGATAACAGCCTTTATGAAGATATGTATTTTTTATTTTTAAATTTCAGAATATTATGGGGGTACAATCACTTTGGTTACATATATTGCCTATGCACTGCCCAAGTCAGAGCTACAAGTGTGCCCATCCTCCAGACAGTGCCTCCCACACCGATTAGGTGTGAGTTTACCCATCCCCTCCACCTCCTCCCACCTGCCCGACTCCTGATGAATATTATTTCCATGTGTGCACATAATTATTGATCAGTTAGTATCTTTTTGATGGTAAGTACCAGTAGTACTTGTTTTTCCATGCTTGTGATACTTTGCTTCAAAAAATGGGCTATAGCTCCATCCAGGATAATACCAGAGGAATTAATTCACCATTGTTTTTTATGGCTGAGTAGTACTCCATCGTATACATATACCAATTTTATTAATCCACTCATGTATTGGTGGGTACTTAGGTTGTTTCCACATCTTTGCAATTGTGAATTGTGCTGCTATAAACATTTGAGTGCAGGTGTCTATATTATAGAATGTCTTTTCTTCCTTTGGGTAAATATCCAGTAGTGGGATTGCTGGATCAAATGGTAGTTCTACTTTTAGTTCTCTGAGATATCTCCACATTACTTTCCATAGAGGTTGTACTACTTTGCAGTCCCCCAATGAACGTTCCTATCTCTCCGCATCCCCGCCAACATTTGTTGTTTTGGGACTTTTTGATATTAGCCAATCTCACTGGAATTAAGTGATATCTCATGGTGGTTTTGATTTGCATTTCCCTGATGATTAGACAAGTTAAGCAATTTTTTATATGTTTTTTGGCTATTATTCTGTCTTCTTTTGAAAAGTTTCTGTTCATGTCCTTTGCCCATTTTTAATGGGGTTGTTTGATTTTTTCTTGTTGATTTTCCTAAGTTCTGTATAGATTCTGGTTATCAGCCCTTTATCAGATGTGTAGCATGCAATTATTTTCTCCCATTCTGTAGGTTGTCTGTTCGCCTCTAATGATAGTTTCCTTGGCTGTGCAGAAGCTTTTTAATTTGATCAGGTCCCATTTATTTATTTTTGTTGCTGCTGTGATTGCTTTGGGGGTCTTCTTCATAAATTCTTTGCCTACGACAACGTCTATAAGAATTTCTGCAATGTTTTTTTCTAGAATTCTTATGGTTTCATGTCTTAGGTTTAAGTCTGTTATCCATTGTGAGTTGATTTTTGTGAGAGGTGAGAGGTATGGATCTAGTTTCAGTCTTCTACATATGGCTACCCAATTTTCCCAACACCATTTATTGAATCGGAATTGCTTTCCCCGGTGTATGTTTTTGTCTACTTTGTCAAAGATCAGATGACAGTATGAGGATGGTTTTATATCTGGGTTCTCAGTCCTGTTCCATTGGTCTATGTTTCTGTTCTTTTGCCACTACCATGCTATTTTGGTTACTGTAGCCTTGTAGTATAGTTTGAGGTCTGGTAGATTGATGTCTCCCAATTTGTTCTTTTTTCTTAAGATTGCTTTGGCTAGATGGGGTCTTCTCTGGTTCCATATGAAGCATAGAATTATTTTTTCCAGATCTGCAAAAATGATGTTGGAATTTTGATAGGGACTGCATTGATTTTGTAAATCACTTTAGGTAGTATAGACATTATAACAATGTTGATTCTACTGATCCAAGGGCATGGTAGGGTTTTCCATCTGTTTACATCTTCTGCAATTTCTTTTCTCAGTGTTTCACAGTTCTCCCTATATAAGTCTCTTACCTCCTTAGTTAAATATGTTCCTAAATATTTAATTTTCTTTGATGCTATTGTGAAAGTTATTGCATCTTTGATTTGTTTCTCAGCTTGACTGTTATTGGCATATATGAAGGCTATTGATTTGTGTGCATTGATTTTGTATCCTGAGACTTTGCTGAATTCATTTATCAATTCTAGGACTCTCTTGGTTGAATCTTTTGGGTTTTCTAGATGTGATATCATATCGTCAGCAAAGAGTGAAAGTTTGACCTCTTCTGCCCCCATTTGGACACCCTTGATTCCTCTCTCTTGTCTGATTGCCCTGGCAAGGACTTCCAGCATTATGTTGAATAGAAGTGGAGATAGTGGGCAACCTTGTCTGGTTCCAGTTTTAAGGGGGAATGCTTTCAATTTTTCCCATTCAGTATGATATTGGCTGCGGGTTTATTGTATATGGCTTTAATAATTTTGAGGTATGAGCCATCTATGCCTGTATTGTTAAGAGTTCTTATCATAAAAGGGTGCTGAATTTTGTCAAAAGCCTTTTCTGCATCTATTTAGAGGATCATAGAGTCTTTGTTCTTGCTTTTATTTATATGGTGAATTACATTTATAGATTTGCATATGTTGAACCATCCCTGCATCTCAGGGATGAAGCCCACTTGATCGTGATGAATTATTTTTGTGAAGTGCAGCTGAATTCGGTTTGCTAGGATTTTATTGAGAGTTTTTTGCATCTATATTCATAAGGGATATTGGTCTGTAGTTTTCTTTTTTTGTTGTGTCCTTCCCTGGCTTTGGTATCAAGGTGATATTGGCTTTGTAGACTGAGTTTGGGAGGATTCCATCCTTCTCGATGTTGTGGAATAATTTCTGCAGTATAGGTACCAGTTCTTCTTTGTAGGTTTGGTAGAATTCAGGTGTGAACCCATCTTGTCTGGGACTTTTTTTGTTGCAAGCTTTTTTATTGCCACTTCAATTTCAGTGCTTGATATTGGTCGGTTTAGGAATTCTATTTCTTCCTGATTGAGCCTAGGGAGGTAGTGTGTTTCTAAGAATTTGTCCATTTCCTCCATGTTTTCATGTTTTTGGGCATAGAGATTTTTGTAGTATTCAAAGATGATTTTTGTATTTCTGTGATATCAGTTGTGACCTCTCCTTTTTCATTTCTAATTGAGCTTATTAGAGTCCTTTTGTTTCTGCTTCTGGTCAGTCTAGCAAGAGGCCTGTCTATTTTGTTTATCTATGCAAAGAACCAACTTTTTGTTTTATTAATCTTCTGTATACTTCTTTTGTTCTCAATTTCATTTAGTTCTGCTCTGATCCTGGTTATTTCTTTTCTTCTGCTGGGTTTAGGGTTGGTTTGCTCTTCCTTTTCAAGTTCCTTGAGATGATTCATTAGTTTGTTGATTTGTGATATTTCTGTCTTTTGGATGTGGGTATTTAAGGCAATGAGTTTTCCTCTCAGGACTGCTTTTGCTGTATCCCACAGATTTTGATAACTTGTGTCTCCATTATCATTTAGTTTGAAGAATCTTTTGATTTCTATCTGAATCTCCTCCTTGACCCAGTAGTCATTCAGAAATAGATTGTTTAATTTCCATGTATTTGTGTAGAGATGAGTGTTTCTGTTGGAATTGATTTCTGATTTTATTCCACTGTGGTCTGAGAAGATACATGGTATAATTTCTATTCTTTTAAATTTGTTGAGATCTGTATTGTGACCTAGGATGTGATCAATTTTAGAGAAAGTTCCCTGAGCTGATGAGAAGAACATATATTCAGTGTTATTTGGGTGGAGTGTTCTGTAGATGTCTGTTAGGCCCAAATTTTGTAGAGTCCTGTTTAGGTCCCTTGTTTCTTTGCTTATTTTCTGCTTGGAGGATCTGTCCAGTTCTGTCAAGTGGGGTGTTGAAGTCCCTGGCAATTGTGGAATTGCTATTTATTATGTTGTCTAGATCAAGCAGTATTTGCTTTATGTATCTGGGTGCTCCTGTGTTGGGTGCATAAATATTTAGGATTGTTAAGTCTTCTTGTAGGATTTTTTCCTTCACTAGTATATAGTGACCATCTTTGTCTTTCTTTACCTTTTTTGCTTTGAAGTTTATGATATCTGATATAAGAATGGCTACCCCAGCTTTCTTTTGGTTTCCATTTGCCTGGAAAATTGTATGCCATCCTTTCACCTTGAGTCTGAATGAGTCTTTATGTGTAAGATATGTTTCCTGGAGACAGCAGATACTTGGCTTGTATTTTTTTATCCATTCAGCCAGCCTATGTCTCTTCAATAGGCAATTCAAGCCATTTACATTTATTGAGAGAATTGCTATTTGGGGTGGATTTCTGTTTATCCTGTTGGGTAGACTCTTATGTTTTTGTTTTACCTCTTGAGCCATTGTGGAGTCAGGGTTTTGGACTTTAACTTTTGGGTGATTTTACACTGGTGGGTGTCTATTGCACTGGTTATATATGCATTATATACTGGTTAGTATATAATGCAGGTCTGAGTACTTCCTGCAGGGCAGGACTGGTCTTTGCAAATTGCACCAGTGATTATTTGTCTGGGAAAGTTTTTATATCTCCCTCATATAAGAAGCTTAGTTTTGCAGGATAAAGAATTTTGGGTTGGCCATTATTCTGTTTTAGAAGACTGAGGATGGGTCCCCAGTCCCTTCTGGTTTGTAAGGTGTCAGTTGAGAAATCTGCAGTTAGTCTAATAGGTTTTCCTTTGTACGTTACCTGCTGTTTTCACCTTACTGCTTGAAGGAGTGCCTCTTTCGTGTTTACTTTGGCCAGCCTAATAACCTTGTTGTGTGGTGATTGCCTTTGCACATTGAGTCTCCCAGAGTCCTGCGTGCTTCTTGTACCTGGATATCGAGATTTCTGGCTAGGCCATGGAAATTTTCCTCTATTATTCCTTCAAATATATTTTCCAGCCCTTGTGTATTTTCTTCTTCACCCTTAGGGATGCCTATGATTCTTATGTTTGGCCTCTTTACATAATCCCACATTTCTTGTATGCTTTGTTCATGTCTCTTGCTTCTGTGTTCTTTGTCTTCGATTGATTTGTTTAGCACATAGAAGTTATGTTCCAGCTGTGAGATTCTTTCCTCTGTGTGATTCAGCTTATTCTTAAGGCTTTCCACTGTGTTTTGTAGATCCTTGAATGCCTTTTTCACTTCCAGTATTTCTGTTTGGTTTTTCCATAATACTTCAATTTCTTCAGAGAATTTTTCATTCATTTCTTGCATTGTTCTTGTGGCTTCTTTGTGCTGGGTTTCTATTTTCTCTTGAATTTCATTGAGCTTTCTTACAATCCATAATCAAAAGTCTTCCTCTGTCATTTTACCCATTTCATTTAAGTTGGTATCCATTGCTGAGGAGCTAATGATTTCTTTTGGGGTGAATTTTTGCTTTGATTTTTCATGATTCCTGTGTTCTTTCACTGATTCTTTTTAATCTGGCCTCTTGGTCAAGAGCTGGGTGTGCCGGGGTGGTTTATGGCCCCATCTCCAAGGATCTTTCCCTGACAGAGCCAGGGAGAGGAGCACTGGTCATGTATTGCCTTAGGTGTATTTTAGTATGTTTGATGGACCTCTTGGGCTACCTCTGACTTGTTGTCTTCATCTCTTCCCAGTGAAGTGTAGTGAGTTTGTTCCCCAAGCTTAAGCTCCAAGCTGGTGGATTGTACTTGATGGTATGAATCCACTGCTCCCTAATAGCTTGAGATGAAAGGTAGTATTTTTATCTATGGGGTTGTTCCTGCTGTCATTGATTGTAGTTTGTGTAGAGGAGCCAGTTACCTAGGTGATCTGTTGTTCCCAGGGTAGGCTCTGGTCCCCCAGGTGGGGTATATGAAAGCCTTAAGCTTTGGGAGGGGTGTTGTAGCTCCCAGGGGTTACTTTGACCCTGCTCCCCTGAGGTGTGGGGAGGAGCAAGATAGCTTGCAGCTGTAGTACAAGAGCTAGGGTGAGTGAACTTCTATGGAGCTCAGAGGTAGCTTATCTGGCCACTAGGGGGAGCCATTGTTATGGAGTTCAAGGCTCTCTCTCTCCAATCTTGGAGGGCTGCTCCTGATGGGAGGGACCAACTGGTGCAATTTCTGGGGTCTCTAGTGGTTTTTTCTTCCATGTCCACAATCTGGGGTACTTTCCCCTCTGATCAGACCACTTGTGTTTCCTCTCCACCCAAAATGGGCTTTTGAGCTTCCCCACAGTTCATGTGTCTGGCCCACTGATGTGCATCTCCATGTGTCACTGGCTGATAGGGGGATCTCCAGTTGTGCACCCCTTTTCCACCATTAGACCCCAAGGCAAGGTGGGTGGGCCTCTCTATCCCCAGTCTCCGCCAGGGGGATGCTCCCACCATGGGGAATAGTGGCAACTGAAGGAATTCTTGGATCAAGAAGAATTCCCTAGTAAAGTCAATAGGGTTGGGGGCAGCTGCTCTGGTTCATTCTGTGGCACCTGAGGTATTTGGTTGCCATGGGAACCAGTACTTATACAAATTGAGTCACTATGGCACAGCAACCTTCAATATGACCATTCTCCAGGGGAGGGGGATCCCCATCCCTGGACAGCAGGTACTAGGAGATGGCCACAGCAAGGGAGGCAGGACCAGATGGACAGGCTGCAAACTGTTTCCAATACACCAAGGTCCCGCTGATACAGGTCAGCCACACAGGGAATGCTGCTCTCCTTGTCCCACCTGGAGCCCATGGAGGCAGCTGTCCATAGCCTCCAAGGGTGTAGCTTGTCACCCCCAGGTGGGAGAGCCCCTGGGCCAGGGGTGGGGTGAAGCTAGAGACCTAGCTAACAGTCAGCTCCAGGTGGGGGACCTTAAAGATGGCTGATGGCTGCCAACCAGCCTTGTATAGTGGGCATACACCAGAGTCCAGCTGGTTCAGGACAGCCACATCATGAACATGGCTCTTCTCAACCTGCCTGGATCCCATGGAGGCAACTGCCAGCTGCCACCGAGGGCATAGCCTGTTGCTCTCCATTCAGCTCCTGTGCCTTGGTCACACTGACTTTCAGGGGTGAGGTGCCCATCTCCAAATTCCAATGTAATGTCCTGGGAAGCTGTATCTCAGCCAAGTCCCTCCCCAGCCCAGTGCAGTCTCTGTATGTATTATGGTTCCCACAATTGCTTCCTCTTCACAGAGTCTCCTGTCTCGTGCAACAACTTTGCACTGACTCCGGGCTTGTCCCTGACTGAGTGGATGGGAAGTCTGTGGGGATGGTGCGTGTCCACCTGCAGGTCAGATCATGCTGCACTGACCTGGCGAGTGTATCCTTCCCACACTCAGATCTCTGTTGTATTCCCCGTGCTCTCTGATCTTTGTGAATGTATCTCCCTGTCACCTTTTCTCTTGCACTGAGTGTTCCACGCTGCTTCTCTGCAAATTCACAATGCTATTTTTGGAGTGAGTGATCAGTGCACAGGCAGCAGTCCATGTTCTTCACCTACTTCCCAGGGAGCAGTGAGGTAGGAGGCCTCTACCAGACCACCATTTTTTCCCCTCTCCTGGATATGTTTTTTGCAAATATTTTCTTCCAGTATGTGGCCTCTCTTTTTATTCTCTTAACAATGTCTTTCACAGAGCAGAAAATTTTAATATTAATGAAGTCCAGCTCATCAATTCTTTCTTTTATGGATCATGCTTTGGTGTTGTATCTAAAAAGTCACCACTAAAACCTAGATCATCTGGATTTTTGTCCTATGGTATCTTCTGAGTTTTATAGTTTTCCATTTTACATTTAGGTCTATGATCCGTTTGGTTTAATATTTGTGTCCACAAAACAAATATATACAATGGAATACTTTGTTGCTATTATTATTTTGGAAAAATTGTCACCTGTTAGGTCAATTAAGAATAAGAAAAATAATAGTTTTTATTTTATCTTTACTTATTCCTTCTTCAGTTCTTTTCCTTTATTTATATAGATTTGAGTTTCTGACCTATATCATTTTCCTTCTCTTTGAAGAACTTTTACCATTTCTTGTGAAGGAGATCTACTGGCAACAAATTCCCTCAATTTCTAGTTATCTGAGAAAGTCTTTATTTCTCCTTTACTTTTGAAGGATAATTTTGCTGGATACAGAATTCTAGGTTGGTAGGGTTTTTTCCTCTCAACACTTTAAACATTGCACTTAACTCTCTTCTTGCTTGCATTATTTCTGAGGAGAAGTTGAACATACTAATAATTTTTTTCTTTGTTTCTCTTTAGGTAAAGCATTTTTCCCCCCTGGCTTCTCTCAAGATTTTTCCTTTATCTTTGATGTTCTGCAATTTGGGTATGACGTAACTGGGTATAAATTTTGGGCATTTCTCCCGCTTGGTGCTTTCTGGGCTTCCTGGATGTGTAGTTTGGTGTCTGATGTTTATTTGAGGAAATTCTCAGTCATTATTACTTCAGATATTTATTCTGTTCTTTTCTCTCTTCTCCTTTTGGTATTCCCATTGCACATATGGTATACCTTTTGTAATAGTCCCATGGTTCTTGGGTATTTTGTTCCATTTTTTTCAGGCTTTTTTCACTTTGATTTTCACTTTGGGAAATTTCTACTGACATAGCCTCAAGCTCAGAGATTTTTTTCTCAGCCATGTCCAGTCTACTAACAATCCTATCAAAGGCATTTTAAAATTTGTTACAGTGTTTTTGACCCTCTAGCATTTCTTTTTGATCCTTTCTTAGAATTTCCACCTCTATTCTCACATTACCTATCTATCCTTGCATGTTGTCTGCTTTGTCCATGAGAGCAATTAGCATATTAATTATAGGGTTTTTAAAAAATTCCTGGTCTGATAATTCCAACATTCCTGCCACATATATTTCTGGTTCTGATGTTTGCCCAGTTTTCCTCAAACTTTTTTTTCCTCTCATATGCTTGGACTTTTTTCTTGATAGCTGGACATGATGTGCTGGGTAAAAGAAACTGAGTAAATAAGCCTTTAGTGATGTGGTGGTAAGTTGTGGAGGGACGGGAAGTGCCATAGTCCTATGATTAGGTCACAGTCTTTTAGTGTGTCCCTGGACCTGTGTCCATACCCTGTGAACTTCACAAATGCCTTTCAGGTTTTTCCCCCTTAGGCAGGACAGGATGGCTCTAGGGGCAGGAGTTATTTCTCTTCTTCCACATGGATGGATAGAAGGAACCAGAGTTGTATGTTTCCCTTCCTTCTGGCCAGTTAGTCTCTGATAAAACCCCAATAGGTTAAGCTCTGGTAAAATAGTTTCTCTTTAGGGCAGGCCTTGTTAAGAAGAACAGAATACTCTGGCGTATGTCAAAATGGCTACTTTTCTCCTCTCCCTGCCAGAAGCATGAGGGGATTTTCCTCTGATCTTCACTGGGAGAATGAGGTGGAGCTCTAGGAGATAAAACTCACAAAAGTATGTGGGCTTCCCCGTGACTGGGTCCCCCTGGAGATTTCAACTCTCAGACTTTTCTATACTGAGCCTTCAGCAATTCATCCACTACAGTTCCGGTTTTCCTACCCTGGCACTGGAGATACTCTCAAATGCTGCTGGTAGTGGAAATATAAATTGACATAACCTTCTATAAAATAATAATATGAGCACTAAACATATTAGTGCCCTATGATGTACTCTTTTACTTCTAGGAGTCCAATCAAGTAAATACTAAAAAATATTGCCAAGAATATAGGCATAATATTACTCATAAAAGAAACAGAAACTACCCAAATTTTAGTCAATGTGGCGTGGTTAATTAAATTATGCCATGTTGAGATGATGGACTATTGTGTAGGCTTTCCAATTATTTGATAATATATTTTTAACACAGAATAATCTTAATAAGAAATAATTACATGCAACTTAAAAAACTGGAGTAAAATACACCAAAATATTAATAATGGCTATTACATATCATTATGGAATTATGGATGATGTTTTCACATTTTTTACAATAAAATATTACTTTGATAATCATAAATTTGAATACTTTTTCAAATTTTCCATTAAATTTTTTAGGGAATACCTATCTTTTTTAGGGAATACTTATCTTTTAATTTAATGGAGATTGCTCTGGAGATAAAGTCACTTTTTCTCTTCTTTAAGAGAGAGAATTGAGGTCATTTCCTTCCACTGGAGAAAAACACAAGTAGAAAATTTCAGGTTGTCAACAGTTGCTGAATGAAGTTCTTATAGATTCTGCTAAAAGGGAGATGGGCAGAGGACTTCTTAAAGAAAATTAAGTATTTCACAAAGAATATTCTTCCTTCTTTATCAGATATTAGTTGTGATGTTTACATTAGAGACTGAAGGAGTTTCTGTCTATACACATGAGTATAAGAGGTCTGGTGTCATAATTATTCCAGGATTAAACCCACATTTTATTATCTATCATATTAGTCAAGATTTGTGTGGGGAAGAGGAAATTGCCATTGATGTTTTAAGCAGAAATGATGTTAATTCGGGGAATTGGGTGTTAACAAAATCATTGGAAATGTTATGGAGTCACAGGTTCCAGGATTATTCTCCAGGAATAACCTTACAAACAATAATAATCTGACCCACCTCAAGTACTTCTGTCTCTTACCCAATCAGGAAGGAGGGGTATTACTAGTCAATAGCTATTGAAGCTATTGAAATCAAGGGCTTATTAGTGCAGCTGCAACCCAGGCATATATTAGGAATCGGCATTCAAACTACTTCTTGATTCCCACTAACTTGATGATTGTTCCCGTGGCCACTCCCTGTGCAGGTGCCTCTCAGCACAATGTACCTGGCAACTGCACAGTGAAAGTCTGCTGCAGAATAAAATGTTCCACCTATACTGCTGAGAGTAGAAAAAGCAAAAACATAGGATGCCTTCTACCTCATTTCAGTATTCTAAATTTTATATAAGTCCATCTAATTGATTCACATTGAGGACTCAAATGTAAAGAAGTCTGAGAAATGTATTCTTTTTTCTTTCCAGCCTTTGACATATAGGAAGGCACACTAGAATGAGGTCAGAATGGATACAGTGTGCCAATTGGTCATTTCTCAAACATTTACCAATAAAACCATTAAATAATAACCTTTCTCTTTCCCTGAATTGATATGTCTGATCTATAATAATTTAGGTTTTTGTATGGTCAAGGCAGAGGAACACCAGGGCTAAGATATTTATTCCAGTCTGGATTTTTCAGGGTATATGGATTGATGCAGAAGATCATAAAATGCCAAGAGCTTCCAAGAAGAATATGAGAAAGGAATTCCCAGAAAAAGGGCAAAGGTTTCAATAACCAAGATAATTTATTCTAAGCCCACTGATAACATACTCCCTACTCCATCCTCCATTAATAAAAAAGTGATTGTTGTATTGTATTGGGGGGGTTAAACATGTGAGAAGACTGTGGTGTCAACGTTTGTTCATGTTGTGTTTGTACTTTATTTTTGGCTTGTTAAAAAATATATACTTTTGTTCTAGGCTGGAGATACTAAACTGTGGCTCAATAAAACTACTAAAATCACCCAAATAACTACTATAACAGTGTTTTGCTTTCTTTTACGTGATCACAACACATCAGGTCCTAGAACAAACACTGGTTTTCATTTATAAAATTAAGCATTATTCAGTGTCTCTAATGCCAGTTTCAAAAAGCATTTGACTGAACATTAAATATTATTATAATGGTTTATATTTCTTTGATATTAGTGACAAGTATTATATTATCATTGTAAGTTAAAGCAGTTATGGTTAAGTAAAAAGGAAGGCCATTATAACTGCACTTACAAAAATATCTTTAAATAGCTTTCTAGGACTTGTGTTTCTAGCAATTAGGGAAACTAAATACATGGAACAGGTTTCCACTTCCAAATTCCTAGGTATATATATTTCCTAGTAAGGAAAACAAGAAAAATTCTATCCTTAAGGGCTAAAAACATCAAGGAAGTGTGACTTCATAGAGGTAAGCTCTATCTCTCTCTGGAGAGATAGAGCTTCGTTTTTAAAGGCTTCACAAGAAACAAGAGAAAAAACAGCACAAAGAGGGAATAATTGTATTGGATACCTTCACCTAAAGCTAGGACCACCGGGGGCCTAAAATCCACAGTATAAAGATTAACTAAGAAAAATTCAGTCCATGTTGGGAAGTAGCAAGCAAATTTCTCTTTCTGAGTTTTTGACTTAAGCATATTTTTTAAAACTTCTGAGAAGTTTGAACAACTGATGAAAGATTGGAGCACATACCGAAACTACATCCATGATTTAAAAATCACAAACTAAGAATTTAGTTTAAATTGAAATCAGGCAAAAGTAAACAAAAATCCTTTCTGGAAAACAGTTTAAACTCAGGCTTCAGAGAATTTCTACAGAAAAAGTTCCAAAATATATGCGTTTAAAAAATACAAACAAAAAACTTTTAAAAGTTAAAGGAAAAAAAAAAGACATAATAAGCAAGAGTTAGAAATAACAAACTACAATATTGGACCTGAAAAGTTAAGTTAGTTACTAGCCACAATTAAAAAAATAATCAGTAGTAAATATATAGAAGAGAACAAAATAAAACCTCTAGGAATAAAATATAATTAAAATGAAAACTCAAAGGTGAAGTTCAAATAAAAAAATAGTCTCTTCAACACATGGTGATTGGACGACTGAATATCCACATACAAAACAATGAAGTTGGACCCCTCCCTCACATCATGTACAAAAATTAGCTTGAAATGAATCATAGACCTAAATGTAAGTTGATTCTATTAAATTCTTAGGAAAAATAGGAGTAACTCATCATGGATAGGAAATGATTTCTTAGATACAGCACCAAAAACAAAAGTGACAAAAAATATATAAATTGGACTTCATAAAATTAGAAACTTTTGAACTTTAAAGAACACTATCAAGGAAGTAAAAGGACAGTCTAAAGAATGGAATAAAATATTTTCAAACCATATCTTTGATAAGGGGCTTGTATCTAGAATATATAAATAAATCTTACAACTCAAAAAAAAAACAATTAAAAATAGGCAAAGTATTTGAATAGACAGTATTCCCAAGAAGATATATAAATGGGCTACAAGCACATGAAAAGATGCTAATTATCAGGTTAGGGAACTGTATATCAAAATCACAATGAGATACCAGTTCACACTCACTAGGATGACTAAAATTAAAAAAAAAAAACAGACAATAACAAGTGTCGGTGAGAATGTGGAGAAATTAGAACTCCCTAATATTGCTGGTGGGAATGTGAAATGGTATAGACACTTTGGGGAACAGTTCGCAGTTCCTCAAAAGTTATACACAGATTTGCCATAAAACCCAGAACTTTCACTCCTAATTATATATCCAAGAGAAATGAAAACATGTCCACACAAAAACTTGTACATGAAAGCTCATAGCAGCACTATTCACAATAGCCAAAAATGGAAATAACTCAAATGTCCATCAGGTGATAAAAGAATAAACAAAATGTGGTTTATCCATACAGCAGAATAAAAAGGAATAAAGTACTGATTCATGCTACAATATGGATAGACTTTGAAAATACTATGCAAAAAGAAAGAAATTAGTCAAAAAGGATCACATTATAGGATTCCAATTACAGGAAATGTCCAGAATAGGCAAATCCATAGACAGAGAAAGTAGATTAGTGGCTTACAGGGGTTGTGTGCAACGTAGAATAATGACTGAGTGCTAATGGTACTAGATCTCTTTTTGGGTTATAAAATGTTTTAAAATTAGACAGTGATGAGGATTTCACAACTCTGAATTAAATTTACTGAATTTACTAAAATTTCCTGACTTTATACTGAAATTACACTGAATTTTATGGTATGTAAATTATATCAATACAGCTGCTATTTTTAAAAGGCTATGCAAAACAGCTATCCCCAAGAGGGTGGAAACACGTGGATGCCCTTTCTGATTTCCAGTCCTGCTGTCTGGAGAGCATTTCCAAGTTTCAGTGCAGAAAGGAAAACCCAAAAATATCCTAGAAATCTCTCTAAGTTGAAGAGACAACATTTGAAGATCAGGGAAACCAATAAAGGCAGAATTCTTGGGACAATACTAGAAAGAAGGACACTTCACAGACAGAAATATCAGATATTTGCAGATGGGCTTCCTTGGGTCTTTGGGTTCATATTTGAATACGTGTATGACTAAGCTACCCGAGGCTGGAGAAAAAATCACTAGAAAAGGCTCATAGAAGACTGGGAATAGTCACAGTAACCAGAGTGAAAAAGAAAAGCCTTGGATTGAGTTTTCAAAAGGATATTCCACAGGAATAGAGTCAAATTACCTCTGGATGAGAGGTTGCTCCAGACATTTCCTAACAAAGCTTAAAAGTAAGCCTTGAAAGGATCAAACAGATGCCCCCCCACAAAAAAACCCTGCATCTAAGAACAAAGTTTAACAATATTTAAAGGAGTAAAAACAAGCTTAAAAGCTATAAGCCTACAATTTAGTGTATGGTATTCAATAAAAATTACCAGGCATATAAAGAAACAGGCAAATTTTACTCATTAGCAAGAGAAAAAATTGATGCAGAATCAACCCAAGTGCCCATCAATACTTGAGTGGATTAACAAAATGTGGTATATGTATACCATGGAGTACTACTCAGCCATAAAAACGGTGAACTAATACCTTTTGTAACAACCTGTATGGAGGTGGAGACCATTCTCCTATGTGAAGTATCGCAAGAAGGGAAAAACAAACACCACATGTACTCACTATTAAATTGGAACTAATTGATCAACACTCCTGCACATATGGAGGTAAAATTCAATGGAAATTAAGCAGGTGGGAGGGGGGAAGAGGGGATGGGTAAAATCACACCTAATGGGTACAATGCACACTATCTGGTGATGGGCTCACTTACAACTTTGACTCAAACTGTACAAAAGCTATTCATGTGGCCAAAACATTTGTACCCCCATAATATTTTGAAATTAAAAAAAAAAATTCCAAGGATGAAAAAAAAGCAATATACAAAATAAAAAATACATTGGATGAGTTTACCAGAAAATTAAACAATACTAAAGAAAAAATTAGTGAACTGGAAGACATATTGAAACTATGTATATTAGTTTGCTAGGACTGTCATAACAAAGTACCACAAACTGGGGGAGTTTAAAAACCAGAACTTTATTGTCCCACAGTTCTGGAGGCTAGAAGTCCAAAATTAAGGTGCCAGCAGTGTTGATTCCCTCTGAGGGCTGTGAGAAAGTATCTCTTCCATGCTTCTCACCCAGCTTTTGGTGGTTTTCTGACAATTTGTGTCATTCCTTAGCTTGAAGAAGCATCACCCCAATCTCTGCCTTCATCTTCACATGGTGTCCTCCCTGTGTGCATGTCTGTGTCCAAATTTCCCCTTTAAAATTTTTTAAATTTTTAATTATTATGGGTACATAATAGTTGTATATCTTTATAGGGTACAAGTGGTGTTTTGATACAGGCATACAAGGTACATTAATCAAATTGGGGTAATTGGAATATCCATCACCTCAGGCATTTAACATTTCTTTGTGTCAGGAATATTCCAATTCCACTCTTTTAGTTATTTTTAAAGTATACCCAAACTTATTGTGGATTATAGTAACTTTGTTGTGCTATCAAATATTGTTCATTCTTTCTAAGTATCTAACTATATTTTTGCATCCATTAACTGTCCTCACTTTATCCCCTCCTCCCTGCTACCCTTCCCAGCCTCTGGTAACCATCATTCTACTCTCTGTCTCCATGAGATCAATTGTTTTTAAAATTTAGCTCCCACGTATGAGTGAGAATATGCAAGATTTGTCTTTCCATGCTTGGCTTATTTCACCTAATGTAATGTTCTCCAGTTCTATCCAAGTTGTTGCAAATGGCAGGATTTTGTTATTTTTTGTGGTTCTATAATATTCCATTGTGTATATGTACCACAATTTCTTTATTCATTCATACATTGATGGACACGTAGGTTGATTCCATATCTTGGCTACTGTGACTAGTGCTGCAATAAGCATGGGAGTGCAGATATCTTTTCAATATACTGAATTCTCATCCTTTGGCTATATACTCCAAAGGAGGAGTAAAGACAGAGGAGAAAAGATAAGAATACAACCACTTTTGCATTACAAACTATGCAAGACAAAAAGCAATTGAATGGCATATTTAAAGTGATTAAAGACAAAAAAAATCAATTTAGAATTATAAACCCAGCAAATATCTATCAAAACTTAAGATAAAATAAAGACTGATGAATAAAAGACCAGCAAATTCACCATCAGCGGACCGGCACTAATTCTGTAAATTGGTCTAGGCAAAGAATTTATGACTAAGACCCTAATGGCAATTACAGCAGCAACTAAAATAAACAAATGGGACTTAATTAAACTAAAAAGCTTCTGCACAGCAAAAGAAATAATCAAAAGAGTAAATAGACAACCTACAGAGTGAAAGAAAATATTCACAAGCTATGCATCCTACAAATGTCTAACATCCAGAATCTACAAGGAACTCAAACAACTCATCAAGAAGAAAAAAAAAAAAAAGCGCATTAAAAAGTGGGCAAATGACATGAACAGGCATTTTTAAAAAGAAGATATACAAATGCCCAAGAAATGTATGCAGAGATGCTCAACATCACTAATCACCAGAGAAATGCAAATTAAGACCACAATGAGATACCATCTTATTTTAATCAGAATGGCCATTATTAAAAAGTCAAAAAACTATAGATGTTGGTATGCATGGGGTGAAAAGGAGCTCTTGTACACAGTTAGTGGGAATGTAAATTAGTACAACCTCTATAGAAAACAGTGTGGAGGTTCCTAAAAGAACTAAAAGTAAACCTACCATTTGATCCTGCAATCCCACTACTGGGTATCTACCCAAAGGAAAAGAAATCACTATATCAAAAAGATGCCTGCACCCATATGTTTATTGCAGCACAATTCACAATTGCAAAGTTGTGTAATCAACAAGAAGTTATGTATCAATCAACAATCAAGTGCTCACCAACCGATGAGTGGATAAAGAAAATGTGGTATATGTGTACCATGGATTACTACTCAGCCATAAAAAAGAATGAAATAATGTCTTTTGCAGCAACTTGTATGCAACTAGAGGCCATTACCCTAAGTGAAGTATCTCAGGAATGGAAAACCAAATACTACTTGTACTCACTTATAAGTGGGAGCTAAGCTATGGCTACACATGGTCATACAGAGCGGTATGATAGACACTGGAGACCCAAAAGGGGGAAGGTGGGAGGAGGTTGAGGAATGTACCTGTTCGGTACAATGTATACTATTCAGGTAATGGGTACACTAAAAGCCCAGACTTCACTGCTATGCGATATATCCATGTAACAAAACTTCACTTGTACCCCTGAAATCTATTGGAATATTAAAAAATGAAAAAGAAACTAAATGACACATAGGAAATGAGAAAACATAAAATAAGTTAGTACATTAAAATATAAATATATCAACAATCAAGTAAAATACAAAAGAACCAAACTCTCTTGTTAAAATAAAGATGGTTATGTTAACTTGCTTGACTGTGGTAATCATTTCCCTATATATGTGTATATTAAAACATCATGTTGTATACCATAAATAAATAGAGTTTTCTTTTTAAAATATGGCATGGATTCTTAAAAATCCAGGAATATGAAGTTAATTATATATTTACTAACTCTATAAATCAATTAGCAGGGGAAATAACACCTTAAAATATACTTTGATATAGCTACAACAGCTTTCTTTTGGTTAATATTAGCATGACATATCATTTTACTATCAAATTTTCTGTGCCCTTATGAAGCACACAAGTTTTGAGATGTGTATATTCATATATCTTTTATTCTAAATATTTTCATATTTTCATCATGATAGATTATTTGGCCCAAGAGTTTTTTATGTGTCCACTTTAATTTCCAAATATATAGAAGTTTAATTATCTTTCATAATTGATTTTTAACTGAATTACTTTGTGACTATAGAATGTGATCTATATGATCTTTTAATGTAATGTTTGAGTTTTTCTTATAAGCTAATATATCACCCATTTTTATAATTGTTTAATTTGGCTTGAGTAGAGTGAATATTGCTACAATTTTGGATATAGTGCTCTTGATATATTTTATTAGATAAAATATGTTAATTATATTATTGTATCTTCTATATTATTTTGTTATCTAATTAAACCCCATATATTTAGAAATTAAAATGGAACCTATTAAAGAAAACTCTGTGCTTTCCATATGGACACCAATTAGTCCAGCAATTCCAATCAAAATCTTACCAGTATCTTTATTTGTGTGCGTGTGTGTGTGAGAGAGAGAGACAGAGAAAGAGAGAAACTGGCAAAACTATTTCTAAAATATACATGAAAATACAGAGTCAAGATAACCTTTAAAAAAGAACAAATAAGGAGAAATTACACTACTAAACATTAAGATTTATTGTAAGTATATTGTAATTACAGCAGTGTTGTATTGTGATATAAGGACAGAGAAACCAGTGAAACAGAATAGATTCAGACATATATGATCACCTGATATCTGACAAAGGTGATACTACAATGCAGTGAGGAAAGAATGGCCTTTTTAATGATGGTGCTGGTATAACTGACTATCAATACAGAAGAAAGGTGAATTATAACTCACAGTATAAACAAAAATCATTTCCAAAAGTATCATAGATATAAATATAAAATGTAAAAAAGAAAAGCATTTTGGAAATAACATAGGAGAATATCTTTAAGTATTTGTCAATGTAAAAACAAAACACAAAAAGTACTAACCATAAAGAAGCAAATAGACAAATTGGATTAAATTAAATTTAAGAACTATTATCCATCAAAATATATCATTTAGATAGTGAAAAAGCAACTCACAGAGCGAGAGAAGATTCTTTCTATCTTCAACAAAGAAAATTCAGAATACACAAGCACTCGTCAAGAAAAAAAGAGAGAAAATGCAGTAGAAAAAATAAGCAAAAGATGTGAATAGCTGATTCACAAAGAAGACATCCAACTGACAAATTGACATATTAAAAGATGTTCACATTCATTTGATGTCAAAGAAATACAAATTAAAATCACCATGAAACACTATAACACCCCCACTAGTGTGGCTAAAATTTAAAAGACTAATAACCCAAGTCTTGCTAAGTATTTGCAGCCACTAAAACCCTCTTATGCTACAAATGGGAGTATATATTGCCAAAAACCCTCTGGCATGCCATTGGATAGTATCTATTAATGTATTCCCCACGAATATACACATGTTCATATACATATGAAACTATATCTATGTAATTCCACTATGGAAAATTACATATATATGCTTACCGAAAGATATTTACAAGAATATTCACAGCAGCTCTGTTCATAATAGACCAAAACTGGAAAAAACCTAAATGTGCATCTGTGTTATAATGGATTAAAAATTGTGGCACACTTAATAATGGAATGTTCAACAAAATGAGAATAAGAATAAATAAACTAAATACAGACTAAACATTGGTGAATCTCGCAAACAAAATGCTGAGCAAAGTAAGTCATGCAAAGCTGATGAACTGATTTATATTAAACTTAAGAATTTTGGTTCTACAAAAGACACTAATTGCACTTTATACAGAGAATAACACACAGAAGGGTTAGAATATTGGCCAAGATACTTGAGCTGAGACAATGCCAAAATCAGATAAGGAAACAGATGCCTCATCTCTACTGTTCCCATCTGGACGATTTATCCAAGTTTTTCCATCTGAGGCACAGACTGCAGCAACTAGGGTGGCATTAGCAAGCCCCAAGCAGTGCCCCCATTCTCTGAGAGTTCACAAGTGGAATAGGAATCCCACTTGAAAACAGCAGTGCACCTCCTTTCTTTAGGGATTCAGAGACGGTTAGTTTTGATCCCACTATTAAGAAGTCTGGGGCCTCCAAACCCAGTAAATATTCCCCCGAGTCCCCTTAGGGCCTTACAGTTCCACTTACTGTGACTCCAGAGATCTAATCCCCAGGTGCCCACAACATTGAATTTCATTTCTGTTGCATAAGGGGAAGATCTGAGTCTCCAGATAGGGCTGTGATGTGAATTTGCCATTGTACAAGACGAACATGTCAAGGCTGAAGAACCCACAGCTCAACAGCCTCTGAGATTGGTCATTATCTGTGGGGTAAGTGCTGAATCAGATAGACCAGAGTTCAAGTCTGGGCTTTTCTGCTCACCAGCTGGGTCACCTTGGACAAATTACTTTACCTCTTTAAACCTCAGTTTCCTTACCTGAAAAAATAGAGCATTTATCTTATAAAATAGTGAAAATCCAATGAGATAAAAGAAGTAAAGCACTTTTGGCACAGTGCCTGGGCAGGATGTTAACAGTCGATATTTGTTAACTCTTCTTGCTGTTGAGATCATTGAGATGTTTTGTGATTTTCCCCTTATCTAACAAATGCCAGGGGCAGGATTTACACCCAGGTCTGTCTTACCCCAGAGTTTGCACTCTTGAGCGCTAAGTTATTCCACCTCTTGTTATAGGGGAAAAAAGACTCCATAGAATGAAATTAAACTGGAAAATCCACAGGCGGCTGATCTGTGTCTTTCGGGAATGTCAGTCCTTTTGGCTGTTGTTTTCTCCAAGTTTTTTTCCAGTTTTTTCTCTGCAGCTACATCTCAAAGGTTTATGCTGTGGTGGCCAGGACATTACCTCTTTTGCCAACTGTACAAGAATTTATGTCTTCAGAGCCCAAATTAACTGGCTAAACTCTCAGAAATTCCAAGTTTTGAAAAGACAACCCAGCTGACTCAGTTTGATTCAGCTAACTCCATGGTTCAATCACCTGAGGCCACAGGGCCTGGGCCGTGTTTCGTGTGATTCATTGTCTTCTCACTCTTCTGCAGCCACCCCAGTCCTCCCGTGCGGGTCACGCCCTTTACTCTCCTCGGACCTTCACGTATGCTGGAAAGTTTATAGCCCCACTCTCCTTGCTTTTACTCTTGATGTAGCTAATTACTACTTTAGGTCCCAAATTATATTTAACTTTCTCAAAGGTGTTATCCCTGAACTGCGGTCTAAATTAGGTCCTCCGGTTATACTTTCTCAATGGTACCACCGTATCTCTCCTTTTCAATGCTAAACAGAGTTTCTGATTATATGTTTACTTGTTTATTGTCAGTCTCCTCAATTAGTCAGCACAGGAACTGTGCTTGTTTTGATTAATCTTAAATATCCAATGCAAACAGGCATTTCTGGCATTCAATAAATATTCAGGTAGGCAATCAAAATCATGGCTCCCTAGACCCAGTGTGGAATTTATTCTAAAGAACGAATGAATTCCACAAAGTTACATTCCCAAAATAGTTTACGAACGTCTGTAGCACCCATGAGAGAAATGAAGGTCTGCCTGCCTCCAGAGGTGCAATTGCATCAGGGACTAACTTCCAAGGTTTGGTAAAAGAAAGATCTAAATTTGAGTGTTGATTTATCCCTTATTAGCTGTGTGATTTAGGCTGGTCAGTTAGCCTCCCTGAGCTCTTTGTTTCCTGATCTGAAAATGTAGGGAAAGGATATACAGCACATAGCTTGTGTGGATTAAATAAGGTAAATCACTGGCACATTAGTAAACACATCATAAATGATTTTTATAGTGCCAACCCTGTGAATTGTCCCTGAAGACTTGGGCTTTTTCATTCTATCCCCTTCTGGGAATAACTCAGACTTATCCACCTCTCTGTCACCCCTCCACTCAGTCGTCTTATGTTTCCAGGATATTCCAGGTATTCTGCCATTTGAAAACGATTCTAGAGATCATTCATCAGATATTTTTAGCTATATAATTTTTAAAGGCCCCCATTGATAGAGGAAGTCAGCTTAATTCTTTCCTGTTTACTTCAAAGGATTTTAATATTTGTACCCCCAAGGGTGCAGCTGGAGGAGTGAAAAGCCTGTTACTCCAGGGCCCAGACCCAACATATATGGTTCCTCGGACAAGTCAGTAAACTCTCTAAAACAGCGGTCCCCAACCTTTTTGGCACCAGAGACTGGTTTCATGGAAGACAATTTTTCCCCAGACGGGTGTGGGGGGTGTGGGGGCGAGGCAGAGCTCAAGCGGTGATGTGAGTGATGGGGAGCAGCTGTAAACATAGGCGATGCTTCCATCACTCGCCCTCCGCTCACCTGCTGCTGTGCAGCCGGTTCATTACAAGCCACTGACCGCTATCAATCTGTGGCCTGGGGGTTGGGGACCGCAGTTCTAAAACACAGCCGACACCCCTCCACTTCCCTCTCTCTCCCCAGCTTCCATGCTGGGTCCTAGGTGTGTTTCCTCCCTGGCCTCCCTGCCTGCAGTCTTGCTCCTACTACCCTTCTCCACACAGCAGCAGGACAATCTTCCTGTATCATAAATCAGATCACGGCCATCTGCTGCTTAACCAACCACACATCCCCACATACCCCCACAGGGCTCTGACTGTCCTGAGAATAAAATCCAAACTCCCGAATCTGTACTCCACGGCTGTATGAGCCCTGCTCCTGCCCACCCCTCGGCCTCCTCTCCCACCACACTCCTTTGCTCACCTTTCTTGAGCCACACTTGCCTTCTTTCTTCTCCAAATACATGTGCTCATTTCCACGTTTGCACTTACTGTTGCTACTTTTAAAATACTCTTCCAACCAATTCTTTTACTTGGCTGTCTCCTGCTTATCCGTCCCTTCATTCCTCCTAGAGTTACTTGATGTCCATTCAATTTAAAGTAATCTGCTAACCATCACTGTATTTTGTCTTCATTTTAGCACTTATTTTTTTGTATATGTGTTTGTTTATTACATGACCCCTCTGACTAAAATGTTATCTGCATGAGGGAAGGAGCCTTGCTATATCTTTACCACTGTTATATTTCTCTGGCACCTAGAGCACGTACACATATTAAGGACTCAATGAGTGTGGACTGAATAAATGAATTAGTGCCAGTTGCCTTATCAAGGCAGACTAGTAGAGAGGTTAAGATCAAAGACTCTAAAGTCAGAATTGCCAAGATTTGAACTTTACCTCTACCTCTTTCTAGGAGACACAGTTTCTTCATCAGTCAAATGGGCATAGCAATAACTCCTCATAGAGATCTGTCAGGTTTCAATGAGATAATGCACGGCTATTAATATTCTGATGCCATCTTTATTTTATGCCTTAGTTTCCATTGAGACAATATTAGAGCAAGGGAAGTTTTTGAAATGTCATCCTTCATTTTATTCTTTAGTTACACCGTGACATGAAACTGGGAAACCACACCAGTGTCTCTGAATTCCTCCTCCTGGGCCTCTCTGAGCAGCAGGAACAGCAGCCTCTCCTCTTTGGCATCTTCCTGGGCATGTATCTGGTCACCGTGGTGGGGAATATTCTCATCATCCTGGCCATTGGCTCTGATCCACAGCTCTATACCCCCATGTACTTCTTCCTGGCCAACTTCTCCCTCACTGACCTGTGTTCATCATCAACCACGGTCCCCAGGATGCTGGTGAGCATCCAATCTCACAGGCATAGCATCCCCTTTGCAGGATGCCTGTCTCAGATCTATTTCTTCCTGTGGTTCATTGGTCTAGACGTCTTCCTCCTGGTGGTGATGGCATAAGACCAGCTTGTGGCTATCTGCCATCCCCTCCACTACACCTTGGTCATGAGTCCCAGACGCTGCACCCTGCTGGTGGTCACATCCCTAGTCCTTGCCCATTCCTACTCTCTGACCCACACCATTCTCCTAGCTCAGTTATCCTTATGCAATGACAATGTCATTCCCCACTTCTTTTGTGAACTTCTCCCCCTGTTGAAACTCTCTTGTTCCAATACTTATGCCAACCAATGTGTGCTGATGTACTGGGGAGGGGCATTAACCATCTTGATCCCCTTGCTAATCTTCATTTCGTATGTGCGCATCGTGGCTGCCATTGTGAGAGTCCCGTCAGCAAGTGGGAAGTGGAAGGCCTTCTCCACCTGCGGCTCCCACCTCTCAGCAGTTTGTTTGTTCTATGTGTCTTCTATTGAGGTGTACTTCATTCCCTCCACTGCTGACTCAGCCAGCAAGGACAGGATTGCAGCAGTGATGTATGCTGTCGTGACTCCCATGCTGAACCCGTTTATCTATAGCCTGAGAAACAAAGACATGAAGAGTGCCTTATGGAGATTCCTGAGCAGGAGAGCACTGCAGTCTCCATGAGGCCAGAGACACCATTTTGGGAATTTAGGGGAAATCAACTTGTAGAGTTATCTTGGTGCCTAAGTTCAAATCCTGGATCTTCCACCTGCTAGCTTTCCAACCTAAGGTAAATCAAATAACCTCATTGAGTTACAATTCCCTCACTCCTAATCTCTGTTGTAAAGTAGCTTATATATGTATAAAAAAATACTTATAAAAGGGCTGTCCAGAAAGTATCCAGCCATGTAGTATGTTGTCGTTATATTAACAATAGCTGCCTACTTTTTGGACATCCCCCATGTGTGTGTATATATGATATATGTATATGCATATCATACATACATATACACACGTTTGCTTGTTCTATGTCTTACTCTAAGATTTTTCTTATCCTCAGCAGTATGCAACATATTCCTTTGAGGTAAATATTTTCATCTTTTTCATTGTACAAAAAACAAAGGCTCAGAGAGGTTAAATTACTTGCCTGAACTGAAGTTACACAGCTAATAAGTGGAGAGCCAGAATTTGAACCCAGATATCTGATTCCAAAGTGCGTATTCTTAATGATAGCAGTGTGCCTAAATGGACATGAAATCTACATTTTTCCCTCAGTTATTCATTTTCTTTCTTTTCTTGCTTTCCTCACACTATTCACATATGCTGCTCTACTAACAACTTCTCTCAATATGAGCAAATGACTTGAAGATGCGACAAAGCAAATAAGAAGCTAGGGGATAAAAGTGCAAAAGCCTTCAAAAATCCTGACACCTCCCCAAGGGAGTACACCCTCTGCTCGAGCATGTCTCTAGTTCGATATTCTGAAATGACTCACAAGTCAAGCCACATGATCAGAGACAAGAGTACTTGAATCACATTATTCTGGCTCTCACTTTTATTTTTTTAACTGAACCATTCTTCAGCACTATGTTAACAGTCTATGTTTAGATCTATTTTAAAATACAACTATTGATTTTGTTATTGCACCACCTCTGGAGATGCTTCTAAGGACATATTCTAATAACCTCCAGGATATTTTTCATTAACTCACTCTACTGAAATCTCACTGATGAACTCAGAGTTTTAAAATAGTTTTGAAATAAAAATAAGACTTACGCTGGAGTCAGAAATACCTTGGTTTATGTATTGGATCTTTCATGTGGCTTTCAGCAAGTTATCAACATCCCTGAGTTCTAGTTTCCAAATACAAACAAATGAATAGAAATAGTAACTACAGTAACTATCACCTAAGGCTATTGTGAGAATTAAAAAAGATAATGTGTATAAATTGCCTAGTAAAGTGTCTCATACATATGCTGTAATCTACAAGTTCTGCTTGAAACTAATCATATCCAGTCTTCCCTTCCTGTCCCTCTCCTCCCCTCCTCACCCTCCCCCTGCTCTCTTCTTCCCTTCCCTTCCTCCCATTTTCTCCCAAGCTTGACATTTGCCATTTTAAATGCACAAGGTGCCATGTCTACCCTAATATTTGTCCTAGAGAATGAATCTCTGGTATCAGGAAATTAGTCTTTAGCCTTAAAAAGATATTGGGGATATTGCCTCAATACTGAGGATATATCATGGCCCTGAACTGAGTCCTCCTTGAATGGTGCAAGCAATTGAAATTCTCTGCTACTACTCATGCCTTTTAGTGATGCCAACCAGGGCTACAATAGCAGCAGCAAATCCCTGACTTCTCCTGTTGCCCAAAGTCAAGCTAAATGCTGATTTCACTACTCCTTCTTGCTTTCTAGTGTTTCAGGAACAATTGAATCATAAGCATACACTGACCAATGAGTTAATCTTCAAGAACCATTTTAAGATGGTAGTTCCCAGTCTATATACATTGTAAAATTGGCTACATCAAGGAATTGATTGGAGATCCTGAGATCCAACTTTAGATCCCCACATCACCTCACCTACAGAGCAACAGCCTCTCATTTTTCTTTCCTTGACGTAAGTCTGTGCCTTTCTGTATCCTTTCTGTATTCCTCCTGCCCTATTCTCTGTTTTTCAATGACACGTCCTAACTTCAAGACCCATCACGAATGTTACCCACTCTGTGTGGTCTTCTTGGATTCATCTATCCAGAGGGAGTTATTAATTCACTCCTGCACGTGTCCACAGACCTCTGTAACCTTCTGTATAAAACATTGCCTCATGCTGCTGGAAATATCTATTTATATATCTGTTTTGGGCCATATTTTTAGCTGCTTGAGGGTAGAAACCATTTCTTCAAATATTGCAATTAAAAGTGTGGTACCAGTGAATCAATAAACAAATACACAAATGGAATAGAGTAGAAACCCCAGAAATAAAAATTTAACGTATAGTAAAGATAGAACCTCAAATCACTGGTACAAAGACGCATTGTGTAATAAATGGTGCTAGAAATCAGCAAGGAAAAAACAACCCTATTAAAAAGTGGGCAAAAGACATGAACAGGAGCTTTTCAAAAGAAGATAGACAAATGGCCAATAAACATAGGAAAAAATGTTCAATATCACTAATCATCAGGGAAATGCAAACTAAAACCACAATGAAATATCACCATACCCCAGTTTGAACGGCTATTATAAAAAGTCCAAAAACAACAGACACTGACGTGGATGCAGAGAGAAGGGAATGCTTATACACTGTTGGTGGGACTGCAAATTAGTACAACCTCTATGGAAAACAGTATGGAGATTTCTCAAAGAACTAAAAGTCAACCTACCATTTGATCCAGCAATCCCACTATTTGGTATCTACCCAAAGGAAAAGAAGTCTTTTTATCAAAAAGACACCTGCACTCAAATGTTTATAGCAGCACAATTCACAATTGCAAAGATGTGGAATCAACCCAAGTGCCCATCAATTCATGAGTGGGTTAATAAAACGTGGTATATGTATACCATGGAGTACTACTCAGTCACAAAAATGGATGAATTAATGCCTTTTGCAAAAACTTGGATGGAACTGGAGACCATTCTCCTAAGTGAAGTATCTCAAGAATGGAAAAACAAACAGCACATGTACTCACTATTAAATTGGAACTAACCTATGAGCACACATGTGCACAGAGGGAAGTAAAACTCAGTGGAAATCAACCAGGGGGAGGGGGGAGGAGGGAAGGGGCAAAAACCTACCTGATGGGTACAATGAACACTATTTGGGTGATGGGTACACTTACAGCTGTGACTCAAGTATTACAAAAGTGACCGATGTAATCAAAAACATTTGTACCCCTGCAATATTTTGAAATAAAAAAAGAAACTAAATAAATAAATCAATAAATGGTGCTAGGACAACTGGTTATCTATTTGGGGGAAAAAAAGCCATTCCACAGTGTATACATACAGTTATGCACTGCATAATGACATTTCAGTCAAAAATAGACTGCATATATGATGGTGGCCTCATAAGATTATAATGGAGCTAAAAAATTCCTATCACCTGGTAACGTTGTGGCCATGATGATGTTGTGGCACAATGTGTTACTCATGGCGTTTGTGGTGATGCTGGTGTAAACAAACCTACTGTGCTGCCAGTCTTATAAAAGTATAACACATATAATTATGTGTAGTACATAATACTTGATAATGATAATAAACAACTATGTTACTGGTTTATGTATTTACTATGCTATGCTTTTTATTGTTATTTTAGAGCCTACTCCTTCAACTTATAAAAACAAAGTTGTCTGTAAAACAGCCTCAGACGGGTCCTTTGGGGGTATTCTAGAAGAAGGCATTGCTATAGGAGATGACAGCTCCATGTGTGTTACTGCTCCTGAAGACCTTCCAGTGGGACAAGATGTGGAGGTGGAAGACAGTGATAGTGTTGATTCTGACCCTGTGTAGGCCTAGGATAATGTGTACATGTGTGTCTTAGATTTTTTTAAAAAGTTTAAAAAGTAAAATAAAATTTAAAAATCTAAAAATAAAAAAGCTTATAGAATAGGGATATAAAGAAAGAAAATATTTTTGTACAGCTATACAATGTGTTTGTGTTTTAAGCTGTGTTATTACAAACAAGTCAAAAAGTTAAAAAAAATTAAAAGTTTATAAAGTAAAATGTTACAGTAAACTAAGCTTAATTTATTATTAAAGAAAGATAATGTTTTTAATAAATTTAGTGTAGGCTAAGTGTACAGTGTATATAAAGTCTACAGTAATGTACAGTAATGTCCTGGCCTTCATATTCACTCACTGACTCACCCAGAGTAAATTCCAGTTCTTTAAACTCCATTCATGGTAAGTGCCCTATACAAATGTACCATTTTTTAATTTTTTAATACCATATTTTTAATACTATGCTTTTTCTATGTTTAGATATATTTAGATACCCAAATATTTACCATTGTGTTACAATTGCCTACAGTATTCATTACAATAATATATTATACAGATTTGTAGCCTAGGAGCAAGAGGCTATACCACATAGCCTAGATGTGTAGAAGGCTACCCCATCTAGGTTTGCGTAAGTACACTCTATAACATTCATACAATGACAAAATTGCCTATCAATGCATTTCTCAGAACGGATCCCTGTCATTAAGCAATGTATGATTGTATATCAAAACATTATGTTGTATATCATAAATATATATAATTTTATTTGTTAATTAAAATTTTATATATATCACTGTATACAAGAATAAAATCTAAATGTATCAGAGATCAAAGTATAAAAACTGAAACCATACAAGTATTAGAAGGAAACATAATGAAGTTCTCTGTAACTTTAATGTAGAAAGCAACCTTCATTCCAAATCAAGAGGCAATAAAACTCTGATAAATTTGACTATATAGCATTTTAAAATTTTTTATGCAAAGATACACTGTAACAAAGTAAAACAAAATTGATAAACTAAAAAAAAATTGTAATATATTTCACAAATAAAGGGCTAATATCACTAATACAGAAAGAACTCTCCCAAACTAAAGCATATAGTAAAAAAATACCATAGTAAAATGAGAAAAAGACACAAATAGACAATTTCAAAAAAAGACCTTCAAATTATACTCAGCCCCCTGTGATTTCTGCACTTGCAGATTCAACCAACCATGGATTGAAAACATTCAGGCAAAAAACAATAAAAAATACTACAAATCAGAGGTAATGAGAAAATAGACATGTCTACTCAATTTTGTAAAAAGAAATACAGGAGTAATAAATCAAAAACTAATGATAGTTTTTCTATACAGAGAGTGGGTGGATACGGAGTGGACAGAATGGAGTAATGGGAACAGGGTGGAAGGAATAAAGCGGAAGAGATACTTCTTTGGGTTTACTTTTGTGTTTAGCTCTGACTTGTAGAACTATGCTAATGTTGCACATAATTTTTAAAAGTAATTGAAATCAACCAGGATGGGGGAAGGGAAAGAAAATGAAACAGTGACAAATGAACCTGATTGTGCTACAAATTGACAACACGGTAACATAGTAACACTAAAAGGAAGCAGGAAAGAATGAAACTAACGCAAGTAATTCTGGAAAACAGCGTTTTGATTATATGCTCCAAGGAAAAACGAAAAGAAAAATGGTACCCAAACACTGTACTCTATTTAGTAAGATTTTTTTCGCAGCGATATGGGTTAGCAATTCTGAAATTACTCTTATATGTAGTCTAGGACTGAGCAAACAAGTACCTTGTGGATAATGAGAGACAGGTTTCTCACTGTTGGAGAATGGAGTCACAAATAAATAAAGGAGGAAGGGTAGATTGAACCTTATAGTGTTAGGTTGGAATTAGTATAAAATTTATGGTTAGAAACAGATGCTGAATAGCTACCTTGTTAGAGATAGATACAGGATGGATAAGACAGATAATAGGTAAAGATGTATGGGTGTTTACAGGTGTGTATACATACATATACATCCTAGCTCTTTCTTCTGAAAGGGCGTGGGGCAATGGCATCACACTAGCAATGGGCAAACCTGGTGCCCAGATATTATTCTCCAGTAAAAGAAAACAGGGTTTCTTGAAGAAGTGGTGATTCCAGAGTTGGGGCAAGGAAAGTACAAGATAAGTCTAGAATATCTATTGATACCAGTATGTAAAGAAAGGCTTTGAAAATGATAGGAGCATGTTGAAAGGACTCAGGAGCTAACTTAAAGTGGTACCCAATATTGATTCTGAGACAAATTGAGCATTTAAATAAATAATGGTAGTAATGATTATAACTCATAGAATAAAATAAATAGCCATGAATATGCATCTATATAAATACATAATTGAAAATAAATGGAGGAGAGGGGAGGGCTCTATAGTAAAATTCCAATTAATAACTATAAAAAGAGAAAGGGAGTCAGAAAATCACCATTTGGGAAACACCACAGTAATAATTTAAGCAGTGTATGAGTTAGCTCGGGCTGCTAGGACAAAATAACATAGACTGGGTGGCTTAAACAATAAACATTTACTTCTCACAGTTCTGGGGGCTGAGAAGTTCAAGATCAAAGTGCTGGTCCTTTGGTTTTTGGTGAGGGCTCTTTTCTTGGCTTGCAGGTGGCTACTTTCTAGCTAAGTCTTCACATGACGAAGAGAGAGTGATCTCTCTCTTCCCCTTATAATAAAGCCAGTAATCCCATCATGAGCACTCCATTCTCATGGCCTAATCTAACCCTAATTACCTCTCAAAGGCCCCATCTACAAATATCGTCAGATTAGGGGTTAGGGTTTTGATATATGAATTTTGGGGAGACACAATCCAATCCATAGCAGGCATAAATCATCAATGGATGCTAAAATTAGTGGACAAAAGTAAGATGAGAAACAGAATATCTACACAGTCTCCAAGTTCTCCCCACAAAATACTTATTTATTTAAAGGGAAAATAGGAACTTTAGAGTGGAGAAACCTGACAGACACTACTTTAACCAAGAGGTCAAAATAAACATCACCAGTAATAAAACACACCAACAGGATTTACTTCCTGATATGATATAATGAGAAGTATACAGTTTCACTTTCATGGAATGTCAAAATAATATAACCTGACTTCAATCATGAGGAAACATCAGACAATTGCAAATTGAGGAACATTCTACAAAATAGCCGTCTAGTACTCTTCAAAAGTATCAAGATCATGAAAGACAGAAGAACTGTCCAAAACTAAAGGACATTTTGACAATGAAATGCAATGTGTGATCCTGGATTGGATCCTGCACCTGAAAAAGGACATTACTGGGGCAACTGACAAAATTTGAATGAGTTCTGCTGATTACTTAATAAAATTTTATCAGTGTTAATCACTTGATTTTTATAATTGTATTATAGTTATTAGGGAAGCTAATTATAGGGCATATGAGTATACTTTTTACCATTTTCATAATATTTTTAAGTCTGAAAATATTTCACAATAAAAATCTAAAATATAAAAATTTAGAAACAGAAAGGTAAAAAAAAAAGAATTCAATGACAACAAGGTATCTAGAGAAACCATAAATATTTGGAAATTAACTACCATACTTCTAAATAACCAACCAGTCAAAGAATAAGTCACGAGACATAAGACAATATTTTAATTTGCAGGATATTGAAGAGACAACATATCAAAGTTGATGAGCTTCAGCTAAAGCAATGTAAATTGTTTAACATATGCACATGTATTACTTTAGCTTCCAGAAGGGGATGAGAGAAATAATGAGGTGAAGGCAATATTCAAAGTGATTGTGCCCGAGGCTTTTCCAAAACCAATGACAAACATTAACTGATAGATTCAAGAAATAAAATTAAATCAAAGCTGGATAAATACAAATCAAAATACAACAGCAATATTATAGTCAAACTGCTGAAACCAAAGGAAAAAAAAATCTCTTAAAAACAGCAAGAGGGAAATTAGTATAAAAGTAGCAAAAACAAAACTAACAGCTGATGGAAGTTGCAATGTAAATGCCACCACACCCCTGACCCCTGGTGGAGCAATGCTGAGTTATAGTCGACATGGTTTTCTTAGAGGGTGTCTACAAAGATTTTGCACAGTTGCTCACAATATAACTCACACATTTGCATCTTTCATTGGCTTTCTCCCTTCCCTGTCTCATTTTACATACTCCTTAATTTGTGTGTCTTGGGATCATCTCTGAAATGAACTACCTGTATCCAATTCTCTATCTCAATATCTGCTTTGAAGAAACTCAAATTAAGGCATTGGTAAACAAATTGTGCCTTAAAAAACACATCTTCAGTAGAGGGTTCTGAGATTAGACTCCTTGCTGTTCAGATGGCGGCAAGGACCACGTTGCTGTTGATGAGTGGGGTGATATTAACACCTGTGCTATGTACTATCACAATTACTAAGACTCTCCATTGTGGTGGGTTGGAAATAGGTAGAGGCAGAAGGTGCAGCACTGAATTATGCAATAGCTATAGCACATAAAAAATAAAGGGCAAGGGTAATGCTAAGGATTGTGAATTTGATTTGCTTTTGTTCCCTTTCCCAGACATACCAAAAAAGGATATTGACAGACTCAGCTCAACCAGCTCCCCATCAAAGTCTTGCTGTGAAAGCCAAATGGCTCCACATAAGCATTTAAAGAAACCAGCGAAAGTGTGGTATATACTGACAATCAGGCCCAGAATTTGATCATAAAAGTTTTTGAGGCATAGCCCTGGAGAGTCTATTCTGAATTCAGGGTTCTGATAGGAAAAGGGTGGAAATTTTGCTGTTGGACATTTGGATGGAGTGTTTTGAACCCCCAGAATCCTTTAAATCCTACAGGTGGGTGGCAGCCTTCCACTTCCCCTTGACAAAGTATTGAGGAAGAGGTCACCCAGGTCTTTGGTCATGTCAGAATGGATTTATTATATGAGACCAGAGAAGCCACCAGCTGACTATATTTCCCCAAAAGGGATAGAAGACACTCCCTTCACTAAAGCAATAAAGAATCCGCTAGTGAAGAGGACAACAGTATCACTGAAAGGTTGACTGGGGCTTTTCCTTCCTGGGACAGAATAGATAGAAAATGCCAACACAGAGCTTGAGTCAACAGCTCCCTACTGTCAACAGGGATAAAGTTATTCTGGTATATCAGAGACCCAGGTGGCAGCACTCAACCATCGGAAACAATGTGAATGAAAATACCAAATACCAAAATGTGCAGTAAGGCCAGATCACTTATAGGGATCCCTTGAAATGGCTAAAATACCACGGTGTTTGTAGGACTGAGTTAGAAGAACCTTGACTGGGTGCTTACAATACACCAAAACCGCCCCTTAAGCTCCTCATAAGCATTATCTAATTTGATCCTTACTACAATCCACAGGAAGAAACTCTGGCTCAGAGAGGAATACTGTAATGGTACAAATGTGCTTCCAATATGGGGTGTGAAAGTTTTTGAAATGGAGAAAACTATATTAAGTTTAGTCCACAGAAATGAAATGAATTAAATCAGTGAATTTAGGGGACCAAATCTGTGGAAAAATGGATAAAACCAAAATAAAGAAATAGCAGAAATTTTGCATTATTTGCCATTGCAAGAATGGATGAACCAGGTGTACATTTAGAGTTTGTCCAAGAGGATGACAGGATCCCAATGAAACTGAAATATTCAAGAATCAGTCTCAGCTAACCTGGCAAGAAGATGCCTTATTCTTATAATAAAATATTAAAATTTAAAAAAACATATAAAACTAAAGTAGACATTAATCAAGGATAGAGCAATAGAAAGTCTGGAGGACTTGAAGGGAGACTGATGAGATGAATAACTACAGCAGATGGTAAGAATTAGAAACTTCTTGGTGCTGTCCACTTGCTTTATCCTTAACTAACTTCAGTGTCACATGTTAAATAATAAACTCGGTACTCTTGTGTTTGTATTGTTTCATATATCCATTGCTGATGGTAAGGAAACACTACAGTAGTGTTTCTAGATCCTGTCTGCACACTAGAATTGCCTGGAGAGATTTTTTAAAATAAATATAGTAGTGCTTCATCTTCAGAGAGGTGTGTAGTAAGATTTGAGTTATCAGTATTTTTTAAAAGACCCAGGTCATCATAATAATCTGAAGTCATAACTAAAAAACATTGACACCTAAAAAAAAACATAGAAGGCAAAAAGGTAGACTTGAACAAGAGACTTCATGGACACTGGGCAGAAGAGGCTAGAGTGAGACACATTCCAGTATAGGAAGTACTAAAGAGATAATTTCGAAGGTTGGGCTGGGGTGGCTCCATGGACCATCATGGCCTCTCCTGCAAATAGCCCGTCCCTGTGGAATCCTTACTCTACCTCTCTCTTTGACCTTCCAAATACTCACACCTTGACGTCCAAGAAAATATCACTTCGTGGGTAAAAACTATATCTAACCAACTCCAAGTAGAATTATTTTCCTTCCTTTTGGGCTCCAGCCCTTATTATGGCAATGCTCACAGCCTGACTTGAGAACCTCGAATCAATCACATGTCTATATCCAGCACTTTAAGACAGGAACAATATCTTACTCATTTTTACTTTCAGCAATAGTGCATAGCACATTACCTGGCACATGATGGTTATCTACACATACATACAGGATTTGTTGATTATGAATTTATCTCTTGGTACAAACAGCATTGAGAAGTAGGATATAGTAGCAATGGCTTACTAGCAGAGTTTCTCCATCTCAAAAATGTGATAATCATAGTTCCTACTTCAAGAGGGTCGACATTGGGGAACCAAATGAGATAATACATATAAACAGCTAAGTACACAGAATAAAATAAATATTAACTTTTATGGGAAAGCCATCATGACCACACCTGTTTTACGATTACTTGCATATGTGTACAACTACATGCTGCATTAGGTGAATTCCTAAAGGGCAGAAGCTTCCTTATCTCAATATCCCTCAGGCCTAAAACAGTGCTTGGCAAGGGTAACAATAAAGAAATGCTGGTTAAATGGCATCTTTGAAAAATATTCATGTTTATTAAAATATCTACAACTAAATTAAATTTTGATTGATCTTGTCCCAGAAAGGTTGAGATCTCCCTAGAGACAGCAGAGTAAAAAGTGTAAAAATTAAATGCAATACAAGTCCTCCATAAAATTATTATCAAAGTACATTAAGCACATACAGATTCGGATTTGAGCTTAAGGGACTGTTTTTAAGAGAATTCTTCCCTAATAGCTAAGCCTAGGAGTGGGAGGGAGGGATATTGCTTCCTGAGCATGTGATCCCTCCAGGGAGTAACCTCCAAATATGGACATAAGGTTAGAGTCCTCAAGAGAAAAGTGCATTTAGGTCAAAAGACTTTTCAGTGCTGTTTTCATATCCTTGTTCCTGAGGCTGTAAATGAAGGGGTTCAGCATTGGGGTCACCACTGCATAAAATACAGCTGCAACCCTGTCCTTATCCTCTGACTGTGATGAAGGGGGACACAAGTAGACACCAATTGCTGCACCATAGAACAAAAAGACAACAGTGAGGTGGGACCCACAGGTGGAGAAGGCCTTTTGCCTGCCAGAGGCAGACGGGACCCTGAGGATGGTGCAGATGATGCGTGCATATGACAGAATGATCAGGGAAAGAGGACCAGTGAGTATTACGGAGCCCACGGTGAAGAGGGCTACCTGGTTGGTGCTGGTGTCTGAGCAGGAGAGCTGTAGCAGAGGGACGATATCACAGAAGAAGTGATGGATGGTGTTGCCTGCACAGAAAGAAAGCCTAGCCATGAGCAGGGTGTGTAAGAGGGCAGCAAGGTTGGTGAGAATCCAGCATGCTGCGACAAGGAGCACACACACAAGCGGATTCATGAGTGTGGAGTAGTGAAGAGGCCTGCAGATGGCCACATAGCGGTCATAGGCCATCACCCCCAAGAGGAAGTCATCCAGTGCCCCAAACATCATGAAAAAATGCATCTGAGCCAAACATCCTCCATATAGTATGGTCTGACCGTGTGTCTGGATGTTCACCAGCATCTTGGGGACTGTGGTGGAGGAAAAGCAGGCATCAGCAAAAGACAGGTTAGCCAGGAAAAAGTACATGGGGGTGTGGAGGTGTGGGTCAGAGCTGATGGCCAGGATGATGAGTAGGTTCCCCAACACACTGACTAGGTATATGCCCAGGAAGAGCCCAAATAGGAGAGGCTGCTGTTCTGGCTTTTCAGAAAGACCCAAGAGGAGGAATTCAGAGACACTGGACTGGTTACTTTTGTCCATTCCTCCACTCTCTTAAAAAAGAGGAGAGATACATGTCAGAACCTGTAGAGATAGTGGTACTTATAGCCCTCTTTTAAAGAGACATCCCTCACCCAATCCACATGTGTCTATAGTTGACGTCTGTGAACCTTCCTTCCAAGTTCTGCCCAGTGTTCCAACAGCTCAACCCACCTAGGAAGGGAGAAAAAGCAGGCAGAGTGATAAAAAAAAAACACAAAAAGCAAGGTGAAGGGTATTGTTGGAGAGATGAGTTTCAAGTCTCTCCCATCCTTGCTATATGTTCACTAATATCCACATTCCCTGGCTTCCAGGTCCCCAGCTCATGTAACACACAGGCAATAAGAGCTGCCATTTTGCACTGTAAGTACTACATAATGAAGCATCTAATTAAATACTCACAAATCTTATTACACATATTTCACAAAGGAGTTTTCAAAGCTCAGTAAAATTAAGTCACTTGTGCAATATCACAAAGAAGGTAGTAAATACAAACTGGGACTCTGAAGTACCCATACTCTTTAGCATCTTGCAATGCAGTCACCTCTGATAAAAACCTCTTTCTCAGCAGAGGCAGACACAGGTGACTCACTTTGTAAGGGCATAGTTCCCACTGATCATCTTAGGAAGGTCTGAGAGGTAGGAGGCACGAACGCTGACTGGGATCTTTGTAGGTCTCAAAGGGAAAGCATAATCCTGCCCTTTGCTTGTAGTACTCACCTTATTTTTCTGGTCTAACCAGCATTCACTACCCAAGGAACCCACCCTGTTACTGCAGTTCTTCCTTTTGGTCTCAAAGGGCTCAGGAGTCTTAGTCTACAATGAAAGAGAAGGATAAGAGGATCCAGGGCTGCAGGTTGCATTGGGTCAGATATAAAGCAGCTACCTAGATTTCAGTGATGGACGTTATATGTTCTTTGTGCACATTGTCACAGGACTATTTCTAGCTTCTCTGCCTCTGGAGTATGATTCCCCTGGCTGCCTCTCAGAGACAAATAAGAAGTAATTGCTCTAGCTTCACACTTTGGTGCCTTGCACTCAGCACTCACCACGGAGTATGTGAGAAGGGAGTGGAGAATATGTATTGGTGGTTTTACATTTGATAAGTTTATCCTCAGGGATATATGTGTATCTGTATTCTGGTGTTTGCTCTGGGGTATCTCCTGGGAAAGCTAGATACTCTGGCAGAAGAAAATCAGAACAGTAGGTGGAGTACAGCAAGCTTTGATTCCAAACCTGGCCAAAGGACATCCAGGCCCTGCTACCTTAGGGTGGGCTGTTTGACTTCTCTGAGTCAATTTCTTGCTAAGATGGTGATTAATTACTGACTCTCACCCACTAAAACAATGTGAGAGAAACTGAAGTAAACAAAAAATCCAGAATATCAACAAGTGAGCAGGAAAACAGTTATAAACTGGAGCATGGTGTGGAGACAGGAGACAGAACTGAGACTTGGCATTGGGAAGAGTTCTATTGCTTCCTTATGAGAGGATGTTGGGGGAAAAGTGGATTAAAGTATTCTCTTGCCTTCTTTCTGCTTTGCCTTGAGCAATCATGGCCTCCCCCTTGCTGCAGAAATGGGTGACAGGGTCATATTTCTACACAAAAGTCCTTCTGGAGGATGAAGTTGAGGAAAATAATAAAAGACCTGAGAAGACCATGAGCTCTCATCTATGGCTGATAGTTAGGGTCAGCACAGGCGGGAAGCAAAGGCTAACATAGTTGTAAAGGACGTGGTTAAACACTGAAAGAGGGTCTCAACCCAGAGTCAATCCGCAAAGACCTGGAGACTCTTCTTTTGTTCTTTCTATTGATCAATTGATTTATGTATTTATTTAGGCTGCTGGTATTTAAGGATATCTGAGTCAAACAAATAGGTATTGGACAGGGTAGGAAGAACAGTTCCACGTTACCCGCATCACCCCTCCTCCAACCCCAGGCAGCACAGCAGGCAGAGAGATACCATCCACTTGGGAGAAAGAGAGGGAAGTGAGCACAGGCCTTTACCTTGGACTCCAACATCGGGCCTGCTAAAATAAAACCCAACACCAGGCAGACCCCCACGGCCCCTGACGCCAGGCTGGTACCAGTGAACTGAGCTGCCAGACTTGCCTTGGTACGAGGCGAGACCCCGTACCCCCTGCCAGGCAGACTTGATCTGCAGTCCACGTCAGCACTGGCTGACTACAACAGCCTTAGGCTCCAGACAAACCATCGTGGCAGGCAAGCCTCAGTGAGTGGCCACAGGATTCAGTCAAACCCCGGTGATAAATTTTAACTTTTTATAATAGGTTTGTGTATATTTTATGGTAGCAAATGATAAAAAGACTAGTATCTACATATATTTTATGCATTCATGACATATGTAATTTTCTCATTGTTTTTATATTTCTAAGCCACATACTTTGTGAGTTTTTTCAACTTGTTGCAAATCTTCAAAAAATTTCCAATATATTTACTGAAAAAAATCTGAGTATAAACGGACCCGCACAGTTCAAATTCATGTTGTTCAAGGGTCAATTGCATTTTGTTGAGAATTTTCACATTTGTGTTCATCAAGTATATTGGCCTGTGGTTTTCTTTTTTTGTTGTGTCCTTGTTTGGTTTTTGTATTAGGGTAATGTTGGCCTTGAGGAATGAAACTGGAAGAATTTTATCCTTTTCACTTTTTTGGAATAGTTTGAGAAGGATTGATATTAGTCTTTCTTTAAATGTTTGGTAGAATTCATTAGTGAAGTCATCAAGTTCTGTGTTTTTCTTTGATGAGAGACAAACAAGAAATAGGAAAAAGGTAAAATTAAGTACAACCATATTACCATTACATTAAATGCAAAAGGACTAAATGCTCCCAATAAAAGACAGAGATTATATGACTGGATTAAGTTCCCATGTGCATGTGCACACACACACGCACACACAGAGTACATGCCATTTACAGAAAATAAATGTTGAATATGAAGATACAAAAAAGGTTGGAGGTAAAAGTATGGAAAAAATGTCACAAACACTAATCATAAGGAGGCAAGTGTAGCTCTATAAATATCAGTCAAAATAGATTTTAAGACAAGGTGAATTACCAGAAATAAAGAAATTTCTCCATAATAAGAGGATCAACTAATCAAAAAGGCAAAAACAATCCTAAATGTGTATGAACCTAATAAGTGAGCTTCAAAACACATGAAGCAAAATTTGACAACTAAAAGAATACAAAAAAATACATGACTGGAGATTTTAACATCTCTTGGTAACTTGGATAATAAGTAGGCAAATCAATTTGCATTTGCTTCTTCTCCCTACTCAATTCCTCCAGAATTCTGAAACCATTCATGAGTATTCTTACAGCAATATGGTTATTTGTGTAAGCTCAAGAAAAATCTGCCCTCTCTTTATAACACAATACAATTAGAAACATTGATTATATTACAAAGGTTTTGACTGAAGTGTCATATTTGAGAATGTGCATAAAATGCCTGGTTTCAAGGGTTTCCAAACATTGTCACTTCCTGGCAGGCCCAGGAACCTTAAGACTGTAAGTAAAATCTAAAGCCTGTCTTAATTTGGCTTCCTGGCCTCAAGAGCTTTTTAAATCTGAGATTCCTATGTGATCAATGTAGAGAGAAAAAGTTATGTTTCTAAATATAAGCTATAGTATACCTCTTATTAGATCATAACCTTGTGCATTGTTTTCAAGTTTTTGTTATTAATCTATAGACTAAACTAAACATTGAATTTTTTTAGATTCCTCCAATCCAACTTTCTTCCATAGAATTACTAAAAATGGGAGCTTCTCTATTCCTGAAGGCCTATAAGCTGAAACCAGATAAATTTTAAGGAACAAGTCTCATGCCTGAAGTATGGGCCACACAGAATGTTCATCAAACCTCCCTAAGCCATAACCAAAGATATTCGAACTGCAAACCTGGATAACAAGTTGATGTTTTCTCACTGTAGGCAGCTTTTCCCAAGACATTGGAACAAGACTGCATATCATAATGAGACTCTTACCCACTCTTAATGCCTACCATTTTTTACTTGACAGAGTAACGGTGTTACTGAAATTTCACAATCAGTAGCTTCCACTAGTACCTTGACAGAACCTGACCTAAGGGATCTTTTAGTCCACATAATGAATAACTTTGGCAACATCCCTAACACAACTGTTGCTTACTCTCTGCTTTAATTCACCCCAATCATGGGATACTAGATAAAATTGCCCTATATTATCTATTGGTTAAATTAAAGAATGTCTGTACTATTGCTTATACTACATGGTATGCCTGGACAAATTCCTCTGGGAAAGTTTGGACCACATACACAAAATAAGAAAACAAGGTGCATGGTTACAAGGGGTCTCACCTAATTCCCTGTGGTCATTTGATTTATTCAACTGGTTGCCTTTAAGCCTAGGTTCATAGCTTAAAACTGTTATACAAACTGAGATTATCATATTACTATTAATTTTACTCTGTATTTTCCTTTTTAAACTTTGTACCTGTTACTTGTTAAATTTCTGCACAAGTACAACTCCCAACAGAATAATGCTGACCCAGCACTTTGAGATGATAGCCAATGCCTACAGAACAAACTTGAATTTAACAATGGACTCCAGGTAGACAGCCTGACAGCCACTTGCTCCAGTCCTGCCTTGTTACTCAAATGTGGCTAACAGGGTTTTGACACTGACTCATAGTCTCCAGGCAGTCCCTTCAATGTGGAACCAGACCAACAACCCCAGACAGGTCCACCCTGGCACCAAGGGATGATCAAACCTAACTACAGGATGATTGATCAGCGATGCTTTTGTAAAATGATCTTGATCAAAAGAAAGAAATAGGAAAGTTGTCAGGATCAAAATGGAGTCACTTATGTTAAAAACTCTGGATAAATGAAGCCAGGGAAGGCCATGAAGCAGGGGTTCTCACACAGAAATGCCTGATAACAAGAAATATCACAAAGACTGCAAAAACCACAGCCTTGCACAAAGGCCACTGCAACCTTACACACATGGAAAAAATACTAAGAGAACAACCACCCAGCAATTAACTGCTTGTCCCACCTCAGACTGGCGCCACCCTTGTTATTAATCCTTGTAGCCAAGGATAATTATCTCAATGATGTAATTCTCATTTTTCCTTTAAAAACTTTTGTCTTCCTTTACCTTCCTGAATACACTTGTAGTTTACAGTGGCATATGTATTCCCATTGCAGTGCCCATTCCTGAATAAATATCATTTTCTTTTAAAGAGCCTCTGGGTCTGTTATTTAGGTGTACAAAATTTATTGAATACTAAAAGCAACAACAGCAAAGCACACATTTCCTTCAAGCACACCTGGAACACTCACCAAGATAGACCATACACTCGACAGCTGAAGGATATGCTTTCATGTTTGCTCATGAAATATATTAATATAACAAGAATGACTATATGTTGGGTCACATAAAAGCTTCAATAACCTTCAGAGAATTGAAATAATACTGATGCAGAAAAGTGGACCCCAAAGCTGGGGTCTGGCCTGAAGGCCAAGTGGGTTCTTGGCTTTGGGTAGGAAGGAATTCAAGAGCAAGCTGACAGGGTAAAGCAAAAGCAAGTTTGTTGAAGTAACAAAAAAACAGAAGGAAGGTTACTCCACAGGCAGAGCAGTGGTTATGTCTCAGAGCAACATAGAGTAGCCCTTTGTGAGTTTCTTTTATAATTTTTACTTAAATTTATGTTTAGTGGAGGGAGGATTATTCATAAGATTTTTGTGAAAGGGGTGGAGAGACCTAGAACTGAGTATTCCTCCTCTTTTTAAACCATATAGAGTAACTTCCAAGAGTTGCCATGGCATTTGTAAACTGTCATGGTGCTGGTGGGAGTTTTTTTTAGCATATGCTAATGCATTATAACCAGTGTATAATGAGCAGCAAGGGAACCTGAGGTTGTTTTTGTTGCCCTCTTGGTTCTAGCTAGTTTTGTCCAGTTTCTCCACCACCTTCTGTTTTATCAGAGACCTTGCTTCGAGTCTTATGACTCCTTATTGAATAGGGCCTGCCAGTCCCTGTCTCAATATCAAGCATAATCTTTGAAAACAATGGAGTTAAACAAGAAAACAATAATGAAAATAATAATCAGAAAATCACCAATTATTTGGAAATAAAGCCATGCATTTCTAAATAGGCCATGAATCAAACAACAAATATCAAAAACAAATATCAATGAACATTAGAAAATACCAAAACTGATGCTCATAAAAATACAATATATCAAAATTTGTGAGATGCAACTAATAGAGTGTTTAAAAGAAATTTCTAGCTCTGAGTGCATACAATAGGAAAAAAGGGTGAAAAATTAATAGTGTCTACTTCCACATTAAGTAGGTAAGGAAAAAAAAGCAGAAGAAAGAAAATAATATGGACAGATGTGAAAAGCATTGAAATAGAAGCAGGTCTACAGTACAGAAAAATCAACCAAACCAAAATTGGATCTTTTGAAAAGATTACTAAAGTTAACAAACTCCTACTAACGAGACTGATCAAAGAAAAAGAAGAAAACAAAAATTATAATTTTTGTTGTAATCTGACAAAAAGGACATCACCAAAGATAATAAAGACATTAAAAGGATAATAAGTGATTTTAAATTTACTATAAAGTGACAGTATGCAAGATAGTGTGGTATTTGCATGAAAATAGGCATCAGACCAATGAATGATTAAATAGAGTCCAATCATAGACCCACACTTATCTGGTTAATTGAAAAAAAGATTTTTTTTCTGATGTAAAATCTAAACATAAAAGATAAAGTTTTAAAGCTCCTAGAAAGAAATGTTAATGAATATCTTCACACTCTTGTTAAATTTAAAAAGACACAGTTTCCTGAAATCACCATAAAAGAAAAAATGTGTAACTTGACTTCATCTAAATTAAAATCTTCTGTCCATCAGAAGGCAATGTTAGAAAAACAAAGAACTGAGCTGCAGACTGGGAGAAAATATTCGCAATACATATAGCTGATGAAGGATTCATATACAGAATATATGAATTAAAAATTCCTACTAATCATTATTAGAAGACAATCAACCCAATAAAAATGGGCATACAACTTCATAAAAAGAAGATATATAAATGACCAATAACCAGATGAAAATTTGTTCAATGTCATTAGTCGATGGGAAAACGCAAATTAAAACTACAATGAGATACTGTTTCCTACGCTCTAGGGTGGCAAAATGTTAGCTATAAGGCTTCTGTTGGGAGAATATTTTGTTTTCTGAATTATTTACCCGAGGAAACCAAAGTCCAAAGAGGATAAGTGAACTTTGCAAAGTCACCGAGCAGTTCGTTTAGAGTTTGAGGACTACGGGTGGCAATGGAACAGATTTTTCTCACAATGGATACTTGAGAGACTGGTGTTCCCACATGTCTCTATAAAACTTCTGGCAGGGATCTCTGGGGACGGTGCCAGAAACTGCATGCAGATATCTTCTCTTTTCCTGGGTTTCTAATCAGTCTGGCTGACTCAGGGTCTGGGGAAAACTGCTCTCATTTCTCCTTCCTTGGAGCAGATAAGGGTTCGATGTCCCACGAGTCCCCTCTGCCTTAAACACAGAGGAAAATGCTGTCCCTTCATCTGGCCCTCAAATATGGCTTCTCCACTCTTGACCAGTGAGAACCTACAGCAGAGGAGTCAACCTCTGCCTTAACACGAATAAATGAGGAACTCTTCTTGTCCCAACTCAGGATCGATAGTAAGTCATTGGCTACACTTCTCATTTTTTGGTCAGTCAAGAGAAGCAGAATGGTACATTGGAAATAGTTTCAGGAACTCTGTTTTTGATATTAGTTGTAGTGTTGATCTTGGACAGATTACAGCAGCCCTTTAAGATTCTGTTTTCTCATTCATGAAACAAAGGAGTTTTATTAGATGGCTTAACATTTTTTAATCCCTAAAGGGTAGACTGGCTAGGAAGGTAGCTTTGATCCAAAGAATTATTTTATTTGTGATCTTCATCCCTAGTCCCTGAAACCAGTTTCCTGAAATTGCCATACACCCCTGAGAAAGGCTTGACGTGTGGATGGAGTGTGTCAGGTCAAGTTGGCTAAGTTTTCAAATGTGGAAAAGCAAGAGATTTGGGGGAACATTATCAAATTGGAAGGATCACAAGGAGCAGATTCAGACCTACAAGCAGATGTGTTCCTATTAAATCTGAACCCCAAGCACTAGTATTCCCAGCATTCTTTTTTAACTGAAACAATATTTAGTTCAAATGTAAAATATAAACAAATCATGCATTCAGTGCTTGCATAAACATGCAATTGATTAGACTTACTAATTCAACATCCAGCAATATTTTTTCCATTTTCACAATTTTGAATATTTTCTATGTACTAGAACCTATGCTAGGCAACCTAAGATCTTCGTTAAGGGTAATCTGTTTTATTAACTATCTCTGTAAGTAAAAGGCAATGCTGGTAACTAAATAATTACACCATACAGTTTTATCATAGCTTAAAAATTATTTGACCACCCATCTATCTACTATTTTATTCAATAGATGATTACCAAGAACATACTAAAAAGAAACAAGATGGATAAAAATGAGTTCCTGGCACTAAGGGACACATAGTCTAATGGGAATAAGTCCCCAGTTACAAAGCAATATGTCAAGTGTTCTACCAGAGACCCATGATAAAGGGACGTAGGAGCACCGAGCATAAAACAATGAACTCCAACAGGAGAATGTAACATATTCTCAGAAATTGACACCTGAGCTCTTGCCTGGTGGGGAGGAGGAAGAGACATCCAGGAAGGTGGAATACCAGTAGCAATTCATAGAGTCAGGAGGATGAGTCATTTGGGGACTGGAAGCGGCTTCGTGGGTGAGAATGTGGGGCGGCCTGGCACAAGTGGAGAATGTCATGGGTAGAAAGATGGAGACAGAATCATGAAGGGCTGATTATGTCATGATAAGAAATACCTTGAACAATTTCCTGATGGCAGAGAGGAGCATCAAACAGCATGTAATATAGATTTAGTTATCCCTCTTCACAGAGAGGGAAACTGAGGTTCAGAGAAGTTAAATGAATTATTCAAACCCATATTATTAGGCTTGATTTAGAAAGCTAATTAAGATTTTCTTAAAGCAAACTAAAGATTTTTTTCTCTTTATTTGCTCAACCTAAATATTCTCTTCAGAAAAAAATAAATGAGTTCAATGCAGTGTTTTTAAGTGCATAGATATAGTGGAGATCAGATTTTGAGGGGGAATATAAGAAATATTCAAGTGGTTGTGATGTATCACAACCTTCGGCTTAGACCCACCAGCCAGGGTGTAGAGCATCTGTCGTAATAATAAAATTGAAACCAAAGGACGTATCTTTTCTCAAAAGTCAATTGTATTAAGTTTTATTAGTTTCCTTGCCCAGAATATCAGAAGTATTCTGAGAATATTAATTCATTTTTATAGATTCTTCATTTGGAATCAATGCAATAGGGCTACCTATTTTTATTAAATAATGAAATTCCTGAAAGTGTGTATTCTTTGAGCAAGAAGAAGTGCAAACTGGAATAAATGTTCACGTATTTCTAATTCTTACCATACAAGTGACATCATTGAATGAATGTAACAAAATATATCTCTGTACATCCTGCTATCTGCTTAGCTTCTGGATTTGGACTTGGTTGCAATTAGGGGAAGAGGAGACAGAGATATAAGAAAGGTAGGAGCCTGGAGCTTTCAGGATGGCTCCACCTCAGAGTAGAAATCATGGTTCTAGCCCATTAGCTTTGCAAGCATAGAACGGGGCCTTGTCCAGACACCAGATTGCACCAAAGTGGACTGACTCACACCAACCACATTCACAAAAGATTGAGGCATAAGCCAAAAACATCCACATCCTCATTTGCTGTATGAGAACTGTAACTGCCAAATTGAATGGGCATTTAAATTCCCTAGTGGTGCATTCTCTCCTTGTGGAAAATATGCACAAGGCTGAACTAGAGTCAGAAAACAATTTGGTGAACATTGAAAGGCAGCGCAGCAGAGTGGTTAAGAACTGAGGCTTTTGACTTTGACAAGTTTCACTTCAATTCCTTGTTGTGTGGACTCCAGCAAGTCCCGTCGCCGCTCTTAATCTCAGTTTCCTCGTCTTTAAGTAAAGACAGTCGTGGTGCAGGGGCACAGGGTTATCACTTAAGGGAAGTGCTAGCTACTGTTGCTACTCTGGCTTTCCTCACAGAGTCAGAGCAAGGACTGTGGACTGGATAAACTTAACATCCGGGATTATCTAGTTATGAGAGCCTGGTATATTCTCACTGTGGCTGCTATGGGGAAAAAAAGATATGAAAATCCCAAATCAGGGTATTCTCTTCTCTGAGCAGCGCTAGAGACAAACCAAGGTGTGGCTTTGGGGGCAAACTAAGAATTTGATGCCTTCTATTTAGAAAATTTACAAATTTAATAAACAAATAAATATAAGAAGGCCATTTTAGAGCAAAGAAGGGTTCAGGAGCTGGAATAGACAGTCTAAAACTTCAGTTTTTAAATTCAAGGGGCCAGAAGAAGAGGAGCCAAGCTGGGTGGAGAAGCACCTGTAAGCGAGGAGCATCAGGGTTGTCAGAGGGAAAGCACGCGTAATTCCCAGGCACGCTGGGGGAAATTGGAGCAGTATTTCGTGCATGTCCTATAGCTTTTCTTAGGGAAAGCTGGGAACATTACTCCAGAGTAGGCTATGATGAAAAGTTCTTGCTCTAAAACATATATTTTTTTATTATTTGCACAGGGTCAAAGTCATTTGATTTTTGTTTTCCTACTTACTTGTCAGAGCTGCTTTTCAGAGATTATACCCTGGTTAATTTGTCAGAACTCTGGGTCTCCCAAAATCTCTATATTGGCTTCTGGACCATCAGTTCGATGAATTCAACCAATCACATCCATCACAGTTAAAAGTAATCTTTTAATTATGAAGATAACACATGCTGGTAAAAATGTGAGTAATACAGAAGTTGACACCTATCACCCTTCAATCCAAACTCACTCCCCAGAAGTCAACACCTTTGGTATGCGTTCTTTCAGACAGTGATCTTACTCATATAGAAACATTTCTGTGTTTTAATTTTCCTAAAATGGAATTATAAATATACAAACTGTTCTGATTTTACCTTTTTACTTAATGTATTATTTACTTAATTATATTATTATTAAGTGAAAATATTAGTGTATACTGCTAGGATATGGACACTCCAGGGCACACTTTTACATGGTGGCTGACATACATCATGGGGAAAGCTGAAATCGTTGGAAGGAGCCGTAGATATCTGATCAAGCACTGATACCAATCTATAACTTGACAAATGGTCAGATCCAAACTGTTTTTTTTAATGTGCACATTTGTAAATTCAAGCTTTACCAAAACAGAATTGTTTAAACCAAAGAATTTTTTAAAACAGGGCTTCAAAGTACTTTCAACACTGCATTATTTTACTTTTTTGCTATTTATATTCTAATAAAATTTATTTCACACAGAATTCCAGATATGCACGGAAGAAACCAGACCAGCATCTTCGAATTTCTTCTCATGGGCTTCTCTGAGCACCCAGACCAGCAGCCTCTCCTGTTTTGGCTCTTCCTAGGCGTGTTCCTGGTTACTGTGGTTGGGAATCTGCTCATCATCCTGGCCATTGGCTCTGACCTGCACCTCCATACCCCCATGTACCTCTTCCTGGCCAACCTGTCCTTTTCTGATATTGGTTTTATCTCTACAATAATTCCCAAGATGCTAGGTAACATTAGCTCAGGGACTAAACTGATTTCTTACAGCGGGTGTCTGACACAACTCTACTTCTTTGGCCTATTTGCAGATCTGGACAACTTTCTCCTGGCTGTGATGGCGCTTGACCGCTATGTGGCCGTCAGCCAACCCCTCCATTATGCCGTGACCATGAACTCCCAACGCTGTGTCCTGCTGGTGGCTGGGTCATGGGTGATCACTACCTTCCATGCCTTAGTACATACCCTCCTAGTGACCAGGCTTTCCTTCTGTGGTCCTAATATCATCCCCCACTTCTTCTGTGATCTGGTCCCACTCCTGAAGTTGGCCTGCTCCAGTACTTATGCCAATGACCTGGTGCTTACCCTTGTGGCAGGAACACTGCTGATTGTGCCCTTTGTCTGCATCCTTACATCTTACTTTTACATTGCATTGGCCATCCTGAGAATTGATTCCCCACAGGGTAAGCAAAGGGCCTTCTCCAGCTGCACTTCCCACCTCTCTGTGGTCTCTCTGTTCTACAGCACAGCTATTGGTGTCTATTTATGTCCTCCAGCATCCCACTCAGATGGGAAGGACAGAGTCTTCTCAGTAATGTACACGGTGGTGACCCCCATGTTGAACCCCTTCATCTATAGCCTGAGAAACAGGGATATGAAGGGGGCACTGGGAAAACTACTTAGAAAAAAAAAAACACCCTAACACTGTCTTAGGACCTCAGGGTCCTAACTCCAAGACTCAGAGCTGAGAGTTGAAAATTGGTCTTCTGAGAGCCCAACCACTGTAGCTTCCCTGAACCTAAGACTTCTTTGTCATGTTTACGTGTTGAAATACAAGTTGACATCTGAGGACAGGGAGGAAGTAGTTCACTACTCACTTTCAAAATGGTTCTCGCTTATTTTTGTTGGATGCCAAAGAGAAGTCCACATGTGGGGGACTTGTATACATATAAAGTGAAAATAGAAGTCTAAATTTTTGTTTAGCTCAAGTTGTAAAGGAACTATGGAAGATTTTTCTAGCGCAAGAATATAGGATTCATTACATATGGTAGAATGAAATAAAAAGGAAACATTCTGATATTTTACACTTGAACAGGCGATGTTCTATAGAAGAATAAGAAGGGGCTTTAACTTAAGTCCTGGGTTCCAGTGCAGCCTTCACATTAATGAATTGTGTGACAGCTGCATAATTACTTAAGCACTCTGAGCCTTGGTTTCCCAAGTGATGGGACTATGTTAGTCTAAGGACCCCCACACATACCCCAGTTTTAATAGTATTTAGTGTTATAGTGATAAGAACTCAAGACTTGAACTCATAAGTTACAAATGAGGACCCTAAGTTCACCACCTTCACATCATGGAACTTGAGACAGCTTCCTTCTCTGTGAGTTTTGGTTTCCCTACCTGTACAACTGGAAGAACTACATCTTAGGATTACTCCGTATGATAAATAATATGTGAACTCACTTGGATCACAGTAAGTGTTCAATACATGTTTATTGAAGTCTTCAGAGCTGTTATTTATGCTAATAAATCTTAGGGCTTTCCTTCTCTCCCTTTGCTGGTGCAACTCCCAATCATGTGTACCTCTGGAACCCTTTTCCAGTCTTCTTATCTGCTATCAAGAATTTTCTAGGTGATTACTTTCTCCAGTATATATTTTGGAGGTCTCTAAATGCAGAAGTGGAAAATCATTTAAGGAGAATTCTCCCAGTAGTTATTTAATTCCTCTATATTTTCCTCACATGTGTCGCCAAAAGTTGATTTAATGTAGGTAGAAGAGTGTGCTAGTGTTGGGAGGAACATTTCTTCACCAGGCTTGATCTGTGCTTCCAAGTAGAGGAAACTCAATTACATAACAACTGTCCTCATTGAGTTTACTTTTACTGTGCCCCAGAATATCTAATTGATTAGTCTGGGCATGCTCAGTTCAGATCCTCCCTGTTTCTTCTTGAGAATCAACCTACTTATGGGGAGCACATGCTCTGGTGCATAACCCCAAGGGCAAAGCAGCCACCCACACACACCTGGGAGGCCCTCCTTAATCCTGGCCTTTCCACTTCTGGAGTTGGCTAGAAAAGCATTTAGGCTCTCACCCTGAGTCATGCCCTACAACCCAGACACTAACAGTAGTAAAGCGAGGGTTTGGCTTCCATCTGTCTAATATGTCTTATTTATCAATTTAGTAATAACTCAAAGGGGAAAGAGGGGGTTATTTTCTGGACTCCCACAAAGACTCCCAGTAATCTGAAAAATCACAGCCCCATCTCTTAGGAGCTGGGTGATTCTAGAGTAAGGTATTTAACCTCTCTGAGTCTCCTTGTCTGTAATAAAAAGGTAATGATATAAGTTTTTTTTAAGACTTTATTTTTTAGTGTCATTTTAAATTTGCAGCAAAATTGAGAGTAAGGTATAAGATATCGCATTGCCCCTGCACATGGATAGCCTCCCCATTGTCAACATCTCCCACCAGAATAGTACATTTGTTACAATCGATGAAACCTACATTGATATATCATTATCACCTACAGTCCATACTTTACATTAGGGTTCACTCTTGGTATTGTAAAGATATAACAATGTGTATCCACAATTATAGTATCAAACAGAGTATTTTCACTGCTCTAAAAATCCTCTATGCTCCACACCTCCCATCCTTCCCATCTCCCTAACCTCTGGCAACCACTGATCATTTTACTGGCTCCATAGTTTCATCTTTCAGAATGTCACATAGTTGGAATCATACATGTGTAGCATTTTCAGATTGGCTTCTTTCACTTAGTAATATGCATTTATGTTTCCTCCATGTCTTTTTATGGCTTGATAGCTCAAGCCATAAAAAAATCTCTTTTTATACCCTGATTCTTTTTAGCACTGAATAATATTCCCTTGTCTGGGTGTAACACAATTTACTTACCCATTCACCTACCTAAGAACATCTTGATTGCTTCTAAGATTTGGCAATTATGAATAAAGTTGCTATAAACACCTGTGTGCAGGTTTTTTGTGGATAAATTTTTCAACTCCTTTGGGTGAATACCAAGAACCATTATTGATTGCTGGATTGTATGGTAAGAGTGTGTTTAATTTTGTAAGGAACTGCTAAACTGTCTTCCAAAGTGGCTGTACCATGTTGCATTCCCACAAACAATGAATGAAAGTACCTCTTGATTCACATCCTCATCAGCATTGGATGTTGTGCTCTATATTTTGGCCATGCTAATAAGTATGCAGTGGTATCTCACTGTTGTTTTAATTTGCATTTACCTGATGATGTATGATATGGATCTTCTTTTCATATATTTGCAGTCTTCTTTGGTGATGTATTTATTAAGGACTTTAGCCCATTTTCTTTTAATCAGTTGTTTTTTTTCCTTAGTGTTGAGTTTTAAGTGTGCTTGACATACCTTTTTATAATTTAAAATATTTTTGAATAAATTCCAATGGCAATTTTCACAAAAATAGGGAAGACAATCGTAAAATTCATATGGAACCATGAAAGGCCCCAAATAGCTAAAGCAATCTTAAGCAACACAAAGAAAACTAGAAGCATCACAATCTCTGATTTCAAAATATACTACACAGCTGTAGTAATGAAAACACTATGGTACTGGCATAAAAATACACATATAGACTGATGGAACAGAATAGAAATCCCAGAAATAAATCCACACATTTACAGTCGATTGATCTTCAAAAAAGGTGCTAAGAACACATAATAAAGAAAGGACGGTCTCTTTAATAAATGGTGTTGGAAGAACTGGATATCCACATGAAGAAGAATGAAATTGGACTCTTATCTTAAACCATATACAAAAATCAACTCAAAATGAATTAAAGACTTAAATATAAGATCTGAAACTGCAAAACTACTGGAAGAAAACATAGAGAAAAAGTTCCATGATGTTGGTCTGAGCAGTAATTTTTTTGGATACAAACCAAAAAGCACAGGCAACAAAAGCAAAAATAAACAATTGAGATTTCATAAAACTAAAAGCTTCTACACAAGCAAGGCAAACAACAACAGAGTAAAGAGATGACCTACAGGGTGAGAGAAAATATTTGCAGGCCATACATCTGATGAGGGATTAATATCCATAATGTATAAGGAACTCAAACAACTCAATAGTGAGAAAACAAATAACCCAATTAAAAAATTGGGCAAAGGACCTAAACAGACATTTCTCAAAAAAAGACATACAAATGGCCACGAGGTATATGAAAAAAATGCTCAGCATCACTAATCATCAAAAAAATACAAATTAAAAGGCATGTGATATCACCTCACACCTGTTAGAATGGCTATTATCAAAAAGCAAAAAGACAACTGTAGGAAAGATGTGAAGAAAAGGGAACACTTGCACACTGTTGGTGGGAATGTAAATTAGTACAGCTATTATGAACAAAAGTACAGAGATTCCTCAAAAAGTTAAAAATACGATCCAGAAATCCCACTATTGGGTATCTATCCAAAGATCATGAAATATGTTGAAGAGATATCTGCATTCCCACTGTTCCTTGCAGCATTATTCACAATATCCAAAACACGAAATCAACCTAAGTGTCCATCAACAAACGAATGGATAAAGAAAATGTAGTATGTTATGCTAAGTGAAATGAGCCAGGCACAGAAGGACAAATACTGCATAATCTCACTTATATGTTGAGTGTAATAACATCAACCTCATAGAAACAGAGAGTAAAATATTGGTTACCAGATGCTAGGAAATGGAGGACCGGGGGAGATGTTGGTCAAAGGGCACAACATTTCAGTTAGAAAGGAGGAGTACATTTAAGAGATCTATTGTACATCTTGGTGACTACAGTTAATAACAATATATTATATATTTGAAAATTGAAAAGAGAGTATATTTTAAGTTTCTCACCAAAAAAATAAGTATGTGAGGTAATGCATATGTTAAATAGATTGATTTAGCCATTCCACCATATATACATATATCAAAACATCCTGTTGTATACCATAAATATATACAATTTTTACTTGTTAATTAACAAAATAAACTGAAAAGAATGATGGCATCAATATAGCAGACCAACATTATCTTCTATAAGCTATCCAGATGTCAAGGTCCCTTCAGACTATAACAGAGAGCATGAAAGTTATTTAATGCTGCTGGTTCCATGTGCTTTTGACCTTACATTTTCATTCAGACTAAAAAGAATGCACCTGCCAGTTTAAGAGCTGAATATCAAGATCTAGAGGCAGTGATAATTTATTCCAGTAATGATACCGTATCTGGAACAGCAGCTGTGATCGGAAATATCACTTTCTTAAGTTTACAGTGGTCCACTGACACACACCATGATCCATATGGTTGTTAAAGGGGCCACACTAGTGAATTAATAGAGGTATGGTGGGCGCTGTCACCCCAGCATCATGTAAGTCTTTGAAGATGGCATAATTTCTGCCATCCCAACCTAGGATACTATGTTGCTTCTGATTTGCTGTTTTGGCTTGGAGTGGGGGTAGTTTCACAGGCCTCTACTTGGCTTTTCCTATCACTATGACTCTTACCACACAGGTCATGGAACCAATGTCATGTTTCTACCAGGTGCTTAAAATAGCCTTCTCAATACATACTACAAACAGTGGGATGCCAAGATGGAAGGACAGCGGACATGGCCTACCCTAGTGAGGAGGAGAGGTAAGGTTCTCCAGGACCTCCTGTAGAATATCAATTGGTAAGTCCTCTGATCATATATAACAAATCTTTTCTAGCATCCCTACTTTTAACCCCTTTATCAATACTCTGCAAGGTAGTTCTAGCATATCCATCTCGTTTTTCTACAGGCCACAATCATATCTAATCTTTGAGTAGCCACCCCAGCCACATGTTAGAACCAGCTCTATGTTTCCTTGGCAGGTGTTAAATGTGTAGTCATGAGTAATGTCCCATATCACTATATTCAATTGTTTTATTCATCAGCTTTATATTCAACCCTTCCAGGCCATTACCCTCAAGGTCCATTTCCAGGCATTCTCTTAGTCCCTTCTAGTACATATTGGCCAGGTCCTAAAACTCTTAATTAAAGTAAGCCCTTTAGCCCTTTCTTCCCATGGCAGGCACAGTACATCCCCAGCCACACCATGCTAAGACCTGACCCTAGTTATTGGAATCACGGGAGGTGGGCAGTGATCTTGAAAAGAACAAATATCATCTTGCTAGTTGTCTGCCCCAAGGGAGGACTTTATTTTGTACCCAGTCGAAGGGAGAATGCTAACCTGTAGCAAGGAAGAGCTGATCTCTGTTCTTGGCCCAGAAAGTTCAGAAGAATCAAGGATTTAATTTTTTCAAGCACATACAGATATCCTTATCCTATGCCCAGGGTACCAGTTTTCCTCTGTCGAGTCCCTGATCTCAACTTATGAAACTTTCCGGGACTGTGCATGCAGATTTCTTTGCAACTCTCATCATTGGATCTAGGGCTCTGTAAACAATAACATGGACACGTCTGGCTTTCAGGCACACCCTGGACCAATCTGAAACTTTCATTTTCTTCTTTCAGTGTATCTATGGGCATTCAACAAGTCAACTAATCCCAAATTTTCATAATTACCATTTCTTCCATATCCCTCAACTGTTAGACAATGGCACCAGCCAATTCATCCTCGTTCTACTTCAGTCTCACCCTTTTCGCCACAGCGTGCCACTCACCACGAGCAGTGGTGTCCATTTCGCCATCTGGTGGCAAGTGAACCAGTCCGGAATTCCAAAATAAAGAGCTGCTTCTGAAGACCATTTTTTGTGTCATTGTCTTACTTTCAAAACCTCTTGAAGCAGAACTAGAGACAGGAAATTAAGTTCAAGTAGTTGCTTTGGGAAGTAATAAAAATACCTGCAGCAGAATAGAGCAGTGGGACAGAGAAGGAAAGGAAGTCAAAAAGGGTGCATTACCGAACAAGTTACCACTGCCATAACTAGAGGTTGATCCCACTAGAAAATTCTGGGAATCAGTGTAGAAATAAGAACCTCAATGTCACTGTACCCAAAATGTGTCTGGGAGTTTTATATACCAAATATATTTAGTCATTGGTTGAAGGTTGCTCTTGGTGGGAGGTTAATTCTTTGGGACCTCTGGGTCTCTGCTGGGCGGGCTAGCAGAGCACCTCTGGCTGCCAGAGAAAGCCCTCAGGCAAAGAGATGCAAGTGCTGGAAAATGAGAGTGGGGCCATCATGTACATCATGGTGGTGAGGCATGAGGGAATGTGAGCAGAGCATTGACACAATTGGCTCCAGAATATTTTCTCCGGTAACCTTTGGATGCCTGTCACCACAGAAGCCTGCATGATAAAAGGGCAGGGGCCAAAGGGGTTCCTATGTGATCTTGTTCACAAACTTTATATTCTTTGATATTTGGTAATTTATTACACCACCATTAAGATCAACACTATGTTTTGAAAACACAAAATTATGAAAGTTTTATTCATCAGCAAGGCTGATTCCTAACAGATGGAATATTAAAAATAACAGAAAATTTGTAAAACAATTAATAGGGGGTGAAAGGAACAAGAGAAAAACAATGAAGAAAAATTCTAAACGTTCATCGTTATTCTGCTTTGAATAACTATAACAAAGAGTGGAGGGGGAGGAAGAGTGGTACATTTTTAAGTCTTAATTTTTTAATTTTAAAAATTAAAAACATTTAAAAAATTTTTATGGATACGTAATAGTTGTACATATTTATGGGGTACATGTGATACTTTGATATAAGCTTACAATATGTAATGACCAAACCTGGGTAATTAATTTTTAAATTTGAAAGTAAGTTTTAAATTTCATTACTACCATCAGGTTTGTGTGTTATTTTTAGTGTTTATTAATAATTTCTAATTACCAAATACTTACTCTTCTATCATGTTTGACACTTTTGTCAATGGATCCTAATAGGATAAGCATGATTTTGATCAGACTTTTAGATAACACTAAACTGGGAAAAGAATTGAATATATTGGGTGAAAGAATCAAGTTTCAAATAAGCCTCTCAAGACTGGAACGATGGACCAATTCTATGAGAAAATGTAAAGTAATATGGACATGGGTAAAATTCTATACTGGCCTGCAAAAATGGCCTCACAAACAGCATTGGGGAGAGAGAGAGGGAAAATGGTAGCATGATAGCAGCATGAGTCAACCCTCAATTTTTCGTGAACTCAAGTTAATTGACTGCTGTTGAGAAGGTAAACACGATCTTGGACTTCACAGATAGAAGTCGAGACCAAAGCCGGTGAAAGTCTTTTATTCTGCCCTGATGACAACCTGGAACCTAGGTTTTGTCTTTGACTTTCTTGCTACGTCATTCCCCCCATCTACTCCACCACCACATATTATCAAATCTACCCCAGAACTTCTCTCGAATCTGCTCACTTCTCTCCATCCACACACTACTGATGGTCTGATCACCATCAACTCTTTCCTGGATACTCACAGTAATCTCCTAACTGGTCTCTTTACCCTCAGTTTTGTGTGCCTACCTCAGCACATAGAAACCGAGAGAATTCGTAAAAATGCAGATCTTTGTGTTCTGTGCTATTATTTATAAACTTTCAGAGGTTTTCCCCATTGCTGCTAAAGAGCCAGCATGTTTACAAGGTTCACAAGGTCCCAGATGCTCCAGACTCTGCATCTCCTTTAGCCTCATCTCGTAACACTTAGTTTTTTCTCCTGTGCTTTTTAACCGTGCTGCTCTGTTTTGACAAATATGCCAAACTCTTCTGGCATCAGGAACCTAGTTTCCTTCTGCCTGAAATATTTCCTCCTTGTCTTCCTCTCTGTAACTCTCACTCATTCTTTAGATCTCAGGCAAAGCCTCACTTCCTCACTACTATGGTCCGAATGTTTATGTCTCCCCAAAATTCATCTGTTGAAACCTAGTAATCAATGTGATGGCTTTAGGAAGTGAGGCCTTTGGGAGGTGATTAGATAATGAAGACAGAGCCCTCGTGAATGGGTTTAGTGCCCTTATAAAAGAGGCCCCAGCGAGCTGCCTTGCCCCTTCCACCATGTGAGGACACAGCAAGAAGGTGCCATCTAGGGACATGAAAACAGCTCTCACCAGACACAGACTCTGCCAGCACCTTGATCTTGGAGTTCCCAGCCTCCAGAACTGTGAGAAATAAATTTTTGTTGTTAATAAGCTACCCATGTTATGGTATTTTGCTATAGCAGCCTGAATGGACTAAGATTCAAGTAGGTTAAGTTAGATCTTTGTGATTTACATTTTCTAAACTCCCAGTATTTCTCTTTCAATGTACTTATCTCAATGATATTTCAATAAATAATTGCCTAAGAAGCGATTTAATTTATTTAAGAGTATTTTAGTTTATTCAACTCAGATCAAGAAGGAAAACATAAAAATATTCTCAATCACGTAGTAAGCCCTCCAAATCAATAATGAAAACAAAGCAACGACATAGAATGGGCAAGGATACAGTCAGAAAATTTGAAGAAGAAAAAACTAAAATGCTCAAAAATATGAAAAATTGCCCCCATCAGTCAGGAAAATAGGAAGTAAAACTATCATAAAGTATTATTTCTTTTTTCCCTCCTTAGACTGGGAAACAGTAAAGAGTTTGCAAACAGCACTGTTAGACTGAGAAAGGGCATTGTCATATGCTCTTGGAGATTGTTACAAACTTTTTGGAGGACAATCTGGTGGTGACAATTGAAATTAAAAATGCACATATACCTTCATCTACTGTTTCCATTTGTAGAGAAATGTATGTAGACAAAAATTCCTGTAAAAGAATATCCACTGTAGCGTTGTCTTTGGATAGCCAGAAAAAACAAGATAAGTAAGTGGCATGAGGAGGGAAATGTTTATAACTTGTGGTACATCTAATATTCTCTGAAATACCTTAGGATAATGAGGTAAGTCAGAGAGTGCCATAGGAGGTCCAGTGTATATTGATGAGAGAAAGAAAGAAAGCCCCAGAACAAATGATCCCATTTTTATAAAAACAAAATTTTATATATCCATGTTCACATGAGCATAGAAAGTGTCTGAATGGGCTCATGTCAAAACATTAACAGTGATTACCCCTGGAAAAGAATAAGGAGGTGGCAAGAAACAGTCTCTCACTTTTTACTGGACACATGTTTTACTGGTCATTGTTTAAAATTAAGTGTGTATAAGTGAAAACAAAAAGGGAAACAAGAGGCTGCTTCTCCCAGGACTCAGGGCAGGGAGACACACCGTCCCTGCCTTGACCGTATTTAAGTTTCCATGGGCTTCCTTCTCAGAGCAAAAGTTTGGAGCACATATAGCAAACCCCATATTTGGACTGATCTCCCAGGTCCTGGACGCTCTCCTGGGATCAGCTGAGCTGCCAAGCCATAGTCCCCAGTACTGACGCTACAACCACTGTCTCACGGGCCCCTCTCTCCAGAGAGGGCAGTGAGGTTGGACAAGGACGCACCTGGGACTCCATGCTAGTGAGAACCATGGAATCTAAGCAGAAGCATATGATAAAACTTCAGCCTCCAGCTCCTTCCCCAGCCATGTTCTCCTGTCCCTGAAAAGCAGAAGCAGGAGTCTGGTGCTCTACCCCTCCACCACTCCCTGATTCCTTTCTTTCTTCTGCGCTGGGCCACTTCCTCTGTCTTCCCTGAGTGGTCTGCTCTGTGCTGCTTCCAAAACAAGACGTGGTGACACATGCTGCCTGAAGGGGGATGGAGGCACCAGGCCCAGCCCACGCCAGTCCAGCTAAGGGTCCACAGTAAGGTAAGGATCTGCACTTAGAGGGCTCCACACCAGCATACAGCAGTTTCTGAACCTTAGGCAATCCCTAGACAGGCTTTCAGTAATTTTTGGAGGGAGGACCATCTTTCTCAAAATTGCACAACATTATGAGTATCATGAAGTTTGTCTTTGACCCCATAAGTCTTCTTGTTTGGTCTTTTCCCTCCCTTCATAGTGTGTCTTCCCTACACCATCTTCAGATACACTATATTTTCGTGGGCTCTCTCACTTTCCCTCATTAAAACCTATCCAAAAAAGTATGCATGATTTACACAGTCAAGAGTAATTCCTTTCAGGAAATTTTCCATGAATCAGAGAAAATAACTAAAGGACTCCAGAGGGTTTCAATCAGTCGGGGAGGTATCATGAGTAATTATAGTTAGGTGATCCAGAAATCATCCTCCAGACATGGATGTCCTCTTTGTCTTCTCTTAACAACTGGACCCAGATTTTTCTTCCCACTTCTGGGAATTAATGGTCAAACGGGAAAACTGAGAGAATAGATTAAGTTGTGTTATCCAAGTGCCTCCTCTATTTACAAAGGGCAGTCTGTGGATCAGATCGTCAGCAGTTCATAGGGACCTATTCTGTGAAAGGGAACCCAGGTTCCTATAGGAATTTAAAACAAATAACTTCTCACTGTTTCATAGGACTCTTAAAGGGCCTTCATGTCTACAGTCTCTTCTGTCTTTTAAATAAAGCTTACGTGTTGAAAGCAGTTATTTTTCTTCCCGTTTCCCAGATGAAGAAACTGAGGCCCCCAAGAGGGGAAGTGATTTTTCCCAAGGTCTCAGAAAATTTTCATGGCAGACCTGGGACCAAAGCCTGGATCTTTCATTTCCTGGGTCAAAACTCATTCCTGCACACCACACTGCAGTTTGTTTTTCATCCATAACCTTTTATAAAGCAAGATTCTCCTCTAGTAGTCCCCCATTCTTGGCTTCCCACCTCCTTGCCCACACCACACTCCTCTCCCCTGCCCATTTGCTACACTATGTGTCAGGCAGGATGATGAGGAAGACAAGGAGGATGCCAAGGTTCCAGGAAGCTCCCCTCCAACCACTTCTGGGACTCTCTCCAGCCTCATGTGTAGCTTTGTCATCACGGGAGCTACATGGGCATTGGCCCAGGTAGCAGCCACAGGCTGCTAATTGCCAAGTAGAGCTCAGTCCATTCTTAGGCCTTCCCTAGACGTGAAAAGAGACATCCTGTGTTTCCTAAACCATAATCTCAGGGCCACCTGATGCCCAGCCCTGGAGGCTAAATTGTGAACTTTCATTTGAAGAGCCCATTACAATGACAAACTTAAAAGAGAAAACAAGCACAGAAAGAGAACAGAACATGGGTGTTAAATGGATGAGGTAGGAAAGGAAGGGCATTGCTTCTGAGTTAGGTGGATTTGTGATCAACCTAGATCCAACCCTACTCCCTGTGACCTTGAGGAAGTTACTCCATTTCTCCAGTCCTCAGTGTCATGATCTGAAAATGGGACTAATGATATCCACTCTTTAGTTTTATAATGAGGATTAAATTAGAAAAAATATGATAGGCATTTGTCATTGGCCAATGCACAGGATAGTGCAGTGGAAAAGCAAGAAACAAAGAGGAAAGTAAAAACTGGACTAGTGAGAGAAAACTTAAGAGGTGGCATAGCCCCATGGTTAGGAGCCATGGACTTTGAGGCCAAACAGAACTGAATTCACATTTCAGTTCTACCATGTATGAACTCTGTGACCTTGAGCATGCCACGGAATTCCTCTGAGCTTCAATTTCCTCATCTATAAAGTGGAGATAATAATACTTGTGTCACAGAATTGCTGTGATCACATGAAAAACACAAATAAGCTCCTAGACTAATTCCTGGTATATAGTAAGTGCTCAGTAAATGTGGCTACCACTTTTAGTGCTCATTCATCATCATGCCATACTGAAATCAATTCAGGATACTCAATATCATGTTACGAATTGCTACATTTTTATAATTGAAAAACGTAATGTTCGTTCTTTTGACTTGTACTGTGGTGGCATCTTTTAACTTGAGCCATAAAAGCAGACAGACCAGGAGTGATAAATAGATCCAATTCTGTGGAGAAGCTAAATAAATGAAATGGGCTGTCAGGCATGACACTGTGAGCACTCAAGGAATCCAGACATCAGTGTGAAGTCCAGCCACCATTTAACACTAAGTTATACAGAGCAGATCACTTTACCTCCCTAAGCGTTGGTATTCCCATCCGTGGAATAAGGATAATTGATTGTTGCAGGAACACATAGCTAGGCATGTCCTGGGATTGCCACAAGGATTATATGAGATGATATATGTAAACATGTATGTACATAAAAGTATATGTAAAAGTTTACGTAAAAGTGCCTTACACAGGGACATTTCTTAATTGTTTGCACTTTTTCTTCCAACAACCAAATTGCAAAGTCTTTGAATAGCCATAAACACAGATTATTTGTGGACTGCCAACTCTGATCACCTTCTCAAAAAGGCTATTTGGTTATTATCGATGACCAGATGAACTCATTGACAATCCTGTAAGGAAAGACTCAACTCATAGAAGCTTGCTTAGCTCTGGGAACCACATTTTTGAGGACAGAGACAAAGTGGAACAGGTTCACAGTAGAGAGATGTGGATGGCAGAAAAACCAAGAGATTATGCGTTTAACAAGACTGAAAAATTGATTGAAAAAATTGCCAGCCTTTGCTGAATACTTGCCAGGGAACAGGTACTCTCATTTAATCCTCATAACAACTTTAAGAGTAATGTACTATTACCATTCCCATTTTACAGAGGAGAAAGCTAAGGCTGGGCTTTTAACCACTGCACAGTGTTGCCTTTGTTTGTTGGTGTTTAGATTTCTCAAGGGTTTTCATGTTGAGGAGTAATAGGCTTGTTCTGCGAGATCCCAGAGGATCAATGTTATTCCAGTGGACAGAGATGAGAGGCAATCATCTTCAGCTTCTCCTACAGAAAAAGAAATTCTGACAGTTAGAGCTTCCTGCCACTGAAAGCATTCAAGAGGAGGAAGGATGTTCATTTTCCCAGGATCCTATAAAAGGAGGTTGAACATTGATTGAATGGTTTGGTTAAATCTATGGTCTTCATAGTTTTTGCTCAAATACTTTCTAATTCAAACCTATGGACTTTTTAAAGTGGGTATATGAAATTATTTATCAGATGCTTAAATAGTTGTCAGGATATAATATAGAGTGTATTGTACTTTTAAGACAAAACTTTACATAATTTCTTAAAATATATCCAATGGCATCTAAACACCAGAGTGACTTGATACTCACGTCATCCGTTTTTAAAATGCAAGAACAAAGACATCCTTAATTGCTATAAGTTTTACATCATTCCTTTTCAATTTAAACATGTATTTCCATTCTTCTTCCCCTATACATATTTTATCCTATTGTAATAAATTTTTATGCTGGAAAGTATTTTATAATCACCTATCTTACTTTTCACAATGAACAAAACATAAAATTTAAGTTATTTTTAATTTCTTGTGACTATAAAATTTTAAGCATAAAAATAATCAGAAAAAATCATCTGAATTATTATTACAATTATTAGTAGTAAACAACTGACCAAAATTATGTAATTATTAAATAGCTTCAATTATATAAAGTTGCTAATGTTCACCTATTTTAATTTACAAAAATGTTAACTTCATATCATAATATATCACAAATTTTAAAAATAATTATTATACCTAAATAATATAGTTTTAATTAAAGGCATCTAATAGAATAATGGAAATTTTTAGTTTATGTATCCAGAAATGAGTGTTATTTATTACTAGAAAAAGTCAAAATCAGCATCAATTCTATTACTATTTGTCTTTCATTTGTTACATGGGAGACAGGATAATGCATAAGGTGACATTTCAAAGAAAAGATGAATTTAGAAAAAAGAAATATGGAAATCAAGAAACTTATTCTGCTAAAACCATGTCTGTGTACTCTTTGAGAAGTCTTTGAGTATCAGCAAGGAAATGCATCCCACAAAGTGAAACTTGCTGAACCAAATGTCCTCTGACATCCCTTTCAGCAGGCAGATTCTTTGGTTACATAACTCATCACCAGGCTTTACTTACCATGAATAAGATGCCTTGGTTTTAATTTAAGGAGTGCCGTTATATGGTGGCTAATAGTATAGCCTTTGGAGCCAGATAAACATGACTTAAATTCAGATTTTGCCCTTTATGAGCTTAAACTTTCCATGTTTCAGTTTTCTAATGTATAAAACGGAAATAAAAATAACAATAATTGCCTCAGGGGTTATTGATTTAAATGTGATAATGCAGAAACACCCCTGGCTCAAGGTAAATGCTCTGTAAATGTTAGCTATGGTGATAGTATTGATGTTAACGATAATGAAAAATCCATATTATTTTGGAAAATTATTAGCACTTGATCCCTTTATCAGCACCTTGTGTAGTTTATCCTGGGACACAACAGTAACTAAACAACCTGTTCCTACGTCCAAGTCTATAAAAATAATTCTTTTTGTTTTTATGGCAACAGATGGACAATACCAACTGGACCAGTGTGTCCCATTTTGTCCTCTTGGGCATTTCTACCCACTCAGAAGAGCGGATCCCACTCTTCCTCCTTTTTCTATTCATGTACACAATTAGCATTTCTGGCAACTTTGCCATCATTGCACTGATTATCTCTGCTCCCCACCTCCACACGCCCATGTACATCTTCCTCAGTAACTTGGCCTTAGTGGACATCTGCTTCACCTCCACCACCGTGCCCAAGATGCTGCAGAATATCTTCTCCCCTACAAAGACCATTTCCTACATGGGCTGCTTAGCCCAGACTTATTTCTTCATTTGCTTTGCAGCCATGGAAAACTTCCTACTGGCTGCAATGGCCTACGACAGGTACATCGCCATCTGCCACCCTTTCCGCTACCCTATGATCCTGACCAGAGTACTGTGTGCACAGATGGTGGCCATGTGCCATGTCCTCTCCCACCTTCATGCCCTGCTGCATACCTTTCTCATGGGCCAGCTGAACTTCTGTGCAGACAACAGGATCCCCCACTTCTTCTGTGACCTGTACCCTCTGATGAAGATCTCCTGCACCAGCACCCACCTCAACACCCTGATGATTCACACAGAAGGTGTTGTTGTCATCAATGGAGCTCTGGCCCTCATTATTGCCTCCTATGCCTGCATCATCTCAGTGGTCCTCCGGATCCCCTCAGCCAAGAGCAAGTGGAGAGCTTTTTCCACCTGTGGCTCCCACATCACTGTGGTGGCCATGTTCTATGGCACCCTCACATGGGTCTACTTTCGGCCCCTTTCTAGCTATTCAGTGACCAAGGATCGCATTGTGACAGCCATGTACACAGTGGTGACCCCCATGGTGAACCCCTTCATCTACAGCCTAAGGAATGGGGATGTCAAGGGAGCCTTCAGGAAATGGATGAACAGAATATGGACTTCTTTCTTTAGATAAAACCCCAAAACACAGTTCAGAGTTTTACCTATGATTCTGGTGAAGCAATTTTGTGCCTCACAGATCTGCTTCCTTTAGAACTTCCCAGAAATATCAAAATTAAGTACATATCATGAATTTTCTCATTAGATATTGTCCTAAGATATCTCTTAAACCCAAAGCACATGCAACAGAAAGGAACGACCATGTACTTATGTAAAACCCAAGTATTGCTTCAACTATAATTGAGAGTGTTCTCTGGGCCTGCCATTAAACACCAGAATTGTAACTCTCAGAGTTCTTAGATCCAGGCAACACAAACCAATTCTGGTTTACTCATGAAAGAAGTGAGCTCATTGAAAATATAAGTGGGGCTCAAGAATTTCCAAGGCTCAAAAAAAATGGACAAGAATAAGAAAGGTCATATAGTCAGAACCATAGTCATAATCATATCCCAGAACTAGTCTGAAGGCAGCAAATTCTGTTCACTGTGTCTTGCATCCCAACCAACAATGCCAGCAACGGTCACTGGGCATAGCCCTTGGAAGCCTAAAAACTGGATATTACCACCCCCAGGAAGCACTGCCCACTTCTTGTTCTTTTCACCACTATCTCTACATTCAAAATAAGGTGGTGCATCTGATTGGCCAAGATTTGGTCACTTGCCCATACTCTAGCTGCCAGGGAGAGCAATATTGGTGTTCTTATTTTCTGTAAGTTTATGTAAGACACATGGAATGGGGTAACTACTCCAATATGAGAAGAGGGACATGATGACAATATCCACTATATGGGGTAAGAAGTTATAGATTCTCCATAATTAAGCACTGCCATGCTCTCCAATTTGCATTTTCTTAACATTCTTTAGCTGCACTGTTCAGGGATACCTTAAACTCCTTTTGTCTCAGCAGGCACCAGATCTTTCCCACAGTTGATACATGGAACTCATCTAATACTGGGTGTTTTTCTGCTGACCAATCAGTGCTGGGCCTGGGGAACAGATTTAAGAGCCAAGGTGTCTATTCAAATGTCAATTCTTCAGACTTATGGGTCAAAAGTAAGATGTGAGAGGGGCCTCCCCGGACATGAGGCAGAAGATGCAAGTGCGGACTGAATTAGTCCATCTGTCTGTACAAATTTCCTCTTACAGGACAAGAGTAGTTATGATGCTGGGTTGAGAAGGAGCCAAAATTGTGGTAGTTTTGTGTGATGTACTAGAAGGGTTTCCTGTAACCTATATAGAAACCATAGTCAAAATTTATACCATTGAAATAGGCATAAGAAGCTATATTTGTTGTTTTTGGCTATACCAGGATAACAAACTCTTCCAAGGTACAAGGGTCCCTGGCACTTATAAAATGATAATAACAAAGAAATAATACCAACTTTTGATTAGGTAATCAGAGTTCTTCACATTTGCCAGAAAATATCTTACATACCCAATATTTTTCTTCTGGACCCCACTGTTTTCTCTTACTTTATGTTTCCTGCCTCCTGGGCCCACCACCTGCTTTCTCCATCTCTAGGTGGTGGTTCCAATACTGATCCTCTTTGTTCTTTACCATCTGATTAGCCTCATCTCTTAGCACTGTACCCTCTTCTAAGAATCTCCCCATTCCTATTAAAGAACTTTCTTAGGATGGAGAGATGAACAGGAGAGGAAATGAATACAATATTTTTAGGACCAGTTGGATGATTCTATCAAAAAATTTTGTATTTAGATGATACCCTTCCTCTTCTAGGAGTTCATCTCACAGAATGAATATATACAAGGAATAGATATATATTATGTATAAGAATACACACACATATATTTTAAGTTCAATACACTACTGTTTATGATAGTGAAAATCAGAAATAATCTTCATATATACTAATGGGAGCCTGATTAATTGTGTTTGGTAGTTAGGTAGATAATATCTACTCACAATTCTTCCTTCCTTTCCCATTTTTGCCGTGGCTTCACTGCAGGCAGAATATACGTCTTTATCATGTTGACGTGGGACTTACTTTAGCCAGCACTCTGTGAACAAGCATACCAAATTCTGCTTCCAATCAAAAGTTTAGAATGGTTTGGAACCTTTGGTTTGCCCTCTTGAGCTTTGGCCTTCACTGTGAGATAAGCTCAGAACACACAGCTGTGGCCCCTTAACCGGGGTTTCAGAATGAGAAATACAGACTAAGAACACCTGAACTTGACCCAGAGTCTGAAGCCAAGTTGCCCCTTTCAACCTGCAGAATTTGAATTGAGAAATAAATATCTTTTGTTATAAGCCACTGAGGTTTTGGATTGTTTCTTATGCAGTACTTTGAAGGAAATCCCAACCAATACAATATATGTGTGCTATACTATGAATTACTATGCAGTCAATAAAAAGAATGAGGTGAATTAATTCCTGGCCTTACTCTCATGTCGTCAGTATCCATTGTTAACAAATAGGCGTTAAATAAATTTAAGAAATAAATGAAAATCCCACAGCTAGTAGAATGGTGATCAAAAGTCACACTGATAATTCTGGGCAAATACATTTCCCAATGACCACAGCACACTGTGGTAGTCTCTAAGGCTCTGTGATTCATGTTGCTTTGTGCAGTCCTTGTTTACTCACAAACACACCAAGTCTCAGTTTACCCTTTGGGTGTCTGAAGTCTAATCACCGGAACTGGCACTCTGGCTTGAGCTTTGATTATTTTCACAGGGGCTTTGACATCATGTCATTCCATCCTTGAACACTGAGCATTGGACTATAGTTATTCTCCTTTAGAACCAGATTAAAACCAGTTTATTTCCTCATCCAGTGTCTCATCTACCCCTCACACTTCCCATCCCCTTTCACTCATGGTGCTGACATTCCATCAGGCCTTTTGCTGAAGTCTGGCTGACGTAATATACTATGGGTATGGTAGCTTGTTGTCTTAGTCCATTGTGCTGCTATAACAAAATATGTGAGACTGGGTAATTTATAAGGAACAGAAATTTATTTCTCACAGTATGGAGGCTGGGAATTTCAAGATCTAGATGCCAGTAGGCTTGGCTGACTGATGAGAGCTGCTCTCTATTTCCAAGATGGCTCCTTGATGCTGTATCCTCTCAAGAAAAGGAACATTGTGTTCTCACTTGACACAAGGGATGGAAGGGTCAGAAAGGGATGTATTCCACCCATCAAGCCCTTTTATAATGATATTAATCCATTCATGAGGTAGAGCCCTCATGACCTAAACACCTCCCAAAAGGCCCCTCCTCCCAACACTGTTGCATTGGGGAGTAAGTTTCCAACACATGAATTTTAGGTGACACACTTAAACCATAGCAATGGTTAATAATCAGAGTCAGTGGAGTCAAGCAAAAAGACTAGAGGCAGATAAGTATTGCTATTATTTCTTTGTGTTGCTAGCAATGCTAGACAGCTCACCACAGGACAAATATTCTCCTCTACCTTCCCCCAATTGAGGTTAATACAAGAGGTATTAGTTCACCATTCTTTTTATGGCTGAGTAGGACTCCATGGTATACATATACCACATTTTATTAATCCACTCATGAATTGATGGGCACTTGGGTTGTTTCCATGTCTTCACAATTGTGAATAGTGCTGCTATAAACATTAGAGTGCAGATGTCTTTTTTATGGAATGTCTTTTTTCCCTTTGGGTAAATACCCAGTGGTGGGATTGCTGGATCAAATGGTAGGTCTACTTTTAGTTCTTTGAAGTATCTCCATACTACTTTCCATAGAAGTTGAACTAGTTTGCAGTCCCACCCACAGAAGAAAAAAAAATTTTTGTACACCTATAAAAAAAAAATGTGAAAAACACCTATAAGAGTAAGTGAAGTGCAATTCACCATGCAAATAGAAGTAAAAACAAAGACCATACAATCCCTCAATAGATACAGAAAAAGCATTTGACAAAATTCAGCACCCTTTTATGATAAGAACACTTAATAAAATAGGCATAGATAGGACTTACCTCAAAATTATAAAAGCCATATACTATAAACCCACAGACAACATCATACTGAACAGGGAAAAATTAAAAGCATTGCCACTTAGAACTGGAACCAGACAAGGTTTTCCACCATCACCACATATATTCAACATAGTGCTGGAAGTCCTAGCCAGCGATCAGACAAGAGAAGGAAATCAAGGGTATCCAAATGGGGGCAGAAGAGGTCAAACTATCACTCTTTGCTGATGATATGATCTTATATATAGAAAACCCCAAAGATTCTTCCATGAGACTCCTGGAATTGATAAACAAAGTCAGCAGAGTCTTAGGTTACAAAATCAATATCCACAAATCAGTAGCATTCACATACATCAAAAACAGTCAAGCTGAGAACCAAAGCTTTCACTATAGCAACAAACAAAATAAAATACCTAGGAATATATTTAACTAAGGAGATGAAAGACCTCTACAGGGAGAACTATGGAACACTGAGGAAGGAAATTGCAGTGGTTGCAAACAAATGGAAAAGCATATCATGCTCATGGATCAGCAGAATCAACATTGTTAAAATGTCTATACTACCCAAAGTGATCTACAGATTCAATGAAATTCCTATTAAAATACCAACATAATTTTCAGAGATCTAGAAACAATAATTCTGTGCTTTGTATGGAACCAGAGAAGACCCCGTACAGCCAAAGCAACCTTAAGCAAATAGAACAAATAAGGAAGCATCAATTTACCAGACTTCAAGCTATACTACAAGGCTATCATAACCAAAAGAGCATGGTACTGGCACAAGAACAGAGACATAGACCAATGGATCAGAACAGAGAACCCAGATATAAAACCATCCTCATATTACCATCTTATCCTTGACAAAGCAGACAAAAACATACACTGGGGAAAAGAATCCCTATTCAATAACTGGTGCTGGGAAAACTGGATAGCCACATGTAGAAGACTGAAACAGGATCTGTAGCTCTCACCACTCACAAAAATTAACTCATGATGGATAACAGACTTAAATCTAAGGCATGAAATTATAAGAATTCTAGAAGAAAATTTTGGAAAAAGTCTTATAGACATCAGCCTAGGCAAATAATTTATGAAGAAGACCTCAAAAGCAATCATAGCAACAACAAAAATAAATAAATGGGACCTATTCCAATTAAAAAGCTTCTGCACAGCCAAGGACACAGTCATGAGAGCAAATAGACAACCTACAAAATGGGAGAAAATAATTGCATGCTATACATCCAAAAAAGGGCTGATAACTAGAATCTATAAAGAACTCAAGTAAATCAGCAAGAAAAAAATCAAACAACCCCATTAAAAAATGGGCAAAGGAACATGAACAGATACTTTTCAAAAGAAGATAGACTAATGGCCAACAAACATATGAAAAAATGCTCAACATCTATAATCATCAGAGGAATGCAAATCAAAACCACAATGAGACAGCACTTAACTCCAGTGAGAATGGCTTTTATCAAAAAGTCCCAAAACAACAAATGCTGGCATGGATGCAGAGAGATAGGAACACTCATACACTGTTGGCGGGACTGCAAACTGGTACAACCTCTATGGAAAGTAGTATGGAGATACCTCAAAGAATTAAAAGTAGACCTACCATCTGATCCAGCAATTCCACCACTGGGTATTTACCCAAAGGAAAAAAAGACATTCTATAAAAAAAAAACAAACTGCACTCAAACGTTTATAGCAGCACAATTCACAATTGCAAAGATGTGGAAACAACCCAAGCACCCATCAATTCATGAGTGGATTAATAAAATGTGGTATATGTATATCATGGAGTACTACTCAGCCTTAAAAAATGGTGAACTAATACCTTTTGTATTAACCTGGATGGAACTGGAGAGCATTCTTCTAAGTGAAGTATCACCAGAATAGAAGAACAAATACCACACATATTCACCATTAAATTGGAACTAATTGATCAACACTGATGTGCACATATGGAAATAACATTCATCGGAAATCAAGCAGGTGGGAAGGGGGAGGAGGGGATGGGTAAATTCACACCTAATGGGTATAGTGCACACTATCTGGGTGGTGGGCACACTTATAACCTTGATTCAAATGGTATAAAAGCAATTTTTGTAACCAAAATATTTGTACCCCCATAATATTCTGAAATAAAGTTTTTAAAAAAAAATAAAAATAAAAATTGGCAAAAAACAATAGATGTGGATATGGATGTGGTGAAAAGGGAATACTTATACAATGTTGGTGGGAATGTAAATTACTATAACCTCTTGGAGATCAGTATGGAGATTTCTCAAAGAACTAAAAGTAGACCTACCATTTGATCCTGCAGTCTCACTACTGGGTATCTACACAGAGGAAAAGAAATCATTATATCAAAAAGATACCTGTACTTTTATGTTTATTACAGCACAAAGAACTAACAAGCTGACCTCAGCCTAGAGTACTGACCCACAGAACTATAAGCAACAAAATCATTGTTATCTGAACAAATAAGTTTTGGGATGGTTCTTTAGGCAGCAATGAGTAACTTAAATAGACTTCTTGGATAATTTGCATGGATCTCTATAATCCCATCTTTTCACTTTTAACATGGGAATGATAATGACATCCATTTCACTTGATTGCTCTTAGGATTAAACAAGACACATAATTGCAATCATTTAGAATAGAGTCTGACGTGCTCAATAAATGCTAACTATTTTGTATTAAAATGATAGAAATTATTAAGATTTAACAAAAACTGTTGACTGAAAGATTACTGCCCCCAGTATGCACTAGACACAGAACTCTTTCAGCTTCTCTCCTAGAGGTTTTATCTCCATGAAAATGCTTCTTCTAGAATGCCCTAAATCATGTTGCACTTTGGAAATTGCATTTCTATGATATGTAAAGTGAAGCAACAAGTGTTAAGAGAGTTTCTCCTTTTCACTCAGATCTGGGAGCTCATGAAGGAAGTTGGAAGAGAAATTAATCTATATCAAGAACTCACTTGGTCCTCTCATAAAGCCAGAAGATTTGTGTCCCTAAAAGACAAACGTATGGGGCACCTTGGAAGACCTAGAGAGCTGGAAAGGGTCAGTGTAGTAAGAAAAAAACTTTTGGTAGTGTCAACCCAGTTAATGTTTCCTTTTACTTTAAGCATCATACACTTGCACACAAAATGGCTGGCGTAGGGAGCTGTGTTTATATTATGTGTTCCCATTCCCTAGACACATTTTGTTAGACCATGGTGAACATGGCTCACATTCTCTCTCTGGGGCAGCCAAGCACAGGGAGGAAGAGAAAAAGCTGGCCGGTGGAAAGAAACATGAATCTGATTTGCAAAGAGAAGTAATATCAAGAACAAAGTAATTCCAGAGTGATGGAGAGAGGATCTATTTTGGTTCCTATGACTTTCCAGTTCCTGGTTTCCATCCCATATGAGATCCTTGATCCTCACATCTCCAAAATTTCAAAATTTCTTTCAAGTTCTTTCCAACAGATTTTTCTATTCTTGTTGCTATAATCTATCCATTCTCTAGTGGTTCTCCCTCATTCATTGATGACTTCAGCATCTGATGATAATCAGATTGTCATTTAATTGTCATCTTTGGAAACATCTACATAAATGGTCTAACTAACACCTTGAATTCTCAATTCAGGACCTCTGTAGCTTCAACAATGTTTTACATTACCCCATCTCAGCCATCCACTCATACGGTTGTATCTTAGACGTTGCCATCACCAATAATTGTATCATCTACGAAATCTTGATTTTAAACATTGCATTTCCTATCAGCTTCTATTTTCTCACCCTATTTAATTTAGTTCTCAAATTCTGACAATTCCCTGACATGATCGAGATCTATTATCCCTTCAAATTGTTTTTCATTATCGATCACTTAATTTATGCTCTTCCTTCCTACCCTAACAACCATAAATACCTTCTTGTAAACACCCTTATTCTTTTGCCCCCTTTTGCACTAACTGGCAAAACCTCAGCCCTAGGTAAATCCAATACTTTTCTCATTTATGTCTGTACATGAATACCTCAATATTGTTGGAGAAGATCACCCAACCATGATGATTTGACTAATATTAAACTTGTGAGCAAAACACCCAAATGGATACTCAATATTGGCAGATAATCCTACAATATTCCCTCGTACTTTGCTTTTCCAAACTCCAGAATGGTTATTTCACATATTTCCTTTCTACAATTCTCTAAAACAACCCTGCTCCCACTACTCTCAGTTGAAGTTTCTTCAAGCATATGTCTTCTTCCCACCACCAAATCCATCAGCCCACCTACATTTAAATTCATGTACTCTAAATTCCTTTTTGTTACAGGAAAAGAGGTGGCTCAGGTCCTAGATAAAATCATCCCCCAATAGATGTGCATCCCCTTTCAAGGACTTTGTTCTTGCAATTAATTACTTTCTCTCTTGAGTAATTAATGTTTCATTTTTTATTGGCTCAATTCTACAAGCAAACGTGCTTAATGTCACTACTCTTTCCAAAAATTATAAGAAACTTTTTCTTGATTCCATGTTCTCAAGTTGTACAAAACTTTTTGTCTACCTCCTCAAGAAAAAACTATACTTAAAAAGTGTCTATAATCACAACCTCCACTTCCTCTCTTGCAATTTCATCATAAAATGACTATAATTGGAATTTTTCTCCTTAACTGTTTCTATCAAAGCTTCCAATAAATCTTCATTTTGCCAAATTTAATAATAATTGTCTGTTCTTATTAATGACCTGTCAACTATATTTGAGAGAATGACCACTCCTCCATCCTGGAAATATTCTTTTTTAGGATTCTGACATACCAAACTTACCTGCTCCCTTCCTACCAATGGACACTTCCCAATATTCTTTGCTATTTCCTTTCCCAGACCTCTAAATGTTGGAGTGCCTACCCATCTCAGGGCTCTGCCTATAGTTCTCTTCTCTTTTCTATACTCTCTTACTAGGTGATTCTATCCAGTTCCATGGCTTCAAGGATTATGTGCATTTTATTGCCTCTGGCATTTCCATCTCCTGACAGGACCTCTCTGTGAGCCTAAGGATTATGTATTCAACTGTCTCTGAAATATCTCCATTTGCATACCTAATACACGTCATAAAATTAACATGGGAAAAAACAGTTATTGATTTTGCCCCTCAACCAAGTCTTCATATTATTTACCATCCACAGATTCCCACATACAAATAAATGACATAACGATTCCACATATTTTCACAGTCCATTCTTAATTACTCGTTTTCCCTTACACATCACATCTAAAACATCAGTACTTCTAAACAGTTCTACTTTCCATACAACCCAAATCTGACCACCTGCCCTTGGTGTTAGACCATGGTATGGACTCTCCACCAGTCTATTTATTAGTGACCTACACTACCTTCTTTGGGGTAGCAAAATGGTACAGATGGAATAATTCAGTCACTATACGTATTGAGCTGACTATGATTACTGTGAGTTGAGAGGTTGTTGAAATGAGACTGTAAAAGTATTACAATTTGAAGAGAGGCTTAGGCTATTTGATGGTTTATTCAAAACTCTTCTGTAATAATAGCATTGTAATTCACTTTGATTTCTTCTGGAAGACAGTACATGCTACACCATTACTAAAATGATCAAAGTTATGCAAGCCATACTGATTTGTTATCATTTTGCTTCATAGTCCTCTGTGCTCCGTATTAGACCTGACAGATGAGAGGTTCAGACTTGGTGATTTAAAAATATCTTTTCAGTTTCAATATAACGAGATTCTAGATCAGTCAACAGAGACCAGAACCATTTATTCATGAACTCATTTTTTCCCAAATCCAACCAAGAGAGAGCCAACAGGAAAAATTATTCCACAGAAATGTGATTCGTATCAGTTAGTGAGGTTATACCCCATTTATTTAGGTCTTAACTCTTTGATCTAAGGAGATGTGTTGCCATTCCCTGTTTGCCTGGGAGCCAGGTTGGAAGTTTCCTGAGATGCAGAGTTTCTTAAACAGCCTTCGAAGAGCTCCTTTAACCTCCTGGTTCCTGAGGCTGTAGATTAGTGGATTTAGCATAGGGGTAACTACTGTGTAGAAGATGGCAACCTGACGATCCTGGTCCAGGTCATAGCTGGAGGATGGTCGGAGGTACATGTGGATCACAGAGCCATACAGGAGCAACACAACCAGGATGTGGGAGCTACAGGTGGACAGAGCTTTACGCAGGGCAGCAACTGAGTGCATATGGGCTATAGCAACACCAATGCGGGCATAGGAACCCAAAATGAAGAAGAAGGGACTGACCACTACAGCTACACCCTCAGTGAATATTAGCATTTCATTGACCACTGGCCGGGTACAGGAGAGCTGCAGCAGGGGAGTGATGTCACAGAAGAAGTGGGTAACCTGGTTGCCACAGAAGGTTAAATGGGTGACCAACACACTATAAAGGAGGCTGTTGAGACTGACAACCATCCATGAGGTCAACGTTATGCACAGACAGAGGCGATGGCTAACAATGGTGGAGTATCGTAAGGGGTCACAGATGGCAACATAGCGGTCATATGCCATGGCAGCTAGCAAGTGGCCTTCCATGCTGCCTACAGCCATAAAGAAGAACAGCTGGATTATGCAGCAGTTATATGAGATGGCTCGATTCAGAGACAGTGTGTGCACCAGCATCTGAGGAACAGTGATGGTTGTCAGAACTATGTCAGTAAAGGAGAGCTGGCTGAGCAGGAAATACATGGGGGTCTGAAGCCTGGGGTCTGAGCAGGCAACAATTACTAATAGAGCATTGCCCATAACTGCAACCAGGTACACGGCAAGGACAAGACCAAAAATAACTGGCTGCATCTCTGGCCAGCTGGACAAGCCCAACAAGATAAATTCAGTCACTTCTGTCCTGTTTCTAGTGGCCATAAGACATGGTCTACGTCACCTGCAAAGAGGGAAGATCACAGCTGGAAAGGGAAGAGAAAGATGTCAAGCTTAACCAGACCTCAGAGTCCCTCAGATGGGCCACTGGAGTGAGGATCTGGTCCTAACTTTGTATGTGAAGAAGCTCAATTTTGTTCTTTGGTAAGGGTGTTCATATTCCATTAACTCAACTAAACTTACCTGGGATGAGAGTAGAAATGATTAATAAATCATTGATTCTATTAATGATTAATTTTTAATGAATAATATAATCTGCCAGTGGATGGGATTCTCATGTCTTTTCAGCTCAGGTTTTCCCTACAGGTAGATCGACAAGGTACACCAAAGAGGTAACTTTTGAGGCTGCTATATAAATAAAGATATTTGATGAGATACTATATTTCTACATGAATCTGAGAAAAATAGGGTTAAAATAGTAGAGTTTATGCATAGGAGAATATATAACAAAAAGCAGAGGTCCCTTACCCTGAGCTTGCCTACCACCATGTTTAGTTTTAACTCTTCTGGTAGTTCATGCCTCTATGCCTCTAAATAATGAGCCATTTGCTTATCCATCACGTTCATGTTTTCTCAATTGAAGATACCTTTTGGCTCTCTACTCTGAAAGATGAAGTTTTATCTTGCTTACATTATCCTTACCCTTTTCTCCTCCTTTCCCCAAATTTTGATGATTATTTTAGTTCTCCAAGTAGTTGCTTTTCTGCTTTAAATGGTACACTTAAATCTATATTTCTCATTCCACCAACTTTAGCCTCCCCTTCTCCCCTCACCACCCCTCCTACCCTGCCCAAACTTCAGAAAGCTGTACCTTCACTTGTATAATGTCAAGATTGAAAACATGTAAATTCTGAGTTGTAACCATAGTTAAGTCCTCCAAGTAAATTTTAAAATCCATAAAGAACATTTATATTATTGTAATTATGTAAATATTATCTATTGCAGCACCAAAGATGTGCTATGGTTATATTTAGACTTTGATGAGTGCAGTGTTACACCCCACTAAAGGGGAATATTCCTAAAATCCATATAAAATGAGTATTCTATTCTAATACTTCATCAGCTGTTCTAAAAAATACTACCTTTATATACTTCTAATTTCTTATACATTTTTTCTCATATGTATATATGTATGTATACAGACGTATGTGTTTGCATATGAATATGTATATACATACATTAACACATGCACATATGCATTTTTTACCATCTCTATCATTAGGCCTTCTATCTTTTGCTTACGTGGCAGGAAGACTCTATTAGCCTCCAACGATCCCCTCCCCCCGGTAGTATTAACCAATAGTATATGGCAAAGATGATGGGATGTCATAGCCGTGATTAAGTTGCAAAACATACCTTCCATCTTGCTAGCGGACTTTCTTTACTGTTTCTGGGTTTGCACACTTTATGAGGGAAGCTGCCATGCTGTTTAGGTCCACATGAAAAAGTACTAAACAAAGCCTCTAGCAAACAGACTGCTCCTAACTGAGGCCCTCAGTCTAACATTCCTCGAGGACCTGAATTCTCCCAACAACCATGTGAGCTTGGAATTGGATCTTTCCCACACTGAGCTATCAGATGAGACCCCAGCCCTGGCCAACACTTTGATTACAACCTTGAGTGAGACCCTGAAGCAGAGGATCCAGCTAAACCATTCCTGGATTCCTGTGTAGTAATTAATGTGTGTTGTTTTAAGCCACTGAGTTTGTGTAATTAATTATGCAGTAATAGATAACTAATACCACTCGGAGTCCATTCTTTTCTTCTTGAAGACATTTTTTACTTTGAGTCCAATCACATTCTCTCTCAATGTTAATGAGTTGTTCTATAGGCCTGCCATGCCCCTAGCATCTTGGGATTTGTTTTAAGTAGGTAATGAATATTTTTCCACCATATCTTTTTCTTATGGCTTTGTCTCCTCCTGGTTTTTACCTACACGTAAAAAATTTTTTATTATGTACTTATTATGTACAACATGATGTTTTGAAGTATATATACATTGTGGAATAGTTAATGCTAGCTAATTAACAAATTCATTACCTCATATATGAATAGTTACCATTTTTGTGGTGAGAACACTTAACATCTACCACCTTTGCATTTTTTAAGAATACGATATATTGTCATTAACTGCAGTCAACATGCTGTACAATAGATCTCTTGAATTTATTCCTTTTATCTTAAAAGTATGTAAGTGTTCAACAATGTGTAGGAGTAAGACACAACCTATAGAATGGAAGAAAATATTTGTAAACTATTCATCTGATAAGGGGTTAAAATCTAAAATATATAAAGAACTCAAAAACAAAATAGCATGAAAACAAATAATCCTGTTGAAAAATGGGCAAAAGACCTGAATAGACATTTCTCAAATGAAGACATACAAATGTCCAACAGGTATATGAAAAAAATGCTCAACATCATTACTCATCAGGAAAATGCAATTCAAAACCACAGTGCAATATCACCTCACTCCAGTTAGAATGGCTATTACCAAAAAGCCAAAAGATAAGAAGTGTTGGTGAGGATGTGGAGAAAAAGGAACCCTTGCCCACATTTTTTATACATAGTCAAGTAACTACCGAACAATGTAATAATGGACAATAAACTTTCTCAGTCTTCACATGTCAAAAAGTATTTTGATTTCACACTCATACCTGTTTGCTGAAGGCATTATTTCTTTGTTTCTTATCATCTAATATTGCTGATGAGAAGTCTGCTGCCAGTCTGACTCCTGTTCCTTTCTGGTATTTTCTTCCCAGTAATTTTTTAGGATCTTTATTTCTGCTATCCCTAAATTTTATAAAGATGTTACTACATGTAGATTTTTCAATTAATCTGTCATAAACTTGGAGATCTTTTGCATCTGAAAATTCGTGCTCCTCTTCAGCTCTGAGAAATTTTATTGTATAGTTTCTTTAATTATATACTCCCTGAATTTCTTCTCCAGCATTTTTTTCTGAAACTCTTACTAATAGATTATTATACTTCTTTGATTAATCTCTTTTTTCTCATGTTTTCTATCTCTTTGTCTTCCTAATCTATGTCCTGGGATATTAATAATTCATAATTGATATTTCTTTTACTTTTGCAATCATGTATTTAATGTCCATGAGCTCATTATTATTTTTTTGTTCCTTTACAATAGTATCTTATTCTTGTTTTGTGGATGCAGTTCTATGAGAACAAGACATTTTTATATTATCTTTTGTGACTTGAATGATTGCAATTTCTTCTGGAGTCAGTTATTCAGTATTTTATTTTTTGTTTTTTAATTTTTTTATATTCAGTTTTTTAATATTGGCTTTTCTCTATTATGTTACTGGCTTATCATATCTGGTGCATTGCGGTTTTAGGTAGCAAGTGTCAATTTTTTACACTATTGTATTTGATATATGAGCTTACTACATGGTCAGATGCGGAGCCTGCCTTTGTGCCACTTGTCCTGAATAAAAATGAGGGTTTCCTGCAGGATGCTAATAATCAATTTGGTAGCCCTAATTCTCTTTCTTCTAGAGAAGAATTATCAAGTTTTCTATGGGATAAAATGCTAAGGCTATCCTGGAGAAGAGGGAAGGACATTTGTGACGTGGCTGGCTTAGTTGTACTGTAGGAGGACTTTTTCATTTTGGTTAACACCCCTATATTCTGCATCACTTCCCCATTATTCCCCTCACCCTTCTCTAGAACTGGCTCCCTCTGGGCCTTGGGTCCCTGCCAGGAAGATCAGCCCTCTCCTCCATGACAGTCCCTTCCTGGGTAGTCTAAGGGATTTTTATTATATTGCTACTTTTTGTCTGGCTCTTAGAAATTCACTAAAATATCACATCTGCTAATGATTCCCCTTTCTTCCCATTAATTATTATGTGGTTTTCTTTTATTATTATTTTGCTGAGATCTCTGGAGAGATGGAGGAAAAATACGTATTGTATGATAAATCTGATACACTTATCCAAAAGCCAAAGACTTAGGGATAGCTCCGGTTTCCTAAGATGTCTATCTCCACTATAGGAATTTAGTCACAAAAAAGATTAGATATTCAAGTCTACTAGTAAGGAACATTTCCCCTGAATTGTAATGAAAACACTAAAGATTGATAAAAATTGATTGCCTTTTGAGCTCTCTTTATCAGGTAGCTGGTCAGACATTCACATTATCTTTCATCATAAAAGCATTCAATTCGTGAGGCTCTCGGGGTTTATTGGTTTATTTATTTTTTGCCTTTGTCACATTTTCCTGAAGCACATCCTAATTCACTTAGATTATATCTAAGGGTATGATAATATTACCCACAGTGTAAGATCATGCTTAAAATGTGTAATAAAAAGTAATATATACAGTATGGTCATAATTTACCAGATATGCATTAAAATGACCACCAGAAAATATGCCAAAAAACTGAAGGCTAATTTCCAGACACAGAATTTATAGAGGGTTTTTATTTATCCATTTTACTTTATGGCCTACATTTTTTAGAATACATATATAGCACTTTTATAATGAGATAAAAATTTAATGTGATAAATAAGCAAGTAGATGAAAAAAGTATTAAATAACCCATTTCCTCATCTATACTCTATCTAAGGGGGAAAGCTAGTGCTAGGTTATTATTTTGGTTTGATTTTTTATGGTTTGATTCTTTCTAGCTTTTCTAGAAGAAAAAGACACTAATTATATCAAATTCAAAAAGTATACCAATTACAAGGACAGCCACTATTGTGGGATGCTAGAATAGTAAATTACCTCCAATAAAGAATCAAAACTCCATTTTAAGGACATCTCTCTTGGTGCTTTCTTTACTTTAAAGATCATACATGGAACAAGACCCTAAAAGGAAAAGAAAACTTACATTTTCCAGTGTCTGTTCTTTTTCCTCTATTTCTTCCTCTATCCTGTGTTTCAGTGGTTGTTGCTCAAACTGTATGCTGTTATGATCCTATTACTCATTCAAGACATAGCCACATGCAGTTGTCGACATGGAGGTATAGAAGAAGATGAAAGAGCAGAAGAGGTGGGAAGGAAGAGGGATGGAGTAAGTCCCTTTATGGAGAAAGGGTGAGACACAATGCTCTCCAAGAAGGAAAAAGCAGCAAAGACTGTAGATTTATTCATTATGAGGATAAGAATGTAATAACATAGAGAGTCCATTTTCTTCCAAGCAAAGCAAAACTATCTTAAAGTAATTATATGCAATAAGAATAATAAGCAGTGGTAGTACTCTTGTTGGCTGACTTCTTCAAGGATTTATCTCTGTACCTGTCCTATTTTCCAATATCTCAACATTGCTCCCATCAGAGCCCAAGCTCTGTGGATACTGTTCAGGCAATTTTGAGGGGCAAAGGATGCTGATGCTAGGGGAAAGACAGAGAGGAAAAATTCTTTTAGGAGAGATATGAAGATACACACAAAGACAGCACCCGAACATCTCAAGACAGTAACCTAAACTGAAATCTGGAAAACAAAAGGAAGAATCCCTGGGAAGGAACAGGTAAGTACCTCAGGTTTCTCACTTCCCACCTGGAGCTTCAGGGACATCTAGAGTCATGGAGGAGGGAGAGAGCTACAGCGTCAAGCCCCAACCCTGCTTGTTCTTAACTTTCCTCTTTGATGAGAGCACCAAGAGACAAATTCTGTGTCTTCACTGGGATTTTTTTGGATACATAATAGATGTACATATTTTCTGTGCATATGTGATAATTTGATATATTCATATAATGTATAAAGATCAAAACAGGGTAATTAGTATATCCATCACCTTAAATATTTATCTTTTCTTTATGCTAGGTACATTCAAATTATTATCTCCTAGCTATTTTGAGATGTACAGTAGATTACTGTTAACTAAAGTCACCCTACTGATCTAACGAACTATGTTAGGAATGTGATCTATTTAATGCATTCTTGGTCTATATTCTATTTCTAGTCTTTTCTGTTCTGTTCTCTCCCCCCTTGGGTTGATGAATCACATAGGTCGAATCTGAGATATATAAATAAGAACCTCGTTTTTTATTGTCTCAAAAATAGATCCTCCAAACTTTCACAAAATAAATTAGGTCCTCTGTCACACATCTGGCATGTAGGAACCATAAAATGTCTCTCCGTGTTGCATGACTATATTCACCATCTCGGTCTTCATGTTTTCACTAAAAAGTGTAGACAAATTTTACGTGTCATAATTGACAATTCCTCCACCCTATTGCTTACTTTGACTTTAATGTTTGTACCTCATCATACTCTCTTTGGTCTCCTTGGTGCCAATATCACACTGTTTTCTACAAGAGGATTATGATTTATTATTTTCTATTCCCTGTCCGTTTACTATTAGGGTGGGGTATAACCTCAGTCTCACCTTTTCTCCGTATCGAACATCATACACCAAAGTTGGGAAGTCTGAGCAGAGTTGCACTCCCTCTTGCCCACATCCTCACAAAATTAGGAATCCCCTTTTTGTCACGTTTTATAAAAGCCTTTCTATAAGGAAGCTCATCACAATGAAGCAGCCTTACTTACGTGCTCTCACTCTGGGACTCTAGTAACCCCAGGAGGCTCCAATTGTGTTCACATGAAATACTAATTAGAATGGTCTGAGACCTTCTGCCTTTGTTATCAAATGGGACTGTGACTCAAGAGCCTGCTCATTCTCCTTCCTTATGCCTAGATCTCATCGACGCAAAACCCATAAAACTTCTAAAAACAATTATGCCTGAAGGGAAGATCTACCCTTTGGGGGACACCATATCCTTGTATAATGTCAACAGACAGGCAAGGAGAAACCCCAAGGGGACACTGATTCCCATTTCATCATCTCAAGAAGCCGTCTTTCTTAACTTATTCTTTCTGTAGTTATTGAGTGTTTGCTGTTAATTCAAACATCATCACTCACCTGAATGAGGGCAAGTCATGAGGCTTTGCAAGATAGAAACAGGATGGCTCTGACTGCTGTTATCATGTTTCCATCCTGCTCGCCAATGATTTTCTCATTTCCTGCCGTCACCCCAGTTCCATCCTTTAGCTGGATTTAATCTAGCCATTTTGCTTATCTCTTTTATAAATATATGTATGTGTATTATATATATATATATTCCTCAGAATACTGGATTTAAACACGTCTTTGAAAAATAAAGGAAACAGCAGGAGGTGGTGCACCATATTGAAAAATCTATGATTATATGCAGATGAACAAATTCTTGGTCTCATTTTAAAATATAATAATAATGACATATGGCTTATCAATATAGATTACATGTCATAGAAAGAACCACAAATTGGGTACATAGCAGTATTTTTCCACCATTTGTTTGCATGGAAGAAATTCAATCACTAGCTAGAAAACCAAACTCCTAGTTGGTAAATATGATCAAATTACAGTGGAAACAGACAAAGATATTATAATAAATATTCTCAAAAAATGGACTACATTTATCAAGAGCCACAGAGTGGCATTTGTTATTTTTGTTTCCAGAGGATCTATTTGTGTTTCTAACGACAGCTTTACTTAACTTTAGGCGAGTGACTCCCTCCCCCAGTGGATGCAGACTAATGGCAATGTCAGACACCTTCCCACTCCAGAACTTTAGGTAGGGGACAAAGGGATTGAGTGGTTGAGTGTGATTCATCTCCACCAGTCTCATCTGAGCAGACAGTCCTGTATTTCAGACTGTTTCTTCCCTCTTCAACCCACCTGAGATCCCTGCCAACACGCATACAACTCTGCTTTTATTTCTGCTCTGTTAATGTCTATTAATGAATCAATCTAGACATTGAATAGCAACAGCTGCTAATTTCACCAAAAAAACAACATAACCAGACATTATGTCTCCCACCGATGGAATAACATGGGACCATCTACGAAATAGTGTCCCTGTTCCAAAAATCAAACATGAATACAATCAAGCTTCTAGATGCAACTTCTGACTTATGAAAATACAAAGTAAAGAGGAACATGTTAAGCTACAATATGGTGATAAAATCAGACAAATCCAGACTGTAGAAAATTCCATAGAAAAATTGTATAATTTCTTTCACAAATAAATTGCAAGAGACAGAGAGGGGAGGAGAGGAAGAAGAAGAGGAAGAGGAAGGGAGGAAGAGAGAAGAAAGAATGAAAATACTAAAGAACGAACAACAATGCATGAACCTCATTTGAATCTTCAGTATTAAAAACTACAAACATATTTTTATTATATTTATGGGACAATCAGATATTTCAACAGTGACTAGACATTTGGTGATATTAAGAAATTGTAGTTAAAATTTTAGGTATGATAATGGCATTGAGATTGTATTTTTAGAAGTCTCTATCCTTTAGAGATTGGCATTAAATATATGTGTTTATGTATGTGTGTGTGTGTGTAAAGTGATATGACATATGGAATTTGGCTTGAAACAATAGTGAGAGAAGTGGGTTGAAGTAAAAAATGATACAATATTGGCAAACAGTTGATAATTAACAAAGCTGCATGATGGATACTATTCTTCTGTGACTATGCTCTATCAGTTAGAAATATTCCTTCACCAAAAAGTCAGAATAAAATTATAAAAATACAGCATGTACAAAGCAACAAAAAGATTTCTTAGATATGTAGGATTCAAAAAACTACCAATTATCCATCAGGATTAAAACAATTACTAAGAAGGAAACTCTAATGCTCAACATCACTAATCATCAAAGAAATGCAAACTGAGACTGCAATGACCTGCTAGAATGGCTATTATCAAAAAGATGAAGGGTAAGTGTTGGAGAGGATGTGGAAAAAAGAGAACTCTTGCCCACCATTGGTGGGAATGTAAATTGTTATAGTACAGTCATTATGGAAAACAGCATGGCGGTTCCTCAAAAAATTAAAACCAGAACTAGACATGACCCAGCAATCTCACTACTAGGTATATATCCAAAGAAAATAGAATCAGCATGTCAAAAAGATATCTGCACTCCGTGTTCATTGAAACGTTATTCACAATATCCAAGACATGGAATCAACCTAAACGTCCATCAGTGGATGAATGGATGAAGAAAATGTGGCATATATACACAATGGAATACTATTCAGCAAGAAATTCTGTCATTTGTGACAACACGGATAAACCTGGAAGATATAATACTAAGTAAAATAAACCAGGCATGGAAAGATAAATACTTGTCTCACTTATATGTGGAAGCTAAAAAAAGCTGAACTCATAAACATAGTGAGTAGATTGGTGGTCACCAGGGGCTGGTGGAGTAGAGGAATAAAGAGATGTTGGTCAAAGGATACAAAATTTCAGATAGATAGGAGATATAAGTTCAAGAGGTCAAAAGATCTTGAGTATAACATGGTGACTATAGTTAACAACAACGCATGGTATTCTTGAATGCTGAGAGAGCAGATTTTAAGTGTTCTTATCACAAAAAAAAAAAAATAAGAATGTGATGTAAGTATTTGTTAATTAGCTCAATTTGGCCATTCCACAATGTACACATATTTCAAAACAGCATGTTGTACAAAATAAATATATACAGTTATTTGTCAATTTCCAAAAAAAAATAAATTTTAAAAAAGAAACAAAAGAGCTCTAGGTCCATTAAAATATGAATATCTGCATTCTCATGTTGACTGCAGCACTGTTCACAATAGCCAAGAGATAGAATCAACCTAAGTGTCCATCAATGGATGGATGGATAAAGAAAATGTGGTACATATACACAATGGAATATTATTCAACCATAAAAAAAATAAAATCCTGTCATTTGAGAAAATATAGATGGACCTGAAGGACATTATGTTAAGTGAAGTAGGTCAGGCACCACAAAGTAAATACAACATGTTCTCATATGTGGAAGCTAAAAAAGTTGACCTCATAGAAGTAGAGAGTAGAATAGTGGTTATTAGAAGCTAGGAAGGGCAGTGGGTAGAGGAGGATAGGGAGAGGTCGGTTAATGAATACAAAATTACAGCTAGATAGGAGGAATTTCTAGTGTTCTATAGCACTATAGGGTAACTATAGTTAACACTAATTTATTGTATATTATCAAATAGCTACAAGAGAGAATTTTGAATGTTCCCAACACAAAGAAACAGTAAATGTTTGTGGTGATGGATATCCTAATAATCCTGATTTGATCATTACACATTGTATACTTTTAACAATATATCACACTATACCCCATAAATGTGTATAACTATTATGTGTCAATTAAAAATAATAATTTTAAAATTAAAATAAACATAAACATAAAAAATTTAAAATGCCTGAATCCCTGATACCATGGAATGCCATTGTAGTCCTGAGTTGACCATTTCCAAACTTTTTGAACATAGATGTAAATAAACTTCTATCTTATGTTTTTAAAAAAAGAACTAAAAGAAACAAAGGATGTCTAATCAAATAGAAAATATCAATAAAGAGACAGAAATTATAAAAAGGAACCAACAAATCTTTGAAAATCCACACACAAAAAACACATAAACTGTTACAGCTAATAAACAAATAGAGCTAATAAACTTCAGCAAAGTTTAGTCAGCGTACAAGACCAATGTGAATAATTAACTATTTATATGCTAGCAATGAATAATCTTCAAGGGAAATTAAGAAAACAATTTAATTTACAATAGCATCAAAAAGAATAAAATAGGAATAAATTTAACCATGGATGTGCAAGGTTGCGCACTGAAAACTACAAAACATCACTGAAAGAAATTAAAAAGACCTAAGTAAATGGAAAGATATCCCCTGTAGTAGATTGGGAGACTTAATATTGTTAAAATAGCAATAATCCATAATCTACAGATTCAGTGCAGTTCCTACCAAAAGCACAATCTACTATTTTGTAGAAATGGAAAAGCCAGTCCTAAAATTCATGTGCAATTGCAAGAAACCATGAGTAGCCAAAATAATCTGGAAGGTACAAAAAGAACAAAGTTGGAGAACTCACATAACCCTATTTCAAAAATGGTTATAAAACTACAGTAACCAAAACAGTGAGGTACTGGCAAAAGGACAGAAATATAGATCACTGGAATAGAATTGAGAGTCTGGAAATAAGTTCATATATCTCAGGTCAATTGATTTTTTTTACAAATGTTGCTAAGAACATTCAAGGAGGAAAGAACAGTCTCTTCAACAAATGGTGCTGGAATAGCTGGATATTTACCTGTAAAAGAATGAAGTTGGATCCTCACCTCACACCATATACAAAAATTAACTCAAAATTGACTAAACACCTAAGTATAAGAGCTAAAAGTAGGGAACCCTTTGTTCACTGCTGGGGGGAATATAAATTGGTACAGCCATTATGGAAAACAATATGGAAGTTCCTCAAAAACTTAAAAGTAGAGTAACCATATAACCCACTTCTGGGTTGGGGGAAGGGAGAGATGAATAGGAGGAACATAGGGGCTATTTAAGGCAGTAAAACTGTTCCGTAGGGTACTATAATGGTGAGTACATGTCATTATGCATTTGTCCAAAACCATAGAATGTACTAAACCAAGAGTGACCCTAATGTAAATTATGGATTTGAGGAAATGATGTGTCAATGTAGGTTCATCAATCGTAAAAAATATACTACTCTGGTGTGGATGTTGATAGTGGGAGAGGCTGTGGGTGTGGAGGAGAAGGGGCATATGGTAACTTTCTGTACTTTCTGCTCTATTTTACTGTGGACCTAAGACTACTTTAAAATATTAAGCTTATTCTAAAAAAAAAAAAAACTGAATGCAGTCACGTGATAGACAAAAAAGTCATGGTAAGTATCTCAGTATGTATGGGAAGGCATCCAAAGATATGTTTTTGATAATGTCAGTAAAATATAAACTTCAGTATAAGTTTGAAAAATGTAAACGTGACCATTAGTTAAATAAAAGTAAGATGTGTAAGCTTCTAGATATCTGGTGGGAAAAAGAGAAAATATGTTATATGTAATAAAAATTATTAGGAAAATATGAGCCCAAATAAGATCATGTACTGTCACTGAGTAACCCATTTCTAGCAGTAATCCAAAATATGGAGGAAATGTATTCTTACTAATAGCAACAAAAAGGAGGCAACATTAATTTACAGAAGTACATAAATAGTAGTGTACCCACTCAGTGTTTATTGTAGAAAGTTCAGAGATCACATCCCTGCCCCGCTCAGCTTCTAACCAACAAAGCAGACAAAGAGGGTCACATCAGGATCAAAGCTTTATTAACAGTAAATCTATCTCAGTAAGTTAGGGTTGCAATGACAAATTACCATAGACTGAGTGGCTTAAACAACATTTATTTCTCATAGTTCTGGAAGCTGGAAAGTCCAAATCAAGGTGCTGGAAGATCTGGTGTCTGGTAAGAGCATGCTTCCTAGTTTGCAGACGGCTGTCTTCTCATTGTATCCTCACACGCTGGAGAGCAGAGAGAGAGGGTAAAGAAGCTCTTTCTGATTTCTTCTTATAAGAGCACTAATTCCAGTCATGAGGCTCTATCCTCATGACCTAATTATGTCCAAAGGCCCTACCTCCTAATACTATCACCTAGGGGGTTAGGATTTTAACATATGGAGGGAATCTTGGAGGGACGCAAACATTCCATCAATAACAGGGTGATTTCTCTCCCCTTCCTCCCAATCGAGGATGATTTCTCCTTAACCTTCCGTATATCTGGACAGAGAACAAAAGCACAACTGCACAGTCAGATTACTTCATAGAGCCGTGGTTCACATTCCCGGCCTTGCACCTGGACAGAGTCATAAAAATATCACTGTCTGGGCCCAATCCTAATGATTCTGTGTTAATTGGTCTGTGGTGAGACCTGGGTGTCAGTATACTTTTAGAGCTATCGGATGTTTCTGATATGCTGCAGGGGTGAGAACCACTGATACAGAAGCTTACAGCTCAGGGCTGGCCTGAATGTAGGCAGGGGAGCTTTCCTGTTTTGGAAACAAGTTAATCTCATATACTCATATGTAGGATGTGACCTAATAAATATAAGGATTACCAGTTAGAAAAATTCCTCCTCCTCCTGTGTATAAGTGGTGGATGAGGGTAGCACTAGAAGCTTTCCTGCCAATTTGTTCTTTTCTGCACAGTAAGGCAAGTTTGGTTCTCTTTATGGAAACTTGAGGGTGGGGGATTAAATGGTCCCCACCACTAGGTATTAAGTAGTCATGACAATTATTATTAATATTACAGTGACATTGTAACAACATGGAAAGTTTTTTGACATAACGTTAAGCATTTTGCAAAACTGTATATAAATTATTATTACTACTATGAACAAATATGCATAAGAATAAAATGCCTGTGTTCTAGTGGTAGGATAATTTTTTTAATCAAACAAAACACACTAGGACCTTGATACTCGATGTGTGGTCCACTGGCCAGCAGCACTGGCATCACGTGAAAGTTGTTAGAAAGGCAAGTTCCACCTAAAGTTTGAGAAGCAGTGCACCAGGAAATTCTATCAAAAGAGGAAGAAGCAGAAGCAGAAGAAACAGAAGAGGGAGAGGAAGAGGAGGAAAGACAGAATAGAAGAGAAGAAAAAAAGATGATTCAGGGAGCGGGGCGAGATTCAGGAAAAATGTACAATCTGATGGGAGATGAAAAGGTAACTTTTCCCCCAATGCTGTACAAATGTCAGCTCGTCCATCGAAAAAGAATCTAGCAGTCAATGAGCACCTATGAATATCTGCACCTATTTTGTGACCAGCTGCTTTGGGAAATAATTAACAAATATATAACATAGTCTCTACCCTCCTCAACATTATAATCCAATTTCAAAAGTGATGCCAACACACTTGGAAAAAATAGACCATAATCATGACAGTTGACATAATCACGTCATTTATCAGTTTACAAAGCAAATCACACAAAGGATGTTAGATTCACAATAAGCTTGTGAGAAAAGTAGTGTGGGTATTATAATCTCTGGGAAAAACCGAGGTTCAAAGACGCAAGACCTCAATCAAAATGATACAATAAGGAAGTGATGGAATTAAGAGTTGAGCAAAAGTCTGATGACTCCAAATCCAAAGCACATGGGCTGCACGTGTGCTGATTTATGCGGCGTGCTCTGTAGGATTAACACCATGAACTATGGAACAGACTGGCAACAGGAAGCCCATTTATAAGTTGCATGGGATGTGATATGAAGGTTATGAGAGCTGGGAGGACAGTTCAATTTGGAGAGACAACATAGCATACAAGTAAACAGGATATTTGCTGACTGACTACCAAGGTGTAACTCCAAGCAAGTTACTTATTCTCTCTGTGCCTCATGGGGATAATAGTAGCAACTACCTCATAATGTTGTTGGGAGGAGTGAGTTAATATGTGGAGAGAACCTAAAACAGCATCTCACACATAGTAAGGACTACATAAGAGCTATTACTACTGTTCAAATACAAGAGGATTTAGGAGTAATTGATAAGCTTCAAAACACATCATATTAAGGCCAATGGTCCCAACGGTAGCTACATAGTAGAAACATCTGGGGAACATTTAAAAAATACTGATGCCTAAGCTTTGCCTCATACCAATTGAATCCAAATCTCTAGAGTTGGGGCCCAGACAACATAATTTTTTAAAATTCCTCAGGTGATTCTGATGCACAATAAAGTTTGGAAGCACTGATAGAGACAGAGGGGGGAGACTCGGGTTGACTACTTGGAACCTTAGACATCGGTGATGATGATGGCAATAAATGAAGAGTGGGGATGAACCTATTGTGAGGATTTAATTTCTTAGATTGTCATTGTAAGGTGATAATAACTTGGAAGACTTGAAAAGAGAAGTGACATTTTATGTGGACAAGTTCCATGACAGAATGAGACAAACATAGCCAAGATGCCTAACACCCGAGGAAGGAGAAGAAAGAGACGTCAGACGGGGTACAGAAAAGATGTGGAGAAGTTAGAGGACATGAATAGTACAATGTCCTGGGAGTCAGGCATGTGGTGAGGTGATTATTCCAAAAAAATTATGTCAAAAGTCAAGGCAGATAAGGTAGATTAAGGGTTGAGATGAGGGCACTGGAGTTTACCAATAGCTTGAGAAAGGTAGAAGGTATTGGTGGCAGCAGATGCTGGGGAGAAGGTCGTGTGAAAGCGATTGGGGGAATGTAGAGATCGTAACTGGAATGGAGAGATCCCAGGCATCAAGGCGGTGTCTTGGGATGGTGTTGGGGGCTCACAGGGGACTAGAGATGGAGATCAGCAAACTCAGCAAGGGGAGGAAGAAGAGAAGACCAGATCTTGGCTGGACCAGTGGTGCTGAAGGTGCCACAAGAACAGTGCTCTGTAATTCCCAGGGTGCCTCTCAGAGTTCCAAACTGGGAGCCACAGAGGTCCTGGAAATCCTCAGCACAGGAAGCCCCTCATTATAATTTGTTTGAGCGAAGCTACATCACAAGTGGGGTGAAGGGCAAAAGTCAGTGCATAAAGGTGACAATTGAGTACCACCAAAATTGCCATTCTCATCTCTTAAGAGGTACCAAAATAAAGGCCAATGTTCCAGCTGCCAAAGAGCTAAGCAAAGACAATTTTTTCTTTGTTGATGAAGTAGTTCATTGTTCCTTCTTTTATGCATTTTTCTATCTATATTTTATTTTTAAAATTCATATTAAAATTAGTTAAAAATATGTAAAATAGATATATTTTACATATATATCACCTACATCAGAGTTAGATGCTCACACTATAAGAGGTCCATGAAACTTGAATGGCAGAATCATGATTATCATTTTGGACTCATTCGTGGACATATATTTGCTCATTGAATGGAATAGGTAGTGAACTTGCCAGCCCTATTTGTCTAAACTGTTGTCTTCTCTTTACTTTCTGGTGTACACCAATACACTCCCACAAGAAACACACCAAGTTAAATGTGACTATGATTAACTCCACTGTCCTTGCTTTAGTTCATAATTTCACAATCCTATCTTCACATTCCCTCAAAACTATAAAGTTAAAGCTACCCAGGCCTAATGACTCATTTATATCCACTTTGATAAGGTGAATGGCCTGATGGAGGGGTCCCAGGAGCGTGCTGAGAAGGGACTTTTGATCATGTGTGTGTATGAATGTGAAATGTTCACACCTCTATCAGAACACAACATTGACAAGAGCCAAATCTGGAGTTCCTTAAGTTGTCTAGACTATCCCTACCTCTGATCTCCCTAAAACCAACTATGCTCAAAATATGGCTATGCCTTTCCTCACCTGCCCAATATGGCCCACGGCAGGCTAATCAGGAGTCCGCCCTCCCCTGTACAAGCAGCCTGTGAAATGCACCCTTGACGTCCTTATTGCGGAGGCTGTACACAAAAGGGTTGGCCAAAGGCGTAATAGCAGTATACATTACTGAAGCCACCATGTCCTGATGCTGAGAATTCTGGGAGGGAGGCTGGAAGTAGACCCAAATGATGGTGCCATAGAGGAAGCCAACCATGGTGAGGTGGGATCCACAGGTGGAGACTGCTCGGCGGCGACCAGCAGCTGAAGGCAAACGTAGGATGGTGGCCCCAATTCTGACATAGGAAAGTATAATGAGGACACAGGGGCCCAGCATGAGGAAGCCACCCTCTAAGAATATGGCCAGCTCCTTAGAATATGTATCAGAGCAAGAGGCTCTCAGAAGTGGTCGGTGGTCACAAAAGAAGTGAGGAAGGTCAACGTTGCCCCTAGCATCCCCAGCCCAGAAAAGGGGCAGGAGTAGTCCCACATGCAGCATGGTGTGCACTATGGACACCACCCAGCTCAAAGCTAGTAAGCGGGCACAGAATTGGAGGTTCATCACCGAAGCATAGTGCAGAGGGTCACGGATGGCCACATAGCGATCCAGAGCCATGACAGCAATGACAAGCGTGTCTGTAACCCCAAATGCATAGAAGAAAAAGAACTGAGCCAAGCAACGGGCAGCAGGAATGGTTGGGTAATCAGAGACCAGATGGGCCAGCAACTGGGGCAGGGTGACTGTGGATAGCCCCATGTCTATCACGGAGAGGCCACGGAGCAGATAGTACATAGGTGAGTGGAGCCTGGACTCCCAGGAGATGAGCAGCACCAGAGTCATGTTCCCCAATATGGTGGTGAGGTAAACAGCCAGGAACAGGAAGAAGAGGAGAGTGTGGGAGATGCCAGTTCTGGAGAACCCAAGGAGCAAGAAGACTGGAGAGTGTGAAGCATTAGGGGCACAGCTCATGATGAGTGATACTGAGCCTACCTAAAAGAAAGATTAAGTCAAAAAGCAAGTCCTCCATCAGAGTTAGGGATCAAAACATTTCTACTCAATTTAGTTAAGTTGTTCAAGATCCTTAAAGACCTACATTCAACTCTAGCCATCTATGCTCCTTCCCCTAGGTCTAGGATTTCACTCCCTTAATTTATTTGTTTTCTCCCTTATTACTTCTTTTTCAGCCACCCTAGTGGCTCATTCCACCTAATTCACAAAACTTGCCAAATTCCCTCCCACAGTGAAAAACCCTTCATTCATTCTTGTCTTCTCATCCAACTACTGCTTATCTCCTCCGAGTGGCAAGCTTCATGAAAGGATTACCTATACCCCCTGCCTCCAGCTCCTCACCTTCCATTCACACCTCACCCCACTGCAGTCCTCGTAACTTCTTCTCTCTGAACCCGTATGGAACATAATGCACCATTAAAACACATAACATGTAAAGAAATTGTTCTTTCTAAGTAGTTGACTTTTATCCACTTCCTCTAAAAACTGGAACAAGACGAGGATGCCCTCTTCAAAACTCCTATTCAACACAGTACTGGAAGTCCTGGCCAGAGCAATCAGGCAAAAGAAAGAAATAAAAGGCATCCAAGTTGGAAAAGAGAAAGTCAGATGATTCCTGTTTGCTGAAGACATGATCTCATATTTGGAAAAACCTAAAGACTCCACCAAAAAACTCTTAGATATGAAATTGCTTGAGATTGTCATGAAATTACTTGCTTTTTTCTCTTTATTCCTTGCTTTGGCTAATTGCATCATCATCATCTGCCTGACACACAAACCAGAAACTGAAAGAATCCCTCCCTCATCTCCCCCCATCCAATCACTCCTTAACTTCTGTGTTTTCCCTTATGCCCATTCTTTGCTGTCAGCATCAGCATCTGTGACCAATACTAATTTCCACAACCTAATTACTGGTTTCCCCACTTATCTCCCCTGATAGGTCTTCTATACTGATGCCACAGTAAAACTTTCAACATGTGACTCCATGTTCAAATAGTCAGGGACTTCAGAATAAAATCCAAACAGATTGTCCTATCTTGTATGGAACTTTCATTATTAGTGCCCAACCTCTTTTAGGATTATGTTGAGTCACCTACCCAGTGTTTTAAACTAGACATTTTTTCTTAATTCTTGAACATGGTAAGCCCTCAAATCCCTGTACATCTTTACATGTTATTTTGAGAACTTCAGCTTCCTAAAATATGAGGTACAAACATCCCCACATACTCACTACAGATAGAAATTTAAAGAAAACATAATAATCATCTTTTTAAATTGATAACTGAACATGCAAGAATGTAAGGGAAATACAAGGGCTGGTCATCAAAGATGGATATGAAAAATTAATATCTAAACTGTCCATGATGGTGGAGGTGGTGGTGGGAGGTGGAAGGTGACGGGTAGGTGGTAGGGAACATAATATCAGTCTGCATAGTTAAGAGGCTTGAGTATTAACACCCATGTGGAACAGGAGATGAGAACTTAGACCTATATAAGGCAGGAGGTAGAGACCACCATATAAATTCAGGACATTTGCCACCTGAGCCTGGAACCATGACCCCTCCCCTATGAAGATCTAGAATCTTTTGTAACAACCTGGATGGAACTGGAGGCCATTCTTCTTAGTGAAGTATCACAAGAATGGAAAAACAAACGCCACATGTACTCAATACTAAACTGAAACTAGTAGATCAACATTTATGTGCACGTAAGGAAGTAAAATTCAAGGGAAATCAAGCAGGTGGGGAGGGGATGGGTAAATTCACACCAACGGATACAATGCACACTAACTGGCTGAAAGGCACACTTATAACTTTGACTTAAACTGTATAACAGCAAATTATGTGACCAAAATATATGTACCCCTGTAAAATTCTGAAATAAAAAAAATTCAGGAAATTTAAAAGGTCAAACTTTCAGTGAAAGGGTATACATGAACAGGAAAAAATGCACACACACACACACACACACAGAGGCTATGGGAGAAAAAAAGGAAACTCAGATCTCTCATGGGAATGCGGTTATAGGTCTGTACTATACACAGAGTGGACAATGCTAATTTATAAAACAGACACAATCCTAGCATACTCAAATTGAATAATTAATGTTAAAATCATTCTCATACAGGTAAAAGCATTGTGGTACCTTATAGAAGTGAACATAAAACTTCTCCTCAGGAACTTGTAGACTCTAGACTGTACAGGAATCCCACAAATAAAAACCCACCAAAGATGAGCTCACAATTCAAAATTGCAAAACACATAAAATCTATTCATTATGAAGACAACCAGCAATCAACAAATAATAGGATTAACTCCTTCCAAACATCATAATATTAACCAATTGTTAGGGGTTATAAATTATATTTAAAGTACTTAATGTCTTAACGAGTGAATGAAGACTATAAGAAAGAATGTATTAGAAAGATAAAATAAAACATATTTGAAAAAGAACAAAAAAGAATAACTTTAGAAAATGAAAATATTCACATTTAAATTTAAAACCTGATGGATGGGCCAGGGGTGGGGAACTTGCAGCCTCAAGGCCACATTTGGCCCTACAGATCCGCAAGTGTGGCTGTTCAACCAAATCCAAACTTCACAGAACAAATCCCTGTATTAAAAGGATTTGTTCTATAAAATTTGGATTCAGTCAAAAGGCCACAGTCAAGGATCCAGAAGGCTACATGTGGTCCCAAGGCCACAGGTTCTCCATTCCTGGCTGAAGAGAGAAGCTAGCTCTAGGGAAAATATCTAAAATATAGTACAAAGTGACCAAGATGTGGATAAGATAAAAGAAGAGTTAAGAATTTCAGAGAACAAAATAAGAATATCCACTATACATCAAAAAAGTCCCCAAGAACCTGGATATCCACATACAAAAGAATGAAATTGGACCCTTATCTTATACCATACACAAAAATCAACTCAAAATGGATTAAAGACCTAAATGTAAAAGCTGAAACCATAAAACCTCTAGAAGAAAATATAGGGGGAAAACTCCTTGACATTGGTCTTAGCTATGATATTTTGGATATCACACCAAAAGCTCAGGCAACAAAAGCAAAAATAAGTGACACTCCATTAAACTAAAAAGCTTCTGCACAGCAAAGGAAACAATCAGTAGAATGAAAAGGCAGGCTACAAATTGGGAGAAAATATTTATGAACCATATATCTGATAATGGGGTTAATAGCCAAAATATATTAAAAACTCACACTCAAATAGAAAAAAACCCAAATAATCAGGTTAAAAAATGAACAAAGGACCTGAATAGACATTTCTCCAAAGAAGATAAAATACCCATGGCATTATTAACCACTATACCCCACCTTCTTGACATTTGCTTTTTTTCCAGTTTTCATAATACTATAAAATTACGAATTTTATCCTCCTTCTCCCAGTAGTTAGCTCTTTTCTGTATCTTTTGCTCACTTCTTCTGCCATTCCCTTCACCAAGAACCTCCCCAAGAGCAAACCAGAAGAACATATCCAGTTCTAGATTGTTATAGATTAACTTAATGCTGATTATTCATGACTCTAAATCTGGCCAACCTTACTGTTACAGTGAAGGGCTGAAGGATCCATTCTATAGTTCTGGTGGAAATTAAAATACCTGAAGAAGCTGAGTATATAATGAGGGCTTTATAATATAGATGTAGGATCCAGAGCAAATAATGGGGACTGGAAGATAACAAGAGACAGAAGAACAGTCAGGGGAAAAGCAGGAAAGGAAGTGGAGAGGTATTGAGTATGGAGTGGGGGGGGGGATGTAGATCTAATCACTGCCAATCAATCATATTAGTGATTTTTAATAATTTATAATAGCAGTTGTCAATGACTATTTTTCTCACAAAGCACAATTATTATTTTAAATCCATGCCTCTGGAAATAAGAGACAGAAGAGAAGGGATGAAGCTTTAAAGAATCATTCTGAATACCTGAATTTGCCTATGGTTCCCAGAAAATAACTTTAGCTAGATTAAGCACAGTAGATAGTCACGTGATCCAGAAGATCATTCATTTATTTATTCATCCATTTACTGATTAATTCCTCTGTTCCACTAATATTGATTTCTTACCTGTGATGGGACATTAAGAAAAATCATACAAAGATCCTGCCATAAATAAGTCACAGCATGGAGAAATAGAAGAAAAAACATTGTATACAAAACAGAGCAATAAGTGATATGATAAACATGAGCAAAGGGGCTTATGGAGCTTATTTGGAGCTGGTCCCATTTCAGCCTTCGGTGGGGTCAGGGATGGGCTGAGGTCATGAAAAGATTTCTCAGGAGGGAACAAAATCACAACAGAGTGTAATATATTGAAGCACTTCTGGTTGATACTAAGATTGTCCTTCACTTAGAGAACGGCTGACATTCTGAATAAATAATGGTGAATGTGATATAACTGTACACGTGTCTGTGTGCACACATGTGTATGTGGCATACAAGCTTTGTATGTGTGACAAATTTTCAAAAAACAATTATTGAAAGGCAAAATTTACTCTTAATTGGGTGTTTCTCCTAACTTTCCTTTCTAAAGTTCCATGTTTCTAAAAATAACTGTGTGGTTCTCTTTGAGCGCTAACTGAAAGGCATGGTGAGGGTCAGAGATATAAAAATGAAGTCACAATAGAGGAAAGGACAAATGAGAAGAGAAAACCAAAAATGAAAATTGGTGGGGAAAGAGTGAGAAAATGCAGGATGGAAAGAGAGTGCAGATCGAATGGATGAATTAAAAGAACACAAGGACTCGTAGAAGCAGAGAGTAGAATGGTGGCTACCAGGGGCTGCGGGGGACGGGATGTGGAGAGTTTAGTCAAAGCACATAAAATTTCAGTTACATACGGGGAATAAGTTCAAAAGGTCTGTTGTACGACATGGTGACTATAGTTAATGACAGTGTGTTATATTCTTGAAAATCACTAAGACAGTATATTTTGTGTTCTCACCACAAGAAAACTTATGGGTGTGTGAGGTAATGCATATGTTAATTAGCTTGGTTTAGTCATTCCATAATGTATACGTTTTCCACCCATCATGTTGTACATGAGAAATACCTACATATTTTATTTGTCAATTAAAAATATATTTTTAAAAAGAACATAAGGCAAATAAGAGGAAGAATTTTTGAAATGAGAAAAGAGAGGAGCAGAATTGGGGATTGGAATTTAAAGAATATAATTAAGGCAGAGATAATGAGAAGAAACGAAGGTTTTCAGAAAAAGGAGGGCGTGTGGCTGACGAGTGAGACACGGGTGTGGAAGCCGACAGAGTAGAAGGACGGCAAAAAGGAGACGCTCATGGGATGGTGTAAAGGAAGGAGAAGTGAAGGCAGGTGTGAGAAACGGAACAGCAAGAACGGGAACAGGAAGAAGGATAGCAAACAAAACAAAACAAAACAGAGGGCAGGGGGAGGAGAGAAAGGGAAATGGCTGTGAGGACATAAAAAAGAAAAGATGGTGCTGAACACGGATGGATCCAGAGTGAGAGACGGGTTATTAACAGGGAAAGACAAGCATGGGTCAGAGGAAAACGGGGGAGAGTGAAGGTAGTTCCCCACCCACACATTCACCTGGCAAGGAAGGAGTGCTCTGACTTCGGACTTTTTGGCGCCAGCCTTCTGCCAGACCTCAGAGCTCTGTCCATGGTGCTGAAGCGCAGATCGGTGGATAGAGCTGCAAGCCAGGCTGGTGAAGCTAAGGGAGATTTAGAGCCTGTGGAGCCCGGGAGATCTTTCCCCTAGAGCCACCTGGGGGAGATCAAGTGCAATGCCTGTCACCCTATAGATCAAGAAAGCATGGACATACTCCCAAGGGAAGGACGAAGCACCTCAAATCCCTGCCAATGACTCCACGCCACTGATCCTGATGGGGTGGAGGAGACTACTCAAAGCCCAGACATCCCAAATGGCAGACACTTGTGTATCATCACCCCAGTCACTCACACAGTCATCACCTTGTTATCTCCTATGATATAAGAAAGAAAGCATGATGTAATGACCTAAAGCAGGGCTTTGAAGGCAAATAAAATTAAATATGATTCTGGGATATACAACTTACAAGCTCTGTGAATTTGGTGATTGCTTAACACCTCTGAGCTCTAGTCTACCTAATTTTTTAAAATAAATGATTGTTGTAAGGACTAGAATATTATATCCAAAGTGTTGAGTGTAGAGCCAGTGGCACATAGTATTAATAAAAGGCTCAGATAATAATTTCTTTTGTTGCTGCCACTGTTACTGATGCAATAATTGTAGCTACTAAACAACCAAAGTGAATTCAGGTTTTTCAGATGTTGCTAGGATGCACAGTGTATAACCCAATTCCCATATTTGATTCTGAGCTTCAGGAGGGAAGGAGCTGTGATGAATTCACATCTATATCTAGTGACAACATGGTGCCTAGCACAAAGCAAGCACTCGAGAAAGAGTGGCTGGATAAATGGCCAGTGAGTGATGATCCTTCTCTCATTAACTTTAATTCCCTGAAACAATGAAATTCTCTATCTTGCCTAACATTCTCCAACACAGTGTTTACAAAGAGTAAATATTTATGGGATGAATGTATTTTTTCTCTTTATTTTCACAATCAATTAACTAATCCATTCTCCCATCTATGTACTAGGCTAAATAAATACCATAATTCCCCCCAAAAAATAGGGATCGCTATATTGTTAATGTTTCTGATACTATTAAAATGTACTCCCACACTCTTATAAGGTACTTTAATCCTAGCAATGTAAGTGAGAACAAAGAGACACAGTGCTCAGATAATTAAATCAGGGGGAGGCAGGGACTTGGCCCTTGTGATCTCTGGCAGCAAGGACTATACTGGACTCTGGAGGTCTCTGTTTAAAAACCTAATTAATAAAATTCCAGAGCCTCCATTTACATATTTTATTTAACATGGCAATTGCAACAAGAATATCATAAAAATGAGATTGCTTAATTTTAATGTTGTTGAGGAATTCTAAAATACCATTAAAATGGTTTGTCCCAAAGTAAACATGAAATAATTATCCAACATTCTTCATTAATGTCTCTGTTGAACAATTTAAGTTTAAATATTAAACTCTTAAAATTAAAGCATATTTACCAAAATAAGCCGTTAGTGTTGATTTTTTTAATTTAATTTTATTTTTTAATTGACACATAATAATTGTACATATTTATGGAGTACATAGTGATGTTCTGATACATATAATGTACAGTGATTGGATCAGGGTAATTAGATGGATACATCATCTCAAACATTTATCATTTCTCTGTGTTAAGAACTTTCAATATCCTCCTTCTAGCTGTTTGAAACCATATATTACTGTTAACTATAGTCATCCTACAGTGCTTTAGAACAATAGAATTTATTCCTCCTATCTAGCTATAATTTTGTATCCTTTAACAAATCTTTCCCTATCTCCTCTTCCCCTACCTTTCCCAGCCTCTAAGTATCCTATGCCCTACTTTTTATTTCTATGAGATCAACTTTTTTTTAGAATAAAGCTGGAGGCTTCACACTACCAGACATCAAAATAATGTTGACAATTTTTAATACATTGAAACTTTGATACAACATTAAGAAATGATTTAATGTGAGAAATTAACTCACTACTTTCACTTTTCTGAACTTACTAGCTTATTAACAAAGAAAAAGATGTTTCCTAGTTTGTACATTCCAATTTGTAGAAAAATGGAAACAATTATAAGAATTTTTATTTGTTGTAAGATCATCTTTTAAACCATTATTTCTGATACTTTCTTTCATTAAAGTGTTAGCCAGCAAATTCCACGTTAAAATTAAAAGTGTTTTTCCATACCTGCCATAAATAAAGATAAATTGGGATACTCTTTTCCTATTACTGATTACAGAAATAAGTGTTTTAGATACTATTTAATGTGGATTTATGTAACAGTGCAACTCATTATCTACCTTCTTCTAAAAGTTGTCAATTGACGTTCATTAGAATTGGATGTATACGATTGATGGCTAGATAATCTTGTGCTAAACATCTAGTTTTATCTGAAACTAGTAAACAAAGCTTTATACTGTTTAATACCATTTTGTGTTTTTATATATATAAAACACAATACTATAAATACTGTACACAATGCACAATACTTAAGTAACACAATACTATAAATGCAATTATATGTATAAGGAAAAGAATATTATATGTAAAGTGTTATCTGCATTTATAGTTTGGCAAAGCTAAAACCCAGGAAGATGTTAAGTTCAGAACTGGACTTAAATTTAAAATCCTCGTTATTAATGCCACCACTATTTATGTAGTTTTGTTTAAACATCAACTGTCCCATAAATTAGTATTCTTATTTTGAAATATGTCTGCAACACTTTGCTTGAATTTAAATTGTATCTTTACTACAGTTTTAGGGTTAAGTTGGTATAATACTAAATTTATTAGGGCTTACAATTTTCTGTTCATACATGTTCTACTGACTTTAAAATCAAACATGTTAACTCAGGGGGGTTGTGGGATTTTTCTTCCTTTTAAATTAATCTGTATATAGCTCAAGCTTGATAGCTACAGGTCCAGATGATTTATCAAGGACAATCTAAAATTGACCCTCATTATATTAATTATGTGCCATAAATCCCCAGGGATTGGAAGGACATAGGGGAATAACTTTCATCTCTTGGTTTCTCAAGCTATAGATTATAGGATAGAGCAATCTCATAATCACCATGGGGAAGCCAAAGACCTCTGCTCCAAGCTGAGGATGTCTGTGACACTAGGTTGTAATTTCCACAAAGTGGGACTCACTTCGAGTTCCAGCATGACTGTGTTCAAAGTAGCCAAATAGAAGCTCAGAACTAAGGTCAGCTACAGTAAGGACTGGGTATCAGGCCAAGATAAAGAATTGACCAAGATGGAAAAGGGACACTTTCCTCAGGGACAGAAAAGGCTCTGAGGAATATGAGAGGGTAATAATGATAAAATACTAGTTAAAATAAGTGTGGACTATGTGGCAGACACCATGCCACGTGTTTTGTTCATTTCATGCTCACAATACGCTTTTGGGTTAGCACCACGAAAGGCAGTATAGTTTAGTGTTTAGATTAATAGAATCTGAGGTTGTAATCCCAGCTCTAACTCTTATCAACTGTGTGATCTTGGGCAAATATCTTAACCTATCTGTGCCTCAATTTTCTCATCTATAAATAGGGATAATATTCCTTACCTCATAACACTGTTGCTAATAAATAGGTTTCTGTAAAATGCTTAGATCAAGTACTGACACATAGTAAGTATCGTGTAAGTGTTGCTGTTACTGCTGGAATTCTTTAACAGTACATAATTGAGGTTCTTCATTGTCTCATGGAACATTTTAAGAAAGATTGAGTTTCTAATCCGTCCGAAAACAAGCCTATTTTCTTAAACACCAACAGTAGTGCTTTCCTATAGCTGAAATTAAGGTTGTAAAAACATAGTTCTCCAATTGCACAATATTTCCCTTGGTAATTCCTGAAGAAATTTATTCTTGTTAAGGAGAGAAGATTTTTAAGTGATAAATATATTATTCAACTTACTCATGCTCAGGACAATTTTAGACAGTAAGGAAAGGGAGGTCTTATTTATTTGAGAGCCTACCGACTTCAAGACTTTGGACTGGACAATTTATTCATCCATGCATTTTTTAGTTGGTCACCAGCTATGTTTAAGGGCCTCTGATGGGCATTAAGGATACAATGATGAAAAATATGCAATTACATTCCTAATAGAGCTTCCAGTCTAGCTAGGATAAAAGATGAGGCATAATTTCAAGTGTCATGTAAACAACGAAAGAGAAATACAGTTACAAATGAGGAAAGTTTCATTAGCCCTACTTTGCAGAGGTGTGGCTGAGACTATAAAAAGGGATAATTTCTTTCCTGGATCCTCACAACTTGGGGAAGATGGCAGAGACTTGTTCACAGTGTCTTGTCTGATTCCAGTGCTCTCCACTAGACCAAACTGTCTCCTATGTGGGAACTCAGTGCCTTGCTGCATCAAGAATATCCCCCCTTCTTTCTGCTCTAACCATATAATGTCAATTTCTCAGGGTTCTGACAATATTTTTGTTTTTAATTTCAATCACCTCTTAGGACATGCCAAATTTCCTATTACCTCTTATAACCATGTCCTTCCTGAAAGTCGAGTTTCAGAGAAAGTACCACTCTCTCCTCCATCCTATCCAAACTTTCCATCCCTAAAGTTTATTTCTTCTGTCTAACTGAAACGTTGTAGCCTTTGATCAACATCTCCCTTTTCCCAAACCACCTTCTTCCCCAGTCTCTGGTAAGGACCTTTCTACCATCTACTTCAATGAGCTCAGCTTTTTTAGATCCCACATGTATGTCAGATCAGGCAGTATTTGTCTTTCAGACCCTGGCTTATTTCACTTAGAATAATATCCTCCAGGTTCATCCATTTTGTCACAAATGACAGGATTTTCCCCCTTTTTAAGTCTTAATAGTATTGCACAGAGTGGTGACTATAATAAATAATAATACATTGTATATTTCAAAATTGCTAAAAGAGTAGACTTCGAATGTTTTTACCACAAAAAATGAAAATTATGTGAGGTGATAGATTTATTAATTAGCCTCATTTAATCACTCCACATTGTAAACATATATCAAAATATCACATTGTACCCCATAAATATATAATTATTTATCAATTAAAATTAAAATTAAAAAATATTCTCCACCATTCCATGTCCTCTACTGCCCCATTCACCCTGGTTCCCCAAGCCAATTGTTTTTGAAGCACTAAAGCAACTTTTCAGTATCAAAAGAAACAAAGTGTGATGAGGGATAGAGAGGAAGGGACAAAGGAAAATACCACTTTAATTTGGGATTTAAATTTCTCCCAGAGATGTATCTTCCTTATTCCCCCTAGTCAATACGGTACAGACTATTTCTGATCCAAGGCCTCCTCTTACTGGCTCCTTGAAAGTCCGATGCTTGTGAAATTTCTTCTGCTTTCACACAGTAAGTAACAGAGATTTCCCTAAATCTTCCTTGATATGGTAGCCTAGTGTAATGGTCAAGAACATGCATTGAATCCTGCCCCTAACATCTGCCAATGATATTATTTGGGGCAATATCATTTACCTCTATGACTAAGACTCAGTTTCCTTATCTACTAAATGGGCATACTAATAGAACATATCTCTAAGAATTTATGTAACTACTGCATGCCTGAAATACACTATGTGTTCAATATGTTGTATCTGTTACTGTTTTGTTATTTCACGGAAAAGTTGGCACAGGGCACAATTCTGGAAACATGTGTCTTATAAAAATTGATAAATCCTAAAATAGGAAGCAAAGACTTGAGGCTTTGTTGATTTTAGACATTACATATAGGCAAATAGACAATTTCCTCATTAGTATCTGCTATGGTTTGAATATGTCTCCCAAAGTTCATGTGTTGGGAACATAATACCCAATGCTACGGTATTGGGAGGTGGGGCCCTTAAGAGGTGATTAGGTCATGAAGGCTGTTTCCTCATGAACAGATTAATGCCTTTATCATGGGAGTGGGTTCCTGATAAAAAGGATGCATTTAACCCAATTTTCTCTATCTTGTGCATGCACATAACTATGTGATGCCTTCCACCATGGTATAACCTTTGCATGCTGGTGCCATGCTTTTGGACTTCCTGGCTAGCTCAGACTGTAAACAATAATAATACAAATAATAGAAAATTGTTATATAGAACTTACCATGTGTCAGGCACTATTGCAAGTGTCTTTACATATATTACATCATTAAATCTTCACCACAGTTGTGAGGTAGGTACTATTATCCATTTTTTACATAGAGTCAAAAGAGGTGAAGAGAGGTTAGGTGACTCATTACAAGATCCTACAACTGGTTATTAGCAGACCTAGAACTCAAGCCAAGCAAGCAGTCTGGCTTTAGAGTCCATGCTTTTCATGCCTATGCTATGATAAAATACTAGTTAAAATAAGTGTTGACTATGTGACAGACACCGTGCCACCTTCCAGCTAAGGACTGGCTGGAAATATATTAAGGGCTTTTAGAACACCTTACAGAAAGTGAAGCCATCTTTACTTCAATGACCTTTCTGCTTGTCCAGCAACAGCAGTCTTGAGAGTAAATTGATATTTGCACTCACAGAACCCAATGATATAATAGACCTCCAGACTGGAGGTAGAAATCAGGGTGGGATCTTATCTCAATTTCTAATGTTCCATTTTAAAGGACAATGTATTTGTCTATAATTATGTATGATTTTTCAGAAAACATAAAGCTTACACAGTGAAACTGTGTGTTCTGGAGCGAAGCTGCCTGGGTTGAATCCAGACTCGTCCACTTCCTAGATAGGTGGTCTTCAGCAGGTTAGTCAACTTTTCTGTGCTTTTGCTTTCTCATTTGCAAATGAGAGATAAAAATAGTATCTACCTAATAGGGTTATTGGGAGAATGAAAGTGGGTCAATACTTATAAAGTACATAGAACAGTTCCTAGCCCATCGTAAGCAATATATAAAGGTTTGTGAATAAATGAATTTTTAAAAGGCTGGAGGAAAATAGGGAAAAATGCTATTGTAGCTACTCCTTCTGGGTGATGGGAACATGGGTGATTACTATTTTCCTCTTCGTACCTTTCTAAATTTATTTTTTAATTTAAACTAGTTTATGATTTAATGAAGCTTGTCAGATCCTAAGAACAAAGTCAAACAAGATGTGTTATATAAAAATATAACACGTACATATCAAGTACAATGTGATCAAGCAAAGTTTAGTTTGAAAATGGAAATGTTTCAGATTATTAAAGCAACATCTGTCCTTTGAGGCACGATTGAGACTGTTTTTCAAAAAGCTAGGAGTAATTATTTTCTCCCACCCTGGACTTTGTAACAACAGATTTCTTTTATTTATTTGTTCTTTCAGGGAACATGTGATAATTTATTACATTCCTATAATTTTAAAAAACCATATCAGTGTAATTGGGATACCCACCACCTTAAATAATTGTTTTTTTCTTTATGCTAGAAACAATTGAATTATTGTCTTCTAGCTCTAGAGCTTCTGGCTCTTCTATTTCAATAGGAAAGAGACAACCTAAAGAATGGGAGAAAATATTTGCAAACTATTTATCTGACAAAATATTGATATTGGGAATATATTAATACAAGCAATTCAAACAAGTCAGTACCAAAAGATAATGATGATAATAATAATTCAATTAAAAATAGTCAAATGATCTATGGCCAATGGGTATAGGAAAAAATACTCAACATCACTAATCATCAGGGAAATACAAATTAAAAGCACAATAGGATATCATCTCACCCCAGTTAAAATGTCTTTTATTGAAACAACAAAAAATAACAGATACTCAAGAAAGAAGAGAAAGGGGAACACATGTACGCTGTTGGTGGGAAAGTAAATTAGTACAGCCACTGTGGATAAAAGTATGAAGTTCCCTCAAAAAACTAAAAAATAAAAAAAGAAACCTATATGATCCAGCAATCCCACTGCTGTGTATATATCCAAAAGAAAAGAAATCAGTATGTAAAAGAGACATCTGCACTCCCATGTTTATTGCAGAACTATTCCCAATAGCAAAGATATGAACTCAACCCAAATGTTCAACAATGGATGGATTTTTAAAATGTGATGTATATACACAATGGAATATTATTCAGGCATAAAAATGAAAATGAAATCTTATCATTTGTAGCAATATGAACACAACTGTAGGTCATTATGCTAAGTGAGATAACCCAGGAACAGAAAGACAAATATTGCATGTTCTCACTCATGTGTGGGAGCAAAAAAATTTGATCTCATGGAGGTAGAGAGCACAATGCTGGTTACCAGAGGCTGGGAAGTGGGGTGGGGGGCACAGTGGCAGGGGAATGAAGAGAAGTTGATTATTGGGTACAAATATACAGTTAGATAGTAGGAATAAGTTCTAGTATTCTATCATACAGTAGAGAGGCTATGGATAACAATAACTTATTGTATACTTCAAAATACCTAGAAAAGAAGAATTGGAACATTCCCAACACAAAGAAAAGATAAATGCTTGAGGTGATGGATATCACAACTACCCGATTTGATCATTACACATTGTGTACATGTATCAAAATATCACATGTACTGCCAAAATATATACAAATATTATATATCAATTATTAATAGAAAAGAAAAATGGGCAAATGAACTGAATGGATATTTCTTAAAAGAAGATATGAAAATGGCCAAAACATATATGAAAAAATGTTCAACATCTCTAATCATCAGAGTAATGCAAATCAAAACCATAATGAGATATCACTTTACCCCAGTTAGAATGGCTATGATCAAAAAGACAAAAAATAACAAACACTGATGAGGATATGGAGAAAGGGGAACTGTTATACACTGTTAAAGGGAGTGTGAATTTGTACAGCCATTGCAGACAGTGGTGTGGAGGTTCCTCAAAAAACTAAAAATAGAACCACCCAGGAATCCCACTGCTGAGTTATATCCAAAGGAAAAAAATCACTATGTTGAAGAGATATCTGTATTCTCATGTTTACTGAAGCAGTATTCACAATAGCTAAGATACAGAATCAACACAAGTGTCCATCAACAGATAAATGGATAGAGAAAATGTGGTATATATACACACTGAAATACTATTTGGCTTTAAAAAAGAATGAAATCTTGTCACTGCCAGCAACATGGATGAGCCTGGAGGACATTATGTCAAGTAAAATAAGCCAGGCGCAGAAAGATAAATACAGCATGGTCTCACTCATTTGTGGAAGGTTAAAAAGTTGATCTCATAGAAGAAGAGAGTAGAATAGTGGTTACCAGAAGCTGGGAAAGGGAGGGGGGATAGAAAGATGGTTAGAAATTCTAATGGTTAGAAAATTACAGCTAGATAGGAGAAATAATTTCTACTCTTCTATAGCACTGTAGGGTGACAACAGTTAACAATAATTCATTGTATATTTTCTAATTGCTAGAAGAGAGAATTTCAAATGCTTGCACACAAAGAAATGATAAACATTTGAGATGACAGATATGCTAATTACACTGATTTGATCTTTACACATTGTAAACATATATTGAAATAGCAGTCTTACCCCATAAATGTGTACAATTATTATATGTCAATTAAAAATAGTAATAATAAAGAGAAGATCAATAAAATCAGGAGTGAAAGAGGAGACATTACAGCAGATACCACAAAAATACAAAGGATCATAGAGATTACTGTGAATAATTATACATTAACAAATTGAATAACCTAGACAAAATTTACAAATTCCTAGAAACATACAACCTACCAAAACTGACTTGTGAAGAAATAGAAAATCTGCACCAGACCAATAATGAGTAACAAGATTGAATCAGTAATAAAAGTCTCCCATCAAAGAAAAGTCCAGGACCAGATGGCTTCAGAGCTGAATTCTACCAAACATGTAATGAAGAACTTATACCAATCCTTCTGAAGCTCTTCCAAAAAAATTGAAGAAGAAGCAATACTTCCAAATTCATTTTACAAGGCCAACATTATTCTGATACCAAAGCTATACAAGAACACAACACAAAAAGAAAACTACAGGCAATATCCCTGATGAACATAGAGGCAAATATCTTCAACAAACTACTAGCAAACCAAATTCAAAAGCACACTAAAAATACCATTCACCATGATGAAGTGGGATATCCATGGAGTGCCAGGATGGTTCAACATATGCAAATTTATAAATGTGATACACCACTTTAAGAGAATGAAGAAAAAACCCACATGATCATCTCAATAGTTGCAGAAAAAACATTTGACAAAATTCAACATCCTTTCATGATAAAAACAAAAAACCTCTTGACAAGTTAGGTATAGCACTGTACCTCAACACTGTTAAGGCTATATATGACAAACCCATAGCTAACATCATACTCCACAGTAAAAAGTTGGAAACTATTCCTCTAAAATCAGAAACAAGACAAGAATGCCCACTCTTACCACTTCTATTCAACATAGTAGTAGAAGTCCTAGCCAGAGTAGTTAGGCAAGAAAAAGAAATAAAAGTCATCCAAATCAGAAAGGAAGAAGTTCAGTTGTCTCTGTTTGCTGATGACATGATTTTGTATATAAAAAACCCTAAAGACTCCACCAAAACTATTAGAACTAATAAATGAATTTAGTAAAGTTGCAAGATACAAAATCAATGTTCAAAAATTAGTAGCATGTCTATACACTAATAAACTATCTGGAAGAAAATCAAGCAACAATTCCATTTACAATAGCAACAAAAATAAAATAAAATACTTAGGAATAAATTTAACAAAGGAAGTAAAAGACCTGCAAACTGAAAACTACAAAACATTGATGAAAGAAATTGAAGAAGACACAAATAAATGGAACAATATCTCACATTCATGGACTAGAAGAATTAATAGTGTTAAAAAGTCCATACTAGTCAAAGTGATTTATAGATTCAATGAAATTTCTATCAAAATTCCAATGAAATTTTTCACATAAACAGAAAAAACAATCTTAAAATTCATATGAAATCATAAAAGACCTCAAGTAGCCAAAGCAATCTTAAGCAAAAAGTACAAAACTATGGTAATAAAAACAATATGGTGCTGGCCTAGAAACAGAAACATTGACCAATGGAACAGGATAGAAAGATCGGAAATAAATCCATGCATCTAAGCCCAACTGATTTGCAACAAAGTTATCAAGAACACACAATGGAGAAAGGACAGTCTTTTTAATAAATGGTGTTGGAAAACTGGATATCCACATGCAGAAGAATGAAATTAGACCCTTATCTCATACCATATGCAAAAATAAACTCAAAATAAATGAAAGACTTAAATGCAAGATCTAAAACAGTAAAACTACTAGAAGAAAACATAGGGAGAAACTCCATGACATTAGTATGGGCAACAATTTTTGTATATGGCCCCAATAATTCTTTGTATATGACCCACAGGCAATAAAAGCAAAAATTAAAAATGGGACTGCATCAAACTAAAAAAGTTTAGTTTTTCCTTTTTCGTAGCAAAGGAAACAGTCAAGAGTAAAGAGATACCTATAGAATGAGAGAAAATATTTTTTTAAATTTCAGAATATTATGGGAGTACAAACGTTTAGGTTACATATATTGCCTTTGCACCACCTGAGTCAGAGCTACAAGTGTGCCCCTCCCAGACAGTGCACACCACACCCATTAGGTGTGAATACACCCATCCTTTCCTTCCCCCTCCCACCTGCTTGACACCCAGTGAATATTATATCCGTATGTGCACATAAGTGTTGATCAATTAGTGCCAATTTGATGGTGAGTATATGTGGTGCTTGTTTTTCCACTCTTGTGATACTTCACTTAGGAGGCAGCTCCATCCAGGATAATACAAGAGGTATTAGTTCACCATTGTTTTTTGTGGCTGAGTAGTACTCCATGGTATACCTATATCACATTTTATTAATCCACTCATGTATTGATGGGCACTTGGGTTGTTTCCACATCTTTGCAATTGTGAATTGTGCTGCTATAAACATTCAGGTGCAGATGTTTTTATTATAGAACATCTTTTTTTCCTTTGGGTAAATGCCCAGTAGTGGGATTTCTGGATCAAATGGTAGTTCTACTTTTAGTTCTTTCAGGTATCTCCATATTACTTTCCATGGAGGTTGTACTAGTTTGCAGTCCCACCAGCAGTGGATGAGTGTTTCTGTCTCTTCGCACCCATGCCAACATTTGTTGTTTTGGGACTTTTTGATAAAAGCCATAGAATGGGAGAAAATATTTGCAAACCATACATTTGATAAGGGGTTAATATCCAAAATATGTGAGGAACTCAAACAGCTCAATACTAAGAAAGTAAATAACATAATTTTAAAAGGGCAAAAGACCTGAATAGACTTTTCTCAAAAGAAGACATACAAATGGCCAATAGGTATGTTAAAAAAAATGCTCAACATCACTAATCACCATGGAAATGCAAATTAAAACTACAATGAGATATCACCTCATACCTGTTAGGATGGCTATTATCAAAACATGAAAGATAATAATGTTGGTGAGGACGGGGAGAAAAGGAAATCCTTGGTGCGAATGTAAATTGGTACAGCCATTATGGAAAACAGTGTGGAGGCTCCTCGAAAACCTAAAACTGTAACTACCATAGAATCCAGCAATCTCGCTTCTGGGTATATATCCGAAATAAATTAAATAAGTATGTCAAAAAGATATCTGAACCCCCATGTTCATTGCAGCATTATTCACAATAGCCAAGATACAGAATCAATCTAAGTGCCTATCAACAGATGAATGGATAAAGAAAATTCACTATATATTGTATATATATATAATGGAATATTGTTCAACCATAAAAGAGAAGGAAATCCTGTCATTTGTGACAACATGGACGAACCTGGAAGACATTGTGCTAACTGAAATAAGGCAAACACAGAAGACAAGTACCTTATGATTTCACTTATCTGTGAAATCTAAAAAAAGTTGAACTTAAAGAAGCAGAGAGTAGGGGAGGGAAGCAAGACAGCTGACTAGAGACATCAGTTACCAGATCATCTCCAAAAGAAAAAAAAGTTTCAGGTGAAAAAACATAGCCCAGGTATAATTCTGAAGGTAGAGTTCCAGAACCTACTGGAGATCCCATGGGAAGAAGTTGTGGAGCAGAACAAGAAAGAACAAAATTTTGGCACAGATCAACCCCTGAGGAATTTTAACCCTGTGGAAAGGGTAGGTGGGGGTTTTGTTTTTTGCCTCCTCACATCTCTGGCCATTTTCAGGAATGTAAGGAATGTAAGGAAGCTCAATGAGATCCAAGAGAAAATGGAAAACTTAAAGAAACCAGAAAAATAATTCAGGAAATGAATGAAAAATTTACTAAAGAGAGAGACGTATTTTTTGGAAAACCAAATAAAAACATGGAAAGTTTTAAAAATAAACCAAGCAGAAGAAAGAATTTCAAAGCTTGAAGACAACTCTTTTGAATTAACCCAGTAAGTCAAAAATAAAGAACAAACAATCAAGAGAAACAAACTCTCTGAGAAATATGGGATTATATAAAGCACCCAAATATGAGAATCACAGGTATCCCTGAGGGAAAAAAAAAAAAAAAAAGGCCTAGAAACCCTATTTGAGGAAATAGTTGAGGAAAACTCCTGTCTGCTAAATCTAGACATCCCAGATAAAAGAAGCTCAATGAACACCGGGAAGATTCATTGCAAAAAGGACATCACTAAGGCACACAGTCATCAGACTTGCCAAAGTAAAAGTGAGAGAAGAACTTCTACGAGCCATGAGGAGAAAACATCAAGTAACCTTCAAGGGAAAACCCATCAGATTTCTCAACAGAAACCTTACAAGGCAGAAGGGATTGGGTCCTATCTATAGTCTTAAATAGAATAACTGTCAGCTAAGAATTTTGTATTCTGTAAAACTAAGTTCATAATGAAAGGAAATAAAGGCTTTCCCAGACAAGCAAAAACTAAGGGAATTTATCACCACTGGACCTCCCCTATAGGAAATGCTCATAAGTGTTCTAAAAATCAGGAGGGAAAAAACAGACAATACTCACCAGTATAAAAAAAAATTCAAAAGTAAAAACTCACAGCTCTTATAGCACAAGGAAGAATACAAAGCAACTAGGTAACAATCAACATGATGACTGGAACAGTATCTCACTTATCAATATTGACAATGATTATAAATGGCCTAAATTCCCCCACTTAAAAGACATAGATTGGCAGAATGGATAAAAAAACCCACAACCCAACATTTGCTGTCTCCAAGAAATAAATAAATGGAACTTAGTTAAACTGAAAAGCTTCTGCACAGCAAAAGACATAATCAACAGTTTTTAATTCGACAACCTATGCAATGGGAGAAAATATTCACAAGCTATACATCTGACAAAGGCCTAAATATCCAGAATCCATAAGGAATTCAAACAGATCAGCAAGAAAAAAACAAATAAGGCCAACAAAAAGTGGACAAAAGACATGAAAAGGCATTTTTCGAAAGAAGAGAAACAAATGGCAAACCACGTATGAAAAAATGCTCAACATCACTAATAATAAGGGAAATGCAAATTAAAACAAGAATGAGATGTCACCTTACCCCGTCACAATTGCCATTATTAAAAATTTTAAAAAAAGTAAAAAAATAATAGATGCTGACATGGATTTGGTGAAGAGGGAATGCATATACATTGTTGGTGGGAATGAAAATTAGAAAACTCTATGGAAAACAGTAGGGAAATTTATCAAAGAATTAAAAGTAGATCTATCATTAAATCCAGAAGTCCCCCTACTGGGGATCTACTCAGAGGAAAAGAAGATATTTTATAGAAAAGATACCTGCACCTGTATGTTTATCATAGCATAATTCACAATTGCAAAGATATGGAACCAACTTGAGAACCGACCAACTGATGAGTAGATAAAGAAAAAAAATATATATATATATATACACACACACACAAGTATATACATGTACATGTAATGGAATACTACTCAGCCATGAAAAAGAATGAAATACTGTCTTTTGCAGCAACTTGGATGGAACTGGAGGCCATTATTCTGAGTGAGTAACCCAGGAACAACAAAACCAAATATCACATGTTCTCACTTATAAATGGAGCTAAGCAATGAGTATGCATGGTCATCTAGAGTGATTTAATGGACATTGGAAACTCTGTAGGGGAAGGATGTGCAGGATGAAAAATTATCTATTAGGTAAAATGTACACTATTCAGGTGATGGGTATACTAAAAGCATAGACTCTCCACTGTGCAATTCACCCATATAAGAAAATCCATTTCTAACTGCTAAACCTATTTAAATTTAAAGAAAGAAAGAAAGAGAGAGAGAGAGGAAGAAAGAAAGAGAGAGAGAAAAAGAAGCAGAGAGTAGAATGGTAGTTGCCAGGGGCTGAGAGTTACGGGAAATGGGGAAATGCTAGTCAAAGGGTAAAACTTTCAGTTATAAGATGGGCAAGTTCTGGGAACTTAATATACACCATGATGACTACAGTTAATAAAATTATATTGTTTACATGAAATTTCCTAAGACAGTAGATAATAAATATTTCACCAAACACAAACACACACACACACAATGGTAACCATGTGTGGTGATGCATGTGTTAATTAATTTGAATGTGGTAATTATTCCACAATGTATACATCTACCAAATCATCACATTGTAGGCCTTGAATATATACAATTTTTGTCAATTATACCTTAATAAAATTAGGGGAGAAAAGAAAAAAAGAAAGAAAGTGAGGTGATTGAATTGTAACATGGAATCAGAAATCAGTAAGTGATGGGAAATGGGCACTATGTAAAAGGCAGGGCATTGGCAGACCCTCATATATGGATTCTGTGTGCTTACATGAATCAACAGGAGGAAAAAGTCTGAAGATGGTGGCTTTCCCTAGTGGAGATAGCAAGGATTGGGAATCAAACATGTGATCAGCAGACTTGGCGATTGCCTAATCAGGAAAGGGTGGCTTATGATTGAGTTCAAAGGTTATGACACTAACCTTTGTTAGAAGGTAGTCATAAGGTTACCGATACTAAACTATTAGTTGCACCTAATCTTGTGAGGGTTGGGAAAGAAGTTACCAATGATGTTAGGGTATTCTGGGGTAGTTGTCCTTTGAAGATATGGAGGCACTAAGGGGGAAGCCAAATTGAAATGGACCCAGGTAGCAATACTCAGTAATCTATCCCCAGTGCTACTTGGGAAATCTCCCAGGTAAGCCCTCAAAGAGCTTGGAAGAGCCAGGAACAGAAAAGTACTATCCATCTTAGATGCCTACACCAAGCTAAGCAGATGTTGCACTACACCTAGAGGTTCCAAGAGGACTGTGGGGCCACCTGGGCAGCGAGAACACTTGTAATCCCTCTGGATCATTGGAGACAGTTCTGCACAAAGTTAATGAATGTGCGTTTTCTTACTCCCCCCCACACCAAATGCCGAACTTAGTGGCAAAGTCTCAAAAGACACTCCCATGAGAAAAGCAGGGGCTATGAGTATGTACAGCTTGCGAATGGTGGTAAGAACCCAGGGAAGGGAGCAATCAGAACCCAAGACGCATTTGGAGACTTTCTACAATTAGATACCTTTCTGCGTGCTGTCTCTAGCCACACATTTGTTTTCCTTTTGACCAATCATTTCACGGAGCAGAAATGAGAACAATGAATACATGAGGCCAGATAGCAATGTCCTTTCCAGGTAAGAAATCAACCTAGAGAGTGCCTGGTGAGAAAGTGGATATAGCTGATCTCTGAGAGAGAATCAGCCATCGCTGGATACTAAGTGAGAGAGCTAACTTACGTTCATCCTAAGTGTACATTTTCTATATTCATACTCTAAGGTTGGATCTTCCTTTACAACAGTCTACTTCTGAGTCACAGTCCCCTGACCTCGGGATACAAATTATCAGCTGAAGAGAAGGGAAGTGCTGGAGAGACTCTTCCTACACAAGTTCACTCCCTCCTCAACGCTTTGTCTCCCCACCTTTCCTTTCCCAGTACCTGTTTACCTTCCATCAGTGTTCCTCATGTGACGTTCTTGCTTCCACTGTAATTGACGTGGAAAGATACATCTTGATTTCAAAGAAGGGTTTTCATCACCACAAGCTAGGAGAGAGAACTATTGCATTATCATGTGGATGTGGGCTACCAACGACAATCCTTAATCAGAAGATGACCTGAGCCTGATTCATAGTCTGCGTCTGGGTTCCTGTGATTACCAGCCACAGAGTAAGGAGGAGGAAAAAGGTATCAACCTTTCAATCCTAATCTCTCTCCCTCTCCCTGTCTCTCTCCCTCCCTATGTTCTCTATAGATCTTGCTATGGATTGAATGTTTGTGTCCCCCCTAATTGATATGTTAAAAACCCTAATCCCCAAAGTGATGATATTTGGAGTTGGGAACTGTGGGAGGTAATTAGGTCATGAGGGTTGGAGCCCTCATGATGGGATTAGTGCCTTTATGAGAAGGGCTTGCTTCCTCTCTGCTTTCTGCCCTGTGAGGATACCATCAGTAGGTGGCCATCTGAAAATCAAGGAAAAGGCCCTCACCAGACACTCAGTTTGATGACGTCTTGAGCTTGGACTCTCTAGCCTCCGGAACTGTGCAAAATAAATGTTTTCTGTTTAAGCCACCCAGTCTGTGGTAATTTGTTCTGGCAGCCTGAACTGACTGAGACAGATCTCTGCCTCAAAGATTTCTTAAAAAGGGAAAACACACATTCAGCTCTGATTGTTCCATACTCAGGAAGAAAATTAAACATCAGAGTAAAGGCTCTGTTTGGTGTAAGAGCAATAACTGTTTGGTGTAAGAAAAAGAAGAAAAGATGCATGTTGTAGATGACACAGAACTGTTCATTGACAGTGTTGTTTATCTTCAGGTGCACACAAGTCCGTGGGAATGGCCAACCTGACAGGACTTTCTGAATTTATCCTCATGGGACTCTCCTCTCGGCCTGAGGACCAGAAGCCACTCTTTGCCCTCTTTCTTATCATATACCTGGTCACATTGGTGGGAAACATGCTCATCATATCGGCTATCCACTCTGACCCTCAACTCCAAAACCCTATGTATTTCTTCCTAAGCATCTTGTCCTTTGCTGATATTTGCTACACAACAGTCATAGTCCCCAAGATGCTGGTGAACTTCTTATCAGAGAAAAAGACTATTTCCTATGCCGGATGCCTGACACAAATGTATTTCTTCCTGGTATTTGGAAACATAGATAGTTACCTCCTGGCAGCTATGGCCATTGATCGCTATGTAGCTATTTGTAACCCCTTCCATTATGTCACTGTTATGAACCGCAGGTGCTGTGCCTCGCTACTGGCCTTCTCCATCACTTTCTCCTGTCTCCACTCCCTCCTACACGTGCTCCTGGTGAATCAGCTCACCTATTGTGCATCAAATGTTATTCATCACTTTTTATGTGATGTCAACCCTGTTCTGAAACTGTCCTGCTCTTCTACCTTTGTCAATGAAGTTGTGGTCATGACAGAAGGGCTGGCCACTGTGGTTGCTCCCTTTGTCTGTATCATCATCTCTTACCTGAGAATCCTCATTTCTGTTCTCAAGATTCCCTCAGCAGCTGGAAAACGCAAAGCTTTCTCCACCTGCAGCTCCCATCTCACTGTGGTGACTTTGTTTTATGGAAGTATTAGCTATGTTTACTTTCAGCCCTTGTCCAGGTATACTGTCAAGGACCGAATAGCAACAATCAACTACACTGTGTTGACATCAATGCTAAACCCATTTATCTACAGTTTAAGAAACAAAGACATAAAACGGGGCTTAGAGAAATTGTTAAGCAAGATCAAGTCTCAAATGGGTAGGTTTCCTTCTACAACGGCCAATAAAATCTGTGGACCCTGATTTGCAAGGGGGTGTGTGTGTGTGTGTGTGAGTGAGACAGCACCTGATGCAACTCCTTTATGGAGAATGTTCTTTCATCAATTGTTGCTGCACCTTGTAATTTTGCACCCTGTGGTCTCTGTCATGCCAAGACTGGCTGGTTCAGATGTCTTAATACTGATGCTCTAATCGTAGACTCACTCCATAATATCTCTCCATTCCAGAAAATCACATTCCCTTTACTCCTTCCATATTTATTTGGAGCCCCCATATTTCCTTCTGTATATAAATTCAGCCACATTTGGTCATTTGAACTACCAGATAATTTTGGTACACATCTATGTAGAAATCTACATATGCAAAGATATTTATGCATACATAGCTACTGTATTCTATTTGAAGCTGTCAGAAATGTTTTGCAGATGTGTAGGGGAGTGTGAATATGTGTTTCTTACCTCCCCATCTGACTAAGATCTCCCCAACTGCTGAATCTGTGTTCCCTGACCATGCCATGATACAACTATGGTCTCTTTTCTTAATTCTCACAAGAGCTGGATGTCTAGCTTTGGATTCATAGGTTCTCAACAACTGACACTAGAAACCTAATTGACTGTTAGTAACACAACTCTATGCCTCTACATGTGTTTGATCTCTAGTCTTCCTTCCTTCACATACTCAAGGTACATTCATCCCCTGGCTCTTCCTGGCGCTTCCTGCCCATGTGCTCTTCTCTCTAGAGATGCCTGTATTTCTATAGTCTCTTATGTCAATTTGTTTCATAATAAAGGAAGGCTTATTCCATGTAATCAGAAATGTTTCCTATGGGCACTGGAGGCAGAGACAAAAATCAATGGATATAAACTGCTAGTAAGGATCATCTGTCACCATGGATGATGACTAGGGCTTGCTTTCTGATTGGCAACTGGCTTTCATTTCTCCTTGTACTCTCTAATGATGATTCAGTGGAGATATCACCCTTTGCCACCATGGGATGGTCAAATAAAACATTATTTTCCCATTAACTTAAAAATCTCAAATATCATATAATAAATTCCAATATATAACTAAATCTATTTCCTAACTCTTTAGTTCGTTCCACTAATTTTATCACCTCTACTTGTGTCAAGCCATAATGTTTGATGGGTATAGCTTTTTAAAATATATGCTAAAGTAATTCTTCCTTGTTTGAGTCCTACTTTTTGAAAATATGATTGACAATTCTCACACATTTATTTCTTCATGTGACATTTTTTTTAAGTGATAAATTTTTTTCTTTTTACCAACTATTTTCATGTATGGTGTCAAACAGAAGTTAGAGAGTTTGAATTTAGCTCTGCCCTTAGGTGCAGGGTGAGACAGTTTAGATGGATCAGTACAGCATCTCAACCACTGTCATTCTATATGCTAGATGACTATATATATACAAATATATGATTTGTATATTGATTCGCATAAAACTGACATTTTGTGTGGGGTGTGTGTGTGTGTGTGTGTGTAAAATGGCTTTTATTTTAATAAGTGAAAGGTGCTAAGCTTCCAAAAGTTATTTTTTTAATAATATTTTTCCTAGAATTCTCAACCCAGCCCAAATTATCAATCAAGTGAGATGGTATAATAAAGACATTTTCAGACATGCAACTACTCCAAAAAAAAAAGAAGAAGAAGATCTTTCTCAGGAAGATCATGAAGGATATGCTCCACAAGACCAAGGTAGTAACCCGACAAGAAAAACATGCCAAGTGCCTGCTTTTATGGACCTGATATTCTAGTGTGTATAGGGAGGTGGACTGATAAAACATTTTTTTCACATGTTACTATTTCTGAAACTGGGATGCACCATATAATTGATGGTATGTCATGCTTAATGGGCAACATTTTATCTTCTTAGTAGCATATGAAATAATAGTATGTCTTACAGTTGACGGCAATCTTAAATTTAATGTAGTATGGTTATCGGTCATAATAGTCATGATAGTATAAAAAACCAACCATGGATTGAACAAAGGAGTTCTGAGATATACTGTGATGGTGGGGGCGAGGGGGGATGAGGGCAAAGCTGTCTAAGTGAGCTAAGTTCTCTGCCATTGTGGGACGTGAATAGGTAATGTTTAAAATGGAAATAACAGTATATGCATGCTATTTAAAGCACTGAGGTAAATACTAAGGGAATTAGAAGAATTAGATTAATTGCTTCCTTGACTGGGGGTGGGGAGGGGTTGAGCAGGAAACTACTGTTTGCCAGTAAAAAGCCTTTTCATACCTTTTTACTTTTTAACCATATAATATATTTCCTTGATTAAAATAAAAACTAATTAACAACAAAAAAAGAGACTGTGTGTCTTAGGTTGTAGTCCCTAAAAGCAGAGGCCAAGGCAGAGAGGTAGAGTACTCTGATTGTGGTGATGGGCAGGAGCAACTCTATCCAAATCACATGTAAAGAGTTTTCCATAGAAAAGAGGGTTCAATTACCAGAAGGAGAGAGGACGTTAAGTTGGATAAAAATAAACAACAATCATCCCCGCTGCCAACCATTTTTCTAATCCTGCTTATTGTCCTTGTAGTCAGTCCCTTAATTATCAAAGGAGAGGCGATTTCACATTTTTATTCTCTTTATTCACTCCGGTTCAGGCATAATATCAACTTTCCTAACCTTGGCTGCCATCTTTAAGAAGCCCAGGGAATTGATGTGAAGTAATATTTGTGACTCCACTTAGTTGGTCTTGATTCTGTTTTATCCTGAGGAAGTCTAGAAGGAGAAGAGGGCTTGTGGAGGGTCAAAACAGAAGTAAAAAAAATTTTGACCCAGTGATAAGACAATACATTCTTTAGCCATGAGCTTTTGAATCAGGATGTGTTGGCCTTTTCAGTGTTTAAGTCATGTGTTCTGTCAACCTGGCTATTAACACAAGTTAAGGGGGCTAGGTGGGTGAAATGTCCTATCATGATGCTTTCAGCAGTTACAGTTTAGCTAAATAGGACTGATGCCTTTTTTTCCTTCGGCATTAAAACCATGTTTTAATGATACAGAGGATGACGTTTCCAAAAAGAATACGTAATTCACTTTTTCTACAATGGGTTTTATTTTTCCAATTCACATGAATATTTCTCAGCTCAGAATCCCTAAGCTGCTTTTAGTGAGTGAACGTCATACTTTGCTTCAAAATTAGATTCTGATTTAGACTTTCAACATCCACTGCCCTAAAATCTTGCTCCTCCAAACCTGTCTCTATTTCAAGTCTGGACCTTATGGAACAAACAGGTAAAGTAAAAACTGAGTCTTACTAAAGTCATTGTGCACACTGGGGAAACAGTCAACTCTGGAAAGCAAAATGACAGGTAAATGTCAAATGCTGCACAATGACAGTTTCTTAGCATAGGAAGGCAGGAAGCCTATGGAGGAGATTTTAACTACTGGAATAGCAGTGTTAGCTGCAGACTACCTGCATCTGAATTACGTGGGGTGCTTACTAAAAAGGCAGGTGCTCCAGACCTAACAAATCACAACCTCTGGAGATGGGGCCAGGTATTTACATATTTAAGTATCCCAGGTCATTCTGGTGCACATTAATGCTTAGACCTGCCACCCCAAACAGAAAGCTATTATTACAGGTAGAACTCTATCTTTGGTACTGAACTGTTCCTGGCACTTCATAGACACTTAAATTTTAAGACTGCTTTGGAAAGCTAAACCTTTGTAAGGACAGATAAAGAAATTAGTGAAGCAATTGGCATGCCATTCTTCAAAATCCTATAACTTTGTAGAAATAGGGCAAGAAATGGTTAGCATGAGATTAGTATTTTTTTTCCTTTTATTTCAGAATATTATGGGGGTACAACACTTTGGTTATATATATTGCGTATGCACTGCCCAAGTCAGAGCTACAATCATGGACATCCCCCAAACTGTGTGCCCCACACCCATTCGGTGAGAGTTTTCCCATCCCCTCCACTCCCCTTCCACCTGCCTGTCCCCTGATGAATATTATTGCCATGTATGATACAAATATTGATTGGTTAGTACCAATTTGATGGTGAGTAGCAGTGGTTCTTGTTTTTCCATTCTTGTGGTACTTCACTTCGAAGAATGGGCTCAAGCTCCATCCAGGATAATACCAGATGTGTTAATTCACCATTGTTTTTTATTGCTGAGTAATACTCCATGGTATACATATACCACATTTTATTAATCCACTCATATATTGATAGGCACCTGGGTTGTTTCACATCTTTGCAATTGTGAATTGTGCTGCTATAAACATTCGAGTACAGATGTCTTTATTACAGAATGTCTTCTTTTCCTTTGGGTAAATACCCAGTAGTGGGATTGCTGGATCAAATGGTTTGATCTCTTCTGTCCCCGTTTAGACACCCCTGATTCTTCTCTCTTGTCTGATTGCTCTGGGAAGGACTTCCAGCACAATGTTGAATAGAAGTGGAGATAGTGGACAACCTTGCCTGGTTCCAGTTTTAAGGGAGAATGCTTTCAATTTTTCCCCATTCAGTATGATATTGGCTATGCGTTTATCATATATGGCTTTAATAATTTTGAGATGTGAGCCTTCTATGCCTTTATTGTTAAGAGTTCTTATCATAAAAGGGTGCTGGATTTTGTCAAAAGCCTTTTCTGTGTCTATTGAAAGGATCATATAATCTTTGTTCTTGCTTTTATTTATATGCTGAATTACACTTATAGATTTACTATGTTGAACCATCTCTGTATCTCAGGGATGAAGCCCACCTGATTGTGATGAATTATTTTTTTGATGTACATTTGAATTTGGTTTGCTAGGATTTTATTGAGAATTTCTGTATCTGTTTTGATAAGGAATATTGGTCTGTAGTTTTCTTTTCCTGTTGTGTCCTTTCCTGGCTTTGGTATCAAGGTGATATCGGCTTCATAGAATGAGTTTGGGAGGGTTCCATCCTTCTTGATGTTTTCGAATAATTTCTTTAGTATAGGCAACCAGTTCTTTGTAGGTTTGGTAGAATTCAGCTGTGAACCCATCTGGTCCAGGACTTCTTTTTGTTGGAAGATTTTTTATTACTGCTTGAATTTCGGTGCTTGATATTGGTCTGTTTAGGAATTCTATTTCTTCCTGATTGAGCCTAGGGAGGTAGTGTGTTTCTAATATTTGTCCATTTCCTCCACGTTTTCATGTTTTTAGGCATAGAGATTTTTGTAGCATTCGAAGATGATGTTTTGTATTTCCGTGATATCAGTTGTGACCTCTCTTTTTTCATTTCTAATTGAGCTTATTGGAGTCCTTTCCTTTCTGCTTCTGGTCAACCTGGCAAGTGGCCTGTCTATTTTGTTTATCTTTTCAAAGAACCAACTTTTTATTTTATTAATCTTCTGTATACTTCTTTTGTTCTCAATTTCATTTAATTCTGCCCTGATCTTGGTTATTTCTTTTCTTCTGCTGTTTTTAGGATTGGTTTGTTCTTCCTTTTCCGTTTCCTTAAGATGACTCATTAGTTTACTGATTTGTGACCTTTCTGTCTTTTGGATGTGAGCATTTAAGATGATAAGTTTTCCTCTCAGGACTGCTTTTGCTATATCCCACAGATTTTAATAACTTGTGTCCCCATTAACATTTAGTTCCAAGAATCTTTTGATTTCCATCTGAATCGCCTCTTTGACCCAATAGTCATTCAGCAACATATTGTTTAATTTCCATGTTTTTGGATGAAGATGTGACTTTCTGTTGGAGTTGATTTCTAATTTTATTCTGCTGTGGTCTGAAAAGATACATGGTATGATTTCTATTTTTTAAAATTTGTTGAGATCTGTTTTGTGACCTAGAATGTGATCGATTTTAGAGAAAGTTCCACCAGCTGATGAGAAGAACATATGTTCAGCGTTATTTGGGTGGAATGTTCTATAGATGTCTGTTAGGCACATATGTTCTAGAGTCCTGATTATGTCCATTGTTTCTTTGCTTATTTTCTGTTTGGAGGATCTGTCCAGTTCTGTCAGTGGGGTGTTGAAGTCCCCGGCTATTATGGCATTGCTATTTATTATGTTGTCTAGATCAAACAATATTTGCTTTATGTATATGGGCGCTCCTGTGTTGGGTGCGTAAATATTTAGGATTGTTAAATCTTCTTGTAAGATTTTTCCGTTCACCACTATATAGTGACCATCTTTGTCTTTCTTTACTTTTGTTGCTTTAAAGTTTATATCATCTGATATAAGAATGGCTACTCTGGATTTCTTTTGATTTCCATTAGCCTGGAAAATTGTATTCCATCCTTTCACCTTGAGTCTGAATGTGTCTTTGTGTGTAAGGTGTGTTTCGAAGACAACAGATACTTGGCTTGTATTTTTTAATCCATTCAGCCAGCCTATGTCTCTTCAATGGGCAGTTCAAGCCATTTACATTTATTGAGAGAATTGATATTTGGGGTAAATTTCTGATTATTCTATTGGGTGGTGTCTTGTTTCACCTCTTGCATCATTGTGGAATCTGGTTTCTGGGGTTTTAGCTTTTTCGTAATTTTACATAGGTGGGTGTCTGTTGCGCTGGTTAGTGTATAATGCAGATCTAAGCACTTCTTGCAAGGCCAGTCTGGATTTCGCAAATTCTATCAGTGATTGCTTATCTGGAAACGTCTTTATTTCTCCCTCATATAAGAAGCTTAGTTTGGCAGGATACAGAATTCTGGGTTGGCCTTTGTTTTGTTTTAGGAGACTGATGATGGCTCCCCATTCCCTTCTGACTTGTAAGGTTTCAGCTGAGAAATCTGCAGTTAATCTGATCGGTTTCCCTTTATAGGTTACCTGCTCTTTTTGTCTTACAGCTCTGAGGAGTGCCTCTTTTGTGTTTACTTTGGTCAGTCTAATAATTATGTGGCATGGTGAATGCCTTTTCACGTTGAGTCTCCCAGGATTCCTGTGTGCTTCTTGTACTTGGATATCGAGATTTCTGGCTAAGCCATGGAAATTTTCCTCTATTATTCCTTCAAATAGATTTTCCAGTCCATGCGAATTTTCTTCCTCTCCCTCAGGGATGCCTATGATCCTTATGTTTGGCCTCTTTACATAATCTCACATTTCTTGTGTGCTTTTTCCTGCCTCTTGTTTTTGTGTCCTTTCTCTTCGACTGATTTATTTAGCACATAGGAGTTGTCTTCTAGCTCTGAAATTCTTTCCTCTGCATGGTCCAGCCTATTCTTAAGGCTTTCCACTGTGTTTTGTAGATCCTTGAATGCTTCTTTCATGTCTAGGATTTCTATTTGATTTTTCCATAATATTTCTATTTCTTTGGAGAATTTTTCATTCATTTCTTGCATTTTTCTTGTGGTTTCTTTGTGCTGGGATTCAATTTCCTCTTGAATTTCATTGAGCTTTCTTATAATCCATAAACAAAATTCCTCTTCTGTCATTCTACCCATTTCATTTTGATTGGTATCCATTGCTGAGGAACTGATGGTTTCTTTTGGGGGTGACTTTTCACTCTGATCTTTCATGTTCCCTGAGTTCTTTCACTGGTTATTTCTCATCTGGCCTCTTGGTTGAGAGCTGGGGGTGTTAGGGCTAGTTTATGGCCCTGTCTCCAGGCCCACAATTTTCGTTCCTTGGCAAAGCCAGGGAGAGAAGTAGTGGCCTGTATTGCCTTAGCTGTATTTTAGCAAGTTTGGTGGATCTCTTGGGTTACCTCTGACCTGTTGTCTTCACCTCTTCCTGCTGGAGTGTAGTGAGTTTGTTCTCTCAGGTTGAGCATGAAGCTGGTAGATTGTACTTGAGGGTATGAATACACAGCTCCCTAATAGTTTGAGATGGAAGGCAATATTTTTAGCTGTGGGGTTGTTCCTGCTTTTGTTGGTTGCAGTTTGTGTGAAGTAGCCAGTTACCTGGGTATTCTTTTGTGCCCATGGCAGAGTCTAGTCCCCCAGGTGGGGTATATGAAAACCCCAAGCTTTGGGAGGGGCCTTGTAGCTGAGGTGGGAGGATTGCTTGAGGTCAGGAGTTTGAGACCAGCGTGAGCAAGAGCGAGACCCCATCTCTACTAAAAATAGAAAAAAATTAGTCAGATGTCGTAGCACACACCTGTAGTCCCAGGTACTCGGGAGGCTGAGGCAAGAGAATCGCTTGAGCCTAGGAGTTTGGGATTGCAGTGAGCTATGATGATGCCACTGCACTCTACCTAGGGGGACACAGTGAGACTCTATCTCAAAGAAAAAAAAGAATACCACATGTTCTCACTTATAATTGGAGCTAAGCAATGAGCATGTATAATCATCTACAGTGACTTAGTGGACATCAGAGACTCAGTAGGGGAAGGGTGTGCAGGATGAAAAATTACCTATTAGGTACAATCTACACTATTTGGGTGATGGGTACCTTAAAAGCATAGACTCTCAACTATGCATTTCATCCATGTAACGAAAAACCACTTGTACCACCTAAATCTATCTAAACATAAAAAAAGAAAGACAGGGAAAAAAAGAAGCAGAGAGTAGAACGGTGGTTGCCAGGAGCCGGGAGTTGGGGGAAATAGGGAGATGTTGGTCAAAGGAAACAAAGGTTCACTTAGAAAATGAGCAAGTTCTAGTGATTTAATGTACAGAATGATGAAAACTGTTAATAATGCTATATTGTTTTCATGAAATTTGCTAAGACAGTAGATCATAGATGCTTTTACCAAACACACACACACAAACATACAATGGTAACCATGTGTGGTGACGGATGTATTAATTCATTTGAATGTGGTAATCATTCCACAATGTATACGTCTAGCAAATCATCACATTGTACACCTTGAATTATATAATTTTTATTTGTAAATTATACCTTAATAAAATTAGGGGAGAAAAGAAAAAAAAGAGAAAGTAAGGTGATTGAATTGTAAGATGGAATCAGAAATCAATAAAAGATGGGAAATGGGCACTATGTAAAAGGCAGGGCATTGGCAGACCTTCATGTATGGATTCTGTGTGCTTACGTGAACCAACAACAGTAAAATATCTGAAGCTGGTGGCTTTCGCTAGTGAAGATAGCAAGGAACGGAAATCAAATATGTGATCAGCAGACTTGGAGATTGTGTAATAAGGAAAGGGTGACTTATGGTTGAGTTCAAAGGTTATGACACTACCTATTGTTAGAAGGTAGTCATAAGGTTACTGACACTAAACAAATACCTCCATCTAATCTTGGGTGGATTGAAAAAGAAAGTACCGATGACGCTGGGGTTCTCAGGGGTACTTACCTTAGAAGATATGGAGGAACTAAGGGGGAAGCCAAATTGAAAAGGACCCAGGTAGCAATACCCAGTAATCTGTCCTCAGTGTTACTTGGGACATCTCCCAGGTAATCCCTCAAAGAGCATGGAATAACCAGGAACAGAAGAGTGTTGTCCTGGGATACCTACGCCAAGCTAAGCAGATGTTGCACGACACCTAGAGGTTCCAGTAGGAGTGTGGGGCCACCTAGGGAGCGAGAACCCTTGTAATCCCTCTGGATCACTGGAGACAGTTCTGCACAAAGTTAATGAATGTGTGTTTTCTTACTCCCCCCCACACCAAATGCCAGGAACTTAGTGGCAAAGTCTCAAAAGACACTCCCATGAGAAAAGCAGGGTTTATGAGTATGTACAGCTTGCAAATAGTGGTAAGAACCCAGGGAAGGGAGCAATCAGAACCAGGACACGTTTGGAGACTTTCTACAATTAGATACCTTTCTGCGTGCTGTCTCTAGCCACACATTTGTTTTCCTTTTGACCAATCATTTCACGGAGCAGAAATGAGAACAATGAATACATGAGGCCAGATAGCAATGTCCTTTCCAGGTAAGAAATCAACCTAGAGAGTGCCTGGTGAGAAAGTGGATATATCTGATCTCCGAGAGAGAATTAGGCATCGCTGGACACTAAGTGAGAGAGCTAACTTACGTTCATCCTAAGTGTACATTTTCTATATTCATACTCTAAGGTTGGATCTTCCTTTAAAACAGTCTACTTCTGAGTCACAGTCCCCTGACCTCGGGATACGAATTATCAGCTGAAGAGAAGGGAAGTGTCGGAGAGACTTTTCCTACACAAGTTCACTCCCTCCTCACGCTTTGTCTCCCCCACCTTTCCTTTCCCAGTACCTGTTTACCTTCCATCAGTGTTCCTCATGTGACGTTCTTGCTTCCATTGGAAATGATGTGGAAAGAAACCACTTGATTACAAAGAAGGGTTTTCATCAACCACAAGCTAGGAGAGAGAACTATTGCATTATCATGTGGATGTGGGCTAGCCACCGATAATCCTTAATCAGAAGATGACCTGAGACTGATTCGTAGTCTGCGTCTGGGTTCCTGTGATTACCAGCCACAGAGTAAGGAGGAGGAAAAAGGTATCAACCTTTCAATCCTAATCTCTCTCCCTCTCCCTGTCTCTCTCCCTGTTCTCTATAGATCTTGCTATGGATTGAATGTTTGTGCCCACTCCCCAGATTGATGTGTTAAAACCCTAATCCCCAATGTGATGATGTTTCGAGTTGGGGCCTGTGGGAGGTAATTAGGTCATGAGGGTTGGAGTCCTCATGATGGGATTAGTGCCTTTATGAGAAGGGCTTGCTTCCTCTCTGCTTTCTGCCCTGTGAGGATACCATCAGTAGGTGGCCATCTGAAAATCAAGGAAAAGGCCCTCACCAGACACTCAGTTTGATGACGTCTTGAGCTTGGACTCTCTAGCCTCCGGAACTGTGCAAAATAAATGTTTTCTGTTTAAGCCACCCAGTCTGTGGTAATTTGTTCTGGCAGCCTGAACTGACTGAGACAGATCTCTGCCTCAAAGATTTCTTAAAAAGGGAAAACACACATTCAGCTCTGATTGTTCCATACTCAGGAAGAAAATTAAACATCAGAGTAAAGGCTCTGTTTGGTGTAAGAGTAATAACTGTTTGGTGTAAGAAAAAGAAGAAAAGATGTATTTGTAGATGACATAGAACTGTTCATTGACAGTGTTGTTTATCTTCAGGTGCACACAAGTCCGTGGGAATGGCCAACCTGACAGGACTTTCTGAATTTATCCTCATGGGACTCTCCTCTCGGCCTGAGGACCAGAAGCCACTCTTTGCCCTCTTTCTTATCATATACCTGGTCACATTGGTGGGAAACATGCTCATCATATCGGCTATCCACTCTGACCCTCAACTCCAAAACCCTATGTATTTCTTCCTAAGCATCTTGTCCTTTGCTGATATTTGCTACACAACAGTCGTAGTCCCCAGGATGCTGGTGAACTTCCTATCAGAGAAAAAGACTATTTCCTATGCCGGATGCCTGACACAAATGTATTTCTTCCTGGTCTTTGGAAACATAGATAGTTACCTCCTGGCAGCTATGGCCATTGATCGCTATGTAGCTATTTGTAACCCCTTCCATTATGTCACTGTTATGAACCGCAGGTGCTGTGCCTCGCTACTGGCCTTCTCCATCACTTTCTCCTGTCTCCACTCCCTCCTACACGTGCTCCTGGTGAATCAGCTTACCTTTTGTGCATCAAATGTTATCCATCACTTTTTTTGTGATGTCAACCCTGTTCTGAAACTGTCCTGCTCTTCTACCTTTGTCAATGAAGTTGTGGCCATGACAGAAGGGCTGGCCCTGTGATGGCTCCATTTGTCTGTATCATCATCTCTTACCTGAGAATCCTCATTTCTGTTCTCAAGATTCCCTCAGCAGCTGGAAAACGCAAAGCCTTCTCCACCTGCAGCTCCCATCTCACTGTGGTGACTTTGTTTTATGGAAGTATTACCTATGTCTATTGTCAGCCCCTGTCCAGCTATACTGTCAAGGTCCGAATAGCAACAATCAACTACACTGTGTTGACATCAATGCTAAACCCATTTATCTACAGTTTAAGAAACAAAGACATAAAACGGGGCTTAGAGAAATTGTTAAGCAAGATCAAGTCTCAAATGGGTAGGTTTCCTTCTACAGAGGCCAATAAAATCTGTGGACCCTGATTTGCAAGGGGTGTGTGTGTGTGTATGTGTGTGTTTGTGTGTGTGTGAGTGAGACAGCACCTGATGCCACTCCTTTGTGGAGAATGTTCTTTCATCAATTGTTGCTGCACCTTGTAATTTTTCACCCTATGGTCTCTGTCATGCCAAGACTGGCCGGTTCAGATGTCTTAATACTGATGCTCCAATCGTAGACTCACTCTGTAATATCTCTCAATTCCAAAAAAATCACATTTCCTTTACTCTTTCCATATATATATGGAGTCTCCCATATTTCCTTCTGTATATATATCCAGCCACGTTTGGACATTTGAACTACCAGATAATTTTTGTACACACATATGCAAAGATATTTATGCATACATAGCTACTCTATTCTATTTTAAGCTCTCAGAAATGTTTTGCAGATGTGTAGGGGAGGGTGGGCAGGGTGTGTTCCACCTCTTCATCAGACTAAGGGCTCCCCAACTACTGAAATCTGTGTTCCCTGACCATGCCGTGATACAACTGTGGTCTCTGTTCTTAATTCTCACTTAATTCTCACTTAATTCTCTGTTCTTAATTCTCTCTCAGAGTCCTAGCTCTGGAGTCATAGATTCTCAACAACAATCACCAAATTGACTGTTAGTAACACAGCTTTATGCCTCTACATGTGTTTGATCTTATTCTTCCTTCCTTCATATACTCAAGGTGCATTCATCCTGTGGCTCTTCCTAGGGCTTCCTGCCCATGTGTTCTTCTCCTTAGAGATGCCTATATTTCCATAGTCTCTTATGTCAGTTTGTTTCAGAATAAAGGAAGGTTTATTCCATGTAATCAGAAATGTTTCCTATGGGCACTGGAGGCAGAGTCAAAGATCAATGGATATAAACTACTGGAAAGGATCATTTGTCCCCGTGGATGATGACTAGGGCTTGCTTTCTGATTGGCAACTGGCTTTCATTTCTCCTTGTACTCTCTAATGATGACTCAGTGGAGATATCACCCTTTGCCACCACGGGATGGTCAAATAAAACATTATTTTCCCATTAACTTAAAAATCTCCAATATTGTATAGTAAATTTCAGTATATACCTAAATCTATTTCCTAACTCTTTCTTTCATTCAACTAATTTATCACCTCTACTTGTGTCAAGCCATAATGTTTGATGGGTATAGCTTTTTAAAATATATGCTAAAGTAATTCTTCCTTGTTTGAGTCCTACTTTTTGAAAATATGATTGACAATTCTCACACATTTACTTCTTCATGTGAAATTTTTTAAAAGTGGTAATTTTTTTTCTTTTTACCATCTATTTACATGTATGGTGTCAAACAGAAATTAGAGACTTTGGATTTGGCTTGTCCTTAGATGTAGGGTGAAACAGTTTAGATGGATCAATAGATCATCTCAACCACTCTCATGCTATATGCTAGATGACCATATATATGCAAATATGTGGTTTGTATATTGATTTGCATAAAACTAACATTTTTAGGATATTAGATCTTCCTGTCCAAGAGATTTTATCTTTCTCTAAACTCATACTTTGATCCTTCCTACAAATTGAACACACTCTGTGGTCATCTAGCATTTGTTTGAATGCCTCAAATGACATAGAACTCACAACACAATGGGATAACCTATCAGGGAAATGCAAATTAAAAGCACAAACAGATATCACCCTAACCCTGTCAGAATGGCCACTATTAAGAAGTCAAAAAACAATAGATGTTGGCACGGATGCACTGAAAAGAGAATGCTTATATACTTTTGGTGGGAATGTAAATTAGCACAACCTCTCTGTAAAACTGCATGGAGATTTCTCAGAGAACTAAAAGTAGATCTACCCTTCAATCCAGAAATCCCACTACTGGGGATCTACCCAGAGGAAAAGAACTCATTTTATAGAAAAGACACCTGCACCTGCATGTTTATGGCAGCACAATTCACTTTTGCAAAGACGTGGAACCAACTTCAGTGCCCACCAAGTGATGAGTGGATAAAGAAAGGTGGACACACACACACAGTGGAATACCATTCGGTTATGAAAAAGAATGAAATACTGTCTTTTGCAGAAACTTGAATGGAACTGGAGGCCATTATTCTAAGTGAAGTAACCCAGGAACAAAAACCAAATACCATATATTCTCACTTATAGTTGGAGCTAAGCAAGAAGTATGTATGGTCATCTACTGTGACTTAATCGACATTGGAGAAGGGGAAGGATGTGCAGAATGAAAAATTGCCCATTGGGTACAATGTACACTATTTAGGTTATGGGTATATTGACAGCATAGACTCTCCACTATGCAATTCATCCATGTAACAAAAAACCATTTAACTCCCTAAATCTATCTAAATGAATGAAAGAAACAAAGAAAGAAAAGCAGAGAATAGAATGGTGTTTGCCAGGAGTTTGGAGTTGGGGGAAGTGGGGAGATATTGGTCAAAGGATACAAACTTTCAGTTATGGGATGACAAGATCTGGGGATTAATATACAGGATGATGACTATAGTTAATGAAACTATATTGTTTACTTAAAATTTCCTAAGACAGTAGATCATAGGTGTTCTCACCACACACACACACACACACAATGGTGACCATGTGTGGTGATGGGTGTATTAATTCATTTCTATGTGGTAATCATTCCACAATGTATACGTCTAGCAAATCATCACGTTGTACACCTTGAATTATGTAATTTTTGCTTGTCAATTATACTTCAATAAAATTAGGGGAGAAAAGAAAAAGAAAGAAAGTAAGGTGATTGAATTGTAAGACGAAATCAGAAATCAGTAAGTGAACGGGAAATGGGCAATATGTAAAAGGCAGGGCGTTGGCAGACCTGACCCTCATGTATGGATTCTGTGTGCTTACATGAATCAACAGGAGTAAAATATCTGAAGCTGGTGGCTTTCCCTCGTGGAGATAGCAAGGATTGGGAATCAGACATTTGATCAGCAGACTTGTGGATTGCCTAATAAGGAAAAGGTGACTTATGATTGAGTTCAAAAGTTATGACACTACCTTTTGTTAGAAGGTAGTCATAAGGTTACTGATACTAAACTAGTAGCTGCTTCTAATCTTGCGAGGGTTGGGAACGAAGGTACTGATGATGTTGGGGTACTCTGGGGTGGTTGTCCTTTGGAGATACGGAGGCACTAAGGGGGAAGCAAATTGGAATTTTATAGGTTCAAGAGGGAAAATAGGTTCACAGGTAGCAATACCCAGTACCCTGTCCTGAGTACTACTTGGAACATCTCCCAGGTAAGCCCTCAAAGAGCTTGGAAGAGCCAGGAACAGAAAAGTACTATCCATCTTAGATATCTACACCAAGCTAAGCAGATGTTGCACTACACCTGGAGGTTCCAAGAGGAGTGTGGGGCCACCTAGGGAGTGAGAACACTTGTAATCCCTCTGGATCATTGGAGACAGTTCTGCACAAAGTTAATGAATGTGTGTTTTCTTACTCTCTCCCACACCAAATGCCAGGAACTTAGTGGCGAAGTCTCAGAACATACTCCCATGAGGCAAGCAGAGGCTATGAGTACGTACAGCTTGCGAATGGTGGTAAGAAACCACTTGATTACAAAGAAGGGTTTTCATCAACCACAAGCTAGGAGAGAGAACTATTGCATTATCATGTGGATGTGGGCTAGCCACCGACAATCCTGAATCAGAAGATGACCTGAGCCTGATTCATAGTCTGTGTCTGGGTTCCTGTGATTACCAGCCACAGAGTAAGGAGGAGGAAAAAGGTATCAACCTTTCAATCCTAATCTCTCTCCCTCTCCCTGTCTCTCTCCCTCTCCCATGTTCTCTATAGATCTTGCTATGGATTGAATGTTTGTGTCCCCCCCAGTTGATGTGTTAAAACCCTAATCCCCAATGTGATGATGTTTCGAGTTGGGGCCTGTGGGAGGTAATTAGGTCATGAGGGTTGGAGCCCTCATGATGGGATTAGTGCCTTTATGAGAAGGGCTTGCCTCCTCTCTGCTTTCTGCCCTGTGAGGATACCATCAGTAGGTGGCCATCTGAAAATCAAGGAAAAGGCCCTCACCAGACACTCAGTTTGATGACGTCTTGAGCTTGGACTCTCTAGCCTCCAGAACTGTGCAAAATAAATGTTTTCTGTTTAAGCCACCCAGTCTGTGGTAATTTGTTCTGGCAGCCTGAACTGACTGAGACAGATCTCTGCCTCAAAGATTTCTTAAAAAGGGAAAACACACATTCAGCTCTGATTGTTCCATACTCAGGAAGAAAATTAAACATCAGAGTAAAGGCTCTGTTTGGTGTAAGAGTAATAACTGTTTGGTGTAAGAAAAAGAAGAAAAGACATATGTTGTAGATGACATAGAACTGTTCATTGACAGTTTGTTTATCTTCAGGTGCACACAAGTCCGTGGGAATGGCCAACCTGACAGGACTTTCTGAATTTATCCTCTTGGGACTCTCCTCTCGGCCTGAGGACCAGAAGCCACTCTTTGCCCTCTTTCTTATCATATACCTGGTCACATTGGTGGGAAACATGCTCATCATATCGGCTATCCACTCTGACCCTCAACTCCAAAACCCTATGTATTTCTTCCTAAGCATCTTGTCCTTTGCTGATATTTGCTACACAACAGTCGTAGTCCCCAGGATGCTGGTGAACTTCCTATCAGAGAAAAAGACTATTTCCTATGCCGGATGCCTGACACAAATGTATTTCTTCCTGGTATTTGGAAACATAGATAGTTACCTCCTGGCAGCTATGGCCATTGATCGCTATGTAGCTATTTGTAACCCCTTCCATTATGTCACTGTTATGAACCGCAGGTGCTGTGCCTCGCTACTGGCCTTCTCCATCACTTTCTCCTGTCTCCACTCCCTCCTACACGTGCTCCTGGTGAATCAGCTCACCTTTTGTGCATCAAATGTTATCCATCACTTTTTTTGTGATGTCAACCCTGTTCTGAACTGTCCTCTTTCTACTTGTCAGTGAGTTGTGGCCATGAAGGGCTGGCCACTGTGGTTGCTCCCTTTGTCTGTGTCATCATTCTTACCTGAGAATCCTCATTTCTGTTCTCAAGATTCCCTCAGCAGCTGGAAAACGCAAAGCTTTCTCCACCTGCAGCTCCCATCTCACTGTGGTGACTTTGTTTTATGGAAGTATTAGCTATGTCTACTTTCAGCCCCTGTCCAGCTATACTGTCAAGGACCAAATAGCAACAATCAACTACACTGTGTTGACATCAATGCTAACCATTTATCTACAGTTTAAGAACAAGACATAAACGGCTTAGAGAAATTGTTAAGCAAGATCAAGTTCAAATGGGTAGGTTTCCTTCTACAAGGCAAAAATCTGTGGCACTGAATTGCAAGGGTGTGTGTGTGTGTGTGTGTGATGAGACAGCACCTGTACTCCTTATGGAGAATGTTCTTTCATATTGTTGCTGCACCTTGTAATTTTGCACCCTTGGGTCTCTGTCATCCAAGACTTGTGGCCTTCAATGTCTTATCACTGATGCTCTCATCGTAGACTCACTCCTAATTCTTATTCCAGAATCAATTCCCTTTACTCCTCCATATTTTTTGGAAGCCCCCATATTCCTCTGTATATAAATTCAGCCACATTGGTCATTTAACTACCAGAATTTTTGTAACATCTCTATAGAATTAACATATGCCAAGAAATTTATGCATACCTCACTATTCTGTTCTATTTAAAATCTCAGAAATGTTTTGCAGTGTTAGGGAAGGTTTGGATGTGTGGGTCCCACTCTCATGTCACCTAGGGCTCCCAATGCTGAATCTGTGTTCCCTGATCATGCCATGATACAATTGTGATCCCTTTTCTTAATTCTCATAAGAGCTGTACGTCCCGGGCTCTGGAGTCATAGGTTCTGGAGTCAGGTTTCTGACACTAGAAACCTAATTTACTGTTAGTAACACAAGTCTATTCCTCTACATGTCTTTGTTCTCTACTCTTCTTTCCTTAATATACTCCAGGTGGATTCATCCCCTTGCTTTTCCTGGGGCCTCCTGCCTGTGTACTCTTCTCTCTAGAGATGCCTGTATTTTTACAGTCTCTTATGTCAATTTGTTTCTGAATCAGGGAAGGTTTATTCCATGTAATCAGAGATGTTTCCTATGGGCACTGGAGGCAGAGTCCACAATCACTGGATATAAAGTACTAGTAAGGATCTTTTGGTTCAGAGCACCTGATATAAAAGAGGCTCTCAATTTACTTGGGGAATAAATTAGTAATATATAATTTAGGAAGGCAGTCAGATGAATTATATTACACAGTGTTGTTTTTTAAACAGAAATTTAGTGATTCTCTTTCTTTCCTGATGTTTGTATTTTAATAGATGAAAATATCTAGGTCAAACAAATTAAACTCTCACGGTATTTTAGAAAAGGAGCAGATGGATGATCCTAAAATGTTAAATGATAAAATAAAATATTGATGATCTATTACACAGCATGGTGACTATAGTTAATGATAACATATTGTATATTTCTAAGTAGCTAGAAGAATGGATTTTAAATGTTCTCACTACAAAGAAACAATAAGTATTTGAAGTGGTGGATATGTTAATTAGCCTGATTTGATCATTCCGCAACGTATACATGTATCAGAACCTCACATTGTACCCCATAAATATATACAATTATTATTTATCAATTAAAAATAAATAAAACCTTTTAAAAAGAGTTTTTAAACCCCTTTGATTTTGTCACATTTATCCCTAACCTAGGGCAAGACAGAATCAAGTGAGAATATATTGTTCAATTTCATTTCATTATTTCCTGTATGGCACATTAATTTTAATTTCCATACCAACTCTGATCAATTGATAAGGATTCCTTCATTGCTGTAGTGAGAAAATTGGTGTGCCTACCACTGGGCTGAATGAAGAAAGATGAATGAACCTTGGTTATGTCTGCTAAGGGCATGGTAGGAATAAGAAGACTAGTCCATATAATAAGTTAATTTTCACAGTCAGCACAGGCCTTAAGACTTGGTCATGCAAAAATGAATCTTTATTTCTACAGTTTCATTTCTACAGTTTGATGTTATTTTTAGGTTTGAACCCTCAGTCTACCTAATTGCAACCCAATTCTGAATTTTTCTCAACCCAATCCAATAATTGCTCAGTGACTTCCTTTACAATTTAGCCCCATTCTTTCATTTCACACTGCTCATGGCTACCCTTGCTCCTTCCAAGTCCTGCTTTTAAACTCTCAAGACTTGTGCAACTGCCCCCTGATTTTCCTAACATAAAAGCAGTTTTTTTTTTTTAAGTCTAGTCTCTTTTGGTCCTATGCTAGAATCTGTTGTTAACATCTGCCCTTATTGCATCCATTTGTCACCATGGGCTGGTTAAATAAATTTTAAAATCTCCAGTATTGGCTAGGAAAAAAAAATGGTGGTGTGATAGGGCCCTCCCACCGCACCGCTCCCAGGGAAGGAGGTGAAGAACGCCAGCGGCTGCCTGTGAGCACGGACCGCTCACTCCGAAAACAGCATTGCGAATGACAGAGAAACAACGCCGAACGCCCAGCCCAAGAAAACAGGTACAAAATTTTCACAAAGATCGGAGGGCGCACGAAGCACAGTAGAGCCCAGAGCGCGGGAAGGACGCGCTCGCCAGGTCGACCCGGCGTGACCTGCCCCCCAAGCGGTTACGCGCCTCCCCATACACGCAGTCAGGGACAAGCCCAGAGTTGGAACAGAGCGGTTGCTCGGGACGGCAAGCCCTGTGGAGAGGAGGAAGTAGCCAGAGCCAAACACAACTCGCAGCTGCAATATACAGAGACGGCTGAGGGCTGGGGAGGAACTGGGCAGGGACGGAGCGGAGATACAGCTTCCCGGGACAGTGCGCGGGAACCACAGGCCGGCACTGTGCCACTAGAAGTCAGCGGGACTGGGCCCAGGAGTTTAACGAGAGCGGGACACGCCCTTAGAGGTTGCTAGCAACTACCGGCGGAGAAAAGCGGCGCTCCCGGCGCAATCGGAGCCGCTGTGCGCCAGGCTGGCGGCGGCCGCCATCTTTAAAGCCGCCGGTGCGGAGCTGTGAGCCGCGTCTCTAGCTCCGCCCCGCCCCGGCCCGGGGCTCTTCTGCTGGGGCGAGACAGGCTTTGCCTGTGGTGGCCAGGGACAGCTGCATCCGTGGGTTCCAGGTGGGATGAGATCCCGGAACTGTAGCGGAAGGACCTTTGTGTATTGGAAACAGTTTGCAGCTCGTCCATCTGGTTCCGCTACCCCAGCTCTGGCCTCCGACAAGTCCGCTACGTGCTGGTCCTAGTGCCCGCCCTTCAGGTCCCAGCCCTCCTGCACCCCAGAGATCGCTCATTTTGAAGGTTGCTGGCCATAGTGACTCATTTGGTATAACTGCTGGTTCCCATGACAACCAAATACCTCAAGAGCCACAGGCTGAACCAGAGCAGCTCCCCATAATCCTGCCCACTTCAGTAGGGAATTTCACGCCATCCAAGAGCGCTTCCAGTGGCCACTACTCCCCCCTCCCCGTGGGAACATCCCCCCGGTGGAGACTGCTGGGGATAGAGATGGCCACCCACCTCGCCTTGGGGTCCAGTGGTGGAAAAGGGGTGCACAATTGGAGACCCCCCCCATCAACCAGTATCACACGGAGACGCACATCAGAAGGGCAGACACACGCAGCTAGATAAGCAACCTCTGAGCTGTGTAGAATTTTCCCAACTCAGCTCTCACACTGCAGCCAAAAGAAATTGTGTTTCTACCTGTACCTCAGGAGGAGTAGGGTCAAAGTAACCCCTAGGAGCTACAAGGCCCCTCCCAAAGCTCGGGGCTTTCGCATACCCCAACTGGGGAATCAGAGTCTGCCACGGACATAACAGAATACCTAGCTAATAGGGAGCGGAGGACTCACATCCTCAAGTACAATTCATTAGCTCAGAGCCCAAGCTGGGAGGTCATTCTCACCACACTCCACTGGGAAGAGGAGAAGACCACAGGTCAGAGTTAACTCAAGATCCACCAAACTTGCTAAAATACACCTAAGGCAATACAGGCCACTACTTCTCTCCCTGGCTTTGCCAAGGAACAATAATTATGGGCCTGGTGACAGGGCCATAAACTAGCTCTAACACCCCCAGCTCTCGACCAAGAGGCCAGATGAGAAAAAACCAGCGAAAGAACTCAGGGAACATGAAAAATCAGAGTGAAAAGTCACCCCCAAAAGAAATTATCAGTTCCTCAGCAATGGATACCAACCCAAATGAAATGGGTAGAATGTCAGAAGAGGAATTTTGTTTATAGATTATAAGAAAGCTCAATGAAATTCAAGAGAAAATTGAATCCCAGCACAAAGAAACCACAAGAAAAATGCAAGAAATGAACGAAAAATTCTCCAAAGAAATAGAAATATTACGGAAAAATCAAATAGAAATCCTAGAAATGAAAGATGCATTCAAGGATCTACAAACCACAGTGGAAAGCCTTAAGAATAGGCTGGACCATGCAGAAGAAAGAATTTCAGAGCTAGAAGACAGCTCCTATGAGCTAAATAAATCAGCCGAAGAGAAAGAACACAAAAACAAGAGGCAGGAAAAAAGCATACAAGAAATGTGGGATTATGTAAAGAGGCCAAACATAAGGATAATAGGTATCCCTGAGGGAGAGGAAGAAAATTCGCATGGGCTGGAAAATTTATTTGAAGGAATAATAGAGGAAAATTTCCATGGCTTAGCCAGAAATCTCGACATCCAAGTACAAGAAGCACACAGGACTCCTGGGAGAGTCAACGTGAAAAGGCATTCACCATGCCACATAATTATTAGACTGACCAAAGTAAACACAAAAGAGGCACTCCTCAGAGCTGTAAGACGAAAAAAGGAGGTAACCTACAAAGGGAAACCGATCAGATTAACTGCAGATTTCTCAGCTGAAACCTTACAAGCCAGAAGGGAATGGGGAGACATCATCAATCTCCTAAAACAAAACAAAGGTCAACCCAGAATTCTGTATCCTGCCAAACTAAGCTTCTTATATGAGGGAGAAATAAAGACCTTTCCAGATAAGCAATCACTGATAGAATTTGCGAACTCCAGACCGGCCTTGCAAGAAATGCTTAGACCTGCATTATACACTAAACAGAGCAACAGACATCCACCTATGTAAAACTATGCAAAAGCTAAAACCCCAGAAACCAGATTCCACAATGATGCAAGAGGTAAAACAAAAGATACCACCCAACAGAATAATCAGAAATTTACCCCAAATATCAATTCTCTCAATAAATGTAAATGGCTTGAACTGCCCATTGAAGAGACATAGGCTGGCTGAATGGATTAAAAAATACAAACCAAGTATCTGTTGTCTTCAGGAAACACACCTTACACACAAAGATGCATTCAGACTCAAGGTGAAAGGATGGAATACAATTTTTCAGGCTAATGGAAACCAAAAGAAATCCGGAGTAGCCATCCTCATTTCAGATGACATCAACTTTAAAGCAATAAAAGTAAAGAAGGACAAAAATGGACACTATATAGTGGTGAAGGGAAAAATTTCACAAGATGATTTAACAATCCTAAACATTTATGCACAGAACACAGGAGCACCCAGGTACATAAAGCAAATGCTGCTAGATCTAGACAACATAATAAGCAGGAATGCCATAATTGCAGGGGCATTCAACACCCCACTGACGGAACTGGACAGATCCTCCAAACAAAAAACAAATAGAGAAATAAAAGACCTAAACAGGACTATAGAACATTTGGACCTAACAGATATCTACAGAACACTCCACCCAAATAACTGAATATACATTCTTCTCATCAGCTCATGGAACTTTCTCTAAAACTGACCACATCCTAGGCCACAAAACAGATCTAAACAAATTCAAAAAAATAGAAATCATACCATTTATCTTTTCAGACCACAGCGGAATAAAATTAGATATCAATTCCAACAGAAACTCACATCTTCCTCCAAAAACGTGGAAACTAAACAATCTATTGCTGAAAGATTATTGGGTCAAGGAGGACATTCAAAATGAAATCAAAAGATTCTTCGAACTAAATGATAATGGGGACACAAGTTATCAAAATCTGTGGGATACAGCAAAAGCAGTCCTGAGAGGAAAACTTATCGCCCTAAATTCCCACATCCAAAAGACAGAAAAGTCACAAATCAGTAAACTAATGAATCATCTTAAGGAAATGGAAAAGGAAGAGCAAAGCAATCCTAAAACCAGCAAAAGAAAAGAAATAACCAAGATCAGAGCAGAATTAAATGAAATCGAGAACAAAAGAACAATACAGAAGATCAATGAAACGAAAAGTTGGTTCTTTGAAAAGATAAATAAAATAGACAGGCCACTTGCCAGGTTGACCAGAAGCAGAAAGGAAAGGACTCTAATAAGCTCAGTTAGAAATGAAAAAGGAGAAGTCACAACTGATACCATGGAAATACAAAACATCATCTTCGAATACTACAAAAATCTCTATGCCCACAAACACAAAAACGTGGAGGAAATGGACAAATTCTTAGAAACACACTACCTCCCTAGGCTCAACCAGGAAGAAACAGAATTTCTAAACAGACCAATATCAAGCACCAAAATTGAAGCAGTAATTAAAAATCTACCCACAAAAAAAAGTCCCGGACCAGATGGGTTCACACCTGAATTCTACCAAGCCTACAAAGAAGAACTGGTGCCTATACTGCAGAAATTATTTGAAAATATCCAGAAGGATGGAATCCTCCCAAACTCATTCTATGAAGCCAATATCACCTTGATACCAAAGCCAGGAAAGGACACAACAAAAAAAGAAAACTACAGACCAATATCCCTTATGAATATAGATGCAAAAATTCTCAATAAAATCCTTGCAAACCGAATTCAAATGTACATCAAAAAAATAATCCATCATGATCAGGTGGGCTTCATTCCCGAGATGCAGGGATGGTTCAACATACGCAAATCTATAAATGTAATTCACCATATAAATAAAAGCAAGAACAAAGATTATATGATCCTTTCAATAGATGCAGAAAAGGCTTTTGACAAAATCCAGCACCCTTTTATGATAAGAACTCTTAACATATAGGCATAGATGGCTCATTCCTAGAAACTATTAAAGCCATATATGATAAACCCACAGCCAATATCATACTGAATGGGGAAAAATTGAAGGCATTCCCCCTTAAAACTGGCACCAGACAAGGGTGTCCACTATCTCCACTTCTTTTCAACATAGTGCTGGAAGTCCTGGCCACAGCAATTAGACAAGACAGAGGAATCAGGGGCATCCAGATAGGGGCAGAAGAGGTCAAACTTTCACTATTCGCAGATGATATGATATTATACATAGAAAACCCCAAAGATTCAACCAAGAGATTACTGGAATTGATAAATGAATTCAGCAAAGTCTCAGGATACAAAATTAATACACACAAATCCATAGCCTTCATATATGCTAATAACAATCAAGCCGAGAAACAAATTAAAGATGCTATACCTTTTGCAATAGCAACAAAGAAAATTAAATATTTAGGAATATATCTAACTAAGGAGATCAAAGACCTATATAGAGAGAATTATGAAACACTGAGAAAGGAAATTGCAGAGGATGTAAATAGATGGAAAACCTTACCATGCTCTTGGATAGGCAGAGTCAACATAGTAAAAATGGCTTTGCTACCTAAATTAATTTACAGAATCAATGCAATCCCTATCAAAATACCAACATCATTTTTTGCCGATCTAGAAAAAATAATTCTACGCTTCGTGTGGAACCAGAGAAGACCCCGTCTAGCCAAAGCAATCTTAAGCAAAAAGAACAAATTGGGAGGCATCTGTCTACCAGACTTCAAACTATACTACAAGGCTGTAGTAGCCAAAACTGCATGCTGCATGGTATTGGCACAAGAACAGAGACGTAGACCAATGGAACAGGACTGAGAACCCAAATATAAAACCAACCTCATACAGTCACCTGATCTTTGACAAATTCCAGAAAAACGTCCACTGGGGAAAAGAATCCCTATTCAACAAATGGTGCTGGGAAAATTGGATGGCCATATGTAGAAGACTGAAACTGGACCCACACCTCTCACCTCTCAGAAAAATCAATTCACAATGGATAACAGATCTAAACCTAAGACATGAAACCATAAGAATTCTCAAAGAAAACGTTGGAAAAACTCTTATGGACATTGGCCTAGGCAAAGAATTTATGAAGAAGACCCCCAAAGCAATCACAGCAGCAACAAAAATAAATACATGGGACCTGATCAAATTGAAAAGCTTCTGCACAGCCAAGGAAACCATCACTAGAGTGAACAGACAACCTACAGAATGGGAGAAAATATTTGCATGCTACACCTCTGATAAAGGGCTGATCACCAGAAGCTATACAGAACTTAGGAAAATCAACAAGAAAAAAATCAAACAACCCTATTAAAAAATGGGCAAAGGACATGAACAAAAACTTTTCCAAAGAAGACAGAATGATGGCCAGCAAACATATAAAAAAGTGCTCAACTTCTCTAATCATCAGGGAAATGCAAATCAAAACCACAATGAGATATCACTTAACTCCAGTGAGATTGGCTCATATCAAAAAATCCCCAAATAACAAATGTTGGCGGGGATGTGGACAGATAGGAACACTCATACACTGCTGGTGGGACTGCAAATTAGTACAACCTCTATGGAAAAGAATATGGAGATACCTCAAAGAATTAAAAGTAGAATTACCATTTGACCCAGCAATCCCACTACTGGGTATTTATCCAAAAGAAAAAAAGACATTTTATAATAAAGACATCTGCTCTCGAATGTTCATAGCAGCACAATTCACAATTGCAAAGTTGTGGAAACAACCCAGGTGCCCATCAATACACGAGTGGATCAATAAAATGTGGTATATGTATACCATGGAGTATTACTCAGCAATAAGGAACAACAGTGAATTAACACATCTGGTATTATCCTGGTCGGAGCTAGAACCCATTCTTCGAAGCGAAGTGTCACAGGATTGGAAAAACAAGCATCACTGGTACTCACCATCAAACTGGTACTAACTGATGAACACTTACATCACACAGGGCAATAACATTCATCAGAGGGCGGGCGGGCGGGAGGGGGGTGGAAGGGATGGGAAAAACTCTCACTGAATGGATGTGGGGAGCACAGTTTGGGAGACGACCACGATTGTGGCTCTGACACGGGCAGAACAGGGGCAATGTGTATGGCCAAAGTGTTGTACCCCCATGATATTCTGAAATTTAAAAAATAAATCAAATAAATAAATAAATAAAAAAAAATAAAATCTCCAGTATTGTATAGTAAATTCCTGTATATACCTAAATCTATTTCCTAACTCTTTATTTTGTTCCACTAATTTTATCATCTCTACTTGTGCCAAACCATAATGTTTGATGGTTATAGCTTTTTAAAATATATACTAAGGTAATTCTTCCTTCTTTGATTTCTACTTTTCAAAAATATTGACAATTCTCACACATTTATTTCTCCACTTAAAATTTTTAAAAAGCGATAAATTTTTTCCTTTTGCCAACTATTTTCATGTGTACTGTCAAACAGGAATTAGAGGGCTTGATTTTGGCTCTGTCCTTAGATGTGGGGTGAGACAGTTTTGAGAGATAGCTTGATCGATCGATCAATAGATCATCTCAACCACTCTCACCCTATATATGCTAGATGACCACATATATGCTAATATATAATTTGTATATTGATTTGCATAAAACTGAAATTTTTATATTAGATATTCCCATCCAAGAAATCTTACATCTTTCTCTGTACTTATACTTTGATCCATCCTTCAAACTAACACACTCTGTGGTCATCTAGCATTTGTTTGACTGCCTCAAATGACAGGGAAATCACAACACAATGCAATAACCTATCAGGGAAATGCAAATTAAACCCACAACAAGATACCACCTTACCCCTATAAGAATGGCCATTACTAATAAGTTAAAAAACAATAGGTATTGGCATGGATGTGGTGAAAAGAGGACACTTACACACTGTTGGTGGGAATGTAAATTAGTACAACCTCTTTGGAAAACTGTGTGGAAATTCCTCAAAGAACTAAAAGTAGACCTACCATTCAATCCAGAATTCCACTACTGGGTGTCTACCCAAAGGAAAAGTCATTATATTAAAAAGTCACCTGTACCTGAATGTTTATCACAACACAATTCACAATTGCAAAGAATCAACCTAAGTGCCCATCAACTGATGAGTGAGTGGATAAAGAAAATATGGCATAGATATGCCAAGGAGTAATACTCAGCCATAGAAGGAATGAAATAATGTCTTTGCAGCAACTTGGGTGGAATTGGAGGCCATTATCCTACATGAAGTATCTCAGGAGTAGAAAAACAAATACCACATGTTCTCACTTATAAGTGGGAGCTAAATGATGGGTATATATGGTCATAAAGTGGTGCAATGGACATTGGAAACTAAGAAGGGAGGAGGATAGGAAAGGGGTGAGGGGGAAAAGAACTACCTGTCACGTATGTTGTACACTGCTCTGGTGACAGGTACACTAAAAGCCCTGACTTTAGCATTATACAATTCGTGTATGTAAAAAAGAAAAAAAAACCAACTTGTGCCCCTAAAATATATTGAAATAAAGTATTTTTTTCTTGATCATTCTTAAACAATTTCTTTTCAAGAGAAAATTTAACATCAGTTAATCAATTCCACAAAAATCTTCTTGATATTTTTATTATATATATTGAAGGTGTATAATGTGATGTTTTGATACACATATACATAGTAAAGTGATTATATAGTCAAGCAAATTAACATATCCATCATCTTACATAGTTAGCTTTTTTAGTGTGCTAAAAGTATCTAACATCTATTCTCTTAGCAAATTTATAGTAAACAATACAATATGGCTTAATTGAATTTATAGATACATTTGAGGGTACGTTCATCCTTATCATATTGAATTTTCCCATACAAGAACATAAAATATTCCCCAAAATATTTAGGTCTTTTTTTAGAGTTCACTCAGGAGGTTTTACTTTACTCTTGTAGGTCTTCTACAATATTTTACTCGTCTACTTATGTTTACTTATATTGTATGTATATGCCTCTTTCCAAACCACCCATTATGGAACAAATTTTGGTCTCCTCACCATTCTGGTCTTCCTCCTCTGGACAAGCTCCAATTTATCAAAGTCCCTAGCCCATGACTCTGAATGTGACTCTCCAGTTGGGGTCTAGCCAGCACAGAGTAAAGTGGGACCATAACTTCTTTCGTAAATTTAGATTTGTTGACACGCCCATTGCACTGCTGACTCATATGGTACTTGGGGTTAACTGAGCACCTCAAGGCTCACCTCCAGAAAAATTTGACCTAAGCTAAAATTTTAACAGAATTCTTCAAGATGTTGCCTCAGAGGAATGAATTTAAAGCTCCCCCTCTGATCTCCTCCCCCTACCTACTTGCTTCCCATCCCCTACACCTAGGGAAAGATGAGGATTTGCTACAGATGGATGGATTGAAGAATATTGAATGGCCTACAATTTCTGCTGGGTGGAGTCACCCGTATGGTGAAAAGTCATTTTTCATATGTGATTATCACTTCCAACCAGAATAAAAACAGAGATGGGTTGTTCCCCAATGGAGAAGTCCAGCCATTGGGCAGTGATTAAGGCCACAGGCTCTGAAGTCCAAATCCCTGGACTTGCATCCTGGTTTCAGCAATGACTGGCTGTGTGATTTTGGACAAGTTACTGTACTTAATCCTTCAGTGCCCTACATTTCTTATGCATAAAATGATCTCAATATACAAGAACTGTTGTGAGAATTAAATGGATTATGTGTATGAAGTGCTTAGACCAGTGCCTGGTTCATAGTCAGCATTTAGTGGATGTTGTTGATGTTGTCATTGTCACTTTTACTTAATTTCCTGTTTTCATAATGCCTAATTTTACTTACTTTCATAATGCCTAATGTGATCAGATGGAAGACTTGGATTTGAACATCATAAGAAGGCAAATTGAAGTTTTTTATCCGGAGCATGAGTTTATTTTAATGCTACTTAAACATAACAAGTTTAGAAACACTGTAGCTCTTCACAGCTTTGCAGAGTTGTCCGCCTTGGGATGCAGGGCCCAAAATCCAGATAACAATAAAATGTTACCTTGCTTCCAGTCTGCCATTGTTCCTTGAGCAACATTCCCCTTAGTAACCTCATGGGAAGAGGCACCTGGGTCTTAGAGTGAGATCCAAATTTTCTTGAGTTCCCTGGCTATAATGCCTTCTAACAATTTCCAACACTTAGTGATGGAAGCACATACTTTTCATGACATAATTTTAACAAATTTAAAGATGTCACCCCACGTACATTAGGTTATTATGGTAAAGGAAAGAGAACCATCATGAGTAATTCTAAATCCCAGGTGCCTACCTAAACACCATGAGAAAGTGGAGATGTCTGAGGCCAGACCTTAACCTGTGTGAGGCTGACATCACCAAGGACAGCCCTGACCACCCCACCCCCAGACTCCCCTTTTGCTCCTTTTGTAGATTTCTGAACCAGATGAGCTAATGTTCTGATCCAGAGATCAACACTTTTGCTTTCAAGAGAGAACATGTTTCTATGACTAGATAGCAGGATGGGTGTTCTGGGCAGTCTCAGTTTCTCTGCACCAGGAACAGTGTTGGGATCAGCTGCGGCCACGGTTACGTTGAGACTGACTTAATGTGCTAAAAGTCTCCAGGCTTAATTCCCAATCACCCATCACCAAGGAGAAGCCAAACTTTTACCCCTGGACTCCATTTAATTAGGCTATCAGTAGCCAACATGACTGGTATTAATTAGCATCAAAGAAAAAGAGCCTAGAGTTCCAACAGCAAGTCCTCCCCAGAGCCTTGTTAAGAAAGCTGAGGTTGGACCCATCCCTCAGGGGCAGCTTCTGCAATGGTGGTAGCTCAGAAACTTTTTCTGACAACAATGTCAGAGTGAGGCTTCCTGGGTTCCCCCCTGGGTTGCTCTCAAGGGACCACATTGTACTTTAGCTTTAGAATAGGAAAAGAAGATGCCATAACAGAGACTTTGCCTCTTCCCATCTGAGGCTAATCCTCCAGGGCTGCATTGGAGGGTGCTGCCTTGGAGGGAGCTACTGAGCAACCAGTTTTAGAGTGAGAGCATTTTGTTTGTTTGTTTGTTTGTTTATAAGATTTTATTAAAATTAACTTTACCATTAATACACTAATACAAAGGTAAAATTTGGTTTTCTCTTTTACACAAGATTTTCATATAATTTTTTTAAAATTTCAGAATATTACAGAATGCTCTCACTCGTGTGTAACCAAAACTAGTGAGAGCATTTTTAAACCAGTTTTAGGACATTTTTCCCTTGTGTTCTTTGAATAACATTGTTCTTGGGGCATACAAGTCAATTCCCCTATTCTTTTTGATCTCCTCATTAAAAACCTGTTTAATAGTGTCTCCTTTATCTACAGCGTAGTTCTCAGCCTCCTCTGCACATTTAGAATCACCTGGGGAGCTTTTAAAAAGATCCTGATGCCAAGGCCACACCCAGACCAATTAAATCAGAATCTCTGAGGATGCAACCCAGGAATCAGTATTTCTAAAGCTCCCAGGTGATTCCAATGAGCAGCCAAGGTTGAGAATCACTGGTTTCTTTAGAGGACCCCCGTTGGCTTCTGAAATTTGTTAGAGCCAATGTTGTGATTTTAGGGTTCAGCAAATTAATGAACTTCTTCCCCTATCTCCTAGGTATGTTCTTATCTATCATAAGTTTTGGGGGTTTTTGTGCCCTTTATTTTTAGTTTTTTTGTGCATCAATATTTGATACTGAGAGAAGACACAAAGAAAGCACTGTGTTAAAAATATTTTAATTCCATTTTTCTGGTCTTCCATATTTCTATTTTCAATTTTTTATTTCCTAAGTCCACAGATATCACGCGAATACAGTCTAGTTGTGAAATTCAAACATGTTATAAAGTAAAAACTGATAGTTTCCCTTGATTCCCACCCACAAACCCATGATATATAAAAATTATCCATACATTTGCAAATATAAGGATTAGTGGCCTTGAAATCACACAATATAAATATGTTATTTTGCAACTTGAATTTTCATCTTACAAGATGTCTGGGAGATGGTTCCAAGTCACTCCTATCTATAATCTACACTATTGTTTTTAACTGCTCCCTACTACTTTAATAATATTTTATTATATGAAGCTATCATAAGTTATTTAAACATTTCTTTATTACTGGACATTTAGATACTTCCTCTTTTCTCTTTTCTCTATTACAAACAAAGCTTCCATAAAAATCTTGTACATATACATTGTTCAAATGTGTACTATGTCTTATACACATAAAAATAGAATTTAATAGACACTGTGAAATTGTCCTCCAAAAAAGGCTGTGTGCATTTCTATGCCAATCTACAGTGTGTGATAGTACCTGTTTCCTCACACATTCAACACCATATAGTATCAACATCTTCCATGTTTGCCAATATATTGGTCAAAAAATATTGAATTGTTCCTTCAATTTGCATACCATTTTATATGTTTATTGGTCATTTCTATTTCTTCCACAGTGAATTACCTCTTTATAGTATTTTCCCATTTTTCTATTGAAGAATTAGCCAGAATAGACTATATCTGATGGCAGTAGCAAATTAATGCTAGAATCCCAATAGCTTAACACAATAAAACTTTATTTCTCACTAACACCACGTGTCCACTGTCAGTCATCTGGGGTGCTCTATGAATAGTGACTCAGAGAAAACCACACTGGCAGAGGTCTGCCCTTAACCCTAACCCTAACCCCATATCCAGATTGTAGACTCCTTAGCAGGGAAAGACACACTGGAGAATGGCAGGTGGTTTCCATTGCCTTAACCCAGAAATGACACACCTCACTTAAACTCATATTTCTTTGGGCAGAAGTAGTCATGTGTTCACACCAAACAGCAATGGGGTGGGAAATATAAGTTTTCATATGGAATATTTGCAAAACATCACTGTCTCTGCCACATTTTGGAGTATTTGTCACCTTCTTATTGATTTATTGAAATCCTTTGTGTTATATAGATACTAATCTTGCCTGCTATGTATACAGCCCTCTGTGTCCATGGGTTCTGAATCTGTGGATTCAACCAACCATGGATCAACAATATTCAGGAAAAAAGATAACAATATGATAATAAAAAAATTAAAAACAATACATAACAACTATTTATACAACATTGTCTAAGGTATTATAAGTAATCTAGAGATGATTTAAAGTACGTGAGGGGATGTGCATAGGTTATGTACAAATACTATGCCATTTTGTCTACAGGACTTGAACATAGTGGATTTTGGTATCCTTGGGGGTCCTGGAACCAATCCCCCATGGATACTGTGAGACAGCGGTACACACATACACACACACACACACACACACACACATATTTCCAGTATTTTTCCTAATCCTTTTGCTTTGTTAACTTTGTTCATAGCATCATTTGTCACACATATTTTTACTTTTATATAGTCAAATCTGTCAGTATTTTCCTTCAGGGTTTCTATTTTGCTGAGGAAGGGTTATTCCATCCCCAAGATCATAAAAATATTCTCCTATATTTTCTTGTTATAGTTTTATAAGTTTTTGCCTCTTAGATCTTCAAACCCATCTGGAATTTACCTTTATATATGGTATAAGTTAGAGCTCTAAATTTATTTTCTTTTAATTGAATATACAATTGTCTCATAATTTTCTTTCTTGCCACATTCAAAAAGACTAAATGCATTTTTAATGTCTTTCATGATACAGATTTTTTCTCTTTTTTTGATTGCCGTGATTTGATCATTACACATTGCATGCTTGTATAAAAATGTCACATATACACCATAAATATTACAACTATTATGTATCCATAAATGTCTTTTTATATAGGTCTGTTTCTGTATTCCACTTCTGCTCCATCAGATGGATGGTATATTCCTAAACCAATACTATGCTATTCTAATTCACATAGCTTTATTATGTTTTTCCGACTGGGAAGAGAAACTCATTTTCATTGTTTTGCTTTGTTTCTCAAAATTATTTTGTCACATTTTCCACATTTCCTATCCTTGACAAACTTTAGAATAAACTTGACAAATTCTATAAAGAATCCTACTTTTTTAAGGCCAAATAGTATTCTTATAAGCATTTTGTGATAACCCATTAAATATATGTATTAATTTGGGGAGAATCAAATTTTTACTATAATATCTTCCCATGCAGGAATATGGATTACAAGATCAATTGGTCACCTCTACTACCACCAAGCAGTATACAGTACTGTGAAAGAGCATAAGACCAGGAACCAAGCTACCTCGGTTTGAATCCTCCTCCTGCCATTTAAAACCAACTTGACTTTGCGCAAATTACCGAGCCTCTCTATCTCAGGTTCCTCATCTGTAAAATGTTGATAATAAAAGTACCTATCCTGTTGGTCTGTTGTGAGGATTAAATGAGATAATATATGTAAGGGTGCATAGTAAGTTTTAATGAATGTTAACCATTACCTTCTTTTATGTCTTGCAGTAGACATAAGTTGACTTCTTAAACTCTCTTATCAAATTTAATAATTTTTAAGTTAATTCTCTTGAATATTTTTGGCAATCATATTATCTGCAATAATAAATGTTTTCCCCTGTTCTATTTCAATAATTATGCTTTATATTTATACCCCTCTAAAAGGTATGTATCATGAGAAAAAAATACTCAATAAGTAATTGGTGAATTACATTATATTGAATTATCTTGCTGTATTCGACAAAATTTCTAGTAAATGTTGAATAATTGCAAAGTAGGGGCCACATTTATTTTGTTTCTTACTTCAGTGAGATACCTTTGGTGTTTCACCATTATGTATGATGTTTGCTATAGGTTTTTTACCTCAAGTTTATCAAGCTTGGGAAGTCTTATTATATTCTTAATTTATTAAGAATGTTTAATCAGAAATCATGTTTAATTTAATAATCTTTTAACATTTATTAAGAAGCTATATGACATTTGAATTATCAATTTCTTGATGTTTGCTGGAATTCATGGGTAAAATATGTAAGTGTGGTATCTTTATAAGTTCTTTTATTGAGGTTAAATTTACATAATATAAAATTAACCAAGGCCAGGTGTGGTGGCTCACACCTGTAATCCTAGCACTTTGGGAGGCTGAGGTAGGAAAATAGCTTGAGGCCAGGAGTTCAAGGCCAGCCAGGGCAACATAGCAAGACCCCATCTCTACAAAACATTTTTAAAAATTAGCCATGCATAATGGTGCACACCTGTAGTCCTAGCTACTTGGGACACTGAGGCAGAAGGACCACTTGAGCCCAGGAGTTAGAAGTTACAGTAAGCTATGATCAGGCCACTGCATTCTAGCCTAGGCAACAAAGCGAGACCCTATCTCTAAAAAAATAAAATTAAATTAAGTTTAAAAACCATACTGAAGTGTACATATTGAAGTGACATTCAGCATCGCCATCTAGTTCCAAATATTTTCATCAACCCAAAGGAAAACCCCATTCCCATTAAGCAGCCACTCCCCATTTCTCCTCTTCCTAGCCCCCAGCAAGTACTGGTCTACTTCCTGTCTCTGTAGGTGTACCTACTCTGGATGTTTCATATAAATGGAATTCCATAATATATGACCTTTTGTGTCTGGCTTCTTTCACTTATCATAAAGTTTTTGAGGTTAATTTATGCTGTATCATGTATCAGTACTTTATTTCTCTTCACGGCAAGTAATATTCCATCAAGTGGCTCTACCACATTTTGTTTATCCAACCATCAGTTGATGGGCATTTAGGTTGATTCCACCTTATGGCTTCTGTGGATACAGCTGGTATAAACATTTGTGTACAAGTATTGTTACCGAAAGTTCGGCACTTGCCCCTGAGGCCACATCAGAAGAACAAGGACGGGTGGTTTGAGGAGAAGGAAAGAGGAGTTTATTAATTTGCCGGCAAAGAGGAGGTTGTCAGACTCCGATCTCAAAGTATCAACATCCTCCTTCTGAGCAGAAGTACAGAGCTTTTAAAGATTCTGATCAATCCCATCTTTGGTTAAGACAATCTTGTGACTTCCACCTGGATTAATCCCATTTTCAGCTAAGGCATGACCTCCACCCAGACAATTCCCTTGAGCCATCTCCTGTGGCACAAAGAACAAAAGACATTCCCCTACCCCTCTGGCCCACTGGCCTGACACAGGGATGCAGGTCTTAGTTCTCCCAAAGGAGTGGGGGATGTTTTAAAGAGACATAAAACATTTTTGCTATTTTTTAAAGCCATTTCTTCTGTTACATATTCCCCCCATCAATATTACCCTTCCATTTCTATGGGAGGAGGGGCGACTACTCTGTTACAGTGTTTGTTTGACTATTTGTTTTCAGTTCTTTTGGGTATATATTTAGGAATGTAATTGTTGGGTCATATGATAATTTTACATTTAACTTTTTGTGGAACAACTAATCAGCTGCACAATTTTACATTCTTACCAGCATTGTATGAGGGCTCCATTTTCTCAACATCCTCACCGACACTTGTTATTTCCCATTTTTTAAAAAAATTATAGCCATCCTGGTGGGTGTGAGATGGTTGTGGTTTTGATTTGCATTTTCCTAATGATAGTGGGCATCTTTGCATGTGTATTTACAAGTAGTTTATGGTTACCCTTTCAATATTTAATTAATATTAAATAGTTAAATTTAAAACTATACAGTTAAAACCCAGATAGTTAATTGGGCTATCCAAGTTTTCCACCTTTTTGGTAATTTTGATTATTTGCATTTTACTAGAAATTCATCAGAGAAGTTGTACATAGTTTTCACTCCAAAATTTTAAATCTTCTTTGTACTTTTATGCTCCCCTTTTTATCCTTACTTTTTTTATTTTTAAATTTCAGAGTATTATGGGGGTACAAACACCTTGGCTACACGTATTGCCTGTGCACTGCCCAAGTCAGAGCTACAAGCATGCCCATCCCCCAGGCAGTGTGCCCTGCACCCATGAGGTGTGAGTTTACCCATCCCCTCCACCCCCCTCCCACCTGCCCAACCCCTGATGAATATTATTTCCATGTGTGCACAGAAGTATTAATCAGTTAGTACCAATTTGATGGTGAGTACCATCAAACAGTGGTGCTTGTTTTTCCATTCCTATTATACTTTGCTTTGAAGAATGGGCTCTAGCTCCACCCAGGATAATACTAGAGGTATTAGTTCACCATTGTTTTTTATGGCTGAGTAGTATGCCATGGTATACATATACCACATTTTGTTAATCCACTCATGTATTGATGGGCACCTGGGTTATTTCCACATCTTTGCAATTGTGAATTGTGCTGCTATAAACCTTCGCGTGCAGATGTCTTTATTATAGAATGTCTTTTTTTCCTTTGGGTAAATACCCAGTAGGGGGATTGCTAGATCAAATGGTAGTTCTACTTTTGGTTCTTTGAGGTATCTCCTAACCCTTCTTATCCTTAATAATATTCATTTCAATTTTCCCTCATTTTTATGAATTCATACTTACTAAGGATTTTACCACTGTACTGATCTTTTCAAAGAACAGCTTGGTTTTATTAATTGGATCTAACATTTTGTTTTCTATTTCACTGATTCGGCATTGAAACATTAACTGCTTTCTTACAATTTATTGAGGTTTATCTTATTGTTCATTCCTTGTTTCTTTACCTAAGTGTTTATTTTTATTGTTTTTATTTCGTAATAAGTATATTTCTTCTACTTTCTACTTTATTCTTGATTACACAAGAATGAGAATCAGCTGAACATCAGAATCCACGTCAGCAACACTGAATGCTGCAAGTGATGTCTTCAAAGTCCTCATAGAAAATTATTTTGAAACTAGAATATATAAAACAAAAATAAATACAGGAAGAAATATTGAAAATCCACTATGATTGTGGGAGACATTTCCTTTTTTCAGAAATCATTAAATGAAATAAGACAAAATTAAGTAAATATATAAAATTTTAAAATATACTTAGTATGTTTGATTTAATAGAAATAAACAGAGATTTGCATTCAATAGAAAACATTTATTCTTTTCAAATACATGAGAAATATTTACAAAATTACCATGTATTAGGTAATAAAGAAAACTAAACAAATTCCAAACATCAGAAATCATACAAGCCACATTCTGTCTACACTATAATTAGTTTAGAAATTAAAATGAAAGTATAGTACAAAAGTAATTCAAGACAAATACTGTATGATTCAACTCACATGAGGTATCTATGGTATGTAGTCAAATTTATAGAAACAGAAAGCAGAAGGACTGTTACCAAGGAGGGAGGAATTGGTTATTTTCACTTAGCATGATTCTCCAGAGATTTGTCCAAGTTGTTGTGTGTATCAACAATTTGTTCCTTTTTATTACCAAGTAGTATTCCATGGTATGTATGAACCACAGTTTTTTTAACCATTTACTCATTAAAGGACATCTGAGCTATTTCCAGTTTTTGGCTGTTATGAATAAAGCTGCTGTAAGCATTTGTGCACAAATCTTTGTAAGTCTTTGTTTTTCTGGGATAAATGCTCATGGGTGTAATTACTAGGTTGCATGGTAGCTGCATGTTTCTTTTTTTTTTTTAATTTCAAAATATTAAGGGGATACGGATGTTTTTGACACATGGGTTGAGCCAGAGCTATAAATGTGCCCATCACCCAAATAGTGTTCATTGTACCCTTAGGTGGGTTTTTGCCCTTTCCCTCTCCCCCCTCCCCCCTGCTTGATTTCCATGACTTTTACTTTCCTCTGTGCACTTGTGTGCCCATAGGTTAGTTCCAATTTATTAGAGAGCACATGTGGTGTTTATTTTTCCATTCTTGAGATACTTTGCTTAGGATAATGGTCTCCAGTTCCTTCCAAATTGCTGCAAAAGGCATTAATTCATCCTTTTTATGACTGAGTGGTACTCCATGGTATACATATACCACACTTGGTTAATCCACTCATGAATTGATGGGCACTTGGGTTGATTCCACATCTTTGCAATTGTGAATTGTGCTGCAATAAACATTTGAATGCAGGTGTATTTTTGATAAAATGTCTTCTTTTCCTTTGGGTAGATGCCCAGTAGTGGGATTGCTGGATTGAATGGTAGGTCTACTTTTAGCTATTTCAGGAATCTCCATACTGTTTTCCATAGGGCTTGTACTAATTTGCAGTCCCACCAACAGTGCATAAGCGTTCCTTTCTCTCTGCATCCACACTAGCATCTATTGTTTTGGGACTTTTTAATAAAAGCCATTCTAACAGGAGTAATGTGATATCTCATTGTGGTTTTGATTTGCATTTCCCTGATTAGTGACATTGAGCACTTTTTCATGTTTATGTCCATTTGTCTATCTTCTTTTGAAAAACTTCTGTTCATGTCTTTTGCTCACTTTTTAATGGGGTTTTGGTTTGGTTTTTTTTTTCCCCTTGCTGATTTGTTTGAGTTCTTTGTAGATTCTGGATATTAGCCCTTTATCGGAAGTATAGATTGCAAATATTTTCTCCCATTCTGTAGGTTGTCTATTTGCTCTGTTGATTATTTCCTTAGCTGTACAGAAGCTTTTTTATTTAATCAAGTCCAATTTATTTATTTTTGTCATTTTTAAGAAGCTGCCAAACTTTTTTCCATAGTGGTAAACAGCTTTTTTTAAATTGCCTTACATTCGGTTTTTCAAAATTTGATTAATTGGTCCAATCCACATTTCTAAGTGCCTGTACTATAGGCAATCTGAGAGAGGACACAAAGAAGAACAAATCAACCTATATCCTTCCACACTGTGAGCATGTGTGTAGGGCATTACTTGTGTTATATTAAAATTTTTAATTAAAATATGGTTCCAGCTGTTCCGTAATACATAGCCTAAGACTCAGTGACTTATGGGGTTTTGCTGTTCATTTTCTTTTGGGAGAGACTATTCTAAGTGAGATTTTTTAACATCACCAAATTATAAGTATAATACCTCTTAATTGTTCTGGGATTCCTGAACCAGGAAATAATAATTGCAGAGCTTCAGATTGAGATAATATCCATTTTGTTAAATAACATAAATGACTGTTTTCATTGGACTGTGGTGTCTCTGGGGAGATTATTAGCATTAGATCCTTTGAAGGTTGTTAAATATGGCAACCCTAAAGTCTTTTAATGTGTCCAGAAATAGGTCATTATAGAATTGAACTTGGGTAAAGGAAAACAGAAAAAAGAACTCTCCTCTGGGAGAGATAAATGTGCCCTAAGATTATGCTGCCAGGATAAGAAAAGAAAAGTGAGTTCCCCTTAATAAAGAGGACACTGCCAGAGCCATCTAGAGACAGTGAGACCTGCTACCTGCTTTTATGTTTTCCGCATGGTGATTTTCCTGAATTACCTGCAAATCTTGGTGGAGTCTTTTAACACACAGCTTTGATCAGGATGTGTTTTGAGGAATAAAGGGAGGTAGCCTCGGTCTCACTTTGTGGTGAAGCAAACCAGAGAGAAAGCAGCAGTAGAAAGACAAGCTCATGGGAAGACCAGCGAGGATACTCAATCACAGAGCATGGGGGCTTGGCCCAGGAAAGCAGACTTTTCAAGGGAGGAGCAACTCTACTGATAGACAGAGACCTTGTAAACATTCACGTTATGTATGTTCTATCATTAAAATTCATGCAAAGCTCTCATCCCATTTCACAAATATAAGATAATGCTTCACTTGTCTCTCTTTTTAAAAATGAATAAAATTGACATTTCCTCTGTGTTAATTCCATGCCATTGCATACCATAACAATCTGCTTTGAAAACACAGGTGTCAATAAGGGGGAGACTTTGAAGGATGTTGAGCACAGAAGTGACCAAATAATTACAAAATTACTTGCAATTTATAAAGACCACTCTGGTCACTGGATGGACAATAGAGTGAGGTTGACAGGAGAGATTCCACTTGCCCATTTGCCCTCTCTCCACCCCTGTCCACCCTGCTCTGTGCTCAACGAGGCTGATGTGTGTATCAAAAGTCTCCCTTTCCCTCCAGGCAATGCACGGTCCTGGTAGGAGAGCCAGCCGGAGGGAAGAGGGTCATATGAGGGTATTTATTCCACTAATTTCCTTTCTGCTGGTCACTGTAGGCTCCCTGTGTCCATCTACAGAAGGCCACAGCTCCTGCCAGGCAACTCTCTCCATACAGCACCTCATTCAAGTTCTGAGATCCACTCCCTGTGATTGTCTCTGCAGGTCTAGGGGTATAACAGTTCCCTGCTGTTGCCAGCCCAAGAGTACTACATTATCCCTTGATGATCCCCTTAAACCCTATTCTCACCCTTGAAATTAATCCCTTTATCAATCTCTTCTCATTTGGAGTGTTCCATTTCTTTCTTGCTAGGACTGAATAAATAAGGCAAAAGATACTAGAGGCAATTAGACCTATTAGGGGGTTGAGGTAACCAAATGAGAGACGTTAAGCTCAGAGGGGGCAATAAGAAGTGAAGGGCTATTTCCAGCTTCCTGGTTTTGATGACCATGTGGACTATAGTGCTAGTCAGGAAAAGGAAACATGCTGGGTATGGAAGTCATAATAGATATATCCAGTAATTGGATATAAACATAAAGCTGGAGCTCAAAGATTGTTTGAAAATTATATTGTGGGAAGGTAGGAAGACAGAGTGGAAGGAGGTTTAGTTTGGGAAAGGCAGCTTTCCCTGCTCCCATCATTGTCTATCACCTGTCAGAAGTCCACATAGTCCACCTGCAGAGCTGTCTCACCACTGACTTCATCTCTCCATGCTCACCACCCCACCCACTTGAGGATTTGTACCAGAAAGAAGAAGCTTCCACAGAAATCTTTGATAATTTCCTACAAACCCATGAATATTCTGTTCCCTAGTAACTCTTCTCCCTTCTTCTCTTCTCCGCTTCCAAACAACCCAACCCACCTCAACACAGGTCCCATTCCATTCAACAAATCTTACTGAGCACCTACTATGTGCTACACATGGTGTTAGCCACAGGAGATACACATATTAATAGGACAAAGTCCCTGCCTTCAAAGGGTTCACAGCCTAGTGGGGAGCTTCCACTCACCAGGCAGGACAAAGAGACAATCATAGTACAGTGTAAGGGGCTAAGATGGAGGGTTAGCAAAGTGCTGTGGAAGGCAAAAGGCAACATGTGTTTGTTTAATTTTATCTAAGTTTAGAAAAGCTTCACAAAAGAGGGGGCATCTGAAGCAGGCTTCAGAGGATGAGTGGAAATTTTCAAAATACAAAGGAGCAAGTTTGTAAAGTCCTTTCCATTTGGAATGTGTCAGGCGTAGGTATCTGTGGATATTCTAGAGAAGTACAGATTGATACACTCACCTAGTGCTCAGGAAAGACCTCCTAATCTGGTCCTGCTATGGTTTAGGTATGGTTTGTTTGTCCTCACCAAATCTTATATTGAAATATGATCCCCAATGTGGCAGTGTTGGGAGATGGAGTCTAGTGGGAGGTATATGGGTCATGGGGGACCCATGACCCAAACACCTTATGAATAGATTAATGCCCTCCCTCAGAGGTGAGTGAGTTTTCACACTATTAGTTTCCACAAGAGCTAGCTGTTAAAAAGAGCCTGACGCTCCCCCACCTTGCCTCCTCTCTTACCATGTGAACTCTGCACCTGCCAGCTCCCCTTTCCTTCTGCCATGAGCGGGGGCAGCCTAAGGGCCTCCCCAGATGCAGATGCCCAATCTTGAGCTTTCCATCCATCAGAATCATGAGCCAAATAAACCTTTTTTTCCTTTAAATTACTCAGCCTCAGGTCTTCCTTTATAGCAACACACAATGGACTAAGACAGATACTGTACAGTGCCTGTCATCATGGGAACACACCTAGTTCTCAAGATACATCTGAGCTCTATCAACTAACCCTGCAGAACTCAGTAGGGTAGGGTAAGGAATGGGAATGGGCAAGAAGGTGGAGAGTGGGTGGCATGGGGACATTCATACCATCATCATTATCAATATTTATTGAGGATAACAACTATGCGCCAGGCAGGACTGGATCCATACATTTTAGGGCCCAAAGCAAAATGAAAATATGAGGTCCTTTTCTCAAAAAATACTAAAAATTCAAAGACAGCAACATCACAGCATTAAACTAAGCCCTCAGCTCTTCTAAGCACAGGCGGCACACCCATGAAGATAGCCCTGGTGCCAGAAACTAACTACTGCAAAACTGAAACCTTATTTAATAAGATGATAAAGTCAGAATTACTATTATCCCTATTTTACAAATGGGGAAACTGAGGCACAGAGCCATCTAATGAATAGCCTAATGTCATATAACTAGTAAGGCAGGGCAGGAAGTTGAATTTCAGCATTAACTCCAAAGCCCATTCTCTTACCTAACATTGGCTTCCTCCACTCTGCCCCAGTTCTCTGTCCCTCTAAGAAACCCAATATTCCACGCTTTCCATGCCTTCACATATTACCACGCCAACCTCCAGATCATTCCGATCTTCCTAGAGGTTAAGAAACTTGCCCAAGATGGCACAAATAGAGAGTGTAAAGGTGGGATACAAAGTAAGACAATGTATTTCTAGAGCTTACTTCTTACCCTGCACACCTGAGTTCACACCCAACTTAGCATTTACCTCACACTGAGTAAACTCTTACTTTTAATACTTTTTTTCAAAGTAAAAATTGTGGGTCTCCCAGAAATAGATCCACATAAATATAGTCAACTGATCTTTGACAAAAGAGAGAAGGCGTTTTATAATAAAGAAAAGATAGTCTTTTCAACAAATGGTGCTGGAACAAGTAGACATCCACATGCAAAAATAAATGAATCTAGACAAAGACCTTACACCCTTCACAAATACTAAGTCAAAATAAATCATAGACCTAAATGTAAAATGTAAAACAATAAAACTCCTAGAAGGTAACACAAAGAAAACATAGATGACTTTGGCATGATGATAACTTTTTAGATACAACACCAAAGTCAATATCCATGAAAGAAATAATTGATAAGCTATAATTATTTAAAAGTTAAAACTTCTGCTCTGATAAAGATACTTTCAAGAGAATAAGAAAACAAGCCACAGACTGGGTGAAAATATTTGCAAAACACATATCAGATAAAGGACTTCTATCTAAAATATATGAAGATCTCTTAAAACTCAATAAGAAAATGAGTAACCCTATTGAAAAATTGGCAAAAGACCTAAACAGACACCACCTCAAAGAAAATATACTGACGACAAATAAACATATGAAAAATGTTCCACATCATATGTCATTAGGGAAAAGCAAATTAAAATAACAATAAGATCCACTACATAGATAACAAAAGGGCCCAAATCAAGAACACTGGCAGTACCAAATGCTGGCTAGGATGTAGAGCAACAAGAATTCTCATTCATTGCTAGTGGGAATGCAAAATGGTATAGTCACCTTGGAAGACAGTGACAATTTCTTACAAAACTAAACATACTCTTACCATACGGTCCAGTAATCCTGCTCCTTGGTATTTATGCAAGTAAGTTTAAAACTTGTGTCCACACATAAACCTCCACAGACATTTATAGCAGCTTTATTCCTAGTTGCCAAAACTTGGAAGCAACCAAGTTTTACTTCAGTAGGTAAGTGAGTAAATGAACTGTGTTACATCCAGACAATAGAAGATTATTCAGTGCTAAAAAGAAATGAGCTATCAAGCACTTAAAAGACATAGAGGAAACTTAAATGCATATTACTAAGTGAAAGAAGTCAATCTGAAAAACCAACCATACTCTATGATTCCAACTATATGACATTCTGGAAAAGGCAAAACTACAGACACAGTAGAAGTATCAGTGCTTGTCACAGGTCAAGAGGGAAGAAGGGATGAACAGGTGAAGCATGGAGGATTTTTATGGCAGTGAAACTATTCTGTATGATACCATATTGGTGGACACATGGCATTACACATTTGTCAAAACCCATTAGAATGTACAACACCAAGAATGAACCCTATGTAATCTATAAACTTGGGTAATAATGAGGTATCAAAATAAGTTCACCAATTGTAACAAATGTGCACCTCTGGTGTGGGTGCTGATAGTGGGGGAGGCTGCATATGTGTGGGAGCAAAGGGTATAGGGGAACTCTCTTTATTTTCTGATCAATTTTGTTATGAAACTAAAACTACTCTTAAAAATATAGTCTATCTAAAAGGCAAAAGAAATATTACTCAGCAATAAAAAACAACAGTGAATTAACTCATCTGGTACTATCCTGGATGAAGCAAGAGCCCATTCTCTGAAGCGAAGTGTCACAAGAATGGAAAAACAAGCACCACTGGTACTCACCATCCAATTGGCACTAACTGATCAATACTTATGTCACACATGGAAATAATATTCCTCAGGGGGCAGGCAGGCGGGAGGGGGGTGGAGGGGATGGGAAAACTCTCACTGAATGGATGCAGGGTGCACAGTTTGGGGGATGTCCACAATTGTAGCTCTGACATGGGCAGTGCATGGGTGATATATATAGCCAAAGTGTTGTACCCCCATAATATTCTGAAATAAAAGGAGAAAAAAAATAAAAAAATAAAAGTTGTGATTGCTATGACATTTATAGATGAGGACAATGTGGCTTAGTGAGGCTAAATAACTTATTCAAATTCACCCATTTGGTAACTGGGGAAACGAGTTCAAATGGAAGCAACCTGACTTAAGATATTGAAGTAATAAAATGTTTAAGAATGTAGGCGAAACAAAAAAATTGAGGCTCAGAAAGTTTGAGTATTTTCAAAACCTACACAGCTTATCAGATGCAGAGCCAGCATCAGAATCTATTCAGTCTGGTATCAGGCCTGTACCTCCAACCCCTCCCCCATATCACTACACCTGCACTTAGATACAGTCATACATGCAGACACAGAACCTCAGGGATATCAGAGGCCATGACCTCTCCTTCCAGGTATGCACACCTAAGCACAAACACAGACATGCACAAGATTACACACATACACATAGAATACACGCATGTGCATAAACACATATGTGCCTAGAGCACACACGTGCACACAAACACATCTCCACCCTTGCAGCTTCATGGCTCTAATTCCCTTCCCTGGTGTAAGAAGCTACACTCTGGAGCCCAGGTTCCCCACAGAGCTCAGTGAGGGCATCAGTAATGTTCTCTCCTCCTGGAGACCACAGGGCCCATCCTCCCAGGGCTCTGGCATATGGAGAGGACAAGCCCCTGGGTCTCCTTTTCTATCATCAATCCCCACTATAGGTGGAGGAGAACCATTACCTTCCTGAGGCTAGATCTGTGCCTCAAGAGGCCTCCTTCCTCAGAGATTCAGAGCCTGATCTTAACTCCCTGGCAGGCCCACAGCCTGTTTAGGACCCTTAATCTCCTCCTCAAGCCCACAGGTAGGCAGCCTGAGGGGTCTTTGGTAATAGGGACTGTGGGGTCAACATCTGCATGTAATCTTCTTCCCTTTTCCTCATCCTATCTTCACTCCTCCATCTCAAAAGCCAGAAAACATGGTCTTTCCCTATATTTTTTCCTGTTTCTCTTTTTGATAAAATAAGCATTTGCAGTACCTACTCTGTTCAAGATACTGTCCTAGGCACTGTCTCCTGCCCTTAAAGGGTGCAGCCCACGTCCTGGAACACAAGACTCACAGAGTTATCTCCTCCAGCAAACTGGATCAACAGGGGAACAAAACGAAAGAAAGTTAGGAAAATGCAGGGGTTAAAAGCACACACTCTGGAGCTGGAATCTACCACCACCTGGCTGGGTAACTTTAGGCAGGTCACTTAGGTTCTCTGCACTTCACTTTTGTTATCTGTAAAATGGGGTGTTGTAAAGACTAAATGACACAACGTATGTAATGTTCCTAGAGCAGTGCCTGACGACAGTAGGAAGGCATATTTCAACTCATGATGAGGCAGAATTTTCTAACTCAAAGCTGTTCTACAAGGGACTGGGCCACCTCCAGATATTGTGAGCTCCCCATCTCTGGAATTGTGGAAATTGGACAATCACTTTCCTGGGATGCCAAAGGTAAAAGGCAGAGGGATCTAAAACGCCTTGATGCCCAAGAGAAGCTCTCTGAGAATCCACAGCCCCTCTCCTTGTGATCCCGGATACATAGTCTTTACTTTCCGTGTTAAGAGCTGCACTTACGAATACTGGCTGGTCACAGGTAAGTGAGGCACCAGCAGGAATTGAAAACTTTAAAGTTTAACTCATTGAATTATTGAGAGAGAGAGAGGCAAAGCCAGGCATCCTGGACACCAGTGATTTCCTGGAGAAGAGAGGCAGAAACAAAAAGTGGAAAAGGAGTTAGCAGAGAACAACCCAGAGCTGGATAAAATGGGTTCAATCATGAATCTGAGGGACCTAAGCTGCCCAGAAGAGCTTTTAACCTAAACTAAGTAGGAAACAAGCAACTAGGCTGAAATATCGCCTTCTGTAAAGCCAGGAAACATTAGGTAAAGCTCTAACCTGACATAGGAATAAAAACAACAGGCAGAGAGATTTCAGAGAACCAAAAAGAGAAGGACCCAGCCTAAAAAGGACCCTGCAGAATCCTTAAGCAGGACATATCTCTGCAAGGGGAGTATGCACCCTACACTGCCAATCTGCTTGTGTAACTGCTGGCAGTGAGAAGCAGGTAGACAGGGCGACACTGGGTTTCCAAAATCCTGAGCCCGGGAGAAATCCCAAGACCAGGTACAGTTGCTGCAAATCAGAGAGCTGTTGTTTATTCAAACCTGACAGAGCTGAGGTCCAAAGTTTCCTAGAGGCTTTCCTCTCTGAAAGCAAGGGAGAGAAGAAAGCATATGGTTTTGTGGAATGGGAGGCAGAAATGGGAGTAAGAAGGAAGGAAATTGAAAAGATCTCAAGTGTGGGAGCAAAGGATGGAGAAGGAGGAGTGGCCAATAAGGAGGCTCAAGGCACCTAGCAGTAAGAGGACACACGAGCTCAGTTATGTACTGCGTGTGCGTGGTTTGGGGAAGAGGCATGATAGAGCAGTTTAAAACACGTAATTTGGAGTCAGGTGTGCCTGGGTTTGAGTCTCAGATTTATCACTCACCAGCTCTGTGACTTCAGTCTCCTTATCTGTAAAAGGGGGAACTAAGCATACTTACATCATAGTGTTATTGTGAGGATCAAATGAGACATGTGCTAAGGACAGATCCTGCCTAATAAATTTTAGCTGAATTTTTTCCTAAAGTAGTAAACTACTTACTTTCTGACTGTCCTTGTTCATTCAGAGGAGCAGGGGCATGGATGATGGGTAGCTTTCCAGCAGGGCACAGCCCATGCAGCATTTTTATCCAATTTGGGAAGTGTATTCTGTGCTGCCAGTTTGTGCTCCCTGCTTTCATGTGAGCTAGTGTCTAAGAGAAGGACCCTGCATGAGTGACGGTTAAGCAAGGAAAGGAAAACCAACCTGAGATGACAAATGGCCACAATGTGGAAATTCCAATGGAGAAAGTTGAGAAGTATAGAAATAGCCTATATTTCCTGTCTCTTGAGGAAGGGAGTGAATAATTCTAAAGCGGGATGGTGTGAATTAAAAGGCTTAGAAAGACTCCCAGTCCCTCCTGGTCCTTCCTGATCACTAACTGATGGCAAGACCCATCATTAAAATGTCATTCCTCCAGCTTACTGTGTGAGCAATAATGCTGACCACTTGTAGGAGGGTTTTCCAAACCCTCACTCAACTGTCACTTGAGTCTCCAAGTGACAATGGCAGACAGAGCAGAAAATAGCATACACATGCATGCTTACACACACGCACACCATCATCTATATGAAAGTGAAATGACTTGCCCAACACATGAGAAAATATACAAGCTGTCGGATCCAGCTAAATGTGAAGGAGCTAAGTTTCTGACCCTGAGTAAAATCACATAGATCTGGGAAATTCCAAGTTCAAGCCCAAGGCAATCAGGTAGTCCTTCACCACCAGGGCAAACTATCTCCTGGGAGTGAGGTTGAAAGACAAAGAGAAGGAAATGGGGAACTAGTCCAGAGAGCCAAATGAATACATTGCCCAAGAGTAGGATGAAGGGCAGTTGTCTCAAATTGGAAGTATCTATTAAGATTTTCAATGATGATAAACTCCAGCTTAGCATTTCATATCTCAGAATCTATTCTACACCACAGAAATTCTCTCATAAGTGCCAAATACATATATACACAAAAATAACCATTATAACAGTCTGTTGGGGGGGAGCATTATGGATAGTATAACCCCAATTCTGTATTTAGTGTGTATATAGATCTATATAGAGAAAAAAAAATTTTTTTATTTCAGAATATTATGGTGGTACAACACTTTGGCTATATATATTGCCCATGCACTGCCCGTGTCAGAGCCACAATCGTGGTCATCCCCCAAACTGTGCTCCCCGCATCCATTCAGTGAGAGTTTTCCCATCCCCTCCACCCCCCTCCCGCCTGCCGCCCCCTGATGAATGTTATTGCCCTGTGTGATGTAAGTGTTGATCAGTTAGTACCAGTTTGATGGTGCTTGTTTTTCCATTCCTGTGACACTTCGCTTTGAAGAATGGGTTTTAGCTCAAACCAGGATAACACCAGATGTGTTAATTCACCATTGTTCCTTATTGCTGAGTAATATTCCATGGTATACATATACCACATGTTATTAATCCACTCGTGTACTGATGGGCACCTGGGTTGTTTCCACATCTTTGCAATTGTGAATTGTGAACTGAGAAAAAAAAATTTTAAATAAGCACACAACTCTAGTGGTCTGGGAAGTAAAATTATAGGGAAATTTCACCTTTTTAATTATAATATTAATACAAAGAATCATGTGTCCATATTTTTAAATGCAAATAATATAATCTCACCACAAAAATATGGTAACTATGTGAGGTAATGAATATGTTAATTAGTTCTACTTAGCCATTCCACAATGTAAACATATTTCAAAACATCATGTTGTACACCCTAAACATACTATTTTTATTTTGTCAAATAAATAAATAAAAGATATATAACATAAAATTAAACATGGAATTTACTCCCCACTCCATCCCTCCAATCCCAGTTCACAAGGTAACTACATATATATCAACACACACACCATGATAAACACAACATATGAAAGAGATTATTTGCTTTACAAAAGTAGGATTACTGTATGTACATTGTTCTGCAACTTGCTTTTGCCAGTTTATAAAATATCGCACACAGTACCTGAGTAGTGATAATATAGCTTGTCAATGAGTAGTTCCAGCTCTGCCATCAGACTGCCTGAATTCAAATCCCAGCTCTACCACTTACTAACTTACTTGTGGGATGTGGTAAATTATCTAACTTTGCTAAACTCTAATTTTTTTATCTGTAAAATTAGAATAATTATAGTGCCAATCTCTTAGGATTTGGAGAAAATAAAATGATAAAAAACATGCAAAGCACCTAGCTCAGTGTGTGGCATATACTGAGGGCTAATATATATGAGCTAACATTAGCCATCTTATTTCTTTAGAGATTGCATGATCTCGAGTAATAAAAATGCACTGTAAGTCATTTAATAATTCACCTACATGTGAATATTTAGGTTGTTTCCTCTGTAACTTGTTTTGTTTGGTTTGTTGTTTTGCTTTGGTATTCTGAGGAACATTACAATAAAATGTGTGTACATATATTTTATTACACAAATATGACTATTTCTAAAGGATTGATTTCTACAAGTAGAACCATTGGATAAAGAGATGCAGATTTTCCATTCTGATAGAGACTACTGCAAAGCCTATACTGATTTACCCTCTTACTACCAGTATATGTGAGGGTCTATTTCCCTTTGGATATTATTCCAGAAAATGTATTGCCAATCGGATGGGTGAAAATTGTATTTCAGTCTAATTTGTACTTTCTGATCGCCAATGAGGTTTGAACATCTCAGCATATGTTTTCTTTGGTAACTGTGTTGCAGATATTTTGTTTGAGATAATAATTTATATTTTATCTTATGTTTTGGCTTTGCTTATGGTCTCTTGATATAATTTTCAAATTTTTGAGTACAGTATTTTTTCACTCTTGCTTTTACATTTTATTTCTTGTTTGGAATGGCATTCCCATCCAGAGACCATAAAAATATGCTCCTTGAATTTTGGCTAGTACTTATTTTATGGTTTGTAATTTTTTTACTTTTAAGTTAGAAAGGATGAAATTGTCATTATTTTTAGGTGACATGATACTGTCTGGATCTTATTTTTATGTGTGGGTTAAATAGAAATATAGGCTTTATTTTCTCCAAATGGTCCAATTATTATAAATATCTTATATTTAATAGTCCATCCTTTTTCCATTGCTATGAAATAAATCTTTATTATATATTAAGTTCAATATATATCATATCTAAATACATGTATAAGTATAGATATACCAAATTCTTTTTATTGATCACTTTTTGGATTTTTCCATGTGTGTCATTATCTTATTGTTTTTCATTATTCTGTGCTTTGATTTGGGGTTAGAAAAGTTTCCTGCCATTATTCTAATTTTTTCAAAATTATCTTATCTCTCCTTAGCCATTTAATACTCTAGATGGATTTTAGAAAAACCTTCACAAGTTTTATTAAAATTCCCTTGGGATCTTATTAGAGGTGCATTGGATTTTATTAATATGAAAAGAAGTGACATTTGTAAACACAGAGTCTTCCCTGTTAGGAATATGGCACCTCCATTTATTTATATCTTCACTTTGTGTTCTGTTATAGGTTCTTCAGGGAGATTTTACTCATTTCCTTTTTTCCTCAGGTTTATTTCTAAGTTTTTTTAGACTTTCTCATCACTGTCAATGGAAACTTTCTCCAAATTACATTTTCTAATACAAAATAAGTATTAATATTGGTATATTTATCTTGTATCTGGCCACTTTGGTAAAATCCTCATAGATTTTAAATTTTTTTGGATGATTCTCTTGCATTTTCCATATGGACAATCTTGTCACTAAAAATAAAGACAATTTTATCCTTTCCAAGGTTTATGCCTCCTATTTCTTTAATTTTCCTTTTTCACTGGCTTAGACCACCATCTCAGCAATGTAGCTTAATAGTGATAACAGCAGCCATCCTTTCCTTGTCTTTTCCATGATATTAGTGGAAAGATCATCATCTATTCAGATCTTCATTGTGTGTCTGTTATAGTTTCTTCTGATAGGTCTCATTCTTTTTTATCACCCCCCCTCGGGTTTATTCTTAAGTATTTTTTAGATTTTCTTCCCATTGTCAGTTGAAACTTTCTTTCCATTACATTTTTCTAATACAGGAAAAGTATTAATACCTTTTAGTTTTATAATGTGTTTGGCCACTTAGGTAAAAATTATCATAGCTTTTAAAAGATTTTGGATGATTGTCTTGAAATTCTGTTCTATACAATTATGTCACCTAAAATAATAACAATTTCATCTTTTCTAATATTTATGCTTCTTGTTTCTTTAGTTTTGCTTTGTTACCCACTTAGGCCACCATCTCAACAATGTAGCTTAATAGTGGTAATGGGGCTACCCTTGCCTTGTCTTTTCCATGATACTGGTGGAAATAGGACTCTCATTCTATGTCTTATATCTCTGCAATATGTGAATATTTAGAATGAGGACTTCATAGTTTTATAATCAGAAAAATTGATATATTTAAAGAACTAATCTTAGTTTCAGAGGCTATTTCTGGCATTACTCCTATTCTAACTGGCATCCTTGGACCAAAAGATTATAATTAAAGTATCAAGATCATATTACCCAAAGAGAAATGCTTAAATAAACATTAAGCAGTTTTTTCTTTGAAGACTTAAGGAAGTCTCATCTGAATCCTGTAAGTACCAAGTGATTAATTCTGATGCTTATTTTTGTCCTATCTCAACTACCACTAACACGGTGGCTCTACGAGCAAGACAGAACACTGAATGACAAAAGTTCATTCATGGGGATACCTTGTATAAAAGCGTCCTTATTCTAGGTGGGATCCAGAAACCTCTTTGCCTGACCAAAAAAATAAAAAGTCTGAGGAATTGGTCAAGACACAACCTAAGAGGAAAAATTAAAAAGTGAAAGGAGAAGAACTCAGACAAGTTGGGCCACATAGAAGTTCCCATGAACTTTCCACGGAAAATGTTTAGTGTCTAATTTTGGAGGCACTTTGGAGATTTTTAACTTTTACCTTGTTGGATTTTATTATGGGTTTCTCAATAGTTTCTCAAAGTAAATATTCTTCAAAAACATAACAAATAGCAGTAGGCTATTTTTAGAGGCTTAAGGATAGAGAAGAAGCTGTCTTGATCAAATTGCCCTTTCCATCTCTCCTACGGCTTCTACAAACCCTGTCCAGCAAGTCCACAGACATGGAGCTAAAGAACTATAGCAGCAGCACCTCGGGCTTCATCCTCCTGGGCCTCTCTTCCAACCCTCAGCTGCAGAAGCCCCTGTTTGCCATCTTCCTCACCATGTACCTGGTCACCGTGGTGGGGAATGTGCTCATCATCCTGGCCATCCACTCTGACTCCAGGCTCCATACCCCTATGTACTTCTTCCTCAGCAACTTGTCTTTCATGGATATCTGTTTCACAACAGTCATTGTGCCCAAGATGCTGGTGAATTTCCTCTCAGACACAAAGGCTATCTCCTACGTGGGCTGCCTGGTCCAGATGTACTTCTTCATGGCCCTTGCAAACACTGACAGCTACCTGCTGGCCTCCATGGCTATTGACCGGCTGGTGGCCATCTGCAAACCCTTCCACTATGATGTGGTTATGAACCCAAGGCGTTGCCTCCTCATGCTGTTGTGTTCTTGCACCATCTCCCACCTACACTCCCTGTTCCGGGTGCTACTCATGTCTCGCCTGTCTTTCTGTGCCTCCCACATCATTAAGCACTTTTTCTGTGATACCCAGCCTGTGCTAAAGCTGTCCTGCTCTGACACATCCTCCAGTCAGATTGTGGTCATGACCGAGACCCTAGCTGTCATCGTGACCCCCTTCCTGTGCATCATCTTCTCCTACCTGCGAATCATCATCACTGTGCTCAGAATCCCCTCTGCAGCTGGGAAGTGGAAGGCCTTCTCCACCTGTGGCTCCCACCTCACCGTAGTGGTCCTGTTCTACGGCAGTGTCATCTATGTGTATTTTAGGCCCCTGTCCATGTACTCAGTGGTGAAGGACCGGGTAGCCACAGTTATGTACACCGTAGTGACACCCATGCTGAACCCTTTCATCTACAGCCTGAGGAACAAAGATATGAAGAAGGGTTTGAAGAAATTAAGGGACAGAATTCAGTCATAGAAAGAACAAATGATGGAATGTCAGAATTAGCAGATGACCTAAGAGATTATCAGGTTATCCTTCCTTCCTAACAATTTTCCACAGGGCACTCGAAGAGGCCATGAGAAGTGGTCTTGAATACCAGTAAGATAATTGACCTGGGAGCAAAACTCTTGGTTTGTATCAATGATATTAACCAAAAACATATTGAATCCCAGGCTAGGTACTGCTGGGAATCCAGATTTCAGGAAAACAACTTCTGCCATCCTCAATCAACTGGCACCCATATGGTGGAATAAAAATTTTCTATAAATAACCCTTCTACTAATACAAGCCCAGCAATGGCATCACTCAAGGAGTTATTAGTTTGCAGAAGTAGAAACCACGTGGGTTTGGTAGCGAGCTGGGAAAGAACTCTCTGGAAGAATAACCTAAGTTCATTCTGAAGGATGGACTGATTGTGACAGAAGAAGTTTCAAAAGATAAGTAAATAGTCAGAGCATTTCACATAGTAAAAACCACCCAAGCGTGTAGAAGAAATAAATTGGAATGCTTTTGAGAGACAAGTAAAAACCCTATGAGGCCTGTTCAGTTTGAGAGTAGGGAGAACGAGGCTGGAAAGACAGAGGACTCCACAAGGCAGATTCACGCTCCCCACCAACACTCACGTGTCGTGACAGTGTGAGTGCTCTGTGCCCACTTCCCTACCCCTCCCTCTTAATCTTCCCTTTCTCCACACATCCAGCATCTCACTAAGCTGCCCTTTATATCCTGGGAAAAGGGAGCACATCAGTCAGGAAAATCTAGGTTGTGCTATGGAGACAAACAACCTCAAAGTCTTAGGACCTTAAAACCAAAGGTTTATTTCTCATTCATGTTACACGTCCACCATAGGAAAGCGTAAGGGTGCTGCTCTGTTTAAATACTCAGCAACCCAAGATTATGGAGCAGTCGTCACTGAAAACATTAATCATCACTCTGTCGGAAGTTGAGAAACACTCTTGGAGAACTTACGTTGGCAGTTGAATACTCTGTTCCGGAAGTGACCCACACCCCTTCTGACCAAAACTCATTGTCCAAAACTAATCTCATGACTCCACCCAAACACAGGGATCCACGAGGCCCAATCCGACTATGTGCCTCTAAGACGGAGAGCCAGAGTATTTGATAAGCAGCATTAATGACTACTACTCAACTATATTAACACACAAACACATCGGTGTGAATTAGTTGCTTTATCAATCCTCCCTGATTACGTTATTGTCAACAGCAATAGTAAAAGACTTATACTCTCTCTGCAATCCTTCTGCCTCAATGATTTCAACAAGTTCTCACAACCACCATCTTTTCTGGGTCACAAGCTTGTTAATGGCAGAGCCTGAAGTTGAATACAAGCCTTTTGGCCTGAAAGATATAGCGAGAGGTGTATGGCAGTCTCATGGAACACAGGGACACCTGGGCTCCAACCTCAAATTTCCCACCACTGCTTTCAGTAAATCCTCCTACTTTAAGGAAGTAACCAGCAAGCCAGGAAAGAAATACAATTTGTATTTGCTGGCCCTTGAGAGTAGACCAGGAATCTCCTTGCCAGACCCTCCTTCCATCATATAGGTACCTGGGAGGCTGGTTGAGTACAACAGGGGAATAATACCATAGGCTTGTCCTTTGATAAAACAACTATAAAGGGGAAATGTATTGTGTCCTCTAGTGTAAGTTCATTTCATTCATATAAATGTTAGAGATTTTGCTCAATACTGAACTAAAGAAAATTTAGTTCATTGAACATATTTTGCCCATTTACTAGAGTAAGTGATATCAACTAGGAAGACAGTGTAGTATGAGATTTGAGGAGGCTGTGAGAAAGAATGCAGAGTATTTCTGGCATTGAAGAGCCTGATAGAAAAGGCATTATCAAAGTAGACTTAAAATGAGTAGTCACAGAATCCAATAAAAGAGGAAGTTTCAAGAGGCAGGAGCTATTAATAAGCATGAAAATATGAAGATAGTTTAGGCAAAATAAGCCTGTAAGATTGTCCATTGACTTTACCGGCACAGTGGTCATTGATGCCCTTGGTGAATTTACAGTGGAGAAATGGAAAAGAAGCCATATTGGAGTGTGTTAAGAAATGAGTGGACCTCCCCCCTCATAGCAACTGTGAGAGTGCTCAGTGCTGAGAAGCCTGTTTCTCTGCAGCGGGGGTACTTTCCCAGCTGAGCCTGCCACTGAAAGTGGAGCCACTATTGTAGCATTTCACAGGATCACCCGCTGGTGGCTTGGATAGGCGGGCAGGACCTTGTTCCCCCAGGACACCAGAGTGGTGCAGGGAGACCATGGTCCCTTCCCCCCTTAGCAACTCTGAGAGTGCTCAGTGCTGAGAAGCCTGTTTCTCTACAGAGGGGCATATTCCCAGCTAAGCCTACCACTGAGAGGGGAACCACCACAGTGGCATAACCCAAGAGGTTCATCAAACCTGCTAGAGCACCCCCAAGGCAACTCAGGACCAGCACTCCTCTTCCTGGCACAGTCACGGACTGATCTACAGGGACTCAGAGATAGGCCCATAAGGCAGCCCTAGTACTCACAGCTCTTGATTGAGAAGCCGGATGAGAAGGAACCAGCAAAATAACTCCAGAAATATGAAAAATCAAAGCAAATGGACACCCCCAAAAGAAAACAATAACTCCTTACCAATGGATACCAACCTAATCAAAAAGATTAAAAGGACAGATGAGGAATTTTGAATATGGATTGTAAGAAAGCTCAATGAAATAAAAGAGAAAATAGAAACCCAACACAAAGAAGTCACAAAAACAGTGCAGGAAATGAATGAAAATTCTCTAAAGAAATCAAATTATTAAAAAAAAAACCAAACAGAACATCCAGAAATGAAAAATTCATTCAAGGAATTACAAAACACAGTGGAAAGCCTTAAGAATAGGCTATATCAGGCAGAAGAAAGAATATCAGAGCTTGAACATAACACCTTTGAGCTAAACAAGTCAGTCAAGGAGAAAAAACAGAGAAACAAGAGGAACAAACAAAGCCTACGAGAAATGTGGGATTATGTAAAGAGGCCAAACATAAGAATTATAGGCAACCCTGAGGGCAAAGAAGAAAATACACAAGGGTTGGAAAATCTATTCGAAGAAATAATCAAGAAAAATTTCCCTGGCCTTGCTAGAATTCTAGATATCCAGATACAAGAAGCCCAAAGGACTCCTGGGAGATTGATCACAAAGAGGCAATCACCACAACACACAGTCATCAGACTGGCCAAAGTAAACACAAAAGAGGCACTCCTATGAACAGTAAGGTAAAAAAAAAATCAGGAAATTTATGAAAGAAAACCTATAAGACTAACTGCAGATTTCTCAACTGAGACTTTACAAGCCAGAAGGGATTGGGGCCTCATTCTCATTCTTCTCAAATAGAATAATGGCCAGCCTAGAATTTTGTATCCTGAAAAACTAAGTTTCCTATATGGGGGAGAAATAAAGACCTTCTCAAACAAACAAACACTGAGGGAATTTGTCAAGACCAGACCTGCCCTGCAAGAAGTACTCAGAATTGCATTATACATGGATCAACACAATAGACACCCACCAGGGTAAAATCACCCAAAAGATAAAGGTCAAAGCCTACGTACCACAATGGCACAAGAGGTAAAACAAAGCAATAAAGTTCTACTCAATAGGGAGAACAGAAATCCACCCAAATTATCAATTCTCTCATTAAATGTGAATGGCTTGTACTCCCCACTCAAGATAAAAAATGGATTAAAAAAAATACAAGCCAACTATCTGCTATCTCCAAGAAACACATCTAACCCACAAGTACTTGTTCAGACTCAAGGTGAAGGGATGGAAAACAATATTCCATGCAAATACAAACCAAAAAAAAGCTGGTGTAGCTGTTCTTATATCAGATAACATAGACTTTAAATCAACAAAAGTAAAGAAAGATAAATATGATCATTATATAAATGGTAAAGGGAGCAATTCAACAAGAAGACATAACAATTCTAAATATTTATGCATCTAACACAGGAGCACCCAGATTCACAAAACAAATCCTACTTGATCTAAACAAAATGATAAATAGCAGCACTGTAATAGCCAGAGACTTCAACAGCCCACCGACAGAACAGAACAGATCCTCCAAACATAAAATAAATAAAGAAACAACGGACTTAAATAGAACTCTAGAACACATGGGCCTAACAGACATTTACAGAACATTCTACCCCAAAACCACCAAATAAACTTTCTTCTCATCAGCACATGGGACATTCTCTAAGATTGATCACATCCTAGGGCACAAAACATGTCTCAACAAATTTTAAAAAATAGAAATTATACCATGCCTCTTCTCAGACCACAGTGGAATAAAATTAGAAATTAATCCAACAGAAACACTCATCTACACATGAAGTCATGGAAACTAAACAACGTACTGATGAATGATAGCTGGGTCAAAACAGAAATTAAGATGGAAATCAAAAATTCTTTGAACTAAATGATAAAGGGGACACAAGTCATCAAAATCTATGGGATACAGCTAAAGCAGTCCTGAGAGGAAAATTCATAGCCCTAAATGCCTACATCCAAAAGAAAGAAAGATCACAAATCAACAATTTAATGAATCATCTCAATGACCTGGAAAAAGAAAAGCAAGCCAATCCCAAACCCACCAGAAGAAAAGAAATAACCAAGATCAGAGCAGAACTAAATTAAATTGATAACAAAATAGCCATACAGAAGATTGATGATGGGACTGCAAATTAGTACAACCTCTGTGGAAAGTAATATGGAGATACCTCAAAGAATTAAAAGTAGAATTACCATTTGATCCAGCAATCCCACTGCTGGGTATTTACCCAAAGGAAAAAAAGATATTCTATGATAAAGACATCTGCACACAAATGTTTATAGCAGCACAATTCACAATTGCAAAGATGTGGAAACAACCCAGGTGCCCATCAATACACGAGTGGATTAATAAAATGTGGTATATGTATACCATGGAGTATTGCTCAGCAATAAAAAACAATGGTGAATTAACACATCTGGTATTATCCTGGTTGGAGCTAGAGCACATTCTTTGAAGCGAAGTGTCACAAGAATGGAAAAACAAGCACCACTGGTACTCACCATCAAATTGGTACTAACAGATCAACACTTACATCACACATGGCAATAATATTCATCAGGGGGCAGGCAGGCAGAAGGGGGGTGGAAGGGATGGGAAAACTCTCGCTGAATGGATGCAGGGAGCACAGTTTGGGGGATGTCCACGATTGTATCTCTGACACGGGCAGTGCATGGGCAATATATATAGCCAAAGTGTTGTACCCCCATAATATTCTGAAATAAAAATAAAAATAAAAATAAAGGATTGATGAAACAAAAAGGAGGTTCTTTGAAAATATAAACAAAATTGATAGGCCTCTTGATAAATTAACCAGAAGCAGAAAAGAAAGGACTCTAATAAGTTCAATGAGAAATGAAAAAGGAGAAATCACAACTGATACCATGGAAATACAAAATATTATCTCTGAATAGTTTAAAAATCTCTATGCACATTAACTTGAAAACGTGGAGGAAATGGATAAATTCTTGGAATCACACAGCCTCACTCGGCTCAGTCAGGAAGAGACAGAATTCCTGAACACACTAATAGCAAGTATCAAACTTGAAACAGCAATAAAAAATATTCCAACAAAAAAAAGTCCTGGACCAGATGGTTTCACAGCCAAATTTTACCATATCTTCAAAGAAGAACTGACCCTATACTGCAGAAATTATTCCATAACATTGAGAAAAAAGGAATTCTCCCTAACTCATTCTATGAAGTCAATACCACCTTGATACAAAAGCCAGGAAAGGATTCAATGAAAAAAGAAAACTACAGAGCAATATCCCTCATGAATATAGATGCAAAAATTCTCAACAAAATCCTAGCAAACTGAATTCAGCTACACATCAAAAAAATAATCCACCATGATCAAGTGGGCTTCATATCAGAGATGCAAGAATGGTTCATCATGTACAAATCTATAAATGTAATTCACCACAAAAAAAGCAAAAACAAAGACCATATGATCCCCTCAATAGATGCACAAAAAGCATTTGACAAAATCCAGGACCCTTCTATGATAAGAATGCTTAACAAAATAGGAATAGACGGGACTTACCTCAAAATTGTAAAAGCCATATATGACAAACCCATAGCCAACATCATTCTGAATGGGGAAAAATTGAAAAATTCCAGCTTAGAACTGAACCAGACAAGGTTGCCCACTATCACCACTTCTATTCAACATAGTGCTGAAACTCCTAGCGAGAGCAATCAGACAAGAGAAGGAAATCAAGGGTATTCAAATGGGGAAAGAAGAGATCAAGTTATCGCTGTTTGCTGACGATATGAGCTTATATCTGTAAAGAATAATTTTCAAGATTATTCAGGAAATTTGAATATGGGTTAAGCATTAGATGATGTTAATGTCAATTTTGAGGGATAATGATGAGATTATAGTTTTAAAATTTTTTCATTTCTTAATATGGAACCTAAAGCATGTGAAAAAAATCATGTGATGTCTGAGATTTGCTTTAAAATACAGAGTTAACAGAGGAGCATATAGATGAACCAAGATTGCTGAAATTCCAACAATTATTATACTGGGACATGTGTCATAAGGGTTCTATTGCACTATTTTCTATATTTTGTTTGAAATTTTTCCATGATAAAAAGCTTAATAAATCACCCATCCTGTTAGCAGCACTTCTAAGACTATACCCCAAAGCTCTTGACTCCTGGTCTAGTACTCCTCTCCTTATCATCATCACTTTTCAGGGGGTAAAAAAAAAGTGTGTAAACTCATCCTTACCTGTAAGGTCCTGTAAGTCCCTGGTGCTTCCCAAAATCACTAACTGAAATTCTAACATTAGAGAACTCACTACAGTCATCAGTCACCTCTAAGATATGTAACCAAGGAAGAAGAGTCACTTGGGAAATTATAAATCATGATATCAGTTAGGAATGAATGATCTGAGACCAAGTTTTATATAGCAAGGTCGGAGAGGAGCATGTGAGGGTGCCAAGGGGGTAAAGAGAAGTGGGGAGAAATGTAAAAGCCGGGAAGAAATCATTTCTGCATGGAGATCAAGAAAAAAACCTTCAACTTTTCAAAACCAACAAAGGAACAATCCCATGTTCCCATCTGGGTATTAGTGACTCTGAATTATTCCACAACCTAAGCTTTTCATCTTTGATCCCTCCGAACAAGAGCCTTTCCCAAGGGTAATCTAGGGAAACTTTACACAGGAAAAATGCATCCTGGATGAAAGGTAGATACAGAAAAAAGGTGAAGATTATGGGAGCTAGGATGATAAAATATCTTGGTTCCAGTGAAAATGTAATCCTTTCATAGATACAGTTTTCACTTTTGGCCCCTTTTGAGCATTATAATTTACTTCACCATACACAAATAGTTTTGCAGAATTTTACCCCTTATAATTCTACCATATCAAGATATTTTAATCTCACTGACACATAAACACATTGCTTATCAGATGAATGTTAGTTTTTTGTAGTTCCTCTCCCCATCGTCATGTCAATAAGAATAACAATAGCACCCACTGAGTGCTTCTTATGACATCACACTAAAAGTTTTACATGCTTGCATGTATTCCTAAAATAACATATTGAGATGGGTATTATTATATTCCCATTTTACAGATGAAGAAACTGAGTATCAGAGAGGTAAAGAAACTTTCCGAAGATAAGAAGTGAAGGAGCTAGGCTAAAACCCAGACATTATGGCTCCAGGTTTTCTTGTGACCACTATGTAATATTGTTTTTAATTATGTAGGCATAGCTACATAGGCAGAGCCCCCAGGTGGTCGGTATCTAAACACTGTATACTCACTGAGAACTTAGACAGCACAATTTCCATTTGATTTTCTTTTCCACAGAACCTGGGCAAAGCTGAGAACATAGTCAAGACTTAATTAATATATGCTGAGATACACTATTCTACTTAGAAGTGAAACAATACCTGCACAGATGATTTTGCAAACATTCTAGGGACTTTTACAAATTATTTGCAAAGAAATCCTACTATAAATGCCTCCATAATCCCCAACATCTCTTAAAAAAGTGAAGCATCACACCTTTATCTCCCTTTCATCAAAGATTCATACAGGAATGTGCTGCGAGAATGTGAAAATGCAATCCCAAATGAATTTAAGTAAGAAGTCATTTCAAGCTGAGTAGATCTGATGAGGGTAAAGGGGTAAGCTTGCTCTAAGCCAGTGGTTCTTGAACTATCGTCCATACACTACACACACAATGTCAACAAACACAAATTAATCAATGTGATACATCATATCAACAGAAAGAAGGATAAAACCATATGATCATTTAAATTGATGTTGACTGAAATTTAAGCAGTAATAAAAAATCTTCCAACAAAATACAATCTGGGACCAGATGGGTTCACACCTGAATTCTAACAAACCTACAAAGAAGAATTCATGCCTATACTGCAGAAATTATTCCATAACATCAGGAAGGATGGAATCCTCCCAAACTCATTCTACAAAGCCAATATCACCTTGATACCAAAGCCAGAAAAGGACACAACAAAAAAAGAAAACTGCAGACCAATATCCCTTATGAATATAGATGCAAAAATTCTCAAAAAAATCATAGCAAACCAAATTCAAATGCACATGAAAAAAATAATTCATTACAATCAGGTGGCCTTCATCCCCGAGATGCAGAGATGGTTAAACATATGCAAATCTATAAATGTAATTCACCATATAAATAAAAGCATGAACAAAGACTATATGATCCTCTCAATAGATGCAGAAAAGGCTTTTGACAAAATTCAGCACCCTTCTATGATAAGAACTCTTAACAATATAGGCATAGATGGCTCATACCTCAAAATTATTAAAGCCATATATGATAAACCCACAGCCAATATCATACTAAACAGGGAAATACTGAAAGCATTCCCCCTTAAAACTGGAACCAGACAAGGTTGCCCACTATCTCCATTTCTATTCAACATAGTGCTGGAAGTCCTGGCCAGAGCAATCAGACAAGAAGGAATCAGGGGTGTCCAAATGGGGGCAGAAGAGATCAAACTTTCACTCTTTGTGGATGATATGATATTATATCCAGAAAACCCCAAATTTTCAACCAAGAGATTACTGGAATTGATAAATGAATTCAGCAAACTCTCAGGATACAAAATCAATGCACACAAATCAATACCCTTCATATACACCAATAACAGTTGAGCCGAGAAACAAATCAAAGACACAATACCTTTCACAATAGCACCAAATAAAATTAAATATTTAGGAACATATTTAACTAAGGAGGTGAGAGACCTATATAGAGAGAACTACAAAACACTGAGAAAAGAAATTGCAGAGGCTGTAAAGAGATGGAAAACCCTACCAAGCTCTTGGATTGGTAGAATCAACATTGTTAAAATGTCTATACTACCTAAAGTGATTTACAGAATCAATGCAGTCTCTATCAAAATACCAACATTATTTTTTGCAGATTTAGAAAAAATAATTCTATGTCTTGTGTGGAACCAGAGAAGACCCCATCTACCCAAAGAAATCTTAAGAAAAAAGAACAAATTGGGCGGTATCAATCTACCAGACTTCAAACTATACTACAAGGTGATAGTAACCAAAACAGCACAATACTGGCATAACAACAGAGACATAGACCAGTGGAACAGGATTGAGAACCTCATACTGTCATCTGATCTTTCACAAATTACACAAAAACATACACCAGGGAAAAGAATCCCTATTCAATAAATGGTGCTGGGAAAACTGGATGGCCACATGTAGAAGACTGAAACTAGATCCACACCTCTCATCTCTCACAAAAATCAACTCAAGATGGATAACAGACTTAAACGTAAGATGTGAAACCATAAGAATTCTAGAAGAAAACGTTGGAAAAACTCTTATGGACATTGGCCTAGGCAAAGAAATTATGAAGAAGACCCTCAAAGCAATCACTAGAGCAACAAAAATAAATAAATGGGACTGATCAAATTAAAAAGCTTCTGCACAGCCAAGGAAACCATCACTAGAGTGAACAGACAACCTATAGAATGGGAGAAAATATTTGCATGCTACACATCTAATAAAAGGCTGATAAACAGTATCTGTACAGAACTTAGGAAAATCAACAAGAAAAAATCAAACAACCCCATTAAAAAATGGGCAAAGGACATGAACAGAAACTTTTCAAAAGAAGACAGAATAATGGCCAGCAAACATATAAAAAATAGCTCAACTTCTCTAATCATCAGGGAAATGCAAATTAAAACCACAATGAGATATCAGTGAGATTGGCTAATATCAAAAAGTTCCAAAACAACAAATGTTGGTGGGGATGCAGACAGATAGGAACACTCATACACTGCAAGTTAGTACAACCTCTATGGAAAGTAATATGGAGATACCTCAAAGAACTAAAAGTAAAACTACCAGTTGATCCAGCAATCCCACTACTGGGTATTTACCCAAAGGAAAAAAAGACATTCTATAATAAACACATCTGCACTCGAATGTTTATAGCAGCACAATTCACAACTGTGAAGATGCGGAAACAACCCAAGTGCCCATCAATACATGCATGGATTAATAAAATGTGGTATATGTATACCATAGAGTATTACTCAGCAATAAAAAACAATGGTGAATTAACACATCTGGTATTATCCTGGATGGAGCTGGAGCCCATTCTTTGAAGTGAAGTATCACAAGAGTGGACAAAGAAGCACCACTGGTACTCACCATCAAATTGGTACTAACTGATCAATACTTATGTCCACGCATGGAAATAATATTCATCAGGGTTTGGCCAGGTGGGAGGGGGTGGAGAGGATGGGAATACTCACACCTAATGCGTGCAGGGCGCACTGTCTTGGGGATATTCATGATTGTAGCTCTGACTTGGGCAGTGCTTAGGTGATATATTGTAACCAAAGTGTTTGTACCCCCTTAATATTCTGAAATTTAAAAAAAATAATAAATTGATGCAGAAAAAGCATTCAATAAAATTCAACATCCCTTCATGATAAAAAGTCTCAAAAAACTGACTGTAGAAGGAACTTATTTCAACATGATAAAAGCCATATATGACACACCCACAGCTAGTATCATACTGAATGGGGAAAAATGGAAAGCCTTTCCCTAAGATCTGGAACAAGACAAGGATGCCCACTCTCACCACTGTTAGTGCTGAAAGTTCTAGCTAGAGCAATCAGACAAGAGAAAGAAATAAAGGGCATCCAAATTGGAAAGGAAGAAGTCAAATTATCCTTGTTTGCAGATGATATGATCTTAGAAACCTAAAGACTCCACCAGAAACTATTAGAACTGTAAACAAATTCAATAAAGTTGTAGGATACAAAATCAACATAAAAATCAGTAGCATTTCTACATGCCAACAGTAAACAAGTTGAATAAGAAACCAAGAAAGTAATCCCATTTACAATAGCTACAAATAAAATAAAATAGCTAGGAATAAACTTAACCAAAGAAGTGAAAGATCTCTATAATGAAAACTATAAAACATTGATGAAAGGTGAAGAGGACACAAAAAATGGAAACATATTCCATGCTCATGGATTGGAAGAATCACTATTGTTAAAATGTACATACTACCCAAAGCGATCTACAGATTTAGTGCAATCCCCATCAAAATACCAATGACATTCTTCACAGAAATAGAAAAAATAATCCTAAAATTTATATGAAAACACAAAAGACCCAGAGTAGCCAAAGTCATCCTGAGCAAAAAGAACAAAACTGAAGGAATCATATTGCCTGACTTCAAATTATACTTCAGAGCTGTAGTAGCCAAAACAGCATGGTACCAGCATAAAAACAGACACACAGACAAAAGGAACAGAATAGAGAACCCAGGAATAAATCCACATTTCTATAGTGAACTTATCTTCAACAAAGTTGCCAAGAATATACAGTGGGGAAAGGACAGTCTCTTTAATAAACGGTGCTGGGAAAACTGGATATGCATATGCAGAAGAATGAAACTAGACTCTTATCTCTTGCCCTATACAAAAATCAAATCAAATAGATTAAAAACTTAAATCTAAGACCTAAAACTATGAAACTACTAAAAGAAAACATTGGGGAAACACTTCAGGACATTAGTCTGGGCAAGGACTTCCTGAGTAATACCCCCAAAGCACAGGTAACCAAGCAAAATTGTGCAAATGGGACACATCAAGCTAAAAACCTTCTCCACAGCAAAGGAAACAGTCAACAAAATGAAAAAATACCCACAGAAAAGGAGAAAATATTTGCACAGTACCTATCTGACAAGGCTCTAATAACTGGAAAATATAAGGAGTTCCAACAACTCAACAGGAAAAATCAAGTAACCTGATTAAAAAATAGGCAAAGGATCTGAATAGATATTTCTCAAAAGGAGACATACAAATGGCCAACAAGTATATGAAAACGCTCAATATCATTAGTCATCACAAAAGTGCACATGAAAACTACAACAGGATACCATCTCACCCCAGTTAAAATTGCTTTTATAAAAAAAGACAGGTAATAATGAATACAGATGAGGATGTGGAGAAAGGGGAACCCTCGTGAACTGTTGGTGGGAATGAAAATTAGTGCAACCACTATGGAAAATAGTATGGAGGTTCCTCAAAAAACTAAAAGTACAATTGCCATATGACCCAGCTATCCCACTGCTAGGTATATATCCAAAAGAAGGGAATTCAGTATATTGAAAAGATATCTGCACACCCATGTTGATTGCAGCACTATTCACAATAGCCAAGATTTGGAATCAACCTAAGTGTACATCAATGGATGGATGGATAAAGAAATTGTGGTACATACGAACAATGGAATATTATATAGCCACAAAAAAGAATGAAATCCTGCCATTTGCAACAACATGGATGGAACTGGAGAACATTATGTTAAGTGAGACAAACCAAGCACAGAAAGACAAACATTGCATATCTCACTCATATGTGGGAGCTAAATATTAAAAACAATTGAGCTTGTGGAGACAGAGAGTAGAATGACAGTTACTAGAGGCTGGGAAGGGTAGTGAGGGTGGGGGGGACAAAGTGGGTATGGTTAATGTTGCAAAAATATGGTTAGAGAGAATGAACAATATTTGATAGCACAACAAAGGGACTATAATCAATAATAAGTTGGAGTATACTTTAAAATAACTAAAAAAGTAGAATTAGAATGTTTCTAACACAAAGAAATGATAAATGCCTGAAGTGATCGATACCCCAATTACCCTGATTTGATTAATTCACATTGTATGCCTGTATCGAAACATGACATGTACCCCATAAATATATGCAAATATTATATTATGTACCTATAATAAGTAAAATTTAAAAATTAAGAAATGATTTACTGAAACTAGGAATCAATCAATCAATACTTCAGTCATTATCTTGCTGCAGTCTGTCACCTTTGTGCCTCTGTGCCCATTGGCTTGCTCTCTCCATCTGCACGTGCTGAGGAGCATGGCTTCAAACCCTTCAGACGCTCTTCAGCTCAGTAACCACAGGAAAAAAGGACTGTTCCTTACAACTTCAAACTAAAACATCCTGGGCCAGAACTCAGATTGGTCTGCCTAGAATAAAATTCTTTGCCCAGGGAAACAATATTTGATGTATGGTAGAGTGCCGATTGTCTTCCAATATCCATTCTCCCTTTCTCGCTGGATCCCCCATTTTTGCACTGGACGTGTTGCTGCCCAGTTAATACATTTCCCAACTTCCCTTGTAGTTAGCAGTGGGCAATTTGGCCAAGTTCTGATCAATGAGATGTAAGCAAAAACATTCTGAAGTATTTCTGGAAATTCTTTTTTTTTTTTTTTTTTGCACATTTTAATTTTTCTTTTATTTCTTTTTTTTTTTTAATTTCAGAATATCATGGGGGTACAACACTTTGGCCATACACATTGCCCCTGTTCTGCCCATGTCAGAGCCACAATCGTGGTCATCCCCCAAACTGTGCTCCCCGCATCCATTCAGTGAGAGTTTTTCCCATCCCTTCCACCCCCCTCCCGCCCACCCGCCCTCACATGAATGTTATTGCCCTGTGTGATGTAAGTGTTCATCAGTTAGTACCAGTTTGATGGTGAGTACCAGTGGTGCTTGTTTTTCCAATCCTGTGACACTTCGCTTCGAAGAATGGGTTTTAGCTACAACCAAGATAATACCAGATGTGTTAATTCACTATTGTTCCTTATTGCTGAGTAATACTCCATGGTATACATATACCACATTTTATTGATCCACTCGTGAATTGATGGGCACCTGGGTTGTTTCCACATCTTTGCAATTGTGAATTGTGCTGCTATGAACATTCGTGAGCAGATGTCTTTATTATAAAATGTCTTTTTTTCCTTTGGATAAACACCCAGTAGTGGGATTGCTGGGTCAAATGGTAATTCTACTTTTAATTCTTTGAGGTATCTCCATATTACTTTCCATAGAGGTTGTACTAATTTGCAGTCCCACCAGCAGTGTATGAGTGTTCCTACCTGTCCACATCCCCGCCAACATTTGTTGCTTGGGGATTTTTTGATATGAGCCAATCTCACTGGAGTTAAGCGATATCTCATTGTGGTTTTGATTTGCATTTCCCTGATGATTAGAGGCGTTGAGCACTTTTTTATATGTTTGCTGGCCATTGTTCTGTCTTCTTTTGAAAAGTTTCTGTTCATGTCCTTTGCCCATTTTTTAATAGGGTTGTTTGATTTTTTCTTGTTGATTTTCCTAAGTTCTGTATAGCTTCTGGTGATCAGCCCTTTATCAGAGGTGTAGCCTGCAAATATTTTCTCCCATTCTGTAGGTTGTCTGTTCACTCTAGTGATAGTTTCCTTGGCTGTGCAGAAGCTTTTTAATTTGAGCAGGTCCCATGTATCTATTTTGGTTGCTGCTGTGATTGCTTTGGGGTTCTTCTTCATAAATTCTTTGCCTAGGCCAATGTCCATAAGAGTTTTTCCAATGTTTTCTTCGATAATTCTTATGGTTTCATGTCTTAGGTTTAGATCTGTTATCCATTGTGAGTTGATTTTTGTGAGAGGTGAGAGGTGTGGGTCCACTTTCAGTCTTCTACATATAGCCATCCAGTTTTCCCAGCACCATTTGTTGAATAGGGAATCTTTTCCCCAGTGTACGTTTTTCTGGAATTTGTCAAAGATCAGGTGACTGTATGAGGTTGGTTTTATATTTGGGTTCTCAGTCCTGTTCCATTGGTCTACATCTCTGTTCTTGTGCCAATACCATGCAGTTTTGGTTACTATAGCCTTGTAGTATAGTTTGAAGTCTGGTAGATAGATGCCTCCCAATTTGTTCTTTTTGCTTAAGATTGCTTTGGCTAGACGGGGTCTTCTCTGGTTCCACACGAACATAGAATTATTTTTTCTAGATTGGCAAAAAATGATGTTGGTATATTGATAGGGATTGCATTGATTCTGTAAATTAATTTAGGTAGCAAAGCCATTTTTACTATGTTGACTCTGCCTATCCAAGAGCATGGTAGGGCTTTCCATCTATTTACATCCTCTGCAATTTCTTTTCTCAGTGTTTCATAATTCTCTCTATGTAGATCTTTGACCTCCTTAGTTAGATATGTTCCTAAATATTTAATTTTCTTTGTTGCTATTGTGAAAGGTATTGCATCTTTAATTTGTTTCTCGGCTTGATTGTTATTAGCATATATGAAGGCTATGGATTTGTGTGTATTAATTTTGTATCCTGAGACTTTGCTGAATTCATTTATCAATTCCAGTAATCTCTTGGTTGAATCTTTGAGGTTTTCTATGTATAATATCATATCGTCTGCGAATAGTGAAAGTTTGACCTCTTCTGCCCCCATCTGGACGCCCCTGATTCCTCTGTCTTGTCTAATTGCTGTGGCCAGGACTTCCAGCACTATGTTGAAAAGAAGTGGAGATAGTGGGCACCCTTGTCTGGTGCCAGTTTTAAGGGGGAATGCCTTCAATTTTTCCCCATTCAGTATGATATTGGCTGTGGGTTTATCGTATATGGTTTTAATAGTTTCTAGGAATGAGCCATCTATGCCTATATTTTTAAGAGTTCTTATCATAAAAGGATGCTGGATTTTGTCAAAAGCCTTTTCTGCATCTATTGAAAGGATCATATAATCTTTGTTCTTGCTTTTATTTATATGGTGAATTACATTTATAGATTTGCGTATGTTGAACCATCCCTGCATCTCAGGAATAAAGCCCACCTGATCGTGATGAATAATTATTTTTTTGATGTACATTTGAATTCGGTTTGCAAGAATTTTATTGAGAATTTTTGCATCTATATTCATAAGGGATATTGGTCTGCAGTTTTCTTTTTTTGTTGTGTCCTTTCCTGGCTTTGGTATCAAGGTGATATTGGCTTCGTAGAATGAGTTTGGGAGGATTCCATCCTTCTGGATATTTTCAAATAATTTCTGCCTTATAGGCACCAGTTCTTCTTTGTAGGCTTGGTAGAATTCAGGTGTGAACCCATCTGGTCCCGGACTTTTTTTTGTGAGTAGATTTTTTATTACTGCTTCAATTTCGGTGCTTGATATTGGTCTGTTTAGAAATTCTGTTTCTTCCTGGTTGAGCCTAGGGAGGTAGTATGTTTCTAAGAATTTGTCCATTTCCTCCACGTTTTTGTGTTTGTGGGCATAGAGATTTTTGTAGTATTTGAAGATAATGTTTTGTATTTCCATGGTATCAGTTGTGACTTCCCCTTTTTCATTTCTAATTGAGCTTATTAGAGTCCTTTCCTTTCTGCTTCTGGTCAACCTGGTAAGTGGCCTGTCTATTTTGTTTATCTTTTCAAAGAACCAACTTTTCGTTTTGTTAATCTTCTGTATTGTTCTTTTGTTCTCGATTTCATTTAATTCTGCTCTGATTTTGGTTATTTCTTTTCTTCTGCTGGCTTTAGGATTGCTTTGCTCTTTATTTCTGGAAATTCTTAAAAGGGAAAGGCTGCTCTATTCTCATGCCTCTTATCCTTCCTACTACTTGGAATGTGGATGCAATGGCTATGGATCCAGAAGCCATCCTGTACCACGGACTGGCTTTGGAAATAGGAGCTACATGCGGAAGAGGAACAATACAGAAAGAGTCTGGGTCCCTGATACCATGTCTTTTCCTTACCAGACTTGAACTGCCTCCTCTGCACAGTTTTATACAAGAGAAAAATGTACTTCTGTCTTGTTTAAGCCACTATTATGAGTCTTTGTTATTTGCAGTCAAACCTAATCCTAAATGATACATAACTCAGGTTGGAGGGAAAGCATCTATTGATACAAGAAGGGACTGGGGAGAAAACATCGCAAGACACGTAAAACAATAGCTGTTAGGATAGCTCAATGTCTCTCTTTCTGCTTTGGCCATTGGGAACAAATTGGCCTATCAGGGACCCCAACACATTGAGGTCACTTAATGTACAATGCACATTAGCATAGTAAAAGCTCTAAGAAGTCCTGCAATGAAGTAATATATTTAGCTTTGTTTAACGAGGTGCTTTTCATGCTTTCCATGCTTAACTAACCTTGGACCACTCTTCCCGTGCAATGTCCATTGAGTAACATTGCACAGAACACTGGGAGGCATTCACAGCCATGCCCAGCCCTCCTGGAGGATAGAGAGAGTATCTATTCAGCTTTGGGGCCACAGAATCTAGCACAAGACCTAGAAAAGAGTTTTTGTGGAATGAATAAGTGAGTGAATTGATGAAATTATGTCATCATTTAGCCCGGGCTGAACATGGAATTGTAACTGTGTGCCAAACACTCTTTTCTGGGGCAAATAAGTCTTTGGCCAATGTATAGCATTGTTAGGACCAAATCTTTATTTTTTTAACTCATTATACCAGTTACAAACTGGAAAACCTTGAACCAGATACATCTAACAAATGTATCTGTTCATTGTGCCAGCACGGGTATTTATTTCTTTGTTTGTCTGTTTTATTCCTTTAGGTATGGCCAGAGTTTTGCAATATAGCCAGGCTCTGCCTCTCCCTGCCCTATCCCAGCCTCTTCCCACAGACCCATGACTGGCTTAGGTCCTATAATACCAGGATTATATCTCCCTGGAAGAGGAGATTTAAATCCCAGAGGATTTTTAGGACGGTGAAACTACTCTGTCTGGTAAAATAATGGTGGGTACATGTCATGATACATTTGTCAAAACCCATAGAATGTACTACAACGGGAGTGAATCCTAATGTAAACTATGGACTTGGGTGATGATGATGTGTGAATACAGAGGCTCCTTGAACTGGGTTATACTCCAGTAAGACCATTGAAAATTATAAATTGAAAATATCATGAGTTGAAATAGCATTAAATACACTTAATCTACCAAACATCATAGCTTAGCCTAACCTACCCTCAACATGCTCAGAACACTTACATTAGCCTACAGTTGCCAAAATCATCTAACACAAAGCCTGCTTTATAATAAAATGTTGAATATCTCATGAAATTAATTGAATACTGTACTGAAGGTGAAAAACAGAAAGGTTGTATGGGTACTTGAACTGCAGTTTCTATTGAATTCGTATTATTCACATTGTCGTAAAGTTGAGAAATCTTAAGTTAAGCCATTGTGAGTCCAGAACCATCTAAGTTCAACAATTGTAACAAATGTGTCTCTCTGGTAGGGCGGTGCTGACAGTGCATGAGTTGTACATGTGTGGAGGCAGAAGGTATATGGCAACTCTCTGTACCTTCTGATCAATTTTGTTGTGAACCTAAAACTTATTTTAAAAATAAAATCTATTTAAAAGGGAAAAATCAGGAAAAGAAGAAAACATCTCTCTAAAACTTGTGATTGCTTTGCCATTTATAGATGAGGACAAGGTGGATTAGTGAGAAAAAATAAATTATCCAAATTCACTCATGTAGTAATTAGTGGAACTGGGATTCAAATACAAGCAGTCTGACTTAAGGCATTGAAGTAATAAAATGTTTTTAAAAGGCAGAAGAAACTTTTAAAAATTGAGACCCAGAAAGTCTAAGTATTTGCAAATTAAACAGCTTGTCAGGTGCAGAGCCAGCATCAGAATCTAGTGAATCTGAATCCAGAGCCTGCACCTTGACCACTAACCCCAACACCACAGTTACACCTAGATACAGTCATACGCGCAAACACAGAACATGAGGGATGTCAGAGGCCATCACCGCTCCTTCCTGGTAGGTACATGTAAACCTACATACAGACATGCACAAGAGTGTACACATGCACATAGAATGCATACATATGTATAAACATTTATGTGAATAGAGCACGCATACGTGCATGAACACATCTCCACCTCTGCAGCTGCATGGATCTAATTCCCTTCCCTGGTGTAAGAGGCTACACTCTGGAGCCCAGGTTCCCCACAGAGCTCAGTGAGGGCATCAGTAATGTTCTCCTCTCCTGGGAAGACCACAGGACCAATCTTCCCAGGGCTCTGGCATACAGAGAGGACAGGCCCCTGGATCTCCTTTTCTATCACCAATTCCCACTGTAGGTAGAGAAGAACCATTATCTTTTTGAGGTTAGACCTGCACCTCAAGAGGCCTCCTTCCTCAGACATGCAGAGCCTGATCTTAACTCCCTGGCAGGCCCACAGCCTGTTCAGGACCCTGAATCTCCTCTGACAAGCCCACAGGTAGGCAGGCTGAGTGGTCTTTGGTAATAGGGACTGTGGGGTCAACATCTTCATACAATCTTCTTCCCTTTCCCTCATCCTATCTTCTTTCCTCCATCTCAAAAGCCAGGAAACAGACTTTCCCTGTATGTTTTCCTCTCTCTCTTTTTGATCAAATATTAAACATTTCAAGAACCTACTCTGTTCAAGATACTGTTCTAAATAAAAAAAAAAAAAGGTACTGTTCTAGGCACTGTCTCCCGCCCTTAAAGGGTGCTGTCCACTTCCTACAACCTGAGACCCACCAAGTTATCTCCTCCAGGAAAGAGAGACAGAGCTAGGCATCTGGGAAACCAGTGATTCCCGGAAGAGAGGCAGAAACAAAAAGTAGGGCGGAAGCTAACTGAGAACAGCCTAGAGCTGGATAAAAAAGGACCCTGCAGAATCCTTAAGCAGGACATATCTCTGCAAGGGGAGTATGCACCCTACACTGCCAATCTGCTTGTGTAACTGCTGGCAGTGGGAAGAGGGTAGACAGGGAGACGCTGGGTGTCCAAAATCCTGAGCCCAGGAGAGATCCCAAGACCAGGTGCTGTTGCTGCAAATCAGAAAGCTGTTGTTTATTCAAACCTGACAGAGCTGAGGTCTAAAGTTTCCTACAGCCTTTCCTCTCTGAAGGCAAGAAGAGAGGAAGGCATATGTCTTTGTGGGGTGGAAGGCAGAAATGGGAATAGGAAGGAAAGAAATCAAAAGGATCCCCAGCGTGGGAGCAAAGGACAGAAAGGGAGGAGTGGCCAGCAAGTAGGCTGAAGGCACCTAGTAGTAAAGGACCTCTGCGTCCAGAGGACACATCAGCTTACTTCTGCACTGCATGTGTGTGGTTTGGGGAAGAGGCATGATAGTGCAGTTTAAAATATGTAATTTGGAGTCAGGTGTGCCTGGGTTTGAGTCTTAGATTTACCACTCACCAGCTCTGTGACTCTCTGAACTTCAGTCTTCTCATCTGTAAAAGGGGGAAATAAGTGTGCTTACAGCATAGTGTTATTCTGAGGATAAAATGAGACAAGGGCTAAGGACAGACCCTGTCTAATAAATACTAGCTGAACTTTTTTCCAGTTTAGTCACTTCCCGACTGTCCTTGTTCATTCAGAGGAGTAGGGACATGGATGATGGGTAGCTTTCACCAAGGCACAGCCCATCCACCGTTTTCTTTTAATTTTTTTATTTGAGAGTATTATGGGAGTACATGAATTGCCTTTGCACCACCTGAGTCAGAGCTGCAAGCGTGCCCATCCCCCACACAGCGTGCACCTCATCCATTAGGTGTGAATTTACCCGTCTCCTCCTCCCCCCTCACCTGACCAACACCCTATGAATGTTACTTTCCATATGTGCACATTAGTGCTGATCTATTAGTACCAATTTAATGGTGAGTATATGTGATGTTTGTTTTTCCATTCTTGTGATACTTCACTTAGAAGAATGGGCTCCAGCTCCATCCAGGATAATACAAGAGGTGTTAGTTCACCATTCTTTTTATGGCTGAGTAGTACTCTATGGTATACATATACCACATTTTATTAATCCACTCATGTATTGATGGGCACATCCAACATTTTTATCCAAATTGGGAAGTGCATTCTGTGTTACCAGTTTGTGCTCCCTGATTTCATGTGAGCTAGTGACTAAGAGAAGGACCCTGCATGAGTGATGGTTAAGCAAGGAAAGGAAAACAAACCTGATATGACAAATGGCCACAATGTGGAAATCCCAGTGGGGAAAGTTGAGAAGTATAGAAATAGCCTATATTTCCTGTCTCTCGAGGAAGGGAGTAAATACTTCTAAAGCGGGATGGTGTGATTTAAAAGGCTTAGAAAGACTCCCAGTCCCTCCTGGTCCTTCCTGATCACTAACTGATGGCAAGACCCATCATTAAAATGTCATTCCTCCAGCTTACTGTGTGAGCAATAATGCTGACCACTTGTAGGAGGGTTTTCCAAACTCTCACTCAGCTGTCGTTTGAGTCTCCAAATGACTGCAGTGGGCAGGGCAGAAAGCAGCACATACACTCGCACACACATGCACACACCCGTGCACACCATCATCTCTATGACAGTGAAATGACTTGCCCAAGGCATGAGGAAATATACAATGTTGTCAGATCCAGCTACACGGGAAGGAGCTAAGCTACTACCCCTGAGTAAAAGCACATAGATCTGGGAAATTCCAAGCTCAAACCCAAAGAAATCACATAGCCCTTCAACACCAGGTCAAACTCTCTCCCAGGAGTGCAGCCAAAAGACACAGAGAAGGAAATGGGGAACAAGTCCATAGAGCCAAATGAATACATTGCCCAAGAGCAGCATGAAGGGCAGGTGTATCAGGTTGGGAGTATCTATCAAAATTTGCAATGTTCATAAACTCTAATTTAGCATTCCATATCTCAGAATCTATTCCACACTATAAAAAATGTCTCATGAGTGAAAAAATTGTATAGATACAAAAAATACCTGTTATAACACTGTCGGTGGGGGAAATATCATTATGGGTAATATGACTCCATTCCTGTACATAGTATATGTATAGATTTATGCAGAGAAGGAAACTTTAAAATATGCATGCAATTCTAGTTCTCTGAGAAGTGGAATTATAGGGAATTTAACATTTGAAATTATAAAATTAATACAAATAAGCACATTTCCATTATTTTTAAATACCAACAATATAATATAACGTTAAATATGGAACTTACTCCATCCCTCTGATCTCATTTCAGAAGGTAACCATATACACATCAACAGACATAACGCAACATATAAAAGAGGTACTTTTCCACAAAAATGGGATTATTCTATATGCACTATTCTGCAACTCGTTTTTGTCACTTAACAAAATATCATAGACGGTACTTTAATAATGACAACATAGCTTAGCAATGAATAGCTCCAGCTCTGCCATCAGACTGCCTGAATTCAAATCCTAGTTCTACCACTTACTAACTGTGGGATCTGGTAAATTACTTAACTTTGCTACACTCTAATTTTTTTAATCTGTAAAATTGGAATAATTATACTGCCTATTTCTCAGGATTTGGAGAACATAAAATGATGAAAAACATACAAGGCACCTAGCTCAGTGGGTTGCATATATTGAGTGCTAATAAATGTTAGCTGACATTAACCACTTATTTCTTTAGAGACTGCATCATATTGAGCAATAAAAATGCACTATAAATTGTATACTAATTTACCTATTTGCAAATATTTAGGTTGGTTCATCTGTGGTTGTTTTGTTTCTTGTTTGTTTGCTTTGTCATGTTATGTGTGATATTATAAGCAATGCTACAATAAAAATGTGTGCACACATTTTTTGTTTCACAAACATGAATATTTCTAAAGGAAGGATTTTTTTAAATGGAATTATTGATCAAAGAGATGCAGATTATCAATTCTAATAGAGACTGCAAAAAAGCCCACAGTGAGGATCTATTTCACTTTGGATATTGTCCCCAAAATGTAGTACAAATCTGATGGATAAAAATTGTATTTCAGTTCTTATTTCCTAATTACCAATGAGGTCAAACGTCTTGTCATATGTTTTCTTTGGTAACCGTGTTGCAGATATTTTCTTTGAGTTAGTAGTTTATAGCTCAGCTTTGCTTATGATCTCTTTTGTATAATTTTCAAATTTTTGAATACAGTATCTTGTCATTCTTGCTTTAACATTTCATTATTTGCATGGAATGACATTACCATCTTGAGACCGTAAAAACATGCTCCTTTATCTTTGGCTAAATCTGATTTTATACTTTGGATTTTTTATTTTTAGATTTTGCTTTCATCTGGGTTTTATTTCTGTTTATGTGTGTTAGATAGATATCTAGTCTTATATTTTCCAAATGTTCAACCAATTGTCACAAATATCATTAATGTAATACTCCGTCCTTTCTCCTAAACTCTGAAATAAATCTTTATTTTATATGAAGTTGCAGATAGATCACAATCTATATACACATAAAAATCCACATATACAAAATTCACTATGCTGGGTCCATTGATTTGTTTTTCTCAATTTCTGCCATTATCTGATTGTTTTTAATTGTGTGCTTTAATTTGGGGTTATAAAAGTTCTCTGACATTATTCTACTTTTGTCAAATTTGTCTCGTCTGTCCTTAGCCATTTATTCCTCCAGATGAATTTTAGAAAAACTTCACAAGTTTTATTAAAAATTCCTTTGGGGTCTTATTACAGGTACATTGAATTTTATTAGCTTGAGAAGAATTGACATTTTAAAATATTGAGTCTTCCTTTGTAGGAATATGGCATCTCCGTTTACTTACGTCTTCATTTTGTGTTCTGTTACAGTTTCTTCAGGTAGGTCTTACTCATTCCTTTTTCCCCTCAGGTTTATTCCGAAGTATTTTTTACACTGTCTTGTCACTGTCAACTGAAACTTTCTCCAAATTACATTTTTCTAATACAAGAAAAGTATCAATATTTCTATATTTATCTTGTATCTGGCCATTTTGGTAAAGTCTTCATAGATTTTAAATTTTTTCAGATGACTTTCTTGGACTTTCTATGTGAACAATCATGTCACCTAAAATTAATGACAATTTTGTCCTCGCTAATGTTTGTGTCTATTTCCTTCATTTTCCTTTTTCACTGGCTTAGAGCACCATCTCAGCAATGTAGCTTAATAGTGGTAACTGAAACCATCCTTTCCTTGTCTTTTCCATGATACTGGTGAACATAGGACTATTAGACTCTGAGTTTTTCTATTTAATATTTCTGAATTTCTGAGTGTTTATAATGAGAACTTCATAATTTTATAGTCAGAAAAATTCACACATTTAAGGAACTAATCTCAGTAACATAAGCTATTCCTGGTAGTACTCCTATTATGAGTAGCATCCCTGGATGAAAATCTTAAAATTAAAGTATCCAGATCATATCCAAACAGAAAGGTTTAAATAGACGTTTAAGCATGTTTTGCTCTGAAGACTTAAGGAAGTACCATCTGAATTATGTGAATATCAAGGAGCGTTGATTAATTCTGATGTTCATTATTGCACTATCCCAACTATCACCACCATCTCTGCAATTATTAATATGAGCAGGAAAGGACCCGGAATGAAAGGACCTCATTCATGGGGATCCTTGTATGAAAGCATCCTGATTCAAGGTGGGACCCACAAACCTCTTCTTCTGGGACAAAAAAAGAGGCTAAAAATTTGGTCAAGAGACAACCTAAGATGAATCTTTAGAAAGGGAAATGAGAACTCAGATAAATTAGGCCACATAGAAGTTCCTAAGAACACATGAAAAACCTTTAGTTTCTAACTTAGAAGGCAGACTGGAAATTTTTAACTGGACCTTGTTCAATGTTACTATCTGTTTCTCTGTAGTTTATCTTTGTTTTTCTTTTTAAAAATTCTTATTTATTTATGTTAATAGATTTAGGGAGGAAATGGTTATTTTTGTTACATGGGTGAATTGCATAGTGGTGAAGCCAGGATTTTTAGTGTACCCATCACCCAAATAGTATACATTGTACTCAAGAGGTTATTTTTCATGCGTCACTCCCCGACCAACTTCGCCCTTCTGGATCTCCAGTGTCCATTATTATACTCTGTATGACCATGCACACACATAGCTTAGCTCCCACTTATAAGTGAGAACGTGAAGTATTTGTTTTTCCGTTCCTGAGATACTTCACTTTGGATAACGGCCTCCAGTTCCATTCAAGTTGCTGCAAAAGACATTATTTTATTCTTTTTCATGGCTGAGTGGCATTCCATCGGCGGGGTGTGTGTATGTGTGTGTGTGTGTGTATATATATATATCACATTTTCTTTATCCACTCATCAGTTCATGGGCACTTGGGTTGATTCCATATCTTTTCAGTTGTCAATTGTGTTGTGATAAACATTCTCCCTGTAGTTTCTTAAATATTCTTTAAAAAGCATAGCAAATAGCAGTGAGCTATTTTTAGAGGCTTAAGGATAGAGAAGAAGCTGTATCGATCAAATTGCCCTTTCCATCTCTCCTACGGCTTCTACAAACCCTGTCCAGCAAGTCCACAGACATGGAGCTAAAGAACTATAGCAGCAGCACCTCGGACTTCATCCTCCTGGGCCTCTCTTCCAACCCTCAGCTGCAGAAGCCCCTGTTTGCCATCTTCCTCACCATGTACCTGGTCACCGTGGTGGGGAATGTGCTCATCATCCTGGCCATCCACTCTGACTCCAGGCTCCATACCCCTATGTACTTCTTCCTCAGCAACTTGTCTTTCATGGATATCTGTTTCACAACAGTCATTGTGCCCAAGATGCTGGTGAATTTCCTCTCAGACACAAAGGCTATCTCCTATGTGGGCTGCCTGGTCCAGATGTACTTCTTCATGGCCTTTGGGAACACTGACAGCTACCTGCTGGCCTCCATGGCTATTGACCGGCTGGTGGCCATCTGCAAACCCTTCCACTACAATGTGTTTATGAACCCAAGGCGTTGCCTCCTCATGCTGTTGGGTTCTTGCACCATCTCCCAACTGCACTCCCTACTCCGGGTGCTACTCATGTCTCGCCTGTCTTTCTGTGCCTCCCACATCATTAAGCACTTTTTCTGTGATACCCAGCCTGTGCTAAAGCTGTCCTGCTCTGACACATCCTCCAGTCAGATTGTGGTCATGACCGAGACCCTAGCTGTCATCGTGACCCCCTTCCTGTGCATCATCTTCTCCTACCTGCGAATCATCATCACTGTGCTCAGAATCCCCTCTGCAGCTGGGAAGTGGAAGGCCTTCTCCACCTGTGGCTCCCACCTCACCGTAGTGGTCCTGTTCTATGGCAGTGTCATCTATGTGTATTTTAGGCCCCTGTCCATGTACTCAGTGGTGAAGGACCGGGTAGCCACAGTTATGTACACGGTAGTGACACCCATGCTGAACCCTTTCATCTACAGCCTGAGGAACAAAGATATGAAGAAGGGTTTAAAGAATTTAAGGCACAGAATTCAGTCATAGAAAGAACAAAATGGTGGAATGTCATCATTGGGAGTGCCTTGTGGACAATGGTTATCCCTCCTTCCTGACTGTTTTCCACAAGGCACTCAAAGAGGTCATGAGAGGTGGTGTTGGATAACAATAGAAGCTTTGGGAGAAAAATACTTGATTTCTATCAGTGATATTAACCAAATTCATATTGAATCCTAGGCTAGGAGTTCAGACTTCAGGAAGACAGTTTCTACCATCCTCAATATACTGGCAACCATATAGAACGGTAAAGTTATCTCCAAAAAACTCTTCTATTAATATAAGCCTGACAATGGCCAGCAGTCAAGAAGTTATAAATCCTGTTAATTTTCAGAATAAGAAATTAAATGAGTTTAATAGGTAATTGGGTAAGACTTCTTGGAAGAATGACCTGAGGTCATCTTGAAGAATAGACTGAATTTTGACAGATGAAGTTTCAAAAGATGAGGAAATGGGCAGAGCATTTCAAATAGTAGAAACCACCCAAGCACGTAGGGACAATAAGTATTGCAATGTGGTTGAAGGACAGCAAAAAGCCCTGTGAGTCTTGTTCGATCTGAGAGTAAGGAAAATGGGGCTGGAAAGATAGAGGAATCTACAGAGCAAATTTACTCTCCCCACCAACACTCACGTGTCGTGACAGTGTGAGTGCTCTGTGCCCACTTCCCTACTCCTCCCTCTTAATCCTCCCTTTCTCCACACGTCCAGCACCTCACTAAGCTGCCCTTTATATCCTGGGAAAAGGGAGCATATCAGTCAGGAAAATCTAGGTTGTGCTGTGGAGACAAACAACCTCAAAGTCTTAGGACCTTAAAACCAAAGGTTTATTTCTCATTCACGTTACACGTCCACCATAGGAAAGCGTAAGGGTGCTGCTCTCTTTAAATACTCAGCAACCCTAGATTATGGAGCAGTTGTCACTGAAAACATTAATCATCACTCTGTCGGAAGTTGAGAAACACTCTTGGAGAACTTACGTTGGCAGTTGAATACTCTGTTCCGGAAGTGACCCACACCCCTTCTGACCAAAACTCATTGTCCAAAACTAATCTCATGACTCCACCCAAACACAGGGATCCACGAGGCCCAATCCGACTATGTGCCTCTAAGACGGAGAGCCAGAGTATTTGATAAGCAGCAGTAGTGACTACTACTCAACTATACTAACACACAAACACATCAGTGTGAATTAGTTGCTTTATCAATCCTCCCTGATTAAGTTATTGTCAACAGCAAGAATAAAAGACTTATAATCTCTCTGCAATCCTTCTGCCTCAATGATTTCAACAAGTTCTCACAACCACCGTCTTTTCTGGGTCACAAGTTTGTTAATGGCAGAACCTGACGTTGAATATGAGCCTTTTGGCCTTAAAGATGCAGCAAGAGGTGTATGACAGTCTCATGGATCACAGGGACACCAGGCTCCAACCTCAAGCTCCCTGCCATTGCTTTCACTGAGTCCTCCCAATTGTAAAGAAGTAACCAGCGAGCCAGAAGAGAAACCCAGTGCAGCAACCTTCATACGTTTACAGGTACACCTGGCTTGCACCACTGTCTCCCACTGATCACCTGGTTTGGAGGATGTTGGCCTAGAAGATACGTATTGTTTTCACCTACTCTATTTATGTGCCATAGTTTTCTCATGCTCAACCAAGCAAAATAAGCTGCTTTAAAGATCAAGCAGTATCCTTAAGAGTAGAGATTAAACTTTAATGTCATGGCAAATGGGATGTATAAAAGAGATAAGTGGGGAAAAAAGCTACTTTAGAATATGATAAATTCTTTGTGTATATTAAATAAATAACCTCATTAATTACAGCTGCCATTAACTTATTAAGCTTATTATGTCCTTTGGTTCTGAGAATACTAACTTACTTTTTTATTTCTGACCTCACACTGCCCTCATCCCCGGACTTCTTTTTCTTAACAAATGCATGGCAACAAAGTCATAAAAGATCTTTTATGAATAATCCTACAGATACTATCAAAAGTTCAAACTAAAGGGAATTCTGGATAACAAGTAACCATGTGAGTACACTGTGCAATGAAAGAGTTCCCAGTCTGGCCCTCAGGTAAGTCCTAAACTTCTCAGTCGAAGTGGGAGTGTTTTCTCTGTTAGAATATGAGGCCAATTCCCACAAGACATCCTATCCTTCTTCAGAAGAAATAAGTTGCAGTGGGCAAGTGGTCCCTAAAAATTTTAGTATGATTTTTGCTTTCCAAACAAGATAGCCCAGAAGTCAACCTGGAAAGTTGCTAAAAAGCATCAGTAAGAGGAGAGAAATATCTGATGAAGATGGATATAATCACATTGAGGGATCTAGTCAGGCCTCTGAACATCTTACCACACTGGGTGGAAAGCTTCTACATAGCCCTTGAGAGTAGACCAGGAATCTCCTTGCCAGCTCCTTCTCCCACTATGTGTTAGTCAATTTTGCATTGCTATAAAGGAAATACCTGAGGCTGGGTAATTTATAAAGAAAAGAGGTCTCACAGTTCTGCAGACTGTACAAGAAGCATGACACCAGAACCTGTTTCTGGTGAGGGCTTCAGAGAGCTTCCAATCAAGGAAGAAGGTGAAGAGGGGACATGTGTGTCACATGGTGAGAGAGGGAGCAAGAGAGGGAGGAGGTGGTGCCAGGCTCTTTTACACAACCAGCTCTCACGTAAACTGATAATGCAAGTGCTCACTCATCATCGTGGGTAGGGCACCAAGCCATTCATGAGGGATCTGCCCCCATGACCCAAACACCTCTCACCAAGCATCACCTCCAACAATGGGGGTCAAATTTCAACATGAGATTTGGAGGAGCCAAACATCCAAACCATATCATACTATATAGGTACCTGGAAGGCTGGTTGAATACAGTAGGGGAATAATACTATAGGTCTTTCTTTTGATGACAAAAAGGTAAAAAAAAAATGTATATATTGGGTTTTTCCACTGTAAATGCATTACATATACATAAATATTGGAGATTTGGCTCAACACTGAAATAAGGAAAATTCAGTTCATTGAACAAATTTTGCCTGTTTATTAGAATAAGTGATAACAACTAGAAAGAGTGTGTAGGATGAGAACGGAGGAGAACCTAGGGAAGAGGGCAGAGTATTTCTGGCATTGAAGAGTCTGATAGAGAAGGCATTATCAAAGGGGAAGTAAAAGGGGTAGTTTCAAGAGGCAGGAGCTATTAATCAGTATCAAAATATGATGAGAGTTTAAGCAAAATAAGCCTGAAGACTGTCCATTAGCTTTAGTGACCTTGGTGAATGTGCAGTGGAGAAATGGGAAGGGGGCCAGATTTGCGTATGTTAGGAAATAAATGGAGGCGAGAATATGGAGACAGTGGTTGTCATTTGTGTCAAGGTTATCCCAGCGTCTTAAGCTTGCATTGTTTCTGAAAAGAAATCAGCCATAACTCGTATTTGTGTTCCTCCTATAGGTAAAATGTCTTTTTGCTCTGGCTCATTTTATTTTTGGAATTTATCAAATTTGACTGTAGTTTGGCTAGGTATGGATTTCTTTGTGTTTATTCTCCTTGGGGCTCATTGAGCCTCTTAGATCTATGTGTAAATATTTTTCTTCACATCTGGAAAATTTTAGTCCAGTATTTCTTCAAATACCTCTCTGCCCCAATCTCTGTCCTCTGTTTTTGGGGCTCTAATTATATGATTGTTCGAACTCAGACGGCAGCTTAGATTTTTGAATCTCCCTAAGTAGCTTCGTAAAAATAGAGAAAACAACTAGAATAGTAAAACAACAACAACTCTTAAGACACAAAGCATTCTCATAACACCCAAAATATAAGCAAGTAGCAACAGAGGACCAGTGGCTACCTGACCCATGTGTTATCAGCATCTGAGCAGGAGGAAACAGAGGCAATCAACAGTAGCTTTCTGACCTGATAATAGGGGGAAAATTAATCAGCAACTTCCCACAGAAATTTGTGGTGAGCCAATCTGAGAACAGAAGCTAAGACTTGGAAAGGTTTTGTCCATGCAACTGTCAATGCAATCAGGTCCTTAGTAAGGCCTTAGTAATGCTGAAGAAGTCTAGGCCTTATGAGCTCTCAAAGATAATAATCCAACAATCTCTTCAAATACAAAATGCCACACCAAGAAAAAAAATGCTGAATGTAGATCCCAAGTTGACCAGGATAAAGAAATTATAGTAAAGAAAAAGAGAAAGTCCAGATATAAATGAATAAGAGAAATAGAGCCAGATATCTCAGAAGGTACTGGGCTTATCTGTGAATACTTTATGAAAACAACAGCAAACAACAGAATAACATATTAAGATACTCAAAAAAAGTAAATATGAGCCAAGATTTTATATCCAATCCAAATTACTTTCATATACAAGGGCCACTCTCACTATTCAAAAACTCCTGAGGCATATACTTGCCTGTAGAACTAATACAAAATAACGGTGACAAGGTGATAATATACTATTTAATGGACAAATGCTTTGACAATATAGATACTTAAAACAATAAACAAAGCATAGGGATAATGGGGGGAGGATATGAAAAATAAAATGTTTGCCTGTTGCTTATTAGTTATTAACTTATAATTAAGGAGTATTATTTCAAGTCAGGTATTTTGGTAGAGGAAGTAAAGAAGGGAAGAATTATCAGCTAAATTCAATATAGCTTATAATAAGGTATCAATAAACAATAACTAAAAAGGTAGAGGGCTGCTATTGATTAAGAAATACAGTGACAGCAGCAACAAAAATAAATACATGGGACCTGATCAAATTGAAAAGCTTCTGCACAGCCAAGGAAACTATCACTAGAGTGAACAGACAACCTACAGAATGGGAGAAAATATTTGCATGCTACACCTCTGATAAAGGGCTTATAACCAGAATCTATACAGAACTTAGGAAAATCAACAAGAAAAAATCAAACAACCCTATTAAAAAATGGGCAAAGGACATGAATAAAAACTTTTCCAAAGAAGACAGAATGATGGCCAGCAAACATATAAAAAAGTGCTCAACTTCTCTAATCATCAGGGAAATGCAAATCAAAACCACAATGAGATATCACTTAACTCCAGTGAGATTGGCTCATATCAAAAAATCCCCAAATAACAAATGTTGGCGGGGATGTGGACAGATAGGAACACTCATACACTGCTGGTGGGACTGCAAATTAGTACAACCTCTATGGAAAAGAATATGGAGATACCTCAAAGAATTAAAAGTAGAATTACCATTCGACCCAGCAATCCCACTACTGGGTATTTATCCAAAAGAAAAAAAGACATTTTATAATAAAGACATCTGCTCTTGAATGTTCATAGCAGCACAATTCACAGTTGCAAAGTTGTGGAAACAACCCAGGTGCCCATCAATACACGAGTGGATCAATAAAATGTGGTATATGTATACCACGGAGTATTACTCAGCAATAAGGAACAACAGTGAATTAACACATCTGGTATTATCCTGGTTGGAGCTAGAACCCATTCTTCAAAGTGAAGTGTCACAGGATTGGAAAAACAAGCACCACTGGTACTCACCATCAAACTGGTACTAACTGATGAACACTTACATCACACAGGGCAAGAACATTCATCGGAGGGCGGGCGGGCGGGAGGGGGGTGGAAGGGATGGGAAAAACTCTCACTGAATGGATGTGGGGAGCACAGTTTGGGAGACGACCACGATTGTGGCTCTGACACGGGCAGAACAGGGGCAATGTGTATGGCCAAAGTGTTGTACCCCCATGATATTCTGAAATTAAAAAAATAAATTAAAAAAAAAAAAAAGAAATACAGTGACAAGAATGTAATATGTTGACATTATTTGGGTTCTGATTTGAAAAAAATCAACTGAAAAGAGTAATTTTAGGACAATCAAGGAAATTTGAATGTGGGTTAGTTATTAGATGATGTCAATGAATTCATGTCAATATTTTTAGGGCTGATGATGGTATTGTAGTTTTTAAATTCTCATTTCTTAAAGGTGCATCCTGAAGTATACAGATGAAATTATGTCATGTCTGTGATTTGCTTTAAAATACCAGCAAATAAACAGGGGAGGGAGGCATATAGGTGAAACAAGATTGCAAAAATTTTAACCATTGTTATACTGAGTCATGTGTCATGGGGGTTCGGTTATACTGTTTTCTATGCTTTTGTTTGAAATTTTTCATAATAAAATGTTTAATAAATCACACAGACTATTAGCAGCACATCTAAGACCAGATCCCAAATCTCATGGCTCCTGGTCTAGTACTCCTTTCCCTGTCATCATCTGTTCTCAGGAGGTAAAAAACTGGGTATAAATTCATCCTTATCCACAAGCTTCTGTAAGTCCCTGGTGCTCAAAATCGCTAACTGAAATTCTAGCATTGGAAAACTCACTGAAGTCGCTAGGTTACTTTTAAGATATGTAACCTAGGAAGAGGAGTCACTTGGGAAATTATAAATAATGATACCAGAAGGGAATGAATGACCTGACACCGGGTTTTATAGGGAGGGGAGAGAAGAGCATGTGAGGGTGCCAAGGAAGTAAAGAGAAGTAGAGGAAAATGTGGAAGCCTGGAAGAAATCATTTCTGCATGGAGCTCAAAAAGCAACTTTCCACTCCTCAAAACCAGCAAAGAAAAAATCCCTCATCCCCATCTAGGTATCAGTGACTCTTGCATTCTTTCACAAGCTGAGAGCACTTAATCTTTGGAGCCTTTCCCAAGGGTAATCTAGGCAAATTTCACATGGGAAATTTGCCTCCTGGATGAAAAGGTAGAAAGAGAGATGCTGGGGATTATAGAAGCTGGGATGATAAAATATCTTAGTTCCAATGAAAATGTAGTCCTTTCATAGATACAGTTTTCAACTTTGGCTTTCCTAATTCAATTCACCGTACAGGAATAGTTTTGTAGAATCTTTGTGAATTTTTTCAGAGGCCACATGACATGATGACATCATCACTCTGGTGGTTAATAGAATGTGTAATATGTATTCTTCTGTTTTCCAGACTGTTCTAGGGTAATAATAGGTTTAGGATATAAATATGCACATTTACAGAGATTAACTCAGTTTCTTTTCAGTACTTCTACTCTGATCTTATTAACTGTATTTGGTCATAGCCATTGCAATTTCTGTAACCTCATTATCCTCTAATAAATCGTTACTTTGATATCTGAGATTTTTCTTGCAACTTCATGGAAACTCAGTAAAAAGTGAGTACACTTTGTTTTATAATAATATTTTTCATTTTTTCAAAATTTCTCTCAATTTTTCAAGTTCATATAAATCTCAATATTTTACAATTTAAATTGAAGAAATATTATCAATATAATATGCTAAAATTTTTAAACTGCTTATATTTTTCTTATACTTAATGATGAATCATTGACTTAAAAGGAGATATGAAGATTCATTTTCTCAACCCACAGCTGCAAAATCTATTTAAAATTACTAAAACAAATGAAACTGACACATTAGAAAGTTCTCCAAATCATGAAAGAGGGAACTCTCCTACAAAGAAACTGGACTACACTGTAAATAAGAAGTGAAAAATGACAAAGCTATCCTTTTCTTGGTTTTATAGATCTTAATAAATTACTCTATTGTGCCTTATGCAACTGAGTATTTTCAAGTAGTATATTGGTGCCAGTTAAGTTGTGACATCATTTTGAGTCCAATTGTTTAGAATTTAGAGAAAAAGAAAATGAATATTTTAAACATGCACATTGTGAGCACTTTAAGAGCCAAAAATTGTGTTATATATATTCTACTACAATAAAAAAGCCCAAAATTGTTTTTTATCCACTCTTCAAACTAGAAATGAGAAAGACACTAAGGCATCTTACAGGCTAACTAGTCATACTGCAATGGCTGGAGAGGTGCACACAAGAGCTGAAAGACAAACAAAGCCTGTTTCAGTTGACATTGCTGAATGCCTGCTGCATAAAAAATTAGTAATATAAATCATGTCACTGACATTTCCTGATATAGAAATTTACTGAAATAAAGATTTTGCGGCAAACATTAGACTGAGTTAGTATCTAGACTGCAGAATTGCACTTTTGCCTTAAAAATGGATGAATCAAACATACTAAAACATGGATGAACCTGGAAGACTTTATGCAAAGTGAAATGAGCCAGACACGAAAAGACAAAAATTCACAGAGACAGAAGGTAGAACAGTAGTTACCATGGGCTGGAGAGAGGGGGCAATGGAGAGTTAGTGTTTAATGGATAAAAAGTTTCAGTACGGGATGATGAAAAAGTTCTGGAGATGGATAGAGATGATGGTTGCACAATAATGTGAATGTACTTAAAGCCACTGAATTGTACACTTAAAACTATTAAAATGAAAAATTTGATATTATGTGTATTTTACCACAAGAAAAAAATTTTTAATCCATGCATCAATATATGTGGCTGTATCAGCACCAGCTAATCAACTAAAAAGAGCTTCTATGTGAAAGCTCAGCAGCAAAGACAAGTGATGTAATCACTTTAGTGTGATCGTTTTATTAGTTTTATAGAGTTTGTAATAATGTTTTTTAATTCTCAATGGTTCCTTACAGATGCTCCTTTCTTCTTTAAAATCAATATTTCTGCCTCCTATCTTGATTTTTAAGTTGGAACTTGCAGCCTTTACTAGGCAAAGAAATATTAAATGATTTTCCCTGGGGAAATAGAAACAATTGCATTGTAAAATTATTCACTATAGTAGGGAAAACTTGGAAACTACTTTAAAATACAAAATGAGGAAACTCAGAGGGGCAGAGCAAGATGGCCTAATAGAAACCTCCAACGATTTTCCCTCCACACAAGCACCAAATTCAACGATCATCCACGCAAGCCAGCACCTTCAGAAGAACCAAAAATCAGGGGACCGACCACACTACCCGGCTTCAACATTCTATCAAGGAAAGAGGCACTGAAGAGGGCAGAATAGATACTCTTCCCCTGCCTATGCCATTCCTCCGCCTTCCCTGGCAGTGCCACACCAGCACACCAAGTGGAGAGAGAGTCTGTGTGCCCAGGGGAGGGAGAGTGAAGTAACTATGGGGCTTTGCATTGAAACTTAGGGCCGCCCTGGCACAGGAGAACACAGCACAGAGCAGAATTCTGCCAGTGCCCATGGAGGGAGCATTTGGACCACCCTGGCCAGAGGGAAATCCTTAGCCCTAAAACCCTAGTGCCAGCTAGCCCCACCACTGGCCAACAAAAACCAGCCTGGGGCCTGGACTAAATTCATAAGGTACTCGAGCCACAAAGGCTATATAGTCCTTGGGCAATTCCTGCGGCTGTGCTGGCTCAGAGCCAGTGGACTTGGGGTGCACAAGACCCAGTGAGACACCAGCACCTGCAGCCAAGCCAGTGCCTATGTCATCCCTCCCCCAACTACAGGCAGCGCTGCTCAGGAAGAGTCTTCTTCCACTTGGGGAAAGAAAAGGGAAGAGCTCAGAGGATTTTGTTTTGCAACTTGGGTATCAGCTGAGCCACAGTAAAATAAAGTACCAAGCAGACTCATGAAACCCCTGAGTCTAGGCCTTAGTTCCTGGATAGCATTTCTGGTCCCACCCTGAAGGGAAGGACCCAGTCCTATCAGTACTCACCACCTGCTGACTAAAGAGCTCTTGGGCTTTGAATAAACATCAGAGGTAGGTAGCCAGGTAACAGTCACCATGGGCTTTGGGTGAGACTGGTCTGGCTTCAGGTATGACCTGGTGCTGGTGGTCAGGAGGAAGTGCCCACGTCCCTCCTCCCCCAATTCACCAAGCAGAAAAAAGAATTAGTGAGCTTGAAGACAGGCCATTTGAAAATACACAGTCAGAAGAGAAAAAAGAAAAAAGAATAAATAAAGAGTGAAACATGCCTAAGATCTATAAAATAGCTTCAAAAGGGCAAATCTAAGTGTTATCGGCCTTAAAGAGGAGGTAGAAAACAGTAGGATTTCTACCTACATCCTACAAGCAGTAGGATTGCTGGCAGGACCATTTTAAACATACCCAAATAGGGCTTGGCTGCAGAAATTAGAGTTCATCCCTGTGATGGAAGATAACTTAACAATAGAATTATGAATATTTAATGATTTAGAAAGATAGTCCCAGAAAACTGTTACAGTAAGAATATCTTCCAATGAAATAATGCATATTGTATTAGAAATATAAAGGTTTATAGATATCTATGTATTAAAAATGTATTTTGACTTTTCCTTACACTAACAATTTTTGTAAATATTTTTATAAAATATTATCATGATATTATGAATAATAATAGAGACCATTTTAAAAGTAAACAAGATAAGCATTCTAATATACTAGTACATCGTCTAAACAATGCCACATATTTGGAACGATTGTTTTAGATATTTTTTAAAGAACTCATTAATGAACATACTTTCTTTAACTGGACACAAGAGTTGTGAGATAAAAAAGAAAAACATTCATGGACAAAATAATCAATCAATTAGTTTACAAGAAAAGGAATTTTAAACAAGATCTTATTATATGTAAATAATACGTACATTGAAACATATTGGCTATTGGGACTAATGTTGAGCATTATGTCCTATGAACATTAATAAATGATGTTTCATGTTTATACACTGTTGGTGGCACTGCAAACTGGCACAACCTATATGGAAAACAGTACAGAGATTCCTCAAAGAGCTGAGGTAGACCTACCATTTGATCCAGCAGTCCCATTACTGAGTATCTACCCAAAGGAAAAGAAGTCATTTTATCAAAAAGACACCTGTACTTGAATGCTTATCACAGCACAATTCACAACTGCAAAGATGTGGAACCAATCTAAGTGCCCATCAATTCATGAGTGGGTAAAGAAAATGTGGTATATGTATACCATGGAGTACTACTCAGCCATAAAAAGGAATGAAATAATGTATTTTGCAGCAACTTGGATGGAAGTAGAGACCATCATCTTTTTTTAATTTCAGAATATTATGGGGGTACAAACACTTTGGTTACATATATTGCCTATGCACTGCCCAAGTCAGACCTACAATCGTGAACATCCCCCAGACGGTTCGCCCTGCACCCATTAGGTGAGAGTTTTCATACCCCCTCCCACCTGCCTGACCCCTGATGAATATTATTTCCATGTGTGTACATAAGTATTGATCAGTTAGTACCAATTTGATGGTGAGTACCAGTGGTGCTTGTTTTTCCATTTTGTGATACTTCACTTCGAAGAATGGGCTCTAGCTCCATCCAGGATAATACCAGATGTGTTAATTCACTGTTGTTTTTCTATTGCTGAGTAATACTCCATGGTATACATATACCACATTTTATAAATCCACTCATGTATTGATGGGCACTTGGGTTGTTTCCACATCTTTGCAATTGTGAATTGTGCTGCTATAAACATTCAAGTGCAGACTGGAAATCATTATCTTAAGTGAAGTATCTCAGTAACGGAAAAACAAACATCACATGTTCCCATTAATAAGTGGGAGCTAAATGATGGGTACACAGGGGCACAAAGAGATGTAAAGGACATTGGAAACTAAGAAGGGGGAAGGGAGGGGGTGAAGGTTAAAAACGTGATTGGTTACAATGAACGTTGTCCTGGTGATGGGCACACTGAACACCCTGATTTCAGTGTTATACAGTGTATCCATGCAACAAAAAAATCTTAATATTTTGAAATAAAAAAATAAAGAATAACTTTACATAATTAGGTGGTTGAGATTGAAAAATATATATCATGACTTAGTAAACACAGTCAATGATTTGTGAGATTTTCCTTTTATCAATGACAATGACTAAGAATACCTGTTTTTAAAAAAAAAACAAAACTGAACTTGGAACCAAACCTGTGAATCATTGTAACACAAAGTGAATATCCAATTACTTTTCCTTCATTAAAAATATATCAATCATGATGATAAATAAATAAATGATGTTTCAATTTAGAATTACTTTGTAAGTTTTACTTCCCAAAAAAATTAAAAAGAAATTCTGTGTCTGATACATTATTTATTAATTTATCAAATGGTTGTTGAATGCTCACTATGGGCCAGACTCTGTGCTAGATGCTGGGGGAATGTATCAGTGAACTAAGAAGATGATGACATGGCCCTACCTTCATGAAGCTGTTTGACCAGTGGAGCCTTACCAGAATAGGGAAGGGTACATAGCTAAGTCTGTAGACCATCTAAGGTTGAGCTAGTATCTTGGAGGAGAAAGTGAAAGGGAGCCATCCAAGACATTACCCAGTGTAGTCTTTGTGCAACAAAGTAGAATAAGTGTGGAATTTAGCAGCAAAATCTGGATTTGAGCCTAGGTCCAGCACTTCCATAGCTTCAGTCACAGCAATGTGACTTTGGACAAGTTATTTAATAAGACTAAGCCTCAATTCCCTCATCTATAAGAAACAAGGACACTGCACTTGAAAAGCTGCATATAAAGTGTTACATGAGCATTCAATAAATGGTTATTATTACGTGAACATATTCTCACCCTCAAGCCTATTTAATTCTCTAGGCAACCCTCCCTGGCATACCTGTGCTATTAAACCCACGTTACACACGAGAAACCTGAAATTCAGAGAGGCTAAGAGTTTGACCAAAATCACAGCTACACATTGGCTGTCTAGAACCCAGGAATCTTCACTTCCAGGATCCTTTCTACAGCACCACATGCCCTCCCCCAACATCACGGGGACAGCCCCAGGCCCAAGCCTTCTCTGTTTACCTACTTCCATCTCTTTCAAAATCACAGCAATAACAACCCTCTAATTATCTGAGATTTGAAGAAATTGTCACCCTGCAATCCTGAGGTTCCACCATCTTTACTCTTCTCCCAAGCCTCCCTTCTTAATGAGCTCCCGGGGTGGGGGGGGTTGGAAACACTGCCTGTGTCCCTGGGGTGAGGTTACATGAAGGGCAGTCACCTCCTTCCAGGTCCCCACTCCTTCCTCATCATTTGATGAAATCAGAAAGCCTCATTCTCCTGATGCCTAGGACTGCATTAAAAGATCACTATCCTAAAGGAAGAGAGGCAAGTGGCCGAGATGACAATTGCACACATAACTCCCCGGGTGTAGCAAATCCTGCCTCCTTCCACACCGAGCCTGGGCCCTTTTCTCTCTCTCCAAATGTGAAAACTGTCCCTGTCTCCCCATCCCCCATCCCTCCCCTAATCACCAAGGCCAATGAAGCTGAGAAGAAGATGCCTGGACCACCAAATGGCCACCCTGGAGGTCACCATCCCTTTTCTGAGTAAGTAGCTATTATCTTCAATCCCATCACTACAACCAAGTCCTACAATGCTGGAGTGTTAGAAACTGAGAAATTATTCTGTATAACACCCTCTTTTTACAAGAATGAAATCTGAGGCTCAGCATGGCTGAGACTATGAACCAGGTCATCTGCCTATGCTTCCTAAACTTTAAGCACCTGACTAAACTTCCAATGCCACAGTCTCCACATCCCCTACTTTCTCCTTCTCCAGTCACATAACATGGGAAGGATTTGTTGTTGGTGGGTAAGACCCCAAAGGAAAGGGGTTCTGCCCTTTGGGAGGGAAAGGTGTAGCTTCCCTGATGCTGAGAAGTAGAACCCAGCATCTATTGGCCCAACCTGGCTCCTGGTTAGCCCCAAAGCCAGGGCTGCTGAGGAAAGCTTGAGATTCTATGGCCTCACCCCAACCTCTGAACATCTTCAGAGCAGCATGGACCATAAGCTGACACATGAGCGTATAAGGAGAGAGAAAACTCCTAGTAAGGCTGGGTCATCATACCACTTCCACTGACAACTTATTATAGTTTGTGGTATTGGGCAAATCAATTGAGCCTCAATTTTTCCCTATGTAAAGTGTGTATGTTATTTTCAATCACATCTTCCTACTACTTATCATGCAGTTATTCAATGTATAAAACACATAAATAGCAGAATTTCTCTGATTAATAAAGAAGAGACCTGGAGACCCTCCCATTCAGCATTCCCCTCAGCCTTTTGACACCTCCCGGGGTGGTCCCTAACACCCCCAGGCAAACACAGTTTGAAAACTTTTGAAATGAATAAATTCTAAGATTACTTTCATCTCCAACAATTTAGGATTTTACGAGTGTCTTTCTGTCCCCCAGGAATTTAAATTCTAAAAGGAAATATTATACTTGACTATTACACAGGGAGATTAAGCTGTGCTAGGCGGTAGCTTAAAAAAGGTGACTGTAGATCTATAGATGGTGGGGTGACTGATTACCGTATTCTGTGAGTAAGGATAAGAAGCTGGGGGAATTTCACCCAGAGAAGGGGCCTGGGGATATAGTCACTGTCTTCAAACATCAGAATGGCTGTCTGTGCTTACTGGGTCCTCAATGCCTAGGTTACCTCCTGGCACTCAGTGAAAGTTTGTTGAGTGAATTTTAAATCGATCAGTCAACCCATAAAAGAAAAGCATAACTAACATCACTAGCAAAGAGCGAAGTACTGCGAGGCTTAGTAGAATCCTTGGTTGAATTCTCTTGAATTTTAATCCAGAATATATAGGTTTATCCAATAGTGATTACATAGGGTCAAAGGGTACAATTCAGGAGAAAGCAGACTTCCTTTACTGGCAGTATTTCACCTGGGTAACCTGGCATCTGTGCTCCTGACAGGTTCATCCTTTGGTGAATAGAATGAAAAATAAACCCCCTGAGTTCTATTTAAGACTTGAGATTCTTTTTATCATTCCTAGACTTCAAATGCAAAGGGTTGAATTAACCACATGTCCCAGGCGGTGGCATATTGCCAGCACTGGGCCACTTTTTCTTTTATTTGTTTGCTTCCTCACTTACTCGTGAACTTGTACTCACTCCCCACTTCTATTACCCTCCCCCATTCTAATGTGTTTAATGTTTAACTTTGTGTATGAATACACTTGTTTTGTTGCATTTTTAGTTTACATAAATCATCTTGTATTATAGACCTCATTTGTTTCTTACCCTTTTTACTCAGATTACGTTTTTAAAATCTATTACTGTTGCTCTGAGTCATTCTAGTCAATTGTTTCTTATTTTTATTTTAATAGATTTAGGGGATACAAGTAGAATTCCATTACATGTATATATTGTATAGTGGTGAAGTCTGGGCTTTTGGTGTACCCATGTAAACAGCCCCATGATGTGCCTCTGTTATATTTGCCAGCCCAGTGAGGGACACCCAGATTGCCTCCAACTCCCCACCACTGCAAATCACAGTGAAAAAACATCCTCATCCATGAGCTTTCATATGCCTGTATGAGAATCTCTCTGGGATATATATACGCCTAGGAGCAGGATTATTGGGTTGTGGGATTACCTTGACTAAAGCATGTTGATTTGCCCTTTAGGGCATCACACCAGTCTGCATTCGCACTGGCAGTGCCCAGGGATCCCAATATCGCCATATTCCTGCCAACATGTGTTCTCATTAGTCTTTCTAATGTTTGCCAGGCTAACAAATGTAAAGTGAAATATGGTTTATTTTTTCAGTTCTCTGATAAACAATGAATTTGAGTACATCTTTATATGCTTGTTCACCTTCTGGCTTTCTTGCACATTTTACAGCATTTTTTAAACGTTGGGAATTTTGTTTAAGAAGTTTTTTCCCTTCTAACTCATAGATGTTCTCCTTTAGTTTTTTTCTATTTACTTTATAGTTTCATGGGTCACAGGTAAGACCACAATTCATCTGGATTCCACCTTTCTGTATGAGGTTATATAGCAATTCTCTTTGATTATCTTTGATCTAATGAGCCAGTTTTTCCAACACTCTCAAACATTCCATCCTTTCTCCATTGGTTTTTAGTGCCACCATTTTCCTGTATTAAATTCTTATATAAATGATGGTCTCTCTCTGACATACCTGTTATCTGGTCTTTTCCATTGGTCTTTTGTCTGTTGTTGCATCAAAACCACACTATTTTATATTATTATGAACTTTTATTATTTTGTCATTTCCAAATCTTAAGGGAGTGCAAATGTTTTTGTTACATGGCTTGAGTCAGGGCTATAAATGTGCCCATCACCTGAGTAGTGTTCATCGTACCCTCAGGTGGGTTTTGCCCCTCCCCTCCTTGCCACCCACCAGCTTGATTTCCAATGACTTTTGCTTCCCTCTGTGCACTTGTGTGCCCGTCGGTTAGTTCCAAGTGCCCATCAGTTCATCAGCGGATTAACAAGATGTGGTATATGAGTACTGTGGAGTACTACTCAACCACGAAAAAGGATGAATTAATGCCTTTTGCAGCAACTTGGAAGGAATTAGAGACTGTTATCCTAAGCAAAAGATCTCAAGAATGGAAAAGCAAACACCACATGTGCTCTCTAATAAATTGGAACTATTATTATTTTTAATCTCTGAAAAGACACGTGCCCTGTTTTCACTCCTCATTCTTATTTGGCTTTTAGCTACTTACACATCTTTGTTGTTACATGTAAATTTGAGAATAAATATATCACAGACTTCAAAAAATCCCACAGGAATTTTGATTGAAATTGAATTAAATTTATAGATTAATATTGGAAATGGCATCTTTGTAATGTTATTCATTCCACCCAAGAAGAAGGAACTTCACTCCATTCTAATTATCTTATATGACCTTTGTTAGACTTTAAAATGTTTCTACATAGCAGTTTTGTGTATTTTGAAATAAATTAATTCCTAGAGCTTTAGCGTCTTTGCTGCCACAATGAATGGCATCTTATTTACTATAATCTGGTTGGTTATTTCTAATTTAGAGAAATGCTATTGAATTTATTTTTATGAAGTATTTGACTTTGTTATTTTATGTATTATATGATATTTCATTGTGGTTTTTATTTGTATTTCCCTGATGATTAGAGACGTTAGGCATTTTTTCATATACTTTTTGGCTATTTGTATATCTTCTTTCAAAAAATGTCTATTCTGATCATTTGACCATTTTATAATTGAGTTATTTGGGTTTTTTTGCTATTGAGATAAGTTCCTTATGTATTCTGGATACTAATTCCTTATCAGATGAATAGTTTGCAAATATTATCTCCCATTCTGCAAGTTGTCTCTTCACTTTGTCGCTTGTTTCCTTAGCTGTGCAGAAGGTTTTTAGTTTGATATAATCCCATTTAGTTTGATATAATCCCCTATTTTTTGCCTTTGTTGCCTGTGCTTTTAAGGTCTGACTCAAAAAAAATCTTTGCCCAGTTCAATTTCATGAAGCATTTCCATTACATCTTCTGCTAGTAGTTTCATAGTTTCGGGTCTTACATTTACATCTTTAAACGTATAGAAATTTAGTCTGTTTTTTCTTTTAGCTTATATTTCTTTTTCCTTATTATTTCAAAATATTATGGGGGTATAAATGTTTTTGGTTACGTGGATCACTTTAGTAATGCTTGAGTCAGTGTTGTAAGTGTGCCCATCACCCAGATAGTGTTCATTGTACCCATTAGGTAGGTTTTTGCCCATCCCCTCTCCCTGCTTGATTTCCACTGAGTTTTACTTCCTTCTGTGCATGTGTGTGCTCATCAGTTAGTTCCACTTTAATAGTGAGTACATGTGGTGTTTGTTTTTCCATTCTTTAGATACTTCACTTAGGGTAATGGTCTCCAGTTCCATCCAAATTGTTGCAATTTGATTCATGGCTGAGTAGTATTCTATGGTTTACATTTTGTTAATCCATTCATGAATTGATAGGCACTTGGATTGATTCCACATCTTTGCAATTGTGAATTGTGCTGCAATAACATTTGAGTGCAGGTGTCTTTTTGATAAAATGACTTCTTTTCCTTTGAGTAAATGCCCAGTAGTGAGATTGCTGAATTGAATGGTAGGTCTACTTTTAGTTCTTTGAAAAATCTCCATACTGTTTTCCATAGAGGTTGTACTAATTTGCAATCCTACCAACAATGTATAAGCATTCCTTTCTCTCTGCATCTATGCCAGCATCTATTGTTTTTCGGCTTTTTAATAAAAGCCATTCTGACTAGGATAAGGTGATATCTCATTGTGGTTTTAATTTGCATTTCCCTTGTGATTAGTGATGTTGAGTATTTTTTCGTACGTTTATTGGCCATTTGTCTATCTTCTTTTGAGAAGCTTCTGTTCATGTCTTTTGCTCACTTTTTAACAGAGTTGTTTGATTTTTCTCTTCCTGATTTGCTTGAGTTCCTTGTAGATTCTGGTTATTAGTCCTTTATCAGTTGTATAGCTTTCAAATATTTTCTCCATTCTGAAGGTTGTCTATTTTCTCTGTTGACTATTTCCTTGGCTGTGCAGAAGCTTTGTAATTTAATCAAGTCCCATTTATTTATTTTCATTATGGCTGTGATTACCACTGGGTTCTTCTAAATAAATTCTTTGCCTAGGCCGATATCTAGAAGAGTTTTTCCAAGATTTTCTTCTAGAATTCTTATGTTTTCATGCATTATATTTAAGTCCTTTATCCATCTTGATTTAATTTTTTTGAGTGGTGAGAGATATGGATCCTGTTTCATTCTTACACATGTGGCTATCCAATTTTCCCAGCATCATCTATTGAATAGGGCTCCTTTTTCTGAGTGTATATTGTTATCTGTTTTGTCAAAGATCAGTTGGCTGTATGTGGATGGTTTTATGTCTGGGTTTTCTGTTCTGTTCCATTGGTCTATGTCTCTATTTTTGCACCAATACCATGCTGTTTTGGTTACTATAGCCTTGTAGTATAGTTTGAAGTCTGGTAATGTGATGCCTCCCAATTTATTTCTTTTGCTTAAGATTGCTTTGGCTATTTGGGCTCTTTTCTGGTTCCAAATGAAGCATAGAATTATTTTTTCTAGGTCTGAAAAATATGATGTTGGTATTTTGATGGGGATTGAATTAAATATGTAAATCACTTTGGGTAGTATGGACATTTTAACAATGTTGATTCTACTGATCCATGAGCATGATATGTTTTTCCATTTGTTTGTATCATCTGCAATTTCTTTCCTCAGTGTTTCATAGTTCTCCTTGTAGAAATCTTTTACCTCTGTGGTTAAGTATATTTCTAGGTATTTTATTTTCTTTGTAGCAATTGTGAATGGTATTGAGTCTTTGATTTGACTCTTGGCTTGACTGATATTGGTGTATAGGAATGCTACTGATTTGGGTACGTTGATTGACCTGAACTTGTGCATTATTTATCATCGAGACTCTGGATCTTTGGTTTTCTAGATTAAGAATTCATCACAAACATACTTGACTCCTCTTCTGATTTGATACCTTATTTCTTTCTCTGCTTGCTGCTAGCTCTACTGTAGATGATGGACAGCAGATCCTGTCTTGGCCTCTATGGATCTTCAACTTCCCCATCAGTATGAGCTGCTTTGGTTTGACATAGATACTTTTATAATTGAGATATCCTTCTTGCCTGTTTTGGATTTATTATGGGTGCTGACTTTTATCAAATGTTTTCTGCATCTATTGAGATGATCATATGATCTTTGTTTTTGCTTCTATTTATGTGGTGAGTCACATTTATTGATTTATGTATGTTGAACCATCCTTTCATCCCTTGGATGAAGCCCACTTGATTATGGTGGATTATTTTTTTTTTTTTGATGTGCTGTTGAATTCAGTTTGCTAGTATTTTGATGAGAATTTTTGCATACATGTTCATAAGTGATATTGGTCTATAGTTACATTTTTTGTGTGTATCCTTTCCTGGCTTTGGTATCAAGGTGATACCAGCTTCATAGAACGAGTTGTGGAGGATTCCCTCTTTCTTGATGTTATAGGATAATTTCTGTAGAATGCAAAAAATTTTCTTTGTAGGTCTGATAAAATTCGGCTGTGACTCCATCTGGTGTGGGGCTTTTTTTTTTGTTGGAAGATATTTTATTGCTGCCTCAATCTCATTGCTCATTATTGATTTGTTCAAGAGTTCTGGTTTTTCCTGATTGAGTCCTGAGAGATTGTGCGTTTTCAGGAATTTGTCCATTTTCTCTATGTTTTCAAGTTTATGTGCATAGAGATTTTCATAGTATTCACAGATATTTTGAATTTCTGTGGTATCAGTTGTAATATCTCCTTTTTCATTTCTGATTGAGCTTATTTGAGTCCTTTCTCTTCTATTCCTGGTTAATCTAGCAAAAGGTCTATCAATTTTGTTTATCTTTTCAAAGAACCAACCTCTTGTTTCATTGATCTTCTGTATTATTTTCTTGTTTTCAATTTCATTTAGTTCTGCTCTGACCTTAGTTATTTCTCTTCTTCTGCTGGCCTTAGGTTTGGCTTGCTCTTCCTTTTCTAGCTCCTTGAGACATGTCATTAGATTGTTAATTTGTGATCTTTCTGTCTTTTTGATGTAGGCATTTTAAGGCTATGAATTTTCCCCTTAGGACTGCTTTTGCTGAATATCACAGATTTTGATAACTTGCATCCCCTTTGTCATTCAGTTCAAGGAATCTTTTAATTTCCATCTTAATTTCATTATTGATCCAATAATCATTCAGCAGCAGGTTGTTTAATTTCCATCACTTTGTGTAGACTTGAGTGTTTCTCTTGGAGTTGATTTCTAGTTTTATTCCACTGTGGTCTGAGAAGATACATGGTATGATTTCTATTTTTATGAATTTTTTGAGCCATGTTTTGTGGCCTAAAATGTGATCAATCTTGGAGAATGTTCCATGTACTGATGAGAAGAATGTATATTCAGTAGTTTTGGGTAAAATGTTCTGTAAATGTCTGTTAGGCACATTTGTTCTAGTGTCCTATTAAATCCAGTTTTTCTTTATTTATTTTCTACTTGGATGACCTGTCCAGTTCTGACAGTGGGGTTTTGAAGTCCCTGACAATTACGATGTTGCTGTTTACCTCTTTGCTTAGATCTAGTAGGGTTTGCTATATGAATCTTGGTGCTCCTATGTTAGGTGAATAAATATTTAGGATTGTTATGTCTTCTTGTTGAATTGCTCCCTTTACTATTATATAATAACCATCTTTGTCTTTCTTACTCCTATTTTTCATACTTTCAGAGTTCTTTCACTGATTCCTTCTCATCTGGTTCAGCTGTCACTTCTTATTTTTGGATTTTCTTTTGTTTAGATCAGGTGTTTTCCCCCTGACTCATACGGGTGTGTTTGTAGTGTATCTTGGGTAAGAAACTTTGGCTTTGCTTGTGGATGCTTTGATGGCAGTCTAGATTCTGGATGGATGCTTTGGTTATAGACAGCCTTATTGTGGTGGTTTTCTCAGTTGCTAGTTGTTTGTAGGCTGTGGCAGTGGTGAGCTATGTGTGTGGGCAGATTCCCCATCTCTCTCTGATGAGGGAGGATGGGGGTCTTTGAAATCCTTTCTCTTTCCCCAGCCCTGTGGTTTTCTTAACAGTGTGAATTGTATTACCATCCCCAGTTTAATCTCTGAGACAGTAGATGGTGCTTTTGGTTAAGGATCAACCACACCCTGTATGATTGAGTCAGTAAACGTTGCAAAGGGCTTTGCAAATTAACCTCCCTGTCAGTAGGTGGTATTTACTGGAAGGAACAAACTGCAGTGTTATTTTGGGGACCTGTGACTGGCTCTAGCCCCTCAGGAGAAGCATTCAAATGCCCCAGGTGGTGGGTGGGGCCCTGGAACTTCTAGGTGAGTCCTTATTCTCCCCAATAGAAGAGGTGGGTGGGGGAGTGAAGCTGGGTGGGACTGGGTGGGGTCAGCCTGCCTTCAGGCTCCACAAAAGCTGGTAAGGTGGATTTCCAGGCAGGGGTTAAAAGTCCCTCCCAGGCTGCAGGAATAGCCACCAGGAAGGAACTGAAGTGGCCACACACAGCCAGAAAGTCTGCTTGTGGGGGTGGGGCCATCTGAGATTCATAATCTGGCTGTCAGGAGTGGGTTTAGCTCTTCTCCCCCCTCTCCTGTTTTGCAGTCTCCCTCTGGCATCTGCCAGCAGGCAACAGCTCAGACTAGCTGAGCTCCCCCACAATGGTGCTGCAGGCTGGGAGCTTCCCTGTCCAGGATCCTGCCCTGGATTGAGAGCATAGCCTTCCTATGGGGGGAGGGGTGCTCCATGAGTACACTGTGGCTGGGACCCACACCATGCTCTCTTTTCAGTTCTGCCTGCACAGGCTTCCTTGCCTCCTGAGATTAGTTCACAAATCTCCCCCCATGTCCCCAAGCAACATGATCGAGTCCTGGGGGTACAGGATCTGGCCTGAAGGCCTGTACCTGGTCCCTGAAGATCAATCCCTGATTATGCCAGGGAGTAGCATGCTGGTCCCAAGTTGCCTATGAAGTGCTCAAGCAGGTTTGATGTCCCTCTGGTTCAGGATGTGTTCTGAACTGCTCTGATGGAGCAACTGGGCAAGCAGCACTGGGGAAGGCCAGTGAGCAGGAAGCTCACAGGCCAAGCACCCCTTAATCTGCTGTAGGTCTTTAAGAGGAAAGGTTTGAGCCCCACTCTCTGTGGAAACCCTAGTGTGGTGGATGCACCAACAGAGGGGAAGCAGCAGCTCCTGAGAACCCTGGCTCAGTTGTATTTTTCAGCAGCCATGGGTGGGGGAGTGGAAGGGGAGGAAAAGAGTGTTAAAGGAGGAAAACTAGCACTCTGGTCATCTCTGTCCCTCTCTCCAGAGGGCAGCCTGCCCAGAATGTCCAGGCTCTGGGGTCACGAAGATCCCCTGGGACCCACTGGCACCCTGTGGCTCATGCAGTCTGGGCCAGAGTTGGGAAATGTTTGTGTATGAATGAGCAAGATGAAAACTGAGGGGCTGAAGCCCCCTGGGGAGGACAAAGGCACATGGTGGGTAGAGAAGCAATATGGTGCCTGCCATCTTGGCTTAGGTTTGTGGTGATGGGAAGCATGCCAAGGGGCCTGGCAGCCTGGTGCTTTGTCCTCAAGAGGCTCCCAGTTCACTAGCAACAGCAGCTATTGGGCTTGTGAGGGTAGAAAGGCTCTTCAGAAGCTCAGGAGCCTGCTGACTGCCAGAGATATGAGGGAGGGAGAAACAAACCATTCCACCTACCCTTTTCACTGGACTCCAAGCCTCTCAGGGGTTGACTTCTGCTGATATCTTGCTCCTTCTTGTTCTGCTCCACAACTTCTTCCCATGGAATCTCTTGTAGGTTCTGGCACTTTTCCCTTGGAATTACACCCAATCTATGTTTGTTTGTCTGTTTGTTTTTTCTTTTTCCTCTGAAACTTTTTCCTCTTTCTGAGATGATCTGGCAGCTGGTGTCTCAGGTCAGCCATCTTGTCTCTCCCCCATGAACCCCGGGAAATTTAATTTGTTTATATTCAAGGTTATTATTGATGGATGGGGACTTAATCCAGTCAATTTATTAATTGTTGGTTGTATATCCTTTGTTCCTTTCTTCCTCCATTACTGTTTATCATTGCAGTTTGGTGGTTTCCTGTGGTGATAAAGTTAGATTCCTTTCTCTTTCTCATTTGTGTATCTGAACTACCAGTGAGTTTTATACTGTCACATGTTTTCATGATGGTAGTTCTTGTTCTTTTGCTTCCAGATTTAGGACCCCTTAAGCATTCCTTGTAAGGCCAATCTAGTAGTGATGAATTCCCTCCTTTTTTTTTCATCTGGGAAAGACTTTATTTCTCCTCATTTCTGAAGGATAGCTTTATTGGGTATTTTCTTGACTGACAGTTTTTCCTTTCAGCACTTTGAATATTTCATCCCATTCTCCATGGGATGAAATATCACCAAGTTTCTTTAAGATCATTATTTTGAATTCCCTTTCTGGCATTTCATAAATTTCCTTTTCTTTGGGATCTATTACTGGAGAATTATTGTGTTCCTTTACAGGTGCATGTTTCCTTGCTCCTTCTTGTTTGTTATGTTCCTACATTGATATCTGTGCATCTAATGGAACAGCCACTTCATCCAATTTTACAAAGTAGCTTTGGAAGAGATCCTAGGTATTGGTTAGTTAAGATGCATTGACTTTGGTTCTGGGTTGACACAGTAGTATAGTCTTAACACAATTTTATCAGTTATAATCCATGTTAGCAATGTCTGTGAGTGCAGGAGTTAGCTGCAGGAGTTTTAGTCAATGGTGGTGTGACTTTGCTGAAGGTGGGCTCACCAGACTGGTCCCCAGTCTGAGGGCACATATGTGCACATGATAGGTCAACTGGCTCCTGGATTGGCTTTCCAAGAGTGGGGCCACAGGGCTGTTTCTCTGACTGGGGGCATTAGCATGCAGTGGTTCAGCTGTTTCAAGGGCAGGTCTCCTGGGGAAGGGTCCACTAGGCTGTTTCTCCAGCTGGGGGCACAGGTATACAGTTGTTCAGCCAGTCCAGGGTTGGTTTCCCCAATGTGCAGGCCTGGAGTCACAGCCATTCCTGGGCCCAGGCTCAGGCAGCCAAGGCTATGGCATTGCAGCCACCCATGTGAGGGTAGTGGAAATATCATGGAGCCTCAAGGCTAGAGAGACACAGTGGCTATGTACCCAGAGCAGGATGCACTTCAGCAGTGACTCGGCTTTCAAGATAGTACTGTGATTCAGCAGCTTGGGTCATGGGGCACAGGGGTAGTACACAACATGTGCTCCTACTCTGGAGTGATGCAACCACGTGAATTCCTTGCAGTTCCTCAGACTGGCTCATGGTTTATTAGGACTGTGGGATTCTTCCTTCTGCTGTTTAAGGCAACTACTCTGGTCAGGAGGCCCCCTGTAGACATTTAGAGAGAAGCATACCTGCAAATAGGAAGCTCCCTAGGTTGTAATGCATCAGCCCCAGGGGTGGAAAAAGTGGAAGAATCCTCACCCTAGCAGTGCTTCTGAGCCACATTACCATTATTCTATAATACTAACACAGTTAACCTAGGCTGGTGCTGCCAACTTCTGTAGTGAAGAATCAGCAATGTGTGTCCTAAGGTGATGATATGGATAGGAAAAGGCAGAAATTTTCCCTAATACATCCTCTTACAGCTGCTCCTGACTACCCTTCATCCCAGTTTAGACTCATACACATAAAGACCCCCACACAGAGACTCATACAAGTTAGACAGATTTCAATTTTCCAGGGGATTCTCTTATCTTTTCTGTTTTCCCTCAAATCTATGCTTTCCACGTTTATAGTTTATCCAGGGTTACTACAACCCTACCAGTTTGCCATTTTCACAGGAAAACCTCAAGCATAATTTTATGTCTTCATTAAAATTATTCAACATCTACAATAGGCACCCTCTTATATATATAAATCCATAAACTAGTTTTGTTATATAAAATATAATAATAGCTAACATTTATTCAAGGCCTATCTGTCATAGCCACTATACCAAGGGATAGTGCATTGAATTTTTTTAATCTTCATAAATGCCCTATAAAGCAGATAAAATCATCATTTCTGATTTCCAAATAAGGAAACTAAAGCTTAAGGTTTAAATAATTTTCCCAAAACCACACTGATAGTATGAATCAGGGCAGTGAGCTTAAATTAAGATCAATGAGCACTAGAAACACATACCATTAGTACTTATGGTTGCTTTTGACTTATCATAAAAAGTTCCAGAAAGATTACAAGCACACAGTAAGTACAGAATGTGGACTTTCTCTAAGTCAAAACCCACATCCCTAACTCTACCCTCATTTTTCTGGGGTTACTTGACCACCATCCATAGGCTTTCTTTTCTGCTCTTTTTTCTCCAAAGCCAATCTTGTCTCTAGGGATAGACCTGAAAAGTGCATGTGTTGTTTCTCAGTGGTCTCACTTTCAACCCAGTTGGTTGGTGGCTTGTTCTAACATTATGCCCTTGTGGTTTTCTGGTCTTGCTCCATTTCAACTGAGTCCCTACCTTGGTAGATAAATGACTAGGGCCTCAATTCCTGCCAGACTGGAGCTTTTGATTATTCTCCCTGGCTCTTGCTGTTTTTGGAGACTAGGGACCAGTTCTTGAACCTCAGTCCCTTCCTATTCTTACCTCTCAGTGGTTTTTTTGCCATAATGCTGTATCTTCTCACATTTCAGTTTCCCACACTACACCCCTTTGACTCTTCTTGCCTATAAGGGCACCCACCTCTTAGTGCCTCTATGTCTTCCCTGATGCTACTCACCTGCCTGAAACACCAAGCCCAGTGTTAGGTAAATAGGCTGCCTGAGATAGTTCTTCAACCTCCCACCCACCCAAGAAAGTTCCACACCGTGATGGACATGTCAAATTTTCCTAGAGCTTTCTTTCCATAATTAAACTCCCAAGTACATTACAAAAGTATCTTTTTTTCAAGAGGGGTTTGACCCAGGAATATAGACTTCGCAATGTTTATGTGATTTCTATAGGGAAAACTTAGAATGTCCCACTTTTTCTTTCACAGGGGGAGAATAAAGAGAGAAATTACAGGTGGAGGCTGATACTCTGCAGAAGAGCAACTGAGGCCAGACAGAGCAAAAAGATGTATCATATTTACATCACCTTTGGAAATTAAGAAAAATGATGACTTTGTGAATACCTTTGCTATAATCTTTACCATTTGTCCTCAGAATATCCTAAGAATACGAGTATTGTAAGTTTTGTCTTTTGGACAAAAAACAAGAGATGAAGTGCCTTCTTCAACTTCACAAAATTAGTCAGTTGTGAAGTTAAAATTGAAGTCAAGGTGTGTCAACAACAAACATATGAAGTTATATTATATACTGTATGCAGTCTACAGGAATGGCTACTCTTATGCAGTGCACAAGGTGGAATACTTTATGAGGTATCTCCTTTACCAGATTGCAGACTCTTAGCCAGGATACACACTAAACATTCCTTCATATTTTTTACTTGCAGGACAGCAATTCTGAGGAGGAACCAGAGCCACATGACTGAGTTCCTTCTTCTGGGACTGACCACTGACTCCAAACAGCAGGTGTGGCTCTTTGCCAGCTTCCTGGCCATGTACCTGGTCAATGTGGTGGGCAACTCAGTCATCACTGCAGCCATCTGGGGGGATGCCCGCCTCCACACTCCCATGTACTTCTTTCTCTCCAACCTGTCCCTGGTGGATATCTGCTTTACCACTGTCATTGTGCCACAAATGTTAGTGAACATGCTGACTCAGAGAAAGACCATTCTCTTTGCCCAGTGCCTCACCCAGATGTATTTCTTTGTGGCCTTTGGGATCACTGACAGCTTCCTCCTAGCTGCCATGGCCATCGACCACTACATGGCCATCTGCAACCCACTGCATTACACCACGACCATGAGCCCCAGGCTCTGTCTCCTGCTGGTGACGGCCTCCTGGGCGGTGTCCCACCTGCACTCACTCACCCACACAATTCTCATGGCCCACCTTTCCTTCTGTGGGCCCAACGTCATCCACCACTTCTTTTGTGACGTCCAGCCACTGCTAACGCTCTCCTGCTCTGACACCTCTGTCAACGAGCTTCTGGCCTTCACAGAGGGTGCCTTTGTCATTATGAGTCCCTTTATCTTCATTGTTGTCTCTTATGTCTACATCACCCGTGCCGTTCTGAGGCTCCCCTCAGGGGGAGGCAGGTGCAAGGTCTTCTCCACCTGTGGGTCCCACCTCACGGTTGTGGCGCTATTCTATGGCACCATAATATCCGTGTACATTCGTCCCTCATCCACCTATTCAGTGACAAAAGATCGCACGGTCACTGTCATCTATACAGTAGTCACCCCCATGCTGAACCCTTTCATCTATAGCCTTAGGAATACAGACATGAAACAGGCCTTGAGAAAGCTAACTAAAAGAACAGAATAGAATATATATATTTTACTACCTCGAGGAGTTTATGCATCAATTCAACAATCATATGTTAAGCACCTACTATCTGCAGGCAGTATGCTTAACCCTGTAAGGAAAGCAAAAAAATCATAGCTTCTGTCCTCAAAAGTACTTAAATTCTAATTAGCAGAAAGGAGATTGTCAACAGCTTGCTATAATTAGAATTTGTCTTACTTTTTCATAAAAAATTAGATGAGTCATGATTACAAATATCTTAAATTATAAAATAAAAATTCCCAACTTCTTCCTTCTTCTTCTGTATCTTTATCCCTTCTCTTTTGAAATACATAGTTCATATATCCCATGTAGATTACCAATGTAGACCAATATTTCACCATAAAAAAACGTTAAAACTTCCACATCTACTATTTAGTGACTTTAGGTAATTTACTTGATCTCTCTTAGTTTTAAATCGCTAGTCCTGCAGTATACTGCTTGGGCTTGAAGCCTAGATCCAATAATTACCAACCCTGTGATCGTACATTAATCTCTCTGTGCTCTGGTTTTTTGTATGCCAAGTGGACTGTTGTTAGGATTAAATGATATAAAAAGTGTTTTAAGCCATATATGAATTATGTATTAAGTGCTTACAACAGTGTCTTGCATATAGCAAGTTCATAATAAATGTTGATCATTATGATAATATTATATGAAAATGTCTCTATGGTCCCTTTCCAACTAACATCCCATGTTTTAGATGGTGATGGGAAATAGTTATACTTTCATACATCCTCCCACTCAGTTCAGCCTAAGTGTCTCTGGAAATTCTATATATAAATATTCTATCTTTAGGACCTTATCACTATGTTGTCAACTTTCTTAGGGTCTCCAGTGGGTATGGAGAAGGCCTCCCCCAATCATTATGACATGATGTCCACTGACCCTCCGTCCCCATCCCCACCCCTCCATGCCATCATCATTGCCTTTCAAATAACTTCACTACCAAGCCCCCCATGGGGAGCACTATCCAGCACTTCAAACATCTGAGAGACGAACTATGGCTAAATAACATGAAAGAGACAAGTGAAAAAAGTCGAAGGGAAACTATAACTTTATACAGGAGGAATTAATAGGGTTGGATGTAAAAAGGGGGGAAATATAGCAATCTACCTCAATGAGAAAAAAAAAGAAGTGGTAGAATATAAAATGGACTTGAAATGATCAAGAATTTTTCCAAGGGTTTGTCTTGAAGCAAGATGCAAAAGGATGAAACAGCCACACCAACAGGATAAAAATCATCATCCAGGGAGCTTGCTGTTTGTTTTAGGTGATATATGCCAATGGACAGCTATGACATGGTGTAGAGGGATTAGCTAAGGAACACAATGGCTTTGGATTCCAATTCTGCTGCTATTTTTGTAATCTTCAACAAATTAACAACCTTGCTAAACCTGGCTTGTCTCACCTATTAAATGGAAATAATAACAGTAGTTAGTTTCATGAAGATTAAGTGAGGTGACAATCTGTGTAAAGCAAGTAGCACACTACATGGCCTATTGTAAATGCTTCTGTACAGGAGACTGTACAGGAATGTTTATGGCAGCAGTTCAAAATGGAAAAAAAATGATGTTCTGTCTTCATTTATAGTAATTTTATGTACCATGGAGTACTACTCAGCCACAAAAAAAAATAGTGAACTAACACCTCTTGTACTATCTTGGATGGAGCTGGAGCCCATTCTTCCAAGTGAAGTATCACAAGAATAGAAAAACAAACACCACATGTACTCACCATCAAATTGGTACTAATTGATCAACATTTATGTGCACATACGGAAGTAACATTCATCGGGTGTCAGACAGGTGAGAGGGGGGAGGAGGAGGGTATATTCACACCTAATGGCTGCAGTGCGCACTGTGTGGGGAATGGGCACACTTGTAGCTTTGACTCGGGTGGTACAAAGGCAATATATGTAACCTAAACGTTTGTACACCCATAATATTCTGAAATAAAAAAATAAAATAAAATAAAATAAAAATAATCTAACTTGATATAAGAGAAATAGGGGACAAAATCTTAGTTTCTTAGCCATTTCTACTAAAATAATAAATCTGGGACTATTACTAAAATATCAATAATAGAACAAAGGAATGACAAATGGTTATTATTGTGAAGATGTTCTCGTTAGAGAATGGTAGTCTCAAAATGTTTCTCCAACTTGCATGCAGAAGATATTTTTAAGAAGAAATAAATAGTAGAGAAGGCCAGGCACATTTATTTAACTATCATTTATGAATTTTTATCAGAATAGGAGGAATTCCATTTGGTATAATAAATAATTTTTTTAAAAAAATAGTGGCAAAAATCTGACAACAAACCCAAATGTCCATCAACATTAGAATGGAAAAATACGTTATGGTACAACCCACAATAGAATGTAAGTCCACAATCCCTTAGCTGCAATCCTGAAATCCAGAAACCAATGAAAGGTATTTTATGGAGTTTCAGCAAACTTATTGTGCAGCAAAATCTGATCTGGATTGATATGTGGCTATTAATCCCACTTGGTATGAATATTCATACATTTACTTGCCAAAATATTACCATGTTTTATCACAATGTGCAACCCCAGGACCTACCGGTGGTATCACATAATAGATTATATATGCACAATATTCTTTTCTAAAATTGGAAACATTCTGAATTCCAAAATGAAAAGCTCTAAAAGTAATGGGTAGTATAGTGTGAACCTTTACCATACAGTGGGGAAAAAAATGACCTGTAGCTATAAGTATCAACATGAATATCAAAAACATTATACTGACTGAAAGAAGCTGAATAATTCCATTCATGAGAAGGACAAAAATAGGCAAATACGAATAATACATGCTTTATGCATATATGCATAGATGATAAGACCATAAGAAAACTATTCTTACATGTTTTAGACACATAGATAGTATGCATTTCACAATTTAAAAAATTTAAAGTAGTGGGAGCCAAATATTAAAAATAATTGACCTCATGGAGATAGAGAGTAGAATGACAGTTACCAGAGGCTGGGAAGGATAGTAGGCGGGGCGGGGGGGACAAAGTGGGGATGGTTAATGGGTGCAAAAATATGGTTAGATAGTTAGATAGAATGAACAGTATTTGATAACACAACAAAGTGACTATAATCAACAATAAGTTAGGGTATACTTTAAAATAACTCAAAGAGTAGAATTAGAATGTTCTTAACACAAAGAAATAATAAATGCCTGAGGTGATGGATACCCCAATTACCCTGATTTGATTAATCCACATTGTATGCCTGTATCAAAATATCACATGTGCCTTATAAAGATGTACAACTATTATGTACCCATAATTAAAAAGAAAATAAAGAAAAATAGAAATTTAAAGTAATCTTGCATGCAGAAGTCCCTATTACTTCTGCAGATTTTATATATAAGTCATATCTCTACCCTCTGGAGTCACAGGGAACAAATCTGATCACTTTTTCTACATGACAGAACTGTAGGAATTTGAAGGCAATAATTGTGTTGCCTATTCCACACCAAATTTGTTCTATTCGCTTATGACTACTTATTTTCTGGGAGATGATGGGTTTTCTTCATGAGGTTTAGAATCTGATTAGAACATGTGGACTCCATGGCAGGTTAGGGTGGGGGAAGGTGGAGCCCTCCCACTCCCTTGCCCAGGGGAGGGGTATCAGGAGGTGTGGTCTCAGGATCCCCAGACCTGGTCACTCTGAAACAAAGGTGTTCCTGATACTGCTAGCAATCAGGACTCCAGGGCCCAGCGGAGACAGATGGGGGGTTGGATTTTTGCCCCATCTTGTCTTGAACTAGGAGGTCTGGGATTGGGTCCCAGGAGATGCTGCATGTGAAAAGCCCACAGCTCCTCCTGACTCCTGTGCCTGAGGACAGGCTGCTTCAGCCTGAGTCTTCAGTCTGTGCTGCTGTTAGGAAAGGAAGAACACTGAGGATCCCGCCAGTGCCCTTGAGGAGAAGTGGGAGAGGCAGACCAAAGAGAGGAGGCAGGACAAACACCCAGCGATGGCGACAGGACCTCAGGATGGTCAAAATTTCCGGGTAAGACGTGAGCAGCAGAAATGGGAGCATTAGTCTCTCACACACACACACACACACACACAGAGCTTCTCCCCGTTCCTTCCTCCTTTTTTGTCCCTTCCTCCCTCTCAGCCAAATACAACCTGACTCTCCTAATCACCATGAATAAGTCCTCGTTTTAAAATTCATGAACTCCCTGAGAATCCAGCCTGAAATCAGTGTAGATCAGCCATTCCTAAGTTCCTGGCGATGGCCAAGACGTGGTAGCTGAGTAATAACTGTTACTGGAGCCCTGTGCTGTGCATGAACAATTCACCGTCAGGCCACCCGATCATGGCTTTCAGAATCGTTCTGTGTCACTATTCAAGCACAGTAAGAGCCTCTATAACAACTGACAGTTCAACAAGCCCTGTTTAATTTTTTTTTTTGAGTCTCAGAATCCTGTGAGGTAGATATTTAGGTTCATTTTGCAATTGAAGTTAAATGACTTGACCAAGATGGTACAGCTGGAACTCAGACCTGAGTCTGCACGTGCCAAAGTGGATGCTTTGTCATGGTACTGCCAGGTCAGAGCCATGGACACTCAAAGGTCATGATGACAGTGATAGTTACAACTCTATTTATTAAACTTTATAGTTTTCAAAACCCTTTACATCTCTTCGTGCCCGTGTCTGCCCGTCATTTAGGTCCCAATTATTAGAGAGTACGTGTAAAGGACATTGGAAAACAAGAAGGGGGGAGGGTGGGAGGAGGGGAGGGATAAAAACTTACCTGTTGGCTGCAATGAACATTATTCTAGCGATGGGCACATTAAAAGTCCTGACTTAAGCCTTACACAAGGTATCCATGTAATAAAAGCATTTGTACCTTCTTAATATTTTGAAATTTAAAAATTTTTTAAAACCCAACTTACCACAGATGTTGACCACGAAAAGTGACACATAGGGTGACCATTCATTCCAGTCTACCCAGGACTGAGGGGATCCTTGAAATAGGACTTTTCCATTTTTTTTAAACTTCAGAGTACTCTGGGGGTACAAAGACTTCAGTTACATAAATTGCCTTTGCACCAACCAACAAGCATGCCCATAATTTTAAAAGCAGGAAAGTCCTGGGCAAAAGCAGAGGACTAGTTGGTCACCCCAGAAAACACCCTTATTCTGTTAACTCTATTAAGAGAAATGAGAATATCAAGAAAAGCTAATATTTGATGAACCTTGGATATGAGCCAGTCATTGCTCCAGTTCTGCCCAATCCTTATCTAATCTCATCTTTATAACAATGCTACGACTTAGGCATTGTTCTTACCCTCTTCAAGCAGATGCAGAAAGTGAAACCACAAAGACTGGGAAACTTATTCAGCGTCATAGCCCATAAGCTGGTGGCCAAATGAAGGTTTGTCATTGAATGTGTGTGTTTTATCACCACATCCAAGACTACGACATTAGCACAGGACAGGCTGGCAATGCCTGTTCACCATCCAATTGCACAAGTTAGAATCTCTTGTTTTGGATTTTACATCATAGGTCCTGAAAAAGCCTTCAACTGATTCCAGCATTTTGATGCTTTCAACAGTCCTATGTAGTAGGTTTATGTCTACATCTTTTTTTTTTTTTTTTTGAGGCAGGGTCTCTATCACTCAGGGTGGAGTACAGTGGTGCAATCACAGGTCACTGCAACCTTGAAATCCTGGGTCAAGTGATCCTCCTGCCTCAGCCTCCCGAGTATCTGGGACTACAGGCACGCACCAAATTTTTTTTTTCATGTCTGGCAAATTTTTTTTTCATTTTTTGTAGAGACAAGGTCTTGCATGTATATCCATGTCTTAAAATGAAGAAAATGAGGCTCAGAGGAAATAAATAATTTACACAAAATATAAAAGGTAATTGAGGGTTACAGCTGGGAGGAATGTCATCTAATATTTCTCAGTGCATTAGAAACTCCAGGTTTCATTTGACCCACTACTACTAACAATGTTAATAACTGTTATCACAATTTATTGAAAATGTGGATATGGATACGTGATCTCATTGATTACCAGCAACTATACAAAGTATGTACACCATTTACAGACCGGGAAACTGAAGCTGAGGATAAGGGGATGTGTAAGTTGCAGAGGATTACACGGCTAGGAAAGACAGAGAAAGGATTTCCATCTAGTCTGTAAGACACCAAACCCAGCACTCCTAATGACTGATGATGTTGATAACGATGATAATGATGATGGGACCTTGTATTTGTAACACAATTTTGAGTTTATAAAGTTATTTTATCCACATTAGCACATTTGAAGCATCTTCAAAAGAAAAAGAGGATAGCTATTCCCATTATACCAAGAATACCTGAGTTCCAGCTATGAGCTAAGTAAATCATTACCCCTTGTCTCCCCCAAAACACACACACACACACACACACACACCTGCTTAATAATTTTCTAGTAAATGCAATACCCAAGGTATTTTATTCAAATTTCACAAGCCTATAAAATTGATAGCTTTCCTTTCCTATTTTTAAAAAACGGGATGAAGAAGGGAGACTAAGGTCTTCCCAGCTGTTCTCCAGCTCAACTTCAACCAAGAAGTCAACAGTACAACTTAATAGATAGCTAAAATGCAAAATTCACACCCAACAAGATCTCCCATTATCATTGTCCAGAGTTCTTACGTCTATGTTCCCATGTTCTCATGTTGACTAGCCTACCACCAAGAGACACCAGTGAATCTCTGTGACCTTTAAGAAGATCACAGAAAATAGACAAAAGGTCTTGAATTATGTAAGTTTTTGGAGTCCATCTATATTTAAGCAAGACTTTCTTTCAATTGCTCTACTTTAAATGGGAATTAGAAACCAAACCACCATCTCTGACTTTCTGCTCCTGGGCTTTTCTGAGACTCCGGAGCAGCAGCCTCTCCTTTTTGGGCTCTTCCTGGCCATGTACCTGGTCACTGTGTTGGGGAACGTGCTCACCATCCTGGCCATTGGTTCTGACCAGCACCTCCACACCCCCATGTACTTCTTCCTGGCCAACCTGTCCTTCATCGAGATCTGCTTCACCTGCACCATTGTCCCCAAGGTGCTCGTGAACATGCAGACACAGCATCACACCATCTCCTACACTGGGTGCCTCATGCAAATGTACTTCTTCATGGCACTGGCCCTGCTGGATGACTTCCTGCTGGCTGCAATGGCATATGATCGCTATGTGGCCATCTGCCTTCCTCTGCACTACACCATGGTCATGCATCCCCAACGCTGCCTGATACTGCTGGCAGCATCCTGGCTCTGCTCCAATCTCCTGGCTTTCTCACTTACCCTCCTGATGACTCAATTCTCGTTCTGTGCCTCCCATTCCATTCCACACTTTTTCTGTGATGTACTCCCCCTCCTGAAACTTGCCTGTTCAGACACCCATATCTTTCAGGTCACAATGTTAACTGAAGCAATTCTCTCAGGCATGATCCCTCTCACCTGTGTCCTGTTCTCTTATGCCCACATCATGCACACCATTCTTAGGATCCCTTCTGCTGGGGGGAAGCACAAAGTCTTCTCTACCTGTGGCTCTCACCTGTCAGTGGTCACTCTCTTCTATGGGACCCTCTTTCTGGTGTATTTCCAGCCCTCATACTCCTACTCAGCAGATACTGGAGTAGTGGCATCTGTAGTATACACGATGGTCACCCCCATGCTGAACCCTTTTATCTATAGCCTGAGGAACAGGGACATGAAGGGGGCTTTGTGGAGACTCCTTGGCTTGAGAAAATGCTCTATTCAGTAAAGGGTACTTGCCCAGAGTAGAAGCCCAAGCTCTTCTAAATGCCTTCCTAATTGGACTTCTCAAGTACAATTTTGAAAAACTCAAATTTAAGGCAGGATGGATGCTCAGCATCACTAGCAGGTTTAACAAATGGAGAATGCCTGAACTGGAATAGGACCAACTTTCCAAGGACAGAGCTACAGCCTGGAGAGGGAGTGGGCAGTAATCCCTACAGGGTGTATTAATTAGTTGGTACATGTATCCAAGCAGATTAAACCAAAGAATGGAACTGCCAAAAGAACATCATACAGAACTTCGGTTCTAGAATGAAGCTCAGTTAGCAGCTCGGTCTATGACAAAGAGGTTCCACCGAATGACAAGAAATGTTGATGAGATCTGGGAAGGGTCACATACTCTGAGTTTCAGGGACCATTTCCAAACCCAGATTTGGAAGCAGCTCACTTAAAGGGATTAACCTGCACATGCAGAAAGCTGAACCAAGCAGACACAGTTTTTGCTAGGACGAAGAAAGCAAGAATAATTCTAGAAGAGGAAACTAGACACAGGTAAATTAGGGTACTGTTCCAAAATCATCCAACTGAGATTAGATCTAAAGATTCTGACTGTGAGTGATTATTAGTTATTGGGACAAGTCTTTGATTCCTTAGTTTTTAAATGGTGGTTTATTTTCCTTACCTGTATTGCAATACATGTTCATTATAGTAAATTTGTAAAACATAAGCAAGTAGGAAAAAGAAGAAATAAAAACACTCACCATCCCTCCATTTAAAGATAACCACTGATAATATTTTACATTACTTCTCTTCTGTCTTTTTTTTTTAATTTTAGAATATTACGGGGGTACAAATATTATGGCTATATGAATTGCTTTTGTACAGTTTGAGTCAAAGTTATAAGTGAGCCCATCACCAGATAGTGTGCATTGTACCCATTAGGCATGATTTCACCCATCCCCTCCTCCCCACCCCACCTGCTTGATTTTTATTGAGTTTTACTTCCATATGTGCACATGAGTGTGGATCGATTTGTTCCAATTTAATAGTGAGTACATGTGGTCTTTGTTTTTCCATTCTTGCGATACTTCACCTAGGAGAATGGTCTCCAGTTCCATCCAGGTTGTTCAAAAACGTATTAGGTCACCATTTCGTATGGCTAAGTGGCACTTGGGTTGTTTCGACATCTTCGCGATTGTGAATTGTGCTGAAATAAACATTTGAGTGTATGAGTCTTTTTGATAAAATGTGTTTTTTTCCTTTGGGTAAATACCCAATAGCAGGATTGCTGGATCAAATGATAGGTCTACTTTTAGTTCTTTGAGGTATCTCCACACTACTTTCCATATAGGTTATACTAGTTTGCAGTCCCACCAACAGTGTATAAAGTATTCCTCTCTCTCCACATCCATGCCAGCATCTGTTGTTTTGGGACTTTTTGATAAAAAGCCATTTTCACTGGAGTTAGGTGTCTTCTGACTTTTTCTAATTGCTTTTGTCTTTTACTTTGTTGAGAAAATACTACAGGTACAATTTTATATACTTTTTTACTTAATCTTATAAAATGAGTTGTCTGCATATTATAATTAACTCTTCCTGAACATTTAGCTCTCTAAGATTACATCAGAAGAAAGATCCATGATTTATACAATGTTTCACTATTGTTGGATGATTAGGAGGTTTCTAAGCTTCCACTATTACAAATGATGACAAAATGAAAGTCTCTGAAAAGAACCCATTTTTATATTTACAGTCTGTTACCTTTAATATTTTCAGAAGTAGAATGTCTGAGTAGAACATTTTTAGGGCTCTTTAAAAATGTTGCCAAAATGCCCAAATGGGAGTGCCCTTTTGTCTGCATCCTCTAAGATTTTGATATTCACATTTGCCCCTTAATTGTAACTAAAATGATAGCCAAAATGATAACTCCTTGCTTTCGTTTTCATTTCTTTGATTATTGGTGAGGGGACCATATTCCTGGAATTTATTTAATTCCCTTATTGTCTATTCACGTCATCTGCTCATTATCTAGTGAGGATTTTTTATTGAATTTTATAGGCCTTTCTATATTAAATATATTATATCTTTGTCTTCTTCGTCTTGGTAATGTTCTCAGTTAATTCTTTATCTCATTATGATTTTTTATATGTCAGGAAGTTTTTATTTTGTATATTATCAAATCAAGAGGTCTTCCTCTTTGTAACTTATTTTCCTGGAGTTATAACTAGAAAATCCTCCTCTATGCAGAATTCATACAAATAGTCAGCATGTATTTTTTTCATTTTCTTGTAAAATACATTGTTTTTAATGTAACCATGTATTACTTTAGAGGAAATCACATAGTTGAAATGGTTCTCTCCGAATATATCTCTCTCACTTTCTGTAAGTTATTGCTCTCCATTTCATGCTATACAATTATTAACAATTATAAATGCTGACTGTCTCTAAACTGGACCAGAAGGGGGACTGCAGGGTGCTGGTCAGGTTCTGTTTTCTGATCTGGATGCTGGGGATATGAGTGTGTCCCCTCTGAGAAAATGCATCACCTTATACATGTATGGTTTTGTGCATTCTCTGTATAGCTCAATAAATGTTTCTTTTTTTTTAATTTATTTTTTTAATTTCAGAATATCATGGGGGTACAACACTTTGGCCATTCACATTGCCCCTGTTCTGCCCGTGTCAGAGCCACAATCGTGGTCGTCTCCCAAACTGTGCTCCCCACATCCATTCAGTGAGAGTTTTTCCCATCCCTTCCACCCCCCTCCCACCCGCCCGCCCTCTGATGAATGTTATTGCCCTGTGTGATGTAAGTGTTCATCAGTTAGTACCAGTTTGATGGTGAGTACCAGTGATGCTTGTTTTTCCAATCCTGTGACACTTCGCTTTGAAGAATGGGTTCTAGCTCCAACCAGGATAATACCAGATGTGTTAATTCACTGTTGTTCCTTATTGCTGAGTAATACTCCATGGTATACATATACCACATTTTATTGATCCACTCGTGTATTGATGGGCACCTGGGTTGTTTCCACAACTTTGCAATTGTGAATTGTGCTGCTATGAACATTCGAGAGCAGATGTCTTTATTATAAAATGTCTTTTTTTCTTTGGATAAATACCCAGTAGTGGGATTGCTGGGTCAAATGGTAATTCTACTTTTAATTCTTTGAGGTATCTCCATATTCTTTTCCATAGAGGTTGTACTAATTTGCAGTCCCACCAGCAGTGTATGAGTGTTCCTATCTGTCCACATCCCCGCCAACATTTGTTATTTGGGGATTTTTTGATATGAGCCAATCTCACTGGAGTTAAGTGATATCTCATTGTGGTTTTGATTTGCATTTCCCTGATGATTAGAGAAGTTGAGCACTTTTTTATATGTTTGCTGGCCATCATTCTGTCTTCTTTGGAAAAGTTTTTGTTCATGTCCTTTGCCCATTTTTTAATAGGGTTGTTTGATTTTTTCTTGTTGATTTTCCTAAGTTCTGTATAGATTCTGGTTATCAGCCCTTTATCAGAGGTGTAGCATGCAAATATTTTCTCCCATTCTGTAGGTTGTCTGTTCACTCTAGTGATGGTTTCCTTGGCTGTGCAGAAGCTTTTCAATTTGATCAGGTCCCATGTATTTATTTTTGTTGCTGCTGTGATTGCTTTGGGGGTCTTCTTCATAAATTCTTTGCCTAGGCCAATGTCCATAAGAGTTTTTCCAACGTTTTCTTCGAGAATTCTTATGGTTTCATGTCTTAGGTTTAGATCTGTTATCCATTGTGAATTGATTTTTCTGAGAGGTGAGAGGTGTGGGTCCACTTTCAGTCTTCTACATATGGCCATCCAATTTTCCCAGCACCATTTGTTGAATAGGGAATCTTTTTAGATGCAGAAAAGGCTTTTGACAAAATCCAACACCCTTTTATGATAAGAACTCTTAACAATATAGGCATAGATGGCTCATTCCTAGAAACTATTAAAGCCATATACGATAAACCCACAGCCAATATCATACTGAATGGGGAAAAATTGAAGGCATTCCCCCTTAAAACTGGCACCAGACAAGGGTGTCCACTATCTCCACTTCTTTTCAACATAGTGCTAAATGTTTCTTGAATAACATGTTTACTCAACAAACATAAAAATACAGAAAGATTGAAAATAAAAGAGGTGAAAATAATATACCATAAAAATATTGGCATGGTTCTATTATTATCAAACAAATGGACTTTAAGGCAGTATTACAAATATAAAGGTTCATGTTATAAGAATGAAACCTTTCATTCACCAGGAAAATATAACAATTCTAAATTTTTTCAGTAATGAAAAAGGCACAAATATACATAAAGAAAAATGAATAGAAGAGGACAACTAGACAAATCAATGGATTTGGAAGATTTTAACACACTAAGGTAATTGATAGAACAAGTAGATTTTTAAAATTCAGTAAACATATAGAACATTTGAAAAGCACAATTAATAATTTAGCCTAATGAATATATTAAATATATACAACATTGCACTTAATACTTGGAGAAAACACATCCTTCGCAAGAACTCAAGGAAATTTTGCAAATCTTGCTCACTTACTGACCCATAAAACAAACCTCAATAAATGTCAAAGGGTTGAAGTCGTACAAACCGCATGCAATTAAGCTAAAAATCATAACAAAAATATAACTAGAAATCCCCATATATTTGGGAATTGGGAACTCAGCTAGGAAGAATCTAGGAGTAAAAAGTGAAACCACAATGTCTATTAGAAAATATCTTTATCTGAATAAGAACCAATACAAAACATTATTTACAGGAAATTTATAACATTACCTGCAAATGTTAGAAAAGAAAAAGAAAAGATTGCAAAATAATGAGCTAAGCATCAATCTTCAGAAGTTGTGAAAAGAGGTTGGGCACTGTGGCTCACGCCTGTAATCCTAGCACTCCAGGAGGCCGAGGCAGGAGGATCGCTTGAGCTCTGAACCAGCCTAAGCAAGAGTGAGACCCTGCTGCCTCTACTAAAAATAGAAAAAATTAGCCAGGCACGGTGGCGTGCACCTGTAGTCCCAGCTACTTGGGAGGCTAAAGCAGGAGAATCACTCAAGGCCAGAAGTTTGAGGCTGCAGTGAGCTATGATGACACCACTGCACTCCAGACTGGGTGACAGAGCAACACCCTGTCTGAAAAAAACACTAATCAGCATTTAAAAGGTACTTGACCTCCTTATTAATCATTTAAACATAAAATCAAACCAACAGGAGATGCCCCAACACACACACACCAGAATGACTACAATAAAAAAAATTGACACCAAGTATTAACAAGGATATGATGCAAGCAGAGTCCTCACGTATTGCTGGTGGAAATGTAATTTGGGACACTCTCTTTGGAAATCAGCCTGACATTGTATGCCAAAATTGAAGATACGGACATTCTAGAATCCAGCTATTATACTCCTAGGTGTATATGTAATAAAAAGGAATACACATGTGTACCAAGAAACATGTACAAGAATGATCATCCCAGCATTATTCCTAATATCCAAAAAAAGTGTTCCTTCAACAATAGATTACATAAGTAATATGTGCCATTATCATACAATGGAGCAGCTCACAGCAATGAACGTGAACAAACCACTGCTATATACAGTAATCTAGATATTCTCACCAATGTAGAATATTGAACAAAAGAAGCCAGGAAAAAAAAGAATACATAATGTATGGTTACATTAATGCAAAGTTCAAAAAGAGACAAGGCTAATATAAAATGTTAGAAAGAGTATAGTGATTCTTTAACTTCAAGGAGAGAAAAGTAATGATTACCAGGGTGCAGAGAAGGTGCTTCCACATGCTAGCCATGCTCTACTTCTTGATCTGCGTCTACTTTGTGATACATAGGTAATTGGTTTCTAATAATTTCTTGGGTGGTATATTTGTGTTTTGTGTAGTTCTCTGTATGTGTTGTACTTCACTATTTAATTTTTTAGATGCACACATGAGATAACTACTACACACACTCACCAGAATATCTGTCTACATTTCCATCATTCAAAATGCTCTGACAAAAGAAAATTCTGTTTAGGTTTGCAGTGAACTCACTTAGCTGTAAACCATGATCTGAACTTACACGAGGCTATTTATAGTCTTTACTAGGTGGACTTAGTGTGAATATTCATTTATTCTCTTACAGAAATACTATGTGTTTGATCATGTAGTATTGCCCTAGAACCCGCTGAAAGAATCCTAGGTGACATACAAATAATTCCAAATCCAAAAGTTCTGAATTCTGCAATGCAGCAGGCAAAAAGTTTGTAATGAGAGATTATTAACCAGTACAAAATAGCAATGGACATGAATGCCCTTCAGCTACATGCATTCACATGAACGAATCTAAAAGAACAATGTTGAACAATATAAGCAACAGAAGAATGCAAAAAAGTATAATTCCATTTACAAAACGGACAAAAACAGACAAATCCCAAGTATACTATATACTATTTAGACATATATGCGTATGTGGCAAAACTACAAAGAAAAGTAGGAAAATGGTACACAATACTCATGAGAGGGGTTTCTTCTAAAGAGGGAGGAAAGGAATGTGATCTGAAAGAGGCACACATGGGACCTCAAAAGGATTGAGCCATTCGCTATTTACAGCAAATAGTGGGAGAATGGGCATCAATTTTACTGTCATTATTTAAACAGCACATATGTGTTCTATACATTCTTTTGTATGTAAGATATATTTACAACATAAGAATCCAGAGATACACCTGCACCTGACACAGTCTAAATATCAGTCTTATTTCTGCTTCCTGGGGTCATAGAGAATAAGAATGTTCCTTCTTCTATATAAGATTGGAAGGTAAAGAATGGGCTCCAGCTCCCATCCATGAAGACTGGGCTCTAATTAGAAAGTGTGGGCTCCTTGACTAAGTCATGACAAGGATGATGGAAGATGATAAATCCAACATGCAGCTCACCTAAGGGAAAAATTAAGATCAGTGGCTCCATGGATCCCAGCCCTGGTCACTCTGAATGGAGGCATCACTGACGCTGCTGGGACTCAGGGGACCACAGTCCAGAGGGGACAGCTGGGAGGTTGGGCAATTGCCCCATCTTGTCTCTAACTAAGAGGTCTGTGATTGGGTCCCAGGAGACTCTGCATGTGAAAAGTCAGCAGCTCCTCCTGGCTCCTGTGCCTGAGGTGGCATTAAAGATCTGATTTCAGTCTGTGCTGTTCCTACAGACAGGGAAAGGTTCTTTGACTCCAGCCATGTTTTCTTGGGGAGGCGACAGGGCAGAGAACTCAATCTCCTTGGTGGTAGTGGCAGAGTCTGAGGTTGGCCAGCATCTCCAGGTAAGAACTGAGGCATAAGGATGGGGAGAGAGAATAGCATCTACCTAAGGCCATGTGCATGTGCACACGCACACTCACACGGAACCCACAGAGCTTCTCCTGTTTCCCTTCCTCCCCTTCCTCTCTATTCTCCCTCTCCACCAGGAGGGGTGCCTAGCTCTGTGTTCATCACATCTCTGATGGTCCAGCCTGCGGTCATGGTAGAGGATGAGCCTCAGACCATTCTCCCCTAGGCTCCGTCAGTGACCGGTACACAGCACCTGACCAGTAACAAAACACAATTCACTCTCTGTCACCTGGGACAGGCGTGGTTCCCAGAATTACTCTCAGCCAGCACTCCAGGTCAATACCCGTAATTTACACCTCTACGTCCGTTTACAGTTTACCAACCTCATTCAAATCCTTTCTTTTTCTTAAAATTTGAACTGGTGGATAACTATTTAAGATGGTCTTATTTATTCCCATTATAAAATTACCAATATCTGTGCTCTGGTGATTAAGTTATTTGACCAGGTTTCCACCTGGTTTCCAGATGCCAGAACAGATGCTTTGCCATTGATAGTTCTGAGTAGAATCATAACCATTCAAAAGTGGCAGTGAGGATGATGATGATGACTCATAATATTGACAGCTCACAATTTATAAGCCCAACACACGGGCAGGAATCAGGACACAAGGACAAGGACAAAGCGCCCTCGTTTTATTAAAAACAGCATTAACCATAATAAATAATTTTATTGAGCACTTACTATGTGTCAGCCTTGTTCTAAATATTTGACAATTGCTGGGCACAGTGGCTTATGCCTGTAATACCAGCACTTTGGGTGGCCAAGGAGGGAGGATCGCTTGAGCCCAGGGGTTCGAGACCAGTCTGGGCAATGTAGCAAGACCCTGTTTCTACAAAAAAAATGTAAAAATTAACAAAGCATGGTGGTGCGCACCTGTAGTCCCAGCTACTCAAGAGGCTGAGGCAAGAGGATCACTTAAATCTAGGAGTTCAAGGCTGCAGTGAGCTATGATTCCACCACTGCACTCCAGCCTGGGCAACAAAGCAAGACTCTGTCTCTAAAAAAATTAAGATTAAATAAACAAATATACTCTAATCATTATAGAATTTAATCTCATATCTGCTCTAATACACTATACTCTATTATAATCCTATTTAAACAGATGTGGAAAATGAAGCCAAGAGAGTTTAAATGATTTTCTCAAAGTCACATACAGAGTAAAGAGTGGGGAAATTCTGTCAGACTCCAAAGAGAATATTATATTTTTAATCACTACACTAAACAAACATGACATTAGCACATGCTGCCATTGAGTGTTCATTATATTTGTTCCTCCACACAATCAAACAGGAACATTGGAATTCCTCATTTTGATTGCACATTATGGTTCATAATGAAACTTATGGTTTCATAAGAAACTTCAGCTGACTCCAGCTTTTGGTCCCCTCAACAAAACTACCAGGTAGGGTTCTTGACTACCCCTTATAGATAAGAAAAGCAAGGCTCAAAGGAGGTGAATGTTTCCCAAAGTTTAAAAGATATGTGAGGAACAGAACTGGAAAGCACATCATTCAAAGCTTCCCATTACATTGTGTCCTGGGGTCACACTTCATCAACTGGTACAAATAATGACCTAACAGTTGCTACTCTTAAAGAAGCCCTGCTTTCCACACATGCTATCTCAATGACAACTTCAGTGACTCTATGAGGAAGTTACACACGGTACAAACCAAGAAACAGAGATTCAGAGAGGTTCAATAATTGACCAATTGAGGATAAGAAACAGAGAAAGCATTCCCATGCAGTCTCCAGGATGCCAAAGCCCAGATTTTAACATAAAATATGTCAATGGTGAAGTTGATGATAAAGATGAAAATGTATGCTCTTAATGACAAAGTGCTTTTCAGTTTGCAACCTTCTCATATCCACACTGACACACTGCAATGGTGGTCAAAGGCAAAGGGGCCAGAGCATGCCCAGCACACTCAGAAACCCCTAAGTCTCAGCTGGCTCCTCTCTGAAGAAATGATTCTGTCTTCCACCTCCCTCGACTCATGTGCACACATGCTCATACACGTACACATAGAGCACCTTGTATTGCCCACTAAATCCCTGGTATATGCATGACCCCAAAACGCGCTCCACATTAAGGCAGTGAGGTTAAAACTGTTGCTCTAAGAGGTTTTTTTTAAGTGGGAATTAAAACTTGAAGAGGTTCCTTAAGGTGAATTCCAGTTCAGTCTCATTCTGGTGATCTATGGGGAAAACTTGCCATATTCAGGAATCTAGAAACAAAACTATACCCTCATCCAAATGCCTCATTGTCATAGTCCACAGTCTTGATATTTGTACATATTTGCAAATGTGCACTTACAGTCACTAGTGAATCTCAGCAGCCTCCTCAAGAAACAAAGAAAAACATACAAAGTCTCTGTAATTTTTAAAGGTTCATTTGTTTGACCAGTATTACCTGCTAATTTCTCTGCCTTAGAAGGAAATTAGAAACCAAACCAGCATCTCTGACTTCCTACTCCTGGGCTTCTCTGAACACCCTGAGCAGCAGCCTCTCCTTTTCGGGCTCTTCCTGGCCATGTACCTGGTCACTGTGTTGGGGAACGTGCTCATCATCCTGGCCATTGGTTCTGACCAGCACCTCCACACCCCCATGTACTTCTTCCTGGCCAACCTGTCCTTCATCGAGATCTGCTTCACCTGCACCATTGTCCCCAAGGTGCTCATGAACATGCAGACACAGCATCACACCATCTCCTACACTGGGTGCCTCATGCAAATGTACTTCTTCATGGCACTGGCCCTGCTGGATGACTTCCTGCTGGCTGCAATGGCATATGATCGCTATGTGGCCATCTGCCTTCCTCTGCACTACACCATGGTCATGCATCCCCAACGCTGCCTGACACTGGTGGCAGCATCCTGGCTCTGCTCCAACCTCCTGGCTTTCTCACTTACTTTTCTAATGGCTCAATTCTCATTCTGTGCCTCCCATTCCATCCCACATTTTTTCTGTGATCTTCTCCCGCTCCTCAAACTTGCCTGTTCAGACACCCATGTCTTTCAGGTCATGATGTTTGCTGAAGCAGCCCTCTCGGGTATGATCCCTCTCACCTGTGTCCTGGTCTCTTATTCCCACATCATGCACACCATCCTTAGGATCCCTTCTGCTGGGGGGAAGCACAAAGTCTTCTCTACCTGTGGCTCTCACCTGTCAGTGGTCACTGTCTTCTATGGGACCATCTTTCTGGTGTATTTCCAGCCCTCATCCTCCTACTCAGCAGGTACTGGAGTGGTGGCATCTGTAGTATACACGATGGTCACCCCCATGCTGAACCCTTTTATCTATAGCCTGAGGAACAGGGACATGAAGGGGGCTTTGTGGAGACTCCTTGGCTTGAGAAAATGCTCCACTCAGTAAAGAGTACTTGCCCAGAGTAAATGCCCAGACTTTTCAATATGATTTCCTCCCTGGAACTGTCCATTATAAATTTGAACAACTCACATTCAAGGCAGGATGAATGCTCAGAATTACAAGTAGGTGTAGCAAAATGGAGATTCTGTCCTGGCAGAACTGTTTTAAAAGCAATTGACCACTGATGGAGTTGCAGCCTGAAGAGAGGGAGCCACCAGCAGTCCTCACAGGGTGACAGTGAGTGCATATATGTATCCGAGCAGTTTCATTCCAGACGGCTGGGAAACACCAGAAGAATGCCAGCGAACACTTGGCTTCTAGGAGAAAGCTCAGTAAAAGCACAGGGTAGTACTACATAGTCATCCCCAAGTACAAGAAATTCTGAGAAGATGATGCAGCTATCAGGACCTCAGTCAAGTCGCTGGGTTTCAAGGACTAATTGTGACCCTGCCTTGGGAGAAACTCACTCATGGAGATTAGACTCAACGTGGAGAATAGGGCACCAAGTCGGCAGATTGTGTGTGTAGCCAGAGAGGACAAGAATATTCTAGAAAAGAAACCTCAGCACAGAAAGATTAAAAGACTTGTCAAGTATCACATATCTGGGATTAGATCTTTGACTCTGACGGGTGATTTGTGGTTTTTTGTTGTTGATGTTGTTAATTGTAACATCATTATTCTTTATTTTTAAATTGATTTATTTTTTTCTCTAACTGAATAATCATTCATGCTCATTACAGCAAATGTGGAAAATATGAAGAAATTTTTTTAAGTTCTTCCTTAAAAATTACTGAATATTTTTCACAAATTCTTATGGTCGTTTTCTCTGTGCATTGTTAAGATGATGATTTTTTACTTACTCTTATAAGTGCTTTTCACATTATCTTTTTCCAGCTGTACAAAATTTTTTTCTTTATATGCATATTCTATGAGCTTTTTTCTATTTAAATTTTTTTTTACTTTTTAAACTTTTTGTTAAAAATTAAGACACAGGCCAGGTGCAGTGGCTCACACCTGTAATCCTAGCATTCTGGGAGGCTGAGGCAGGAGGATCACTTGAGGTCAGGAGTTCCAGACCAGCCTGAGCAAGAGAGAGTCCCCATCTCTACAAAAAATAGAAAAAATTAGCCGGGTGTGGTGGTGCTCACCAGTAGTCCCAGCTACTCATGAGTCTGAGGCAGGAGAATCACGTGAGCCCAAAAGTTGGAGGTTGCAGTGAGCTGTGATGACACCACTACTCATCACTAGCTGAGATGACAGAGGGAGACTCTGTCTAAAAAAAAAAAAAAAACTAAGACACAAACATACACATTAGCCTAGGCCTACACAGAGTCAGGATCATCAATACCACCTCCACATCTTCTCCCACTGGAAGGTCTTCAGGGGCAATAACACTCATGGAGCTATCATCTCCTATGATAACAATGCCTTTTTCTGGAATACCTCCTGAAGGAACTGCCTGAGGCTGTTTTAAACTTAATGGCTTTTTTTATTAAGTAAAAGGAATGTACATTAAAATAACAATAAAAAGTATAGCATAGCAAATACATAAATAAGTAACATAGTCATTTATTATCATTATCAAGCATTATGTACTGAACATAATTCTATGTGCTATACTCTTATACGGCAGCACAGTAGGTTTGTTTACATGAGCATTCACCACAAATATGTGCATAATGCATTGCTACTGCCATTTCCATGGCTGTGATGTCATTAGGCAATAGGAATTTTTCAGCTCCATTATAATCTTTGTTTTATATCAAAAAGACACCTGCACTCATATGCTTATTGCAGCACAATTCACAATTGCAAAGATATGGAATCAACCTAAGTGCCCATCAACTGATCAGTGGATAAAGTAGTATTCCATGTGGTGTATATATACACACAGACACACATATATATACTACTCAGCTATAAAGAAGAATGAAATAATGTCTTTTGCAGCAACTTGCATGGAACTGGAGGCCATTTATCCCAGGTGAAGTATCTCAGAAATGGAAAAACAAATAACTGCATGTTCTCACTTATAAGTAGGAGCTAGACAATTGGGTATACATGGTCATACAGAGTAGTGTAATGGACATTGGAGACTCAGAAGGGGCCAGGGGGGTGAGAGATGAAAAATTACCTGTTGAGTACAATGTACACTACTCAGGTGATGGGTACACTAAAAGCCCTGACCTCACCACTATACAATTCATCCACATAACAAAAAACCAATTGTGCCCCCACACTATTATTAACTCTTCATAAACATTTTCATAATTAATATTATAGTAGAAGATGCCATAATTTATATAACTTTCTTCCATTTTAGATAATTAGGTTTTTCTAATTATTTTTACTATTATAAATATGATACAAAGTCTTTGAAATAAACCGGTTTCCAACTATAATAAATTTTTAGAAATAGAGTTGTTAAGTTGAACATTTTTCAGGTTCATGATACATGTCTCCAAAATACTTTACAAACTGTTAATGCTCTTTTTTCTACATCCTGAGCAGTATTTTGTATTGCAATCTTTGATTTAATACTTGCTAATAAGCAAAAATAGTACCTCTTTTTTTTTGTTTGAGTTTTTTAACACTAATTGTCTACTTTGCCTATTGTTACAAAAAACAATGCAGCCTTGATAGGTACCTAGATTCCCCTCTAGTATTAAAAAGGTATTTCTTTTTCTTCTTTTTTTTGGAGATAGGGCCTCACTTTGTTGCCTGGGCTAGAGTGCAATGGTGTCCCCATAGCTCACTGCAACCTCAAACTCCTGGGCTCAAATGATCCTCCTGCCTCAGCCTCCCAAGTAGCTGGGACTACAGGTGTGCACCACCATGCCCAGCTAATTTTTCTATTTTTTGTAGAAACAGGGTCTCACTATGCTGCTCAGGCTGGTCTCGAACTCCTGGGCTCAAATGATTTTCCCATCTTGGCCTCCCAGACTGGTGGGATTACAGGCGTGAACAACTGCACCTGTTCAGTATTTTCTATTTCTGTGTTCTCCCCTAGAACAATCCTGTTCCCAAGTATTCTCAGGTTTTTCTCTTTCACTCCCCTCCTTCAGATATTTCCTAAAATATCATCTTCTCAGTGATGCCCTTCCTATGCATAGTAATAGATAAATGCTTAAGAAATAGTAGTTGAATAAATAAATTCAGGATACTCTAAAACTAGGTGTTCCATCTTGACTCAGAAATTCTATAAGGTCTGTTTTCCATGAAAATAATACAGAATATATGTATATTAAAAAGAAGGACATCCTGCTAAACATTTGAAAGAAGAGTATTTTATGATTTATAAAACTGAATAAAATATTCTTTGAAATGAGTTTAACCAATTCATTCATCTATCTATAGAGTCTCTTGTCTTCCTGGAGATAATAAAATTGACCAAAATAATAAAAATCAGATTCCAATCAATTTAGTGAAATCTGACCTAGCAATTAACATCCCTTCCATTGTGGGGTAAGGTACAGGAGCCAGAAGCAGGGTGAAATGATGGACAAGAACTTTACCTTCTGCTCTGTTATTTCCACCAGTTCATAAATTAATATAGAATGAAGGGAACTTTTATAACCTGAAATTTATCTATAATAAACACATAGCTAACATCATACATATGGTGAAAGACTAAAAACTATTCCTCTAAGTTCAAGAGTAACATAAAGATGTCCGCTCTTGCCACTTCTATGCAACATTGTACTGGAGGTTCTAGTCAGAGCAATTAAGCAAGAAAGGAAATAGAAGTCTTCCATTTGTAAAGAAAGAAGTAAAACAATCCCTATTTGCAAATGCAAACATTGTATATTTTTTAAATACTAATAAATCCACACAAAAAACTATTGGAACTAATAAACAATTCCAATTCAATGCAATCTCTATTAAAATCTGAGCTGACTCTTTTATAGACTCTGGCCTACTGAATTTAAGATTAAAATACAAATGTAAGGGATACGGAATAGCTGAACATTCTTGAAAAAGAAGATAAAAGTTGAAAGACTCACATTTCCTGATTTCAAACTTACTGCAGAACTATAATGATCAAGACAACGTCAGAATAGACACAAAGATAGACATGTAGAGCAAATGAATAGAATTGAGAGTCCACAAATAAACCCTTACATTTACGGTGAATTTATTTTCAACAAGGGTGCCAGGAAAATTCAATAGGAAAAGAATAGTGTTTTCCCCAAATGGTGCTGGGACAGTTAGATAGCCACATGCAAAAGAATGAAGCTGGACCTTCACTTCACACTACATGGAAAATTTACTCAAAATGTTCATAAACCTAAATGTAAGAGTTAAACCTACAAACTCATAGGGAAAAAAAGGAGAAAACATAGGTCATATCTTTGTGACCCTGGATAAAGCAATGGTTTTGTTCTATTTAACAACAAAAAGACTAACAACAATACCAACAATAGAGAAAATGGATAAATGGGACTTTATCTGAATTAAAAACTCTGGTGCTTTAAGGGACACTGTCCGGAGAGTGAATATACAGCCCACCAAAGGGGAGAAAATATATGTAATATATTTTGTTTCATTCCATTTATATGAAATGTTCAGGAGAGTCAAATCCATAGAAACAGCAAGTAGATTGGTGTTTACCAGGGGTGAAGTGGAGGTGGGATGAGGCATGACTGCTACTATTATGTACAGTGTTTATTGTGGAAATGATGAAAATATTCTGGAAGTAAATAATGGTGATAATTGCTCAACCTTGTGAATATACCAAAACCACTGAATTGTACATATTAAATGGGTGGATTTTATGGTAAGTGAATTATAGCCCAATAAAGCTGCAATCTTGTATTGATTTTTATTTTTTATTTTTATTTGAAAATATTAAGGATGTACAAATGTTTCTGCTACATGGATACCTTGCATAATACTGGAGTCAGGGCTTTTAGTGTGCCTATCACAATAATAGTGTTCATTGTACCTGATAGTTTTTATCCTTCATCCTCCCCTCACCACCACCCCCTTCTTGGTTTCCATTGTCCTTTGCATCTCTTTGTGCCTACGTGTGCCCATCATTTAACTCTCAATTAATAGTGAGCACATGTGGTGTTTGTTTTTCCATTCCTCAGATACTTCACTTAGGATAATGGTCTCTGGTTCCATCCAAGATGCTGCAAAACACATTATTTCACTCCTTTTCATAGTTGAGTAGTATTCCATGGTGTGTGTGTGTGTGTGTGTATATACACACCACATTTTCTTTATTGACTCATGAATTGATGGGCACTTAGATTGATTCCACATATTTGCAGTTGTGAATTGTGCTGCAATAAACATTCAAGTGCAGGTGTCTTTTTAACACAATGACTTATTTTCCTGTGGGTAGATACCCAGTAGTGGAGTTGCTGGATTGAATGGTAAGTCTACATTTATTTCTTTGAGGAATATTTGTACTGTTTTCAATAGTGGTTGTACTAACTTGCAGTCCTACCAACAGTGTATAAGTTTCATTTCTCTCTACATCTATGCCAGCATCTATTGTTTTTTGACTTTTTAATAATGGTCTTTCTGACAGGGGTTTGAGTTCTTTGTAGATACTGGATATTAGCCCTTTGTCAGATGAATTTATTCTGTTGATTATTTCCATTGCTGTGCAAAAGCATTTTAATTTATCTTTTTTTTTTTTTTTTTTTTTTTTTTAATTTCAGAATATCATGGGGGTACAACATTTTGGCCATACACATTGCCCCTGTTCTGCCCGTGTCAGAGCCACAATCGTGGTCATCTCCCAAACTGTGCTCCCCACATCCATTCAGTGAGAGTTTTTCCCATCCCTTCCACCCAAAGGAGGTGAAGAACGCCAGCGGCTGCCGGCGAACACGGACCACTCACTCCAAAAACAGCATTGCGAATGACAGAGAAACAACGCCGAACGCCCAGCCCAAGAAAACAGGTACAAAATTTTCACAAAAATTTCACAAAAGCATTTTAATTTAATTAAATCCCATTTATTTATTTTTGTTATCGCTGTATTTGCCTTTCGGATCTTAGTCATAAATTCTTTGCCTAGGCTGATGTCCAGAAGAGTTTATCCTACTTTTTCCTCTAGGATTTTTATGATTCCATGTATTACATTTAAGTCTTTTATCCATCTTGAATTAATTGTTGTATATGGCTAGAGATAGGGGTCCTGTTTCATTCTTCTGCCTGTGACTATCCAGTTTTCTCAGCACCATTTATTGAATAGGGTTTCTTTTCCCGAGTATATGTTGTTGTCTGCTTTGTCAAAGATAAGTTGGTTGTAGGTAGGTGGTTTTATATCTGGATTCTCCATGCTGTTCCATTGATCTATGTGTCTACTTTTATACCAGTACCATGCTGTTTTGGTTACTATGCCCTTGCAGTGTAATTTGAAGTCAGCTAACGTGATGCCTCCAGCTTTGTTCTTTTTGCTTATGATTGCTTTGGCTATTCAGGCTCTTTTGGTTCCAAATAAAGCTTAGAATTATATTTTCTAGATCTGTGAAATGTAACATTGGTATTTTGATGGGGATTGCATTGAATCTGTAAATCACTTGGGGCAGTATGGACATTTTAATAATGTTGATTCTACCAATCCATGAGCATGGAATGTTTTTTCATTTGCTTGTGTCATCTATGATTTCTTTCATCAGTGTTTTATAGTTCTCCTTGTAGAGATCTTTCACCTCCTTGGTGAAGTATATTCCTAGGAATTTTATTTTCTTTGTAGCTATTGTAAATGGTATTGAGTCCTTGATTTGACTCTCAGCTTGACTATTATTAGTATGTAGAAATGCTACTGATTTGTGTACATTGATTTTGTAACCTGAGACTTTGCTAAATTTATTTATCAATTCTAGGAGTCTTTCAGTGGAAGCTGTAGGGTTTTCTAGGTACAAGATCATATCATCAGCAAACAGGGATAGTTTGACTTCCTCTTTCCCAGTTTGGATACCATTTATTTCTTTCTCTTGCCTGATTGCTCTGGCTAGGACTTCCAGTAGTATGTTGAATAGAAGTGGTGACAGTGGGTGCCCTGGTCTTGTTCCAGTTCTTAGAGGATTGCATTCAACTTTTCCCCACTCAGTATGATGCTGGCTGTGGGTTTTTCATATATGGCTTTTATAATTTTGAGGTATGCTCCATCTATGCTTACTTTGTTGAGGGTTTTTATCATGAATGGGTGTTGGATTTTATTGAATGCTTTTTCTGCATCTATTGAGATGATCATATGGTATTTTTGTTTGCTTCTGTTTGTGTGGTGAATCATGCTTATTGATTTGTGTATGTTGAACCAGCCTTGCATCCCTGGGATGAAACTCACTTCATCATGGTGAAGTATCTTTTTGATGTGCTATTAAATTTAGTTAGCTAGTATTTTGTTGAGGATTTTTGCATCTATGTTCATCAAAGGTATTTTTTGTTGTGGTGGTGGTGTCCTTTCCTGGCTTTGGTATCAAGGTAATACTGGCATCCTGGAATGACTTAGGGAGGATTCCCTCTTTCTCCTATGGAATAATTTCTGTAGGACAGGTACCAGTTCTTCTTTGTAGGTCTATTAGAATTCAGTTGTGAATCCATTCCAGGGCTTTTTTTTGTTTGGAAATTTTTTATTACTGCTCATTATTGGTCTATTAAGGATTTCTATTTCTTCTTGACTCAGGTTTGGGAGTTTGTGTATTTTCAGGAATTTACCCACTTCCTCTACACTTTCTAGATGGTATGCATAGAAGTTTTCATAATATTCACAGCTGATATTTTGTATTTCTATCTATCAACTGTAATGTCACCTTTTTCATTTCTTATTGAACTTATTGAGTCCTTTCTCTTCTGTTCTTGGTTAATCTATAAAAAGGTCTGTTGATTTTGCTTAACTTTTCAGAGAACCAACTTTTCATTTCATTAATCCTGGTGAGCCAAATAAACGTGCATTGGTGTATGCCACTGAGGTTGTGGGGGGATTTTTTGTTGTGCAGAATTATTGTAGCAACGAGTGATAGTTTGACCTCTTCTGCCCCATTTGGATTCCCTTAATTTCCTTCTCTTGTCTGATTGCTCTGGCTAGGACTTCCAGAACTATGTTGAATAGGAGTGGTGATAGCAGGCAATCTTGTCTGGTTCCAGTTGTAAGTGGAAATGCTTTCAATTTTTCCCCATTCAATATAATGTTGGCTGTGGGTTTGCCATATATGGCTTTTATCATTTTGAGGTAAAGCCCATCTATGCCTATTTTGTTAAGCATTCTTATCATAAAAGGGTGCTCAATTTTGTTGAATGCTTTTTCTGCATCTATTGACAGGATCATATGGCCTTTGTTTTTACTTCTGTTTATGTGGTGAATTACATTTATAGATTTGCATATGTGGAACTATCCCTGCATCTCTGGGATGAAGCACACTTGGTCGTGATGGATTATTTTTTTGATGAGCAGCTGAATTCGATTTGCTAGGATTTTATTGAGAATTTTTGCATCTAAATTCATAAGGGATATTGGCCTGTAGTTTTCTTTTTTTGTTGAGTCCTCTCCTGGTTTTGGTATCAGGGTGATGTTGGCTTCATAAAACATGTTGGAGAGGATTCTTTCCTTCTCAATGTTGTGGAATAATTTCTGCAGGATAGGCACCAGTTCTTCTTTGTACGTCTGGTAGAATTCGGGTGTGAAACCATCTGGTCCGGGACTTTTTTTTTTAGGGAGTTTTTTTTACTGCTGCTTTAATTTCAGTACTTAATATTGGTCTGTTCAGGAGGTTAAAGACCTCTACAGGGAGAACTATGAAACATTAAGGAAGGAAATAGCAGAGGATGTAAACAGATGGAAAACCATACCATGCTTGTGGATAGGCAGAATCAACATTGTTAAAATGTCTATACTACCCAAAGTGATCTACAGATTCAATGCAATCCCTATTAAAATACCAACATCATTTTTCACACATCTAGAAAAAATAATTCTACACCTCATATGGAACCAGAAAAGACCCCGTCTAGCTAAAGCAAACTTAAGCAAAAAGAACAAATTGGGAGGCATCAATTTACCAGACTTCAAGCTATACTACAAAGCTATAGTAACCAAAACAGCATGGTACTTGCACAAGTCAGAGACATAGACCAGTGGAACAGGGCTGAGAACCCATTTATAAAACCATCCTCATATAGCCATCTGATCTGCAACAAAAGCAGACAAAAACATACACTGGAGAAAAGAATCCCTATTCAATAAATGGTGCTGGGAAAATTGGATAGCCACATGTAGAAGACTGAAACAGGATCCGCACCTCTCACCTGTCACAAAAATCAATTCACGATGGATAACAGACTTAAACCTAAGGCGTGAAACCATAAGAATTCTAGAAGAAAACATTGGAAAAACTCTTATAGACATTGGCCTAGGCAAAGACTTTATGAAGAAAACCCCAAAAGCAATCACAGCAGCAACAAAAATAAATAAATGGGACCTGATCAAATTAAAAAGTTTATGCACAGCCAAAGAAACTATCACTAGAGTAAATAGACAACCTACAGAATGGGAGAAAATATTTGCATGCAATACATCTGATAAAGGGCTGATAAGTACAATCCATATAGAACTCAGGAAAATCAGCAAGAAAAAAATCAAACAACCCCATTAAAAAGTAGGCAAAGGACATGAACAGAAACTTTTCAAAAGAAGGTAGACTAATGACCAACAAATGACCAACAAGTAATGCCCAACATTTTTTTATGAAAAAATGCTCTACATCTCTAATCATCAGGGAAATGGAAATCAAAACCACAATGAGGTATCACTTAACTCCAGTGAGAAAGGCTTTTATCAAAAAGTCCCAAAATAAAAAATGTTGGTGTGGATGCAGAGAGATAGGAACACTCATACACTGCTGGTGGGATTGTAAACTAGTACAACCTCTATGGAAAGTAATATGGAGATACCTCAAAGAGCTAAAAGTAGAACTACCATTTGATCCAGGAATCCCACTATTGGGCATCTACCCAAAGGGAAAAAAGACATCCTATAAAAAAGGCATCTGCACTTGAACTAACACCTCTTGTATTATCCTGGATGGAACTGGAGCCCATACTTCTAAGTGAAGTATCACAAGAATGGAAAAACAAGCACCACATATATTCACCATCAAATTGGTACTACTTGATCAACACTTATGTGCACATATGAAAGTAACATTCATTGGGGGTTGGGCAGGTGGGAGGGAGGTGGAGGAGATGGTTATATGCACACCTAATGGGTGTGGTGCACACTGCCTGGGGGAGGGGCACACTTGTAGCTCTGACTCAGGCAGTGCAAAGGCAATATATGTAACCTAAACGTTTGTACCCCCATAATATTTTGAAAAAAATAATAAATTTTAAAAATAAATAAATAAATAATAAAATAAATTAAACTTTAAAAAGAAAATCCAGGAGGTCAAGGGCCATCGTTTCTTTTTTCACTGATGTATTTCAAGCTCCTAGAACTTGGCCTTATTCACCAAATGCCTTCAATAAACATTTGTTGAGTCAGCAAATGGATTTTCTCCCTCTCCATTACTCACCACAGCCAATTAATCACCAAGTCCTGTTGATTCTACTTCCAAATTATCTCTCAAATCCATACCCTCAAATCCTCTCTCCATCTGCACTGTCACACCCCAGACCAGATCACCGTCATCTCTGGCCTGGATTATGACCAGGATCCTGAGTTGTCTCCCCTCTAATCCTTTATACTAACATCGGTCAGCATGACTTTTTGAAAACGTAAATTTCATCATGTCCCAGCCATTCCTCAAACCTCTCAGTAGAAACTCATTTCTTTTAGGATAAAAAAGACAAATACTTCACATGGCCTGAAAAGCGCCACTGTTTGGCCTCAACGTATCTGTCCAGGCTCAGTCATACCTCTCTCTCTCTGTTGTTTTCTGAGCTCCAGCCCTACTGACCTTGTTTCAAGCCTTCAAATGTGCCATTTGCCCTCCCACCTCCAGGCCTTTGCACATGCCATTACTCCTGCCTGAAACACTCTTCCCCATGGTCTTGTTTAGTTAATTCTGACTCTTTCTCCCTGCAAGCTCCATGTAATAAGACACTATGGCTTTTTGGTTCAACATTGTATCCCAAGCTCTTAGACTTAAGCCGAGAACGTAGTAGAATGTAATAAATGCTAGTTACGTGAACTAAAGAACACTTTGCCAACATGAAGGACAGGTTAGCCAGGCTGGAGCTTCCCACCCCATAGCCATCTACTCCCCGCAGCCTGAGCCACTTGGCCCTAACATCAGGCTTGGCCCCATTTCCATCTTTTAGTGAGTGGCTCTCATTCCTAGATGGACATTCCAAGTGGTTTTAAATCCTGACAGCTTTTTAAAATCACCTATGACTGGACCCACCCCCAAGAGTTCTGATTTAATTTCCTGAATGTTTACTCCATGCCTGGCCCTAGCCTCGGGTTGCTTCGAGTCTAGCTCAGTGTCAGACACAATCATCTGTTTCCTTTCTGTCTCAGATTCATACTCTTATATACACATGTCCAAACATGCACAGAGGGAAAGAGTGGCTCTGCACATAGGCAGGAAGGCTTCCTGCAGACGGTAATATTTGAGCTGGTTCTGCAACAAAAAGGAAGCGTTTACCAGGTAGACAAGGAAGAGGCAAGACCTTTCAGGCAAGAGGATTAGTGTGGCACATTAGGAGAACCACAAGAAGAATTTGGGTTTGTGAAGACTGGCTTCAAAGATTCTAAAGCATAATAAAAAAAAATATTGAGTGCGAAAGAATAGATGGATGGGAAAAGTGAGCCAAAGGGACTCCTTTTATCTAGGAGTATGATTGTCTTCCCCACACAGAGCCCAGGGACGCACTCAGCCAAACTTCTCCAATCTCACCAGACACCAAAGAGTGAGTCATCCCTGGCATTCCCCTGCCACCAGCTGTCAGAGTCCTCAGAGGATGTGGGGAGAGTCTCCATGGACTCTGGAACAGCAGAAAGAAAAGGAGGATGTAGGAGGAAAACAGAAAGAGGCCATTCCCTCAGGGCCCACAAAGACTACAAATGCCCCTGTTCCTACCTCTGGGGTGGGGCATGTCCCTGCCACCTCCCCTGCCAGTCTCACCCCCAAGGCTGCACTGAAGCTGCTCTGCTGGAAGAACTCCCCACCCACCTCCACTTTCTAGGTATGTCCTAACAAACTAATAACCACACACCATCACAGTGACAGGAGCTGGTGTCTGGACTAAGACATATTAAATATTTGTGCTAGGGAGGAATGAGTTAGGAATTTGGGGATTGTTAAGGAAAGGGAATCCACATATTGTGAAATGCCAGGAGGCCAGCCTCATCAGACTTAAATGCGTTCATGAGTATAGTGGGGCCTGAAGAGCAGAGGATGAGTCAAGACAAAGAGTTCAGCAGAGACAGCTAGCAGGAAGAGGCTAAGAGAACCCTCCAGAAAGCTGGAATCCTAAGAAATCAAAGCTGGAAATACTGTCCAGTAACACCTTGGGTCTTACTACTCAAAGTGTGGTGCCCAGACCAGCAGCATCAGCGTCGCCTGTGAGCTTGTTAGAAATGCAGAATCTTAGGCCCCAATCCTGCCGAGGCAGACATTGCATTTAATAAGATCCTTAGGTGATTCCTATGCACATTAAAGGTTGAGAAGCACTGCTTATGAGTCCTAAATCACCTGGAACATTTTTTCAACTACAGATTTCTAAGCCCCACTTTTGATCAATTGTTCAGAATTTCTGGGCACTGTGTAGCAATTTTGTCATAAAGCTCCATCAGTAATTCTAATAACACCAGTCCACGTGATACTGGAAAGTGGACCCCAAAACTGGGATCTGGCCTGAAGGCCAAGTGGGTTCTTGGCTTCACACAGGAAAGAATTCAAGAACAAGCTGACAGAGTAAAGCAAAAGCTAGTTTATTGAAGTAACAAAGAAACAGAAGGAAGGCTTGCTCCATAGGCAGAGCAGTGGCTATCTCTCAGAGCAACAGAGAGTAGAACTTTGTGAGTTTCCGAGGTCTTATTTTATATCTTCTATTTAATTTTATGTTAAGCAGAGAGAGGATTACTCATAAGATTTCTGGGAAAGGGATGGGGAGTTCCAGAAACTGAGGGTTGCTTCTCTTTTTGAACCACATAGAATTGCCTGGAGTTGGCATTTGTAAACTGTCATGGTGCTGATGGGAGTTTCTTTTAGTATTCTAGTACATTATAACTAGTGTATAATGAGCAGTGAGGGTAACCTGAAATCGTTTTTCATGGCCATCTGGGTTTGGCCAGTTTCTCACCATCTCCTGCTTTATCAGAGACCTTGGTTCGGGTCTTATGACTCCTTATCAAGCAGGGGCTGCTGTTTCCCTGTCTCACACAGAGTAGAATGGGAACCACTGATCTGGTGTAAAATGCTCAATCTAAAGATGGGAGGACTGAGGAAAGACAGTGGCAACAACTAGCTTGGTAACCTATTATATTAAGAGACCTGATTAGGGCCTCTGCCTAGAGACAGCATGTCAGGAAAGAGCTAGGAGATCTGAGTTCAAACCCCAGCTACCCCTTCACACCTGTATATCTTGGGACAAGTCTCTTCCCTTCTCGGAACTCAGTTTTCTTACCTTCAAGGAAAAATGCCCCTAACCAGAGAGGGGAAGGGACTGGAGGTAGCTGGAGCTGAGCTCAGAAGAGCCAGGTACAGCCATGCCACCCACCAGCTGCACCACCCAGGGCAAATAATGAAGGGGTAGCAGCAGGAGGAAAAACAAAGGCCAGAAGCCAACATGTATTGATCCAGACTTGGCCAGGCTGTGCTCAGTAAATTTTGTAAGAGAGAGAAACTCAGCTTGATTGTTATTAGCATATATGAAGGCTATGGATTTGTGTGTATTAATTTTGTATCCTGAGACTTTGCTGAATTCATTTATCAATTCCAGTAATCTCTTGGTTGAATCTACAAGGCTATAGTAACCAAAACTGCATGGTATTGGCACAAGAACAGAGACGTAGACCAATGGAACAGGACTGAGAACCCAAATATAAAACCAACCTCATACAGTCACCTGATCTTTGACAAATTCCAGAAAAATGTACACTGGGGAAAAGATTCCCTATTCAACAAATGGTGCTGGGAAAACTGGATGGCCATATGTAGAAGACTGAAACTGGACCCACACCTCTCACCTCTCACAAAAATCAATTCACAATGGATAACAGATTTAAACCTAAGACATGAAACCATAAGAATTCTCGAAGAAAACGTTGGAAAAACTCTTATGGACATTGGCCTAGGCAAAGAATTTATGAAGAAGACCCCCAAAGCAATCACAGCAGCAACCAAAATAAATACATGGGACCTGATCAAATTGAAAAGCTTCCGCACAGCCAAGGAAACTATCACTAGAGTGAACAGACAACCCACAGAATGGGAGAAAATATTTGCATGCTATACCTCTGATAAAGGGCTGATCACCAGAATCTACACAGAACTTAGGAAAATCAACAAGAAAAAAATCAAACAACCCTATTAAAAAATGGGCAAAGGACATGAACAGAAACTTTTCAAAAGAAGACAGAATAATGGCCAGCAAACATATAAAAAATTGCTCAACTTCTCTAATCATCAGAGAAATGCAAATCAAAACCACAATGAGATATCACTTAACTCCAGTGAGATTGGCTTATATCAAAAAATCCCCAAACAACAAATGTCGGCAGGGATGTAGACAGATAGGAACACTCATACACTGCTGGTGGGACTGCAAATTAGTACAACCTCTATGGAAAGTAATATGGAGATACCTCAAAGAATTAAAAGTAGAATTACCATTTGACCCATCAATCCCACTACTGGGTATTTACCCAAAGGAAAAAAAGACATTTTATAATAAAGACATCTGCTCGCGAATGTTTATAGCAGCACAATTCACAATTGCAAAGATGTGGAAACAACCCAGGTGCTCATCAATACACGAGTGGATTAATAAAATGTGGTATATGTATACCATGGAGTATTAATCAGCAATAAGGAACAACAGTGAATTAACACAACTGGTATTATCCTGGTTGGAGCTAGAACCCATTCTTCGAAGCGAAGTGTCACAGGAATGGAAAAATAAGCAGCACTGGTACTCACCATCAAATTGGTACTAACTGATGAACACTTACATCACACAGGGCAATAATATTCATCAGGGGGCGGGCAGGCGGGAGGGGGGTGGAGGGGATGGGAAAAACTCTCACTGAATGGATGCGGGGAGCACAGTTTGGGGGATGACCACGATTGTAGCTCTGACGCGGGCAGTGCATGGGCAATATATATAGCTAAAGTGTGGTACCCCCATAATATTCTGAAATTAAAAAAAAAAAAAAAGAGATAGAAACTCAGGCACATGAAGATGAAACCTGTCTTCAGTTAGAAAAGCAGGTCTTGACACAGGCTTCTCCCAAGAATGCGCCTCACATTCCTGGGGAAGGAAGAATTGTCCTAGGTATGGTGACCACCTGTCCAGGTTTGCCTGGGACTGAGGTGTTTGCTGGGACACAGGACTTTCCAGGCTAAACTGGGACAGTCCCAGGCAAACTGAGACAGTTGGTCACCCTAATCCTAGGGGTGAGGGTGGGTGCTCTGAAGTCTCTTTGTTGCAGAATGAGATGCATAAAAGACTTCAGCCAGTTCCAGTAAACATATAAGGGAACTGCTCTCACTATTCCACAGGATTCACTGAGCACCTAATATGGGCCAGAGTGTGCTAGGTGCTTGGCAGTGACAGTGAGAGAGTTACTGTCTGCACCTCAGAGTGTGGCGTAGTGGGTAGCACGAAGAATTTTGAATTCTTAAGCATAGGTTCGATGCCTATAGCTCTAGAAATAAGAGGGTTTGAACCTCTATGGTTTACTCTATCAAAGTAATTCTTTTGTCAGACATATTTCTATATGTGTGGTGGGATAGTGGATAGTGAAACGGGTAGGGGAGGATACACCTCACAATTTTATCATGACATTGAACTCTGAGTTACCTTCCACCTACCCTTTATCCTTAATTTTTTGATGAAAAAAAATAAGTTGGATCCTCACTTTACAACTTGCACCAAAATAAATTCCAAATGGACTAAATATTTAACCATTAAAAAAATGAAACTATGAAAGTAGAAGAAATACATGGGAAAATATTTTTATAATCTTAGAATGTGTATAACATAAAAGCTAAAAATTATAAAATAAAAATTTATAAATTTAATTATGTAAAACAAAAATATAATTTTTGTAGAGAAAAAGAACCATAAAGTCAAAAGACTAATGACAAAATAGAAATATATATAATTATATAATGATATAATTATCACAAAGAGCTAATTTCCACAATATATAAAAAGCTTCTCCAAATTAATAGCAACAAAGACCAAAAATTCAACAAAAAATTGACAAAGAATGAGAACAGAGAATTCACAAGAAAGAAATACAAGTGATTCTTAAGCTTATGAAATAATGTTCATTCTCATTCATAGTAAGAGAAATGTAAATTAAGGCTACAATGAGGTACTTTTACATACCAATTTAGCAAAGATCAAAAAAATCTGAAAATAGTATTGTGGAGAATGTTGGAAAGCATGGACTGTTATGTACTGCTAGTGGGAATATAAATTGGTACAGCATAATTTAAGAGCAATAAAGAGCATAAATTAAGAGCAATTTGACAATATCTACAAAATACAAGGCATATACTCTTTGGCCTGGCATTTTCACTTCAAGAACATTGTCCAACATATATTGGTCACCTGACCAAAGGATAACAAATACGATTCATCTCTCCTGCCAACCCCAACCCTCAGGCAGTGACTTCCACAAGCACAAAGATAAGGGTTGTTAAGGCTAGTCTGAATTCAGTGAGAATGAGTAGCATGACTGATTAGCCATGTCTGCCTTGATCACAGGATGGGGGCAAAGTATCAACCTTAATACAAATCTCCATCTCCGGTCTAATGGCTCCAGCCACAAGACTGTGTTACATCACCCCATTTGATGGCAGCCTATGTTAAATTGCAGAATCCAACTTTTTTTAAAATTGAATACCTCTTGAGGAGGTAAATACACAAAACTAAAGGGATACTGTGGGAGAATATGTCACAAGTCCCTTAATATTTAGCCAAAATAGATTTTGATGGCTGGTGACAGATTCAAAGAGAAGACAGAAATTAAATTGGTCATAAAGGGATAGATCTGTCATATTGACACCTGTATCTCTTGTGCTCATAGAGTGCCTGTTCCATAGTAGGTAGTTAATAAATATTTGTTGAGTAGATAATTAGAAATATATTGGTTGATTGATAGGTAATTAATAGATAGATAGACAGATACATACATACATACATGCATACATAAATAGATACATAGACATACTTCAGAAGCTTTAATCCCAAAGACTGGAAGACAAATCTGGAGTCAGACAGAAACAGGAATGCTGGAAGGATTAGAAAAGACAAGAGAGTTAACTTTAGGCTAAATGGAACCAGGAGCCTGAAAGTCCAGGAATCTGCAGTCTTCCAGTTCCTTTCTAGCACAGGTTAGCACCTAAGGGCAAACCCAGAAGTTGCTCCTTGTGGAAACCTGAGTCCCCCTGTTCCAGTAGCAAGTCCCACACTGACCTACACAACCCTAGAATGTCAGGATTGCTTCTCCTGGGTAGCAAAGCAAAAGAGGAAAATTAATGAAGAATTAACTCTGTTTTGTGTCCATGCATGAACACACACACTCTCCACAATAACTACTTAATTGAAGTTTTGGGATCCTTGTACTCAAAAATGTCAAAGCAACTTAAAATCCCTGAAATCTCATTGTTCCCATTTTACAGATGGAGAAATGGAGAAGCATTCAAAGCAGTTCTGCTCCTCACCTTGTAAATGTGAGTGGTTTTTGCTTTCCATGTGGACAGACTGAAACACACAAGGGATTGGCTGCCAACTGGGCTCAGTATGCAGAACTTCAGTCAACTAATATTTATTGAACACTAATTATGTACCAGACCCTGAAGATACATTCTTGGAGAATATGTAGTTTGATGGAGCTGGAACTCCACTGTTTCTCTACTCCTGGAAGCCATCTGACCTCCACAAGTGACCCACCAAGGAGAAAGGGGAAGATATCTAAAATTCTGTATCCCTAAGGATAGGGGGATGAATTAGGCATGGTCCCAGACCTCGAGATGTTTGATTAGATGACAGGAGACAAAACTTAGGTGATTATACAACGATGGAGTAGGGCTATGATACAGAGAGCTCAGTGAGTGGGGTTCCAGCATGAGAGGTTGGGCAGCTGGGTGTTCAGGTAAAGCTTCCTGGGCAAGTTGACCCCTCAGCTGAGTCTTAAAAGATAAGAAGGATCAACTGTGAATATGGGGAGGGGGTAAATGTGGCAAAATCCTCTGAGATGCACTGAGGCCCTTTAGCCAGAACACCATCTCTGTGTGGAGTGACTAGCAGCATGTTTTATATACATATACATAAAAAACATACATTATCGTTTTGTGTTTTTTCATCAAGCCGTATATTTTTCTGCAAATTATGTTATATCAATATGTTTTTGAGACTTCTCCATATTCATACATATAGGTTGACTCCATTCCTGTTAAACTCCCATGAGCCTGCTGATAAACATTTAGGTGTGACTAACGTTCAGCCATTACAAATAGCCCGGGAGTGCATGCACCCTTATGCATATCTCCTTCTGTACATGTGGGAGGGTTTTCAAAACTAAGCACCAAGAAACGGAATTACTAGGTGCTATGGACTGAATGTTTGTGTCCCCAAAAAATTCATGTTGAAGTTTTAATCCCCAATATGATGGTAATTGGAGGTGGAGCCTTTGGGACATAATTATGTTTAGGTGAGGTCATGAGTGTGGGGCCCTCATGATGGGATTAGTGCCCTGGTAAGAAGAGACTAGAGAAACCAGCTTTCACGCTCTCTCTCTCTCTCTCTTCCTGCCAAGTGAGAATACAGTAGGAATGAGGTCATCTGCAAGCCAGAGAGCCTTTACCGGCACCTGAGCATACTGGCACCCTGATTACAAACTTCCCAGTCTCCAGAACTGTGAGAAATAAGTGTCTGTTTTTTAAGCCACCCAGTCTATGGCACTTTGTTACAGCAGCCCAGGTAGACTAAGACACTGGAGTATGCACAGTTGTGGGAAATGCCCCAATTTACATTTCCTCGAGCACAACCTTATCAACATGTGATATTGTAAAAATTTTTCATCCAAGCTGTGTTTTGTAGAAGAACTTCATCATCCTCACTGGCCTCAGGTAGGTCCCAAACATCTAAACTTCTCTTAAAGGGCAGGGAAAGAGCATTTACTCAGCCCAGGCCCTTTGCTGCCTCTTAGAGGGAACCCTCTGTTAGAGGGTTTCAACAGAGACATTATGATTCCTACTTTGCAAAGAGAAGACTGAGGCTAAGAGAAGTGAAGTGACGTGTCTGAAGTTATACACTAGAAAGTGGTGGAACCTGGGCTCAAAACCAAATCTGCATGCTGCTAATGTCCATGTGCTTTTCACTGTGTCATGCACTCAGCTAATATTTATTGAGGACTAATTATGTACCAGACCCTGGAGATACAAAAAGGAATTATGGGGCCATTCTTAGCGTATAGCAATACTCAATAAATCTTTGTTAAAAGAATATTGAATCAAGGAGCTTGAATCCCACAGGAGAAACAGACATGTAAAAAATATTTGCAATAGGATGGCGAAGTGCTATGATAGATGTAGACTAGTCCCCCCTTACCTGTGGTGTTTATTTCTGCAGTTTCAGTTACCTTTGGTCAACCATGGTCTGAAAATATTACAAACAATAGGATATTTTGAGTGGGAGAGAGAGAGAGAGACCACATTCACAAAATTTTTATTTCAGCATATTGTTATAACTGTTCTATTTTATTACTATTGTTGTTAATCTCTTACTGTGCCTAATTTATAAGCTTTATCATAGGTATGTATATACAGGAAAAAGCACAGTATATATAAGGTTCAGTATTATCTGTGGTTTTAGGCATCCACTGGGAATTCCGGAACATATCCCCCACGGGTAAGGGGGGACTACTGTATGCTCCAGTGCAGCAGAGCACAGACAAGGGATAAATTTAGTTTTGGGGGTGGTAGATCAGGGAAGGCTTCACATTGGAGATAGTTTTTGTCCAACACAAAAGGTGGAAATGGGTTCTAGGCAGAGAGAACAACTGCAAAGTCACAGCAGTGTGAAGTAATGTTGCATTTTCTGGGAATTATAGTACCTTTGACTGCCTTAAAGTTGCATCCAGCCTAATTCAATTAAATCACTGGACCTTTATTAAATGCCGGTGAGTGCCAGGTGCTGTGTGGGATGCATCACATGTATTATCTCATTGTATCCTTGCAGCTTTCTCCCCCATTATATAGATGAGAAAATTGAGGCTCAGAGAAGCGAAGAATCCAGCTCAGGAGTACATTTGCATTCTCTGTTCTTTCCACTCCTCACTGTTTCCCTGAGATCCCAGGCCACTCCCTTCCCAGGTCTTACTGCAGGGGAAAGACGTCCTCCCAGCAAACCTCAAGACCCGTAGCCAGCTGCCCTTTGGATCAGGGGACTCTTTCTGCCTATTCCGTTGTGTCTTTTCTTCCTTGGGAAACTGGAGAGGAGAATGCATATAGAGTCACGAAGTTTTCAAGCCTTGGCTGGACACTACGTATCATTCCAGTCATCATTTAACAAGTCTTTATTGAGCTCCAGCTATGTGCCAGGCAGCGTTCTCAGTACTGTGGGTACAAAAGTGAACAAGACAGACAAGATTCCTGCCCTCGTGAAAAGTAAATTGCAGCGACTTCTCAGAGTTGAAAACAAAGGTTTTGAGCGGTTGTGTGGCTGTCCAAGGTCACACAGCAATTCTGTTGCACCGTTAGGCTGAAGCCCGAGTCCACCCGACTCCCGGTATACGTGCATTCTCCTCTATGACGGTCATGACCTTTCTCTCGTCTCCCTCTTGCTCTGCCTCTCCTCAGTCTCTGTCCAGCGGGATGAACCCAGAAAACCTCACCGGGGCCAGGGAGGCACCTGCTGAGTTCATCCTCTTGGGCATCACAGATCGCTGGGACCTACGTGTGACCCTCTTCCTGATCTTCCTGCCCATCTACCTGGTGAGCCTGCTGGGCAACGTGGGCATGGTGCTGCTGATCCGTGTGGACGCCCGGCTCCACACGCCTATGTACTTCTTCCTGGCCAACCTCTCCCTGCTGGATGCCTGCTATTCCTCAGCCATCAGCCCCAAGATGCTAGTGGACCTCCTACTGCCCTGTGCCACTATCCCTTATGCAGCCTGTGCCCTCCAGATGTTTGTCTTTGCAGGGCTGGCTGATGCCGAGTGTTGTCTGCTGGCAGCCATGGCCTATGACCGCTACGTGGCTATCGGAAACCCGCTTCTCTATAGAACAGCTATGTCCCGGGGTCTGTGCCTGGCCTTGCTGGGGGCATCGGGCCTGGGTGGGGCAGTGAGTGCCTTTGTCCACACAGCCTTCACCTTCCGCCTGAGCTTCTGCCACTCCTGGGAGATCAATAGCTTCTTCTGCGATATCCCTCCACTGCTGGCCATCTCATGCAATGACACCAGTCTCAATGAACTTCTCTTTGCTATCTGTGGCTTCACCCAGACAGCCACCGTGTTGGCTATTGCCATGTCTTACGGTTTCATTGCTGGGGCTGTGATCCACATGCGCTCAGCTGAGGGCCGTCGGCGAGCAACCTCCACCTGTGGCTCCCACCTCACGGCTGTGGCCATGCTATATGGGACACTCATTTTCATGTACCTGCGTCCCAGCTCCAGCTATGCCCTGGACACTGACAAGATGGCCTCTGTGTTCTACACCCTTGTCATTCCAGCTCTCAACCCGCTCATCTACAGCCTCCGCAACAAGGAAGTCAAGGAGGCCCTCAGGCGGACCTGGAGTCGATTCTGCAGCCCAGAGCGGGGACACCAGTGACTGGTCCAGGGAGGCTGGTTAGGTCTGACTATGAATACATGGGAAGGACACTCTTACGGCTTCTGTCACTGTGGGTAAAGACAGATGTTCCTCTTGCTCAGATGTCTCTTGAAAGTTTCCAGAGAAATTTGGCCCCTTCCATCACCTCGGCCCTACAGGATGTCCATGGGTCCTTCCATGTGTTTAGCATCCATGGAGTGACCAGATACATTAATTACATAAATGCTAAGAATCAACTAGAGGAAACAAGAAGTTGCAGGCCTACTTGATAGATAAGAAAACAAATAAAATTGAAGGGGGAGGGGTTGGAAGACAGTGACAGAGCCCAACCCAAAGAATGAAGGAAGAGAAACAATCAGACCCTACTCCTAAAGTGAGATGCTCAGCAGAACTTGCCGAATGCTGAGAAAGTATTTCTCTTCCACACCATTTACTGACATAAGTAGCGAGGACAGGAGCAGGTTTGGGGTGAGGAAGACTGGGGCACTTATTGCACAAAATAAGTTGGGCCCTGCGACATGGGTGGAAATTGAGGGTCACTCCACTGTGAGCGGCAAGTGCACACAAAGGCTTGGGAGAGAAATAAGCTCAGCATGTGCAGAAGACTTTAAGGAGACGGACTTGACTGGCTGGAGAGGGGTGTATGGGAACAAGCAGGGGGAAGTTTGAAGATTGAAAACCTGGGAATGAGGACACCCCACGGCTTCCCCTCCACCCCACCCAATCACCTGATCCTCTTCCCCTCTTGGAAAGTGGGACATGATTGGGAGTTGAGAAAAGATGCTCTACAAGGAGCCAAATCCAGAAGATTCTTCTTAACCAATGGAAGAATAAAGGAAGACGGTAGGGTAGGGAGCCCCTTCATTTGATTTTTAATTTTCTTTTTTACTAGAGAATCATGTGGAAAGAAATTAGGAGGCCATCCCCTCCAGAGGTGGCCTCAGCATAGTCTTCAGCAAACCTGCATCCTAAAATCCCTCTCTTTTAAAGACCCTTTCTTAGAGAATTTTCTAAGATTTCTGCATTGAGATTCAGACAGGAAAAAATGGAAGCATCAAAACCACGTTGCCCCTGTCCTTAAGAGTTAAGTCTCTGCACCTCGGCAGACATGTCTGTCTGTTAACACAAGTTTCTCACAAAGGGATGTGCATTTTCTTGGTGTTTAGTGAGTGTTTGATTTCATGGAGGAAAATTTTCCAGGGATATGGGGATTCATCCAGATTCTTTTGTTCTTTTTTTTTTTAACAAGTCTGAAAATATCTTTGTTCTTTCCTCACACTTGATTAATATTTTGGCTTAGTATAGAATTCTAAGTTCAAAATCATTTTTCTTCAGAATTTGAAGATATTGCTCAACTGTGTTCTGTCATCTACTGTTTATGATGAACATCAATGGCAGTTTGATTATCTGAATGTCACTAGTTCATTGTACCCCATGCCCTTGGGAGGTATTGGATTCTTCTCTGTCACCAAGGTTCTAAAATTTCCCTATTTGTGTAGGTGTTGTGGGTTCATATTCACTTTAATATAAACATATGTGCTCTTCAGATTTGGAATTTTTTTCTAGTATTTCTTTGATATGTTTCTCTCCTCCCTATTGTTTCGTTTGGGTTTTTATTCCCACCGTTTCTTTTCTGAAATAAATGCCCATGGGTCAGATGTTTCTATGTCGATCCTCTCTCTGTTTGATCTTACACATTTTCCTCCTTCCCTAGTCTACATATCGGTGATATCTTTTGTCCTATTTCTGCTTAAAATCACAAAGTGTCAAAGTTGGAAGTGGCCTTGAAGATCACCTAGTTCAATTCTCTTATTTTACAGATTGGGAGTCTGAGGCCCAGAGAGGAGGAAGGTTCAGGGAGGTAAAATGACTTGCCCAGTCACCTGTATAGAGCCAGAGCTATCTGCCTCCAAACCCATGATTTTTCTCATAGCCAGGAAGCCTTGAGCAATGTAGCCCCTCACCTTTGCCCTTAGAAGTTGGGAAGATGACCCCTCAATAAAAGGAGCCCCTGAGGTTCCAGGTGGACAATCAGCCTGGCTGTGGTACTGCCAACGAGTCTTCAGAGGGAGCCCCATTTGTCCTACTGGGACTGACAAGTCCTGGGCAGCAGTGGCCTCTCTTTGTGCTGTTCTTCGTCTTGTGTGTGGCAGGCGTCCTGGGCAATGGACTCATCGTGGCTGCCATCCAGGCCAGTCCAGCCCTTCATGCACCCATGTACTTCCTGCTGGCCCATTTGTCCTTTGCTGACCTCTGCTTCACCTCCGTCACTGTGCCCAGGATGTTGACCAACTTGTTGTCCCATGACTGCTCCATCTCCCTGGCTGGCTGCCTGACCCAAATATACTTCTCCTTTGCCCTGGGGGTAACTGATAGCTGTCTCCTAGCTGCCATGGCCTATGACCACTATGTGGCCATCCCATAGCCCCTCCACTATGCCACAAGGATGTCCCAGGCTGTGTGTACAGCCCTAGTGGGGACAGCATGGCTGGTGTCCCATGTCCACTCCCTCCTGCATATCCTGCTCATGGCCCGCCTGTCCTTCTGTGCCTCCCAGCAAGTGCCTCACTTCTTCTGTGACCATCAGCCTCTCTTAAGGCTCTCATGTTCCAACACCCACCACATCCAGCTGCTCATCTTCACCGAGGGCATCGCAGTGGTGGTCACTCCCTTCCTGCTCATCCTCACCTCCTACAGGGCCATCACAGCTGCTGTGCTCTGCCTGCCCTCAGCCTCTGGGAGGCTCCGGGCTGTGCCCACCTGTGCCTCCCACCTGGCTGTGGTGGGCCTCTTCTATGGGACAGTCATCATGGTCTACTTCCAGCCCACGTCCCAATACAAGGCAGAGCAGGGCTGTGTGTCCACTGTCATGCACACTATAGTCACGCCATGCTGAACCCTGTCATCTACAGCCTCCGGAATCACGACGTGCAGGGTGCACTCCGCACCCTTTTCACTGGGCAGAGGATCTCAGCTGGTGACTCCTGAGGGCCAGACCCCACCAAGGACAGACTGCATCATCCACACTGACAACCACGAATGTGACCTTCTGTCCTCTGCTATTCTCAAAAATCATGATAATAGCCATCATTTTCTGAGCACTTACCATGAAGCAGATCCTTGTCTGATCTCACATTATTCCCACAGCAACTAGGGAAGCAGATACCAGTATTACATACAAGGAAACTGGGGCTCAAAGACAAGAAGTGACTTTCCCAAGTTCACATGATTCTTACGGGGCAAAACCTGGACCCTTTCTGCCACATTACACCTTCTTCTAACGGTCACTCCCAGGCATTGACAAAGCATTCTATCATTTTGTAAGGACTGAGGGCGATCTGGGAGGGTGTGCCATCTCCAGGACTTGCTTTGTGTGGATGAGCACTTTATTCTCATTCATATCACCATGTGTCCTCAAATAAGTTGACTTCTCAACTGGGACAGGAATAAAAGTTCACATACTCATGTGTGAAGGGCTGGCCCCTCCTCATGAGCAGTCTGGCACAGAAGAGGCACTCAGTGCCTCTGAGAGGAATAAATGACTGTATTTTCATGTTAACGAGCATTTTGAAGCAGTCCATTTTTCTTATTCTTTGTTCTTGTACTTGTTTGCTATGTTGTCACCTGTTCAACCTCACCTGGCATTCTGTAGAAGGAGTGTGTCCTGGCCATGCATAGTAACAAACAAATAAATACAGCAAAGCCGAGAAGAAGGGAGGGAGCAGATGGAGGAGGCATTGCATAAGTCTTTCTCATATGCCAGCACTTCACTCATTTTTACTCACAAAAAGCATAGGTATTCTTACTGCCACTTTATGAATGAGGAAGCCAAGGCTCAAAGCTGGTCACCCAGTCAGTATCAGAGCCAGAACTAGCCCTGTGCCACTGGGGTCACTCAGGTGTGTTTTACCGGGACCCATAGACTCCAGGCCCCAGGTTTTGGCATCTCAGTGGAAGAACTTGCAGGAAGAAGTCTCAGACCGGGGCAGGTGCACTGTCTCAGGTGGGAACAAGTTTTGGGGTCTGAAAAGCCCTCACGGTATGCGTGAGTTTTTACCAAACAAGTTTGTGAGCTTTAATGTCCATGTTTCTCCAAGAAATCCACATCAACTGCCCCATCCCCCAATACTACCCCACTACCACCGCCCACCGCCCACTGCCCCCACACCCCAGGATGGGGGAGAGCTGCAGCTGTCCTGGGGCTGGGCCAGCCACGGCCTTTCCAGATCCCACAGTCCGTCTGCCACTGCCTGGTCCCAGAACTGCTGTACTATGCTGTTAGATCAAAAGGGATCTTAAAGGTCTTTAGACCGGTAGTTTTAGCAAACAATAAAAAATTAAAAATAAACCTTTTTTTTTACACAGAAACACAATATATAAAACAGGAAGGGAAAAAGCAGTGCAGGGTAGGTGAGGCTCAAAGGCCTGGAACCCACCTTCCCAACCTCCCAAGGCTTCTCCCCACCCCCAACTTGAAGGGTCCATGATCTAACCCAACCCTCTCATTTGATAAATTGGGAAACTGAGGCCCAGAGTGGGTAAGGAACCTGCCCAAGATCACACAGTATCCATGGCAACCTTCAGGCTTCCTTGCTCGGCCCACCAGTGCCCCACAGCTTGGCCCTGCCCTGACATATGGGCCATCCTGTTCTCCCTCCTCCCAGGTCAACTGTTCATGCTGTGATGCCAGATCCTCACTACTCTATCAATAGCTTGTCTCCTGCCCCACAGCCCACTTCCTCCCTCTGCCTTCTCTAAAGCTTCAGAAACATACTGGTCATGAAGCCCATCTGCCTGTGCCTGGAAACACCTGAGCCACCAGCCCTGCCCTATGGCAGAGTCATCTGCTAACCATCAGGGACATGGCCTGAGTAGTCTCTGTGTCCCTAGAACCCAGCACAGAGAACGTGCTTGTGGTGTGCTGTTGCCTCGTCTGTGTTATGATCTCCTTCCAGGAAGGTCATCTGCATCAGCAAGGGGAGAGGGGCATGGTAGGGTCAGGGGTTGTCAGTGCTCCCTTCCTCTGGGCCACCAGTCCATCCCCAGTCGTCCTGCCCCAGATGTCAACCCTAAGGACAGGCCACATCACTGGAGGGGCAGCTACCCCTTGCTTGTCCCCACTGCCAATGTCATAGCTTCTGTCCTTGGCCTCTGACCTCCAGCATGCTCTCTCTGCCTCAGCATGGTCAGTGCCTTCTATGGGATGACCATGACCAGAATTACAAGCATTCCAAGTCTCACAATGGCCCAGTGCCAAATCCCCATTTTGAATGTCAGGAAACTGAGGCCCAGAGAAGTAAGGAGGCCTGTCCTGTTCATCCTACAAGCCAATTTAAGTCCCAGTTCTCCTGACTCTCAGTATCACCACACCATAAACCATCATTCAATTCAAGTTAATAAATATTTATTGGCGACCTGCTCTGTGCCAGGCACTGGGCTGGATGCTTGATCTACCTGCAGACCCCCAGTAGGACAGACAAGACAAGGGAACGGTAGGCATGGAAACAGCCCCAGTCACCGGGCCTGTGGCCCCCTGGGCTGCCTCCCCACCCATTCCAACTAGATCTGACCTCTTGTTTCACTTCAGCTAGCCCTAGAAGAGGAATTGACCTGGGGACAAGAGGATGAATCTTTCCTCTGCCCCCAGAAAGGCCACCAAAGTGTTCATAAATCTAATGAAGAATTTTTCCCTAGATCTTTTTCACATTAAATATAAAGAGACTGACTTTTAATACCTTAAGCAAAACAAATGTGTACAAATGACCGATTCCCTTCCAAGCAGTCCCCTTAGAAGAGCTTAGACTTACTCCAGCGAGCCTGGAAGGGATTTTGCAACCCTCTTTGGAAGGCTTTCGAAGCATACAAGGAAATCTGCCTCTTCCCACCTGCCACTTTCCCTGAGTTTGTCCTCAAATGACTTCTGGCCATTTCAGAGTCAGTCCATCTCACCCTGACAGCATCGATATTTTCAACCCTTCAGTTTATTCAAAATAATGTCTGACATTATGAACCACCTCACCCAGAAAAAAGCAATAATTGCATTTCAAGAGAAGAATTTCAGATTCTGCCTCTACAGCCTCGTTTCCTTTGTGCATTATAAAGTAAGACAGTCTTCACTTCAAAGGTGTAGCAATTGGAGAGATCAGTAGTGAAAGAAGCTCAGATCATAAATGGAAAATTGATTACTTCTTCTAAGGATATACAGAAAATTTCTATAACTTAAATCTTCTTTCATGCAAGGGCTTCCACACGGAAAATGCAGCCATTAGAGATGCCAAATAAAAATATAAAGACTCTTTCTCAATGCAGAAATGACTGCTTTGAAATCCTAGAACTGGATCAATAGTCCAAGAAGCTGACAAGCAGGTGATTTAGCTCAGTCTGAACCATCAGTGCTTCCTTCAACCCACCCTACCCACATCTCTCCTGTCCTGTTTCCCCCACTCCCTTTATCCTACCTGCCTGTCCCGTTTTCTCTTTTTTGTTGCCTGTGTTCCTACTTCCTTCCCTTTTTGCTCTCTTCTCTCTCTCACGTACTATTACTTAGTGAGTACCAGCCCCTCTACTAGGCTCTAGGACCACAGACAAAGTCCTTGCCCACACATGCAGTACAGCAACACAGGTCATGATCAAAGCCAGAAGAGAGGCACGAAGCAGCACAGAGGGAGGGATAACTGCAGATTGGGAGGGAAGGGAGAGTTGAGGAACACTCAAGCAGGAGTGTGGTAGAGCACACCAGTGGCCCTAGTTCCTCACCTGTCCCTGAATCCATGCCCTTGGCCAGATAACTGTGCCCTCCAACCACGACTCTGGGCTCAGCCATGTGACTTGCTTTGGCCAATGGGATATTAGGAGGAATGAGGCACTTGAAAAGTATCTGTGATATTGTACTTGTTCACTTGTGTTTCTTTCATTGCCGGGAGAAGGACATGTCTGCCAAGCCCACTGGTCCCAAGAGAAGGATAAGAGACTCACAGGGCAGGGCTGCTCCAGTCAAGGTGACCCAGGCAGAGCCCCCAGCTGACCTGCAGATGCAAGAGCAAGCCCAGCCAAGATCAGCCAAGCCCTGGCTGTCCCACTGACACATGAGTGATAATAAATGATGCATACGTTAGACCACTGAGTACTGGGGTGGTTTGTTACACAGTAATAGCAAACTGATGCAGCTCCTATAACTATTTCTGATATTTGCCTTTTTCTCCAGTGCAGCCTGTCCTGACCCCTTCAGTGTCCTGAGGACTGATCCATTTACATAAATTTGCTTTCTCTGTTTATTTTGGGGGATTTATATTATTGTTCTGAACTTCAAGCCTATGCCAATCTATCAAGGATTCTTTGAGGGTATAAGCCATGTTTTTCAGTTGGCCTGGGAACTTCTGGAAGTTAGAGTCACATCTCTCCTTTTCAGATATCATGATCAAATCCATTTTCTTATTGTAGCGACTGTTTCCTTTCTTAATTGCCACCTTTAGAGATTTTGTAATCATGCCCACACCCAGATTCAACCTACACTGGAAAGTTTTCAGCTCTTTTCTTGTGGGAAAGGAAATCAAAATCAACAAAGGTAGTGGTTGCGAGAAGATGACATGAGCAAAACTAATCAACTAACCCTCTACTTGGCAAGGAGCCAGACCTCACACACACACCGACACCACTGCCCACCCTTTCCTTCCTCCAAAGACCACAGAAAAACTGGCGGGTGGAAAGACCATGACCAAGACATCACCACACACATGAAATCAAGTAACCACAGACCTCAGAAACCACAATGACATGGTAGGAAGTTAACTCAACATAGGCCAGATTTGGTGTCAGTGGCTTTGCATTCCTTATACCATTTAATAATCATACAAATCCACTGTGGCACACGTTATCATCCCCATTTTACAGATGAGGTAACTGTGGCTCAGTGAGGTAACCTGGCTCCAAGCCAGGAAGTGGCAGAACGAATATTCGAGCACAGGTTTGTCTCTGGGCAGAAATGAGGGATAGCAAAAGCCCTCCTCTCATCCTGTATGTATCCTAGATCCACTTACCATGCGTCAGAATCACTTGAAATGCTCATGCAAAATGCATATTCTATGCATCACCCCTAAATGTTCAGAATCAGTAGATCTGGGGTGAAGGCTGGGACTGCATTTTGAATAAGCACCTTAGGCAATTTTGGTGCAGGTGGTCTGCAAGCCACATTTAGAGAATCACTGACCTAAATCGTGTCAAAGCCAATGAACTCAAGATTGCCAAAAGCGAGATGGCATTCTTGCCTTTGGAAAGTCTGAGCTGGCTGGGAATTGTTCAGAGGTGACACAAAGGCTATAAGAAGACTATATGACTCTGGAAAAGATGGACAGCACATTATCATGAACATTGGGGAGAAGAGGTTTCTGTGACTCTTACCAACTCTCTTTTGAGATAAGTTTGAGGTGTCATATTTCTCTCTTCACTCTTGAATTTATAGAAATTACTAGGAACTCATGTCTTAATCAGCTTTGGCTGCTATAACGAAGTGCCACAGACTGGGTGGCTTAAACAACAGACATTTCTCACAGTTTCGGAGACTGAAAAGTCCAAGATCAAGGTGCTGGCAGATTTGGTTCATGGTAAGGGCCCACTTCCTGTTTGTAGCCTTCTTGCCGTACCCTCACATGGTGGAGAGAAGCAGCTCTGGTGTCTCTGCCTCTTCTTATAAGGACACTAACCTCATCGCAGGGGCTCCACCTTCATGACCTCATCGAAACCTCCCGAAGGCCTCACCTCCTAATGACACCACATTGGGGCTTCAACATATGAATTTTGGAGGAGACACAACAGTCAATTCATAACAACCAGCTTGGTCTTTTCTCCATTAGCCCAGGGTGTTCAGGGGGCCACGGCATGTAAGGGAAAGGATCCTAGTCCATAACAACCTCTGAGCCCCCTTGTCTGTATCCCCCAACCCTCTGTATGCCCCCGGGAAGGGTATTCCTCACACTCTCTCAGGACTGCCTGCGTCTGTGTGTCTTTCTCTCTCCTCCTCCTCCCACACACACCAGACTGAGAAATCCTTCAGGGCAGAGAATGTGCCTGATTTCTCTTCTGCCTCCAAATACTCAGCACAGGGCCTGGCCCAGAGTGAACAGTTAGGAAATGTGTATTGAAATTAGGAAATGGGCTAAAGGAGGAAGGGCTGGGTGGGTTGGAGATGCTTCCAGGCAGATAGAGAATACTTTGGAGTAACAAGATGATGAAACAGACCTGACGCCTTGGGAGGAGAGAGAGCACCACATGGAAGACAAGGCCACAAACTAGAAGAGCCGCAATTCCTGATCACCAACGGTATTAGTCTGCTCGGCTACCATAACAAATACCACGGACTGGGTAACAATAGAAATATGTTTTCTCACAGTTCTGGAGGATAGAGGTCCAAGACCATGGTGCCATCAGGGTTGGTTTCTGGTGAGGGCTTTCTTCCTGGCTTGTAGGTGGCTGCCTTCCAGCTGTATCCTCACATGGCCTCTTTGTGTGCATGCGGAGAGAGAGCGAGCTCTGGTGTCTCTTCCCCTTCTTATAAGGACACCAGTCCTGTTAGATTAGGGACCCACCCTTATAACTTCATTTAACCTTAATTACCTCCTTAAAGGCCCTATCTCCAAATACAGTCACGTTGGGAGTTTGGGCTTTCATACATCAATTTGGAGGGGACAGAGTTCAGTCCATAACACCAACTATGGGGCAAGCAGCCTTCACCTCTTTCCAATAGACTTTTTGGGTAAATATTATTATTTCCTGTTCATAGATAAGGCTGCCAAGGCAGCAGTAAGATCCTGAGTTCTGAGCTCAGAGTTCCTAGGTTTAAGTTCTGACTTTACTATTTACTAGCTCGTTGACCTTGAGCAAATTGCTAAACTAAAAATGGTTGTGAAAATTATCTAAGAAAATACATATAAAGTGCTTAGAACAATGACCTGGCACATAGTAAGTCTCAAAATATTTCAGTCATTCTCACTATGACAGGTTGCAGAGACAGAGGCAGTCAGTCCCTGAGGATAAGGATTTAGAATTTGAAACAAAGATTGTGTTCTTAACTAAGGACTTACATCCCCTCAACTCACCTGTCTTCAAGCATCTTGGGACTAGCAGGTGCCCACTGCCTTCCTCTTCTCTTCCTCCACCTGCTTTTCTCTCCCCCTTAACTGACCTTTCTGAAAGTTAAGTGTTATATATGTTATTAATCCATTCATCAAATAACATTTTATTTGCTTTTTTACTGATTTATTTAAAGTGTGTGGATTTAATGCATTGTTGTTCTCATTCCTAAAAAACTCTCTAACATTATTCTTATGTGGTGCTACATACCACACTCAGGCCCCAAATTTGTAGTCTGTGGCACCCTGTACCCAACAGCAACAAAACTATCCATTCCTTCTTCTCTGCTGCCACCCTGTGGCCATATTGGGTTACAACTAATATTTCTGCGTGCTTCGGCAAAGTTGGAGATTTAACTTAATCTTGTTACCTTGTTCTCAGTAAGGATACGTAGTACACTTCTGATTAAAGATATGTAACATTTATGGAAACAGGATATAACAGATGGACTTCTGCCCTATTGTGTGAATTCCAGCCTACTCATGTTGCCTTGGGGATTTTCCCCGCTTAAGTGGCATACAATTACTTACAGATCGGACATCAGAGATGACGGGACACAGTCCCTGTCCCCAAGGACTTTAGTCTGGTGTGTAAACAAATACAATTCAACTCTGGCAACCACACATACTGAAGACAGGGTTACCTTACCAGAAAAGGAGGCAGGGGCATTCAAATCACCAGGACTTTCACATCTCACGCTTGCACATCTCAAACTTCAAATGTTTCATTAAAGTAAATTAAAATGATAGCATGATGACGGCAATAGATAATTTGTTGAGATGTTTCTAGGTGTTAAGCAAAGTGCTAAGTGCCTTGCGGGTATTAACTTATTGACTTCTCATCCCAACTACTGTTATCCCCCTGTACAGATGGGAAAACAAAGGCACAGCCAGTACTCACTGGATCCAGGCTTTGAACCCTCAGACCTTTTCTTAACCAATGTCACTACAACCTGTGGGAACACACGTAATGACATGACTGCTTCTCCCTGAAGAGACTGCAAAGACTAAGGATCCAGACAGGATGTGAGATTTGAGCTGAGCTTTGAAGGATAAATAGGGTTTCTCTGAGTGGTCAAGGGGGAATTGGGGTCTTAAAGCCCCTTTTTAAAATGTGAGATCAGGGTTTTGTAGAGGATGGATAGTCAAACAAAAACAAACAAACAGAAAACCAGACGACAGCTCTGAAATGTTTGCGAGGTGCCACAGCAGTCTAAGAACTTTAGCTCATTGGACCTTTCAGTCACCCTGCGAGATAGTTACCATGATTACCCTCATTTGGGAGACCAAAGCTCAGAGAGACCAAGAAAGTTACCCACAGTTATCCACAATCAAAAATAAATTCTTGGGGCGGGGGGAATAGACGGGAGTAACAGTTATCTGAGAATACATTTTTATATTGTGTTGGCTTCTAAACTAGGTAAATATTTTATATGTTCAAAAAAGGGAAAGCAAAAAGGATTTATAGAAGCAAACCCTAAAAGTGAATCATACAGAAACAAATGAATCTACTTCTATAACAAATTATTAACATAACCACACAGAAGAACATTAAATCAAAATGTTTTTAACTCAATAGTCTGTACATCTTTAGCAGGATACTCTCTAATGACCAAAATAATGCTGCAAAAAAAAAATCTTGAAAGTTTTAGAGTTGTTATTGCTAGTAACATAGGCATAATTATGAAACTATTATGTGTGTATTATCGTACGATAGAAAAATTTAGTAAATATATAGATGTTGAGTTTGCACTGGAAGTCTCAGTATGAACTTACGGTTTTTAAAAATATGTATTTTCCTAGTTGGTTCACTGAAAGGGCTTGGAAGCAATGACACCCCCATAGCAATGAGTATACCAAGCACCCAGATTTTGGTTCTAAAGGCCATTCTCCACCAAAAGGAACCCGATCTTCTTGAAAAATGGCTAATTCCAAGTAATAAGCAGGGAAAGTACCACACGAAGCTGAAATATCTTAGGCCAAAAAAGAAAGGAAGGGCTCAGACTAATGGGTCATCTCAAAAGGATACAGGAGCTGACTTGAAAAGGCTACCCATGGCCAAAAGCACCAAAATAATAATGGTAATAGACATTGAATTTTTAAAAAATCTATATGTCCATAGTGATACTCAGAGAGAAAGTAAGGTAGAGCTATTCTTTGCAGAAGAATTGGCGGGCAATAAAAGGAATTATATAATTAGAAAATCACCTTTTTGCATACCCTGATGTGATAATATGATTCAAGCAAAGATTATCAATGGATGCCAAAACTATTAGGTGAAAGGTTGTTGGAAGAGAGTATTCACACAGTTTCAAAGCATCACATCACAGATTACTTTCTACTTACAAAGGGGGAAATAATTTTGCCACACAAAATTATCTGGCATTCACCACTTTAACCAAGTGATTAAACTTAGTATCACCAAGCTGACACCAGGTACTCCCTGACTTGATGCAGAAAGAACTATACAATATCACTTTTGGTTGTATAATTGCCAAAAATGAAGAAACAATCTGAGAAATCAGAATGTGGAGCATCCTATAAGACGGTTGTCCTGGACTTTTTAAAAGCCCACAGCAGAAGGATGCACGTGGCCAGGCAGCCAGGCTTCTAGGGGGTCGGGCACAATGGACCCAACCGCCGACCCAGCCCTTCCTTGCATCCAGGCTCGTGCCCAGCCCCAGCCACCTGAATGAATGAATGAATGAATAAAAAGCCACTGATATGAGAAACAAGAATGAAGGCAAGGGGAGTATGCTAGTTTAAATGACACTAAAGTGACAAAAATGCAATGTATGTGAATTTGATTGGATCCCAAATTTTTTTAAAAGATTATTAAAGAAATTTTGGCAACAAGTAGGGAAGATTAAACGTGATCTACATTTTGGATATTGTTGAATTACTGTTTATTTTCTTGGGTGTGATGATGGTATTGTGGTTACAAGGAGTCGTGACCTTTTTCTTAGGAGATGCAGTGAAGTATTTAGGAGTGAAGTCAAGATGTCCACAAAAAACACATACAGCAAATGAAGCAAAATGTTAACTGTTGGTGAAGCCAAGTGAAGAATATACAGGTGGCTAATTGTAATATTCTTTTAATTTTCCTGTAGGTTTTAAGGTTTTCCAAATAAAGGGTGGATTTTTAAAAATTCATTGATCAATAAAATGTGAGTCCAAAGGGTCTTAAGAGATCCTCTAACTCAACCCTTCATTTTACAAATGGGGAAACTGAGACCAGGGAAAGGAAGAGACTTGTTGGAGGGCACTCTGCTGGTTACCAAGAGAGCTAGAGGCTGGGCGCAGTGGCTCATGCCTGTAATCCTAGCACTCTGGGAGGTCGAGGCAGGCAGAATGCTTGAGCTCAGGAGTTCGAGATCAGCCGTCTCTACTAAAATTAGAAAAATTAGCTGAGCGTCGTGGTGCACGCCTGTAGTCCCAGCTACTCAGGAGGCTGAGGCAGGAGGATCGCTGGAGCCCAGGAGTTTGAGGTTGCTGTGAGCTACAATGACGCCACTGCACTCTACCCAGGGTGACAGAGTGAGACTCTGTCTCAAAAAAAAAGAAAAAGAGCGAGCTGGAGTCCATGTTAACTATTCCTGTCGCTGCCACTTGTAGCAGGAAGTAGTAGTGGGTGGCAGTGTGTGGGGAGAGGGAATAGAGAGGGACTTTGGGAGGAAGCACTCTCTGGAGTCATGGTAGGAAGGGGGTACCCTCAGCAGGAGCACGTTGTGGGGCACAGCCACAGCCCAGTTGGGGGGAGATTCTGACCTGAAACACAGGCGGGTCCTAGAGACCCAAGGCTTTACCCAGCTTTACTCCTTTTTTTCTCTTTAAATTCTCTTATTTATTTTCTTCCTCTAACCTATGCTCTACGCTACCTTTCTTTTTTTAATGTTTCTATTTTATTGACACTTGATCATTTTGCTTTCTCCACCAAGAACATGACATCATGGAAATAATACAAATTTTGGAACTACATAAACCTGATTTTAAATCCTGCCCTGCCCACTAGCTGTACAACTTGGAATGTCACGTAAACCCCACTAAGTCTTGGTTTCTACATGCTTGAAAAGTTACTACTTCCTACTTTAAAAGGATGTGCCATTCAACGAGCCAACGGGTTTATTCTTAAATGTTCATTCATCTTTTACCAATTGCCAAGCACAGTTGTGGGCACTGGGACAATAAAAACACTTACTTGAAGGCTGGCTGTCTTCTAAATACTTTATATGAATTGACTCATGTTACTACCCCCAATACACAGATGAGGGAACTGAGCCATGGAGTTCAGTATCTTGCTCCCAAAGCTAGTGTCAGCCCCTGCCTAGAGTGCAAGCCCTTACCCTTTGTGCCATGCACAAGGAGGAAAGCAAAGCCCATGCTTTCATGAGACTTTCATTGCAGAGGAAAGTGAAATCTGGAAAAGAACTGGGACACCGTCTGTCACAAATACTAGTTCCTCTTTCTTTCCCCCAATCCCATGGCTAAAAAGGAGAACCACATAAAATGAAGAGAAGCAATCTGAGCGCTATCCCATTTCAACCGCTTCCCTCTCTTACTCTTAAAATAAGAAGACCAACAGCAGTGAGTACTTGTTTTGTGACAGGTGCAGTCACTCACCTTAATCCGTAAATCGGTGATTCTCAAACTTGAACAGGTCTCAGAATCACCTGCAGGGCATGTAAAAACAGTTTGCCCAGCCACTCCCAGAACTCCTGATTCAGTAGGGCTGGGTTGTGAAGCCAGAGAATTTGCATTTCTAACAAGATCCCAGGTGATTGCTGAGGCCACCACTGCTGCTGTTGCTGATCAGGGGACCACATGTGAGAACCACCATCACAGAACTCCACAAAAAAGGTATTTTTGTTCCCATTGTAAAGATGAAGAAACTGAGCCTCTTGAAGGGTAGGTGACTCACCAGAGGCTACACCACTACTGACAGAGACAGGATTTAAACTCAGATCTGTCTGACTCCAAAGCCCATGCTGTTTCCACTACTCCTGAGTTACAGATTTAACATTCTAAGATTTCCCCATCACTTGTCTGTTCACTTTACTTTAGAACTTCTGTTCTTGAAAGGCAAAGTCAAGTTTCTGTGTGTGAGTGCATAATATATTTTCACATCCAACAAGAACAGAAGATGGTTTGTAAAGGCTATTTTTAAATGTGCCTGTCCATTTGCCCAGTAATTCCTCTTCCAGAAATCTATGAGAATGATCCAAAATACAGCCCAAAACATAAAGATGATAAGTGTTTTAGCAAAAAACTGGGATTCTAAAGAGTCAATATTAAGAGACCAGTTACATAAATCATGGTATACCCAAATGATGGCATATCATGTAGCCATTGAAAATTATTTATTTAGAATTTTCAAAACATGTCAAAGTATTTATGATAAAATATTAAATAAGGCAGAGCACAGAATTGAATTCAATAAGCACTCAATGTATTAAAAATATTAAAAAAGACTAGAAGGAAATAAACAAGAGCATTGACAATAGTTCTCTCTGCTTCTAATAATTTTCTGTACTTTTTGCACTTTCTACAATGAGCTTTCTTAGTCAAAAACAATGACGCACTTTTGTTGATTAAATACAACAGATATTTTCAAGACTCTTCTCTACAGTTAGTCAAATCCTGAATAGCCAGGAAAATCAAAACTGTAAATTTTAAAGCTATACTTAACTCCAGATTACATTTTCCCAACCCTAGAATATACATTTTTATAGTAAAAACCAAAAGGAAAAACTCAAATGTCAATCATTATAAATACACCGGAAAAAAGACTAGAAAGATGCCTGTAAATATGGTAACAGGAATTAATTTTGGTTGGTGGAATTATATGGCTTTTTAAATCTATTTTTAGCTTAACAATTTTTATTACATTTTCTACAATGAACATCTGTTCATTTCATAATAAAAAAAAGTGTTTGCTCTTTCTTTTTAAGAGGCAACCACCAAATTATAGCACATCTATACAATGGAATATTAATAGCCACTAAAAAAATGTTATAGAAGAATATTTAATAACATGAAAAATCTGATATATTATTAGCTGACCATACTATAAAACAGTATGTTCAGAATGATCCCATTGTTTTGTTTAAAAATAAACAAACAAAATGTCTATGTATACATAGAAAATGCCTTGGCAGGAAATATACCAAAATATTAATAGTGTTTTACTCATCTAGGTGGCAGATTAGACACTATTTTTTCTTATTTCTGCTTTGGTATTTTGGCCAATTTTCCTCTACTGAATATGAATTATTTTTCCAATATGCAAAAAAAGTTTTTTAAAAAATCTAGATTAAACAAAAAGTTACCTTGTTAAATAAGAGAGAGAGAGAAAGACAGACAAACAGAGGCATCTTATTGAAAGACGATCCTCCTTTACAAAGCTCCCCCAGTCCACCCCAGCTCTAATGTTTAAGTCCATAAAACAGTGGTCCTTCACCGTCACAAGGGCAGTCAGCATCTGCTCTTCCTCCTCATCCAGACTTGGTAACGCTGGAGCAGGACACGGAATGCAGCAGCAGAGGCCACCCCACCCAACGGGGGAAACACGCATCGTCTGAAACCTTTAAATAAGATCCTGGTGGAAAAGAGGGTCTAGGGAAAAAAATTTAACTGCCTTCTAGGGCTATGGATCTGATTACAAGTAAATATAATTTACAATCATTTGATTAAGGAAATGCACTATTTACGTTGCAAATAACACACTAACTAGAGAATTATACTCTCAGACTTGGCAGAGACCTCTGCAATCATCTGAAGACAATTTCCAGGACACTGTCTTTAGAATGCTATGTAAATATTGACTGGAAACAATAACAGAGATGTCATGCCAGAAAATCTTAAGTAAACATTTCAAAAGCCTGGCTTCCTGTTTATACAATTTTAAGTCACTTTATTGCTAGCCACAAGGTGATTCAGCATTCTGATTTAATCTAAGAATTTCTTGATTTTACACGTAATAAAAAGGACTACAAAGGACAGCTGAAAAGCCAGAAGACAAAGAAAGGAACAAAAATAAACAAGGACATGTGCCTTCCAGCCCAAACCAAAAAATCTATGCAACTAGACTATCAGTTCAATCTATTTCCAGATCGCTATCCTCACTGTGACAGGTGGCAGAATTACGCACAGACGTCAGCATCAAGACTTCTTTTTCTGGGAGTAATCCAAATTCCTGGAGAAAAGCTTCAAGGTCCACGGCGAAGAAATCCTCCCCCAGCTGATCAGTGACACGAACAAAATTGCCGATCAATTCACCCCCCTTATAGATCAGCAGGGCAGGAAGGGCATTCCTGGTGAACCGACTGCTGGCCCCAATAACAGAGCTCTTCACCCGGCAAAATTTGACAGCCGGGTACTCTGCAGCGAGGCAGATCATGCAACCATTCATGGCTTCAGTCCCTGGAATGCCATCCTCATAAATATGGACCATGATGAGAGTGCTTTTCTGTTCTTTATCAATCATGTCTAAAAACGCTTCTCCACTGGGGATCTCAAAAACCTGCTTGAATTGGGGCCCCTTGTGAAGCTGCTGCCGCATCTCTTCCATTCTCTGCTTCCGGTATTGCTGCAGAAACTCTTCATCATCTTGGTCCTCATTCATCATGGCAAACTCCTTCAGAGTCATCTGTAGGCAGAGCAGCAAGCAAGCATAAATACACAAAACTGAACACTCAGGATAATAGTTAACATGTACCACATACTTATAACATAAAAGGCACCATGCTAAATGCTTTATATGCATTATATCTCACTGAATTCTTAGGATATCCCCATTGGGAAGGGACTTTCATAATCCTCATTTTATAAATAAGATTCCAAGACTTGATATTATTTGCACAAGTTCACCCAGGTAGTAAGTGTAAGACCAGGGCTCAAACCAGGTTTTAAAAACCCGGGTTTTAAACTACGATATCTTATTGCCTCTCAATCTGAATAGGCAGCATCAGATATCATTTCATGAGCTTTTTTCTTTTTGTCAACCTTGACAATGGATTAATTATTTTATCTACTGTTTTGTTTTTGTTGAAAAGACAACAGGACACTAAGGAATTTTTAAAAAGAACACTCATAATCCCTGCCCTGTACAACCTCCCAACATACACATACATACACACAACACACACAGTCCCATGCACTCTCTAAAAATTTTTCTTTTTATTACCAGTCACGTGCTGAAATAGTTTTGCTTTTATAGCAGTAGCCATGGGTATACTAACTAAGCTACAGCTAGCTTTTGGAACTTAGCATTAGTGTAAGTATATCCTCATGTTTCCAAATATTTTTATAAAATTATATATAGCATATCATATTTTGCTTAACGACTCCCCTAATTCTAGCATTCAGACAGTTTCCAGTTCTGTTCTACTGCACACACATCAGCAGGACAGGGACAGCCTCTCTCAAGACTGACCCATGTGGTCATGTGATATTGCCTCATTCTGGTCTCTCCCCTCAGTATAAGGAAGCAGCTGTGAGCAGCGGACACAATACCCTGCAGCCAGCTTAAGTTACAAAACCATCTTCCTTCTCCTGCCCTGGTGCAGCAGACATCCCTGCTCCCCTAATAAACCCTAGCTCTGTCTAATCATCTCTAGATTAGTGGTTAGGCGGTTGGGGACCACACTAGATCAGAACAGATGTTGTTACTATACCACAATCATTATGACTTCACGTTCTACTTATTGTCTATTTTCTCCCCATCTCATAGCTCTTCACTCTATCTCAGCCTATCAGAGTGGCTCCTTCTAACCTATTATGGTCTTTGCCTGAGTCTAACACCCTGAAATCCTCCTGGTCAAGGTGAATGACTCCTAGCTTAATCCTCTTATCTGCTCCCTGATCCTGTCTGGTATTTTAGCTTTGGGTCATAGCTAAATGATCTCAAGCACTCCTAGACATTCATCTACAGTCAGAGGGTAAAGGGGGAATAGAGAATCCCTTTTAATACTGAGAAGATAGGAGGGCATCAAGGACCTAGTTCCAAGTATCTTCTAGAGTGTCTGTTTGCTTTTATTGTAAGGCCTCATTAGAATAAATTCTCGTGAATAGGCTTCAGATGAAACAAAGCAACATCATGGAAAGAACAGAAAAATCTGGGTCAAAAATCCAGCTCCTGCTAGCATTTACCAGTTGCATGGCCCTGAACAAGTCTCTAATGCTCTCTAAGCATTGTTTTCATCATCTGTAAAATGGGGATAATACCATCACCCTCAGAGGGTAATTTCTGGCCCAAGGTAAAATCTCAATAAAAGAAGGGAAACTAACATTTACTGAGCACTTTCAATGGGCCAGGCACTGTGATGGACATTTTACCCACACAGTCCAGGTAGAGATGATACTGACCTCATTTAACCAATGAAAAACCAGACTCAGAAGGGAAGAGACTTTCTCACAGCCACTGGTGGCCAAGCTGAGATTCAAACCCAGGTATGTCTGAGTTGTGACATGGCTCTATAATTTCTCCTACACTGAATAGCTTCTCAGAGGCCAAGTCAAACATCCTCTACCTTTTAAATCACTAACCCAGTTCTAGCAGCCAGGACAGCTTCTGAGAAAAGCCTAAGTGCTGCTAATTACCTTCCCACTGATCTTCTCCTGGAGGTCCTGCTGTTTCTGTTGCTCCTCCTCTTCGTCCAGATGGGACCTGCAGGTCATTGACAGCTTCTTGATCAGCCTTTCCATCTCCCGGCACTGCTCCTCCCTTTGCTCTGTCTCCAACTGCTTGAAGCGGCGCCAGTCATTGATCACACCTTTTGGACCTGAGTGAACATGGATGTGACCAAGGAGAATGGGCTACGAATTACAGACCAGCTCACATCTGTAGGTAGGAGCTTACATCTGTCTGAAGCTTGCTCCCTCTATTGCAGAGTTATCACAGAGCCTCTGTGCACTCTGCACAGAGTGGTCTACACACAGTGATGTGCACTGCACCACAGTCTGCAACAATTAAAGGGCTAATTTAATGCCCAACATTAAGAGACAAGTTAAATAAATTATAATTCATCCCACTCAAAGGAAAATAAAGCAACTCTTAGAAAGAATAAGGCAGCTCTGTTTCTTGCCATGAAAGATATTCCAAATATACTAAAAGCAAAATGTAGAACAATATCATGATATGATCCTACAGTTTTTATAAAATGAACTGTATGTGTACATATGAGGATTTATGGCATGGATATGCATATATGTTTGTTTATACACTTGTATGTACAAAGAAAAAGAGCTCGAAGGATATGTAAACTGTTAACAGTGGCTGTCTCCAGATAGTAGGATCTAAGGGGGCTGGTGAAAGAGAACTTTTACTTTTCTCTTTCTATACTTCTGTATTATCTGAATTTTTTATGGTCAGATGTGGCAGGCTGTGTAACTGTTCTGTTATTCAAGCTACCCTGAACCCCTCAATCTTCACACTGTCAAAGGACTACATATCCTTGTCCCTTGCCATGTAACTTGCAGTCCTCCTGTGGGATGACAACATATATCCCCAGCCCAGTGATGTTAGGCTTGGCCATGTGACTTGCTCTATCTGGTGGATTGTGAGCAAACATGAAGTATGCCAGGTCTGAGCAAAAGATCTATGAGCTATTGCATATTCCAACAGCTCCTCTCTTGTTCGCTATGCTCAGCCATGAAAACTGTGTCCCAAACGGGTTACTCCTTCAGCCTACTTCCTGGGATGAGAGAATATATGAAGCAAAAGCAGAGCCACCACTGACCCAGAGGCTGCATGTAATATGACTGAGAAATAAACCTTTGTTGTCACAAGCTACTAAGGTTTTGGGGTCTATATAAAGAAAACTTTAAAATGCTACAAGAAACAATAAGAAAGACTTCAATAAATAGAAAAGCAGTATCATGTTCCTGAACAGTAATACTCAATATCACAAAGGTGCCAATTATCCCTAAATTAATCTATATATTTAATGCATTCCCAATGAAAATATGTGAATATTCACATTTACTTTGGAAAAAATGATAAAGCAAAAGTGAAGAAAAAACGACACAGCGGAGTACTGAAGGGGGTATAGCCCTACCAGATACTAAAATATTTTTAAAATGGTGAGAAGACATAACCCAGTAAAAGACAAATCAATGGAAGACACTGCAAAGTTCAGCTAAAGACCCAACATAAGCAGAAATTCAGTACATGATAGAACTCTTTTCAAAATAAAGGAGAAAAGATGGCTTATTCAATAAATGATGTTGAAACTGAGTAGCAATATGAAAAAAAGCTGGAGCCTTACTGTAGACCTTGCACCAAATGAATCCCAGATAAATCTATATTTAAGCGTAAAAAAAACTAAATTATAAAAATACTAAAAAAAAATACTAAATTAAAAAAATACTAAGAGAATCTTTCTACAAAGCAAAGTGAGGTCTTTTATAAAGTGGTGTGAAGAAAAGCCTTCTAAGTAAAAAACTATAAAATAATACTTTTAAGTACATAAAAATAAAAATTTTCTGCCAGGATAAGTACAAAGTCAAAAAACAATAAAGTGAAAGAAATATTTACAAATTATACCACAGATTAATTTCCTTAATATACAGTTTCCCAAGAAGAAAAAGACCAACCACCCAGTTTTAAAAATGAACAAAGGATATAAAAATATCTCTTATAATTATTAAAAGAAGCCGGGCACGGTGGCTTACACCTGTAATCTCAGCACTTTGAGAGGCCGAGGCGGGAGAATCACCTGAGGCCAGGAGTTCAAGACTAGCCTGGCCAAACATAGTGAGACCCCGCTTCTACAAAAACATAAAATTAGCCAGCCATGGTGGCGTGTGTCTGCAGTCCCAGCTACTCAGGAAAGCTGAAGCAGGAGGATTGTTTGAGCCCTGGAATTCGAGGCTACAGTGAGCTATGATCGTGCCACTGCACTCCAGCCTGGGTGACAGAGGGAGACCCCGTCTCTAAAAAGGTGTGTGTACATATGTGTGTGTGTGTGTATATGTGTGTGTGTGTGTATATATATATACACATATATATATAATGAAAAGAGGTTCAATCTACCTCTTAAAAAGAAATGGGAAATAAAACCACAGTGAGTTACTATCTGTCATCCACCAGGATGGCAAAGATCAATAAGTTTGATAACACAATAGGAAGACAAGTGTACAGGGAAATAGTGATTAAACTATAAATTGGTGCTTTTGAAAGTATTAAAATGTAAAAATGTAAATATGCCATTTATAGGAAATTACATTACCAAATACTCACACTTATGATTTATGGGATATCAAACAACTACTAATTTGAGAAGCAGGATTCAAGCCCAGGCCAGTCTGTGTTCATTACCATGCTGCTATGCATACATATTTGTATTGTGCATTAAAAAGGCTAGAAACATACACAAGGAAATGATAAGACTGGGTTATCTCTGGAAGTGGGACTGAAGTTAGAAGTGATCAGGAAACTTCTAATTAACTCGTATTTAATGAACATTTTTTAGCCAGAGCTCAGGGTTTCCCAATACCTGTGTTAACTGAGATGCCTTCGCCTGCCAGCTCAGCCTCTGCAGGCATGGAACTGCTGGCCGGAGCACCCCTGCCTCTGTCCTTGTCCTCATGGTCGCTGTCCTCATCTTCACTGCTGCTGTAGTAGTACTGCAGTTTCTCCCCCAGCAACTTATCATCCAGGGTCGTCATGGTGCCTGGAAGAGGGCAACAAACCAGGCTCTTTGCTGACTTGAGCTAGACAGACACGAATCTGAAGCATAGGAGGCTTTTTGTGCTGAGATACTACAATGTACAGATCCCTAAAACTGATTTTTCTTCATAAACAGAATCTCAACAAATCCCTACAATGACCCTGTGCATTAGGGTTTATCATGCTCTTTATATACAAAGTAAAACTGAAGCTCAGATAAAGGAAGTTTTTTTGCCAAACTTTACAGCAAATCGTGGCACTGGGACCAGACCCTAGGGATGCCTGACTCCAAGAACCTGAGGTATGAATTACTGTCTTTTGAATAATGTATACTTGTACTAGTGCACTGACTCAGAGGAATCTATTTTACTGACTAGTGGTTTTATCCATGCTTAGTTTTAGTGTCCCTAACAAGACTGCTGGGTAATTGAAAAATTGGGTAAGAAACCTCAGGAAAAACTCCAAAAAGAACCATCAAGAGTATGAGCTGAGTCACTTGCTTGTCTAGGCAATCACTCATCTGTCTCTCACCTTCAACCTCCCAGTCAGCACACTGAGGGCTTGGATAGATGATCTCTGAAACCCTACTAATTATGACTGGTTAAAAGAAAGACCCATATCCCACACCAAAATTTTAATCATTCTCAAGTGTTTAAAAGACTATGGTTAGAGCCAGCTTCTGCATCAGAAGCAGCCAGGGACATTTTGGAGAAAAGGTGAAACTTAGCCCCTCACAAGCCTGCTTGAGAATCCAGCAGTAATGGGGGAAAAAAACCCAAAAAACAAAAATACCTCCAGTATTCCTTCCTCTAAGCATCCCAACCCCAACACCATGCTGCCTTCATTTAAAACTTATCACTGGGCCTGTTACACTCTATTGCAAACTGATTCTCTCCCACGGGGCAGGGAGCTCTTGAAAGCAGGGACCTCCAATAGCTAATCTCCATGCCCAATGCCCAGCACAACGTCTCTGCACAATTTACTAAACCCACATACAGTCAGCCTGGATCGGTGGGAGAATCCGGGGACCCCGGCAGTCAGACGGGGAGAGGGGTGCAAAGGAGGCAGGCAGGGCGAATCCAAAGAAAGACAGACGTACCAGGTAGGGACACAATCAAACTTAAAGGACTTGGAGGTGCCAGGGATGGGCCAAAGGGGGCGCACACGTGACGCAGAGAATGGAAGGAGGCGCGCTCGCGAGGGCGGGGCCCGCGGAGAGCGGCGCAGAGCGGGCGGGGCCGCGGAGGTGCGGGCGGTGAAGGCGGGGACCCCGGAAGGGCGGCGGAGGGGCCCACGGAGCCTTTGGGGGAGCCAGGAGCAGCCCGGCGGAGTGGGACCAGCGCCGGAGGCAAGGCACAGAAACCGCTGAGATTGTGCGGGTCGAAGAGGCACGAAGACAAGGCAGTTTTACTACCCGGGCTCGCCAACCACCCTCCCACCAGTGGTCCACGGCCGCCGCTTCTTCCCGGCTGACCCCAGTGCAGTTACCCGGTCTCGCTCGGTCTGGATCCCTTGAGGCTAGCAGCTCCGGGCACCAGAAGGAAGGGAGCGTTTACTTAGAGGAAGAGAAGTGGATAGGCGCCCTGAGCGCTATGGAGAAAAGCCGCCAGTGTCCCGACCGCGAGGACCAATGAGGCAGGCTTCCTGCGTCATGGCGGACACACGCTGTCCAATTAGAAGCGGCTTCTCCGGGCGGTAGAGGGAGGAGCTACCGGTCCGACTTTGGGACAAAACACCTGGACAACGTTAATACGCTTCTCTTTGTTTTGTTTTTGTTTTGGGTTGGACAGCGAAAAGGTAAACTATATATGCCCAGTTTCAACCAGTAAGAAAAATTTATTTCTACGTTTCCAAAGCCATTCCAAACGTGTGTTTTTAATTGGTCCTTCATCATATCACGTCTATTAAGATGGAAAACTGACTCAGAAACGTTAAGTAATTTGCCCAAGAACACACATTCCTTAAGTACATGGCTTGGATTAAAATTTTAAAAAATAAAATAAAAGCCGGGCGCAGTGGCGCGCGCCTGCAGTCCCAGCTACTGGGGAGACTGAGGTGGGAGGATCGCTTGAGCCGGGCGGTTCTGGGCTGTAGTGCGCTGTGCGCATGGGGTGTCCGCACTAAGTTGGCATCAGTGTGGTGACCTCCGCAGAGCAGGGGACCACCAGGTTGCCTAAGGAGGGATGAACCGGCCCAGGTCAGAAACGGAGCAGTTCAAAACTCCGTGCTGATCAGTAGTGGGATCGCGCCTGTGAATAGCCGCTGCACTCCAGCCTAGGCGAGACGCCATCTCTTAAAAAAAAAAAGCCGGGTCCGTGACAACTAAACGCAATGTGAAATCCTGAATGGGATACTGGCACAGAAAAAGGACATGAATGGGACAACTGACGAAATTGAAAAAGGTCTCTTAACTAATATTAGCTAATAGTATCGTATCAGTAGTTTTGGCAATTGTACTGCCGTTATATAAGATGTTAACCTTTGGCGATTCTGGACCAAGAGTATAGGGGAACGCTATACTACAATTTTGTTTTCTTTTCCATACTTTATCGTCTATTTTTGCCACTTTTTTAAAACTCAAAGTGATTTTAAATTCGGAGCCCTTGTTGTCCAATATGCAACCATAAAGTTGCTCATAGAAAGCTTTGTGCAAATTGAACCATATAAAATGTTCTAGAACGATACACTGTTTAAAATAGGGCTCTTAATTGGGGGAGGGGTTCTTAATTTGTGGTTCTAGGACAACCTGAAATTGTCTGCAAATTTGTGTATGTGCGTATTTTTCTGAGAAGCTGTTTGTTGAGGCTATTAAAGGAGTCAGAAAACACAACCCCCCCCATTTTAAGAACAATTTAGTTAGCAAGCTCTCATGGTGATTGTTTGTATTTTTGTTTGCAGAGTGAATAACTTAATTAGCTTTGTGTGAAAAACAGATATGAATATGCTTGTGCTCTGCTTTAAGTGACACAGCCAGCACCTAACAAGAGTGCCTCTGCGCAGGAGTTCCCCATAAATATTTGTTAATGAATGCTTGATAAGTGTTTTATTTCTAATTTTGTTTTTACTCACATCTCCCCTACTTTAGGGAGACTTGAGTATGGTGGTTCCTTGTCCCTCATAGTTCACTTTAAATTTAGGGCTGTAATCCTCAAGGGGACCTTGAGTGCTGCCCCACAATCCTACATTTCAATACTCAGGTTACTTTCCCACTCTCTTAGAGAAGCAATTTATATCTCTTCTCTCAAATTTCCAACACTCCCTCCTCTCTCCTGGCTCAACTGACCTCGATTCTTATTTCCCCTGAAAAATGAAAGCAATCAAAAAGAAACTTGCACTTGGTTGCAACCCAAAATGTACTCCGGGCATCTGTGCCTGTTAAATGAATCAGTGGTGCACTGGATCCCATTCCTTTAGCCTAGTAAAGGATTCTGCTCCTGAAATTCTCTCTCTCTCTCTCCTGCATTATCAGGCTTTCTTTCTACAGTGTACTAATATGCTTTCATAGTTCTCATCTTTAAAAAAATCCTAAGATTTTTCCACCTTTCAGATTATTAAAAATCCAAAAGTTTGGTAACACTCAGTGAGACTGTGGGGGGACAATTGCTGGTGGGAGTGTAAATTGATTCAACTCTTATGGATAGCATTTGAGAACTATCTATCAGCTACATCTCGTTTCTCTGATCCTCTTTACAGCAACACCCAAAACAGTTCTGTATATCCTCTCTGTTTCCTCCTCATCCCACTTCAAGTAGGCTTTTGTTCCCACCAGTCACTGAAATCACATTTGTGAAGATAACAATGACTTCCAAGTTGCCAAATCTGTGGTCAAGTCTCAACACTGCTCTTACTGAACCACTAGGCAGCATTTGACAGTCGTCACTGCTCCTTCCATAAACTCTTCTCTTGATTTTCAGAGTACTACATTCTCCTAATTTTCTCCAACTTCACTGACATCCTCAGTGACCTCTGTGCTTCCTCCCCTCTAAATAATGGAGTGCTCCAGGTTCAGTCTTTTGGCACCTTCTCTTATTTATTTATTCATTTATTCATTCATTCATTCACTTAGAGACAGGGTCTTGCTGTGTCACCCAGGCTGGAGAGCAGTGGTGCAATCATAGCTCACTGCAACCTCATACTAGGCTCAAGCAATCCTCCTGCCTCAGCCTCCTGAACCTGGGACCACAGGCATGTGCCTCCATGCCTGGCTAATTTTCTTATATTTTGTAGAGATGGGATCTCGCTATGTTGCCCAGGCTAGACTTGAACTCCTGGCCTCAAGCAATCCTCCCACCTCAGCCTCCCAAAGTGCTGAAATTACAGGCATCAACCATCATACCCAGGCTCTCTTTATGTATACTCACTCTTGTCAAAGAATAACATGGAGGCAGTTAATTATATGCAAACAAATTTACTTATATGAAGGAGAGAGTAAATAGGTAAATGTCAATAAAGATTTTTTTAAAAACTGGATTTATAAAAGAGAGACGAAAAGTGGGATGTTGAGAAACCATAATGAGTCTTGTTCATTTGTCTAGAGGGAAACTGACTAGCTGGCAGGTTGCAAAGTGGTCAGTCTAAGCAGTCTCAAGACATCAAAAACAATGTTAATTCTTTGTGGATTTTCAAAACAAAACCTTGAAAATTTAACCATGGAGTATATGAAACAAGTTTTCTCTGTATATTGTTAACACCTCTACCTTGATTAAGCCAATTCTGTGCCATTTTCTTCATCATAATTTTCACTATTTCCCACTGCATTAGTCAGAGTTTTCCAGATAAACAGAACTAATAGAAGATAGATAGATAGATAGATAGATAGATAGATAGATAGATAACTGGGGACTGAAGAGAGCCAATGGTGTAGTTCTGGTCTATGTCCAAAGGTAGGAGAAGTCCAGTGTCCCAGCTCCAAGACAGTCAGGCAAAGAGGAAATTCTCTTTTTATTTTATTCTAGGCCTTCATTAATTGAATAAGGCCCACCCACATTGGGGGGGGGAATCTGCTTTACTGAGTCTACCAATTCAAATGTTAATCTCATCCAGAAACACCCTCACAGACACACCCAGAATAATGTTTGATCAAATATCTGGGCAACCCATGTCCCAGTCAAGTTGACTCATAAAATTAACCATCACACCCAGTTTTTGGTCATAACAAGTACCTAAAGGAGTAGGTTCAACCAAAAGGGCTTCACTGTCTTTGATGCAAGATCAATTAGATGTTGGCTTTAGATAATAACAGTGTGGTAATCTGTAGGTATCTATCAGACAGCAGAAAAGAGCAAAAAGTATAGATACAAATATTTTGAGAAAAATCTGAAATTACTTTCTACATAATTTTATGACTTCCTAAGAGAATAATTCTTAAGAATTAATTTAACCACCTTGTTTTTTAAATGATGGTTTATTTTATCTTTTTTGAAGTGTTTATCGATGTATAAAATATGTATTAAAAATGAAAATGAGATATCACTACACATGTATTAGAATGGACAAAATCCAAAACACTGACAACACCAAATGCTGACAAGGATATAGAGCAACAGGAATGCTCATTCATTGCTGATGGGAAGACAAAATGGTATAGGCACTTTGGAAGACAGTTTGGCAGTTTCTTATAAAACTACATATTATTCTTACCATATGATTCAGCAATCACACCCCTTCGTATTTACCCAAATGAAGTGAAAATGTATGTCCACACAAAAACCTGCACATACATATTTATAGCAGCTTTATTCATAATTGCTAAAATGTGGAAGCAATCAACATATCCTTCAGTAGGTTAATGGATAAACAAATTGTAGCCCATCGAAACAATGGAATATTATTCAGCACTAAAAAGAAATGAGCTATCAAACCATGAGAAGATATGGAGGAAATTTAAATACATATTACTAAATGCAAAAAGTCAATCTGAAATGGACACATACTATACCACTCCAACTATATGATATTCTGGAAAAGGCAAAACTGTGATGACAGTAAAAAGATCAGTGGTTGCCAGGAAGTAGGGAAGAGGCATGAAGAGCACAGAGAATTTTTAGGGCAGTAAAACTGTTCCTTATGATACTATAATGGTAGATGCATGTCATTATATATTTATCAAAACCCATAGAATGTACAACACCAAGACTAAACCCTAATGTAACTATAGATTTTGGGTGATAATGATGTGTCAATGTAGGTTCATCAGTTGTAACAAATGTTACCATGCTGGTGCAGGATGTTGATGGTGAGGTCATGGGGAGAGGGGAGATGGGAATATGGGAACTCTCTACTTTCTGCTCAACTTTGCTGTGAACCTAAAACAAAGTCTATTTTTAAAAAGTGTACTAGCTTTTGACTGGATTTCATCTTTGTTGGTGCTATGGATTGGATATGGTTTTTTTGGCTCCACCAAGTCTCATGTTGAAATTTATTCCCCAATGTAGGAGGTAGGACCTAATGGGAGGTGTTTGGATCATGGGGGCAGATCCCTCATGAATGGCTTGGTGCCTCCTTGCAGTAATGAGTGAGTTCTTGTTCTATTAGTTCCCGTAAGAACTGGTGGTTAAAAAGAGCCTGGAACCTCCTCACTCATTCTCTTGCCTCCACTCTTGCCATGTGATCTCTGCACACACTGGCTCCACTTTGCCTTCCTCTATGAGTGGAAGCAGCCTGAAGCCCTCATCAGAAGCAGATGGTGGTGCTATGCTTCCTGTATAGTCTGCAGAACTGTGAGCCAAATAAACCTCTTTTCTTTCTAAATTACCCAACTTCAGATATTCCTTTATAGCAACACAAATGGAATAACACTTTATTTGAATGCACTCAGGTCCATTAATTTATACGTTGTTATGGTTGCTACCACACAACAAAGGAAGAGTTGAATAGTTGCAATAAGACAGCGGGTGAGTAAATATTAGACTACTATTATTTGGAACTATTTTAGTAAATAAATTTACACTAGCCACTTGGACTATTGTGGCTAAGTATAAAATTTGAACTGTTTTGTATAATATATTACTTGGGTCACAATTAGAGAAAGTAATGGATGACTTCTTGTGAGTGGGGCGATTTAGTTCAGGGTAGAAATTCTAGCATAAGTCAGTAAAATACAGTGTCTTGGACCTCTCTTGGTAAGTTACCATTTGGGGCTCTTAGTAAAATGTGAGCAACTGGAGGATTTGTTTTAATACTTGGAACAGATGTTGACTGTGTCCAAAATACAGGTCACATTTTGATGTAAGCATGACAGGGCCATTTCAGTATATGAGAAGTGTTGTCCTAGGATGTGCCAGTAAGTATTAATTATTATCTCAATTTAGCTGTTCTGAGTTTAAAAATCATGTAACAATTCCTATATAGATATATGAGAAAACAATTGGACCATATTTTGCATTATGAATCCCATATTTTATTATTTTTTAAATGTCCTAGGGATTTCTTTAAAGTTCCAAGAAATGTAAGTTAGAGAACTGTATTAGTTATCTCTGCTGTGTAACAAATTACCCCAAACCAATGGCTTAAAACAACAAACATTTATTATCTCACAGTTTATGTGGATCAGGAATCTGGGCATGGCTTGCTTAGCTAGGTGCCTCTGGCTCAAGGTCTCTCATGATGTTGCAGTCAAGTTGTTGGCTGGGGTTGAGTTATCATCTGAAGTCTCAACTAGGGGGTGGGAAAATAGGGAACCACTTTGGAGCTGACTTGCATGGTTGCTGGCAGACCTTGGTTATTCACACATAGGTTTCTCCATAGACATCCTGAATGCCCTCACAATCTGGTAGCTGGTGGTGAGAGAGAGAGAGAGGCCAAGAGGGAAACCACAGTCTTCTATAACCTAACCTTAGAAGTGACATTCCATTATATCTGCTGCATTGTTTTCATTAGAAGTGAGCCAATGAGTCCAGCTCAAAAAGTAGAAATTACACAAGAGCATGGATAACTGGAGGCCATCCTACAGACTGTCTATTCCAGCAGCTTTCTTTGGAAGGACTGAAGTCCATTTAAGTATGAAGACTTATTTACGTCAATATTTTAGAGGGTTTTGAAGTTAGATAACATAATTAAATGCCAGAAAGGTTGGCTATCATTGTGACTGTTTCAAAAAGACAATTTAATGAGCTTGAGGAGTTTATGGGAAAGAAAATAGTCGAGAAAGGAACAAAAAAGAAAAAGTAAAAAGTAAGAGAAAGAAGAGAAAACTAATAAAATGTTAAGTCTAAATGTAAATTTATTGTCTTGATAATGGATCTTTATCCCCAGCTTTTCTTTTGTTTAACTTTTTATTTTGAGATAATTTTAGACTTAAGAGTTGCAAAAATAGAATTCTGTATACCCTTTAGCCAGCTTCACTTTCTCCATTAAGTTCCTTTGCATCTTTGTCAAAAATCAGTTGACTATATTTCTGTGGATTTATTTCAAAGCTTTCTATTCTGCTCCATTGACCTATATATCAGGGCTCACTAAACTATGGCCAGAGGCTGATCACCTGTCTTGTAAATAAAAAACACTTTCTTTGAATGCACTCAGGTCCACCCATTTCTACATTATTATGGTTGCTTCCACACTACAAAGGAAGAGTTGAATAGTTGCAACAAAGGCCATATGGCCCACAAGCCTAATATTATCTTGAAGATAGGTTAATGAGAGATATTGGCATGTGGTTTTTTCCTTGTAGTATCCTTGTCTGGTTTTGGTATCAGGATAATATTGGCTTTGTAAAATGAGTTGAAAAGTGCTTCCCCTCCTCTCCTATTTTTCTAGAAGACATTATGTAGAATTGGCATTATTTCTTCCTTAAATATTTGTCAGAATTCACCAATGAAACCATCTAGGGCTGGACTTTTCTTTTTTGGAAGTATTTTATTTTACAAATTCAGATTCTTTAATAGCCGTAGGACTAATCAGGTTATCTTGAGTTAGTTTTGGTAGTTTGTGTCTTTCGAGAAATTAGTCCATTTCATCTATGTTGTCACATATATGGGCATAGAGTTGTTCCTAGAATTCTCTTCTTACCCTTTTAATGTCTGTGAGGTCTGTAGTGATACTCCTTCTTTCATTCCTAATATAGATAATATGTGTCACTTCTCTTTGAATCTTAGTCAGTCTGGCTACAGGTTTATCAATTTTATTGATCTTTTTAAAGAACCAGCTTTGGTTTCATTGATTTTTCTGTATTGATTTTTTGTTTTCAGTTGTATGGATTTCAGCTCTTACCTTAATTACTTCCTTCCTATGCTTGCCTTGGGTTTGGTTTGCTGGGGTTTTTTTATTTTTCTGATTTCTTAAGGTAGAAATTTCCATTGTTGACTTGACAAATTCTTCTTTTCTAATAAGCATTTAATGCTGTACATTTTCTTTTAAGCACTGCTTTGGCTGCATCCCACAAATTTTTTATATGTTACATTTTCATTTTCATCCAGTTCAAAATATTTTAAATTTCACTTGAGATTTCCTCTTTAACTCACTAAATGTCTGTTAATAATTTTGGAAAATTCTTGGCCATTAATTCTTTAAATATTTCCTCTGCTTCATTCTCTCTTCTCCATTTGGTATAGCAATTACATTTAAGTTTAGACTCTTTGCTATTGTCGCAAAACTCTATTCTGTGGTTTGTTTTTTGGTTTTTGCTTTAAATAGGCCCTATATTCAAATGTTCTGCATTTTTCCCCACTCTTTTTCTTCTTGTGTTCTCATTTCAGTAATTTCTATTGACTTTTTTTCAATTTCACTGATTCTTTCTGTTGTTATGTCAAGTCTGCTTATGAGCCAAAGGTATTTTTCATCTCTACTACTGAGTTTTTTATTTTTTACTTCTAGCATTTTTATTTCTTTTTTATGATAACCATCTCTCTTCTAAAATTATTCATCACATCTTGCATGTTGTCTAAGTTTGCTATTAGAAGATTTCACATATTAATCACTGTTACTTTAAATTCCCTGTCAGATAGTTCCAACATCTATGTCACATTAGATTCTTGTTCTGATATCTACTTTGTCCTTGGGAGCTTTTTTTTATTCCTTTCATATACCTTGTGATTTTTTTGTTGAAAACTGGACATCTTGTGTAGGACAGTAGGGACTGAGGTAAATAGTTTCTATGCCTGAAAATGGACAAGCCTGCTATTCCCCACTGTCAGGCCAGCACCATAATATTTCTTAGGCTCTTTTCTGATCTGTTCTATGAATACTTGGTGGGGATTCTGCAAGGAGAGAAACAGCCTGCAAGAGGACACAGATCCTACCCACCTCCAGTTTCTGCAGCCTCCAGGGGCTTTACCCTGCCCTGCTAGCCTGTATTAGCAGAGCCTCCTGAAAGAAATGAGTCCTGCCAACACCTTGATTTCAGCCCTAATCAGAGAACCTAGTTGAGTCATGCTGTGCCCCAACTTCTGAACTACAGAAACTGTGAAATAATGAATTTATGTTAAATCGATAAATTTGTGGGCATTTGTTATGGTAGCAAAAGAAAACTAATACAGATGGGTTCAGAAAAAAATTACTAATTGAAGTTAGCCTGGTTCTTTTTCATTGTAAAGGTGAGAACCATGTTCTTTCTGGCTTTCTGTATTCCAGGGTGAAAACTAGAAGTTTCTGTCCCAGGTCTTTTTTTATGATTTATAGAGTCTTGTAAGGAAAGACTTTCTCTTTTGGAGACCATTTAGTAAGACTCAGGGTTAGACAGTCAGTGGGACTGGATATCAAGTTTGTACGATCTTAAGCATATTTCTACTGAGAAGTATGTACTCATGAGTGTATGTCCTAAAGAATAATTTTTTTGTGGTTAGGATACTTGATATTTTTCTTTATAACACAGTTTTAAGATTAACCTTGATCAATGTCTCTTTTAATATAGTCAGACTGCTGGTGTATGTTATAGAGGTATGTATTCAGTGATGTCCTTTTTGGTAATGTAGCTTGCATCTATCAGGAATATCACTGTGTACATGAGTTAGCTATCTAACAATATCCAACGGGACCACTCATTTTTATCATCAGAATTTTGGGATAATGTGGACAGTGAAGTTTCTGTTTAATGAGAGTATGATGTGTAATTTATAGCTTTAAAAGTATTTTACCTGTACCGTAAGGTTTTCGTTGGGTTGTTTATCAGTGGAGCACATTAAAGGTATTCCCTAGTGGAGAAAAAAGATCCATAAGCTGTTTTGTGACTGCTAAAGCATTTGCCTTTTAGCAAGGAAAAATCTTAGTCCAGCCAGATTTACAGGCTATTATTAAACATATTTAAAGTTTTCAAATAACTGAATGAAATGATATATAAATGCTTAAATGCCTTGAAGCATGAGTTCGAAGGCTTGCTCTACTCTTACAGTTTTTCAAATTATAATAGTTAGAGATAAAACAAGATTTGGTCTTCCATTGAATTTCTCACGTAAAATTTTTCCACTAATATTTTTGTAAATTTAGAATAAATTTGTCCTTGTTACTTCGGGTATTTTTTGTTATATAAGTTTTAGGGGTCCAGAGATGGTTTTGACTTTTTTTTTCTTTATCTGCTTAATTTGCATCTAATAGAGATGGTTTTAAATGACACCAACAGTATGAGGACTGTTTGAGATAATCAGTCTGTCTATCTGTTTTTCTTTCTTTCTCTTTATTTCCTTCCTCCCACCCCTCCCTTCCCTGTCTTTCTTCTTTCACTCTTTCTTTCTCTGGTGGGGGGTTCAGTTTGTTTTTATTTAAAAATCAGATTAAACAACTTTTTTGTATTAATGAAGATAAAACCAGTAAGGATAAGGATTATTTCCTTATATGATAGTTAGATACATTTCTCTCTCTCTTTCTCTCTCTTAAATTTTAAAAGTGTATCTTTAGTATGGGCTTTAATTTTAAGAGAGATTTTCTTTAGATACTGGATTGTCTTTAAGCAACAATTAAAATTCTGATTAAGGCATCTGAGAAAACCAGAAGATCTCTTTGCTTTCATAGCATTAGTAATAATGCTTTTAGTAACAATATTTTTCTTTAAATAGTACACACACTTAAAATTTAGAGTAAAATTTCTTTTCTTTTTTGGAAATATTTGAGTTTTTCTTATTTTATATATATATATTTTTTTAATCTTATAAGCCCATCAAAATGGAGCTCCATTACATTTTAAGAGACCTTATAATAATAGAATATAACCTTTATTTTGTTAATATGGTCAGGTATACAGATTGATTTTCAAATGCTAAACCAACTTTGCATTCCTAAGATAAACCCTATCTGGATGTGATGTGTTATACTTTATACATACAGCTAGATTTGCAAACATTTTAAAGATATTTGCATCTATGTTCATGAGGGATATTAATCTATAATTTTCTCTTTTTTTGTAATGTCATTGTCTGGTTTTGGTATCAGGGTTATTTATGTGGGTCTAATAAAACTAGTTGAAAGTTCCCTCTTCCACTTTCTGAAAGAGCTTCTGTAAAGTTGGCATTATTTCTCCTTAAATGTTTAATATTTACCTGTGAAACCATCTGGGCCTTTGTGGGAAGGTTTTTCATAATGAATTCAATTTCTTTGGTAGATATAGGGCTATGGCAGGCAGCTTCTAAAATGACTCCTGTGCTGATAATCAACTGATTGCCTCTCAGCTCCCTATTCACCCTTCAATATATGCTCTGCAATAATGGACAGAATTTGTCAGGCTCAGTGGCTCACGCCTCGAATCCCAGCACTTTGGGAGGCTGAGGCAGGAGGATCATTTGAGGTCAGGAGTTCGAGACCAGCCTGGCAACATAGCACGACCTCGTATCTACAAGATAATAACAATAATAATAATAATAATAGACAGAATTCAATGAAGCATCTCTCCTTTGCAGTGAATGAGCTTTCTCGGTAGAGGGCACTGTAGGGACATTGCAAGAAGAGAAGCTCTCCCGCTGTTTCCCGCAGCTGCGTGGTAGAACAGTGATATGGGCGTAAAGACATCCAGTAGAGCTCTTCCCCGGCCATGAGTCCAGCACATGTGGTCCCTTTGGTAACACTCAAACCTCGGACTGGCCTAGCAATAATTTTCCTGTGGTCCTCTCGACACGGAAATCAGTGTCCTTAAGTCTTCCTGCCCCCACCAGCCTCAGTTTCCCTGTCTGCACTGGTGCCAATTCTCTCTGCAGGCTCCTGTGACCCTCTCCTGCTGCCCGGAGAGTAGCTTTCGGTTCGCCAGCAACTAGTTCTGGCCTGGGCCGCTGGCTGAACTACACCTGCTCCAAGGAGGTCTGAACCCCAACCTTGGGAAGGGACCCCCTTCCAAGTTTGTCCTTCCTTAGGTACTCTCCCGAAGTCATAGAGTACCATATGAAATTTCCTTTTGTCTTATAGTCATTTATTAGAGTTTAATGATTCTTTATAGTAAACTTTCTCCCAAATAACCCACTGTGCAGTTTCTATCTCCTGATTGGACAGACTGATACAGCTCCCAAAGATCCCCACCTCCTGGTATTCATGCCCTGTGTAATCCCTTTCCCTTGAGTGTGGACCTGACCTAGCAGCTTGCTTCTAAGGATTAGAATGCCACAAAAGTGATGGGATGTTGCTTCCCAGATTAGGTTATAAAACACTGTGACTTCCTTCGAGCTCTCTCTCCGAGATGACTGCAGTGCCAGCCAACACCTAGACTGCAGCCTGTGAGAGACCCTGAAAACAGAAGACCCATCTAAGTCACATCCAGATTCTTGACCTACAGAAACTGTGAGATAATAAATGTTGTTGTGTTAAGTCACCAAATTTTGGGACAATTTATGAGGTAACTTGTTGTAACAATAGATAACTAATACAAGTGTTATTCCAATTTTCCTTTTCATCTTGTATCCATTTTGGTAAACTGTGTTTTTAAGGAATTTGTCTATTTCTAAGTTAAGACCTTATAGTCTCATTAATTTACTTCAAAGGTAGACAAAATATATCAATTTATTTGCTCAAAAAGTACTTCAGAAATAAAAATGTATGTACATACAGAAACATGTATACATGTGTTCATAGCAGCTTCATTTGTAATAGCCAAGAATTTGAAACAACCCAAATGCTCTTCAATGGGTTAATGGTTAAACAGACCATGGTACATCCATACTACTCAGCAATATAAGAGAAAAAAATTATTAATACATGCAACCATCTGGATGGATCTCAAGGGAATTATGCTGAGTAAAAAAAAAAAAGGCAATCTCAAAAGTTTACATAAGGTATAATTTCAGTTATATAACATTCTCAAAATGACAAAATTACAGAGATGGAAAACAGATTAGTGGTTACCAGAGTTTAGAGATAGGAGAATGGGGGTAAGGGAGAAAAATGGATATGAATATCATAGGGTAGCACAAGGGATCACTGAGGAGATGGAATAGTTCTGTTACCTTGATAGTAGTGGTGGTTCCACAAATCTACATGTGAGAAAATTACATAGAACTACACACACGCAAATAAGTGCACGTGAAGCTGGTGAAATCTGAATAAGGTCTGTGGATTGTAGGAATGTCAATTTCCTGGTTTTGATATTGTACTATAGTTATGTAAGATGCTACCATAGGACAAAGTGTGTGAAGGGTAGGTACACTACACAGTCCTCTCTGTACTGTTTTTGCAACTTCCTGTGAATCTATAATTATTTCAAAATATAAAGTTTAAAAAAATATTTCAGTTGATCTTATTTAGAATCTTCGGTTTAAATACCTATTTTAAATGGCACCCCCATTACTCTCCCCATCTGATTCTCACAGGGGTTGACATTTTTTTGTTTTAAGAGGCAGGGTTTTGCTCTGCCAGGCTGGAAGGCAATGGCTATTCACAGGAGCAATCATAGCTTACTGCAGTCTCAAACTCCTAGGTTCAAGCGATCTTCCCACCTCAGCCTCCTGGGTAGCTGGGACTACAGGAATGCATCCCACACCAGGCTTTTGTTTTGTTGTTTTTGAGACAAGGTCTCATTCTGTCACGCAGCTAAAGTGGTGTCATCATAGCTCACTGCAACTTCAAACTCCTGGTCTCTAGTGATCCTCCTGCCTCAGCCTCCCAAGGTGCTGAGATTACAGGCCTGAGCCACCATGCCTGGCTCTATAACCCCTATTTTATATTTGAGATGTTACATAATTTGCCCAAGATCTACAAAGTAGTGGAGTCAGAATTCTGATTCAAGTCTGCCCTCAATTCACGATTACAGGTGTGAGCTACCATACCTGGCCTTGGCCATGCTCTTAACATTTCTTACCTAGATTGTTGAGCTGGCCTTCCTGCTGGTCTAGCTCCAGATTCACCTTTCACACTACTGCCAAAGTGGTCTTTCTAAAATCCCAAGATGTTCAGATTACCTAACTTCCAAGACTCCCTAGTAGTCTCTTTAGTATGGATTCAATGACCTTCACAGAGGTCCCTACCTACCTTTTTTAGCTGTGTGACCTTGGGCAAATTCTCTAAGTTCTCTGCCTCAGATGTTCCTACGTCATAATGTACCTATTGCATTTAGAACTGTGTCTGGAACATATTAAGTGCTCTAAAAGTTGGCTATTTATATTATTTCTCAGTGAATCTGTTCCTTAAACATCCCTTCATTGGAACACTTAGGGCTCAAATAGGTTCCAACCACCACCAACCACCTCTTTGGGAGGCAGAAAGAGGGCAGACATGAATCAGAATTTTGACTCCACTACTTTGTAGATCTTGGGTAAGTTATGTAACATCTCAAATATAAAAGTTATAGAGCCTGGTGCAGTGGTGTGCACCTGTAGTTCCAGCTACTCAGGAGTCAGAGGCAGGAGGATCACTTGAGGCTAGGAATTCAAGGCTGCAGTGAGCTGACTGCACCTGTGAATAGCCACTACCCTCCAGCCTGGGCAACATAGCAAGACCCTGTCTCTAAAAAGAAAAAAAAATATGGGCTTTAATATTCACAGTGAAGGATGGTTATTAAGATTGAGTGGGTTGTTGTGAAAGTAGAGTAGGAGCTCAGGCTAATTCCTCCCCTAATCTCTGCTTGGTGAAATGTTATTTAGCCAAAAAATTCTAGCCAGAGGTCATTTCACAGAGAAATTCCTCCTCTGGCTCACCACTATTACCAGCTACATAATTTCCCTTTTGGAGTTTCCATATAGCCTACATTAGAACATAACTCACTGAGCCAGGCGGAGTGGCTCATGCCTGTAATCCTAGCACTCTGGGAGGCAGAGGTGGGAGGATCCCTTGAGCTCAGGAGTTCGAGAACATAGCTCACTGAATTATTCAAATTTGTCTTTCCCATTTTCCACACTATGAGCTTCTAGAGAAGGGGCTTATGTTTTATTGACCTTTAACCTTAATGAACAGCACAAATAGGGGCTTAAAATATATCAACTGAGTGAATGAATAAAACCACTCAAAGTCCAATGAAAACACTGTCTAGATCCACTCTGGCCATTCTCTGTTCATATTCTGAGGTCCACAGAACTATCTTAATACCTCTATGATACATTGCTTTTTAAGTTATTTATGTATCTGTCCTATTTTCACCACTAAACAGTAAACTGAGTATTATATATGTCCTCATCTCCCCCATAGAAAGTGCTCTATATTGAATGAATGAAGTGACTGACAGAATTAAGGAATATCTCAACCTCCTTGGGTCTATTCTTTTTTTTTTCAGGTCCTTCCCAATGATATATGGATGAGGCAGGTAATCATTTAAATTCCAACTTAAGGAGTGTCCTGATGGCTTTGTTAAGCCAAAAAATAAACCAAGAAAATAAAGATAACTAAAATATACCAGAAACTTAATATTGACACTAAACAAACAACTTTTAAGGTGGACAAATAATTTTATTTTGTGCATGCAAATACATGTCAAGTACTGCAAACTTTTTCCATCAATTTTCTCTCAAACACTGAAAATCATGATGCTCTATTTTGTGAACAGCCAAAGCTAATATCTCTTCACTTCAGTGCTACAGCAAAAACACACAGAATTCACTCTTTGCTATTCACTATCATCACAACCCTCATTGTTCCATCTTTGCCCTCCCCCCAAATACAGGCCTTATAAGTCCTAGCCTTCCCCCATTTAATCCTATTCCTATAGCACAAAGGGAAACATTACAATTTGGAAATTCAAATTGAAATAAATGGAATAGAATTTATTCCCATATATATTCCCCATTTCATTGTACAGAATTATTTTAAATTATAGTTTTAAATAGAAGCTGAGTATATGCCTTAAAAATGAGCATTAAATCCATCTTAGAGATGGTGCCTGCTTTTTACATGATGGGTGTACACCATCTTTAATTTCATTTACATTTCAATCGAACAATAGATTTGCAAAGAAAATGTCTAATACAGACGTAAAAATATTCACACTAGAGCTTCACAATCGGTTGTACAATTGACAAACAGGCCTCTTTTCCCAAACTTTCCAGCTAAGCAAATTTATAAAATGTAATCAATGCAACAAGAAAAACATTTCTCTTTCACTTCCAGGGAAAAGAATATGCAATAAACAGTATAAATGCAGACAGCAGTTGCTGCAAGCTAACCACGATACTCCCAAGTGGCTGTACAGTGGATATGTGCAGTACAAATAAAAGCCACATGTGTTGTATCACAACTACAGTATAATTGTTTGCCCAGCTAAGAGAATGCATGCACTTCCATGCCTTGGGTTATAAAGTGAGGCCTAATTCTTGACAGGTTGATGGAATATGTGCAAATGACCTTGGATTTTGGCAGTACTAAGTGCAGCCAGTGTCTGTGTTCCACTGCTTTGGGGATATATTTAAATTTTTATTTTAAAAAAAGAAAAAAAAAACCGCCAATTTCAGACTTGGGGGATTAACTGCTCTTGGAGTAAAAACAAGACTCCACTTAAATGTGGGGTGTTCTGATCTGTGGCCATTACTCCTTGTATTCCCTTGCCAGCAAAGGGATACAAAGAAACCGCTAGTATTAAAGAGTTATTTATTCAATTTATCCAGAAAACGGGATACTCCTTGAGCATGTTCATTTGTGTTCTGCTTGCAGAAGGTGTTCTTATGTAGGAGTTACAGTAAGTGATCCCATCAACGCTCTTCATTCACTAAAACACAAGAAAAGTTCTTCCAGGAAACCAATACATAGTTGCAATGCAACTTTTCCCTTTAATGATTAGTTATCAATACTGGTAACAATCTGCTCAGAAAATGACTCAAAGAAGCTAGGGAAGAAATATTTAGATTCAAAGTTTAAATCACATGCTGAATCTGATTGTTATAAATACCACCCCTGTTAACAAGACAACTTGGGCTTTAACATTTAAAATCCAAAAACAAGCTAGATGGTTTTAAAACAATTTTTTCGAATGTTTAAATGATCCTATTTTAAATTCCTACAAATTGCTGTACATCCTGTAATTTTCTCAAGGCAGCATATAAAATTGGGATGTGCTTTACGTACTTAGCCTCAACTTGAAATCTGAGTGAAAGTAACTAGATCCACACAAATGGAAAATTTCAGTTCTAGTAAGAGAGGTTTCTTTTATTACTCTCTTACTAGAGTAAATAGCTATTAGGGAAAAAAATCAGGGCCACTGGCCTAATGAACTCTACCTTCTTTTGAAAATTACAACGCACAACTTTTCATGTATGACACTGGTTCGTCACATGGCATTGAAAGTAAGTCATGGCAGCAAAGGCAAGGGAATCTGCTTTGTTCAGGTACCAACCAAAGAAATACACATGTAACTTTCTCAGAATGCCTGAAATGAAATAAGACTACAAAAAAGAATTACTGATGCTACATCCACAGTAACTGAATAGGGCACACAGACTTCAGAATGGGACTTAGAAACTGAAAAACAAAAACACAAAAAATGGAAAAAAAAAAAATAGTAACCACCACTTTCCTGCTTTCTAGACCTCAGACTACTTTTTTCCTGATTAGATTAGACCACAGGCAACATATGTAGTTTAGTTACCAACATTACAAATTTCCTCTCCTGCTGTTTTGTATCCTTTGATTCCAAACATGTGTATCACAATGTGTTCGGAAAAGGGTCAAATGACAGGAAATGCCCCAATTTTAAAAAGTCACATCCTAGGTCTGATTTGTAACATTTTCTTCTATGACATCAGTAGGTACCATTCTGCAGAAGGATCAGATGAACTGCTTTCTTCTAAAGTGGCAGAGAACCAATGGCTTTACTTCACATTAAACCCACCATGACACACAGAAGGTGGCCATCATTACATAGAGAATGGTGCAATCCAGAATAATCACAACACAGAAACAATTCCTATGTTGTTAGTGAGAAAGAGAGTAAGTTTTTAAGAACAGGGAGTTACTGTTTTATGGGATCACCTGCTGCAAGACAAGCATTATTTTAATATAAATGTTCTGAGACATACCAATAAGGTTGGCAAGTATATACATATACTGATGCAAATGTAATTTCACTGGACAAGTAGGCAAACATCTAAGCAGTTTATCCCAACCCCCTCCAGCAGAGCACAACCAAGTTTCAAAATTTCAATTTTAAAATTAAAAAGATAAGGTTAAATACACAAGATCAATTTATGTAGTATATATTCACCCTCAGAACGTGCTGAAGATGTTTTGTGTAGTTCTGTTGCACAGAGGGTTCTTTCCCTGAGGGCACATAAGGAGCTCTCAAACTGTTAATAGGTCTCTATTTTGTAACAAAATAGCAATTTTAAAATCTTAAAAAAAAATACATTACCTTCAACATGGAAGATCTCACTATTAAATATCCATGAAATAGACTGGTTTGCATATCCTTTTTGGAATTACAAACAGCAAATAAAGTACATTGGAAGCATTTCAAATGTAATAAGCACATATTTATAGAAAGGTTCTGATATAAATTATATAACAATCATGTTCCTGTAATATCCTAGGCTAATTTATAATGTCAGAAATAAGTTAATGTAACATGGTTTAAAACTCTTGTTCCTATTCATTTCAGGTTACAGAGTGAAATAAATAAAAATGTCTTTGTAGGGATGGGGAGCACTGGCCATGGCAAAAAGGTACAGTACTAACCAAAGGAAACTAAGTCAAGGCTACTGTGCTGTTATGCTACAAACAAACATCTTCATACATTTGAGTATTAAATAAATGTGTAAGATCTTCCATACTGACACCAGAATATCAAAACTACCCTTTTGTTTCTCAGGTATATTTACAACTTATCAGTCACCTTATGAGCATGTTCATTAAGACAGGTATCAAACACCAGTATTTACTCATTCTGATCAAGAAATTTCAGGGAAATGTCAACCCTCCCGCCCCTGGAAATGTGCACAAAACTTTTTATCAAAATCTTATCTGATACAATGCTGTGGTTTTGTAAAACAACTAAATAGCTCAGACGACCAATAACATGATCCTGTTTAAGCATCTTGCTAGCAGGAAAAGCCCTTACATACAGTACACCTGGTGAAAGATCAGCTTGGCTTAAAATATTCCAGTACAATTTTCAGAGTAAACAACTTCACAGAAGTTAATTAAAAAAAAATAATAATAAAAGTCAAACTAATCTTAAAGAAACAGAGGAAAAACAAAAAGACAAACTATAGGTAAGATCACCAGGAAGGAATGCCCAGCTTTTGCTTTCAAATGTTGACTGAAATTTAGATTTCAATAAAATATTATCCACAAATCCGGGGCATGGCTGGTTGAACATACTGTATACTTTCAGATGGCAAGTCAAAAACCATTTCAGTCACATTTTAGCAGGGCAGAAATTATTCATGTTTTTAAGTATGAATAAATGTTAGTCAATGTTCTACTATTACATGGTTCATAGTCTTATCAACCTAACAGTCAAAAAACAAGAAAAATTAAACCCCAACATGAAGTAACAATAAACAATATTTAACCAAGATAATGCAAAGAACACCCAAATTAATTAGTTTAAGTTAAAAACCCAGCAATACCATCTTGTTAGTCAGTGCAAACGCTACATACAGGGTTTTCTCAAGAAAGCTGAAAGCACCTGATTCTTTTGCCAAGTCATCAGATTCAATAATGTACAGGCTTAAATCTGCATTTTAAAAAACTGCCATTACATTAGTGCATAATTTATCAAAATTGTAAAAACGATTCTGCATAACTTAGGAGAATTTAATATCTAGTACATCAGCTGAAAGACTTAGGCACTTGGTTATATTTTTAATCAATTACTTCAACAAGTAGCCTGTGTATAAATATTAACAAAGCAGAAACTATCCTTGAAAAATGAAAAATTAAAAAAAAATTAAATGCTACAGATAAAAGCACTGCACCACACTCCTACATATAATGCAGTAAAGAAACCTAGTATACAACCCTGTAAAATTCTATGGTAAGAATGTCTACCTCCACTCTTCAAAATAAAAAAAAGAAAAAAAAATCCATGCAAAGTCCCATGAAAAAGATAAATAAAGCAGCTGGAATGAGATGGAAACTTCTCTCAGTGAAACATAAAATAGAAATAAATAAGTTAATTAAGTCTACTTTCACTAGATGTATCATTGTAGGATCCTGCTAGTTTAATAACTGAGTTGTTAATTTTCTATAGAAGCCATTTAAAGTAGGAAATGGCTCAGTTACTGCACCGGATTGCTACAAACTCATAAAAAGCTGCTTGAAGCTTAAGTTAAATGTTGTCCAAATTCCAATCACTTCTGGAAAGTGAACGTGTTACCCTAGTAAAGTAAATTTTCTTTTTTTTTTCATAATGCTAATGCAAGAGGGCTTGAAGTATCAAAGAGTCCACAGGAAATGGATGCCCCCAGTAATATCTTTTTTTTAAAAAAAATATACATTATATAATATATATTATATATATAAAAAGCTAGTGTAAATGCTTCCATGGTATGGTCACAAATTTGAAAGATGAACCTTCTTTCAGCTGTTAACCATCTTCCCATTTGCAACAGGTTTTAAAAAGTCGTTTTTATCTTCAGACATAACATGAGTTTTCAAAATGAGGTTGCCAACACTGACAGATGTGGGGATGGGGAGGCAACTTGCATTGCTAATAGACACTGGGAGTGGCTGGCTAAAGCAAGAAGTTACCGGCAGAATTATTTTTTGCTCCTCCCTGAGGAAATAAATGATATTGAAAACAAATTAGTCTTAAGTGAAAACTTTTAAGAGTAACCACACATGCTTAATGAAAACTGTATCAAGCTTTACAAGCCCATAGGCAAAACCATTAAAAGTACCAAGTCACTAAAAAAATCCCATTTTTCAAAAAGTATAATAAAAATTAAAATGCTGGTTATTTATGGCCATACAAACTATCAAGTTCAAGATTAAGCCTGTATTTTTGGCAGTAATTATACAAAATGGCAATATTATAGCCAAGAAAATCTTAACATGTTTTTTTTCTTTTTTGCTGTGTTGCCCAGACTGGAGTGCAGTGGCACGATTATAGCTCACTGCAGCCTCAAACTCCTGGGCTCAAGAGATCCTCCTGCCTTAGCCTCCTGAGTTGCTGGCAAAATGAGGCTGCCAACACTGACAACCTAGGACCAAAGATGTGTGCCACCACACCTGGTTAATTTTTTTAATTTTTTTTTTTTTTTTTAGAGATGGGGTCTCACAATGTTGCCCAGGTTGGTCTTGAACGCCTGACCTCAAGTGATCCTCCTGCCTCGGCCTCCCAAAGTGCTAGGATTACAGGCATGAGCCACCATGCCCAGCCTTAACATGATTTTTTAAGAAAGAAACCCTTAATCTAGGTTTTAATTCTTTAAGTTTGGCTACCAGATTGAAGAAATATAACCTGATGCTGGAGCACAGACTTTTATCCACAAATCAGTTTCAGTATAGAACCACTTGTTAGTCATTTACCTCTTCGCCCTAAAAGCTGGACGACCAATCATTGCCTATTTGAAGTCTCCTCACAGCACAAAACCAAAAATGAATTTAACACAGCATCTATTTCTCTTTAAGTATTCATGCCCTATGTCCACTGGTTATGAATTTTCTGTCTAACACTCACAGAATCACATGGTCTTCACCTAAACTCTGTTTCTTCTGCTGTAGTGGCTCCTTTTGATGCTGTTGGACCGGATGCCCATTTTCTACTGCTGTTCCATTCAGCAACTGATCATTTTGAGAACTGATTCCAAGTTGTATGTCCAGGATCTCCTAAGAAAATAAAATGTTAATTCTTCAGTATGAAAGTATTTTATACTTTTTAATTTTCAATGGAACAAAGCTTCCTAATTATCTAATTGTGGCACTTACTTCTATTTGTTCACTTTGTCCATCAGGTTCATCAGTATCAAGTGCTGAAAGCTCTAACTCAATATCCCTATCAGGCTTAGTATCTGTTGAATCTTCTGTATAATCACTCTGTAAATAACAAAAATACTGATTTTATACCTGTGGAACCTGGGGCTTCCCTTTTAAGTTAAAATGGAAACCTCAATGGTTTAATTAAAAAATTATTTAGGAAATCGCAAACTATAATTTTATTTCTACTGTAAAGTTTTAAAAACGATCAACCATCCATCAGAAAAAGGCACACTAAAATGCACTAAGACTGGTATAAAACAAGGTGCAGCTTGCAGAAAACAAATACATTATGCATGAAGCTGAGAGGTTCAGTTCTCTTACCTCTCCATTTCTCAGTTCAATTTCCTTGCTTAGCAGATTTAAGGTAAGGTGACGGCCTTCATCCAGGGAATTCCACTTCTGTTGCATGGCCAGAGCATTGGCCTCCCTCTGAAGAAGTAATGAGTTGCTCTTGGCCTATAAAAGGAGAAAGAGGAAAAAAAGTAAAGTTAGCTTCCAACCATAGTTTTCAACTGTTATTCTATTTTTAAAAAATTGAAAGCTAAGTTACATAGAACCTACCTGCTGAAGTTCAATGCTTAAAAGGTCTCCAGTACTGGAATGCTTTCTATGACCAGATAAATCAGTAACAATGAATCTGTCCCTTTAAAGAGAAGTATGTTTATTATAATAAAAGTGAAATAAATGAAGCAACTAGAGTAGTAATGACTATATGTTTTATGTAACAGATCAACCCTGAAAGCTTCAGTCATCACCCCAAATGTAAAAGTAAAATTTTTTCCAGAAATTTGTTACACAGCTCAGACTAGCAAAGCAAATTTCATGAACAAATGGGGATTTGGTCTCTGAGGATACATACAAGGTCTGAGAATGGAGAATCCTAAAGAATTAAGAAAAACATTACCGTTCAATATAGTGTGATGACGTGGCCTCACTGCCATATGAACTCCACCTTGAATCAACAGCATTGACGTAAGGGACGTAATCTAGAAAAATGTAGAAAGAAACAATGATCACAAAAGTGAAAAATTAGTAGATAGATGTGAATGTATACTTTTCAAAAAAGATCTGCATTTTATCCCACTAGCCATACGATGCTGTTTTAACTATTTAATTCTGAGTTTACTATAGTTGTTAAATGGAGGAAAATGTACTCTATTTCACAGGTTAGGCATTAAAAACCACAGCGCCTAGAACATATCAGGCTAGGTATCAGTTAAATGGATTACCTGAAACGCTGATGGGCTTAGTCGCACTTCCTTGGGAAGCAGTGGCCTGGACAGGATCCGTAGTATGGTAACCTGTACGGGAAGATCTGGAAATTGCACCCCATTTTGAGATGATGGGTCCATCACTAAAGGGAATTATTGGGTCTTCTTCTTTTGTCCTTCTCTGAGTTTCAAATAAATGTACTCTTCTCTTCACATCTCCACTGTCCAGGTCCTACATAAACCAAAGAAAAGCAATAAAAGGACTGCTGGCTATTACTTCATCTAGTAAGTATATGCTATCAAGAGACATGTCATTAGGTTTTCTGGTAAATTTAACACTAGCTCTACATCTCAATGACAATCCAACACTATTACTAAACCACTAAACTATGCTCCAATAATTTAAACATTAAATGTAATTTATTTCAGACTTATCTAAATATAATACAGCTGCTTACATACCAGTTATATAGCAACAACATGAAGATGAAAGCATTCATTCTAAAATTTGAGTCAACATGCATTATCTCTCCCCACCCCCAACCCTGGCAAAATCATACCATTAACACAGCATTTGAATTAGCAATTACATCTTTGGGCTCTGAATCGATGGCATTTATACAGGAGCCTATGGTGCCACAGGACCAGGGAGAATAATGAGAAAGATGATCATCTTCAAATTTTGTACCACTCACACTCTCAGAGAACTGGTTTAAAAAAAAAAAAAAAAAAAAGCCAATTAGTAAGAAACTTAAATTTACAAGCTGTAACTAATATAAAGTAACTATTATAGAATTCAGAGAACTTCATAGTGAACAATTATGCTCTTAATAATTAATATAAAAAACTGTTACAAGCAACAAATAGTATTTTTATATTAGAAAATGGCATGCCTTCTCTTTTCACTTTTTCCTTTAAGTGCTCATAAGGAACTCTTGACTGATACCACCAAGAGCAATCAACAAATATTTATAGCATGTCACTAACATGGTACCGGGGTGCTCTAAAAAAAAAAAAAGGAGGAAAAAAAACCCAAAAGAAAACAAATACCCAGATATGCACATAGACACAGAGATCACAATCCATGTCCTAAAGGAGTTTATAATTTTCTTGAGAAAAGAAGAACATGTGCAAATAAGGGAACATAACTGATAAACCATGCAGTATTAAATAAAGAGCCAAAGGAATTCAAAGAAGGGTGTGCAGCTAGAAGGGGAAATACATTTTAAAGGAACTGTAAGGAATACTATAGGACCAGAATACTAAAGTTGTAAGAATCATTTAATCTAGTTTACTAATTATTCAGATAGGAAAACTCAAGGCCAAAAAGGTTAAATAACTTGCCCCAAGACACATTGCAAGCTGACAGCAGATCTGAATCTCAGGAAAATACTCATTTCCTAAAACATATTATATAAAAAATGAAAATACACTTTTCTATCAAGCAAGTAGCAGCTCTGTCACTGTTGTCAAAATGTTTACCTGCTTTGAAGAAGTCTAAGTTTGATAAGACAAATTTGGATCTAGTTTAAAAATTCAATGCTTTATTAAAATATTTATAGATAAAAAATATAATGCCTAGGATTACTTCAAAATAAACCAGCAGGAAGAGGGGGTACAAATAAAACAAGATTGGCTGAATTGATAATTGTGAAAGCTGGGCAATAGGTACACAGAGTTTATTATACTATTCTCTCTACATTTGCACACATTTGAAATTTTTTTTTCAGAGACAGGGTCTATGTTGCTCAGGCTGGTCTGGAACTCCTGGCCTCAAGCAATCCTCCTGCGTCAGCCTCCCAGATGGTTGGGATTATAGGCATGAGCCACTGTGCCCGGCATACGTTTGAAATTGTTTATAATAAAAAGATGAAAAATTTTTTTAAATATCAGATCCTCTGGGGGTGGGGAATAAATTAGAAGAAACTTTAAAAAGAAATTAATGGTTTTCTCTAAATATAACAGTATTAAAAACACCAGGTTAAATTAAAATCATCCTGGTACAAAAACTTGTTTTGAAATGCCAAGAGCAATAATTAGCAGTGATGTAAACAGCATAAATAATACAGTAGGCATTTCTGCACCTCTTGTGAAGTAGGGAAGAAATGCCTCAGATAGCCCCAGATTCAAATCCCAGCTGCTTACAGACTGAATGATCTTGGGCTAATTACTTAACTTCTCTGAGTAGGATTCCTAACCTGTAAAATATGTAAAATACCTGTCCCCTAAGGTTTTTGTGAGAATTAAATAAAACAGCTTTATGTAAATGCTTAGTACAGTGCCTGGCATGAGTAGGTGCTCAACAAATGGTAGATATAAAGCTTATTATCAATAAAAACTATAAAAATAACTATACTGCTGGAAAGATTTGGAATTTGTGGTTGATAAAGGACTGATAAATAGACAGGTAATAGACTTCAGAGACTCACAACACCTAGTGAGTATACAGTCAATGTTTATTGAACTAACCGCAAGTGCACACCAAACCCTTGCAAAATATCCAGAATAGCTAACCCTGGTTTGAATGAGAAATCTGAAGTCAGCTGTTTAAGCTATCCCTGCAACATCAAGTGATTAAAACCTTTCTTACATCCGTGCGAAAGTCTACACTGAATAGAGGAGAAGGTGGTGTTGGTGACTGTGTTGCCACAGGAAGAGTTGAAGAGACAAGAGGTGCTTTCTGAGTGTGGTACTGTGCCCACTGATCTGGCTTTCTTCTTATCTGCTCCTCGCAACTGGTCTTCAAATGACCACAAGGTTCCTAGTGGAGGATAAAAAAAACAATCTTAATCATCTAGGGAGTGGTAAATAAATTTAACTATGCTCTGTGCAAATAATGTAAACAGTCTATGATATTGTTGGGATAAAAAAATACATGAGGGAAAGTCACCCTAGTCTATTCTCCACACACTTAAACAAAAAGATTAATATTTATTCAACGGATGTTAAAAGTAAAATCTGAGCACTCACTTTTCTGGTTTAGCAAAGTCATTTGTATATACGTGGAGATACTGAAAAGAGGCCCTGTCCTTGTAATTTTGAGATTTCTTTTTACCTTCCCAACAGTTTTCTATCCAAATATGACATTTACTGAGCATTCATATGTATCAGGCCCAGTTCTAAGAGTTTTGTTTTTCTGATTTAATTCTCACAACAGCCTTGAGGTAGGTACTACTGTTATTTCCACCAAACAGATGAAAAAACTGAGGCACAGGAGGTCAAGTAACTTCCGTAGGTCACAGAATTTTAAGTGGAGGAGCTAGAATGTATACTTGGGTAGTTTAACTCTACACACTGGACTCTTAACTACTACACTATAGTAGCATTCCTATTTCCATCATCACTTACCCTTGGTAAAGGCACAGTTGTCCTTGGCTCACTTGGTGGCTGACAAGCCACTGAATAATATCCATCTAATGAGTTATATCTTTCTCGCAAAGATGTCTGATAGACAGACGAGTGCATCACATCCATTGGAGGTAAAGAATTGCTTCTAATAATGTCATCTCGTTGGTACATAGGTGGGCGCCAGATGCGCCTGCTGTCGTACACAGGAGCATACATCCCAGAAGGTACTGGAGGAACTGGTCCATACGGCTGCGGAGGAGGAGGCTGGTAAGGAGAAGAATTCATTCGATCTCGAGGGGAAAATGTACTGTAATGATCGGCATATGGCATGGAAGCAGGTGGGAGGGAGGACTCTGGAACATTATTGGACCTCACAAAGCGAGGAACACAGGGAGCCACACCAGCTGGTACCGTTGGAGGTGGTGGGTAGTATCCTTGAAAATTGGAAAAAGGAATATTTAATGTAATCTTAGTAAAATCCAACATTTTATAATGGTTTAAGTCTAAGGCAGCTTTTAATGTGGGAAAATATACTAAGCTTTGAACTTTAACTTAGTTACCCTGCTTTACAAAGCAGCTATGTATTTTCACGATATTACCATATGAAAATCATTAACATTCAACACTTTGTTAAACTGCCCTTTAAAAGCACACAATAGGGCTATTAATAGATGGCTAGTAAATTTCCTTCTAGAGCATCTATTGCCACAGGTTTTGGATTAAATAATCAGTTACATCACTGGTTCTTATTATCCTTTTTGGGAGCAGAGGTTAAAGACCTCTTTCAAAATCTATGTAAGTTGTTCATTGTCGTTCCAAAATTGTACATAAGCATACATAGACGAGACATTTTGCATACCATTTTAGGGGATTTACAGTACTCCCTGAAGCACATTCATGAACCCTATATTTGATTCATAGGTATGACAATCTTAAAACTTTTAGTATCTAGAACCAGATTCTTAAGGCAGGAAGAAAACATATGGGTCATATAGTCCAAAGGATTAATTTTTTAATATAGACATTCTAGACAGATATAAATGATTCACTCATTTATCTAAGGGAAACACATGTTAGATTACAGTTTCTTTTTTTCCTTAGGAAAAAATTGTCTAAAATTACTTACCTGTTTGCGGATACTGTGGGACTTCAAAGGGTATCTGAGTCCTTGGATCTTGAAAATACTGAATGTTTTCAGAATGCTGAGGATATACTGGTATTCTAGTTAGAAATGGGCTGGATTTTTGAGGCACAGAATTCAGCTCTGTTCCAACATTAGAGGGTCCAGCTGAGGTAGCCGCTACATTACTTACAGGAGTCTTGGGTGGAGAACCAATTTTACTGGAGAGAGAGTTTAACAAAGAACAAAGGATAACCAAGTGTCTTCCTCAAAAGAATTTTTCATAAAATCATACAGTGAAATTACTAATTGAAAATGATCATGGTAACAGATCTCACATTCTGGTGGGGGCAACAGGGAATGAAAACAATTGCCAGGCATTAATATGACCTATCAGTCCCTTTTACCCATGCTTTTATTGTTGTTGAGACAGTCTCGCTCTGTCGCCCAGGCTAGAGTGCAGTGACATCATCACAGCTCACTGCAACCTTGAACTCCTGGGCTGAAGCAATTCTCCTGCCTCAGCCTCCCGAGTATCTGGGACTACAGGCACATACCACTACACCAGGCTAATTTTTCTATTTTTAGTAGAGACAGGGTCTCGCTCTTGCTCAGGCTGGTCTTGAACTCCTGAGCTAAAGCAATCCTCCCGCCTCGGCCTCCCAGTACCCATGCTTTAAACAAAGATTTTTCCTACTGGAAATTAAAAAAAAATTTCTGTTTAGTAAGTTCCCAACAGAAACGATATAGTCCACTAGTAGAATCCTTTGGGAAAAGAAGATAGACATGGTAAGAAAGAGTTGTTCTCTATGAAGAGTTAGATTAGCTGAAATGTAAACTCCTGAGGAAAGGCCATTTTTGTCTATTTTGTTAACTCCTATAGCCCCAGCGCCTAGAACAGTTCCTGGAACACAGTAGATACTTAGTAATTATTTCTTGGGTGAATGAAATGCTAATAAAATAGTAACTCATTAAATTGATGGAAAATACAAAAACCTTTTATTGTTATTGTTTAACACAAAAGAATTTTCTTCGTTGAGTCACCCAGTAATCAGCTCCAGAGGATCTTTCTTATTAAGGCTTTCTTATCCCCTTTTAAGAAGTCAAACTTTGACAGAGCTTTAGATATGTGGTCGGTGACTCAAGAAAATGATCTTGTTAATTACACACGAATTCAATACACTGCATCCCAACCAGATTAGAGGGTTTTTCTCAAACTAGAACAGTCCTTTTAAAGACAAAGTATGAACAAAGTGAATGGGTTACCTGTAAGTCTAGCACAAATTATTCTAATAGATGTTTATTTCTATGTGTCATTGCATATTAAAATATAGAAAATAACTAAGGAACTACGGGCAAAATAGTAGGTACAAATGTATTGGCTTAAAGTTTAAAGATATTTTAGGGCTGTGCTTATTCTTTACATAAGTTAAACAGATGCAACAAGGAAAATGATTAGGATTTCCTTAAAACAATAACAACACTTACAGAGCAGTTACTGAGTATATTCCAGTCACTATGCTGAATACTTTACATAGATTATCTGGTCCTTCCATGTCAAAATGTTATATACCGTAAGATTTAGATTAGTGTTCTGAAATGGCAAATTCTTAGACTTATCAACAAAAGGACATCAAAATCCACAACAAGGTAAACATTCATAGCTTCATGAAGCTATCCCAAAAATTCAGACTTAAGGAAAAAGCTAATCTTCAATCCCATCCTAGTCAGAGAGCTAGATTACTACACATATCCTAGATGGCTTTCAAGATTTTAGGCTCTCCTTCACAGCAGCCTCTCTCACACCTTCATGCTTTTGCCTGTCCTGCTTCCACAAGGCCTTTTCTTCCTTACTATCTATACTTTCAGAACTAGCTCAGGTGTCATCACTTCACCTCTAAGAAGCCTTCCACAATACCTCCCTGTAGAATTAGTTATCTCTTGTGTTCCAATAACACTTGGAACATAATTCCACTACAGAACCTTTCAGAGTATATTATATCTATTTACATGTCTATCTCCCAAACTATACTGGAAGACTCTTTGAGGCAGGGAGTACCTTTAGTTCATTTTCTTTTTTAATTTTTTTGGAAACAGGGTCTTGCTGTGTTGCCCAGGCTGGAGTGCAGTGGTGTGATCCCAACTCACTGCAACCTCAAACTATTGGGCTCAAGGGATCCTCCCACCTCAGCATCCTCAGTAGCTAAGACTCTGAGCACACGCCACCACATCCATCCAACTTTTTTCTTTTTTGTAAAGACAGGGTCTCACTATGTTGCCTGGGCTGCTCTTGAACTCCTGGCCTCAAGCAGTCCTCCTACCTTGGCCTCCCAAAGTGCTGGGATTATAGGCATGAGCCACCGCACCCAGCCTAGCTCATTTTCATTAGCTACACCAATTGGCGTGGTGTCTGGCACATATTAGATGATCTATAATATCTGACTGAATAAATAATTTATGTAGATTTTAAAATAATATAAATATGTGAATAAATTTATATAGGTTATTTTTAAAAGTTGTTACCCATGTCCATCAAAAAAAACCTGAGATACAAATCACCTGCTTAAGGTATACAATCAGTGGTTGTTTGTATAATCACAGAGTTGTCTAATTACCAACACTACTTAATTCTGAAACATTTTCTTCACTCCCAAGGGAAACCTGTACCCATTAGCATGCACTCTCCATTCCTGCTCCCACCCTAAGCCCCTAGAAAACCATTAGTCTACTTTCCGTCTCTATGGATTTGCCTGTTCTGAACATTTCACATAAATGGAATTATACATGTGGCCTTCTGTGTCTGCCTTCTTTGACTTAGCATAATGTTTAGAAGGTTCATCCATACTGTAGAATGTAATAGTACTTCGTTCCTTTTTTATGGCTGAATAATATTCCATTGTATGGATATAAAATAGTTTTACATTACCTTGCCAAAACCCTTCAAAAGCTCATTTCCTAAACATCTATAACATAAGATCTCCATAATCTGGTACCAACCTATCTATCTAATCTTATTTACACCAGTCTGTAACATAAACCTTCAGATCTAAAAAGCTGGTCTCCTCAATATTCCATATAATTACCTAAAAACTTAATCTGTGTTATGCTGTTGCCTTTTCTGAAATCTACTGTATTTCTCCCAGCAATATAAAATTTTTCTGTCCTTTAATCCAACTCCAATGTTGTTTCATTTGTGTGAATGCTGTCTCCACAACTATTTCATCATAAATTCCTTAAAGGCAGAGATATCTTATATGTTTCATGTATTTCCAACAGTGCCAAAAATAGAGGTCAGAATGAGTACATAAACAACATGTGTTCAACTAGACAATGTTCTCTGATACATCTTTTCTAAAATCTCTCCCAGGGAAGATTTAAGAGTCCTTTAATAAATAATTTCCCCCATCACATGCTGACTGTATAAGTTGCAAACATTACTGCTTATCTACCCATTATTATTACATGAAATCACTACCAGTTTACTATGTGCCTGGCACAATGCTATTTTCCTAGCAGGCATACAATAGATACTGACAGACTATTTATGGGCAACAAAATCTTAACATGCTTTAACTCAGATTTTAACCTACAAAAGAGTTAGAAATAGCTTTTCAGATCATCTGAAAGTTTTAAAACTTTTTTCTTAAGGCATGAAAACCCTTTGCCAAATGAAATTTTATGCTGGCATCCAACAACAGCAGCAATAGTGGTAATAATAATAATAATACAACAAATAATTTACTATCTGGCAGGTATTGTTCAAAGCACATTGCAGTGTTAACTCATTTAACCCTCACAGCCAACATACAAAGTAGGTATTATTATAATTCTAATTTTATGGATGAGTAAACTGAGGAAGACAGTTAAGTAAGATCAAACAGCTAGAAAACAATGAGCCAGAATTTGAGCCCAGACAGTTTGGCTCCAAGATTCCCCTCTTAACTACTATACATAATTATAGAGTATAAATAAAGCAGAAGTGCTCTGATTGAAACAGGGCCTGGAGGCTGAGCATCTCACTTGCTCAGGTCTCTACTTAGTTTCTTTCTGGCACCTCTATGGAATCAGTCCTAAAGTCCAAGGAAGTAAGGTGTGAAAAAACTCAATTCTGGTCCTACCTCTTCAGTGTACAGTTGAGGAAAATAAAACTCACAGTTGAAATGACCTTCCAACTTTACACAACTGCTCAGCTGCAGAGCCAGGACTAGAACAAAAATTTTTTGGTATTTAGTGCTGCTTCTACTACATGAAACATCCTGCATAAAAATTCTGATTAACTGCTATTCCTCGGGATAAATAAAAATACTCAAGGCATTTCTAAAAAGGATAAGGAATTCATATTAATCATTTTTGCCTAATACCTACTTTTCAGTTATAGAATCTGCAGAGGGCCCAGCAGCATTCTGACCATTAGTGCCAACCTTCCCCACTTTCTTCACAGTCTCCAGAGCTCTTAAGGTACTGTCAGTACTACGTGAGATTAGCTGGGAAACACTGTTTTCTGCATTTGAAATTCCGTTTGTACTTGGAACAGTTTTCCCCGTTGTTTCAGTACTTCCTATGACAGAAATGACATTTCCGGCTGTGGTTGTGACAGTGTTGTTTACACCAACTTTATTTAGAAGAGGAAACGTTCTTACAGTGGCATTGATCTTTTTGTTCCTTAATCGATACCTGTTTAAAAAAAATGAACATATTGGTGAATATTTCACTAAATCTTACTCTGAAGGGAAAAAAGGCAATAGGAAAAGATTTAAAAAGGTGGCAACAGCTTTGAAATAGCTTCTTCAGCTAAATAATCAAATACAGTCTACATCAAATTCTACTGACAGATGCCACATGAAAATATACATGCCATTCACATATGTATATAATATACATGTATACATAAGCACATAATTAATATAGCAAAGTACACACATATTCAAAGAAGCCTTTTGAGAGAGTAGGAAGAGATCATTTGAAAATTTTATGTAACTGGAATATAAAGTACACTATGTAAAAATGACAGGAACCACCACCAAATTTAGTTGGGAACAAAGAATGAAGAGAAAAGGTACGCAAGAGTTGAAGGCATTCTCTGTTGTTACCAAACTGTTAAAGCATTATTTAATTAAAAAAAAATTTTTAGAAAACCAAAACTTACTCTTAAACAAACATTACACAAAAAATGTAAAAATTCTGTATTATATTTTTCAGAGTAGTTTATGCCTAAAGTAAAATGTATTTGAATTAAAGACTTTTCTCACACTAAGTTCTTTTATTTATGGTGACCATCAGATACAATACTTTAATATATAAAGCAATTTGATCTTGGATTCTGTTTAAGAAAATACGTTTGCACTTATATATCAAAAATTTCATAATGTAGTCCTAGTCAACATTCCCTCCAGTATTTTAAAGTGGTGAAAAGTTAAGTTACATGAACAGAAAGAAGACTACATACATTTGGGGTCATAAGCAATACTTTCACTATAGTTTCCCTTTTAATCTTCCAGTATCTATAAAACAGCTTCATTATTCAATCCTTCTCTTCTTCTTCTTCTTCTTCTTCTTCTTCTTCTCTCTCTCTCTCTCTCTCTCTCTCTCTCACACACACACACACACACACACACACACACACACACAGAGGAAGGTGAAGCTCAATAAAAGACAAGTACTCCCAGATCAGACTGTCTGAAAGTGGAGTAACAGAACATAAACTAAAAAAAAAAAAAGGTGATGGTCAGTTTACCCGTGTCATCTTGTAGACACTGGAGGAGCCAATGATTACTTCTTTAAGAAGGAGGGGCATGAGCAGACCTATGTTTTTTTAAATTTTTTATTTTTAATAATTATGGATACAATAATAGTTGTATATCTTTACAGACGTATATTTTAAGAAGTCAATTTGGTGGCATGGAGGGGCCCAAAGATCCCTGTGCTTTCCTCAATTTGCTCTATGAAACCTACTTGTCATTCTTCAAAGTTCTTATACAAAATGCCCAGCTGCTCCTTGTTTTCCATCCTCAAAGAACAAATCTCAAATATCCTTAGGGTTGCTCTAGCAAGCAAAAAGTAAAGTTTTGACTGTAAGCCTCTCAAAAGACAGGAGTCAGGAGAAGTAAAACCTTAACCAAGTGAGGTAAAGTGACAAGTAGGGATACACACTGGACTCCTAGTATCTGGGCAGCCAAAGGCTTGGACTTAGAATCTGGACCTCGCACTTGAAAAAACCAATTACTCCTTATTCTTTTCTTGTTCTTTTTTTAAAGAGATGGGTTCTTGCTATGTTGCCCAGGCTGGCCTCAAACTCCTGGGCTCAAGTGATCGATCGGTCTCAGCCTCCCGAGGAGCTGGGACTATGGGTGCACACCATTGCACTTGACTCTCCCTATTCTTTTTCAATCATCCATGAGCTCCCTCAAGTATTCACTCCCTTCTTACCCATCCACTTGCAATCCACTATCTACCATTAATCTCTCCCTATAACTCCCCCTTGTAGAACTCATTTGGTAAAACCACAACCCAATTCTACCCTTATTTGTGCCTGCTCCCAAGCAGCTAAAGGTAGCTGGAGAAAAATCATGCAACCATACTGTCTAGACTACCTTCAAAATTATAAACAGTCATCTAAAATGGCCAAGCAATTCATTAATACACTTCTTGATTATGTTCATTTTCCCATCTGCTAACATCCTTTCCACAGCCCCTCCACAGCTAATGATACTCCCTCCTCTTAACAGAGAAAATAAATGAAACCAGAGGAGAATTACTTTCCACCACTAATTCCACTAACCTTCCTGCATCTGTAACCACACAATCCTCCTAAGATAAGGGACAAAGAGTTCCTGTTCCTAACTAAGGCCAATCTTCCCACCTGTGCCCCAGGTCTCAAGCCCATTTGGTTTCCTCCAAGACTTCATTCATGTAATTATCTTTTTTTCTCTTGTGCATACCTTCACTTCATTCAGGTAGGTATCTGCTTTAATGTTATATCCTCTGAAACCCTTTCCTGGACTATCCTATCAAAAAGACCTCCCCTTTTCCAATCATTCTTTCTCCTTACTTTTTTTTTTTTCCATAGGACCAATCACTACCATATATTATGCATTCCTTTCTATTTATTTGCTTTACGTCTGTTTCCTTTACTACAATGTAAACTCCATGAGGACAAGGATTTTGCCTTTCTATGCACCTCTCTATCTTTAGCACATTAATACAGTGCCTCATGTATATTAGGTATCCAATTAATATTTGTTGCATGAATGTGGAGTAAGCTTCAAACTTCATGTGGCCAAGAGAACTACTGATTTTCTGCCCCAAAGCATTTCCCATCTCAATAAAAGACATCACTCAGTTATGCAGCCTCCAAACCTTTGAGTCATCCTTGATTCATTTCTTTTATTTATAGCCCACATTCAACCTGTCCATCTTATCTGCTCTACTTCCAAAATATTTTAAATATGACTACCTTTCATCATTTCCATTGCTATAGTCCTAGGACCAAGCTACCAATCTTGCACCTGGACCACTGTGGCATTTTAAATGGTCTTCTGACATGCCTCAGAAAATTAAAATCTCATCGTTCCATCTGAATAAAATCCTACAATGGCTTCCTGTTGCAACCAGAATAAAATCCAAATTTCTTGACATGGATGCCCAAACCACTGAATTTGCTTATTTACATGTTTACTGTTCCTCTTTCTCCATGAGAAGCATCTTGGGAAATACCTAAGCACATAATAATCTTTTATAAATATTTGTTGAGCTGGTTGATCCCAGGCTTTTGACACTCCCCAGAATGCAGCAATTCTTGGGAACATGATCACAACATCCTAGTTCTAAAATATATCCACATAAATATTTATACAATATTTATTCTCTATGTAATATTTATTCTATATTCATATAGAATAAATATTTATTCTAAGGAAAGATTGTTGGGCATCTGCATTTTGCTTGGTTGGGGGTGTATAGCAGAGAAAGCAAACATGGGTAAAATTAATTTATTTAAGTTGAACAAGTATTTACTGAGTTTCTGGTGTGTTATATGAACTGAGGGCCTATTCTCAAAAAGCTCAGAGTGAGATAGCAACATGTATTCTTTAAACCAAGAGAACAGTGACATCATCTACTCCTCTAATGCCTTGTATTACCCATTTGTTTGTTTTAACAGCAACAGTGTGAAGCTGGTTGGAAATAAGAAACAAAAACCGCAGATTATTTGTCCTTTCAATATAAACATATTGAGTTTACATTATCAGGCATTTTCTAGGTGCCAGAAATATACAGATGAATAATCCATGGGATAAATGAAGTCCAGTAAAAATACACACGTAAATAAGCAATTACGATACTGTAATTTTACAACTACCAGTTCTAATTAGCATGGATAGATGCAATGGCAGCACAGTGAGGGAAGCAAGTAACAGTGACTTAGTAAGTCAGGCAAGTCTGCAGAAGGAAGACAGTATCTGAGTATGATCAGAAATAGCTCTCCAGATAGAGAAGAGAGAGAAAAGCATATGATACGGAGTGAATGACATATGCAAGGGAAAAGAGGAGTGAAAGAAACTTATACACAGCGGGCGCAGTGGCTCACGCCTGTAATCCTGGCACTTTGGGGGGCCAAGGCAGGAGGATCACTTGAGGCCAGGAGATTGAGACCAGCCTGAGCAATATGAGGTGCCATCTCTACAAAATATAGAAAAATTAGGTGGGTGTGGTAGCGTGTGCCTGTAGGCCTAGTTACTCAGAAGGCTGAGGCAGGGGGATCGCTTGAGCCCAGAGTTTGAGGTTGCAGTGAGCTATGATAATGCTAACTGCACTCTAGCCCAGGCAACAGAGCAAGACTCTGTCTCAAAAAAAAAAAAACAAAAACAAAAAACTTATACACTAGTGAACAGTGATTAACTGAATGTAGCTTTAATGTATACTGAGGAACTAATTAAGAACTTAAAGATGACAGACATGCTTAGACACGTATTTTAGAAAGAAAATCTTAGTGGAAATGGAAAAGACAGCTTGACACACAGGGAGATACTGGGTAAAATGCCACTGAAGGCCAGGTGTGGTAGCTCATGCCTGTAACCCCAGCACTTTGGGAGGCTGAAGTAGGAGGACTGCTTGAGGCCAGGAGTTCAAGACCAGCTTGTACAAGAAAGTGAGACCCTATCTCTACAAAAAATAATTTAAAAAAATAGTCAGGCTTGGTGGCATGCATCTGTAGTCCCAGCTACTCAGGAGGCTGAGGTGGGAAGATTGCTTGAGCTTGGAGTTTGAAGCTGCAGTGAGCTATGATGATGCCACTGCACTTTATCTTGGGCAACAGAGCAAGATTCTAGTTTTAAAAAAACAAAACAAAACAAAAAAAACAGCCACTGAAGCAGTAAAATGGACAAATTGGGTTAACATGTGAAACACTAAAATGGTACCTGGCACAAAATGTGACCAATTAATATGGCTATTGTCATTATTTTTTTACTACTACAAAGTCTGGTAAGAGACAATAAAGTTCTGAAGTAGGTACTGCAGATAAAAAGCCAGCTTGAAGATATGAGAGAGAGGATTTTTCACCCAGGGTACCAGTTGAGTGTCAAATGACAATGAAACCACAGTTTCTTCTCTGTTTTCAGTCTAATTGCTCCTAAGCAGGGTCCTCTAAAAGGCTGTATTTCAGCTAAAAAGCTCTATTTCTGGTATGGACAAGCTGAATATATCTCTTAAGAGTCTCAAAAATTATCCTGATGTGAAATTCTGTATGTAGAACTAGTTACACTGGGTGCAAATGTCTTTTTTTCTTAGGACTCCTGTAGCCTCTCTAGGCCGTTCAAGTGGAGGAAAAAATTGAGAAGAGAAGCATGTTTCTGCTCTTTTTACTGTACACACACATATCTTCTATCACATTCCTGCTGCTTGTAGAAGTCATTATATGCAGGGCCCAGTGCCAGCCACCAAGGAAAAGGTGACAACAATAAACAAGACAGATACAGCCCACAGAGCTTACATTTAAGTATGGTAGACAAACATTAAATAAATAGAACAGGGGCCATAGTTTTCATAAATTGTTTTTGTAAATAAAGTTTACAGCCATGCCCATTTTATGCATTTTTCTATGGCTACTTTTTTGCTACAGTGGCAGAGTTGAGTGGCTATAACTGAGATTGCATGGCCCACAAAGCCTAAAATATTTACTATCTGGACTTTACAGAAAAGTTTGGCAACTTATAAAACAGACCCTTAATTAATTATAATTGGGATAAGTGTGACAAAGAGGAAGTTGGTTAGTTTGAAGCACTGGGGGAGATCTCTCTGAAAATGTGAAGGATGAGCTACACAAAGGAAAGGTCTCTAAGGCAAGGCTAGAAGGAACAGCATTATGTAAAAGACCTGAATGGGAAGGAGCATGGTGCATTCCTAGAACTGAAAGAAGTTCAGTGTGGCTTGAGTACAGACTATAATTAGAGAGTGTAGTGAGATGACATCAGAAAGGCAGGCCCAGATTAGACACGGGGTCTTGCAGGCTACCACACAGATTTCATATCTTTATCCACAAGGCAATGAGAAACTATCAAATGCTTAGGTGCAGAGGACTGACATCAGTAGATCTGTGCTTTTTAAAGACTTCTCTCTGTTTTGCGGGAAATAATGGGAGTAGAGGCTGGCAGCAGTAGATGTAAGAAGACTAGTTAGGAGGCAACTGTGGATCAAGAAAAGGCGACAATAGCTTGGACTAGAAGGATGGAAAAAAGAAGAAAAAATTGAGAAATATATAGGAAGCTGAATTGGCAGAACGTGATTACTGATTAAACAGGAAAAGCTGAAGGAAGGACAGCTGACAAATAAAATTCCTATAACACAACATATATACCTGGCTAGATGGCTAAATAGACTACAAGGAGAGAGCAGAATGGAAGGTCAAGGAGGAGGTATGGGAGGAGAAAAATAGCTCAGTTTGAGTTTAAGGTGTCTAAAAGCAAAATGGAGATGTCCAATAAGAGTTGATACACAGGCCTGTTGTTCAGTAGAAAGGCTGGGATGAATTTTTGGTGAGGTCTTGATAATTAAAGTTTTGGTTCAAAAACAAAACAACAAAAATTGGATAATACATATTATAGTTTATATCCTTTATGTCTGGGATAAATGGACATAGGAAAAGCGGTTACCCATAGGAGAAGAGAAAGACAAAAGATGACACAGAAAAAAAAATGTTAAAAAGACCAAAAGCAACAAGTCATGGTGGCTCACACCTTTAATCCCAACACTTTGGAAGGCTGAGACAGGAGGATCGCTTAAGCCCAGGAGTTCAAGACCAGCCTGGGAAACAGAGTAAGACCATGGCTTTAAAAAAAAAAAAAAAAAAAGAGTTTATTTTAAAAAAGATCAAAAGCTATAAAAGGAAAATATATATACTTTTTACCATTTTGCCTGAAACTCTGCAACGATGCTGAATTGAATCTGAGCAAATAAGGTATTTTCATTCTGCACAGGTACTGAGCAAAAACATGGATTCTAGATATAAAATGTCTCAAAATATGACCCTTGAATAAGCTTCTAACTCACTTATCATGTTAATCTTGCACCCAGATTAATCTTATCATTTTAAAAGAAAAGATTATTTTGCAATCTAAAAAATTCTACAATGTGAACTTACTTGCAATTTTGAAACTCATCACAAACTTTAGGACTCTATATGACACTCCTGTAACAACCAAAAATTAAACCCACATGAAAGAGGATTCTCAAAACTTACTTTTCAAGCTCTTCCTGAGAATGGGCAAATGTACAATTTGTTCCTCGTGGACATCCTCCTTGCTGTCGCAGATCTCGGCACATGCTAGTTTTGTATTTGCTGTTCGGCTGAGGCTACAAAAAGTAAAACATTCAATGTGTGGAAATGTGAAGATTCCAGTTGTTATTCACTGCTGGGACTTCAGAATTTTATGATTATACCTTTAATTCTTTTTCACAATAGACAAGTAATTCTTGTGCTGAAACAACTACCATTCCATTGTTTCCTGTTGTGAGTTATGCAGCATAACCCTGAGTTGGCATTTTAGACATTCCTTCTGAAGATTATCTGAAACTGGTTCAAATGTTATGTCCATTTATTTGTCAGTCAACAGAATGCCCACGAAAAGATTTTCTCATCAATTTATTGCTGCCTTAAAAAGTCTGATACCAAAATCAAACAAACAATTTTAAAAAGCATTTTTAAAAAGGCCATAGCTTTGTCCACTCACTTTTCCAGGAAAGGTAAAATACAATTCTCCCTGAAAGTGAAAAATTACTAATTCATTTGTCAGTTCGTCAACTTGAGGTACAAATCTCTTCTTAGGCTTAAGCTATTTAAGTTCACACAAACAATGACGCAGAATATAAGAAACTCATCATGACTGCTATAATTTGCATTAAAATCTAAGATGTCATTCTTATTTTTATGACCCTAAAATGAAAACATTCATCTTTCAGTTAATATTTGAAATTATAATGTCCTCTAATAGAATAAGGATAGAAGAGTGGAAAGATCCCAGACTTTGGAGTAGGTTGGATCCCAGCTTTGTCATTTACTGACAACATAACCTTAGATATGTTATTTAACCTCTTTAAATTTCAGCTTAGGAACAGCAATTACCTTGCAGGTGGCTGTGGTGACTAGAAATAATATATGTAAAATACTGAACATAGGGATTGGCCCATGGTAACTAATAAATGGAAGTTATTATTATAAAATAAATGATTATATCTTAACTTCTAAAGTACACTGAAAATATCTTGAAAATTCAAATTCCATACATTTACAAACAAAAATTCATTTGGGTGATAGCAATGGAGAAAAAAAGTGACAATTTCCCACAGTAAAAATGAATTAGACAAAATGCTTAAAAGGAATCAATGATCTATACTTGGTTAAAAACATTTTAAAATGAAGTGAACTCATATTCAAGATACCTTCAAAACTTTTGCTGTGCTATGAAATGCTTATTAGGTACACTAAAAACTGAACTTCTCCCCAAAGAACAGAGACAATAAAAACTTATGAGAGACTAGAGTCACATAAGGAGTCCAACCAAAAAGCTTGTTAAGATGTTCAGGATGAAACTGTATTAGAGATAACAGCAGTCAGAAGTGTAATAAATGTACTTACCTGAGGTGTCTCATGGCCTTTTCTACTATAATTTTGTATGAAGTCCACAAGGCCATGAACCACTGTTTTAACAGCTACCATCGCATTTTCTAACTGCTCCCAAGTTGGTGAAACAGCATCTAAAATAAGCCACCAAGGGAATGGGGGAGGGGGTTAAGAATGTTAGCAGTAATTCTCTTGTGTTATTTACCTCAAAGGTAGAAAAAGTATAAGCAATTAAGCATATTTCCACATACCTGGATTAGGGTCTATGTTTGCAAGAAGCTCTAAATGAGGCCTCAGTCTATTTAAGTTAGCCGGGTCACCTGTTCGTTGCAAAACAATTGTCAATTCCTGGACACTCTTTGCAAATGATTCTGGAGATTGCAGCTAACAAACAGAAAAGAGAATGGTTTTTACTCTGGTTTTTATGGCACATTTATAATCAAATGCTTTCAATTAGTCAACATATTTAATAGGTTTTCAAGTGTCTTCAGATTCCATAGTAGGGGTATCAACGATGAATTACATTTTCACCTCAGAATCTGCCCTATGAAATTCATCATTAGACACTTAGAAAACTTATTTACAAGTTGTATTAGCTCTCTGGGGTCAGAATGTGGACAAGCTCCAGACTTTGTAAGCCTAGCTGCTTTTCTGCTAATATCCCGTATTTGCTTCCCTATTGTATCCTTTAGTTTATGGTGAAAGTTAAAATAATAATAAAAAGAAAAAAGATAACTTATAAGAGTCTGATATTTAAAAACACAGGAATCTCCAACTGTTTGTCTCTAGTTTCTTTAGAATATTCTAATACTCTTCAACATAACAGAACAGCAGAGTTATAAAATTAGCATCTCTAATTTCACAAACCTTATCAATGATAGACTGCATGTGTGATTTATGAGCCAAGTCACCATATAAAAGTGAGGACCATTGCTCAGGTGAAATACGGAGTCCTGCTTCCATAGCAATATGAACAATTTGGGCATCATGTTCTCTGCGTAATGCCTCATAACTCCGAAATTCTTCCTTTAGCTGCATCAGGGAAGAGTCTTCATCCCTTTTGGTAACCTAAAAAATAGAAAAGAAAAAAAAAATTCATCAGAATTGGTCTGTTCTTCTTCCCCTCAACCAATTCATTTATTCTTTTTGGGGCGGGAGGACACCTACTAAATATCAGATACCACAAGAATAAGGTACAAAGATAAGGTAATGTGCTCACCACAAATCCTTTTTGGAACAAAACAGAACTTATATAACTAAATGCATACTCCTTGTCTTCAGTGAGTTCAACAGCTGGTAGGAAAGAGAGACTTGTAAACAGAAAATTATAGTAAAAATGCTATTATAAGGCTCTATGGTAACATGGAGGAAAGGCAATTTAAATCTGACTGGTAAAGAGAGGAAAGGGATTTCAGAAAAGGATTCTCTCAGCTGAAAGCTACATGAACTGAGTCTTAAAGAATAAACAGGAGTTCCCCAGGCAAATAAGGGTGAGGAATAGAATTCCAAAAAGAGCAGCAAGTGGTGAAATAGAAACATGAAAGAATAGAGCACATAGAGTTAAAGGCTAAAATACAGGCCAGGGAAGAATCATAGAGGACCTTATATACTATGGTAAGAAATTTGGATACTATCCTGAAGGGAATGTGAAGGCACCGAAGATTTTTAAGCAGAGGAATGACATGATCAGATTTATGTTCTAAAAAACATCGTTTTGGTAGCAGTAGAGGATAAAGATAGACAAGAAATCCAGTCAATGGGCAGGCATTTATCAGCACTACCACATAATGATTAAGAAATTTTCTGCCACCACAGACATTACATTAGGGTATTTATATAGCTTTAATCTCTACTTGATTTAAGTGATAAAGAAACACAAATTCAAAAGTTACAGAGTTTCACATGTCCTAGTAAAGTTGTCTAATAATCCAAACATGCAGGTGTATGGCTACATAATTTCCACAATAAATGATATGCACTTATTTTTGAACCACTAAAACTTGCTAAGAACTACAGTGCTAACTAAAACTTGGTTAGGACTCAGAATACATAAAACTAGTCCATCGTCCAGGCTCTGAAATTTAGATTGGACAAGTCATTCTAACTATTCAAAACCTAGTTTCCTCATCGGTGAAAGAAAATATCCCCAGACCACTTCACTGGTTGTTTTTATTGCAGCTGTTGGCACATCAGACAACAGTAATATGCCCCCAAGAACATGAAGATGGGGAAATCAAGTTACCATCTGAAAGATAATGGGTCACAATTAATTCTCTTTGGTAATCTACAAATACTTTACAGAGGAATTTGGGACATGCAAAATTTTAATTAACACAATCTCAGGTATGATTTAAAAAAGAGTAGGGGACATGCAAAATTTTAATTAACCCAATCTTAGCTATGATTTAAGAAAGAGTGGAGAACTTGGGTGCAATGGCACATGCCTATAGTCCCAGCTACTTGGGAGTCTGCGGAGGAGTACTGCTTGATCCCAGGAGTTCAAGACTAGCCTGGGCAACATAGCAAGACACTGTTTCACAAGAATAAAAAAAAAAAGAAAGAAAGTAGAGTAGAACTTAAAAGTAACAAAAATCTATAATCCACTATAACCTACTTAAAGTAATGCTAAGGAAACAAAAGGAGGAATTTTCAACCTATACATAAAAACAAACCCAAAGAACCAGAGGATGGTAGCACTCATCTAAGCACCACGTAGGACACAGGGTGACATGGGCAGCACAAGCATCTATCTGAGCAGTGAAGGACATAGGTGGTTAACAAGCCTGGTCCTATTAAGGTACTAATAACATGCAGCAAAATCATCTGTGAAGCTTTGAAAACACAATCTCAGGCCTAAGGAAATCATAATCCTTGGAAGACCATATAATTAAAAAGTATATGTGAATGCTCAAGTCCCACTTCTGACATACTCAATCAGAATCACTGGGGATAGAGCCCAGAAAGGTGCACTTTAAAAAATTCCATATGTGATTCTGATGTGTAATTTTAGTTGAGAACTACTGCACTAAACATTGGAATCACGAACTCCCCTTGCTCTGAGTCCATGCTCAGCAAGCAAAGGTTTGATACTCTTTCACAGGAAAATAGCCACCAACGTGAGAATATAAGGCATTTAAGAATTGCATTTCTCATTACAAATTAATAAAATTGATGATCTGTTATATGTGACTTTGGTTAGGGCAATTCTGATCCTGAGGAAAGAATGTACTCTATGCACCCACACAATTCAGGTCTCCAAGCCTACAAAGATGAGGAAAAGACCTTGGACAATGATCAGTTTATTAAAAGTAAATGCCACCTGAGTGAGGCCTTTTGGCAGTTACGTCAGTATGATATCCTTTTATTCATCCAAACACTATGCTTTAACATTGTAAACTACAAGACGGTGAGGATAAAATGAGAGCATAAAATTGAAATTACTTTCTAAACTAGTGTCATTCAAATATCAGATATTAGTAGCAGCTATAGATGTATGGCAATCATAAACCACAAATCAGTATGATACCTATAAGGGAAAAAAAGCCCCATTACATCAGTGATACAGAGTATGAGAATCTAGTCAGTCACTTCAGGATGACAAATGATCTCTGTAATTCATCTGCTTAGCCAAAAACACAATGTTTGAGGAACCAGAAGTTCATTTCAATTGTTGCCCTAAGGACATGAAATCAAGCACTATTCAGTACGAGGCAGATAATGTCCAAGGCATTAATGGAGTTAAATGAATTCATTTCAACACATTTCCATCATCAATTATCTGTTATCTCAAACTAACAATCTGCCAAGAAAAGTTTTTTCTGTCTGTACTATTTTCATTCTTGGGGCTATAAACACAGCAAAATAACCTAAATCATCTTTGGTTTCAAATTTTGGTATTTTACTTTCATAGAAACCAATGGGCTTTTCTATTTCCAAGTCCTTGGGCCTTTCTCAAGACCCAGCCAGCAACCTACACTCTCGTAACATACAGAAACTTCAAGGACTCAGCCTGCTTTCAGTACCTGTCACCACCCACTGGCCTATTAGACAACGAAAATACATTTCGAAATATCTTGGGGTTCTTCTCTTCCCTTTTCACCAAACAAAAAACAACACCTAAATGCAGAGTGGGGCAATTTCCTTAATTTTCCACTTCCTTGTTGTCTCTAAGATAACATATAGGCCATTTTCAGATTAAAGGCTTTAATCACTATGGAGAATGAGATAACAAAAATAATGGGTTACAAAAGTTTACCTACTCCTATGAAGTTTTCAATATAATTCCTGACTCCCTTTTAAGATGATAAATGTAAATGAATCAGGCTTCTGTAGTTCATTTTTACTATCCACTTTTATACTCTTACTTGATAAGCGTCAAGTTTAGCAAACTATTTTCTTATGTTCTATTCTGTTATTGACACCTTAATATACACACTCTCATTCTGCCAATAGGTAGTAATAGGCACTACCTATAGGTGGTATAACACATGCAATCAATGCAGTAGGGAAAAACAAGTTTCCTCTCAACTCTTGTAAGCATTCTGCATTTCTGGGCTTTCTAGACTGGAAAATACAAATTCAACGAAGCTGCTGTCTCACATATAGGCATCTTATCTTTAGATAGTTGCTTACTGCTTACCTTAAAACAAGAAGCTCGATACAGTAGTTGCACAACATGACCAATACTTGTTTTCGATGCCTGAGGAAATCTTGGTTCTAGTCTTTGCACAACAAAAAGTACGAGAACTTTTCTTGAGAGGGCAGAACCATCTTCTAGAGCCAGCAACACCAGCTTCAAGGCCTCTTCTTGCATAGCTAGAAATGTTAACAGAACATGAGTTCATGATAAATGAGGAACCCTGCAGATTATGTCTGTTATAGGCATCTTTGGATATTAGTTTATGGTGGTTCATTACCCACAATCTGTAATTTGCACAAAAAGAGGACATCACACATAAATACAGTTTATTTAAAAAGTAATCAAGCAAAATATACCTTCTACTAAATAATCAATTAAAATACAAGTCAACAAAACTTAAATATCTTCTGTAGGTATTTAATGGTAAATTAGAAAATGATAATGGAAAAAAAGTCATTTATGAAATACATAGAACTACTCTAACAGCAACATGCAAAGGACACACAGTAGGCATATAATAAATGGTAATTTTATGCATGAGACTGTTACCTTGCCTGTTAAAACTATTTTGTATATAATTTTTAAATGATATTAGCCTCTGAATGCAACACCCAAAGAAGGTATTAATTTCATTTATGTTGTTTTACAGCCAGGATATGTAGTATAAACTGAATGTAATCATAAGAGAACATCAGATAAACTTAAATTAAGAAATATTCTATAAAATAAATGGCCTGTATTCTTTAAGAATTATCAATGTCATGAAAGATAAAGAAAGGCTAAGAAATGGTTCCAGATTAAAGACTACTAAAATAAGACATGACAAATAAATACAATAAGTGATCTTATACTAGATCTTATACTAGAAGTAAATAAATGCTATATAAGATATTTTTGGAACCATTGACAAAACTGGAGTATGAACTACAGATTGTAGTACTGTATTATATAAATGTTAAATTTTAAAACTTTAACTTACTGTTGTTACATAAGAAAGTATCCTTGTTTTTATGAAACAGTGAAATATTAAGGTTAAAGGAGCAGAGAGAGAATAATTAATAAATATGGCAAAATATTAGAAATGTGTTCAAAGAGTATACAGGGAATTCTCTGTATTCTTGCAACTTTTCAGTAAATTTGAAATTATTTCAAAATTAAAAGTTAAAACACCTGGTTATCAATCAAAACAATGGAATTGTAGAGCTGAGAGATCATCTAGATTCAAAATCAAATCCCTTTTTCAAAGTGAGGCTATTGAGGCCCAGAGAAGTTAAGTGACTATGCCAGGTAACACACCTAGTTAGCAGCAACACTGGAGCTAGAACTAAGGACTTTTTAAAAAAATTCAGGTGAAATTCAATCGACCATTTTATAGTGTACAATTCAGTGGCAATTAGTATATTCACAATGTTGTACAACCATCAACTGTATCTAGTTCTAACACATTTTTGTCACACCAAAGGAAACCTCATAGCCATTAAGCAGTCACTCCTCACACCCTCTACCCATAGCCCCCTGGCAACCAATAGTCTGCTGTCTGGTTTCTTTCATTTAACATTGTATTTTCCAAGTTCACCCACATGTAGCATGTATCAGTACTTAACTCCTTTTTATGGCTGAATAATTGTCTATTTATGGACATACGACATTTTGTTCAGCTATTTATCAGTTGACGGACATTTGGATTATTTCTATCTTTTGACCATTATGAGTAAAGGTGTTATTATAAACATTCATGTATAAGTATTAGTTTGAATACCTGTTTTCTATTCTTTTGGGTATATACCTAGCAATGAAAATGCTGGATCACATGGTAATTCTGTTTAACTCTCTGAGGAACTATCAAATTGTTTTCCACAGCAGTACAGCATTTTATAGGCCCACATCCTCTACATCATCATCAACACTTGTTATTTTCCATTTTTAAAAATTATGGTCAACCGAGTAGGTGTGAACCGGTATCTCACTGTTGTTTTGCTTTGCATTTCTCTAATAACTAAAAGATACTCAGCATCTTTTCATGGGCTTGTTGGTCATCTGTCTTTCTTCATCTTCATCTGTCTCTCTTTATCTGAGAAATGTCTATTCAAGTTCCTTGTCCACTTTTAAATTGGGTTGTCTTTTTGTTGAGTTGTAGAACAAAGGAGATTTGATACCTAGTCTAGTGCTTCTTAGGTTAAGGTAAATAAACATGAGAAAATATCCAAAGGTAATATTCTTAAATTATACATAAATGTGGATTTAAAAAATATTTTTAAATTTAACTTTGTATTACAGAAAATTTTAAACATACACAAAAATGGAGATAACACACACCCATGACACAGCTGTTGCCAGTCAGGTTTCATCTACTTCTTATTTCCTTTTCTAGTTTGTTTTGGCTGGAATATACTGAAGTCCCAGGCAGTATATTACTTCACCTTTAAATATTTTAGTATGTATTTCTAATAGGTAAGGCTTTAAAAAAAAAATTATCACCCCTACCAAAAGTAATATATTTTATTTTTTTTTCTTGAGACAGAATTTTAATTTCACTCTGTCACCCAGGCTGGAGTGCAGTGGCGTGATCATAACTCACTGCAGCCTTGAACTCCTTGGCTCACAAGATCCTCCTGCCTCAGCCTCCCCAGTAGCTGGGACTACAGGTGTGTGCCACCATGCTTGGCTAATTTATTAAATTTTTTTTAGAGATGGGGTCTTGCTATATTGCCCAGGCTGTTCTCAAACTCCTGGCCTCAAGTGATCCTCGAGCCTTGGCCTTCGAAAGTACTGGGATTACAGGCGTGAGCCACCGCACCCGGCCAGTTTTCTTAATGTGATCTAATATCCAGTTCATGTTAATTTTCTTCCATTGTCTCAAAAATGACTTCCTATAGTTGGTTTAAGTATTTAAATAAAGTTCACACATTGTTTTTGGCTGATATGTCTTTAGGCTTAAAAAAAAAAAAAAAAACCCTATACCAGTTCCCCATCACCCTCTACCCTCCTATTTAAAAGAAAATCCATTTATTTGAAGAAACAGTCATTTTTCTAAAGAGTTTCCCACGTTCTAGATTTGGGTAATTCTGTGCTTATAGTATTTTAAAATATGTTCCTCTAGCCCCCTTAAATTCATGTAAACTAGAGGCTTGATTAGATTCAGAATGAGGTTTGTCTGCTGTCAAGCATACTTAATACAGCATAAGGCCTAGCTGTTTCACTTTTAGTAATGTTAAGATTGACCAGTGAGTTCGGGCCTTATCCATCTATTACAGATTTCCCCAGTAACCTTTACTTTAGTGGTTTTAACAGCCACTAATAATTCTTGTCTAGGCCCATTAATTCATTTGGGGCTGCAAAATTATGATTTTTCTAATTTTATCAGTTTCTTTCTAAATGTATTATTTGGAATTCTGCTAAAAGAGGAACCTTCCCTCTTGTACGAACTATTTCGGGGACACAGAATTGTCCCTGAAATAGTCTGTACAAGAAAGGCAGAAAAAAAACACTTGATTTTTTTCTAACCTTTATTCAATTTTCAAAATAATGTGTTGGTGCCTTAGCAATTGCCAAAAATAACCAATATTTTCTGCACTATTATTATGAACTCATATATTTTTATATATTTTGCATTTTAATCCATTGTAGTCATCATTCATTTTGATGATGTTTAAATTGTCCCACGTATGTCCAGTGGGAGCTCCTTCCAGTTCAATTCTATGTCCTTTTGACAAAATTCCAGTATTCTCTGATAGCTTTTTTGCTTTCTAGCACAAGACTTCTCAGGCTCATCTTCTAGTTTCCCACCCTAGAACTGGAGTAAAGGATTTATCCAAAGAGCCCTGCCTTGTTTTAGTGGAAAATGGTATTCATTAAAGCCCACAATCTGGATGCTATGGTTATTTATTGCTTCTAAGCCTTTTCAGTGGACAGACGTAGGAAACTGGCATTTTCTTAAAAAGAGAAAAACAGATGAGTCTGTACTGATATTGCCAATTTACATTTTAAGACTGAGGAATTTTTAATTTAATTCTTTGATTTTATACTTGTTTCTTTTTTTAAATGCTGAAAACCTTGGTTCCTGATGACATTAACATAATTACTTGCTTTGTCCTACTATGTCTCTCCTTAAGAGTTTCAAAATAACAATACTAGTAGAATTATGAACAATACGACTATTTAGGATTCATTATATATCCCTGTAGGGATAGAAAAGTCAAAATGTGTGAAGTCACCTGATATAATTCATTCCTATATGGATATGCTACCAATTTGATATATGGTTTAGCTTTATTTTTAGGTATTAATTTGTTTTAATCATTTTCACTTAAATTTAAAAAATTTTTATAACAACATTTACATGGTTCCGAAGTACAAAACAAGATACAGTTGGTGAGATCTAGCTTCTGTCTGCTTTCCTTTAATTCCTCCCTCCTCTACATAATGTTATTAGTATTTTATCTTTCCTGCCATTGTTTCTTTTGGAAAATTTATTCTGCACCTTTTAGAAAATTTGTTAACATACCAAGGTATCTGGAGATTATACTCTAGCAGAATACACACATCTTCCTCATTTCTTTTGACAGTTGCGTAGGCCTCCACTGGAAGGATATACCATAATTTGTTATACCAGTACCTTATTCATAGACATTCAGGTTTCTTCTAGATGTTTGCTTTCATAAATAGTGCTTTTATAATTTTATGGATTCTGTACTTTTTGCTGTAGCTTTGGGATAGATTCCTGGAATTGCTGGGCCAAAGAGTAAATGCAGAGGTGATTTTGGTAGATACTGCCAAATTCTTCTCTTTAAAAGTTTGTACCACTTTGCATTCCCATCGTTATTGGATGCAAGTACCTATTTCCCCACAGCCCTGCCAACAGAATATAATGTCAAACTTCAGGATTCTGCAAAACTGATAGGTGAGAAATGATAATTCAGTATAATTTTAACATATATTCTGTTTTTTGGTTTTTTTTTTCCTTAAGAGAGAGAGTCTCGCTCTGTTGCCCAGGCTGAAGCTCAGTGGTGCGATCATAGTTCACTGCAACCTCCAATTCCAGACTCGAGCAATCCTCTTGCCTCAGCCTCCCAAGTAGCCGGGACTACAGGCATGTGCCAGCATGCCTGGCTAATTTTTTTATTTTTTGTAGAGATGGGGGCGGTCTCACTCTTGCTCAGGCTGGTCTTGAACTCCTGGCCTCAAGCAGTCCTCCAGCCTCAGCCTCCCAAAGTGTGGAGATTACAGACGTGAGCTACTGCACCCAGCCGATGTATCTTAATTTGAGAAAGAATGAGTACCTTTTTATATGTTTGAGGCCACCTGTGTTACTTTTTTCCTATCAATTATCTATTTACATCTTTTGTCAATTTTTCTATTGGGTAGGTCTTTTTCTTCTGAATTTTCAAAAGCACCTCATGTATTTGTTATGTTAGCCCTCTGTATGTTATATCATTTACAAATATTTCCCCCATTTGTCTTTTTACCTTGCTTATAATTTTTTTGCAATACAAATTAAACACAAAATTACATAGTTAAATACCAAATTTTTTCCCTTATTGTTTCTGGATATTGAGGCAAAGTTAGAAAAATGTTCTCACTTCCCAGGATATAAAGGAATTCACTCTTTTATTTGTTTTTATTACTTGTACAATTTATTTTTTAATCTGAAGTATTTCTGACTTGCTTGTAATTTATGTAGTTATAGGGCATAAGGAATGCATCTAATTTTGTCTTTTTCCACATGTCCATCCAGTTGTCCCAATGTCACTTATTTAAAAAGTTTCCTTTACAAAAATAAATTCTACCTGAACTGTAGCTGTAAGTCAGAAAATAAACAAATTTGTTCTAAAACACTAAAGCACTATCACATATATTATGATGAACAAAAACTGATTTATCTTTAATTACGTCAAGATTTATATGTATATATAAAGATGGGCTGAATCTCAGGATTCTTACATTGCTCCAGAAATTGACATCCTGAAGCCCTGATAGCCAATAACAAAGGTAAGATAGTGGACTGTCTTACCTGGCCCTAAAAACTGGCATCCTCGAGCCCTGACAGCGGCCCACAGATTGGCAGACAATTGCTGAGGGTTCTGGTGCTGTAATATCAGTTCTGTTACAGTTCTTTCTCCAAGTGAACGGGCTGCTCGCATGGCTCTTACACGACCTTCTTGCTCCACCAGTTGACAGTTTACAAGTGTCACCAGTTTCCTTTGCATTGGACGGCTCAGTGCACTCTGGTTCAAACTAGCTACACCTTTAGGAAAAGGGACGCAAAGTGAACTAAAGTTTTTTCAATTAAAAAAAGTCAATTTTTATTATTTATATTTAACCATTAAGTCATAATTCTTAATAAGTCCCTTATAAGGTACTTTCGTTAACAATGAATATTCTGTTCATTACTATTTTTTAGTAATTTAGAGTCTAATTTTTGGTTAATTCAGATTTTATTTAGGTATCCTATTCTCTGGGTAGCATTTGTCTAAAGACAGTATCTTGGATTTCTGTTCTCCATCTTTACTAAAACAATTAAAGGTAAATTTAAAGATGATTGAATAAAAAGTTTAACCTGAAAGTAATGATTAATAACGACCCTAATTTTCTTTATTGTACACAAGACATTTGGAACACTGCTTCATGGTAAGCTCTTAGATCCTACTCCTTTGTACTTATTCAAGGACATTGCTCCAGCAATTCTCCCCTCTCCCACTTCATCAATTTTTCCCTCTCTACTTGATCATTTCCACCAGCATACAATAAGAACAAGTATGCTGTTATTTTATCCATCATAAAAATAAATAAATAAATCTTTTCATTGATCCATCTTCCCCTACCAGCTCTGCCCCATTTCTTTCCTCCCCTTTGTAGCAAATCCTCTAGAGTTGTCTATACTATTCTCTAGTCGATTGCCTTAACCACTAAGCCATAACTATAACTGTTATGCTCACTATTTCCAATTCCTTGCTCTAAAATCTACTCCAATCAAGTTTTCTCTCTAACACTTGAACAAAACAGCTCATCAAGACAAAAATTACCTCTACTTTGCCAAATCAATGGTTAATTCTCAGTTCCTTTTTTTATTTGGCCTTCCAATAACATTCAATGTAGACGATTATTCCTTTTTCCTTTGAATACTTTACTTAGCTTTTTCTTGGTTTTCTTCCTTCCCTCCTTCTTTTTTAGTCTTCTCTGCTAATTTCATTTTTCCTGATCTCTTAATGTTAAAAGGGCCTCAGAACCCAACCTTTTTCTCTTCTCTATCTATACTCACTACTTAGGTAATCTCATCCCGTCTCATTGTTTTAAATACCATCTGTATGCCAATGATTCCCAAAGTTACAGTTCTTAGACCTCATTCCTTAACACAAAACTCATATATCCACTGGTCATTCAATAGCACCCAAGTGAGTATCAGACATCTCAAACTTATCATGACCAAAATTGAGCTAGATTTTCCTACCTAGACGTGATCTACCTGCAGTATTCCCTAAGTTGATGGCAACCCTTCTTTCCAGGTGCTCAGGCCAAAAAAACCCAGGATTCACACCTGACTTTATGCTTTCTCTCATACCCCACATCCATTAATTTAGGAAATACTCTTGGCTCTACCTTCAAAATATATGCAGACTGACCACTTCTCACCACCTCCACTGCTACTAACATTGTCCCAACAGCCTCTTAACCAATCACCTTGCTTCTACCCTTGCCCTTCTATACTGAATTCTCAATAAAGCAGCCAGAGTGATCCTTTTAATATTAGTCAGATCATGTTACTCCTCTGTTCAAAACCTTCCCAATTTTACTCAGAGGTAAGTTCAAGTCTTTAAATGGCCTATATGTGTGTACATCACATGGCCTCATCATTTCATCTCATCTTATCTTACATTGCTCTCCAGCACACTCTCCTCCTGCTTTCCTTGAAGACACTAAGCATGCCTTGGGTACTTTGCACTGGATATTCCCTCTGCCTGGAACACTCCTTTTCCAGAATCTACATGGTTAACTATCTCATCTCTTTCACCTCATTTCAAATTCAAAAGCCACATTCTTAATGAGGCCTTCACCTACCCTTTAAAAAATGGCAATCTGCTCTTCTCCTCTTACCCTGACATCTCTGATCCCATTAACTGTACTCTGGGTTTTTTTCATAACAATCATCACTTTTAACACATTATTTAATTTGTCTTTTTATTATACTTATTGTTTATTATAGTTTTTCCCTTTTCTAAAACGTAATTACCATGAGGGCAGGTATCTGTTTAGCTTACTAATGTATCCCAAGTACCACAACAGTGCCTGGCGCTTAGTCCATGCTTCTTAGATATCTGTTCAGTGAATGAATGAATGAATGAATGTGGTAGATAAGATATGTTTCTCAAGAAAATCACTACGTCCAAAATACCAAATAGTGCAAAGCATAAAGCAGATACAAAATAAATATGCAACTGATTCATTCATTCAACGATTATTTTTTATACCTATGATGTGCTAGTCATTGAGTATGCAGTGGTAAACAAAATAAAATTCCACTTTTGTCACAGTACTTAAAATAATTTATTACACTTGTACATCCACCTCCCCCAATAGACTGTGAACTCTATGAAGACAGTGACCTTAACCACTGTTAAGTGCTCAATAAAGCTTAAGGAATGATCGAATAAATACATGAAATTGTCTTAATAGGACTTATCAAAACAATATACTGCTAGAGTACTATTAGTTTAATTGATGAATTCAAATATTGTATAAATTTCTATGTGCAGTGGGTCTAATGAATATTTAAATTAATAACAATATTAGTTATTTTCAGAAAACAGTACAATATAATGTTCTCAATCTATGTGTTTTTAAAAGATATCTCTCAAGCAAACTCATGTTCCAAAATTTAAATTACTTAATAGGATATCCACATCAAGTCTTTCAAAGTAAATGTATTACCAAGTCCTACTCACTAGTAAAAATGTGTTTTATGAACTTACCTTTACCTCCACTTAGTGGTTTTAAGTAGAGTGCCAAATCTTCAACACATTTCTTTGCAACTTCATAGTGTTTATTCTCACCTAGATTACTTAACTTTACTGACTGATGATCTGGTACCTATAAAAAGAAAAATTGCAGAAATATATTCATCTAGCTTATGCAACTATTATTTACATACTTGATAATAATCTTGGTGAATAAAAAATTATAAAACAGAGATAATACATCAAAGCCACTTAAGTAAAATTAAAGCCAAACACCCAGCCAAATTGCTTTCCAAAAGCCAAGGATATCATACTTAATAGCAGGGGCTGCGTAGATTAATGAAGGAAAAAAAGGAGGAGGTAGTTAATAGTACTGTATCAATGTTAATTTCTTAGGGTTGGCAACTGTGCTATAATATAAAAGATGTTAACATTAGGGGAAGCTGTGGAAAGTTATACGGGTTCTCTGTATACTACTTTTTGTAACTCTTTTTATAAGTCTAAAAGAATTTTGAAATAAAAATGTAGGAAAAAAAGGGCAGAGAATTGTTTTTTCCATAGCACTTAGCACCTTTTTACTATATTTAATTTACTTCACATAAGCAGCATAAAACAGTGTTCTCAATCAAAGGTCAAAACTTGGGTAAAAATTGCAGCTGTTACTTCTACGAGTGATTTTGAGTAAATTATTTAACTGCTCCAAGTCATAATTTACATATCTGCAAAATGAAAATTAAAATTATATATCACAGTGCCATTATAAATGTTCAATATAATTCAACAAATATTTATTTTTATGGAGAGCTTAACATGTGCCAGGCACAGTTTTAGGCACTAGAGATCTATCAGTGAGCAAAACAGACAAAATTTCTTGCCCTTGTGGAGCTCACATTCTATTCAAGAGAAGAGGCAGTCAATAAATAAGAAAAAAATAAATATATACTGTGTTAGGAGGTGATCAGTAAAAATTATACAGCAAAGATAAGGGGGTCTAGGAGCGCTGGAGAAGGGTTGCAATTTTAACTAGGGTGGTCAGGATAGGCTTACTTGAGAACTGTTGACATCTGAATAAAGAGTTGAAAGAGAAGAGGAAATAAACACTGTACATGAAAATAACAGTCACTACAAAAGTCCTCAGAAGGCAATATATTTGGAATATCTGAGAATTGGCTAGAAGACCAGCGTGGCTTAAGCAGAGTAAGGACAGTAGTAGAAGAGGTTGGATAGGTAACAGAAGACGCATTGTATAGACCTGGTAGGCTATTTTAAGGACCAACTGAGATAACACTTATAAATATTATTAACACAATAGCTGACCTATAGCAGATGCCAAATAAATGGTAGCTAGTATTATTACAAAAAGTCTGCAGTATTTTATAGAATCTAAGCAAAAGGCAACATTATTTTACACTCCATTGAGAAAAATCTGCTGCCAATTAAATTATGATACACTATTGATTATAGTTGCACATTGAATTCATAGTGTCTAACTTGATCATAAACACTGAAAATAGATTTTGTGCTTTAAAAGGAAAACTTCAAATATCAAGATACTAAGGGAATGGAGCATTTTAGTTCATTGAAGTGTTCTAATAAATCATAAAAGTCCTTACTTTCTTGCTTTAACATGTAGTGCATGAAGTACAGAATTTCATCTTCTTCCTCACCTGTAAAATGGGGATAACAACTACCTGAAGAGCTATGGTAAGAATTAGTAATAATAGTTGCTGAATACTTACTATCACACCTTACAGAGTAGACCCCCATTAAATGGAAGTTATTATAAACCTACAGTCTTGCTTTGATTTAATAAAATGACTACAAACATGAAGTACTCATTCTATAGCACATGTACTTAAGAAAGTGTGCAGAATTTATTACTGACACTCTAGTAATTGGTTTTCCATATACATATCCCTAAATAGACCTTATTTTTTCATTTACATTATTATCCTAAAAGTCAAGTGAATTTAAAAAGAGAAACAAAAAACTCCCATTTCTGGCCAAAGCTTTGATTACATTTCTTTTCATATCACCTAATGAATATATATGTACGCTTATATAAAAATATTTCTTCTCCACCAAAATCACTTATATAAATTTTGACTACAGTCTTGAAGAAAAAAGGAAATATATACCTATAATGCAATTTATGGTTTTGTAAAAGGATTTATGACATCTAAAGAAAATCTTCTGCAGAATACAATTATGAAAATCAGGTACATTGATAATGTTTATTTTTTATGTCTCAACAATCACTAAACATGCTTTGTACCCCTTAATGAACTAAGTTCGATATTTATTACATATGTCAAATTAGTAAAATCTTGAAAGCTTACCTGGGCTCCAACTAACTGGAGAAGTGCAAAGTTGACAGGAAGCACATCAATGTCTGTGTTGATGGCGGTCTGGTCAAAAGGACAAGCTTTTCGGTGAAGTTTATTCAAGCAGGTCTTGCAAACAGTGTGTGAACAACCTAAACTGATGGGTTTGTGCACATTCTCATCAAATTCATTATAGCAGATTGGACAGGACAGAAATTCTGTCCACTGAGCTGCCTGAACAGGCATTGTGGAAGCTGGATGCTCGGGTTAGCAGTCTAGCAGATCATTATTTTGCTGTGTAGTGTTTTGTAAGCTGGAAATGGACAAAATAAGAATGAATCACATAAACATCATCCACCTTTCAAGAATTAACTGCTAAAGTCAACCACCAAAGCTTCAGAACTTAAAACACTTCTTAATAACTTTATATGCTTTAGATGTCTTTTTTCAAAAAATCCATTTGCTGAATTAATTGAATTTCTGCAATTTTGCCCAGAAACAAAAAGGAAACACCCTAATCTAAAAGTGTTCCTTTTAACTAAACTATATTTACATTGGTTGTTCATATAACCATCATCAAAGCTTTTATGTATTTTTCTTAATGATCATAGTAAGTAAGCAGATTAACTTTCACACTTTTCTGTTGTTTTTTTAAAAAGTGTTTCCCCAGCCCAGGCGGGTGGCTCACAATTGTAATACTAGCACTTTGGGAGGCTGAGGCAGGAGAATTGCTTGAGGCCACGAGTTCCAGGCCAGCCTGAGCAAGAGTGAGACCCCGTCTCTACAAAAAAATAGAAAAATTAGCCAGGCATGGTGGCGCGCACTTAAAATAGTGCCAGCTACTCGGGAGGCTGAGGCAGGAGGATTGCTTGAGCCCAGCAGTTTGAGGTTGCAGTGAGCTATGATCACACCACTGCACTATAGCAAGGGTGACAGAGCAAGACCTTGTCTCCAAAAAAAAAAAAAAAATTTTTTCCCTTGGATAATCACTACCCCAAAACATATTAAGATATGGCCAAGAGTTAGTGAACTTTGGAAACTACTGATTCAAACAGTATTGTAGTGAGTTAAGTGTGAAGAAAACAGCCTTGCCACCTGAAAGAGGAAATCTCTGGCGGGACTTGATTAGGAGGCTAAATGAGGTACTAAAAATCAACATGTAAGAAAAGATTGTGATGACAGAGCTGTTTGTCCAAAATGAAACAATAATGCTGACCACAAAATATGGTACCAAAGTAAAACAAATTGTCTTAAAAATCTTGTAGTAATTCACTACAATACTTTCGACAAAACTATATCATTTGGTGACTGATATATATAACAGCACATAGAAAAATGAGAGATTTTCTTTTATATCAAATTAAAATGTTTGTTCCATAATTTTAGTAAAAGAAAAGATTTATTATCAAAACTATACTAACTTGAATGCTCTAAATTTCACAAGTTTTCTTTATCTTTCAGTTCAAACTTACACATGTAAGTCTGACAAAAGCTCTCTGGTGTACAAGAAATCAAGATATTTAGGGCAATTAAACAATACTTTATTTCACAGGAATGTTTACCAACCCAAATATATTAGTTCCACAGAAAGCAGATGTTTAAAAATGGAGTCAGATTCAGGAGAGAAAGTATGTAACTGAAAGTATTCCCCATTATCCTAACAAACAAAGAATTCTATTAGCCTTTACTATGCTTTTATAGTCACAAAAACCAAGATTTTAAAAAGTATCTTGGTAAAAATGAATCACAGGGCTTTCTATGTAAAAAGCACCCTATACAAACTTTTTCTCAAACTAGCTAAATTTCAAGTAATAATTTACTCTATTTTACACCTTTTACCCTCACACTACCACATCTATTAATGCCACCAATCTAAATACCAATTAGTTTGTTTCCAACTTTAGAAATGAGCACTAGGCAAGTGAACATATGACTTCCAAAAACTATTTAACATTTCTAATGTACAGTTTTCTAGGTTATGGAACTATACAAGAAAAGGCCTTTGAAGAACAAGAATGAATTTTATCTTAAATCTTCTACTGAGAGCCCTAATTTAGTTAATAACTTAAATTGATTAAATATGTATCAAAAAAGGACACTGCATGTACTTTTTCATTATGTATTTTTAATGGCCACCCCTTTGGTAACAATTTTGTGTGTTAGGGTATTACAGGCCACTGGGTATTAGGATACTAATAGCAAATACTTTTTCCTTAGTTTTCCAAGATCATCTTGAAATGCTTTATATTAAAGTTCATTAAACAGAAAAAAATGCTAATCTTTAATATTTTCACCTACTATATAATTTTAAAGTGTTTCAAACTATTCCAGAATACACTTAATAGTTTAATGTTATAATAGCCCTTAGTGTTTTTAGGTATAAGAACATCGGAGATTTTAATATAGTTAATGCTGGGAAGTTTAATTTCTATCAGAAATTGAGTATCTTTAAAATAGAAAAACTCTGCCAAAATTTTGGCAGTAACTCTGCCATATTTTCCTCCTGCGATATGTCAGATTCTAACTTTCTCACAGCAAAATTATACACTAAACTTTCCTTATATGGTGAGATATAAGAAATGTTTTGAACTTTTAAAATATGCTTTTATTCAGCACTATCAATAAATTCTAGATTCTTTAATTAACATAAAGACATATTAAAATAAAATTATATCTAAAATATGGAAGAGACTTATATAGTCCATTAAAATATTTAATTAGTGATGAAAAATTAAAGTTCCATTCCTTTAGAAAAGGCACTTTGTAAACTTTTACCTAGAAAATATTTTGTAACTACTCAAAATGATAAATATCCTATTGTCTTTATAATTTATTTTAAATAACATATAAATGAACCATGGGGCACTAGGACTATATATTAATTTGTAAAACTTCTAGTCTTAAACATTTCATAGTAACTTATTTGAGTCTATGTTAAGTCTAAATTGCTATTAACATTTACAGTTAATACTGAAGTAAGTATTCATCCTAAATATACTGCCAAAACATTTAAAGTTGAGATAAAATGGATTAAAAAGCCTACAACTCTAGATACCTAAAGGGATTACTTAAAAACATTCTAATTATTTGCATTAACTAATTTTAGTTACCAGTTACTCAAATTGAAGGATAATAACACAAAGCATAGGAGTGAGAAATGCTAAATGAAAGGTAGGACCTTAAACAGATTTTCACTTGTTCCTCACTATGAATGCTAACACATAAAACAGGAAGAGTACTAGGCATCTCTTACATGATGCCAATTACAAACTGCTTTATTAAAAGCAAACTTCATACCAGCCTAAGTACTTTCATTTCCTCTCAGTAGTCCACCATATTAAGCAGACAGTTCAGGATTATGGCACCTCATTTTAAAATGCCAGAATAAAGTTTCTGCCTCTTTCACTGCTGTATTAAAATATATAATATATATGTAGTATTTTACAATTCTCTTTATAAGGTCTGTTAATTAAAACAATCATTGTTTTCATTCTAGTTAACCCATGTGAGGAATATAAGCTATTGAAATAGACTGTAACAGTACATATTATAATGGCTCTCTATTCAGAAAACTTAAAAATGATTAGTTTTGGGCTTAAAATTACATTTAAAGAATAAGTACAATTTGGGTCTTAGCCTAAAAAACAAGCAAACAAAAAAACCAACGGAAATAATATGTAGGCTATATAAAACTCAGCATCCAAACATATAAAAAGGATTGAAGAAAAAAGAATTGAATTACAATTTTAAAGACTGCTATTATATGTGACTTTGCTGTAAGTTATGAAATAAATATGACTCAAGCTTTGCTTTTTAAATTCTCTATGGGGTTGAACTCAGTTTTTTAGTAAGTGTAACTCTCAATGCATTCTAATAGGGCAATAATGGGATAACTTTCTATTTTAACTAATATAACTAATAAAGTTTTGCTTCTTTGGCTAGACTTGAAAAATACTTATTTCTGAGGCAGAACTTAATTACTTACTTCTGCCTATCAAATAATAGCCAATGGATAACTGTATCCTTCATATTACCAAAGTCCTTAGCCCTTTGATTATTCTGATTGTAAGAGGATGCTCTGAAAGTTTTGGGTATTCCTATGTCCACTTTCATTAATTCATTTCTTGAAGAGTAGTGCTGCTCTAGAACAGTAATGTCCAATAAAAATATAATGTGAGCCGAGCCACTATAATGTCAGTAATTTTAAATTTTCTGATAGTAATGTTAAAAAAGATTAAAAGAGGCCCAGGGAGGTGGCTCACGCCTGTAATCCCAGCACTTTGGGAGGCTGAGGCAGGAGGATCACTTGAAGCCAGGAGTTCGAGACTGCAGTGAGCTATGATCGTGCCACTGCACTACACCCTGGTTGATAGAGCGAGACCCTGTCTCTTAAAAAACCAAAACCAAATAAAAATTTTAAAAAGGTTAAAAGAAAATAGGTAAAATTTTGGTAATATATTTTATTTAACCCAATTTATCCAAAATATTTTAACATTTAATCTATATAAAAATTACTGATATTCAAAAAAATTTTTTGTACTAAGTCTTTGAAATCTGGGGTGTATTTTACACTTACAGCACATCTCAATTCACACTAGCCACATTTCAAGTCCTCAACTGCCACATGTGGCTGGCTATTAGCTAGTATGGGACAGTGCAACTCTAGAGTACTTAAGATTATAAAGTAATACTCAAAACTAACTTTTATCAAGAATTTGAGGTGAAACTCACACTGACACTTAAGAAGGCTTTCATAAAATTAGAAAACCCCGTTTATAACACTCATGAGACTGGGTGCAAAACATCAATTTATTTTTAACTTTCAGCTAGCTTTATTGTACCACATGCTTCCTTTTTCCATCACTAAAAAGTGAAACTTCAACACAGTCCAACCAAAAAAATAAGTACTTATTACAACCTTGTTATAAGTATATTTAGCATTCTTAGCTATTGCAGACAATGTAGAAGTTCGATTTTTAAATATAAAATCCTGATTGTAAAGAAAAATGATTTGCCAAAAGAAAAATTATTCTTGATTTTTTCAAATTGGAAGACAGCAAATTACAAAAGCAGAATGTGAATCAATAAAAATATATGAACAAAGGACGTAAGTCTTCTTACATGTCAGGTTAACAGTAATAACAGATCAGGAGTAAATCAAAGGATCCACTAATGAACACGACTGCAATTAAGAGCCTGTTTGATTTATAACATCTGCTTTTTCTAAACATGACTGGAATATATGTTTAACATATTGTCCTTCTAGCAATTTTCCAAACTCCAAAATTTGGAAAACATGCATCTCCTAACCAACAAAAATGGCAATACTGAAAAATAGTCTTTAACAGGATGTAATGGCCTCTATTTCTTCAAGAATTGAATGTGGAAATAAACAACGTAAGAAAGGGATGTGAGGTTAGAACAGTGCTGTAACTTTTTAGACAGATAAAAGAGGGTAAAAACAGAAGAATCCATGAAAATTCTTAATGTTTCAAAAAGCTTTAACTAAGTTTGTATGTTTAACGCTAAAAAGGTTGCACCAGCAAACTAAAACATTTGTTTGTTTGCTTTTGGGTGAAATTATATCACTTTGTTGTAGCAACATTAGCTTTCTCAGGCTAATCAAAAGTTCCTATTGGAAATTAAAAGTTTGGCTAATACAAAAATGGAAAAAAGATTACTTAAGCACTTTATTTGGGATACAAAGTCATTCTAATCACAGCGGGTGGGGGTAGAATAGAAATTAAAAAGAAGGGACCTAGGTAAGGTGAGAGGAGAAATTAAAAAGAAGGGAACTCAACTCAGATGCTTACGAAAATATAAAACAGGTTTGGAATCACTGAATTAGATCTTCTTTATGCCAGTGATTACTTGAGACTATTTTGGTGTGAAGGTTGTATCCGCCGGTATCTTAAACTCTTCCCCTGTGATTGAAGGATGGAAGTGACAGCTACCCTCATTTTCTCCCATCCTGAAAGCTAACGACAGGGAAAAGTACAGCTGCTTCTCCGAGAAACAAAGATGCTTTCTACCATACTTCTAAGATGGTGGAAGAGTCTCCTCAAGAGGCTTCACCAAGAAGGAAAAATTAAAGAGGGCAAGAAGAAAGCCATAGCAGAATTCCCTGGCTGGGTTTCATGCCATTGCTCCTAGTCACATCCCCTGTGCAACCACTCAGATTCGGCCACCTCCATCCAGGGAGGTTAAGCCCTCCCAGAGCATTGTTTGGCCGGGTCCCTATTTACCACTCAGATCGCCTCCACAGTCTCTACGCTAGGGTCTCGGGAAGCCCAGAGCAAAAAGCTGAAAAGCTAGGAGAGGACTTGGTTTCTAGGACCTCTTCCAAACCCTCTCTTACTAACTGGTGTAGAAAAGGGAGAGGGAAGCCTGGCCTCTGCTCGGGTGGGTTCCTTAGGGGTCAGAGGCGTCCCTCGCCCACTGTCGAAGGAAGGTGGCCATTTGAGCCGGTCGCTCCGCATCAAAAAAGCCCTACCAGAGAGAGGGGCCTCCTCAGGCCCCGGGTTCTGTCCGAGTGTTAGGTGCGGCCCTCAGTTCCCAACCCTCCGGGCACCGGCGGCTACAGCGCACAGGCCCCCGGGCTGAGACTGGCCTCCCGCCCGACCGCCGGGACCAGACACCCGGGCTGGGGCCCGAGCTGCATCGTGCCCGCCCCCACCCTACCTGAGGGGGCCCGGGCGGGGTCGCTAAGGGCCACTCCCGGGAGCCCCGCGACGGCGCGGCTCGGCGACGGAGGCGCCTCGTCTCGCCGGGGCAGCGCTCGGCGGCGGTTTCACGACTTCAAACTCCATCGGGAGCTACAGGGACAGCCCCGTTGGCGGCGGCGAAGGCCGCGACGGGGCCTCCTCCTCCTCCCTCCGCCGCCTCCTCCTCCTCCTCCTCACCACGGAGGCGGACCTGGAGGAATCCCGACCTAGCTCTCGCGAGAAAAGACTCCCCACATCACGCGAGATTACGCAAGCCCGGGAATTGGGGAGGTGGAAGGGAAGCGTAACAGCCCTCGCCACCTGAACTGCGCTTTAGCTTCCCTTTTATCCAGCAGATCCACCCCTGTCACGTGACAAGGGAACGCCGGAGCACTGTGGGAGGTGCTTCAGACCGACTAGGCAAGCCGAAGGGGTTGATGGGAAACTCCCTGCACATTCATCTGTCTGCACCTTGAGCCAGCTTCCTGGAGACTGGTTTGAAGCAGCGTCTGACTCCCATCGTGAAAAGCATGATATCCATTAAGCAGAATCTGATCCATTTGTGTTACATTCTACATAACTCTCCAGTATTGACATGCAGACCAGATTCTTCAATCTCTCCGTGTAGGTGCCAAGTAATCTCCCAACTAAAAAAAACAGAAACAAAAACAAAAAATGAAAGCATTTACTTGGCAGGCACTTCCACATACCTCTTTATTAAAAAACTCTGATTTCAGAAGCTGGCAAATCAAAATTTAAGCACAAATTCTGGCATCACATCTCAAATATTTGTTCAAAGATTTTTCACAGCAAACTGTAAGGCAGGAATTATTCTTACTGTTTTTATAGATGAAGAAACAGACTGTGAATAGGGATAGGACAGTTAACATTTATGTACTACTTTGTGCTGCATCCTGTGTTAGCTGATATTTAATATTTAATTTTACTGTTATTTATATTTCATTTAGTTATCAAAGTAACCCTAAAAGGCAGATATATGTACTCTTTGTTACTGATGAGAAACTGAAGAACACAGGATAAGAATATGACCATGACTTGTAACTAAACTGGCACTTTCCAACATGAAATCAGATACCCAAGAAAAAGATCTATGGAAGTAAACCCACCATGAATTAGAAGAAGTATGGAAAAGTTGCTTATAAACTATAATGAACTTTAAAAAAATATGGCTATCACTGTCTGGATGATGGGAAACGACCAGTGTTTTGGGGGAAAGGTTTATTGGCCCTATCCAAGACATTTGTTTTTCTTTTTGAGTCAGGGTCTCACTCTGTTGCCCAGGCTGGAGTGCAGTGGCGCCATCATAACTCATTCCAGCACCGAACTCCTGGGCTCAAGCGACCCTCTCACCTCATCTTCTCAAAGTGCCAGGATTACAGGCATGAGCCACTGCACCCAGCCAAAGACTTTGCTTACATGCATTATTATTCTTTTCATTCTCTTTTCTTTATGAAATATATGCCTATCCAAGAGAAATGTTCCCAATAACCCATGGTTCATTTGTGTCAATAATTTCAACTGGACAGTGACAGGTGTTTTTATATATACATGTTTTCCTTCCTACTGTATTTTGTTCTATTCTACTGGATATATATATATATATATATATATATATATATATATCTTTTTCCATTTCACTGGACAGTGGAATATATATATATGATAATGATAAAATTTTTCAAAGGTGGCCTGACCACCATTTTTAAAATTACAATCCCATCTCTTTCCCTGGCACTCCTTATCCCTGCTTTATTTTTCTCCAAATCCGTTTTAAAAATCTGGCATACATTGATTTTACTTACTTTTTTACTGTTTGTCTCCCTTCACTAGAATGTAAGTTCAATAGAGCAGGAATTTTTGTCTATATGCCTCAATTCTAGTACAGGTATGTATTGAAAGGTCTCAGGAAATATTTTGTTGACGAATGGTTAAATGAATAGCCAGGAGAAACTGTATCCTTTAAAATTCACAGATGTAGGCAATACACAAAGCTCTCCATTCCCACCTCCAGTTTATTGTTTCTTATGTAAACATGTAAGATAGTTACATCCCACAAAAAGGGCAAGGATTTTCTCTTACAACAAAGTAACAACTACCTTTTCAAGATCTTTTATACATAAATGCAGTAAGTTAAGAGGCTGAATTCAACATCTGCATTCTTCTGTCCTATCAGAAACAACAAACAACTAAAAGTGAACACTTTAAATGAATAAATTCTACACTTTACTTTGTCATACCTGCACTTTTAAAAAGATTCCATTTTCCTGAAGTTTTATAAACACATCATGCAAACAGATACTCTCCTAGGAATGTTTTGAGATCACTCTGCGCTACTGAACAGGAATAAATAATATAAATTATAACCACCACTTTCACAAAACACCCCTACCCCCAGCAATAATCTCAAAGTGCTCACAAAAAATTTTTTACAACAATTTTACAAGGCAAACATAAAACTAAAACATGGTTTCAACCAAACTTATTTTCAAACATCCAAGATAGTAGATACCAATTCCTAAAAAAATCAGTTTATTACTATTTTTTTACCCTCTCCTTCTATGCACATCCTTCCCCCACCCCCCCAATTTCATCCTAGGAAGCAAAAATAAGAAAATACTTCAGTCACAAGTAAACTATTTCTGAAAGGAAAATATTTTTCACCTACAAATGGCCAGTCTTATGTCAAGTGGGAAAGAAAATTAAGCACTGAGCTATCATATTCTCCAGTGGGAACAAACCCACTATTTATTAATACTTTAGAAAAATTCTGTCTCCAATGGAGTACTCAAATAACAAAGTTCATGAAGACACAAAACTCTCCTCTCTTGCTTTCCCCTCTTCTCTGTTCTCAGGAAGAATTAAATATAAAATTAGAATTTTAGATGTGGAAATGATCTTACAAATGACCAAGATCAAAGTTATTTTACATATAAATTTTTTTAAAAGTTCAAGGAGAGGAGACTTGACCATTGTCACTAACTAGTGACCTGGGTTATAAAGTCGGTTTTCTCATCAAATATGATATCTGGATTCTTTAAAGTCTCCACCAGAGTTAAAATTTTATGGAGAATATCTTACCCACAAAAGTATCACAAAAAGGATATTTTAACATTTATAACAATGAACATGTGATTCTTCACAAAATTCTTACAAATGGTACAAAGTATATTACATTTTAAAATATGGAAGGGCTTCAATAGAAATTAAGTACAGTAGAAATTCTACATAAAGCTAAGGTAAGTATAGAACAGCTTGAAAGTAAGATGCATCCAGTTAGGCTTCTTTACTAAAAGCAGTTCCTGTGTTTTAGAGAATATGATTTGCCCTGAAATATATTTTAACCTTTGTTACAACAATAAAACAAAAAGCTTTGTATTATATGTAGACAGGGATATTAGAGAGCTATGGCTCAGAAAACAATCTGAAGTAGTGATATTACTCTCACTAAAATAATCATACAAGTATGGTTTTTCTTTTGGTACTTTTCTGGAAATACATAATAAAAATCTAGGGATGGTTAAGATTTTTTCAACACAACGTGAATGAAAATTGCATTAATAAAAATGAAAAAATATAATTGATAACACTAATGGCTACCTATGTTTAAACTGTTCATCCAATGACAGCTATAATATATATTGCCAATTTAAAATTAAAAAGGGAATGAACTATTGATACACAAAACATAAATGAACCTCAAAGGCATTATGCTAGGTGAAAAAAGCATCTCAAAAGGGAACATACTATAAGATTCGATTTATATGACATTCCAGAAAAGACAAAATTATAGCGATGGAGGACTGTTGCCAGGGTTGACCTAGGATGGGTTGACTACAAAGGGGCAGCATGAAGGAGTCATTGGGGGTAATGGAACTGTTCTGTATCCTGATTGCAGTGGTGGTACACAAATCTATATATGTGTTAAAATTCATAGAACTATACACCAAAAAGAAATTTCAATTTTACTGCATGTTAACTAAAAAATAAAACAAAGAGAAACTGTTAAAAGGAAATAGTAGAACAAATGTCTTTGGTAAAGTTAGAATTTCTAAGAAAACTAATTTTTCACAGCTTCATGCCAATGGTATAATTTTACTGGCCACAAAATCATTAAATCCAACTGTATTAAGTAAAATCAAGAAATTTGGGCCCAATTAATCATTTCTAAAATATGTATACTAATAACACATGGAAAAAAAGTATTTTAAGGAATGCTAACCAATTATAAAGAAATTCTGCTACTCTCAAGTGAACGTGAATTGATCTTTTACAGTTTAAAACAAAAGGTACCTTGGTGTTTAGTTTAGAATCTAAAAGCAGTTGGTTAAACGTTTAAAAAAAATTGTTAGTTCCATCTGTTCTAGTAACTAGTAAGAGGTAATAATGTTTTTACATTTAGTTTCTCTTCCTATTATCCTAATTCATTGAAGTTGTTATATGGTTGGATTTTACACTTAAATCAATTATCAAGAGACTCCAAATCAGAATCTGCAAATACTGCTGGATACTCTGTCACTAGATTCTAGAATGCGTAACAGAGGAACACTATTTCTCTAGGTATACCACTGGGACTTACATATAACATATGAGATGAGACAGAATCCCATCAGCTTTTTATCATGCCTCTTACAACTTTGGAACTGTTAGAAGTTCAGAAAGAATATGTGTAGGCAAGAACAACAATAAAGATGGAGGGGAATGCAATATTACAAATGCTGATTTCTATGAAAGACTTGCCTAACAGAATGATATAAGGTTTATATAGCAAGTCTATGATTCTAATTATAGTAGATTTTGCCTTTTGAGATCAGGCCTAGATAGTTTTTCACCACTGCTTCTGCCATGGACAGAAGTTAAGTGCTTTTTGAGAGCAGACTTGTGCTTGAAATCCATATCACAACAATGGCATTTGTATGGCCGATCCCCACTATGTATGTTCAAGTGGTCCTGAAGAGTGCTTTTAGCAGTAAATGTCTTCAAGCACACAGTACACTGAAAGGGCCGTATGCCCATGTGTCCTCGAATGTGCCGGTTGAGATTTTTCTTCTGTGTAAATGTTTTCCCACATTGTAAGCACAAGAATAGTTTATGCATCTTAAGGTGGCGCAGATAGTTTTCAACATGAAGAAAACCTCGAGGACACCTGGGGCACTGGTGCCTCAGTGAATAACTTTCCTCTAGATTCTGAATTTCATTCACTGTACCGTAACTTCCTTCAGTATTCTCACAAAATATGCCCTGACCTTGATTCCCAGGAACTTCTGTCACTCTGCTCTCGACTGTAGAATTGATCAATGAATGCTGTGTTTCAGAGAAATACATGCTTGCTTTTGAAGAGGTACAAGGCTGTGGAAACTGCCCATTTTCTACACCAGCTGTACTGATAGATTCTACACGGAGGATACAAATTTCATTGTCTTTAAAACCTATATCTACTGTAGACAGCTCTGGCGACTTCATTTCCTTTCTGTCTGATGTCAAGCTTTCTACTGTAGACTGTAAAGCATTGCTTTCCTCTTCTTTAACATGGAAATCTATGTTTACAGGACTATCTTCTGAAATTTCAATTATCTCACAGTCTTTATCAGAATTTTCTTCTTCATTCTTAACATCTGGATCAGAGGATTGACACAGGTCAGTGTGTTGGTGGTTGTTTTTCATAGAAAGATCTATTTCCAGATACTTTGACAAAGCTTCTGTGCACTTTTCCACAATGTGAACCATCTGAAGGTAACTGGCAGCAGTCAAATATTTCAAAAGCTCTTTCCTTTTAACTTCAAGTGCTCCAGTATAGCAAGAAAGCAACAATTTCCTGCCAACTTCTGCACTCTGCAAGATGGTGATTCTGACATGTTTTGACTGTGTGAGTAAAAATTGATCTCTCATAAAAGTGGAGCAAGCAGCCAAAATCACCTTGTGCCCCTGGAACTCAGTGTCATTAATATAAATTGATACATCACAAAATAAATTCTGCTGCCTCAAGAGATTCATTTTCTGCAAGACCACATCTCCTTGCTGTTCAAACTGGAAGTGCAGAACATCAGATTCAGCAGCCATGATCACAATCTAAGCAAAATAAAACACAAACATTAATGTAAGGATAGGGAATGCTTTCCCATGTCATAATACTGAAAACAAACAAATGAACCAAAAAACCCCAAACCTGAATTGGAAAAAGAAGACCCCAGTTCTATTTTTTTTTCTTTTTTTTAATTCCAGGTCTGGCTTTGAAGGACCCCAACTCTAATCTGGGTACTAAGAGTGAATCCCTATGCTACCATCTCAAAACCCAGAAAATTATAATGCATTTCTCTGTGATCTCACAGCACATTTAAAATTGTTGTTACAGCATTTATTACATTGAATTGTAGTGAACAGTTTCTATGCTTGTCTCATTGGCTCAATTTGTGTGCCTTGTGGTCAAAAACCCTCTGTTTTCAATATCCAATAACAAGCACAGTGATCACCACAAAACAGATCTAATGTCCCCAGTTAGAAACCTTAATGTAATCTCCAAACTTCCTACTCCCACCACTACAACAGGTCCTCATTCCTGTTCACCTGGACCACTGCAATGTCTTCCAACAGGTCCCCTTGATACCATACTCTCCTATATCCTATATTCCAAACTACCCTCCTGAGTGCCACCGGAATTAATATCCTTTAAAAGTTATTTAAAAACAAAAAACAAAAAACCAAAAAAAAAACCCCTTTCTTCTGCTTTAAATCCTTCGTTGCTCTCCTCTACCTCCAAGACAGCCTGACGTTCTTAGGAAAGAATACGAGATCCATCACGACTTAGCCCTAACCTACCTTTATACCTTTATCTGCTTCTAGTCTCTTTTTTATACTCGAAGCTTCTTCGATATTAAAATTTTCATTATTGACCAGACAAAAAGACACGAACACACACTTTTGCACATCTCTTACATTCGCGCTTCCAGTTCCTTTTTCCAGCTAGTAATTTGGCTCCTTTAAGCCCAAATCTAATAAGACTAATATATGACTCCTCCTCCTGTCTCCCCCACAGTGTCCGTTGCTCCTTGAGCATCCCGAGATGGTGCCTGATTCATCTATGTTCCTGCACCGAGCACAGGAGCCCACACCACCAGGAGGAACTCAGGGAACATCTGTTAAACTGAAACCGCATCCCAGGGGCCTGTAAGATCCCTCCAGCTCGGCCCACAGGTTTTCCCGAGCCAAGCCTGCCAAGGACCAAGGCCCTGCCGGCCAAGTGGTTACAGCACCAGATTAGCCACTCCGGGGCCGCACCCAGCAGCCCTCCTTCTTCTTCTCACCCTCAGGCCTCCCCACGGCCAAATCACCTCCGCATTCACTTACCGTCTCAGAACACCAGACTTGAGGCTTCCGCGGCAGCGGCGGCCCAGGCCGGAAGATGGTCTTAGCCTGGGAGGAAACACATCCGGTGTCAACCAGGTTTATTCTTAACTGGGGCCATCTGGGCGCCCCGGAAGGACATCCTGAGACGGTCTCCCTTTCTTACTTCCCCCGCACCTGAAATGAGAGGGAGGTGCCCGAATACTGGCAAGCCCAATCTCTTCTGTCACAGTTTCGGCACTAGGCATTTCCCCTTCGTGAGCCCTCCTGAACATCCAATTGGAGACGGGGTGTTAAGTTGGGTTACGGCACGTCTGTTAGAATACCCATCGCCCAGACCCTTGGAAAGCCTTTAGAAATTACTACGGGGCGGGTCCTCTCCTTATTGGCACCACCCACAACTTTGAAAAGTGGAGCGGAAAGGCGAGACTGAGATTACCTAGCTAGTGCCTCAACAGGATCTGGCCCCAACCTCTGGATCTAGCTTCACTCCTCAATCCGCTCCACCCGCCTCAAAACTTTGGCCCAGCTGTATCCTGTGACATGCCCTAACCTCCTTCCCGCTTATCTTTTAAAAACCCGTTTATAAATCACATCATTCCTGAAGCCATCCTGAATTGCCCCTTAAATTAGCTGGTTCCCACTTGGGAACCTGTAATCTCTTCGCCTGCTTTCATTATTGCATTTATCACACCTGTATTGAAATTATTTGTGTCCCATCTAGGCAGATTTAGGACAGCAGCTTACTGATCTTTGCATTCCTCAAGTCTAGCACTTAGTAGGCATCGAGTATCTGCATAATGGAGGGATGTCTGAACCAATTCTTACAAGCAATTGCTCTACTCCCTCAGTGAACAGGTTCTCCTGGAAGTAACTGACTCTAAAAACAACTAATTTCTGGTTAATCCATATTTTCTTCTGAAGGCAAGCTCAGCATGCCTGACTAATATGTATTATAAAGAATAGAAGCCAAGAAGGCATTCCTGGATTCAAATTCAAGCAATTGAAAAAGGAAAGCAGGAAGGGAGAAAATGAGAAAATAAACCACTGACAGCAGAGCTTTAATTGTCATACTTTTATTAAGGAAACTTCCCCATAATAAGTGAAGAGGTAGTTCATAGTATGTCTAACATACAACAGATTTAGAACAGCTATTCATGAGCTGAAATAAAATGTTCTGGCTTGTTTAGGACAATATGTTAGAAGCAGTGACACTCGTCACCCTCCATTTATAGATCTTCTAATAAAGAAACTAAAACAAATTAAAATTACATCTGATTTACCTCAGAGCCACTTCAGTTTGGAGTTTGTCTTTAAAATTAAATAATAAATAAATAACTGTGACACAGTAATTTTTTCAAAAACCAACTATGGTAAAGAGAGTCCTCTCTCCTTTTTCGTTATCCTGGGGATCCATAAAATACAAATGCTGAATGACTAAGGTTTTAAGAATCTTCTTTCTCTATAGGAATATGACTAGTTTTGAAGCCATCTTCCTCTATAAAATGTACTTGATATCACTTACTTGACCTCTTTGCAATATAATCTTAACAAACATGTATAAGCAAAGGAGAAAAGTCAAGTCTCACCAAAATTAGAAAATGTCTCACAGAAACAGAACACTTCTCCAGCCAAGAAATGGAGGAGACTGTAAATCACTTCAGTGGTTTGCATTTGCAAAAGGTGAGAACTGAAAGTTTTACTGATACAAAACCATAAAATGCTGATTTTAAGTGATCAAAGAAAGCAAGATAGTTTTCTTTATTATTCCTAGTATGAAAACAAATTGAGACCTTGTTTTACTAAGACCACATGAGACTATAAGCTCCATGAGGGCAGGGACTGTATCAATCTTACCTTTATATCCTCAGTATCTAATATAGTGTCTAGCAACAGTAGGTCCTTAATAATGTTTCTTGAATAACTGAATGAACCCAGAAATAGTCTCCAACCAAAGAGACCAATCTTACTTGAACCCATGCCTTTTAGTCTTCAAACCAGTAATAAAAAAACAGGACTTGAATATGAGCAAAGGAAGCGCTCCAACTTAAAATTTCCCTGTGATGAAATGATGTTGAGAGAAAATACCAAAAACATTGGTTGGTTGACAGGGTAGAGTTTCACTGTTGCATAGAATTGGTACTCTTTGGCTGGATCATATAAAAATCACAATGCTAGGAAGCATCATTACACAATATAATAAGTGTTGTTAGGCATAAGATACCTATTGGTCTTATCACTCAATATATTGTCATTTTAAATATTTGAACAAAAGACAAATTATACCTAAAATCTGACTCACATAATAATTTGCATGTGATGATAATGATACATGTAAATGTATCAAATTATAACAATTTAAGAATTCCCTCTGACTATACAAGTTAAGCCTAATTTTTGGATTATCTGTATAAGCACTCTCATAGCTCAAAAATAGAAACAGAAAATCCTGATGGTAACTAATAAACCCTGTTTTCCACACAAAATCAATTTCACACTTGGATCCTTCCCACATTATTCTTACTTGTCCTTTCCCTCCCTAACCAATACCTAGCAAATCAGACATTTGCTTGGGGATAATGTAATGCTCATCTAACTAAAAATTAATTAACTAACATAAATCCCTCTGTGATATTTTGCTGGCAAAATCCAGGCTGTCTCAGAAAGCTGAAAGGGAAACATAAAGGCAAAACACAAACTGGGAACTCTTTGCTAATGCGTTATTCTTCATCATGTACTAAATCTTTTTAAGCCAAGGGATAGGGGGAAGAAGTAAGAAGACATTAGCTCACGTTTAGTCACTTATCTGCCCTTGGCCAGTCTTGGCCAGGCCACCTCTTTGGGCTTTGGATACCCCAACTTAAAGGAAACAGGTGGAATAAATGGTCTCTTAAGATTCTGTAAGGACTCTAATGCTATTATCTAAATCTAATTCATGGGTCAGAAACAAATAAGACTCAAAAGTTAATGTCTAAAGTACAACATGTACTTGAGGAAAACTAGTTGTTTTGTTTTCCCTTATTGTAAGATTAACTTTGTATTAGCAATCTATCAAAGGTGGCAAGGTGGAACAGTGTAACTTCAAGAGGAATATCTGATTGCAAAATTCTGATTGCCCTTTCTGTGTCCCACTTAACTTTTTTCATCCATTTTAGAAATTAAGGTACATGAGGAAATGAAAATTCAGAGACTCTTATAGTGTGCTGAACAAAACTCTGACGGCCAAACTCACCTTTCTGATAGCTAAACTCTGAAACAAAATTCAGAGACTCCCAAATAGTCTTTTTAGAGAGACCATTATACTTTAGCATATCTTAAGTGTGCCTGCAGCAATCCTGATTTCAAAAGCAAAGCATCAACAAGTTATACATTAATTATAAGCATCTGGCCTCTTGGTGGGAGGTGATACCAGGAAACCTTCCCATGTAAGTGCTACAATACAATTGTACTTCTATCCTTTGCTGATTATGCTCCTCATGATGATCACTCACCATTTGCCTGTAGGTGTTGCTGAAAAGATTGTACTCTGGTCTATGTGAAAAACTCAGTGAAATTAAGTTGGGCTATGATACTGTTGATGAGTACAGAACAAATCAACATACTTCTTTATAGCCAGCTCCAAGACAAGTACAAATGGTAAGAAGCAGATTCATTCATTTATCAGACACGGAAGAATTATCAATAGGCAATGAGAAGTTCTATCACATTTTAAGGTCAAAAGCAGTATCACCTCATATCTCAGTCTACTTTCTACCAAAGAAAAACATTATTCACTTCTCTTAGCATCTATTACTGGAGAGTAGGTGATGTTATTAACTTGTTGGTACCTTCAGAATGTGCCTAGTGAAAAGCCTAAAGTAGTGTCAGTCTAAGACACAAGTCAATGTTAGGTAGACAAATGGAATTATTCCTTGGGAGAGGAAAACAGACATCACAGGATAAATAATTCAAAACAGAAGTGGGAAAGGACAAAAGGCAGGCAAAACCACTCCAAGTGGTAAGTTGCCTGGTCTACTAGTGCTTTGACTCACCCCTACCATCCACACAGAGGCTTTGGAGAAGTCAAACTAGCAAAATCACTCCTATAAAGACTGAGACTATTGCCACATTCTCAGTCAGTTCGAGTTGTGAGCATGAAGCCCCTACTCAATTCACACAAGTACTATCATTCCTTAAGTTCAGGACAGCTTGGGCCAGTTTACCTGCATCCAGGACCTGTGTTGCATCAGGTTGTGGCTGACACCCTTTAGAGTCTGTGACTGTTGTACATGCAAAAGAATCAAAATCCACTGTGAGGTCTTGTACATTTCTCTCATTGGCATTATCAAAGCTGTTTTTGCCATGCAGCTGTTTAAGGTGTTTCCTCAAAACTGGTTTATGTGCAAAAACCATATCACAATAGTTACACTTATGGGGCTTATCTCCACTGTGAAGGTTAAGATGATCCTGTAAGGAACACTTCTGAGAAAAGGTTTTCCCACAGATTTTACACTGGAAAGGTTTAATTCCGGCATGCACACGCATATGTCGATGAAGGTTGCCTTTCTGAGTAAAAGTCTTGCCGCAGAGTAGACACATAAAGAGTTTGTGCATTTTTAAATGGTTGGCGTAGTTCTCCAGGTGACGAAACACCCTGGTACACTTTGGGCATTGGTGATGCCACTGTAGACCTTTGTCTACACCTCGAATATTAGGCCCAAAGACATCTTTTGAGGCCATGATGATGTTATCACTGCCTGTGTAAGAGAGGGCATAATTGTGAAGATGGTTTTGTTCTATTTCACTTACTCTGTTTTCCACAGTTGAATTTATCAGGGAGTGCTGGGGCTCTGATGAATGTAAAGCAGTGGGTTCAGAAGAAATAAACTGGTTCTGATCTTTTTTACTTCTAACCTCTGATACATCCCCAATAGATTCTACCTTAACAATCTGAATATCACTGTCCTCCATATCCATACTGTCTTCAGATGGATGAATACAAGGTGAGTCCTGCTTTGGGGAGCCTCTGGCATCTCCCTGCTGTTCTTTTGACTGGGGAGAAGCACTCTGTGGTTCACATCCCTCTTTACTATCCATTGGTTGTTTTGGCTTTATAAACTTCCACAGGGCCTGTGTGCACCGTTCTACAATGTGGCTCATCTGAAGAAAACTCGCAGCAGTCAAGTAATTTACCAGTTCCATCTCAGGGAATTCCAGCACACCACTATAACAGGATAAGAGCAATTGTCTCCCCACTTCGGAACTCTGTAATATGGAGATTTTCACCTCTCTGGAATCATTCAGTAAAAACTGGTCTCTTAAGAAGGGGGAACCTGCAGCAAACACAATTTTATGCCCCTGTACCTCAATATCATCTATGAGAACTGTAACATCACAAAATTTATTCTCTTCTCTTAATTTGTTCATTTTTTGTAACATTGAATCTCCATAATTTTCAAACTTGAAGTGAAGGAGATCTGATCTTTCAGACATTTTGGCAGACCTAAAGAACAGAAATGTAAAAAGGTTGAATTTAAGGAAATTCAAACAATTAAGAAAGCTGGATTTACCTTCCAAAAACAAATTTGTGTTGTCATATCTGTTTTGTATGTATCTGAATGGAAATTTTCCTTGAAAGAGGAAGCTACTATAACAGCTTTCAAAGGCTGTTAAAAATTACTCCTTACCAACATCAAGTGTCAACTGCACCTAAAGAGTGGACTCGTATCAGTGTAAATAGCCTGGCATTCATTCAACTTTTTAAGATATTTAATACAAGAACAGTGCTTGAGTTAGTCTGAGAGTAACTTTTTCACTTCTCAAATTAGAATTCTATCAGGTTTCAAAAACAAACTAAAATATCTCAACACAAGTAAAGATGAAGTGATTATTTTTCTTCTGCATGAAACTGTAAATCCGATTCTTCTAAGACAAAACACTCTTTTCCTTTGCTTTGTATTTTAAGCAACTACAGTGACAATGCTTGCCCAATTCCTGGCCAAACCGTTATCTGTTTAAACTGATATGAATTTATTCATACAAGTATTTCTGTGATAAAATGAAAGTCACAGACCTAACATGACAATGTTTGGATCATGTCAAAGGCACAGTTCTTTACCCTGTCCATTCTGGACAAATCTAAACTCTCTTTTAAGGAACATTTCTTGATATAGAAAATTTTAAAAAGTACTTGATATAGAAAAACCAGATGAGCTACTTGGTGGGAATCTGAATGTTGATCTAATCAATCCATACTAGATTCTGTTCTTTCCTATTTATCCCTACTTATCCATCATTATTCATCATGTGGACTACTAGAACTGATTCATAAATGTTTCCTTGCCTTTCAGCTTCTATTCCCTCTAATCCAACTTGTACACCACCATGTCATCTTTCAAAAACACAGATCTGATTACAATCTACCCCTACCTAAAATCCTTCAGTGACTTCCCATTGTCTCCTGGATGAAGACTAACCTCCTTAGTATAAACTGATTAGCCAAACCTAATAATAATTAAGGCAAACACTGGCAAAACTCATTCAACAATGGAGAAGGTGTCTTTCCCAAAACTCTCTGCATATTGATTCCTTTATATAGCAATTCCTTTGGAGAAAGTCTCCGCGTTCTGATTCCATACTCTCCAAATGATTTGCTCATAACTTGGCTTCCCATGTGTCTCTCTAAAGGGGAGGGATGAATTAGCCATGCTAACATGATAATTCCAGTCCACTAGTTATTGTAAAAATAATAAATTGGCATTCTCTGTTTATATACCAGTCTTATATGAGCTCAATAGGTATGTCAGGTCTATCTTTGAGATAGAGTTCTACAATCTCAGTGCATCAAGAAATTCACCTTGAATTTTGTTCATTCATCAACCCCTTAGTTCAGAGAAAGATGAGACAACCAGGTTTTCCTAGCCACATACGGACCCTGAAGCCCAATCTTTATAATCTTAACTTCTGTAACACTGACTTACAAAGGATCATAGAATATCATCTCCTGATGGCAGAGTCCAGATTTTATTTTTATTCTTCAGTACCTGGCACATAACAGCACTCTACTGACTCCAGGCCTTATCATGCTTGTTTCCTCAGTCTAGAACACTACCTTCCAGCCAATTCTGACTCCTTCATTTCCTTTGAGAGGCCCTTCCCTGACCACTTAGAGTAGAAGAGTTGCCACTACGGGGTCCATAGTATAGTACTTCTATCATAACACTCAAAACACTTTATTAAATACTTATTCCTTTCCCTCCAAACTGAAAGTTTCATAGTATAAGAGGTATTAGAGCCCTATTCAATAGGGCTAATGCTGAGAACTTGCATCTTCTAAGGCAAAATATTCTTTCCTTTTGCTCTGAATTCTTCTTATTGCAGTCACACTGCTTGTCCCATTATTGGCCAAACCCTCTTCTGTTCAAACTGGTGTGTATTCCCATCATCTAACATTGCACTAAACACACAGCACGTACTCAGTTTGCATTAGGTGAACCTATAGGATACTTTGACAGTGGTAAGAAGGAAGAATTACTGTTAGGAAGACCAGCTTAGTGTTGCAGAAGCATTACAGGTCTGAGACCATGAAGGCCTAGAAAGGAATAAAAATGGGAATAAGGAGCAAGGAAAAATAACACAAGATATTTCAAAGAACTTGGTAACTGACTGGATATAGAGAATGAATAAAAGATTCTAAACAGGAGTTCAGCTGAATGAGAATGTCATTGAAAGAGAGGTGAAATTTAGGAGGAACTGGTATGGCACAGGTATATTAACAAAAATATATACGAAGTATAAGCTTTTCCCTTGTATGACATTCTCAATGTACATATAAGAATAATTACAAAAAATTAAAAAAACTATACTGAAAGAGGAGGGACATAGAGAAGCACATGTAATATCAAAGAACAGACAGTGAGTATCAAATATATGGGAAAAATCTAGAAGATACAGGGAATATATCAGTAATTTAAAGCAGTAAAATTATATTATCATTCATCAGCTTTAGCAATTGCAGTAGCCTAAAATATTCATTCTGGAATTGGAGCAGTGAGTGTTGCAATTTATAACAAGTTATAAAAATGACTGTTGCTTCAAGTGGCCAAAGAAAAGTGCTATTATAGAGTTCAGCTAGTCTTGAATGCATTAAAACTAATCATGATACCCTCAGGTGAGTCTTTTCCTACTCACACCAAAAAATGAGCATTAATTGCTTCTACCTATATTATGACAGTGCTCACAATGCTTTAGACAACTATCCTCAGAGATAATTGTTCCTTGATGCCCTAAAGACGAGGAGCTGGAGTACGGTTGCACTTACACTCATGTGCCACACAACAATGTTTTGGTCAACAATGAACCACATATAACACAGTGGTCCCATAAAATTATAATACTGGATTTTAACTGTACCTTTTCTCTATTTAGATCTGTTTAGATACACAAATACTTACCATTGTACTACAATTGCTTACAGTATTCAAGACAGTAACATGATGTACATATTTGTAGCCTAAGAGCAATAGGCTATACCATATAGCTTAGGTGTGTAGTAAGCTATACCACGTAGGTTTATATAAGTACACCCTATGATGTTCACACAATGAGAAAATCACCAAACAACGCATTTCTCAGGATGCATCCCTGTCATTAAGCAACACATGATTGTACTACCTTATCTATCAGTTCTCAAGAAACTTAACAGGAGTAGCCAAACAGATATCTCAGTAAAATGTTTAATTTGGTCTCTCTGCTGTAGTCTAAGCACGTTAGAAAAATTCATTCTGGTTTTTTTAAGAAGTTTTCCTTAGCATGTGTCAGCCCACTCTATTGTCTCCCTATGACAAACTCTTATTTCCAGGCCACACAATTTATCCATTAATTGTTTCCTGTCACTGGTTTCTTTTTCCAATAAACTGTTAAGTTATTTGAGGGCAAAGACCAACTATTCGTTACACTTTACATAGTTCATTCAACAAAAAGCAGAATAATGAATTCTTAATGTTCTCCATGAAATTATTATTAGGATATGGTAGAGATGCCCTTCATAATCATGATACCCTCTTTAAGTGCCTTGGAGAAAATTTCTTTCTAGGGTTTGTTTCCAAAACAGTTTTGACAATATGAATCCAAATTTTAAACAAACATTTTCTTTTTTTACTTTTAAAAAAATAGTTAAAATAAAAAGGAAAGATGGGCATGGTGCCATGTGCCTGTAATCCCAGCTACTAGGGAGGCTGAGGCAAGAGGATTGCTTGAGCCCAGGAGTTTGAGATTGCTTGAGCCTGGGCAACATAGCAAGATTCCATTTCAAAAAAAAAAAAAAAAAAAAAGAATAACTGTGTTTCTTATGAACTGGCTTAATTTTATTTAAAAATAAGAGAAATGAGGCCAGGCATGGTGGCTCACACCTATAATCCCAGCACTTTGGGAGGCCAAGGCAGGAAGATTGCTAGAGACCAGGAGTTCAAGACTAGTCTGAGTAATATACCGAGACTCTATCTCTACAAAAAACAGAAAAATTAACCGGGCATGGTGGCACATGCCTGTAGTCCCAGCTAGGGAGGGTGAGACAGGAGGATCACTTGAACCAGGGAGTTTGAGGTTGTAGTGAGCTATGATGATGCCACTGTACTCTAGCCTAGGCAACAGAGTGAGACCTCCATCTCACCAAAAAAAAAAAAAAAAAAAGAGAGAGAAAAATGACACATTCTTTAATGAGTCCTTGCTACATTCCAGGTATAGTGCTAAAGGCTTTACCTAAATTGACGCAATTTAATCCTGAAAATCTCTATAGGTACATATTATCATTATATGTAGGTATTATATATAGGTATATATTATCATTTTCTCCCATTTTGCACATGAGGAAACTCAAGCTTGGAGAACATAAATAACGTGGGGAACCTGATGTTAAGTGTTAGAGCTGGAACTTGTGCCCAAGCTGCATAATGCCAAAATCCATGTTTGAAACAACTAGGCTAGGTACAATTTTATCTTAAAGATAATAGTAACTGTTTAACAGTTCAGATTTTCCTCCTCATATTGGATATTACAAACATAGGTCAAGAAAATCATATATATTTTTGTGTATTTTAGTTATGCTTCAATAAAAGGTTTATGTTTAAAAACAAAAAGTACAACTTAAAGCCAAATTTGTACCAAGTATAGAGGACTTGAATGGCAAGCATTTATGCATTACTCATATTCCTGATTGCATTTTATGCCCTTATCCTTATTATATCTTCCTTTCTTATCTGTTTTAACTTTATGTTATTTTCCATCTTTTGTGTATTTACCTTTGTAGACTGAAACTTAATGCCATCTGCAAATAAAGCAGAGAATAGAAATTATGAATATATTTGATTTCAGAATCTTCAACTTTGGGTAACTTCTAAGTATGGTAGTAATTACTCATAATATTAATAACGATCACTCACATAATTCTAGATTTTAGTACAAGTTCTTATAACGTAAGAAAGTAAACGTGGTCACCACATTCTGTTGATTCTTTCCTCAGAACAATTCCCAAATTCTCTCTCTCCATTCTTACTGTCATAGCCATGACTCTGGTCCTTATCATCTATTACCTGAGTTATTGAGATTAAATCTGAATACTACTGAGTTTCTATTAGCAAGTTTTGAATGACCATTTCTCAAACATCAATGCAATGGGAATATTCTTACTTAAGATAACTTTCTCTTCATTTGTATCTATACAATCTTCCATAATTATAACAACTGATTTGAAATTTTCCCTTTGTTCACACAAGAGTAATCAAAAAGGAATGATTAGTGAATATACTAGGTTGAACAACGTTCACTGCTATACTATGGGCAGTGAGAAAATAGTTTATTTTATTTTTTAGAGGCAAGGTCTTGCTCTGTCACCTAGGCTGGAGTGCAGTGGCACAATCATAGTTCACTGCAGCCTTGAACCCCTGGGCTCAAGTGATCCTCCTGCCTCGGCCTCCTGAGTAGCCAGGACTACAGGTGCATGCCACCATGCCCAGGTATTTTTAAATTTTTTCTGGAGATGTGGTCTTGGTACATTGCCCAGGCTGGTCTCAAACTCCTGGCCTTAAATGATCCTCCTGCTTTGGCCTCCTAGAGCGCTGGGATCACAGGTGTGAGCCACTGTGCCAAGCCTGAGAAAATAGTTTTTTAATCTCAAATGCCTCCAATAACTACTCATAAGAAAAACTTTTCTATCTATATAATAAACTCCTAAGCTACACATCCGTCTGCTGCCTCATCTACTTCATAAAAGTGCCCTTATCTTTCAACTTAGCACTCACAACTACTTGGAAACCTTTGTCCATTATAAATATCATATGCCCTTTTTTCAAACAAGTTTTATTATACTAGTCCCTTTCTCTATATAAACCTCAATCTTTTTCTTCTCTCAGGTAGCTTTCTTGACACCACATTCTCAAAGTTCTTACTCTTTTGTTTTGTTTTGACTTTTAATTGTAAGTAACACATACAGAAATATTTACTTCTTGGAAAATGTTTAAGCATTGTAGATAAAATTCCCTTTCCCAACTGCCTACCACTCAGTCTTCAGTTTAAGTTGATCTTTACTAACTCTCCGTCTCCCCATTTTAAAAATAATACTTCTACATGCCTAGCTACAGAAAATATAAACTTATGTTTCTTATATTAAACTACACATACTGTTTTGCAACTTACTTTTTTTCCACTTATTGTTTTTGAGAGCTATTTATGTTTACAAATATAGATCTAAGTCATTGTTTTTAAACTGTTGTACAGAAGTGGGCAAGTTATTAAGTACTGATCTCAGTTTTCCAACACTGTTTTGTTGGCCTGTTCCTCAAGGTTTCACTAAATTGTATAAGGGTAAGTATATCTTTAAAAACTCAGTCGTTGACTTTTTGCTATTTTTTTTCAAGGCTTACTTCCTCAGAAAGCCTGTCTGGCCTCTCAATGTTTTATTACTTATGTTAAGAATTACTAAGTCCCAATCCCCTTGAAATGCATGATGCCTAACCTCTTACACTGTCTAAAACTCAATAAGTTAAAAAAAAATTACGGAGAATGGCTTGGAGAATAGTGAACATGGAGGCAGGAAAACCTTTTAGTATGCTATTACTCTAACAGATCAAGACAAAAATGCTGTGGGCCTAAATAGAGACAATGATAATATGCATGAAGAGAGAAAACAGATTCAACAGACATTTCAAACAAAGAACTGATGGACTTGGTGACCAAGGTGGGGAACTTGAGATGAAGGGTCAAGATGACTCTAAGATACTTGATTTGAGTGACTGGATATCTTTGACTGACTATCACTCAATAAGGTAGGGAATATTGGAACGGATGATCACGAGTCTGGTCTTAAAAATGTTGAGCCAGAGGAGCCTGCATGACATCAAGGTGAAGATCTGTTAGCTGGGTAGATATGCATCTGAAACTGAAGAGACCTGATTATAAATGGTAAGTGATAAATGAAAGCATGAGAGTGGAAGAAATTTACCTAAATTGACATAAAGCAGAAGAGGACTTAAGATAGGAAGAAAGAAAGAAAAATCAAATGTATAATACAAGCATAAATCCATTATTTACCTTCTTCGCCACCTAGGTCTCCTTCTAAGCCTCTCCAGTTTTATCAATGAGCCTATCTTTGCTTAAATTTTTCCCACTCCTTTGACTCCTATACTCAGTCACTGAATAGTGCAGTGGGTAAAACCATGGACTCTGGAGCCATATTTCCTAGGATCAAAACTCTGCTCAACCATTTACTAGTTGTGTGACTTTGAACCACAGTGCTTCAGTTTTCCCATCTATCAACAGTAAATTATTTCACAGGGTTGTTATAGAAAATTAAGTGAGTTAATTTTTTAAAGCGCTTAGAATAATGTCTAGTGTGTGTTCTATAAGCATGTGTTAGGTAATAAAACAAATTCTATAAGCATGTGTTAGGTAAATAAACAAATAAAGCCTGTCAATTTTCTTTGTGAAATCCTTCATACATGTCATTTTCTCATTCCCATTTAACACCAAGCCAGTTGAGGCACCCAATATTTCATACATTACCTCATTATTCTACTAAAATTTCTTTTTGAAGAGTCACCAATAACCTCTTCATAAAGAAATGCAATCTTTTTTGTTTCTCATTCCCCAGATGCTTTGCATGAATTGATCCAGTGGACTCTCCTCAAAATTCTCCTCTCTTGATTTCTGGGTCTTTTTGGTTGCTGGAACCCTGCACTCTTACACCTAATCTCCTACCTCTGTCTTTGCTACTCTACTGACTACTACTAGCTCCAATTCCTCTTTCTGCTTCATAAATGCAACCATTACCACCCAAATTTTCTTCTTTCTCAATACTCCCTTCCTGATGCCAGCTATTCTCATCGCTTAACCTTTACCTCTAGCAATAACGTTTAGGCTGAGCTACAGATTTGCATTTCCAACTCTATGCTGGCCAGATCTATGTAGCTATCCCATCAGACCTTTAATTCAACATGTCCAAAAAATGAATTGTAATCTACACTAAGCTTATGATTTTATTTCTGATAATGGCATCACCATTTTTCAAATGCCAAAGGACTAAAACCCAAGAATTAGATTTGGTACCTCTTACTCCTTCAACATACAATTATGGAGTCTTGACATAATTGTCTCCAGCATACTTGCCTTCTTTCCAATAAAACCGTCATAACTGTATTTCAAGACTTCATTGCCTCTCACCAGAATGATTCCATTACCCCTTCAAAAGAATCTCTAGTAAGAGTTCCTAGCCATTAGCTGAAAAGTCTAGATTCAGGTAATAGAAATTCCTTTTCTATAGGCTTTCTACAGAACAAAATGACTTTCTGCAGTGCAAATCTGACCACATCAGTCTCCTGCTCAAAATTCTGAAAAATACTACCCAAGTCCTTCACTCTCTGGACCTCAGTCTATTTTCTCAGCCTCATATCCCATCCTGTGCACAGGAGCCCCCTCCCCACACAAGTTATGTTTAGTCATTTCTCCATTGCAACTGTTCCTTCTCCTGAAAAGCTCTTCAACATCTTATCCTCGCCAAGAAGTATAATTCAGACGTCACTTTCTTTCCAAAGTCTTCCCAGCAACTGCCCCTTCAGCAGTTCATACATATACGACTGATTATATATGCTGCAGGAGCACTTATTTGTTTATATCTGACTCCCAAACTTGACCCTGAAAATTGTAACGATATCTTATGAATCCCCAGCGCCTGGCCTAGCGCCAATAATTATAAAAGGTGCTGTCGCCAGTGGCTGAATCGGGGGAAACCCCAGCAAAAGGGTAACCTAGCATTCATAGTGATTCTCGCGGATCTGGCACTGAAGGCCTTGCCTTGGACTGGCTCCCGAGGGTCATTTTCTCAGGGGCCTCAACTCTGGCACTTCCTACAAGTTGCCAGAGTCCGGCTTCCAAGCCAACTGCTGGGCCCTCGACTGGGGTCCCAGGAGACGGTCCCTGGGGCATCCTCAGGCTCCCCACTCCAGTCGCAGGAACGAGAAAGGGGCGGGGCGCAGCGTGGGCCGGGCCAGGGGATTCATCAAGTCCCCCGGGGCCTAGGTTAGCCCCTCGGCTCCCATCCCAGTGCAGGTCCCGGCTGATTCAGGGCCCCAAGGGGGCTCCATTTTGAGAGACCCCACACCCCAGCCCGGCGCTCCGGCCGCCTCTGCACTTACAGACCCAGAGGAAGGCCGCCGTCAGGATCCCGCACCGCCAGGAGCTCCGGCCCCTCGGGGCTCCGGGAAGGGGGAGGGGCAGGGAACCCGAGCCAAAGGGGGACCCAACGGAACCGGAAGGGTAGCCCTGGCCGGACAAAGACAACTTCCAGGTCCCATGGTCCTCTCCGCCAATCGGAAGGCTCGGAGGACAACGGGACCCCGCGAGGGACTTTCCGCGTTGTAGGCGGGGCGCGAACGGAATGCCCAGGCATCTTGGCACTACATCTCTGCCCGCTACCCCGAGGTGCTATAGCCCTTTATCGTCGGTTGCCCCAGGCCGCCTTCTGAGCGCCTGGTCTCGAGTTGGGCCTCGGCGGTCAGCTGCCTCTGTGGACCTGAAGTGCGCCTCTGCGCTGCAGCCTTGGTAAGTCCCTCGCGCCTAAGAGTGTGGACTCGCCGCGCGAGAGTCCGGAAAGTAGAAAGCAACGTATTTCCTGCTTTAGGTTGTTTTTCTCTCGGGCTCTTCTTCCTTCCTACTCATTAACAGGGCAATCTCTCGCCTTCCCATGGCTTACGTTACGTACAACTGTGCTGACCATTCACAAATCTCTCTTGCCAGACCAGACCAGTCTCCTGAGCTCCAGAGCCAACCGCACAGGAGAGATCTCCATTTGGTTGTCTCAATGTTAATGTATCTTTTAATTATCTCAAGTTGATCTGTAGACAAGTTCATCTGTAGATCTGCTCTGTTTATCTCCTGTATTCCTTGTGTTGGTGAATGGCATCATCCAGGCATTCCTCTCGACCAAAAAACTTGAGTATCATTTTTAGAGCCCTTTTCCTTGCCAATCCAGTTGTTTACTGGGTCCTCCCTGTTTGTTTTTCTTTCTTTTTTTGGGGGGTGGATTTATTATAGTAAATATAAATTTCCCTCTGGTCACTCCTTTCACTCAGCCTGTAAGTTTTGGTATGTTGTGTTATGTTATTTTCTTTAGTTTCTAAGTATTTTCTAATTTCCCTTTGGTTTCTTCTTTGACCCACTGGTTGTTTAAAAGTATGTTGTTTAATTTCCACGTATTTGTGAACTTTCCAGTTTTCCTTCTATTATTTATTTCTAACTTCATCTTGTTTTCCTCGAAGATACTTTGACATCGATCTTGTAAAATCTAATGAGACTTATTTTTTGGCCTAACATATGGTCTGTCCTAGCGAATATCTCAGGTGCACTTGAAAATGTGTATTCTGCTACTGTTGAGTAAAACGGTCTGTATGTGTCTGTTAGATCTAGTTGGTTTATTATGTTCAATTCTTTTGTTTCCTTACTCATCTTCTGATTATTCTACCCATTATTGAATATAGGATATTGTAGTCTCCGAATTTTATTGTAGAACTGTTTATTTATCCTTTTAGTTCTGTCCATTTTTGCCTTGATAGTCTGTTACTTGGTGTGTAAATGTATATGATTTTTATATAATCTTGCTTTATTGAACCCTTTATTATTATATAATGTCTTTATCTATCTCTTGTAGCCATTTTTAAATTTAAAGTCTGTTTTTTTCTAATCTTAGTATAACCACCCCAGCTCTCTTTTGGTTACAATTTGTATGATACATCTTTTTTTAAACCTTTTACTTTCAACCTATTTGTGTCTTTGGATCTCATATGAGTCTCTTGTAGACAGCATTACTTAGATCATTTTTTTTAATCCATCTGCCCATCTCTGTCTTTTGATTGGAGCATTTAAACCATTTACATTTAACGTAATTATTGATAAGGAGGGACTTATATCTGTTATTTTGCTATTTGAGTTTAATGTGCTTTATAGCTTTTTAAAATCCTCATTTCCTACATTGCTGCTTTTTTTGTGTGTGTTTAGTTGATTTTTTTTGTCATGAAATGTTTGATTCCCCTCTCGTTTCCTTTTGTATATAATCTATAGGTATTTTCTTTGTGGTTGTCATGGGGAAATACATTTAATATCCAAAATTATAACAACCTAATTTGAATTGATACCAACTTAACTTCAGTAGTGTACAAAAAGTCTGCTCATATACAGCTCTGTCCTTTCCTTTTTGTTACTGATGTCACCGATAACATCATTTTATATATTGTCCAGTAATTTAGATGAATATTTTTTGTGCATTTGTCTTTTAAAAGAAAACAAAAAGTGGAGTTAGAAAATGTAATTACACTAATACATGCTTTTATAATTGCCAATGTATTTATCTGCACCAGAGATCTTTGTTTCTTCATATAGCTTTGAGTTACTGTTGAGAGTGCTTTCCAACCTGAGGGATTCCCTTTAGCATTTCTTGAAGGGCAGAAATGTTAGTGGTAGTGAACTTTTGTTTATCAGAGAATGTCTTAATCTTAATTTCTCCCCCTTTTTTTTTTCTGTTGTTGTTGTTGTTGTTGAGACAGAGTCTCCCTCTGTCATCCCTGCTGAAGTGCAGTGGCATCATCATAGCTCACTGCAACCTCAAACTTCTGGGCTCAAGTGATCCTCCTGCCTCAGCCTCCCGAGTAGCTGGGACTACAGGCACACTCCACCATGCCCGGCTACTTTTTCTATTTTTTGTAGAGGTGGGGTCTCGTTCTTGCTCAAGCTGGTCTTGAGCTCCTGGCCTCAAGTGATCCTCCTGCCTTGGCCTCCTAGAGTGCTAGGATTACAGGTGTGAGCTACCACACCCAACCTTCCTCATTTTTGAAGGACAATTTTGTCAGATACTGAATTTTCTGTTGACAGGTTTTTTTTTTTTTCTTTAGCACTTTGAGTATATCAACTCACTGCCTCCAAGGTTTCAGAGGACAAATTGGCTGATAATCTTATTGAGATCCCTTGTATGTGACAAGTTGCTTATCTCTTGCTGCTTTCAAGATTTTTTTTCCTTTGGCTTTCGACAGTTTAATTATAATGTGTTTGATATCGGTCTCTGAGTATTTCCTGCTAGAAGTTTGATGATCTTCTTGAATTTGTACATTATGTCAATCATGAAATTTGGGGAGTTTTGACCACTATTTCCTGAAATATTCTTTCTGCTCCTTCTCTCTTCTTTTGGAACTTCCACAGTTCATTATGTTTGTCCTCTTGATGGCGTCCCATAGGTCCCTTAGGCTCTGTTTACTGTTCACTTTTCTTCATTTTTGTTTTTCTTTCTGTTCTTCAGATGGAGTAGCAATCACAAGGAATCTGTTTCTCCACCTAGACAACAACTATATTGGCAGAAACTCTCTGAAGTAACTATTTTGGAACTCTGGAGTCTGCTTGAATGCTTGCATCTTCCAAGGAGAGTGTGGCTGGTAAATTGAGGTTAATTTCAGTCAATGTTAGCCTTTAGTGTGATAGCAGTTACCCATTCATGGTCCCCTAACCCTGTGAAAGGCAGCTGTGTCTACCTTCCTGGTGTGTCTTGCTGGGGCCAGGGTGGGCAATAGGAACTTTGTGCTCCAAATACTGGCTATCTATGTTCTGATCGCTGATTGCTGCTTTTGATCACTGAGGTGCAGACACAGAGGCTGGCCGCCATTGTTTCAGCCCCCACCAGCTGAACTGGCTTGCAGGGATTTTAAAGGAACAGCACCTGTTTTGATTGTTTGTTTCCCTATTACCCTGTTTGGGAGTCAGACATTTAAGGATTAGGATGTCCAAAAGCAATCACGTAGAGGAAAGTAGAAAGCTACTGCATATAACAAGGGAAAGATGCAGGCTCAGAAAAGATGTGAGAAGACCTTAAGCTATCTATCACCTTAGGCTGGTTCTGATCCCCAGCACAGAGCCAATTTAGGAAAACAGCAAACCTAGGGACAGAAGGAGAATCTAATTTTCCGAGTCACCACATTATAAGATTCAAATGTTCAGTTTTCATCAAAAAATCAGAAACCATACAAAGAAATGGGAAAGTATGGCCCATTCAAAAGAACCAAATAAATGAATTGAAACTGTCCCTGAGGCAGCCCAGATATCTGACTTAATGGAGAAAGAGTTTAAAACAACTGTTTTGAAGTTGCTGAAATAGCTAAAGGAAGACATGAGTGAAGTCAAGAAAACAATGGATGAACACAATTAGAATATCTTTAAAGAGAGAAGTTATAAAAAGGAACCAAAGTGAAATTCTGGAGTTAAAAAGTACAGTAACTGAAATGAAAATTTTACTACAGGGAGACAAAAGTAGACTTGAGCAAGCCGAAGAAAGAATCAGCAAACCTGAAGATATTTCTTTTTAAAATACTTCTCGAACCCTGTTCCCTTTTCTTTTCTACTTCCTTAGTTCAACCCTTCATGTTTCTAGGCAGCCTCTAAGCTGTTCTATATGCCTCCTATTTTGCCTGCTCTAGTCTTACTAGAGTGATCTTTTTAAAAACCCAAATCTGATATTGTCACTGTTTTTAAAAATATCCAAAGGCACCTTTGTGTCTTTAGAGTGAACTTCAGTTTCCTCGTTTTAGCATTCAAAGATCTTACCTTTCTGGCTCCAGTCTACCACATTGCTTTATCTCACACTAGCCCCATATTCCACTCATACACTGTAACTATATATTCTAAGGTACAAAGCCACTTGTTTAAAAAAGTTGAGCACATTTGGAAAACAAAATTAGTTTTCTGTGAATGGGATAAGATATTAGACTATATGGCATTGGTAGGCATTGAAATAGACTACATATAAAGTCTATTTTAGAAATGGACCCAGTGATAAAAACAGCATATAATGTAATCATCACTAATCCAGTGACCAACATTAGCATCACTGTATTAGATACTATAATATTGTATCTAATATAATGAAACATCAAGTATAACACATTACATATGATGTGTACTAATCCAAAATGTTTGACTTGAATCCATTGACCCTTCAGGTATAACTTCCACTTTGCAGGAAATACAAGGCTTAGAGGAACAAATTCAATGACTTCTTGAGGAGGCAACCATTCAAATCCAGAAACTTTGTACTTCAAGTGGCCTGATTTCTGCAATGAAGACTTTAATTTAATCTTTAAAATTTTTTCTTAAGTTTCATCTTTATTTATTTATTTATTTATTTTGATACAAGGTCTCACTCCATCACCCAGGCTGGAGCACAATCATAGCTCACTGTAACTTCAAACTCCTGGGCTCAAACAATCCTCCTGCCTCGGCCTACTGAGTCGCTGGGATTATAGGCACGCACCATGCCCAGCTAATTTCTAATTTTTTTTTTTTTTTTTCCCCCTCACTGTGTTGCCCAGGCTGGTCTCAAAAACCAGGCTTCAAGTGATCATCCCACCTTGGCCTCCCAAAGTGCTGGGATTACAGGCCTGAGCCACTTAAGTATCATATTTAAAAAGACTTAAGGGATATAACCAGATGCAATGTGTGATCCTAGATTGGATTCTGATTTGGAAATACTGGTTGTAGAAAAATATAATTTGGTCAACAGAATGTTTGATTGTAGTTAGGTATTAGATGAGAGGAAATTTTCCTAAAATGATATTACTGACTTGGGAAAGCCAGCTGTAAAAAAATATTTTTAGGCTGACAGAAAATTTGAATGTGATCTAGTAATTAAATGATAGGAAAATTTACTGAAATAGGATAGATATTGTTAATTGATAAAAGCAGATTAATAAACTGTTCTCATTTTGAAAAAAATACACACACTAAAGATATGCACTAAAGTATTAACATTCATGGTGGGAATGCCATGTTTTTATTTTTTATTTTAGTTTCATTTTCTGTTTTTCTCCAAGGCATATTGTACTGATTGTGTAATAACATTTTATTTTAAAATGTATAAGATTTACATATATATTTGGGGTATACATATGAATCAAGAAATACATGAAATTATGGTTACCAAAAGTTAAACGTGGTTTTGTCAGGATGTCAGGAGTTCAAGGGATTTTTTCTCCCTAATACTTTATTATTTAAATACCTTAAAAAGAGTGTGTATTCTATAGCTGTGTAAAGAGATCAGAAACAAAACTATTTTCCTGCAGGGGTGCAGATACGCCTATTGCAATAGACAAGTCACAAAGAGGGACTGTAACAGAACACAGCTTTTCTCTCATTGCTTTTTGTCTGGTTAATTTGGATGCAATATCCACCAGAAAACATTGCAGGTGACTCATTCACCAGAAAAAGAGCATTATTCCATTTGAATAAGGAAAGTGGGAGAGACTGTGAAATTAATTTGTAAATTATCAAGTCTTAAGAGTTGGTGTGGTGGTGCACGCCTGTGGTCTCAGCTGCTTGGAAGGCGGAAGCAGATTGCTTGAGCACAGGAGTTCAAGGCTGCGGTGTGATATAATTACCTATGAATAGCCACTGCACTCCAGACTGGGCAACATAGTGAGAACTCATCTCTTTTTTAAAAAAAAAAACCCTCAAGTAGCACCTTTAATAATCATTGTTTTTGTTCCCAACTACATTGTGAATTTATCGAGGACAGGGACTTTAAACTTCATTATATTGCTGCTGCTCTTGTGTTTCACTTTTGAATGATTTTTAAATAAAACCTCATCTTTGAGTCAGCCTGAAACACCTTTGTTCATTTCTGTCCTCTTCTGTGCATGAAGTCCCCCAAGGCAGCTGTGTTGTACCAGTGCTTTTGGATTTGGGGAGTCAGAAATTTTAACTTTTAGACTGGATTCTGTAACTTGGGTTGCACTATTCTATAAAATGAGAAAAAACATACCATCTTCGCAGGTTTGTGGTAAAGCTGAAATGAGATGCCTGTAAGAAGACCTATCACCACCCCTGGCACTCTTTGCACCCTCAATAAACGCCAGGTGAATTTAGTCGCGATGTTAAGTGCTCATTTTCAAACAGCACTTGAACATGAAAGGTGAGCAGAAGATACCTTGCTTTAGCACCAGTACTCTTTGGAGTCGTACCCCCTAGGCTCATCAGGTGGTACCCAGCCCGCGCTCATCGGTCCCAGTGCCAGTGGTTGCTGTCTGTCCAAGCCCAGACACTGACCACAGCCCTTCATTCAGCTCCCAGCTTGCGCACTTCGCGCAGGCTCACAGTCCTGGGGCGGGCGAAAGTCCAGGTGGAGCGCCGAGGAAAGGAAGCCCCGCCTCACTGCCCGGTATTGGGCCAATGGGGACGCACGTTTTGGCCGCGGGCCTATGAGATGGGGCAGGAGGCGGGGCGGAGGGCGGAAGGAGCCGCTCTCACGTGAGTGGGGGGGGTGGGGAAGGCGGGGGCAGGGCTGCTGGGGAGACCCAGGCGGCGGAGCCTCTGGGACGGCGAACGGCGGGCGGCGGAGGAGGAGACTGCGAGTCGGGTAGGGCCGAGTTTCCCTCCTCCTCCCACCCTCTTACCCATCAACCCCGGGGGGATTTTCCGACGGCCCTTGCAGGGAGCCAAGCTGTCTTCTCTTCCTGCGGGTCTGGGCCGGTGGGGCTGTGCTCTGCTCCCTGGACGGGCCGAGTTCTGAGGGGAGCCGTGATTGGGGGGAGGGGGAGCTGCGACGGTGGGGAGAGGACGCATGCGCAGGCTGGGACGCTCCGGCAGCCCCTGCCCAAACCGGTTCCCCTTGTCTGGGAAGGTGTCTGTCTTCCGAGTCCTGCATATTTGGTCGTTCCTCTGGCTCCGCAGCAAAGCCGGTTTGTGTCTTGACTTTCGTGTTTTGAGCTTGGTCCTATTTGCGAATTTGGCCGCTCCCTCCGCCTCAGTTTCTCCCCATCGCCCAGAAGGCCTGTATCTGTTGCTTAGGCTGGCTTAGGCCTCTGGCTGGCTTGCTGAGCTGCGCCTAATTTGAAACACTTGCTTTCTTTCAGTGTCGCCCTGCCATCTCACGTTGGTCTTTCTGTCTCATTTTCCCCGCCTGCAATTAAAGTGTCCCTGGCATCTCATTCTCCCCTTCTAGTTGAAGCATCCGGTTCAGTACCTCGTTGCTGTGTCTTTTGATTCTTAGCAACCTTTAAGGTTTTATGTGTTAAGCCAAAGGATAACTCAGACTTCGAGGAGTTCGCTGTCCCTTGCCTGGTAGTACTTTTGTCCCTACTCTTCTAACATCCAGGCTATTTTCATCATCTGCTTCTGCGTTACACGCATCTCCATACCTACTGTTACTCGTGGATTCTTTTTCTTGGAAGCAAATGTCCTAGGAGACAGTGTTAAGTGATCATGGTACTAGTGTTCCCGCTACTATGTTCCGTTAGTTTAAAATCATGGTCCAACTTAAATTTGAGATCTTTGGACTTGTGTTTTTTTTTAACAATGGGAAAAAATGTCAGGGACAGGGTTTCACAATTAATTTGATATTTTCATTCAAACTCCTGTATTCACATACATGTGACTGGAGTAGTAAATAGTGAGTGTGTGTGTGTTTCCAGCTGCTTTGTTTATTTAGGAAGAAAAAAAACAATGGAGGGTGAATGGAACTATATTTGTTACATTAAACTGATGTTTGAAAAGTTTTTGGGAAAAAAGCTTAGGTACCCAAGGAAGTGCACATCCACTTTTTTTTTTTTTTTAAAGAAGGACCTGTTGCCTTAATTCAAGTCTGTATAGCGTGGTATTTAATAAATATTGAAAATTTTAAAGTAGAGCTTATTTATAAAAACTGAGAATGAATAGGGGAGAGAGATCTTTATAAGCTCCCTTTGTAGACTTTAGTTTGTATTAATAAGATTTGAATCCGTGATTGATTTGTATATATTGGTAACATTTAAAATTCACATGTAACTGTAATACAAAGTATTAACTCAAAGTCATAATTAAAGTTGAACTATTGCTATGTTGTGGTACACTTTCTTTTCATTCCGTTTTGTAATTAAGTTTACAGTTAACTCATTGGCATTAATAAGGTATACGTTTGTCTGGAAAGTTCACCCATCGGCTATATGCGTTTTGGCATTTTTGGTGTAGTGTTTTGTTAGCAGTTTACAAGTGATTAAACAATAATATACCGGACTCTGTAAAAGTGAAGACACCTGTTTCCTGTCTTTTCTGCTGCATATTGAGAGTATATTCACATTATATCTAAGTTATCTACATGAGGGGACATGATTTTCCACACAATATAACAACTTTACAGCCTAGATTCTTTTAAAGAAGTTATTGTCTTTTATTCATTGTGCTTCCAGTTTAAGGAAAACCTTCTTTGAAGGTCTCATCATTTCCCAGTAATTGTTTTAACAAGTAACCTTCGAATACAGACGTCAAAAAATAATTAGTTTAAATCAGTGCTACTGTTGAGTATCTTTATAAAAACACTAGTGTGCTATGTTTCTGACATAGGCTGCCCATAATGTTATTTTTGTAATTTTCAGTATAATCATATATCATTAGACTTCTGAAGCATAGGGAATAAATGAATACGACACTCTTAAATAATCTGTCTTGACAAGACTACTTCCAGGGATTATTTCTATAGCTAGTTAAATAATCTTTTTTGGAGATAGAACTCCAATATTTTTAAAGTATTAATTTAATAATGTGTATAAAGCAGAGTTTGACCTGACGTTTTGGTGCTGTGTATGTAATTGCCTTGTTTTCCATAGTTAGATCCTGACAAAAGAAAATCCAAGGGTAAGGACTTGATACCTATGGGTATACCTCAAAACAAAACCAAACCACTGTATCAGCTTCATAGCTGCTGCTTTTTTTTAGCATAAACTGATTACCTGGTCATCCCCAGTGTCCCCACCCCTTTCAGTTTTGTGTTGATCCTGAAATCGTTATTCTCCAGAAAACTTGTAAGTCAAAACAGTATTGGATAGACGTTTAAGCTTACATTATAACGACTCATGTTGACCCTAATAGCCTTGTTTCTCTTCATGTGCAAAGACTGACCAAATATGGAAGTGTGCAAGTCATGAACACGTTAGTTTATAGAATTTGGACTGGAAATTTCCCTTCTCTTTCTAAGTCCGCTGTAATATTCTGAGGTAGTCATCAGTGAGAATTTTTTGAAAATTATTCTTTCTATTGGGATAGAGCTCTGTAAGGCCTAACTTTTCCCAAAAAACTTTTTCTGATCACTAAAGAGTAAAATAAAGCCCTAAAACATTCAGTTCATACGGGATACTAAATAATATGTATCATCTTGGCTGTAAAACATGCGAAATATATCTTCTTAATTGTGTGGCTCTGCTGCCATATGTGGGGGTTTGCATCTCTGCAAGAGGTTATGCACAGTTGTTATGTATTTCTAGTTAAAGTTACAGCAGTGTTTGTGTTATAAACCACTACTCTTTGGGATCTGTAAATATTGTGGCAATAAATTTTTCTCCATATTAAAATCTGGCATTTCTTAAGGTGCATTAACAAGTGAATTTCTGTGGTTAAGTTTAGCATAATATTATTAACTCAAAGCTTAATAATAATTTGACTATTTTAAGAGTTTTCTTTCCCATTTTTCCTTATACATTTTGGTAATTATAAACAACAACCTATGGTTATAATCTTTTTTCCCCTTTTCTGAGGATGACTTTTGTATCAGTTAAAGGAACTGATACATGGAATCTTTCCTTGGGAACATATATTAAATATCAAGGGTAATAAGAGACAGCATTCAAGGCTAAATTGGGCATTTGTACAATACTAATGGAAAGTGCTAGTGTTAATCATTTTAATATTTTTACCATAGAGGTAATAAACTCCCTTGTGCCCTTGAAGGTATGCTGATAAACTGAGGATAGGAATATGTCACATAAATCTCTTTTGCTGTGACACATGATTTTCTATGACTAGACCTCTGATATATCTGCAGAAATTATTATATCCTTATTATAATTACCTGTTGAATTTTCTGTGAATTCAGGAAAAACCTGATTTCTGTCTAACCTTAAAAGTGTGTATTAAAAATTCTCCTCTGGCAAAAAGTCTTTTTTTTTTTTTTTTTTTTTTTTTAGTTTTTTGTCTTTGGTTATAAGGAAAGATCTTTTCATATAGGTTTAAAAACATTTGTGGAACTTAATAATTAAAATATTTGTAAGTTTTATATCATTTTACATAGTACGTATTACAGTGGTGTGAATGAAGCACTCAATAAATGTTTATTGACTGCTCATCCCTTATTTGACACACTTATCAAATGTCCCTTCATCCCTATATAACTGTGGACCAGGGCCTTCTCATATCAGAAGGTAGTGAAAACACGTGTCGTCCGCCAAACATTTGTGGTTTGCCTATACATTCCCTTGAAAATCAAACAGAGGTCATAGAAAAGAGAAATTGTGTTTACTGCATTTACCTTATAAGGGCTTTGGTCATTTATTGAATGATTTGCTTGCTTGGCATTAAATTCACATAGATTAAGGAGGAGGGAATAATGCAAACATTTCAGATCTAAGTGCAGACAGGTGGAATATTCTAAGTGAAATAGATTCATTTTCTAATTATGGATGAGAAGGAACTATATTGAATGATTTCCTAAAAGGAAGAAAAATCTTTGAACAACTCTGCATTGCTTAAAAATATTCATATGTTTATATTTATGAAATGCTAATGTAAATTATACTTTAGAAATCTGTTCAGAAAAAGTAAAGACAAAGTTTTTTGGGTTTTTTTAAAAATCTATAATAGCAAGGTCAGATACATAATCTGACCTTGTGAATGAGTAGTACGTTAACATTAAGCTAACTTTCCCTGCATTCCCAGGGGTAGTTTCTGTTGTGGAAATGGCATCCAAATAACAATTCAGATATTTAGTTTCAGAGATACTGTGTTGAAGTGGCATAAAGCCAGAATACCTAGAGTTCTGGGAAAAATTAAAGTGCTGTTTCCTGAATTATCCACAGAAACATGGGAAAACCATTTACAAGGTTTTACTTTTTCAGGTGTTAATATTATTGCATTCAAATAATCAACACAGAGTAAAATGAGTTGTTTTATGTGCATTTCATCCCCTTTTCTTACCTCTTGTACCTTTCATTAGAAGTATCAAGGTATAATGGGGAGATACGAATTTTGGGATCATAAAGACATTGATATCCCAAGTTTTGCACTTAGTTAATATATGACTGAAGGTAAACTACTTAATCACTCTGAGACCCAGTTTCTTCATTTGTAAAAATCAAGCTATTTGTGCCTACCTCATGAAATTGTACTAGAAAGCACCTGATATTTTTCCTCCTTTCCTGCATACTCGCATGCCTGCATACTCACATGCACGAAGGAAGAAAAAAGAAAAAGAATTAGTTCAGTTCCCTCATTTTACATAACTGAAGCTACAACATTGTCCAAGTCAAATCAAAAAAGGACCCAGGAGTTCAACTCCCCGTCTTTTTTTTTTTTTCTGTTACAGTATTAATAATACTAGATTGTTAAGTTTAAAAAAAAAATCTGATAAAGCTTGATTACTAGCTGGGCAAGGTGGCTCACACCTGTAATCCTAGCACTTTGGGAGGCCAAGGCAGGAGAAAGAATCTCTTGAGCTAGGAGTTCGAGGCTAGCCTGAGCAACATAGCAAGACTCTGTCTTTACAAAAAATAGAAAAATTAGCCAGGCATGGTGGCATGCACCTGTAGTCCCAGCTACTTGGGAGGCTGAGGCAGGAGGATTGCTGGAGCCCAGCTGCGATGATGCCACTGCACCCAGTCAACAGAGCAAGACCCATGTCAAAAAAAAAAAAAAGTTGATTACTCATGAGAAAATAAGAAATAATTCTTAAAACATTGGCTCTTTAGATGCTTTGCTGTATTGATTTTGTGAATTTATCCAAAGATCCTATAAAGTTACAATCAGGCTTTAAAAACTTATCAAAGGATGAATAGATAAACAAAATGTATTATGCATACAGTGGAATATTATTCAGCCTTAGCAAGGAAGGAAATTCTGACAACATGAATAAACCTTGAAGGCATACTAAATGAAAAAAGCCGGTTACAAAAGGACAAATATTGTGATTCCACTGCTTGTATGAGGTACCTAGAGTAGTCAAATTCATAGAGACAGAAAGTAGAATGGTAGTTGCCAGGGTTGAGGGGTGGGGGAGAATGGGGAGTTAGTGTTAATGGACACGGAGTTTCAGTTGGGGAAAAAAGTTCCAGAGATGGATGGTAGTGATGGTTGCTCAACAATGTGAATGTACTTAATGACACAGAACTGTATTCTTAAAAATGGCTAAAATGGTAACATTTATGTTATGTATCTTGAAACACAAAAAGATTACAACTTGTAAAAAATTTATTTTAAACTTTTACTTTGTCTTTCAAATTCCTCTATTCCTTTAATTCAGTTGTCTTTTTTAAGTTCATCTAGAATTGAACTAAAAATCACTTAATAGTTTAAAGAAGTAAATTGTCACAGGTATGGTAGGTTAAAATTTGCATAAGAGTGAGTTTTAGATAAGCTGGTTTTTCTTGCCTTTAAGTGTAAGTTGGCCCAAGGTGATTAAGTTTTGTTTTCTTTTGGTTTTGTTTTTTTAAGCTAAGGTGAAATTAATCAGAAAGTTTAAATTATTATGGTTCTCTTAGCTCACTAAAATAATTCAAAGAAACAGCCACCAGATTGAGAGTCAGACTTAAAGACCTCTATTGTTTAGCATTTAGTAGTGGTGGAAAGGAATTTATTTTTATGAAGAAGGGATGGTATTCCATTGAGTTTTGTTAGATTTGTCCCACCCTTTCCAGGGATAGGCTGTGAGAAATTCATGTAAAAACCAGTGCAGGGAAACAAAGTTCAGAGCCAGGAAAAAACAAAGTTGAGACTAATATAGTGTGATTTTTTTTATAGCTTCTTTGTACTCTGCTTGTTTAATTTTAAAGAGCTACAAACCCACAGGAATTGGCCTGCTGCAATATCTTTCAGACTTGATTCTTTTGCTACTTCCTGTTTTATTCTTTTTCTGAACAGAGAATTATCTTACCAGATCTGTGTTTTAGAAGGATACAACTGGGAGCAGCATAGAGGATGGATTGGAATGGGGAGAGAATGGAGATAGGGACATCAAGAAGGAGAGACATGCAATCCAGAAAAGGACAGAGGCACCTAGATACCTGGGTTTGGAACAAGTTCCACAATTTTTTCTGTGAACTTAAGCAAGTTGTCAACCTGCCTAAACCTCAGTTTGTCTGTCATATGAAGTTAATACCCATCTGGCAAGGTTAGTGTGAAGATTAATAATAATGCATGTAAAAGTTTTTAGTACCATGTTGGGCATATAATTGGCACTCAAAAACTAATAAGTATTATTTTCTCTTCAGATTTAGCAAGATGATTTAAGCATCCCTCTTAAGATTCCCTAAAGCTGTTCTTATTTGCTCACTGGATTGGGAGGGAAGTGATGAGAGCGTTTGGTTCAGAGGGTTCAAAGTATGTTTTATGACTCAGTGTTGTTTAACTGGTTTTTGGTCATGACAGTTGGGGACTTGATGAAGAGTCAGGCACACTCAAGGGTAGTTCTCTTTGAGTCTGTTCAATATTCTAGTTGTCATCTGTAGCCACATCCTCAATACATGTAATGCTACATTACAATGCATGTCATTTGTCCTCCTCACATTACTTAGACTTACTAGTTAAACACTGAATATATTGAACCAACAAAATTTATTGAACACTGCCAGTAAGCAAGAATATGAAATTGATATGAATAAAACACAAAATCCCTGTCCACAAGTAGTTCTGGGGACTATGTTTGTGCCCATTGTGTTCCCAGCATTTGACATGGTGGTTTATCCTTAGTAATTGCTTCTGGAATGAATGGATCAATCAATATAGTAGAGTAGAAAAGAAGTGTTAATATTATTTTACTGTGTGATGCATGCTGTAAATCTGTGATAGAACTAAAAAACTAACAAAAAGCCCTAGGAGCCCTAGAAGAAAATAATGAACATTGCAGAAGGGAATGGGTGAAGTTGAATACTTGATGGTATCGCTAGATTGCTCTTGGGTGAGAAAGGCTAACTGGGGAAACAAAGACACATTCTCAGCTTAGCAAGCAGTATGTGAAAAGGCTTGAAAGTAAAAATACGTAACATATTTGGTGCGTTGTCTGGTATGGTTTGGTAGAAAGAGATAAGACTAGAATAGCAGATTGGCTCCAGATTTTGTAGAACTAAATAACATAAGGAATTTGAATTTTATTCTGTTTTCAGTCGGAAACAATTAAAGGTTTTGAGGAAGGGGGCAGGGTTGGGATATATGATTAAATCTAAGTTTTAGAAATTAACTGTGGGGGCTAGATAATCAATGACCTTACGGGGGCCTAGAAATGGAGACTTTTGTTGTAGCCAAGTTGAAAGAGAATAAAATACAAGTTAGTAACATGAGGGATGGTGAAGAAGGAATAGATTTAGGTTATGTTTTGGAACTAAAATCCATTAGAATTCCAAGGGAGAATAAGAAAAGGAGTCAAAGGTTTATCTATCTATCTATCTTAGATCTGTGGTTGTTAGTCAGTGTAGAGAACGTAGGAAGAATATGCCGACACGAGGGGGTTACATTGTTTGGTTTTGGACACATGGAATTGGTTTTGAGATGACCATGGAACACATGTAGTAGAGCCCTGCAATGTATTCTCATAATACCCTTTACATACCACTGTTATAACAAGCACTATATTTTATTATAATTACTTGTTAGTCTGTTTTCTCTACCATTGTAAGACTGTCAAAGGTAAGGAGTAATTTTTATTCCTCACCATGACAATATACATAGTGCCTGGTACATATCAGACACTGGATACTGAATTGGAAAAAAGGAAAACATAACACAAATACCCATATGGAATTCAAGAGAAAAGATAGGGCTAGAGTATTACTAGCATGCAGTAGAAAGCTATAACTATATTAGCTAATGAGATAGCCAGGGAGAAGAGGGACATGGATGAAATTTTTTAAATAGGCGGAAGAAAAGGAACTTAGATGAGGACCAGAAAAAGACAGTCAGAAGTAGAAAAATGTAAGCAAAAAGATAAGAGTTTCAGAATAAGGAAATGGGCAGCATTTTCATTTACTTCAGCTGGTAGGAGGAAGATGAGGACTGAAAGAATTCTTTAAGTTGTGAAAACTGTGTTGTTGTTGGTTTTTAAAAGAAGAGATTCAGTGAACGTTGGTGAGAAGTAAGGGTCAGATTTTTGAGAGGTACTGTTAGAGTGAGGAGTCCCATTGAAGTGGTAGTCATGGAGGCAGTTAATACTACTACTTTAAGAAGAATGTCTCAAAACCAAGCAAATAAAGGTGAACCAAGCTCTGGACTAGTGTCTGGGCACTAGCACATTTTGCCTCAAGCATGTCAAGTTCAATTAAGAGTATCACCCTTGCCTCTTTTATTAAGCTAGGTGGATCACTTACTGGAAGGTGGTTTTTGTCTCTGCTAAATGCACATTAGCAAATCCATGCCACTGCAAGTTCACTGTTTATGTTACTGCTCTGAATGATGTTAGTAGCTAGAAACAATACAAATATCTGATAGTGCTCTGTCCAAAAAAAAAAAAAGTTCAAGTTTTAAAAAAGTAAACATTGATTATCTAGGAGCCAGCTGCTTTTGAAGGACTGTCAAAAGAGTCTTTGTCTTAGCCAGTTCATTCCTTTTCACTTTCCATTAGCTGGATGTAGAGTGTTTAAGAGGAAATTGAGAATGTGATTCTTTAGTCAGCATATTGAGATGCATTTTATGTTACATTCTTTGCAGTATAAAATTGTCACTTATGGCACAGAGCAGTCAGTTTGGGCAGAAAGTTTATAAGGAGTTTTGGTATCTTGAGACTAATTTTCAATAAAAATCTCTGGTGAACTTTTATGTGTCTATAAGAATATTAATAAAAGCAATGAAAGGGTAGATGTAATGAAAACAAAGCATAATTGAACTTTTGGTTGTGATGCAGGATGCTGCATAAATGAACAAAATTGTCTGTCATGTCAAGTGACTTGACTTTATTAAAAGAGATGTAGAGAAGGAAACATCCCTGAATGTGCACTCATCAACCTGGCCCTGTTGGTAATGGGATGTTACAACGGTCTAGGCTCATCGCTTCAGTAAAAAAGAGAGACAAACTGTGAGTGCCTGCCAAATACCAGGGTGTTCATGTGTACATTATCTTATTTAAAATGGGATAATAGTCCTTATTCTGTCTATCTTATAGAATTATTAGGATGATAAAATGAGATAAAGAATGTATGCATTTTATTCATTTGTATTATATATAGATAAGACAATTTTATTGAAAGTATTCCTTTGCATTTATTTAGTTATAAACAAATTACAGTGTGAAATTAGGAAATCTGTATCTTTTTGCCTCAATAATGCTTCCTAACTTGGATTACTTAAATCAGTGAATATCTGTTAATTTGAATTGGAAGTTAGTTTTTGAAAAGCTATAATTATTGGGTGCTTATAATGTTCTATATGTTAAATGCTTTATAGATATAGTCCTTAGTAATTTTTACAATAGCTTTATAAGATAGTGTAACATTTTCTATTATGGAAACTGAGGCTCAGTGTGACAAACTCATACTATTAGTAAGTAGTAGAACCAGTATTCTAACTTGGGTTTTTCTTGACTTCTAATTGTGTGCTTCGCCATCACAAATATGACTGCTCTTCCTACGGTCGATTTATAAAAGGTGGTCTTACCTTTTCATTGGGTGGCTCTTGCTCTTTTCCATCTTTATTTGCCATTTGTCCTACTTTAATAAGTAATTGAGCAGTTACTATGTGCCAGGCATTGTTCCAGGTGCTAGGGGTATAGCAGGTAATCAAACGCAAAAATTCCTGCCCTGGTGAAGCTTACGTTCTAGTTTACATGATACTTAAAAACAAATTACTAAAGTGTAAAATTGTGTCAAGTGGTTATAGGTGCTGTGGAGAAAGGTAGGAAGGAGGATGGCAGTGCAGAGTGTTTAGAGGTGGAATTTTGTACTTTATTGAGCATGGGAATTAGAATTACAGTGTGAAGGATGAAGAATGAGAGCAGGGGACTTTTTGTGGTAACTGATGTAAGTAGGGATTAAAAACAAAATTAGTCCTTATAGTCTTGAGACAGAGGTTGTGAGTCTCTAGAATATTGTCAGAAGTACACCAGGTTCTGGGGTACCTCTTCATTGTGGAGGCCAGGGAAGGGGTTGTCTTATCCAGAGTTTGTGGAGCTCTGGATTCCCTCTTCACTTCTGTCTATGGAGGCCAGAGAAAGGGAGTCTTGTTGTGTGATTCTTCCTGTATTACTTAGCGTTCTGATATACCTCATTCCTGCTGAGTGATTCAGTTACTTTCAGTTGCCAAAACAAGCAATAAAGTATCTTATGAAGTGTATTTTCCTATCACCTTCTCAAAGAAAATAGGTGGAACTTTGAGCCTGCCAAATCTTCTCAATTCCATAGTGTAGATAACAAAGTATATTATTTTTGAGTCCAGAGTATTATACAAAGTTGTTAGTGTCTCTGAGATCATAGTTTTAAAACATTTTCCCAGGCCCTTTGCTGTCCTACTGTTAATCACATTTTAAAAGATGGACAAAAGATTTAATTGATTAAGCATGAAAACCTCTCTTAAAGTACAAGTTCTAAAAGAGATAAAGACTCCTTCACCCAATGCTAAGTGTTTTGGGACAAGGCCCAAATTTGTGGCATTAGAAAGGCATCATAATCTAAGGGGAAGAACACAGCCTTTGGAGTCATAGATAACTGGGTTTAATTTTTGGCTTTGCCTCTAACTAACCACATTACCTTCAAGTTATACCATCTCTCTAAGTCTTTATTTCCTCATCTGTGAAATATATATGTGATGATTAAATTAAGGGGGCACTCACCATCAAATATTAAAATAACATAACATACTATAAAAAAGTCAAATGTAAATGCTATGGGAACAGATTGAAGGGAAGCAGTTCATTTGAGTCTGAGGTGAGAAAAGACAAGTGGTCTGAAAAGACTACTGAGAGAAAGAGATTTAGATCATTAATGATGAGTTGGGGTTGATCAAGTACAGAAGCAAGGAAACCACACCAGGAAGAGGATCCTGTGAGGGCAAATACCTGGAGGTCTTAAAGTATATATCCTTTGCAGAAGTCTAAGTTAGCCCCTCTCCCAGTGTGTTCCCATAGTTTTCTTTACCCTAAATCTGTAACTATCATATTAGCCTGTATAATTTGCCTCTGTTCTCTACTAAGCTATAAACTCCTTTTGGTCAAGGATCTAATTTCTTTTATCATAGCTTGCACTTTACACAGTAGGCACTCAATATAAGTATTCATTGAATGAATTAATTAAAACATTTTTCTTTTAATTTTTCAAAAGTGCATTTTGAAGTGTTTTTGAATGCCACATTATGAATTTAGATTTGATCCTATAAAATGTAAACCTGTAAGAGCCTTTAAGCAGGGAAATTAGTTTAAATAAAAAGCAGCAGAGAGTCCAGGGTTCTAGCCTTAGCTGTGCCATTAACTAGTTATAAATGACCTTACTTCTCCTCTTGGGGTTGCCATTTTATCTGTTTAACGGTGTTGATGATCTCCAACTTTACTACTCAGAGATTATGTAATTCCTGCTGCCAGGTGTTATATATGTTGGCCTTTGAGGAGAAAATAGTGCTTGACACATGGTATATGTTCAGTAAATATATGTTCAATTAAAAATCCAAAGCATAAATCAGGACTTCTCAACTGGAGAAATTAAACAGATTTTCAGAACCTTACCTCTTTGAGGTAAAAGATGAACATAGAGCTATAGCTACTTTTGTTAATTGTTTAAAACCCTGAGTGTAATGTATTGCTCTGTTGATGTTTTGACAACCAAATGAAACATTGCCACAAAGGATACAGAAATGGTAGATGAGTTTGAGTTTTATTCCAGGAGTCAATAAATAATTGAAAGACTTTTCATAAGTGACACATCTTTATCCTTTTTGCTGAGAATTTTTGGCATGAAACTCTTTTATTGGGTAATGTTCATAATGAGTTGATTCCAAGAAACTGTGGTGTAGGAAAATTGAGTTTTTAGTAGGTTTCTGGTTTCTCGCTCTAGAATTTATGCTTACATTTATCTGCCTTGAATTTATCTTTGTTGGGTGTTAATGTGAAATTTTGTTTGTTAAAACTATGTTAGTATTTTAAATTTAAGCGTCAACAATGCTAAGGAAAACCTTAGTTATTGTGCTTTCATAATAACTAAGTGTTTTCAATTTCATTTATGTGTATAGCTTGAAAAATTAAAGGGTAGAAAACAGAAGTTTAGTACTTCATTATTTTTGGAGGCTAAGACTAGTGTTGCAATATATGCCAAAGAAATCACTGTAGGTAGGTAGGGTTATTCTGAAGGAAATATGTTTTATTTATTTTTTTGAAGTCTGAAATATCTTGGCCTTAAATAGCATAAAATTCCCTTGTTATCTGGAATAAAAAGCCTAAACTGAAAGTAGTGAAAGTCTTGGGAAAATTTTTTGGAAGTGTCTTTTTTTTAAGTTTTTCCATATGTGTTTTGTGAGAAGTAGAGCATAATTGGATATCTGGCATTCTATATGAGTATCTTTATGGTTTTTGTTTTTCAGGCATTTTAAAAATATTTAATCATTCATGAGTTGAACCTCATTCTTGAGTTATGGATGACAAAGCTTCTGTTGGAAAAATCAGTGTCTCCTCAGACTCAGTCTCTACTCTTAATAGTGAAGATTTTGTCTTGGTTTCCAGGCAAGGAGATGAGACACCATCTACGAATAATGGAAGTGATGACGAGAAAACAGGACTCAAGGTAAAACTCCATAACCTAAGTTTGTTTTGCTTAGCTTTGCTGAGCCCATTGCAAAACTTGGCCTTAAATGGAAAGGGATATGTGGGTAAAGTGAGAACATGGATATAATATACTTTGTTTTCTTTAATGTTAAAGAATTTTATTTACATTTATTGAGAAATTTGTATTTGATCTTTAATTAGCTTTTCCTAAATCTTCCAATACCCCTAAGTGTCAAAACTTGTGGTTATAGTGTAAACATTTGTCATTTTAGTATTTTTTTCACTTTTCCACTGAATTAGAGATGCTTATTTCTTTTGGTCCTGGTGTATGTAGCATAGGGGCACTGGCAGGTCAGCAATGCTATTTATAAACATAGATTAGGATTGTTGAAACAGAACTTTGAATAAGTGTCTGTTGACCACTTCTTTTTGTCTTCTCTCAGCCAAATAAACAACTATTACTTCTTTTCCCATACTCTGTTATTCTGCTCTTTATGGATATAAATAAAAACAGATTATCAAAGTTTTCGCTTAAAATATGAGTAATTTTTAAAACATTTCAATTCCTGTTTACATCTATTCATTCAACAAATGTTCATTAAGTAACATTAATTAACGTATTATTAAGTAACGACTATGTGCCAAGTACTGTTTTAGGTACTGGGGATTCAGTGGTGAACAACACATGGCAAAGCCCCTGCCCTCCTGGCTTTTATTCTACTGGGGAAACAGATTCTAAGCAAATAAGAAAATAAATACGTCAAGTAAATTTAGGTGCTGTGAAGAAAAGGCAGGACACATGGATAAAGAGTGAACGACTTTGTGGTTGTTCCTTGACCTTTAAAAAATTTTGTCGAAAGTTTGAAAACTCTTACTCTCCTCATAAATGTACAGAGGAATAAATAAAAAACAGTAAAACTGGCTGGGCATTGTGGCTTACGCCTATAATCCTAGCACTTTGGGAGGCCAAGGTGGGAGGATCGCTTAAGGCCAAGAGTTCAAGACCAGCCTGGGCAACATAGTGAGACCCCATCTTTATAAAAAAAATTTTTTTAAATAGCTGGGCATGGTGGTGGGCACTTGTAGTCCTAGCTCCTTGGGAGACTGAGGCAGGAGGATCACTTGATCCCAGGAGTTTGAGGTTGCAGTGAGCTCTGATCATGCCACTGCACTCCACCCTGGGCGACAGAGTGAGACAGTGTCTCAAGGGGAAAAAAAACACAGTAAAACTAAAAAAGTAAATAAATAAAGAGTGAATGACAGGTGCTATTTTAGAGAAGGTCTTGAGATGACATTTGAGGTAATACCCAAATGAGGAAGAAAGCCATGGAGAAATATGGGGAAAGAGCATTCAGGAGGAAACAGTAAATATAAAGAGCCTGAGGAACTTAACCCTTGTTAGGGCAGAGGTTTGAGCAGTGAAGAAAGTAAAAAGTGGTAAGGGATAAGATCCAGTATGGGTAGGAGCTGAATCTTATACTCTGTGGAGCTTAGCAGGAAATTTGGACCTTATAAAAAAATATGAAGGGAATTTTTGGAGAGGTTTGAATGGAAACATGATCTAATTTACATTTTTAAGAGCTCACTGCCTGAGAAGGACTTCCAGGATGAGAGCATATCCTGCTCCCCAGCAAAACTGGTGACAATTATTAAAACATTTAAGGTCTTTGGAAGTGTTCTGAAGGAAATAAAGCAAATGAAGAAACATTTATTCAAGGAGAGTTACTAAAATTTGGTAAGAGCAGCAAGAATCTGTTATTTGTGTCAAGATCACTCCTTCCTTCCCCTGTCCCAGCTGAGTGAGATGGTGACTCCACTGCAGATTGGCGCAGTCAGGAAGACGGGACTCCCTCTCCCCCACCTCCCAGTCTGGGCTATTTTCTGGGGGAGGAAGAGAACATAGCATTTCTCATCCTGCCTCGAGCTGCCTGTTGCCAGTCAAGTGAGACTAAGAGGTGGGCGGTTCCCTTTTTCTGCCCAGCCCCTGCTCTTGGGACAGAGGCTCTACCTGGGCACAGCAACGAAAGCTGGGGTGTCACTCGATCAGAAGTGTGCAATTGTCCCACTCCCGGTTCCAAAGTCATGGCTCAGGGATTTTGCCTGTGGGGAAAAGCTAGCCATAAAACATACAGCTTCTAATCTCTTCACAAAGGCATGGACTTGGTTTACAACGAAGTGTAAATAACTAAAATTATTGTCAAAAACAGTGGAGGTTGTGGTGAAAGGGAATTAGGAGATTGACAGTTTCATTGGACACTTAAGCTTAACCGTAGACCTACTAGTTTGCCTGAGGAAACCATGGAAAGACATAAGTTGGGAAGGAGACCATTAGGGGTCAAAACAAATCTCAACCATTGACTTCTGGAACTTTCCCTTTAAAAAACCCCAAATTTGATTGCTTTAGTCTGTGGAGCAGTTTATGGTCCAGTGCATTGTTGAAATTAGTAGAGCAATCAGCCAACGATTAGTGGAGCTTAACAGCTAGGTATGGCCAGAGAAAGAGAGAGTCAGAGAGCAAAACCACTCTCATTCCAGGATAACCGGGCAGTTCCAAGTCTGAGCCCCCTGAGGAGCAACATCAGAAGCTTAACACTGGAATTTACTAAAATAACCCAGCCAGTCACTCAATAAACAAGCTAAACATTAATAAGTTTTGGAGTGGGGAGACCAGTACCCAGAGTTGGTACAACATATTATCTAAAATGTCTAGTTTCTAACCAAAAATTGTGAGACATACAAGAAAGAAAGAAAAAAAAGGGACCCATAAGCCCCACCCCCCAAAAAAGCAGGCAACAGATACTGCTATTTAGAGTGACCAGTTGGATTTAACCCACAAAGCCTTCGAAGTAGCTATTATGAATGAGTATGTTTAACAAACTAAAGGAAATCATGCTTAAAGAAATAAGGGAAAATGTGATGACAGTGTCACATCAAACAGAGAATAATAGGGAGATAGAAATTATTTTTTTAAAAAATGGAAATTCTGGAATTGCAAAGCACAATAACGGAAAGAAGAAACTCACTAGAGGGGCACAAATCTACATTTCAACTGTCCAAAGAAAGAATTAATGAACTTGACAATAGTTCAGTAGAAATTACCCAAAGAACATAAAAAAGAATGGAAAAAAATAAACAGAGCCTTAGAGACATATGGAACACTGTTAAGTGCATCAACACATTTGTAATAGGAGCATAAAAAGGAGAGGAGAGAGAGAAATGACCAGAAAAAATATTCACAGTAATAATGACTGAAAACATCCCAAATTTATTGAAAAATAATAATCTACAGATTCAAGAAGTGTAAACTCTAAGTAGCATAAATGGAGAGAGATCCACTAAGAGGCGTATCTGGTAAAAAATGTTAAAAGCCAAAGACAAGGAAAAATTCTTGAGAGCAGCAAGAGATAAATGACTCATTACTTACAAGGGAACCCCAGTAAGATTTATAGCTAACTTCTCAGCAAAAACAATGGAGGCAAGAAGCCAGTGGAATAACAAAGTGTTCAAAGAAAAAAAAGGCAGTCAGCCAACAATCCTGTGTTCAGCAAAGCTGTTCAAAACTGCAAGTGAATTAAAGACATTCTGAGATAAACAAACTGAGAGAATTTGTTGCTAGCAGACCCGCCTTACAAGAAATACTAAGGGAAGTTCTTCAGGCTGAAAGCAAGTGACTCCAAACGATTTTTTGATCCATGTGGAAAATCAAAGAGCACTGATAAAGGTAATTATGTAATAATAAAAGACGGTATAAGTGCATATTTTTCTCCTTCTCTTTTGTATTGTGTATGTATTACATATATGGTATATTGGGCCTATGGCATGCAAAAACGTAATATATTTGCCAATGACAGGAAAAAGGAGATAGGAACAGAGCTGTATTTGGGCTAAGGAAATGACTCTACGTGGTAACTCATTCACAAGAACAAATGAAGAGAACCAGAATTGATAAATAAGGAGGTTAACATAACAAAAGGTATAAATGTATATTTGCTCTGCTTGCTTCTCTCAACTTCTTTAAAAGTGCTTATAAAATTACACAAAGCAATAATTATAACAGTGTATTGTTGGACTTGTAACATTTATAGATGTAATATGTATAACAATACCACAAAAGGGGAAAAGGAAATAGAACTATATACGAGTAATGTTTCTATATCTCGATGGAAAGGTAGTATAAATCAGAAGCTGATTTGATAAATTAAGATGTACCTTGTAAGTTCCTAGAGCAACTACTAAGGATATAACTAAAAATGTATACATATGGAAAAAATCATTGAAGAAATGTAAATGCTATATTAGAAAATATTTATTAAGTGCAAAAGAAAGCAGTAAAGTAGGAATAGAGGAACAAAAAAGATACGAGACACATAAAAAAACAGGAAAATGGCAGACCTAAATCCAACTATATCAACAATAACATCAAATGTGAATGGATTAAGCAATATAATCAAAAGGGCAGATGCCATCAGATTGGATTTAAAAACATCCGACTATATGCTGTCTACAGGAGACACGTTAGATTTAAAGATACAAATAGATTTAAAATAAAAGCATAGAAAAAGATACATCATGCAAAGAGCAATCACAAAGCTGGAGTGGCTATTCTGATATTAGACAAAATAAACTTTAAAACAAAAAATGTTAGTAGAAATAAAAAGAGACATTTTATTTATTTATTTATTTTTAAGACACAGGGTCGTGCTCTGTTGTCCAGGCTGGAGTGCAGTGATGTGATCATAGCTCACTACAACCTCAAATTCCTGGACTCAAGGGATCCTCCAGCTTCAACCTCCCAAGTAGCTAGAACTACAGGCATGTGCCACCATGCCTGGCTGATTTTCTTTGTGTTTTTGTAAAGACAGGGTCTCACTATGTTGCCCAGGCTGGTCTTGAGCTCCTGGCCTCTAGTGTTTCTCCTACCTTGGCCTCCCAAAGTGCTGGGATTACAGGCGTGAGCCACCGTGCCTGGCCTAAAAAGGGACATTCTATATTCTTACAAGGGTCAGTCCATCCTGAAGTCTAGCAATTATATGCCTAATGACAGAGCACCAAATTACATGAAGAAATGAAGAGAGAAATAGACAATTCAACAATAATTGTTGAAGATTACTATACCCAGCTTTCCATAATGGATGGAAAACCTAGGCAGATCAATAAGGAAATAGAAATCTTGAACAACACTGTTGACCAACTAGACCTAACACATGCCTGTAGAACACTCCACCCAGCAATAGCAGAATATACATTCTTCTCAAGTGCACCCAAAGTATTAATCCAACCACAAGGGAATGAAACTAGAAATCAGTAACAGAAGTAAAATAGAAAATTCAGAGATACAGGGAAATTTAACAACATACTCCTATATAAGAAGTCAAAGAAAAAATCAAAAAGGAAATTAGAAAATACTAATGAAATGAATGAGATGAATGAAAATGAGGATACAAAATACTAAAACTTAAGGGATACAGCTCAAACAGTTCTTATGGGGAAACTTACAGCTGTAAGTGCCTATCTTAAGAAAGAAGAAAGATCCAAAATCAATATCCTAACCCTCCACCTTAAGACACTGCTAAAAGAAGGGCACACTAAACCTAAAACAATCAGAAGAAAGGAAATAAAAGATAGCAGAAATTAGTGAAATAGAGAATAGAAAAATAGAGAAAATCAGTGAAACCAAAAACTGATTCTTTGAAAAGCTCAGTGAAATTGACTAACGTTTAACTAGATTGGCCACGGAAAAAAAGAAGACATGACTTATTATAATCAGAAATGAAAGAGTAGATATTCCTACTGACTTTACATAAATAAAAAGAATTATAAAGGAATACTATGAACAGTTGTGTGCTGTTAAGTTAGACAACTCAGATGAAATGGACACCTTTCTAGAAAGACATCTACAAAACTGATAAAATAGTCTGAATAGACCTATAACAAGTAAAGAGATTGAATTGGTAATCAAAAAAGTATCCTGAAGAAAAGCCCAGGCCTAGAAGGCTTCACTGCTAAATTCTTCCAGGTATTTAAATAGGAATTACTATCGATTCTGCACAAACTCTCCCTAAAGACAGAAAAGTGGGGAATACTTTTCAGCTTACTCTATGAGAGCAGTATTACCCTGATACCAAAATCAGACAAATGCATCACAGGGAAAGTGCACACCAATCTCTTTTATGAAAATGGATACAAAAATCCTTGACAAAATACTAGCAAGTGAATTCAGCTGGGATATAATATAAAAAGAATTATATACCACGACTAAGTGGGATTTATTCCAGGAATGTAAGCTTGGTTTAACTTCTGAAATTTATTAATGTAATATACCATATCCATAGAATAAAAAACAAAAACCACATGATCATATCAATAGATGCAGAAAAAGCATTTGACAAAATCCAACACCTTTTCATGAACAAATGAAACAAGCAAAAAAACTCGTAAACTAGGAATAGAATTAGACTTCTCAACTTGATAAAGGGCATCTACAAAAAACCCACAGCTAAAATCATGCTTGATGACAAGGATGTCTGCATTCACCACCTCCATTAACACTGTACTGGTGGTTATAGCCAGGGCAGTTAGGATGAAAAAAAAATAAAAGGCATCCTGACTGGAAAGGAGGAAGTAAAAACTAATTCTGTTTGCAAATGACATGATCTTGTATATGGAAAATCCTAAGGAATCCGCTAAAAAAAGCTATTAAAGCTAATAAGTTCAGCAAGATTGCAAGATACAAGATCAATATACAAAAAAGAATTGTATTTCATGCAATGAACATCATACAATGAATCAATGAATATCATAAAATAACAAGAAAACAAATTCTATTTATAATAGCATCAAAATGAATAAAATACTTAGTAATTAATTTAACCAAAAAGTACAGTTTTTACTGTGAAAATTACAAAACATTGTTGAACAAAATTAAGGAAGATCTACTAAATGAAGAGACATCCCATGTTCATGTATCAAAAGACTTAATATTGTTAAGGTGGCAATACTACCCAAATTGAACTACACATTCAATGCAGTCCTTATCAGAATCTTAGGTAACACCTTGAAGAAATTGACAAGCTGATTCTAAAATTCTTATGGAATTGCAAAGGAACCCTGAATAGCTGACATAATCTTGAAAATGAAGAGCAAAGTTAGACAATTCACACTTTCTCATTTCAAAACTTACTGCAAAGTGGTGGTAATCAAAACAATGTGTTACTGGTTTAAGGATAGACATAGAGATAGCTGAAATAAATTCAAGAGCCCAGAATCATGTGTCTGTGCTCAACTAATTTAGGCAAGGGTACTAAGACCATGCAATGAGGACAGAGTAGTTTTCTCAACAAATGATGCTGGGGCAACTGGAGAGCCACATGCAAAAGAATGAAGCTGGGCTTTTACCTCACATCATTTATAAAAATTAACTCAAAGTGGATCAAAGACCTAAATGTAAGAGGGAAAACTGTATGACTCTTAGAGGAAAACTCTGATTTGGCAGCAGATTCTTAGATATCACATCAAAAGCACAAGCAACAAAGAAAAAAGATAAATTGGACTGTATAAACATTAAAATCCTTTGTGTTTCAAAAGATACTATCAAGAAAGTAAAAAACCATAGAAGGAATTTGTAAATTATATATCTAATAAGGCAGCAGTCCCTAACCTTTTTGGCACCAGGGACCAGTTTCATGGAAGACAATTTTTGCATGGATGTTGGGGGGTGCGCAGAGGGGGAGCTCAGGCAGTGATGCAAGCAATGGGGACTGGGTGTTAAACACAGATGAAGCTCCTCTCACTCGCCTGCTGCTCACCTCCTGCTGTGCAGCTTGGTTCCTAAAAGGCCACCAGTACCAGTCTGTGGCCAAGGGGTTGGGGACCACAGTAATAAGGTACTTGTATCTAGGATATATAAAAACTAAACGTAAATGGCCATCAGCTGCTGAGTGGATAAACAAAATGTGATACGCAGTGGAATATTATTCAGCCATAAAAAGGAATGGAATACTGATACATGCTCATAATATATAGATAAACCTTGAGAATATTATGCTAAGTAACATGCCAGTCACAAAAGACCACAAATTATATAATTTCATTAATATGAAATATTCAGAATAAGCAAATCTTTAGATAAAGAAAATAGATTAGTGGTTGCTTAGGGCTGGAGGTGTTGGGGAAATAGAGAGGTGATGCCAAAGAGTGTATGGCGTTTCTTTATGAAGTGATGAAAATGTTTTAAAATTGACTTTGGTAGTGGTTGCACATATCTGCAAATATACTTAAAACCATTGAATATATACTTTAAATCAGTGAATTGTATGGTCTTATGAATAATATCTCAATAAATCTTTTAAAGAATAGCTACCTGGAGAATTGGCAGGAAAGGGGCAAGAGTGGGAGCAAGGAGAGCAAGAGTAAATGTGCTCTGATTCAGGATGTTTTGAAGGTAGAACTCACTGGTATTGCTATGGGTAAATTAGATACAGGTTATCAGGCAAAGACAAAAGTAGACAATTCCTAGATTTTGACCTGGGCTGTTTAGGTAATTGATAGTAGTGCCATTTACTGAGATGGGAAAGAAAAAGGGAAGACCAGGATTGGGGCAGGGGAACATACTAAATTTGAGATGACTATTAGTTGTCTGTTTGGAGATGTCAGGTAGTTGGTTGGATGTATGAGACTAATGCTCAGGAAAAGTTGTGGCTGGCATCAACAGTATATACATATTATTTAAAACTATAGGATTCGATGAGATCACCCATAGTGTGAGTGTAGATACTGAAGAGACAGGTGGTAAGAGCTGGTCCTTGGAGTACTCCAATATTTAAAGATTGAGATGAAGAGAAACCAGCAGAGTAGAGTGAGAAGAAGTGACTAGTGAGATATAAGGAAAACTAGGAGAGTAGGAAGCCTTGGAAAACAAGTGAAGAGAGTGTTTCAAGAAAGTGGTAGTAATTAGGTGTGTCTGATTCTGCTAAGAGGTTGATTTACATGGTGACTGAAAAATGACAAGATGGAGACCTTGGGGACCCTCAACAAGAGTGTTTTTGTTTTTGTTTTGGGAGGCATTGGAGCATTTGCAAGATTAGTGTGGATTGGGTAGTAAATGGGAGGTGAGAAGGAAGTGGCAATAAATAGACAACTCTTTGAAGAATTTTTGCTATAAAAGGAGGGTAGAGAAATTGAGTGGTAACTGCAGGGGGTTATGGATCCCAGTGAGTGGTTTTAGGACATTTATATGTTTATAGGAATTATTCAGTGAAGAGGGTACATTAGTACAAAAGAGGAGTGAAATCTTTGGTTAGGGAAAAGGGCTTCCTGTGCATAAGTAGAAGAGTTAGCTTAGGAATAGTTTCTATACTAGGAAGTAAGATAGCATACAGATACAAATAAATTAGCCTTCTCTTCTTTTGGACTTCTTCCATTTGAAAATTTTCTTATAAACTTTTGAAGTAACTGTTCGACTTACTCTTCTTGTTTCTAATTTGGTGAACCATTTATGGTACACAGTAAGGTCTCTCAGGGAGTCCTCCAAAGAACTACTTTCTTGGTCTCTCATTTATCTTGTTTGCCAGAAAGAGATACTTCTACAGTCATGCACCAAATAATGACATTTCAGTCAACAAAGAACCACATATACAATGGTGATCCCATAAGATTCTAATACTGTACTTTTACTGTACGTTTTTTATGTTTAGATATGTTTAAATACACAAATACTTACCATTGTGTTACAGTTGCTTGCAGTATTTAGTACAGTAACATGTTGTATCGGTTTGTAGCTTAAGAGCAATAGGCTATACCATATAGCCTAGGTGTATAGCTGGCTATACCATGTAGGTTTGTGTAAGTATACTCTATGATGTTCACACGATGATGAAATCGCCTACTGACACATTTCTTAAATTGGATCGCCATGGTTAAGCGATGCGTGACTGTATTTTGTAGTCAAGGAAATTGAGAAACATGTTCTCCCGATTTAAAATGTTTCCTCTGTGTATTTCCGTGTAACTTCAGTACATCTATTCATTATATAGGGTTATTATATATAGAACTGTTAAGTGAAGAGGTAATAAAATTGTTGTTAAATTTGTAGATCTGTCATCAGGAAAGGTATGTAATAGTATTACTGGAGATGTCTTGCTCAGTGTTGCTCACTCTTCTTTTTGAAACCTTGTTTGTTTTCTCAGCTTCTAGTAGAGGGACCAAAAAAATGACTTAAAAAAGAAACAAAGATTTGTAAAGCATCTTGTTTGCCATTTCAGTGTGATATAATATGAAATGTAGTAAATTCCAAGGATTTCAGGGGTTATTCTTTATTTTTTGTGTTGGTGCTAAAATTTATGCTTGGAACATACACATAAAAGTAGAACCATGAACCAGACCTAATAGCTTGTGCCTGTAGTCCCAGCTACGTGGGAGACTGAGGCAGGAGGATGACTTGAGGCAAGGAGTTTGAGGCTGCAGTGCTCAATGATTGCACCTGTGAATAGGCACTACATTCCAGCATGGGCAACATAGTGAGACCCTGTCCCTAAAAACAAACTAAAGTAGAACCGTGCATTGGGTTTAGAAAACACATTTTAAAAGTCTATCACTCTTCTACCCAAAAAGTTCCAGTTGAGTGTTTTGTTGAAAGTATTTGACATCTAGTAATCTGCCACAGGATAAGAACTCCAATTTTTGGAAATGTGATGACCTAGATGGCCTAAAAATGTCCCAGTATAAAATAATTAGGAAAGCTGGGTGAAATATAACAAAAACCCTTTTAATTGCTTAGCTGTAATTCACAAGAAAAGTAGTCCAAATCTTTAAGGAACAAAAGCAAAGAACTGAAAGTTGGAACTATACTTGTGATCTGATATTGGGGCTGCACTGGGGAATGTGCTGTTCTTTATAACCACGATGCTAGGATTTTGATAGCTGAGTTGAGTGAAAGATAAGGCCTTGGGTTTGAGAGAAAGAGGCCTTGGAACTGAGATCTCATGAAGCGTCCTCAGGAGCTACATCCTAACTGAAAGGGTTACGGGGGAGGTGAAATCTGCCTATAGTTACAGGAAGAAGATAAGGAAGCTTGTATTTCATAGCTTGGACACTGGTTTAGAGGGGAGGCTTGTTGAGAATTTGTGCCCATAGGCTTGCCTTCACGTATGTTTGGGGTTTGAATTTACACTACCTGCGTATTTCTTGGTTGGTATTATAATACTCTTGGGGCACCTTAAGGAAGCAATTGAGAAACTACTCTGGAGGAACATACTTGTCACTGAGGCTGTGTGGTATTCCCACAGATAACCCTGAAAAAGAAGAGCGCACAATCCAAAATTTACAAATATATACAAAGGACGGTTTGCTATGAGCAAGTCAACAAACCCCAGCAGGAATGAATCCCACCGGAACTCCAGTGTTAGAATTATTAGGTATAATCTTTAAGGTAAACTCGATTAAAATAATTAAAGACTTAAAGAAAAATTTGAAAACATTAGAAAAGAACAAAATTTTTTTAAAAAAAGGTTAAGCAAACTAAAAATAGAATTTCTACAATGAAATTTAGAGCCAGTGAAATTAGAAATACAGCAGATGTGTTAAACAGCAAATTACACATGGCTGAAGAGAGAATCAACTATCTGGAAAATGGATCTGAGGAAAGTATCCAGAAGATAGCACTGAAAGATAATAAAATATGAAAGACCAGTTAAGAGACGTGAAAATTAAGATGAGACATACCAACATATATCTAAGTGTTCCATAAGAAGAAAATGGGGAAGAAGGAAATACTTGAGGAAATGATAGGTGAATATTTTTTAGAAGTGATAAAAGACATAAATCCTCATTTTCAAAGAACACAGTGAGTCCCATGAAGGATGGTAATGAAACTGGGGACCATCACAGCCAGAGAGAAGATATTAAAAGGCTGAATGAGAATGGAGATGAAATTGACATAGTGCTTGTCCTCAAGATGCTTACAGTTTAGGGTAGGTGACAGTTTTTAAAAATCTTGTTGCAGATCCTACTAGTCTTTGCTTTGTAACAAATTACCTCAAGACTCAGTAATTTAAAACAATTTATTATGGTTTTGTGGATTGACTAGGGTGGTTTTTGCTAATCTTGGGCTCATGCAACTTCATTTATCTGATGGGTCAGATTGGGACTGGGCTTGACTGGGATGGCTAGGTCTCCCTCTTCATGTAGTCTGTTGTCTCAGGCTTCTTCACAGCATGGTGGTCTTAGGGTAGGGGTAGCATCTGGAAGTGTGAGGCTTAGAAATTTTACCATGTTCTATTCAGAGCAAGTCAGAAGGCCAGTCCAGATTCAAGAGTTTGGGTAAATAGACTATACCTCTTGATGGATGAGCTGTGGAGATTTTGTGGCCATATTTAATTTTTGGCATCAGTATAGTTAAATGGATGCTATGGTCAAGGTGAACAAAGGGTGCTACAGAACAGAGGATGGAAACCTAACTCAGCTTGGGAGAAGAGTCAGGGAAGGCTTCTTGGAATGGGTAGTGCTTTAGGAAAGCCCTTTAAAGAAAAGTATTATGTGATGGTATAGTTACAGAAAACACAGGTATTTTTCTTAATAAGATATTTTGACAACTCATATCAAAATCTGAGAACTTTTCATGAAATCAGAACATGTGTTTTCTCCATCCTACTGACTATAAATTCTGAAGTAGGAATCTTAGCTCTTAGTCAAAGATACTCTGTAAATGTTGGTTGGGGGAGTATATTGGTGAGCTAGTATTTCTTAGGCAGAAAGGTCAGAGAATTTTTTAAACTCTTTAATCCTCATAGAGTTTTCATCTTAAAAAATCTGATTGACATTATTTAGTTGGAAGAAACTTGCCAAGCTTTATTAAAATAGCAGATAACAGAAGTCACTCCATCTCACTTAGTAGTGTCAAAACTAATCTTTTGACTCAGTTTCTGATATTACTTGTTTTAGAATCTGGTAATCTTGTCCTCTGTAATGCCGACCTTTTGTTCGGCAAGCAAAATTACTGAACCATGAACTCAGTTTATTTAAAGGGGTTAGAGTGGTGGTGGTGGAGACACATCAGTAAATGTGTCATCGTGATACAGTTCCTCACATGCTAGAATATAGGTATGAGCAGAACTGTGTAAGAACGTAATTGTTGCCTGAAGAAAAAAAGGGTTATATGCAGTAGGTAACAGTTGAGCAAGGCCTTGAAAAATTAAGAATGTCCCATAAAAAGAAGTGAGTATGGCATGTGGTAAGATCTAGAGGCTTGAAAGGACATAGAGTCAGGGCTATTGCATATAGTGTAGATTGTTTGCTTTCCTTTAACCAAGACGCAAAATAGCCTTTTTCATTTGTTTTCTTTAATTATAAAAATAATGTGTGTTTGATGTACAGTATCTGACAATAAGAAAAGTAAGTAAAACCCAGCCCATAATCTCATTATTTGGTGAAATTGTCTTTCTTCAGTTGACTTTTCAGGATGATTCACAAGCTTCTGTTCCTCCCCTTCTTCTTTTTATTTTAAAGTAATGTTAGTAATTCCTATTGGTGACTTTAGATGTGTCTTTGGTCCTTCCTTCATACAGTAGTTAAAGAGATGGATAATCAGAACAGCTATGGTTTATATAGTGAAGCACAAACAAATTTGGTGATTTATCAAGGATTACAGAATGAGTATCTGAGTTGATTTGAGATTAGTAACTAAATCTTCAAATATCCACATTGGACTTTTGGTTATTTTGTGGCTTGCATTCTGACAAAACTAACGTTTATATATTAAGGTTATTTCCTAATTGCTGACACTGAGCAAAATTACTCAGTTTGAACCATTTTCATTTATATTTCATTGCAGTAGGAGAGAAATAGTAGGAACTGCAGATCAACAGAAATTTGTCTTTAATTTTCTGATCATCTAGGGATTTCTCAAGCACAAACTGTCACCTCCTAAGTATGTTTTCTTGAGGACCTAGACAGAAGGGTCCCAAACTGTCTAAAGTATCTTTGTATACCTGGCAAATCAAGTGGGGCCCAGCTGGTATTGTTGCAGTGAAGGGAAACAGGGGCTATAAAATTAGAAGTAGAAAATTGAGACCAGGGAATGACTCTGAATGTTGCTTTTGGAACATTTTGTCCTTTGGTTCCATAAATACAGTTTTGCTCTCAAGGAAATAGACTTGTAGGCAATTCTATCATATAAGTTATTACCTTTTTTGATATATTTAGAAAGGACAAATGTTATTCCAGTATGCTGCTTTTGCACATGAATAGGAGGTGTGTTTGAGTTCTGTGGACCACGAAAAGTAGAACTACTTGGTTTTTTTTGTTTTGTTTCTTTTTTCACTCTGAGTTACCAACTGAAAGAACTACTTGTTTTTTAAGTTATTAGTTGTTTTTCAAACCTCAACTCTAGTAGGCGGATTAGAGTTTATTTAGAAAGAGCTGAGAGTGAGATGGGGGAATACTAACTCTTACTGGATGCTTACTAATTGGCAGGTACTGTGATGTCAGAATTAAATAAAATAATACCTATAAAAACCACATGATACAGTGCCCAATGATCATTATTAATATCTCATTGTTACGAACCCTCGTAACAATCCTGTGAGACAGATATTAACACCCTCATTTTAGAGATACTTGTGGCTCCCAGAGGTAACTTGCCCTCAGCTACACAGTTAATGTCAGAGCAATGTCCCACACCGAGGTCTGTCTTACTTGGGAACCCAAGTATGGCTACTGAGTTCACTTGCATAGGCTACACACAGTATAGTCTAGGGCACACCATTCAGATAATCTATGCTCTGAATAGTGCCTCCTGGAGTTGTTCCACATGCAAGGTCTGAGCCCAAAGTTTTTACTGCCACCCTGCTTTGTAAGCAGAATTATGAGTAAATCATTCACCATGTAGTCTCCATCCTTGTAAACATTTATGTCATATGTTTATAGTACCTGCTAAATGCTAAAGTGGCTACTTTATAGTTATTGTTTTCTTTGTCAACTCAGGACTGTTTCCTAAAGAACTGTTCCTTTGTTTTAATGCAGATTACATGGGAGATGAACACAAATCTAAATGTAACCCTTAGTTGTACTATTCATACATATTTGTTTTGCTTTTTTATCTTCATATTTGTGCTAAATTACATTAGAAGTCTTTGTTGGACTTCAAAATAAAGGATATTGTTTCTGTTTTGCAGCATGCTCTTTGGTCTTGCTCATTGTGAATGTTAAACCTTAATGTTACGTGCTAAGAATAATAGGAAATGATGGTATTTGATTTTTAGTAGGTAAAGGTGAAATCATTCTGATTTTTTTTTAAATGATAAACCAAAATTTGTAGAATGTCCAATTTCCAAATTGGATAAACTCATACTGCTTTGCATTTATAAAATTCCATTTAGGAAACATGTATTTTAGATGTACTCTGTACCAGTCACTGTTCGAAGCTTTGAGGATGTAAAGGTAACTTAAGAAACAGCCTCTGCCCAGTCTGGTTCAAGGGGCCAACTAAACAAATATTTTCTAAAACAAGTAGCAGTGCTAGAATAAACATGCATGATAATATTATGGTAGCCCTGAGGAAGGAGTGATTAAACCTTGTCTAGAAGGATTAAGATCTCCTAGAGGAGGTAACAGAATTTAAGGTTGGTCTTAAAGAATACACAGGAGGAGAGTATGGGTTTCCAGGAAAGGGAACAGTCTATGCAAAGTATGGATGATTGGAAGTTTATGGAGTGTCCTGGGAAAGTTGAGTAGTTTGTGACTAAATGAATGGAAAGGTAGGTTGAGCAGGGTTGTGAAAAGACTCCTAGAACATACTTATGAATTTGGGCTTTATTCTATGAGTACTGAGGAACCCTGGAAAGATTTCTAAATAAGGCAGTGCTTGATCAGAGCTAAGATTTGCAGTTATAACTTGAATGGCCATGTGAAAGAGGGGAGAGAGAAAGAAGGCAGGGAAACTACTAACTTTGTAGTACATTTGTATAATATGAAAAAGGTAAGTTTTTAATTTTGATAAAGTCCATTTTCTCAGGTTTTCCTTTTATGGTTCATACTTTTTGTGTCCTGAGAAATCTTTGTTTCCCAAGATCAGAAAGAGTTCTCTTGTGTTTGCTCTGTAAGTTTTATAGTGTTGGGATACATTTAGGTCTGTGCTCCATGTTGAGTTAATTTTTATATATGATGTGAAGGTACTGGCTGAGATTCATGTTCTTGCATATGGTTGTCAGATTAATTGTTCCATACCATTTGTTTATTATCTTTCTCCATTGAATTACCTTGACAACTTTATTGAAAATCAATTGGCCATATATGTGTGTGTCTTGTTTCTATAATCTATACTGTTCCATCGATTTGTGTATCTGCCCTTTCACTAATATCACAATATTTTGATTGCTTTACCTGAAACTACATTTATTTTAGAAATGATTGTGATGTCTGTTAGGAATGCTGTTGGCAGCAAGGAAGAGAAAGCCCTACTAATAGATGGATTATTTTTCTGCTATAACAAGAAGTCTGGATATAAGCAGTTGCTAGTTTGTGTAAGCTATTCATCTATACTAAGGTAAACAAACTATAGGCTACCAGCCTATTCTGGCCTGCCACCTGTTTTTGTAAATAAAGTTTAATTGGAACATAGCCATGCTTGTTTGTTTACACAGTGTTTATGGCTGCTTTCATGCTACAAAGTCAGAGTTGAGTAGTTGCAACAGAGACTGTATATATATATATAGCCTGCAAAACCTAAGATATTTATTATGTAGCCCTTTACAGAAAAAGTTTCTTAACTCCTGATCTGTATCATTAGTGACCCAAATTCTTTCATCCACTCATTCACTTTTGGGTTATTGACTTTTTGTTCTTATGTCACCATGTTGTCATCCATCAAATGTCCAAAATGGTTCCATATTCATGTTCCAAGGCAAGAAGAAAAGAGGTAAGGAGATGGCACTGGTCATGTTTGTTTCTTTTATCAAGAAAAGCAACAGTCTTCCAGAAGCCTTCCCAGCCAACTTCTGTTTATATCGCAATGGCTAAAGTTATGTTATATGGTAAACCATAGCTGTAAGAGAGGTTGAAAACTGAATATTCACTTTCCCAAACTCTCTAGTGGAAGTAGGCAAATGCTAAGTCTCAGCCAGTCCTTTTATCATGATGAGCCATTGATAGTAGAAAACACATGAACTGTGTAAGTTCCTAGCCCAGTGATTCTCAAACTGTATTGCATATGAACATCTCATGGGATGCTTGTTTAAAATGTAGATTCTTGGGGCCCATGAACAGAGGTTTTTCTTGGGTGGAGCCAAAGGATTTGCATTTTCAAAAAATGCCAGAGATCCTTTTGATGCCTGTGTGGACCTTTTGAAAAATACCATGTTGGCATTTTAATTGGGGTTTTTGATGTGGGGCAGTGTTTCTCAAGCCTGACTGTTTATCAGAATCACCTGCACAGTCTTCTCTGAGACTGACTTATTTATCGAGGTGGAAGGTGAGGGACAGAGAGAAGAGCAGATATTCGAATTTTAACTTACTAGTAATACTGGTAATTCTGCAGCATCACTGTCTCCTGGGAACTTTTCAGAAATGCAAATTATTAGGCCCCACCCAAGACTTACTTAATTGGCAACTCAGGTAGGGCCCAAGGGTCTGTTTCAGCAAGCTCTCCAGGTGATTCTAATGCATACCAAAGTTGGAGAACCTTGAAAGGCATTGCTGACTGTTTCCCAGGGCAAAATTAATTGACTGTCTTAAAAAAAATAAAATAAAATAACTTAATTGATTATGTGTATTACTACATTGTAATGTAGTAATTTTGGAATTGGATTGAACGTTCACAAACGTTCTAACACAATAATTGCTGGATACTGTATTTGACCTAATTATCCAAGGCATTTATTAGGTTGCTATTTTTAAATAGCTCTTGATAATCAACAGTTTTATGTGTTTACATTACTTTTTCCTAGCCTATAAGGAAGAGTTAAGGAAAACTGAAGACAGTTCTTATATTTATAAAATTTATGAACTAGAGAAAAATGCAAAGTAAAAATGTATAAGCACAAAAGACAAATGTATAAACGTATTTTCTTTTAGAGTTAGCTATATTTCTGTGATCGGTCAATATATCACAGTGTAGGCAGCCTATCCAACAAAAAATTGGATTTACTTAGCTCATTTGCCAAAGAGCAAAACAGTACTTCATAGCGTGTTAAAAAAAAAAAAAAAAGTTTTAAAGCAGAACTTCTGAAAAAAAGGAATTTGTTTGCAGTTGTGGATGTGTAGAATCAGGCTTAACAAAGAGTTAAAATCACTTGACCCACTTGTAGTTTCATTAGCAGTAACTCCAAATATAAAATGAAGTTCACAGAAACAAAAGTTGTCATTGAGGCAAGAGGCCTTTATTTCCAAGGCAAGAGTAGTTGAAGTGTGAGAATTTCTTTGATAAAATGTTGGCAAAAAAGACTTGACTATTTCTCAGTCATAATTTACAGCACCAAGAGACTTGAAGTTTATAGAATTATGAAAACTCAAAATAATAAAAATGTTTGAACTGGGGTTCTTGGTAGCCCAGAGGAACCTCTATTATTGGAATTTTGCTTCTTGTGTTAATTTTACTGTGTAGACCTCATTCTTTTTAACAATCTCATAGCCCCACCCATTTTATCTTTTTGTCAGGTTTTAGTCTTCAGAAAGCCTTCTAAGTCCATCCCCCCCCCCCCCCCCCGTTTTCCTCATGACATCCTTTTTCTAACTCAATTCTTCTGTTAATTTTTCTAGTATTTGTTGAATAAGCATTAGTGATAATGCTGGGTTCTGTCATTTGTCATTTTCCTTAGCATTGGGCAGTCTCCACTTGATTTTACACTCATTTACTTCCTTGTTGAGCAACTAATAATAAGCCATCATGACTCCGTAAAAACAACTTGACATTATTCAAACAGTGCTCTTATTCTTCAGGACTATTTTATACATTCATCTCATCTTCATTTAAGTTTCTCAGAACTTTAAGAGAAACTTTATATCAGAGAAGTCTCCTTCAGAAATATAGGAGACTTATAGCACAAGTGGTAAAATACATGTGGAAATTTATTGCCTAATAGGTATGTTTCTGTTGATAACTTTTGGAAGCAAGCACATTTTTCCTTTGTTCTTAAGGGTAAGAGAAGCCACTAAAGATATTCCTCTTAAAAGCATTATTTCCAATCAGACAAATAAGATTACAAATATTTTAGTAGTTGGTAGTTTAGGACACTGTAGAAAACTTTAATAACATTGGCAGGCTATCACATGTATTTCTGGGTATTAGTCTCAAATTCACTGTGCACTTTTTCATGAAAAACTATTAATTAAGAGAGCAGCTGCAGCCCTTATTTGTTGCAGATCTTGATTTATTCTATTATTTAAAAACATTCAGTGGATATCTTTATCAAAAGAAATGCTAATGATTTTCTTTAGAATATGGACCCATTTTAATCAGTACTGGCCTCTCTTTCTCACTTTGCTGATTGCATGTATTTATGACCCTTAGATTGTAGGGAATGGAAGTGAACAGCAGCTGCAAAAAGAGCTAGCAGATGTGCTGATGGATCCTCCAATGGACGACCAGCCAGGGGACAAGGAGCTTGTGAAAAGGTCACAACTGGATGGTGAAGGAGATGGGCCACTTTCTAATCAGCTCTCAGCTTCATCTACCATTAACCCTGTGCCATTAGTAGGGCTCCAAAAACCAGAGATGAGCCTGCCAGTGAAACCTGGACAAGGAGGTTAGGATTGCTGCATTGCTTGCATAACCAAAGGTTATTTTTTTAATATTTGAGTGTCCACCCTGTACCAGGTTTGATTCAGAGCAAACAAAAACCATTATCTATATTCTTAAGAACCTCCAGATTCTAGATAAGAATCTCCAGATTCTAGATCTAGGGGAATGTGAGAGGAGTAAATATATGTGCCATTCTGATTTCCCTTTAAGTGTATTTCATTTGTACCAAAGAAAGGGAAACCATAGCTCAATGACACTGAGGGAGTCTTTTTTTTCAGAATGCTTAAAGACTTTTCCGGGAAAGAAGGAATTTGGGTACAATGTTGGAGAAATGGAGGGACAATTCTTGGTGAATAGGTGTTCACTCCAGGCCTGCAGAACTCTATGGGAGTAGTTGCCAAGTTGAAAAAGAGAGACTAGAACAAGGGATAGAAAGGCATAAGGAGAAAAGGACAATTTAAAGGCTCATTTGGGAAAGTGCCATGTTAAACTCTGTAGGTGCTGTTGGGAAAGGGAAAGCAAAGGTTTGAGAGAACATAATAAAGTGGCTAAGATGATGAATGAGAGAAATAATTATAACAGTGCAAATCAGAGATAGGATTTTTCAAGGGTGGAAAAATACTAAATGTGTATTTGACCTAAATATAAATTTTAAAGTCAAAACAAATGAGACAAAAAAGTAAATCAGATCTGAATCTGATTGGGATTGACTCTTATAGCACTACAGGTTGAGTATCCCTTATCTGAAATGCTTGGGACCAGAAGTGTTTCAGATTTTGGATTTTCCTCTGATTTTGGAATATTTACATTACACTTACTGGTTGAGCATCCCAAATTCAGAAATTTGAAATCTGCAATGTTTTAGTGATCATTTCCTTTGAGAGTCATGTGGGTACTCAAAAAGTTTTGGATTTTGGAGCATTTCATGTTTTAGATTTTCAAATTTTGGTATACCAAACCTGTACCTAAATCTTGATGTTTATGACAGAGTTCTATGTGAGATTTCTGGTTTTATGGGCATTTCTTCTGGGGTATGCATATTATGTCATTATTACTTAATTTTAGAACCTAAATGTTACTTGCAGATTTTTACCTGCTATTCATATCAACAAAGTATCAAGGTGAAGATAATCATTTCCTTCTTTCAGATTCTGAAGTGTCAAGTCCTTTCACACCAGTAGCAGATGAGGACAGCGTAGTTTTCAGTAAACTAACTTATTTAGGTTGTGCCTCAGTAAATGCTCCCCGGAGTGAAGTGGAAGCCTTAAGGATGATGTCCATCTTAAGAAGCCAGTGTCAGATTTCACTAGATGTAACCCTCTCAGTGCCGAACGTATCTGAAGGAATTGTGAGGTGAGACTAGCTTCTTGAAATATTTTTAAAGATTACATTAGATCTCTGACCTGTTGTTTTAGAAAGAAGCATTAGTGAATCAAATACGTAGTTATTTTATTCATGTTTAATTTATCTGGCATGTTATGTCTTCCAAGGATTATGACCTTTATGAAAAATGGTCACTCATTTGTAACAGTTTTTTATACTCTCCCCACTCCAATCATGGGTAGCACATTAGAAATTGAAATGTTTTGAGAATAAATGAAATATATTGACCTGAGAGTCTGCCTAACAAATTAATTTATATTTTCCATGTTCCCTCAATGAAAATAGTGGCTGGACGTGTTAGTTCAAAATGGTATTTCATGCTGATTTTGGAAATTACAAAAATTTATTGGTAAACATTAATTATGCCAGTATAGTCCCTTAATTTTTCAGATGAGAAAACTGAGGCACCAATTATAGATGCCTATCAGATGTCTGTATCAACCAGCTAATGCAGAATTGCTAAATGATCTGTTGAATGCAGCTAAAATAAAATAACTTTTTTTCCTATTACTAAAAATACACACTTATTTTTAAAAAATTGAAACCAACAAGCAAGAAATTTCTTCTGAAATCCCCTTAATTCTACACATCCATTAATACAGTTTACATCTCGGCTTATTAAGGTCTTCTTTGTGTATTTGTATGTGTATATGTCTGTGTATGTGTGTATATACCTACATGTATATGCGTATATAATTGTACAACTCTTAGAATCAACATTTTTAAACAGCAATGGAATTATATTATACATATCATCTTGTAATATACTTTATTCACTTAGTTTTATTTTGTAAACCTTTCCATATCGAGTATGATTAAAATTTTTAATTTATGATGGCATGTGAATGGGTTATACATAAATAACCCATCTCTTATTTTAAGGTTTTTTCTTTTAATGATAAAAGCACTAATAATAATAGCTAATACTAATTATTATATGGGCACATAAGTGCTTTATAAATAGGTATCTTTAAGCTCAATTTTTACAGATTATTTTTTATTTCCTTAGGATACATTCCTAGAAGTAGACTTATTGGGTCAAAGGCTGGCCCATTTTTATTGCTTTTGATACCTTGTTAAGTAGCTGTCTGGAAATATTGGTCCATTTTATACTTTTAGCAATGGTATATAGAGTATCTGTTTCTCAGTACCCTCAGAAGATTTTGGACTTTTATGGTAATCGAGTAGTAACTGTCTGTGGATAATAGTAAGTTAAGTAGTTAATCTGAATATGTGATTTTTCTCTTTGAGCATTTAAAGAACATTTCACAAAGACTCACAAATTGTATTTATTAATGGAAAACATTTAATAAAATTGGTTTAGCTCACATTCCTGTATGTTTCTTATTCAATACTCATTCTACCAACTGAAGTTACATTTTGTTCTAATATATTTTAATTCTATAAAAGAAAGTGAGAAAACTGGTCTGTCTTGCCCCATATTTTCAGAGTTTTTATGAAAGTGCTTTTGAACCTTAGTTAGATCCCCTTCCTAGGTATTTTCATTATGGGCAGGGCCCTCTAGGCGTTCCCCATCAATAGCTCTGCCCATGTAGTGTTGAAATTGCATAGTTTCTTTTTAGGCCTTTCATAGTTGTGTCCTTAGTGGCCTGAGCAGAGTCTACAGTGTTGTAGGTATCACATAAATATTTGTTGGATGAGTAGATTTGAATGAATGATACCTTTTTAATCTTTACTGAATGGCATCCTTTTGATTTTATTTGTGTTTTTTCTTTTTTTTTTTTTTTTTTTAGGAGTTAGCATTTTGTATAATCTCTCTTCCTTTATTTGCCATGAATCCAAAAAAACATGTTTCACTCTGAGAAGGAGATCAGTTTTTTGTTAATTTTTTTAAAAAGCAGATTATGTCATTCTTTTAGGAGATAATCAAAAGCACAGCTTTAATGATCTATTTTGGTAGTCTGATTTGCCCATTAATCTTTATTTAGTTACAGACTAGATAAGAAATGTGCTTATTGATATTGTTCATACCTTTCTGCTTGCCTCCCCAAAACGTGGGACTGTATAGTTTTCAGTATCATGGAATAATGTCATCAATAACTTCTGGAATCCATATATGACTCATTTCTTAAAATTTAAGATTAATATGATTAGCATACCAAATATGGCCTGTATGATTATTTTGCTAGAAAGATGAGTCTCGAATCCTAATATGAATATAGTGCAAATTGTTGATAATTCCTCTAATCTCTTTATATCTTATTTTTTCTGAACAGACTCTTAGATCCTCAGACAAACACTGAAATAGCAAACTACCCTATCTACAAAATTCTGTTCTGTGTTAGAGGGCATGATGGAACTCCTGAAAGTGACTGTTTCGCTTTCACTGAAAGTCATTACAATGCAGAGCTCTTCAGAATACATGTCTTCCGGTGTGAAATACAAGAAGCTGTAAGTCTTCAAGAGAAAACTGTCTGCAAATGAAACTTCTCCAGTTCCCTCACTATGTTGAAATGATTACAGTATTTATTATGGTCACTCATAAGCCAGACGAAATTCTCTGCTAATGCTTTGGTAATTCCAACCTGATGGGCTGAAATATATTAGGTCATTAAATATGAAATGTCCGATTTTGAATCAAAAGTTTGGTTTATTATATCTCAAACAAGAAGCAGTACAATTAATCACAGTATGTGCCTAAACTATCGACACAGTTTTGCCATCTTAATGGTAGCTTGCTTATGCCAGCAGGGAAGAACTCTGGAGAGTGAGTGGTGATGAAATCATGAAAGGGGTTTTCCACAGCTTGTTGAGAATTGACTATTTTTCCTTGCAAGAAGTGGTTCAAAGCCTGGAAGAAGTGGTAGTCACCTGGTGCAAGGGCTGGTGAATATGGTGGATGACAGAGAGTTTCCAAGTCCAGCTTCTGTAGTTTGAGCATTGTTGTTTTTTGCAGCATGTGGTCTTGCAAGAGGATTGGCCTGTCTCTGTTGACCAATTTCGGCTGCTTAATCACAAGCATCCTCATCATTTCATCCAATTGGTTGCAGTAGACATCTGCTGTAATCCATTGACCAGGTTTCATGAAGCTGTAGTGGATGATACCAGTGCTGGACCACCAAACAGACACCATTAGTTTTTTTGGATGAATATTTGGTTTTGGACTGTGTTTGGGCACTTCATCTTTATCCAGCCATTGTGCCAAACGCTTGCGATTGTCAAAAAGAGTCCATTTTTCATCACATGTAACAATGCAGTGTAGAAATGGTTTGCCTTTATGTCGTGACAGCAAAGAAAGGTAAGCTTCAAGACGATTTCTCTTCTGATGCTCATTTAATTCACGTGGGACCTATCTAATCCTGCTTGTTTACCTTGCCGATTTGTTTCAAATGGTCCAATATTGGAATAGTAATGTCAAACCTTGCTGCTAATTCACGCATAGGATGAGATGGATTCACTTCCACTACAGCTTTCAGCTCAACATTATGCACCTTGGTCTCAGTCACCCACGTGGCTCATTTTTAAGATTAAAATCACCAGAATGGAACTTGTCAAACCATCGATGTACTGTGTGTTCATTAGCCACATCCTTCCCAAACACTTCGTTGATATTTCCAGGTGTCTGCGCTGCATTGGCTCCGCGAAAAAACTCATATTCAAAAGTAACATGAATTTTTGACTTGTCCATGGTTGCACAAAAAAAGTTCGAAAGATAACCACAAGCCAAAACATGCGTTTGAAAGAATAAGGATGTACCTTCACAATTTAAAAAAAAAACCACAGGAAGTGGTTTTCAAAGTGAAATGTCAGAGATGTCAACTGTCAAACTTAGTACTTAAGGAAATCGGACATTCCATACTTAATAACCTAATAAATAAAACCAAAAGTTTGATTTAGCAGCAATAATAAAGTTCTGATTAGAGTGTCAGAGGAGACCAATTGGCTACTTCTTTATTGGATTTGATAGGTTTCCTCACTCTAACAGTGACGTATTTGCAAACCATTCTTTTAGAGCTAAACTTGTAGGACTATTTTTATTATAAGAAGTATGTTCAGATAGTTTCTAACAATTTAGGAAATGATTTTTCATTTGGATTTCTAGTGTTTACAACCATTTCTTTTTTAAAACCCCTTTTCTGGCCATTTTTAGTGTTGCTTGCTTTATAGCCTAACAAATTAGATAATGTTACTAAAAGAAATAAATGGGGAAAAGGTGAATATTCGCCCCAAAGTGTGTAACCTTCTAGCCTTAATAAAAGTATTTTTTATCCTATAACAGCCCATTTCCTAATGTGTCTGGTTGTAGGTAAGCCGGATACTTTACAGTTTTGCCACTGCCTTCCGCCGTTCTGCCAAGCAGACCCCACTTTCAGCCACTGCTGCACCCCAGACTCCTGACAGTGACATCTTTACCTTCTCTGTGTCTTTAGAAATAAAAGAAGATGATGGTAAAGGTTATTTTAGGTAGGGCATCTTGTTTTATTCACTTTTGTTGAGTTTGTATTAACGTGTTATATTATCTGTGGTTCAAGGGAAACTCTAGGTCAGATTATATAACTTTCATACCATAAAATGATTGTTTTTATAGGGAGCACTTTTAAAATTTAATAATGAGTGATAAAGGAAAAGAAATAAGTAAATTTACAGATGCAAGGTTTGAAGAATTTTAAAGCAATAAAAAGAAAATCTTCATGTGGGTAACATGTTACTACCTTCTTTTAGTCAAACTCAAAGTAGCTGGCTGACTGCTTATGAGAAATATGGCCAAAGCTAAATTAGCTGGATTTGTTGCTTTATTTGTTTTGCTGATTTTGTTTGTTTTGGTTGTTTTAATAATCTAGAGATCTTAAGGCTTTTGAAATCAAGTTTTAACAATAAAGTTTTATCTGAACACACTGGAAGGGGAGAAATGAGGTTTCTGAAGTCTCACCTTCTTTATAGGGTTAGAAGTAACTGATTTTGGTTTTTCAGTAAAATGATAATTCTTTGAATGGTAGGAAGAACCCTAGTACAACAATCAAAAATTAGGTTTAGTTTAATTATTGATATAATTAACAATGTGGACTTGTCCAAGTTTCTTTATATCTGGCAGTAGTTTCCTTACTTATTAAATGAGGTGGCTAGACTCTCAAATCCTTTATAACTTTAAAATTATGGTTGCAAAATGACTAGTTTTTTCTCTTTATATAGCCCACATTACGAAATGGTTGCATCTTGGGATTATAATCAATAGTTGTGTGTAAAAGTCTGTTTCCTCCGTAACTACCTCCTAAAATGTGTAAAATGAAATTCAGTAAAAATACAAATGATTTCTAAAGTTTTGCTTTTAAATTAAAAAGCGTAATGACTGATTCATTTGTTAGGAAAACTGGTAACTCTTGGTGTCCCTTCAGACTTTGGAATTGTCATGCCATCTGGTGGCCAATTTAGTGTACAATGCAGCTTCAACTTTGATTTGAGGCATAAAATATGAGGCATTGTGATCTGTGCTTTCTCAGTAGATACATTTCTATTCTCAAAGCAACACTGTAAACTAGTTCTTCCTACAGTGTGCATTCCTGCCCTGGGAAGTGGGAATTATAATCTATGTACTTTTAAACAATTATTTTCCTTTTTAAGAAACAAAAGTTTCTTTAAGCTATATATTTTTTCCTTTATTAAGCATATTTATGTAGTTCAAGTCTGTATGTTCTGATTATGAATAGGAAAGATTAAGATCTCTCCAAAGAGAAATGCTAGGATAACTTCTTTCTTAGATCAGGCATATTCAATGTAAAATGATCATAAATATCCCTGTTCTATTTACCCTCATACCAAGGTGATGCTATTACGGAAAATCCCTGGGTGTTCAGATTTGCTTTTCACACTTGTTAGGTCTTTGCTCTTTTTTTGCTACATGGTTTTACTAAACTTGTAATTTATAATAATTTACTGTTCTGTTAACCTAATATAGTGATGAAATCATTGAAAAATATTCCTTGCTTTGTCAGACTTGAACTTGTCAAATGCAGTTCCTTTTATCCAGTAATTCTAGAATATGGGAATTTATCTACAGAAATAATCATTGAGATGTTCAAAGAATTATCAACATGAATGTTCTCCTTCAAACTATGTATAATAGTGAAATTAAAAAGTAGAAGTTAAATGTTGAAATAGAATAGAGCAGTTAAATTATGGTATACCCGTAAGATTTATCACCAACCAAGAGACATTTGTATATGTAATTAATCATAGTACCACATTGATTGTGGTTTCACCATAACACAAATATAGACAAAGTATAGTGGGAAGAATTAATGCTCTTCTTCTCATTCCTGAAAAAGTATAATTCTTACATTATTATAATTTGAAACCTGCTTCTCAGTTGAGCCCTTAGGAAGTTAGAGCATTTTTATTTATGCAATTCAAAGCACTTTTTTTTTGGTTTTATTTAATCCACCAAGCAACTCCGTAAGATAAATTAGGTAGTTGATATTATGCTTATTTTATAGGTAAACCCAAGGAAATTAAGCTTGGACCTCAGTTTCTTAATTTATATAATAGGAATTAAATATTAAATTCCCCACATGGATCCATTCAGTGACATTGTTACAGGACCAGAAATATAATCTAGGCCCCTGACATTCAGTGAGATGAATACCCACTGATTACACTCTCTACTCTGCTCCCTGTTAATACAGCTCTGTAGATTCAAGATAATTTTATATCTTCTGTTGTTGTTATTGTTGTTTTAAATTGCTAGGTGATAAGATTATATTTATTTATACTTTAGCATCCACAGAGCATAGAGACCAGTGTATCTATTAGCAGTTGAAAATTCAGACTCGCCCATCTCCTTATAGGTGAAAATTCTGTAAGCCACAAACATTTAAAAGTTTGCTGTGCAGGTTCTCTTTGAACATGTTTGTCATTTCTAGGCTCCTTTGCTAAAATTCTTTGATTTTCTAATCTAAGTGTTAGAAAATGTTCTTGAATTGGTTACTATTTAAGTGCAGAAAGGATTCAAACTCATATTTCTTCGGAGCCACTTTGTAGTTTGAGTAGATACTCAGAGCTTTTATCTAGCCATTTATAGTATCTGCTAATGGTTCTGTTGCCATTATCTTAAAGTTGTGCAGAAATAAGATACAATTTAGATTTGTAGCTTATTGGCTGATTGCCACAGGCTGATGTTTTTACCTCTGAGAACAAAGGAGCAAGAGAAAATGGTGTGTGGGAGACTAGGGGATTATTTTGGTAAACTGGCATTTTAGGAATATTTTCTTTCAACTTTTTCATTAAACTTATATTTATTAACCATATCATTAGTATTTTATAGTTATTACATAGGTTCATAATAAACTTATCACTGCTTAAGGGGAGTGTTAGGCAACAGGTTATTGTTGGCCATATCTTCCTTATTTCTATTATTTTTTGAAGACACCTTGTTTTGAAACACAGAGGATCTGTGATTAAGTATCTTTTTCTTCATTATTTATTTAAACAAATACGGTAATTATTTGTATAAACCAGTGGCCAAATATAAGGGAAAGAAAATAAACATTTTTTTTGAGTTCTGTATGCCAGATACCATGCTAGATACTTTATAAACATCTAGTGTAATTTTCACAGCAACAAAAGGGAAAAAACTAAAGCCACATTTTAGGGGGCATAGGAGTGGTTTTGCTAGCTTTTATAAATGCTTTAATAGTCTACCTGCAAATATCTAATGATGTTTTCACATCATAAGGCACATAATGATTTTTTTCTTTTTTGTTATTATTTGAAAACCAGGCACAGAAAAGAATCAGAGATTTGAGGTCTTTGTTTAAAAAAATTGTTCTAGTATGTGACAAGAAAATACTTTGCAAAATTAATGAAACATGTTGGTCTACAGTGCAGTTCCCAAAGATAAGGACAGACAATGCTTTAAACTACGCCAAGGAATTGATAAGAAGATTGTCATCTATGTGCAACAAACAACTAATAAGGAACTTGCCATTGAAAGGTAAGCATGTTTAGTAAGTTTAGCTTAAATATGAATTTTGGCTTTTATCAGTCTAAGGGAGTAGTCATACAGTATTCAAAAATGTATTTTGTTCCCTAGAAAATTCTTTTGTTTATTAAGGTCAATGCTTCTTTACTTTGAAATAGCTCCCATAAGTCTCCAGTTAATATGCTAACTTCAACTATGGGGTAATAAAAGGCAAATAGAATTTGCTTATCTCAAATAAGGATGATTATTTTGGCAACACTAATTATTGATAATTCTAGTAAGTGGCCTTTTTTTCTATCAGTAATAATTTTTTTTAAAAGTGGCCTATTTAAACTTTTTTTGTTCTTTTTTTCCAAATTTATGTCAGTTCTTTTTTTGCAGGTGTTTTGGTCTTCTCCTTAGTCCAGGAAAAGATGTACGAAATAGTGACATGCACTTATTAGATTTGGTAAGGATTTCTCTTTGCTGGAAAATTATATAGTGTTTCCTCAGTAAAGGTTGTTTCACTTTATCTTATCTGAATCTCATGTTAAAACATGTTTATGAAGGTGTTCTAGTAAGCTATAAAACAATATACAAAGATAAGGGAGTTTCCTTATTCCTGACTTACTGTTTACAAGTCTGACCTTGGGTAAGCCTCGGTTTCTTAACTGTGCAATGGTGATAATTCTTCTTTACTATTGAGTAGGGTTAATGTGAGACTCACGGAGAAAATTTATCAGAGGGCTATTGGCAAACTGTCATGTGCTTTACCAGTAGTAGGTGGTATTCGTATTATTGCTACTATATGAAAATTTATTTTCAAAACTAAATATATGGTGATTATTCACTTGACAGAAGAATTCAACAGAGGATTTAGGTAGTGAGTTTCTCTAATGTTTATACAATTTGATATGATTTATAAGCATTTACTTTACATATAACTTCAGGAACAATTGCACATATAATTGACACATCTTTTATTTTTGTTTTGGGGGGTTTTTTTCCATTTGTTTTTTTTTTTGAGACAGATTGAGGCTCTTGCCCAGGCTGGAATGCAGTGGCACAATCATAGCTCACTGCAGCCTCAAACTCCTGGGCTCAAGTGATTCTCCTACCTCAGCCTCCCCAATAGCTAGGACTACAGGCACCACCACCCCCAGCTAATTTAAAAAAAAAAAAAAATTTTGTAGAGACAGGGTCTTGCCATGTTGCCCAGGCTGGTGTCAAACTTCTGGCCTCAAGTGATCCTCCCACCTTGGCCTCCCAAAGTGCTGGGATTACAGGCGTGAGCCACCATGCCTGGCCTGAGCCACTGTGCCCAGCCCACATCTTTAGTCATAGCTATAATCGTTCACATACACTCCTACCTTTAAAAAAAAAAAAACAAACTGATCCTCTTTCATATTATTATATTTTGCAACTCCTGTTTTTTAAAGGCAGCAAGGTAAATATTAGCTGTTGTTCACTCACTTTGCCATTAAGGTTTATTTTTACTCTTTTCTTTAGGAATCTATGGGCAAAAGTTCAGATGGAAAGTCCTATGTTATTACTGGGAGCTGGAATCCGAAATCCCCACATTTTCAAGTCGTAAATGAAGAAACTCCTAAAGGTGATGCAGATTGCAGACATCATTAACAGAAACTTTAGTCTCAATAAGATGTCAAATCTTAGGGCCACTTGCTTGACCAATATCCAGTGTTTACCTAGTTCTGGTGAAACCAAAGAATTTGAATAGTTCTTGAGTTGATTGTTAAATTTGATTTATAAACAAAGTATCATTTTTGCCCACTTATTTTTCCCTCCTTCTCTTCATTTTTCCCTTGACCTCTTCCTTTTCTTCCTATTTATATACTTATTTACAAACTTACAAGTTTTTGTTTTTGTCGAGAGAGAATCCTTGCACACAATTGGTTAAAAATGTAAAGGATATATAGGGAAAAGTGAGTCTACCACAGTCCCCAGGGGTCCTCCCCAAAGGGAGTCACTGTTAGCAGTTTCCTGTGTAGCTTTTCACATATTCTGTGCATAAACAAGTTTTTAAAAGGTATTTCATATGACATTTAGTGGCTGCATAATATTCCATCCTGAAAATGTAATGTTTATTTGCTTAATGAGTGCCTCTTACTGAGCATTTTCCCCTTCATTTTTTTTGTTATTAATAGCACTATAGGTAAATGGGAAAAGGATATAAATGGTTCAAAAGTATAAGATACCATTATTAACCAAGTTTAACCAAGTTTAAAAGGTGAGAATTCCCTTTTTGGGTGAGAGTGGCATTGTTTAACCAAGTTTAAAAGATGAGAATTCTTGTTGGTGAGAGTGGCATAAAGAAGCCGTATGACACTTTGGCAGAACAATCTGACGGTACATTTTTTAAGCTTGGAAGTATATACTGCTGTCTCTTACTAATTCTATTTCTAGGAGTCTGCCTAAGAAAAGAATTTTCAATACAGGAAAAACAATGGCCAAAGTAGCAGCTTGTCTGATTATTTTGGATGTTTATTTGATTGTTTACCGTATGATATCTTGAAAGTTTATAATAAAAATAATTACTTTTATATTAATAATATAAGCAAATATGTTTCTGTCTTTTTTATTTGCTTCTCCAACCTCTCTCTCTTCTAGATAAAGTGCTGTTTATGACCACAGCTGTTGATTTGGTAATAACAGAAGTGCAGGAGCCTGTTCGATTTCTCCTAGAGACAAAAGTCCGTGTTTGCTCACCTAATGAAAGATTATTCTGGCCCTTCAGCAAACGTAGTACTACTGAAAATTTCTTTTTGAAACTAAAGCAGGTACTATACTTTTCTGTAAATATAGAAGGGGGAATAAGAGAGGAGAAATCACTTCTGAGGCTGATTTATCATTAATCTCAACTGTCAGATCTATTAAACAGTCACGTGCTTTTTAAATATATTAAGAGGAAACATCTTTTTTATATTTACCCACTTCTTTATCATTTTTGTTCTTTATTTCGTAAAGATCCATGTTTCCATTTGATCTCATTTACCTTCAGCCTAAAGAACTTCTTTTAGCATTTCTTTTAGTGCAGATCTGCTAAAGACATACTCTCTTAGGCTTCTTTATCTGAAAATGTCTTTTTTTCACTTTCATCCCAATAAGATATTTTCACTGGATATAGGATTCTATATCCTATATAAGATGTCTTCACACATTCTTCTGGCTTCCATTGTTTTTGATGAGAAGTCAGCATTTATTTATGTTGTTGTTCCTCTGTATGTAATGAGTCATTTTTCTCTGGCTGCTTTTGAGATTCTTTATCTTTAATTTCAGATATTTAACTATGATATGACTAGGTGTGGTTTTCTTTCTGTTTTATCCTGCTTGGGATTTGCTGGGCTTCTTGCATTTTTAAATTTATGGGTTTTTCCCCCCAACCAAATATGGGGAAAATCTGACCTATTATTTCTTCGGTTTTTTTTTCCTGTCCATCTCTCTTTCCTCTCCTGGAATTCCAATTACGCATATTATAGGTCTTTTGGTATTATCCCATAAATCTCTGAGGCTCTATTTTTTTTCCAGTTTTTTTCCTGTGTTTTCTTCAGATGGAATATTTTTTATTAACTTGTCTTAATGTTCACTTTTTTGTTGTCTCTAATCTGCTATTGTAGCCATTCAATGAATTTTTTTAAAAAGTTTGGATATTGTATTTTTTTGTTTCTAGAATGTCTGTGTGATTATATTTTATAGTTTGTTTTCTGCTGAGATTTCCTATTCCTTTATTTTGAGCGGGTTTTCTTTTACATCCTTGAGCATCATTACAGTGTAGCTACTTTAGAAATTCTTGATTGCTAATTCTCCTGTATAATGAATCACATTTTTCTGTGTCTTTATTTGCCTTGTAATTTTGGATATGTATTAAACATTTTAAGTGATATATTGTAGAGACTCTGGATTCCGTTATGTTCTTCTGAAGAGTACCAATTTTTTTTCTTCTTTCTTTTTTCTTTTCATATCTGGCAGTTAACTTGGTCAAAGTCAAACTTCATACTCTGTCTTCCTGTGATGGTCAGCACCTGAAATCTGTGTTCTATTCTTTTAGCTTTTCTTGGTTCCCCATTGCTGCCATTTTTGCTTTCCTCTGTAGCAAAACTCCTTGGAAGAAATCAAGGTCACCAATGACCTAAATTGCTAATCCAAATCCTCATCTTACTTGACCTGTCAGCAACATTTGATATAGGTGATTACTCCCTTTTCCTTAGGTACCTACCCCTCTTTCACTTAGTTTTCAGGGCATCTCAAACTAAACATGGCCCAAAAGGTCTCATTATCTTATCCCATCCCAAAATGCTCTACATACCTGCCTTTACTCTCTCATTTCGTGGGCATCTTCTAACAATTACTCAGGCCAAGAATTTTACTCGTTTATCTCTCACAGTCCATATCCAGTCAGTCTGTCAGGAAATCCTGTTTGCTATCAAAACATATCTAGAATCTAGTTACATCTGACCACCTAGATTATGTTAATCCTCACCTGAATCATCATTTTTCACCTAGTTCATTCCAATAGTCTCTTTACTCATCATGCTGTTTCTCTCTTTGCCCCTTTATGATTTCTTCTCAGCATAGTAGCCTGAGGTCAGATCATATAATGTTTCTCCTTGAAACCCTCTAACCCTATTTCTGATCTGCAGCCTGTTATATCATAAACAAATTCCTTTCTTACTCTTTTTGTCTTAATTGTTCACTCTGCTCTAACCACACTTGTAGGGACTTTGTTATTAACTGTTCCTTCTGCCTTGAATACTCTTCCCCTGGATCCCATTTGCTAATACTCACCTCCTTCAGGTCCTCACTAACTTTTAAGTCTTTCCTCAGATTTACTTCTCAACAACTTACCCTGATTACCTCATTTAATACTTCAACTTACCCACTCTTCTATTGGTACTGCCAATTCTCCCTACCCCTAAATGATATATTTTTTATTTTTTTAACCAGGATTTTACCTTCTGATATATCATGTAATGTACTTATTTTTATATTGTTTATTTTTATATTATTATCTGTTTTCTGTTTTAGAATCTTTTACTAAGGCAAGATTCTTAATCTGTCTTATTCATCTATTTGTTCCAAGTACCTAGAACATAGTACTTCTCAATGAATATTTGTTGAGTTGATTTTATTTACATGCAACTTTGATTTTCCATTATATAAAATTGAAATGTATATGGAGTTACTTGAATATACTTTTTCATATTCCATATTTTTATTTATATAGCAACAATAATTTTGATTCCTGTGTATCCAAGTTAGACTTATTGGGTATATTTAGAAAAAGGAAACAAGCAAAGCAGTAATAGAGATTTCTTTCCACTGTTGTCTTAAGAGTCAGAAAGTAAACCTGAGCCCCAGCACTGTTCTCCCAGCTCTTCAGTGTGGTAGAAGCATAGGGTCATCATCTAGAACTTGGATTTGGAGTCAGAGTACATGATCTTACCACTAGCTTTATGACTTTGAGCAAGTTCCTTTAACTCTCTCTGTTTACTCAATTGTAAATTGGCAGCAATAATAGAATCTCCATCATAGTATTATTGTGACATTAAATGAGAAACCATACAGCACACTTTGGAATAGTTCCCAGTACGTAGTAAGTTATCCATTCATTTTCGCTATTATTATTGAGAGAGACTCTGGAACCTCTGGGGGACACAGAAATAATAAAAATCACTAAGTTGTGAAATCAGAATGTCATTGATTATTAAGATGGAGGATCAGTCTCAGGGGAAGAATGCTTCAGAAATTAAACCAATTTGCAAACATCACTTCGTAAGTTTAGGGAGTAAGAAACGATCCTTAAAAGTTTCTAGGGCAAGAGGTGGTAAATAGAAATTAATTGTATAATAATTTGTAGTAAAAATTTGTAAAAAAAATTCTCTTTAATTAGAGTTCTATCTCTTCAATCTTATTTTAGTGAACATAAATGAGATTCCTCTGATCTTGCATTTCCCTTGAGGTCTAATGTTATACAACCTTGGATTCAAAGACTATGTGGGTTTATAAGAATATTTTGTGGTTGAGTGTAGAACAATATATCTTTTTATGGAGATAAATTTGTTTAAATTTATCATTTAAAATTTAACATCTTAAATTATGTATTTAAAATAATATAATACTAGCAATTTTTAGTTAGGCTAAAATGACTTGATAGGGTAAATTAGCCATAAACATAACTGAGACAGAGCCCAATAAACTATTTTAGAGTCTTCTGTTAAGGTTGCAAAGTAAACTTAAGCTGAATTGTCAGTATTTTCTTTGCAAAAAGCAAAAGTGTATATGTGGAACCTGGGAGAAGGGGAGGAAATTCCTGATGATAATTTTTTGTTTTTCTCCTTATTTGGATAAGTCTTTTTGTGTGTTTGGGTGGCGGGTAGGGAGTGGGAAAGGAGAAGTAGAGAGGAAATAATTTGAACAACTTTTTACTGTCTCAGAGCACTTAGAACACTGTTAATCTCATCCCTTGTTAACTTAATAAACCAGGTTTATTTATTTCCTCTTTTATATTTATGGCATTAAGAAGTAATAATAGCTACCACTACTTGAAGTCCTACTGTGACCATCACTCTGCTAAACTACTTCACTTTTTTATCTTATGTAATTTTCACAGTGATCCAATGAGGATAAATAGTATTTTCATTTTATAGATGAAGAAACTGAGATCCAAAGATGTTTAATAGTAGATACTATGGGATGTTGTGTGAACAAGACATATCTCAGCCTTCTAAAAGCCTCAGCCGGGGGTCTTTCCGTAAAAACATGATACTTTTGTCTTTTTTTTTTCTGTGAGAGTATTTTTAGGATTAACTGAAATTAAGCATAAGTCAAAATTTTCACCCTTTTCAGTTCTCATTAGACTGAAAAAGAAACAATACTGCAGAGCAATCTTTAAAATATACAACATACAGCATTTCTGTTTTTTGGCTGCCAGTATGCAAAAACAATTATGTAAATATGTTAAGATATGTGTTTAAAAATTGATTCTTTTTCCTTTCACTAAAATTATCTGGTGACTCAGTAACTCCTTTTTAGCCTGGAAGCCTCCCTATCTGTGGGATTGTTATATTAAGATGGCATCATATTAGAGAAGAAACTTTTAAAATTAGTAGGGAAAGAAATATTGCTTTCTTGGATTTAAATTTTCTTATCCCATTTACTGAAAGGGGAAGAAAATGGTCTAATGACTAGATTTTCCAACAGTGACATAAGGTGAAGAAAAGACCAACTAAGCATTCTTAGAACTATAGAATTACAGAATTTCTATTAATAAAGAAATTGTAGGGGACTTAAAATCTTTTGTAAAATTATTTTATAAATGAAGAAGCTGATGTCTGAAAGACTAAGTGATGTGGCCAAGGTCATACAGACAAGGAGCAAGTATAACCATAACTGGAAACCTGAGCCTCTTATTTTCATTTGCTGAGAGTGTGTGTGTGTGGGGTGGGGAGCACACACCTGTCCCTCTCAAGGTAAAAATATCCAAATGCTTTCTGTACCACGGCTAAATCGGGAGGTGCGTGATACCAGGTTGTTGAACAATTTGTGATGGGAAGTGTGATCACTTGGTTAAGGTGGTGACCACTGGGTCTCTCCTTTGTTCAAGTAGGGTTTTCTCTTTGCATTTAGCAAGTAATCTTTGGGGTGATACTTGAGTAATTTCCAAATATCCTGTTTTTCTACAACTTCTTAACCAATGATTTTATTATCAGTTGATGATCCTTGCCTGAATTAATTAAGTTCATTCACAGGTTTTCAATAGTAATTTAATATTTTAAAGGGTTTTCTTTTATTTACTGTTTACATTTTATATATATATATAAAAAATGAATATTTATATTCAATGTAATATATATATTACATTGAATTACAGTAACAGTAATATATTTCATTTATTTGCTTTATCTTCATCAAAAAATTCAAAAGTATCAGTATTGCAATAACAATAAAGCAATTGAGTAAAGTTTAAGATTTTATGGAACTCCTTTTTGTCCTTTAATGTGTTACAGTAAGATTATAAAATGATACTATTTGGCCGGGCTCTGTGGCTCACGCCTGTAATCCCAGCACTTTGGGAGGTGGAGGCGGGAGGATTGCTTGAGGCCAGGAATTCAAGACCAGTCTGGGCAATATAGCAAAACCCCATCTATACAAAAAATAAAAAAATTAGCCGGACCTGGTGACGTTCGCCTGTAGTCCCAGCTACTGTGGAGGCTGAGGCAGAAAGATTGCTTTTGCCCAAGAATTTGAGCTTATAGTGAGCCGTGATTGGACCACTGCATACCAACCTGGGTGACAGAGCAAGACCCTGTCTCTAAAAATAAAAAAAGGAAAGGTAGTATTTAAAAGTTACTTGGTACACAGACAACTTATGTTGTGGAAAAACAAAAAAAATGTTGCTTGGAATAATTGTCTTTCATTTTGATTCTGTTGCCATTTGACATATAACTAGGTTCATTTGTTTACATTTATTTTCAATTTAGGGGCTTGGAGTATTTTTTTTCCTTTTTGATTTATTTTTTGAATATGTAAAATACTTATATGGTACAAAATTCAAATTATGTAGAAATATGTTCGAGAAGCCTTGCTTTCATCTGTATCTCCTTACCCTTATCCCCATAGGTAACAATTATTATTGGTTTCTGTTTTATCTTTCCAATTTTCTTTTTGTGAAGATAATAAAAAACTCCTATATATTTTTAACCCCATTTAAAAAAAAAATTAGCATAGTATATATACTGTTCTGTACCTTGCTTTTTTAGCTTAATGTAGCCTGGAGATCGTTCCACATCAGTGAATAGAGATTTCCTCTTTTTTTTTTTTTGAGGCAGAGTCTTGCTGTCTCACCCTGGCTACAGTGCAGTGGTGTCATCATAGCTCACTGCAACCTCAAACTCCTGAGCTCAAGCAGTCCTCCTGCCTCAGCTTCCCAAGTACCTGCCCAGCTAATTTTTCTGTTTTTCTTTCGGTGGTCTCACTCTTGCTCAGGCTGGTCTCAAAGTCTCAGACTCCTGACCTCAAGCGATCCTCTCACCTCAGCCTCCCAGAGTGCTAGGATTACAGGCGTGAGCCACCATGCCTGGCCGTCCTCACTGTTTTTTAATGGCTACTTAGTACTCTGTTTTATGGATGAATCATGGTCTTTTCAACCAGTCTTTTTTTTTTTTTTTTTCTTTGGAGATAGGGTCTTGTTCTGTTGCCCGGGCTAGAGTGCAGTTGGCATCATCATAGGTCACTGCAACCTCAAACAACTGGGCTCAAGTGATCCTCCTGCCTCAGCCTACCAAATAGCTGGGACTACAGCTGCATGCCACCATGCCTGGCTGATTTTTCTAACTTTTGTAGAGATAGAGTCTCACTTCTTGCTCAGGCTGGTCTCGAACTCGGGTCTCAAGCAATCCTCCCACCTTGTCCTCCCAGAGTGCTAGGATTATAGGTGTGAGCCACCGCACCCTGGCCCTAGTCCTCTGTTGATGGACACTTGTATTTTTCTTCCAGTCATTTGCTATTCCAAACAATGTTGCAGTATGGAACCTTGTGTATGTGTTATTTTGATTTTATGAAAGTGCATCTTAGAATAAATTCCTATTAGTAGAATCACTGGCACATAAGGTGAATGCATATGTAATTTTGTTATATTTACCAAATTTCCCTCTATAGAAGTTGTAACCGTAGAGATTAGCAGTGTATGAGAGTACTTGTTCCTCCACGGGTTTGTCAAGAGTGTGATGCACCTCTGTAATTCCAGCTACTTGGGAGGTTGACAGGGGAAGATCAGTTGAGCCCAGGAGTTTGAGGCCAGCCTTGGCAACATAGCAAGACCCTAGCTCAGAAAAAAAAAGAGTGTTGTCACACTTAAGGATCTGATAGGTGAAGCGGTGGTATCTAAGGGTGGTTTTAATTTATCATCTCATGAATAAGGTCAAGCTTTTTTTTATGTTTAAGGGTGACTTTCCGTTTCTGTGAATTTCCTATTCATATCTTTTGCTCATTTTTCTTTTTGGTTTTGGTCTTTTTCCTCTTAATTTTTAGAAGCTCTCTATATATTTGGGAGATTAACCCTTTGAGTTATGATTTACAAATATTTCTCCCAGTTTATCCCTTGTCTTTTGACTTAAATTATGGCAATTCTTTTTGGGTTTTCCATGCTGTTTCTTTTTATGTACTTGAATTTATCAGTTTTTTTCCTTTAAAAGCTTCTGGATTTGGGATTATAGTTAGAAAGGCTTTGCTCCTAAATTACAAAGGAATTTACATGTTGTCTTCTATTACTTATATGGTTTCATTTTACTGCTTTCAGTTCTCTGATTCTTTAGTATTTTATCCTGGTATAATCTGGTATGTAGTGTAAAATATGGATCTGATTTAATCTTTTTTCAAATGGCCATCCACTTGTCCCAACATCATTCATTAAAAATTTTAACTTTTCCACCCAGTGATCGATTTGAGGTGCTACCTTTATCATATATCAAATTTTCATGTGTATTTGGACCTCTTTCTGGTATTTATGTTCTATTCCATTGTTCTGGCATTAGTGTATTACAGTTTCAATTATGTATACTTTATAATATGTTTTAATATCTGGTATGGCTACCTTCCCTCCGCAAATCTTCCTTTTTGTGGATTTTCCTGGATATTCTTATTTGTTTATTTTTTACATAAACTTAATTTTCACCTTATCTAGCTCTGGGAAAAAAATACTGATATTTTTATTGGGGAGAATTGATGTCTTTATGATGTTGAGTCATCTTATCCAGGAACATGGAATGTCTTTCCATTTATTCAAGTCTACTTCTTTGTCTTTCAGAGTGCTTTTTATTATATATAATCTATATATAATGTATATTTATCATTCCACATAAGTTCCTTATCATACCCCACTAATCTCTATGGTTACAACCCTCTCTGGAGGGAAATTTGGTAAATATAACAAAATTACGTATGCATTCACCTTACGTGCCAGTGCTTCTACTAATAGGAATCTACTCTAAGATGCACGTTCGTAAAATCAAAATAACACATACACAAGGTTCCATACTGCAACATTATTTGGAGTAGCAAATGACTAGTATATATTATTAAGATATGCATATAATTTATATCTTATATATAATTATAACCTATATAATTGTGTTTATATATAATTTAATATATAAAAGTTTTATATATAACATGTATAATTCAAAAAGCTTTTTATTATAGAAAATTCAAACATGTAGAAATTTAAAAATAGGCCAGGCATGGTAGCTCATACATATAATCCCAGCACTTTGGGAAGCTGAGGCAGGAGGATTGCTTGAGGCCAGGAGTTCGTGACCAGCCTGGGCAACATAGTGAGACCCCATCTCTACAAAAAATTAAAATTAGCTGGGTGTGATGGCATGTGTCTATAGTCCCAGTTTTGCTTGGGAGGCGAGGACAGAAGGTTTGCTTGAACCCAGGAGTTCGCCGCTGCAGTGTGCTGTGATCACACCACTGCACTCCAGCCTGGGTGCCAGAGTGAGACCCTGTCTCACATACACAAAAAAATAGTATCATGAATCCCCATGTACTATTACCCAGCTTCAACAGTTAACATTTTTCATAGCTGGAATTCTTGACTTACATCCTTGGTCCAATTCTTGACACTACAATTATCTGACTTCAAAAGGCGGTAATGCTCTGGTCACTTTGATTCACAGAAGAGTTGCTAATTGAACTGTGTTGGTTGCTACATTGATAAAGTCTCTGAGGAATTTTTTTTTTAAGGATAAAGATCTATTGCTGATTATTGAACTGTTTAGAATAGCAATTACCTGATGTTTCAAAGAGCAATTTATAACAAAACAAAAAATTTAAATCCTGGCTTCCTATCAAAGTATAATTTTTAAGAGTTAAAAGTCATAATTATTACAAATTGGGAATGAGTGTGTGTTAAATATTCTAACTCAATTTATTAATTAATGAGGGAACCAGAAAGATGGTAAAACTGGTTCTAAGTATTTGAGGAACTTGGGTTTATATGGTCCTTCCTTTAAAAAATATGTTAGATTGGTAGTTTAGAAACAAAACTGGTTAATGTTCTACGGGTAACCTTTGGATTGTCTTTCTGTTGAACAGAAACCATTTGCGTATTTCCCAGATACAAATCTACAGGTTAACTTTCACAGAGTCTAAGTCCTTAAGTAATAATAAGTAGCTAAGTCAAAATGGCATATTAACCTAGAAAATTAAGTAATACTTGGGTGAACTTATTAAACCAAAGTCAGTAAACTACAGCCTGTTGGTCAAATCTAGTCTGGTGCTTTTTTGTGTAAATAAAGTTTTATTGGAACACAGCCAAACTCACTTATTTACTTATTGTCTGTGGCTGCTTCTGTACCATAATGTCAGAGTTGAGTAGTTGCAACAGAGACTCCTGGCCCACATAGCCTGAAATATTTACTATTTGGCCCTTTACAGAAAAGTTTACTGACTCCTGTATTAAACAGTGCTTCAGGATGGTATTGAAAGGACATGTTGCTACTATTTTGGCCTTACTTCCAGGATTGGGGTAATTTTTTTTAAGAACCCACATGAACATTGTGATGATAAAATATGTTATTTCTATAGCTGATGAGCCTCTTATTTCCCCCCACCCCCAACACCCTTTCTGTGTTTTTGCTTCAGTGTGTGTGTCTTTCTCTTTAATACAGCCACCTTTTTAGTTTTCTCTGTACCTTTTCCTACAGTTCTTCCTTTTTCTTCTTTGTATTTCACTCTACCTTTTTCCTCCTTTAATTGGCCATAATATGTAATGTTAATGTCCTTAACAATATTTATTTTACCGGTAAAGTTTTATATTCCCTGTTTTTAATTTTTAGTTTAGGTCAGTTTAAACTGTTACGTGTTTGCCTCAAAATAAAACCAAAATACAAATCAATTGGAGTTATCAAAAGTTTTGGTTTCTGTTGATGTCTTCTCTGCTGTTCACCTCCCCACAAGTTGTAGCTTTCAATTGAAGAAAAAGTTGCCTGCACTGTTCAGTTAAGCAAAAGGAGTGGGGAAAAAAACACTGCAACAGTGTCAGTAAGATGATTTTTTTAGTCCTAAAGTTTATGTTTTCGAATATTTTAAAACACTTTTTCATGTATAGTTTTATATAGGAAATCTTGAAGGACACCTTAAAGTAATGTGGAAGATACAGACCAGTTAGCCTTTTAGTTCACTGACTAAACATTGGTAGTTGGATATTTGCTGATACAGTTTAAAGACCAATAAAATTGCAGAACTGGAGTCTTGCTCAGTAAATACCCTATTTTCCTAAGGGGTTTTTAAACCTAAACATGTGCTTTCTTATTTAGAAAAGGTCCCATTTAATTTAGGTATTCAAGGAAACACCATTTATTCTCATGTCATACATGAAATCAAAAGTGGTGCTTAATTAAAACCAAATAATTTTACTGCTTAATAAATAATATTTTTTCATCCTTAAGATAAAGCAAAAGGAGAGAAAGAATAATACTGACACTTTATATGAAGTTGTATGCTTGGAAAGTGAATCAGAAAGAGAAAGGAGGAAAACGACAGCCAGTCCTTCAGTTCGCCTGCCACAGTCTGGATCTCAGAGTTCAATGATACCTTCTCCTCCAGAAGATGATGAAGAGGAAGGTAAACTGTAGGGAGAGCTTAATTTATACTGGGGGTGAAGAATCATGCAGACTATTGAAATTTTATCAGGGGATTGATAAATCAGGGGATATGCCACTTGGAATTCATTCAATAAATTCCTTATGAGAGTCGAGTATATGCAAGGAGTTGTGGGAGATTAAAAAATGATTAACATTGAGCCTTCTTTTAAAATACTTGTAATTAAATGGAAAAACAAGATTTAAAATTAGTGCTTTTTTAAAAATTAGTGCTAGCTTGGTGTATTAGCATATTTTTAAGAGCAAATTTGACACATCTTCCACCTAAAGAAACGTTCCCATCTCAACTAATTCATTTAGCAGGGACAATTTCACTTGCCAAAATATGGCTTCCACACGTGACCCTTTAACCAAATATGTAAATAAATATACACATTTATATATTACTGTGTTTTCACACTGAAATGTAAGAATTAGAGCTGGGTGTGGTGGCTTGTGTCTGTAATCTCAGCTACTCCCGGCTGCTTGGGAGGCTGAGGTGGGAGGTTCACTTGAGGCCAGGAGTTTGAGACCAGCCTGGGAGAGACCAGTGAGATCTTGTCGCTAAGAGAAAAATTTTTTTTTTTTTGAGACAGGGTCTCACTCTGTCACCCAGGCTAGAGTACAGTGGTGTCATCATAGCTCACTGCAACCTCAAACTCCTGAGCTCAAGTGATCCTCCTGCCTTAGCCTCCCAAGTAGCTAGGACTACAGGTACACATCACCACACCCAGCTAATTTTTCTATTTTGAGTAGAGATGAGATCCCGCTATGTTGCCCAGGCTGGTCTTGAACTCCTGGCCTCAAGCAATCCTCCCACCTGGGTCTCCCAAAGTGCTGGGATTACAGGCGTGAGCCACCGCGCCCAGCCTAAAAAAATTTTTAAAAATTAGCCAGGCATGGTGGTGTGCACCTGTAGTCCTAGCTACTGGGGAGGCTGAGGCAGGAGGACCACTGGAGCCCAGGAGTTCAAGGCTGTGGTGAGGTACGATTGCACCACTGCACTCCAACCTGGGCAACAGAGTGAGCCCCTGTCTCAAACAAAAAAAAAATCAACCGATTCATTTTTTACTTTTTCTTTTTTTATGGCTATGTCTATTGAATTAATCTGTCAGTCTCTCTTAAAAGGTACTATACAGAAGTGAGGAATAAGGGAAGGCGCACAGGAAGAGTGAACATTTGAGTCATTTTCTAATTTATAACTTAGTACTAGGGCTTTGTTTTTAATGAAAAAAGCTGATCATGATATATCATATGAGGCAAGTATCTGTATGAGGGTCACAGAAAGTGTTCTGGAAATGAGAATCCAGTTTTCATTGTGGGGAATGTGGTTGGGCATCATCAAGAATAGTTTGTGAGCAGGACTTTAGAGTGCAAGGAGAATTCAGTTGGCATAAATAGACAGCATTGGGCATCTCTGGCTAAAAAATGACATTAACAAAGGCATGGAGATAGCAGGAATGATTGATTTGGTTAAAAGACATACATATCCATGATTATGTGTACTTTTTTTCAAGTTTAGAGTAAGCACTACCTTTCCAGTTCCCATTGTCCTTGTGATTAATCAACTTAGGATCATTTATTAGTAATGTTCATGGCTGGTAATATATTAGATGCTTAACATACAGCAGGCAGGAGCTTAGTTATATAATACAGTAATCCTAAAAAATAGGATTTGTTATTCATTTTACACATGAGAAAATGGAATATCAGAAAAGTGAAATTGCCCAAGGTCACATAGCTAGAAATTGACAACATCAGGATTTGAATCCAGGTCTACAAGTCCACATTCTTAGCTATAGTCTGTCATCATCTCTTGCATTTAGTGAAGGTAAAGCATTTTGAAGTGCAAAGAAAGCACATGTATTGTTTTTAACATAGAGATGCAATTTAGAGTCCCTGCAGAGCCAATTCGTGAAAGATGGAATTGTTTCCGCTGTTGGCGGTTATTTGCTATGGTCTCTAGTAGTCTTGAGATTTACAGTTTCTCTTCTGGGTCAACAGTGGTTAAGATGGCAAAGTAGGTAAAAGTTTACATAACTCTCTTCCCTTAAACTCAGCAATAAAAACAAAAGAACTAAAAATCAAGAAAGACACTCTTTATTATGAAACCAAAGAATGCTGAAATCTTCATACCATAGATTTTGAGGAGTGTCTACTGGTTACCGAGAAATCTGAGCCCAACTAAAAAAGGTCCGTCAGGATTGATATCTAGTTCTGATTTACAGCAGGCATAGATTTTTTTTAATTTTTGAGGGGGTTCAGAAGACCTCTACCAATAGTCCTGAACTAGGGAGAGAGAAGGATTAATGGTAGTGGGTAGTCCACAGGACTGTCAGGGAACACTAGAACATAAAGTCTCTGACAGAAGAGAGAGTGTCTACGTTTGCACCATGTTGTTTCCCTAGTGTATACCACAATACCTGCTATGTAGTAGGTGCTCAGTAAATATTGGTGGGATGGGTAATCTCCTAGGATCCATTTCCATTGTGAAGAGCTAATGACAGGAGAACTGAGACTAAAGCAAACTGTGTAGCCATTTTAATTCTCTCTAACCCAGTTTACAAACCAGGGAAACCTATCCTGTTATGATCTGTTTGTTCCCTGGAAAGAAATGGCTATAATCTTCTAAACAGGCTTATTACCCATGGGATATATGGCAGGAAGCCAGCAATTATAAAGAGGAGGTGTTCAGAAACGACATTCTGAAACAGATTGTCTGCTTACTCCCTACCCCTATTTTAGGCAGATGGGGTTCTTAACCAGATTTTAAACTGCTCCTATGCAAATTTGTTGAAAGCATTCAAAACAGTGGAAGAGAATCTTGTAAGATAGGTCTTCCTAATCTTTTGGAAGGAATTGTCATCCCTTGTAAATTTTAGTACATTTGTCACAGCTGCCCTTCCCCAAAGAGTTGTATTTGATATATTGATATTTTATTGTGTGGAAAATTACTTGCGAGATTAGAAAGTAGGGCCAGTCTGGCAAGGTAGTGAAGTTGGGGAAAGTTACCTTACTGCCCTTGAGCCCTCTCTTCTCTATTTTATTCATCCATATACAGAAGATCTCTCACATTCAGTGTATCTTCTTCCTTGTCTCAGTATCAAAACTGACGATAACATCCAAGACATTATAATGTAAAGAAGCTTAATAATAAGTATCATGGATTTGTGAGTCTTTAAAATCAGTGCTCCCAGGTAATTACGAGTAGGGGTGCAGATTCATCATTCAGTCATCAGAGGTGTAGAGATCCAAACTTTGTTTAGGCATGTTAAGCCCAAAAATCAAAAACAAACAAAACCTAGAAACAGCATTCATGAGGACACATGGAAACAAGTACTGATGTGTACCTAATTAGTGGAAATGTAAATTGGTAGAACCATTTTGGAAGACAATTTGTCAGAAAATTTCAATATCCTTAAAAGTATGCTTTTTTTTTTTAATTTAGGAAGTCTACTTCTTGGCATATACCCAGTGAAAGCAATGAGATATATTCATCTTGATACTGTTATAGCAAAAAGTTAAAAATTCCCCAAGTGTCCAACAAAAGAGGATTAAGTAGATGTCTGAGTCCGTATCTTTTCCTCACTTTCATTATGCTTTTCACTTCCTCTCGTGCCTTTACCAGTGTCACTTTTTTCACTGTCCTCATATCTTATAATCTCTAAATTCTAACTTGAATTCACTTTTCCTATTACTTGAATTCGAGATGATTCAGTTTGGTCCTTTTTAATATTTTTGTGCTTTCTTTTATAAATTAATATATGCCATTGTAGAAAATTTAGAAAGTCAATAAGAAGAAAAACATCAGTCATAACTCCATCACTCAGGCAGTAATTGTTAGTGTTTGGTATAGTTTATTCTAAGCCGTTTTCTAGTTTTTAAACATAGGTTAGATCATGATGTAGATTAAACTCTTATTTTTATGTTACGCAGTATTTTGCCATATTATCATGTAAACAAAAATGTCAACATGGAATTAATTGTATACATATATATATAATAATTTATTCAACCATTCTTTACTCCCATTTTTGGACACTTAGCTGTTTTGAAATTTTTTAACCATTATAGATAAGACTGCTGTACATTTTGTGCATAAAGCTATTTGCTTTGGAAAAGGAGAGAGAAGATACCATGTTTTAAATCCTATAAATTTATAATTAAATGGCTCTTTTCGGTGATTGACATAATACGGACCTATATGGAAAGCAAAAGAGAAAGAGGTTACGACATTCCACCTAGAAATATTTTTCTTTGTATTTATACATAAATACTAAGAGAAATTATGACTTTATGTTCCCAGTAAAGTCTTTCAAATTTGACTCTTACATTCCAGTGTCATTCTTCTGGCTAGCATAGCCACCTCTGTTATCCTTTTTTTGTGTGTTTTGTTTATTAAAGATAACGATGAACCTCTCTTGAGTGGATTTGGTGATGTATCCAAAGAATGTGCAGAAAAAATTCTTGAAACATGGGGAGAACTGCTGTCAAAATGGTAAGTTGTGATAGAATAGTTCTCCTTTTTATCTGCAATTCTCATTTAATGGGTAGAGAATCTTACCTAATTATTAATATATTCAATTTTGGAACCAATAATAGAAACCTATGTATGAGGTTTGCATTCTATAATCTCTATTTTTAGAGGCTTATCAGGGTAGCAGTGGAGGTTTGAAATCAATTTTTAGAATATCAGAAAGCTAATAAATTCTCATTGCTAGAGAAAATATTTACCCAAACATAAAATTTGTGGACAGAGTGAATAAGGAAAGAGTCCTTTATATTGAAGAGTTTAGGAACCACTGACTGGTTGAGATAAGACAACACACAATAATCAGAGACATTTAAAGGATGCTCACACAATGCTTAGAGCCATAGTAGAGACCCCAGGTAGGATTTTCTTTTATCCATTGTAAGCACCTATAATGACAGAGCAAAGTGTCATAAACTTGGTATATATTGTCTGCTCTATCAATTGTTTTTTCTACTAACACATAAAATTCAGGAATTTCTCATCAGTTCAAGAATAGCTTGACAACAGTGTTAAGAAACACTATCCTGTAGGCTATTTTAAAAGATTACATTACTTTAGGTATTTATTAGCATAACCGGAGATACTCTGGTAAGTCAGGTTTGTGAGACATTTACGTGCTTTACTTTTCTGCTTGGATATGATGCTAGTATATACTGCAAAAAGCTGAGCATGAAAGTGATCCATGCATTTCTCTATTTCTGGCATTTTGGCTATTAGGATTGTCATGTAAACTCCCTATGGGCCTGTTACTTTGGGGCTTGATTTTTCTCAGAAGTTTTAATTGTTGAAGTCTTTCACTGTATTCTTAGTAAAGCTGTGTCTCAGCGTTTTAAAAAATTATTTCATGCCCTTGAGGGATAGGACTACAAATTGGCACTGTCTGCTTCTAGCCCTCTCACAATGTTTTACACTTTTGGCAAAACACTCTCTACATTGGGAAATGTCAAATGTGTACAGGAGAAAAAAGCAAACCAAAGCATGGTTTTGTTTTTACACAAGTGGTTTTAATAATTGAACTCTGCAAAAGTCCCAGGGTAATAGTTCTCTTGTATTTTTGATATTTCTTTACAATCAGGAGACAAAACTGCTGGTGCTCTTGTCACAGTTATATTTTCAGTTCAGTGAATTTGGAGTGTTTGGGCTGCTGCTGGCAGGTATTTCATCTGTGTAAAAAGAACTTTGCTCTAAAACAGAAATGTAATTGAGTCTCGACATGGTTACATAATGGTATATTTCAAATCATTTAGATATAGCATTTAGACTCTTAGATTTTATTAGATGAACCCACCAGCATTTTATACAATGGCTTAGAATTTGTTTTGCTATCAAGCTTTCTTATTCATGTTGTTACTCATTTAATTAACATACGTCCTCCGATTCCCTTAAATATATTAACTTATTTTCCATCTGTCTCTACTGTCTGTGGGGTGTTTAAACTGTTTTTGCTTGTTTTAGTCATATCATCAAATATAATATCATAGTCTCTCTTCTTCAAATAATTTCATCATTTTTTTTTCCCATTATTATATATGTTCTATGGATTGGAAGCTTTGTAATGTCATGGAATTTTAAAGCCCGGTAGACCTGGCTTCAAATCCTCTCTCCTACTTTCAAGCTGTAGGTGGTCTTAGACAAGTCCCTGAAATCTTCTGAGTCTGTTTCTTCATTTAGAAAACAGAAGCCTATAAAATTACTATTCAGGATAATTGTAGATTAAACATAATGGGTGTCATGGTTGTAGTTGCATAGTAATCGTAGTAACAACTAAAGAATTTACTGTATGCTAGACACTGTGCTACATTATGTGTTCTATTTTAACTGTAACAACCTTATGAACTAATATCCATTTTTGCCTATGAGGAAACTGGCTTATAGGTTAAGCCATTCTAGTTAGTAAATGTCAGCGCTAGAATTTTTAACACAGTCAAGTCTGATCCCAAAGCTGGTTTATTTAACTCTACATTAGATTTTAGTGGCAGTATTAATAATAGTATCTTTGAGCTCTAATTCTCCAAGTTCATTTTAATGTGACTCCTAGTGGATAACAGAACTAAATGTCAGTATAAAATAGGATGCTGAGTTGGATTGATAAAGTTTATATTATCAATGACATAAAATTATTCTGAAAGTAATTTTACTAATGTAATTTAACCTATGGTTAGCAAACTTTTTCTGTAAAAGGTCAGATAATAACTATTTTAGGCTTTGTGGGATAATAGTCTGTTGCAACTACTCAACTCTACTGTTGTAGTGCAAAAGCAGTCATAGATAGTACCGAAACAAACAAGCATGGCTATGTTTCAATAAAAGTTTATTTACAAAAACAGGCGATGGGCCCAATTTGGCCCCACAGGCATTAGTGTACCAAGCCTTGAATTAAGTAACAGAATGATTTTTTTCTTTCTGCTCGTAACAATCCAACTTTTATATAATTGTTTTTACCTAAGCAAGGACAAAACCATGTTGAATTGTCTATAGCTCTTGCATTAGGGTACCAGTGTCACAGAATTAACCATTTTTAAATGTACTGTGTAAAATTCTCACGGAATTCTGCAAACATTCTGAGAAAAATCTCAGACCTTTTTATACTTTGGTAGTGCTTATTTTATATCAGTAACTTCTCCTTAAATCTGATAGTGACAGGAGCGGTTTTATGTCAGGATCTTGCTTTATTCACTCAGTTAATGGTGGCTGTCAAATCATAAACCAGCTGTTATATAACAGATAGAGCATTATTGGTGTTAAGAATTTGAGGACTACTTCAGTCATTTAATCAACCTCCCTGAACTTTTATCTCCATCTGTAAAACTGGAGATACTACCATCCACTTCAGATGGTGCTTGTGAGGATCAAATAAGATATTATATGCAAAAGCACTTTATAAATTTATATCCACATTTCAAGACGTTTTATTTTCCCCATTTTATAGATGAGATAAATGAAGCCCAAGGACTTTAGTAACTAGTTTCAGTGTTACAATAGTATAGTAGAAATGTTCTTAGCCGCCACAGATACTCAGAAAAGTTACATGAAGGAAAGTATCATAAAAACTGCTGAAAACATTCTTGGAATATTTTATTTTAACTTAGAACATATAAATATACAATTCACATGTCAATTTTGATGTAGGGCCAAGTTCTTGTCTTTGACTACATATCCACTGATTGGAATTTTGTTCTATCTTTTTTACGTAAACCGCAACCATAAAGCATCATCTATGATTTCTAGTTTTGCTTTTTGTTTAAAAAAAAAGAAAAGATAATAAATTAAAGGTACTTAGGAAGCAGTTTGCAGAATCTGTGTAGATTTTTATTTTCTTCTACCCAATCATGTATAGTTATCTTGGCCACATCTAATTCAACAGCACTTTTTTTTTTTTTCTTCATTAGTATGTTACCTTATCAAGTCTTTGTAAATCATTTAGTTTAGTTTTTATAAAAGTAACACTTATTTAAAGAATCTTCCTTTTATGAACTTACAGGTTATGGTTTTATTTTTAGGCATCTCAACTTGAGTGTGAGACCAAAGCAATTGTCATCCTTAGTAAGAAACGGTGTCCCTGAAGCTCTTCGAGGAGAAGTCTGGCAACTGCTAGCAGGCTGTCACAACAATGACCACTTGGTAGAAAAATACCGCATTCTCATCACAAAGGTAAGAGGATGATAATTCAGCTTCAGCATTAATCCTTTTAGAGATTTGCAATGAAAAGATCATTGTGATTGTTTGACTGCCAAGAATTTTTTATAATTCCTTTAAAATAAGAATAGACGTGTTATACTTCTAGCTCAAAGGTGTGTTTTTCTGTTGCACAAAGGAGAAAGCATAGATTTTCTTCCTTGATTGACTTCACCTCAGAAGCAAAGGATGTCTTCTAGCCCATTGTGTATCCAAATCTTTTTTGATTTACATTGTAAATTGCATTTTTCGTCAAATCAGTTGTGCTATGCAGTGTGTAAAAATTTTCTTTTGTTTATTTTAATCCTTTTCACACTTCACAAAAATATGCTCTTGGTAGGGAAGGCCTAGTTCTAGTTTCTGCAGTTGGAAGAAAATAATTCTGTAATCTTTTTTACAATATTTTCTTCTCAAGTTCATGCATGCCTCAAGATTTTGCAAGCAAAGCAAGAAAAATTATTTCTTGTACAAGCATACAAAGATTTAAAGTAATATTCTGTGAGGTTAGGCAATGTTTTGTGCCATTGTCTCCGTGTTATTGGTTTTACTTTCAGTTTTCTCAAATTCTTAAAATGTTTATTTTTAGGAAGCAGTTTCTCCAATGGTATACAAATCCTAAACCCTGAGTTAATGAATGGTTTGCTCAGAATTCTCAATAATATATGAGAATTTTTCAATGTGACAAAGGTGAAATCTTTTCTTAAAAAATGTTAAAACCTTATAAGGTATGAATAATATCTCTGTTGTTATTTAAAGAACAAAAACAGCAACAAAAATCACCTTATGGGGAAGAACAGCATTTAAATGTGAGATGGGACCTTTCTTCACCAAAGAATGACTTTTATGTCTTCAGAATATTAGTGTTCCTTCTCATCATCTTATTTTCAGACAGATGTTTTTTATTTCAAGAAGTAATATTCTGATTCCTTCCATTATGTTGGTATAATTGTTTAACCAACGTTTATTGAGTGCCTATTACAACCACAGTGTTGGAGCTAGGAGGTCAAACACAAAAGCAATGAACTGTCATATGATAAAATGTATCTGAAAAAGCACAATGGGGACCATCAAAATGAGTGATTAAGTAAGCTTAGGAGAACAGGGGAGTCTTTATCAGGAATGTAACATTTGAGATGGATTCCAGAAAAGAGCCCCTCAGGCATGGGAAGATGGGAAGAATGAAGCCACTGAAGAATAAGGTTATATAACATGTATAGTTAGCAAAGGTACGCCTAGTTGGTTATTTTCTTTTGTTGGCAAATCACATTTTGGATTTGTAACACTGTCTAATTCCTCTTTTGAAGTCCTTTGAAATATTTGGTCAAAAATTATTTCTTGCCCAGGCGCAGTGGCTCATGCCTGTAATCCTCACACTCTGGGAGGCTGAGGCAGGAGGATCGCTTGAGGTCAGGAGTTCCAGACCAGTCTGAGCAAGAGTGAGACCCTATCTCTACCAAAAATAGAAAAAATTAGACAGTATTTAATTGGAACTAACTGAACAGTACTCATGTTCATAGGTGGAAGTAAAATTCAACGGAAATCAAGCAGGTGGGAGGGAGGAAGGGGGGGATGGGTGAAATCATGCCTAATGGGTACAATGTACACTATCTGGGTGATGGGTACATTTATAACTTTGTCTCAAGCAGTATAAAAGCAATCCGTGTAACCAAACATTTGTACCCCGGTAATATTCTGAAATTAAAAAAAAAAAAGAAAAAATTAGGGTGTGGTGTTGCACACGTGTAGTCCCAGCTATTAGGGAGGCTGAGGCAGAGGATCACTTGAGCCTAGCAGTTTGAGGTTGCAGTGAGCTATAATGACACCACTACACTCTAGCCAGGGCAACAGAGACTCTGTCTTTTGAAAAAAAAAAAAAAAGAAAGAAAGAAAAAAAGATTTCTTAAGAGTTTATTGCTTTAAACTAAATATATTTGGTAAGGCTGTTCATACAGGTAATTTAAAGACGTGAAGTGTCTGTGATTGATTGGATTCTGTTTTTCTGGTTCTATGAAAATGGTGACATCTGTTTCTAGGAAAGGAACCTGGTGGTTATATGATGTGTAAAAGACCATCTACTAACAAAATATATTTGATTAATGATTTATATATATTGGTGACGTGCACTTTATATTTCATATTAAACTGTTATTATCATATATATGGCTAAAATATTAAAATGTTTTTAAGTGGATATATATTTAAATTGCTGGTAGATGATCAGAAAATACATGTTATTTAACCATCATAATATTTGTGAATGCTTTTTAAAAAAAACTACAGTGATATCCACTGTAAATTGATATTGCTTTTCTTTTCTGTCTTCCTGAGAATAATAGTTATCCTTGTATGGGAATGGTAATTTACATTTTTTAACTTACTCTGAAGATTTGTGGGAGGGAGGGGAAGCTACTTTTAAAATTTTTTACATTTATATTTACAGCACGCTGTAATTTACATAGGGTAAAATACACAACTTTAAAGTATACCTCTCCATAACATTTTACATATAAATACACTGCTGTGACCACTACCAAGAACAAATCTATCACCCTAAAAAGTTATTCTTGTCCCTGTCTGGTCATAACCAGCCCTACTACACCCCTGAGTGATCACTGTTCTGACTTTTCTCTCCTTAGATTAGTTTTGCTTGTTCTTGAATTTCACTGAAATGCAATTATACAGTCATATGGTATGTTACTTGTTTGTATCTGACTTCTTTTGCTCATCCATTTTGGGAGTATATCAGTAGCTCGAGTTTTTTTGTTTTTATTTTTTTCTAAATTGTTGAGAGTATTCCATTATATGAATAAACCATGCTCTTATATCTATTCTTCTGTAATAGATGTTTGATTTTTTTTGAGTTTTTGCTATTATGAATAAAGCTGCTGTGAACATTCTTGCACATAGCAGGATTTGTATATATTATACATATTTAGACAGTAATATTTATGCACATACACATATTACTAATTTCTAGAAGTTATTTATTTATTCTGAACATAGCTTCTTTGCTAGATATACGCTTTTTGTTCTGAAATTTTACATGTAATATTTAGAGGTTTTTTTTTTTTTTTGCTTAGCTTCTTCAAAGACTAAATTTAAAGCAGGAAAGAATGGCTTGATTATGGAGTGAAGGCCAAAAAAGTTAACTTGGCAAAGAAAAGTGATGAACGTCTTTGTCGTCATCTTGCCTTCGGTTCTCAAGTCTTGAGAGGGGAGCTATGTAGGAATCTTTCCATATGCCTTTTGTGACCCAAGGACAAATGACCTTTCAGTAACACAAAAATACATAGAATATGCTTTTAAAAGTGTTTCTTATTTCTATAAGCAATGGAGTTAAGAGACACTCTTCTCTCTGTTTTGCTATTTAAAGTGAAAACTTTTTAGTTTTTTCATTTCAGTAGGGATTCAGGAAGGAAATAATACACCAATAATAATTTTTTATTATTCTTGTGCTACCTTTTTTCAGCACTTATTATGTGTCATATGCTGTGCAAAGCACTTCATATGCATTATCTAATTAATCCTAAGAAAACCTTTATGATGTGGCCATTACTATTTCCATTTTATAAATGAGGAAACATTGACTCACTGAGGCTTAACAATACGCTACAGTCACTCAGCTAGTTAAGTAAATAGTAGAGGCAGAGTTTGAACTCAGGACGGACTCCAAAGCTGTTTCTTTTCCATTACCCCATTTGTTTATCCTTGAATGTAAATAAAAGTTTTTTCATACGTAATGTACATAATAGTGTGAGTGACTGTGTACATATTTATTTTGCTTGTTTTTAAGTGTAATCTTTTATTCACCCATTCTTCTATTGGTGAGCCTTTACTTTGTTTCTGGTTTTTAGCCTCTAAATAGTGTTTTACTAAACATCCCTACACACGTTCTTAATCTTTTAGTTTTATGGAATAGAGGTTTAGGAGCATGATTGCTAGATCAAAGGATAACATGCTTTTTAAACTGGTTATTTAATTTTTGTATTTAATTTACTTACTTCCAGTTTGCTTCTCTGAAAGAATGTGACAGTTCACAGTTCTCCCAGCAACGTAGTTGTACTAACAGAGTACCTGCTGACCCATATCCCAAGCAGTATTACTTATCACTATATTTAATTTTTGCTATCAGTGGATGTTAGTGATACCAGCATATCTTTAGTTTGCAGTTCCCTGCAACTAATTTAGATAGTAAATTTGAGCAATTTGCTCTTCTGTATTCTCTTCATATGTTTGTCTAATAATTCTTTGTAAGATGTCAGTTTCTAAGCACTCTCTATATATTATGTATATTAATCCTTTGCATCAGCATTATAAATATGTGTTTTAAAAGCTGTAAGGTTCTTATTCACTTTATATGATTTCATGCCATACAGAACATTTTCCATTTTTAGGTAGAAAACTTTGTCTTGGTTAAGGTCTCTTCTAGCTCTAGATTTAGTAAATGTATTTTCCAAGATTTTCATGTAAGATTTTTATCATATATGTTAATTTTTATGTCTTTAATCCATCTGGAATTTATTTTTGTACACGGCATAAGATAGCAGTCCAGTTTTACTTTCTTCCAGATGGATAACCAGTTGTGCTACTCCCATTTTTCTACTGAGTAGAACTGCCGTCTTTGTCATGTCTTAAATTCTCATATATACTGGGTTTGATTTCTAGATTGTTCTGTTGATTGATCTGTTTGTGTATTCCTATCCCGATACTGTTTTGATTAAGGAAACTTTGCATTGTTTTTGATATCTGTGAAAGCAAGTCTTTCCTGTTTTCCATTTCATACTTTTCTTGACTATTCTTACAAATTTAATCTTTCATAAAAACCTTAAAATCATTTAATCTCACCACCCCATCACCACTTCCCTCGTAAGGTTATGTAGGGATTCTTATTTGAATTGCATTTAATTTACATGTCAATTGATGGTATAAGTTCAACTTCGTTATAATATCTGCACATCTAAGAATATGGTATGTCTTTCTATTTGTTGGTATCTTTTTTTTTCTTCTCTGTTAAAGAATTCATAATGGCTTTCATATACATCTTGTATCTTTTTTGTTAAATTCATTCCTAAGAATTAGTGTTCTTGCTATGGCAAATGGATTTTTTTTTTTTGCTTCCTAAGTGCTAAAATAGAGAAAAGACCTTCACTTTTTAAAATTTTCTATCCGTGCACCTCTTGATATTTTGATTAATCCTCCTAATTTTATACTGTCATGTTTTGAGATTTTCAGGTATACAATAATAGCAGCAGTAAAAACAGTTTCACTTATTTTTCAGTGTTTATGCAGGCTACTAAACTTTCTTGGTTTTGTTTTTTTGTATTTGATAGAAGCATTAAAACAGTGTTAAATGATGATGGTGGCAACTCGCACCCACCCCCCCGTTTAATTCCTGACCTGATTTTAATTAAAATGATTTTAGTTTTTTAATCTTTTGGAAAACATGTTCATTTTTTGGGTAAATTTTATTTAAGTGGTTTTCTTCTATCTGTGGGTTGGAGTTTTTGTTAGGAATGTCTACTAAATTTTATCAAAAGCTTTTTCAGTCCTTGATGAATATAATTTTCTTCAATCTGTTGATGGAGTGGATACATAATTTATCAATATATGACAGACTTCTTTAGATTGAACTACCTACTGTTGGCTTCATGGAATAAATTTCTACAGACCAGGGGCTCCACGACCTGGGTCTGTAGGTAGAACCTGTCCGACTCAGAGGGAAGAAGGTCTGATAAGTAATCCACAGGGACTCTCATGCCATCTCTTATCCCCGGTTGCCCACAATTCCTGCAGCTGTTTGGTGAATCACATAAGCTGGAGTTGAGACTGAAGGGAAATTTTCGAAGGCACTTTCTGGTTTCTAGCTTCCAGCATCCTTCTCTGTCCCTTCTTTCTTTTGGTGTTCACCTTTTTTATCAGTAGCTCTTTCTGTTCCTTTTAATTCAGTGCTTAGTAGCAAAAATTTATATCAGAACTGCTTCTTCAGCAGATCCTTTTAATAAATGAAAAAATAGTGAAATACCAACCTATTCTGATGTTTCTCTTTCCTTCAATGCAGTTGGCCTTGTCTTTTCTGAAACTTATTTGCATTGTTTTCTCTAGTGATTTTCAGCTTTGATGGAGTGCCATGAATTGCAAACTTTTATCCAGAACCTAAAGTAATAGCAAGCCCTTATAACCAGTATTTACGTTTGTAATTGTTTGTCAGAGGCAAGCCCTGGAGGCCCAGCCACATTTTGCTTGTCTGGAAAATATAATTTAAATATCCACTTATAACATCATTATTAAGCTGATTGTGTTTTTTTGTTTTTTTGTTTTGTTGTTGTTGTTTGAGACAGAGTCTCTCTCTGTCACCCCAGCTAGAGTGCATTGGTGTCGTCATAGCTCACTGCAACCTCAAACTCCTGGGCTCAAGCCTTCCTCCTACCTCAGCCTTCCCAAGTAGCTGGGACTACAGGCGCACGCCACCATGCCCAGCTAATTTTCCTGTTTTTTGTAGACAGAGTCTCGCTCAGGTTAGTCTTGAACTCCTGACCTCAAGTGATCCTCCTGCCTCAGCCTTCCAGAGTGCTAGGATTACAGGCATGAGCTACTGTGCCTGGCCTGTTTTGTTTTTAAATTAAAAATCTCTTTCTGGTAGATTTGGTAATAGGAGGGATTGAATAATATTTAATCGTGAGAACTTGCCTATGGATACCCAAAATAAAAAGGGATCACTTTGGCAAAAAGAATACTGGCTATGGAGTTAGGAAGCCTGAGTAGTATTGTAGTTTCAGCTCTGCCAGTAGCTTATGTGAACTCAAATGAGGTTCTGCACCTGTGACCATTCATTTCCTCTTCTCTGAGATGCGATTGCTGAAGTAAGTGGTTGATCTTCCTTTGTAAAGTTTGACATTCTGGAAAATTGGAGAGTTTGTTTGAGCCCTGTCCCCCTAAATAGGCATGATTCCACTGTTTCACAACTGAGTACTCTCGCTATCCTGTTTTACAAGAAAATAGATGGTGAGTGGATGTTAGAACTGTATTATATGCTTCCATATAGCAATTGCTTTAATAGGTCCCTTTAAATTATTATTTGTGAAATAATTTTAAGTCCTTATATCTCTGTGAAGTTATTTCCCCTCTAGTGAGTTTCTGTAAGTCATACCTGTCTAGGGAGTTCTAAAGGCTTCCTGAACTGTAAGACTGGAAACATATTAGGTTTGACCATATTAAAATTGCTGGTAGTTGGCAGTTTTTGACCCAAAATTATGCCTCAACTTAATAATTATAGGTGAGTTAAAGAGTTATCATACTGGGGTTTTACTTGAAAGATCTTTCAACCTAAAAGCAGAATTGCCTTTTGTTTTATTAGGCATTCATTGTTTATTCAATCAAAAATACCTTTTGAATGCCTGCTCTGTGCCATCCCTGTACTAGGCCTTGTGGATATGCCCATGAATGAAATAAACCTGTTCACTGGTTTGGGGAAGTCTGTAGTCTAATGGGGGAAATAGGCAATTAACTATAAACAATTACAATAAAATTGCATGAGAGCTATAGAAGAAAGAATACATATTGCTATACTGCAGATGACATGAAGGATTTCTCATCTAAGAGTTCTAAAAGGTCTCTTGTTGAGAAACGAGTATTAAAAAGAAGGATGTGAATTTGAGAACTATTATAGAAGTAGATTCCCAGGACTTGGTGACTAAGAACAGTGCACTGAGGGAGAGAGTGGTCAAGCTGATTCCTTAGTTTCATACTGGAGTGCCTGAGAAAATGCTGAAAAAAAATGAAAGACTTATTTGATGGGAAAAATGTGTTTGATTTTGGACATGCTGTGGTTGAAGTCTCTACTGGGTATCCAGATGGTAGATATGTCACTAGCAGACAAATTGTAGACGGAAAAGAGAGCTCAGGAGTGAATTTAGGGATAGGCAGATAAATTATTTGTGTTGAGGGAATAATTGATGCCATATCATCATTTCTTCTTTCTGGGTACCTTCTCTGCTTTGCATATGTATAGGCTCAATGTATTTCAGTAATGCATGACAGCATTGTATCCAGATAGCTGTTATGTGCCTTAGAACTATGTGGTCACAGTAAGAGAGGGCATTTCAGGATTCAGGAACCCAGCCTCAAGCAGTGCAACATGATTGGTGGGAAAACACTGGCTCTTTAGGAAGGCTATTTTAGTTTTATTAGCAGAAAGTGAGTAGAGTTATATACCCCGTATGTGCTAGGTGTTCATAAGCCTTTTGTATACACTGTCTTTATTTTTCAACAACCCTGTGAAATAGGGAGTATTGTACTCATCATACAATGATGAAACAGAGGCTAAGAGAAGCTAAGTAATATTAGAGCAAGAATTTAGGGTGTTCCTTCAACGCTGTTGGTCTTTTTGCTATGCCACACTTTGCTGTTTTTTCCAGTAAGACCTGTCAAATATTGTTGTCAAGCTTGTGTCCAAATAGGTTTTTGAGTTTCTTACCTTTGTGTAGTAAGCACAGTACTAGAGATTTAAAATGTTATTACTCGTCTGGCACCATCCTTGAATTCTGCTTATGGGTGGCCATTTGTCTGCAATAAGAAAGCATGTGTATAAAATGAATAAAAAGTGAAAGTTGGATCACATATGTCTCCACTCAGATGTGCAGACCTCCTGGAATGCTATCAAATGCCAACATTTATTTTCTTTTACTTTGCTGGGTGTGTGGAATTTTATTTAGAAGGATCAATTGAAAATTCAAAGATACCTGGAGGAAAAGATACTAATACTACACATTTTCATAGCACCTCACTCCCAATTAGCTGAAAATTGTCATTGTTTATGACATTACCAGAAAAGCCACAATATAATCTCAGTTTGCATTGTTTTAAATAGGCAAAAACAAGATTGTATATTCTAAGATACAACGGCTAATTTGTGTCATGAAACTTCCTGTAATTTTCAAGCTTGAGTGGAAATTGGTAATGTTTCTCTATCTTTTGCATATTTGTGTATTGCTTCTCAGCAAACTAGAAGCAAGAAATGGCATCTCAAAACTATAGGATAGTGTCAAATACAGGCATGATGTATTAAATATTTTTCTCTTCTATGTGTGTACTGTTTCTGCAGTATTCAGAATTGGCGGTATTTTATTTTTCTCTTAAGAAACTGATTTTAAAGTTTGTTAATATTGGCCAAAATCATGAGAGAGAAAATTAATGGTGAATATTTAGCCTTCCAAGTTAGAACTTCTTGTGCAGCTGAATTATGATTCTCAGTCACCATGTACTGTTAACACACTTCCTTTCTTTATTATTTCTCTTTGTTCGTTGGGAAAATGCCGCAAGAAAATAGGAATTTCCCGTCACCATTACCCATCTGGCAGTGTATTTCAGTCTAATTCCTGACGCTCTTGTCCTGGTTACCACCCCTTCTCCTTGCTAGCAATCTAAATTCTGCTTATTTGCTAAAAGGGGGATTCCAGACAGACGAGGAAACAGCTTTCAAATGCTGCACTGCAGGCATACTAGGTCATTCCCCCACTGTGCAGTCTGGAAATCGAGGAGTGCTTCTCTGGCTATGAATTCTAATGAGTTGTTAAAGATGCCAGAGTGTGTGCTTATACGTGCGTTTTCTTTCCCCTCCCCCTTTCTTCCTTTTCCCAAGCCCCCTCTTCTCCCTATTTCCCCTCCTACTTCTTTATCCCCTCCCTCTGTGTCTCAGTTCTGCAGTACACAGGGCTGAAGCACATTCCTGCTTTGCAAGGCTTTCAGTTAAGGATGTATTGTGGCTTTTGTTTGGATTGCAGCATATGAATTACAGGTAACATTCTGAAATTGAGCTAAACATTTAAATTCTGTTGAAATGTTTTTAAAGAGGCAAAATATTACATTGGAATTGATGAAGAAAATAAGTTATTGTGGCTAATTTTATTAGGGTGATTGTAGTGAAATGTTTTTAGAAATGTTGTAAGCAAATTCCTTTTCTCCCCCAGAAGGCTCAAATAAAAGGAAATGGGGGTAGATTGATCTGACTGCAATTGATTTTGTTTTATGTTGATCTTGAAAGGTTGATGTTGTTGCTACTCCTCTGTAGAGAAGGACCAGTTATATGGGGTGCTACTGAGGGTACCTATGAATACTGGTACTTGGAAGGGTGGAGTGGGAAGGATGGTGCTAGTCTGAGCTAGCCAGGTTCTTTGATTAGGTCATTGGATGCGAAATGTAAAATGCTCTCTCCTTTTCTTCTATCAGCTGTTCAGAGGAGACTCATTACAACTCCTGCTGAAGCTCCTAATCTTCCTCCCTTCTCTTCTGCCCCTCCCCCCCACTCTCACTTGGCCTGAAGACGTTGTCCCCAGAGTTTGCCTTACTCCCCTGGTGCTATATGTATGGTGATCCTGGCACTGTGGCCGTGTCTGGGACCGGCCAGACAACTGCTGCTGGCTCTCCCTATTCCAAGAAGGATTTAAAGGGGAATTGCACTGCAGGCAATGCACCAGAGCAGCATCGGGAGCTTGGGGACTAAGGCTCCTCTGGCATTATTACACATATGCAAAGCTGACCGCAATGACAGCAGCTGCTCCTTTGAACTGTTGGCAGCAGCCAAGCGGCAGCATGAAGTGAAAGATCACTCCTGAGCTCAAGATGAACACCACCTTGGATGGTAATCAGAGCAGCCACCCTTTTTGCCTCTTGGCATTTGGCTATTTGGAAACTGTCAATTTTTGCCTTTTGGAAGTGCTGATTATTGTCTTTCTAACTGTATTGATTATTTCTGGCAACATCATTGTGATTTTTGTATTTCACTGTGCACCTTTGTTGAACCATCATACTACAAGTTATTTTATCCAGACTATGGCATATGCTGATCTTTTTGTTGGGGTAAGCTGCCTGGTCCCTTCTTTATCACTCCTCCACTACCCGCTTCCAATAGAGGAGTCCTTCACTTGCCAGATATTTGGTTTTATAGTGTCAGTTCTGAAGAGTGTCTCCATGGCTTCTCTGGCCTGTATCAGCATCGATAGATACATTGCTATTACTAAACCTTTAACCTATAATACCCTGGTTACACCCTGGAGACTACGCCTGTGTATTTTCCTGATTTGGCTATACTCAACCCTGGTCTTCCTGCCTTCCTTTTTCCACTGGGGCAAACCTGGATATCATGGAGATGTGTTTCAGTGGTGTGCGGAATCCTGGCACACCGACCCCTACTTCACCCTGTTCATCGTGATGATGCTATATGCCCCAGCAGCCCTTATTGTCTGCTTCACCTATTTCAACATCTTCCGCATCTGCCAACAGCACACAAAGGAAATCAGCGAGAGGCAAGCCCGCTTCAGCAGCCAAGGTGGGGAAACTGGGGAAGTGCAGGCCTGTCCCGATAAGCGCTATGCCATGGTCCTATTTCGAATCACTAGTGTATTTTACATCCTCTGGTTGCCATATATCATCTACTTCTTGTTGGAGAGTTCCACTGGCCACAGCAACCGCTTTGCATCCTTCTTGACCACCTGGCTCGCTATTAGTAACAGTTTCTGCAACTGTGTCATTTATAGTCTATCCAACAGTGTCTTCCAAAGGGGACTAATGCGTCTTTCAGGTGCCATGTGTACTTCTTGTGCAAGTCAGACCACAGCCAAGGACCCTTACACAGTTAGGAGCAAAGGCCCTTTTAATGGATGTCATGTCTGAAGTGGCTCAGATATTGGGTCACTCTGTGTGGCAGGGGGAGGGTCCCTTTTTTTTAATCTCTTAGTATTCCTAGCTCACTAGGAAATCTGGGACAGAATGATTTGACTCTAAGCAATAGCAAACAAATGATCCATCCAAAAACCTTCTGAGTTTGCAGAAATGATTTTCAAAAGTGCTTTTGAATCAGAAGAATCAAGATCATGAAGATAAATTAGTCTTGGTTCCAACTTTTGAAATGTCATGGAAATGACTACAGTTCTCAGAACTAAAATGAATAAAGCCATATCTAACACCTCTCTCCAGCTGGCATGACAGAACCTGAGTGTGAAAAGCGTCAGCATTTTAAAAAGTCATCATTTTCTTGTCGCTCTCTGAGTTTTTTCCAGCTATTTGGGCTTCATGTGCAATTGATTTCTTTCAACAGGAATATTAAAATATATTGATGAACTAACAGGTTTTTTAAAAAAAATTTATGTATGCCAAAGTATAACTACACTGCAGGTTTCAGCACTGTCATTTAGAAAGCCAGGTATTTTGTCGTCTTCTCTTGAGAGAATTCTCAATAGGGTGAATAATGTGAACACTTAACATTAATTTTAGAATTTTATAATGAACCATGAGGCAAAAATGCAATTGAATCATACAACTTACGAAAGACTGAGCTAGTTTTTGTGCCATGATTCAGAGATCTAAAGATATGTATGCATAGAAGTGGTCATGGTACAGTATTTCTACCCATACCTTTGTTTATGTGTATATTGAGAATATTTGAATTTAGATTTCTCTTTTACAGCAAAATGTGTTTAAGCTAAAAAATAATTAAATGATAGGCTGACAGCTATCAATTTTGTAATAGTGAAAATATGCAAAAATGTGTCTTTAATGTTCTCTGTTCTTTTTATCCAAAGACTTTTGAAATACTAGAACATCAGGGTGATAATGTCCTAAGCAACTGAGTTGGAAAATATACTGGTAGTATAATAATTTATTTTTAAAACAGAAGGGAGTTAATTGAGACATTTTTCTTTGTGGCTAGATGGAATCAACTAATATAGTAGAAACTAGTTCTTTTTGAAAAGCATTCTTTCAGTTAGTGTTAAGGAATCCACATTTGAAGAAGAGAAAGGGAAATTGTAATCTAAGTCTTTCTTATTGTTATTTGCTTTCTGGAAAAAAATCCTTTGGCCTACTGTTCTCTCCTTAATAATCTTTTTCTTTTTTTTTTTTTTTGCCATAGTACTAACAGAATCTATAGGATTTTGTTATTGTTCTATAGAATTATTATTGAGAGTGGTCTGCGTTTGTATGTAGTAGTGATGTTTAATTCTTAAAAGTGATTATCTTTACAGCAAGAGGTTTATTTTTCAAAACGGAGAGAACAATTTCTGGCAGCTCCAGGCATGAGAGTATTTCCTCTACTTTTCTACTGGTTTTAATGTTTCGGAAATCTTCAGGGGACTTAGTTGATCTCTGCCTTTGGCTAGATGTTGTAATCTGAATACGACAGGGGTGTTCAGTGAGATGAAAGATGGAAGAAACCCAGGGGACATGGGTTAAAGTGGACTTCTGAATCCAAGAAAGGACATGGATATTTATAAAACAGGCAGATATGGTTTGGTTTTCTGTCATGATATTAGAAACCCCACTCCCTTTTTAAATATAGGGCAGTGATCTTACGATTTTAGGTTTTACACATCAACTTGATTTTAATCTCAAATGTGCTCTATTTAAACTTTTTTATTTTAAGTGACCAAGTATTATATAAACATTCAAACTTCAGATTCTGGGTTCTTCCCAAAAGCTTGCCTGCTCTTTATATTTAGTGTTGGCAAACTTGATTCTAATCTGTTTCAAAATTTAGAACTCATACTGAAATTGCAAGTTATGTTAGAAATGGCTTTGTTAAATTGCCATTTCAAGCGGAAAACCTTTTATGCTGGATTCTGAAAAATAGTTGTACACGTTTCCCCTTTATTTAAGTGGTGTAGATCTTAAAAAAACAAAAAAATTTTTTAATATATGTTAGAGAATGTAACCTGTTCATATTTGCAGTTTGCTTATTAATTTTTATTTCAGCAAATAGGGGAATCTTAAAAGACTTGATTTTTATATAAAATTGATGTTAAATCAGTAGGTTTTACTTTCTTTGGGAGCTGAGGCCTTTTAATTTTTTTTTTTTTAATAGGGTTCCATCTTGTGAGAATGGAAAAGAGAAAGTATCTTTTTAAATTTTCTGATAATGGCTAATCAAGCTGGTCTTTTAATGACTGCAAAGACAACCTTTTTTTTTTTTTTTGAGACAGAGTCTCACTCTGCCTAGGTTGGAGTGCAGTGGCACGATCATAGTTCACTACCCCCTAGTAGCTAGGACTACAGGTGCACATCACCACACCCAGCTAATTTTAAAAATTTTTTTATAGAGTTGGGGTCTCCGTGTGTTGCTCAGGCTGGTCTTGAACTCCTGGCCTCAAGCAATCCTCCCACCTCCCCCTCCCAAAGTACTGTGATTACAGGCATGAGCCACTGCTCCTGGCTGACAACTCTTTTAATAAGATCTTTTGTTAATAGATGTGTACATTCTTTTCCTAATACCAAACTTGAATTTTATTAGAGGCTTTTTTTTTCACATTAGAATCCCTATTGGAGTCTCAGCCCAAAACTAAAGTAGAAACTAAGTAGATACAGTAATTTTAAAGAAAAATAAAGGGCCCCTCCCCCCAACTGATACTTGTTTAATATCAAGTATCTTTCCAGTTTATCGTGTCTTCATTGTGCTATATAAACTCTAAGGTTTCTTCCAGGTATCAGTTCTATTATGCGCACATTCCTTGTCTGTACTGCCTTTTTATTTTATTTGTTGTTTGTGCTTGTGTTGGGGGAGAGGAGATGCACCTGGACAACTGTAGCTGGGGGCATTTTCTGTGTGATATGTTTGGAGAGTTTGTGTTTAACTGATCTTTTCATCCTGGCATATTTAATGCAACATTTGATGACGTTTGGTTTAAATACCAATCTGAATAGTTCAAATTAGAAAAAGTATATTTTTATACTCAATTACCTTGGCTTTGGCAGAATAGCTTATTTGACTTTATATGGTATCTGACTGGTATCAGAGGAAGCATATGCTTTTGGTGATTGTGCTGAAACTATTTCATAGTAAATTTTAAAATATACTATTAAATAATTGCTGTATTTATAAATTAGTTATGTGTTTTTATGGAGTGAGTTCAGTGAAGATGTGTTGTTGTTTTTTCCCTCATAGAGTGGAAATGCAATTACAAATGGACTAGTGTGCTCTACTTTAATGAGAGCACTATCTTAAACTAGATGGGTGTTTGTATTTTTCATGGACCTGTTGACTCTTACCCAGAATTTCATTTTGGACAAGGTTTTCTTTAGGCTTTATTGCTGGATAAATTCTTTTTGAGCCTTATTATAATGGCTTTTCCTTTTTACTTGAATAATGGTCTCAGTATTTTAAGGATTGGGAAAACTTGAATTTTTGTACTATAAATATACATTGTCCACCTCTTTGAACTTAGAAATGAAGACGACAAGGTTACATACTCCCAGATGGTGGAATGGTTTCTGGGAGGGTTTCCTCAGCTTTTCAGTTTGTTTGAAAAATCTGCACAGTGACTTTATAGGAAATGTCTTAATTTTAGTGACTATGTCTTTTTGTATCTTAAGTGATTTGTGAAATAAATTATTGGCAAACCAGAATTTATTGTTATATGAGCAAATTTTGAGAAGTTTAAAGATGAGAGAATCATGGCCCTAGGAGATTTTTGAAAAGCCTTCATGAATCATTTTGTGTATTGATTTTTGCATAATTTCTCCATTTCAGGTTGAAGAAAAACTATATTTACGTTAAATGTCCATGTTATTAACACATTAGCTGCCATGTGATTTGTATTTAACTCATGCTAGTTTTGAGCCTGGGGCCTTGTGAAGCAAAACCTGGGCAAAACCCTGCAGTTGGTTCGTGAAGATCTTACTTGTTGATGTTCTTATTGTTACAATTAATATTGATAATTTAATTCTAAAAACGTGGATTAAATGAATAGAAGTCAATAAATTTCATTTTTCTATTTATGTTTACCTTTAAATTACACTTAAGCCAGACAAGTCAAGAAAAACACTTTACCCTTATGAACTATTTTTTAGGTTTTCACATTACTTTTTACTTTACTAATTTTCAAGTTTTTGTATTACTTTTTTATTGAAAAAAACACAGAAAACAATTTTAAAAAAATAAAATTTTCATTAAATTAGAAAGGATCATTTTATTTTCGAAGTTTTTATTCTATTTTCATAATAAAACACTGTGGCCCCAAGGAAAAAATTTTTTTTTCTATCGTGGCAGTCAATGTGTTAATATTATTTTGCAGACCATGAAAATGTTGTAGACATTTCTCACGGTTGTAAATGAGTCATTTGGCTTTTCTTCAAAACTTGAGTGACAAAAGGGCATCGTGATATGATAAAAATGAACTTTGAACCAAGAATCAAAAAATGTAGATTTCTGTTGCTAATTAACTCGTTTTGTAAATTAGGGCAAGACACTTCTCTAAGCACTTAATTTCTTCTTATATAAATGGAGATAATGATCCCTTCATACCCCATAGGGTTACATCGAGGATTGAATTAGATGATTGTGAAAGTACTTTGTAAATTGTGAAGTGCTTTGCAAATAAAAATGATTTCTGTTACTTGTATCTGCCATGCTTTTTACATGTAAGGAAGCCATGTGTCATGACGTCCTCCCCCACATTGAGATCTTTGAAGCTCAATGCTATATTACTCCTCCATGGTACTTAGCAATTCCCAACCTGAGAAGAGAGGCAGGATAAATCCTCACCTTTTTAAAATAACAGTAGCCTTAAATTCAACATAAAACTGCTTTCATTTACTTCCTTTACTTGTCTACAAACACTCTGAAGGCAAGGGACAGTGTCTCAATATTTTTATCCCCAAAATCTAACATAGGACCTGGCTCAGAGCAGAAGTTTTAGTAAATTTTGCAGAACTGATAAATGACTCAATAATTATTTTATCTAGTCACCAGCCTTCTCCCTTCTGTTTGTAATTATAGGACAGTGATGTTTAAAATGTAGTCCAGAGCCCCATAAGCATCTTGCCATTTGGCCTAGGCCATTCTAGACTTTAGTAATATCTCCTTTTAGCACCGAGAGATTAATGTAGGAATGTGAGTCTTCTATATCCTAGCTAATTTTACTCCTGGCAACCCTGTAACCTTGGACCAGGGAGCTTCAGGCATTGCTTTCAAATTGCCAATTTCTCACAGCATGGATAAGAAATAGGTAGTTGGATAACATCTTATTGGCTCTAGATCCAGAAAAGGGCGGCTGTAAAAATCAGTCACTAGGGAGGAGGAGCTATAGAAAGCCTGGGAGAAAGAAGCTGTTCTAACTGTGGTTTTGTTGTGTCTTCCTTTCAGTCTTTACCATTTTTTAGCTCTGTGTTCCCTTCTATCCTTTTCTTAACACACTATTGGTCACATATACAGAAGGGAAGTATTTCCTTGATACTGTCATAGGGTGTGGAAAATTATATTATTTAAAAGCGGTGGCTTTTAGGGAAAGTCTAAGAAGCAATTAAGAAGCACTTACCTAGTGAGCTCTGCTGTGTGCCAGGTAGCATAGCTCAGAGAGGAATCTTCAGAGAGTGATCTAAAGAAGTATCATCCCTTTCTTGTAGGACTTTATAGTCTTTAGATGTTTCATGTGGAAAAATTATGTGATTATCTGTCTTCTAAGAGGCCTCACAGGGTGACTTTATCTGGAGGAATTTACCAAGGCCTCCTGGTAGGACACCCAGTGGGTCTGTTTTGTTAGGTAAGATCACATACTGGTGTATAAAATCATAATGTCATGTTATTAATTTAAAATAAGACATAGATACAGTGGGAGCAGTCTTTCTATAATGGTAGATCTTTATGGGAAACCAAACCACAATCAGAAAATTGCTTGGTGAGGATGGAATATCAGAACGTGGTTCTGTAGTGTGAACATTACTGGTATCAGACTAAGCTTGATGTCCAGTCTCCACAGTTGGGAAAGCCTTGTCATTGGGATCATAATAAAAGATGAAATCGTCCCCACTTCCAGTACTGGCCATCCTACTTTCTAATTGGCATTTTATAGTATTTCTTTAGTTCAGTTAACTTCTTTTGTTACTTGTCTTTTAGTCAGATTCCTTGCAAGTCTTAGTAATCTGCAAGTCTGCAACTCATTCTTTAAGTTGGTTTTATATCACTCTTCTTATCTTTTATCATAAAACATTGTTTTTATGATTTATTATTCAAAGGGCATCTTTATTCCTTTATATTAGTTTGGGGGAGCAACTCATCTTGGTTTTCATGTAGTGCCTAGTTGGAAAAGCAAGGTATATGAAAATGCCTATAAAAATTAACAGTGTCAGACAATTAGGATTGAGATATTAACTTTTAGAATGTTCAGTCATATCTAGCAAAGGAGGGTGGGGTGGGGCAGTTGAGTTGGAAAGGACCTTAGAAATCATGTAATCTGATTCTGTCATTTTAAAGACAGGAAACCAGTTCGGTGGCCACATGTCTATTTATGATAATACCCAGACTTCCTGCCTCCTAATCCATTTCCCTTTTCTAGTACACCATGTTGCTTTTGCAGAGGAGTTGGAATTTGGCTTGACTCAGCCATGTCTGTGGTGCACACATGTATGTGTATGTAATGCTAGACGTAGGAAGCATGAGCAACAATACAAATGTTAATTGAGGCTCATTATGTTTCAGGAGAATTTTATAAACTATCATATTTAATCCTTCCAACACTGTATGAGCTAGTGACCATTATTAACTCCATTATACAGATGAGCAAACTGAGATTTAGAGTTGCCAGAGTCACACAGCTTATTAAGTGGAAGCTCTGGGATTCAAATCCAGGTCTTTCTGACTCCAAAGCTCTTCCATTTAATCTTCACAGCAACCTATCAGGTAGTTATTTTTTATTTCCTTACTTTACAGGTGAGGAAACTTAGACTTATTGAGGTTAAGAAACTTCCAAGGTTGCACATATAGTTAGTGAATGTTATGATTCAAATCCAATTCTTTGACCCTAAAGCTTATGTCCTTTACCACTATATAAACTTAATCTTGAAAAATATAGTCTGCCTGCTAAATATAGCAAATTGAATATGTATATTTCTGTTAACTCCACTATAAAGAATAGCAAAGGTATAATACATATGGACAAAGAGATGATGGCAGATAAATGATGCCAACAAAATTTTGGAGTATAGAAACCCAGTGGATGAGTGGTAACTGACTCAGGGGAATCAACAAAGCTGAATCCTAAAGTCAAGGGAAGAGAAAGAACAAAAAGAAGCAAGCTAATTTGTCCATAGAACCCAATAACTATTTGGGAATTGGATTCTCAAGATGCATCTACAAGTGTAGAATAGTATGAAACAGAAATTTCTGAAAACAGAATAATTGAGAGTTCATATAAAGAGCATTTATTTAGACATCATCACCCCCCACTCCTCTTCCCCATTCCACCTTAATCCCTATCCCAAGTTGGCCAAAGCACGCAACTGATATTTTACCATCCCAGCAGAAGATAGGAGATTGACTCTGTGGGGAAGTTGAACCACAGACACTCTGGATGCCAGGCATAGCTGAGGATGGGACTAGGGTACTTTGTTGAAAACGTGTGGTAAGAGAAAGTCTATATGTTAAATAATCAGCCCCTTTGTCCCACTACATACCCAGAATGTTCTAAGCAGGAGATAAGAGGAGTCCATTCTGGGGACTGACATTTGAGAGCTTGAAAACAAAATACCACATTCTCTGCCCAGTCACCTTAAGATCATGCCTATCAATCAACAAATCCCACTCGTGCTTACAGAGCTTCCAGTTAGTTTTTAATTGCTTTTTTAATATTAACAGACAGCCAGAGATTACTGGACTTTGGAGAAAAGCTTTTCCCACAAACTACAGAGCACTAAACAGTCAAACAAACAACAGAAATCAGAGGAAACAGAAACAATGCAGATTGCTAAAGAAAACATCAAAAAAAATCCAGCTATAAGTAATATTCTCAGAGAAGATTTAACATCCATTAAAGGAGAACAGTGTGCCACAAAAAATGAACAGGAAGAGAACAAGAAAGAGCTCTTACAATTTAAACTATAGTAAGACATTTTTTAAAATCAACAAGAAAGCTAGAAAATAAAGTAGGCCAGATAATGAAACAAAAGACAAAGAGATGGAAAATAGTAGATGCAAAGCGAGACAATTAGACCCTCAACCAAGGAGGCCAAATATCTAACACAATTTCCAAAAACAGAATAGAGGAAAAGAAAGTAGGAAATTCTCAAATGTCATAAGAAAATTTTCCAGAACTGAAGGATATGAGTTTCCATAATGAAAAGACCCAGTTCATTGTAATAAAAAGACTCACACGATGGCAAATCATTATAAGATTTCAGAACACTGGAGATAAAGAAAAATCTAAAAGCTTCTTGTTCTGGGGGAGGGGTGGGAGAGTAGAAACATGCAAAGTATAGGGATCTGAGTTGTGTTGGACTTTCTGCCCCATTGAAGCTAGAAGACAATGGGGAATACCTTCAAAATTTTGAGGAAGAGTGATTTCCAACCCAGAATTTTATGCCCAAACTATCATTCAAGTGCGAGGGTAAAATAGACCCATTTTGAGATATGCAGGGTCTCAGTATTCACCTGCCTTACATACTTTCTTAGGAAGTTACTGAAGGATATGCTTCTCCAGAATGAGGGAGGAAACCAAGAAAGAGGAAGATGCAGAATGCAGGAAACGGTCTCCAACACAGGGGAGTGGTGAAGGGGGTTCCCACAGGCAGGAAAGCCCTAGGAAGACAGCTATGCAGGAAACCTAACTTGGAGCAAGGAGAAGGGATGCACTAGGAGGTATATTTCTAGGAAAAAATAATTGGGATTTTGACCATGGTGAGAGGAATTTACAGTTTTGTCAGATTTTTAGGGGAAGATTTGGTGAGAGGTACGTAGAAAACTGAGGAAAAGAAAAAATTAGGTAATTTATAACTTCAGAAAAAAATAGGTGAAAGAAATAAAATAATGATATACTCTGTGGCATATGTTTAATCAAAAATAATAGCAAAACTATGATGAGAGGATGGGGGTTAGAGATGTGTGGGGTGGGCATGGGTATGTGCGGTGTGTAATAGAGCTACAGTGTTGTGTTCCATACTATAAAGTCTGAAGCTAATGTCTAAAGTGGAAAAAATAAGAAAATAGCAATTTAAGCATTTTACTCAAAAATATGAAGAAAAAACAAACAGCTAAAAGAGAGAGATGGAATGGTTGCCTCTAAGGAACAGGGTGTGAGGACTGATGTTTATTTCATTATAAGCTTTCTACTGTTTGACCTTTACAACTATGTAGGTGCATTTTTATGAAAAGCATAGACCACATTTAAAGAAAGGCAAACAAATTTTAGCTGAAGTGAAGGGAAACCAGGGAGGAGGCACAGGTTTAGAGAATATTACTGAAATAGGAAACGAGGGCATAACAGCACTATATTACCCGTAGCTCTTTAAAGAGCAGTTTCCTATTCGTCATCTCATTTCATGCTCCTGGAAATATAGGCAGAGTCAAGATTGTTTTTACAATTGTGGGAACAGAATTTTGGGTCTGTAAGTGGTTCCTAATCCACTATATCACTATGCCTCATAGGTATCTGTTTGAATCTTTTCAGATTTTATAATTTTGGTTTTTACTAAGAAGACAGCAGATACTGGAAAGCATCCTTTTTAAATATCATGACAAGGAATATATGAAAACAAGCACACGCGTGTATATGTATGTATTTAATGAGTGTGTGTGTGGCCTGGCATCGTGAGATGACGAGAGGAATGCAAAGTGCTGTGTAGCGTTCACGGGTAAGGAGGCGCACGGTGGACAGATTTCCTTAGAAGGCGGTGTGTGAGATGGGCTAGGCTCTGGATAGAGGAGGATTTCTGTAGTCTGATTCCCCGCCTCACCCCACCCTACTCCATGAGTGAGATTAACGTAAAGTACCAGCTGGACAGAATTAAAGAAACCCAAAGCATCAATAGACAAAAGACCCTAATAAGGTGATGTACAATTTATCAAACAGTATATGACATAAGAAAGCTCTTTGCAAAGTAAAAAGTGTATCTTTATGTTAGATTACCATGACTATAGTCACTTAATGACAGATTTATTGCCTTGTTACAAAAGGACTGTACTGGCTTTGAACAAAATACAAAAATAATAGTCTTTTTATAGTAAAACTTCAAATTCTGTCAGCTTTCAACAAATACTTACTGAATTGAATTGGTAAGACAGCATTTTGGGGAGAAAGCAAAAGTTACAGCATGATTTATTTCTGAAATTTCTTCCAGAAAATGAGGAAACCTCCACTGCCAAAGCCATTAATTTATAGCTAAACCAAAAAAAAAAAAATTTAAGAAGGCCATTTGTGGGTCTATCTTCATTGGCCCCTAGGGAGCAGAATCTGACTTAAGCCTTTTTCATTTTTAAAAGTTCTCCTTCATGACATGATATTTGTAGGAATCAAAACCATTCCTGCTTAGGTTATGTTAACATTATGTATTGCTAACATCATTGTATGGAGGATGTATGTTGTAGCTTATAGAGCACTGGAAATAAGGTTAAAACAAAATTTAAATCTTGTTCTGGCAATTAATTAGGTAATCGTAATCTGTCTGAATTTCAGAAGGATCCTCATCTTTGAATGAGGATGACACCAACATTATAGCGGTAGTTCAAGATCAGATTCATGTTACATTAACAGTAAGGCTTTTTAAGTTGTTACTGTTACTGTAATTACTCCATACTCTTCAATCATTTTTTTTTCCTCTGAGATAGAGGGAGGTAGTGAAAAGAACATGGATTTTTGGAGTCTCTGGCCCTTGGTTTTCTACTCTGTAGAATGGGTTAATACCTTCTCATAAGAATTATTGTGAAAATTAGATACTGTCACATCTAAAGTATGTAGAATTGTGCTTAATGGCATCATAGAAACTCAATAAAAGATTGCTGCTGTTATTTCTTTGTCACACAGAGGTCAGAATCTCCCAGGGACTTCCAGGGCCTGCAAATTGGCACATACCCTCAAAGGAAAAGCCTCGGGTAAATGGAGTAGGCTGGTATGCTTCCTTCTCTCAGGGATCGTAAATCCCTCCAGTCCTGCCTTGATTTGCTTCAGTTCTTTCAAACTGATGTTTTATGTATTTTGTCCTGCTTTTATAGTATATTCGATACACATACAGTATTTAGATTGTTCTTCATCAAGGAACAAATCATTGGGGCTTACAGTGAGAGATTTAATAATTTAGACGTGGAAAGTAAATTTGAGGCTGAAGTGGTAAAGAGGGGTCACTTTGTTATAATTGAACTTTAAAAATGAGTTGGTCTTTGGAGGAAAATAAAATTTTGGTAGATGGTATTTTAAGCTTCAAAATTCTGATGAAGAGGGCCATTTACATACTTAAAGAATAAGGAGACTGTGTAATGTGTAGTGATTAAAAGTGTGTGTTTGTGAGGCAGGCAGACCTGGGTTTGAATCCTAATCCTGTGAATTAGTAGCTGTGAGACCTGGGTCAAAGTACATAATCACTCTTAGTGTCAGTTGTGTTAACTAATAACAGTGTCTCATTTAACTACTGTGAGGATTAAATGAACTAATGCATGGGAAGCTCTTACCACAGTGCTTGGCATGCAGTAAGCACTTAGTACATGTTAGCTGGTGCTGCCATCTTCCTTGTGAATGGGATAGGATGGATGGAGCAGAAGTTTCAACTTGAGGTACAATGGAGAATAAGGTCAGAAAGATAAACTGGTGATAAGTGGGCTGGAGTAAATGGCTAAAGGATTTGATTCTAATTAGGAATTGAAGGTAGACTTGAGATTTTTGAGTAGGTGAATGACATAAATGTAGAACCCTACAGTCACAAGAGCTAGAAGATCCCTTAGGGGTTATAATCTGGACTCCTGCTGTCACAAATGGGGAGAAAGGAGACCTAGAGTAGTAACAAAATTAGTTAGTTGTAGAACTGGGACTAAATCTAGGTCTTATCCCTTCCTTAGACTCAGTCATGCCACAAGAATAAGTACAAAGGGTTATTTGACATTTGTCAAGTGCTTAGAAAATAGGAGTTTCCAGCAGATTTGGAAAAAAGGAAACAAATGTTCAGGTTTTGGTTTGTGTTATATAAAATAAGTAAAAAGTCTTTCCATTGCTACTTTCAACCAAACAAATTGAAATTTGAAAAATCTTAATTAGTTAAAAAATTCTTTTTTATCACTGGTAACAACCTCAGAAATGTTTGTTAGAGAAAGTAAAAAATAAATGAAATGAATGGTTCTATTATAGAATGCCTTCATTGGCACTTCATGGTATTTGTACTGCTAGTGAGATGGAAGGATGAAGTTTTTGCTTAAATAAAATTGAAGATCATAGATTGTATATATAAACTTTGAAAGTTGCTATTTCCCAAGAATTTTAAATAGTAAAACATAAAAAGAGTTTAATTCTAGGAGAGAGCCCTTTAAGCATTACTGCATAGATACTGATAGACATTCATTGGGATTATTTCCTATGTACCAATAAGTTTTTAAGTTTTTAGGTTAATAGAAGAAGATCTAATTTACTGATAGCATTATACATTAATGATGAAATAAGATAGCTTTTAACTTAAATATTTCTTGATAATCGTTTCTTAAGATTAATTCTTCAGTAGAAAAATTTAAATCTTAAACATGATATTTCTTATGTATTTGGGCTCAAGAAAACATTTTTGCCTGAAGGCTGTATAAAAATAATTAAAGTAAATGTTGAAACCCAGAATATATACCTATAGCCTGTGAATATATATATTCTGAATGCACTTTAGCAATTCATTGATGGAAATGTTTTGTGACCAGTATCATTCAAACACAGATTTTCATTTAATATTTGTTAATTGTTATAAGAGCAAGAAAATTCCATAGAATTTTAAAGTTACGTTTTAATATATCTAGCCATTTTAGCTGCCCTATATTTTTGCTACTCAGTAGGCACTTAAATTGCTGACTTAAGACTTGTTATTTTCAGAAGAAACTAACTTTTTGAAGTAAAACTGAGTATCTGTTAAGCATTTTGAAACATTCATAACCATTTTCTTAGAAATAGCAATTTAATTGATTGATTTGGTTATGTAAAAATATAATTTCAGGAATATGGGACTTGATTGTGTGTGTGTGTGTGTGTGTGTTGTGTATTATTAGTGGGTGATTTTGAGAAGGTTTTATTCTTAGCATGTAATGTTTTACAAAATCTTTAAGCAAACAGTAATACAAGTCAAACAATACAGTCTATTAAGCCGTACTGAGGGAGCATTTAACATGCAGTTTACTCAATAATATAAATAATACAATTGAAATAAGTATTTGGACGTCCTCACAGTTATCAGAAACATTTGCTTAGAATATGACTTTGTATATAATAATTTCATGTGTTCTGATTTAGCTGACCCATAAATTACCTCCTTCCTCCCACCATCACCACCTTTTTATTCAAAATGATAGTATGTTCACTTTTGTCAGGTAACAGTTCTTGAGTATTTCCTGCTTCTTGGGCCTGTCCATGGTGGATTGCTGTGAAGAAGAATCAACAATAGCAAACAGGGAGAAGTTGACAGTACAGTTAGCATTTATGCCTTATCTATATGTGATTTGGGACAGTTTTGCCAAACATTGAATAATTTTCCTGTGGGAAACTTGAGCCCTAAAAGGAAATGAACATAGCTAAAAGGCTGCGTATCACATGGGACTTAGATGTATTTTTAGAATGGCACTATAATGCCTTATTTGGATTGAAACTATGTGATAGCAGTACATTATTTTATTAAATAGAGGGCCATCTTTTCTGAGGAAGTCATCTACTTTTCTATTATGTTGTATGCTATAGATTGAATGTAATACTTATATACCCATTCAGTCAATATAGTTTTAAAATATATAATGAAGTTAGAGGCACTTACTTGGCAAACATTTTGAGTTTGATTTCTTTAATAAAGATTCTGTGGCAGTTCAGTGATTACAGTACATGATTGTCTTTTTGTTTTGCATATTTGGGGTAAGTTGTTTTCTTTATTGGGAGGGGAAAAGAGAGTAAATGAGTAGAGTCATTTGGAGTTGTTATAGTTATTTGACTTTCTTGAAATGGAAGAGTTCTGCTACCTGATTTATCTTCTTTATAATTTCATTTGGTTAAAATGAATTACGATGTTGATAAAATAATAGATTTCTGAATTGCATACTGTCAAATTGCAGATCCCCCACAGGGCACTAGTTCCCAAACATGAAAACCTACCAAGTACACACATTTCATCCCTTGGCTTCTCTACCAAGGTTGGAATTATGCCAACATCATAAATCTCAAATCTGGTGAGAAAGAGCTACCACTGATATACCAGGCCTTATATCACCTGCTTTCCATGTAGTATAAACTCTGTGAGGCATAAACCATTGCATAGATTTTATAGATGGGGATATTAAGGTTCAGATTAGTGAAGTGACTTGCCCAAGGTCACACAAATTAGTAAATGGGAGAGGCAGTATGCAGACATAGAACTTCCCAACCCTTGAGTTTGTGTTCCGTTCATTACATTGTGATCTAAGCAGAACACCTAAATTCCATCTTCTCCATTCTTTGTCAAAAGTTCAACTCTGGCCTCTGTGGCCATATTCTGAAATGCCTTCATTTACCTCCATGTTCATGGATATCTACTTCATCTGCTCTGTTTGATGTCCTAGAGCTTTGGAATGGAAAATTTAAAACATTAATTACTGAATACCAATACAATATTTTATTTATTTAAATATGTAGAGATCAATTTCCTGTCTCTTTTTGGTCCAGCTTTTGAATTCTGTTATTTTGTTAATCAGTGGCAATTTTACTATAATTATGGTTTTTGCCTCCAAGAGCAAATCACCAAGATAAATATGCAAAGCAATATCTACCCACAAATCCAGTTTCTACTAAAATCTCTGTTACTGCATTGGTGTGGAAGAACAGCCTTGCAGGACAGAGAGATCACATGGTTCCTAGTTGTAAGGAAAATACTGACTTGAAGAGCAGTGTTGCTAGTCACATGGGGATAAATAAAAATGTGTTTTCGTGGATACACATGTATTATGTTCTTGAAAGCTAAATTTAAGATGAGGATGTTTTTGTATTGTCAGTGTTAAATGAACCTATCAATCAGATATTTTTTTGTGAAATTCTTGTTGGTTGACTATGAAATTGACTTGAGGGGCTTTAATTTGTTTTAGCTATACCTCATATTATACCTCATATAAGGTATAAACACTATACCTCATATTCTGAAGTGGGTGGTATCTTATTAGAATATTTATAATTCAACAAAATAGAAAAATGCACATAAAAATGGATTTAGAATATATAGAGAGGTAAACAGGAAGATAGTACATACACAGATATACTGGTTATGAGATCCTATGTTGTATAAGGTTGAGCTGCAAATTTGATTCTGAGCTTCCTGGAGGCCAAAGCAGAAATGGACTTTGGATCATTTTTCATGGTGAAAAAATATGTATTATTTTTTAAGAGAAACCATTTTTGATGGGGACACTGCATAATGTAGGAGGTGTCCTCACCACCATGAAGCACAAGGTTTCTATAGCAGTTTTTTTTTTTTCTTTTTTTAAACAGTGTCTCAGAACATGCTATTAACCACAACTTAGTGAATGAAGGTGGTTCTGTGAGAGGCCAAGATATTGTTGTCTAAAAATACATCTATCTAGTGGTCAGCCCTAAGTAAAAAATAAAACCCAGAATATTTAAATACTTTTTTTTTTAGATCTGAAATGACTAAGATAGATGTTGAAGGCCCCCTGTTATCTAGGGAAAATGCCTTTTCTTTGAATAACTTATAGAAGAGTCACATGTTGAGATTTTATTCACTTTTTTTATATTTAAGAGCATCATAAATTTCTCTGTCTACATGTTATTAGGGCCTTCCTTACTTCCACTTTTTCATAAATACTGAACAGCCTTCATCCAAGGAAGCACTCTAATATGAATAAAATGAAAAAGCTTATTTTCAAAGTCTGTGTCATGCCAATTTCAGTTATAAAAGTCTAGAAGAGAAAAGCTTTTTTCAAAAAAAATATACTTGAAAAATGAAAAGAACATATTTTCACTTTTATAGTATATTCATTTGGGTCAAGAATATGGGCTAGAAAGCCAGACCAATTGAGCTCCAGGCCCAGCTCCCCACTTTCTAGCCAAGTGATTTGACTTTTTCCCTCATTTGTCAAATGGGGGAAAATAGTACCTACTTCAAAGGGTTGTTAAGATAGATCTACATATTATTATTACTTATATTGTTATTATTTTTAAGTCTCTGAAAGTACATTTGACAGTAGGAAATTTCTTTTAGATAAGTGGCTCTGAACCTTATTGTGTGTCATATATCTCCTTGAGAATTAATTTATTCAGGTATTTATTGTTGAATAAATTTTCTGTGCTAGAGATACACATGAACAAAACAGAAATCTCTGCCCTCATGAAGTTTAACATTCTAGTGAATCTGTTAAAAGCCCCGAACACTCTTTAAAAAATGCACACAAAACTTTGCATACAGTGTCAGAGAATTTATGGTAACCCATAAGTCTGTTTATTAAGTCTCAGGCTTAGAGGCATTCCTGAAGATGTGTACATTCTTTGATTTTAGTAGACAAAGCCATTAAGGGACAAAGTAATGTCACTGTTTTTCTTTATCACTTCTTTTTGGCTCTATCAAATTAGAAATGTTGTGACATGACCAACTGAAATAAAATTTCCAGATTTTGCAGATTTTTGTAGGACCATCTTGGTCTTCCCCAAACATAAGAACATCTGTTTTCATAGGCTTAACAATCTTACTGTCATTCTTTATTTTGTTCACTTAATCATTTCTACTTCCAAACATACGAAATTACAAATGACAAGAGTAATATGTAATTGAGAGAGAATAATTTTGCCTCAGGGAGTTTTCAGTCTTCATTTATGTATTTTTAGCATAGCACCCCTTCAATTCAATTTTCCTTTAGAGTTTTTATCCTTTTAGGAGATTTTAAAAAATTGAGTCTTTAAAATCACTCTGACAAGCTGTAGCTGACTTTTAAAAAAGAAAATGTAACCAAAAATTGTTACCTTATTCCTGTGAAATATATTGTAAAGATAGGATGTGATATAATGTATTGGAGTGGGCTTTTGGTGTTGTTTTTTGTTTTATTCTGTTTTCTTAAGTATTACATGATGGCTTTTAGTAAAGCATTTATAACATTCCAAATTAGTCTTAAGAGGAACTAACTTTTTCTTTGGGCAATAAGCTTCTTGTGAAATAATAATCTGTGCTGGTTATTTCTCATGGCAGCCTTCCACTACATTTTCTTTGTTTGGGTACTTTCTTTTTCTTCCTGCCATTCTTAGGTTTCTATTTTTCAACTTGAGTTTACAAAGGGTGTGTATTCAAAGGGCTTCCTCCAGTTCCCAGTACCTTGTTAATCCTGAGAAGTTACCCAGAGGGCCAATTCTCACAGTAAGGTATAAAAATAGTCATCCAGAAAGATTACGGAATGTGGTACGACTGTGATTTGAACAAATGGATGACTTTTAAAACCAAGCTGAGAAGAAAACAGCACAAATGTTATTTCCTTAGATTTGTGTCTGCATGAACTATTTTAGGAGAGCCTTAAAATTTAAGAAAGTAACAGAGCCTCACTATTGCTTTATCATGTACACTCAAAGTGCATCGTAATTGAGGCTAAGAAAGAAATCAGTCACATGGACAGAGCCTACCTTTGATACTCATGGGCACATATCCACAATGTTCAATTCACTAGTTTTATTCTGCAAATTCAGTCCAACATTTTATTGAGTACCTTAATAAGTGCTGGTATGTGAAATTGAGTGACTTGACTTCTCTAAGTCTAAATTTCCATTTTGTAGAATAAAGAGATATAATACCATTTTTTTTTAAGTACGCTTTATTTTTAAGAACAGTTTTAGATTTATGGAAATACTGTGAAAATAGTACGGGGAATGCCCATATACCCTGTTATTAACTCTATTATTAACATATTAGTATAGTACATTTATTACAATTAATGACCCAATATTGATATATTATTATTAACCAAAATCCAAACATTATTCAGATTTCCTCAGTCTTTATCTAATGTCCTTTTTCTGCTCCAGGATTCCATCCAGGATAGTGTGTTACATTTAGTCCTCATGTTTTCTTAGGTTCCTCTTGACTTTCAGGGTTTCTTAGACTTTCCTTGTTTTGGATGACTTTGACAGTTTTAAGGAGTACTGCTCAGGTATTTTGTAGAATGTCCCTCTAGTGGAATTAGTCTGATGTTTTTCTCATGAAGTTACGAGTTTTGAGGAAGAAGAACATAAAGTGCCATATTCATGACATCATACCTAGGGTACATGCACATGCTATCAGCATGACATCACTGTTGATGTTAACCTTGATCATTGGCTGCAGTCATGTTTGTTGGGTTTCTCCACTGTAAAGTCAGTCTTCTCCCTACCCCCCTACCCCACCTATACAGTACTCTTCCAAAGCAAGTCGCGTGCATGGCCCACACTTAAGGAGTGGGGAGTTATGCTCCCCTTCCTTGAGGGTATGGCATCTACATAAGTTATTTGGAATTCTTCTGCATGAGAGATTTGTCTCTTCTCCATTTATGTATTTGTTCAATCATTTATTTATGTAAGTATGGACTCACGGATATTTCTTTTATACTTTAGGTTATAACCCAGTACTAACCTTATTTATTTTTGTTGCTCAAATTGCTGTAGCTTTGACCATTGGGAACTCTTTCAGCTGGCTCCTATGTCCCTATGATATACCCCCATTAATGTAGGTTTTCTTTGTGGTGGGAGCAAGGGGAAGTACTTCCTTATTTTTTGTCACTACAGAATGTTCTAGGCTCGTCTTGTGTATTTACTACCCTAGTCCTACAATCAACTGTTTCTTGGAGGAGGATTGGCTCCTTTTTGTTAGTAAATGGTATCAGATACCAAGATCTAGATGCTAGGTGTGCTCATTGCTACTGCATGTTATTGCTTCTAGGCCCTCTCAACTGACAGAGCAAGCAAATGTGTGTATGGTAGTGACTTTTTTTTTTTAATCAGTTGACATGTGGGTTCCGCAAACCATGTACTACAGTTAGAATAGAGGATAGAGTGGACAAACTTTATATGCAATACTTTGCAACTTTAGATTCAATCCTTAGTTATATATAGGCAAGAAGGAGGGTAGGACAAGTATATAAATGATTATTCCAAAACAGAGCAGAATAATTAAGAGTAGTCCCAATGTGGTTTATATATTGTTACAACTTTTCTAGAAGACAAATTGGCAGTGTAACTCTAAATCCAAAAACAAGGATCAGGCTGAATCTTTGGGGGAATGGAATGATTAGAAACTGTTTCCTCTCCCTTAAGAATCACTGCTCTACTTTATAGCCTTGTTTATAGCAAAAGGACTAGAATAGCCTGAATATCCCAAAGCTGGAGATTTGGCAGAGAAAATTATGATATAACCATGTGACAGGTTACACTCATTAAAAATGGTAAGGTAGGGCCCGGCGCGGTGGCTCACACCTGTAAGTCCAGCACTTTGGGAGGCTGAAGCATAAGCATTGCTTGAGCCCAGGAGTTCAGGGCTTCAGTGAGCTATGATCATGCCACTACACTCCAGCTTGGATGACTCAAAAACCAAAAAAAAAGAATTTTTAGAAGTCTGAACTCAGCTGGGTGTGGTGGCTCATGACTGTAATCCCAGCACTTTGGGAGGCTGAGGCAAGAGGATCACTTGAAACCAGGAGTTAGAGACCAGCCTGGGCAACATAGTAAGACCCTGTCTCTACAAAAAATTTTAAAATTAGCAGGATATGGTGGCAGGCACCTGTAGTCCCAGCTACACAGGAGGCTGAGGCAGGAGGATCACTTGAGCCCGGGAGTTTAAGGCTGCAGTGTGCTATGATGATGCCACTGCACTCTAGCCTGGGCAATAGAGGAAGACCCTGTCTCAAAAAAAAAAATCTAAACTCATAAATAAAATAATTATGTACAATTAGGCATGTGTCTACCAAATAATTAGCCACAGTTATATTTGAGTGGTGAAATTCTCTATTCCTCCCCCCAGTATTATTATTACAAGGAAGCAAAAAAAAAAATTCCCAGCCTATAGAACTGTGAGAAATAAGTTGCCGTTGTTTATAACTTACCCAGTTCTTGGTATTTTGTTATGGTAGCCCACACCGACTAAGACAAACATTTAGGCTGTTGTATTAATCTTGGTAAGATGAAACATGGGTCTGACCTTGGCTAATGTACTAGAAGTGAATAGAAGAGACAGAATTCAGACTCTGCAAAGAGAGGATCTCCAGATTAGTGATCATTTGTGTGAGCTAGAATCAGAAATCTGTTTGGTTCTGGTCCCAAATGACAGAGAAGGTGGTAAAACCTACCATTCACAAAAATAGGGAAGTCTTAAGAAACATTAGTGGAGGCAGGTGGGGAATGAGATCAGTATTTTGTAAGCGCAGCATAATTGACATACAGTAAAATGTACACCTCTTAAGTGTTCATTTTGACAGTTGTATATGTCTATGTAACCACCAACCAAAGAAAATATTAACATTTCTATCATCTCAGAAAGTTTACTTATGCCCCTTTCCAACTGATTTCCTACCCTACACCCCCCCACCCCCCCACCCCTGAAACCACTTTCTGATTTCTATCACCGTAGACTTTTGCTCAACATAATGTTTTTGAGATTCATGTAAGTTGTCATAGGTATTAGAGGTTCATTTTTATTGCTGGGTAGTATTTCACTATATAAATATGCCATAATTTATCTCTTTTTCTATAGATGGATATGTGGACTTTCTAGTGTTGGGCTATTACAGATAGAGTTACTAGGAATGGAATTGCTGGGTCATGGTAGTTGACTATATATTTAACTTTACAAGAAACTGCTGTGTAGTTTACCAAAGTGGTTATATCATTTTGCATGCCCATTAGCAACAATTGAGAGTTTCATTTAATATCCTCACCAACATTTGGTATTTCTTTTTATTTTAGCCAGTCTAATGTGTGTCAGTGTGTGTGTTTACCATTTCTGAGCTAAATATACTGTTTATTTTGTTGCTTGAAATATAAGGGATACAGCATGCTACTGTAATTACAGGCTTTCATTTAAATCTTTACTACATTGCATATACAGACTTTTGGAGAATTGACTTTTTCAAAATGCAGCAAACATTTTTAGCATTTGTTATTACATGGAAAAAGCAAGTGTCTAAAGAGTATACATTTCAAGTTATAACAGGTTGTTTGTGACAGAGTTTCTGTGGGCAAAATATATATAAAATTAATCAACAATAATGTGTCAGTGTACTTAAAATCATAATGAAAATCTTCTCTCTGGTCATGTTGCCCATAGCAAATAACTGTGTTGTGTATTTAGAGCAGGGGTTGGCAAACTGCCACCAGGGGGCCAAATTGAGCATGCCTCTTGTTTTTGTAAATAAAGTTTTATTAGAACACAGCAGTGCTCACTTATTTACATATTATCTTTAGCTATTCTACAAGGGGAGAGTTGAATAATTGAGGCACTGAATGGCCCCCAAAACCAAACATTTTTGTTATCTGACCTTTTACAGAAAAGGTTTGCAAGATGTCAATACTGCATAATCCTATGGCATTTTAGTTTCATTCTGGAGATTAAAGCTGTTTTTCTTGAGAGAAATGAAGCAGCCAAAACTCAAAATCATTTGATCAAAAAACACCTCTGCCATAATGTAATTTTCAGGACATATCAACTGACAGTACGTTCATTCCCTATTCTTCTAAGGTTTCCATCTCTGCACTGTTGCCTTAAGTACATTTGTAAGTTTGTTGTCTGTGAAGTCATTTTACTAACCACAGCCTGGTTGAGAGGATGTATTTGTTTGACTTGATCAATTTGGCCATGAATAGTGTTATCCAATATGCGTTGCACCAGCAAGCTCTGTGCATCAGCTACATCTATATTTAACTCGTAAGAAATAAAAGGAATATGCATTGTTGTATAAAGCTTAATTTTATAAGCCCTTGGTTTGGATGTTTTGCAAAAGCTCTTTGCTGTGTTCCGTTGGGAAGGGATCATTCATAATGTTGCTTTATTTTCAGAACCTTTTCAAATTTAATGATGTCATTATTCTAATAGGAATTTACTAAATCCGTCATTGTTAGAATTTCTATTTCATTTTTTTATGGCATGGCATCTGGCAAGTCAAATGGATTTATTCCAAGTTCTTCAGCATATTTCCTAAGACTAAATATGTTAATCAAGTTGTTCACATGGAACTCCTTGATTTATTATCATTCTTGAAGGCATCAAAAATTCAGTGTTTAAATTTTCAAATTGACCTTCTCTCAAGGGCATTTTGCCCCTTCATTCTCTGATGACTCCCATGATCAATGGATAAGGAATGGCAGATTGATGAGAATTAACCAGTTATGGAATGTTTTCAGTTTTTTGTTATTTTTCTATCCTATGTGAATTTGAATTTCCAAATCATATATATCTCTAATAACTATGTATCCTTTTTAGGTTGTCTTCTCCATCATCAGTCTGATACGATTGATGTTACCGACATAAAATATTTTGCAACTTTCCATATTCCTCTCAATTCTCAACCTAATTTCCTAAACTTCATGCTTGTCTTAAAACATAGTCTGTCATTTTTAGCTTGTTTCAGAGCTTCCATTTTTGTTTTATAGAATCCCTAGAGTAAATTCATGTGAATCACTGGATTGTTTCTGGTTTTGGCTATTAGGAATAAAGCTACTATGAACATTTGAGTTCAAGTCTTTACATGCATTCATATTTTCATTTCTCTTGGGTAAATACCTAGGAATGGAATTTCACTCGGTTGTGTGGTAGGTATATGTTTAATGTTATAAGAAACTGCCAAACTTTTTCCAAAGTATTTGTACCATTTTGCATTCCCATCAGCAATGTACAGGAGTTCCAGTTGTTTCTTGCCCCTTTGCCAATGCTTGGTATCTTGAGTCGTCTTAATTTAAGCATTTAGTAGGTAGGTAGTGGAATCTCATTGTGGTTTTAATTTTCATTTCCCTGATGACTAATAATGTTGACATCTTTTAAAGTGCGTATTTGCCATGTGTTATATCTTCTTTAGTGAAGTATCTGTCAATCTTTTATATGCCCTCCACTTTTTTTAATTGGTTATTTGTCTCTTTATTAGTTTTAAGAGTTACATATTCTGAATTGTCCTGGTCTATGGCTTACCTTTTCATGTTTTTAATAGTAGCTTTTGAATAGTAAGATTTTAAAATTTTGATGAAGTGTCCCGTTTATTATTTTTTCAATTATGATTCATGACTCACAGGGACCCCTCTAGATAGCTCTACAGCCCTCTTTCTCTGTTTAGCTTATTCCTCTCCAGTACTATGCCCCACAGTTCTAGCCACCTTGCCCTCCCCAAATTCTGTATGCTTGCTCTCCTTGGTACATGGAGATACCCCCAGTCCCCAGCTCTGATTCACGTCCTTCTCCATGTGCTGTAACCTAGAAGTTGCCACCGTGGAACTAGCTTCTGTAGTCTAAGGTCTCACCTTGTATTTTTTCCTTTTGTCAGAGATCACCACAGTCCTGAGTTGCCTTAACTATCATTAAGACTCTGTTAATAACTAGTAGTAATACATGCGAGTAAAGCTCTTTGGAAAGCAGTTTGGCAATGTCTTTCAAAGTATAAATAGTTTACTGGTTAAGAAAGAGCCTAGGCTTTAAAGTTTGTCAGTTCAAATCCCACAAATATTCATAGCCCTGGGAACGTGATTTACCTGAAAAGGCCAGAAAAATCTTGAACCGGAGAAGAGTATCATTTTAATTTTTCATCTTAAAACTATCTTAAAACTTAAGACTGTCAGGCTCTTGGATGTTGTGCTGCTTATGATGCATTCTCACGAAGGAGAATCAACTCTGTTGTCCTAGCTATGAAGACAATGCATTCATTGTTAAATTAGAAGGTCATGCTTCTGTGTGCCAGTTCTTTAGTATGTGAGCAAATGAAATTTAACAAGGGGAAAGTATTAGAAATAACTGGGTGGTTGATATGTTTTATGAAGGTTTGCTGACATTATTGATGTTTGTTCAGTTTTAGTTAACTCATTATAGAAGAGGAAACAGTTTTTGTCCACTGAAAAAAGCAAAGGATATTCTCCCATAGCCTGTTTGAATCCCTCCCTTGGCATTTGGTGGTCTTGTTTCATATTGAGTAGATTGTTGTGTGCATTCTTATGCCATTTGTCCCTAAGGCAAAACCCAATTAAGAAACTTCTTTCCATTTGAGAACTGGTACGTGGGCTTCATGCCAAAGGATCAATTAAAGCAGCAATTTTTTTTTACCAGTTTTTCTAACAGGAGTACTTTACCTCCTTCTTTTGAGATTGGATTGAGTATTTTCTTACGGGAAATCCATTTTGAATAGCACATTTTCACTGTTACAAAAGAAGGGTCACCAGCTGTACTTCTTTGCAGTAGGGAGAGAGTATAACATGGAGTATATAGAGTGAAAAAAGTTACTTTCCTTCATCTTTTTTCCTCTTTGCATTTGCTTTTGCCTGAGTGGTTGGTCCCGGAAGAGACAGTAACTATGGCCATGCATATGTGTGTGTATGTCCTTGCAACATTTTAAAGCATGTAAATGAGAAGACCTTGTATGAACTTGAACAAGTATTTACATGATTGACCTAACTAATCCTCCTCCTTATGTTTCCATAGGAGTCTCCCCAGGACAGTGCTATTACCCGGGATATTAACAGGACATTCCCAGCCCATGACTACTTTAAGGACACAGGAGGAGATGGACAAGATTCTTTGTATAAAATATGCAAGGTATTTCATGTAAAAAAAAAAAAAAAAAAAAGACTCAGATTTTGTAAATTCAAAGGTAACAACACAATTTTAGATTCATTAAAGAACAGGAAATAATTAGAAATAAAATGGTAGGGTTTCTTTTTCCCATTTAATCAAGATTTTCAGATGACAGTCCCCTGGATCCACATATAAACTTTCAAAATTTGTTTTTATGTTAACAGCCTCTGAGCCCTCTAACATTGCAAACTCCTTTTCAGTATTCATATTATAAGTGATAAAAGTGTTATCTAGGTTACTGTCCTACAGTGGGAAGTGCCGATGCCCATCCAGGTGGACTTACGTCACTGCAGCATAAAAAATGGTGGAAAATACTGATTTCTGTCAAAATGTCTGCACCTGGACAATATAAAGGAAATGATAGTCTGTTCAATTTCAATAATCCATTTTCGAAAGGGTTTTTGGTACATCAGAACTATAAGGCCTCAAAGGAGAAATTGGGACCACAGTTTTTCAACCTTTGTCCTCAGAACTGGTCTTCAGTCTTCCTCCCACCCAGAAAACTAATCACTTACTTATTTAGCATCTGCAGTGTAAGTAAGTACAGGCAAGGCATGAGACACGTCCTTAAGGACTCATATATTATGATTGAGAAGGAAAAACTAACAGCTAGTTTTAGGACAGGTTAGCAAGAAAGGATAGGCTCACCGATGATAAATTAGACGATTTAAACTATAAGGGCAGTTAGAGTTTAAAGAAGTGTTTCTTAAGTTTAATTTTAATTTTTCCATAGGACTTGCAAAGCTATGATTTCTATTGTAATCTTCCTTTCTGATCATCCTTTTTTTTTAGCTATTTCTTAGTTTTATTTCCCACTTAAGCAGTCACTCCAGCTATCCCTCACCTTACTACAAAATTTCTCAGAAAGAAACCCTGTGTTCACTGCCTCTGGTCCCTCATTACATACTTCTGACCCCACTGTACGCTTGTTCCTAGCTCATGTAGCTCTCTCTTCTCTTGACATTTCACTCTCTTGATTATGCTGTCACTCTCTCATGATTCCACCAACTCCTTCATTATTTTATCTCTCCCCACCTGCCCCTAAAACAGAGGCCTTTCCCCAGATACTTAGTTGGTAGTCCCTGTAGCTCTACATTGACTCTGTGCATGATCCCTTCTACCCGCAAAGCTTCAGCTATCACCACTGCACCACATATTCCCAAATCTATGTTAATTCAGGGTCTAAGTTTCCAGCTGCTAATTAGTCTCCGTGTCAAAGTCTGTCAAGTACATCAAAGCAGGTCTAAAAATAGAGTTCACTTAAAAACATGTTATGTCATGAAAATTTTCAAGCATACACAAAAGTTGATTAGTATAAAGAATTTATATCTATCCCCCACCCTAATTCAATATTTATCAACATATTGTCATAGTTGCTTCATCTGTCCCTTTTTGTCTTTTTCTTAAAATACTGCAAAGCAAATATTAGACTTCATGATCCTAAATTCGTCACTGTGCATCTTTAAAAAGTAAGATCATTCTCCATTTATACCATCTAAGAGCCACTCCACATTCAGATTTCCTTAAATGTCCTTATACAGTTAGTTATAATCAGAATCCAACAAGGTCCACATTACATTTAGTTATTGTATCTTTTTTAATTAAAAACAGTCCTCCTTTTCCCCCCATGCCATTGTCCTCCTGAAGATGTAGTTATTTCTGTCAGTTTTCTTTTCCTTCCTTTGTCCAGGTTGAGTTAGATATGATTGATGTCTCTTATAGTTTTGCTTCCCTCTCCCTATTGCCCTGGTACAGACTAGTATCTTATGTTGCTGGCACTTTTACAAAAGGTGCCTTGAATTAGTCTCCCTGCCTTTGGGTTCTAGCCTGTTCGTTATTTGTTCCATGTTTATCCCAGAATTGGATCATTTCAGTGATCTCCACAAAAACCTTTAGTGCTGCTTTATAACCCATAGAATTAAGTGAAACCTCCTTAGTTCATTTTCTGATCCTAGATTCCTTAGCTTAGCGTTGAAGATAAAAGGGCTGTCCGGAAAGTATCTAGCCATGGATACGATGGATACAATGGCTGGATACTTTCTGGACAACCCTCGTATTTTACAATATATCCTGGCTTATCCCTTGCTGCTTCTTCCCCAAATATTTTATGCTTTAGCCACATTGAACTTCTCACTGTGCTCTGATTGATTTACTTGTCTAACTTCCCCACTGAACTGTGAGGTTTTCAAGGACAGGAATCATTTCTTATATATGGTAGCATCTGTAGTGCTTGGCCTATAGTAGGTGTTGATGAATCTAAGTGTCCATCAGCAGGTAAATGGATAAAGAAATTATGGTATGTATACATAATAGAATATTATATAGCCATAAAAAAGAATTAAATCCTGCCATTTGCAACAGTATGGATGGAACTGGAGAACATTATGTTAAGTGAAATAAGCCAAGCACAGAAATACAGATCTCGCGTGTTCTCACTCATATGTAGGAGCTAAATTTTAAAACAGTTGATCTAATGGAGACAGAGAGTAGAGTGACGGTTACCAGAGGCTGGGAAGGGTAGTGGGGGGAGGTGGGTAAAGTGGGGATGGTTAATGGGTGCAAAAATATAATTAGATAGTTAGATAGAATGAACAATATTTGATATCACAACAAAGTGACTATAATCAACAATAAGGGTATATTTTAAAATAACTAAAAACGTGGAATTGGAATGTTCCTAACGAAATGATAAATGCCTGAGGTGATGGATACCCCAATAACCCTGATTTGATTAATGCACATTTTATGCCTGTATCAAAACATCACCTGTACCCTATAATATATAGCTATTATGTACTCATAATAATTAAAAATTTAAAAAATTTTTAAAGATAAAAAAAAGTATTTATGAATCAGTGAAATGCCTTCCTCATGTTTCATTACAGTCAACATGAACCTTATACCGCAGACATTTCCCAAATATATCATGTAATTTCATGCCTGTATGCATTCCTTTAGTCTCTTCCATCAGCCTGAAAAACAGGATCCCCTCTATTCCACCTGTAGAAATTCAGTTCATTTTCATCCTATTATATAATTTGTTGTGCTATGTGCTGAGCACTTTAAATGAGAGGACTGAATGAGAATAATATCAATTCTATGATATTAATACTATGTTTATTCTCATCTTACAAATAAAGGATATAAGTGAGATGCCCAAGATCTAGACCTAAACATTAGCAGTTGTGGGATTTAAGCCCAACTCTGACTAACTCTAAAACCTCTGTTCTTTTGTAACTAATAAACTATTGATGGATGCCTTCAAAGACATTGCCAAACTGCTTTCCAAAGAGCTGTGTTGGCATATATTAGTACTCATTTACAACACAGTCTTAACAACATTGGCATTAACATTTGTTAAGTTTTATTAATTTGATAGGTGGAAAGTGGTGCCTCATTGTATTACAAACAGATTACTTCCAAAGCCCTCTTTGCACATCTTGTCTTTGGAGAAAGCGTACGTGTTTCTCATCCTGTAGCTCTCTCATCAGATAAGCTGTGATGAAATCGGGGAGTATAAGAAGATTACATTAAATTCTGCCTAAATTTATGAAAGCATTGATTATATGTATTTTTGAAAGCTATAGTTTCACCAAAAGCTATTAAATAATAAAACCCACTTATATATTAACTTCATTATCTGATAAACATTGGCATCACTTTTTGCTAAGAGATAAATTCTAAACATACTCAATTCTAAATTTCTTTCTTGGGATACAGAGGAACCTTGGCACAAAAAAAATGGAGAAAAAAGGAAATTTCACTAGAAATAAATTTGTCAAATGGAATAGCATCTTGAATCTGTAAGAATTCCCCTTTCTACCATAGTTTATGTGAAAACTATAAATATTAATCATAAAAACAGAACTCTGAAAAAGAACTAAAGAATCAAAGAGTTCACCATGAGGAATGTTAGATGTCAATATTCTACTCAAGATAATGTTCAGAGGAGATGGGTAGTAATCATTTGCTGCCAAGAAAAATAAAAATAAGAATTCCAGAGGAACCCACAGTGGTTTCAGAGCAATCTTCTTATCAGCAAAGTTATTACTGGTATTGTGGAAAAAATTGTATTTTGGTGTCTTTGCCAAGAGAGTTTTTCCCAGAAAGAAAAATGAATAACATTAACAGTGTTTAGTAAGTGCATGCTATGTGTGAGGTGCTGGCTAGGTTGAATAGAACATCACCCTAGTTCTCAAGCAGCTCGAAATCCAGTAGAGAAGATGGACAGTTAAAATGCAGCGTGGTAAGTGCCATAATAACCACACATGTGTAGCAGTTACTGCAGAGGCACAAAGAAGAGTGGGATTAATTCTGGGGTAATTGGAATAAGATTGGGGCCTGAAGGAAGAGTGTATTTTTTGGGCAAAGAAGAGGGAAAAGGACATCCCAAGCAGAAGGAACAGCATGAGCAACAACAAGGAAATATGAGAACTTTTTTTTAGTGCTAAAGTGGTTTTTGCTTAACCTTTCCCCACTCTTTGGCCACAGGAAGTGTCATGGTGACAGTTTTATTTATTGTAAAGAAAAAATTGAGATTAGAGAGAAGTGTTGGCATCATTCATTGTCCATCAGAATGTCCCAGTGGGGTGTGGGTTGCATCCTCAAGGGTCTCATATTCAACGTCCTGTAAGGCCACGAGTGGCTATGTTCATTTACATTCTGCATGGTTTTTTTTTCAGGCTTATTCTGTGTATGATGAGGAGATTGGCTATTGCCAGGGCCAGTCATTTCTTGCTGCTGTGCTGCTTCTCCATGTGAGTAATTAGGTCTCTATTATGACTTACACATGGCCTGCCTCAGTTTATACTAGCCTTAGACTTGAGCATGGTTTTATATTGGGTTTGGCCAGACTCTTAGACATGAGTTTTAACTCCTATATCTGGAAACTTTTTCCTTAGATTAGTGTAATGTCATCATGGAAGAGAAACATGATGAGAATAAATGGCAGTGTTGAAAACTAGTACAAGGATAGACTGCCTTTTTCTTGCTATGATGATTGGATGGACTTTAGTGTTGGTTGGACCCTTGGGGGTGTTTTAGCTTCTTTAAAGTAGCCACTGTCATTAACATTTGTTTTGGGATTTATTTATTGGGGTGGGAAGAAGGCAGAAAAGTTGGTTTTCTTTTAGTGCCATTTTATTCATTCATTTGCTCAGAGAAGACCTGTGCCCTCCAACTTTTTTATTTTCTTTCAAATCTATAGAAAAGCTGAAAAAATGTTAATGTAAATACTCTTTACCTAATTTACCAATTGTGTTTCCACATTGCTTTTTCTCTTTGTCTCTCTCTGCATCTCTTTTTCTCTGTTCTTACACACATACATGCACGTAAACACACATTTTATTTTTTACTCCAGAAAGTTTTTAAAATTATTTTCTGAAAGTAAGTAGCAAATGTCAAGATATTTCACTCCTAAATACTTGAGGGCATTCTGCAGCATAACCATAAAACCAGGATCACATCCAAGAAATTCCACATTGATTCGGTAATGTCTGATACACAATCCACATTCAATTTTCCCCCAATTGTCTTCTCCATAGAGTTCTTTATAGCTTTTTTTTAATCTAAATTACCTTCTTGCCTTTTTTGTGTTCTGTGCCATTGATAGTTTTGAAAAATTCAGGCAAATTGTCACGTAAAATGTCCCACATTCTTGGTCTGTCTCATTGTTTTCTCATGATTCAATTTAAAATGCTCGGCAAGAATACCACAAAGGTGATACCAGCAAAGAGTTTTTGAGTAACTGTTACGGTCTATACTATGCTGGAGATCAGAGGTGAATAAGGTAGACACAGCCCCAATCCTTATGAAATGCAGAGCTACTGAATCCAGCAAACTTTAAATAATTACACAAGTATATTGTTTTTAATTTCAATGGTGCTGTGAAGGTATATTAAAAAGTTTGATGCAGGCTGGGCGCAGTGGCTCACGCCTGTAATCCTAGCACTTTGGGAGGCCGAGGTAGGAGGATTGCTTGAGGCCAGAAGTTCAAGACCAGCCTGAGCAAGAAGGAAACTCCGTCTCTACAAAAAATAGAAAAATTAGCCAGGCGTGGTGGCACGCCCCTGTAGTCCCAGCTACTCAGGAGGCTGAGATAGGAGGATCTCTTGAGCCCAGGAGTTTGAGGTTGCAGGGAGCTATGATCATGCCACTGCACCCTAGCCCTGACAGAGTAAGGCTCTGTCTCAAGAAAAAAAAAAAAAGTTTGATGCAAAATCATAAGGGAGCCTTATTTAGATTAAAGCCTTCTCTGAGGAGGTAACCTTTAAGGTGCAACTTGAAAAACAAGAAGAGGTATCTTTCTCTTTTGTATTTTTCTGTGTCCTTTAATTTTTTAAAATTTTGTTATGAAAATAATAAAACAATTTTAAAAAGAAGAGTGTGCAGAGTAGAACGTTAATGGCAAAGTGAATCATACAATATATAGAAACTCTGAAATGGGGAAACACTGGGCATAAGGAAGAAACCGAAAGAAGGGCAGTGTGACTAGAGTATCCTGAATGATGGGGAGTAGGGGAGAGAGCTAGGGACAGCCATGGAGGCAGATCAGAGAGTCTGGATATTGCTTCTTTAAGCAATGGGAAACTTGTGGAGGGTTTTAAGTGATTTTGTGTAGGTTGCAGTACATATTATGTATCCCTTATTTGAAATGCTTGGGACCAGAAGTGTTTTTGGATTTCAAGTTTTTTCAGATTTTGGAATATTTGCATTTTACCAGTTGAGCATCCCAAATCTGAAAATCCAAAATGCTCCGGTGAGCATTTCCTTTGAGCATCAGGTCAGCACTCAAAAAGTTTCAGATTTTGGAGCACTTCAGATTTTCGGCTTTGGGATGCTCAACCTGCACAAATAAAACAAAAACGACTTTGGTTTTTCTTAACTGTGAACCTAGCTTGTTAGTATTGGTAGTCATGCGAAAATGTGGTAAAGCTCTGACGTTAATAAATAGGTCAAGTTTTTATTTTGTTGTTTTAATCAGAGTTTATCTCTCAAAGTCTCACAACCTTATGTAGTTTATCTTTGTTCTTACCTTCAGCCAACAGACATTTATCCTTATTTAAGTATCAAAACCCCTTGAAAATGAGTTTGTGATCAAATCCTCGATGTCTTGTTTTCAACTCTGTGCTGCTTGCCATAGTGTTAAGATAAATACTTGCTTCACAGTGAGGGGAGATGGGCTACCTAGGGTCAGAACCACCACAGGAGGTCAGGCGAGGTTGCTTTCCATGACAAAGCTTCCAAAGATTTGGTCTTTGCCCCAAATACCCTTACCTTTCCAGTAATAATCTGCTCTGCTTTTCTCATTTGTTACTTAATCTGATTTGCATCTTAGCTCTGGGTTATTCCCAGTGATTTCTGTGTTCTTCAGTCCACCTCTGTCATCTTGTTTCACAGAAGCCTGCCCACCTTCTTGACTGTTCTGAAGGCTTGCTACAGTCACACCAAGACTTAAATAACATTTCCAGTGCTTTTTTTTTTCCTTTTTTGAAAATAGACTCCTTGCCAGGTTCTCAGGGAAATGTTTTTACATAAAGCTGTGGAAGATGTAGGTATTATTATAAATGGGTAGCATTTGTAAATAGAAGTGAAGAGGGTTTTTGTAGCACTTTTAGCATTACTGAAAGCATCTTAAGCATTATTGCAAGCCTTAGACTGTGTAAGGTTCTTCTATAAAAAGTTATGTTTTTAACAGCAATGAGGCAGAAAAATAATTTTACTAGAATGAATTGCAGCTAAGGGAGGTAAAATGGTTAAACAAAGGTCTCACCTACACTGTGTATCAGCCTGTTCCTACTTAGCTCAAATTCTGTCCTCTCTTCAAAGCCTATTCCTGACTGCCTCAGGCAGACAAAATAAAAACTTCCTATTCTTTATTATTACTGATCTTTATACCTAATTCATATTACATTTAATATATAACAGTTGTATGAGAGACTCCTTGAGGACAAGAACAGTGCTGACACAGTAGGCATCATTAACTGTTTCTTTGCTGAGTGAATGAATGTTATAAAACATAACTTTAGACCCGAGTTTTTGCATAGCACTAAATTCTCTGGTAAGACAATAAAAAGATGAATTTAATCTCCTGTACGAATATACGAATTTAACATACTTTAGTATGTTTTGTGATTCCACCCCTCCCCCCCTCGCCTATCTGTTACAGATGCCTGAAGAACAGGCATTCAGTGTTCTGGTCAAGATTATGTTTGACTATGGCCTCAGGGAACTTTTCAAGCAAAACTTTGAAGATTTGCATTGCAAATTTTACCAGTTGGAGCGCCTCATGCAGGTAAAAGAGAAACTAGTTTATGTTTTTGACAAAAGAGTGTAGGATTAGGGAGAACGAGATTGATAAAATGATGTCAGGGCGCAGTGATAATTTCCTCAGCCATCCATGGTGAAGGACAGGTTTTATTTTTATTATTTCTCACTATGTGATGATGATGCCAGGATTAGTGTGAACCTGGTGGGTGTGAGCTGATAAACATCCAAAAGATCAGATGACTTTGTATTGGCCTTTTCCACAGCGAACTCAGACAAGAAATATTCACCAAGGCTCTGAAGCTGGCTGGTTAGGATTCTCATAACATAAATGAAACAAACTTTCCCAAACATTTTCATAACTTGGAAAGAAAGTTGGTTTCCCAAATACTTGTCACCATTTTGGGGATTCCTCTTTCTTTAGAGCTAGTTTGTGGTCTGGAAAAGAGAGCAGAGTGCCAGCTTAATACCAGATGATAAGTGTTCTTCTGAGCACTTCAGAGATTTTTAGAAAAACATAAGTATATGACTTTTTTGGCTTATTGCTGGTAGATTTATGAGCCTCCTGAGTGGGAGTTGGACAGATACATATGTGCCCAGAACTAATTAGTTTGCTATTTCAGGAATACATTCCTGACCTGTACAACCACTTCCTGGATATAAGCCTTGAAGCACACATGTATGCCTCCCAGTGGTTTCTTACGCTTTTCACTGCAAAATTCCCTCTCTACATGGTCTTTCATATCATCGACCTGCTTTTATGTGAGGTATGTATCAGAGGCCACAGCCCTTTGGCTTTTGTTTGCAGTGTACTTCCTGTGTCTGCTCTGTCAAAGCAGAATTTGTTCTCAGTTATTTTATTTCATTGCTGGGAAATCCAGGCTTAAATGACTCTTCCTTGGGCTAAAGCTACTGGTCACATTTGTTAAAGGTACACTCTGCTATGAAATACATACTATATTAGACATTTGTATTAGTTAGTATTAGGTTTGGTTGTATTTAATGAAGAAACCCAAAATAACAGCGACTAAATAAAATAAAAGTTTATTTCTCTCTCATGTAAAAGAAGTCAGAAGGTTTGCAGTAGCCTGCCTTCCATAGAGTATGGCTCTTATCCTTACAGTGGGTTAGAGCTCCTGCTATGATAAATCTGTATTCAAGCCAGTAGGGTTAGGGGATGGTGGAGGATGTATCTACTCTTTTTAAAAGAGACTTCCTAGAAGTTCCACCCAGCATTTTTACTTACTGGCCAGGTCTTAAGTTATATGACCACATCTAGCTACAAGAGAGATTTTGTTCTTTAACCTGGATAGGAATTTGCTAAAAATAGGGAATTTATTACTAATGAGAAAATAAATACTGGAGTAAATAACAGTCTTTGCCATGGCATAGTTCAGGGATTTCGTCAGGGGGTGGGGGGGTGTATGTTTAAGAAAAAATAACTAATTGTAAAAATAATATATGTATATTACTTAAACTGTAGAAAATATAAGCAGAAAGAATCTAAAATACTTCTAGTCCCACTCCTTGGAGGTTAACTACTTTTAACAGTTTGGTGCATATTCTTTCATCCTTTGTGTTCATATGTATGTGTATAATTTCTATCTGAAATATTATAGGTGTATATTTAAAAATATTATACTATATATACTATTTGGTATCTTTTTTTATTTTATATACCTGATGTGTATAACATACACATCTATACTTTCCTTCTTTCTGTTTTAATTGTGCCCTACTCAAAACATACAAAAATTCAGAAAGAATTTATATCTGCCACCCAGCCTGAGATAGTCTAAGAAACAGTAGAATAAACATTATCAAGTATTACAATTATTCTTATTTATTGCCAAGTATCCCATTATTTGGATGTACTATAATTTATGTAACAAATTTCTAATCTCAAATCTTTAAATTGTATCTAGTTTTTCACTATTATAAGCAACCATCTGTTAAATAGTTACTGAAAGCCAGGTGTTAAGCTAATTAATTCACGTAAACTTTGCAACTAATTATCTCAAAAAGCCCTTGTGAGAATATTAGTCATGGAAACTGAGGCCCAGAAACCACAGTTTAAGTTGGTCAACAGAAGTTAGTGCTTCCCTCATTTGTCCTTTGCCCCCATAATTCCCGGAATGGTTAGATGAAGGAAGGCAGATTGGAGGGATCCCTGAGCAGATTCACTTCTGGAATATTGGGCTCATGGACAGAGTGATTGCTGTACAGGGATTGGGACAGCACAAGATAAAGGAAAAGTCCACCAGGAGTTATTTCCTGATAGACCATGACTTTATATTTTGGTTTGAATGCATGGAATACTTTGGAGAAGCATTCTTTCTTGTTGAATGTGAGAATGGGGCAAGAAAAGCTCTTCTCTCAGAAAAATGAGAAACTAGGTCTCATTTTTTAGTGGCTTTTGAGTGATGGCCCCATAGTTTTTATTTTCCGGGATAGTTCTGAGATAATGCATTTCCTTACTTAAGCTTCTACAGTTTCTCTAAAAATGTGGGGTATTCTGAGAACAAATAGCATAATAGTCCAGATATAAACACTGAAATTGTTCTTTTTGTCTTTTCTCTTTTAGGGAATAAGTGTTATTTTTAATGTCGCCCTTGGATTATTAAAGGTACTCATTTATTCATAAGCTGTTATCTGGCATTCCCTGTTCAGCACTTTCAATATATTGATCTTAGTGTCATTCTAAGCAGTCACTACTCTCTTTCGTTGTCCCTGACAGTGGATGTTGCTCTGACAAAGGCTGAGGAGTATCTTGGATTATAAAAGTGCTGGGGTTATAAAATGCTTCTTGTGCATTTTCATAGCAAACATTTTTTCCATATGTGGTTGTGTCTTCTTACTTTCGTCAAGACTTCCAAGGATGACCTGCTGTTGACAGATTTTGAAGGCGCCTTGAAGTTCTTCAGGGTTCAGCTTCCTAAGAGATATCGCTCAGAAGAAAATGCAAAAAAACTAATGGAATTAGCTTGCAACATGAAGGTAAAATGATTTTTGCATTAATTACGATCCTCTTGTTCAGTTAATGCCTTACTGTTCCTGATCAAACTATTAACATATACATAAATAATCATAGTGATAATGATACTTTCTTCTGTATTGCATAATTTTTACCTTTTTTTCCTAAAATACTTTCATACATATTATATCCTATGAATTAAGTCTTACTGCCCTCCTTTCCCCCTGAACTCTAGGAAAAGTAATATCATCCCCATTTTGAAGACAAACCAAAACACAAAGAGGCTGTAGCCCTCTAGTTATACAACTAGTTAGTGGCAGAACTCAGATTTCATGATTTCTCCTGTGCTGGCCTTTAGCTTTCAGCATTTGTTGTTATGGTCAGAAATTCCTTAAAATGAAACTACTAATACTGAAGAAAACCCTCTCAATTTTATCACTTCAAATAGCATTTATGATTTGTACAATTCTTTTAAAGTAAAAAGATATAGGATCTCTTTGTGTTCATGTTATAATAAAGTTGTATTTTTAAAGAAAAAAATAATTGAGGGGGTTTGGTTTGGAATTTGGGGGTGGAGGCAAGTGCTGGTCAGAATAAATAGTGTATTCAGATTCTTACAGGGTACATAAAATACTGTCATATTTACTTGATCTGATGCCAGAGAGTAGAACTAGATCAGTGTGTCAAGATAGATGTAGTACTAGGGGATAAGCTGTACTATCTACAAAACAGAGCAGCAACTTGGAATCAGAGAGATCTGAATTCAAAGTTACATCACCTATTTAAGCCTTAATTTCCTCATCTGTAAAATAATATTGGACTTCTGATTCTGGTTATATGTCAGACTGAGCTAACTCAGACTACTCTTCTTTTTAACACATAGAGAAGCTAAATAACACATAACCCAAGAAATGTTTAAATACCTGGAAGAACTTAAAATAGATGAATGCATGCATACCTGAAATAAAGTAGCACAAAGCTACTGAGTGTAAACTGACATAACACATCCCAGGGGAATATGGAACCATGTGTGGGTTTTAATGCTCACATAGACATAGTGGATATGATATATACAGTGTTTAACATAGTCCCTGGTAATTAGTAAGGGTTCAAGAAATGGTGGCTACTACTATAATTATTTCCTCTCTGGTTTTTCAAGCACATATCAAACATTTTCCAGTAATATTTTCAAAGAGAATGGGTTTGCACAGAGCATAAAACCAAGTGAGTTCTGAGATTCTTTGAGTCACTCTTCCCGTCTCCACCCGGTTCAGCACACAAGAGGATGCTCGTGATTTCTTTCCCTCCAAAATCTGCTCCTTTCTCAGTGTTCCCATTTCAATGAGTGGTACCTGCTTGCTCAGGCCGAAAACCTTGCTGTCATCCTTGACTCCTCTTTTTCTCACACGCCACACTCCACATCTAAGCCTGTTGTCAAAATATATCCTGACTCTGACCACTGCCCTCATCACTAACACCCTAACCTAACCATCATCATCACTTCCTGTTTCTACAGTGGACCCCTCCCAGGCTTTTCTCAATCCTCTCTCTCCCTTGCCTAAAACTCTCTACTGGCTCCTTATCTCACAGTGAAACTCAGGAGTTCTTGCCTTGGCCCACAAGGCCTGGCAAAGTCATGTGCATGTACATGGCCCACAGAGCCTGGCACAGTCATGTACATGGCCCACAGAGCCTGGCACAGTCTCATACATGTACATGGCCTAGAAGGCCTGGCACAATCATGTACATGTACATGGCCCACAGAGCCTGACACAGTCATGTACATGTATGTGGTCCACAAGGCCTGGACCTGGCAACTTCTCGAGTCTCATTTCCTATTATTAATACTTTGCCCCCTTGTTCTTTCCATTGCATACACACTGGTGCAGTTCTCATACTTGCCAAGCATGTCTGTCTCCTCAGGCCTTTGCACTGGCTAGTTTCTCTGTCTGTAATGTTTTTCTCCTAGACGTCTGCATGGCTGTACCGTCACCTCACCCAGTATTTGGCTCAGTTATCACAGAGGCCTTTCTCTTTAATTACAGTATATAAAGTAGCAGCTCCCCCCAAACTTTTATGCCGGTATCTCCTTACCCTATCTTATTTTCCCCCACTGGAATGGAGGCTCTACAACAAAAAAGACTTTATCTCTTTTGTTCACTGCTGGATCCTCAGCACTAAGAACAGGATCTGGTACATAAATACTGGTTGAATAAGTGAATGAATAAATATGCTGTTGAGTTTCTACCAAGTGATTTACAAAGAAGAGTTAACATGGATTTGGGCAAAACTTAAAAATAACTTCCAGCCAAAGGTTTTACCTTTTGGATTTCCATTAGCTTGAAACACTTTAAAAATACATGGATCCCTTATTTCCATAGTCCAGATGGGAGGTGTCTAATGTCTTTTTTTCTTGCCTGTGCTTTCAGTGAGTTAAGTCTGACAAGATTGCCTTCAGTGTGTCTACATAGCAGTATATTTTGTGCTTAGATATGTAATTCCTTCTAGCCATGAAGAACTTTGTATGTTTGGGGTACACTTTGGATGATTCCCCCTTTTTGCACATGATTTCAGGTGAGATAGTAATTTTTCTTGAAATTGACTCACAGCATGGAGAGCCTGGAGATTTACCAGGACAGGAGAGAATGGGATTTTTCTGCCAAAAGGTGAGATATGGTGTGTACAGTTTAGTTCGTGATAATTAGTTGTCCGCTGGCAGCTATACTTAATACCAAAAAATATTGAGAGAGATCTAGACAATAGTTGAACCATTTATTGGGAAAGTGATAATTCATAGTGTAATTTGCCAGTTCAAAATTAAGAAAAATCATTGGCAAGTGCATCAGGAGCCTTGCATCCTGCATGAGGTAGGAGTATCTCAACACAGGGAGGGTACTTGATGGGTCTGTGGTTTTGGACTCCCCTTTAGACATGAAATGTGTATGTGAATGGTTTGGAAACAAGCTTTTGAACTTTTTGGCGTAGAATAAAATTTACAAAGGAAACTTTTGCTCTGCAACTCAGTGAAATCCTTTTCCATTATTTTTTAATTGTTTTAAAATTGTGGCTCGATTTATTCAGTTGTACAGTTGACCCTTGAACAACATGGGTTTGAACTGCACGAGTCCACTTAATACGTGGATTTTTTTCAATAAAAATTGCACCGAGTGTGCCTGCCTCTCCTGCCTCCCCTTCCACCTCCGCCACCTCTTGTGCCTCTGCCACCCCTGAGATAACAAGACTAACCCCTCCTCTTTCTCCTCCTCTTCCACCTATTCAACATGAAGACAATGAGGTTGAAGACCTGTATGATGATCCACTTTCACTTAGTGAATAGTAAATATAATTTCCCTCCTTTATGATTTTGTTAATAACATTTTCTTTTCTCTAGCTTACTTTATTGTAAGAATACAGTATATAATGCATATATAACATACAAAATATGTGTTAATTTGCTGTTTATGTTGTCAGTAAGGCTTCTGGTCAACAGTAGCTATTAATAATTAAGTTTTGGGGGAGTCAAAAGTTATACATGGTTTTCAACGGCACAGGGGTACCCTGAACCCCCATGTTGTTCAAGAGTCAACTGTACTTCCTGATTAAGGTGGGAATTGGCAATACTTTGCCTCACATGCCAGTCTAGGAAACACATAGCTACTTTTGTTCTCATTGTTGTGTTTTAACATTATGGTATTATTGTTATTTAATTTCCGGTGTTTGTATAGTTCTTACAAACATCTTATTTTTTCCTCATGGTACCCTGTGAGGTACATAGGGCAAATCAAGTGTAGAAAATGAGGCTTATAAGTCAAGTGACTTGCCCAAGTGGTACCAGCTGTACAGTGACAGGAACCCTAGTAGAACTGAGGCCTTCTGACTCCACATTACCAATGCTTTCCAATCCATTCCACTGCCTCTTCTTATTGCAAAAGTGCAACAAGAATTAAATTTGATGTGGCAATATTTGAAATGGCCACAAGATGGGTGTATTGCTCACAAATGTCTATATTCTTCTCTGTGCCTGTGGGGGTCTTTTTTCCCCCCTCTATATATCTTTCTCCATCTCTGTCCTTATTTGCCTCTCTTTACTTCTTTTTCTAGGCCTTTTACTTCTCCTCTTCTCCCTCTTTCTCCATAGAGTGAACTTATTATGGTTCTGAAATAGTGTATTTATTTCTTGAGGGGTTTAAATCCCCTGTTCTTAATTTAAAACTTAACAACATACATCAAAACTAAGCAGTTCATTGAATTTCTCCTGCTTTATGGGTCAATGACCTGAGACAGAAAGATTGTTTCCTCTTCTTATATATAAGATCTAAAAGGAATTGCACTCTAAATAGCTTTTTCCAGGAGATCATGAATGGTCCTGGGCGCTCCCACAACCCTTTCATACTCATAACTGTGTCATGTATACATAGTCTTTAGAAGGGGGGAAATTGAAAAAATGAATAAATTCCTAGGTCTTTTAAATTTTTGATTCATGAAATATGCGAGGGAAACTATTTCTTTATGTCTACTGTAGGGATTTTTGAGAACAAGTCACATATGTGAGGCTAGTTTAGAAGAAGCAGGAACCATGCTATAAGAGATAGATCACTGAGTTTCTTAGGTCAAACTTGAAGACTTGACCATTTTGCTACAGAATCCTGCTTAAGGTGAAATGGAATTTCTGGACCATTGCTGTATTCGAATTTATTATTTCAAACACAAAGTGAATGTGCCAGACTTCAAACTACTTGTAAGAAAAGATATTATTACAAAAACCAAATAGCAACATCTCCAAATTAATATAAAGGTGACCATTTGCTATTCGGCAAAACAAAACTCTTTGACATTCGGGAATATTTGCCCTTGGGGGATATTTTTATTCATGAGCTAAAACCAACACTAATTTGAAGTTCATTCCTTTTTCAAATCATTTGTGCAGTTAGTATGTATTAGGATTTAAGCTCTGTGAGCACAGTGAGCTCATCAGTCTTGTTTGTTGGTATACTCACAGAGTCTTACACAGTGCCCTCACATAGTGGAATAATCCTCACAGTGACCGTATGCAGTCATTTTAGAGATGTGTATACTGAGAGGGAATTGAAGTAAATTCTCAAAGGGTATGAAGTTAGTAAGTGGTAGAGTAGGGATTAGATCCCAGGAGTTTTAGACTCTGACGTCAATTCTTAACAATCATTGTGCTATACTATAAATGAAGGATTGAATGAATGGGACAAGAGCCATCAGGTATTGATCCCTTTTTGGTGATGTTAGTCAGGTAGTGATGGGCAGCTCAGTCTCTATGTCAGAGTTGAAACTTACTCTGTATACACTGTAGCTAAGTTCAGCTTTCCTCATAACTGGATCAGGCTATAGTTTTATTTCTTTGCTTGTTCCTACATTTCAGAATTGGATTTCATGGGGAAACTTCTGAGTGGGTGCTCTCTGTCTCTGTAATGAACCTTGAATTTTGCCAGCTGTCAAAAGGGCAGCAGTGGACACCACTTTCTTATTTTAATAAGCTGGTCTCCATTGGTCTTTACCTGTTTGGGTTCTCTGCTACTAATTTGTTTCTTGCACTTTAGAACAACACTCTGATGGTAGAACCAGAATGCCTAATTCTATTTAGTGATCTTTGAAGGAGTTTAAGTATGAACTATTTGAACAAATTAAATTTAAAAGCTCAGAAATTAAATAAAATGTTTCTTTCAAGTGATTAAGAGTACAGGCCTTGAAGTCCCACAGACCTTGGTTCTTATCCTGGCTATGCCTCTGCTGTGTGACCCAGGGTAGGTTAACACAGCATGGTTGTAGTGACAGAGAAATAAGATGATGCCTTTAAAGTACTAGCCTGGGCAGCAAACAGAGACCCTATCTCTAAAAAAAAAAAAAAAAAAAATGAAAAAAATTGGCCAGGTGGGCGTAGTGGCACGTGCCTGTAGTCCCAGCTACTCAGGAGGCTGTGGCAGGAGAATCACATCAGCCTGGGATTTCGAGGCTGCAGTGAGCTATGACCATGCCACTGTGCTCCAGCCTGGGTAACAGAGTGAGTTTGATGTAGCTGTTGCTCACATCCCTCAAACACCAGTGCTCTTTTGGCCTCTCCTGTTTTGACCTTCTCTGCCCAGGCATCCAGAGTACTTTCCTTAAGTCAGTTCAAGTTATCAAACATTTATAGATTTTCTTATGTGCCAAGAACTGTACTCAGTACTAGGCTACAGAGATAGATAAGAAATAGGAATCACCCCAGATTTGCATTCTTGTGCTTGTGTTGACACTTAACACTGGGTTCTTGACTTTGGACAAGTCACTTTACCTATCTAGGTCTCAATTTCTCATATAAAGTGAGGGAAATAATCCCTGCTCTGTCCATTTCAGAAAGTTGTTTTGAGGATTAAATAAAATAGGTATGGTGGCATCTTGTTATCTTGAAAGTCCTATGTAAATTTTAGGTTCTTTTAATCAGTAGTGAAAAACACAGTCCCTGCTCCAAGCATTCTTAAACAGGAGATGGACATGCGACAGATACCTTTATTTAGCTTGCTGTTAATCCTACCACACAAAGCAATGAGGACTTGGAGTCAAGCTCTCCTTAATGTACCAGATATACCAGACCTCTTCTTAACCCCCACCATTCACCCACTTACCAGACAACAGACCCAGACAACATGCTTCAATCTCACTATGCCGAGCTACTAACATTTATCCTCCCACCTTCACTGGACTCCCTGTGACTCCAGCCCAGCAGGGATTCTGACCTTTGCAACTCTTTTTGAAGCCAGAGTTGGAAATCAGCTCCTCTTCCAAAGGCAGCACATTTCGTGCTTTTCTGTGTTAAATAGACTTCGTTTAAATGGCCCATGGCTTGCAGCAGATGTTCAGAGGATAGCTCTGTCTCGTGATTCAGGAAAGGCTGCCAGAAAACAACAACAAGAAGTAATAACTACCATTTATTGAAAAGACCTCACTGTGTGTTTGGCACTGTTTTGAGTACTTTATATACATTTTATAACATTTCATCCTCATAGCAGTCATCCTTGTAAAGACTGTTAGGATTTTTACAGATGAGAAAGCTGAGATTTAGAGACATTAGGCAACTTGCCCTTGGTGACACGTAAGTTGTTGCAGAGCCTTGGTCCATGTGCCTGCAAAGCCCAAGCTCTTAGTTGACGGGCTGTACCGCCTCAGTCCTGTCCACATCAGAAGCTGCTCTCACTCCTTCTCTGTCTGTGTGGGCCTTGACATCACTGCCTGCTCTAAAGGCTGATCAGAGACCAGCTTCCCCAGGCCAAGTGGCATAGATTTTAAGAAAGCACATTATCTGGTTCCTGTGACAGATTAATGACAAGTGAGTGACCAAAGGAGAGGTGTTTTGGACTGAATTTATACTTCTCCCACAATACCAAACTGGCATGTATCAAGTTTCTACCTTCTCTCTAATTCAACCTGGGAGCATGGATGGGCCACAGGGGGCCCATGAGCCCTCTGAAATGGTATGCAGGATGTTTTATTGTGGGGGGAGAGGGGAAGTTCGTTTCTATGCTCTTTTATGGGGGAGAAACCATGTCTCTCAAGAGACCTTCAAAGTAGTACTGTCCCTAAACAGTAGTAAGAATCACTGTGCTAATTCACAATTGCAAAGATATGGAATCAACCTAAGTACCCATCAATTGATGAGCAGATAAAGAAAATGTGGTGTGTATATATATATAGGATGGATTTTTGCATGAAAGAGAAATAAATGTCTATTGTCTTAAAAGAAAAAAATCACTGTGCTAATTGCAGCAGGATATAAAATTGGTTTTACCTAAATTACAAATCCCATCTTATACTAGGAATTTGTTAGGGTTCTTTTCCCCCTGAAAGTACGTTTAAACAGAACAAGGATAGAATTTCAAATTTAATCTTTGAGGGCAAAGATACCTCTGTGTGCGAAGCTGTGATTTCCAAATCTTTCTGATAGGAGTTGGCTAACAGTGGGTGTGATTCAGAGCTCTGGGGCTGAATCCGTAGCTTCCCCTGCTTCCTGAATTCAATTAAAATGCTATTTTTAGAGACACAAAATGAATCTTAGACTTTGAAGTCTCTGTTAATTAAGTATTTTCATGCTTACTATGTGACAGGCATTGGGAATTTCACAATGAATAGGAGTTCCTGCCCTCATGGAGTCTGCATATTGGGATCTATGTATGTCTTCATATCACTAATGCCTAGCAAAGAATACTGTATGTAGTAGTGCTCAACTATTGGATAAAAAAATGCCCCTACTGCATCCTTATTAGGTTAAAAGGAAGGCCTTTGGCTTTGATTTGTTCAACATCTGATTAGAGTCCCAATTACATTCTGGAGATACAGTAGTAAGCAAAACAGATGTGGCCTGTTTCCTATCGGGAAGACAGACAATTAAGTAGGCACCTAATAATTGTAAAATTGGACAGGTGCCATGGAGGAATTGACTTGATGCTAGGAAAATACTCATGTCTAACTGAAAGACATGGCCTGACAGGGGACAAGGGTTGTGAGGGAAGGGTTTGCTAAAAGAAGTGATGTTGGAGCTCTGATCTGAAAGGTGTAGAGGTGTGAGCGAGGTGTGGGGTTGTCTAGGAAGAAAGAATAGGCTTGCATTGCATGTTCACTTTAGATGCCATTTCCATTTAGAAGAAAGGTCAGTGCAAGGAAAAGAGGGTCTTTGCTCATTAATTTAGCAAGCATTTCTGGGTGCTCCCTATGTGCATGGGCAGGGGACAAGAATGAGTGAGGCCAGCCTGGAGAAGACACCAGTAATGTGACAGGCAGGCTGAGAGGTGCTGGTCTGTCCCCAGTGCAGCCTCAGAAGGAGGCTTAACTTGCTGCTTCTGCTTCTGCTGTTGCTGCTGCCCTGGTTCCCCATTCAAATGTCAGGCATCAGTCTTTGTCTTGGGGTTTGGTGCCTCAGAGGTAGCCTGAACTGGCTGGCTCTGGTATACAGCCATCCACGCTACAAAAGTCAGCATCAGCTGTGAGCCCATGAGACCCATGGTGTTTTTATTTATTTTTTGTTTGTGGAAAGGGTGGGGGATGAGGTATTTAAGGGAAGGGCAGAGAGACTGGGAACACATGAGGCTGAGCTGGTGAAGAAGTCAGAACTTTGGACCAGCAAGCTCTGTGGAAGACAGCAGTGCCTTGTGTGCACCCAGCCCTGAGAGGTGACCTCTGAGGATTGACTCAGAAGCAAGGGAGATCATTAGCTAGAGAGAGATGATCAGAGCTCTGTTTTAGAGAAGCCCAGAATAATTACAAGAATGATTTTTAAACAGCATTTTTGTTTTTCTTATTTATAAAAATAATTCATGCTCAATGCAGGAAACTTGGAAAACATGGGAAAAGTGAAAAGAAACACCCATAGCCTATCACAAAAACATAAGAGGCAAACAAGATGATGTCCTGTGTAAAGGTTCTAGCACTTACCAGGAACTCAGCGTACATTAACTGTTGGTACAATGCTGAGGGAGAATCAACCCTTTTTTCTGTGAGGATAAGGCAGTTATAATACAGGTTAATGAAATATAGAAGAAACTATTTTGTAATTAGCCTTTTAAAATGTGTATTTATGGGGGAAAACGTTAATTCTTCCTTACCCCAGCATGAGAATGAAAAGTTGAAGAATCCTGAAGATTCGTAAAAATGTTTTATAGGATTTGGTGTCGGTACAGTTTTTTAAAAAGTGCTGAGGGAGCCTCATACCTATTGCTATCCCTTCTTCCTTACTCAGACTGCAGAGAGCACTGGGATGAAGTGCATGCTGCCCACAAGCCTCATTTATTTTCTGTTCCTCTACTATTGATCCATTAGGATTGTTTATAACATTTACTGATCACATAGACATTTTATTTAGGTCCTTTCTTTGTGGGTCACTTAAGTACACAATGAAAGTTTACCCCAGCATTGGCCTTAAACCACAGAAGATCTGCATTTAAAGATGTTACTCTCCAGCTTGTGGCCTCACCCCAAATGTTGAGTGGGCATAGACTGCAGCCAGGGGATAGTGCTGTCTTCCCTCCTGCCCACTGTGGGCAAACTCCAGGAATAGACCTCTGATCAAAGCAGGCCTATAAGATCCCAACTAGGGGAGGTGTTCACAGAATCCAAGGGAGAGGAACACCAGGCAGCTCGAGTAAGACGGAAAGGGCATAACAGAACATGAAATTGGAGACGCTGACACCAACATGCTACAAACATGAGCCTATCCCATCCACTTTCTAGATTTCAGTTTCTTCATCTATAAAATAAGGAAGTTGGACTATACTAGCTCTGAGAGACGTAGTTACCCGGAGCAGGAGACCTAACAGGTAGATTTGCGGGTCAGCAGTTTAATGCTGATTATTGAAGCTTCAAGAAGGGATGAATATTAGCTTTATCATCATTCTTTAAATTGTACTTATCAGTTTTATTACTTTTCTATTATATCTCTTAGTTTTAAAAAACGTAACTTAAAAAACACCATAGGGAATGGGTTAGCAGTTTAGAAGAAGGCATCAAACAGAAGACAAGTTGCATCTTGAAGATATGCCCTTGGGCCCTGGTTATGGTTTAGATTGAAGAAAGAGAAGGGGCCAAACCAGTGTAGAAGGGGAAAACTTGTTAGGTAGAAAATATTTTCTAGAAGAAAAAGAAGTGGATTGGTCATGTTAAAGCATCAGAGTCAAGGAGTTTTGATGTCTAGTTGGAGAGAGGTAGGACCCACTGGACAGAGTAAAACACCACTGGTGACGTGCAAGAGAGTACTTTCTGTAAAGTAGTCAGAGCAAAAGCCTGATTGATAGAGATCAAGGAGAGAGAGATCATGAAGCAAAGGACATGAAGATACAGGCCTGTGGTTTGCAAAGGTTGGTAAGAAAAGCCTTGAGAGAAAGGACAATAGTTTGATGGGGTGAAAGGACATCTAAGTGGAGTAGTCAACAGAGCTGTGTTTTTAAGGGCAGAGAGAATTGTGCCTATTTGAAAGCAGCACAGAAGCAGGTAGTAGAGAGGAAAGGAGATAGAGAGGTGGTAGGATAGTGAGGTGGCTACAACTTGGGCTTTGGGTGGAGTCCAGCTGCCTGGGCTCAAATCCTAGATCTGCCAGTCCCTTATTGAGTAACCTTGGTCAAGTTACATAACCAACCTCCTTATATCTCAGTTAACTTGCCTATAAAATGAGGATGATAACAGTGTACCTTGTACAGGTGTTGTGAGGTCACCGATTTAAAACATTTAGCAGTAGTGCTGGTATGTGCTAAATAAAACGGTGACTTATTATTATTAGGGGCAAATAGGACCCAGAACTCACATCTGTAGGTTGTTCATTAAAGTATTAAGAACCAAATATCTCCAGCAGAACCCTGGACACAATAGTCATTGAGTAAGAATTTGGGGTCCTTGGCTTATACCCCACTCTGATTATTTCAACTCCAAAAAAATAGGAAACACCACTTCCATAGTGAATGGGGTTGTCCAGGTCACCAGAAATCTTGGTATTCCATGCAGGCACTGAAGTACCCTGCACTTTCTGATCCTTCTTAATTTGTGCTATGATTTATCCTACAGATTAGTCAGAAGAAGTTGAAAAAATATGAAAAAGAATATCACACCATGAGGGAACAGCAGGCCCAACAAGAAGACCCCATTGAGCGATTTGAGGTTCGTGTACTTACGGCCTAGATGATGTGAGGAGCTTCTGGCCTTTCATTTCATATAATTGTGCCTGTACCTAGCTTTATACATCCTTTTTAAAATTCATTTACATTGTTTCTGTGTTCAAGTTTCAGTTTGAGTTTACAAATGAGAAAGCAAGATCTGTTTTGCTTCAAACCAGCTGCCTAGTTTGTTACAGTTCAGTGGCCTTTCATCACAGTTAAGAAATAGCTGCTTGACAAGGTCACTTGAATCAGTTAAGTATTTCTTTACAGAGGTAGAAAATAAGAAATTGTTGATTGGAAACACATCAGGACCAGCCACATCTCTTATTATTACCATAGGATACAGAAACTCATTTTGAGGTTTAGCCTTGAGAAACTATCATTTCCATGTGATTTTTATGTGTCTGTAACTTTCTACTCTTCAGCGAGAGAATAGGCGTCTACAAGAAGCTAACATGAGGTTGGAACAGGAAAACGATGACTTAGCTCATGAGCTGGTGACAAGCAAGATAGCACTGCGGAAGGACCTGGACAATGTAAGTCTGATAGGTGTGAAGGGAAAGGTCACACTGAAGCACTTGACTTCTCCCTTAATCAAGTGAAATTCTTTCATTTTAGTGTTTGTTATTCTAGTTACCTACAAAGTTTCCCTCTTACCATACTACTTGCTTGTCAGCATTACTTCCCTGTTTTCCCTCAGGGATTATCAGTTATCTCATTAAGCCCTCCTTACCACATTCTTTTCTCATTGTGCACACAATCCCTGACCTCCTTTCCCAAACGTTGATTGAGAGACGTTTTGGCCAGTTCTTATGTTATCACAATTGGTAGTAGCATTTAATCATTATAATTTCCTTAACTTTCCCCTAAGACAAGAAGAGATTTTGTTATCCTACGTATTTTGTGCCTGTTGAATGTTCCAATCGGAATGCGGCTCAGTGCCTCAACAACTATCAGTTTCATCAGTAATTTCTGTTGGTAGATGTTGCATTTTTCTATGCTTTTCCTAATCTTAAAAATTTTGAGATGATGGCTTTCGTAGCAGGGTGCCTTTCCATTTTCTATACTATAAGCTTCCCTTAGAAGAAGATATAGTCTCTCATACATGGTTTAGGTCAGGGGTTGACAAACTTTTTCTGTAAAAGGATAGTAAATATTTAAGACTTTGTGGCCATATATTCTCTGTTGCTACTACTTAACTCTGCCATTGGCACAAAAGCAACCGTAGGCAATATAATATGTAAATGAATGAGCGTGGCTGAGTTCCAGTAAACCTTCTTTACAAAAAATAGGTGGCAGGCTGGATCTGGCCCATGGAGTATAGTTTGCCAACCCCTAACTTAGATTTCCCTGCCAGGCTCCTAGGATTACTTTTCTGCTTGTTGGTTTCCTAAGGATCTAGGGATAGGTTCAGGGTTTACGGGGATCCTACATTATATATTGAACCCCATAGGATGTTCTTGACATCCACCAAAAGTGTATGCAAATTTTGTGTACTAGTGTACTTCTTCGAAAGTTTGTGCTTTCATTAGATTCTCATAGGTAGAAAGTCTGTGGTTTCGTTAGATTCTCAAAGTGGTTAACACATGAGATGGAGAGAGAGAGCTGGCAGTACCTACCAGTTCTCATTACTTGTCTGTAGAAATAGAAGAATGGTGTAGAAAATGTTGGACAGACATGGATTCTAATACCAGCTACTCTACTTTCAACTCACTTTGGACACCCTGTAAAATGTGGGGAGGTAAAGTAATAGCTATGTCACAGGGTATAGTGAAAATGACATGATTTAGTGTATATGAAGAGCATCACCAAAAAAAAAAAAAAAGAGGCACAGGCAGTGTGAATTCCCTCTGCTTGTGTGCTTGTCGTCTACAAATAGCTGCATGGAACTGGGAAGGCCCCTTTTTCCAGTTTTTGCAGGGAGAGTGTTTCAAGGTCATTAGCCCTCAATGACCAGAACCTGAGATCTCTGACTGCTTTTTGGCTTACCAGAGTGTGCTCATCAGGGTTGAGTTTCCTCCCTGTGGTGCAGGTTGCTAGCATACCCTCTGTTCCTCTTTGTAGAAACACTGTATGGGTCATTCTCTCACTGTTCAAGCATTTGTGCCTAGTGAGTGGAGGGAGGGAGGTACACGCTGAGCACAGACTACTGAAGCAGGGCCAGAGGTGTACACCTGACATGGCCCTTAGAGCAGCTGTGGGTCATGTGGAAAGGAGGTATAAAAGGAAAAGAAAAGAAAATGGGCCCTGAACAGGAGCCATTGTGTTCTATAATGAAATTATATTAAGAGGCAGCTTAGGCTAAAATTCCAGGTGGATTTTTTAGTTTGAGCTGTTGTATTTTTCAGTCACACAGGCCCAGTAATAATGTCGACATCCCACTAGTTTGAAGCAGATCATAGACTGACTATGTTCTTGAAAGTTGCCCCTAACAGTGTAAACCTTTTTTCAAGTTGTCTTATCCTGATACAGTAGTCAAAGAATTAGGTTACATTCCTGATACCAGAAGTGAAAAATAATAAAAATAATAACATGAGCTTCCATTTGCTGATGACCTGTGGGCCAGCACTACTGTAAGCACTGCCCCGACTCTCATCTCTCTTATCCTCGCCTCAGCCTTGTGAGGACAGTAACTTGAGCCCCATTTATGGATCAGGTTTTTTTTTTTTTTTTTTTTTTTTTGACAGTTATAGAACTTGAGACTCAGAGAGATGAAGGTACCCAGGAAGAAGCAGAGCCAGAAATCTAACCCAGGCCCATCTAACTGGAATGCTCAGGCTTTTGTTTTTATAATGCCTCTACAATAAATATGGGACAAGAAGCTGTGATTCTGACACATAACAGCTAACATTTCTTGAGCACTTACCAAGTGCTAGGCACTGTTCTGAGTGCTTTGTGTATATTATCTTATCAAATCCTCAAAATAGCCCATGTTGTAGAAGGGATATAAGTATGATTCCCATTTTACTGATGAGGAAACTGAGGCAAAAAGAAGTTACATATCTTCCACAGATCACCTAGCCTAGTCAGTGGCAGAGCCCTCTGACACCAGAGCCCACACTCCTAACCAGGCTGAGGAGCAGGGCCCCTGCTGACTTTAGGGTTCAGGAGCATCCACCTTGGGTCCCATCTTCCAGCCATCTAACATGCTGAGGAGACAAGCCTTTCCCTTTCCAAGTTAACTTCTCTCGTTCTTCTGAATCATCACTGAAAATCAGCTAGGTTCTTCCTCCCATGAAGGGAGAAATGTGGAGTCCTCTCATCTTTTTTTGGCATCAGGGATTCAGTCGGGTTTTTAAAATTTTTTTATTTTTTATAGAGACAGGGTCTTGCTCTGTTGGTTGGTCTCGAACTCCTGGGCTGGTCTCGAACTCCTGGGCTGGTCTCGAACTCCTGGGCTGAAGTGATCCTCCAGCCTCAGCCTCCCAAAGTGCTGGGATTACAGGCGTGAGCCACCGTGCCTGGCCATGTCAGGTTTTTGAAAGAACTTTGTTCCTTTCAGCTCTTTGCTTCCTGCATCCAGAGGAAATCTCTGGTGTGAGGCTTATACAACTTCCAGAGCCCTTTTTGTATTTCCAATTGATTTTTACATCACTTTTGTTACTCGTCACCTGTCCCTTTTGCTATTCTTCACACAGCAGCTGTGGAGAAATTCCAAGTCAGCCACTTAATCCCTGGGTGATCCCAATCAAGCTTTCTCCTCTATGAAATGGAGTAATGACTAGACCTGACATTGGTGCCGAAAGGATGAGAGGGAACTTTTGGAAGGTCCTTGGCAGGGCTGACAAGTTACGTGTCCAAGTCCCCTGTGGCATGGTCGCTCCTCTATGCTGAGATAGACATAAGAGTGAAGGAAACTGACTTGGGAGCCCACATGCTGGGATATGACCTTTGGCTCCACCAGTTATTAGTTCCGTGACCTTCAGCAGGTTGCTGAACTTTCCCCATTGAATTACCTTGGCCCTTTTGTTAAAAATCAATTGACCCTGTATGTGCATGTCTACTTCTTGATTCTGTATCTGCTCTATCGATCTGTATATCTATCCTTATACCAGTACCACACTGTCTTGGTTATTGTAGCTTTAAAATCTTAAAATCAGGTCATGTGAGTCCTCCAACTTTGTTGTTCTTTTAGAAAATTGTTTGGCTACTCTAAGTCCCTTGCATTTCTATATAAATATTAGAATCAGCTTGTCAATTTCTAGAAATAAAAGCCTTCTGGGATTTTGAGTGGAGTTTCATTGAATCTATAAATCGGCTTGGGGAGAATTGATATCTGAACATAATTGAGCCTTCAGTACATGAACATGTTATAATTTTCATTTAAGGGCTTTCTCGATTTCTCTCAGCAATGTTTTTTAGTTCTCAGTTTATAAGACTTGTACATGTTTTAATCTATTGTAAAATGGTATTTTTTAAAATTTCATTTTCCAATTTTTTTTTTTTGGCTTAAACAACAGAAATTTATTTTCTTATAATCCTGGAGGTTAAAAGTCTGAAATCAAGGTGTTAGGGTTGGTTTCTTCTGAGGCCTCTATCCTTGGCTTGCAGATGGCCACCACCTTGTTGTGTCTTCACATGGCCTTCCTTCTGTCTCCAATCTTTTATTGCTAGTCTTTACAAATACAGTTAATGTCTGTCTTGCAACCTTGTATCCTGTGATCTTGCTAAACTCACTTATCAATCTAGTAGCTTTTTCATATATTTTTTAGGATTTTCCACATATATAATCATATTATCTCTGAATAAAGACAGATTTACTTCAAGTTTTTCTGCCCTTTTTTTTTTCTTGCCCCACTGCACTGACCAGGCTCATCAGGACCATGCCTAGTGGTAAGAATGGACGTCATTGCCTTGTTCCACACGTTAGCTGTAGGTTCTTCATGGAGCAGGTTGGGGAAGTTCTCCTCTGTTCCTGTTTGCTGAGTTTTTGTCATGAATGGGTGTTGAGTTTTGTCAAATGTTTTTCCTGTGTCTGTAGAGGCATTTTCTTTAATGTTTTTGTCTGTTTTTGCTATCAGGGTAATTCTGGCCTCATAAAAAGAACTGGGAAGTGTTCTCTCCTATTTTCTTAAGGACTTTGTGTATGATTGTCTTTGATTAAATCTTTAGTTGCCTACGGAAGTCATGCTGGCCTGGAATTTTCTTTACAGGAAATTATTTAATTGTGAATTCAATTTCTTTCTAGTGGAGCTATACAAATTTTCTAATTCTTCATGTGTCTCTTTTTATAATTTATGTCTTTCAAGTAATTTATCCATTTCATCTTGTCAAATGTATTTACATAAGGTTGTTGATACTTCCTTATTCTTTTAACATTTATAGAATCTGTAGAGATGTCCCCTCTTTTATTCCTGATTGAGTAATTTGTATTTTTTCCCTTTTTTCTTTATCAGTCTAGCTAGAAGTTTAACAGTTGTGTTGATCTTTTCAAAAGCCAACTTCTGGTTTCACTGATTTTTCTCTATTTTGTGTTATTGATTTCTGCTTTTTATTATTTACTTCTATGTTGGGTTTAACTTGTTCTTTTTCTAACTTCTTAAAGAGGAAGCTTGAATAACTGATTTTGGACCTTTTCCAAAATATACATGTAAAGCCATAAATCTCCATGTAAGCACTGTTTTCAGCTGCGTCTATTCTGATATGTTGTGTTTGGTTGGGGTTTTTTTTTTTTTTTTTTTTTTTGCCATTGAATTGTACACTTTATTTTTTTTTAATTTCAGAATATTATGGGGGTACAAATGTTGTGGTTACATGGATTGCTTTTGTACTGCTTGAGTGAAAGTTACAAGTGTGCCCATCACCCAGATAGTGTACATTGTACCTGTTAGGTGTGATTTTCATTCAGTTCTTGTTATTTCTTCTTTGACCTATATGAGTTAATTAGTGGTATGTAATTTAATTTCCAAGTACTAGAAATTTTTCCCACAAAATTTTCTGTTGTTTATTTCTAATTTAATTCTGTTGTGATCAGAGATTATATACTGTCTGATTTTAATCCTTTTAAAATATATTGATATTTATTTTATGGTTCACCATATAGTCTGTATCCCACATGCACTTGGAAAATATATATATTCTGTTGTGGGTGGAGTGTTCCATGTCAACTAGGTCCAATTGGCTGATAGTGTTGTTCAAGTCTTCTGTAGACTTACTGGTTTTGTTCTGTCACTTACTGAGAGAGCAGTGTGACATCTCTAACTATAATTGAGCATTTTTCTTTTTCTCTTCTCAGTTAGGTGGGTTTTTGTTTCACGTAATTTGAATTTCTGCATATATTTCGGATTGTTACACCTTCTTAATGGAATGACTCTTTTATCATTATGAAATGTCACTCTTTGTTCCTGGTAATCCTCCTTTGTTCCACAGTTTACATGTTTTATATGGCCACTCCAGCTTTCATGGTACTGTATGATATGTGCATCTTTTCCCATCCTTTTACTTTTAACATATCTGTGTCTTTATATTTAAAACAGAGTTTTGTTTTGTCCAAATGGGAATTAGCTTTCTGTTTGGCCTATTTGCTTTTCAGGTTTTTTTCTTTTTCTGCATTCTTTGGTTTAATTGGGTATTTTCATGGTTTCATTTTCTCTCTTCTTCTGCCTTATAAGTTCATCTAGAGCCCCCTCCTCTCCGGAGCTCTGCCCGTAGTCTTCAGCTGCCTCAGCTGCCCTGTCCTTGTCACTGCCTCCTTAACCCTTTGACGTCTTCATGCTCTGCTTGGAACCTAGGCAGAAAGCCAGGACTCACCTTGTTTTCTTTCCCCCAGAAACCACAGTTCTGCATTTATTGTTTTCAGTGTCTGAAAACAGTTGTTTTATATACTTTGTCAAGTTTTCTGTTTATAGTAGGAGGATAAATCTGGTCCCTGTTAATCCTTCATGAATAGAAGTCTGGATTTATGCTTATTATCACCAGGTGTTCTCTCATGTGTATATAAATAGAGTGGCTGTGCAGTGAGTGAAGTGCCATTAGGCAGTCCAGGTTGGGTCCGTCCAGTAGTCTCTGTGTACCTTCCCGTTGACGCAGCGTGGAGAATCAGCTCTAGGAGTGGTGGTACAAGCGCTGGGCTCAGTGTCAGACGACCTGGTTTCAGGTTCTAGCTCTGCTACATACATCGTGAGTGCCTGGGGAAATCACTTCCCTACTGAACTTCTTTACAAATTGAGGAGTCAGGATGGGAAGGGAAGACTCTTGAGTTAGAAGACCCAGTTGATCACCTGGCTTTTCCATACTTCTTCGAGTCAGTCTTAGTATTAATCATCATTTACTATGGTAATGATGATGAATAAAGGAGAGAACATAAGTATGTGGTACATGCTTCAAAGTAATGCTCCAAATATGTTATCCAAGTCCAAAGTAGAGAGAATAGGTTGTTTCATTGGTTAAAGTAAAACAGAATCTTTAACAGGTCTTCTTTCTTCTTACTGATTATTTCCCCTGTTGTTTGATTCTCTTTATTTCCCTTTTGAGTGCTTCTTGGGTTTGAGCTAGAGAAAGAGATGATAAGCTACTCCCCAGGAAGGACAGGTCCTAACTGTAGGACTCCATTTAATTGTATGTGTGTGCAGTTTGCCAGTGATTAGTGGCCCTTTGAATTTGCATATCATGTCATTCTCAGTTCACCATTTAAGGACCCATGCCTCTAGAACCTCTTCTTCCCAAAGGAGATATGGGAGGAGAGGAGGTGTAGTGTAATGGAAAGCTTAGGGACTCAGTTATACCACTTCAGCTAGGTAATGTCAGAAACACCTGTTTAATTTCAGGAAATCTACCATCCCCAGCCAAGGGAGGTTGTATATAAGTTGCCCAAGAGACACCCTTTATGTCTAGTCCTTGATTGTTCTCGAACGTGGTGTAGTCATTCTTCAGTGTCAGGCACTCATGTGTCAGGCACCGGTGTATCATTTTCACTGAGACTCACAGATCTGCCCACCAGACCTTTGCATGCTTTTGAAAAAGACGGGGTGGGGGGGGGCAGCCATTAAAGATGATAAGAAAGTGCCAGGAAAGGGGCATCCTCCTTTATCAGGTAAAAAGGAGAGCAAAAATGCAGGACTAGTTAGCAGAAGAAATACTGACAGTTTGGAAGAAAACTAGAGTTTATTATTACTAATAATAATAATGACAGCTACCTTTTATTGAGTGTTCAGTGTATTCCAGACACTACATTGAATGCTTTTCATGCCTTATCCCTCAGATGAAGAACCCGAAGGTGAAAGAGGTTCTCAATGACTTGTCCAGGTGGCACATGGTCAGTGAACAATGCGAGTTGAGCCTAGGCTGTCTAATGCCAAAGGCTGAGCTCCTAACCACTGCTGTACACTACCCCTGTGCAAGAGACTGCTCCAGGCACTTCTACAGGAGTGTAGTCTCATTGTGACCTTGTGGATATCATTTCCCCTCTCTGAATCATAGTTCCCCATCATCTTAACATGGGATTGTGCTACGTAATGTAAATCCATTCCAGTTAAAAGTTCCCATTCTGTGACAGCATATCTCAAATGTTGCAGGCTGAGGAAAAGGCAGATGCACTGAACAAGGAGCTACTGATGACCAAACAGAAGTTGATTGATGCAGAAGAAGAGAAAAGACGATTAGAAGAAGAGTCTGCTCAGGTGAGGGGAACTTTGCTCGTCCCCCGCATTCCTCTGTGTCCTGCAAATGTTTGAGAGTTGGGAGTTCAGCTGGTGACTTCCTGTTGGCACCAGAGAACCTGGAGACAGCCAGCTTCAGTTTTCCTTCAAAGGTGCCTTTTTTTTTAAAACTGTATAAAGCATAATGGCTCTTAATAATTAAAACCTAGGAGGAGACAGTGGGTCAAAGCCCATCCTGCGTTGGAGCAGGAGAATTTCCTGTGTATCAGTGTCTGAGTGTAACAAAGAAGAGGGGGTAGTATTTCTGCAGAAGGAAAGCACGCATGATATAATGTCTGGCTCATAGAGCAAACTCTGGAAGCCTTGTTCTGAGCTGGAGTTCTACAGTCACTGGGGGCACAGACCTAAAGTCATAGGACAAGCTCTGGGTGTTGTGTGTACTGGAGCAACCCCCCTCTCTCGTCTCCCACCATGGTCCTCCAGGAGGCAGGACTGGCTGGAATGAGAGATGACAAAGCATTTTCTGCATTAAAAATGAGGTGCTAAAAAAACTGTAGCCCTCTCCCTAGCTCATTGGTCTGTGTTTGGTTTGTGCTCCCTCCTCAGCAAAGGCTCACAGGTTGGGTTACGTTGGCAGGGAAGAACTTCAGCAAAAGCCCCTATCTGACATGGGGTCTGACATTTTCAGAAGTTTTGACTGTTCTTTCCCTCTCCTGGCATCAAGAACAGGGGATTAATGCTGCCTAGTGAAGGAAGAAGGTAGGTGAATTAGAGTCCTTCCAGGGTTAGTTAGGTCAGGCACCTTCTGGAAAGCCTAGCACTAAGCAGTTAGTGATAGAGCTTCCTTTGTTTTTCCATTAAAACGTTCACTTTTGCTTTTTTGTGTGCAGTTAAAAGAAATGTGCCGTCGGGAACTCGACAAGGCAGAATCTGAGATTAAAAAAAATAGTTCCATCATTGGTGACTACAAGCAGGTGGGTTTGTGTATCCTGGCATTGTGCTGTGTACTCTGGAAGTCCTGCTTCCCTGGGTGAAATGTATACTCTCCAAACCCAAATGCTTAAGCACTCTGGTTTCAGATCCTGCCTCTGCTCCTTGCATTGAGTAGTAACTTCACTTATTCTCAATAGTATAAGGAAAATAATCCCTATCTGGGAGGACCATTGTGAGGATTCAAAAAGACCATGTTTGTAGAGTGCCTGGCATAATGCCCAGCACAAAGGTAGGTACTTAATAAGTGAAACCCACATTATGTTTTGGGGAACATTTAGATTCAGATTTATGGACTTACGTTTACATACGGTTGTAACCCAGTTTACTCCCTGGCTGGTTGAGTTTTAAGAACATAACTTAATTGTTCCTTCCTATGCCAGGATCTTAAACTGGCTCATGAATCTGGCAAGTGTTCAGAAACCATTGAACATTGAGTGTGGTGCCGCTGGGGTCCTGCAAGTCCTAGGTCAATGGATGCATAGGTGACACATCCGGATGAACTTCTGCTCATCCATCAACTTCACACCCCCGCCCCAAGCAGTAGCAGCCTATTTGATACTGTTAATTCCATTTAGCATGTTCCAGTTTATACTATATAATTTGTCCTGGGCCCAAATTATGCAGGTGATTACATTGTTCAAGAGATTTTCATTTTATGTTTGTTTCTTCAGATTTGTTCTCAGTTGAGTGAAAGATTGGAGACACTCTCCACCTGAGCGCATTCCTTCGGCTATAACAGATCCAAATACAATGAGGACTTTAATTTTTTTTTTTTATTTTTGTTTAGAGACAGGGTCTCGCTGTGTTGCCCAGGCTGGCCTTGAACTCCTAGGCTCAAGTGATCCCCCCGCTTCAGCCTCTCCTAGGCACTCTCCTAGTAGCTAGGACTATGAGTGCACGCCACTATGCCCACCTTAGGACTTTAATTTTTTAATGTTTTTGTTGTCAATTTAGAGGCTTTTATAACTTGGTGCTTTCTTTCTTTAAGCTATAGAGTGCTTGTCAAATTTTACTAAAATGAGTAATTTACTAAAAGATACTTTACTAAGATATTTACAACTCAGTGAACAGGAAGTTGGGAAAGTTCTGTGCTCATGGCTATGTTTGCACAAAGCAATATTATACCTGGAGCAAGTTGACACTGGCCTCCATAATAATTAGTGTTTAACTGGATGTATGTATTTTAAAAATTTGTTTTCCGATTCACAAGCTATAATTAATGGTTTTGCAGAAAATTTGGAAAATAGAGTAAAAAGGGGGGAAAAACTTTATAATCCCATTACCTACAGATAACATCATTATTAACACTTTGGTGTATATTCTTTCAGTCTTTGTGTTTAGCATATAAAATTTCATTCATTCTAGGCTAAGCATTTTTTTTCACATTTCTGTCTCTAAAAGTGGGCCTTTTATAATTGGCTTTTTGTGGTTTAATTGGCAGAATACCTTCTTAGAGGAACATAAAGTGATGTTTTACAGTCAGTGGCATCTTATTTTGATGAAATATGGTATATATTTTATTTGTGACCATATTTTATATACATTTTTATGTCCTGTTTCTTTCAACCAGCATTTATCCATTTTCCCATGTTATGAAAAATTCCTTGAAAACCTTTTAGAGGCTGTGTACTTCCTTGTATGCACATATATTTAATTGCTCCCAGTTGGATAGTTTATTCGTTCCCCCCCCCCTTTTCTTCCGGTCTCCAGTTCTGCAGTGAAAATTCTTATACATAAATCTTTATCTAGTCATGGCTTCATTTTTTTTAGCCTGGGTTCCTAGAAGTGAGATTACTGGATTAAGAATATTTTCATTGCTTTTGGTATATAATATGAGGTGACTTTTCCAATAGGTCATCTGCCAGTTTACAAAGACAGCATAGGTTTTCAGAAACTGTAGTGCTCAGCAAATACGCCGTCTCTTGGATCTTTTGGCCCCCACAAAGGAGATGCTCAAACCATCCTGAAAGGCCAGTTTCTCTCCTTAGCCTCTTCACATCTCACGTTCAATTTCAGCAAAGAGTGGATGACTGTGAGCGCTGCCGGGAATTTTTCAACAAAGAAGGGCATGTAAAGGGCATCACCTCAGCCAAGGAGGTTTTAGATGAGGACACAGATGAGGAGAAGGAGACACTCAAGAACCAGCTGAGAGAGATGGAACTAGAACTGGCACAAACCAAGCTCCAGTTGGTGGAAGCCGAGTGTAAGATACAGGTAACAGCAACAGAACTCAGACACAAGCTTGTGGGCTAGATTTCCTGATGTGGATTAGAAACCCCAGAAATGATTTTCATAGTTTGGGTTGGTTTTTTTTTTTTCCCTTTTAAACTTTGATCATAATTCTCATGGGAAGAAGCCTAATACTTGTTATTTGCCAGTGCATATTTAATCAGTATTTGGCCTGGCCTAAGGATTTGGACTTTGTCATATTGAGAATTACCCACAAAGCTTGGAATCTTTTTTGGTGGACTGAGAACACATGCTTTAAAATCACAGCCCTACCACTGAACTCTTCGACCTTGGGTTAGTAACCTCTGTGTACCTCAGGTTCCTCATCTACAAATGGGGATGATAAGAGTCATGATGATAGGTTGTTTTGAGCACTTATATAAGATTATGTATAGAAAAGTATCCACAGAGTGGTGGGGGCTTTATAAATGTGAGCTTTTATTGTTCCAACTCCTGTCACTTAACTGGTTGGTAACCTTGGATATATTACCTAATTTATCCAAGCTTCCATTCCTGATGAAGAAATTAGCTTTTATTTTGGTTAGCTTTATATACGATATTGCTAGTTCCACCAGCACCACTAAGCACTAAGCACTGTTTGTGGAAGGAACCAAGTTCAGGACAAAGCTTAGGGCCACATCTTCCTCATCACACACATTCACTGGCATCTGCTCTTTGCCAGGCCCTGTTCTAGGTGTTGGGACTGCAAAACTAAGATATACATGGCAGTGTGACAGCCCAGGACACTCAGGAAAGGCATCACAGTAGCTGAGCCGTGATCAAAGAATGAACAGGGGTTGCAGCTGCAGAAGAGAAAGAACAGTGTGCATTCCAGGCATACACAGTGTTCAACAGCACAAAGGAAGGAGAGGGCCTGCCCAGTAGGGAGCCTCAGGAGTGCCTTCCATGCAGTGGGGAAGAGTCTGCGGGCCCAGATTGTGAAGCATCTCAAATGCCATGCTAGGGAGTTTAGACTTTAAAGGTTTTTGCTGGAAATTAATGATGCAATCAGAGCTAGAGCACTAGCCATCTGCCTGGTGTGCACTGGGTGGGCAGGAGAGGGAGACATTAAAGTAGGAGGCTGTTTGCATAAATAGGCAAGGAATGAGGTCTTAACTAAGAATGCTCCCAAATCTTTAGGCATGCCAGGCCTTTCTATGCCAGTTTGAGACCCAGGGGAATTTCCCAAGGCCTTTTTAGAGTAAATAGACTGAATTCTTGTCTTGGCTCAGCTCTGGGGAGGCTGTGTCACTAACACTCTGGGCTCAGCATCCTTATGTGTGTGCTGTTCGTCTTGCAGGACTTGGAGCACCATTTAGGCCTCGCTCTCAGTGAGGTTCAGGCAGCCAAGAAGACATGGTTCAACCGAACGCTGAGCTCCATAAAGACAGCAACCGGGGTTCAAGGGAAAGAGACTTGCTGAGCAGCTGCCCCAGACACCTTCAGAAAACACGACACCTTTTGTTGCCTTCTTTGGCCAGATGTGTGATTCTGTGACATGTCCCAGGACCAGAATGTACCTAAGTCAGATCCGTAGACAGATGTTGGTAGGTCACTGGACCAGAGCTCATGAAGCAGGCAGCCTGTGGGGTAAGACTACTGATACTAACAGGCCTGCTAGCTCAGCAGATGCTCTGGACACACTCTAGAGATCACTCCTCAGTGTGACCTCCCAGGCCTCTTCCCTGTGTAGGTCAACACCTCACCCAGCCTAAAGGCTGAGTTTACACGTAAGGTCAGCGTTTGGGGATCCTTCAGTCTGGTTTTTTTTTCCCCTAAACCTTTAATTTTTTTAAAAAAAATATACACATTATATATATATATTGGAAGGAGCAGGGGATCAGAAACTCAAATAATTCTTATCTGCTTCAGTGCCAGCAGAAGGTCCCCCAGGTAGACATGGAGAAGCACTTTGTTTTAAATAGGAAGGTTTCATATTTGTAGTTGAAGCCACCTCATTTTGTTAAACTATATAATGCACAGGTTTTTGGTTTGGCATTATTCACGTTTCTGATCAATTCTATGCAACTCTCATAGTTCCTATTATTTTTTAGCATTAGCTGCCAAGATGACTTCACAAGGCTGGGGTGGGTGACTTGACTGTGAGACTGGATTAATCATAACGTGGACAAATCTTATTTTGCTTAATGTGTCACGTGTGTATGTATATATATAAATACCTTTCCCAATATACCCGGTTGACAGTGTTTAAATCCCAGACTAGGACTGCCGGTCTGCACAGTTTAATGATGTGGTTATTTGGGCACTTAACTTCACTCAAGGGTCACTGGACTCTGCTCTCCTCCCTGCCGTTACAGGAGCTGTGACGAGCTCCCTCACTTCAAGGTCCCTAGTGTTTTTGCACAACAGGTTGTCCAAGTGAGAAAGACCGAGCTGTGTGTCTGCATCCTGCACGTGCCTTGAGGGATCCATCCTCCTGGCCTGGTCCCTCCCTGATTGGCTGGGCCTCAGGCCCTCCCCAGAGTATGGCTAGGTGCAGACCTCACTGCTCAGATGGCTGCAAGTTCTCACTTCAAAGCTATGGAATGGAGGTTTTAGCTCCTTTAAAATTTAAAAAAAAAAAAATCCTTTGACTTAATTTATATAGTGATATGCTGACAGGCTCACTTGCAGATGGTTTTGTCCTCTTCTCTGCATTCAGTGTGGAGGTGGCTGGTTACAAGAGACACTGGTTTGTATATAAAGACACTTGCGTTGTTTTGTAGCTCTTTTTCTTGTTAGCTGTACTAATGCTTGCTGAGGTCATCTGTGATATGGGAGGTAAAAAGTGGCAACCCCTCCCCCCACACCATCCCCTCTGCTGCTTTCTGTGTCTTTCTTGTTCAGTTACCAAAACAGCTGTAAGCCCATCTAATGCTAGGCACGTGGACATTGTGCTAGGGTAGTTTCAGTGTGTCAACTTTATGAATTGAAATATAAACCAGTAAAATTGTATTACTATTTCTTTTGTTGGTTTTACTTTAACATATTCATTAAATATTTTGGTACAAACAGCATTGCTTTGTAAAAACCAGTTTTATCATTACGTGCTTCTGTCCCCTCCCTTTATCCCCCCCCATCCCGCACACAGAAGCAGAGTCAGAGAAGACCACCCATTCAGGCACAGATGGAGTAGCTAAGGTGTGCCAGGCCATGTGGGTTGAGAAGACACGGGCTTTGACTTGGTGGGGACTGATGCTGCTGTCTTTTTTTTTTTTTTTTTTTTTTAAAGAGATGGGGTGGCTCTGTTGCCCAGGCTGGACTTGGAACTCCTGGCCTCAAGTGATCCTCCCACGTAGCTGGGATTACAGGCGTGAGCCACCATGCCCAGCTCTCGTGCCCCTGTTCATTATGAGCATTGCTCTTCTCTAAAAATAAAGTGGTCTGGTAACAGGGGTTTTTGAGGTTGAGGGAAGCCTCCCTGGAGGGAAGGGGTGGAGTCAGGCCTTGAATGACAAGCATCTGACTGGATAGAGGTGGGAGAGAGAATTCCAGCACCAAAATGTCAATGTGCATGGGAAATAGCTGAAGGGTAGAAAGGCAGGCCAAGCACCTGGGGCTCAAGTACGCTCTGCTAAAAGCTTCAGGGAAAGTGGTGACAAAGAGACACATCTTGTCAAAGTCCCTTTATTTTCATTGCTGGTCCTTCCACATCCATGCATCACAGAAATGAGGCTGCCAGGCCTCTGCTGCTCCTCTTTACCACCTTGCCCCACTTCTCTGGAGCAGGAAGAAGAGCGAAGCTTCCCTAACCCTACGGTTCCCCCTCCCAGCTTGACCTGCCCTCCAGGACTCCACCTCCACCCAGCCTCTGAATGGAAGCAGGCTGACACGCAGACCATGGCTTCATGCCCACAGGAAGAAGGGAGGATGGTGAGTGGGCCCCTGCCCTGTGAGGTGCTCTTGCGTAGTCCAGGACAGTGGCTCCAGAGCACGGTTGGGGTTGGGATCCTTTTGATGCTTCCAGGCTGAAGGGTATGTTTCTGGGATCCACATGCCTGGCCAGCCTGCTCCATGCTTTTCCAGTCTCAAGGGTCCCATGTTTAGGAGTGTAGGTTCTCCACAGAAATCCTCGTTCCTACAGCTTTGTACTGGCCCAGAAAAAGGAATACACATACCAGTAAGCCTTGGCACACAGGCTGAAATGACTCAAACGAGGGACCTATTTTGGGGGAGGTCCCCTGCTTACGCTGAGACAAGGTTGAGAAGAATAATTGCAGTACATGTGGTAAGTACCGTGCAGGTGTGGGGGATCCTGTGGGAACATGGAGTGTGTATAACTGAGAGGGAGACAGACAAAGTGGAAGTGACAGCTACTATTTGCGCTGACAACTAGGGGATGTGCTGGGTAGAGAAGCAAGAGGACAGCTTTTAGGTGGGAGGAACAGTTGGCAGAATGGTTAGCATTGTAACCTGCCTGGGGCAGGGTGATGAGAGATGAAGCTGGGTAATTAGGTTGGGGCCATGCCAGAGAGTTTGAAGGAGATGGGGAAACCACTGGAGAGTCTCAAGCTAACTTCACTTTGAGAAGTTCCCTGCCAATCCTTTAGGAAGGAAAACTGGAAGAGAAATTAGGTCTGAGCCGAGGTGACAGAAGAAAAGGGAATAGCTTTTCTTCCTTCTCATTCTCACAGAATGGAGGCAGTGAAACTTGGTGAGAGCAGAAACTTGGTGAGAGCAGGGACATGCCAGGAAGATAAATTTATCATCTTTCAGTGTATGCATTTGAGATAACCTGGGACATGCAGGTTAGAGATGTCTGGAATCTGCAGTTGCTCGGGAGTTGGTTTGGCATCTTCTAGCACAGGGTTCCTGAACCTCAACATTATTGACAGCTTAGCTGGTAATTCTGTGCTGCAGGGTCTGTCCTGTGCAATAGTGCTGCTCAGCAGCAGCCCCGGTCTCTACCCGCTGGATGCCAGTGTCACACACCCCACCCCAACTGTCACAACCAAAAATGTCTCCAGGTACTGCCACGTGTTCCCTGGGTGGCAAAACCACTCCTGGTTGAGAACCAGTGTTCGAACAAGCTGAAGCTCAGGGAATAGAGAGACTGTCCAGGGAACGTTCAAGAGCTAGATGGACGTGGCAGGAGAGAGGACCCGGAAAATGGAGTGTGGACGACCAGAGAAGAAAATGAACTACCTTGGGGTGAGGGCAGGACCAGAGGAGGCTCACTGGATTTGGCGGTTGGGAGGGTGCTGGGGCGGTGGCCCACAGTGGGTTGGGGGTGGGAGGGCAGGAAGCAGAGACAAGTGTAGATTTTAAGAAGCCTGGCTGTGAGAGAAGTGGACAAACAACACCAGTGGTTGGAGGGGACTTGCAGGAAAAGCAGTTGTATTGGAAAACTTGGACTCTGGTTCTGACCTCAGTCATGGGCGTCCCTGACTCAGTGCTGCTCACAAGGTCAGTGAGAATACACCACAGGCTGAGTGGCCCATCTGGCAGGCCCTGCTGCAACCCCAGCTGATCTCCAGGGCCTTGGTAATAATTCTCAGCAGGGAGGAGGCAGCTTAGAATGGCAAGAGGTACCAGCCCTGAAGCCTCCACTCCTGTTCTGATTCCCAGTCCCGAGGGCAGGAGGTGAGCTGCGGGAGACATGCAGAGAAGGCAGAGCCATGACAGCCCAGAACTCACTCCAGGTTTGAACTAACCCAGCACTTGTGAAGCCAGGCAGATGACGTGGGCCCTGTTGGCCTAGGAGAGAGTCATTTCACTGCTTGGAGACATGCCTGATTCTGACATTGGGATTGAAATCCTCTTCTAAGATTAATTTGGGGGTGATGAAAGAACAGGGGAGCTGGAGAAAACGGACATGGAGACTGGAACCACACACACGACTGAGGCACTCTCCCAGAACAGGCCTGAGCGCTAAGTGCCCTAGCTCCCCCTGCCTTAAGATGACCGTGTGGGCAGGCAGCAGGTAGGTATAAACTGTCACAGCACTTCACTATGAGCAACACATTGAAACTTGGGGTTCAGGCCGTGGCCTTAGGGGCACATCACACACCTTTCCAAGTTCTATTCCCTCTCTGCACAGGGCTCAGTGCCTGTCTCACAGGATTGCTGAGCTCTCATGCATTCTTCTCCCTCCAATTGCCACAACACCCCTATGAGTTAAATGATTTATTCCCAGATTTGAAAATGAAGATGAAGGGCTTGCCTGTGGCTGCACCATCCAGGAGTTCAGTCTCTCCTACCTTCTCTTCCAGGGCCTAAGTGCAAGAAAAACAATGCTCCCTCTTTCCTCTCCCCCAGTTCCACCTCAACAATCTGTCTCCTGTGGGCTGAGCCCTGTGTCAGTTGTGGACAAGAAAGTCTGGCTACCCCTGAAACTCAGCAAGGCAAACCTGGGAACGAGGATGGAAACAGCAGAGGGCTGGCCCAGCCAGCTTTTCTGTCATTTTTAGCATGGTTGTAAATCCAGACTGATGGTTATGGGGAAAAGGTGGAGCCCTGAGTTATAAAATGAGACAAAAACTCCCAGTGGTCATGTCCACACAGCTCTCCACTTACCTGGAGGTGGCAGCAGCAGCAACCCCTGGCCTGGCTCCCTCCCAGACCACCTCCCCTGGGCTGGCCACATCTTCCTTGTCCTCATTCCTCCAGGTGGGCTCTCCAAGTTGCTATGGCAGCTGAACCGCAGGAACTTCACAGGGAGGCTGGCAGCAGGAGCATGAGGAAGAGCTTCAGCTTTGGATTCCAATTGCTGCCACCATCTAGAAACTATACCCTTGGGCAGGGCCCTTTGACTCGAAGCCTCAGTTTCCTGATCTTTAATGTCTGTCCGGGTATTGCCAACCCCTGGACTAGGTGTGAGGATTAAGAACGAGGTTTGTGAAAAGCACCTGGTAAATTCTGAGGTTTGGGATTCAGCACTCACTCAATATACACAGCTTACCACTGTCTGTGCCAAGCTGCCAGGTTAAAGTTTCATGATGAGTAAACTTTTTGCACTAGGTTTACAGAGAAGCAGAGTTGAAGGACCATAGACAGGAGCATGAATTAGGACCTGGCCCCACCCCCCCCCCCACAAACCACTGGCCATTACCAGGAGCCACGCTGCCCCCTTCAAGCTTCCTCAGCCCCTCAACCCTTTGCATAAGGGGAAGATCCTGTAAGATGTACTGAGCTAGAGTCTTAAAGCCAGGAAAAGGGGGCCTGTACTTAAACCTTTCATCGAAGCCAGATCCTTCATTTTAACAGAGTGGTCCTGCACAAAATAGTTCAGCCATTACTGTTTAAGACAGAAGCATTTTTATTCATCCAAATGGGGAAAATGCAACATGTCAGGGCATTACAGACAAACTGCAGCAGCCAGACAAGAGGAGCAGTCTATGGCAGAGTCCAACATACTCGGCACGAAGAAGCCACAGTGTGGGTGCTGCCTGTGGGAGTCGGGGCAGCGGGTCCCTTTGGATGAAGGCCAGGCATCTCTGGGCGAGGCACTGATGACAGTCCACATATGCAGGCTGCTGCTTCAACACACCGAGGTTTAAAGTTCAGAGTCCTACACGTAATCACTGCCCCAGAGGGTAAGGACAATGCATGGTGGTCACGGTCTCCAATGTTTTTTTTTTTAACATAATACACAACAAAGTTATTGCCAAGGACTTTGCACTGCAAATTATACTATTTACACTTGCGTATTCAGAAAAACACAGTAAATAGCTACGTGATAGATATTTTAATTAGATTCCTAAAAACTAACTTGGCCATCACCAGACCACAGTAAGCTACAGCCAGGAGTCCAATGTCGTGTGCATAACCGTGCAGCAGGGAAAGGTTTTCTATTCATGACCATGCTTCTCTGCGCCTGCACCCCCAGCCCTGGGGCCCACGAAGGGCTAACGCTGAGCAGGGCCACCTTACTCCTTAGCATGAGGGAAGCCTGTTGTTGAACAGGACTTCAGGTCCAGACTGGCTGCACCTCCTACTTCCTTCCCAGATGGAAGCAAGTCCCATAGGCCCTACTCCTCTAAGAACACTACATGGCAGGTAGACCAGGACACATGGCATGAGTCTAACAGTCTGAGCCTAGGCCCAGGCCCATCAGCCTCGCTGTTCCTGGAGATGCGCTTGTCTTAATTACAGCTACCTCAGGAGGCCTGTCTTCTAAAGAAGTGCCATGGTGCAACCAGCCACTTACAGAAACCAAAGGTTCAGTACAACAGCCAGAAAGATGGGTCCAGGGTGAAAGGCCTGAGTTCAAAGATGCTTTGGGGAAAACAGGATAAACGCTGCTAGAGGCTAAAGTATACCATGTCCGCCCAAGGAAGTAACAACAGCAGGGGTTTCCTCCTGGCCCAGCATTCACTTTGCCTACATAAGCCCTGGTATGCTGGAAAGGAAGTCCACTGGGAGGCTGGAGACGGCTCACCAGAGAACCAGAGCCACCCTTGATTGCTGGCAGACACAGAATGAGAGCCCTGGGTGGGGGCCTTGAGGATGCCTGCCATGTGGCTCCCCCCGACCCCGAGTTTCTAAAAATGAGCCTCCTCTCCAGGAAAGGTAGTGAGTGGTAGTAAGCACCTCCCACATAGCCAGGGCAGGTACCCGCACTGAAAAGCTGCCATATTAAGTGAGCTAAGGGAAAAGCAGCACTCAGCACCCCCCCCCACAAAAAGTGGGGGTTCAGAGTAAACTTCACCTGACTGCACAGGGCCAGTCTGAGCATGAAAGGCGATCAGGGGTACAAGGAGGGATGGTCTAATGGTGGCACATCTGGCCTAGTATCAGCTGACAGAAGAAGTATTTCTGGAACCGGAGCTTGCCCGGCCACTTCCAAATCATACCTCAGGGATCAGCCCCCATCACTACCTCGGGGGTCAGTGAGAAGATGTCTGTACAAAAGGAGGCTTGGAAAGTGACAAACATTTCAAGGAAACACAGGTGTCTGGATCAGGTGTCTTATCACTGACCCACCAAACCAAAATTCCAAAAGGGTAGAGAGCACAAGCTGCTCAGAAGAGAGGAAAAGGGCTGGAAACCTAAAATACCTTCCTAAATTACAAGTGAAGAAGGAACGTCTTACAGTCTTGCAGCTGTCTAAAACTCTTAGTCCTATTCTTGATTCATTTCCATGAACGATAAAAAACAAAAGCCCTGACTTCTAGAGCCACAGAATTATTGAGGTTAGAGTCAAAAAGATTCTCTGACCATCATCTGTTTCCCTAAGCAGGAGAACAAGTCAGATGGCAACAAGTCTATGCCTGTGGGCTGGGACAGGGTCGGCCCAGCAAGGCTCTAGTCTGCATGTGACTGCAGTGCCTGATAGACTAGAGCTGTCCTGTGAGACTGGAGCTTCATTCAGCACAGGACTCGCTGCCAGAAAAAAGGCCACATCTGGCATCACAGCCGGGGCGGGGGATGACGGACAGACTGCACTCTACCAAAGCCGGGGCCCACTCCACTTGACAGGCTGGAGTTTGTCACTTTCCCTTCCATAAACCCAGAAACTTATCTAGAAAATGCAAGGAGAGCTCCTTCTTGGAGATGAGAATTTACACACCTACTGTCAGAGCCTGGGTACCACTCCAGGTCCCTGAAAGAGAGAAGACCAGGCAGCAAAACCCAGGAGGCACATCCCTACCAGACAGAGAGCCAGGCAAGTCTGAAGACAGCAGCCAACGTGCCTCAAACGCCAACTTCTCAATGGGTCTTTTCCTTCTGTGTCCCTCACTTGATTCTCAGAGGTGACTAAACACAACTTGATTTAGAGCAAGGAGCATCCATTTCCTTAAGTTTTCAGTGGCTTCCTGCCTCCCCCAGGGCCCAGTGGGCTGCAGTCTAAGCAGGGCACACACTTCCCTTATGTCTTCCAGAGGGCCAGAAGTGACCACAGGCCCAGCAGAAGGTGGTTACAGTGCAGACCTGCCAGCCCTCAGCTGCTCCCTCCTGGTCAGCATCACAGGAAAGCCACGTGTGGATTTGGCACCACCACCTCCCAGCTCTGGGGCACTGGGCAAGTGTGTTCCCTTCTTTGAGCTGCATGTGATCCTCACCTACCCCCAGGGCTGCAGGGGCTTCACTGAAATAGCACCTGTGGAGACAGTTGTCAGGTCGTCTCTCTCCAACCCTACCTGCCCAGTCACAGCAACGCCGGGCTCCGGTGCCCACACATCAACAGCAGCTACGCCCAGCTTTTGTTCATGTTAAAGGAGAGTGTCCACAGCTCACATCCCTGGCACCTAACTGATGCTCTGTGGATGGTAGCTCCCTTCAACCTGCCTAGAAACCCATCTGAGGGGAAAGACTTTGCAGAGTAGAAAACATTACAAACATTTATGGTTTTTTCCATCACTTCAACTACACTGAGTACTCCTTGGGGCAGGTACCATGTCTGATTCACCTTAGTCTCCCCTGCACCCAACATGAGGCCCAGCCCAGAGCAGTCTATGATGCACCTGAGCAGTAGTCACTTCAACCTGCCTCAGTGGTCTGTAGGCTTCTGGAAAATAGAGACCAGCACCTCTCCACCTCTCTGAAGGCCTGCCCTGTGTGCTGTCCACAGGCTGGGCACATGCATAAATGAAGCAAAATCTGCTCCATAAAGCTTTCTTGCAGTGTGACTTGATTCTGAAGTAAGCAGAAGCCTGTCCCCACCATTTTACCTTTACGCACCAAGACTGCAAGCCAAATTTAGATTTCACACAATGTTTCATAGCAGGAGAGAAAAAGCCTGAAAATGAAAGATTTTGTCATGTCAAAAATAAAGGTCGGCGCTCACTGACCTGCTAAAGCCAGTGGTCAGAAAAACCATCCAACTCGCTGGGCCTCTCTGTCACACTCTATTACCAAGAGTAACAAATCCCTTGGCTAAAGTCCAGACTAAACTGAAAGGTGTAATTTATAACCACAGACATGGTTTTCTATGACCAAAGAGACATTTCTAAAATGCATTTGTAATCACTCTACTCTCCTGAGCACAACCATCCAATGGCTCCCACTGCCCAGAGAATAAAGCCCACACTCCTTAGCCTGGCAATCCAGGCCCTTCACAAGCTGACCCCACACACCTGTGCCACCACACAGACGTTCTCATTGTTCCACACCATCTCATCCACCACCTGGGCCTGTTCCCCTTCCTGCAGAGCCCTCCTCTCCTCTGAGCCCCATCACCTTGGACTTCCTGTTTTGGACCCTGTTTTGTATTTTGCTCTTCAATCACCTGATCTCCCATTTCAATGTCCCACCTGTCACTCAAAACCTAAGTTCTGCTCAGTGCTCACACAGAAGAGATGCTCAGGAAGTCTCTGTGGGGACACAGACGGATCGAGGCAGCAGAAAGGAAGAAGTTTCCAGTTATGATTAAGCCAAAGGGTAAGTAATCTCTATAGTCTAAGGCAGGGATTGGCAAAATATGGCCCACTATTTCTGTAAATAAAGTTTTATTACAACACAACCATGTGTTCTGTAATCTATTTACACATTTTCTATGGTTGCTTTTGTGCTACTTTGGCAGAGTTCAATAGTCCATAAAGCCTGAAATGCTTACTATCTGGTCCTTTACAGAAAAGGTTTGCTGATATGAGGTCTAAGGCAATGCTTTCCATATATGTTCACATTGCATAACACACATAAAGAGGTGGGATTTGTGTGGCCTGCTAGGGTAATGAACAGAGACACTTGTAAAGAGATAGATGGCGCTGGAGTTCTGGCTACCCAGAAGCTCATGGGATCAGTGTCTCAGTACTCCTTTAACCCTTTCAAAGCTCTGAAATAAGGGCTCAGAACCACAGCTGACACTTAAGCCCTAGTCCCCTATGGAACGATAAAAAAGAGGTGCAGAAACCCACCCTGACTCCTCCTTGGGTCTCCCTGCCCACCTGTCCGTGACAAAGCAGAGGTGACAGGACTAAGACAAAAATGAGGCCCAAAGCAAATCCTAAAGTAATCTCACAATTTCACATTTGTTTCCCTCCTTAACTATGTAAAGAAAGTCTGGGCCGCACACAGCAGCTCATGCCTGCAATCCTGGCACTCTGGGAAGCCAAGGCAGGAGGATCACTTGAGGCCAGGAGTTTGAGACCAGCCAGAGCAAGAGCGAGACCCCGTCTCTACAAAAAATAGAAAAATTAGCCAGGCGTGGTGGCACATGCCTGTATTCTCAGCTACTCGGGAGCTGAGGCAGGAGGATCCCTTGAGCTCAGGAGTTGGAGGCTGCAGTGAGCTACGATGACGCCATGGCACTCTAGCTGGGTTGTGAGACTTTGTCTCCAAAAAAAAAAAAAAAAAAAAGTATGTACCTTCCCACTGGTTAAATAGTTCCACAGATGCTGAATCCAATGAGCTCCAGCTCTTGCCCAGGTTTAAAAAAAAAAAAAAAAAAAGAAAGAAAGATGATCTTCCTGCAAAGCAGAAGGCCTCCATATGAACAAACACCCAGCACCTGTTACTGTCCTGACTGCAGCGCCCAGCCAAGCAGAACCTCAGGGTTAAGATGCTGACAGGCCGCAAACTTCTTCACCCATCACCAATAGAGAGGCTTCCCAGAGAGCACGAGCACAAGAGAGCTGGCTCTGCCAGAGCCCAGATGGCTCAATGGCCCTCACTACATTCCAACTCCTCTGCACCTGGGCATCATCTTCCTCTCTTCCCCTGCCTTCCTCATCTTGGTCAGAGGCACCAGTGTTCTCTACATGGCCCGCTGAACAGTGGTCTGGGAGAAGTGCTCTGGCAGGCCCCCTTCCCCCCGGGGGGGTGCTGTTGTTCCTTGACCTATGAGGAGACTCCATTCCTGTCCCTCTATCTCTCAGCTGCAGCTCATCAGCCTCCCTCATCCCTCACCTGGGCATTTGCAACAGCCTCTTCCTCATCAATCCTCCTGACTCTGGTCCTTAGCCATCCAACTGTCCAAATCGACCCTCCAGAATTCTCTCACCATACTGGATGATGGTAATCCCTGAAGGGCACAGCATTCAGGGCTTTTTGTGAGGTGGCTGTGAACTGCGCACACCCTGATTGGAACGGCCTCTCCTCCTGAGATCCCCTCCCCACTTACCTACCAGGCAAACCCTTGTCCAGCTCCATGTCCAGCTCCATGAGAAGCCTGGGTCACTTCTGTCAGTGCCCCTATAACTCTTTGTAAGTTACTCAACTCTAAGCACTTCTCTTCCTGTGACCGCCAGTCAGTCTCTGCAGAGGCCTGCCTCCTTTCCTGGACTGGGTGGGAGACCTGGGACTGGGCCTGCCAGCCCAGTTTGGAAGAAAGGTGAGTTTGGAAGAAAGGTGAGTAGAATGCATCACAGAGAGGAGAGGACACTGTTGCCAGATGCTCTTGGAAAACAGGATAGACATCAGTCTAGACTAGTAATACAAACCACCAGTATTGAGCACAGTGCTGTCAGAATATGTGGGCTCTGGCACTTAAAACTGTATAATTTGGGGCAAGTCACTTTAAGCCTCCATTTCCTCATCTGTAAAAGGAGAAAATTTCTAGACCCCACAGTTTTGGTGGAGTTCAAAACTCATCCCTAAGAAAGGGCTTCTGTTAACTGTAAAAACAGTGTAAGAAATGTTATTTCTTCTGTGTGGTTAAAAACTAATTAGGAGCTACAATGTTTTGCCACAAATAAGCAGGGTGGTTTGGAGAGATCTCTGGGCTTCAATTTCCCTGTCTGCAGAGTGGGAACAATCATCCATGCACTATTTCTCCAAGATTCTAGCAGTAGAGCAGGAAATGAAATAATGAATGGGAAAGGGCTTCACAGAATGTTGTGTTCCACAAATGCCAGGCGCTCATTCTCCCTTATTCACATCAGTGCTCTAGAACTTGACAACCTGAGTTTCAAAGGTTTCTTCTTCCTGCTCCCCTCCAGGATTATGGCAGGGTGCTCAGAAAAACTGGCAACTGCCAAGGAAGATGATGACTTGGGATGGATGAGGAATATCTTTCCCTGAGAAGAACTCTGGATCCATCCTCATACCCACCCACCCCTAAGCAGAGACCCAGCTGGCATTAATCAGCAAAGGAGCTGGGGAAGTGGTCTGCAACAGTGGGAGAATCAAACAAGTTCAGCAGAGTGACTTGCATGCCACAATTTAGAGACCACAAAGCCATCCAAGCAGAACTCAACAAGCACGGGCCAAACTGAGAGGGAAGATGGCAAACTCCAAGACGGGAGCCTGCCCTGAAGCCTACTCTAAGGCAAACTCCTGGCAATGAGAACTGGCCTCTGCAATTTGCCACTTGCCCATCTCTGCTGAGTATTTGCCCAGGGACACCTCCCTGCACTTATACCACACACCTGGGCTGCTACCCCTTCATGCCTCTCTTCATTGTACCCAATGAACCAAAGCCTCACTAGTCTGGCTTCAGAATCTGGCTTAAAATTTTTAAGACATTCCCATCACCTATCTCAGGCCAGGCAGACAGCATATACCCAGAAAACATGAGCTAAATGAAAATATGTACCTCAGTTTCTCATTGATATTCAAACAGAAAAATGAGCTTTAAATACAAAAGCTTCCTCTGTTTATACAGCCACTCTGCAGTCTTTCAGTCTATCTTTCCAGTTTGTCAGACAATTCTTCATAATTAATCTAAAAGAAAACATCCCTATTTTAGGCCAGGATACCTGGTCTGGAACAACCTCAAGTCGGAGGGTCTGGATTCCAGCACAGTCTGCCCCTTTCATCCCCAGCCTATTAATCCATAGCATGGTGGAGTAGTAAGAGGCTTTGGCATTGGAAAGACCTGGGTTTCATTCCTGGCTCTAGCACTTAACTTAGAGCATCAGTTTTTTTGTAAAATAGGGATAATACTACCTCCAAGAAGGTGGTTGGAAAATTAAGAGGAATGTCCAACTGCTTTGCACACATGAGATACCAACGTTGGCATTCCTCTTCCTCTCTCCCATTCCTGTTTCTTTAATCTATTGCTGCCCACAGCCCAAAATTACCTATACTGAAGGCTACTGTTAACTTCATTATTTGGGGCATTTAGCTGACACTTGAATGCAGAGACCATTTGCCCAAACTGTACAAGGGGATCAAGGTAGGAGAACCTGAAAGCCGACAGAGACCTTCTTGGCCCTGCTAAGACAACATCCTGATAGCAGCCGAGCTAATCCTGTCTCCTCCTGCTGGCCAAACAGCAGCAGAAAAAGATAACTGTGGACCATGCATCCCCAGCCAAGGTATGCTAATCAGACATACTGAAGCTGCCTGGGCACATGGTGGCAATTTTCACCCTAGCTACCAGCAGGGGCAGCACAGTTCATCTGCAGAAATGGCAAAGTTCTCCCAAGGGAGACCAAGACCCTCCTTAGAAGGAGTAATTAATGAGGATGTTCACAACCAACTGGTCATGGCAAAAAAAAAAAAAAAGACGTCCTCCCTCAATGTTGCCTGAATGAGGCAAAGATGCCACCAAACAGCCTCAGCTCTTGCGAATTACGTGATTTCTACCTGAACATTAAGTTATACAAATATGTCTTAGATTTAATAAAAACCTCTTGACTACAAGTCTATATGTAAATCTATATTATTTACCTCCTTAAAGGTAATGCTCAGTCCTTGTCTACACACAGTTTTTACAAACTTAGAGCATTTCAGAGTTCAATCTGTATTCCCCACTTAGCTCACCTCTTAGCTCAACAGCCAGGGACACATCCGCCCACCTTTTTTCAGAGGCTCCTAAAATCTTTGTAGGTACATTTGAGCCAAGAATGGACAGTAAAATGTATACTCTTTATTTAATCCAACAATGTCAATTTCACCATCTACCCATTTTTCCTCTCATTGAAAAGCAACTTCCCAACTGTGTCTTGATAGATAGATAGATACACGGATAGATGGACAGATAGATGTGTTTTCTAACATATTAACAGAAGGGAGGCCCCATGTGATGAGTGCCGATTTTTCCCCTCAAAGTGTCAAAGCAAACTCTAAGAGAACAGCTATAGGAATGCTATTCAGAGAAGCATCTTAGCTGACAGCCATCTAAGTACGCCACCCAGTCTCCTCCTTTCCTTTGTGTGGTTTACAGTAATCTGCTTTCTACCTACCAAACACTGGTGAGCCCTGAAGGTTAGATTCTGGGGGCAGCTATAGTCAAAACACCTTTCTTTATCATTAGTGCACTGGTATAAGACCTGGAATCAGCAGGTAGGTAGTCTAAAAGCTCAGCCCTTGTGAAGTTCTAAGCACCTTTAAATCCCAAACCAAGTATTTACAAACTCTTGGCAGCAGATTAGCTGGTGACCTAACTACTGCAGCAGACACCTAAGTAATTTCAGCTTGGATCTGCAGCAAACTCACCACACCAGCTCTCACCAGGTCTTTGGTTTGTGTTTCTTGTCCAACCCCCAGATGCTAGGAGTCCTCTCCCCAAGCCTGGGAGCAGCTGAAACTGTCAGCACTAAGGAACCAACATAGCTCCACCCTAAGCAGGTCATGCACCTGCTTCCCAACCACCTGTCAGCACAGCTGTGCCCTCCCTCACATTCCTCCTTTCACCTCGGCCAGCCACAGTAAGAACAGTCAACATTTACTAAGTACTTACTATGCAACAGGTATTGTTCAAAGTACTTTTTGCGTATTAACTCATCTAATTCCCTGAGCCCCACAGGAATGTGCTGGAGGAAGAGAAATACTTTGGCCTAGATACCCACGTGGTTTCTATTCCCTATTTCTAGCTATGCTGTAAAGCTTACATAACCTAATTTGCATTATGGTACTATTTAAAAACCTCCAAAGATCACTGCTTCAAGCATCAATGGAAGCTGTTAGCTCCTACCTAAAATGATAACGTGGGAAAGGTTATCTATTCTCACAAGTAACACAACTTGAATTCTTGACTTAAAACAGTATTTCTGGGAGATGCTATTAGGAAAGGAAAGGAAAGGATTCATTGTTATATAAGAAGTATTAGCTCCGTGCTCTGTAAATAAGTGCTAGAAAGAAACATCAATATTGAAACTCACCTCAGCAATGGTTTCTTGGCTCTGCTGCTGTTATTCATTTACCACCTATCTCCTTCCCAGGCCTCCTAGTAACACTGAGAAATCTATGGTCACTGGATGGCATGGCGTCAGACTGTTAGTATGAGTTTGAATATCATGGAACCTTTCTCATTCTTGATGATTTCCCTACACTCTCTCAGGAGGCACTGGCATAAGATGAATGGGAATTATGGGAAGACCATTTCACAGAGCAGGTTGTTTTCAGTTTTAACTACTCTTAATGTCCCTGGGTTTTTAGGTCTCTGGGTTACTAGAAATACAATTGGTTTGGGGGGGGTGGTAATCTCCTTAGTTCTTTCCCTTAACTCACTATTGAAGGTTTTCCTCCACTGAATTTATTCATGAAATCTAAAAAACAGGGAAATTATAGTGGACTGATTAAAAGGGTAAAACTCCCCTCATTTTTCATCAAAAAAAATGTGCTCAGTGTTTAACTTAACCAGTTTGTTCTTTGCTATACCATAAAAACTATACAAAAAGGACTGAAGTATGTTATTCACTTCACTCAGTTCCCTTACTTGGAAAGAGGTCCATGAACATAAACCTGAGTAGGTTTCAGGCTCTCAAAACTACCAGAAAAACATTTTAAATGGGTAAATTTCCAAGTGATGCCTATTTCAGTGATGTCAAAGACCCCACATCATTCAATAGTTTATAATTAAACTATTAACTAAGTTAATATGCTTTTTGCCATAGCTAACACACTATTCGTCTCCCAAAATAAGATATAAATATTCCACCAACAAGGAAACTCTCAACTTAAAATGTTTCCACTGGTTGGAGCCTCTGTTCACTGGTACCCAGAAAAGAACCTGGCACATGACAGGTACTAGGCCTTTTGAGCAGGACTTGAGTGTACTTGGTACTAGTCAGCTGCATCTCATACAACCTTTTTATGTATGCCAAAGCCACATTAAATGTATGTACAAATTCTGTATGGAAAAGAGTTGTTCCAGCAAACTTACAAGTTAGTAATCAAAAGAAACTGCTACTTAGAAACAAATATAAAACATGAAATTCATTTTAATATCCATATATCAAATACAGCCTTAGCACAGAACATCTAGTACATAATGAAATGCATTTATGGGACATACTAAATGTAGCAAATCCTTATTAAAATATTTGACCTAACTCTGTCAAATCTTTTAAACAAACTCCATGATGGTTGAATAGGGTGGGGAATAAATAATCAAGCTACCTAATCTGGAAAAGACAGATGAATTGCCTTAAACCTATTTGGTCTCTGCAGACTCGGCATTCACCATTCTGAGTCTTGCTAACGTTGGTTCTGCAAATAATTAGCTTTACTCAGTCCATTACATATTTTTCCATAGTTACCTTAATATTTTGGTTTTTTTCATTTTCTATTGCTTTTTTTTTATGGCTTCTTGCTGTAGTTGTATTGGGGCAATACAACACAGATCAGAGATTTTCATTTCTCAGAGAAGTTTCTCTCCTTGAGAAATTGGCACTTTGATCCTCAGCTTGTATAACAGCTACATATATGGATCCTACCAGCACTGTTACCAATCTTGCTGCTTATGAAACTCCACCACTTTGGCCAGAAGAGTGCCCTGTTGTTAAAATCTTAGGTGAACTGTTCCTACCACTGAATTTTTGTATTTAAATGGGTACATGTGTGTGTAATTTACATACAGTTTATATTCTAAGTTTCCACACATATTCTACACACATTCTAAACAAGTTGCACACGTAACTCAGCAAAAGTGAAATGTCTCTCTTGAATAAAAAGCAGTTACAAGGGTATTAAAACAAGTGTTGAAAAATAACTATTTTACATTTAGACCATAAAATTTTTAAAGGTAATGTGATGACATAAGACCTAAGAGATCAAATACATCATATATGATTGTCATATATGCATGTTGTATTAATTAATTATTTTTCTCTTTAATCAGAAAATAAAAGAGCTTACCTTTGTATACTGAGATCACAGCTTACAGTCACTATATCTCAGCCTATTTTATACAAGTGATATGGCTACGAAGGTCCGAGGAGAACGAGAATAAAGTGAGATAAACGTGCTGAAAACTGCTTAAAAGTATTAACCTGAAATACACAGAGGGTCCAACACCAGTTTTATAAATACATTAACGAGGTATTTCCAGCTCTTCAATTAATAACGGTGACCGATTCATGATTTTCAAACATTCACTCAAATTTTTAAAAAAGAAGGAAATAAAAGGCTAATACCAGCAAAATCTATCAGTGGTTTGTTCCCCAGGCTAACAATTTGAGAGAGACTACAAATGACTTCAAGAACTACGTAAACCCGACTCCTTGCTTCACCGTACCATGCATTCCATTCTAGTCAGTATGAGGTATGTTGGAAATCTATTGGACCAATTACCTTGCACAAGAGATGGGGTGCTCCTGCAGCCTGAAGAAACACAGGGTGCAAGCCACATCCTTGGCTAGGCGCCAGTCCCCATGCAGAGGATATGGCTCCAAGGAGGACCCCTATCTCTGAGAAATTATAATAGTGCTAACTGACGCAGTCAGGAATGTAACTGTTCAAATTTATGTGCTAAAAAAGTTTAAAAACTGTCAGAAGATAGCACAGCTCACACGCTAATTCTAAGTTCTCTACATTGGTCTGTAACTCCCTGACAAGACTACGCTAAGAGGGGTTAAATACAGATATTGCTAGGTTTCCAAAGGAAAAGTTTTAAAACAGACACCGTGGCTTTGAACAAAGTATTGCTCTTCTTTAAAATGCTCAGTCATTGCTTTCAAAAAGAAGGTGTCAGAGTAGTGTATCTGAAAGCTGGATAGCCTCAGGGTGTCACATTGCTCTTAAAACCAAGACATAAAATTGCCATTTCAAGCCAGACAACCTGATGGTTCTAGAAGTCAGAGAAGAAATCTTGAGGGCCCAAGTGAATAATAAATGGCGCGACGCTCAGAGGCTGGCAAGAGGGGCTGTCAATGAAAAAACCGCCTACAGTGGAGAAAAGAGCAGAGAAGCAAAACTTTATGTTAATTTCACACAATTTGGTGAAGCCAAGAGCTTCATTTATATTTCTCTGCTCTTTCAGCTGTAAGTGGAATTTTCATTACAAAATGGAGGGGTGGGAAGGGCAACAGGTGGGAGGGACACTTAATTCATTACAGAATTTAAACAGTTGAACTTGCATGGTTACCACTTCTAACAAAGGACTGACAGCTCGATTATTTTAAGTAAAGCAGAGAAATGTAAAAGTTTGCAGCAACTGGGCAGGTTTACAACATGGTTAGTAACTTCCAACAAACAACAAAATTAAAAAAAAAAAAAAGACTTGGTAGAAACCATTTGAAATGACTGCCATCATGTTGGAAAACAGCACAGCTCCCTTTTCACCATTACAGGGGTTGAGTTATGAAGCAGAGTCAGCTACTTCAAAAGAATTTTCTAAAGAGAAATCTCCAGAGAGATTCCAACTTGGAATCCAAATTTGATGATCCAATTTCAAATAACAATACAACTGCAGCTGCCAATTAATAGTATTCCAAAAACAAAAAGGACTATTATAAATATTTAATTAATAAAAACTGGACACTATCAGCCATGCTTTTTCTTCTCAGTGATGGCTCTGTTTCATCCATAGGTCAGCAAAACGAATCAATGAAACATGAAAATTCCCATCTGAAATGGGCCCTCTTGTTTATGTCTAGCCACTAATGCACAGGATGAGAATGATAAGTTACAGCTATTTCCAGCAAGTGATGAGGTTTTATTAAAGTATCACCCACCACTAATAAAGACAAAAGGTCAAAGAGAAGAAACAAACTAATCATTGTGTTAAATACATCCAAGAAGTGACACAAACATTTGTTTTACATCGCCCATTTCACCCTCATTTAGTGGTCCCAAAGAAACTTGGTACATTAATTTGCCATATTTTGTGAAGCCCAGTCTCACCAATGAGGACTGTTCAATTCCAAAAAGCAGAATTTAACAGGGAAAAGGAAAGCTAATTCGTACAAAAAGCAGACATTTTTAAGACACAGAGACTTGTAAATATTGACAGGGGACCCACTGCTGCTTTCATGGGGGTGAATACCTTAATGAAACCATTACCTTCTAGTAACATCATTGGCTTTCCAAACAAGGTGAGAATGCAAGTGGAGGACTTAAGTCCGCACCCTTTACAGAACAGCACAATGTTACCAACTGATCAATTTCCACCAGCATAATCAGGTGTCTTAAAAATAAATGCTGACCCATGGCTGAAACCTGTCACTTTTCACAGCAGCACTCAACAAGAACTGGGACAATCGAAGAGCAAGTTTTTATGGGGACCCTGTTGCTGCTTTAGATTCTGATGTAATTGAAGAGGAAAGGAGACCCTTCAATAAATCCCAGCAAAATAGCTAATCTTCTATCTGCATGAAAAAGGCCAGGGAGTGAACACAATATCTTACAGAGTGAAGAAGGCCACAAGAACAAGAGAGGGTGATTGATCGATTAATTTATTATTTTTTAAAACGTGGAAATTCGGAAACTAAATAATCACATTCCTCCTTCCCCATCTCTGAGTAGTACCATCATTTTAATAAGCAATTGCTTGGATAACAGAATATAACCTTTACCACAGGGATGCCCTTGTACAAAGAGCTTACAAAGTAAGTAGACTGGCTCAAACTAACAATTGTCTTTGCTTTGTTGTAGCAGTTTGCTTACAAATGAATGGGCTTCTAGGGCTAAGTTGTTATTAGTTTTCAATTCCTTGTAATTTGATACCAAAACATATCAAAAATAATAAGCTAAAACAATATTCAAACCCATATTTTATTGGCTTTAATTACACACTTCAATATTTACAAAGTTATAGTTTAAATGAAAAGTCTCTATTGTATTAAAAAAAATAACTACAGCCCGAATTAAAGTGCCCTGGGGCAAATACATATCAATCAGCTGAGAATCAGTGACTGCATCAGGAACCAGGCAGTACTCTGTGTCACAACAAAGCAGTTTATTTGTGATCAGTGTTTGAGACTCTATACATCCTTCACAAATTTAATTTTACATAATCTGATACTTCTCTTAAAACTTAAACTTTGAACTGCTAGACTTTTATTTCCTTAGAACAGAAGGGCTGGTATAAGTTATTTTCCAGAAATGAGGTACCGTTTCACAGAACTGGTTTCTTTTTTTTGTTTTCAAGTTTTAGAGAACTAAATTTGCATTTGTTAAAATCAAAAAGTAGGAAAGATGTTCTTTACAAATAATTTTGATCAAGTATGTGTTGAAAGAAAGCAGAATAAAAAGGCTTTTTCTCTAACATTCTGTATTGTACTGTATTGTTGTTCAATAGGAATTAGCTTCTGTCATTTGCTAAAAGAATGAGTAGTGGGGAACAGGATATGTTGGGAATTTCATAACGGGCAACAGAACCATTCTCTTGGGTAAACCTACAGAGAAAAGAAACGGAGAGGACTCCAAATAAGTTTAATACTCCAATAAAAATTTCAGGTTAAAAAAAAAAAATCTTACAGTAATTATCATTAACCTTTTCCAGATTAGTCAGTCAACATGTACCATTTTGGAAGAGGCCCATGGATCTCTCACAGATCTATTTCGAAATTGCTCTTAATATTTTGATAAATAATATTTTCTACTCAAAATTAAGATAGCTACATCATAGGAAGCAATTTCATTTGAGTGAGCTGCCACGAATTCTAAAGATCAAAAGCAAAGCTATTGATTAATATTCCTGAAGTGACTCTAGAAATCCATATAGTTCTCAATTTGACACATCGCATATTACAAAAGAAATAAGGGTTGTCAAGAATCAAAGTAAAGCTTTCTGTGCAGGCCTCAGTTCCCCAGAAAGACAGCTCGAATTGGAGCCACGACCAGGTCTGTGTCTCTCTTCTTAATGGCTACTGCCAATATTGGCATGGCAAATCTGGAAAGATTAATTGCTTAATTAATTTGTAATTAAATACGTTCTTGTGGCCTCACAAACTTCTGCATACCCAAGCATGATTTGAAATCTGCTCCTATTTCTATTCTAATATTTAACCTATGGAGAAATCACAAAGCAGCAACAGCAGGTATTCAAGAGCACCAGATGATCAGAGGGAAATTACCCCACATGCAACAGCTTTACAAAGGCCAAAAGACATATTTACCTTACAGCCAAAATAAAGCATCGTTTTAGTAGGTTTGCATCACAGTAACATTTAAAAACCAAATCTTTTATGTGAAAAATGGGGGCATCAAATTTCACCAGCTTTGGAAGTCAGTTATATGGCACATGGAAGAGAGGAGCCTTCTGAAGTGGGGGCTCAGAGGCCGCAAGGTGAAAATACAATGTTAAAGGAGGAAAGGGAGGAACAAGAGAGAAAAATTAAAAAGACTGAGGAAAAACATGAATGTAACTTGGAATCTAGATATAAAAGTGTTTTAAAAGAAAAAATTAAGCTCTAGCAAACCTTTACTAAAGAATCTGAAACTTACTATATAATGTAAAAGAAAGACACAGACTTAAAAACCTGCCCCAGAATGCTTTAGCACTTACACAAGACACAGTACAGTGAGTCTAGTGAGTCAAAATATATTTGGATAAATTGACCAGACCTAATTCATAGGAAGGAGGTGGTCAGGCTATCCAGAAGGTAGCTGAATGGTAAAAGCAAATGGCCAAACCCAAAGGCATTAGAGAGTTTAAATTTAGAAGGAAATCTGGGTGAAAGCATATTCTTAGATTCATCTCCAATTCCTAACCATCCATACTGCTCCAGCTCACAATACAGGGAAGCCTTGACTATAGCTGATTGTGCCAGAGGAGACATTCAGATCCAGGATATAATACCAGGCTCCACACTTTGTCTCAAAGAAAACTTGCTTCAAATGTTTGATCCTTGCAACTTCACATCTTTCCAGGATATAAACTGTCTATCTTAATGGGGAAGGTGTTCAAACTATTCACTTTATACTTATTTCTACAGTTATGAAATGAGATGAAGCTTGAGTGTAGCAGTGGCTTAAGGACCCACAATTTTCATCCAAACAAAAATGGTGAAGCTGATGTGTGAAGAGAAAAAGCACAATGCAAAAGTCTGAGGCTCATGTAGAGGACTAATGCCGTAAGTGGCAATACAGGAAGGGCTTTTCCTTTCTGTGTGCATGCACACCCACCCTGGGGTGTGCTGACACGCACACACTTACACACACACGCACACACATACACTCTCTTGCTCTCTTCTTCTCTCAGTGACAACGTCCTGCAGATGGCTGATTCCATAAGATGTAACACCTGAGTTAGGAAAAATGCCTAAGAGCATATCACTGACTCCAAACCTATTGCCTCCATTGCCACATAAACCTCATTCAAAAGTTATCCAAAGGGCCACTAGGGTTCATTTATGCATTTGCTTTCATTTTTTATTTAGCAGGGGAAAAGAAGAACACCTATGATATTCTACCATGTACTACAGACTTTCTGTAATAAGCACTTAAGTAACATTGTTGGTGATACCCCCTATCAACCTCCTCTCTAGGACCAATGACACCCATTTACTTCACCCTCAAAGCAAAATCTATGGAAAAGGATGATGGCCACAAATTTGAAGTGAGCATTTCCTATTCTTGACTCAAATTACCCATAGTTCACACAGTTCCAAACCAGAAACTTAAACGTAGCTATGTAACTGGTAGCCGGCCAAGCTAGAAACTGGGTATGGCCCTTCAGTAGCCTTTGAATGGAGTATAAGTTGGCTGTAAGAAGAACTACTTAAAATATTTAATTTCAATATGGTCAGAAACAGGCAATTAGAACAAGCAGTCCTTCAATCAGGCAAAGCGGAGAGAAGAGCAACTCCAACCAAACCAAGAACCACAAGGTTGTGGCATTTTCAAAGGGAATTTAAGTTGGGTCACTAGAATGAATAGGTCTGAGATCCTCTGATTCATTTACAGAAACCCTAGTTACAAACTGTGTTTTGGATTGTTATGACAGTCGCTAACAGGAGATATCAGTAAGATGGTATACATACCATAGGCAGGGGCAGCTGTGCTGTAACCATATGGTGTTCCATACCCTAGTGCAAAGAAGAAGAAAGCAGATCATTCCAACACCCAAGGCAATTGTCACAGGCCCAATTCACAAGCACCACCTGGCCTGACACCATGGGCCCTGAGGACGTCTTCCAGATGGTGGATGAATAAGAACCACTGCCAGAGTGGCCTAGCCACTCTCTCTGTGCTTGCTTAGATGTGGAAGCTCCTCACCATGGCCTACAAAGCTCTCTCTCCTTGATCTACCAGAATATCCTATGTCTATTTCTCACTGCACTTACCACAACGTATTGTAATTATCTACTCCTTGTCTGTGTTCCCCACTAGAGTGGTAGAGACCTGGTCAATCCTACTTGTCTTTGCATCATCTGAACCTAGCAGAATGTTTAACATATAGTAACCACTCACTAAATATAATTTGTCAAACAAAAGAATACATAGAACCACTCAAATTACCAATTTCTCAAAGTTGGAAAACAATTTTCCAAGTCTCTTTTCAGGAAGTAGTGACAGGGTAGGCTGAGGCCTCAATTGCCATAAAAGAGGGCACATGGGTCAGGTTGTAAGCCCTAGGGCAAGGTGTATGACTTGTAGATATTTTGAATTCCTGGCATCAGCATAGGTTCTCATAGTAAATTCTGGTGAATTTGACATTAGCATCTGGTGCCTACAAAAAAGGCTCATATTATTAAGTAAAAACTAGTACAAAGAACACAAAAATTTTTGAACTGATTAGTTCTGACACTAATTTTTTTTTTTTTTTTTTTTTTTTTTTTTTTTTGAGACTAGATCCCGCACTCTGTTGCCCAGGCTGATGTGCAATGGTGCAATCATAGCTCACTGCAGCCTCAAACTCCTGGGCTCAAGTGATTCTCCTACCTCAATCTCCTGAGAAGCTGGGACTACAGGTGCTCACCACCATGCCCAGGTAATTTTCCTATTTTTTTGGTAGAGATAGGGTCTCACTATGTTGCCAGGCTGTCTCAAACTCCTGGCCTCAAGCAATACTCCTGCCTTAGTCTCCCAAAGTGCTGGGATTACAGGCCACCACGCCTGGCCTAATTTCTTATATGTCCTTATTTAGACAATTAACTTCTGAGTCCCATTTTTTCATATACGAAATGGGAAACCTCCCAAGCTACTTTATAACTTTGTTGTAGGAATTGGTAATACTATGTTAATAGAAGCTGCAATCTTTATTCTTTCAGTAAAATACCTTGAAAATATATAAATACAAAACCACGTGGGTAAATCTCTAAAAAAAAAAAATAGTGTCTAAAATAGAACCACAGCACAAAACTGACATGAGACCTTCACACTGTACCCAAACCAAATCAAGCTTTTCCACATTACAAGTCCTTTTCCTATAACCATTTCTGCTGCTCAGAGTGATTTTGTTCCCTCCTCCTCTGGATGACCAACTGCAACTCACGCTTGAGATCCGGATCAAATATCACCTCCTCTATGAAGTCTCTCAGGCTTGCTGTTCATCACTCCTTTGCCCACCCCATGTCACAGCTTGCATCAAACTGCATTTTGTTTATTCAAATATCTGTTCCTACCCCATCTGACCCCAGGCATTCACTCAGGCAATGGCTAGATCTTAAGCATCTCTGAATGCCCAGTTCTAAACCTCTTGTTTGAGACAAAGCACTTAAATGTATGCTGAAGAAGTGAAGTACTTTTAGGGACCAAATCAAAACTTATCCTAAGGGATGCAAAATTTTCACTTTTTAGTCTATAGTTAAGTCATATAAAACTGGGGGTAGTACAACTTAGTCTTAGCGCTCAAGAGGACACAATGCAGCTGATAAAAGCAGTAGAAATAGGAGATGGGCTCAGAGACCAAAGGAGAAATTACTTCGTAAAAAGAAAAGGGGAAAAAAAAAAGAAAAGGTTATATACCAAATATTCTAGGAAACAGTAGCTGTTTGGCTAAGGCTACAGTTTCAAGGGCTTTATCAAAAACCCCTTAAAGAGAGATGAGACTACAACTACTAAGCAGGTCACTGATCAGGACATTGGGGTTCTAATCCTGACTTCACCTTTTGCTAGCAAGGTATCTCTGAATTGTACCTGTTTTTTAACCTCTCTGAGCCTCAGTGTCATGTGCAGTAACTGAGTTGGCAGGGAAATTTAATTATGTAATATACACAAATATACTTATGACAGTCCCTGCTGCACAGAATATACTCCACAAATGGCATATAACCTATTCATAATATAAACTGATCTAATCTAAATCTAGGCCATAAAAGAACTTTCTTTTTAAAAACTTCAGGAGACAGGCCTTTCAGAGAGGTCAATGCAATGACATTAGAGAGAAGCCACCCTAGAGCAAAAGAGCCTGGCAACCAGCAGACATAAATGGTTCCTCTCCTGATTACTACCACTGGACCAGAGCTGCTTGCCACTCTAGCAAGAGGTAAATGGCCCCCGGCAACAAGAGATACAACCAGATTAAGCCCCAGTGGAACACATCACCAACGATAAGAAAGACTCATCTCAATACCTTGACTATTATTGTTAACAAAAGCTTTGTGCCCTTTCAATAATGCACTGAATAAGGCTAAAAATACTAAATTTCAGTAGAAATAGAGATGCACAGAATGTCTTAATGTTAGACAACATACACTTTATCAAACTATAAGAAAACTCATAACCTTTTCCTTTTACCCCCAATGCTCATCTTTTTGTGTTCTCTATCTCATTAAATGGTACAATCATCCCGCTTAGTTCCCCTAACTAAAAATCCTAGAAGATGACATATGCTTAAAACCTCATTCTTCATTTTATATTAAATCTATCAAGTTTGCTTCCTCAAAATTCCTCCAATCTATTCTCTTCTTGCCTCTCATCCACTTTCCTGCCTCCACTGGCGATGCTTCCATTGCCTCTGACTGAGTTAGTAGTCTGCAACAGCCTTTTTTTTTAATTGATGCACAATAGATGTACATAGTTTGAGGGTACATGCAATAATTTAACACAGTCATGTAATTTGTAAAGATCAAATCAATGTACTTGGGATATCCATTACCTTAAATATGTGTCTCTTCTTTATGCTAGAACCATTTGAATTCTTCTCTTCTAGATATTTTGAAATGTACAGTAGATAACTGTAAACTATATACAATGGCCTACTAACTGGTCTTCTCATGCCACTCCTATCTCCACCAACTACTCTTTACACTGTATAAAGAATAATCTTCACAAATGAAGTTTGATCTTGTCAGCGCTCCTTAGAACGCATCATGACTTCTATTGCACTTAGGATTCTAACTCCAAAATCCAAACCATGGCCCCCAGGGACTGAGCCATCCAGCTTTAACTCACGTCACTTCCAATCTCTCCCCCACACCCAGTGTTCTCCATATCCCAGACATTTTGGGCTCCTTCTGCTTCTTCAAACAAGCCAAATTCCCCACCACCAACACCACAGGACCTCTGCACATGCTGATCCCTCTGTGTGCAACACTCTTCCATCTCAGTCTTCTCTGAGTTAACTCCTACTCATTCTTCAAAGCTCAATTCAAATGGTACTTGTTCCACTAAGCCTCCAGGGACCCACCAGACTAGATCAAGTTCCTCTGTTACATGCTCTCATAGCATTATGTCCTCCTTCATCACACTCATCTCAGTTTATAACTGTTATTACTTGATTAATCTATGCCTCACCCTGTAGACTATAAGCTGCATGAGAGCAAAATCCATGCCTGGCATGTGCCAAAGCAGGCACACTCTTTATAAGACACATCTTTGAGTGATGTACCTACTGGAATCAGCTTCTAGAAGAATTCCAAAGCCACATCATTTATAAAACTTTCCAAATGGGCCCAGCACAGTGGCTCATGCCTGTAATCCTAGTACTTTGGGATGCCAAGGCAGGAGGATTGCTTGAGGCCAGGAGTTCAAGACCAGCCTGAGCAACATATTGAGACACCATCTCTACAAAAAATTTTAAAATTAGCCACGCATAGTGGCATGCGCCTGTAGTCCCAGCTGGGAGGCTGAGGCAGGAGGCTTGCTTGAGCCTAGAAGTTTGAGGTTGCAGTGAGCTACGATGATGCCACTCTAGCCCAGGTAACAGAGCAAGACCATGTCTCAAAAAAACAAACAAAAAAAAAAAACCAACCTTCCCAAATAGCCTCTTCTAATTCTTTCTAGGAGGAAAGCACAATCAAAGTGAACCCTTAGGGATATTACCTAAAAAATAACAACTGGATAAGACACAATCTTTATGACAAATTCATCTTCATCAATAACTACAAGTGGTTTACTTGTCAAGTTAAAAGTGCCATACTTTTGATATTGCAAAGAACTTAATTTTAATGAGACAGCTATACATCTACTACTAAAATGACATAAGGATCAGAACAGAAGGCAGAGAGAGATGGAATGAAAACAATATAAACTTTGGAAATACAAACACCTACATTCAAATCCTTAGTCTGCTGTTTAGGAGTTGTTTCACCCTGGGCTAGTTGCCATATCTCCCTAAACCTCAGTTTTGTCACCTGGAAAATAACTTCTACCTGAGGAAATACTGTGAGGATTAAAAACATTTAAGTGAAATCATTTACATAAAAATATCTAGTATGCAGTAAGCTCTGGATAAATGAGTGCCCACCGCCATTTTTCCCCTTTTTGTACTTCTTTAGCTTTTGATAGTTCCCACACACTGAGTTTAACAAATACTAATAATGCCAGGCTTCACCTAATTAAGTTGCCTCTTATCAGCAGTTTTTCTCTCCTGTTATACCTAACCGGTCATCTACGTCCCCACTGAATACACTCTGCTCAGATGTCCAAACTCCTCGATCTGTGGATCTTCTCTTAGTTCCTAATCAAAACATGTTCTCTCAACCAAGTGAAATATTGCTCATCTGTCATCTCTCTCCAGGAAGCCTCTAGTAACTCAGCAGATTCCAGGAGAAAACCTATGACATTCTGTGGATTCTCTACTTTTGAATTTCTGTGTAAATTCATCTTATCCTATGTTGTATTTCCACAGACCCTGTACAACCTTGGAAAATCGAGATGCTGTTCTTCAAATTTTGACCCCCAGAAAAGGGAGCCCCCATCTGTTGCTGTACTATACCTGGAGCTATGTAGCCAGGAGCAGCTGTCGCCCCAACAAAAGCTCCCCTTGTTAGAGTTCCTCTTCCTCTGCCCCGAACAGCCTGGACTGCTGCAGACACAGCTGTATTCACAACACCCTTCGCCTGTTCAAAAGAACATATTTTCGTTACTGATAGAAATAAGAACTATCATCCTCTCTTTAATGCCACAACCACTATGAGAAGCTATGAGCCTGTAGGTGAGACAATGAGTTGCCTGCGACCTTGAACCTTTAATTTATCATCTATAAAATGAAAATGACACCTTCCTTACAGAGTTGTTCAACAGAATATGCTGAGCACATAAAAGCATGCAAATACTTTTCACTTGGGTGTTATCCAGAAAGAGCTCCTTTTCTACACACAAATTTCAGTATCAAATTACTACTACCATAATATCCAAAGTCATTTTGGGCCTGACTAAAGTAATTACAGACACTTGATACCTAGGTTCCAAATCCACTGAATTCTCCACCCACAGGCAGAAAATACCACAGCAACTACCTAGAATTAGCTGTGAATCTGAGTTGGGTTAGGAAAAAAAAAGACTAAGACAGGATGACCAAAGATGAGGAAGCCAGTTCCTGCTCTAGGTAACTATGACTTCAGGAAGGTCATGAGATTTCTTTAAACCTGTTTCCTCTGCTATCTGTATATGTGTGTGTATGTATGTATTAACTATTAAATAAATAAATACCACCCCAAAAGCCTCTTCCTTGCTCTAAAACGCCATGCAACACTGGTGAAGTCACACAATATCTCTCTATGGCAGTCTCCCACTAATTGCAAATGAGGATAATGATACCCACTTTGTTTTCCTTACTTTAGATTAGAAAGAGCAACTGAGAGAATAGGTATAAAACCATTCTGAAAAGTAGAACAGATAAGTTCAGGAGTAACAGTACACCAGACTGCTAAAACACTGTTTCCAAATTGAAATTTTAAGAAAATCAAAAGGTGTCTAGTTTAAAACTAGACAGCATATTTTTTAATATAAATATGGAACAAAAACTCAAGCTACAAACTACTAGAATTCCCCACTATAACCAAGGTGCAAGAAAAGTGGTGCACAGCCTCAAAGACACTGTATGATAAAGTCAACACTGTCTCAGAAGCTCAAACAGTCAGAATATACACACATTTATCTCACATTAAAAAATCACCATCCTTTATTCCTCCCAGGATACCCTATACCTCTAACGCAACTGGGCAGAAGACAGTTTCAAGGTCAAATGTATCATACACAGGGATAGCTGTTTTTCTTTTTACCTAAAATAAACCAACCCACATATCCAAAATAGACTGCTTCTTGGCTGTCAAGCACATTGAACACAGGAGTTTTACAGCTTCTAGTATGGCAAATTTCTAAAAATGAGTGAACTTCTGTAGACTTTTTTTTTTCTTTTAACATGGTTTAGTCAAAAGTAGTCAGGAAGCAACAATCTGACAGCAGCACACTGATTCCACACAAATCTAGCTCATGTCACTGGAAAACTTAACTACCTAATAAATATCTGCACATAGACTTTTTAAACACTAAAATTAACTGACCAAATACAAGATGTAACGTGGGGGGAAAAAACAACAAAACAAGGTAACAATTCTCTTTCTACTAGTTTAGAAACATATTTTGTCCTATATTTACTAGAAGATTTTGGAAAAGAAAATCTACTCATTTTCTATGTGTGTTTATTTTTTATTTCATTTCAGTAAAAGTTAGTTTTCCCTATTTATCTTTTGAATCCTAGAATTTAAGCAGTATTTACAGTAAATACGAAACAAATTTCTAGATTGATATAATATGTAAAAGTAAAATACCCATGACCTTTGGAAGGAGAAGAACTTGGTTTTAAAAGGAACCTCTACTGTCAATTAGTTATGTTACTACAGGCAAGTATCTCAATTTCTATGGGCCTCATTTCCTCATCTGTAAAATGAGATCAATTCTACCATCCTACAAATGACTTAGCATATGTAAAAGAATCTAAAGAAAATGTTTAACATAGAATCTTAAATAATCTAAGCTTCATTCTATTAGTCTAAGCATTTTTAATTTATGTTTCTAGAATGTAATATATTCAGATACTATTACACCTGTACTTGCCATGAGTCAAAGGATGTGTCTTATATTTACTGCTGTAACTCTTTTTCCCACATAATCATACATCTGGTAAACATCTAGAATATTTTTTGAATGCATAAATGAATGGATGGAATAATCTCATATCCACGAGCATGTAATTTGGAGACTATTTTTTTCTAAATACCTTGCTAAGATCCTGGTTAGTAGTACTGACATTCCATAGGCCAGTAATGAACAGAAGCAACACAGTGTGAAGTTCTGTGCCATCCACAAAGGAAAACCCAAAATAAACAAAGCAAAAGGACAAAACTGGAAAGGAACTAGAAGAGCACCTATAAACTATGATGAATGTAAGCCCCAGGTACTCTTGGCAGCTTCCTAAACAACTGCTTACACCTTATTAAGGTCTAAATCACTTCAACACTTTACCTCATCAAGAATGACCTAACCCCCCCACCCCCAAATAATGCTAACAGCTTTTTTTTTTTTTTTTTTTAAATATATGGTCTCACTCTGTTGCCCAGGCTGGAGTCCAGTGGCCCAAACATAGCTCACTGCAGCCTCAAACTCCTGGGCTCAAGAGATCCTCCTGCCTCAGCCTCCTGAGTAGCTAGGACTACAGGCAGATGCCACCACACCAAGCTGATTTTTTTTTTTTTTTTTTGGTAGCGATGCTGTCTCAGTATGTTGCCCAGGCTGGTCTTGAACTCCTGAGCTCAAGCAATCCTCCCACCTCAGATTCCCAAAGTGCTGAGATTACAGGCATGAGCCACCACACCTGGCCAGACTCTTTTTTATATATATAATTTGCTTAGAAAGACCACAAAACAGGGAACCACTAATACATTTATTATATATTATTCATGACCTAACCCAAAGAAAAGGCTGCCAAATATAGGAACAAGAAACAACTTCAGAAAAAGCTAAAGTAGCATGTGGACAGGAAAGCAAATTTAACCCCTATAACGTTTTTCAAAGGTTCTATAAAGATTAATGCTTAACTCATACCTGAGGGATAATCTTCTTTTTCTTATTATTTGCTGCATTGGGTCCAGAAAACAGCTTCTCCAGGGCAGCTAAAGCTGCACTTGCCTTTGCCACTTTCTTATTTGGACCTGCACCTCTGAATTTCTGTCCATCTACTTCTACCTAAAATCAAGAACAATACTTTGTGTAATTATCCCATGCAATTTCTCTATGTATTTTAATTTAAATATATCATAACATAGAAAACATGAAAAAAATCAAACAGTGCCACAGAACTGACTTAGTCCAAAACTTTTTTACTTATAAGTTCAGGAAATCCTATGTCTTTGAGAGGAAAAATAAGGCTGGCTTATATCAAGGCACACACCTCCATTACAAAGCGCTTGTCATGGCTTCCCCCAGTCTCCGAGATGAGTTCGTACTTGAGACCTCTTCTTTTTTCATTGAGCTCCATTACAGGATTTTTGCCACTTGCTGTGAGGATAGGGCCCTGAGTTCTTACCTACAAGAGAAAGGGAATCTGGAAGTTCAATCAAGTAGGATTTTAGGATATTAAGTTTCTTATTAATGCAATTATGCTAAAAGAGAGGCTCAAAAATTCTACTTCAAAGCATTCAGAGGCTAGGTTGAGTCACCTCTGTATACAAATGGCACAATATCATTAAAGGTGTGAAAACTCTACAAGCAGTAAATACTGCAGTCATCTGGCCAGACTGCCTTCAAAGCAGGGCTGTCCCAACAGACCACTATTCAAGACTGTAGCCTCACCACTGCAGGGCACTCAAGGGTCTGATCTGTGGTGTTCATGATCTAAGAATAATACTCTAAATTACTAACAAAGAGAACAGGACAATTGGGATTCACATGATGCCTAAGGGGTCACCATTTGTCATCTTTAGGGTTAGGAAAGAATAAGCCTCAATTTGGGATGTGAGAAGGAAATGTTCCTATACACCTCTTAGTCTCTCTAAACAAATTCAAGGGCACCTAAGGTAAAAACAGTAGGCTACAGATTATGGATTCTGAAACTTAAAAACAACAATAAAGACAGTCATTCCCTGCCCTCAAGGAGCTAGATTATAGTTGGAGGGACAGACATAATCACTGCAAAACAATGTATGTTATGGAACTGATATATGCTATGGAAACACAGTAGAAGGGATAACTTTCTAAGGCAACCAGGATAGTTTTCCTGGAAGTGACAATGTGAATCTGACCGTAAAGTGTAAGTACCAGACCATCATCAGGTGAATCAAAGAAGGGTATTCTGGACAGAAGAACCAGCAATAGCAATGCAAAGGCCCAAGAGAGTGAAAGAACCTTTGGGAATGGCAAGAAATTCAGTTTGGCTGTGTAAGAAAGTAAGGAGAGGAAGCTGGTGTATTAGAACCTGATCAGAAAAACCAGTGATGTGGCCAAATCACACAGGACTTCATATGCCAAGCAAATGAGCTTTAGACTTTCTCATGGATAATGGGGAGCCACTGAAAGAGTTAAACCTGGAATGTGACATGGTTAGACCTGTGTTGTAGAAAAACCACTCTAACAGTGGTGGAAAGAACTGACTTGAATAAGTTGTAAGAGTAGGTAGGCAAGAGAAATAATTCACATAAGAGTGTGAAGGCTCCAATGAATAGAGAGGCTAGGACCAAAAACAAACAACCCCCCCCCACCAAATACTACAACTATAATTTTGAGAAAGGAAAAACCAAAAGATTGAGCACTTTTTTGAGGTGAGAGATCATGTTTATAATTCCATCACAGTAGTTACTCAAGAAATACTGAATAAACAGAAAGAATGCCCAAAAGTATTATTATGTATATAAACCTAATGGACATCAAGACTCTCTTAATAAAGTACTCTATGCTGATTTGATGTGGATGATACTGAAGAAGTCAAACAATGGACAATATTTAAAGGAAAGTTTAATAAACATTCCTGGGTCTTTTGCAATAAATATCCCTTCTTGATCAGTTTTTATAATCTACATTTTTTAAATTTCATGGCAAATCTCCAGTCATCATCTTTAAAAGATAATGAGTAATTTTAAACTAGGTCTATAGTAATCACTCTTTTTTCCAAACCTGAAATCACTTTTACAAAAATGACTCAACACATAAAAATATTTGAATTTTAATGTTACTATTATTTTAAACGAAGAAATGAAGAATAAGGGCTTTCTTCTCTCCCCCACCATTACTACAATATACAGACACAAAATACAGACATAGTAACTATTAAAACACTCACATAGTCAATGTGGCTGATATTAGTGCAGCCCACATTGCTCTCTCCCTTCCTAATTCCTTCTGTACTTAATGGTCTGGACCTAATAATTAATTAGCCCTTTCTTCTTATGGTGTATATATAACATTTGCCAGCAAAACAACATCTTGCCTTGTGAATACCACCTGTGATTGACCAGTCCTCTCAACAGCCAGGTGCCATGCCTTCTGTCCTCCACAGCTACAGTCCCCAAACCCCAGGCTGCAGACCAGTACCAGTCTGTGGCCTGTTAGGAACCGGGCCACAAAGCAGGTGAGCAGCTGTGAGCCAGAGAAGCTTCACATGTATTTACAGACACTCCCTATTGCTCACATCACTGCATAAGCTCGGCCTCCTGTCAGATCAGCAGTGGCATTAGATTCTCATAGGAGCGCAAACCCTACTGTAAACCGTGCATGCGAGGGATCTAGGTTGCGCGCTCCTTATGAGAATCTAATGCCTGATGATCTGAGGTGGAGTTGAGGCGGTGATGCTAGCACTGGGGAGTGGCTGCAAATACAGATTATCATTAACAGAGAGTTTTGACTGCACAATAAATGTAATGCACTTGAATCATCCCAAAATCATCCCCTCCCCTGGTCCGTGGAAAAACTGTCTTCTGTGAACCTAGTCCGTGGTGCCAAAAATGCTGGGGACCGCTGCTCCACAGCATCACGTGAAGAGTCAAGGGTGGCTTTTTCAGGCTTCAGCCCCCATCAGTTCTCTTCATACTAACCCACTTGGCACTTCTCAAACATTTACTTTCACAACTCCATGTCATTATACCTCCTCTTTGTCCAGCCCAGAATGCCTTCTTTCCATCTCTTTCCCACATGGCAAAACTCACCATCTAAAACCTTGCTAACCTTTATTCCCTTTGATTTTACATGGCTGTGTGAGTATAAGTCTCACAACCACTTCTTCCTTTGAGATTTCACATTATCATACTTATTTTGCAACTGGAGTGCTTATCACATGTCATTATCATTCATTATAAACATGTCTTTTTGCCCTTCTAGCCTGGTAGCAACTTCAGGCTCTAGACACAATTTCTGCAGTACCTTGCACTAAGCAGATATTAGAAGGGGTTAATGGACTGAAAAAATTAGTCTATTAAGTCCTTAATAAACACTTATTTTTACAAATGACAAAGTAAAACATTTTTCCACTTTCTGTTTTGAGACAGCGTCTCACTCACTCTGTTGCCCAGGCTGGAGTGCAGCAGCATTGTCACAGCTCATTGTAACCTCAAATTCCTGGGCTCAAGAGATCCTCCTGCCTCAGCCTCCCGAGTAGCTGGGACTACAGGTGCATGCCACCATACCTGGCTAATTTTTTTATTTTTTGTAGAGATGGTGTCTCACTATATTGCTAAGGCTGGTCTTGAACTCCTGGCCTCAGCCTCCCAAGGTGCTAGGATTACAAGCATGAGCCACCACACCCAGCTGACAAAGTAAAACTCTTTTTTAATGTAAGCTCTTCTGTTTCTTTAAAGCCAATTTTCTTTACACAAAATGCAGTAAACAAGGGTTCTGTGAATTCCCCAATGTGCTGTATGTACTCAGTGCTTGGATTTTGTTCCATTCTGTTATCTGTGGTGATAAGCTCACAGGTCAGGACTTAGAATCTGAGGTACACACTGGGTCAGGCTATGCCTTCCTTCAGGGCTGGACCAACTAAATGATGACCCAATGTGCCCTATAGCATAGCACAAACTTCAAATAATCCCAAATTTCCTCCATCAGATCTTTTAGATTTTTGCCCTTCAGTTATTGATACTCTTGATACATTATAGCTGTGAAATAATGGAAGCAGCTTCCATGGCCAGTAATAGGGAAATGCTATAATAGTTAAATTAGGGTATATTCATGTGTTGGGTAGTATACAGTTATGTTTACAGATACTTTTAGAGTTAAGTGAAAAAAATCAATATGTAAAACTGCATGAAAATACGACTGTCTCCATAAAAATATTCATTAAAAAAAGCTGGGTAGAAAGAAACCAAAACATTAATAATGTCTGCCTCTGGAATGTACAGGTTTGTATATGCTTTTGATTTTCTTATTTATACTCTTCCACATCTTTCACATTTCCTACAATGCTTACACATTACTTTTTTTCTAAGAAAAAAAAATATAAGTATACCTCTAAGGTACTGGAGGTTTCAGTTGTAGAATTTCCAGTATTATTGCTTGAGTTTGAAGACACTGTTTCATTTTTGCTTTCATTATCTGATTTCTCATCGGAACTCATACATTCAATATCTGCATCAAAGCCTGTTGGGTATCCCATTGCCTGCAAAACCTGAACAAAATACATTAGGATGCAGTTTTATTCAGACATCAGAGACCACAGAGATTAGATGAAATATTAAGCACAAAAATTTCAAATTCATTAACATCTGGATCCATAAAACACCTTGCAGGAAGAGTAAGATGGGGTGCTAAATCTATAAATCCTTGGTTAAGCTTGTAGCTCTGACTCAGGAGCTGCAAAGGCAATATGCGTCACCTAAATGTTTGTACCCCTGTAATATTTTGAAATAAAATAAATATATTTAAAATAATAAATAAATAAAAATTTTTTTTAAATCCTTGGTTAAATAAGGTATACCTAACCAGGGCAGCACCATGGAAAAATGGGAAAAACCTCCTCAGAGTAATTAGATTTAAATAAGGGATAAAAGAAATACAAATCGGAGGCTACTCCTAGTTCATTTAATTTGGAGGTGAGAGGTAGAGAAAACAAACATCATAGCCAGGTTCAACCAATGCGATGAGGGGAAAAGTCAAATAGCACACTGTAAAAAGTAAACTAGATTAGAAAGAAAAACCCTGAGGGTCTAATCCCGTATTTCTCCTCTGGCCCTCAATTTTTCAATCTACAAAACAGAAGACTGTATTAGTTGACCTCTAAATTCTATAACTCAATCCATTAGGAGAAACTGGCCCAGAAAGGTATTCAAGAAATTTTTTACCTTTGAACCAATTTGCTTGTCAATTACAAACATCTAAAGCTTTCTACTTACTTACTTTGCTTTCAATGTAAACCATAATAAAGACTTAAAAGATTCCGTCTCTGGATTTATTCCCTATATTAAGTGAGCTAGGAACAATTTTAGTCTTATATTTCCATCCCTCCCTCTCAAGGCCTGATAATTTTAGGGCTACATCCAATGTTCAAACTTCTTATATTCCCATTTGATGCCGAGGATTTCTCATACTTTTTTGAAATAAAGCTTTCAGAACAACACGTATGTGTGTGTGCACGAGCATGCACAGGCATGCTTACATGCACGTGTACACATACATATCTCTTAATACCTCCTTCCAGGTTATACTGTTTTTTAGATGTTTACCAGGGAATATGTTCACTAATATTTTTATAAGCCTCTTTTTCAAAGTAGGTTGATCTTGCTTTGTCAGTTACTAATTAAAGGTTTATATGAGAGGATGTCCCTACATCCTTTGGATTCCTAAAGATCCCTCATTTGTTTCAGCTTTTAGCTGTTTTAAGTTGCTGGAGTGTAAAAGCAACATCATATTTCCTTAGAATACCAATTATACTTAATAGGTAACTCAAAAAATTGTTACAGTGGCCACATGAACGAGAAGCCAGCCTGTACAGACAATGACATCTTGTATAAAGGACTTTGCCAATATAAATAAAACAGTGCTACTCTAAACAAAAAAACGGACTTACATAGAACTCTACCAAGAGCACTTGAAATTAATTCACCCAATTCATATGGAGAACTTGGCATTCTCAACATAAATAAATTTCTTGTATTTATTTGGGAGTAAGCCAAGAACCCTTTTTTAACATCTTAAGTTCTAAAAGTACTCAGGTAGTACATTACACTAAGGACATTAACATCATTTGGTTATATCCTTATCAATATTTTATAAAGAAAACACCTTCTTTGCTGTCTGAGTCCTGCAAATATGCTCTGCCTGAGAACGCTCCTCTCACAGAATAGCCATCAGTCTAGACTTAACACTAGCTTATGTAGGCTGCAAGTCAAAAGCCAAGCATTGCAAATAAATTTGTTTATTACAATAAAAACTAAAGACATTCAGCTTTTCCCAACTTAACATAGACAATTAAAATAGTCTAATGTAAATTATTTAACACCATTTCTTTCTACTCTTTTCTCACATAGCAGATTCATTTATTTACTTGTTACAGCAACATATTTCAATACATTTACAAATAGTTTATATAACTGATGGATTATATCTCAAAGGATACAGTGTCCATCTGCAATATAGTATAATTAACAAAAAATTTCAAACTAAGTCATTTTTCCATGAACACATATTCTAAGAGCATTTAGTAGTATATGCTACAGAAGTCAAAAAAGTAAAGACTTCTCAGACCTTTGGAACCAACAGAGTCTCTTCTTGACCAAACTCTAGACAGGATACCCTGAGCCACTTTTTCAACTAGGCCCCATCCTTGGGCCTTGTCCTTAAGAACCCAGTTGTTAGCAAGAATCCTGCTAAATTTCTTTAGCCAGAATCCTCCACCCTCGATAGCTAATCATCCTTGATATCTGATCAAATTTCCTCATTCCCCATTATCCCCCCAGGTGATGTCTGATCACCCTGGCCTGCCTTCAGCAAGAATCCCCAATATGTCTGCTTAGCTAGAAATCTTTCACCCCTGATGTTTCCTCTTAGTGATTTTCCATCCACTGACCCTCCCTGTTCCTTGGCTATAAATCTCCACTTGTCCACTTTGAACTCAGAATTGAGCCCAGTTCTATACCGAGGTCTCTTTTACCCTATTGCAATAGTTCCTGAGTAAAATCTGTCTTACCACTTTAACAACTATCCAGCTCTGATTTTCTCTGACAGAACCAAAGTTTATTTTTAACCAATTATTAAAGACCAAAAATCAGTATACCAAAGAAAAGTGAGTTTCAAGTGTCTGGCAAATAAATTTAAACCTAATAAACACATCAAGTGAGCTGAAAAATCACAAGATAATTCATGGAAACAAGGTGACTGGGAAATCAGCTGTGTGTAACTATGTACCCTTCTTCCTGGAAAAGACTAAAGTTCTTTTCATGGAATATGGCTAATTATGTCCCTAAAGGTGTCCTTTGTGAGTGGCTGCCAGGATAAAGAAGTGGAAGAGGAAAGGGAAGACTGGCCACTAATTTCCATTACTTTCGGGTGCTTGCTGCTGGGCAGCCAGGCCAGGCTCACATGGAAGGAACTAATTTCTTCTTGTTTTGTTTTGACTTGATTCTCTGGTGTGATTTGTCTTAACAAGTACAAATCTCCTACCAATCTATTGAGTAAGGTCTGCAAGGATTTTTATCTAGTGGGACCTACTCTCATAAACACATGTTAGATGTAAAATTCTCTCTCAAACTCACTTACAAACAGAACCTATAACATGTGTAATCTTTATGGATGGCAACTTGGCAATAAATGCCTGGCATATAATAAGAATGCCAGTACATTTTTAAATGATTTAATGCATCATTCAAATGTGCTTACCTTCTGACTTAATAATTCCATCTCTAGAATGTATCTTAAGGGATAATCAGACAAGATAAAAAAATATGCAAAGCAATAAAATGGAGGCATCTAAATTTAAAATTATTAGTTACATTATGATAGCTTGATAATAATGAAATATTAGGCCATCACTAAAAATGAGAGCAGTCTTTGTGTTAACTATAAAAAATCTATATGTATTAATTAAACATATCCTATTAAAGTACACATACTTTATAAACCCACATAAGCGCCACCATTCCTACCAACCTTGGCCAGTTTTTGAGAATTCATGATTTTCCATTTTTGAAAGCTAATACAATTTACATATACCACATATTTTCCAAATCCCTAGTGGGTTCTCAGGACTACCCCACGTTTGTGCAAAGAAACATATAAAATATTCACAACAAATGGAATAATAAAGACTGAAAATAGCCCATTAATTCAGGTCAGTTCTTGCCACCCAGTGAATTTGCATCAAACTTAGGGAAATTTTTTTTCATTTTTAGTGCTTTTTGGATTTTGGAATTGCAAGCAAAAAAAAAAAAAAAGAAGGCTTGAAAAACACATACAAAAATGTTTATGGTATTATTTATAGTTGTTAGAATTAGGGATTTCTTCCCCCTCCCTTTCTAAACTGTTTATAACAAACACACATTACATGTTTATAATAAGAAAAAGAAAAGTCAAGGCCAGGCACGGTGGCTTATGAGTGTAATTCCAGTGCTTTGGGAGGCTGAGGTGGGAGGACTGCTTGAGGCCAGAAGTTTGAGACCAGTCTGGGCAACACAGCAAGATCCTATCTCTACAAAAAATTAAAAAATAAGCTGGGCATAGTGGCATGCATCTATAGTCCTTGCTACATGGGAGGATCACCTGAGCCCAGGAATTTGAGGCTGCAGTGAGCTATGATCATGCCACTGCACTCCAGCCTGGGTGACAGAGTGAGACTCTGTCCCAAGAAAGGAAGGGAGGGAGGGAGGGAGGGAAAGAAAGAAAAGAAAGGAATGCAGATGGAGGGGAAGGGAAGGAAGGAAGGGAAGGAAAGAAGAAAGGAAGAAAAGCCACAAATAAAGTTTTAGAAAACCAGACATATAATAAAAATTCTGTGAAGACCTGAGGTAGACGACTGCTTCAACACAGGAAGCAAACTCTGGAATACAGCTACCCAGTCATAAACCTGAAGCAGTGGAGTCCCAGAAAAGAATGCAGACCACTTCTGACTGGCAGCTAGTAATAGGCCTTCATACCATACAGCTGATTAGAAACCTTAAGCCAAATAAAGTACCTAAGCAGATTTTCAAACCTTTAGAGCTGGTTTACTCTGACAATTTATTCTACCTGGGTAGATCAAAAAGTCTAGTTTATCCCACTTTAGAAAAGGGCAAATCTCAACTCTTCACAAATTTCAGATTTGCTAGTTAACTGTACATTCTACCCAAACTGCCATTCAAGGGAAATAAAGGTATGAAGGCCATCTACCTCCACACAAGTTACAAGAAGCCTTTAACACTTTCCATAGATCCAATGGTGTTCAGATTATAACTGATATCTACATTCCAGATGTCTGTCAGGGAGTTTAATCCCAAGCTTACAGCCCCCCTCCATGTTTACCAAAAGCTCAGCTGAACAAAAAAATAATATTCAGAATTGAAGACAAAAGCATATCCAAAGTTCCATTGTATTATAAAAATATATCACTGCATCAGATGAGAACAGATAGCATCTAAATCTTGTCACATTGCAAAATTTGCCACACTACTAACTCTCCCAAATTTTATTGAATTGCAATTTGCTATGAGGCCACTAGATTATGTTAAAAGTTATTATAAGAAACAACCCACAAAAATGTACGACTGCATCACAGATGTCTTTAAAGGATATCACTGATAATACTTTTTGTGAAGATCTACCAAAGGGGAAATGCTTACCTGATTTTTATACCAAAACCGTGACTCCCATAATCAACTGCTCTCATGTCATAAATAGTGAATTACATATCTCACAAGCTTTTTGAGTTGCTACAGAACTTAGCTCTAAATTTGTGACTCATTCTCAGTGAACACTGTTATTAAACTACATTTTTAGCCTTATTCCTGGATTTACTTTTCCATCATCCTTTGTTTTCTTTTGCTACCTCATTTAAACTCGTGTTCTTTCACCATACTTTAGACACCCACCAGGGCAGAATATAAACAATACAGTGTTTGATATTTTTACAGCTTAGTTACTATATTTCTATATGCATTGCAATCACTATCTGGTGTCTATATACTCATTTTATATTTGTAATCTGTCTCCCCATCCTAACCACACTAGAATGTAAGCTCCATGAGGCAGGGACTTTGTTTCATTCACTGCTATGTCCCCAATATCTAGGATAGTGTATCTATATTAATAATACTTGCAAAATGGAATGACCATGAAAACAGACCAGGTATATCTCATACCAATATGTTACATAACAGAACTTTTCTTAAGTGAAAACTGATCTTCAGTCTACATGATCTTTGACATTTTTATTAATCTGCATTAATAATAATTTCCATTATTTGGAAATTTTCTACAAACCTACATGAATGATTGGTCCAATCCTGGACATTATTCCCTAGGAAAATATTCTAAAATACAGAAGAAGCACCATGCACAAAGATACTGATCAAATTAACTCCTGATAGAAAAAATCTGGAAACAGCAAAATATCTAATAGGAAAATGTTTAAACAAATAATAGTACATCCATGTCAAGTTAGTCATACAGCATTTAAAATTTATGAAGATTTTAATAGCAAGGAATAACACAGGTGACATATTAATGAAAAATATCAGAGAATAAAATTACATATACACTGTGAGCCCAACTTAAAAAAAGAAATAAACAAAACAGAAAATGATTTGGAAATGAACCAAAATACTACATATGTTAATGGTCTTTGCCTCAGAAATATTCAATTGACTTATTTTATCTGTATTTTCTAAATTTTATATAATAAACACATATTTTACACAAAAAAAGAGTAATTTTGGTATCCAGAGGTGACAAAAGTCTTTATGTTATTGTCATTAAAATCTTGAAAAAACTGTAAATTTACTACAGGATAAGCACATTTGGAACATAAAAATAACAAAGCATTACTAAGTGAAATAAATACTATACCTTCACTGCTACATGAAGTTTTGCTGTTTTCTTGGATGGTCCTGAGGCTTCATATGTTGTGCCATCCACATCTACAGACATTGTGAAGACCGGGGCATGGACAGGGCCAGACTGAGATAAAAGCTTATACTGAAGCCCCGGCCTGATCTGATTTAGCCTCATGAGTGCATTCATAAGGTCTATTGCTTTACTATCCAGGACTGTTAAAGAAAGAGGAATGAGATCAGAAATTAACTAGAAAGCCATTTGCTTTAATCTATGCATCTGTAGATTCCTAATGACCATTATAAATCTACCGGGTTTTCTAAAAATGAGAATTTCAAAACACATAAATTAACTTCACTTCATAAGTAATTCTGAAATTACTTCTTAATTATTATGCTAACATCACAGTAAAAATAATATGCATTACTCTATCTATACATTAATTTTCATTTGTCAATATTAACGTATCCTAAAGCAATGACACTTGGAAACACAAAAAAGTTATTCAATTATTGACTTCTCAGTTAAGATCTATTCTTATAACTCTAATTCAAATCAATCAAATTCTTCACTTTTTGTTTTCCTATCTGAGGCTATAAATCCTTTCTAATTCACATCTATAAGAATAAAGATTTTGCACACTTTTCCTTAAGTTTCGTTTCATCTTCTTATTGGGGTCTTTATCATCCCCTAATCCATCTTCAAATGGCCTCTTTAGAGCTGAAGACCCAGCACCTAAAAACAATTATGAGAGATTCTTTATCAGTCAAAATAATGATCTTACTCACTCTACCCCATGTATCTAATATGTTCACAGGTAGGAAAATCTTAGGAATCACAATAAGGACCATATAACTTTTCACTGATCAATTAAATTGCCATATTTGTAATCTAGAAAAGCAAAATTTTAAAAAGCAAATCTTCTTGAAATAATTTAATATTATCAGTTTTTATAAATATTTATTCCCCATTTATTCATATATACACACAAATATCTATATATATGCTATGGTCTGAATATTTGTGTCTTCCCAAAATTCATATGTTGAAACTCTTTTTTTTTGAGACATAGTCTCGTTCTGTTGCCCTGGGTAGAGTGCAGTGGCATCATCACAGCTCACTGCAACCTCAAACTCCTGGGCTCAAATGATCCTCCTGCCTCAGCCTCCCAAGCAGCAGGGACTACAGGTGAGTGCGACAACTCCTGGCTAATTTTTCTATTTTTAGTAGAGACGGGGTCTTGCTTTTGCTCAGGCTGATCTTGAACTCCCGAGCTCAAGTGATCCTCCCACCTCCACCTCCAGAGTGCTAGGATTACAGGCGTGAGCCACCACGCCTGGCCATATGTTGAAACTTAATCCCCAGTGCAGTGGTATTGAGAGGTGGGGCATCTGGGAGGAGATTAGGTTATGAGGATGGAGCCCTTTTAAATTAGTGCCCTTACAAAAGAGGCCTAAGAGAATTCATTTGTCCCTTCCACCATATAAGGAAACATAGCAGGTTCCATCTATAAGGAATGAGCCCTTGCCAGACACCAAATCTGCTGAAATCTTGATTTTGGACTTCCCAACCTCCAGAACTATGAGCAATAAATTTCTGTTGCTTATAAATTACACCCAGTCTAAGGTATTTTGTTATAGTAACCCTAACAGACTAAGGTAGCATATATTTAGATCTATTATATGCATGAACAGGAAAAGCCTGGAAAGCTATATACCAAAATATTAAAAGTCGTTATCACTGGTAAGATTTATTTTTACTTACATCAATGCAAACATTTCTAAAATTTAACATTTATACTCACACAAACTTTAAAAGTTCACATTAAATCTTATGCTTTCAGAAATCTGATTATCAAACTATAAAATATTCTTCTTTAAATCCTATTCAAGATCTTACTTATAGTTCACCTCTTTCAGAAATCCTTTCTCTCTGAAGAGTTTCTAGGGTATCAGAAATATAAAGTACCATATATAGTTTTATATTATTGCCTATTTCATATATTCTTATGTGTCCTTAGTGCTCTTTATAGATCAAAGATATTTTATCCTTGCCTTGTATCTTAGAAACTACCTTAACACAAGACTTAGAAACAACATAATGGGTATGGAGCAAAAACTAACTGAACTGATATTAATCAATTTCTTGGATAAAGTAGCCAGTTAATAATGTCAAGTGAAAGGCAGAAGCTTTGCTGTCCAAGTCAAAAAACAGAGAAAAGTTCATCAACTGTCCAAGTACTTTAAAGAACTCTCTGTGTCTTCGACTTAAAAGTTGGTTGTTAGGTTTTTCCTACAGAAAGTTATGCTCAAGATATTTGTGCCACTAGATTTCCAGATACTTCTAGTGAAAGCTTATAGTAAGAATGATGAGACTAACTATGTATCTCCTGATTAAGATTGATTGTCCCTGGGGGTAAACACTGACTTCAGCATGTGCTTGGGTCAATATTTACCACTCATGTCAATCAATCTCAATGTTCTCTTCAACAGAAGGCAATACCTACTTAGTATTATATTTCATTTGCATTACATAAAACTACTGAGTGTGCCAGTCTCCCAGAATGCAGTCTATAAGAGATAAAAGTTAAAAAGAAACTATCTCTACCCAACCACTCTTCTGCTCACTAAGTTACATAAAAAGCAGCTCCCTGACTGCCTAGAAATCATAAGCTGGCTTAAATACAACACAGATCTATTCTCCAAATCTGTGGTACCCAACCCTTGGGCTGCAGACCAGTACCAGTCCGTGGCCTGTTAGGAACTGGGCCCCACAGCAGGAAGTGAACAGCAGGCAAGCCAGAGAAGCTTCATCTGTATTTATAGCTGCTCCCCATCCCTCACATCACCACATAAGCTCTGCCTCGTGTCAGATCAGCAGCAGAATTAGATTCTCACAGGAGTACGAACCCTACTGCAAACTGCGCATGCAAGGGATCTAGGTTGCACGCTCCTTATGAGAATCTAATGCCTGATGATCTGAGGTGGAGCTGAGGCGGTGATGCTAGCACTGGGGAGTGGCTGCAAATACAGATTATCATTAACAGAGAGGTTTGACTACACAATAAATGTAATGCACTTGAATTGAATCATCCCAAAACCATCCCCCCTCCCCTAGTCCATGAAAAAATTATCTTCCATGAAACCAATCCCTGGTGCCAAAAAGGTTGGGGACTGCTGCTCTAAATCCTCCAGGTACATAAGTAGCATTCAATGGATTAAGCTTCATTCTACCATTCCAGCCACTGGAAAAGGGCTGTAAAATCTGGGGCTAATAATAATAGTAATCTGAGAAAAAAAATGTAAAGCAAACAAGTACTTTTCAACCTTTATAATATCTAATAATGAGAAGTAATCATTTCTGAGGCAACAATTTTTTTTAATAATCATTTTAGTGCTGACCATAGGCCTGCCACTGTTCTTAATACCTACATGTATTAAATTATTTAATCCTCATGAGCACCCTATGAAGCCAGTACCTTAATCATCTCCATTATAAACTCATTCATGTATTCATTCAACAACAAATATTAATTGAGCATTTACTGTGTGCAGGACAATTTGAGGTGCTAAACATATAATCGGGAACAAAATGATCTCCTTGTACTCAAAGAGCTTATACATAGTGGTGGAGACTAATTACAACATATCATATGGTTGTGAGTGCAATGGAGAACAGTAAGAGAGGCTTAAGGAGAATGAAGTGTTGCTATTTTATAAGTGGTTCTCATCAGAAAGGTATCACTGATAAAGAGACCCTTTGATGAAGAACTGAGAAAGTAAAAGAGTGAACCATTCAGCCATATGGGGAAATGTTTCAGGCAGACAAAACAGCAAATATGAAGATCTTAAGGCAGGAACATGCTAAGAAACAATATAAAGGCCTGAGTGGTTGGAGTGGCATGAACAAGGAGTGGGTAGGAGCAGAAGATGAGGACAGACAGCTATGTAAGGCAGTAGTTCTCAACTCCAGCTGCCATTAATTGACAAAATATCAAGGTTCCACTTTCAGCATGGGAGATTAAGTAAATTCAAAAAGGCTTCCTGATGGGAGCAATTAGAAAAGCTGGACAAAATACAGAATAAATACCTGTTCCTAGACAATGAAGAATTATGGAATCAATATCTGACAGGTGAAGGAAACCCTGCACTGGAGGGGCATCTTCCAAATCCAGAAGAGGTCACTAATAACTGAACAGAGTAATTCCAACAGGCTCCCAAATCTCAGGGGTCCAAAACTCAAGTTCAAGTACCACCAAGAAGAGAAGGCCTATCGAATCCCCCACACTCTGGGTTGGGCCTCTGAAATGTTATATACTAGAAATAAAATGAAATGGAAATGCCCTGAACCTCACAAAAGACTGAAGCCCATCTTCAAATCATCTTAATCCCTAACTGCCTTAAAATGATCTGGGATTGCCAATTCCATTAGCCATCTCCCACAAACAAATATAAATCCTCCCTGGAGGAAGATATCATTACACTAGGCTTTTTCATTTAAAATCTCCAACATTTATAATAACCAGGCATATGAGAAGACAAGATACTATGATCAAAATACAAGAGAAAGAGCAGACACCAGAAACAGACCCAAAAAGGACCCAGATGATGGGACTTTCAAAAACAAGCTTTATTATAAAGCATTTCTGGCAGAAAATCTGAAACTATGAAAGAGTCAAAAATCTATAAATAAAAAATACAATACAAACAAAAAACCAGCAGATCTGCAAAGGAAAATGACAAATCTACAATATAGAGGAATTGACAGAACTCTCTCAGTAATTAATAACAAGCAAACAAAAAATATACAGTATAAGTATATAAGATCTGAACAACACAATGAACAAACGTGACCTGACATGAAAAGAATATGACCACCAACTGCAGAAAATACAAACATTTTCAAAGAAAAAAAAAAATCCATGTGCTGGGCCATAAAATAAGTCTCAACAAATATCAAAGGATAGAAATCATACTACACATGTTCTCAGATGACAGTAGAATAAGTGAGAACTCAAAAACAAAAGAGTTAACTAGAAAATCCTCATCCGTCTGGAAATTAAGCAATGGCATCTAAATGGCCCATGGGTCAAAGAACTTGTAACAAAGGAAAATAAAAAAAGCTTTTTGTTTGTTCGTTTGTTTGTTTTTGAGACAGAGTCTTGCTCTGTCGCCCAGGCTAGAGTGCCATGGCAACAGCCTAGCTCACAGCAACCTGAAACTCCTGGGCTCAAGCGATCCTCCTGCCTTACCCTCCTGAGTAGCTGGGACTACAGGCGAGCCCCCCACCACGCCCGGCTAATTTTTTCTATTTTTAGTAGAGATGGGGGCCTCACTCTTGCTCAGGCTGGTCTTGAACTCCTGACCTCAAGTGATCCTCCCACCTCAGCCTCCCAGAGTGCTAGGATTACAGGTATGAGCCACTGCACTGGGCTTAAAAAATAGTTTTAACTAAATGATAATACTAAAGTAAAAGAATGTAATGTACATAAATCTCTGCTTAAAGGGAAATTTATCGTCTTTATAGTATATATGATAAAATAAGAGGCTAAAAAATCAGTAATGTATTCATCCATCTGATAAAGTTTAAAAAAAGAGCAGCAAATTAAACCCAAAGAAAGTAATGAGGAGGAAAAACTAAAGATAAGAGCAGAGATCAATGAAATACAATAAAAACATACAACAGAAGATGATTTTTTTTTTGAGACAGGGTCTCACTCTGCCATCCAGACTGGAGGGCAGTGGTGGGATCATAACTCACTGTAGCCTCCAATTCCCAGGCTCAAGTGATCCTCTTGGCTCAGCCTCCCCAGTAGCTGGGACTATATGCACACAACACCAGACTTGCCTAATTTTTTTTTAATTTTTTGCAGGGACCAGGTCTTGCTATGTTGCCCAGGCTGGTCTCAAACTCTTGGGTTTAAGGAATCCACCCGCCTTGGCCCCCCAAACGGCTGGGATTACAGGCATGAGCCACCATGCCCAGGCCAAAAGTTGATTTTTATAAAAAGACTAACATACATGATAAACTTCTAGGTGAGAGCAATTAGCAAACAAAAGATAGCACAAAATGTATAAAAGAGGACTTTACTGCAAACAATTAAAAAAGGATATTATGAATTACTTTATTCCAAAATATTTTTAAACTTAGGTGAAATGGACAAATTCCTAGAAAACACAACTTACCAAAACTGTCATTAAGAAAATGGCAGTCCTACATCTACTCAGGAAATGAGATCCATAATTAAAAACTTTCCCACAAAGAAAACTACATGCCCAATGACTTCATGATGAATTCTTCCAAACAATTAAGGAAAAAAATAACATCAATCTTACACAAACTCTTCAAAAGAACAGAAAAAGAAGGAACACATCTTAACTCACTTGATGAAGCCAGCATAACCTTGAAGTCAAACTTAACAAAACATCACAACATAGGAAATTTACTGGCCAATCTAACAAACAAAAACCTGTGTTTCTGTGAATTATTCACAAAAACCTATATATGATTGTTCATAGTAGCTTCATTTGTAACAGCCAAAAACTGGAAACAAACAAAATGTCCTACAATAGGTGCAATGTTAAACAAACTCAGGCTCATCCATACCATGGAATACTACCCAACAATATAAAGAAACAAACTACTGACATATACAACACCTTGGATGGACTCCCAAGGGCATTACACTGACTGGGGGGGAAAAAAATCTCCAAAGGTCATTTGTTGTATAATTCCATTTATATGAAATCCTTAAAATAATTAAAGTACAGAAATGGACAAAGCTTAGTGTTTTCAGGGCTATGGGATGGTTGAGGGGAGAGAAGTGGGTATAACTATAAAAGAATAGCACAAGGGAGATCTTTGTGGTGATGGAATAGTTCTGTATCTTGATTGCAGTAGTGGATGCAGAAATCCATGTGTGATAAAATGGTATAAAACTTATACACACATTGTATCACTGCCAATTTCCTGGTTTTGATACTGTACTACAGTTACATAAAGAGGAGTCATCAGGACAAACTGGGTGCAGGGTGCACAGGACCTCTCCATACTATCTTTGAAACTACCTGTGAATCTAAGTATTTTAAGATAAAAATTAAGGGGGGGGGAAAGAATTGCTTCTTTGTTGAGAACAGATATCAGAGGCAAGGACAGAAGCAGAAAGACCACATAGGAGGTGACTGCAAGAAGCCAGGTAAGAGATGATGGCAGCTTAAGCAAGAATGTTAGCAGTGAAGAAGTTAAAGAAACAGCTGAATTTCAGACATACTGTAAAAGTAAAGAGACAGCATTTGCTGATGGTTTGGATATAGGTGAATGAAAGAGAGGATGCAAGGGCAACTCAAAGGATTCTGGCCTGAGCACAGAGACAGAGAGTTTCTAATAACTGGGATAGGAATAATTACAGAAAGAGAAGAGTAGAAGCAAAGTGAGGACAGGAGTTTGGATTTAGACATCCTAAGTTTGAGATGTCTGTTAGACATCCATGTGGACATACTGAGAAGGTATTTTGATATTTGGGTCTGAGTTCAAGGGATAGTAATCTGGGGTGGAAGTATAAATTTGGGACAATCTTCAGTATACAGAAGGTATTTCAAGACAATAGACTAAAAGAGATCTCCTAAAGAGTCAGTGTCAGTAAAGAGAAAAGATCTGAGAGCTGAACCCTGGGATACTTTAACATTTAGGAGTGCGGAAGATGAGGAAGGACAAACAAAGACAACTGAGGAGACAGCAGTAAAGAACCAAGAGAAAGTGATGACCTGGAGGTCAAATGAAAAGCAACACTTCATGTCAGAAAAAGTGTGTGGCAATACCAAACGCTGTTGAGGATGCAAGGCAATAGGAACTTTCCTGCACTGCTGGTGGGAGTGTAAATTGGCATACATAATTATTTACTAGGTCATTTACTGGCCTTCAGTAACTCCTAGACATACACCTCAGGGGACATGTATAAGAATGCCCATGACAACACTGTGAGTGGTTGTCAAAAAGTGAAGAACCTAAATATCCTTCAAAAGTAGAATGAGTAAGTTGTAGTATATTCACAATGGATACCATGTAACTATTGAAAAGAACAAACCAGAACTATATGCAGCAACATGAATTAATCCCAAACAATGCTAGACAGAAAGCTAGTCACAAAAGATTAAATTCAGTTCAATTCCATTTCTACAAAGTTCCAGGCAAAATGAAATTATTTAGGAAAGCATACACAGGAATGGTAGTTCATGGGGCAGGAAGGTAATGGGAAAAGATAAATGGATAAATGGATGTTTTCTGAGGAGCTGACAAAATTCTGTTCCTTAACCATGGTGGTGATTATATGGATTTTTTAAATAATTATTTTTTAAACTGTATATTTCTTGTACTAAGTATGGGAGAAAAAAGTGCTTATCTGTGTCAAATTTTGCAAAAAAGTTGACTAAGATGAGGAATGAAAACTGACCACTGAACGTAGTAATGTGAAGGTCACAAGATACACCTGGGGAGACTGGTGAGGAAGAAAGCCTGATTGGAACGAGTTCAAAGAGAACATAAAGTGAGGAAAAGGAGAAAGATGAAAAAGGCCACTCTCTCCCAAACTAGTTCTTATAAAGGGGAGCAGAGAAACTGCATTCTGCTGGGGGAGCTATAGGATCCAGGGAGAGTTTGCTTCAGTTTTGTCTTTCAGATGGGAGATACTGTATCAGGTTTTTATGCTGATGAAAATGATTCAGCAGACAGGGAAGAACTGATGCGGGTGAGAGAAGAGATAATTGCTGGAATAATGTCCATTGGTAGGCAAGAGGGACTGTTATGCAGTGTAGCGGTCCCCAACCTTGGGACGGTTTCATGGAAGACAGTTTTTCCATGGACAGGGGATGGGGGGTGGGGGGTCACCACCTCACCTCCACCTCAGATCATCAGGCATTGGATTCTCATGGGGAGCACACAACCTGGATCCCTCACATGTGAAGTTTGCAGTGGGGTTTGTATTTCTATGACGGTCTGATGCCACCGCTGATCTGATGCGGGGCAGGGCTTGGGCGTTGATATGAGCAATGGGGAGCAGCTGCGTGTGCAGGTGGGGCTTCGCTCGCTTGCCCACTGCTGGCTTCCTGCTGTGCGGCCTGGTTCCTGGCAGGCCATGGACCAGGGCTGGTCCTCAGACTGGGGTTGGGGACCACAGATGTAGTGGATAAGTAGAAAGGTTGGTCTTAAAATAAGAGGCTGGACAGTTTCTCCATAGGCAATGGAGGGAAAAGCAAAGCACAGGAGAAGATGCAGTAAGGCTGGTAGACAGAGTGGTAAGAACATGCAGAAGTTATCTCCTATTACTATTTATCTGAGAAAATAGAAGCAAACAAGGTCATCAGATGAGAATAAGGTGGTAGAGGAGGAGGTATGAAATGTGAGAAGAAATGAAGCAGTTATCAACGTAAGTAGTCCCTGTTAGGTTAGTGTCATAAACTTGAAGGGGGAATACTCAAGACAGCTATGTATTTTTTCTCCAGCCATGTTCAGCAACCTGGGACAGGCCCAGAGTAGACAGAGAGATAGATTTCAACCAGTTAGAATTTTGCCAGAAACAGAGAATCAAGGAAGTAAAGGCACAGCGTGATCATAATGATGGATCACAGAATACCAGCAGGGTAAAGAGAGAAGAGAGAACATGAGAAGAATGGGGGACTAAGCAAAGGTAACACAATCAATGGTGAGGGTCAAGAATTGGAATAAGGGTACTAGACACAGCGATGACAACAGGAGATTGGAAAGTGGGATTCTTGAAAACGTGACTGTGGAAAGGGTACAGGTACAGTTATTAATGAAGACAAGATCTAGGGTGTATATATAAAGTGAGTAACTAAGGTAAGGTAGAAGATAAAATATTTGTGGGAGAAGAAGTCAAGGAATTGAGACATCTGAATTTTGAAAAAAATCATCTAAATGCATACTGAAAGCACCAACCAAGAATTATAGGAATAAAGTTTAAATGTGAATATCAGGAAGCTAAGTGCTAACAGCATGAAAGTATGAGGAGATCATCTTATAGCCTTATAGCCAAGGCACAAAATGGTAAAGTAACTTGCCCAGGTCATGCAGCTAGTAACTGATAGGCTAGAACACCAGCAGTCTGGTTCTACTTTGCACTAAAAATTAAAAAACTAGCAGTTCTCATACTTTTGAGAAAGATCTTAAAGTTTAAAAAAAAAACCAAAAACTAAGTAAAAGTAAAAGTATATCTGCTGTTATATGACTATCAGAAGGAGAAAATACAAAATCAAAAGAGCGACTATGAACTCAGTGTTTGAAATAAAATTTTCTGTTACTAAACATAAGAATATATGTATATTTGAAATTTTTATTCAATCTTCAATTCACAGACAATGCTTAATGTCACATGGATAAGTAAATTCCTTTCAATAATTGCTTCACCACTGATTGAACACTCTCTGGAAGAAAATGGCTTTCATGCCACAAATTTTATTGAGCACTACTTTATAATAATGAAAGGGTAGAAATCTGGAGGATTCCTTCCCCTGAGGAGTCTACAGTGTGAGGCAGTGATTCGCAAACTACGAACCACTTTACACTCTTAAAAAGGTATTGAGGACCCAAACAGCTTTGCCTTGTAGGTAATATCAATCAATATTTAGCATATTAGAAATTAAAATAACATTTTTTAAACAAAAGAATATACAAGAAAACAGTCCACTAGTCATCAAAGCAATGATGTCATCACGTCATATGTAGCCTCTGGAAAACTGTACACTCACAAAAGAAAAAGAGGAAAGGCAAAAAAAAGCTTTAATATTATTATGGAACAGTTCTGATTTTGTAGACTCCCTGAAAGTCTTTAGACCCACTGGAATTCTGCTGTCTAAATAAATAGATTGGGCAACTGAACTATTTTTGTCATATAGAAATTATAAGTAGCATAATTTCAATTGTTGGAGGTGGGCTGCATCCCAGGTGAAGAATATCTGGTGTTAAATATCCTACCTTCTAACATAATAGGAGAGGAAGGGAGGGGTGGGGGGTGGGGACGAAATGTTTTTTGTGGCATAGTGAGGAAAGTAAATGGATTCACATTTAAGTATCCACTGCATTCCAGGCACTAAGGCATTTTAACCTAACAATAGCCAAGAAAGAAAGAAAGAGGGTAATTTCCCAACTGAGAAATATGAACTAATTGCTCAAGGCCTAAAATTAATTAGTAGAGCTATGATTGGAATCCAGGTCATAATGACCCCCAAATCTACACTCCTTCTGCTGAAACTCTCAGTTGAGGCAGACTGGTACAAATGAAAGATGGTCCTGAATTTTCCAATATAGTTTTCCCTTCCTCTATATTTTTGTTCGTTCTCTCTCAATTATATAACATTTCCAAGCATGAGAAAGTTCATCAAACTGATTAGTGGCAGTGATAATGTCTCCTCCTAGCCTACGGTTTCTCTCTTCTCCTTACACCAGGGGTTCCCACAGTATGACCTCTAAGTCTATGCAGTAATGGGATCTGGCCAACATAGCCAAATGAGCTGGTCAATAATAAGAATAAATAACAGCAAACTGATGTTACTAATGGGGACAGATGAGAAGAAAGTCAGGAAGAAAAGCAATAAACTTTCTTATACATGACTTGGATAAACAATTATTGAGTTCCCTTAGTTCTAACAAGAGATGCATCCCATGACTATCTCCACCATTGCCAACCCCCAACCCTAATAAATAAAAAAACTTACACACTCACCTTCTTTATCAGTAACTGACCAGGAATACTTCTGAAAAGGCTTACTAGATGGAAGGGGGTCCATCTCCAGCACTTTATAAATCTGGCCAAAGGCTGACAGTCTGAGTGCATGCTAAAGAACAAAACATCATATTTAATCAAATTCAATAGCCATTCATAAAATCCCTTGGAACATCTAACTAAAAAGACATTCATTAAATGCTGATATTAAGACAGCAGAAGTCCCTAACAACATGCGAGAAAAAAGTGTTCAAACAGAAAATAAGGTTAAGATAATAAATCATGGTGATATGACCAGTCTTCTACCTGTGCACTGTGGGTAATATCTTCTTTTTGCTGGATGGTCATATAGCTCAGAGCATCTGTTGGGTCTCGCTCACAAGGATCGTGAAGACCAGGACCCCCTTTGGCAAAGGCAAAACACAAAAGTATCATTTAGAACTGAGTTTAGAATTCAGTAAACTAACACAAAAGACAGAGAGAGAGAGAGAGAGAGAGAGCGAGCAAGCAAGCGAGAGCACGCGCAAAAAGAAAAATAACTGAGGAACTAAGTTAAAAGTCTGCTCAGTTAAGTGAAGTAAAAAGGACTCTCATTTTCAAAATGTTAGCACTTACATGTCCTTATTTTATACTAGAAGTCACTTGTATATCTAAGGCCAAAACTGGGTCTTACTCTGAGAATTCAGAAATAGCATGGTGAATCATCCCAAATCTTAAAGGGGATTATATAGAGATAATGAGACCAAATTTAATTTTTTCAAATTTAAACAGAATGAACTTCATATGTTTTAACCAAACATCTGCAATTTCAAATTCAGAATTCAAGGCAAAGCAAATTCATAGCAGACACAGTATCTTATTAGTATTCTTTATGTTAGCACACATAAAATACAAATTATAATTACTGAAAAAGAGTTTTATAGTACTTTTCCAACTCTCAAACATTCCAGTTGCTAAAATCCCAAGCAAAATAACTCCTACACATCATTTTCCTATGCAGAGCACAAATGTAGCATATATTTAGAAAAATAAACTGAGATTTTGCTGATTCTTCTGCCTCCAAAGTATGAAACCCTTACCAGGAAGTAGTATTCCAGATGCCAAACACTCCATCACTCTTCTCAAGGCCTCCCCAGCGCCCAAAGGTCTATTACAAGTACCTATAGACTTTTCACATATAAGTTCTAGCGGCTAGAAAATATTAAATTACAAATTAGTACATGCACCAAGTGTTAAAAGGATTCCAGTTAAACGTGAACTAACATTTCTATCTACAAGGGAGGCCAAAAAGTGAAAGTCAATTTAAGATTTAGGGCCAACTTAACTTTTCCCCCATGATTACCAACTTCTACCCAGGCAAGAGTTTTTTGTTGCTGTTGTGTTTTTTTTTTTCCTTTTCTTTTCTTTTCTTCTCCTTTCCTTTCCTGTCCAGGCTCAGAAAGACAAAGTTTTTAAATCAAGTATTTTTGAGATCATATTTTCAAAGGACATTTTTGTAACAAAAACTTTATTCTCAGTTACCCAGAAAAGATCACTAAAGAAACCATAGTCATCTAATTCATTTAACAAAGACTTTATAAGCCTTCATATAAGTTAGTAATAGCTAATAACTAGCCAATGTAGAAATCCAGCCCACCTATCTCCCACTTAACTTAGAAAGCACTTGAACCACAAATATCTCAATATAAGAATAAGACGTCACTTCAGACAGTCTGCCCCAAGTATTTAATGCTACCATTAGAACAAAAGGACCAAATCTTCATATTCAATAAACTAAAAATTCATACTACTATATCAAAGTAATAATTGCTAGATTCACTTATAAATGACCCTTCACAGCTTTATTTAAATTGTTTTATAATGCTCTTAAGTTGTAGTCTTGATTCATTTCTGAATTAAGTCAATTTTGTAATATATATCATAAATTATGTCCATAATTGAGTCAAGTATACTGTCTGCCTGACCTTAATTACAACATGAATTTATTTGTAAGTATCTCCACTCAAAGAGAAAGTTACAGAAGGTATAGGATTCATATATCAGCCCATCAGGTAATTTCCACTGTAATGGAAGAAGATACTGAAAGAGAAACGGGTCAGCCAAGGAGGCTTTTGTGAACAGCAGATGAATAGTAAGTGATCAACCATTAGTGCAGAGCCAAGTGCAGGAAGACACTCACTTCTAAAAGGCATAAAAACCTTTTGTCAGGAAAAAAAACCCTAAGGTTCTGTAACATGAATATGATGAGATAGAAGGGACAGATTATATGCATAAAAGAAGAGTCCATGGTAGCTCACACCTGTAATCCTAGCACTTTGGGAGGCCAAGGCAGGAGGATCGCTTGAGGCCAGGAGTTCAAGACCAGCCTGAGCAACATGGCGAGACCCCCATCTCTAAAAAAAATTTTTTAAATTAGCCATGTGTGGTGGTGCATGCCTGTAGTCCTAGCTACTCCAGAGGCTGAGCCAGGAGGATTGCCTGAGGCCAGGAGTTTGAGGACGCAGTGAGCTACCATAGTGCTACTGCACTCTAGCCTGGGGACAACTGAGCAAGACCCTGTCTCAAAAAAAGAAAAAAATCCATATAAAAACATGCTTAATTTATTTTTCCAGGGCAAAAATAAATAATACATGCCTTACCAAACTCAGAAGATAGCCATTTTAAAGTAACATCATTTCTACAGGATTTCCTGTGCTATAACTTCTGAATTTGCTTTTAGTCATACGTAAGTACTTACCCATCCTTTTAATGGTGCCCATGTGGGGACTCTGTTGCACAAATCACGAAGAATGCGGAGGACAATTACACATGATTTTAATCCATTTGCCCTTGCCTAAAACAAACAAAATGATTCTAATATCTCTGTTGAAATCCATTCTTCATTTTAAGCACACTGATCATGGACAAGTTCTTTAAAGTGAACAATAATTAGCAAGGCATTCATCAGTTGTCAAGCAGAAAAAAAAAAAAATCAAGTTATCAAAAGTAGAAAATTGTGGTTTAGAAAGGCAGATTTTTAAAAAAGAAGGAGCATAACATTAAAATTGCTTTTGTAGCCCCATGGCAACCCCATTCCAGGCAACTATCTATCTTAACTTTAGTTTTTCTTACCCATGTTTGTATATTATAAGCAACCATTTGAAATTCAGAATACTAGGCCAAAAAAATTACATGATTATAAAACACCATTAAACATAGTACAAGCTATATTAGGAACTTTACCTAAATTAACTCATTTACCCCAACAACAACCCTCTGAGCCAGAAAGCACCCTCATCTTATATAGTAAACAGAAACCAATAAATGGCAGGTGTTCCAAATGACACTTGCACAAGGCTACAATAACAATAAGATAACAATGAAGAGCCAACCTGAAACCATTTGGCATGTCGAAGAGACGCCAAGGCGTTTAGGCATTTCTGCCTGTCCAATAAGTCCGGAGGATCTTTCATCGAAACATTTTCTAATGATAAAATGGAATAAAGAGAGACAGATACAATTTGACCAAGGGGTTCCTGTCAAATTACCAAGCAATAAAAAAAAATTTTAAACAGCAGCATCTGAGCAAACTCCTAGAAAATTTCACGATTTGACTTTGTTGCTTTTTTAAAAAACTATGTGCACTATGATTATTTAAGTAAATAGTCATTAGAGCAGTTCTGTGCACAAGTACAATGAATCATAAAGGAATTCATTCAATAAACAAATCAATGACCACTACTGCTTACAATCTGGAATCTTATTAAGCACGTATAACATCACAGGGCACAAAGTAAGTACAAGACACTTTTTCCTTCAGCACGGTGCAAAGAGGGGAAATCTGGGACCAATAGCAATAACAACTTTTTTATAGAAGAAATTTTGATCATTATCAGTTTTTAAGGAAGATTTGAGCTCTCTTATGTACTAATCAATTTGAGATATACTGAGAATACACTGAGTATGGCAAATTTTTTTTTCAACTAAATAAGCTCATTCAACAAGGTAAGTGTTAATAGAAACTTTACCCCATGAATGAGAAGTCAAGTGTCACCCTGGAGTTCTCTTTATTTCTTGTCTAAACCAAAATTATTAAAATTACAAATATAGTATACATTCAAATTTATCTCCGGTAAGCTGCTGGGAAGTGAGTTTTTAAATTTTTTGAAGACTTGGTACATTATTTAAATGCATACAACATGTAAATGTTTCTTGGGGAATAATTATGTGTCTAATCCAATTAAGTCAGATTTACCATTCTTTTTATTAAGTACTCTCTTAAAAGTGAGCAAGCCCAGCAACACTTCTTCCCAGTATTATCATGATAGTAAAAGACTTGGTAGTGTTTGTGCAGGCCAACTGACACAATATAAATATTTTTAAGTGGATGTCAAGAGCAGTGATACTTTTTGGTTTCTTCAGTTACCAGAGGACTTTATTATGGCAAATTCAATGTTTATTCTAATTGATGAAATGTCATGAACTAAAACCAAAGACATAATATCCAAAAGAAAACAAAACTATTAAAGGATGAATTATGGTTCTCTTTACTGGCTATGATACTGTAAACACTGAAGTGCTACATGCTTATTTTCTGACCAAGTGAGCTCTACAACAGATATTTGCATTGTTTCCCATTAACCCCTGCTAACAAAATCACAACAAAGGGTCTCATTACCCCCTTTTACTCATAAAATGGGAAGCCTCAAAAAGGATTATTAACCTGGACTTATTTATAAGCATAAACAAATATACTATGGGTATTCACCAGCTCCTAGACTTGCCCAATTTTGTCTTTACAGTGATGCAAAATATACAACTTGTTTTAATGTTTTAATGTCAAAATGTTTAACTGTGATCAAAACAAGTATCTGTGCTATGCTCATGTTCCAGATAAAACAAACTACTGAAATCAGAATCTCTTAAAAGTTAGACATGACAAAGGCTGACTAACTGCCAAGTAATATAATCCAAATAAGAGGTATGGACAATGCTTATTTTTTAAGACTTTAATTTTTAAATTAACAGTAAGGCAAGCTAAGTTTATTCTATCATCTTACCAAGTAGGGATGTCAGGAAGAGGGAGAAGAGGGAAGTGAGGCAGAAGAAGTTTGGATAGGAAAAGACAAGGCAAGCCAAAATTCTTTTTGTACTTTCTAATACTTTCTTCCAGAGGTCAGAGCTTGTAAATAACATCTTACTATGATTGTGACACAGACATTCTTAATGGAGGACAATGGCAAAAATATTTTGATAAACTCTTTCATCCCAAAGGCAGATTATAACCACAAACTCTTATAATAAAAAAAAAATTGAGACATCAGCTTGCTACACAGTCAACATTTGAAGACAATAGATTCTACTAAAAAGAGATGAAAGGGACAGGCACTGAACAGAAGACTTACACCAGATTCCCTTTTACATCACCATCAGAATGGTCATGTTACTTAATGCTCTGACAGAAAGTCAAAAGATCCAAAATGTTTCAATATTCATGAGGAAGGAAACAGCAGAGGAGATAATTCATCTCATTTTATCTTCTTCAAAGTTTTTTATATTAAAACAATATAAATTCATATGGTAGTACAGACTACTTATAAGCCTGGCTTGCCTATTTCCTTAATATAATTGATAATATACAGTTTTATGTATTTTCATTCATTAAAAAAACTTCATTTAATGTGGCAATCACAGAACTGCTGCTGGGAAATCACTGCTACTTCTGGTAGCAGAACCTCAAATTTAATATTTCCAAACTTTAATGTAGGTGTTTCAATTTTGTGGGGAAGAAAAGCTTTTCTGATTTAAAAAAAAAAAAAAAAAAAAAAAAAAGACACCTTGGAAGTTTTGTTGTTTTTTTTTGGAGACAGGGTCTCACTCTGTCACCCAGGCTAGAGTGCAGTGGCATCACTATAGCTCACTGCAACCTCAAATTCCTGAGCTCAAGCAATCTTCCTGCCTCAGCCCCCCCGCCCCCGGCCCCCAGTAGCACGTAGGTGGGACTACAGGCCTGTGAAGCCACGTTTGGCTAATTTTTCTATTTTTTGTAGAGATGGGGGTCTCACTCTCATTCAGGCTGGTCTCGAACTCCTGGCCTCAAGCAATCCTCCCACCTCGGCCTCCCAGAGTGCTAGGATTACAGGCATGAGCCACCACGTCCGGCCCTCTTGGAGTTCTTAATTAGAAACAATAGAACTGTGAGCCATTTCATTTTCTCCTAGAGTGACCAGTGAAACAGATAAGAGGAAGGAGGCAGGAGTAGGGGATAAGGGTGATGAAAATGGCAAAAGCAAAGAAAAATATCTTTTAAAAATTTATTACTCGGTAGCCTGGCATCAGGGCATGAAGATACATACAACATTCTGAACAATGGAAGCACTGGAAAGAAGTCTCTTATGACTAACCATGTTTATTTGGTTAGAGGTTAGATCAGTGACCAAATCACACCATACTGCACGAAATGTTGGTCAGTTTCTCTCAATGCCTTACATGCAAGCTAACTCTCTGCCCCTGTTAACAAAAATACTAGCTTGGAGATGGGGCCAGTGAAAAAGCCAAAACATGACTGTGTTAAATAGGAGTTACATGTCTGGGATCTGGGCTCTTCAAAGGTAAAATAATTAAGCTCAGTATCATTAGGGGCCCCTCCATAATCTAGACATGAAGATGACCCACTCAGTTCATTCTGACAGAATTTTCTAGTTAGCCTGGGAGTATCATGGCACCCCTTTCTCTCTCAATTATTTGAAGCTTTCTGGAGAGAAGACATTAGGACCCAAGCCACTGTCCATGTAAAACATCAGGACACAATAATATGGACAGGTAAATACAGAAAGGTAGAATAGAGAGAGCACTGTTCTCCTAATTTACATTAGTAATGTCACTCAGGATGACTTTTCTTCAGTGGCAGATGGCCACTGGAAAGACAATGGCTAAAAGTTTGTTCTGGAGAGTGTGGATCTAGCAGCTGGGAAATGCAGGAAAATAAAGCCTGCAGCATCATTATCCCAATTGTGATCTCTGGACTATAACAATCTACTGCCTTGACCCTAGCAAGACACATGCTAGTGAACTTCTGCCAAGAAGAGTCACAAGTTCACACTGGCACCAACGCAAAAAGGCACTCTGGGCAACTTCTCTGTGAACCTCTGAAAATCCACTCCAGTACTAAGGAGAGAGGTTTGCTTTAATCTAAGCCACTAGAATCTCTATAGTTTCCCTAGCCACCTGGTTTCAAATTATACATACAATAAACAATTTATCACTCCCTCAATAGCAAATATACTTCTAATATAAAATCACAAGCACCAAAAGAAGCTGAGGCTCTGTGTGATGCTCAGAATGACTAGATCAGCTAAACCACTCATGCACTAATCCCAGACAGTAACAGGAGAGTGGACTGCATCCTGGACTTAGAGTCAGAGGATCTGGGTAAAATGTGAGACTCTCCTAGACAATATGCGGACTATGTAAATTCATTTAACAGATTTATGGGGGGTTTTTTTGATTGCCTACTATGTATTAGGTATTATTCCAGGCGCTAAGGATAAAAGATAGGGAAAAAAATAACCACCCTCGACGAATTGTAAGCTATAAAATATACTAGCTTTTCATTATTGCACTGTATAAATACAGTATACTGATTCTAATACTACAATGGGTATGTAGGAGTTTAACTGTGTTTAGGTTCAGTTCTTCAGACCTATCATGCACACATTATTTTCACTGTTAACTGAAGGCAGTTTCAGTAGGTGGGTTTGTGCTGTGAATCTTTAATAAGCTGAGTGACTATTTACTGAGCAACTGCTTTGTGCCAGTTATCGTACAAGTCACATTACAGAAATTCTCTCATTCAACCTCAAAACAACTCTTTGAGGTATTTACTATCCATACTTTAAAATGAAGAAACCTGTTCAAGGTCACATAGCATTGGTAACTAATGGAGTTAAGAATCAAACACAAGGCTGCTGCACACTAAGGTCTGTGCTTTTTCTCCTATGCCTTCATTAGCAGGAAACATGTAGTAATAGGGAAATAGTTATTCTACAGGGCCTTCAAATAAAAGATTAGACTATAGAAGGAAGACTAACAGCATAGGAGGAAACTTACCTGTGAAACAGTAAACAATACCAAAGAGATTCACTATGTACTCTGGCATTTTAAAACCTAAATGGTGACTTGAAATGAGTCAGATCCACTTCTGCACAGACAACCCTGAGAAGATAAGTTTGATCGTCTAACTTACCCCAGTCCTCTGGTTCTGCCTGCTCTCAACTATGCTTTTTTCCCTTTTTTAGATTTTACCCGAATATATGGAAAGTAAGAAAGGGAAGAGAAATACACGAGATATGTATGTATTATGAATAGTTTTTTTTTGGGGGGGGGGGTGAAGGGAAGTTGAGATACTATAGGAAAATGTCTCTAAGAGAGAAGTTACAATGGATTTTTTTTTTTAACTTTGAGAAAGAAAATGAATAACAATTGAAAAAAAGGGATATCTTTCAGACCCAGAAATCCCTGGAACCTGAATGAATCTTGTGCTTCCATCCCATGCAGTGGAAAAGAATTGCATCAAGGGGATGAGGAGCTGTATAGTGTGAGAAAACAGAATTGTACAGCCCACGTCTCAAATGCACAAGTATATATTGAATCCTCCAAGATGCCCAGGAATACACAAACTGCTAACAAAGAACAAAAATCTGTCTTTGACAAAGCCCAGGTTAGACAAAATGAGCAAATTATAAAAGATAATCAAGTGAGTCAACAAGGCTGGGATGTTAAGGACAACAGCAAAGCAAATCTTTCTGCTATTCAAAAGGAGAGAAAGTAAGATGTGTAAAACATTAGATCCAAGCTGATTCCTTCACCTTACCTGATCCCACACATCAGCTGACGAGATTCGGCTCATAGAGGTCTTTGGATCCTTTAGTAACTCAAAAAACTTGAACAGAGACTATGACTCTCTTACTTTATCACAAATTCCATTCTATAATAGTGGTCTAGCAAGGGTACAATACACTAAAAATCTGTTTTCAGGTTCTCCAAACAGAAATTAAAGTTTTAAAGGCAACAGACTAACCTTAAAAGTATCACTGAAAGCTATGACAAAATCCCATGTAAGTATAAAAACCACAGGAAAAAAGAAGCCTGATGTTCCCTTAATCCTTTCAACAATGTAATGGAAGGGATACTGACAGGTACAAGCAAACATATAATCAACCTAGTCCTGGGTAATACTTCAGTCTTTTTCTCATCTTCCTATACTCAATAATTTTTAATAATACCTATAATTACAACTCTACTTAGAAATGGTTGGTTTTATACTAGAGGGTCAAGTAGAACACAGCTTACCAGAATTAACATTTATCTTGACACTTCAGAAATCATTTTATAGTTCTACAGTTAATGGTGAACTGTAAAGCTGTTAAAAAAATTAAGCCATTTAAGATCGGTTCTTCAGAGGTGCTACAGATACCATATACAGCAAAAAAATTTTAAACGTACAGGCACAAGCCCAATTATAGATTGGATGCACTTTGACTTTAAAACATGGCTCATAAATGTGTCTGGTTATATCTGTTGGATATGATATAGCTTTAGTTACCGCAAATAAAATTTTTTAAAAGGAGTCTATCACTTTTACTTTAAGTGATCCTATGAGTCATGTCTGCCAAAAAATCAAAATTCTAACTTCACTGGTAAATGTACCTTTTTCTCTACCGTTATCACCAACTTGAAATAAACTAAGAAACTGACCAACATTTCTTACTGCACTGATATTTCTGGGTAAGGGAGTAAGCAATGGGACTTGTTGAAAGTCTAGTGATAAAAATAACAACAGGGAGTCCCCATTGGCCCAGATAGGCCACACTGCCTCTAAATTGTCATGACAGAGTGGCCAATTGCTCAAAGGTTTGACACAGGAGAAATAATCACATGGCAAGTTTCTAGAAACAGGACTGAGAGGCAGAAACAAGCTAACTTGACAGGATAAAAACATCAGAAAAAGAAGCCCATCACAGCTCCATCATTACTCCCCAAAACTACCAACAGATGAATAGATTTCTCACTCTACTTTTATGGGGATGACATTGCCATACGGTAATTCTTTTTAACTTCAGAAGAAAATTAGTTTAAAGCATGATTCTCAGATAAATCATATTCAAAATGTTAACAGGGTCACAAACCTCCCAGAAAAAGATTATTCACTGAAGAAAAAAAAAAAATCCCCCAATTTACATCCCTTACACTACAAAACAAATCTACACATAGACAACTAAGTAAAGCATAAATCTTACGAGATTATATAGTTATCAGAAGCCAAGAGCAATATGCAAGTGAGTAATTTTGAAATAATAAGAGAGTAAATTTGAAAAAAATTCTGTTTTGGACCACATTCAATCCTGAAATCTGACCATTAAGCCAAAATACATAGAATAAGTTGGCTAACACCAATAATTTAATGCAAACAGAACACCAAAATGGTATAAAAATTAAAGCAAAGTTAAGACCATCATGATAAGCAGAGGTTTCGAATTAAAATATTTTATATTTTGAATTTATACATTTTTATAAAATATACTGATTATATAGAAACAAAGCTATTTAAAATACTATGGGTGGCATAAAGCAAATGAAGACTGTTATTTCCTAAATCCATAAAGCACAGTTAACATAGCATTTGAGAGAGCTTTTACATGAACAAAACACATATATACACACACACACACACACACACACACGTGTACCTCCATCTTTCTTCTCCAATTCGTCTCTAATTAGAGGGGAAGTAAGTATCACCTTCAAAGTTAGTGTGGGCTCTTTTGTATTCCGAATAATAATAGATGCCTCATTTACACACTGTTCCACGTGATATTTCTCTTCTGTGAGTTTCTGAAAGTCACCAAGATTTCAAAAACACCCAATTAGATTGAAATCTCAAAAAAATTAAATGCTTGCACTAAATTCTCAAATGTTATTAACTACTAATATTACTGTGCTGAAAGGGCAAACAAAGCCTGTAACTAGTTCTTTAGTTTGGGGATAACACTTCTCCTTCCTCACAACTTACAGGCAGATCCTCATTCTCCATCCTTCAAAAAGCAAACACAATGTCAACCAACCATACAATTATGAAACAATATTTAAAACCATTCTTTCTAATATTTGAAAGTAAAATGCCAAGAGCATCATTATGTGATAAATGAAATTATTGTTCTTGAAATTATTACAGAGAACTATTATAGAATAATAAATAGCTGGAATGCTCTCTAAAACAATAGCTTTTTGATAGAACGGCCCAAACAGGAACTCCTACTTGCCAAAGACTCATGAATATAAGCTTATGTAGATTTATAAACAGAACTGAGTAAGCATGAATGAAAAAGGATCTCTGCACAGTCACTCACCAGCAAAAAAAAAAAAAGTACAAACAAGTAATTTCTTCCCTTCTCTGACAACAGGTCTCAGAGATCATTCCAGTGACCTATCATTATGGGACAAGTCATCTGACATCCACAGGGAAACCTACATTGCTTCTTTTAACATACAATTATAAACATACAATTTAGGGACCTTCCACAAAGTAAGTACCCAATTAGAATCATATATTAAGTTATATTTAATATATTTTTATACATTAAATGTATGATTTAATAGGTTACACAGGGTCTTTTTTCTTGGCAGTGAAATTTAGTACCTATTACCTGACATAAAATAGCCAGGCTATTATAGCAGGAGACACTACTAGGTCTCTGCTCATCAGTGTGAAGTAAAAGAACTCAAAAGTCACTTACATAAAAATAGCATTTTACCATTAAACAATCCCAAAAAGTAGGAAAGAGAAAATTCATTATCCTCTTTTAAATAGAGGAAGCCAAAGAAGGAAAAGGCCACACAGTAGATGGAAGAACCAGAACCAGAATATAAACAAACAACAGAAAACTGATAACGTTCATTCTGCCACTAAAAGAGCATTAAAGACATCTATCAGAGAATAAATCAAACTAAATTTTTCAATTATGCATGTAGATTACCATAAGATACATGCAAAGTAATAAACATATGGTATGTGATTTAGAGTAGACTAATTTTAAGTGATTTCTGGTTTGGGTCATCCTTATCCTTCTTTGCTCAAAGGAGTTCTAAAATCACCCTAAAAAAGAATATGGAGAGAAGAGGTATGGTACAACCTCAATTAACTGAGGTACTTAGATAACAAAGTTTTGCTATGGTAAGTGCTCAGGAAAAAGATTTTTAATCTATAAGAAAATAAGATCATATCAGAGACTGGTTTTCCATATAAACACCAAGAAAACGGTGGGAGAGGGGCGGCAAATCTGGAAGTCACACTTACAATAATTTCCTGAAATATTATTAGGAATAATAATGCATGTGGGCATGTGTGTACATATATAAAATTTTATCTGAAACTGGTATACAATTATCATCCCCATTTTACAGAGAAATGTACCTTTACCCAAATATAGATTCACTATTGGAGTACTCTATTGGCTGTGTTAAACTGAAATACATTTCTCATAATTTCCACCATTGGTCTTAAGAGTTCACATCTCTTTTACCTTCTCCAAGTCAGTGTTTCAAAGACCTAAAGATATTTATATCTTTTTTAATCTTCCCTTCTCTAGCCTAAAATGCCTCAGTCTCCTCAAATTTGAGATGGTTCATACAGCCTGCACTCTCTCCCAGTTTCCTTCCTTGAACACTTGCTAGGCCAGATAAGAACATTTTAAAGCTGTGGTGCCCAGAAATAAAGACACTCACTCAGGAGAAGAACAATGCAAAGTTCACACAGTTCTGATCTGCATAGAGAAAGCTCTTTTAATGCTAACTGAAGCTTGGTCCAATCTTCTATATCTTCAAAACTGGAGAGATGTGATAGATTTTCAGAATAAGAGCTGATTTATTACAGCACTGGTTCTTAACCATTTTTACACCCTGAAACATCTGAGGATGAGGATTATGACCACTCTCATAAGAAACATGACTCATTAAAGGAACAGAAAGGGGTGAGATGGTTGCAAAAGCCTGTAATATATCTGACCCTTTGATTACTACTTCATTATAGATTCAAGAGTAACAATGTTCACTATACTAAAAGCAAAAATACAGATTAAATTCTAATACAAAAAATAATGAAAATGAGGAATTCTATTAATAGTCTAATAAGCAAAAAGTATAATTAGCCAGAAATCCTGTTACTAAGCTTTTTATTTCATAAAGCTTTATTGTATTAAATTTTGCTTACCACTCTCCTTCCCCAAATGATCACAAAAGGATTTTAAAAAAAGAAATTTAACCCTATGAAAGACCAGAAAACATTTCTCCATCAAAATTGAAAGTGGAAAAGGCAAGTATGTTCTATCACTTAGAAAACCATATTTTAAGATTTATAATAAAATAAAATAGTGCCCAAAAAATTAATACAGGAGAATGTGTCAACACAAATTTTAGTGTCAAGAATGGCAGATAAGAAAATCAGAGAGATGGTTTAAAGGTCAGTTGGTAGATGTGAAAGAAAAGTGTCCAGTAACAAAGCTAATAAAAACAAATTTAGAATTCATACTTCTTTAAAACAAGACCCCCTTTGGAAGATATACAAATAAAAGGGAGCATTCAACAATTCACAAGTTTCGACCTAGGGACTGACATCTGTTTCTGTGACATGGATATGAGGACAAACCGATATGAAATTATCAAAAAGCTGTAATCTAATTAGACCACAGATAACATATACCTGAAATTGAAAGATGGTAACAGATTCCCATCCGTGATGCAATTGTCCCTTCGCATAGGCTGACAAGACAGGTCCTAGAGTGACCAGAGCCCCAAACCAGTTGCCTATAGCCCTAGAAGCCTTCAGCCTTCAGCAGCATCCTCCTGGGAGCATGCCAACATTAAATTTTTCAAAATGCATCCCAATGTGAAAAAGGTTTGGAGACAGGGAATTAAAAGTGACTTTCTATTAACAAGAATGAATGGATGACAAATTAACTGTCTTCAATTTTAAGAGTTATCTTTTATGAAAGTCTCTAAGTTGTTTAGGCTCTTTTTGATCTTTCAATTCTTTTCTGCGTTACGCCAACCCTTCCAACAGTTTTATAATGCTGCGAGACCTAGTCTGGAAAAAATGAAGACTCTCAGAAAGACACACCTGAAAAGTTTAAGACTACCTTAATGGCCATATTAATTTGATAAATATACCTTGAGTACTGATCACCAGAAGTTTGCTTGAAATGTGATTGAGTAGTCACTGACCCAGAGCAGCAGTATTCCTTTTGTCTGTGCCTACCCTTACTATTGCCAATTCTTGTTAATAAATTCATCAAAGTCACTACCTATTTTCACCTTTTCACAAATTCACCTAGAGGTTCAGTTAAACTATACTCACCTGAATCTGAATAGGAAGGTTATCTTTGACTGTATTTAACAGGCTTTCTGTGGGTTTGTCTTTGCACATTAAAACCAGCTCCAAGTCCATATCATCTTTAATCAGCAAGCCTTTTGCAACCAGGCCAATCCTCATTACACCACACAATGTCCGACCACCTTGATCCCTAAAAATAAAAGTCTGCATGATTACTTTTACAACCTATTTCCCAAACTATATCCATATTAATTGATGAGGGAGTATATAAATCCAGACATCCAAAATTCCACAGAATTAAGTCTCAGATTTAAGGCTCATAAAATATCTCTTCCCCCAAAGATTCAATAGGGAGGGTATCTCAGACTCTAGATCTTTAAATGTTTTACTATATCTATTTTGCTTAAGAAAACCCAAATATACTGTATCCCCTTAAACATTTTTTCAAATTGTCCTTTTCTCTTCTGTTATTTTTTTAGTAGTAATTTAAAAACTTGTGAGAAACATGAACACCACAGTATACTGAGAAAGAGCATGAGACTAAAAATCTAAACAACCTGGATTCTACTCTTAGTGGCATCTGCTGGCTCAGTATCCACAATGGTAAAATGGCCATCGGCTGGATGAGCTAAGGTCCCTCCTAGTTTTATCATTCTAGGAATCCACAAAAGCTTATAGGGAAAACAGAATAATGTGACAAAAGTAAACAGCTGAGGAAAGAAAGATCAGACCAAAGATAAACTGCCAGTATACACATCCCAAATCCAGGAGTAGCTAAAAGAGCAAACACTCAAAGAACAGCAAGTCATGAATAGTGCATATGAAAAATGTTCATCTACCCTTGATCTTAATTCTAAAAGTTTCTTATTGGTTCATCTCCCTTAATCATAAGAGAAAATATTAACTAAGCTTAGCAGTCATTCAACAAGTAAGTAAGTGTTTGAGTATGGAAAACATACCAAAGGAGATACAGTCTCTCCTGCAGCTTACACTGTAGGTAAGCAACAAAAGCAGTAATAGTTTATGTACCCTGCATAAAAGGGGAAGAGAAAGTAACATCTAAGAACAAACTGTGTGCCACATATTCTCATTTAAAAACCTTACAACAAGCCTCCATTTGGAAGACAAGGAATATGAACCACAGAAAAGTTAATTGTTCAAGTTCACAGAGAAAGTAAAGCCTAGCTTCAAACCCAAGTTGGTTTGACCACAACACTCAGGTTCTTTACACTATATGGTTGCTTCCCAAGTTCAGAAAAGGCAGTGGTCCAAACTAAAGATGTCAAGCAAGGCAACCTGAGAGTTTGACTTCAGCAGTGTCAGGCGATGATCAGCAAAGTTGAGAATCAAATAGAGAAAGAGAGAAACAAATTGTGGCAGTGGAAACTAAACAGGAAGTTATAAATAATCCAGCCACAGGTTCAGTGCCTGGCACACCTTAGGGATTCAATAAACATTAGTCAAAAACTATAAAAGTGGTATATGTACAGAAATAAAAGCATTTCAAAGCCAGTGACTCAAGTGTAGGCAACTGTTAGATACTAAGAATAAAGCCAGTCATCTCTGATTCTTTCTTCCTCTGTAACCCTGTCCTCTCCTCATCCTCTCAAATCTAGTACACTGTAATGGTTTATATTAATAAATTCCTCCTTCATAATCACCCTTAAACCACCACCTTCAAACCAGTTTCTTCAGGCTCTTATTACCCCTCAACTAGACGACCTCGATAACCTCCTCCTCATTGACCTTACTGACCAAACTCTGTTATCTCCAACACACTGTATACAGTTTACTACAACTGGAATAATCTTCGAAAGGTACTGCCTAGATGGCACTCCACCTACTATTTTCCTTGGTGTCTCACTGAACACTTGGATACTTACCATATTAGGAAGCAATTTAGAAGGCAGTGTGACTTTCTGGTTCAAATACTGGCTCTGCCACTTACTATGTGACATTGGACAAATTACAGATTACTTGACTTCTTTGAACCTGCTTCCTCATTTGTAAAACAAGAATAATACCTTTCTCAGAGTGATACTAAGAATATAATTTAAGTAATGAACTTTGCCCAAAGCCCAGTAGCTATTAATAGCTCAATAAACAATAGCTATTATTCCTTAAATAGATCCTATACCTTCTCACACCTAGATCTTTGCTGAGATTTACTTTTTCTTCCATTTTCACTGCCTGCCAAAACCCTACCCACCCATCCTCTGAGTCTATTCCAAATGCTACCTCCTTCATAATGCTTTTTCTGATTCTCAGAACCAGCACATTATCTCTCCCTGCTCTGTACTTACACATTTTATTCACAGGAAATTGAAGCACAGATGCTAAGAAAACTGGATCTGGAGTTAGACAGACGTGAATATGAATCCTGGCTCCACCACACATAATCACTCAGTGACCTTAAGCAAGTTAAAGTTCATTAATGATTCTGAGGTACTCTTTTTTTCATACGTAAATGTGGAACAGAGGAAATTTTGTAAGTAAAATGGGGTGGAGAAAGGGGGATAATAATAGAGATTAGTAGGTTTGTTGCAAGATAATGTGAAAAATAATCTGGTACAGTAGCTGGCACTCAATAAATGGTAGCTATTATTAGCTAGCCATTATTAGCTCAATTACTAAATTCTAAATCATAATTATGATATACTTGGTCTTAACACCCCACATGTAGAAGACAGCATGATTGAGCAGAGAAACTAAGTCCTAATTCAAACAGTCCTGAATCTGAGTAATAAATGTGAATACAGCAGTTATCACAAAGCAAGCAACCCAATGTATTGTAATTTACTGTATGTGAATTACTTAAAATTAAAAACTCTAAAAATTAGATCTTAATATTCCTAATAATACAAATTGTGGGACCTTGTACAATTTATTGGACTTTTGAGTCAGTTTATAAAAAGGTAAAATAATAGGTTGAAATAAGACAGCATGGGTAAAAGCTGCTTTACAGTGCCTGGCAATAGAAAGTGCTTAATAAATGCAAGGTAGCCCTCACCCATCTTTATGCCTTTTATATGTCTATTACCAGAACACAACTCTGTTCTTAGAAGACATGCCTGCCTCTGTTTTAGAGAAGATAAGAATCATTCCGTACTCCTTAAGCTCCACTACATGGGAAGGATCACAGGCAAGTGCTCAACCAGGGACTGTTCCACATAATGGAAAGACTTTACACAGACAATCAACAGCATACACACATTGAGCTATATTTAAAAATCCAAATGAAAGTATTGAGCATATTATCCTTTAAAAACCTTTAAAGCACAGTGACCTCATCCAGTTAATCAAGTCTATAGGAGTCTTTTCCAAAAGTATGCCAGGCTTGAGAAGAAACATCACTAGAAAATGTATTTAAAATGGTAAAACATAGCAAACCTTATGTGATATATATCATAGCTCCATCTTTCAAAGTTATACATTTATTCCAACCATAGTGACAACTGCTCAAAACAATAACTGTAAGCTTAGCATAGCATAAAAACGTTCATGGTCTGACTCAGGTTACCATTTCAGCTTCATCTCACTAATCTCTGCTATTGTCACAGCACTGAGAATACACTGCTATCATTGTTGTAGAGTCTGGCTCCCATTAGACCTTCCATTCATTTGACAAATATACAATGAGCATATACAATATGCAAGACAGTGTGCTAAATTCCTGGCAGTCAACAAGGCAGATACAGTAAAAAATATATTTAAAATATATATATTTCCTACACTCTTTCTTCTACACTAGGATTTTTAAATGCCTGACAAAAATGGTATTTTATGAGCTCCCCAGAGATCAAAAACACTATTCTTTATTTAAAATCGAGGAAGCTGAACCAACACAGGAAAAAGATGATATATCATAACCTTCAAACATAAAGATTTTAAAGGACTTGATATATTCTAAAAAGGAATTCTAAACAGGTCCATCTTCTTTTTCTGGCTCTAATCATTATTCCTTTCTTGCTTTCCTTTCAAATTTAACTCAGAAATATTCCACATAGCATTTACTTCCTTGGTTGTAGTCATTAATTGAGAAGACCCAAAAAACATATCACAAACTCAATCCAGCAGGACCCTCAAGCTTTACTGTGCACTCTAGTACAGCATCACAGAAGCCAGTCCACACTCACTTGGAATAGTTTTCTCCAACCTCATCTTTCTTCCCTTCTGTCTCACCCTCTGTTTTTGTGCCTTTATTTGTTTCATCCAACCAATCTGAGACATGTTTAAGAGCGCATTCAACAGTGGACACCATATTCTGAACAGCTTCAAGTTCCTCTGGAGATGGATAGATTGTTGAATGTTTCACCATAACATGGCGATCATCATTGGCAAAAGATCGAATAGATCTCTGTCAAAAGGAAAAAGAAAACAATTACTTCAACAAAGGAAATATCACCTAAAAAGGATGACATACAAATATATTTTAAGCCAACTCATAATTGTGAAACCACTGTGAAACAGTTAATGTTGAGACAATAAAAAATCATTCAGAAATGGGAAGTAAAATCCCATTCTATTGAACTCCACACCAGAAAATTAAAGCTTTCATTCATGTTTTGGTAAGGTTCACCTAGGTCACACTTGGCATCATGTATTATATACCTTTTAGCTGAACCTATTCATTCTGAATACCACTTCAAAAAAGGTCATCCATACCATACAACATCTGCAAGAAACTTCCTAGCTTCAAAAGTGTCTCTAGAAATGCATGATGGTGACTCATGATACCCAGCCACTCCTTTCCAAACTGCCAAAGACATCAGCACCTTAAAAAAAAGTGGCATAATACAGTAATAGTACAAAATACAAAGTATGTGTGAAAACTATAAGAAAACTGAGAAACACTGGAATAGTGTTTACTATTTGACATTCAAACCTTTGGTGCAAGGCTTTAATTTTTAAAATAGATTAGCAGGAGATATTCCAAATTCCAGAATGGGAATAATATATACTACCAAACAATCAAATTCCCAAGCTGACTTACAAATATATTACTTTCTCGATCAAAATCTCCTCAGGGTTGATTTACTTAAACCTCAACAAAAGTCCTTTTAAAGCTCATATGGGGGGAAAAACATGAAGGAGAGTATCAAGAAATATTCTAAAAACACGGATGGGTCGTTCCATTGTACTACAAACAAACATCAAAAAATTTTTAAAAGAAATAACGAAAATAACATGCTGGCCCAGAAATTAATGGAGTAGATTAATGCCCAGAAATAGAATGAATTTCATGAAAATTTAACAGAGTAGATTCTTCACACTCACAAGTCACACATCCAAAAACCTTTGAATATTTCCAAAATACAAATATCATGAAGACACTTGGACCAGGACAGAGCAAAATGAACAAGTATAACTTGGTGAGTTTTTCATAAATTCCAAAATATTCCCTTTAAAGAGTGGTTACAGTGTCTTTACTTACCTGAAATTACGTGCTAGAACATGGTAAATATTTTGTTTTGAAGTCCACTGTAAACTAAAACATTCGCAGTTCTTACAAACAGCCTTGCCTCTTGTTCTTGTTGGAATATCAATGTTTAAAAATCATATTATTTTGGATACTAGTAAATTAACATTACAGTGTCACTATCCCCTATAAAATGAAGCAAACTTTAACTGAAGGAGTTGGTAATCCTTTGAAAAAGCTCAATCATTATATAAATACAGAGCTAAAATCAATCAGAAAGCTTTCCTTTTTCTCAATAAAAACCATCTCTGCCTAGAGACTCAACATCTATAACCAAGTTTCCAACTGAAGCCTTTTGCCACAAAGAAAAAAACTTTTTAAGCACTTTATGAGATTTACTCATATCCCAAAACAAGTAACCAGAAAACAAAAGAGCCATATAACGAGTTGAAGATGCTAGGTTGTCAGCTAGACTCACGTACCTCCTAAATTATCCAGTCCTACCCAGTGGCTTCACCTGAGCAAAATTACATATTGCTACATTACACAACATTTGGTGTTTATCTCACAAATAATACACACTGCCAATGTTAAATCAAACAGTCTACTGGGTGTGATAGGATAATCATTATGAAACAATGGTAAAAGGAAGAACTGAAGAAATAGATATAACAAAAAAAATGGAGAGAAATCTTATTTACTCAAATAAGCTCCAAATAGTTTTTTTAAGTATTGAAAAATTAAACCAAAAAACTATGCAAAATCAGAAAATTCTCATTCATATCTGAGATCTAAGAAGCAAACAAAAGGAGAAATTGGAAAATACTGAACCATTATATAAAAACATAACATTTCTACACCTGAAAATCTAGGCTAAATTTAAAAAGAATAAACTAGGGAAGGAATTTTCATCAACTTTGACAAATACTATATATAAACATTTCTTTTAGTTACAAGAATATCAAGACCATAAGAAAAGAGAAAATAATTCACATGGTAAGAAACACAAGTCTCAGTGTGGTTTTTCACATTTCACCATATAACTAAAATGAGAGAGAAAATCCAAAGTTAACATTTTTTTCCCCACCTTCTAGATTTAAAATATTCGTAGAATTTCTTCTCTAAAGAGCAAGTTGACTAAGGTATAATCCTGGGCACAAATATTTAAAAAGTAAATAACATTTAAAGAAATACCATCAGACTTGCTAAACAACATATTTCACACACACTTGATGATTAGTATTTTGTGCTTTTTCTCCCACTTATAATATCTTTTTTAAACCTTTTCTCACTTACACTTAGGGAAGAAAAATCACACGACATCCTCCAGAACCAAAATACTAAGGGAAAAAAAATTCGGCACATTTTGCCAATTAAAAACCTAGGCAACAGAGGTTATGACCTCATCTAACATCACAAATTCAAGTCTGAAATCTCCATGAAAAGCAAGGTCTTCCTGATACTCAGTTCAGTACCCCTAGTACACTCAACACTTTACCCTATTATTTTAAAAGCATGTAAAAGAGGTGGCTTTTTGAATAAAACATTCACACATTTTACAAACTCCTATGCCATTCATATCACTAATTAAAGGACTGGTTCAGGATTTTTAATCTCCACAGGAAAAAAACTGAACTTCAGGAAGAATAGAGAAAAATTACCTAATTTCAAATTCAAGGTCATCTAGCTATTTGTATCAGTTTGCTAATGCAAGTTTTATTAGAAAATATTATTTATAAGCATTCCTTACTTTATTTTAATAATTTATTGCCTGTAGGCTCATGGGGCTCCATCTTGTGGTTTGAAGGGCTTATAATAAATCTGAACTCATTTGCTTTGCTTAAATAGTAGAGCGCCATCTTTATCTGAGGCACTAGAGCCCAAAATTAACACCATTGTTTTTCACTTGCCCTCACTGTTCCATTTTTAAATTACTGGAATCATTTGTAACTAAACTAATAAAATATAAATAGTTACCTACCATGGTTTTCAACAGTATTTTAGCTTCTTTTTCCGATCCTTTCCCCTCTTTCTTGTCGTCTTCACTAGGCACTGTTTTGTGTGACAATACCTCCTCATAAGCCTTAGTCCCCTGATAGCTCAGTGTCAACACAACAAAGATGTATGAAGACCTGTTCTCTGGAATACACCTGCAAGAGAAGAGGAAAATTACAAAAATGCTTATTTACAATTAGTTTCAAATCTGAGTGTGAAGCCCACAAACACATTTATAGAGGAAAATTACCTCAGTTCAAACAAAAAGCTAACACATCCTTTGAGGGCCTGAGCCCAAGAGTCTAGGTGATATGATCAGAAAAGTTAACCCTGCTAGTGGCCACAATGTGGCGGCTGACTTGCACTCAATGAGATAAATATATTTGCACACACAGATTCAGTTAAGAAGCACCAGCTGGAAGAGTAATACTACTACTGGTGGCAACAATGTTGCAATTAACCATCAGATTTTCAATTAGAAACTGGTTATTACTCAGACCTATCTGAAAATTCAATAGATAAGACACCTGAAAATATAACAATACCAATGATTGTGCCATGATGTTTTTCTATTTGATACTACCATTAGACAGATACTACATGTTGGCACAGTATTCATTAATTATTTTTAGGCCTAAGATTCAGAATGCTTTTTTGGTTCTATTCCCCTAACTCCCAAAAGACCCTACTTGCCCCTCAGCCTGTATGCACTGCTATGCCACAGACTACTGAATATTCACTAGATCCTAACTTCATCACCCCTGGATATCCCTCGCCAGAATTAGCCAGTATATTTCTGCCCAGAGACCTAATTACATTCTGTTACCCACTTTGTTCCACCTTCATAAGATTTTATTTTATTCCAGATAGTGTAAAAGTCAAGTCTCTTCTGAGCACTCATGAAATCCCTGTATACCATAAGCCCAGCTGGTAAAAAAAGAAAGACACAAAAACAAGGGCTAACATCAAAATAGAACACATGCTTTAACTACATGGATATCAGAGGAACTAATTTACATAACACATCATATAAAAACACAAAGAAAATATTCATCTAAATATCTTTCCTTTAAATTAAATTTCCTTTAAATAAGGAAACACCCTTAGAAGACTATTGTCAATAACATTTTCTTAATATTACCAGTTGCTCTCTTAAAGAAATAAATTCCTTTTAAAATTATTAGGACCAGGAAAATTACAGGTGTGACATTTAACTGGCCTCAATACTTCAAATGAAAACACAGACCCACAATTATAGTCAAATAACACTCAGCTGTGTGTGACCTATGCAAAACTATTCATATCCTCTAACTACCTTCCCAAGCTCTGGTTTACAAAATCCACCTGAAATAAGCTTGACTTATTGATAAGTGAAGCTTGATTTAAAAAAAAAAAAAAAAAAGTATGTAACTGAACACATTCTAATAAATGGAACTTACTTTGGTTATTATCCATATCACATTTAAGAGGGAATGCACAAGTGCTATAATTCATAGGGTCCTTTTGTACAACCAAGTTAAGAAACAGAGATTAAAACAAGATCCCACAGTAAGAGGTATCTCAAAAATGCTCTTGTCATTGAAATTGTACCTTCCATATAAAGACCATACTATACAGCATCTCCCATTCCCAATCCTACTCCATTCTAGGGGATTCAACCATTCAGTACTCAGCTGTAAATCCAGCAGCCAAAAAGAATTGCTATGTGTTCAGTTGAGAACTGAAACAAAATCCTTTTACAGCTTTCTCTGTAAAAGGGTGAAGCCAATAAATCAATCATTTTAAGAAAGTAGATTGAAAGCAGAAAGAGTGGGAACAATGCTAAAAAACAGCTTCTTTCTGATGTAGTGGGCGAATTGTGGATCACCAGTATAAGAGTACAGTACTCTGCAATCATTTAGCATAGAGGGTAACTACACTACATCATACATCAAGAACCTCTAGGAACTTCAGAGTATAATCGCACAGTGCAATAATTCACGATAAAGGCACAGATTCTTACAATTATATTCTGTCGGTGCTGTAAAACGAATTTAGAAATCATGTGACCAACCCTACCCTCAGTTTACAAATGAAACAGAATCAGACATTAAAGTCATACAGCTAACCAAGGACAGGGCATGATCTAGAGGCTAAATCATAAATCAATGCTTCTTCCCCATTGTATCAATCTGATTGAGAAACAGTCCAATTATATTTGGTTTACTCTAAGCAGATAGGGGAAAACTGCAACACATTTTTTAAGAGTTTCTCTTTTTTAGGAAAAAAAGGTCAACTTAGTGGATAAAATTCGGGCCTTGAAATTTTAAAAATACCAACTTTGCCATTTAATAGCTATGTAACCTTAGAAAGCCACGTGACTCAAAGTCAATTTCCTTGGATCTCAGTTTCCTTTATCTATAAAATGATAAATTATTCCACTAGTAATTAACAGATAACATTTATGGAACTCAAGCTTTGTACCAGGCACACCAATGCCTAAGAGCTTTTCATACATTAATTCATTTAATCCTTACAACAATCTCAATTACTGTCTCTCCATTTAATACATAAAGGAACTAAAGCATAAAGAGAAAATATAACCTAATTAAAATCAAAAAGCAAGTAAACAGTAGAGCCAAGATTCAAATCCAGACAATCTTCTTTAATATTATTTTGGCTATAAAAAATTTACATTTATTTACTTCAGGGGATAAACTTTAGCTATTTCAAAAATAAGTCTATGTGAATTACTAAGACTGTATAGCACACAGGCTTTGGAGTCAGGCCTTAAAGTACCAGTTTTGCCACTTCCCTTATCTGAGCCAGTTTTCTCACCTGTGCAATGAGGTGACTAGTATTTACTTCAAACTGAATGAGACAGGTTATTAAAAAAAAAAACAAAAACTAGTAATATCTGTCAAATAGTATACACTCAATAAATGATTTCAGGAAAAAACCAAACATACCTTAAATTTTCTAACATTAAATAGAAATGTTTTCTCTACACATCAGATATATGTACATATCTCTGAAAAACTAAGCTTAGAAAAATATTAGCTGTGCTCTACTTAGTACAAACAGCTTTACACAGCAGGTGGAATGTATATGTAAAGGCATGTATATCACTTTTTTTACTGAGCAGGGTTTTTTTTCAATTAACAGACATTATTTTTAGAGCAGTTTTAGGTTTACAGAAAAATGAGTGGAAAGTAGAGAGAATTTCATTTTCTCCTCACCACACACGATTTCCCCTGTTATTAACATCTTGCATTAGTGCGGTACCTGTTACCAATGATGAGCCAATGTTGACATATTATTATTAACTAAAATTCACAGTTTACATTAGGGTTCACTCTTTGTGTTGCAGATTTTTTGGATTTTGACAAATGACATGCATCCACCACTACAGTGTCATATAGAATAGTTTTATTGTCCTAAAAATCCCCTGCTCCACCTATTTAACCCTCCCCACCTGCCCCCAAACCCCTGGTAACCACTGATTTTTTTTTTTTATAGTCTATACTTTTGCCTTTTCAAGAATGTCATAGTTAGATTCATACAGTATATGTAGCCTTTTCAGACTGTCTTCTTTTACTTAGTGATATGCATTTAAGCTTTCTCCATGTCTTTCCATGACTTGATAGCCCATTTCTTTTTATCACTGAATAATTCAATTGTATGGATGTACAATAGTTTACCCATTCACCTACTGAAGGACATCTTGATTGATTCCAAATTTTGAAAATTATGAATAAAATACTCTAAACGTAAGTATTTTTGTGTAGACATAAGTCTTCAACTTCTTTGGGTAAATAGCAAGGACAGCAGTTGCTGGATCATATAAGGGGATGTTTAGTTTTGTTAAGAAACCACTAAACTGTCTTCCTAAGTGGCTGTACCATTTTGCATTCCCACCAGTAACGAATGAGAATTCCTGTTGCTCCACATCCTCATCAGCATTTGGTGTTGTCAGTATTCTTAATTTTGGCCATTCTAATAGGTCTGTAGTGGTATATCATTGTTGTTATAATCTGAAATTCTCTGGTAACATATGATGTTGAGCATCTTATCATTTGCTTTTTTGCCATCTATATATCTTCTTTAGTGAGGTGTCCAGATTTTCTACCCATTTTTTAATTGGGTTGTTTTCATATTGTTTAGTCTTAAGAGTTCTTTATTTATTTTGGATACCAGTCCTTTACCTGATATATGTTTTGCAAAGATTTTTCTCCCAGTAGTTTGTTTTTTCATCCTCTTAACAGTATCTTTCATAGAGCAGAAATTTTTAATTTTAGTTAATTCCAATTTATCAACTTTTTTCTTTCATGGATCTTGCTTTTGGTGGTGGTATATCACTTTTTAAACTGACCTCTAAAGGTGAAAGGCTTTAAATGTCAGTCTACTCAGCCTACAAAGCTAGTTTTTTTAATGTATGAGTATTAGACCCTTTCACGAGGAGCAAATCTCAAAACTAAAGAACTATGTTTTCTATATTCAAACTATAAAACTTAGTCAAATATTTAAAGATTTTTCTGAAATGCGATAAGGAGAGAATGTTAAAAATACTTTACTTTCTTTAAAAATTCCAAGTGATATCTTGCAAACACTTTGAAATGGAATCCAGTAAATATTATTTACTCTCAAAACAACAGCTTTAGAAAACTTTAAATTTTGTTAACGCTAATATAGGCCACCTCTCCAAAACAAGCTATGTAAAAATAAAATAAGCAGGCTCTACTTCTCCATTATGACAGAACAACCACATATCCACTATATTAAAGATGGGCAAGAAAAAAATTAGAAAAAGATGCCTCACTGGTACCCCAAGAAGATCACTTTAAGATAAATTATGTGAGATTCATGAGTAAATACGGACTTACTAATTAAATGCCTATTCTGTACTTGGTACTATATGCTTGGTACTACAGAGGATACAAAGATGAATCAACTCAGAACACACTAAGGGAAGTAAGAGCAAATACATATAAATACAATACTCTCCCCAAATCTCTTCAAATACATTAAACTTTCTCTACATGGTAGCATTAAATTTCTGTGCAATACTAACGTGAAAAGAATACGGAATTTCAGTGCTTTCCTCTGGAAGTTTCCTTTTTTAATATAAAAAAGGCACATGAGAAAAGGCTAAACTGAAAAACCTATAAATTACATTTCAATAGCTAATATAAAATCCTTACCTAGTCCAAAAATCCAGCTATTCATCCCTACCTAAAAACACCTGTAATGACAAAAAAGTTTGATACCACCATATCATTTGAAGCCTTGCAACACTGGGTAGAGACCAAGAGGTCCTTTCTCAGTTAACAGCACAAACAAACATGACACAATGACTATAATCCTAACCTAAAATACACCGAATGAGCCAGTGAAGTTGAACCTGAATATTTACTGTCAGTGAGCAAAATGGAAAACCTCTTCTCAAGTAACCAATCAAAAGAGGGGATCAGCTGAACATGGTGGCTCACACTTGTAATCCTAGCACTTTGGCAGGCCAAGGCAGGAGGACTGCTTGAGCCCAGGAGTTTGAGATTAGCCTGGGCAACACAGTGAGACCCTGCCTCTATAAGAAATTTAAAAATTAGCCAAGCGTGGCAGTGCATGCCTGTAGTCCCAACTACTCAGGAGACTGAGGCAGGAGGATCTCTTGAGCCCAGAGGAGTTTGAGGTACCAGTGAGCTATGATGATTACCACTGCACTCTAGCCAGGGTGACAGAGTGAGACTCTTGTCTACAGAAAAAAAAAAAAAAGGGAGGGGGTGTGATAATTGAAAAACACATGCCCTCACTGAAATAAATACTCATTACCCCTTCCCAATCCCCGGTATACCTTAGGTGACAGAACAACTTCAGCCAGTCAGATGACTTCAATGCATTTCAACAAGTGTTTACTGAGCACCTATAATATCTCAGGCACTGTCCTAGGCACTGTGGCTACATCAGTAAACAAAACAGACAAAAATCCCTGCCCTATGGTTTAAGGCCCAGAAGGGGGGAAACAACCAAAAAACAATAAATATAAAATAAGTATACTCAACAGTATGTTAGAAGGTGTGAAATGCTTGGAAAAGAGAGCAAGCAAGCAAGCAAGCAAGCAACCAGACAAGCGTAAGCACACACAGGTAATTGCATGGAGGGGAGTGCAATTCTAAACAGACTGTCAGGCCTTGTTGCAAAGGTGGCACCTGAGCAAAGACTTGATGGGGTAATCGAGTTAGCCATGCAGATATCTATGGAATGAGTACTTCCGGCAAAGGAAAGAGTTAAAGCAGCAGCCCTAAGGAAGAGTGTGCCTGTGGTAAGTGGGAACAAAAAGGAGCCCAATGTGGCTGGAGTGGGGTGAGTTGGGGAGAGAGCAGAGGACAGAAAGGTGGGAGTGAGGGGGCCAGACCATATAGGACAGAGGTTGGCAAACTTTTTCTTTACAGTGCCAGATAGTAAATACTTCAGACTTTTCAGGCCATAAGGTCTCTACTAAACTCTGCCTTTGTAGTGCAAATGTTTAGCAATAGACAATATGTAAACAAATAAGTGTAGCTGGGTTCCAATAAAATTTTATTTATGGACATTGAAATTTTAATTTCATATAATTTTCACATCACAAAATACCAATTTTTGATATTTTTAACCACTTAAACATGTAAAAACCATTCTTAGCCCCCTGGTCATACAAAAACAGGCAACGGGCCAAATTTGGTCATGGGTTAGGTTGTCAAGTCCTAATATATAGGGTCCTTGTGGTCACTTTAAAGACTGTGGCTTTTACTCTGAGATGGGGATCCCTCAGAGGATTTTCAACAGAGAAATGAAAATATCTGACTCATTTTTAAAAGACCACCATCTCTTCCAATGTATTTCCATGGCAGTCATCACCACAGTGACTTACAGGGAACTTCTAACCCTTCCTCCATAAGCAAACTCCATTATTTATTTGACTCATTTCATCCATCTTGGATTAATGCCCCAAATCCTTTCCCACTTCTTCAGGACTTTAGTACTTAGTTCATTGACACATACTCAGCTCTACTCCTGGCATATATCTTAGAACTTCAGTAACCACAAAGATGACCCTTCTAAACTTCTGGCCTCTCCATTCCTTGTATATTCCTTTCCTCCAATGCTCTCATCTTCTTTCCTGTTTTAGACACCCGCTCCCTACCAAGGCCTATAATCCACTAATGCTACCACCTTCCACAGTCCCTCATCCTTTTCATGCCCTCACTTCTGTTCTATGCAACTGAAATTATGTGATCTATCATTTATCATTCATACCAGCAATTCCTTCTGTTTTCCTCGCCTGTCAAAACTCCAATTACGGTTAAATCCAACCCTCTTGGCTATACCACACCAGTAACCCTAGACAGTTGAATGTGGCTAATGAGGAAAAAAATATATATATCACATAATCATGCCAATTGGTCTTTTTCATGATTGTGAACCTCAAAAGGCCCAATAATCAACAGTTCTCAAACAGTGGTGGTACCGCATCCCTGGAGGGATTCCAGAATGTGAAGTTTCTTGGTTGTCACAATGACTAACTAGGTGGATACTCCTGGCCTTTGGTACCCTTGGATGCTAACCATTCTGCAATGTTCAAGAACTGCCCCACCTAAAATGTAAGTAGGAACCCCAATGAAAAAAGTTAATGTTCATTCACTTTCTCACTCTTCTAATGATTATTTCACATCTTCTCTTGTCTCTTCAAGTATCTATACCTCCTCCTTCCCACCTCCTCACATTTGACTGGTCACCCTGCTTCCTAGTTCACGCAAAATGCCAACCTTGCTGCATCTTTACACATATATTCTTCCTTCCTTCCTGCTATGAATTGTCCCTATTCCTATCTAATGCAAATCCCTGAACTCAAACCCTACTAAATCCATTCCCTTTTGCCTAATTAAGGATATCACTCAGTAATCATGCCCCCTCCTCTCTCTCCTGCATCATCAATTTTCCCCATTCTACTGGCTCATTTCTATCAGCATTCCCATATGTTGTAATAGCACCCATCTTTAAAAATAAAAAACGAAGGAAAATTTAAAAACCTTCCTTGACGTCTTGGCTTTGCAGTACAGCTACAAGTCCAATTCTCTGCTCACCTTTTAGGGCATAATTCTTGCCCTAAAAGTTTATACTTTTGCTTCCCATTTCTTCCCCTTCCATTCTCTCTTAAATCCACCCCAGTCAGCCTCTCACCCCAACACTCCATTGAAACAGCTCCTGCCAAGGTCCCCTAGGATCTCCATGGGATTTAATGTTTGAACAATTCTCAATCCTCATCTTAGTAACAGGTGACACAACTGACTATTCTCTACTTCAAACACTTTACTTCCCTTGGTTTCCATGGAAGACACCACTCTCTTAGTTCTCCTCCTACTTCGTGAAGTACTCCACTGTCTCTTTCCTCACACACAACTTTGCTCCTCCCAGTCTTCCCCCTCTCAAGAGAAGGCAACTACTCCACCCTCCAATTGCTCATGACAAATACTTGTTAAGTCATCCTTGACACGTGTCTTCCTCTCACACCCCAAATCTGATCCATCATCAAATCCTGTCCTTCCAACTGCATCTAAAATCTGACCACTCTTAACCACCTCCACTAGTACCAACCTGGTTTGAGCAACCATCATCTCACACCTGGATTATACACTGTCTTCCAACTAGCCATCTTGCTTCCCCACCTAGAGTTTACTCTCAGCAATAGCATCCAGAGTATTCCTTTTAAAATCTAAACTAAATTAGGTCATGCCATTCCTCTGCACAAAACCTTTCTCTAGTTTCCTGTCTCTGAGTAAATACTTCATAATTATTAAGGCTGTAAAGCCCTACTAAATCTGATTCCCATTAGCTTCTTGGCCTCATCCTCTATCACTCTCTTCCTTACTCACTGTGCTCCATCCACACTGGTATCCTCGCTGAGGCTCCCACCTCAGAGCCTTTACATTTGCTAGTTTACCCCCGATATCCACATGATTCCTTCTCTCACTTCTTAGCTGTCTGCTCAAATGTAATCTTATCATAAACTCATCCCTCATCACCCTATATAAAATAGCAGCCCCTCTTGCAGCAACCCCTTCCCAAAGCACACCCCTGTTATTTCTCTCCATAGGATTTACCACTGGCACATAATATCTTTATTTTCTTTACTCTTTCTTTTGTACACCTAGAACAATGCCTGGCACAAAGGAGAAATTCAAATGAATTTCTCAAAATATTTTCTCATACAGCATCATGTTCAAGGCTCACAAGAGCCCTGAAAAGTAGTGAAGAATAGAACCAATGGTATAAATTTCTTGTACAGTCTTTTAAAATATGAAAGCACAAATATACAAAGATGTTAAATGATTTGTCAATGATCACACAGTGAGGTACTGGCACAGCTACCCCAAAAACTGGGGTCTCCTCCATCTTTTCCAATTCACATTGCTGTGTCCACAAGCAAATCAAAGAGCAGGTGTATATTTAATTTTGGACAGTGATCTTTAAAAGCTCAACTTGACATCTATTCCCTTAAACCATGATCAAACATGAAATAGCACCAGAACTGCACATGCCTCTGTAGCTGTTTATTTTCTTCTCACTAAACGGCTGTGATAGAGGTCATCAGCCTATCTTTAGAATTTACAGATCTTGTGACAATTCTGACCAAAAGGAAAAAGAAGTAATGTGCCAAGAAACAGTTAAGAATTCAAGTATTCTCTGTCCCTCTGTGCCCACTGCAGCACACTTAACACTAAAGGGTAAACCAACACCTTGGTAAACAAGCTTCCAACAGCATCTCTGATTCTCAAAAGATCTTTTGTTGCCATTCTGCAGAACAGAGCATGGCAAAGAAACCTTATCTGGAGACAGAATGGACACAACTATTTTTCTCCAAATGAAGCAGGTTTGCAAAACAAATTCAGAACCTGCAATCTAGTTATAAACAAGCAGTAATGTTAAAATTCTCCAATTTTAAAATAGATGTCCTTCTGTTTTCACCTTGGCAAAATAAACAGATTTTGCCTGCAAAAAAAATAAGTATAGATTCACCAAGTATCATGTCAACACAGGAAATTTTTCTTATATTATACAAAAGTGCTAAAAATTAATAAATATATTAGATCCTTCAGTAATATAATAATTTAATTTCCAGACTCTTGCCAACACTCATTCTTCACTTTCTGGCATCCTCTGCCGCAGTTGGAAACTGTGTATATAGGTCAGAAAAGACAAGTAGCTTTTCAGAACAGTTCAATATCTTTGGCTCAAGTGTTGATATTATAATTCAACCCTTTCACAAACTCCTTTTGAAATAAACCCTGACATAAATCACAAGATTAGTACTACTGATATTTATGAAAAGCCACTGGAAAAAATAACTCTGAGCTAATGGACAAAAGAAAAATATGAGATAGGCCATACAACATAATTAGTGTAAGAGCAATGGATTTGGGGGTTAGAAGACTTACATTCTAGTTCCAGCTCTGCTACTAATGAGCTGGCCAATTTTGAACCTCAACCTCTCTGAGCCTCAACTCCTTCATTTCTAAATGAAAAGGGTTAGAGTAGATTACTTTTTTTAGTCTGTTTAAATATGATTCCATGATAAACAAGAAATCTATACATACATTTCATATGAGACCAATTAAAGTTATTCCTTAAAAGTACACATTTTGTGATGTAATCATATTTCAAATATCACAGATAAAACTAAAAAACAGACAATGGGGAAATCTGGACACTAATTATTTGACATTTTGGAATTATTTCTGGAGTATGATAAGGGTATTGTGTGGATTTCTTTTTGGGAAATACATCTCTAATGTATTTAGAGATACACACTTAAGTATTTGCAAATGAATTTATATGGAAATCTGGAATTTTTAAAAAACAATCTATTAATAGTTGAATGGGCCGGGGAATAAAATAAGATTGGCCATATGTTGATAAGTATTGAAAATCAATGATAGGGGGTTCTTTATGGTTCACTGGAGTTCTCTCTACTTGTGTATGTTTGAACATTTCTATAAGAAGATTTTAAACAGGAACAAATTTACCAAGAATCCAAACATCCAATTTTCAATTTATCTGTAGTAAAATGAGATTTTCATATGTCCTATTTTCTTCAGGCACATGTCTGCTTTAGAGACTCCATTATGTCTAACTGCATAAAGCCAAAGCAAGTGAAACTGTAAGAGAATAAAAACCACCTTGGGGAGCAAATCAGTAATAACTAATAAAGCCAAAGATATGGATATCCTACAAGCAATAATACTGTTTCTGTTTACAACATCTAAAGAAATTCTAACATATAAACCCAAGAAGACAGATAACACCCATGTTCACTACAGCATTACTTATAATCACAAAATACTGGAAACCTAAATGTCCATCAACAAGACAATGAACATATATATTGCACAGTTTAAGAATGATAGTGATCCAATTCATCATGTCTAAACTTAAAAAAAATGTTGATGGAAAAGCTAGTTTCAGAATAACATGTACAAAGTGATGCCTTTTACATAAGCTTGAAAAAAAGTTACATAGATTAATAATTTATGGAGAGATATACATACACTTTATTAGTGTAAAAAACATTCATGGCAATGACAAACAAAAAATTCAGGAGAGTGGGTACCTCTGAGAAAAGAAGGAATAGAACAGGATCAAGGAGGGATATATACACAGTCCATATCTGAGCCACTGTCTCTTAGGAAGAAAAATACGAAGCAAGTTTGGCAAAACATTAGGATGTGGAAAAGTTATGTGTGGTAAGTATACAGTTATTTATCATATTCTGTTTTGCCTATATGCTTTAAATAATTTGTAATTTCAAAATTTTTTTACATTAAGTCTGCACGCAAAATAATTCAGAAACAAAAGGAAACGTGGTCCTCTTTAGCAGGAAACTACCTTAGCTTTGGCCTTAGCCTTCAGGGATTAGCGAAATAACTATTCAATGTAAACTAAATATTGATATTGGGTAGAAGATAGAAGAAAGTTCTCCCATCAAAGAAGACTTTAAGTTTTTTTTTGAAGTGGAGTGAGACACATTCTTATCATAGAATTATCTAGGGGAGTAACCAAAGACATTCAAAGTATTAGAGGGTGCAGCCTAAAATCACTGCCACTGCTATGAAGGCCCCAAAGCATGACAGGAGGTAATACTGCCCTTAAACATTCTAATTTAAGTAAAAAAAAAAAAAAAAGTCCAGTAATACTTTTATTAGGACAGATCTATGCAAAGCCCAAGATGTCTCCCAATTCCCTGTAACCTGGCAGAACTCAGCCTCTAAGTTCTCTCTCCCCTGCAGATTTTGTCAGGATTTGGTTATAGACTTCATCTGGGAGAGTTAACTGATAGGGAGGGGTCTTGAAATAGGCCATACTCTAGGGCAGGTGCCGGCAAACTTTTTCTTAAAGGGCCAAATAGTAAATATTGTTGCCCTGAGGGCCATACAGTCTCTACGACAACTACTGAACTTTGCCATTGCAGAGTAAAAGCAGTATTAAATGGGACTATAACTCTACACAGCCTTAAGTGGGACTATAACCTGGCTAGCCAATCACATAGGTTTTAGGTAAGGATTAAATGGGAAAATGCATATAAAAGCATTAAAGGCTACACAACTATAAGTTATATTTGTGATGGCAACAATCATACTCTTATTAGTAAAGCACAAGAAGTTCTCCTTGTCTACTTTTCTGACAGAAAAAACACCATGTAAACGATGGCTATTAAAAAGCACAGGGTGGTCCCGGTGCAGTCGGTGGCTCATGCCTGTAATCCCAGCACTTTGGAAGGCCGAGGCAAAAGGACTGCTTGAGGCCAGGAGTTTAAGACCAGCCAGAGCAGGAGCAAGACCCCACCTCTACAAAAAATAGAAAAATTAACTGGGCGTGACAGCACACACCTGTAGTCCCAGCTACTCAGGAGGCTGAGGCAGGAGAATCACTTGAGCCCAGGAGTTCGAGGCTGCAGTGAGCTATGATGAGGCCACTGCACTCCAGCCTGGGTGACAGAGTGAGACCCTGTCTCCAAAAAAAAAAAAAAAAAAACTACGGGGTGTATGTATGCAGGTATGCACACACATATGTGCTAGGGAAGGGGGATTCCACATTTCAAATCTGCTAGAGAAGAGAGTGCATACATAGAAGTAATAGGAGACATGAGTATCTCCCATACAAATGCTGTTAATAAGCAGAATAGAATATACATGAAGCACTTTTTTAAAATTTCAAATTAGGGTATAGAAAAATTCATTTTTAAAAATATTTTATTACACAATGCTTTAGTATACATTTCTTTAGTTATAATACATGGTTTTATTCCAGATATTTTAAAGTTTAACAAAATTAATTTCCAATATAAATAACATATTCAAATAATATCCTTAAAAATTAGTCTAGATAAATTGCAAAGATCATTCTCACTCTGTCATCAACAGTTGCTATACCAAAAAAAAAAACAAACAAAATATATAATAAGGTTCAGAGAAAGTACTAATCATTCAAGAAACATATACAGACTGATGAGAGTTTAGGAAAAACTCATTAATAGACCAGTGAACTCTATTCAGGTACTTGAGTTCACAAAGCACAAATGTGAATCCAGCCTTTACTAAAGGCTTGTTTTCTACCGGGGGGTTGGGAATGAGCAATTTGTAGTTACATATATTAGTGTACACTAAAATGCTTCTTGTTCTGTTTTCATTTTCTTAAACTACCTTCTCTTCCTTCTCAGCTATTCTACCAGCACAAACTCAAGCCCTTAAATAAATGTCAGCTATAATGTACAGATTTTGGCATATAAAATGAGAAAAGGCCAATTAATTTCTTAAAGACACAAAATTGTGACTATAAAATAAATTTGAGTATATTAAAATCCAGAACTTTGGGTCATCAAAAAACACCCTAAAGAAAATAAAAAGACAAGTTACAAACTGAAAAGATTTTTGGAACACATACATCCAACAAAAGATAAGTAACAATATATAAAAAAGCCTTAAAATCCAAAAGAAAAAGCACAAAAAACGGGGGGGGGGGGGGCGGAGGGACAGAAAAAAGGCATGAACAAGCATTTCAGAGACGAAAAAGCAAAACCAATAAAAATGGAAGAAACATTAATATCAAAAGTGATCAAGGAAATGCAATAAAAATAAAATACCATTTTACATCCATCCAAGCTCCAAAAAATTAAAAAGTCTGAAAATACCAAGGGTTGAAAAGAATGTGGATCCACAGGGTCTTTTATACATTGATGGTGAGAAAAACTGTTCAGTCTTATTCTCACAAATTGAAAATCCTATACTCTTATTATGCAGGGATTTTTCTCTTGGTACACACCAAGAGAAAGTTACACATGTACTAAAAGAGACAGGTATTAGAATGTGCATAGCAAAACTGTTCACAATAACAAAAACCTGAAAAATATGTAAAATACCCATTCACAGGTGAATGAACTATGTACATTAACATGATGGATTATTATTCAGCAAGTGAATGAACTACAATGACATGCAACAATATGAATACATCTTGGCAATACATTAAGTAAAAATACTAAGCCCCAAATGATTACTTTACAGAATGGTATCTTTTGTAAAAATAAAACGAAATTAAAAGGTTCTTTCTAAGAATCCACAGAGATGTGGAAAAGCTATATAAAAACAAAAAGCAAGAGAATGATGAATACAGAATTCAGGCTTTGAATTCTCTGGTGGGAAGACATGAGGATAGGATGGTTGGGGAACCTATAAAGTCACAGATATAAGTTGTCCAGTACCTACATTTGTCTTCAGTGGTGGGTAAACAAGTGCCTATTAAGTTTTTAAAAATAAAATAAAAACAGGCTATACATGGACCAATGAGACTGTGTCATAAACAAGGATTATGGCTAATCCATTATCCAATTCTGTGCACATTATATTCAATTTTTTTAAAAGCTTCTTAGCCTATATTAAATTTTTACTAAATTAAGTTTTGGTCTTCCTGATTGGGATACAATTTTTTTTTTATTTAGGTCAAATCCACTCAACTATAAAAACTTACTACACTATTTTCCTAATATGGATAACTTAAAAATACTGAATTGCTAATATAGTATCCTAATTTATTATGTGTGTTATTATGTCTGAGTATAATTCACAGACCATGATTTGACTCATGGTATTAGGTTATTAAGTAGGAAATGTCCAATTTCCTTAAGTACTAAGTTTGACAGTTGATATCTCTGACGTTTCACTTTGACACTTCTTGTTTTATTTTTATTGTGAAGGTACAGCCTCAGTCTTTCAAATGCATGGGTTGGCTTGTGATTATCTTTCAAATTTTTTTATAGAGCAATTTTTGTGAAACTATGGATAAGTCAAAAATTTGTGTTATTTTCAAATATAAGTTCTGTCGTGGAACCAATGCAGCACAGACAGCTCGAAATATCAAGGAAGTGTTTGGGAAGGATGTGGCTAATGAACACACACTACGTCGATGGTTTAAGTTCCCTTCTGGTGATTTTAATCTTGAAAATGAGATACGTCGGTGACCTGAGACGAAGGTGGCTAATGATGAGCTGAAAGCTGTATTGGAAGAGAATTCATCTCAACATAAGCACAAATTAGCAGCAAGATTTGACGTTACTATTCCAACAATATTGGACCATTTGAAATAAATCAGCAAGGTAAAGAAGCCAGATAGATGGGTCCCGCATGAATTAAACAAGCCTCAGCAGAAAAATCATCTAGAGCTTGCCTTTCTTTGCTGTCACAACATAAAAGCGAACCATTTCTACACCACATTGTTACATGTGATGAAAAATGGCTTCTTTTTGACGATCACGAGCGTTCGGCACAATGGTTGGATAAAAATGAAGTGCCAAAACACAGTCCAAAACCAAATATTCATCAAAGAAAGCTAATGGTTTCTGTCTGGTGGTCCAGCGATGGTATTATCCACTACAGCTTCATGAAACCTGGTCAATGGATTACAGCGGATATCTACTGCAACCAATTGGACAAAATGACGAGGATGCTTGCGATTAAGCAGCCAAGATTGCTTAATAAAGACAGGCCAATCCTCTTGCAAGACAACACTTGACCACATGTCGCACAAAGAAAGCTGCTCAAACTATAGAGGCTGGACTTAGAAACTCTCTGTCACCCACCATATTCACCAGACCTTGCACAAACTGACTACCACTTCTTCCAGGCTTTGGACCACTTCTTGCAAGGAATAATATTCAATTCTCAACAAGCTGTGGAAAACGCCTTTCACGATTTCATTGCCACTCGCTCTCCAGGCTTCTTCACCACTGGCATAAACAGCTACTGTTAAGATGGCAAAATTGTGTTGATAGTTTAGGCATGTACTTTGATTAATTGTCCTGCTGCTTGTTTGAGATATAATAAACTAAACTTTTGATTCGAAATCAGACATTTCATATTTAATGACCTAATATATCCAATACAACAGTATTCATAAAACTGCAATTTAATGAGTACTCTTAGCTTGCTACATACTAGAAAGGGAACAAAAACTTCCACAACCTATAGAAAATAATCTTGCTTTTTACAAGATGACTTCTCACCTAACCCACAAAATATAGACACCAACTCAAAAAGAATCTTCTCAACTCATGAATTGTGACACTTCCAAGTCAATCTTAGTATCTTTTCCAACCTTTTGCTCAGAAAAAGAACAAGGCCGGCACAGTGGCTTATACTGGTAATCCTAGCACTTTGGGAGGTCAAGGCAGGAGGATCACTTGAGCCCAGGAGTTTGAGACCAGCCTAAGCAACATAGTGAGACCTTGTCTCTACAAAAAATTTAAAAATTAGCCGGGCATGGTAGCATGCACCTGTAGTGCCAGCTACTCAGGAGGCTGAGGCAGGAGGATCGCTCGAGCCTAGGCATTGGAGGTTGCAGTGAGCTATGATGACACCACTGTACTCTAGCCCAGGCAACAGAGTGAGATTCTGTCTCAAAAAAAAAAAAAAAAAAAAAAAACCCACAAGTAAAATGCAAAAATTCTTCCTTAAAACAGATTTACTCAGCTATTAGAAAACTTAAAATTAGGGTTTTCATAACAACTAACTCAGCCACTTAATAAATAAATGCATATGTACATATTTAACACTTCAGGAGAAAAGACTATAAAAGAATTTGTTCTTTTGAGTTTCCATTACTGCATTTTGTCATTCCCAATTAATATGGTACTTACTGAACTAAAATAAAAATAATATCTCCTGCCCTATGTGCTCCCCAAGGCTACTGTGAGGATCAATTGACTAATAGTCATGGACTTAGTTTGAAAAGTACAAAGTCTTATATAAACAGGAAAGATTACCCTTCCAATCTAACCAATCAATGTATTGAACTCAAGGGACCACAATACAATACCATGAGCTTGTGACTGGTGTTTTTTCATTCTGCAACAAATTCTGCAATTCAAGAAGAATTCTGACTAAATCTCAATTATTCAGAGTGTGTAACTGATAAATGGAAAAGTACCACCACCAGGTTCATTTATCAAAACTTGATAGTTTATTATCAGAATAAACTATCAGAGAACAGAGTAGACTAAATTCTCTCAGCCTGCAACGGCCTTTCCCACCAATTCCTAATAGTAATAATGACCAGGCACTCGGATATGCATTTTACATGCATTATTTCATTTAATCCTCAAAAATCCTCTTGTGGAAGATATAGTTATATCAGTTGTACACAGGAAACAATAATTTAGAGGGAGAAAGTAACTTATCTGAGATCAAGCAGCCAGCCAGTGGCAGAGCCAAGATTAGAACCAGACCACCTGTCTACAGAGCTGGGGCTCTCCACAACTCATTATGCTATTAAGCTTCTGCAAAAAAGCCCGCCCATCTCTTGAGAGCCAGCTCAAATGCCACCTCTCTCCAGGAAGCCTTCCTCATCCCATCCCAAGTGTAAAATTAATTCTCCCTCCTCTTTGTTCTGAAAGCACTGTTTTATTTCCTCTCCGGTGACACCTATGCCTATCTATATTATATTCATACAGATGTGAATGAATAAATATCAAAATCTATAACATTATTATGAATCTTGACATACACACACACATATGTGTATTTACTTATATATATAAAATCCTGGCTGATTTTAAAAAACAAAACTTTACTTTAGTCTCTGGGCATACAGATTACTTTGCATTATAGTTTCTGGTGTCCACATTTTAGTCCCTGTTCCCTGCCCTCTCCCTAATAACCAGAGACCTTGGTCTGAATAGTGAATTCCACTATTCCTAGATTAGTGGCCTTAAGCAACCATGTAACTTCTCTGAGTCTCAGGTTCTGAGGAACCATCTACTTCAACAAGAGTTGTTTTAAAACAAAACAAGAATGTCTTTATAGTGCTTAAGAGAGAGATTAAGTAATTTGCCCAAAACCACAGGGCTAATAAGTGTAAGAGCCAAGATATGAATTCACGTTTTTGTTTAATTATCTATGTTACTAAGTCAGCTGCCTGATTCCAAAGCCCAACTTCTTAGCACTATCCACATAGCTCACCCAATCATTAGATCTGAGAGATCTAAGCCTCCCAGATCTTAATTCTTAAGGTTGGAGTTGGGGTAGGGACAAGAACATACCAATCTTGTTTACTATTCATATTCAGTCAGTCAAAAAATATTTATTGCACAGAAATTATAAAAAAACTCATTCCAACACTAAAGCCCTGGGCTCCTGACTTAGTTCTATTTTTTTTCTTTAATTTTCTGTGAATAAAAGTCTAGTCATCAGACCTGAATTTGCATTTAATCTCTACTATTTATTGGTTGCAGGATATCGTAAGAGTTTTTAAATTTATGAGCCTGTCTTTCTGTCTGTCAAATGTGGAGACTTTGAACCACACAGGATTGTCTGTGATGCTGAATTTACTTTGCTAACTGCTTTGTAAGAATTACTTTGTATAATGCTGTATGAGAATGTGTATTTAAGAGTCCAGCTTATTCACTAATTGGTATCTTGCCTGGTCGGAAATGTTTCTATTTCTAGACTGTCTTTAATGGTCTTATCCTGCTTATTTGGGGATAATATTCCTGTTAGTGGTATGATCTAGCTTAGGAAAGCCATTGAGATGTGGAAGTGTTTGACAGGTGAATAGTAACACTTAACCAAATAACCAAATTCACTTTTCACATCACTACTTGTGTTGTTTCTTCTTTCCCCTTTGTCCTTCTCTTTTTTGGGAGGGGAGACTCAATATTACCCAGATAGCTGGATAATTTAAAGCCCTGCAGCTAATAAATACACCATTTTAGAAGTCTGAAGTTTGTTTCTCACTGGAAATTCAGACAAGGGGGCCCTTTTTACATATGAAAGTCATTCTTCTTGAGTGCTTATCAATTATTTCCATATACTGTTTTCCTCATGAACATCTGTCAGAGGTAGGTGAATATAAACTCAATAAACACAGTGTTTGTAATATGCTAAAACTCCAGGAGCAGAAGGCCCTTTGCTTCCAAGTGAGATCACAGACTCTTTTCAAATCACAAAGTTAGGTCTATTTCCAATCCCTAAAAACAGTGAAGGAAAGAAAGAATCTCAGAAATCTGATTTCCCACTCTTACGCTTAAAATTAGACTCAACCACACTTACTTAGTAACCTACTCACAGAAATAAGATGTTTAACCCTTGGAATAAAATCTTTCAAAACACCATCCCTAACTTCTTAAACCCTCCACCCTTACCTTGCATTCAGCTTAGACAGTGCCTTCTCCCCGAGGAAGCATCCCCTGATCTTGACCTGTATCTCTACCCACTTCGCAATCCTTAATCTAGCTTGGACTGAATTACGTAGCCCACCCACAGGCTCCCACTGCACTATCTTTTACCTACCTTTTACCTGTCTTTTACCACCTACCAGCTCTGTAACTACATGTTCCTTGAAGGTAGATACTGTGTTTTGTTCTCTCCTATATTCTACTAGACAGATACTAGGCTCTCAATTTGACAGCCTAGATGATAGGCTCTAAAATATTTGTCAAATGAATAAACAAATGAATAAATGATTGATAACCCAATTATGACTCGTGATACTTCTGGGGAGGATTATGTGCAACTCTTCATCATTCTCCATATTTATAGCACAGCTAGACTCATAACTTACAACAGACAGTCAGTCTTACCATAGGGATGTCTCTCTACCAGGCTCTATGCAAATATGTATCATGACCATAGCTGCTGTGCTGACCACCCTTTAGTCACTGAGAAGCAAATCCGAGCTTACGAGTATGCTTCAACTGAGATGTTGACCACCATTCATTCTAAAGGTGCTTTAGTCCCAGATAATTCCAAGAGAATTACTCACATACATAGCAAACGCATCTACTATATCATGCACAATTACATGACAATCTTGTAAAATGATTACCTTGGCAAATAAGCCTCATTTTTGATCTCCAATGTTCCATAGAGTGTACAAGACACTTTACACTAATCATCTAATTTAATATTTACATCACCTCTACAAGGTAAATATCATATGATCAGTGTCCATTTTAAGGTTTAGGAACTGAAACTCAGATGGTTAACTAATTTATCTAACGCACACCAAGGCACATCTACAATTTGAACCCAAGTCTGTTAAGTGCCAAAACCTGTGGTTCTCTACACTAAAGTGCCCTCAAATAAAAGACATCTGCCTTATCTGCTTCATAAGGTGTTATGAATCAACTAAAAATTGAGCTAAGGTGTCAAGAAGAGACCTTCATCCAATAACTTAAAATGTAAGGTTAGGCTTTCTATTTAGTAGTATATACAAATACGAACTCAACCTGAAAGATAAAAGGAGAGCTTCAAGAATCAAAATTGTCATTATGAGTAAGTGTTATACAATCCTAAATGATACTGTCATATAAAATTTTAAGTCCCTGTTATAATTTGGGCTTTTTCAAAACAAAGTTATTCAAAATGATGGAATAGAAGGATAATTTGACCATCTGTTAACAGAGTGGTAAAAGGTTAGGAACACAGACAAGAAAAAAAATGTATCTTATTCCAAGAATAACAACCATATGCAAAGATATTCCCTTCCCAATTTATAAGAAACACAAAGGATACGGAAAAGAAATAGGAAAAACAATGAGACAGCATTTAAAGGAACTCCTTTTTTTTTTTAAGTTGCCAATCAGGACATAAATCATTAGTAATTAGACCACAGAAGATCTAAAGTATAATTTAAGAATCAGCACCATGTGTTTAGTTCCTCTGGACTTAACAGCATGTCCACTGAAAGGCAACTCTCTAGTGAAATCATTCTACTCAATGCAAATCTACATGATTCTTAATAAACAGTCACCAGATAAAGCTAAACCTCATCTGAAACTGTAATTAGCTACTTGTTAGGTTACTTTCACTAAAGGCATCTGATTTAATGCTGAACTATTCTAACCTTAAAAGAAATACATAAGTGGTGTCCATTGTTAAATTATTTCCTATTGTCCTTTACTGACAATATTTGAAGACACTGGTATTTTAATATTGCAAATCCACACTGGTTTCTCTGCCACATGTTTGCTTCTCAACTTCTTAAAGATTAATGAGCCTTCACTGAAATGCATTTCTAGCCTGTCAGTCCTGATGCTTCAATGACTTTATACAATTTCCCTTGGAATAAAATTTTAACAGAGAAGGCAGTTTTTTATTCTTTATACTTATGGCGGAAGCTTAGTTGGCATCCTCAGGTTGCAAACAATTTCCAGAAGAAAACAAATGAAACATTGTCCATGGATAATGTTTCTAAATTCAGCAACCAGCACAATTCCTACATCTTTCCTGTGGCATCTTTATAGTTTCCTTCTATGATACACTGTTTTATCACAGATTTAACTAACACTACCTCCTTCCCTCTCTTCTTACTAGAGACTCTTAACATAGAATGCTTTCTTCACTTTCTTCACTATTATTTTTACTGATACAATGAATTAGCTGAGGAATGGATTAGGAATGACACATAATACGTAATCACAAAAATGACACAATATAGAAATAACCTAAGTAAACTATAGAGCTTATTTATACACTAAATACAACTGTAAAGGTTTTACATTTCCTATGTTAGGAGCAGGGGTAGGAAAATATAATTGGGTTAATAATTATCCTATATACATTCTTCCAGTAACCAGAATTGTGATTAACCATGTGCGAGGCACTGGGGTGAATACTAACATACATAATCTCATTTAAGGACAATAACAATGATAATAAAAAGATGCCTAACACTTAAATAGTGTTGACTGTTCTAAGTACATTGTACATATTATTTCACAATATGTACACTGTTCTAAGTACCTTGCACATATTATTTCATTTAATTCTCACAATAACCCTATGAGATAAGTACTATTATTTCCAATTCACAGATGAGAAAACTGAGTTTTTGAAAATTTAACTAATTTATTCACAGTGTAAGTGAGGAAGTAACAAAGCCATAATTGAAATGTAGGTTGGAACATATAAAGTGAAGGTAAACTCTTGCCCTGTAAATAATCACTGTATCATCCCACCCCCAAACAACTCTAGAAGGGTTCCCTATTCCCTACAAGACAGAGAATAGGAATTTATGATGCTCCATAACAAAGCACACCTCATATACAATCTTATGTCCAACAACAACATTTATAAACTTCAGCTAGAGCCAAATTAACCCTGCTGCCATTCCCCAAATCCATCACTCAGTCCCCCATGCCTTTCTTCATGTGATTTACCCCTGACCAAAACAGCCTCTACAATTTCAACCCCCAAGAAAGTCTGCCTGGGGTTCAGACCAAGTTCAACTTCCTTCACAGCACATTCTTTGACACGTCCAGCCAATTGTAAAATTCTCTTTGCATAAACTCTTTCAGTGATTATTGCAAACTATCCACCATCTAGCTATGAATCATATACTGCCTCATGTTACAGCTTAAATGATTTCAGCATGCTTTTCTCCAAACTATAACCTGAGGGCCAAAATTATGTCCCAAAATTCGGTATACACCTCAGTACATAGCACAGCTATACACAAGAGGAGCTCAATAAATATTGTTAAATAAATGAATGTGTACTTTTATTTGGTGAGAGGCAGTAAGGCAAAGTGGGGAAAGTACAGGCTTTGATGTCTGACAGACCTGGATTTTAATCTACTGTTTTCTAGCTGTTTGACAGTGGCAAATTATGCTGAGTCTCTTTTCTCATCTGTACAAACAAAAATAAACCTACAGGGTTGTTACAAAATTTAAATAAGAGAAAAAAGACAGATTACCTTCAACGGAGGGACAGACTGAATAGCTCTCAATATTTAACAATGGAAGCCAGAAAACTGACGATCGGTAGCTTCAATGCACTTAAAGAAAATAACTGCCAATACAGAATTCTACACCCGGTGAATATATCCTTCCAGAATGAATGCAAATAAAGGCACTTTCAGAAAAACAAAAACATAGTATGCCACCAGCAGACCTGTACTAAAGGAATTCTAAAGGCTGTTCTTCAGGCAGAAAGAAAATTATCACAGATAAAAAATCAGAGATTAAGACAGAAAAAGAGCAAAGACAGAGCTAAGTATATGGGTAAATCCAAGTGAATATTAACAGTCATAACATTATAAAAATATTAAATATTTAGTACAATCATGTATCATTTAACAAAAGAGGTATGTTCTGAGAAATGCATCGTTAGGCAATTTCACCATTGTATGAACATCAGAGTATTTGTGAATATAAACATAGAAAAGGTGCAGTAAAAATATGGTATTATAATCAATGGGACCATCGTTGTATATGTGGTCCATCATTGATTATGGACATCGTTATGTGGCGAATGACTGTATTTAAACTTGTGGGCCTTAAATATACAAAAAAAAGTACACAACTAAAATAGCATATAAGTTGAGAAGAGGATACAGGAAGTTAAAGTATTCTAACATGCAGGCATCATCAGGATAAAAAGTAATAGTATCAATTAACAACAGAATCTAATAAGTCAAAGATGTATGACTTTATTTTCTAAGAAAACCACTTAAAGAACTGAAAAGGACTGTATAACTTTGAAAGTAACTAAGCGGGAAACATGATTTCTTAAAAAACATACCGGCTGGACGCAGTGGCTCATGCCTATTATCCTAGCACTTTGGGAGGCCAAGGTGAGGGATTGCTTGAGGTCATGAGTTCAAGATCAGCCTGAGCAAGAGCAAGACCCCATCTCTACAAAAAAATTTAAAAATTAGCTGGGTGGGGTGGTGCACGCCTGTAGTCTCACCTACTCGGGAGACTGAGGTGGGAGGATTGCTTCAGCCCAGGGGTTCAGAGGTTGCAGTGAGCTATGATGAGGCCACTGCACTCCAGCCTGGGTGACAGAGCAAGACCCTGTAGGAAGTAGCAACTTTTCAAAGAAGAATAAACCAAGACTTAGCAGAGTTAAGTGACTATTCCAAGTTGCACAGCTAGTAGACAGAGCTAGGACTGTCTAGTTACAAAACTTACATTATTTCCATGATATCATGTTAATTCTTGGTAGAGAAAGCAAGATGATTATGTGACAATAAAAGAGAGAGGAAAAAAGGTAGTGGAAAGAATAGATTAGGGGAAGAAAATAAAGAAGAATTTAAAGAAGAGAAAAGGCTGGATTAAGTTAAGCTGGGTAGAACATCGGGTCTCTCAGGCCTGCCTGTGTTTCAGGTCAGAATCTCCACCCCCCCACCCCACCCCATCTTGGCTGTGACTGTGACTGACAACATGTTCCCACTAATGGAGTCCCTTCATACCATGACTTCCTACCATGACTTCAGAGAGTCCTTCCTCCCAAAGTCTCTATCTCTTCCCCCCGCCCCCCACTGCATACTGCCACTCATACCCCTCATGGCTGGCAACAATAGGGAGAATAGTTAACAGTTCATGCTCTCTCTCAATAACCAGCAGAGTGCCCTCGGACAAGTCTCTTCCTCTCCCTGGGCCTCAGTTTCCCCATTTGTAAAATGAAGAGTTGAGACAGATGATCTCTTACAACTCTTCGGACTCTCACATTTTATTACCAATGAACTTTTTAAAATACACCTTTCATTTTGAAAACTTTCAAACCCTCAGGAAAATTAAAAGTATTACAATTAACTCCTGTATACCCTTCATTTAAGTTCACCAAAGGTTAACATTTTGGTACATTTGCTGTGTTTCTGTTTTTTGTGGAACTATTTGAAAGTAAGTTAAGAGATCTTGACTTTGCCCCTAAATACTTCACTGCACCTCCTAAGAAAAAGGTCACAATCCCTCATAACCACAATACTATTATCACACCCAAGAAAATGAACAATAATTCAACAATATTTAAAATACAGGTTATATTCAATTTTCTCTTATTCTCAAAATTTCTTTAATAAGCTTTTTTTAAAATCCAGGACTTGGCCGGGCGCGGTGGCTCGCACCTGTAATCCTAGTACTCTGGGAGGATCACTTGAGCTCAGGAGTTCAAGACCAGTCTGAGCAAGGGCGACAACCCGTCTTAAAAAAATAAATATAAATAAATAAATAAATAAATAAAATCCAGGACCTAACCAAGGTCACACATAATTGTTTTTTGGGTTTTTTTTTTTTTTGGTCACTTAGTCTCTTTTAAGCTAGAATAGCCTCCTTACTTTTCTTTTTGCTTTTCTTATCAGTGTCTTTTTAAAGAGTCCAGGCCAACAGTTTTATAGAATGCTCCACATTCTGATTTATGATTGTTTCCTCATTTCTGACAATGCTGTAACCAGAGGTAATGTTTCACAGTTCTTACTCCATCAAGTCAGGGGGTACCTGATGTCAGCTCACTGATCCTAAGTTGGATCACTTGGATAAGGTGGTGAATGCCAGATCTCTACATTGTAAAATTACTTCCCCTTTTGTAAGTAGTAAGTTATCTGTGACATGATACTTTGTGAATATCCTTTTTTCCAACAACCTAACAGTTTTAGCATCCAAGACGATCCCTGCCTGAACCAAATTATTACATTTGGGTATGCAAAAAGGTGATTCCCTAATTATATCATTCCTTTTACATTTACCACCTGGCCATCTTCTGCAAAGAAGAGTTCCACCTTTCTTTTTCGCTCTTTCCCTTCTCCCTTATTCTATGGACTCATAGTTGTTGTTGTTTTTAACTCATTATCTATTACTATCATTCTTTGTAAAGTCCAACTTGTCTCAAATGTGGCCTGTGGTAGCCTTTATAAGTGAGTTCCCGTGTCCTTTGGACATGTGCTGCTAATCTTTCACAGCTCCCTTGCTTTTCGACACAAGATGTCCCAGACTCAGCACTTTTCTGGCCCCACACCTGGAATCAGTCATTTCTCCAAGGTTCTTTTTAGTAGGCAATATTATTGGAAACCCAACACATGGGTATGTATGCTCATCTCTGATGACTGTCACTGCTTCTAGGCCCGTTCAGTGGACAGAGTAAGTAAAATGTATTTGTTTTTAAAACCATGAGTTCATATGGATAATTCCAATTCCAATTTAACATTACAAGTTATTTTTTTCTTAACTTCTTGGTTTTATTTCTCTTCCACTAAAAATCTTGACTCCTAGTATTAATTTATACTTATATATGTGTTTGTAATAAACAAAAATTATCGAGAGCAGTCCAACATTACTTTGCAGGATAAGCCTTCAGAGACGAAAAGCTTCATGCCACTCTATAAATGTTTTATTTTTTACTTCTAACACATGCAGAGCCAAAGATCCTAGAGTAGAACAACAACAAAGTAGAAGAGAATAGTAGGCAAGCCACTACAGAGATATCATTGCTAGTAAAAATTCCACATGGATTTACACTGGCAGAAGCTGAATTCTCTCTTTCATAAATTACAACATATTTAAAATTCTGAACCTTGGAATGCCACAGAATAAAATATATAAAGAATAAGAAAACATCTACTCATATTTATATATTAGTTCTAATCTTTACAAGATAGATGTGAGCCCCATTTTATGAAGAAACTAAAAACTAACAGATTAATCTAACCAAATTCACATCCAGCCATGCCTTGATTAATCTGTCTCCAATCATGGGCCCAAGTCTTTTTTGTAGCTGTTTGCTAAGAACTGACCACAGCTTTAAACAAAAACACAATTCCTCATTCACAGAACAAAACAGCTTTCATTAACTCTTTCCCAGTTCAGCAACTAAAAATGGCTATCTACTACCTATGGAATCAGATTCCATCTGACTTAAGTCAACCCTATCATTCATTGATCCCATCACTTCTAATTTCAATCAGATCGGTGAATTCTCTCTTTCAAAACAGACCAGGATTATTTCAGCCTACAGACATGCTCTTTATTCATTTTTTTCATGTAATTTTCACTGAGCATTTACTATGTGCCCTATATATTAGTACTTAGTACTAAGAGACTAGAGATAAATAAAACATGAAATCTAACCTCAAAGAGTTAATAACATAATGAGAGAGAGAGACATGTAACTGATTAGGTAAATTCAAACAAGTATTATACTAGGGCACAAAGTCCTACTGAAAGCACAGAGAAAGATGTCAAAAAGATAGATGTGACCAATTGGAATTCACATGTACTGCTGCTTGTAGGAGCAGAAAGCAGGAAAACTATTTTAGAAAACTTTTTGGCAGTCTCTCCTAAAGCTGAACATACACAAAACCCACGACCCAGTAATTCCACTCCATGTTACATACCCACTGAAATGCGTATATATATGTAAACCAAAAGACATGTGCAAAAACTGTTCACAACAGCACTTACTTGTATTAGTCAAAACCTGGAAATAGCACATATGTCCATCAACAGTAGATTGGGTAGTGTTATATTCACACAACGGAACAATGTGAAATCAGCAAACGCCTTCTATACACAAGAAAATGGATGAAGCTCACAAATGTTGAAAGAAATGTTGAAATTAAGAAACTATACACACAAATGTAACATATGGCTTTGATTATATAAAGTTTGAAAACAGGCAAAACTAGTCAGTAAGGACGGTAGTCACCTGGTGAAGGGGATGGTGTACAGTGACTAGGAGGAGGGCAAAAGAGAGGTTTCTGGGGTGCTGGCAATGTTCCATTTCTTCTTCTGGGTACTGGTTAATCTCATGAAAATTCATCAAGCTGTACATACTTATGATTGATGTATTTTGTTTTATTATACTTCAATAAAAATCTTACTTACAAAAGACAGATGGGACATAGGAACACAGAAAAGTAAACCAGCATTTATATTCTACTCAGTAGGAAGCACATACTAAGTTTGAGACACTATGGAAATTATTTTATCTAATCACAACCACCTCTGGAGGTTATGGTGTACATGTGTTATTTCCCTTGGCAGCCCCACATCTGAACCCCCTTTTCCTATGTTTGGGGAATCACCCATCTTATGAGGCAGAGCCTGTCTCTGGATGGTGATTCAAAAGCTAATGACTCAAAGAATCTGGGTATTCAGAGAATCCATTCTGGCAAGTGAAAGCAGCATAGCAGCTTCACCTAGTTTCCAGAGACAGTAGTTCTACCTATAGGATATAGCACTCCCTGATGGTGTTGGCAATTCAAACTCCAGTGTCTGTGCCTAGGATCATGTTCCTGGATACATAACTTCTGAGCCTATCTCTCCAGCCCTCCAGGAGATTCTGTGAGCCACCTAATATTCTATTCATAAGTTCCTTTGCCAAAGTCAATTTCTGTTGCTCACAACTGAGAGCCCTGACTAATACCCCATTTGATAAATGTAAAAAAAGACTAACCACTTTGAAAAACAGTTTGGCGGCTTTTTATCAAGTTAAATTCACTTACCATACAGCCCAATAATCCCACACCTAGGTGTTGGCCCAAAAGAAATGAAAATATTTATAGCAACTTTATTCATAATGGCCAAAAACTACAAACAATCCCAAAATCCATCAACTGGTAAATGAATAAATTGTGGCAAATCCATACCTTGGAATACTACTGAGCAATAAAAAGAAATCAACTACTGATACATGCAGTAACATGGATGAATCTCAAAAGCAGTAAGCTAAATGAAAGAGGCTCAACTCAAAATAAGTCATACTTAATGACTCCATTTATATGACGTTCTGGAAAGAGCAAAAATATAGGGATAGAAATCAAATCAGTGGTTGCCAAAGGTGAGAAATAAACGGAGGGAATGGACTACAAAGGGGCCCAAGGGAACATTTTGCAGTGATGAAAATATTCTGTATCTTGATGTTGGTTATATGACTGAATAAGTCTGTTAAAATTCATAGAACTGTATATACCCAAAAAGGGTGAATTTTACTATATGTAAAGTATACTTCAATAAAAATGACTCTTTTTTTTTTTTTTTTTTTAAGAGACAGAGTCTCACTCTGTCACCCAGGCTGGAGTGCAGTGGCCCAAACACAGCTCACTGCAACCTCAAATTTCTGGGCTCAAGAGATCCTCCAGCCTCAGCCTTCTGAGTAGCTAGGACTACAGGCACATGCCACCACCCCCAGTTGCCTTTTTTGTTTTTTAAGAGATGGGGTCTTGCTATGTTGCCCAGGCTGGTCTCAAACTCCTGGGCTCCAACAACTGTCCTGCCTTAGCCTCCCAAAGTGCTAGGATTATAGGCATGAGCCATGGAGCCCAGCTAAAAATGACCTTTCAAAAAGACTCAAGAGTGGCCAAAAATCTTGCTCAAGGTCATATATATAGCAAGAAGTAAATTCAAACTCAAGTTCTAGTTCAAATGCCCATACCTTGAAGAATAAGGAGATTTTGCTAAAGGCACAGAGAGGTGTAGGAAAGATAAGAGAACCCAAGCTTTCCTTTTCCCCCAAAAATTTTGCTTATCAAAACTTTTCAAGGCCTGCCTCAGACCCCATCTCTGCCATATAGCCATCCATTTATTACTCATTCCACAAATATTTCTTAAATGGCTACTATGTTCCATGTACTGTGACACTTAAGACACATCTGTGGGCTGGGTGCAGTGGCTCACGCCTGTAATTCTAGCACTCTGGGAGGTGAGGTGGGAGGATTGCTTGAGCTCAGGAGTTCGAGACCAGCATGAGCAAGCACAAGACTCTGTCTCCACTAAAAATAGAAAAAATTAGCCAGGTGTGGTGGTACACATCTGTAGTTCCAACTACTTGGGAGGCTGAGGCAGGAGGATCGCTTGAGCCCAGGAGTTTGAGGTTGCTGTGAGCTAAGCTGACGCCATGGCACTCTAGCCCAGGTGGCAGAGCGAGACTTTCTCAAAAAAAAAAAAAAAAAAAAAAAATACATTGGTGAACAAAAACAAAAATCTCTGCCCTCACGGAACTTTAGCCTAGCAGGAGGCTTGAGGAGGGAGAGCAATATATCTTTGTCTTAGTCCATTTTACACTGTTGTACCAGAAAACCACAGACTGGGTAATACATAATGAACAGAAATTTATTTGGTTCACAGTTCTGGAGTCTGGGAAGACCAAGATTGAGGGGCCACATCTGGTGAAAGCGTTCTTGCTGCATCATAACATGGCAGAAGGTATCACATGGGCAAGAGAGAGCAAGATATCAAACTTGCAGCCTCAAGTTGTTTTATAATCAGCCTTAATCCACTCATGAGGGTAAAGACCTCATGACCTAAACATCTCCCCTTAGGTCCCACCTCTCAACACTGTTGCATTGGGGAATAAGTTTCCAACACATGCTTTTTGGGGAACACATTCAAACCACAGCAATCATAAACATCATAAGTTAAAGTCAACAATGCAGTCAATAAACGTTAAGCGTTATGCAAAAATTAAAAAGAAGAGCAGAAGCCAGGTGTGGTGGCTCATGTCTGTAATCCCAGTGCTTTGGAAAGCCAAGGAGAAACCAAGGCAAAGCCAAGGCGGGAGGATCGCTTGAGCCCAGGAGTTCAAGTCCAGCCTGAGCAAAATAGTGAGACTCTGTCTCTACAAAAATTCAAAAAAGAATTAGCTAGGTGTGGTGGCATGCACCTGTCATCCCAGCTACTCTGGAGGCTGAGGCAGGATGATCTCTTGAGCCCAGGAGTTTGAGGCTGCAGTGAGCTAGGATCATGCCATTGCACTCCAGCCTGGGCAACAGAATAAGACCCTGTGTCCAAATAAATAAGTAAAACAGAGCAAAGAGTAAGAGGAATCCAGAATGTGGGAGGAGCAAGTTGCATAATTTAATTTAATTAAAGATAACTAGGGTAAGCTTAATGGATAAGGTAAGTTTTGAGCAGATCTAAAAGAGATGAAGAACATTTCAAGCAGAAGGAACATCAAGTGCAAGGGCCCTGAGTCTAAAGAAAGCAGCCTGGTATGTTTGCAGAACAGCAAGGAGGTGAATTGCAGTGAGGAAGGAGAGAATAACAATAGGTGAGATCAGAAAGTTAACAGGGACAAATGAAGGAGGGCCTTGTTTGGCTACTACGGAGTGAAATAAGGAGCCAATGCAGAGCTTTGAGCAGATAATGAATATGATCTGACGTATTTCTAAAGGATTATTCCAGCCATTGTGTTGAACTAGACTGTCAGAGGCAGAGGTACAGCAGAGGATCTAACGAGGAATCTATTACAGTGATCCAGGTAAGAGATGATAATCAGATGGCAACAGTGATGACAACTGTGGAAGTGGTGAGAAGTGTTACGACTCTGCATATACTTTAAGGTAAGACCAACAAGACTTCCTAGCAGATTGGATGTGAAGGTTAACTCCATGGGTTCTGGCCTGAACAAGTGGAGGATGGCATTGCCTTCATCAGAGATAGGGAGATCTGTGGGTGGAACACAGTTTGAAAGGAAGAAAGGTTTGGTTTTAGACATGTTACATTTAAAATGTCTATCAGACATCCTGGTGAGTAGGCAGTTGGATATATGGCTCTGAAGGACCAAAAAAAGAGATCTCAGCTAGAGATATCAACTCAGGAGCCTGTATAAGGATAGTACTTAAAGATGTGTAAGTCTACACAAGATCCCCAATGGGCACTCCAATTTTAAAAAGTAGGAGAGAAAGGAGGAAACAACAAAGGAAACTGATAAGGACTGACTAATAAAAAGGGGGGGGGGTGGAGACAATGTGCAGTATTCTGGAAGCCAGAAGTGAAATAAGTGTATCAAGGAGGAATGATGTCAAATGCTGTTTATAGGTCAAACAAAATGAGAACTGTGAATTGATTGTTGAATTTGGGTGCTTTCATGTTACTGATGACCTTGTCAAGGGCACTTTCAGTTGAGAAGTAGAGGGAAAACCTGATTAAAGCTGGCTTAAGAGAGAACAAGACAGAGAAACTGGAGCCCTCATACACTGCTGGTGGGAATGTAAAATGGTGCAGTTAGTTTGGAAAACAGTTCCTCAAAATGTTAAATACGGGGTTACATATGACCCAATAATTCTATTCCTAAGTATGTATCCAAGAGAATTGAAAAGATACATCCACACAGAAACTTGAACATGAATGTTCATAGCAGCATTTTTCATAATAGTCAAAATGTGTAAATAACCCAAATGTCCATCAACTGATTAATGGATAAACAAAATGTGGCATATTTATACAATGGAATATTAGCCATAAAAAGAAATGAAATACTGACACATATTGGAACATGAATGAACCTTAAAAATACTATGCTAAGGGAAAGAAGCTAGTCACAAAAGACCACATATTACATAATTCCATTTATGTGAAATGTCCAGAATAGGCAAATCCATAGACAGAAGGTAGATTAGTGGTTGCCAGGAACTGGGGAAGGATGGAACAGGGAGTGACTCCTAAGGGGTACAGTTTCTTTTAAGGTGATGAAAACGTTCTGGAATTAGACCACGGTGATAGATGCAAAACTCTGTGAATATACTAAAAACCACTCAATTGTGCACTTAAAATGATCAATTTTATGGTATGCGAATTATATCTCAATAAAAAAAATAGAAGAAACAATGGGAGAAAAGAAATTAAAAGCAGTTGAATACAGACAACTCTTTTCAGAAGTTCTACTACAAAGGAGGGCAAAGAAATGGGACAGAAGCTGGTTAGTAAAAGTGGGGCAAGCATTTTAAGGTGGGAAAAACAACATGCTTCTATGTTAATAAATAACCCAATAGAAAACAAAATATTGATGATGCATGAAAATTGGGGGTGGGGAGAATTCTCGGAGCAATATCCTTGAGTGGTCGAGAGAGGATGATATCTAGTACACAGATGAAGAGCTTGTCTTTGACAGAAGCAGATATTAATAGTTCATCTATGGTAAGAGGAATGAGGGCAGAATGCATAGGTACGTGCTTCAAATTTCTTAGTGAGGTAGAAAGCAAGGTTATCAGTCTAACGAGAGAAAGGATGTTACAGATTCAAAAAGTTAAGGGATGGGGTAACCAAACAGCTGTCTAGGAGAGTGAGAGAATGAATGGACTAGGTATATATGATTTCATGGCAGCATTAAGGGCCCATTTGAGGGTCAAGGTCATAAATTTAAGAATAAGATCAGTCAGCATGGGTGTGTGTAGGTGTGTGTCGGTGTACGCACGTATTTTCCAGCTATGTTCAGAAGCACAGGTAGAGGTACAGAGTAGGAGGAGAATCAGATTTAACCAGGGTTCTAAGTTTTGCCAAATGAATATGATAAAAGCATGGGAGTTCAGGGTATATGCAGAGAAGTTAGTATAATGACTGACTATGGAATTTATGCCGGGTGAGGAAGGGAATGTGAACATCAAGGAGATAAAGGACAATGAAAAAGTGGTAGGATCAATGGATCTGAGGTCCATGGAAAACAAGATCACTAGAGGAGAAGAGTTCAAGGAACTGATAAGCCAATGTGAATCAAGAATCATCTATGTGTAGGTCATCCCTAAATGCTCAAGTGCAAGAAACCATTTCAGTCTCTGAACAGCAACTGTATTCTTATAATTATCACATAATTTGGCATTCAACTGTCATTTACATATGCCTTCCTCAACTCAAACACTGGCTAACCTAGTGTAAGTCCCATGCATTTTTGCCTGGTTATTTTATCTATTTATTTATTTAGTAACTTACATAAATTTCCTAATATACTTCTAAGAAGACAGCAGGTGCTAATAAACACTTACTGACAGATACAGGACCCTGATGAATTATAAAGCCATGCAGTGTGGGAATGAGAAGACAGACGAGTAATCAATTGTCCTTTCCACATCACATATATGAGAGACAGTTTCTCACCATTTACAGATTACTGTGCCTTTCAGATTACATCATACAATTCATTTACCAATCATTGTCCTTCATACTCACTATTCAAAGATACTACAGCTGATGAGGCAATTTTCTGTCGGGTCACAAAAACTATACACTATTAGTAATTAAAACTAGAGAAGATATAGTCAATTCAGTTTATCAAAGGAAAGCTTCTGTTAAAATTGTTTTAATTAAAACAGCTTGTATCTTCCACATACTTTTTTCAAGAACACATGTACATCATTATTTTAATTAAAAAAGCATACATACCTTTTTTATTTCTGGTATTAATGGGGGAAAAGCACAAGGTACAAGAATTATGTCCAAAACAAAAAAGTTAAACCAATGATGAATTCTAAAGTAATTACAAAATCCTCTTTGCAGAATTCTATCTGTAAGTTACAGAACGTAGGGAGTAAGTGATCTTCCTGCAACCCAGTGGTTCTCAACTCTGTGCATTAGAATAAAAAGCACAGGGAGCTTTTTAAGCTAGATGTACCCTCATACCCCTAGAGGTCAACTTAATTGATCTGGGGTGAGATTCAGGTTATCAGTATTCTTTAAAACTCTCCAGAAGATTCTAACATAGAGCCAGGCTTGAGAAGGACCTAATCCTTTCACCTGTTATCAACAGCCCATACTCTACTGCACTTCAGATTTTATATCCAATTGCCTTCTACATATCTCCATCTGAAGGGCTGCACAAATATCCCAAATGTAAAAGTCCTATCCTAAAGTCAGCATCATTTTTCCCAAACTTATTTTCTCCTGTTTTGTTTTGTTCTTTAACATTTTAGATTGTGGGGCAGGCATGGTGGCTCACGCCTGTAATCCAGCACCTTGAGAGGCCGAGGTGGGAGAATCACTTGACCCCAGGAGTTCAAGGCCAGCCTGGGCAACATAGCAAGACTACTTCTCTACAAAAAATTTAAAAATTATCTGGGCATGGTGGTGTGAGCCTATAGTTCCAGCTACTCAGGAGGCTGACTGAGGCAGGAGGCTCACTTCAGCCCAAGAGTTTGAGGTTGCAGTGAGGTATGATGACACCACTGCACTCTAGCCCAGGAGACATCAAGACCCTGTCTCAAACAAACAAAAATTTAGATCGTAAAATATAACTTACAAACAGAAAAATGCATAAAACATATAAGCACAATTTAGTAGTCCTAAAAAAGTACCCTTGTAGTCATCAGCCAGATCAAGAAATATAATACTGCCAGTACCACAGTCTCCTGTACTTATATCTTGGCTAGTATCTAATTCATCTGGTCACCCAGGTCAGGAAACCAGGGGACATCATCTTACAATTCCTCCCTCTCCTCTGACATCAAATAAATCCCAAGTACTGAAGATTTTACTTCCTAAATATCTCCCCTCCTCTTTTCCACTGCCATTTTCTTAGTCCAAGCTCTCAAAAGATTTTCTGTCCCTGCCACAGCTGCCTCCAGTTCATCAAGTGAATGAAATGATCTCTTAAAGAAACAAACCTGATTGTCACTTGCCCCCCGGCAGCCGGCTCCATATCTTAGAACGATCAGGTTCTCCACAAACTGGCCCTAATCTCCCTCTCTCTCTCTGGCCTGTAATGAAACCACCCCACTTCAAAACTTACACAGCAAATGTACTAATAGGCTCACAGTTACCTACACACACTATGGCATTTCCTATCTTCCTCCTGCTGCTCCTCTATGGCACATATCCTTCCTTCCCACTGCTGCGCTTGAATTGATGTTTCAAAACCCAGCTCAGCCACCAATTTCTCCAGGAAGCCATCCCTGACCCCCAATCCATCCTAAATAGTGATTCATTCCACCCCCCCCACCATGCTATTTCTGTACCCTGTTCTTATCTGTACAATTATTTCTCAAACTTATAGTTATAAACTGTTTTCATTGTCAGCCCAGTTTACAATAGCCCCACACTTGCTCTGGGAATTGCCTGTTCTATCCCCCCTACTTCACTCCATCCACAAAAGCAGACTTCCAACAGGAAATGTGTACTTCAAAACCCTGCCCTCAAGCATGGCTGAAGCAGGGCTGATTCTACCTCCCAGGAATTTGGAAATGAAATTAACAAAGAAAATCAGTATGTCTGTGTGGCTAAGAATTGTTAGATGTAAAATCAAAGCTGTGGAGGCAGCCATAGTCTACCATTTGTACTAAGAAGAAAGCAGATCTTCAAAGAGAAAAGAACGAAATAGGTGGGCAGAATAAAACAGAGTTAGGAAAAAGTCATGTGGGCCTTCCAGTTCTTGGTTCCAGCTCTTCCCAAAGCCCCTCTGAATTCCTGCCCTTGGGTTCTGTAAGCAAGACCTGTGTCTTTAGAATATAGCTGATTCCTATTATTTGCAACAAAAAGGTCCAAATAAAACACTACTTTCTTACACGTCTCTCCTATTTATCCTACTAGCACCATGAAGGCACAGACTATCTTTGAATCTATGTGCAAGACTAGCATAGACCCCGAAAAATGTCAGGTACTCAATTAACGACTGCCCTCTATGGAACACTAAGAATTACGCATTTTTATGTATGCAAATTTTAAATTAAAAAAGAGTAGACAAGTATTGAACTCCAGCTAATCACATGCACGTCAAAATGTTTAGGGGTAAACTGTAAGGATGTCTGCAACTTATTTTGAAAGGCATTAAAAAATAAGATGAATGATAGATGGACAGTGGGGTAAATAGATGGATAGATGTGAGATATAGCTAATAAAAGATAATGGTAACAGTAGAATCTAGGTTATGTTAATTGTAAAATACATGGATGTTCACTATACAATTCTTTCAACTTTTTTGCATGTTTAAACTTTTCTATAATAAAATTTTTTGGAGAAAAATATAACAGCAATACATCTGAATTGGAAAGGTCTACATAAATACACATGCTCATATTAATTCATTTCATTGCCCTCTGCCTAAAATGGAAACTCAAAGAACTTTAATAAGTACAATAGGTGATTTCCTTTCATTGAAGTACATAATCCCTTTCCTTTCACTGGGATACAAATAATAGGAATCAGCTATATCCTTCCTTTCAAAGTGTTTTGTCTGTCTTTCCAGGTCACATGCTTCTTTTAAAGCGACAACAGTGAGGTACAATTAAAATGTAAAACTAAATACTTCCAATTTCATGCCTCCTTTAAAACTAGTTTTAGAAAACATGCGAAAGTTAGATAGAATAATTCAAATCAGTATTCATCAAGACAAAAGAAAAAGAGCTGGCAGCTTTATACTGTTAACTTTCTCTTCATAAGACAGAAAAATTGAAGATAAGAATCACAGACTGCTAAAACTGATCAAAAAGACTAATACTGTACAGATCTTTATTTCTCAAAGAGAAAACTAAGACCCAAAGAGGTGAAGTATCTTGCCCAAGATCACCAAGTAACTTTTTAACAAGGCTCAGACTCAAACCCTGGACTTTCACTTGTGACTAAAACTTTTAGTCATGACTAAAAGTCCAGTGTTTTTTCCGTCTCTTTTTTTTTTTTAAATAATATTACATGAAGTGCCTTATCTCAGCATAAACATGTCGTATTTGTTCAACTTGCTTAATTTCTTTTGTAACAGGCCTTCCAGTTATAAATACAAGTGAATACAGGAATCATGTTACAATCAGAATTCAAATGACATACCTTATAATTCACTGTAACTGAACTTCATTAAAATGACCTGAAAGTGTTGTCTCATCATTTTAGGCAAATAAAGAGATAATAACAGAATTTTAACAACACACTTGCCTGCATTCCTTCTCTGTAGTAGAACGCCAAAATTTTATATGTAATTTTTCCAACAAGTGAATAATACAAAGCTACATGAATTGAAGGTTAAACTTTTTTTATTCACTGGCTTGTTTATAAATGATGTTTCTTAATTATCAATTAGTATTAAATGTACATAACTCCATATTAAATTTTTAAAAACTTTCCAGTAATTATATGTTTTCCTTGTGTTTTAGTACTCTCGAATAACATGATATTTAATACTATATCACTACATTCCCCAAAATATTTCATTATTCCTTGGTTGTTAGAAATTTTTCATATCCAAATATTTTATTATAAGAAATGCTATAATAAATAATTATGTATGCAAAAAAAAAACTTTTTTATTCAGTCTATTTTTTTTATTCAATATGTATATGTTAAAATAATGGATTGCAGAGATCTGGATAACTGTATTCTTGCAAAGAATACTAGTCTTCAAAGAATGCTAGTCTGAGCCATATAAAGACCCCAATTAGGCTTCAGCGAATCCATGACACAACTACTGTATTTCTATTGCTATCTTGTCAGACAACGGAAAATACAAGTAAAAACTGGATGAATTAAAGGACAACTTCAGCAAAATACACTGCTAACCCACAGAGCTACTGTCATTACCCAAGTGCAAAAAGAATGGTATTTCCTTGTCTGATCTCTTCCCTTTCATAGCAAAACTAAAGCTGTAAAGAATGTCTAAGGGGTAGTTTACTATATGGAAAATAAATTGAAAAGATAGTTACTTTTATCATTAAAATTCAGCTATACCAAAGTCATCTCTTCTGAAAAAATTTAGGAACAGAGGACTCGGCAAGATACGGTTCCAAGAAAAATAATCAAAAATAAGAAAACAAGAATGAGCTTGCTACTTGCTATATTAAAATGGAAATGTACAGAAGTCTCCATCTTACTTTTTGATTAATAATCCATCTGTACAAATACATTCTGCCACAGTCCACAACTTCCAATCCCTAAATCAGATTACCACAAACTCTGCAGCTGAAAATGCACTACCAAGAACATTTCAACGCTGATGAAAATACTCAAATTACTGAGGAATGGTACCTTACCTTCTAGTTTCAGCAAGGGGAAAGGACTCTTCCAGCTGCTATACTGCAGAAAATGTTCCCAACTTCTTCAGCAGCATGTACTAAAATGGTTATTACCACATAGCACAGCAAAATTATCTGTGAAATTATAGATAGGTACCATATTTCACAAAAAATACATTTTATTTACTAAGAGAAAACATAACTGCCCCAATATTTTATTTCTATTTTTATTTCCTTTGCTCATTGTACATGTGATCGTATCTACTGGAAGCAAGGCTATAAAGAGTAACTTCTAAGGAGAGTAAAATCTCTGTTACTTGGTTTTCCATTAACTGACATATCTAAAGTTTGATGTCATTTATGAATGTAATGATGACTGTGAGGCAATGCAAGTTCTTAATGTACTTTCTGAATCTTCAAAATAAAATCAAATTATAATAACTATTATTATATGACAATAATTTGTCAGTATCTTATACTGGACATCAGTAATATCAGACACATCATTAAGGAAGGATACAAGAGTAGTAACCACAGCAAGCATAAAAATTGTTGGACAGAATTTTCTAACAACAACAACAAAAAAAAAAAAACTGTGCTATACAAACTGTACTGACTTTGGAGCCATGAGACCTCAGTTTCCTCGATTTAAGTCCCAGCTCTGCAACTTCCTAGCTGGTTTCATTCAACATTTATCACCCAAGTCTCAGTTCTTTCATTTACAATGGGAATACCACCACTTGCTTTATCTGCTTACCTCACAGTATTTGTTATAAGAATTCAGAGTTAAATGTTGTTGAATAATACTTTGCAAACTGTAGCAGGGGGCTGTGCTAACATTCCTACTGAAATCACACCATATTACAGCAGTGGCAGAGACTACTAACTCTCCACCAAAATCCACCCTCTGTTTCTTCCAAATAAGACGGTTATATCTTGGAAAGGGCTCTCACCTTTACATTCTGCAGCTGAAAATGCACTCCCAAGAACAATACAGAATGATACCTTGCCTCCTAGTGTCAGCAAGGAGAAAGGACACTACAATGCCCAATCCCTTGAAGCTAGATGAGGCAATGAGACTAAGCCCTCAGCAATGGAAGTGAGCAGAAATTCTATCTGCACAACTTTTACCTCACTTGCTTAAGAGAAAATTTCTTGCCCTGTACTTCCAATAAGAATAACCTCAAAAGCTATGCACTAAAGATGGTACAGTCCCCATTCACCTAGGTCCCTAAATGCCTACATAAAGGACAGCCACATTGCTAATGTGGAACACCTGCCCTAGACTATTATGCACTGAAATCTGGGGTTTCAGCCATTGTACGTCAGGGCTCTAATTCAGCAGCTAGAGTTACTTAACTAATACAATGGCAAATCCCCTACATAAGGAGAAGGGTGCAACTACAAAATCCCAAACAGAAACCAGCTTCTAATGCCCTCAAGCAAGATAACACATAACAGATAAAATAAAATTCCCAGTACAAGTTTCCCAGAAAGGCATTGTCTGAGGGGACTGTAAAGCATAATCAATAAGACAGTAGACCCTGTATAGTGTGCTATACAAACTGTACTGACTTTGGAGCTATGAGACTGGTTTAAGTCCCAGCTCTGCAACTTTCTAGCTAGTTTCATTCAACATTTATCACCCAATTTATCATTTACAATGGGAATACCACCACTTGCCGAGTTCAAATCCCTACTCTACCACTTGCTAACTGTGTAACCTTGAGATAGGAACTTAACCTCTCTGTCTCACGTATAAAATCAGAATAAAAGCAGTGCTCACTTCATTGAGCTATTGTGATGTTTAAATGAAAAAAATGCAATGTATTAAAGTTGCTTAGCAGAGTGCATGGACATAGCACTCAGTAAATGTTAGCTTTTCTTATTAAAATTATAAAATCCACCATGATACTACACAATTTCACTGAGCTGATCACGTACCAATAAGACTACTAGACAGCCTGGGCAACATAGCAAGACCCCATCTCTACAAAAAAATAAAAAACTTAGACAGGTGTGGTGGTATGCACTTGTAATCCCAGCTACTGGTAAGGCTGAGGCAGGAGGATTGCTTGAGCCCAGGAGTTCAAGCTTGCAGTGAGCTATGATTGAGAGACACTGCACTCCAGCCTGGGTGACAGAGCGAGATCCTGTTTCTAAAAAATAAATAAATAAGGCTACTAGAATGCTACTAAAGATGTTCTATGGCCCAGTTGGTGATGCAAAGTGTTCTAGTAGATACACAATTAAACCTAGATTCTCTTAAAGGCAAACTAAGACCCATCTAACTTCCAGTAACCGAGGAAGACAGTTGCACAAAAGAAGTATGACCTAGGCCCTGGCTACTTACAAAACCATTATAGTGACCAAGAGAGAACATACATTGTACTAAGACAACCCAATTTCAGCACAGGCTGTACGGGAACTCTGATAGCATCGTTTTTCAAAACAAAAAGTCATCCTAGCATCCTACATATGCACATTAATTGATAAATAGTTGAGATTCAAATAATCTAAAGATGTGAAAGGAGACTACTGAAGGCAATTTCAGAAATTTGCCCCACCTTTCTAACAATAAATCTTACAGCATGAAAGAGCTTAATTATTTTTACACACAAGAGAAAAGCCATAACAGACATTAAACGCAGGTATATCATAAAAACAATTCCATATTTAAAAAAAAAAAAACAACCAAAATAAATTCTACACTATAATGTCATCTGGAGAACACACACAAGTTCGATAAATTGTAGAGGCAGAAAGGTAAATTCAATTATCACATTACAAAAGTTTCAGAATGAGAATCTTTAAGTGTTACTAAAGATTTCCTCAGCAGTGGCAGTAACATTTATGCTTTGCTGCCCCTAAAAATAAATAATACATAAAATAAAATATATGTCTTCTTAGTATGGAATGCCTATCCTGCACTCCCCCTGCCCATCCCAATCTTACCTGTTTTTCCTGGGCCACATTTAGTCTCATTGCCACAATTAGGTCTGTCCCAATGACAAGCCTACTCTGACCTCATTTGTACCTGTATCACAAATTTAGGCACCAGGTTAGGAAGTCTTGCATTTTCATCCCAATTTCTTATGAGTATGACTTATTACTGAGAGCGACTCCTATGGAGCTAGGACTGTCATCTCCTTTTGCTATGCTATTCTTATAACAGGAACAGAGTAACAATAATATCACCTACAACATACTGAATGCCTAGCACTGAGCTAGGAACTATACACAAATAAGTTTTAAAAGAAAGTTATAAAATATTTGATAAATACAAATTACTAAATGAAACATTTGAATTTATGAAATATGTTAACAAAATGAACATCTGCAACCCAGCCTGACATGAAAACTAGTGCATTACTATTACTTTGAAGCTACCTATACCATCTTACCTTCAAAACAGCCCTATGAGGCACATATAAGTGTCCCCCTAAGGGGATAGAGGCTCAAAGAGGTCAAGGGATTCATCCAAGGTCACAAAGCTATTAAGTGAGAGTCCTCATTCAATCCAGGTCTTCTGACCAAAAAGTCCATTTTCTTTCCACCATACCTTAATTCTATTACCTGGATTTGCTCTTCTCCTCTACCTACTTAAGTCCCAACTCCTCCAAGAAATCCTCTACAACTCCCGTAGCTTATTCTTTTTTATTTCTTTTCATCAAAGTTCAATGAAAGTAAGGTCTATATTTCACACTCCTTTTGTTCTCCCCCAATTTTAGCACCATGCTAGACCCAGAGTACTCAATCACTTAATATATTGTATATGATGCTTTCTTGATGAAACCATTACGTTGTTATTTTAATACATATTGAAAGGGTTTTTTGGGGGGGTTTTGTTTTTTAATTTAATTTTATTTTAATTTCAGAATATTCTGGGGGTACAAACACTTTGGTTACATATATTGCCTATGCACTGCCCAAGTCAGAGCTACAATCATGCCCATCCCCCAGACAGTGTGCCCCCACACCCATTAGGTGTGAGTTTGCCAATCCCCTCCACCCCCCTCCCACCTGCCCGACCCCTGATGAATATTATTTCCATGTTTTAAGTATTGTCTGCCCACCACACCAAAATCTAGGGATCCTGAATTTTCTTCAATGTTATCAACTCTATGAATTCAGGGAGGCAAACTAAAAAAAGAAAAACACAGAGGATGTGATTTTACTGGCATTTCACTAAAAGCAACATCACTAGCTAATTTTCCAAAAAAAAGTAGTTTCTACAATTTGTCTCCTATCTTTCCTCCCCTTTATCAGAATTGATAGAATCAATTGATATCACAAAACTTCCTTAAATTTCAATGACGGCCTTAAAGAATTTATTTTTCTCTATCCTTATCTTTCTATAACATTAGTCACAAACATAGTAATGGCACCAATGACTAAACCTTCTTAGGCTTTGCTGGCTCTGCTGCCACCTTTTCCAGACCTCGGAATGTGCCAATGCTCCAAAGCTCTATCCCAGGCACCCCTTCTCTTGCATCACACTTTCTTCTCAGAGGTCTCTCCCAGTTTCATGACTCTAAATAATGTCTGTATTCAGATCACCATACTGTATCTATAATCCTAACCTCTATTTGGACTCCAGACTCGTATGGATATTGATGACTGATACCACTAAACACATAAAGTGATAAAAACAAGACTATCGATCTTTTTTCTCCAAAACCTACCTGTTCCTCTCCCAAGTCTTACTCACTGAAGACCAATAATCATCCACCCAAGTTTTATAAGGAAAAAAAAAAAATCTAGGCATCACCCTTGATTCGCCTTTCCTGCAGACCTGACATACAGACAGACCATCAACACATCCTGTCAATTCTACCTACAAAATATATCCTGAATCTTTTCCTAGAATCATCTTTCACCTGGTCTGAAACAGTCTCCTAATTCATCTTCCAGCTTTTGTTCTGGCCCCTACCTACAATCCTTTGTCCATACAGCAACTCTAGTCATCTACTGAAAACATTAAACCTTTTCACTCCCCCATTCAAAACCTTCCAGTGGCTTCTCATCACCCTCAAAATAAAAATCATACCCCTTACCCTGGCCCCTGCCTACCTCACCAACTTCATTTGTATCACTCTTCCTCTGGCTCATTACACTCCAGCCACTCTGTCCTCCTTTTTGGTTCCTCCCACACTCCAATTGTATCCCTGTACTGCACTAGCTGTTCCTCTCTTCCTGAAATAGTCTTCTTCTCCCTTTTCTTCGCAAGGCTGACTCTTTCTTGACATTCAGATCTCACCATAAATAAGATTTCTTCATAGGCCTCACCTGATCAAACCAATCAAGTAGCCACCCTGTTACTCTCCTCTATTTTAATCTCAACCTATTTCAATATCTCCATAGCACTTAACTGTCTCTCTCCAATCTCACTCCAATCTATTAAAACCCAGTGGTAGGCCAGGCACAATGGCTCACACCTGTAATCCTTGCACTCTGGGGGGAGGATCACTTGAGCTCAGGATTTCGAGACCAGCCTGAGCAAGAGCGAAACCCCATCTCTACTAAAAACAGAAAAATAAGCCGGGCATGGTGGCACACGCTAGTAGTCCCAGCTACTCGGGAGGCTGAGGCAGGAGGATCCCTTGAGCCCAGGAGTCTGAGGCTGCAGTGAGCTATGATCACGCCACTGCACTCTAGCCCTGCCAGAGTAAGGCCCTGTCTTTAAAAAAAAAAAAAAAAAAGCCCAATGGTAAAGACACTCCATAATAAAGATGTCAATTATCCCCAAACTGACCTATAGATTTACTAAAATTCCTACCAAGGTTTTTTATAGACATACCCAAACTTATTCTGAAAGTTTGGAAAGACATAAGATCTTACATGGAAAGATATAAGACCTAGAATAGCTAAAACAATTTTGAAATAGAATCAAATAGGAGAAATCATTCTACCCAATTTAAAGACTTAATATACAGCTACAGTAACCAAGATTGCATGGTATTGGCAGAAAGACAGACACATAGATCAATGGAACAGAATAGAGAACATAGAAATAGATCCACATAAACATGTCCAACTAATTTCTTAGAAAAGTGCAAAAGGAATTCAGTGGAAGAAGTACAGACTTTCCAACAAATGAGGTTGGAGAAACTGAACATCCATAAGACAAAAAAAAACCCTCACACCTTATACAAAACCTAATTCAAAATAAATCACAGACTTAAAAGTAAAACTATAAAACTTTCAGGAAAAAAATATTTTTAGAAAAAAAAACTTTGGAGCATAGGGCTAGTTGAAGAGTTCTCAGACTTGACACCAAAAGCGTGATCCATAAAATGAAAACCTGATACATTGGACCTCATCAAAATTAACTTCAGTTCCATGAAAGACCCAATTAAGAGGATAAAAAGACAAGCAACACCCTGAGGGAAAATAACTGCAAACCACATATCCAATAAATGAATTCTAACTAGAATATATAAAGAAACCTCAAAACTCAATAGTTTAAAAAAAAAAAAACCAAGCAATCCAATTAGAAAATGGGCAAAAGACATGAATAAACATTTCATTGAAAAGGACATACAGATGGCAAATAAGCACATGAAAAGATGCATAACACCATTGTCCATCAGATATGCAAATTAAATCACAATGTGTAGTGACATATCTATCTGAATGGTTAAAATAAAAAATAATTCATCGCTGGTGGGAAGGCAAAATGGTACTGTGGAAAAGTTTGGTAGTTTCTTAACAAAGCTAAGCATAGTCTTACCACATAATCCAGGAATGGTGCTCCTAGCTATTTACCCAGGTGACTTGAAAACTTAGGCCCACACAAAAATCCACACACAAATGTTTACAGCAGCTTTATTTGTAATTTCCAAAAATTGGAAACAACCAAGATGTCTTTCAAAAGGTGAATGGGTAAACTGTGGTACATCCACAGTTGAATATTGTGGTACATCTATTGTGGAATATTATTTGGCAATAAAAAAAAAGAGAGACAGAGAGCCCACAAGAGTGTTATCAAGCCATGTAAAGACATGGAGAAACCTTAAATGTACATTGCTTAGTGAAAGAAGCCAGTCTGCAAAGGCTAGGTACTGTATGATTTCAACTATAAGACATTCTGGAAAAGGCAACACTATAGAGACAGTAAAAATATCAATGGTTGCCAGGAGCTGGGGACGGGGAAGAGATGAACAGGTGGAGCAGAAGAAACTTTTAGGGCAGTGAAACTATTCTGTATACTATAATGGGAGATACATAACATTATGCATTTATTGTCAAAACCCATAGAACTGTACAACACAAAGAGTGAACCCTAATATAAATTATAGACTTTAGTTAATAATAATGCATTAATATTGCATTATTGTTCATCAATTGTAATAAATTTACTAGGGTAATACAAGATGTTAACAAAAGGGAAAACTTGGGAGGGAGGAAGGTGTATATGGGAATTCTCTGTATTATCTGCTCCATTTTCTGTAAACTAAAACTGCTGTAAAAATAAATTCTCTTAATCTTTCTTAAAAAAAAATTACATCAAATGCTGGTGAAGATGTAGAGAAACTGAATCACTCATACATTGCTGGTGGGGTTGTAAAATGGTACAACCGCTCTGAAAAAGTATAACAGCATCTTACAAAACTAAAAATGCATTTACCATACAACCCAACAATTGCACTCTCTGGTATTTATCCCAGAGAAATGGAAAATTATGACCATATAAAAGCGTGTCCATCTTCATATATCTACCACAAAAAAAAAAGCCTGTCCACAAACGTTCACAGCAGCTTTATTAGTAATAGCCAAAACAGAAACAATCCAAATGACTTCAACAGGTGAACGATTAAACAAACTGTGGTACTTACCTACCTACCAAGATGGAACAAACTACTGATACATACAACAACTTGGGTGGATTATGCTTAGTGAAATGCAAGGGAATTATGCTTAGTGAAAAGGCCAATCTTAAAAGGTTACATTCAGTATGACTTCATTTATATAACAGTCTTAAAATGACAGAATTATAGGGATGGATTATTATTGAGTATATTATCCTTACAACAGCATGTGAATCTACAATTATCTCAAAATAAAAAGTTTTATAAACTCCAAAGGTAAAGATATATTCTCTGAAATCAAATATTTCCCCTTGGGTGGACTAACAAATCTTTCAAAGCAGTTCTCAGCTTCAGATGCACATTGAAATTACTTCCAAAAATCCAGATGCTTAGGCAGCATCCCAGATCAATTAAATTAGAATCCCTCAAAGTGAACCCCAAGCATCTGTATTTTTTCTTTAATTCTCAGATAATTCCAGTGTTCAATCAAGAAAGAGAATCAGTATCCTCCAGAGCTAGAGAGTTTTTTAAAAAGCAAACCCTTATTAACATGCCAAGATTATTAACAGTTGTTAAGGATACAGCTATTAACAATTTGCTAAAATCTTAACCACAAAAATTATCTCACTAATAAATGGACGCTTTAAACCAAACCTCACTCACCTTCCAGAAACAAAAGAAGACTCAAAGAATTAGCCCAAAAACAACAATAGTTCATTATGGCATATTTTTAAATAATGTTCCTACTTGGCAATGGAGTTTGAGTCAGAAGTTGAATGGTAGGTTCATTTTTATCTGTGAAACTCCGATAAATACAAAAATGGAACTATTAATCTGGCTTTCCAAAATCTTTCAAGCATATATGTTATCATATTCCATTTTGGATTTAACCTAAAGTCAAAAGGAAGAATTTAAAATAATCTTGTGACTTTCACAAGTTTAACTACCTACACACGAACTATGAGAACAAGGTACAGAACACAGAGCATTTCAAATGAAGTAAGTATTCTTTTCCACCTGCATGTGAAAAAGCAATAGTGGCAGCATTACAAAAAAAAACTGATATAAAACTAAATGTCATACAAGAACTATACACACCCAAACAAACCCACATACCACATAATTGAACACACTGGGAAAGCAGTGGCTAAGTAATGGAATAACATGGATACTGCAAGGATTTTGGCAGACTGACAAAAAGACAATCACATCTTTGCCTTTTACTGTGCCTGTCAGGTTACTAAAGTAGTTTTTGGTTTTTAGTTTTGTTTGGATTTTTTTTTTTTTTGGTGGGGGAGGATTCCAATTATACTGTATAAATTATTAACTTAAAACAGATTTTCAGCCCAGGAAAATTAAGTAAAACAAGAATATTATAACATAACAATCTGACAGTTGTATGTTTCTTAAAACATTAAAGTGATATGGTTGTTTTTAAATATGTGTAATCCTTTTACAAGTTCAGAACCACAAATTATGGAGCTCCAAACCACCAGCTATTCAAAGGAAAATTGTAGTTTATAAAAAATTGGCTGACTGCCAGTACAAATGAATTTTTTCCCTCAAACAAGCTTTGTAAGCCACAATACTCTTTCAAAAGTGACTATAATCATATTATTCAAACAAGTAGTAATGTTATTAGACAGTAAGGTAGGTCAATTCTTGGCCTAAAACAATCTGTAAAAGCCTAACAAACTGTTCCTCACCAACAATGGTAAAATGTCACCCTGACCTTGGAAAAAGAGATCTGGAAAATTTTAATTCATTACTATTTTACTGTAATTTCATCAAGCAATTAAGCAATTAAGAGCATCAATAACAAAAAAAAAATCAGCGTTGGAACCCAAATACCAATTAATACAGTTATAAGGTGAGAATAGCCACCACCCAACCCCCTCCCCAAAAAAGCTATCCTTTGAAAAACAGCAAAAACTCTACTACGATCCAAAAATATTTCCTTCAACTTACTGCCCAAATGCAAAGGTAAGAGAGGACACCTTGGAGACAAAGAGACGTAGGTTCAAATCCCAGCTGTACTTCTTAACTAGAAAGTACCTTGGACAACTAACCATTCCATGCCTCAGTTTTCTCATTTATAAAATGGAAACACCATCACTCACCTCATGGTGAAACTGTTGTAAGGATCTAAAGATGCAATGCATGTAAAATGCATAGTACAGTGCCTGAACATAGTAACAAGTTCTCTATAAATAGAGACCATAATAGTTCAATTACCACATTCAACAAATGGAGAAATCAGAATATCCAAAATATTAATTAAGAAGCTGGATGTCTTATATAACTAGTACATTAGCGCTAACTCTGAGTTGAAAAAGCTATAACAACAACAATTGCTGCCATATGAGTGCCTTCCATTGCTAGGCACATTATAATTTTTTTTAATCTTTGTAATAATTCAATAAGGAAACACCTATGCACAAGGTGTACACATGGTGCTTCAGGAAACATTAAAATATTTCTACAAAGTCTTGGTTGGAGATGTTTACTCTCTATATGTACATGTATGTATTTTTCCCCAAAGAAATGGATCTGAATATTTTTTATTCTATTCTAATGATAATATATATATTCCAACATATGCAAATAACATATTACTCGTAGCTGTGTGATCTTGGCAGATTTAACTTAATCTTTTCTCATCTATCAAAGAGCAATAACATACTAGTCTTATACTTTTATCATGGTAATTTAAAAAAAAAAAAAAAGCAAATAAGAACCTGTAAAAATAGTAGAAACTATACAAAGCTATAAAAGTAGGGTAACAAGTGAGAATAAAAATACAAACTGCAACTTAATTTTGTAAGCCTAGCTTAATTATTCTGTATGAATTCTCCAGCCCAACCTGAGGTAGCAATTACCTAAACAAGCAATGCACTTTCCCATAAAACAGAACTGCATCCTCCTTGTATGTCACCTGTGTTACAGAACACCGCATTACTCATCTTTTCACAAGATTATATGTCTTACTCTCCAGCTAGACTATAAACTACTGAAGAGAAGGAACCTTTTTTCAAAATTTATATCTTTAACAGTACCTAATATAATGCCTTGTCAATAAAAAGATCTCAAATATTTAATGCTAATTCACTGCATGTCAAAATGAGGCTCTTCTTTATTTCAAGGAATAAGATGGCTTCTAAGACTAAGACTTGTATAGCAATCTATTCCATAGTAATTTGCAGAGTATCTATTATTAACGCTGTAGTCTGCAAATCTGGTCACTCCTTTAGCTGACCAATTTGTCTAACTTCACAGTTCTCCAAGTGTAGTCCAGGGACCCCTGGAGATCCTCAAGACCCTTTCATGAGTCTACAAAGCCAAAACTATTTCCAAACTAGTATGAAGACATTATGTGCCTTTTTTACTCTCATGAGTATAGAGTTTTACAGAGGCTACATAACGTGTGAAGATAAAATATAATGAAACGTGTCATATTTAGAAGATCAACATAATTCAGTGAACCAATATTTTCCAAATGACCAATGCATGTTATAAAATCATGTATGAACAAAAGATCCAATCAAAATGAATGACACACTAATGGATTTTAATGTAACAGAATACAAAAAGTTCACCAATCTGGTTTCAGATTCCAATTAAGAAAACACCGTTTGTCAAGTTTTGGTGTAGTATCAAAGAATATCCAACAATTATCTGAAAAGGCTATTAAAATACTCCTGCCTGCCTTTTCCAGCTACATATCTACATGAAATCAAATTTGCTTCTTCATTTACTTCATCCAGAACATATTACAACAGACTGAATGAAGCAGCGGCTATCAGAACCCAGCTGTCGTCTATTAAGCTAAACATTAATGAGAGTTGCAAAAATGTAAAGCAATGCTACTCTTCTAATTTTTTTTGTCATAGAAAAGTTATTTTCCTTCAAAACATATCACTTGTGTTAACATACAATGGTTGTTACTGGCACTTTTAAATGAATAAAGCATTTAAATTTTTATCAAATTCAACCTAATAATACAAATATCAATAGATATTAACTCACATAAACAATAAATCATTGGGGTCCTCATAAATTTCTAAGAGTAGAAACGGGTCCTGAGTTTAAAAAAAAAGTTTGAGAACTAATGGACTAACTGAATGCAAGCTGATTTTGGTGTTCCCCATGCTAGGTTCTCTGTCCATTTGAAGGAACCATGTCAACACTGTACAACTTGGAACAGTGGTCACTAAGCTCTTGACAAATGTTCAGCACTCATTTTCCTGTGAGCAGCCCTCCTCCAATGAACCAACAACAGATTTTCAGTGAAAGGCTGTGGCAAAAACATCAACCATTCTCATTGATTCCCATTTCATAAAGAATAATCACTTAGCTATATGACCTATTTTAAGTAGTCAAGAAAAACAGCACAACAGAACAGACAGCACTTATTGAGCCCATAGCAAATGCCAGGCACTGTGCTGTACTTACTTTATCTCATAATCCTCATGACCCCACAAATAAAGTAACACAGAGCAGGAAACTGACTCAGATTTACTTGCCAAAGGTCACACAGTTAATAAATGGTGGAATCAGGACTCAAAATCAGGCCTGTGTGACTCCAAAGTCCAGTGCTCTCTCCACTCTACCACATTACCTTCTTAACACTGGATTGGAAATCAAACCTGTCACATACTTTCTGTGTCCTTGAGCAAGTCACAACTTCTCTCAGTCGGCTTTCTCATCTACAAGTTAAGACGGTTAATCCAGCTGATCTCCAAAGTCCCCTCAATAGCTAATATTCTTAGATTATGATTCATCACAACCTCAACCCTACAGTTATAGAGTAAAAGGCCTTTTGCATGTCCTTCTGAACAGAACAAAAGAAACAATACAAATAATGGGGAAGTAATGAATAAAATTAATAGGCTAGGATATAGCTTTTCATGCTTTAATATTAACAACCATCATAAAATATACGATAAGCATTAAGCAGGCATTGTGTATTTCTTTCATTCCAGACAATCAAAGCTTCTTTCTTTGACCTAAGCTTGGGCATTCAGCCAGCTGACATCTCTAAGGGTAGAAAGCACCTGTAAATATGCTACATGGGAACACCTAACTGAAGCATTGCTGTAAGAGAGCAAATGCCTCATCATTAGCTTGTATAGCACCATCTACTGAGGTAAAGTATACAATAATCAATGGAGGTATTTGTCAAGCATTTCTGGGAAAAGGAGGGCAAGCTGCAGGAAATAGTGAAAACTGACACATGGTACTTCAATACACAAAAAAAGACAAAAATCCAAGAAGAAATGTATTGATTGCAGGACAGTATACAGATGAGGTTTCACTGTATTTACATTATGTTGATGTTGGCTAGGCTACCAAAATTTAGACTTCTTAAAACAGCTACAATTCCAACACAATTTTCTTAGTGCCAGATACTGTGCTGAGCCCTTTAGAGACATTGTCTCTAATCCTACCCTGCAGAGTTGTGAGCTATTATTATATTCATTTTAAAAGATGAAAGGTCTCACAGCCAGTAAGTGACAGAAAAAGGATTTGAAAACAAATCTGACCCACTCCAAAGCCTGTACTCCTTAAAATACATTCTTGCTGGTTCCAGAGAAAACGAAACCTCATCCCTAGGTCAAAACAGAAAGCAATGTGTAATATTTGAGCCAAGTTACAAAGGCCATTTTAAAATTTTTAAATAAAAGTTTTTAAAAGCTTGAAATCCATTTATGGAAGTACCTACTATTTAGATATTAGCAAAAGGCACAAGGTCACTGTCAAAAATCTATACTTCTTTGGATAACTATCAATTCACTTAAATGCAGGACATGTGTAGATAGCTGCTATTGCTACAGCTCATATTCTTGCTATGCTCATGTAACCAAAAAAAAAAAAAAAAAAAAACTCTTGTCCAAAGTAGCAAGGACGCTATATTTTACATGATACCATCCTTTTTATGCAAACCCAGTGTATTGGAGCATATTACCCAGGGCCTATTACTGAAGAGAAGACACATTATTCAGGCCAAAACACAGGAGAAAAGTGACAAGGTTTATGAGGTGACTTACTAGGGGATTTCAGAAGAATGAATGACAAGTGGCCTACCAAAAGTTCTTTCAAACTTTAAAAAAGCCAAAATAAAGTTTTTTAATAGGGGCAAAAGTGTAATTACAAAATCCTTCAACACACACAATTTGAGTTATTCTTCATTGAAATTGAACCACCACTTTTTTTATAAAACCTTAAAAAAGGAAATCAAGTTCAAATACTGTAAGGACTAATCATTAACCACTCAAGCAAATCAATTTATGAATTTAAAATCGAATCAAAAATAAATGGAAAGAGAAAAAAAGAAATGAAGAATTTCTAAGAAGAAATCTCAGAAGTTACATTGCAATTTCTTCTAATTGTTTATCATAATGTCCATTAAAGAGTTCCAAAGGTTAATTCCTATTTTGTTTTTTCCCTACTGCATACAGATCTCAATTAGTCAGGAAAAAAAAGTGGCTACTAATGCATAGAAACAAACAGGACAAGCAAACTCAAATCCCCTTCCCTTGTAACTGTCCTGCTAAGGTAGTACTGAGACGATTCTTCCATTTGTTGCCTTTCGCCTGCTCAATCCCAGATTTTGTGACGACAACATCCAACTTTTCAAGCCAAACAGACATGGATTTGAATCCTAAATCCACCACTCACCAGGTGATTCTGGAGTTACTATTGAACAAGCTTAGTTTTCTCATCTGAGATATAGTAACCATTCTGAAAGGCTAGTGCGAAGATTAGAGATAATATGCATAATGCACATCTGCTGTCAGCATAATTAATCATTATGTGCCTGACACTTTCTTTTTTAATGTTGTTGTTGTAAGTGTTAATACATCCACTACTAAATAACATAAGGAGGATTCTCTTTATTTGTCACTAGCAACTCAGAGATGGTAGCAAAGCACCAGGGGTGACCTCGAATACAAACTTGCCATAGTTGACCTTGTCATAGTAAAGATTTTTATTCTAATTGCTTTAAAAAACTTTCAAACAACTTAATGGGTAAGGGATTTTACTTCAACGTGATGAAAATGTTTTGGAACTACATTAGGTGGTGATTGCTCAACATTGTGAAGGTACTAAATGCCACTGAATTGTTCAGTTTAAAATGGTTAATTTTTTTTAAAAATATTTTCAGAGGGAATGAGTAAAAAATATCCTAATTATTCCTACTGAACACTATTAGGTGCTAGCAATGTGACCAGCTAAGCTAAGTTCCTTTAAGGTTTTCTGGTCCACATTTCTAAGCAGCAGCCTGACATGGCAGAAGGAGCCCAAGACTGGACCAGGTCATGAAATTCACCTCTCACCCCAACTCTGCCACTACTTGGGTGTGTGATTTGGACTAGTACCTTAACCTCTCTGGAACAAAGCAGGGCAAAAAGGATCTCACAGGTTTCTCACAATATTACGATTTTATACTTTATATTCGTGGCAAACCAATTATGTGAAATAAAATTGCCTAGATTAAAAAAAATTTAACTACAATATATGCTAAATCTGACTAAAAGCTACCACACCTCCACTGAGCTGAAAAATATAAATTATCCTAAATAGGAAAAGTTTTCTCATTTCAGGACAGTTGGGACCTATTGACTCCTATTTACTGGAAAACAAAAGACTCTATAATGACAAAATCATATTCACTGACATTATTATCTAAGCACAAAGGAAAAAGACAATACAGAGATGACTAACGTGGTAAGCTCAAGGTCACCCTTTTAAACTAACCTGGTGAATCGAAAGTTTTTAATAAACTCAATAATGCCTTGTTTTCAACTATTAAAAAATGCATTAAGTATAAAAATATTAAGTAGCATGCATCACTAGGATAGCCTATAAATAAAAATTGTATACAATTATCAACATTATTTTGTAATTTGTTTTCTTATAAATAACCTTTGGGTTAAAAACACCTCCTGCTACAAAGCTCTGAAAAGGATATAAATCTAAAAGAACCTTAAACTGTTCTTGATTCTGCTTGGAATAGGAGATAAATCCTCTAATATCTTCTGGTATTTTGTTAGGTGTAGGTTGTTAAAGAAATGTTTTGGCAACCAACACCTTAACTACCACTAATTAGGTTAGAAGCCTTGTCCTCTTCCAACGTGGCTCTATGTCCTCAGGAGAGAGAGGGGTGTATGGCAAGATCATATTAGGTCACTAAATATGAAATGTCCAATTTTGAATCAAAAGTGTAGTTTATTATATCTCAAACAAGAAGCAGTACAAATAATCAAAGTATGCGCCTAAACTATCAACACAATTTTGCCATCTTAACGGTAGCTTGTTTATGCCAGCAGTGAAGAAGTCTGAAGAGCGAGTGGCGACAAAATTGCAAAAGGCAGATGCAGGGACGGTTCAACATACACAAATCTATAAATGTAATTCACCACATAAATAAAAGCAAGAACAAAGATTATATGATCCTTTCAATAGATGCAGAAAAGGCTTTTGACATAATCCAGCACCCTTTTATGACAAGAGCTCTTAACAATATAGGCATAGATGGCTCATACTTCAAAATTACTAAAGCCATATACGATAAACTCACAGCCAATATCACACTGAACGGGGGAAAAACTGAAAGCATTCCCCCTTAAAGCCAGAACCAGACAAGGTTGCCCACTATCTCCACTTCTATTCAATATAGTGCTGGAGTCCTGGCCAGAGCAATCAGACAAGAGAGAGGAATCAGGGGTGTCCAAATGGGGGCAGCAGAGGTCAAACTTTCACTATTCGCAGACGATATGATATTATATCTAGAAAACCCCAAAGATTCAACCAAGAGATTACTGGAATTGATAAATGAATTCAGCAAAGTCTTAGGATACAAAATCAATGCACACAAATCCATAGCCTTCATATATGCTAATAACAGTCAAGCCGAGAAACAAATTAAAGATGCAATACCTTTCACAATAGCACCAAAGCAAATTAAATACTTAGGAACATATCTAACTAAGGAAGTGAAAGACCTATAGAGAGAGAATTATGAAACACTGAGAAAAGAAATTGCAGAGAATGTAAACAGATGGAAAACCCTACCATGCTCTTGGATAGGTAGAGTCAACACTGTAAAAATGTCTTTGCTACCTAAAGTGATTTACAGAATCCATGCAGTCCCTATCAAAATACCAACATCATTTTTTGCCGATCTAGAAAAAATAATTCCACGCTTCATGTGGAACCAGAGAAGACCCCGTCTAGCCAAAGCAATCTTAAGCAAAAAGAACAAATTGGGAGGCATCTATCTACCAGACTTCAAACTATACTACAAGGCTATAGTAACCAAAACAGCATGGTACTGGCACAAGAACAGAGACGTAGACCAATGGAACAGGACTGAGAACCCAAATATAAAACCTCACACTGTCATCTGATCTTTGACAAATTCAACAAAAACATACACTGGGGAAAAGATTCCCTATTCAGTAAATGGTGCTGGGAAAACTGGATGGCCATATGCAGAAGACTGAAACTAGACCCACATCTCTCACCTCTCATAAAAATCAACTCACGATGGATAACAGATTTAAACCTAAGACATGAAACCATAGGAATTCTCGAAGAAAACGTTGGAAAAACTGTTATGGACATTGACCTAGGCAAAGAATTTATGAAGAAGACCCCCAAAGCAATCACAGCAGCAACAAAAATAAATAAATGGGACCTGATCAAATTAAAAAGCTTCTGCACAGCCAAGGAAACTATCACTAGAGTGAACAGACAACCTACAGAATGGGAGAAAATATTTGCATGCTACACATCTGATAAAGGGCTGATAACCAGAATCTATACAGCACTTAGGAAAATCATCAAGAAAAAATCAAACAACCCCATGAAAAAATGGGCAAAGGACATGAACAGAAACTTTTCAAAAGAAGACAGAATAATGGCCAACAAGCATATAAAAAATTGCTCAACTTCTCTAATCATCAGAGAAATGCAAATCAAAACCACAATGAGATATCACTTAACTCCAGTGAGACTGGCTCATATCCAAAAGTCCCAAAACAACAAATGTTGGTGGGGATGCAGACAGATAGGAACACTCATACACTGCTGGTGGGACTGCAAATTAGTACAACCTCTATGGAAAGTTAATATGGAGGTACCTCAAAGAATTAAAAGTAGAACTACCATTTGATCCAGCCAATTCCACTACTGGGTATTTACCCAAAGGAAAAAAAGACATTCCATAGTAAAGACATCTGCACTCAAATGTTTATAGCAGCACAATTCACAATTGCAAAGATGTGGAAACAACCCAGGTGCCCATCAATACATGAGTGGATTAATACAATGTGGTACATGTATACCATGGAGTATTACTCAGCAATAAAAAATAACGGTGAATTAACACATCTGGTATTATCCTGGATGGAGCTAGAGCCCATTCTTCGAAGTGAAGTGTCACAAGAATGGAAAAACAAGCACCACTGGTACTCACCATCAAATTGGTACTAACTGATAAATACTTATGTCACACATGGCAATAATATTCATCAGCGGGGGGCAGGCAGGCAGTAGGGGGGGTGGAGGGGATGGGAAAACTCTCACTGAATGGATATGGGGCACACAGTTTGGGGGATGTCCACGATTGTAGCTCTGACATGGGCAGTGCATGGGCAATTTATATAACCAAAATGTTGTACCCCCATAATATTCTGAATTTAAAAAAAAAAAAAGAAATTGCAAAAGGCATTTTCCACAGCTTGTTGGGAATTGAATATTTTTCCTTGCAAGAAATGGCCCAAGCCTGGAAGAAGTGGTAGTAAGTTGGTGCAAGGTCTGGTGAATACGGTGGATGACAGAGAGTTTCCAAGTCCAGCCTATGTAGTTTGAGCAGCGTTGTTTGTGTGACATGTGGTCAAGCTGTCTTGCAAGAGGATTGGCCCGTTTCTACTGACCAATCTCTGCTGCTTAATCTCAAGCATCCTCATCATTTCGTCCCGTTGGCTGCAGTAAACATCCGCTGTAATCGACTGATCAGGTTTCATGAAGCTGTAGTGGATAATACCAGCCTGAACCACCAGACAGACACCATTAGCTTTTTTTGATCAATATTCGGTTTTGGACTGTGTTTCGGCACTTCATCTTTACCCAAACATTGTGCTGAACACTTGTGATCATCAAAAAGAATCCATTTTTCATCACACGTAACAATACGGTATAGAAATGGTTCACCTTTATGTCGTGACAGCAAAGAAAGGCAAGCTTTGAGAGGATTTCTCTTCTGATGCTCGTTTAATTCTTGTGGAAGCCATCTATCCAGCTTCTTTACCTTGCCAATTTCTTTCAAATGGTCCAGTACTATAGGAATAGCAATGTCAAATCTTGCTGCTAATTCATGCATACGTTGAGATGGATTCTCTTCCACTACAGCTTTCAGCTCGTCATTACCCACCTTGGTCTCAGGTCACCCACGTGGGTCATTTTCAAGACTAAAATCACCAGAACGGAACTTCTCAAACTATCCACGTACTATGCCTTCATTAGCCATATCCTTCCCAAACACTTCGTTGATATTTTGAGCTGTTTGCACTGCACTGGTTCCATGAGGGAACTCATATTCAAAAATAACACGAATTTTTGACTTATCCATGGTTTCACAAAAATTGCTCTAAAAAAAATTTGAAAGATAATCACAAGCCAAACTGCGCACTTGAAAGAATGAGGATGTGCTTTCACAATAAAAATAAAACAAACAGTGTCAAAGTGAAATGTCAGAGATATTGACTGTCAAACTTAGTACTTAAGGAAATCAGACATTTCATACTTAATAACCTGATACAAACCTTTTAATTCAAATAAGCACTGCCTTCATCTCAACAAGGTGCTCAAGGTTACTAGTTAGAAAGGCTCATCTGTTGCCTTCAAAGGAGTAGGACAGGCACTGCTTAGATATCCATAGCCAAGGAAGCAGCAGTAAAGGAGAGCTCAAGAATAACAAGTAAGTTGTAACAAATTACTGTGAATACATAAAGTGCTTTTATAAGAGCAACCTATCTATTAATAACAAACTTAATGAAACAAGTTGAGCCACTTACAGATCAAAAGAAAACTACCAGAAGCTTTCCAAATCAATTATCTAGATTCTGATGCCATCAATAGATTCAGCAATTGAGACTTACTTCTCTTTCTGGCAGTCAGCTGTATCAAAATGAAGGCACCAAAGCCACAGATGCACATCCTTTTCAAAAAGATTACTAATTTTCTTTTCATCAGAACAATCACCACCTGGATGTCACCACTACAATTGCAAACTTAATACCAAAATGAAACTAAACTTGCCTCCTGATCGCACTTCCCTTGGGTTCCCTGCTTACATTCAGGCCACCCCAGCCTGCCAATCAAGTAGGCTTGAAACCCTGTAGTTGTCGGACTTGTTGCTCAGCCCTCACATCCAGTTACCAAGTTTCCGTCAGTTCCAAGGCAACCTTTCTATATTCACTTGCACTACTTTTATCACTTTTTCCCCCAAATTACTACAAAAGCATTTTAATCAATGTACAGTAAGTACTTACTTAACATTCTCAAGAGGTTCTTGGAAACTGCAACTTTAAGCAAAACATATAACAAAACCAGTTTTACCACAGGCTAACTGATTTGTAAACAAGAGTTAAGTTCTTCTGGTCATAAAACCATCACCAAACTTCTAAATAAATTCCAAAACACTTCCAATATTAAACACTGAAATAAATGTGAGCAATACATACATTTAAGAAAGATTAATAAAAACCAAGTAAGATGACTATTTACCCAATTATTGCAGTTCAGGGTCACATGTGGCTGTAGCCTACTCCAGCAGCACAGGGTGTAAGTCAGGCACCAACCCTGGGCAGGACACCATTCTATTACAAGGCACACTCACACACATCCCCACCCTCACTCATCCTGGGACCGTTTCAACACACTGATTAATCTAACACGTACATTTTTGGGACATGGGAGGAAATGAGAATACCAGAGGAAACCCACACATGCAGACATGGGGAGAATGTGCAAACTCCACACAGACAGTGGCCCTGGCTGGGAATCCATTTTTTTCCTCATCAACATTATAACAAAATGACACTGAAATGTTATTCAAGGACCTGCCGTATGCATTTCAGTCTCTCCACATAAAGTTGCCAAATTCATAAAGACAGTCCTGATACTGTCCTTCAATGAACCCCACAGCTGACAGAATAAAGTTTGAATTCCTTATTCTTGCATTCAAGGCCTTCTATCAGTAGCTCCAATGTTCCTCTCCAAACTTACATTCTACCAATTCCTTTCATATTTCCTTATCTTTAACTAAATGAACCACTTGTTATTTCCCATACAAATCTTGAGTATTCTTATTTTGCTAATGCTATTCCTTATATACGGAATTCTCTTTTCCATTTTCTCATAATCTAATACTATTTGTTTTCTGTGGCTCAATACAAATATCACATACCACATTTTCTCTGAAGTCTCTCAGTTATTCCCTTCAGCTAGAAACAACTTGTTGTTGTTGTGAATTCTGGACCACTTTATCTCTTACGTACTTCTCTTTTTTTAAATACATATCATACCATCAACTCCCTTAATAGACTCTTAAAGGTCAGGGTCTATGTATACTTTATCTTTGTATGCCCCAATGCAACTAGCACAGTGCTTAATAAGGGCTCAAAATTAAGATGAATAAATTATCAAGAAAGGATACTCATAAAGAAGAAAAACAGAAAGACATCAAAAATGACTTCAAGGTGCATAGTATTCCAAAGGAAAAACTGAAATTACAACTATGGCACCCTTTACCAAGTAATAGATTACAATTAACAAAAAAATAATTCGTTCAACAAATACTTAAGTGCCTACTAAGTGCCAAGCACCATTGTACTAGCTGCTTGGAATCTACAAAAAATAAAACCAACAAAATCCTTGCCTTCATGGAGCTCATACTCAAGTGGAGAGAAAAAGGCAGTAAGTAATATAAGCAAAATACATTGTAAGTTAAATGGCTTAAGTAATATGGAGAAAAAGAGGATTAGGGGAAAGAAGGGCTAAGCTAAAGAAGTCCAGAAGTGGAGGAGCTGCCATTTCAACAGAGTGGTAAGAGAAGGTTTCACAGAGAATAGGAGATAAGATGGAGCCAAGCAAATACCTAAACAACAACATTCTAGGCAGTGCAAACAGCAAATGTGAAGGAACTGAGACAGAAATATACCTGGCATGTTGAAGGAATAGCAAGAAGGCCATTGTAGGCAAAATCGAGTAAGCAACAAGAAGAGTAAGAAAAGATGAGGGCAAAGAAGAAAATATCAAGTCACATAAGGACTGGACAGGACTTTGCCTTTTACTCTGAACAAGATAGGGAATCACCAGAAGGTTTTGACCAGAGGAGACAAAATATGACTTACCTCTTTAAAAGGATCATTCTCGCTACTGTATTGAGAATAGGCAATAAGGGGGAAAGAGCAAAAAGGGCTACTACAATAATTTGGATGAGGTGATACAGGCTTAAACCACTGGAAGTGATAAGAAGTGGTCAGAGTTTGGATATATTCTGAAGACAGAGCTGGCAAGATTGCTTGATGGATTGGATGTGGTATGTGAGAGAAAGTGTCAAAGATGACTCAAAGTCTTGGCCTAAGCAACTGGAAAGATGGAGTTGCTATTTACTGAGATATGGAAAACTATAAGAGGGGCAGGGGGAAGACAGGACAGATTAAGTTCAGTTTGAGATAAGGATAAATATATAAGTGGAGATGTCAAGTAAGCAGTAGGATATACAAGCCTGGAGTTCCAGGCTAGAGATAAAAAATCTGGAAGTCATCAGCACATGCATGGTACTTAAAGTCATAAGACTAGATGAGAGCACCAAAGGAATGAGAATAAAGAGCAGAGATCCCATGGGGCATCCAATAAAGAGGTAGGAGTAATGAGGAAGAACCAAAAAAGGAAACTGAGAAGCAGCCAAGGAGGCAGAAAAACCAGAAGAGTGTGGTATCTTAGAAACCAATGCAGAAAGTGTTTCAAAAAGGGAGGCATTCGCTGTGCCAAATGCTGCTATTAGGTCAAATAAGAATTAAACGTGATTTTGACAAGCGCAGTTTCAGTAAAGTGATGGGTTGAAAATCTCACTAGAGCGGGTTCAGGAGGGAACAGGAGAACTGAAGATGAGTAGAAGAAACAACTTTTTCAAGAAGTTTTGCTATAAAGGGAAGCAAAGAAATTGGGTAGTAGCTAGAAGACAGTGTGGTCAATAAATGGTTGTTTTAAAAAAATAGATGAAATACAGTATGTCTGTGCTAACTGGAATGAGCCAGTAGACAGGGGTATAATGTTGCAGGAGAAAGAGAGAATGGACATTATTTCAACTGTTACAGAATTTCACTAGAAGAATCAAATAGCCAGATGAAGAGAAATTTCACTAGGCTAGTGGGCAATAATTTTAGAGTACTATTACTCTTTGTGATACTAAAGAAGGGAGGAGGACAGCCCATAATTCTAATTCACATGTCATAGGAGGCTCAGGATAGAGGCTGAGCCACTTACTGAGAACCTGTGTTAGGCAATTTATATGTTATTTCATTTAAGCTCAAAATTAACTTCATGAGGTATTATCTCTATGTTACAGATAAGGAACCAAAGCTCAGAGAGAGCAAATAATATGCTTAATGCACAAAGCTAGTAAGCGATAGAGCGATGTCTTAACTCCAGGTCCTTCCAAATATAAGATAAAGAATTACTGTTAATTTGGGGGTTAAAATAGTTTTGTGGTTATTTTCTTTAAGTTCTTATCAGTCAGAAATACATACTGAAGTATTTATGGATGAAAGCCATATGACATCTACAATCTGCTGTATATACTTCAGCAGAAACAATAGCAAAATGTAATTACAAGTGAGGGATAGGTGAAATAAGAGCAGCAAAATTGCTGAAGCTGGTTGATGGGTATATGGAAGTTCACTGTACTGTTTCCTTTTATGTATGTTTGAAAATTCCATGATAAAAAATAAAAAATAAAAATCCAGGTCCTTCTGAGACAAATTTTCTCATGTCAAAGCCTGCCTTTAATTTCTGCTCAATCCTTCCTTTAAACAAAAAAAGTTATGAGCTTTACAGTTTACAAACAATTTTATTTAACTTCTTTAATCCTCATTATAACTCTGTAAATTAGGGGTTTTATTCCAATTTTAGACCTGAAGAGACAGATCGAGAACTAGTAAATAGCAGGATCAGACCTCAAAGTCAAGCCTTCCAGCATCAAAAACTCTTCTTCTAATACAGCAGTCAAGGTTGCACACAGGGCCCTCTGGGCATACCCACAAGGAGAGTCCACTCAGTGCCAGCGCTTTTTCTCAGATTCATTACTATTCCATAATCCTGGACCCGGAGCTTCCTAGGAGGGCTAAGCATTATCCCATGCAGTCTTTGAAAAGACTTGTACTCAACAGCTTAACTGACAGAGGCAGATCTCAAATTTGCTCAACCATCAAACTTCCTTGTCAAATTCAGGGACTAAAAGGAATCTGATATACAACTTCTGAAAAGGTGATCTGACAGTCTGCCTATCTCTGCTCTAGAGTCAACTCCTTGTGCCTCCATTTTTCCAGATGTAATATTCTGCCATTCACCTACCTTATACAGCTATCATAGGGACCAAAGTCCAGTTATGTGAACTCTGAGCTCTAGAAATAAAGGACACTATTAAACAATAATAGTGACCAATTTCAAAAGTCAATTTTGTGTAATTCCATAACATTTACCACAAAGCTGACAGATCAGAAAACATCACAGTTAATATTTTAAGATGCCATTTTTTAAAAGCCTCATCACTAATATGTTTGATATCTGCTTTTCCATGCTAACCTTGACATTGTAAGCTCATTCACAATTTACTTCAAACACAACTGAAAATCTGCACACCAAGGGCTTGAGATGTTTATTCCCACCAGCTGCTAATCATCAAAACTGCAACACCTTTTCCCTCTAGTTCACTAGCTTTCCTAACTAAAATTGAGTTATCCAGAATTATTTAATTCAAGAGCTACTCAGTATCCAAAACTTCATTACGTTAAAATACAGGTTGCCTAAGTGGTACAAAAGCCTGATTAGATGCAATGTTTGATGAGTTTCTTGGAACCACAAACATCTTAAGAATAACTGCCTCCATCTTAACTTTTACAAACAAACCACTTCTTTATTAGGTCACTAGCTAGCTGTCTTAAAATGATACTGATTTTAAGTTAGGCTGACTAAACATAAGTAACCAAAGTTATAGACTCCATTTTCACATGTGAAAATCTATTCTTTACTCAAAATAATATTACTGAGCCCTACTAAGAAATCTTAGGTCCGGCACAAAACATGCCTTTGAACCTAAATGTCAATGCATGTTTGCTGAATTAAACTGGCAAAACAGGCTTAGTAATGGCATACTAAAACAGGCACAGTAAGAAAAAAATCTAGATAAAGCCCTTTAGGACAATTACTAGTTGCTATATGTCAACAGTACAAAATTGGTTAAGTTAAATTAAAAAAAAAAAAAATGCTCATCTGCCCAATAGGATATTGTGAAAAGCCCTAGCACCTGGAAAACTGCAAAGAACAGGAAATTCTGCAGGTGCAGTAAGAAACAACATCTTATCCATGACCCAGAAACGCCTCAGCATTTATTACACAACCTGCTGTAGAATTCTCACTTTTCAAATGGAAATGAACCATGAAGTCACACAATGCATGCAAGGCTGTGATTTTATTATTGACATAATCAACTGTACCCTTTTGAGTCATGCTAAAGTTAACTAAAGAAAGCAGATGTTTTACATAGTGTTAGCTATGTCAGAAGAGAATCTGAATATCAAATAACTAAAATTTAGTACTGCTTCATTCACTCAGCCACATACACATACGAAGAGCCTTTTGTGAGGCACTGTACTTCTCAAATACGGTACTCTTAGAACAAAAAATAATTCAAATTAGGCATGAAAGTGATAAATCAGGTCGTGTGGTCACCTCACTATTCAATGCAAGACCTAAAAGCTAGATTAAAGATTAACACACACCTTTCAGGCTCAAATCATCTAATTATCTATATCACCATTAATCTGGCCTCATTATTTTATTTCTGTTTTAACTGACATATACATTTAACTTACATCTCTCAATAAGCAGTCTTCTAAAATTAGACTGGATTATGAAGCCTCTTATAATTACCTGTCAGAAACAGTTTTTCTATAGCTAAACAAATTTTGAAAAACAACCTATCTTCCAATAAAAGGATCTACGCAAAACAAATGAAAACAGAAAAGCATTAAGATAGACAAAATGTCCAAAAAAGCAACTTACTATTTACATTTTTGCAGGGTCAATCATGACCAGCATCTGGAGGCTCCTTACAACTAGTAAACCAAACAACATGAAAAAAGCACTTAAAAATCATTCTCCCTCAAATAGGATATAAACTGTCAAATGGACTCGGAAATATTAAATGGTGAGTAATTATTTCATAACTAAAACTTTAAAAAGGAAAAAGTATTCAATAAATTGGAACAAGGAAGCTTAATGTCACTAGCAGAAGGGACAGCTCTATTTTTCTGTTCCAGTCATTCCGAATTAATCAATTTTCTGCAAAACACATAGGAAACTGTATTATAAATTATTATTCCTTATATAAGCATTGAATTCACTGAGCTAGATTAGTACTCTGTCTCTGGAAATTCATGCTTTGAAACAATCTTGGGCTATAGCTTGAACTCAGAATGTCTCTCACAAGCTTCTGCTCCAGCTGATGAATTCAAATCAGCACTATCGCTCAGCTGCAGGAATAAGTCAGGAAAGGTAAATAGACAGTAGAGCAAAGAACAACAAACTTCAATTTGCAGACATCTCTGATATTCATGTAAGTTTCATCTCCACCCAAGTTTCTCACAACAAATTAATCACCAAACAGCAAATTATGAAGTACTAATTAATATTTGACCAGTCTAAAAACCACAGGAGGAACTGAAGAAATAACATCTATCCCCACGTTTTCATAGTTCTAGTCTTCCTGAAAAACTTAAACTTGTTTTATACAAACCATCTCGATTCTCATGGGAGATAGATAAAGAATCAGGTTTCTGGAGGAGAAACTAGTACAAAGGGATTAAGTATCCTGTCCAGCAAGTCACCAGTAAAAATAAAACCAGAAGCCAATTATTTAGTCTACAAAGTCTAAATAACCTGCTTTCCTTGGTTCATAAACTTAGGATAATATTGTAAAGTGCCTACAAATTACCACAAGCCACAGAACGTCACAGAACAATACATATTATCAGAATACTATGCCAGAATTGAGTGCGCTGAGCAAGAAAGTACTGCTCACCCCAAATCAATAAAATGAACTAACACAATGGACTTACAAAATACAAGGAGGAAACAATGGCCATATTGGAGAGAATTTGCAAAGGTCACTCTATTCATCTTATATCCTACTGCTCAAATTCTCTGCCAAGGAGCAAATGGGGTCAGATACGCTCCCTATAATTATATTCCACACATATACCAAATCTCAAAATGCCCCAAGAGTTTCAGTCAAAGACATATACTTTTAAAACCTTTCCCTCCAAAAATAAAATCTTATAGCAACACCTTCAGTGCTTTATTTTGCTCCCTGCATGACACACTTCAAATGTGGATTTTAAAAATCATTAGCTTCCGGTTTATTTTTTAAATATTTATATTTACAGATTCAGATTACTTCAAATTGGTGTTCTGCTCAGCCCTCATTATGTTTAGGCAAGATTCCCACTTCCACTCAAACTTATTATTTGAACATACAATGGCTGCATTAAGATACTTCCTACATTGACAAAAGAAAAAAACTAATCAGCCCAGGAAGCTCCCAAGTTACCAAAAACAGATCTTTTATTTGAAATCATACTAGGTAGCACACTACACACTACATGAAGCTCACAGAGCAATAATTGAAGTTATTTCTGCAACATGATAAAATTTATTTTTTAGCAAAATCTGACAAGACTGAATTTTCAACTGTCAAAAGGGAAGTCGTTTTCCAAGATTCTAGGAAACCCTGCTTACTGAAGCAGTCTCAAAGCAGTTTGCTTAATTCTTCCAAATCCCAAAGAATCTATCTAACACAAACCACAGAACACTGAGACCGGCACTGAAATTTCTATGTTCAAACTCCTAAAGGTTCCTTCCCATGTGTATGGCAAGCCGATAGCCATATGTCCACCTAACCCCAGAAGTGTCTTTCCTTAATAAAGCTAACGTTACACTCACCAACTCAAATTAAAATACCACAGAATCCAAAAGTCTCCAACTAAATTTTACTTGAATTATTTGGGCGAAAAAGCCAACAAACCAGTATCAGTTATTCACACCTTGAAAGAGAGTTAAAGAGTCAAAAACCTCCATTTCCGCTACTTTTAGGAGCTGAGTATACATTACTTCTGTCTGTCCGGAGCATGGGACTCAGATATTACATCACCCAATGCCTGAATACTGCCCCATTACCCAGAAAGCACCAGGGTACCTGAGACACTGCACCAAGGTATCCCTTCCTCCCTGTCTTATACACAGCCCTTGAATGCTACTGGCCGCTGGGCCCTGCTCTCTTGCAGTTTCACAAAGCCACCTGCCCCGCACCTGCTGCAATCCCATTCCCACTCACTCTCGATGCTCCTCATGACCCTGCATGGCTCTTCTATCTGTCCACTCATCAGACCAATATGCTAGGATGACACCCAATCATACACCTCCTCCAAATCTGGAAGTATGCACTCAGCTCTCCCTTACCCCTTCCCCATTTACTGGGTTCTGGAACTAAAATCAGGCTTGATGATCTCCCTGACCCTAGAAGCATGAACTTTCAGATATGCTACAGGGTTTAATGTCTTCCATTTTCCATTAACATCATTCCAGGATCCAAGCCTCCCATCTCCCCCCTCCCAAAATCTCCAGTTCCTCTAAGTATGAAATTCAATCCTCTCCCTTTAGTTTTTTTCCAGCTTCTACACTCTGCCTGGCCTTCCTTATACTTTCAGTGAAAATTTTGGCCCCTTTTTGTTCCTAATGTTAGGGGGGAAAAGAAAAAAATTTTGGCCCCTTTAATCTCTCAAAACTCAAAGTGTTCTGATCTCTCTCCACACTCCCACACCTTGGACCTTCTATACTCTCTTAAGCAACCTGTTTTCCTAACTCTCTCCAACCTAAATAGTCATTTCCTGCCCTAAACCTAGGGATCCTACTTCCCCACCACTACCACCCCCCAATCCAATACATTACCTATTCCTTTTCCAGTCACAGACATGCCTACACACATCCCTACCTCACCCTTCCCTTACCCCACTATAGGTACTACTCATTCTTCTACATCCTCTACCTCAAAATATCCTGTCTTCCCCCCTTCCTTACCACTGTCCCCTCCCTACTTCCTTCTCCTTACAGCACAAAATCCAGTGCCCCAAACCTGTGCTTCCCTCCCTCCAAATACTGTACTTTAGACCTGTACACCTTCCCTCCCAGCCTATCCCACTGTCCCTTCTACCGATTTCCTTCCCACACACCCCCTCCACCTCCCTCCTTCTCCCCAAATTCTCTCCACATTTCCTTCCCCAGAAACATTTCCTTCCATTTGTCCCCACACTTTACCTGCCACTCCAAGAACATTTCTCTCCTCCCTCCCTTCCACCCTCTTTTGCCCTCCACCTCACACACATTCCATTCTGCCCCACACACCTGTCCCCTCCAATGTCCCCCCAACCCAAAAGTTCCCACTGGTGCTGCTCCCACCTTCCTCCATACTTACCCTGCATGAACACCCTCCATTTCACTCACCTCTCTCTGCCACCCATTAAAGGCCCCACACACCTCCTGCACAGACACCTTCTCCTCTCCACCTCCACCACCCTACCCCAGTGCCCACTTCTCTCCCAAAGCCCTCAAACTCAGTCTCTGCTCCAACTTCCTCCTTCCACCTCAGACTCCTCGCCCCAGAGCACCAGCTACCTGAAATTCTCCCTTCACAAGTCAACCCCCTCCTGCCTCCCTGCTGTCTCCCCGACACACCTGGCCAGACACTCCCTCACACCCCTCACAGGTCTCCCGGAGCCTCTGGCCTTCCCTCACTCACACCTCCTGCCTGAACACCCTCCATTTCCCTCACCGGCACTCGAGACGCCCAGACACCCTCCTTCCCGCCCTCCCGCCCGCCCTCTTCACGCTCACCCAGCCTGCCCACATTTCCCCCTACCCCACCCCCTCCTCCATCATTCCCCTTCACACGCGTCCGGTGGCCTTCCTGCTCTCTGCCCCACTCTGCCCCTCACACGCAGAGCTCCTTCCATTCCTGCCTCGAGTCCCCAGTCTTCTCCCTCCATTCCCACCCACTCGCCCCTGCCCTCCCCACAGCCCCCCTCACACCCTTCTGAACCGCCAGATATACTGTGCCCCCACCCGCCGGAATGTCCTCCGTCTCTCTCGCACTCGCCCTGGCCCCCAGGAGCCCACCCAACCTGCCCCAAGGCCCTCACCCTCCATTAGGCCGGATCCTTCTGCCTCCCACTCTCCTCCAGAATCTGCCCACACCTCTGCCCGCCCCCCCAAGCCTCTTCCCCAGCTCCTGCCCCCAATGTCCTCCAACACCTGCGCCGAGCCCCTCGCCCTCCATCCTACCCACACCTCCTGGCGCCCCGTCCCCCACGCTGCCCACGCCCTCCCCTGCTCTGGGCCGGGACCCCGACCCCGCGAAGGTGAGGAAGGCTGCCCTTGCCCGAGGAGGCCGGGGCACCGCGGCGGCGGCGGCCACAACGCCGGAACCGCGGGGCCGGGACTGCTCCCTGCTCTCCGCCTCGGCCGCCGCGGCCGCCGCCGCCGCCGCCGCTGCTGCTGCTAAGGACGCACAACAAACAATGCGGGGCCCGGGCCGGCTCCGCCAACCGCCTCAACCGCCACCTTAACCGCCGCCCGCCCGGGACGGCCCGCCGCGCAGGCGCCTGCCCCGCCGCCGCAGCCTACCCGCGTCGTCGTGCTCTGCCCGCGCCCGGTCCCCGCTCCCGCTCCGCCGCCGCCGCCACCTCGTCCGCCCGCGTCTCCGGCTCCTCAGCCCAGCGGCGGCGGCTGCGGCGGCTGCTGTCCTGGTGGCGCTCGCGGCTCCGGTCTCCGCTTCGGCGGCGGCAGCGGCGGCGGCGAGCACGTGACGCCGCCGAGCGCGCCCATTGGCCGGGCCGGGGGGCGGGCCCCGCGGCTGCTGGGGAACGGAAAGCCCGCCCCTCCGCTCGACGCGCGCCTTGCCGCACCTGAGAGCGCCGGCCAGCGCCCGCTGCCGCCTTGCAGCGCCGCCGCCTGCGCCAACTGCGCACCTGGGAGCGCGCAGGGAGCACCCGCTGACGGCGGCCACATGCACCTGCGAGCGGACGCTTACGTAAACTCCGTCCCCGCCTTCCTCCCGGCGCCAGGCCCCCGCCCGCTGCAGCACCTGAGCCCCGCTGCGCTAGCCGCGTAACTGCTGGGGAGTGGAGACGAGTTGCGCTGGGAGGCGAGCGAAAAGCAAGGAAACTTCGTAACTTCCGAACTTGGGAGCGGCGCCGGTCTGCTGCCAGGAGCCGGCGTCTCCGGGTCCGGCGCCCCAGTGTGGGATGACCCCATCCCCAGCGGCTACGCAAACGGAGTAAGCGCCGCAATGGCTCCCCGGGTGGAGGAGGGGCAGGCCAGTAGGCTTTCACTTGTTAAAAGGTTAAGATCCCCAGCCTCCGCCCGCACCCCATTTGCCAGCTGTGTGATCTTGGCCAAGTTACAGAAGCACTCTGAGTTTCCTCGTCGGGGAAACTGGAACAAAATTCCGACTTAGGAACTGTTGGGGAGATGGCACAAGACAATAGGTGTGAATAGCAAGCCCTGAACAGAAGTTGGCACAATCACATCTTCTTCACCCACACCTAATCAACCTCCCTGGGATTGAGTTTGGGCCCAGGACCTCTCTGATCTCCTTATGGTTGGGCCAGACTTTGACTGAACACCTACCTGCACTATGCCAGGGGCGGTGCTGGAGAAGAAATAAAGGTTTGCGTTTTATTTTACAGTCACTGGCTGGCACCTTCTTGGTGCCCAGCATTCTGCCAGCCAGTTCAGCCCCTCCTGAGTCCCCGCTGCATGCCAGGGGCATGCCAGGTGCCTGTGCTGTGTGCAAATGAGACAAGGTACTGCCCTAAGGGAATTCCCAGCCTGGGAAACGACCTGACCACCCAGTGCCAGGGCAGAGGGGCTTGGAGAGCCCAAGGGTGGAGCAGGGACCTCTCACAACAGCCTCCTTGGGGCCCCTTCTCATCTTTCTAACATACCAAGATCAAATATTTTAACAGATCTATTTCATTCACAGAATAAAGTGTAAACGTTCAATTTCAATTGAAAAAGCCTTGGTGATCTGGCCTTAAGCTTAGAGGTACACACCCTTCACTTTGCCCCTCCTTCAAGTCAACTTGACCCTCCAGCCACACTGAACTACAGAACTGTAGTTTCCAGAGTATGCGCAGGTCTGTAACACTCCTGAGTCTCCTGAGACAGGAGCTAGACCCCAGATCCCTTTCTATACCAAATCCCCACCTCTGACCACCCATACCCGCCTTTATGCTCCTGAAAAACCCCTAGGTGTACTGATTGATAAATCAGCTCAAAATATATTCTCCCTGGAGATCCTTGGCTGCCTCAGACACATGGTCTAAACTCCCTCTGCTTGCATAGTCCTCTTAAACCATGTATTCTTACAGTACTAGATTGTAATTGTTTAGCTGCCTGTCTCCTCCCTGGACTCTAAGCACCTTGAGGACAGGGTCATCTCTCTGCCTGAGTGGGTTAGGGAAGACTACACATGCACATGAGATGAGATATTAAAGCTGGGTTTTGCAGGATGAACATAAGTCTGTTAGAGGCAGAAGAGATGCTGCAGTGTAAAGATGGGGGTTCTCTGCACATAGCTGTGTGATCTTGGAAAATCAATCTAGGTCTGAGTTTACTCATCTGTCAAGTGAAATTAATGATATTACGTACCTCATAGGGTTGTTACAAGGATTCAATGAGACAGTGCATCTAAGGTACTACTCAGCATGGTGTCCAGCATTTGGTAAAATTTTTTAATTTTTTTAAGTAGGAGAACTACATGTCATTAAGGATCCAATAGTATCTCTTATTTCAATATCTTTAATGGGTTTTTAACTCCAAATACTCATGACAAAAATATGCAAATGATACAAAAGAAAAGAAAGTAAAAGGTTCAAGTGTCCCTCTCCCTTCCTTCCCTTAACTCCACTCCTTCTATCCCAATCCCACCTCCCAGAGCAGCTACTGTTAAATTTTTCATGTCCCACATTACACGTCCAGAGAAAGAAGAAAGTTGCAGAAAATTATGTATCTATACTGTGTATGTTGCATTCTGCATAGAAAAAGATCAGAATGGATTAAACACCAATCGCTATTGGTTATGCCTGGAAAACAGAATTGGGTGTGGAGATAGATGTGCACTTTTTTTATTTTTTAAGGACACATACACATATATAATACATCTTTAACAATTTAATTGAGGTATATTTACATACCATAAAATTATGCATTTCAAGTGTACAATTCAATGATTTTTAGTAACTTTACCAAGTGGTACAACATCAGCATAAATCAATTTTAGAACATTTAGAATATCTTATGGATCCCCCATAAGATCCCTCATGCCCATTTACTGTTAATCCCCATCCCCACCCCCAGCCACAGGCAACCACTAATCTACTTTGTCTCTATTTTTGCTTTTTCTGGATATACTTGATACATTTTAAAAAATCAAACAGACCTTTTAGAAAAAGAATAAAAATATCACCTCCTAATTCCACCCAATATTAATAATCACTGTTAACATTTGTATCTATTGTTCAATTAACCTTTTTCTATGCATATAAATACATATCTTTTACAAAGTAAGATTATTGTATACCTTTCTGTTTTAGTTTTTTCACTTAAAATAAATATAACTCTCTTTGTGTAACTAAATACTCTTCTGCATAATGTTGTATCTTAAGAATCATTTAATTAAACCAAGCCCCTATGTTGGGTATTTGGGTCCTTTCCCATATTTCTGCTATTAGAAACAGGGGGAGGTAATAGGTGTTGTAAAGCTCTGGAGCTCAGTATGCTTTGAAATCATATCTAAGTTCAATACCAGCACCTCCTATTTCATCCATTTATTGCACAAATATTTACTGAAAATCTATTACGTGCTAATCCCTAGGGATACAAAAGCAAGCAAACAGCTGCACTGCTCCACCTGAAGGTGGACTCTGCTCTAACTCTTAGTCCAATGCTCTTGGTCCCAAATGACACTGCCCTCTATAGAAGGTGCTCCTCCTTGAAGAACCAAATGAGATAGAGGCAGTGAACACCTAGAGCAGCGCTATCCATACAACTGACACTAGCCACATGTGGCTATTTAAATCAAAATTAATCAACATTCAATAGAATTTAAAATTCAGCCACATGAGGCACATTTTAAGTGCTCCATAGCCACATAGCCATATGGTAGCCACTAGCCGATATTGGACAGCACTGATATAAAATATTTCGATCATCGCAGGAAGTCCTATTGGTCAGCACTGACCTAGAGGAACAATAAAAATGTAGCAGTAGTTGTAAGAGTAATATCTTACTTGCATATTATTTTCCAAAGCACTTGCCCTGGGAGGTAGAGAGGTTGGTCTGGCCTCCTCCACTCCTCCAACTGTAGACCAGTTCTACGGAAGGAAGCTGAAGACAAAGAGATGGCTAGTTGTGCTGTGGGTTAGGGGTAGGTATGAGGGATGTGACATCCCTCAACTTCCTTCCATCATTTCTGAATCTACCTGCATCTCCCGCCATTCTGTCCTCCTTCCTTCCTTTTACAAAAAAACAGCTCTTCTCAACAAAGGCCACACCCTTCCATGGTGCCTAGACACCCTCCTGTTCTGCCCTTTAAGAAACTACACTTCTTGGTTTGTCTTTCTCTGGTATGATCAGCCTCTCCATCTCTAGTGGATTCTTTCCATTGTTATCCAAACAGTTTCTTCCATTGTTTAAAAAAAAAATTGAAACAAGATCCCCAGGTGATTCATGTGCACCTTACCATTTGAGAAGCATTGACCCAAATTCAATAGCTACAGATGGCAATCAGAGCCATGAATGCCATAGCACAATTCCCATTGTTGATATGATGTTCTGAAAGGGTGAATAACTCTTGGTAGAGTCTAAACAAAACAAGGTATAATCTTCATTCACTTTGCATGGTATTTGCCTCCCTGGAATATTAAAATTGTGCTAGAATGTACTTTGTGTTTAATGAAAAGTGGAATTAGTTGCTAGGCTCAGATAATTGTATACAGGAATTTCACCTACATAAGTGTCCAGTGGGACATTCAAAAGTCATTCCATGCTATCTGTGCGTTATAGGACATCGAGCATCCCTAGCTTCCCCTCAATAAATGCCACTGTGAAAACCACGGCTCTATACTCTCATTCAACCGCCTTTCTATTTGGATGTCTCACATGCTACTCAACTGTCCATAATTGCCTGGTCTTTCTTCAAAACCCCAAAACCATTCCCCTACCATTCCCCATTTCAGTTCCCTTATTGAGGCTATGGTAGCTACTGATACTCTAGGTTCTATGAGGGCAGAATGTTTTTTTGATTTGTTCTTTTTGTATCCCTTAGAATAGCACCAGGCATATAGTAGTCACTTAATAAATATTTGTTGAATGAATACTCAGCAAATTTTCCCATTAACCTTCCTTGGGTAACAAACACAAAAGTGATTTGGAAGGGGAGGAATCTACAAGAAGACAGCAGGGGCTCCTGTTCAGGAAGCCTCTGCTTCTTAGAACTTTTTCTAATATTCATGATACTTCTATCAGTACAAGATGCAAAACAGCCCAGAGCTACCGCTTAAACTTTCTTGCCAAGGTACTCTCCCAGCAGAGGAGGCTGAGCCAACCCCCTGGAGGCCTGGGGATGAAGCCCAAATTCATAAGCCTCAAGCATGCAATTTCTTTGAAGTCTCACATTTTGTCTTTAAAATCCATGCAAATTTTACCTTTTATTCTCATGTTTGTTTCAACATGAAAATAATGTTTTTAATTACTGCCCTTTAGGAGAAAAATTCAAAACCTGTTTTCCCAACACTTCAAGTAAAAATTCACACTCCAGGAATACACTCCTTATTTATCCTGTGGCTCTGAGTACTTTCTGGCGTACCACCACCTAGGCTTGGTGGTGATTATACTAACAGCCAACATTTATTAAGCACTTATTATGTGCCAGGCAGTATATTAAGTACTTAACATGCATTATTTATTTAATCCTTGCAACAATCCTATGAAGTAGGTACAATTTTTATCTTACTTTATAGATGAGGAGACTAAGGCTCTGAAAAGGTAAGTAACTTGCACTACATCACAGAGCTGAGCAGTGGAAGACTTGGGCTCTGGCTTGGCACTATCAATCACTGTGCTGCCCACTCCAGTTTGAAAAGCAAGGTCCGCGAGGCATGGTGGCTCACACCTGTAATCCTAGCACTCTGGGAGGCCAAGGCGGGAGTATTGCTTGAGGTCAGGAGTTTAAAACCAGCCTGAGCAAGAGTAAGACCCTGTCTCTACTAAAAATAGTAAAAAATGAGCCGGGCATGGTGGTGTGCACCTGTAGTCCCAGCTACTCCGGAGGCTTGAGCCCAGGAGTTGGAGGTTTCAGTGAGCTATGATGATGCCACTGCACTCTGCACTCTAGCCTGGGCCACAGAGTGAGACTCTGTCTCAAAAAAAGAAAAAAAAAAAAAGGAAGAAAGAAAGAAAGAAAGAAAAGCAAAGTCCTACACTTTTAGAAAAAGAAGGCAGTATGGAAGCCCTAAGAAATCACCCAACCCCAGTATTTCACAAATCAGGGAAAGTGCTGAGGTGTCTGTGGACCTCTGGGTGGGCATATTTTCAGGGGTACACAAGTTCTAAGAGAAGTTTCTAAATGTGTGTCTTGGTTTCAGTTATAATCTATAAACAATAATAATATGAGAAGATTCAGGATCACCAGGACCACCACCTTGTAAACAATTTCTGGTACCCAAACTTTAGTGATCATGTTGGTACAAAGTGATTTCCTAAAGTGACAGAATTTAACATTAAATGCAGATATCTTAGACTGAGGGTCAAATTCTCAAGGGTCCACAAGAAATTGTTTCCTTTAAAAGAGTGATTCTCAATGAGGTGTGATTTTTGCTCTCCCCTCTCTAGGCAATGTCAAGACATTTTTAGTTGCAACAACTGGCATCTAGTAGGTAGGGGCCAGATATGCTGCTAAACATCCTACAATACACAGGACAACCCCCCATAACAAAGAATCATCTGGCCTGACATGTCAGTAGTGCTAAGACTGAGAAACCAAACTTTAAAAGGTTTCTATGGGGAGAAAAAGAACAGAGCAGAGGGGAAAGGGTTGGAAATGAGGCTTCTCTGAACAAGCCTTGTTAGATAGCTTTGACTTTGAAGTCATGTAAATGATTCATGAAAATATTTAAATCATTAGGTCATAAATTTTTAAATAATCCCTAAAATGAAAAACAAGCCAAAACACAAACATACCTTTATATCAAGTTGACCACACACACAAAAAAAGAATTACTCCATTTGACCTTAAAACAGAGTATTTTTGGCCATACATCTTCAGTGAGGTATGCTCTAAAGATAAAGGGGCAAAAAAACCAACAAAGAATCTTAAACTTCTTTCCGTAGTCTTATTGCCAGCGCTATGGTTTGAATGTGTCCCCAAAAGTTCATGTGTTAGACACTTAGTCCCCAATGTAGCAGGGGTAAGTGGTAGGACCTTTGGGAGGTGATTGGGTCATTAGGGCTCTGCCCTCATGAATAGATTAACCCATACACATATTAATGGATTAATGGGTTATTGAGGGAGTGGGTTAGTTATCACGAGAGTGGGTCTATTATACAAGCCGGTTTGTCTGTCTCTCATGAGTCCCCTGGCCATTGATGCCCTTTGCCACCTTGCGACTCTGCAGAGAGTCCCTACTAGCAAGAAGGCCCTCACCAGATGCAGCCCCTCAACCTCAGAATTCCCAGCCTCCAGAACTGTAAAAAGGTAAATTTCTTTTCTTTATAAATTATGCAGTCTCAGGCATTCAGTTATAGCCACAGAAAACAGACTAAGACAGCTAGTAATGATATTGCTATTGTTATTTTGAAGTATGTCTATCTATCATGGGATAAAAATAAATTAGTAATAACATTAATGTTGTTTGGATCCAAGATTGTCAGGACAAAAGAAAAACATAACATCAAAGAGGTTAAGTAAAAAACTTACTATCTTAAATCTGAGTTGGAAATATCAGCACTGCTTCATAATTTTTCCCCCTTGTTTAAAAAAACTGCATATCTCTAGCTTTATATCTCTGCACACTGTGAAGGCCTAAAAGCAATAGCAACCCAGTAGCAACGTGCACAGGGAAGTCTCTAAATGCCATTCTACACTAAAATAGGCCAGGCCTCTTTGGAGAAATGGTATATTTCACAATTAAGGCAGGAAATGTGTAAGATGATTCTGGGATATCTTGTCATGTCAGAAAGCAAAGAAGCTCTCAAAGCCTAATGAGGTCATATCTAAAGGCTATAAGGACCAGTTTAAGGGGGTTCTCACGAGGCAAAGACCAGACAATGAGGTCATCACAAGGAATAATTACAACAAACAATGAAAAGACTTTGACTTTGAATATAGACAAAGCCATGAGTTCATAATGATTCTCTCTATATATTTTTTAAATGGCAAAAGAAAAACAAAGCAATTTATTGGATACCACTGGATGTCTCTAAGGCACCAACTTGTTATCTAAAAATTGATTATTAAAGAGTTAAGGATTTATCATGGAGAAGAATCATAATAGTAATAATGGACACTTATTCAGTACTCTGCAGTTTACAGAGTATTTTCCTGCATCTTCTCTCGTTTAAGTCCACCACAACCTGTACCTAGATGTTCTCAGCATCCAGATGCTGTGACCTCTTCAGACCAAGAAGGGCAAGGAGACTTTGCTTCCACCTTCAGGTTCACTAAAGAAATGGGAAAAGCAATTAATTTTCCTAGGAAAGGGAGCTTAATCCTCTCTTGGAAATTTAATAAAAACTGGAGGGTTTTCTAAAAAAAATTTAAGGATTTATTCTGCCTTCCATTATGAACTATATCTTGGGGTAATATGGTTGAAATGTCAACTGGACTACCTACATGTACCTTCTTCATATGTCTTGGGCTTCTCACAGCAATAGCTGCCAAACCACTTAAAGACTAGTCCAAGGACTAGCCCAGCATCACATCCTGTAAGTTCAATTGGTCAAAGTAGTCCCAAGCCAGCCCAGATTCCAGGAGGTAGAGGGATAGACTCAGTGGGGGAAGTCTATGCATGTGCAAGGAGGGAAGGAATTGAGACAAACTCCATAGACAAGTACAGTGACAATGCCTTTTCCCCTTTGTTCATTGCACCTTTTAAACCGCTCTCAAATCCATCCCCTTTCCCTCCATCTACCCCGTTCCTGTCATTATCTTAGTCTACCTCTGGGAGAGTGGTGCCCTCATCTCCCCTCATTCTGTTATTGGCTAATTGTTACATACTGAGAGTTTTCCACAAGACCACATAGCCAAGATAAAATGAGCAACTTAGTAAGGTGAAACAGCTCACTGGCTCACTGAAACACTGAAAGAAAAAAATTGCCAGGTCCTCTGATTCCACCACTGCTGATCACTATGTTCCTTTAGCAAAGCTCACTTCTTAAAAACAGGTCACAGAAATAGTCCTTGCTGGGTCCCAGTAAGTTTGAATTTCTTTAAAAATAGCTCGTTCTTCAAGTGCAAAAAATAACATCTGAGACGTTTGTTTAAGTGTGAAACACACCTTTGTCATCACTCAGTACAGGCTGAACGGAAGTTTATTAAACTTCCCCAAAAGAAAAATTTCCTCTTGAACTAAGGAAGCCTGAGAGATGACAGCTTGGGAATGGGGAAGGGGGGAGCAGAAAGAAGAAAAGAGGCAGGTGGAGCAGACAGAAAGCGCGGAAGCACCTTTCTCATCTCTGTGGCTTTCACATGCTATTCTTTCCACCCTGAACGACCTTCCTCCTCTAGCAAGCTTAATAATGTTCCAGTCCTCCTTGAAGCCTAATTTAAATGTACCTCTGTGAAGCCTTCTCTGACCTCTCCAGACAGAGTTTCTCACTCCCTCTTTGTTCTCAAAACACTTTGTACATGTCTTTATTATTAGCACATTGTACTGAAATTGTCACTTTATAGGTCTGTCTCCCTTCCTAGACTGTGAACTTCTCACTAGCAGGGACACAGGTGAGTCACCTGTGAACCCCTCTGCCTGGTGCTAGGCCTGGCACAAAGTTGGTGTTGGCAGAGATTGTTGATAAAAGATGGTCTCCAGACTCCCCAGGAGACTCTTTAAATCCTGAAGTGACTGAAGTGACTGTTTTCATCTCTTGTTCTCCCTTCCAAATGGCCCCTGACTCTCACCACACCCTTCTACTGCCAAATCTTTCAATCCACCTGCCTCTGAGCCCACATGCTATGCCTCCGCTGTGGTACAATGGTGGAACTGTCCTCACTGCTACCTAAGGCCGGCTGCTCCCGGTGGCCACTGGATCCCATGCCCTCTGTTCCTGCCATTACCCTCTCTTCTCCTGCCTCCTTGATAATTTGCCCTTTCTAGTAAATATTTCCACCAATGTACAAATACTACTTTCTCCCAATTAAACACACACACACACAGAGCCTCATTTCTCTATAATTATCCTATTCTCTGCTCAATCCACTCTACTCTGCTCTATTTAGTCTTGTCAAAGTCACGAGTGATTTCCATGTTGCCATATTGAAAGGGTCAGTTATGTCTCTGCCTCAGCTTACCTGACTCCTTAGCAGCAATCAGCACTATTAAGCTCTGTGGCTTTCACGTGCTCTCTTCTGGGGATACTTTCTTCCTGGGCATCCAGGAGTCCATACCCCCTCCTCATCTTTCCAGCTCACCAGCCACTCCTTCTCAGTCTCCATGCCTGGGTCCTCCCCTTCATTCCTACTTCTTATGTCAAAGTGCCCCAAGGCTCAGTCTTCAGACCTCCTTACTGTAATACTCACTCCCTACGTAATCCACCCAGTCTCAGGATTTGATGTAACCATGGATAACATTCCATTTCTAGCTGCAGCTCCACCCTGAACTCCAGACTCAATGGCTGACTGCCTACTCAGTATTTTCACTTGGAGGTCTAACAGGCATTCCAAACTTAACATAACTGAAACCAAACTTGTGATTTTCCCCTGCTCACCTACTCCTTCCCGAAGGTTCCCCCATATCTCAGTGAAGGACACCACAATTCACCTACTTGCACAAGCCAAAAGCTTTTAACTTCTTAATACACCCTACACTGAGTATTTCCGGAAATTCTACTGGCTCTGCCATCAAAATATACATAGAATCTACCCTTCATTCACCACTTTCCTTGCTACAACTGTGGTCTAAGCAATAACCTCTTAATCGGGCTCCCTGCTTTCAATTTTTTTAAACCCAATAGCTAGAATGAGCATTTTTTTAAAAAAAGGATCAGGGCTACTCATGGTGGCTCACACCTGGAATCCAGCACTTTGGGAGGCCAAGGCAGGAGGATCACTTGGGGCCAGGAGTTCGAGACCAGCCTGGGCAACATGGAAAGACCCCAATCTCTACAAAAAAAAAAAAAAATATTAGCCAGGCATGGTGGCATGCACCTATAGTCCCAACTACTTGGGATGCTGAGGCAGGAGAATCACTTGAGCCCAGGAATTCGAGGCTGCAGTGAGCTATGATCTCACCACCGCACCCCAGCCTGGGTGACAGAGTGAGATGACCCTGTTTCTGAAAAAAAAAAAAAAAAAAAAAGTCATGGTCTACAAAGTCCATAAGCTCTGATTCCTGCCTGCCTTTCCCACCTTATCATGTTTTATTCTCTCCTTTTCTCACTGTGCCACAGCCACACTGAACTCCTTGCTGTTTCTCAAACAGATGAAGCATACTCCTGCCTCAGAGCCTTCGAACCTCTGCCCTGAACATTCTTCCCCCAGCCTCCCAACATCTGCGTGGCTCACTCTCTCACTTCATCCAGGTTTCTGCTCAGATTTTACTTACTCAAAGAGGCCTTCTTTGAGTAGAAAAATCTCATCTAAAATAGCACTCTCTAATCCCTTAGCCTGCTTTATATTTCTTCATAAGCACTTATGAATTTCCCATTATATGTTATATTGATTTGCTTTTTTTGCCTGCCTCATCCACCCCCTAGATTGTTAGCACAAGAGCAACACTCTGTCATTGTCATTTACAGCTTTCTTCCCAATGCCTAGAAAAGTGCCTGCTATATAGGAGTCAATAAATATTTATTGCATGAATCACTACTTGACTGACTGACTGAACGAGTCCACTTCTTTCTACTGCCCCTGCTGTAGGCCAGGCTTCAGCATCTTCCATCTGTGTTGTAGATTGCAAAATATAGCCATAAATTCCTACTATCAAATGCATGCCCTTCTGCAGTGTGACTTTGCCATGCCTCCTGTCAAGAGGCAGAGGCTATTTCCCCACCCATTGAGTCTGGGCCAATTTTGTGACCTGCTCTGGCCAATAGAACCAGACAGAAGTAATCATTTTATGACTTCCAAGGCAAGCCTTAAGAGACCTTGCAGTTTCTACCTCCACTCTCTTAGAACACTGCCTTAAGTACACCATTCTCAGAAGAAGTCAAAGATGAAAGACCATGCTAGAGAGAGAGAGAGAGAGAGACCCAGCTGTCACAGCTGAGCGCAGCCCCCAGCCAACCTGCCAGCTGAAAGCAACTGCATGAAGAATGACGGGAGAGACCTATAGAATAACTGTCCAGTTAACCCACAGAAGCCACTAGATTTGGGGGCTATTTTGTTATGCAGTAAAAATAACTGATACAATCTGGATGGTTCCAGTGGCCTCCACTCTAGGTTTTCTTCTTCCAGTCTTGCCAACTCCAGTTCAGTTCCAGAGGTCACCAGAATGGTCATTCCAACTTGAACTCTTACTGGATTAATGATTTTGTTAAAAGTCTTCAGTAGCTCCATCTTATAGGACAACCCTGAGCTTCTGCATTGTAGTGTATGAAACCCTCCATGGTCCCACCTCTGCATACCCCTTCAGTCTTATCTCCAAAGACGGATGGCACCCTCTGTGGGTTAGGCCCCTGCTGGGAAGAGCAGTTCTCAGACACTCTGTGAATCAGAATCACCTGCAGAGCTTCAAAAAATTCCAGGGCTCAGGCTCCTCAGGCTCCTTCTCCCGAGACTCAGATTTATATAATTGGTCTAAAATGGGACCCGGGCAACGGTATTTTTTAAAAGCTCCCAAGTGGATGCTAATGTATAGCCAGGGTTTAGAACCATTGAGCTAGAGGATCTAAAAGTGTATTTTTAAATTGCTGATCTTGCCATCAAGGAAATTCTAAAGCTTCAAGGAAAGATTAAATTATGCTCTGTGCCCATTTAGCATTAAGTAAGTGATATTGTGTTCTAAGTTTTGGGAAATTGGTGATAGACTCTATGAGAACATTCTTTAATTATTTGAAACATCAATTTATTAATATTTTATTTCCTCAATTCTAAGACTTACCCTTTCTACATTTTAATATTTCTGAATCAGGCTCCACCCTATTATTAAATGTGTGCCTTTAATGTTTCTTTATTTTATGAAAAAATAGCAATTTGACTAAAGGTGTTTCTTATTGCCAAGCAGTGATCACAATCAAGGAAACACCTTTCCAGGACATGGCATTTTTCCGTGTGCGAAGTGCTATAGCCTCTTTGATCCCAGTTGATTTTCCCATCAACCTGGTGAGATGGAGCTTTTTAACTTCATTTTATGTATAATAATTGCTATGATTTATTGAGCATTTACCACTGTTCTAGGTACTTTGCAAATGCTATCTCATTTAGTCCCTGCAGCAACCCAAAATGTGACTACATTTTATGCACAGGGGAGCTGAGGCCTGGAGATGTTAAGTAAGTTGCCCACAATCACCCTCACACAGCTGGGAGGCTTGGGGAAAGCACTAGTCCTCAGGGACTCTGAGCACACCATGGGGTTGTCAGGAGATGGTCCTTCCTGCTTATTTCTCAGAATAAAGTGCTGATGTCTTATTATGGCATTCAAAGCCTTTTATAATCCTTCCCAAACCTATATTGCAATGGTAATGAAAATTCCTAACAGAGAAAGCTGAGAAAAGGGCCCATTATGTGCCAGGCACTTTGTACATATTATCTCTGATCCTCCTAACAATATTGTGTGAGGCTATTTGCAGGGGATCTGGGGTGGTTTTCTCCCCTTTCTTCTGGATTCTCTTTTGTGTATCATCCCCCATGCCCCCACATTTGTAGGCTAGTAGGGCTGTCAATCAAGAAGTCCCGCCCTCTCCTGGGCAAGAAGTGGTCATCACACTCTTAAGGGATTTGAACCTTGAACAGAGCCATACATGGTCAAAAAATGGGTAGAGTTGAATCATCCCAGGGACAAGACCCTGTCAATAATAATAATATTTATTGGGAGTTCATGAGTATTAGGCACTATGGTAAGAGCTATACAGATATTAATTCATTTAATCCTCAAAACAATTCTGTGAAGGAGGCCCTGATACACTCCCTGTCTTCTCTGTCAAACAGATGGACAAACCAAGGCAGCAAAGCAAGGGCACGCAGCCTTTATGGGCAGGGCTAGATTTGAACCCAGCTGTCCTGACTCAGGACCGCTTGTTTCCCCCGTCACTCCATGGCTTCTTGGTTGTACTTTTCTTTCGTCTCTGTCCCTTGGGCCATTCCTTTCTAAGTCTGGTTGTTTTTCCTTCCCTCTAATTCAGTCATCTACACTGCAGCACTGCTATAAATTTCCTTTTTCACTGGTGAGCCAAAGTAGGTTTCTGTTGCCTGTGACTAAGAAATCCTAACTAAATAAGGACTTCAAATTACTATTCCTGCTTGCAGGTGAGGAGTTGGAAGCTCTGGAGAGGTGAGCAGACTAAAATCACCAGTAAATAATAGTAATGACAATAGCAATAATAATAATAGCAATAGTAATAATGGTAATAACAGCTAGCATTTATTTGAGTTGCTTTGCATTTAATGAGTGCTTACCACAAGGCAGGGTCTGTGCTAGCAGATTTACACAAATTATAGTATCTCACTTAAACATTACAACAACCCTAGAAGGTAAAACTGTTTTTTAATTGAGATATAATTCACAAACCACAACACTCTTTTAAAGTGTACAGTTCAATGGATTTCAGAATATTCACAAGATTGTGTAGCCTTCACCACTATTTAATCCCGGAAATCCTGTACCTATTAACCTGCATTCTCCATCCTCCCCTCCCCCCAACCCTTGGCAACACTAATCTATTTTCTGTCTCTATTGATTTGCCTATTCTGGACATTTCATATAAACGGAATCATACAATATGTGGTCTTTTGTGACTGTCCTTTTCCACTCAGAATAATGTTTTCAAGTTTCATTTATGTTGTAGCATGAATTGGTACTTAATTCTTTTTTAAGTTGTGGTAAATTATACAAAGTATTTATCATTTTAACCTTTGGTAAGTGTACAATTCAGTGGCACTAAATACATTCACAATGTTATATAACCATCACCACTATCTATACTCAAAACTTTTTCATAATCCCCAACATAAACTTTGTACCGATTAAACAACAACTCCCCATTTCTCCCTCCCTCGTGCCCCCAGTAACCTCTATACTATTTTCTGTCTCTACGAAGTTACCTATTTTAGGTACTTCATACAATTGGAATCATACTATATTTATTCTTCTGTGTCTGGTTTATTTCAGTTAGTATGTTTTCAGCTCCACCCATATTATAGCATATATCAAGATGTTATTCATTTTTATGGCTGAATAATATTCCACTGCATGCATACGCCACATTTTGTTTATCCATTCATCTGTTGATGGACACTTGGGTCATTTCCACCTTTTAGCTCTTGTGAATAATGCTGCTGTGAACATTGGTTACAAATATCTGTTCAAGTCCCTGATTTTAATTCTTTTGGATGTATACCTAGGAGTGGAATTTCTGGGTCATGTGGTAGTTCTATGCTTAATTTCTTGAGGAACTGCCACACTATTTTCCACGTGGCTGCACCAGTTTACATTCCCACCAGCAATGCATGAGGGTTCTGACTTCTCTAAATCCTCACTGCTATTTTTCCATTTTTTTTTATTATAGTCATGCTAGTAGATGTGAAATGGTATCTCATTGTTGTTCTGATAGTGTTCCATTCCTTTAACGGCTAGATAATATTCCATTGTATGGATACACCACATTTTGTTTATTCATTCATAAGTTGGTGGAGATCAGGGCTGTTCCCACTTTTTGGCTATTGTGAATAATCTGTATGGACATTTGCATACAAGTTTTTATGTGGACATGTGTTTTCATCTTTCTTAGATATATACCTAAGAGTGGAATTGCTGCATCATGTGGTAACTCAGTGTCTAAGCTTTTGAGGAACTGAGTAGAGCTATTATTATCCTCGTGTTATAGATAAGGAAATGAGGCTCCAAGAAGTTAGGCTGTTCAGAGATACACAGCTAAAAAGTGGTGGCTGGGCTTTGAGTCTGGTCTAGCTGTCCCAGGGGACCAGGAACAGACAGCACTGTTCTCCCTGAGGAAAGCAACCCTAAATTCTAGCAACCCAATTCTAAAAACAATTGCTGGGCATGGTGGCTCACGCCTGTAATCCCAGCTCCTCCAGACCAGGAGTTTGAGACCAGCCTGGGCAACATAGCAAAACCCTTTCTCTACAATAAATAAGTAAATAAAATTAAAATAAAAACAGTCACTAACAGTGTGGGATTTACCAGAACTTTTGACACCTCAGGAATTAATGCCACCTCAACCCTCAGTAAAACACATTTTTATTTTTATTTCTCCATTATTATTATTATTATTATTAATAGCAACCATTTGTTGAATGTCTGCTATGTGCCTAGTATTTTACACACTCTAAACCTTAAAACAGTGAAGGCTGATGGGAGTTTGGGAGTTAGACAGCCTCTAGGCTCCTGTCCTGCTCTGCCACTCAGGCAAGCAATGTAACTTCTCTGAGTTGCAGTGTCCTCATGTGTAAAAATGGGCACAGCAATAGTAACTAGCTTGTAGAATTATCATGAGATTGCATAAGTTAGCACCATAAGAGATCAACAAATACCAGTTTTAACAATGAGATTGTGAAAACACTAACGCCGCATACATTTTACAGATGAGAAAACTGAGGCTTAGGGAGTTGGTGTGATCTGTCCGTGGTCCTGAAGATGGGGGTGGCAAAGGTGATGCTCTTTCACCTCAGCTGTTTCTGCGGGTCCATGTCTTGTTCTGCCCATTACACCCACAGATAATGCAAAACACCTGGGAGTTCTCTGTTTTGTTCTTCTTATGAAAACGAGTGCAACCCTCTGGGGCTGCTGCTGATTCCCTGCTCACACCCCCTTTCCCTCCACATGAGACTGTCTGCATCTCGAGAGACATCCTCTTCCCCGGGAGCTTTGGCTGTAGTTTCAACTTCTTGGTACCTGGCAGCTGGGCATGCTGCAGGAAGACAGCTTGATGGAGTGCAAAGACTATAGGCTTTGGCTTGCTGAGTTCAAATTCTGACTCCATTGCTTAGGCAGATGGCTTAATGCCCCTGATCCTCAGCGTCCTCACATATCAAGTGGGGACAATCATTATACTTTGCAGGATTGCTGTGAGGATTTGAGAGTGTGTGTAAAGTATCTGGTACAGGTGCCTGAGCACCATGGGTGCTCAATAAATGCTCTTTACCTTTGATAGAACTGTTCCCCTTGTGGAGTGGCAAGAAGAGCCTTCTGGAAGACAAAGCTCAAAGATGGAGTTTACAGGGCTAGGAAACAGCTTGGCAGCTGGAGTGAGAGCAAGGGAGGATTCAGGGGTGGCAGAGATCAAAGGCTAAATTATGCAGATTATTCCTTTGTTCCTTGTAGTTTGCACTTGCCTTGGTGCCTCCTGGGGCATGAGGGGAGGCAAACTCACACCATATGCACACAGACCCACAAAAGCACACATGGGCAAATATGCACATGAACCTAAATGCATCCTACCACAACACACACAAACACACACATGGTCATGGGCACATATGTATGCTTACAAGTGTGTGTGTATACATTCTGAACACAAACTCATCTATGTGCTTGGGCAGTCATTCAGAAGCTCACGTGCGCAAGACCACGTGTAAATGCACAACCATGTGGGTTCATGCATGCACATACGTATGCACACACACATGTCCACAACCACAGCACAGCACAAGCACGCACAGGCATGCACACACATGCTTGTCCACGTGTGTGCACACTCCCTTTTCAAATCCCCAACTCTAAATAGAAGCATAAGGTGCAACATATGTGCCTCTCTGTTGTTAGGAGAGAGGAGGCTTTAAAAAGACAGCTTTGCAAAAGAATGTAGAGAAATTGGCAGAGGTTTCGAGCGCTGCAGGAAAGGTTAAGTGGTGGAGGGCGTCCATCATCTGGGTGAAAGGGGACAGGGGATAAGATGGGTCTCTTAGGAAGAGGGGATGACCCAAAGCCATCCACCATCAACCTGAATCCAAATTAACCAAGGGTTTATACCAGAGGCACTCCTGACCAATTGATCACTATGGCTAGTCACAACCAAATAAGGCTCAATATGAACACTTAGCACCTCCAATAGGTCAGGCACTGTTTGAAGCCCTTTATACATATTAACTCACTTAATCCTCAATGATAACAAAGTAGTTATTATTTTTTTAATTTTCAGACTGGGGAAACTGAATTGGGGTACCTGCCCTCTCCCAGTGATGACACACCCAGATGTGGGCTTGACCTCCAACTTCTGACTCCCTCCCTGGACTTGTTTGGATGCCATCTCCAGATTCCCTACTGACTGGCACCCTTCTCGCTCCTGGAGTTTCTGTGGCTCTTTACTTGGTCTGTGACCAGGGATCAGTGCCCTCTGTGCACAGGCTGAACATCCTCTGCCCTCACCCGTTCACTCACCACCATGTAGGACATGAATCATTTGCTCATACTCATAGTTTATACCAGAGAAAGCTAATAAGGTTTTGGGGTATGGGGAGAGTAGGGATGGAGGGAGTTCAAGACCTGTCTTACTGGGCAAGTGACTTCTTTTTACAGCCTTGTTGAACTATAATTAATATGCAATAAACTGCACATATATTGAATGTATACAATTTGATGTGTTTTGACATATGTATACACCCATAAAGCCATCACCACAATCAAGAAAATAAGTGTAACCATCATCTCTAAAAGTGGGAAGTGACTTTTAAGATGAAACATGAAGCAGAAGTGGGCAGGTGAAGGGGGAGCAGAAAAGGGAAGACTTTTTCAGGGAGAAGGGACCCTCCAGCTAAGCCTCCGGGGTATGGAAAAGCAAGTTTCAACTGAGAAACTGAAAGAAACTCCAATGCTGGAGCACAGTGGTGGGGGTAGGGGATGGAGGCAGGGGGAAAAGGGCTGAGTGGTTCAAAGGGGTCACTGTATGGCCAGATTGCACTGGGCCCGGCCTCCAGCCTCAGGCCAGCCCTGGTGGTCTAGGCCTCTCCCAGTCTCCCCATCTTGCTACAGGAACAACTGATCTGGTTTGCCTGGTACCCAGGATGCAGGTGAATGGAAGTGTTTTTCCCATGGACCAAGAGAATAGGGCTCTCAGTCATCCAGGGAGGCTTCTAGAGCCTATTTCTGGGGGCTAATCCTGCAAAACCTGCAATAGTATCCAGCCAGCCTATTAACTTGTATGTTGTTTTTTAAATCTCTATTTAAAATTTTTAAATCTATATTTAAAAATCTATAAAGATTTTTTAAAGTGGTTTTGAGATGATTATTTTGGAGATATTTTAGAAAATAGCAGTAATCCCACCTAACCAGATATAACCAATGTTAGCATATTACATGCATATTAGCAATATATATACACATATATATGTATATATACACCTGCATTTGGTATATATAAAAAGAAATAATTTTAAAGGAATCACACCAAATGCAAGTTTTTATCTATATTTTAAAATTTAGCAATATATTATACACATGTTTACACACCCATACATATAGTTCTATAACATTATTTTAAACAACTTTTTACTAGTACATGCAAAGAAATGTGCTATAATAGCCTATCTTGCTTGTACACTTGTGCACAATTCCTTAGTTATTTCCTTAAGATATCCAAGAAATAGAATTACACATCTTTAAAATCAACTTTATTGAGAAATTACATATTTTAAAGGATTTTAATATATATTGCCAAATTGCTTTTTAGAAAGGCTGAACAGAGTCATACTCAAATTTGTGATATAAAAGTGTTTCTCTTACCACAATATTGCCAGTACATATTGTATACTAACTAGTAAGTTTTATCTTCTAAAGTTCTTAGGCTAAAACATATCATCACAATGCTGCCTTAATGTGCATTTTTTTTTAGAAAGGGTCTCGCTTTGTTGCCCTGTTGGTGGGGGTAGAGTGCAGTGACATCATAGCTCACTGTATCCTCAAACTCCTAGGCTCAAGCAATCCTTCCACCTTGGCCTCCCAAAGTGCTAGGATTACAGGCATGAGCCACTGCACCTGGCTTTCATTTGCATTTTAAATAATTAACAAGGCTATGCTTTTTTTTTTTAATGTTTATTAGCCATATGTATCATTTCTATGTTCATGGATTTCCTTTGCCTTTTTTTAACTTAAAAATAACCTCATTACTTTTTCTAGTTATTAAAGTACTATATATTCATTGCAGAAAATTTAGAAAATAATAATTTAAAGAAGAAAATAAAATTTAGTCATATGCCCATAGTTAACTATATTGTGGATTATTTTTTCATATAAGGTTAGAAATGGAAATCGCATATTTAGAAAATCCAAGTAAGATCATGCTCTATATAGCTTTATAGACTGCTTTTATGGAGCAGCAGTTTTCTTATAGGTAGCAGCAGTTTTTCTATAGGTATTATTTTTAAAACATGATTTTAATATATGCACAAATATACTTATACCATAATTTACTTAACAATTGCCCTAATTGAGATACTTAGTTTCCTCCCAATTTTTGCTTTCATAAAACAGAGTAATAAACTTTATCCTCAAGTTTTTTCATTTTTCATTATTAGCCTCAGGATAAATTCCTGGAGGCAAAATTTCTATGTAAAAAGTCATGAAGAGTTTTTTTCAAGCCTTTTGGTACTTATCATCAAATTCTGCTGCAATGTATGCTGCTATCACCATGTGAAAAAGTGCGGGTTTTTTGACACTCTTGCCAACCTGGGTATTAAAATATTAGATGAAACAAGGAATCTCATTGTTATTTTCATTTGTGTTTCTTTGGTTACAAATGAGCCTGACCATGTGTCTTACTTTTCCAATCCAACAAGCAGTGGCAGAGGATGGAGGAAGTGCATTTTCTATGCTTGGCTTCTTCCTCCACCACTTGTCATAGAGCTGGGCAAGAAGTCCTTGAACCATGTTTGTTGGTTAATTAGAATTTTAAAATAATTTTAATAATATTAATAGCTTTAGTTAAAAACCTACTATTCTTTTCTGCCTGCAGTTTTGCCCTCTTGCAAGTCATTCTCCACGTATTACCAAAGTGATCTTTCCAAAACACAGATCTAATTGTTTTACCCCTCTGCCTATAACCTTCATTGACTCTATCACCTACAGGATAGAATTCCAGTTTCTTGGCCTGACATTTGAGGACCTTCATGGTTTTACCTCAACTTTCCTTTCTAGCCTCATGTCCAATGGATCCCCCAGACCTTGCCTCCCTGAGCCCGTGACCAATGTGTTAGTCACACTGACTTCTGCTTGCTGTTTTCCTTTCAGATGTGAGGCCTTTAGCCACACTGTTCCCCTTGCCTATACTCCCTTCTTTTCTTCACCTGGCAAAGGCTTTCTGAACCTTTGAGATCCAGCTCAACATCTACTTTCCTGATTCCCCAAAGAGAGCAAGCTTTGGTCCCATCCCTGTGCTCGCATAACACCGTGCTCACGTCTTGTCAACATTTATGTGCGTTCCCCGCTCCTCTGCTACACTTTGAAGCCTTAAGGCAGGAACGTCATGCTCACATTTACCTCCCCAGTGCCTAGGCTAGTGCCTGGCAGAGAGTAAGGGCGTTACAAATGTTTGCTGTTGGAGAACTGTGTCTCTCAGATAATTTAATATTTGATTATAGAGCACATACTCTGGCACAAAAGCTGTCATTGAAGATGTATAAATTAAAACACAAAATTTCTCATCAAAATGTCTCCCAGGAATGGCTGGGTCAGAGCAGTTGGCTAGCTGCTAAGGTGTTTAATAAAACCCCAGTTAATTAACAAGAAAAAGATTCCTTTGTGGCTTGCTTTGAAGCGGAGGACAGCAAGAAGCTCACGCTGGAGACAGATCCAAGCTTTACTTCAGGCTTCTTTTAGAACTTTAAGAGTTAAGGGGACACAGGGGCTGTTTCTGACCCAGGCCAAGCTACTGAAGGGCTGTCTTAACTCCTCTGAGTCTGAAATTCCCAGCCCTCCACACACTCCTGCCCTGGCACTGGGAGAATAAATTGGTGCAATCTCTCTGGAGAGCAGCAATTTGACTGTATGACAATGTCCACCCACTTTGACCTAGCATTCCACTGCTAGGAATCCAAACTACAGAAATACCAGTTCAGGGTGTGCAAGGAAATGGGTACAAGGATGTGTCATTACTGCATTGTTTGGGACAAAAGAAGCAAATTATGCCTTATCCAGCCACAGAATCCAAGCCGTGGGATCCAAGAATAAGGTAGATTCGTATGTTCTGAGATAACAGTAAAATCCTATTATAGGATCCCACTTTGCAAACAACAACAAAACTTTATACATGCACGTACACACACATACACACAGTTTGTATAAGAAAAGATCTAGCAGGACACACATCTAATCTCTGGGGAGAAAATTGTAAGGGAGGCAAAGGAGTATTTTTACTTTTTATCACCAGAACTGTGGATTGTTTCCATTTTTACAAGTATATATTAATTTTGAAGTTAAAGAGAACATAAGGCCTTTTATAAAGCTGGTTCCCAGCTATGTTTTCAATCTTGACACACAGGGCTTCCTAATTGTAAATTGTGTTTTCTTTTTAAGCATATTATATCCATTATGTGGTTTGATTGTCACAACAAACCCATGATAGATACCATTATTATTACTTAGATCTTATATATCAGGAAACTTGTATTCATAAATTCTGGTCTTTAATTTATCACATTCACAAAGAAAAAAGATCATACCCATCGTTAGTACAAATGCCAGAAAATAGGCACCCTATATTCTTCTAGTAACAGCAAAAAACTGTACAAGCCTTCTGGGAGCAATTTGACAATGTGTATCAAAATTCTTTAAAATCTGCATACCCTTTATTGTAGCAATTCCTTTTCTAGAATTTATCCCAAGGACATAATTAAAGACATGCACAGAGTTTCAGCTACAAGGATATTCATTTAAGAAGATGCTTATGATACTGAAAAATTGGAAACCACTTAAATATCCAAGAATAGAAAATTTCTTAAATAAATTATGTTCCATTCATATGAGAGAATACTATAAAGTCATTAAATAGTAGTGAAGAAGCATATTTAATGACAGAGAACAGAGTTCATGATACATTTTTAAAAATAGGTCACAAACAGTATGTATTACATGAGTCCATTTTTGCTTTAAGAAAAGAAAGAAAAAAAGCATTGTAATATATATGCATTGAAAAAAAGTGGAAGAAAGCACACCAAAGTGTTAGTCCTAGTTACCCCGGGGGGTGAGAATATAGACGATTTTTTTCATTTCCTCCTTTTCTTAACTGTATTTTCACAACTCCTCCCTGCTAAATTTCTGATGATGAAAGTGTATCCCTTTGAATAAGACAAAATTGTATTGATTTTTTTCAAGAAGATGCATCTCCTTGCTCTTCCCCCAAAGCAACTTTTGTGGTTCTGCCTGTGAGCCTTCCTCCCTCCCAGATGGATGACCTCTCCACATCTACCCTGGCATTCTGTAAAGCCAGCTCTTCCAGAAAGCCTGCCTTGATCTCTGCTGGCTTCTGGGATTCCTAGAGCATACTCAGCTTTCTGTCCTGCTTGCACGGTCATGTGACACTTGCTGCCAAAGCCTGCTGGAACATGGCTTATCAGTCCTGGAAGTTACAGCATCTCCATGGCAGCTGCTCAGTCCCTGATCCTTTAAACAGGTCTGGCTGCTTACACAGCAGGTATCTGGGTGCCTAAAAGCCCAGTAGCCCTCGGAAGCCCCTGCCTCTGGCATTCACCAGAGGTTCCCCCACTCAACCGGTTTCACTCTGTTCTTCATGTTCGGCTCACTCAAACCTTGGCCCTGTCCCAAAGTTTCCAGCACCCTGCGACCTTCCTTGTTCTGACCATTGGTCTGCAGATGCTTTGGAGTTCACTTTCTGGTTGCATGGATGCTCTGGGAAATAATCAAGGCCACCTTCCTTCGGGCCCTCAAACCCTGTGCCAATCACCCGCACAAAGGCAGGGGATGATAAAAACCATAGCTCTTGGGAACTAAGCACCTGCTATATGCTAGGCACTTTACATGCCAATCTCCTTAATACACAAAAATAATAATAACAACCATAGTGATCCTTTATTGAGTCCTTACTCTGTGCCAGCTACTGTATTCAATCAACTTTATTTTATTTATTTTTATTTTTATTTTTTTATAGAGACAGGGTCTCACTCTTGCTCAGGCTGGTCTCGAACTCCTGAGCTCAAGCGATCCTCCCACCTCGGCCTCCCAGAGGGCTAGGATTACAGGCGTGAACCACCACGCCCAGCCTCAATCAACTCTTTACATGAATCCCCAGTCCCCAAAGTATGAAAGAGAGACTCAGAGAGGTAAGGTGAGTTGTCCAAGGTCACAGAGCTACTGAGGAAGAGGTGGTGCCTCAGTTCAAACCAATCCTTGTCTGAGCACCAACCTCACACCCCTAATCACTACCCTGTGCTGCTCCTACAACCAGCCTGTGTGATAGGGCTGAAAGGTGAGAAAACTGAGTTTCAGCAAGGTTAAGTCATGGTTCAAGGTCATTTTAGCACAGCAACAGAGGGGTCTGAGAGCTCAGCAGTGGGCAGACACTGGTCTGGGTAAGGGAACGGGTAAATAGGAGGGTCACGAAAGGGGGGGAGTTTGGTGTGGAGGAGGAATGGGGCTAGAGCATCCCCAGGAAGGCGGGGAGCCAGGGCTGGGCTCCAATCCTGGCAGGCAGAGTGCAGGCTGGGGAGGAAGATTCCCAGGGCTCCCCTCCACCCCAGGGACGGCATAGCCATCCTAGACCATATCTGCTACTGTTCCTTTCACCTGGGGCTCAGGAACAATGGGGGGCTGTGTCTGCTGACAGGGATGGAGGAGGGGGGCTCAGATAAGCCAGGGCTGTATGTCCACCTGCTAGACACGGAGCTGCCATGAGCAGGGGCATCTCATCCACTAGAAGCATAATGAAAAATCCAGGTGCCTAAGGCAGCAAGGTGAATCTGGGCCCCGATGTTCCTGGCTCAGGTCCTGGCACTGCCACTAACTTGCCCTGGAACTTTGGGTGTATCCCTTTCCCTCCTGGCACTGTCATAGCTCCTGTTGGGGCTGTGGAGCAATGGCGTGTGGGAAAGTGTTTTGAGAACTAGAGTCAAGAGTGGCTGGTACAGCCGCATTGGAAAACAGTCTGACAGTTTCTCAAAAAGTTAAACCTAGCATTACCATATGACCCAGCAGTGGTGCTCCTAGGTATACACTCAAGAGAAATGAAAACATATGTCTACACAAAAACTTCTACACGAATGTTCATAGCAGCATTATTCATAATAGTCAAAAAGGGGAAACAACCCAAATGTCCTTTGGCTGATGAATGGATAAAGGAAATATGGTGTATCCATATAATAAAATATTACTCAGCCACAAAAAGGAATGAAGTACAGATATGTACTACAATATGGATGAAACTTGAAAACATTATGCTAAGTGGAAGCAGCTACACACAAAAGGTCACATACTATATGATTCCATTTATCTGAAATGTCCAGAATAAACAAATCCATAAAGACAGAAAGTAGATTAGTGGTCACCTGAAGCAGGGAAGCTGAGGGAAGTGACAGCTAATAGGTACAGGGTTTCTTTTGGGGTATTGAAAGTATTCTGGAAATAGTGGTGGATATACTAAAAACCACTGAATAGTTATCATTTACTTGATGCCTACTCCTCCAGATGCTAAGCTCTTTCTGTGTATTGCCTTTTTTAATCTCCATAACAACCCTATAAGAGAAGAACTCTCATTATCTCTATGTTGTAGGTGAGGAAACTGAGGCAGGGGGAGGTTCAATAACTTGCCCAGGGTTGCACAACTCTGGTGCCGTGCAAATACAAGGTCAGTGTGGACTGCACGCATGCCCTCTGAGACCCCGTGGTACTTCCTACAACCTTTTCACATGGCCAGTCTCCCTGTCCATCTCCCCGCCAGGCCATGGGGTCCTGGAGAGCAGAGGTCTCACTCACAGACTCCCCAGCACACAGCTCAAGGCCTGGCTCACAGACGGTTGTTGAATGGACAGAGCACTGCGCTATCTTTGCCTTCCCGGCTGGTTTGCAGAGAAATCGACTTTTCACAAAAGCACAGCATCCGCTGTGGATCTTGAGGCTGCCAGATACTGCTTCGTACTCACCCTGAGGTTGCTGAGACGAGAGGCGACAACTACCTCAGATCGAGACAAAATGCATTTGTGGTTTTGAAGGAAAGTCGTTAGAAGACAAAGTCTGTCTTCCAAGGCCAAGGTTGCTCCAATTGCGTTTACTTAAAGTAGAAAGAAGACAATCCCTGCCCCGATGGGTCTGAGCCGGCTTGCAGGAAGGAGAGTTTTTGCTGAGTATCCACCACTAACCGCAGGAGAGAGCAGACGGGAGACAGCGGGAGCCAAAGCAAACATTCTGAAGTCAGAGATAATGGGAGAAGGTAGGAGGAATGAGAATAGGTTTGGAGGCCAAGCAGGAAACAGGTCTGAAAGGAAGGGTGGGAAAGCAGGAAGCGTCCCGAGCAGTTATGAGAAGCTGGCCCTCCAGCCTCTGGGGGGAGGTCTCGCGGGAGCCGGGGCTGGCTGAACCAGGGCTGAGCTGGAGTCCAAGAACCACAGCTGGCCCAGCCGAGACTACACCAACAGCCTCCTCCCGGGCCTCCCTGACTCGGGCCTCACCCTGCCCTGTCATCCTCCATTTGAGCCCAAGGGATCCTTCTAGCACAGAGCTTCTTCCTACCCCTCCACTGCTCAAAAGGCTTCCATGGCTCCCCACTGCCTATAGTTCGGAGAACCACCTAGACCAGGCACTCGGGGCCTCTGAGTCCAAACACCTCCCCCTCGTCCTTTCAGGTTTCATTCCCTGCCTCTCGCTGTGGCACCACCCTGGGGTCTCCTGTACCAAACTTCTTACTCTTCCCTAAGTGAACTCTGCCTTTCCTGGTTTTTTGTCTTTTCTTTTTGTCTTGCCGCCTTCTCAAGTAGCTTCCTGCGGGACTATTTGCTCCACTTCTTTGAATCTCCCTCAGTGTCTAGCCCAGTGCTGGCCATAGACTGAACGCTCAGTAACTGCCAGAAAAACTAATCAAGTAGCCAGAAGGATGGATAAGAGAAGGATAAGACAACTGACCTGCCTAGGCAACTCTTACAGAGCTTGATGTCTTAGGCTGAGTTCATGGGCTCCTCAGGAAGCAGACCCTGGGAAAAGGGCTGGGGACCAGATGGCATATGTGGGAGGTAAGCACTAACACAGGGTGCATTCAAGAGCAGCTACCATTCCGAGCAACTGGGGCTCCATCCTGCTGAGGACCTTTGGAAAATGGGATGAAGCACAACTTAGAGTTGTCCCACTCAAGGGCAAAGGATACTGTGGTTTCTACCTCCCAGCTCCAACTCATTTGGCTGAGGGCAGTTCCTGGGGTGTTTACTCCTGGCTACCTGTGGCCCGCTCCTGGCTCAGGCTGATAGAACACCTGCAGTCAGAGAGTCACAGATACTTGCAGCAGGAGCCCAAGGCCGGTTCCAGAGTAGTGGGAGGGGATCAGGCAGGGCAGCAATAGAGGCTGCTAAGCTTGTCCAAGTGTGGACCCCACTCTCCTACCCTCTGTGCCTTTGCTTGTGCTGTTCCCACCCCTGGACTGCCCTCTTCTGGGCCTCTGCTCCGCTAGCAGTGAGCTCCTATACCTCCTTCATGGCCCAGCCAAAAGGTCTCTCTCTGGGAGACTTCTCCTGACCCATCCCAGAAGAGTCAATGCCTCTCTCCAACCGGCTCCCACAGCATCCTTCCTCTCTTATCACTCCATGCAATGGCTCCCACAGCACCAACCCTCTGTTCCCACCTTGCAACAGGAACCTGTGATCTTGTCTGCCTACCCTCTAGACTGCGACTATGCAAAGGTGGAGTCTCTGGTTTGTTGTGTCACTAGCATCAGCAGAGAGGTGTCCTGTGAGTGACTGCAGAGAAAACAATTAAATGAATAAGGAACAATTATATCAACTATGTGCCAGACTCTGATCTAAGTTCTTTACACATGATGACAGTTAATCTACCCAGCCACCTACGAGGTGGGTGCTATCGTCATTGCCAACTTACTGGTGAGGCACCAAAGCACAGAAAGCTAAAGGAGCTTGCCCCAGCCCCCCAAGGTCTAAGTGAGGAATGATAGAGAGGACCCTCTCCAGTCCCTTGGGAGCATCATACCCACTGCATGCAAGCCAAGGACAGGAGATGTTAGCTCACCTGGGCTCTGCAAAACTGCTTTGGGCTGGGAGATTGTAGAGAAAGGAAAGTGCACGGGGGCTGCAGACAGGGGGCCTGGAGCCTGAGAGCTGGGAAACCTGGCCAGGTCTTGGCTAAGTGAGTTGGAGAAGAGCTGGGTGTGGGATCCCGCGAGGAGCAGCCAGGGAGTACAGGTGGGGGACGAGAGGTGTTGGGTCACATGGTCACCAGAAAGGCAGTCGTGACCAGCCACATAGCCCCATGCAGGTTTCTCAGCTGTCTCTTATCCATGCTCCCATGTGTTCCTCACCTCGCCCCAACCCTGGTGGCATAGGAAGCTGTGGGTTAGAGCTGGGACTTCAAATTAGGTGTGTCTGACCCTAAGTGCAGTACTCTCTCCGCTGCATCTTAGTTCTTAGTCCAGCCAGGAAGGACATTGCAGATCAGATCTTGCTTTCCTTGAGGCATGGGGGGGATGGCAGGGCAGCAAAAGCCAACATTAGCTGGGCGCTCTCTAGGTACCGTATAAATCTCATGCCATCCTTACCACACCTTACAAGAAAAGGATCATTACCCCTTTTCACAGTTGAAGAAATTGAGGCCCAGAGAGGATAAGCAACTTAGTCAAAGACACAGAGGAAGTGATAAGAGAGCGAGGATGGGGACACAGTTTGACCAGGCCCCAAAACATAGAGCCTAGCAGACAAATAGGAGAAGAGAGGATCGCAGGGATTTCTAAGTTAGGATTTGCCAAGTTAGATTCAACAACTGCACAGTTTACCTATAATCTGCTCACCTTGATGCAGTTCATACCTAGCAATCCCTCCCCCCACAGAACAGGAGACAGGCTGCCTGAAACACTCAGACAATTCACCCTAGAGCAGGACTGAGGCACCCTGCCAAGGTCATGAGTAAGAGGAGGATGCCCATTGCTTCTGCGGCCAGAGGCAGCTGAGTGGACTGGCCACAAATATAGTGGTCCCTAGGGTTACGCCTAAATAGATACAAGGGCTCTGTCAGCTCCCCCTGTGGCCTAGGGATGGGCAGAGATGCACAGAGGCACCTCAGAGAAGGAGCAAGGACTTTGTTAGCCTCTGAAATCCCAATTGTTTCATGAAATTTTATTTGGCCTCTGGGGAAAAAACTAGCTGTGATCCAACAAGGGCAAAAGGAAAGATGCGGGGGGAAAAAAAACCTTGTCTGTTAAAATGCAAAGGCTTGAAGGTGTTTTCTGAAGACTGCACCAAGGCAAATTCGATGGTAAAAGAGACATCTGTTCAGAAAGGATGAACATTTCGTAGGAATCATTGGGCAGGTTTAGGGGAGATGTTTTTCTAAGTAATATGAGAGTGAGCTTGCAGGGACTGTTTAAGTTAGCTTTTAAGGAGAGCTGGAATTTTCCTTATTACATTAGAAAGGTTTGGAATGAATAGGGAATTCACCATGTAGTTAGGATGAAAAGCACATAGCGGATACCAAAGGTATTTAAAAATTAAAGACCAACGGTTACAATTGTTTTTGTCTTTGCAGAGTTTTCTAAACACATTCATTTCCATGATATCATGTGACTATATAACCCTTTTATGGCAAAAGAGTGGCAAGCACTGCACTTTTTTAAACAAAAACAGCTTTAAGGAGACATAATTCGCAGACCATACAGTTCACCCATTTATAGTGTACAATTCATTGGATTTTAGTATACAGTAATCTCCTCTTATCCTAAGGGAACACATTCCAAGACCCCCAGTGGATGGCTGAACGCACGGATAGTACCAAACCCTATATATACCATGTTTTTTCTATACATACTTACCTAGATAAAGTTTGATTTATAAATTAGGCACAGTAAGAGGTTAACAACAGTAATAATAATAAAATAGAACAATTATAACAATATATGTAATGTGCTTGAATCATCCTGAAACCATCCCCCCCACCCCGGTCTGTGGAAAAATTGTCTTCCATGAAACCGGTCCCTGGTGCCAAAAAGGTTGGGGACTGCTGGACTAATGGGTGGGTAGCTTATGCAGTATGGAGGTGATGGACAAAGGGATAATTCACATCTCAGGAGGGATGGTATGAGAAAACAGGATATCATCACCCTACTCAGAATGGCCCACAATATAAAACTTATGAATTATTTCTGGAATTTTCCATTTAATATTTTCGGACCACAGTTGACTTTGGGTAACTGAAACCATGGAAAGCAAAAGCACGGATAAGGGGGGACTACTGTATTCAAATAGTTGTTCTAATTTCAGAACATTTTCAAAAATAAACTCTGTACCCATTAGCAGTCACTCCCAATTTCCTCTTTTTCCCATCCCCTGACAACCACTAATCTTCTTTCTGTCTCTCTGGATTTACCTATTCTGGACATTTTATATGAATGGAATCATACAACATGTGGTATTATGGATTGACTTTTGTCCCTCCACCCCCCACCAAATTCATATGTTGAAGTCCTAATACCCAGTACCTCAGAATGTGACCTTATTTGAAAATAGGGTCATTGCAGATGCAATTAGTTAAGACAAGGTCATCAGAACGGGCCCTAAGTCGCCGAAATAGCTCAGTTGGGAGAGTGTTAGACTGAAGAACAGGCCCTAATCCAATATGGCTGGTGTCCTTTTAAAAGGGGGAAATTTAGGCCAGGTGCAGTGGCTCATGCCTGTAATCCTAGCACTTTGGGTGACGGAGGCGGGAGGATTGCTTGAGGCCAGGATTTCGAGACCAGCCTAAACAACAGCAAGACCCTGTCTCTACAAAAAATAGAAAAATTACCCAGGTGTAGTAGCATGTGCCTGTAGTTCCAGCTACATGGGAGGCTGAGGCAGAAGGATCGCTTGAGCCCAGGAGTTCAAGGTTGCAGTGAGCTACGATGAGGCCACTGCACTCCAGCCTGGGGAACAGAGCATGACCCCGTCTCAAAAAAAAAAAAAAAGGTTGGGAGAGAATTTAGATACAGAGACAAGTGTACAGGGAGAACATCATGTGAAGATGAAGGTAGAGAATGGGGTGATGCTTCTACGAGCCAAGGAACATCAAAGATTGCCACAGACCACCAGGAACTAGGCATGAATCGTAGAACAGATTCTCTCTCATAGGCCTCAGGAGGAAGCAACCCTGCTGACACCTTGATCTTGGATTGCTAGCCTCCAGAACTGTGAGACAATAAATTTCTGTTGTTTAAGCCACCGAGCTTGTGGTACTTTGTTATGACAGCCCTTTGTTATGACTAATACATATGATCTTTTGTGTCTGGCTTCTTTTGCTTAGCATAATGCTTTCAAAGTTCATCCATGTTGTGGCATGAATATTATTCTATGTATGGATATACCACATTTATTTATGCATTCATCAGTTAACAAATATGTGAGCAGTTTCCAGGTTTTGGCTATTATGAAAAATGGTTCCATGAACATTCATGCACAAGTTTTTCTGTGTACGTATGTTTTCTTTTCTCTTGGATATAGACACACATTTTTTGCTTTACAGTTGTGGAAGCTGAGGCCCCAACAGGTGATTTGCCCAAAATTACCAGCTAGAACTCAGAAGAACTGTCCCTCTCACCTAAACCTGTTTGATTGCAAATTTAGAGATCTTTCAACTATATCACTCACACACACACACACTCACGCCCATGTAAATTCATTCACAAGTACACACATCAGCACCAGCACAACAAATACTTCGTTGAGCCCATTGCTTTGTCCAGAGTGCAAAAGTTCAACAGAAGCAACCAAACACAGGTGGTACGATGCTAGGGAGAAAAATGAGACTTCCAGAGAATAAATAAGTCAGAACATCGATTTGAGTATTACCGAGGGGTAGACCAAAAGCATTTAAAGGGGTATAAAGAGGCTAGTGAAGAGTGAATGGCCAAAGTTGGCCTTCAGTCGTGTGCACACAACTTCTATTGATTGAGACAAGGTTTCTGGAAACTACTGCACTTTCCCAGAAAAATCGTACGCAAGACAAAAGATGTTTATGTGAGGAGCGCCGCCTTTGAAATCAGTACAGGGCTCTGCTCACAGACACTCTAACCACCCGGTTATTCACTGAGGGCGGCGGGAGCTTCCATAGCAAGTTTGCTTACTATCAGGGTTAGTACGGGAAGATGTGATTTCATCGTTTCTGTGAGTGAGTGGGACCAGAAGCTATTTTGAGCAGCCTCAAAGGAAAAGTGCCAGAAATCATAAATAAAGAAGTCAAGGGTGTCCAGTGGCCATATCAAGTGTGACATTCCTGAAGAACGTGTGAACATGATATCTTTCAAGCTGCTGATTCTTAAAAAAAGAAAAAGTAGAAAATACCTTAGTCCCAGGCAACAACAGAATCCACTAGAGTTAAAACCTAATTCAAGACCACGTAATTCAGGACTTAAAGAGACAAGTAGCATTCATCGAAGTGCAAGATGCAGCTGTTCATTGAACTAGCCTTTATTTTTGACACTCCCTGTGCCTATCATTCTGTCCCCACTGCTCTCTAGCCCCTTGTCCTGCTTCATGTTTTCTTCCACTGGTATTTCTTACACTCTTGTTGCTCCCTGAACATATTTCAGAAGTGTATTATTCACTTGCCTATCTCCCAGACGGGACTATAAGCTCCAGGAGGGCAGGAACTTGCTCTCTCTGGCTCACCTCACATCCAGATGATGGCTCCAGCCTCCTGATTCATCTCCCTGGCTCTCCTTGGGCCTCTCTCCAACCCATTTGCCAGAAGCTGGGTATGTCATTCTCCTGATTAAAGTCTTCAGGGTTTCCCTTGGCCTGTGGGACCTAGAGGATCACATGCTGAGAGGTGTTCCCTGTTCTTGGCTACCTGACATCAGGTGATCACAGATGGAGACACTTTCTGATCCCCTCTCTGGCTTAAGGGATTTGACTTTTCCCCAGGTGGCCTCACCTCTCAGGGCTGCTCAGCTCCCCGATTTCAGCATGGCTCCCTTGGGTGAGAAGGATGGAAGGAAAGAAGGAAGGCAGGCAGGCAGGAAGGGAGAGAGGGAGGGAGGAAGAATTTTTTTGCCATGCCCTGACTTAATTTGGTCAGCTACTAACTGAGGCATTGGTCACCTCTCCTGGGACATATCCCTAAACTGTCCAGGCTGAAGGCAGGTGACATCCCGACTGTTGCCATCACATGGCATCAGGGTCCTTCCTGCAGTCTGCCCCTGACAGGATCCTTCTGGGGAAGGAGGGTCCAGGGACAGACAAGAGGAAGGACCCTGCTGAGATGTGCTGACATTGGCCAGGAGTCACCTTCTCTTGCAGGACTTGGATGGGGTGTGTGTGGCTGCACCAGGGAATAGAGACCACTCTGGTGGTCACTGTTAAGGATGAACATGGTGATAAGAGGACAGGGAGCTAAGACACCTGGCTACTCTCTCTGGAGCTCAGAATGGTGTTCAGGGCTGGGAACACCCTTCGGGGGCCAGTGCTGTTCACGTCCAGGCTGTGGGCTGTCACCTGCTAGAAGCATTCTCTGCTCTGGATCTATTGCCTGATCTTTCCCCTGCCTACTAATGTCTCTCTCCTACCTTTTTCCCCCTCCTGTCTTCTGCCTCTGCCTCTCATTTATTCTTGCCTTCCTCTCACTGCCTTCTCTCTGTGTCTTTTGGCTTCTGCCCTTGGGAAACCAGAGCTCTGCCTCTCTCCGGAGGCTCGCGCTCAAACCCCGCGAGAGAAGCTGCATTGGCTCAGCCGGTCACCCTTATCCCCACTGGTATCCTTTCCTGTAGCACTGGAGGTCAGGGGTCACCGGCTCAGCCATGAGGTGGCTGTCTTTGTGTCAGGTACACACCTTAATCCAGTATACAAGGGGTGGGTCACATGGGTAACTTTTTTTGAGATGGGGCTGTGGGCGTGGCAGTTCTTAGAGCATAATACATCTTTCTCCAATATAGCTGGAGAAGGAGCAAATGAGATTGTGGAGGTGGATATCTTTGGAATGTACTAATGGGCTGTACTGGCACAAAATAATATTAATTATTGATGACATTACTGTGGCTACTAGTGAAGGTCTTGCTTCCTTGGAACATGTTGGCCAAGGGCAGTGGTTACCAATGGCCATGGTCTTTGATTACCAAACCCTCACCAGGGAAATTGCTGGGACATCTGGCCTCCCTCTGCCTCCTCCCATTAGTGCTGTTTCATCTAGAATCCTCTGAACCTGCTTCCCTGTTCTCACCGTTGCTGCTCAGGGCTTTCCCCACAAAGCACACAGATCTCCTTTAGGCCCCAAATGTTCCCAGGTGCTTTCACTTTAGAGCTACTTCCATCGAAGACCTGCAGCCTTCCAAAGGGCTGGGTCCAGCTCGCTTTCCTTCTCAGCCCTGCCCACTCTTTGGGGGGGTGGGGGGACTGTCATGGCTGCCCACAAGCCCCAGTCCACATATTGCAGCCCTGTGGAGGGAAGGTGTCTTCCTCTGTCAAAGTCCCAAATTCTGGAGAAGGGACCATGACTGATTCAGCTTGGGTCAGAGGTCCACACCAGGACAATGAGCTTACAGCCAAGGGCTATGTTGCATGAACAAGACTGCCAGGAGCCCACCTCTGAGAAAGGGAGTGGGCAATGACTGAGGGGTCACTGAGAGCCACACAGACATCACTGATGCTGTCCCTAAACCAAGGAAGATGGCACACATCAGAGGGCTGGGGTGCCTGTCACAGTGAAACACTGCTGCTAGGTCTTTCTCCAGCACCTTGGGCCCTCTCTACTTCCTGTGGAGCTTCCTGCCCACCTTGGGACCTAGGAGACCGTCTTTCCCCACAACAGATCCATGTAATGGGGCATTTACAACTCAAATGCCATGGAAGGGCTGTGTGCTGGGGCCAGAGTCAGTTTTTGTTTTAAACCATTCTTCATCCTCTCTTAGACTTTTCGGTTTAGGTGGGCCTGACCCCAATCCTCAGATCCAGAGGGTAAGTACACGGATCATGAGGAATGGCTCAGGGGTGGTCACATGACACAGTCTGGACCAATGATAATCTTCCCTGGGACCTTTTCTAGATGAGCCAGTGAGTCAGCAGAAACACTGGTCTGCAGAGGTGAAGAAAAGGACCAGACGTGCAGAGAAAAGCAGAAATGGGAGATTGTGTGGAGGAGGAGGAGGAGGAGAGCAAGAGAGAGAGAAATGGAGGCAGGTGCAACCTTTCTATTCCTGTGACTTCTGGTTATACTGGGAGTCCATGACTTTCCCCCTTGTTTATTTTTTTTTTATTAAAAAAGTTTTTTTAAGATATGGTCTTGCTTTGTTGCCCAGGCTGGAGTGCAGTGGTACAATCATAGCTTATTACAGCCTTGAACTCCTGGGCTTGACCAATCCTCCTGCCTCTGCCTCCCTTGTAGCTGGGACGATAGGTACATACCATCATGCCTGGCTAATTTAAAAAAAAAATTTTTTTTTTAAGAGAGAGAGTTTCAGTATGTTGCCCAGGCTGGTCTCTAACTCCCAGCCTCAAGCAATCCTCCTGTCTCAGCCTCCTGAGTTGCTGGTATTACAGGAGTGAGCCACTGTGCTCGGCTCCCCTTGTTTATAATAATCCCCATTTTTAGCTGAAGTCCTCTATTAGTCAAGATTCATTCAATTTTATATGACAGAAAATCAAATCAAATTAAATTAAACAATAAAAAGGGGGATTTATTGGTTCACATAATTGGAAAACTCAAGGGATGATTCAGGTATGGCTAGATCTAGGACTTCAAATGATATCATGAAGATACTACTGTCTTTTTCTTTATGTTGGCTTCATAAGTTAGTTCTCAGTTAGGTTTTTCCCATGGGGTAGAAAAGATGGCCCTCAGTAACTCCAGGCTTGCATAGAAACCCCTGGAAGATAGCACCTCTTTCCTAACAGTTTAGCAAAAGTCCAGTCCTGTTCCTATTAGGTCCCCGATCTGCCCCTGCTGGTCATGGCTGTTCACTTTCAACCCTGTGGGGATGGGGGTGAGAGAAAGAGGAAGGAAGGGCATAACATTTTTTTAGCATCTACATGTTAGACCCATTTACATGTGAGAGAGCCCATTTGCAACCACAACCCCTTGCCTTCAAGGGAGGGCCACTCCTGTTAAATGAAAGCAGCTGTGTCAGCTCTTCTGGAGCTTGAGGGCAGGATTTGGGAGAGGGTCTGAGATGGTTGAACTGTTCTGCCTAGGAGAGTAAGAGGAATTTGGGGGCGTGAACCACAACAACAACAGGTAACATTACTGAGCTGGCCTCTGCTATGTGTTCCCACAACTGTTTGAAGAAATCCTTACCACCAACCCTATTGCCTTGTTTATAGTATTCTCACTTGCAGATGAAATTGAAGTTCAGAGAGATTAGGGAACTCTCCTATGATCACACAGCTGATAAGATGCACAGCCAGGCTCACAGAGCCAGGCCACCTGGGGGCAGAGACTTTGCATTTAACCACTGCACTATCTGGCCTCTCAGGAAGAGAGATGCAAAAAGCAAGATGAGGAGAAGAGCCAGGCTAGGATAGGAAAGTGTGGGAGGTAAAGAAAAACCTCCCAGGGGTGGGTTGACAAAAGAACTTGTAAGAACAGGATTGTCCATTTGAAGGAGTGTGAATTGCAGCGCTTGAAACCATCCTTCTGACTTCCCTAGATCCCCCTCCGCCTGCCTTACACGCAGATACCTTCTGTGATGGGTTTCTGGTGGAAATAGAGGAAGGTGCTGGCTGCGTTCCACATCTCAGAGCTGCGTGAAAATGAAACAGCAGACCTGGGTCAGCGGCCCAATCCAGACACTAAACGGATTTAGCAGAAGCCGCAGCTCCGACCAGAGGGGAATGTGAAAATGCAAGCCATTCCAGAACTCTCTGAAGTATTAGGGACAGTGTTGTACCTCCACAGTGTGTGGAATATGGATTTGAACTGATATTTCTGAACTAGTGAAGGAAGGGAGGCCCCAGCTGACAAATGGGTTACACAGAGATGGAGGCTTAGAGAGGCCCCAAACCCTGAGGACATTCACTACCTGTCTGCTAGAGTTGAAGGATCAAACATCTAGTTTATGTTTGGCACGGGGTGGGCTGATGACATACGTAAGAAAGAGGTCAGGGAGGGGCTTGGAGTCTTTGGGTCTCTGTTTCTGACCCAGAAAATAAACTCTCTTGTCAGAACTGGGGCTTGAGGACAGAATCAGGTGGGGCCTGAATGCTGGCTCTCAGGTCATGGGCTGGCTTTCTTGCCTTAGGTGGAAGAGTCCTGGGGCTCAGCATGGAGCTGCGCCTGAAGACAGGCCTCAACTGGCTGCTGTTCTAAGGAGAAGGGAAGAGAGGGGCAGGGAGCCAGGCAGAACTTGGCAGGGGACTAGGAGGAGGGAGTGAGACCAGGCTGGTAAACTCTGATGAGGAGAAAGTCTGGAATGCGGGGCCTGCAGGGGCTGCCTCAGAGGCTTCGAGCAGCAGCCAGGCCAGGAGGAGGGGGCGGCAGGAAGCAGGGAGGTAAACTTGTCCCGCTGCCCACCTGGGCAGACTCAGAGGCCATTAGGTTTTCCAGAGCCGCAGCTCAGTGAGAGATGCATCTTGTCTGCTGCCAGAGTGGGGGGTCTGGCCCGGAAGGCAGCCAGGAGCCGGATCTCTTGCAGGGCTCTTAGGTGAGGTCCCCCAGTTTTCTTCCCTTTCCTAAATGCTGGCTCCTCCCAAGCTTTCTCCTCGCTGCCTCCTCTCTCCCCTTGTGCTTCTGCTCCAAGGCTTGCAGCATCACCTCTCTCCTGATGACTCCCAGATTTCCATCTTCTGCCCCGAGTTCTCTCCTGAGAGCCCCCCGACCTCATACCCTTCACCCCTTTATGTGCCACAGACCCCTCAAATTCAGAGGGTCCCAAGCTGAATTCCTCTGTAGCCCCAGGCATGGGGAACTCGAAGCAGCACGTGCCCCTTCCTCACCCACTTCTCTCCGTGGCTTCCCCCAGCCCCAGAGGGGCCCCAGGTCCCCCAACTGAGCCACGTCTAACAGGAGTCCTATCCAAGCTGGGCGGTGTCACGTGTCTTCCCACGCTCTCCCCTCTGGAAAGCACATTTGCGTGACTTCACTGCTTCAGGCCTGGCCCACTTAACGTGACGGGGTCCTGAGATTTGGGTTTGGTCTTGGAGGGGGAGGCCTCCTTGGCCCTCAAGCCAACCTAGGGAGGGTTTGGCATTGGGCTGGGGCAGAAACCCAACTAGTAACACAGTGGCCCGTTTCCCACAGGACTTTGTTTCCTGTAGATACATGTATATGGCTCCTCTGGGACTTCATAGGGAAGGGTGAGTGGAAAGACAGCGCCAGACCTCCCTGGGTCCCTCTGCCTAATAATAAAACTGCATTCTCTCCTTATTTCTAACAACCTTCCCCTCTTCAAATCCAATCCTGTTTTTGTATTCCCTTTGTAAATAGCTAATTAAGGACTTTTGGCTCATTGGGTTACAATTATGACACAGTTTTATTTTTCCAATAACTGGTACCAACTGGGCTCTGTGAACCCCTCCTACTAGCTGGGAGTTATGCATCTTTGACAATACATGGGTTCAATTGCTAGCTTTCAGACATTTTTGGCTATAAAAATAGTCTCATTCTGGTTAAAACCTGGTTGTTTTAAAACTTCAGGCTCAGATTTGACTCGGAATTTTCTTCTTCGTCCACAAGGCAAGCTAGTCTGGGAGCTCTAGGGGCTCGAAGTGTGAATGTGTGTGTTTTGGGGAGTGCTGGGGTGCCACTGTGAGCTCTCCTGTCTCACAAACACACTCCTTCTCTGGGCTCACCCCTAAGGTTGGGGAGAAAAAAGGGGAACAGTTGTCTCTGGACTAACACTTGGCCAGAAAGTTGTGGTTCCCCTCTGTGGGCCGTGGCTGGGGGGGACTTAGCTCAAAGCCTGGTGGTAGCAGGAGGGGGGGGGGACCTGCAGGCCCCACTGATCAGGAACTCAATTCCCAGACCGCCCCCCAGGCACTGGTGGTCCCTCCCCTAACAAGCCACACCTTTCAGCTAACCCTCAGCTGGCACCTTGGACTCTGGGACCCTCAGAGAGGGCTCTAGCAAGTCTGCAGCCTCCAACTCCTGCCCTCCACAGCCTCTGCTCCCTGACCTCTGTGCCCCCCAGGAATCAGAACCCAAGGGGCCTTACCCTGGCACCCCCTCCATGACCCTCTCTGGTGGCCCTGGGGCAGGTGGTGGCTGAGCAGACATCTGGCCAGGGAATGATGGTGAGTCTCCCTTTCTTGCAGTCCCCCCCAGATTTGGCAAGCAGTACTCTTGGGCTCCCATTTCTCAGCTTTGGGGAGAAGGAGAACCACCCTCCCCTCCCCTGCAGAATCCTGAGGGGGGAGACATTTTTGTGACTGTTCATTCCCTCAAAAGGTGAATTTCTCCAGATTCTCTGATGTCTCTCTGGGTAAAACCTACCAAACCGGTTTGGCCTCTCTCCCCCTGGGGGCACAGAGTCTCAGGGTGGCCCTCACTGTTTGGTGACCTCTGGGGCAGAAGATTCTTATCAGGACCTCCCACATGCTGTTACGCCTGTCTTGCCAACAGCATCTTCCCAGACACAGGGCCAGAAATCCAGAAACCTGGGTGTCATCCTAACTGCCTTCTCCTTCTCCCCAGGTCTGCTTCTCTGCCCCTGGTTCAGGTGCAAGGCCTGGACATCTGCACTCCCCTTGCTGGTTTCCCTGCCCCGGTTCCTTCCCTCCACTGGCAGTGTCTCCCCTCCACATCTTCTGATGGCTCCCTACTACCTAGAGAATAAGATTCCAGCCCCTTACTCTCCTGTTCTAGGCTTCTCTCAACTCGACCTCCACCCCCACCTCCAGCTAGGTACACGCTGGTGCCCACTGCATAGCCTCCGATGCCAGCTTGACCCCTGGTAGTGACTGGCCACCAGAGCACTGTGTTGAGTGCTCAGGCTGAGGCTGAATCAGGGCTCAGAGGGAGGGAGAGTGCTGTGATCAATTAGTGATGCCTGCCATGGACACAGGCATGGCAGAGCTGCAATGTTTTTGTCACCCTGTGCTAGTCATATCAAACTGTCCATGTTTTCCCTCCTGAAGTGCAGCTGGATTCGCCTCCCTCGCCTTCTCCACAGCTCAGGATTGCAGCATGGGGACCCATGTACCAGGTTATTGGCACCATAATCTCTCCACGCTTCCCCAAACTTGCCACATATCTGCAACACTGTTACCCCTGCCTAGATGCCCTCCTACCTATCCTCCATTTGTCAAATCTCTCCTTATTTTTCTGTCCTTCTATTGAGCTGGGGTGACCATGCATCTCAGTTTGCCTGGGCTTGCACTGTGGTGCTGGCATGAATAATCAATAATTATTAATAGCACCCCTTTCACTTTCATACATGTCTCAGTTTGCACTATGACTCATACATGCTCACTCAGACTCTAGCACACACGCCGCAAAAGGCCTTTGTGTCATTTTTAGGTCTGTCTTGCCAGCACCCAACCCTGACAGGGATCGCTGGAGTGGAGTGGAATTAAACTGGCAGGAGGAAGGAAAGAAAGCAGACAGAAGGGTGAGGTGAGGAGGCCCAGTGTCCACTGGCATTTGAGTGTGGGCTCCAGCAAGGGGAGTGGACTAATCGATAACTACATCCCAGAAGAAACCAGGGCTTCCAATCAGGCCTGCAGTTCAGGTTTCAGAGGGAAAGGGCTGTGATAGAGACATCCTTGGGGGGAGAATACAAACAATCTGACAGAGGGAGGCCCAACTCCTTCTAGCCCACCCCATAGCATCGGAAAGTAAGAGATCTAAAAATATAGATGACAGACAAAGAGGAAGTGGGCCCAGCCAGGGGGGCAGCTGCGGCTCAGCCATGCACAGTGTGCTGCCTGCCCCTTCCTACTTCCTGCTGCGAGGCTCGGAGGGGTTCCCAGCCACAGGACAGAGCTGAAGCCTCAGGGTCCTCACACTTGGAGTTCTCACTGCTTGGAATGTGCCTTCCCTGGACCCTTCCGCAAGCAAACTCTTCTTCCAGAAGATCTCAGCTTAAAGGATACATCTAGAAAGCCTTCTCTGACTTGTCACCTCTCCCCCAAGACACATCCTGGACAGATCAGTCCTTTCTGTTACGCTCCCTGTGATCTCTCCTCCACGGTTCTGTCATTAGATCATTACTTACATGTTCATCTACCCTACGTCTACAACCTCCTTCACATGACTTTGAGCAGAGGCCGAGCGCAGGGACTTGAAACCAGATGCCTGGGCTCAAATTCTGCTCCCTCATTTACACTGGCTGTGTGACCTTGGGCACATTTTTGTACCTCTCTGTGCCTTGTCTGTAAAATCTGTCCTTGTCTAAAATGGAGACAGTGCCAGCTGCTGCCTTGCTGGGCTGTTGTGAGGGTACTTTGTGTTGAAGCACAGGGAGTGTTTAGCCCTGTCCCTGACAAATGGCAAGCGCATTATGAGTTCGGTACTGCCATGACTCAAGGGCAGGGCCACATTGATATTCTTACCTCATCTTGTAGCACCTAGCAAAGTGCCTGGCATGCTCCATAAACGACTGTTGAATGAAGGCATTTTTATTTATGCACCACCTGGTTCCAAAAAAGACGAGGGCACAATATGAGTGTGTCATTGAAAACTTTATGAATTTTAAAGCACAACTTAAAATTCTAGTTGTTACTCATTGATAGCCCCGGACTCTCCCCATTGAATAGACATCCCTCTTCATGATAGTCCTGTGTGCACTAGTGGCTCCCCGCCTTCCAGAGTGTCTGCTTTCCTCCGGTGACAAGAAAAGTCTGTGTCCCATGGAATGGACTGAAACTTGTCTCAGGTAACTTCCCTCAGGTAACTAACTTCCAGCCGGTCCCAGTTCTGCCCAGGGCCACCTCCAAGGGATCTGAGGACGAGGAAGCCCCTAAGCCCGGGGCTGATCTGTCAGGTGGGGAGTGGCAGTGGGGGTCAAGGCAGATGTCTGCTTGGCTGCCTGGGGAGGTGCCCTGGGCTGCCGGCTGGCCGTCCACCCCCGCCCAGGCCTCTGAGGGGAAGTCAGGGGTGTGAGGACAATAGAGCCATGTTTTAGTTAAACCGTGGCTCTTGGTGGAATCCCAAGGAGGCTGAATAATTGACAGTGTGGTCAGCAGCTGACCACCGCCTTGCAGGCACGGTGGAAATCGATCTGGTCCACATTTACTGTGCCAGCTCCAGGAGGCCTGGGGGTCAGAAGTGAAAAACATCACCCCATCCTGAGTCCTAATCAAACAGTGCGAACGTGGAGCCAGGTGGACCCACCTGTGCGGCTCCGTCCTGCCCTTCTCTGAGCCTGCTTCCTCCTCTTCCGTGGTGCTGGGAGTGTGGTCTGCACAGGGTGCTGAACGGGAAAGTGCTGTGTACGTTGTGCCAAGGCCGCCAATGGTGGGTGGGAAGGGGCAGAGGATGAGTCTGGGGGGATGTCGGGAACTGCTGGGGTCGGGGGTGAGGGTCAAAGGTGAAAGGAGTTTTCTGGATGGTTGCAGTGAGGGAAGGGAGGTCGGGTGGTAGTTGAGGTACAGAAGACAGCTGGGACTAGAGTGAAAAAGGCTCATCTATGAGACTGAAAATTGGGACTTTACACCTAGAGGCTGAGCTAGGCCTGGGGCTCAGGTGTCTCTGATAATGGCTAAGCTCCACCCAGGGCATCCTTCGTGGAGGTGAAGGTGCAGGTGCCCTTCGTATTCCCAACCCTAGTGACCCTGGAGAAAATCCAGTTCTCCTCCCACCCACTCAACACCTCTCCTGAAACTGCCCTCATGGGGTCACCAATAAGCCCCCCTGTGGCTGCATCCACGGGGCCCTTTCCAGTCCGGGTTCTCCCTGGCCCCTCTGCTGCTTCCTGCACCCTGACCTTGCCCCATACTCTTCCTCTGGGGTCTCCCCTTCCTGGGCCCATTGCCATACCTTAAAAGTTGGTGGCCTCCCAGTGCCTGTGCTGGGTCCTCTCCTGGCTCTGTGTCTACCCTGGACAACCTCATCAATTTCTGTGGCTTCAGGGACCACTTAGAGCTGAGGACCCCAACTTTCCTCTTCCCGTCAGCTCTGGAACAAGTTATCCACTTGCAGATGTTGACTGGGCACCTGCTATGTGCGGGGCTCTGTGTGGACTCGGGGCATTAAGCACAAGACATTGACAAATTCCATCTCTGAGGCCAAAAGCTGCGACCCAAAGAAGCAATAAATAAGCACACTGCCAGGAGGGCAGGGCCACAGCAGGACCCCAAACTGCGATGCAGCCAGCTCTCTCCTCCCCTCCCCTGTTCTCCCCACCTTCCCTTCCTCTTCCTCTCTCTCCCCCACGCCCCCTCTCTCCAGCTTTCCTCTCCTACTCAAATTGGCTTCCCCTACTTTGTGGAAAACAAAACAGCCCTCAGCTGCAGAGGCCCCACCAGGGAGAATATAACTGCTTCCCCCCAGCTCCAGTTAAAAAAAAAACCCAACTGCAGGAAGGGACCTAGTTGGTGGCTTGGGTCAGCAGCCCACCTTTCCTTAACCAGTAGGGCTGGACAGTGAGGTCATGTGACAACATGGCCAGCCCTGCTGGGACCACCTACCTAGACAGGGTGGGAGAGGAGCTGGTCCCAAGAAGAAGGAAGCAGCTCTTTCCAGAAGGAATGGTAGGGATGGTGGTTTGGCCCTTAAACCGGTAGGGGTCTCATAAGGCAAGGGGGGCTGTGTTGTGGAGGAATGAATACTGACACTAGCAGTCTGGTCACTGCAACCCAGAGCAACCCTCACCTCTTTGGTGTCTGGAACCCTCTGGCATCGAGTGAAGCTGGTGGACTCGTCCTCAGAATAATATTTTTAAATGCATAAAGTAAAATATATAGGGTTGCAGAGTAAAGCAATTTCTGCCTCTAGCCCTCTCGAGGACTTTGAGTGTTGGAGGGGGTGAAAAGACAGGTGAATTAGATATTGCTCAGGGGCCTCTTGGAGCAATGTGATGGGAGCCTTGGCCTTTCCCTCGAGGGTGGAAGGTGTTTGACCTGCCTGGGCTCTGAGGTGGTCCCTTGTGAAGCTGGCAGTAAAGACAATCCTGGTGGGAATTAGTTGGTGACTCAGGTGTGGCACCAAAGCTGTATTAGTCGGAGCTTGGCTGCTGTCAGTAAAGACTAACTCTGGTTAACCTAAAGGAGTTGTTTGGAAAAGTATCAGGTAGCTCAGACAGTTGACAGGGAAACGGGAGAAACAGGCTTGACCGGAACCCAGAGACCTGCTAAGGTGCCACGGTGGGAGGCTGCCTCCTGCCAGCTGGTCACTGTGGCCCCTGCTGACACCTCCAGCTGCAGAGATGATGCCCCCACAGCACTAGACACCATTCTGTTGCAGCAGCCTTTAAACGTCTGACTGACCCTGTGCCTCGGTGTCACCTAAAGAGTCAGTCCTGGGAGGGCATGTCCTCTTGGCCACACTTTAGGCCACATGTCCATATTCTAGTCGCTGAGAATGCAGAATATCTGCCCCAATCCCCTTCTGTGATGGGAGGTGGGGCTCCTTCCACTGTCTTGGGATTCCCCAAATAAATGCTGGTCGACCAAAGCAGTAATGTTGGCCACAGCTGGTCCTGAGGGCGGGCTGTGTGTCTGTGTGTGTGCGAGTTCATTGCTCGTGAGTGAACTAAGCTATGTCATCTCTCAAGTGCTGTGGTGGTGTCTAGCGACATGAAATTGAGGAGAGAGGCTCCCACCTTTCCCCCAGAAAAGGAAATACAGCTGGGCCTGAGGCAGAGAACAGGGCCTTTCAGGAAATGAACCAGATCTTCCAGTTTCTTCTCTGCAACGCTTTAGAAACAAGGACTGCTGACTCCTTTGGGACTGAGTTAACAAGAACCCAAGGGGGGTGTCTCTCTAGGGAGAAATAAATGGACTCCTGGTGATGGATGGGATGGGACTGCAAAGAGATGAGTCCTTATTCTGAGCCTCAAGCTGGGGACATCAGTCACTTGAGTCTGCAGCTGCTACTCCACCCTAACCTCCGCCATTGGACTATGAGGTCTCGGGGGGCAGGTCTCCTGTCTTACTCATCTCTGCCCGTGCAGCTTCCAGCCCAGGCACCCAGACCTGCCCAGCTGCTCACCAGTCAGTCCGTCTCTTCCTCCTGGGCACACCGCCAGGCCACACCTCCCAGGCCCCCTGTGGTCAGGCATGGCATATGACTGAGGTTTGGCTGATGGAACTTGGACAGAAGCGACATGGGCCACTCCCAGGCCTGGTCCATAAAAACCTCCAGTGTGCGACCCTCCAAATTCTCCCCTCATCTAGATGAAAGCAGCTGATTCTGAGGCTCTAGGGGAAGGTGTGGCCACATGAAGGAGGGAGCCTGGGTCCCTGAATCACCATATGGAAGGCCCATTCACCAACCAGGAACCCTGTCCTGTGAGCAAGAAAGGTAACTCTATCGTGCCAGTGAGATGGGGGGTTATTTATTACAGATTATAGCAGCTAGAGTGACACTAATATACTCAGAAAATGGTCGCTGAACCAAGCTGTTCTGTGATCCTGTGCAAAGCACTGCCCTGTCAGGGCCTCAGTCTCCTTGGCTATATGAGGAAACTGAACCAGGTGATCTCTAAGAACACTTCCTCCCGGGAGAAGGGAGGATTTTAGCTATACACACACACACACACTTCTGCATTGGGGGCTGTTTCCATAGGGAGAGGCCCTGAAATGCCTTTCTGGATACAATTTCTCACAAGCACCCAAATGAGGACAGTGTTCCAGAACCTTGTTTCTAACAGACGTCAGTAAAGCAAAAACACATGCTATAGACCAATAAAATGTGAAGACCAACTCCAGTGATGGAATATGTTTGTTTATATGTATTTTTATAGCTTCCTGGATAATAAAAGGAATTGCGTTCTAATCGGATGCTTCTGTTGCAATCAGTGCGCAGCGCCTCCACCCTCCTGTCCGCGCACAGCCAGCATTGCAGGGGAGAGAGGAAGTGGCAGTTTTGGTTCCTCTCACTTGTGATCCTTTGGGAACAAAGGCCATCCTTGTTGCTGTTTTCCCAATTCCTTAGGGGCTGGTAGGAAGGAGCGTGCTCACGGAAGGGAGCAGAAATTGTTAAAGGTGTTTCTTTGCGGGCTTCTGGGACAGTTTAAGGCTGTAGAGATGGGCTGAGGCTTGGTCACGTAGGTCCTTGAATCATAACAATGGTTCACACGTATGTGCCAGGTACTGTTTTAAATGCTTTGTATATACTAACTCATTTGAACCTCATGATAACCTTTTGTGAGGCCCCATTTTACAGAGAGGGAAACTGAGGCACAGAGGGGTTGAGAACTTGCCTAAGGTCACACAGCCAGTGAGGAACCATGTTGGCGTTCTCACTCAGCCAGTGTGGCTCCAGAACTGCCTCTCTAGGCCAAGAGAAGGATTCCTAAAAGCAGAGAAAGGAGCAGCAAAGTGAATACAGACTCTATAGCAGTGCTTCTCAACTGGGGGTGATTTTGCCTCTCAGGGGCCATTGGGCAATATCTGGAGACATGTTTGATTGTTACAGGTGGGGAGGATGTGCTACTGGCATCTAGTACATAGAGGCCAGGGATGCTGCTAAGCATTTTACGGCACACAGGACAGCTCCCACCACAAAGAATGATCCAGCCCCAAATGCCAATAGCACAGATTGAAAAACCCTGCTCGGAAGTCAGACAGGTCTGCAACCTCTGCTACTTTCTAGCTGTGTGGCCCTGGACAACTGACTTTCCCTCTCTGAGCCTCAGTGACTTTAGGAGAACACTGGATACGGCAATAATGAGAGAAAACCTGACACATGGGAAGTGCCCAAAAGATGCCAACTGTGATTGTTTTCATCTGATGCTCCCCGCCCTTCCCCACCTTTCACCCTGCCCCAGGCCCTGTCACATTTCTTGCCCAAGAAACAGAGCCGAGTTCTTAACAGAGAACTTGGGAGAGTTATGAGTTTATATTCCCCTGCTCCCTCCTGGCTGTGCCGATGTCTTCAGCTCCTCTAATTACTTATTTAAAGACTATCGATTCCTTGGGCTGCTGCTGGGAGGCCTCACAGAATTGCATGTCTCGCAAATAGCAAAGAGAGCCGTGGCCTAGCGACTGGGGCTGCAGCCTGACATAACCAGGCAGGGGGTTATTTTCGCCCAGGATGCTTGTGAAATATTCATGTGCTGATTTAAATACCGAGGATGTCGGAGCTGGAAAGGGCCAGAGAGATCATATCGGCAAAGCTCGCCCTCACCCAGAAGAGGATGCAGCTAGATGTGATGCGGAGGGTGCCCAACAGAGTTGGGGCTGGCAGATGCAGGTTCAAGACTGATACGAGGGTCTCAGATTCAATGTATGACCTTGGGCAGGTCACTTGCCCTTTCTGGGCCTTTGATTCCTCATCTGCAGTGAGAGCAAGGGGGTTGTGAGGCTGAAATGAGTTGGATATATAAGAATAACTCAGTACACAGTAGGCCTGCAAAATGTAATTGCATTTGAAGTCAGTAAGCTTGTCTGAGCCTGAATTTCCTCCTCTGGAAATTTCCTAGGGCTGTTAACGTTATATAAGATGACAGATGTGAACATTTTATACCAGGCAAAGTGATGGCTGACAAATGTTAAGTGTGTTTAATTAGCATGTGTTAGTGCCCACTGTGTCCCAGGTGTTGCGCTAAGTGCTTAAAAAAAACAGGCAATAGTTCTCTGAATCTCCCAACAACCATGGTGGGAGGTATCATTATCTGAGTCCCAGTGGTTCAGAGGTGTGCTGGTAAACTGACTGTCAGGGGTGGGTAAGGGGAGTTCCTTATTTGTAATGTTTGCCGCTGTTTGCCGCTTTCCTTGGTGTAAATACTCCCCCTGGGGCCGATTTCAAGCTACCAACATGATGTCACTGAACACAGAGTTGGGAAGAAGGAGCACACCAGTGGATCTTACAGATGAGGAAACTGACGCTCAAAAAGGTTGAGTGCCTTGCCCCGGATAACTGGCTGAACCAGGTCTATCCACCTTCAAAGTTCACCTCTGAACTGCCTCCCGGGTTGAGTTGAACAGGGTCACTGAGACTCAGAGATGGGAGTGACTTGGCCAACGTCACGCATCACGATGGGCCAGAACTAGGACAGGATCATACCTCCTTTCTCCCAGCCCAGTGTTCTTCCCTTCAGGTGCTTAGGCCAGCATTGGGGCCACACTTGCCCCCTCTCCTATCCTCTGGCTTGTTCAGGAAGGCAACAGAACCACACTTTGTGGAGCACCAATTCTAGGCTGGGCCCTGTGCCAAGAAATTATATGCAATGTTCTCTTATTGATTACTCCCAACCAACCTGCGAGGTAGGAATTCTGATCGCCAATTAACAGAGGAAGAAACTGAAGCTCAGATGGGTGAAGTGACTTTCCCAGGGCCGCAGAGCTGGGACGTGGTAGAATCGGGATTCAAACCCAGGTCTACAGTGACTCCAAAGCCCACATCCCTTCCCTACCACCATCTGGCCAGGACCTCACCCAGCCCACAGACGGCCTAACCCATGGAGGGCTTTGTGTGGAAAGCCCACAGGCATTCAGAGACCCATTTGTTTCCCAAAAACCAGTGCCTTTCTCTGCCTCAGTGATGTATATTTGAACCAACTAGGATTTTTAAAAAAATCAATCAGCAGGCCCCACACCAGAACATTTGAATCAGAATCTCAGGGGAAATCTGACCTCCCAGTGGCTCTGGTGTTCCAAAGCTTTCCAGGGGGTTCTGAGGTGCAGCTGGTGAATGAACCACTGCCCTGTGTCTTTGTTACCCTTGGTGACAGTTGCTGATGGAAAAGCATCAGGCCTGAGGTTGAAGAAGGATCCACAGTGCTAATATTCACACGACCCTTGAAGGGGCCAAGAATGTGTTGGGCAGGTGGTTATTTCTGGGGTCTGAAATGGATACCTACCAGTGTCAGCCTTTTCCTAACTGCCTGAATCAGTCCCCTTGCCATAGAACCTACCTCTGAGAGCTGAGGGTGCTGGACAACCACATGGTTCTCCCGCTGGCTCAACAGCTCATTCCCTCTCATTTGTTCATTTATTCACCACATATTTCGGAGCTGCCTCCTGGGTGCTGGGGATTCAACAGTGAGTGAGGGACACGGCCCCAGCCCTCCAGGGGCATGCAGACCAGTGGCTGTAACACGACAAACATGACTTGCATTCACCACAATTCCTGGGAAGAAACTGCAGTGTAGACGTTCCCCTGTCTATGGAATCTACAGGGAAGGGTGCACTGCCCACGCTCGGTTTGGGAGGGCACAAAGAGGAACTGAGTTTCACATTGGGGTCAGCGCCCCGCAGCCCACAGACATGTGTAGGGCAGGGACCAGGAGAGGGGGCTGTGGGGAAGAGGTCCCTGGGGGTTTGCAGAGACTCCAGGGGTGGAGGGCTACGGCTGGGTCCAGAGGCTTTTTGTCTAGTACTTGCACGTGAGGAGGCACAGGGAGGAGAAGCATGTGGTACTACAGAGTACAGGCGGACTCCCTAACTAGTTTGGGGAGAAGGAAATCATTGTGATCTTTCTTTAAGCAGTTTTGTACCACACGTGCTATACTCAGCCTGTCTGCAATCCTCGCAAGCATTTTATGAGGTAGAGACTATTATTATGCCCATTTTATAGCTGAGGAAATGGAGGCTCAGAGAGATCATGTGACTTGCCTAAAGACACGCAGAGGGTATGTCACAGAGCTGGGATTTGAATCTAGGTCTTTATGATTTGAAAACCCATGCTTACATCCCTACTCTGTAAAGCTGCCTTGTCGTCTATTTCTTCCTTATTAGAAGGCCTCATGCCTGTGGTTTGAGGAAGGAACAGAAATTGCACGCGCAGGCCACCTAATAATGACATAAACACAAGATGAGCATCATCACCCCCAGGGTAAAGGGCACGGACTCAGGCTCAGAGAAGTAAAGGCACTTGCCCAAGGTCATAGATGAGAAAGCAAGCAGAGCTGGGATTGGAACCCGGGAACTTCACAGCCCCCGGGGCCTTTGCACGGCCAGTGTTTGTCCTCAGAGCTCACACCCCTGCTACTCCTTCAATGAGGGGCGGCACTGCAGGCACTAGAGGCTGGGTGTCCAGAGCAGGCCCAAGTCAGGGCCTCAGGGCAAGGTCACTGGGGCAACCCAGGAGCTCATCACCCTCCCTAGCTCAAGAGGGAAATCTTTAAATGGTGTCAGGTTCATTGCCTTTGTGGCAGAAAAAAGAAAAAAAGAAAAGGTACAGACGTAAGGAAGATGGGGCCAATTCCTGCCTAACTCACACATCCTGTTTGGCTGAGTCAGCAATGCAGGGAGGCCTCCCTGGCCTCAACAGAATCGCAGGAATCTGCAGATCTGCTGGAATTTCTCTGCACTGGCTGGCACGGGAGGTAACGAGAGCAGAGCTGTTTTTATCCTCTGGGGCTGATCTCTTTCTCCCCCACTCCCACCCTGCTTCTTGCCCATGCCTCTGAAAGGCCACTTGTCTCTGACTTGCACAGCACTCAACAGTCTAGAAAGCCCTTACAAAGAGCTCTTCGGTCCCTAAAGTAATTTATGATTTTGAAGTGCTTTTTGGATTATAAAAGGCTAACCTACAATAGCTTCCTTACTGCGGCAACATTTACAAAATGCTTTGTGCAAGTCACAACGCATTTTATAGTTTGCAACGTCCTTTGCAGCCAAAAGGTGCTTACCTCTCCAGAGGGGACTTTAGAGTTTGCAAACCCTGGACACACCCCTCACTTTATTTAAACTGCAGAACAGCTCTTTGATAAAGGCCAATAATAATATCAGTCATATGGCACTACAGTGTGCCAAGCGCTGTCATGAGCGCTTTACACGTGAACACATTTCATTGACATAACAACCCTATGAGGTTGGCGCTCTTAGCCATCCCCATTTACAAATAAGGATGTTGAGGCACAGCAGGTAAAGTGTCTTGCCTAAGATCACAGGGCTGTTAAGGAGTGGAACCTAGATTTGAGGCATTGATGTTTGATGGGATGAGAGCAGGTTTTGCCCAATTTTCAGATGTGGAAAACAGAGGCCCAGGGCAGTAGCCAGCTCTGTCCTGCTCCTGTGTGACCTCAGACTGCTCTTGGCACATCTCTTGACCTCTGTTTTCCTTCTCTGCAGAATCAAAGGGATAAGCCCTCGTCTGCTTTCTTCCCAACTCTGAACAAATGTGAGACGTGGAGCTGCCGATGGTGGCTAGAGGAGGGCCAAGGCTGAGCACCCACCTTGGCCTTGCTGCCTGTGCCAAGGCCACTGTGTGGCAGGAGCCCTGCCTTAGTTTCCCCCTCTGGGGTCTGGCTCTGCTCTCCACAGAAAGTCACCTGGAGACCTTTCCTGAGATCTCCTGCCTCGTACCTGGGTGGAGGAAGAGTAGGGTGGTTGGGTGGGGTGGAGCAGGGAACCTCACTGAGGGCCTGACTCCCATCTTCTGGGGACAGTCCTCTAGTGAAAGCCCAGAAAAATCACAAAGTCCAACCCCTCCAGCCATTGAACAGATGGTGGAACTGAGGCCCAGAAAGGGGAGGGACTCACAGTCATGCAGAGAATTTGATGCAGAGGTGAGACTAACATTTATCTCCAGGTTCTTCCCGTGGCCTGTACTGGGAGTCTGGCTTCTGATCTGAGAAGGCCTTGGGCCATTTGTTCATTCATTCAGCTAGAGAGTCAGTCAGTCAACAGATATTTCCCGGCCACTTTGTGCCAGACCCTGGATTTAATAACGGTGGGTGTGGTCCTGGTCCTGACTCTCATGGAGTTTACAGTCTAGTGCTGTGCTGTCCCATACGGTAGCCACTGGCCACGTGTGGCTGCTGAGCACTTGAAATCCAGCTGGTCCAAACTGAGATGTGTTGCAAGCATAAAATACACACTAGATTTTGAAGACTTAGTATGGAAAAAAAATCTCATTAATAATTTTTTAATCTTGATTATATGTATAAATGTTTGGAGTATATTGGATTAAATGAAACATTGAAATTAACTTCATCTTCTTTTTACTTTCTTAAAAAGTAGCAACTAGAAAATTAAAATTAAATATTGCCTAAGCGGCTCACATAATATTTCTATTGGGCAACACTGGTCTGTAAGGAAGGCCTGAAAGTGACCAAATAACCCCACTGGCAACCTTACCCATGGCCTCACACCGGCCAGAGGCGCACCTGGCCGGGACTACCTGTGGGACACTGATCCGGAGCAGGAGGAGAGTCCCAGAGATGGATCCAACTTACTTCCGGTTCTCCTCGGTTGGTACCCAGTCCCCCCTACAGGGGCTATGGAAGTCCCTTCCATCCCTCCTCTTCCTTTTTCCTTTCTGCTCTTTCCAGAGCCCTGAGGCCACCTCCCCTTCAGGTCACTTTCACCCCGTCCCACCAGACTGTCTCCAGTGAGCCCCAAGGCCATGGCGCTACCTGCCATTGCCCCAGCCCTGTCCGTTCCTCAGAGAGGAGGCGTCTTCTTCCTCTTGCTGGTGAGGAAGGCCCTCGTGGGCCTGCCTGAGCTGCCGACGCTCTGTGGCCACACCGCCTGCCACCGGGCCTGGTTCTGCCACGAACCAGCGGTGGCCCACTGCTGCACACAACAACCTGCACGATTACAAGTGTGCTGAGGGTCTGGCAGGGACAGCACTCGAGAGCAGGTTAATGGGAGGATCTGAGCAGTGGAGGAGGTGGCACTTGAGCTGAGGCCCAAGGGTAAGTAGAAGTGATAGAGGGGAACAGCAGGTGCAGAGACGGAGAGCACTCAGCCCTGAAGAGGTCCTGAGGGAAGGTCAACGTGGCTGTGGCTCAGAGATCTGGGGCAATGGCAGGAGGTGGGCTCAGAGGCCAGATCACAGGACCTTGAAGGCCACACTGAGGAGTTTGTTCTTTTTCTGGAGGGCAATGGGGAGCCATGGAAGGTGTGTAAGCAGGGGAGTGCCTGGAAGCTTCAAGCCCTGTCTGGCCTCAACAAGGATCGACAGAGGCAGAGCCGGAAGCTGGCTTTCTCTTCTTCCAGACAGTTGGCCCGTGGCAGGGCTTGGCTTCCCTCACCAGGCAGAGCTTGCTGGAACTCCAGCTTCCCCCATCCCTTGCTGTGTGACTGTGTGACCTTGGTCAGATGGCCTATTTGTCTGAGCTTCAGTTTCCTTATCTGTAAAACGGGGATAACAGAAGTGATTCACTAGAGAGTTTTGCAAAGACCCGGTGATGTAATGCTTGGAAAGTGCTTGGCACAAAGTAGGTCCGCAAATAGTTGTCCCTTTTCCTTTTCTCTTCCTGAGTACCCCCCACCCCACCTGCCAAACACCGTGCCCCTACTCCTCAGGCGGCAGGAAGCAGGATGGGAGGACTGCTTCCTCACCCGTCAGAGTATTTATAGCCGTGTACTGGCAGCCCGATGTTGTTTTTCGGTCGCATATATATTTTTACATTTTCCACCGTCACACATGGTTGCTCGGTATGGTTGAGAAGCGGCGGGGGTGGAGGGTGGGGTGGATGGATGCAGAGAGCAGCAAGCGTAGGAGGTGGAGACAGATGGCCTGGGACAGCACGGGGGGAACAGACTGGGTCATTTCTCTCCAGCTCAGAGACCATCAATGGCTCCCCATTACCCTCTGCCCACAGGCCAGACTCTTCTGCTGTGGTTCAAGGACCACAGGAGGAGGCTCCTGCCCACATGTCTCACCACTGGCTCTCTTCACTGCCCCCATCTCAGCCCCTTTCTTCTCCAAAAGTGCATAATGCAGGGGAAAGCCAGTAGGACTTAGCTCTGCTACTCACCAGCTGTGTGACCTCAAGCAAGTCCCTTTACCTTTCTGAGCCAACATTTCCTGTGAAATGGGAGCACTAATTCCAGACTCACGGGGCTGCTGTGAGGATTAGATGTAAATGTGCCTGACTGAATAAATGGTAGCTATCATAGACGCACTTCGGTTGCACACCTCCAGGCCTCTGCACAGGTGTTCCCTCAGGCGGGAATCGTCTTCTACTCTCTGCCCCCATCTGTACCTTGGGCCCAGCCCCAGGGCCACCTCTTCAGGGAGCCCTCCAGGCCTAGGGCTCCCCCACCCCCTACATCATCCTGTCCTCTCTCGGAGGGGACTGTGAGAGTTCTTTGTACCAAAATTCTGTCTCCTCTAGAAATAGATTGCACACTCCTTGCTTATAAAAATAGCGCGCACCCTCCCGGTACAAAGCCTTCCCGAGTTCCCGTTCTAGCCTCACACCGTTCCCTGGGGAGTGGGCACCATGTCCTCGTTCTACAGAGGAGGAAGGGACTCATCCAAGATCTACTCAAAGGACGTCAGACTCGAGGCCCCGTGGTATGGGTGTGAGCTGTCCATCACCTCCCTCCCCTGCACCAGGCAGGGCGCCTTCGGAATAAATGGTTGGTCCTGCAGCCTTCCTCGCGGTCTCTTCTCACCGCCTCGGAACCACCTGGGCCCCTCTCAGGTCTCTGACCTCCTTCTCCCCAGCTCGGGAGCCCAGGGTGCCCATGCCCTCCTGCCAGGGCAGCCCTCGGAGGCTGCACACCCGCCCTGGCCGGCTGAGGGGGCGGGGCTGGCTGGGCCAGGGCACTGTTGCTAGGCAACAGCCTGGTGAAGCGTCTCAGGCTCCCTGGGAGGGGAGGAGAGGACAGGGCCTGTCCCTGGAGCCGGAGGTGGAACAGGGTGGTGACCGGAGGGAGAAGGGCCTCTACCTCTCCACCCCGCCAAGACCCACACCTCACCCTCACTCCCTTGGTCTTCCCTTCGCCCTCCCTTGTTCACTCACCTCTTCCCTCGTTCACTTAATATCATTACTCTCATTTACTCATTAATTAGTGCGTTAGTTTATTTATTCACTTGCTGCCTGGTGACTCACAGCTTCACTACTTACTAGCTGCACCTCACTACTTACTAGCTGCACCTCACTTACCCCATCTAGGAAATGGGGAGAATGATAGTATCAACCTCATAGAAGTGTTGGCACTGCACGTGGGGAGTACATTATAAGTCTTTGCTTTTAGGACAATGATTATTCATGATATCTCCTAAGCACCAATGCTATGCCTAGTGCCATGCAGGGCCTGCAGCGACGCAGGTAAATGAGCCCTTGGCTTAGTAGGAGAGACACTCAGGACCACCGGTGAAGCCAGCATGGGCCTTGCCTGTCACCTCCAGATCTCCTCTGCTTGTTTCATGGGCACAACAGGGGAGTGTTAAGGGCAGGGGCTGTGGAGCCTGGCACCATGGGATTGTACCCTGATCCTTTACTTATTAATGCTGTGCTCTTGGGCAACAGATTTCACCCCTCCTGACCTTAGTTTTTCTGTCTATAAAATGGGACTTAGCAGTAACAATTTCACTAGATCTAGTGAGGATGCAATGAGATCACACATGACCCTTTCTGGGCACACAGTCGGCTTTCAGCAGGGCAGCAGTTATTGTCACTGGTGTACAGAGGGAGTTGAGTTTCCCAGGGTGCCATGAAATCCCCGAGGGCCAGGACCCACTTTCTCCTCCTTTTTCTCTCCTTGCTCTGCCTTCCTGGGTCTGCCTACTGTTTTCCACCTCCACCCGTATGCTCATGCCGTTCCCTCTTCCTGAAATAATCTCTCTTGTTATTTCTCCTAAAGCTCTGATATAGTTCTTGGAGGCTTCAGGCCCCAGCTGGGATGGCTCACTAAGCGAATCCAGGGGTAGATTTTCAAAAGCCCCACCCCCCCTTACCTCCTGCTGCAGCCAAGCTCCCAGGACCCCATCCCCTGGAAGGGTCAGGTGGGTTGGATGCAGCCTCACTAAGCCAGCTGGCTCCTTTGGGGGGCTATTCACCCTTTTCTCACAGCCTCTGTCCCCCGAGGCCAAGCCCACAGGGCCCATCTCTGCAGGTTTTCTGACCATCAGAGAACACCCCCAAGACAGACGGTTGTTGTCACGGTGCTTACCACATCCTAGGATGCTTCTCCCCAGCACTTAGCAGGTGGAAATGTATTCATTTTCCGTGGGCATGTTTGTTTAATATGTGGCTCCCCTGCCAGCCTGAACACGCTGCAAGGGCAGGCTCTGCCTCTGGTTCCCTACTCAGTCCCCAGCGCCCAGCCCAGCCCCTGTACCTACAGGATACTCACTACACAGCTGCTGACTGGGTGGGTAGATGCACGCATGAAGAATGAACAGGGTGGAACTTACGGGGAAAGTGGCCTTCATTCTTCCATATATAAGGACAGAGAGTGGGAGACCAAGGATCAGGAACTCTAGGGGTGAGCCTCAGCTCTGTGAGCCCAGATAAGTAGTGTCCCCTTTCTAGGCCTCAGTTTCCTCACCTGTGCCATGTCCACTATATTAGTGCCTACCTTGAGGAGATGAGCATGGGAACAACATGGACTAGGGGACCCAGACAGGAGTGACGCCTGCCTCAGGTTGGGGCTGGGGCTGGGTCACCATTACATGGACTCACAGGCCACTCACCACTCTTCCCCTGAGTCCCCTACTGCCCTAGGCAGGCTCAGGAACTTGGTGAACAGCTAGTTCAGGTGACACGGGAGCCTGGAAGCCCCTGACCAGTCTCTCTTCCAGAGCTGGGTCTCTGCTTGAGCCTCGATCCTGCAGAAATACGGAGTGGTCCAGAGGGCGAGTCATTCTCCCACGCGACCCTCAGCTTCCTCAGCTGTAAAACGGGCCATAACAGACCCCCATAGGGCTGTTCCGAGGAAGCAGTTGGGGGGTCACGCGTGGATCCCATGGCTTGGTGCCCAGGACACATTCCTTGCTCAAGAAATGGCAGCTATTACGATTTTTCTTGTCATTCTTGGTTCAGATTTTGGTTCTTCCATAAAGAGAAAACCATGTAGGTGTTTTTGAAAAAGACCTCTCTGTGAACTGAGATTCCCTGACTGACTTATCAGCTGCCCGGGTCGTTAGTCTGGTTCTGTTCTCAGTCTAAGCCAGACTCCAATCTCCTTCTGCCTCCCACCTACCATCTCTCTGTTCTGCCTCATATGGTCCTCCACTTTCCATGGGACCCTGGGCGCAGTCTGGATCAGGATCAGGGTGCAGTCTGGGACTAGGATCTGGGTTTGGACTGGGGAAGAAACTAGGCTCAATCTGTAAACAGCCTGGGACTTAGGAATCTGTTAGTGACCTGGGTTAGGTCTCATTTAATCCCAGGATTGGGCTCTGCCTGTGAGGTGTCTTAGATTGGGTTCCTGGAAATGGACTTTGAGCTAGGGGTTGCCTGCAGGGTTATCGGGGCATGCCCTTGGAAGAGCCCCCGGGAAGGCAGTATAAAGGCTGACTGGGCAGAAGGAGACCGACCCACAGTGAGGTTGTAACTGGGTCCCCTACGAGGATCCCCGGAGCTGAGGGTCTTTAGAGTTGTTCCAGTGGGGCAGGGAGCTGGGCCTTTGTAGCCGCATGTCGGCCAGGAGCTGGCCAAGGGCTGCCCCTAGCATAGGGCGTAACCCAGTGAGGCATCAGCAGTTGCAGTAGCTTGGCCCTGAAGAGGGGCTCTGGAGCGCACACTACCCCCTACAACCAGCCCCAGGGCTCTGGCTCTCACCAAGGTTTCAGTCGGACACTGGGTGTCCCCACAGGAACAGGATCTTTGTCCTAGCATTCAGCACAGGGCCTGGCAGGGCAGCATAAGCCTCAGACCACAAATGGAGGAAGAAGAGAAAGTGTGAAGTGGGACCTTGTGCCCTTACTGTGTGGGCCAGCCGCTCAGCCTCTCCCAGAGGCTCAGAGAGGTTAGGCCACCTGCCTGAGGTCACATAGCTGCTCAGGACAGAGCCAGGATTGGAACCCAGTGCTGGCTGTGTCCAGAAATTATGATCTCTTGGCAATACCAGACTGTGAGCTTATTAGAAAGCAAAGCCTGGGAATGGGGCGGGGGAAGCCCCTCCTGCCAGTTCCCGGAGCAGGGCCCTGGAGCAGGGCCCACCAACTCTGGTGGACTCTGGCCTGTCCACCCGGACCCGTGCCGGGTGGGGGGAGCAGCATCTTGCGGGCGGGCCTGCTCGGGTAATGAGACCCAGCCGGTGGTTTGCAGGCCTTGCAATGTGAATAATTCATTTGCAACCAAGTCTGGGAATTAGAAACCGTTACTGGATGATTTATTTAACAGGGGCTGCTGCTGGGGAGAGGGAAGGAGGACTTTGAACTCCATGTCTCGTAGATGGATTTAGAGAGGCCCATCGACCTGGGTTCTGATCCCAGTTCTGCCTCCAATCAGTTGTGTGACCGTGAACAAATGACTGGACCTCACAGTGCCTCACCTTCCTTGGTTGTAAAATGGGGATAATGATAGAGTTGTTGAAAGGATTAAATGAGTTGGAATTTGGAGAGCACTTAGGACCATGCCTGTCTTATATTAAGCGCTCAGCAAATGTTAGTTGAATAAATAAGTGAAAGCTTATAAATGATAATAGGGACTTAGTTGAGTATGTACTTTGTGGCAGGCCCTGTGCTAAGAGCTTACGTAACGTGCATTATCCCACAGCACTCATGTAAAATGGGCATTAATATTCTGTCTGTGTTACAGATGAGAAAATAGAAGCTCAGAGAGGTTAAGTAACCTGCTCAAGCTCAGATAGCTAGCCCCGGCAAAGCGGGGATTTGAACCCAGCCATGCCTCTGCACACTTACTCACACTCCCATATCACAGCTCTAGCACACAGCTGGTGCTTAAGAAACACCTGACTCTTGTCTTACTAAAACTTCCCTTCCCTCCCAAAGTGTTGCCACATCCGTCATGGCATTTAATTCTAATAACAAACCCAACCGGTGGCCAGGGAGATAATGGTCCCTCTTTCTCAGATGAGGAGACTGAGGTTCAGAGCAGGACACGAACTGCTCAATGTCCCACAGCCCCAGGTGGAGGCCACGTCTCAGAGCCCTCCTAGCAATGATCACGGTGTGTGTTGTAACAGCTCAGCCCCAGACTGTGCTCCTGGAGGGCAGAGGCCGTGTCTTGGTTTTGCTTGATTCACAAAAGGTCCTTATTAAATAGCAGAGGAAGGAAGGAAGGAAGGACGGAAGGAGAAGAGGAAAGAAGGAAGGCAGGCAGGCGAAGCCCATATAGTAGATGAGCTTTCTTCTTCCATCTTTACGTTGCTCCTGCCCCAGCTGCCCCAGCTTCCCAACAAAACACACCAGAGCACGCACTCACACACTCCTATCGGGTGAGGTCAGTGTGGCGGCTGAGTGGGGGCTGCCTGGGCACCTGCCTGTCTCTTCTGATGGGGCAGGCGTCCTCGGCCTCCCACAGGAGGCAGCACTTTGTGGCTCAGATTCCCAGGCCCTTACAGAGGTGTGGCAGGGTCTCCACAACTCTCCACACTGACCTTGGTGCCAGCATGGCCTGGGTGTGAGCAAGGGGATGTGGCTGTTTTGCCCAGACTGCCAGCTTGTTAGCCTCCCAGGGCTGTGGGGTATGCTGTACATGCCCGTGTGTGTGTGTGTGTGTGTGTGTGTTTGGGTGTCTGTGATTGCACAGGGGTCTGTGTGTCTGTTGTGTGTAGATGTGTACTGTGGATATTTTTATATCTTGTGAGTATATTGTGCATATCTGTACACATCTGCATTTGTGTGTGGGTGTGTTCTGTGCGGGTGCCTGTATATATTTGGGCATTTAGATTTGACGTGATCAGATATGTTTGTGTGAGCACATGTGTATATGAATGGGACTTTGTTTGTCTGTGTATTTGGGTGCTCTGGGGGGCACTGTGTGGATGCACACATACATACTTCTGTCCAGGCAAGCGTATGTCTGTGTGAGCCAGTCTGTATGTGTTTGTGGAATCTTGTATATGTATATAGATATTTGCATATCTGAGTTTGGGGATCATTTCCTGGGTGTGGTGTGTGATGTGTGGGTATGGTCTGTGATGTGTGTTGGGTCTGCAATGTATGATGTGGGGGGTGCATGTGTGTGTGATATGTGTGGTATGTATGATGTGTGGTATAATATGTGTGTGTATAGTGTGTGTTTGTGTGTGTTATGTGTGTATGGTGTGTATGGTGTATGTGTGGCATGTGTGTATGGCATGTGATACGTGGTATGTGTGCATGATATGTGTGGTGTGTGTGGTATGTATGTATATGGTATGTGGTGTGTGTTTGTGAGTTATATATATGTGGTTGTGGTGTGTGTGGTGTGTATGTGTATGTTGTGTGTTGTGTGACATGTGTGTATGGGTGTGTGTGGGTGGTATGTGGTGTGTATGTGGAGTGTGACGTGCATGGTATGTGGTGTGTATGGTGTGTGTGGTGTGTGGACTTGCACGGAGTGTACAGAGAGGTCTGAGCTTGGGAATCTGCAGTCTTTGTTCAAGTTCCAGCTTTGCCATGGGACCCTGGGTCACTCCCTGCCCATATCCAGTCCTCAGTTTCCCTGTCTGGGCAACGAGAGCTGTGCTGTTCAGTGGGTCTCAAGTTTGGGGTGCTCAGCTCAACTGAGGAGGCAGCTCTCAGCAAGCTGTGTTGGCATTGTGGGCGTGTTTTGTCATACGTTATTGAAACCCTGTCAGCATTATTTTGGGCTTGGACTTGCTCTTTCCATCAGATTTAATAGGAAGAAGGTTTCCTGTTTCAGTGCCTGCATTTGTTATTCATTTTTTGTTTTCATAAAATTTTAAAAGATTGTACCATTTAGACTCAAGTAGAGATGCCAATCACTTTTCCAAAAATTGTCATCCTGCCATTCCCCGCTCTGGGGCTGGAGCGATCCTTCTCAGACGCCAAGCCACTCCCGTCCTGCAGGGGTTCTCAGGGGCTCCCCTGCTCTCTGGTGGCATCTGGACTCCTAACCCTGCCCCCTCCTCTCCAGCTCTGGGCCACCTGCCTGTGCGCTGCTCTCCAGCCACACCGCCCTCTGTCCTATTGCTTGGCGCTGCCAGCCTGCCCTGCCTCCATGCCTGTGTCCAGGGACGCTCCCTCGGCCTGGAATGCCATCTCCTCTCCACCACCCTTCCGCCCCCGCTCATTTCCTCTGGCTAACTCTCAGGACGCTCAGGGCTTCGGTTGGTATTCCCTGTTCCATGTCCCTTCCCTGCTAGACCACGAGCTCCGAGGATAGGGAATCTGGTTCTCCTTTGTACCCAGCACCCACCATGCCACCCGGCACACAGGAGGTATTTAACACACACTTGGTGAGTGATTGAATCAATTTGTGAGTGATTGCATGACGCCCTGTCCGGCTTTAGCTCCTGTGGTTGCAAGTCCCAAGCCCCATGGGCGGAGGGTCAGACAACATCTCCATCAGGAGCGGCTGGCTCCAGCTCCAAGCCAGCTTCACCATGTTCTGCTTAGGACACCAGCCTGACCCCTGACCCTGAGCCCAGACTGAGCCCTGATCCTGGATGCAGACTAAGCCCAGACTTCAGCCCCACACTGAGTCCTGACCCCAGACACTTAGCCATGACTCCAAACATAGACTGAGTTTAGCTCCAAGGGCCTTCGATGAAATCATTGCTGGCAAGAATCCTGGGCTGGGAGTGAGAGATCTTAGTTCAAACCTTAGCTCTGCCCCAACTCCCTGAGTGACCCAGGTAAGGCCCTGTCCCCTGGCCTCAGCCTCACAGTGAAATGGGTGCATCTCCAGAAAGCGCACAGCACCATTGAAACGTGGCAGACATTCACACTCTGCCCCCACCCAATAAGCCACCATTACTCCCACCCCCAGAACATCCCAGGATGTGTGGGGGGATGGCTCATGGGAAACTCCCCCCACCTAGGCTTTTGTAGGAAGGGGCAGGAAGAGGTTTGGAAGGGCTGCTTGCTTTCTTCCAGTCCAAGAGTGTTTTGCCCGACTTGGGGTGCTCTGGTCTGTTCCTTCCCCCAACGGGGGGGCAGCAGTTTTCTGGCTGAGATTGGCTTTGCCTCTGACAGTGATGTGACCTTGGGTGAGTCACTCCCCTTCTCCCCTGGGTATAGGGGGCAGGGAACAGCATTAGGGGGGACAGGCTATCAGTATTTCTTGCCTGTAGTCCCCAACCTGTGCCCCCACCTGCCCCCACCTCAAAAAGGCCCCTCCCCCCCCCGCAAACCCAGTGGCTGGAGGATGAGGTGGCCCCTAGACAGCGAAGCTGTTGAACTTGGGCCGGGCTCTGGCAGGACCCCCAGAGCGTAGTCTGAGCGGTAGGGTGGGGTGGGTCCTGCCCGCCTGCGGGAGGGGCGGAAGCTGGCGGCTGGCGGGAAAGAGGCACCTGGGCCTGTCCTGGAGCGCCCTCTAGTGTCCCCAGAGGGGCCTGCAGCCTGACCAGGTTTGTCCTGGTCATTTTGCCGGTCCCCTGTCTCCACCCTTATCATAGGGGGTTCACCAAGCTGAGATCCTGGAGGCCTTCTCCCTCTTTCTCAGCCCCCGTGGACACCAAGTTCTGTTGTTCCTGCTGCTCAAATGCCCACTCCTGCTCTCCACCCCATCCCTGTCCTCATCCAGCCCTCGTGAACTTTCCCTGGATTATTTCCACTCTTGACCTTCTGCAGTGCATCTTCCACACTTCTTCCCAGAGGGAACTCCGCCCCATGCAGACCTGACCACGTCATTCCCCTGCATTAACCTCTTCTATGGCTCCCTAGTCCAACAAAGTCCAACCTCCTTGGCACCTACAAGCTCTGCATCATCCTCTGCTGACCCACCAGCCTCATTTCTAGTCACTACCTTTTCACATCCTGACTTCCGGTAACACTGACCTGTCTGCAGTTCCTGAGGACATGATGCCCTCTCTCACCTTTGTCCATGCTGAGTTTTCAGCCAGGCATGCCTTCTGCCTCTTCCCTCCCTGGAACTGTTCAAACGCCAAGGTCCTGCCTCCTCTGGGAAGTTGCCCTCTGGCAGCTGGCTTCTCCCTCCTTGGGGCTCTCACCAGGTTCTGAGCCAGCACCTCCTCATGTTGTCCATGGGTCTGTCTCTTCTGCTAGACATGAGCTCCCAAGGGTGAGGGCTGAGTGATTCTCATCTGTGTATTAATCGCCTACCACGTGCCCTGCCTTAGAATGGGTACAGACTCTATACTGGCAACCAGAACAGGGTAAGATCAGTGCCGGGGTCTTTGAGGGAAGCCCAGGGGTCTGTGGGAGCTCAGAAGAAGCCCCAGCCAAGCCTGGGGGTGGGGTGGGGATCAGGTAAGTCTTCTCTGAAAAGGTGATGCCAGAACTGGGTCTTAAAGGATTAGCAAGGTGTCAGCAGGCATTCAGTCAGGTGGGGGTGGGGTGGGCATTCCAGGGAGCAGACCCCAGGAGCAAAGACTTGTTGGCAAAAATCCACCACCAGCCCAGGGTGTGCGTGTGCGTGTGTGTATGTGCATGTTTGCATTGTGTGTGTGTGCGTGTGCGTGTGTGTTTGTAGCTGGGGGAGAAGGAGAGATGCTGAGCGGTTGAGAGAAGGCGGGGGAGATGGTGGCATTGATTTGCGTTTGGGGGTGGGGCAAGCAGGGGGCTGGATTAGGAAGGGCTTTGGGCACCAGGCTCAGGAATTTAGACTTGGCCTGAGGGCAACTGGGAGTCAACAGGCAAGAGACACAATTTGGGGTTTGGAAAAATCCCTCTGGCAGTTGGTGTAGAACCAACAGGGCCTCCTGGGCCCCGTTTGGGGAATTTGGGGGGGGGGTTCAGTTATCACTGCCTGGGGGCACCACTGGCAGTTAGTGGGCGGGGCCTGGGATGATGGCCGCCCTCTGTTGTTTAGGACAGTCCACAACACAAAGAATTGTCCCACGTGCCAGTTGGGTTTTGAATTTCCTGCCAGCTGTTTAGTGTAGAGGGAAAACACCTGTTTGTAATTGCCGAAGTCTACAGCCCAAGTCTGGCTTGCATGTAAACAGAGAGCATTTTTACATGGTTTTTAACATACACTGAATTTGCCAGAAATACAACTTCCTTGTATATTTTTTTTTTTTTTAGACAGAGTCTTGCTTTGTCACCCCAGCTAGGGTACAGTGGCTTCATCATAGCTCACTACAACCTCAAACTCCTGGGCTCAAGCGATCCACCCGCCTCAGCCTCTCAGAGTGCTAGGATTACAGGCATGAGCCACCACACCGGCCGACTTCCCTGTGAATTGAAGGAATATTGCGCCTTATCTTGTTTAGAGACTTACTTGTCGCCATTTTAGAAACTTACATACATTTGGAAATTACATAAATTGGAAATTAATGGCAAAGCTACTTGTGGGAGTTGAGCTGCCAACAGGACACTCCCCATGTTGGTCTGCATTTGTGCCTCTCACATTCAGGGGGATTCTGTGCATAGGCACAAACTTCTCATTATTTTATTACATCTGCTAGTGTAGTCAACAAGAGTATTTACAATTCAAAATAAATATCTTAAATTATATTCTTGTTTATTAATTTAACTAACACTCAGTTAACTCTTAACATATGCCAAACATTGTTCTGAATGCTTTATAAATAATCATTCAATTCTCAAAACAACTCTATGCAGTTAGATGCTGTTGTTATCCCTTTTTTTACTGGAGAGCTAACTGAGGCACAGAGAGGTTAAGTGACTTACCCAAGGTCACATGGGAGGGGCCTCTAGCTGGAGCTGTAGTCAGACGCTCGCCAACACCCAACGCAGGGAAAAAGAGGGAAAGAAATGCCCTGACCCCTCTCTCTCCTTCCACCCTCCCACCTCCTGCCTGTGCCTCCCACTGGCCCACCCTCCGGGAAGCCAGAGGGACGGGAGCCAGCATGGCACAGTGCACGGGTGTCAGGAGGGCGGAGAAGGGCAAGGATGGGTGGTGGGGAGTGGAGGACAAACAGAACAACCGGCAAGACCCTGAGCAGGGAGATGCCAGACCCTGGGGGAATCCGGGGTAGGGATCACCTTGGAATGGTCTGGTGGTGTCCCTTCTGGTGACCCCTCGGTGGGGAGGGTCACTACCCCCCCCCAGCTGGGCCCTGGCAGCAGCAGCCCACTCCTCACAATATTCTGAGGTAGATACGACTAATATTATCATCCCCATTTACAGATGGGGGAGCTAAGGTTCAGAAAAGTAAGAACAGACCAACAAAAGCTTGCCTAAGGGCACAGCGCAGAGGCGGGATTCAAACCCAGGCCTGCGGGCTGCCCTGCCGGAGCCGGGCTCCCAACCGCGAAGCTTACTGCCAGATCCGCCTGGAGGCTGGGGCGGTGGTGGGCATATCTCGCCCCGGGACGGGGTGCCCCTGGCCAGGGATGTGGCGGCAAACACCTCCTGAGTGGAGGGGCTGTGAGTCAGCCTGGAGGCAGAGACGCGGCGGCGGAACGGCTGGAGTCAGGCCAACCGGCTCCAATCCTGCCAGGCACTGCGCTGTGGGACCCTGAGCAGCTGACTTCATCTCTCTGTGCCTCAGTTTCCTCATCCGTAAAATGGGGCCAATGCTGGCCTTGCAGTGTTGTTGAAGGGGTAAACTGAGGTTAGTTCCCTTTCCCGTTGTCTCCCCTCTCCCCCACGTGGGGAGGGTGGGGGAAGGGGACTCCCCTGAGGGACAGTCTCAGAGGGGCTGGCCCACTCTTACTGTCTTCTCCAGACCCAGACCAGGGAGCGGTCAGGATGGTCTGCCCCTGCCTCAGCTCGGCCCAGCTTGCTGCCCAGCGACTCCCCGGCCTCCCCCGCCCCTCCTGGGGGCCCCCCTTCCCCTCCAGACCTCGCAGGACACTCCCAGGCCTGGCCACAAGGTGGCGCGTGGCGGCTGCAGGACCAGAGCTGGGGGCGGGGTTTGATCGCAACGCGGACGCGGCGGCGCTGTGGCCTCGGCGTGAAAGCGTGGGTGTTTGCGTCTGTGTATTCAGACAGCCGGGGAGCTGTGTGGCACTTGCGGTGCTCCTGGTTTCCCCCCTTAGGACTGTCTGGATCCCTCGGCAATCTCTGAGACGCGCAATGAAGAGAGCGCACACTGCTGCATCAGCGCACGAGCTGTTATTACCCCCATTTCACAGATGAGAAAACTGAGGCCCAGAGAAGGAAGTCACCCTCTGAGGTCATTTGGCTAATAAGTGGCAGAGCTGGGCTCAAACCTGGATCTGTTTAGCTGTGGGGACTGTGCTTTTCCCACGGAGTGGAGAGGGGCTTCCATGGCAGTGGTGGGCCCCTGCTGTGTGTGAGAGGCAGGGAATTAAAGGTGGATTTGGGAGTGGGGAGGGTCCCGGAAACCAAGAAGCAACCACCACCATGGAGAGAACAAGACTCAAGGGTGGGGATGGGGCAGGCATTGTGGACAAGGGGTCTGTCCACCCAGGGCTTTGGTTCCCTCTCTGAGCCCCTTGGGACCCAGGGCTGTGGGCAGTTCCCCTGTGATGGAGGACCAGGTGCCCACAGCTCCCTCCCCTGCACTTCCACGGTCCCTTGCCCATCCCTCTAGCCTGGAGCTCTCTCAGTGGCTGCTGCTGTTTCTCCAGACTGTGCCCTCCGGTGTCAGGGACACATCCCAGAGCCCAGGCCTGCGTGGGCTGAGTCCATGGTTACTGAATTGGGCCAAACAGGGCTGCGTTAGCAGGGGGCAATGGCTCATTTCAGGAAAGTCCCTTCAGCAAGAGGATTCACCCTCCACTGGAGCTGAGGGCAGTAGAAGAATGGACTGTTGTTTTGTGTTGTAGTGCCTTTGAGATGACCTGGATTGCTGGGTCCAGGTGCCCCTGGAGAACTCCTCACCACTCAAACAACATTCTCCTCTCCAGCCTAGAGGCTGACCGGGAGCAAGCAAACACTGAGTGCAGCAGGAAACTGTAAGGTTAGACACAAGAGGGACTTCCAGGCAAGGGAGAGGAGAGCCTGATTAGGGCTGCTGTTCAGTAGAATGGGCTGCCTGGGGTTGCACTGAGGTTTCTGGAGTTTCGAATGGCAGAGGCAAAGACCACAGTCAAATGGGAGCGATGGAAAAGGCTCAGCTTGGCTGGTGAGTGGGTGGTGAGGGTGGAGGGAAGTGGGGGCCACATGGCGCAGGGCTGAGGGGCTTAAATCCTATCCTAAGGGCGATGGTGGCAGTTGCCCAGGGGCTGTACACGGCAGTGTAGGATGGGGGTGCCAAGAGACATAGGCAAGGTAGAGCTGGCAGGAGCTGGAGGTGGAAAGTGGGGAGTGGGGGCTGCTTTGGTGCAGGTGGGGAGCCCTGGAAGCAGCAGGTTGGGGAGCAAGCCTGGTGGGGGGGTCTGGGGCTCCTGCGCGACAGAGGCAGAGGCTGGGGGGGTGCTGGACGTGCAGGCCTGGGCTGGAGAGATGGGGGGACGGGGGTCCCGAGGGTGGGGAGAACTGAGGGCTGGGAGCAGCTGGCATTACCTGGGAGAAGTGAATCCTGCACAGCGAGCACCTCGGGACAGAGATTTCTGCAAGGAGGCTGAGGTGGGGGAGGGGTGGGGGAGAGAGTACTGGGCCGGGACACCCGGCAGCCCTGCGGGGCCCTGAGGCCTGGCTGGAGCCCTGGGCCTGGGGACTGGGGCTGCTATCTGGAGAGCCGGGCGGGGTCAGACCCTCCCTCAAGCCTGAGGTGGAGCAGCCCGGGAGGCCGGGTGGGAGGGGGCGGGAGGGGAGGGAGGGGAGGGAAGGCCGGGCCTCTGTCCACGGCATTAGTGCTGGTTGGAGGGACGAGGGGGGTGCGGAGCCAGCCGGGCCGCCCGCCCGTTCCCACAGCAGCGAGCAGAGCGGGCTGCCATGGCGCTGGCCAGGCCTGGGACCCGGGTCCCCAGGGCTCCAGCCCCTGTCCTGCTGCCACTGCTGCTGCTCGGGGCCCCGGCCTTTGCTCTCCTGACTGGTGAGTTAGGGCCCAAGCCTTGGGGGGCCCGGAGGAAGGTCTGCCCCCCAAGGCAGACACCCCTGGCCTTGGCTGCTGGGGCTGAGGGTGGGCCGGTCCGCGTGGGTGCCAGGCCGGACTATGGGGTGCAGAGGGTGCACTGCTGTGGGCCACTGTGACTCTGTGGGGCTCCGAGGAGGTGAGTGTGCTCTGGGACTGGGGGGTGTTGTGTGTTGGGGGGCTTGGGGCTGGTGGTGGTGGTGGGGCCCGGGGCTGGGTGTGATTCGGAGAGCAGATTTGGGTGAGGGTTGGCCTGTGCATCTTGGGAAATGCTGTGTGTCCTGGTGCTCTGTATCCTGGTGGGGGAGTTCCGGGGTGTGAGGGGCTGAGTTTGGGGAGTTGCAGGTGGCACGAGCCTCCCCCAGAGTCTGTTCGGAGTTGAGTGCGGGTTGTGGGGTACAGGTGGTGGGTGTGTGAAAGATGTGAGGTGGGTGAGCTGTCCGGGGTGAGCTATGAGCCGTGTCTGAGGTGTTTGAGTGTGGGACTTGTGTCCCAGCATGAGTTGTGGGGCACAAGCTGCCCAGGGGGTTGAACTGGGTCTTTGCTCTCCACATGAGGTGGGGGTGGGGGCTGCGACCTCAGCCCAGTGGAGTGGGGTGGAGAAGCGGGGAGGAGACCCAGGGGAGTGGGGCATCTGCCTGCACTCTCCATTTGTGTGGTAGCCCTGCCTGCTCTGGGTGGGGGGAGTGTGCTGGGGATGCTCTGGGTCCTGGGGGATGGCTGGGGATTTGGAAACACATGTGTGTTCCCTGCTGCCCCCTCCCTGGCATTCCCAGACCGAGCAGAAAGGGCTCCCTGAGTCTAGATCCCCTTCACCAAGCGGGTTTTGCTTTTGTCCAGGTGGATTCAAACAAGCTAGCGGAGCCTGGAATTCCTGCTGGGGGTCTACAAGGTGCTTGGTCTTGGTCACTATAGCTACGGGGCCAGGCCTGGGAAGTCCCCTGTCCCAACCCCCACTGGCTGGAGGAGGGAGCCGAGGAGGGCCTGGGCTCCCCTGCGGCTGGGGGAGCCCCCACCTCAGAGCTCTGCAGACTGCAGGGTGTGGGGGTCATGCCTCTCCAAGCCCCTACCTGGGGCTTTCCTGGGGCCTCTTAGGGTTCCTAAGAAAGCACTCACAAATCTTTCATTTCCTATTCCTCTCATCCAGGGAGGATGAGGGCCCCATTTTGTGGGTGAAGGAAACCCCAGCTCAGGGAGGATGGGGACTTGTGAGCTGGCCTCCCCCTAGGTGACTGGGGCTCAAGAGAGGAGCTAGGGGCTGCTCTCTGCTCTCTGCACACGCAGGGTGTGAAATCCTGGTCTGTGGATCTGGTGTCCATCCCCTGCCCAGCAATGCACACACATGTGCGCACACCCACACTGCACACTTGTGTGGCATGCACAGGGCACACACCACCACATGAACAGGTGCCCACAGGCACTTGTAGATCCACTGGCACAGGCATGTATACACGCACATCTACATATACATGGCATGTGTCTGCACACACCAATGTGCACACACCAATGTGCGCATGTTGACGTGTGCTTTCACACTCAAATGTACATTCACATGAACCTTGAGGCACAGTGGGCATGACAGGGGTGGATGCTGCAGAAGGGAGTGTACACTGATATACACACACCCCACATGGACCTGCTGGGGTTCCCAGGGGCAGCCTTTCCCCCTGCAGTTTCTGTGCAGGAAGCCTCATCCCTGGGGATCCCCGACAGTGGGATGGGGGCACTGTAGGCATGACCATTCTGGATGCCAGTACCCAAAGCCTGACTGCCAGGAGGGGAGGGGCCAGGGACTGTGTCACTTGAAAACCAAATTCCATCTTAGAGGGGGTGGGCGTTTCTGGAGGCCCTGGGCCCCTGGCTTGGCTGCCCACCCCTGCCAGGCCCTGAGCTGGGCCCCTCCATCCTGGGCCCAATTTGCCACAAAGGCCAGTTGGTTGCCATGGAGAGGACCAAGCATCTTGGAGTACAATGGGGCACGTTGGGCTCATATCCACCCCCCTTCTTCCCCGAACACCCAGGGAGCCCAGCAGACAAAGGGGCAGTGAGTCCAGTCCCCAAGTCTGGCCCCTCCTCCAACCAGAAAGCAGGTGGGGGCCTGCGGGACAGAGGCAGGGATTGGGTGGGAAGCCACACACGTTTGCCCCAATTTCAGGTTCTTTGGGACAGTTGGTGTTGGCCTCAAGTAAAGATTTGTTGATGAATGAGTAAGGTCAGTCTATGCGGTCGGCTCTGATATGCCCAGTTTAGAGAGGAGGTCAGCGGCCCAGAGAGGGTCAGTAACTTGCCCAGAGTCACAGACTAGTGCACGGCAGGGCTGGGATTTCACAGCCCACATAATGTCCCGTCTCCTCTCTGTGCCTCTGTAAAATGGGGACAGTCTGGCTCACTCTGAGGGCTGGTACAAGAATTCCATGAAAAAATGCAGAGGCTCTCCAACTTAGGTTTTGGCAAGCAACCCCCAATTTCAAATGAAATTTTAGATGGAAGCCCACTGATAGTTAATAGTAAAATAGTTAAAAGTGGCCTGTTCAGGTGGCAGGTCCGGAACCCCACCTGCTCTGTCTCCCCTTCACTGGTACCTTCCGGCCGCTGTTCTCTGAGGCCACAGATTGGAAACACTGGGATATGCCAGTGCCAGGCACAGGGTAGGCGCTCGATCCACGACAGCTATGGTTGCAATTACTGTTACCAAAATTATGCCTTTTAACCTTGAGGTAAACATTTTTGAAAAAAAGTATTCCAAACTTTCCTGCCAAAGGGGTATTTTCGCCCTTTCCTGATGACTCTGAGTCAGTGTTTGTAAACCTCTATTGTGGTATATTCTGCTGTTATTCACCTCTACCCTTGGGGCCCAGTGATATTAGATGAACAGTTTTTTTCCCCATGCTAGAAGCTCCTACACCTTATGAGATCTTAGGTTGCTTCTTAGAAATATTCTCTCTCTTGACTTGTCAAGACAGGAAGCTTCCCCAAATTCACCCTCAGTGAAATCGTTCTCATCAGTTGGCAGTTATAACTAGACCCGTTATAAGTGCATGTAAAGTAGGAGTTACTAAGCACCGAGTGAGTTCTGCAGCACAGTGGGATCGCTAACAGCTGGGTTCTGGATAGACAGGGAAGATTGGGTGCTCTGCCCAGGCTGATACTGAAACTTTTATTTTTGTGTAAACCTTCCTGGTGCTTGGATGAAGCAGCTGGAATGTACTAAAATGACAACACATGGGTGGCGATTAAGAGTTTGCAAAGTGGAAATTTCACATGCATTGGGAGATGTGGACTTCTCAGAAATCGGGAGACAATCTGATTTTTAGGTTCAACCTGGGCAAGCTGATCAACATTTTTGAGTTAAAAAACCAGAAATTTTCTTAACGGCACTCACCTTTTCTAGTCTGAATCAAATATAACAATGTAACAGTAGATGCACACCCCTGAGCACATAGTACGCGCTCATTAAACGGCGGCGGTCCTCCTGCCCTCCCCACAACAGGGCGGCAGGTCGAAGGGGTGGGGCGGATGTCTGTTAATCCCTCCTCTGCCAGGTCAGCCCAGGCGGTCTGAGAGGTCAGGAGGGATTTGTAAAGATAAGCACAGGCCCCTCGTTGCCCTGGCAACAGGCCCCGCCCTCCAGCCTGGCCCGGGACGGCCGGTCCTCGCCCGCTGCCTCCGCGCCCCGCCCCTCCTTGCCTCTCCTCCTCTCCGCCCTCCTGGAAGACAGAGACAACCCGAGGTCAGCGGTTCCCACACCTCAACGTGCAAAGGCACCCCCAGGGAGGGGCTGCAATGCAGAGTTCCGGGCCCAGTGGTTTTGAATTCTAGGTCTGGAGCAGACCCCAGGACTCGGTATTCTTAATATGGTCCCAGTGATTCTGAAAACCCTGGAGTGCAGGCTCTGGAGCTGTGAGCACTGGGTTTGGATTCCAGCCCTTCATGGGCCATGGGACTGTGAGGTTGCTTCATCTCTGAGCCTCGCTGCCCTCAACCGTAAAGAAGGAGTAATAGCACCATCCACCTCATAAGGGAAATACGAAAATTAATTGAGATTACAAGAAACATGGTTGTCCCACACAGGCAGGCCCTTGGCACTATTGAATGCCTCCCGGATGGGCAGCTCCCTCCCTCCCTGCCTGGCTCTGACTGGAGAAACTCCTTCCTCCTGTGGGGTTGGACTCTGTCATTTAGAGTAACAGCCCATATGCTGCTCCCTCAGCCCTGGGAGGACCCCCAGGGTGGACAGACTGGGATGCAGTGTCTCCCCTGCTCCCCCAGGGCCCTTGCCGGGGGACCGCCTCCCTAGCCTGGTCCCCACTGCTCTGAAATGGAGTGCTCTGAACTGGGGGCAAAGCTCCAGATTGGGTGGGGGTCCCTTCTGCCACCCAGATGAGGGGCCTGTTGGCACAGGACCTAGCAGCCAGGGCCCTTCACAATGGGGGCTGTGATTGCTGTCCTCCAGGGATGTGCTAGGCGCACAGCCTCTCACCGAGGGCTCCCTGGGTGCCAGGGCTTCACACACATCCCCTTGGTGGCCCTCACAATGCCCTCATGTGGTGGGCACTGTTTGCGCCTCAGATACAACCCAGGTCTGCCTGATGCCCCAAACCTGTGCCCTTTCCTGAGGGAGCTCGAGGGGTGGGGTCAGGCCAGCGGACAGCCCGCCGGTGGAATGTGGATGACGCCTGAGAGGCTGCCAGCCTTATCTGGGGGTCCTCACCAGAGTGGGGGAGGGGAGGGTGCAGGGTCTGAGCTGTTCTGGGGCCTGGTTAGTATCTGGATGACAACCTGGGGGGGAGGGCACCCCTGGGAGCTCCAGGTGTGAGGGTGGAGGCGGCGGGAGGGGACATGTGCCTCCTCTGTCACTTATTGAGTCCTGCCACCGGCGGCGAGCACTTGCCTGTGTACCTGAGGCTTTGAATCCTTGGCCGCACCTCTGCAGCCCAAGGCAGGGGTTGAGTGAGCAGGTCTCGATACCTGCACTGTACCATGTGGCCTCGGTGAGGCCAGCCACTCAGGCACTGGCGAATGGGGGGTGAGAAGGGGTGGGTACGAGCGGGGCTGAGCGCAGGGCCTGGCCTTTGAAGTTGACCTCCCGTCCTCGTCCTCCCTTCTCCGGTTTCATGCAGGGATGGAGTTACCAGACCCCCAGCAGCAGGAGGGGGCAGTGAGCCTCCCCCGCCGCTCCTTCAGGCTGACCCCTCACCCTCCTGGGCCTCCTGCGAGGCATGAGGAGAGACCCAGAGGAGACCCCTCCCCAGGTGGGGCTGAACCAATCCAGACCTGTCCCAGCGTGTGCTAACTCGTTGTGTGACCTCAGCAAGAGTCTCCACTTTCCTTCTTGAGCCTCCGTGTGCTCTCTTGTACCATGGGAATGACAGTCTCTGCCTCACAGGGTGCTCCAGGGATGCGGTGAAGTCGTGGAGGGGGCGCTTACAGGGTTAGTGAGTGCCTGTCCATGACTCCTGCCCAGGGGCCACGCACCCCTGGTCCTATTTTTCTGTGTAGATGTCCCTAAAACCGGTCCCAGTTCCAAGTGTAGACATGTACAACTTGTTAGGACCCGGCTTGTAGACCCCCTGGCCCTCCGTGCATCGTCCTGCGCATGAATAGACCCATGTTGCTTCCAGGCTCTGGGCTTGGGCCTGAGAGTGTGGGGAGAGCAGTGTCCTGGTAGCCCCTCCCCACCTGCCCAGCCAGTTTCCTCTTTCTGCAGGGACGGTGCCTTCAGAGCCCCCTGGTTCCTGTGCCTCAGATCCGTGTGCTCCAGGGACCCAGTGCCAGGCTACGGACAGCGGCGGCTACACCTGTGGGCCCACGGAGTCCCGGGGCTGTGACAGCCAGCCATGCCACCACGGTGCTCTGTGTGTGCCCCAGGGCCCAGATCCCAACGGCTTCCGCTGCTACTGTGTGCCGGGTTTCCAGGGCCCACACTGTGAGCTGGACATCAATGAGTGTGCATCCCGGCCCTGCCACCATGGGGCCACCTGCCGCAACCTGGCCGATCGCTATGAGTGCCACTGTCCCCTCGGCTATGCAGGTAATGGCCGGTGCCGCCCTGGGAGGAGGTCTGTAATGTCGACCCCATTAGCAGCTCAGAGTACGCATGTTGGGTTCAGCTTTGACTTTAGTATAGAAATGCCCCCAGGCAGCCTGGCAGCTCTGGGGTATACACACTCTTGGTCTTACTACAGAATAGATGCTTCCTGGGCTAACCTGGCAGTTCTGGATGAGAGTATGTGTGTGCGGGCACTGGCACGGTGCCTACTCCACAAACATTATTTCAGTCCCTTCTACAGAGTTGTTTGGCTCAGGGGGTGGAGACTCCCCTCAGGCACCTCTGGCAGAGCAGACATGCCTGGTGTGGCTTTAATGAGGTACCCCAGACAGTCTTTCTAGCATTTACTCACTCCAGACCTGTGTCAAGCTGTCAGGTAGACACTGTGTGGCTCACCTGACGGTTCTGGAGTATGAACACCCTTGGTGTGGTTTGGGATGGAGTGTGGGCCCTCTCCCCTCTGGGCATCCCCCAAATTTCTAGCATAGAGACACTCGTGGTCTTGTTCCAATTGTAATATAGATGTACCCCCAGGGACCCCTGCTGTCTGCAGCAGAATAATGTATACACAGTGCTCATCGGTGACTGGCGCTGAGTGCACGTCAGTCCCCTCCTCCAGAGTATGGCCCGTCCCAGTCCCCTCCACCCTCTGAGACGGGCATCCTGGAGCTACTTCCTAGAGTGGCCTGAAGTCAGGAAGGAGGGTGCAGTGTAGACACCCTGGGTTCTACTTCAATCCTGAATTCAGACAACTCTACTCTGAGCACGGGGTACAGACTGGGGGGCTGTGTTCCAGGGGAGGGGACACATAGTGAAGAGAATGAAGGTGGATTTCGGAAATGGGTTCCCTGCATCTTTCTCCTTGTCTCAGTGTCTGGATGTGTTGGTTGTGTGTGTGTGAGCGTGGGTCATATCCGTCTGTGAGTGTCTGCCAGTATCTGCGGGGTGTCTGGCTGTCTGAATGCGTTTGTGAGAAATGTACGCGTGTGCACGCTGCAGGTGTGTGTGCTCGGATGCTTCGGTAACTCTTTCTGGGTGAGCTGTGGATGTGAGTGGGGGCAGAGTCTGCTGTGACTCATTTCTCTCCTCCTCCTTCCACTCTGGGCGGGGGAGGTTGGGATTCCTGCAGCCTGGGCCTGGCTCCCCCTGGCACAAGGGGCGGGAGTGGGGCTGGGGTGGGAGGAGGGGGCACGTTTTGTGCTCACTGTGCCGGGAAGGAAGAGGATTCCACCTGGAGTCAGCAGGGCCTCTGGCCCCCCAGGACCAAACTTGCTTAGGGGGCAGGGGCAGGGCCCACTGGAGTCTCCAATGACACGTGAGCTCCAGGATGATGTTGGGCAGTACGTCTCTACCCCCACCCTGGGAGGGCCGCCCAACCATCTTGGTTTGCCCAGGACCGTGAGGGTTCTTGGGACTTGGGACTCCTCAGTTTTAAAACCAAAGCAGTGCAGGGAAACCAGGAGAGGCTGGTTCCCTACTCTAGCATCTCCCACTCACCGTTTTTGCCATACTCTTCCCTGAGGGCCTTCTAAGTAGGACCACATCACTCATCTGCTTGAAACTTTCAGGATGAGCCCAGAGTCTGGTACCCGGGCCCCAAGGTCCTGCCCCGCCTTTGCTCCTGACCCTCCAAGAAACCCCGTCCTAGGGCCCCACGGCCCCACCCCAGGCAGGACTTGACCACTGTCAGTCTCTCTTTGAAATACAACCGCTCGCCATAGTCCCCATCCCAGTCCTTTAAAAGCCTCTTCTTCCAAGAGGCCTTCCCTGCCCAGTCCAGAGCCCAGTTCTTGCCTCCACAGGATCCAGTTCTTCCCCTTGTTGAGTTAGCAATATTAAAAACTAGTCTTCGTTTATGCAATTATTGACTGAATCCGTCTCCTGGCCTAGACTGCTGCGAACTCCACGAGGGCGGGGATGTCTGTCTGTTTTCTGCCCACCTGCCGCTGTGGCGCAAGAAACACCTGCTCTGAACGAATGAACCCACGAGTCTCTCTTGAGAGCCTCCCATTTCGCTCCTTCTAACTCTGGAGCCGTTTTGGGTCGGCCTGCCTCGGCCTCCTTCGCCCTCCTCTGGTGTCCATCTCGCGGTCTCTGTGTCCCCGGCCCTGCCCAGGCGTGACCTGCGAGGCCGAGGTGGACGAGTGCGCCTCGGCGCCCTGCCTGCACGGGGGCTCGTGCCTGGACGGCGTGGGCTCCTACCGCTGCGTGTGCGCGCCGGGCTACGGGGGCGCCCGCTGCCAGCTGGACCTCGACGAGTGCCAGAGCCAGCCGTGCGCGCACGGGGGCGCGTGCCACGACCTGGCCAACGGGTGAGCGGGCGGCCGGGCGCGGGGTGCCCGAGGAAGGGGCGGGCTTCTGGGCGGGCGGGCGCGCGCTCAGCTCCGGCCGCGCGCCCGCCCCAGGTTCCGGTGCGACTGCGCGGACACGGGCTACGAGGGCGCGCGCTGCGAGCAGGAGGTGCTGGAGTGCGCGTCGGCGCCCTGCGCGCACAACGCGTCCTGCCTCGAGGGCCTCGGGAGCTTCCGCTGCCTCTGCTGGCCAGGTGCGTGCGCGCGTGCGCGGCCCCGGGGCGGCGGGGCAGGCGTGCCCTGTGCACACGCGCGCGCGCGCGCGCGGTGTGTGTGTGTGTCTGCCTGCAGCCTGTCGGAGCCTCAGTTTCCTGATCTGCAAAATAGGGCTGATACTAGCACCTGCTCCTAGCGTGCTGTGGGAGAGCGAAGGTGTAATATTCGTGAAGCACTTGGCACAGGGCCTGGCACCTGCAAAGGGCTCAGTGATGCTAGTAATAATAGTAATACGCTGCTGCTGCCCAAGACTGCCATGGTCATTCCTAACCCCTCAATGCGTCCCTCCCTCACTGTTGGTGACTATATTCTGAGCTGTAGCCCCTGTCTGGCTCCGCACTGGCCTGGCGACAGTGGAAGGGTGCTGCCTGGCGACCCTATGTGACCTGATACCCGCGTGTGTGCGCCCCCAGGCTACAGCGGCGAGCGGTGCGAGGTGGATGAGGACGAGTGTGCGGTGGGCCCCTGCCAGCACGGGGGCAGGTGCCTGCAGCGCTCGGACCCGGCCCTCTACGGGGGCGTCCAGGCCGCCTTCCCCGGGGCCTTCAGCTTCCGCCACGCCGCCGGCTTCCTGTGCCACTGCCCTCCTGGCTTTGAGGGTGAGCCTCCTGCTGGGCAAGTGATCACCAGTGTCCAGGTGCACAGGGAGGGATCCTGGCGGGCTCAAGGACTGGCCCTGCTGCACACCTTGTGCTGCCCTGCTTGAGTCAGCGCCTCTCCCTGGCTATAAAACGGGCCTCAGTCTCCCTAGCTATAAAACGGACACTTCCAGCTCTGGTCTGGCTCTGAGAGTGCAGACAGAGCCACAGCGGGGCCTCTTACAGGGGACGACTGCAGTGTGGATGCGGATGAGTGTGCCTCACAGCCCTGCCTCAACGGAGGCCGCTGCCAGGACCTGCCCAACAGCTTCCAGTGTCATTGCCAGGATGGCTACGCAGGTGTCTGGGGTGGGGCGGTCACTGGGACAGGGCAAATGAGGGTGGGTAGTGGGCCTGTCGTGAGAAGGTTCCTTCTGTCTGATGTGTGTACTGATGGGGACAAGGAGATCAGGGAGGAGGTGGGTGTGGTGGCCCAGGTGACAGCTGATGGTGACTGAGCCGGGACTTGCTTTGGAGGTCGGAGAGGAGGGGATTGATCAGTTTGAGAAATATTTAGGAGGGACACCCTGTAGTCCTCATGTGTGAGTGGGAGGTGTCGGGGTGACGGCTGAGTTTCTGCCCTGGGTGACAGTGGGTTGAGGACTGTGAGTTCCACCTTGTACATACTGAGTCTGAGTGTCTCATGGGGAGGGGCCAGGGGGAGGGGGCTGGGGCTGGAGCCAGAGACTGGGGGTCAGGCGTGTAACCCTGGCAGCTGGGGCCACGGTGGGCTGAGGCTGTGTGGAGTGAGGGCAAAGACAACCCTAGACACTTGACACCAAAGGGCTGGGCCTGGGCTGCGGGGCCCAGGACAGAGGCAGTTCAGGCAGGACAGAGGAGGAAAAGGGGCCAACTGTAGAAGGGTAAGCTTGACCTTTGGGGAGTTGGGGCCTGTTGGGCAGGAGTTGGGGGTGCAGAAAGTCTCTCCCTGCCTTGGGAACATGCAGATACACAGACACAGAACACTGGTGAACCAAAGGGACTACATACACACTCACGGAGTGTCCCTGCCCCCTCTGGAATGCCTGTGACACCTCCCCCATGCCTACCCGCATTCCTGCTCGGGCACACTCCTCCTCTCCCTGGCAGCTTCCTGGGCTCAGGCTTCTCCGCCGGGGGAAGGAGTTGGCGATCACCACCATCCCTCCCACCCTCACTTATCTAAAGGTGCTGGGGCTCAGCATCCTCCACCCTGGTTGGCTAACATCCTTGGGGATCCTGCAAGCCTGTCCACTTCCTCCATGGGCTGAGGCTCCCTGAGTCCTGCCCCAGGAGTAATGGCCTCGTGGGTACCCGGTGCACAGTGGGCCCACACAGCAAGTCTGGCCTCTGAAAAGCATTCACTGTGTGTTTTTTCTTCCTTGCCACAGCCCCATGAAGTAGGGGTTCAAAATCCCCATCTTATAGGTGAGGCAATGGAGGCTTAGAGAGGGGGTGTCATGCCCCAGGTTCACCAGTGTCAGCGGGAACCTGGCTCCTCTCTCCCAGTTGAGCTCATCTGATGGGTGATAGGGAGGGCAGATCTCTGAGGTCAGGGCCAGGGTGGGGGGACCCTGGCTGCAGGGCTGGGCTCCTTGCCCATCTTCCCTTTGGGCCACCCTGGGCATGGGGGAGGCAGTGCCTGGCATTCCTGAGCCAGCTCTGAAGGAGGCAGTTGGGCCAGGCAGGGAGCTCTGCTCCCCAGCCTCGGTAGCCACCCACCGCTCTCAGCCCGTCTGTGGGGGAATGAAATGGGGCTGTGGGCCAGGGCTCTGTGGGCCTTCCTGGAGGGGCTGTGGCTCCTGGCAGGTATGGAGGACTGGGGCCTGGGGCAGGGGGAGGTTGGGGCTGGTGGCTGGCGGTTCCCAGGAGGCTGTAGTGTTTGTGGGCTGACTGGGGCCAGGCTTCAAATCCTGGTGGCTTCTTTGGGCCTGGGTTCAGAAAAGGGCTGGCCTTGGTTTGTTTTGTGGAGACCCTGGCTGAGCCGGGGTTGGGCCATGGCCTTTTGACCCAAGCTGGGGTTAGAGCACCTGGCAGGAGCTCCTGGGAGGAGGATGAGGCGGTGCCTTCATGCCAGTGTGGGGGCACTAGGGCAGAGGGACTGAGGGGTTAGACCCTGGGGGCTACTCAGTGCCACAGATGTGTGCACCCACCCCCAGTCGCTCCATTTCATCACTTTGTTCACAAAAGCCATGCCAGGCCCTTTGCTGGGCACCAAGGACATATTCAGGCCCCTGAAGGAGGTCCCAGCTGAGTGAACAGATACTTTCAATGCAAGGTTCTGGGGAGCTGTGCCTGGGGGTAGAGAGTGACACAGTAATTTGCAGTTGGGAGTCAGGAAAAGCCTCTGGGCTTTTTGAGTTTGGGCTTTGCAGGATGAGTAGGAGTTTGAAAAGCAAGGTAAGGGAGAATGAGGCATTCCAAGCAGAAGGAACAGTATGAGCAGAGCCCCAGAGGCAGGACTTTCCAGGAAATACTTGGGAGAATGCGCAGTTGAAGGTTTGTAGGAAACAGGGTTGAGGCTTCAGGGCCTAGTAGGGCCCAGCCCATGAGGGGGTCTTGTATGCCAGGGTGAGTGATTGGACCTTAAGCAGCGGAGGAGTGTGGCCAGGTGATGTTTTAGAAATCGATCCCTGGTTACTGGTGGAGGTGGGTGGGAGAGGGGCTTCTGATGGCAGGTGAACTGGAGGGTGCTGGACTGTGGTCCAGAGAGCCAGCGAGGCAGGAGGTGTGGGGTGGGAGAAAAGGGGGGACTGGAGAGTGTTTAGGAGATCAAATCCATAGGGGACGGAGACTCACTAGACATGGGAAGGGAAGGGGCATCTTGGATTCTGACCTGGGTACTTCACGGGACCCTGAGACATCCTTTGGGAATTGATTTGGTTGATAGGTACTGAGGTCCCTATCACACGAGGCATGTAAGTTCTGGGTCAAGACTGTGGTTCTGGCCCTGGGTGCTACTGAGCCTTGGCCTGGTCTCTCCTGAAGGCCTGATATGTCAGGAAGATGTGGATGAATGCCTCCTGGATCCCTGCCTCCACGGTGGAACCTGCGATGACACCACAGCAGGCTACATCTGCCGGTGCCCAGAGGCCTGGGGTGGGCACAACTGTTCTGTGCAGCTCACTGGCTGCCAGGGCCACACCTGTCCACTGGCTGCCACCTGCATCCCTGAATTCGAGTCTGGGGTCCACAGTTATGTTTGCCTCTGTCCACCTGGGACCCATGGACCTTTGTGTGGCCAGAATACTACCTTCTCTGTGGTGGCAGGGAGCCCTGTGCAGGCATCTGTGCCAGCTGGTGGCCCCCTGGGTCTGGCACTGAGGTTTCGCACTACACTGCCCGCTGGGACTTTGGTCACTCGCACTGGCACCCAGGACAGCTTGGAGCTGGCACTGGTGCAAGCTACACTTCAGGCCACACTCTGGAGCCACAGCACCACTGCTCTTGTCCTGAGACTGCCAGACCTGGCCCTAAATGATGGCCACTGGCACCGGGTGGAGGTGGCACTCCGCCCAGGGACCCTGGAGCTGCGGCTCTGGCATGAGGGCTGCCCTGCCCAGCTCTGTGTGGCCTCTGGTCCTGTGGCCCTGGTTCCCACGGCTTTGCCGGCCCCACTGCCTGCTGGGCTCTTCTCTGCCCAGCTGGGTGGCGCGGCCTTTGCAGGCTGTCTCCAGGACGTGCGTGTGGATGGGCACCTCCTGCTGCCTGAGGATCTCAGCAAGAATGTCCTCGTGGGCTGCCAGCGCCGTGAGCAGTGCCAGCCTCTGCCTTGTGCCCATGGAGGGGCCTGCGTGGACCTGTGGACTCATTTCCATTGCGACTGCCCCAGGCCTCATAGCGGACCCACGTGTGCTGAAGGTGAGGGATGAGCAAGGTGGGAAGGTAGCACCTAAAGTCTGGGCTCCCCTAGCCTTCAGGCCTCATGCCTGGCACCTTCTCTCCCTGCAGAGATTCCTGCTGCTACCTTTGGCTTGGGGGGCACCCTGAGCTTTGCCTCCTTTCTGCTCCAAGAACCGCCAGGCCCCAACCTCACTGTGTCCTTCCTCCTCCGCACCCGGGAGCCCGCTGGCCTGCTGCTCCAGTTTGCCAACGACTCAGCAGCCGGACTGACAGTATTCCTGAGCCAGGGTCAGATCCGGGTGGAGGTGCTGGGAAGTCCTACTGTGGTGCTCCCCGGGCGCTGGGATGATGGACTCCGCCACCTGGTGACGCTCAGCTTCGGGCCCGACCAGCTGCAGGACCTGGGGCAGCAGGTGCACGTGGGTGGGAGGCTCCTCCCTGCTGACAGCCAACCCTGGGGCGGGCCCTTCCGAGGCTGCCTCCAGGACCTGCGATTCAATGGCCACCACCTCCTCTTCTTTCCTCTGAGGCCACTGGATAACTCAAGCCAGCCCAGCGAGCTTGGTGGCAGGCAGTTCCAGAACCTCACCATGGGCTGCATCTCCGAGGACATGTGCAGTGTAAGTGGGAGCGGGTCCTTTTCCCAGATCTATCTACCCTGCGTCACTGGGGGTTAGTGTGTCCTTTTGCTGATGAGGAAACTGAGGCTAAGGTGAAGTGACTTGCCCAAGGTCCCACTGCTGGAGAGTGGCATAGCAGGATTTGCGTTTACCTCCTGTCTGCCCAGCTGCTCTTACCCTGTGGTGGTCCCTGTGCCTCCCTCACCCAGTCCTGGTCTGAGATAGACACCCTGACCCAGAGGACTGCCTGAGCCTTTCTGCAGGAGCTACTTGGGGGACAGAGATACCCATGTGATCATGAACAAAATTCCATCAGCCCTGGAATTGGAATAGCCTGGGTATGAACTCTGGTTCCTCTGGCTGGGTGATTCAGGCAAGTGGTTTCACTTCTGTGAGCGTCAGTTTTCTCATCCATAGAATGGGGATGATAGTGACTTCCTTTCCACTTGTTTGTGAGGAGATAATGTGTCTGTAGTAGGTGCTCAGTGAAGAGCCACTGCAATGATGGTGACGGTGGGGTGAGGCTAACTGCAGACATGAGCCAACCCCTGCCCTGACTCTCCCAAAGCCTGACCCCTGTTTCAACGGCGGGACTTGCCTTGTTACCTGGAATGACTTCCACTGCACCTGCCCTGCCAACTTCACAGGGCCCACATGTGCCCAGCAGCTGTGGTGCCCTGGCCAGCCCTGTCTCCCGCCAGCCACCTGTGAGGAGGTCCCTGATGGCTTTGTGTGTGAGTGTGTGCCCCAGGCAGCCCACGTGCTGGGTGCTGGACACCCAAGCTGGTTAGGTCCCATCCTCACTCTTGGGTCTTATGGGATATTGGACGGTGGGCCAGGAATGCCAACAGCCCCAGCCCAATGTGGTGGGGCCACTGTGTCCAGAGGGACAGAGATTCTGGAGAAGGCAAGCAAGTGCTGGGTTTTCAAAGGCGAACTCTGAGGGGGCCACAGGGAAGGGCATTTTGGAGGGGGAATAGCATGTGCAAAGCCCCTGAGGTCTACACCAGCTGGAAGGCAAGTATGGGAAGGGGTGCAGCAGGAAATGGGGAGAAGTTGGCAGGGGCTTCGAATGCCAGGCTGGGCAGCTTGGACTTTATCCAAGGGCGGTGGGGAGCCACAGGAGGGTTTTAAGCAGGAGAGGGACATGGCCACATCTGCGTTTAAAAGATGACTGGCTGCGGTGAACAGCGACCCCCAGCGATGGCATGCGGCAGTTTCATGGAGGGGGAAGGGCGGGTTCTCCAGGGATTAATACTGCTGGCCGGGGACCTGGTGGCCTCCCCAGCACCGGCCCGGGACTGGCCCTCCGGAGGTAGGGAACGCGCGGGCGTGGGAGTGAGGGTGGTGGTGGGCGGCCGCAGTTTCCGCGACTGCCCCCGCCCGGGCCCGCGGAATGGGGGCGGTAGAGGGTACCAGCCACTTTCTGCAGAAGGTTCCCGTCGGCCGCCCCCTGATGCGCGCTCTCTCCGCAGGTGTGGCCGAGGCCACGTTCCGTGAGGGCCCCCCTGCCGCGTTCAGCGGGCACAACGTGTCGTCGGGGCGCCGGCTCAGCGGCGTCTCGCTGGCCTTCCGCACGCGCGACCGCGAGGCCTGGCTACTGCGCGCCGCGGCGGGCACCCAGGCCGGCGTGCGCCTGGCCATGGAGCGCCCCGCGGCTGCCGCCTCGCGCTGGCTGCTGTGGCTGGACGGCGCGGCGACGCCCGTGGCCTTGCGCGGCCTGGCCGGCGACCTGGGCTTCCTGCACGGGCCGGGCGCCGCGCGCGTCCTGCTGGCTGAGAACTTCACGGGCTGCCTGGGCCGCGTGGCGCTCGGCGGCCTCCCTTTGCCCCTGGCGCGGCCGCGGCCCGGCGCGACCCCCGGTCCCCGAGAGCACTTCGCGGCCTGGCCCGGGGCGCCGGCCCCGCGCCTCGGCTGCCGCGGCGCGCCCGTGTGCGCGCCCTCGCTCTGCCTGCACGGCGGCGCCTGCCGCGACCTCTTCGACGCCTTCGCCTGCTCCTGCGGCCCGGGCTGGGAGGGCCCGCGCTGCGAGGCCCGCGCCGACCCGTGTCGCTCTGCGCCCTGCGCCCGCGGCCGCTGTCACGCGCGCCCCGACGGCCGCTTCGAGTGCCGCTGCCTGCCCGGCTTCGCGGGCCCGCGCTGCAGGTGCGACGGCTGGGCGGGGGCGTGGCCCGGGAGCGGCGGGCGCGGGGTGCGGGCTGGAGAAGGGGCCTGGAGGGAGGACCCCTGGGGCGGCGGGTGGGGCAGAGAGCTCCGCGAAGCCGGGCTGCGGATTGGCTGCCTCTGTGGGCGAGTCGCTTCCATGCCTGTATCTGTGAAATGGGGACGACAGTTCAATTGGATAAATTTACCGATAAAACACAGATCACAATACGCCCAGTTAGATTTGAGTTTCAGATAAACAACATCCGTCGTCTGGCAGTGGGAGTGGGGGGACCCAGAGCTGGTTACCTTGAGGCTTCCCAGAGGAGCCGCCACCATTCACGTTCACCCCCGGGAGTCCCGCGGTCAGGACAGGCGAGGTGGTCGGTCGTCTTCCCTCATTCAGTCTCGCCTTGCACTCCCCGCTCCCTGGGGAGCTCGTGGAGCTCTGGGGTTTGTCTGGCAGCAGCGACGGCCTGATGCTTCCCTCTCCCCTCAGGGAACATCAGGCCCGAGTTTTATGTTTAGGAGCATGCCTTTGCTCCAGGAGAGTCCTCACATTTTGTCGCCTTCTCAAAGGCCGCTGAGACTCAGGAGAGGTTCCCCAGCACACCAGGTCCAGAGGTTGTACTTGCGGTGGGTGGAGGAGCTGAGTGACAGCCCTGTGTCCCTTTCTTTCCTCCTCAGACAGGGCTCCCCTGACTGATTCGAGGTCTGTAGGAGGTGGGCCCTGAATCCCACAGATGCGATCACAGGCTCAGGTGGCCTGCCGTCTCAGGGGGTGGGGGCGGATAGGTCCCAGGCATCTCTCTGCTTTCTTCCCAGGTTGCCTGTCCTGCCCGAGGAATGCAGCTTGAACCTCACCTGCCTCAATGGTGGCCCGTGTGAGGGTGGGCCCCAGGGTGCCAACTGCAGCTGTCAGGAGGGCTTTGCTGGCCAGAGGTGGGTCTGGGGCGAGGGGGACTGTGAGGTGGCCTGTGAGTATGGGGAGCTGCCCCTCCAGCCTGTTCATGGGCAGGGGGCTCCTTGCTCACTTCCTTGTCCCTCACTGGCATCGGGGTGCTGGGCAGTCCACCATTGTCACTTGAGACCTTTCCTCCTGGGGCTTCCAAGACGTTCCTGTGTTACACAGAGCCCTGCTGTGCACAGTGGTTGCCTGGTGGTGCTTCTTAGAGCTGGGTCCTCAGCCCACCTGTGTCAGGACCCCCTAGGGAGACCATAAAAGGGCAGATTCTGGGCCTCCAGGTGGAGTTGGCTCCCTGGGCACCCTGGGGGAGATACATTCTCAGTCTGGAACCCTGGGGGAAAGGGGTGGCGGGTGTGTAGATAACATCCAGCTTCGGTCACCTGGCAGGGCCCAGCCAGGCAGGACCAGTGTGTGGGGACAGTGGATGGATAAGCTCTGATGCTTGTGGGTGGACAGGGGGCACCAGAGCAGCTGGGGGAACAAGTGGCCATGAGGGGAGCAGCTTTCTCAGACCCCTCCCTCCCCAGGTGTCAGATCCCCACCCTCCCCTGTGAAGCCAATCCCTGCTTGAATGGAGGCACCTGCCGGGCAGCTGGTGGGGTGTCTGAATGTATCTGCAGTGCCAGATTCTCCGGCCAGTTCTGCGAAGTGGTGGTGAGCAATGCCAGAGGGGGCGGGGGCCCTGGCAGAGGCCTGTTTGGGACTTCAGTGGTATGACGTTGGGGGGCGGGGAAGGGTGTATGGCACCCATGGAACTGTTCCTGGTCCAGCTCTGTTGTGGGTGGGCGTGGCAGGGAAAGGAGACTCAGGTCCCTTCCTCACTCCCCACACAGGAGGTATTTTCATTCTAGGGAGAGCTTTGGGGGCCCCTGCCATCTGTCAGCGAGGGCGTGAGGCTCCTGGCCAGGCACAGGTCAGGGGCTTCCCCACAGTGCCCAGGGGAGAGGCAGTGGGGACAGGTGGGCTCTGCCAAGTCCCATCTGGGACCAGGATTCAGGGCCCACAGGATCTTGGAGTGCTAGGATTTAGGTTGATGAATCCAAGAGCCTGTAATCTCCAGGGTTTCTGAGCCAGGGTCCTGGAGTCAGAAGACCCAGGCAACCCAGGTTTCTGAGCCAGAGCTGGCTTGGCCACCAGGAAGGCAGTCCCTGAACTCAGGGAGGCTCAGCTGAGGAAGGGCCTGGACAGAGGGCGTGGCAGACACTGAAGCTTCGACCCTCCCTCTCACACCTCCATCAGGGGTGGAGCAGGCCCTGCGGACTGGAGGGTGCTGAGCCTCAGTGGGTGCTGGTGGGAGGGGACTCAGGAAGCGAAGTCTGGGGAGCAGCCTTGATCTCCACAGGCTCTGGCAGTCCCGGTCATAAACCGCAAATCCCCTCTGCTTCTGGGGAATGTTTCCTTTCAAGCTGAACTTTTATAGCTGCTGGCTCTCCCCCTCCCCCAATCCTCCTCCCAGGGCAAGGGGAGGAAATGGCTTTACAGATCCCCGAGAAGTGCCCAGGGGTGGAGGCTGGCAAGGACAAACTCTCCTCTATTGCTTTGGGACCCCTTCTCCAGGGCTAGGGCTGGGGCTGGGGACCCAGGTTACAGCGGGCTGAGAAGCCTCAAGGTACAGAGAGGGAGGGCTGGTGAGTCTGAGACTCTGTGGCTCTGGAATCCTGGAATTCTGTGATCCTGGGGCTTCAGAATTCCAGGTGTGTAGACTCTCTGGTGGGGTATGCTGGCAGTCTGCGACTGGAGATGGATGAGGAGGAGGTTTGCTGGTCCCCCCAAGGCCTGGTCCGAGTCTCCCAGGGACGAGCTGTCAGAGCAGCCCTCGGGAAGGCAGGCCCTGGTGGATTGGAAGCTTACCGTCAGCCGGGCTCAGCTGCCCTGCTCTGCCCAACTTCATCAGATGGCTGCAGGGTTCTGTGAAATCCCATGGACCGTGCTTAGCTTGCACGGGGTGTTCCGTGAAAGTTTGTCTTCTATCCGTCTAGCAAGAACCCTTTGTTGTACAGGACTCCCCTTGCAGTAGCTGTGACAGGTGGGTTCCTGGCACCTGCCTTCATACCCCTGGGGCCAGGTCTCACTGCTTCCCTGGGAAGCCAGCTCCCAGCTCTGATTTTCTCTGAGCAGGTCCTTATGCCCCACTTTCTCCTTCTCTGTGGTCTCAGGTCTCATTGTCTGTCTCTTGCAGAAGGGCCTGCCCCTGCCGCTGCCGTTCCCACTGCTGGAGGTGGCAGTGCCTGCAGCCTGTGCCTGCCTCCTCCTCCTCCTCCTGGGCCTCCTCTCAGGGATCCTGGCAGCCAGAAAACGCCGTCAGTCTGAGGGCACCTACAGCCCGAGCCAGCAGGAGGTGGCCGGGGCGCGGCTAGAGATGGACAGTGTCCTCAAGGTGCCACCCGAGGAGAGGCTCATCTAGGCCAGCCTGGCTGCTGGTGCCAGCACCCTGGAGGTCCTGAGCGATTTCTACCTGGAGACCAAGGAGGCTGCTTGCAGGGCCTGGGACACCGCTGGGGAAGTGTCCTCTTGGCTGGCAGCCCCTGCCTCTGCCCCATCGTGGACTGAGGAAGAGGGGAGCAACTCAGGGAAATAGAGAGGGACCTGGCGAGGCTGTGGACATCTCCATCTGACCCACCAGGTTTTGCCTCAGCAGGTGTGCCAGTGTGCATGGGAGGGCACACGTGGGTGCACGTGGTGTGTTCAGGAGTCTGTGTGAGCGTGTGCCTGGGGACATGTTAGTCTATAGATCCGGTGTGAGTGTTCTGACGGGGCTTGAAGGCGTGTCCGCTTCTTTTGCTGTGTGTGTAAGTGACTGTGTAGCGGATGCAGGTTGTAAAAGTGGAGACAACCTTTACGACCCTGGGGCAGGGGCAGCCCAGGCTGCGCATTCTCCAGGAGGCCAGGGCTTGCCCAAGCACCAAGGCTGCAGTTCCTGCATCTTCTACCACCTCCAGGGGCTGCCCCTGCTCTGGAGGCAGCTGGGAAGTCAAGGGAGGTCATTAGTGGAGGCCACGTGGGCTCCTGGCTCTCAGAACAAATGCTCCTTCAGGCAGATGTCTCTGCCCAGAGACAGTCATGCAAGGGAACTACAGACCCTCGTGCCTGCCCAGGGCTGGCCCACAGGAGCAGAGCACGGGCTGCCCTGAGCTTCCCACCTTGCTGTGGTCACTTGTCGAATGGGGAAGGCGCCCCCTGCCTACCTCACAGGGCTGTTGTGAGGGTCAGAGAGGATGACAATGGGGAAAGAACTCTGCAAGTCGTAAACTCCTGCCTTGTGTGAGGGACTGTCTGGGTGTCCTCTTAGGTGTCTGGAAGTGTCGTCTCCCCTGGTCAGAGTTGAGGTGAGGGAAAGCGGGGGTTGGGGATGGGGGAGGAGCCTCCCTGGGGTTCGGCAAGAAGGCAGAGCAGAGGAGGGTACGGGTGAAGGAGTAGCCCTGCCCACTCCCAAGTCCCCAGCTCACCCGGCCACCTTCTGGTTCTCCAGCTCGGACCCTCCCGAGTGGCCTGGCGAGGTTGCGCCTTCACCTGCACACCAGTTGCCTCTATACATGACTGTTGGGAGGGTTCGGTCGGGGGGACTCAAGGGAGCCCTCAGCGTTGTTTGCTGAGTGTGAGCACTTGGCAACTGCTGGCCCGGCCTGTGTGGGACTGGGCCTGCAGAGGCAGACTCGGGGAGTTTGCTGCTTGCAGTCCCTTCCCTGTGATGCACGTCCCTGTGACCTCTGAGCCCAGAGGGGCACTTGCCTGAGGGCCTGGCCTCCTGTGAGCTTCAAGGGAGTCCCTTTCATCCTTCCCGTTTCCTAGGCCAACCTCCTGTGACTGAGGGCTCCAGGTACCAAGGCCAGGAGATCCTTTTGCACTTCTTTTAAGTTGGCAGTTGAATTTACCTTGTAGTTTCAGACAGCTCCTAGGAGGCACGGGAGTCCAGTGCGAAGTGGAATCATGTGACAACTGGGGGGACTTGGGCGGGGAAGGGAACTGGGATTTGGCAGAGGCTGGAATACAGGGCCCTGAACACTGGGCTGAGGGGCTTGCTTGGGCCTTATCCTGTGGAAGTGGGACCACCTTTCTCACAACTTTCTCCAGGACCCCCTAGGAAAGTGGGGAGGAAGCATCTGATACCTTCAACTTAGCCACAGCTGGTTCCTACTTTAGTCTGTTGAAGTCAGGAATTTGGCAAACCCATGTTAGTTGCAGATTCCTAAGACAGTTTATGTGGAACCCCAACACACAGATAAAGACAGAGTCTCGCTCTGTTGCTCCGGGTAGAGTGTAGTGGCGTCATCGTAACTCACTACAACCTCAAACTCCTGGGCTTAAGCGATCCTCCTGCCTCAGCCTTCCGAGTAGCTGGGACTACAGGCATGCACCATGATGCCCGGCTAATTTTTTGTATTTTTTGTAGAGACGGGGATCTCACTCTTGCCCAGGATGGTCTTGAACCAAGCGATCCTCCCGCCTTGGCCTCCCAGAGTGCTAGGATTACAGGCATCAGCCACTGCGCCAGGCCTGGCTACTCTTTTTGGGGGAGCCCTGTATCCTCCTCCTCTCCCTTGCTCCTGTGGGTTCTGGGTGCCTGTCATTTTCAGGGTCAGCCCTGGGAGGGGGAATATGGCCAGGTTACAGGTGGATGGGTGTGTGTGTTTAACACCCACTGTGGGTGATCAATTGGTCCAGATCTCCATTCCAAACACAAACATCCAACAGAGGGGCAGATTCCAGGCTCTTCTCTCGCTAATGACAAATTTGGGGGGGGGCGGGGTGCAGCGTGGCATGGGCAACTTGCCAGGTGTCCCCTTGAAGTTGTTCTTTCCCAGAGCCTGGGTGCCCTCAACACTGTTGGTGGCCTGCAGCCTGCTCTATGGTCCTGGCAGGGCTGTGCAGGCCTGTCACCAGCTCACCCCCATGCCCTGCTTGTGAGGGGAAGGGGTGAGCTGGAGTAGAGCCCTGAGTGGGCACAGGCTTGGGAGGGGGCTGACTCCTTCCCTAAGCACTCCACACCTGGCTCCACCTCTGCAGCAGGGGGTAGTGAAGACACTGAGAGCCCACATGGAGCGTCCTCTCCCCACAGAGCTCCTTCAAGGACACAGATGCCAGCCTTTTCCCTAAGAAGATTTTATTGAATGCACACACAAAGGTCGTCCTTGGGTTTGCAAGTTCAATCCAGCAAGTGAAGAGACAGCAGTGCTCATGTGAACACAGAGCCCTTGCCACCAGCCCCAGCACAGCCAGGGAGACCATGGGGCTGCCCAGCACCTCTTTTCTCATCCTCTGACCTGTCCCAGATGGGCCTGGGGGTCTGCCCAGAATGGGGGTAGAACTGGAATCTGTGCTAAAACACTAAGTGCCTGGGAGGTGCCCACTGGCCCAGGCGTGACACGGCTCCCCCACCAGCCAAAGAACACTCACCAGATGGTAAGAGAAGACCTGCCCAGAGGGGTCACAGCTGACCCAGGAAGAGCTGTGTGCTGGACCGGCCATCAGGCCTCACTGAGCACGCACAGCAGCCTCTCAGACACAGAGGAGGCTCCCTGGGGTGAAGGGGACCTCCAGGGACCCCCTTGGCTCCATCAGACACCCCTGGGTAGACTGTGTGTCTGACCATTCACAAATAGGAAATGAGAAATCAGGTCAAAATGCTCACAATTTCCTGCATGTCTCAGATGGTTGTTTTCTTAAATGGTTGGGTCATACTTTAACTTGGTTTATGGAAATGAATCAATTTCAAGATTCATCAAATCAATAAGGTAAAAAGGAAAAGAAAGATAAAAGAAACAATAACACACATTTCAATCTAACTTTGGTGATATTGGCCTCAGGAATTTTTGTGCTGGCCAGAAGCTCGGGACAGGTGGGGAGGGACAGGCTTCTGGAGCTGCTCCTGCCTCCAGGCTGAAAGAAGCCTCCAGCCCACCGGGACCCTGGAGAAGGGGCTCAGGGCCACTGCCCTGTCCCAGCCCAGGGGGCCGGGACTCCCACGTCAGTCTGCGGTGTTAAGCTTGGCCTTGCAGTTGAAATCTGGGTCACTGCTTCTCAGCTCTGCCCACAAAGCCCCAAGTGGCAACACGCTGAGCCCAGCTTTGATAGTGACAGGAAAGACAAGGAGAACTAGAAGTGTCAGAGTGACAGAGGGCCGGGCGAGGGCTGAGGATTCCTCCTAACTCACTCAGATTTGTGGGTTTCTATTTTTCTTCTACAAATCAGAGTTGTTGGTGCCCCAGCCCCCATGCAGGGTGGCTGGGGCTGGGTTTGGCTATTGAAGGGGAGCCCAAGATCCTTCAGCCCTCAGATCCTACCAGGCCAGAAACAAGTGAAGTTTGGGGTTGGGGTGAAGACTCAGGAAAGACCGCGTGTGCATATTGCTAGAGAGGGTTTGGAAATGCCTCACCTCATAGATCCTCCACCCGGGAGCAGTCCTGACTTCAAACCCCCAAATCACCTGTGTGTCGTGCAGACGAGCTCACACTTGAGTATAACACTGACGCCTGTGCCCGTCCAGGTGGGGTATGCAGGGCTGGGCTGCGGTAGGGACAGGAGAGCTGGGCTCAGGAGAGGCTGTGAGGAACTTCGCGGGATGTTTCCAGGGAAAGGTGGGTAGAACGTGGTCTGGGCAATCACTGGCCCAGCCGTCCTCTTTAGTGCAAAACCCAGTCGGGGTGCTAAGGAGGGGCTGTGGCCGAGTGGGACGGGTGCCCAGGAGCTGAATTGATTCCTAGGCCAGAACTGGCACCATTCCCTTGGAGATGGACAGTGGGTATGGCGACCAGGGGCGTCAGGGGGTGGCAGAGAGGGGTCCAATCCCTACCCACCAGCAGAACCTGGGCAGAAGGAGCGGCAGGGGAGCCTTGGAGCCACAGCCTTGGGCGACGCACATTCAGGCCTTGGCTCACCTGCCCTCGGGGCCTGGCTCACTCGAAGGTCTCCCACTGCTTCCTGAGCTGCTCCACTGAGCCTGGGGCTGGGGCCGGGGCTGGGCTCGGGCTCACATCTTGCTTGGTTTTCTGTAACAAATCCTCAAAGGGGTCTCTGGCCTGTTGAGGAGCAGAGGGCCGCAGTGCTGGCTCCAGACCCTGGGGGGGTCTGGGAGGCAGGAGGTAGGGGTCTCCCGGCCTCAGGGCCAGTCCCTGCTTGGCCTCAGCAGCCCTGGCACTTGAGCGGGCCAGGGGCAACGTTCGGATCCTTGAGGGCACGACTGCTGGGGGCCCCAGCGGCTGCAGGGGGCTGGTGTGGGTGCCCATGGGCATCTGGCCAAAGAGGTTGGGCATGGACAGGGCAGACAGGTTGGGCTGAGATCTGTGAGGGGTGCAGAAGCCAGCACCGGACAGCAGGAGGCTGGGCGCAAAAGCCGGCCCCAGAGAAGCTGGAGGGGCCCCAAAAGGCCCAGCTGGTGTGGAGACCAGGGGCAGGGTAGGCGGGGCCGCTGGCATGGATGGGACAAAGGGGTTGAGTGGTGGTTGTGGGAATGGGGCAGGGGTTCCTGCAGGGGGAAAGCTGAACTGGGGGGTGAATGGGGTGGCTACATTTGGGGCGGCAGGGCATTGTTGAAGGGCGCTGCCTGGCCAGGCTGTGCTAAGTGGGTCCAGGAGAGCGAGCAGGGCGTCGCTGCCGGTGCCCGCAGCCCCTGGGGCCGGGCTGAGTGGTTGGAGCAGTTCGGTGGGGCCTTGGGAACCAACACTGGGGAGGAGCCCCGGGAACAGGGCTGGGCTCAGGGCAGCTCGCCTCTCCCGATCTGTCTGCAGCTGCTCTGAGGAGAAGTCACCGAGTGCGGTGCTGGCAGCCTGGAGCTTGGCCGGGCGGGCAGTGGGTGGTGGAGGCACAATGCCCAGTTCCGGCGTCTTCCTGCCCTGGGGCCGGGGAATGGTGATGCTGCCCGGAGTGGGGGTGGGCACCTCCTCCTTGTCACTGGGGTTCAGGATGCTGTCCTGGTTCTGGGGCCTTCGGGGCAGGGCCGGGGAGTTCCCAAGCAGGACCGAGGGCTTCTCGGGGGAGGCAGCTGGGGGCTTGCTGGGGATGGCCATGTCATCCTGGCCCAGGCTCCACAGCTTGTTGTACGGGTGGGCAAGCTTCAAGGCCACCATCATCCCGCGGCTCCTCTCGCTCCCGCCCAGGTCCAGCCTCTGTTGGGAGGGAAGGAGGGAAGTAGTGACCACAGGCTGACTCAGGACAGACAGGAAGGAAGGGCATGCCCATTCCCATGCCCCTCCTGTGTGCCGGGCGCATGCTCCCAGGCGTGTGGCCAATTAACTCCCGGGACTTGGAGCAGTTGGGGGCTCCCCAGGTCACCAGCAGAGAACCCAGGTCTGTCTGGACTCCAAGCCCAGGCTCTTCTAACTGTGTGGCATAAAGGGATTGGAGACAAAGCTCTTGTCCTTTCACGTCAGTGGTTGCCAAGTAGTTTTAGGAAAGCGACTGTATCTACTGGCAGGCCCTTTTTACTTTTCAGAGCACATAGCACGTTCTATCACTTGTAAGCCCACAGGACAAGTGAGGCGCAGGGCATGGTGGAAGGCACGCTGGCTAGGGAGAGAGCAGGGGGACCGGATTCGAGTCCTGGCTCTGCCACTTACACGCTACACGACCTGGGCAAGTCACTCCCTTTCTCTTGGCCTGAGCTTCCTCACTCCCAGTAGGGGGGCACTCATGAATTGCTAGAATTGTGGGAGCTTTATGAAATCTCACAATGGGACCCCATGACTGCAAAGTCAGCAGCTTCCACTTGCAAGTAAGGAAACTGAGGCAAAGAGGGGATGTGATTGGGAGCCACAACGGAAACAAGTAGTCACACAGGAATAATCCAGAATGTGGAATTTTGATCCAAAAGCTCTTCTGAGGAGCCTCAGTGGGGATGAAAACAATCCCAGTTCTAGCAGGGGCTAAAGCCCTGCCTGGAGGTCTGGAGGAGAGTGGCCTGGGGCACCAGCCCACCTCTATCTGATGCATACACGGAGGTGGGGGCAGCTTCCCACCGGGCTCCAGCATCTTCCCTAGTGATCACTGTTAGGGTGATTTGGCTGCTGGGTGGGGTTTGCAGTCAGGCTGACCCCAAGCATTGCCTGAGGACATTGGAAAAGTCCGCTGTCACACGGGGGACCTGCCTCAGGTGCACAAAGCACCCGTCCCCAGCAGACACCCTCCCTATAGACACCATACCTGATAGTCAAAGGTCCCTGGCTGCTCCATCAGGTCTTTGGGGGCCCGAAGGTCCTCCAGGCTCTTGGCCTGGCCCAGTGGCTGCAGTGGGGCCTCCATGTCCAGGCTGCTGAAGACATCTTCCAGAAGGTCAATGCTGGCAGCCCGGTCAGGTGGAGCTGGGGCAGGGCCCAAGGGCTTCCGCGGTCGCTGCTCTGGACTCTCCACCTCGTCACCTTCTGCACTGTCCGACTCCTTGAGTGTCCGGTAGGGCTGTGGCCTGGGGGGAGACAGAGCAGGCTAGATTCTCCCACCCAGGGCCTTCATGGGAAGAATAAGTAGCTGCCAGCCTCTGTCAACATCCATTCCTTGAGAAGCATGCCCAGGAGCCTTCGGGACAGGAGAGTGTCCTGGGGCCCCCGTGAGGGCAGGCATCTGGGTGGTGGCAAGGGTGCCAGCTGGCCACTCTGACAGACCTGAGGCTGTGACCCTGGGCAAGTTGCTTTGGCTCTCACTCACACTGAGGGGACCCACTTAGTTGCCTACAAACCACCGGTCCTTTCATAAAACTGGCTATGGGCTTGTGAGCCATTCAGATGAGGTGTGGGGAACGGACAGCACTGGAGGGGAACTGCAGGCAGGCAGATGTGTTCCTGCTCCCACCCTGCTCCCCCATTTGTCGGCCAACAAGTAGCCGCAGAGCCGGGTCCTGTGCACAGTTCATGGGGAACTGTGCTGGGGACACTCTCCAAAGGGCAGTGCCCAGAGTGCCCCAGGATCCTCAGGGGAACCGTCTGGGCCTCAGCTGCCGCTGACCTTGGCTTCAGCTCTGGTCATGCCATCTCTTGTCACTTAACCTCTCTGCGCCTCAGCTGCTCAGGTGGTGGTGGTGGTAATACGAGCAAATGCGGTGCCTGGCACACAGCAGACCCGCAGAGGCCGGTTACAGCATCGACAACCCACCAGTGCGCGCTGCTATCACTTGGCTCCATGCTAGCAGCTTTCTGTACATTCACGCATCAAATCCTTGCAGCCGACCCAAGCGTAGGTAACAAAGGGTTCCCCTGCCCACCTCTCCCCCTGACCTGAGCCTCAGGGCACCACTGGGTATGCGGAGAGGCGCGCCTGGGTGAGCTCTGACCTCCAGTGGAGGCCCAGCCCCAAGTGCATCTCCAAGCACCAGGCGGGGCTCAGGCGGGGCTCAGGCGGAGGCCGTGGCGCGGCGCTGGTGCGGGGAAGGGCGCCACCTGCCGGCCAGGAGCAGGCCCGCGCCGAAGGCCCACTGAGGGAACGGGGCGGGGACAGACTCCCAGCCGCCCGCAGGGACTCGCTTCACGGCACCGTGTCCCTGCAGCCACGCAAGCAGCCCGCGAGCCAGGACTCACACCCCTGCTTTAGAGATGAGACACGGAAGCTCGGAGAAGTTGGATCACTCGCCCTCTGTCACAACGCACCCGGAAGAGATGGAATGGGAGCCAACTTTGAGGGACTTCCAAAGTCCCTCACTCAGTGTGACCGAGGGATTAAAGCCCCTTTAATCAAGTTTGAACACAATGAACGGGATAAAGAAAATTAAGTCAGTGTGCTTCTTAAACTTAAGGAAATAGTGTTCTTTTTAACTTACTTTGTTTTGAGTTAGGATGGGCCAGTTCTTTTTTAAACACACAAAGGCCTGTGCTGACCTCATGGGCTAACAAAGTGAACATCAACCATTATTAAATAATTAAGGCATCAGTTAATTCAAAGAGAACGTGATGGGGCTGGGCCTTGGACTTGACCTGCTGGGCTCCTCAGTGGGAGCTGGGTGTTACCCAAGCAGGGTGCCTTTTTCTGCAAGGTGATTTTAAATTGACACATGGATGAACATTTCTTATTCCAATTGTTCTATTTTTCTTCTAATTAGCAATAGAAACAGTAACTAATACATTAAACTTATGATATCATAGGTATTATTGCTTAGAACAAGGCTAATTTTTAGAACTTTTAAAAGAAAAATTCTGGCTTGGAGTGGTGGCTCACGCCTGTATTCCTAGCACTTTGGGGGGCCAAGGTGGGAGGATCACTTGAGGCCAGGAGTTCAAGACCAGCCTGGACAACATAGCGAGACTCCATCTCTACAAAAAATTTAAAAATTAGCTGGGTGTGATAGCGTGTGCCTGCAGTCCTAGCTATTTCGGAGGCTGAGGCGGGTGGATTGCTTGAGGCCAGGAGTTTGAGGTTACAGTGAGCTGTGATCATGCCACTGCACTCTAGTCTGGGCAACTGCACTCTAGTCTGGGCAACAGAGTGACACCCTGTTTCTTAAAGAAAAAAAAAAAGTCTGAAGAGAAAGATTCAATGTACAGAAAAGATAGCATGTGATGCTTGGGCAACACTGACTTAGGCCACTACTTTCTAAGTGAGAACATCAAGAGGGAGGTGACTTGCCTGGGTCCCAGGTGACCTGGTGGCAGGAAAGGGCCAGGACTCTCCTACCCTGTGGGGGCAGTGGCAGGAGGCAGCGCAGTCTGGGGGTTTATAAGGTTCCCAGAGGAACCCAGGGGCAGGGACCTGGTGCAGGGGACTTCTGCTGGGGTTTGGGAACAGAGAGGGAGTGAAAGGGGCTATGAAGGGGAGGGAGGGAAAAACATTTCCTTTTCCGTAAGATGGCTAAAACAATCGCTCCCTGGAAGCCTGTTGTGAGTGGGCACTGTGGGCGTTCAGCAAAGGGCAGTTTCCCTTCCCTTAAAGGTTCCCATAAAAAACATACAACCTTGCTAACAAATAAAAACAGACAAAAGCTGTCTCTCTGCTCAATCCCAGCTCTGAAACTTGTGGGTGGAGGGGCAAGAACTGGCAAAGGAGGGCCACAAAAGCTTAACTTAGGTGGGGGCGGGAGGGTTGTGGGTAAACCTTTTTTTCTTTTTTAAAATTGCTATTTGTAATTGTATGAGGCTTAGGCTATAAATAGTAATGATAAAAATTATCTTTAAAAAGTCAGGCAGATCAGAACATTTGGGTATGCTGGCATGAATATACACATTCCGTATTAGTAGTTTTTTTTTTTTTAACTTAAAATCCAACTCCTCATCTCCATGGCTTTCAAAGATGTGCTGAGATAAACAAGGACTTGAGGATCACCAATTGCATTAACAATCAAGCCAATTTTCCCCTCATAAGGAAAGGGGACCCCTGCTGCCGTCTCACCCTGTCACCCCACTCCATCGTCACGGCCCCTGTAGGGCAGGCAGAATGATGCCCTGAGAGGAGGCACGTGGAGGTGGCATCCACCCTGCACGCTGGCACTGGGGCACTGGCAGGCAGCAGCTCCAAACTCCCCTCCCCCCACACAAGGGCAAGCAGCAGCCCCCCCGCCCCCCCCCACGGCCCGGAGAGTCACCACGCCAAGCGCAGGGAAATGGAAGAAGGAAGGAGAGACCATTCAAAGGGAGCAGAGAAGAAAAAACTCTCGGTGAAGCCAGAGCTCGGGCCCTCTTCCCGCTGGCATTCATCATCAGAGGAGTCTTCGGAGAGGAAGACCGCATAGTGTCTCAAGGGCTTTACCAGGCTGGGGCAGAGGAAGACAAAAGAGAAGAAAACAGGCAGTTAGGGGCGCCATCAGAACTCCACACGCGGGTGGCAAGGAGGGCTCTGGGCTGCGTGCCTGGCCCTGGCCTCCCTCTGCCAGCCCGGGGTGGGGGCTCCCGCGAGAAGGCCAGAGGGGCCCCGGGGTGAGGAAACTGGTCCCAGATGGAAAAGAAACTGTGGATGTGCCATGTGTGTCAAAAGCCTTAAACTCATGATCTGTCATCTCTGACCTAGTAATTACACTTCCATTTGGGTAACTGGAAATGTAGCAAAGAATTATGCCCAAAGATGTTCATTACTGCAGTTTATAATATTAAAACATGAAACCACCTATTTTCAGCAATAGGAATCTGTACAGCGGCTGAATGTTGTCTTCCCATTAAATTTAACATTTATAAAGGATCAGGATGCAGAACTGCAATCACACCACATTCTCCTCTACTTGCGGAAAAAAGCGCAGGAAACGACTGGAAAGGCACGTGCCTAAACGTCAGTAACAGCTAGTGGGACTACGGGTGACTTCTGTGATGAGCATATCTACTTCAATAATCAGGAAAAAAGAAAAAAGAAAAAAGTTAAAGGAAAAAGTGAGTCATGTGGAAGGGAACTTGCGAGAAGGCCCTTTTCTGATTAGCGGCTGCTCTCTGGAGTTTCCCTCAGATGCCTCTTCAGAGAGTCTTTTTCATCTGTGATGTGGAAATTAAAAATTCATTGTTATAAAAAATGCATCTCCCTTGTCAGCCACCTGTGAGCTCTACCTCTATAAACACAAACACATACACAGGCCGGAGAAACTCTACGCCGGCGCCTATGAATTATATACTGACCAGCACACGCCATGTGCTGTCGTGTGCTCCTGGCCGTGTGCTCAGGAGAGAGGAGCTGGGCCAGGCAGACCTGCGTTCAAATCCTGGTTCGTGCGCCAGGGAGCAGGTGCCCCTGCCCCATTCACGGGCTGGGCTTGCTCGGAGGCGATGGTGAAACTGGGGAGACGGTGGGGTAGGAGACTCTGGGTGCCTGAGGGGGGCTCTCCTCTCTCCTCACCCCCCAGCCAAAGCAGTCTCCTGTCTTTGCTTTCTATGACAGGAATTCCTTTAAGATTTTATTTCAGGAAAGGGCAATGTATTCAAGAAAAGGACATGAGAACCACAGCTGGAGGGTAAATGAGGGACAGCAGCTGCCCCCTGGAATTGGGCAAGTGGGTTGTGACTGGGCTTTGCTATGATCCACCATGGCTGCTGCTAAGCCAGTTGTACATAGAGCTGGCTCCCTGCACTCTCACACCAGAACCTTCACTTCCTCACATTGTCCCCAGAGGCTGGCCAGGCGAAGAGAAACCACCAGCCCAGGGTCACATGCTGGGAGGTAGCGGGTCACAGCGCTCTGCTCCTCTCTGCTCCCAGGCTGCCTCGCTGGCTGTTAGGGGTGAGCACACCTCAGCACTTCACGGACTAGACAGGGCCTCGGCCCGGGGGTGTTTTCCTCTGGCCTCAGCAGAGAGGGGCAGAAAGATCTGACCCTCGGGAGCGTGCCCTGGCCAGCCGTGAGGCCAGGCTGCTCACTCCTGCTACTTCCACGGCAAACAAGGCAGAGCAGAAAGGCCCCCTCCACAGCCACTGGAGTCCTGCTCTGAATCACAAACCTGACCTTGTCACTATCCTGCTTAAAACCTGCATGTCTGCCATTGTGAATCACAATTTTGCTGCAATTGGTTGTGTGGTGAGTAAATACATCCATTAAGTAAACTGTTAGGAATAACAATGTTCCAACATTTGCAGAATGGCTTGTCTATAACAGTTAGGGGTGGAGGGTGGGCAGCCCTGGGCTCATGCTCCCCGCTGGGGAGCAGGGCAGACTCCATGCTGCATGTGGGCTCTGCCCATCTCTGGGGCCTCCTCCTGGCACCCCCTGCACTTTAGCCATGCTTATGTCTGAGTAATGCTTGTCACTGAGCACACAGGTCCCTTAACACTCCACCACCCTGTCTCCTTTGCCTGGTGTACTCACTGCTCTTCAGTCTTGAAGACTCAGCTTAAATGGCACTCCTAGGAAGCCCCCTGGAGCTCCCAGCTGGAGTGTTCTCCCCAGATGGAGATAGCTCTCTCTGGCTGTGTGTCTTAGTGCTTCATAGATACCATTTAACCTCTTGCAATTCTACTTCTGAGTTGAGCTTCCCAAGGGCAGGCACCTGGGTTGTTCTCTTTCTCCCACCTGTGGAGGGTGGGGTGCTCAGCAATTGAATGAATAAAAGCCAGCATGCTGGGGGTCCCCAGTCCCACCCACCTTCCTGGAGCCCTGCCACATCACGTGGCTCCTTTCCTCAGCGTGTGGTTATGGTTTAAAAATGTCACCTCTTTGGGTTTCCCTCTGTCTTCCAAGATGCTAAGACACGAAGAATGGGACCGTGTTGGGCGTGAGGGTGTGAGGTATACAGCGACAGCAGAAGCCTCAGGAAAGGGTTTAAAACAATTTCGACAAGCAGGCACTGTGCCGGGGCTTTACACAGGTCATTTCTACTCCTCACAAGAGCCTAGCAGGAAGGTGTCACTGTACTGATCTTATGGAGAATGAGTCCACCCATCCATCTGTGCACCAACCAAGAGGCACTTTCTGCCTGCTTGCTGTGAGCAGACCCAGGTGGCTAAGCCCTGGGGAATCACTGGTGAAGAAGAAAGAAGTGACCAAGTGACCCAGCCAGGAAGTGGCGAGCAGGAATTCCAGCCCAGGCTGTCCACCCGCAGGGCCCTCACTTTGTGTCAATAGGGCTCACGGTGAATACACACGAAGGGACACTAGCCCCTGCTTGTGTCAAACAGTGAGGCTCTCCAGTGGCCCTCACATCCATTTTGAATGCCCTTCTGACACCCATCCAAGCATGGGTCCCTCCTCTGGCTTTGACAAGGAAGCACAGATCACAGCTTGGCATGTTAGTGGAATGCCACTAAACCTGCCAGGAATTTCTGGATTCACATAAGAGCAAAGAGTCTTTGTGCTGGACTGGACCTTGGCTTCATTAAATCAGGCTGCTGCAGTTCAGGTCACTGTCAAAATCCAGTGCCTCCCAGGCTGATGTGATTGTGGAGGGAGGCTGGCGGGGGCCTCCATTTCCAGCTCACGAACCACTCTCCTCCTCCAGCCGGCTCTCCTGGCCAGGCCAGGCTGGTTGGGCAGCGGCTTCCACAAGAGGCTCAGGTGTCTCCTGAACATACCACCTGTCTCTCGAGAGTGGCAAGGTACCCAGGTGAGAAGTCTGCCATGTGATGTGGTGAGAACTGAGCTTTGTCGGGTCCAGGCCACCTGGATGAGGATGATGACACTCGCAGTACTTACAAGCCTTGGCGGAAATGCTGTCCATACAATTTCTCATGAATTCCTTATCACATCTCCATTTTGCAGACAAAGAAGCCAAGGCTCAGAGAGGGGGAGTCACTTGCCCGGGGTCACACAGCAGCTAAAGGTAGAGCCGGGAACTGAATCTGGATTTGCCTGACTCTAAACCACTACAGGATCCTGCCTCTTCAGTTTCCTGGATCTGAAACAATGAAATGAGAGGTAGGGTGTTTCCTCTTTTACTTTTAATGAAAGATGAGATTTCAAAATAAACTTATTTAAATTCAGCTGCTCATGTTCTCCCATGAAACATATAGTCAGATATTTGTCAGAGATAAAGGATGAACCATCGAAAACGTCCAGGCTTAAATTTTTTATTAGCTTAAGGCAGAATGTGAAAAAAAAAATGTACCTTTTCCCTCATTAACCCAATTCAGCTACTACCCTGCAGTCTGCCACCCACCACTTGCCTGGGTTTTATTACACACAAAGAGCTGTCTGTGAAAAGGCAGGTCGTGGCAAACTTGGCTACCCAGCGAGGGCTGCTGGAGTCTTGGCGAGAAAGAAAGGCCGGCCGTCCATCACCGCTCAGACCCGCCGTCCCCCACGGCTGCTCCCGCCTCTGCCCACCTCGTCTCCGCGGAGTTCCCATGCAGATGACTTCCCGAACCCTTTCTAATGTTTGGTTTAACGTGTCGCCGGTTAGCGCGCGTGTGTGACAGTGGTGACAAGCGAGGCTGTTCCTTTTTAAATACCATGTCAGAGACACGGCGTCAGGAAGCGGGGACGTGCTCTGTGCTCTCCGCCGTGCCAGGATCGCACCAGCTTATTTTTTAATGAGGAAGATCTGCATCTTGAGAGTTTTTTTCATGTGTCATATCGCGTGGACAAATCAGCAGCACGTCACGCTGGCCCAAAATGAAATGCTGACAAATGTAGATATTTCAAATTTAATTGACATTTAAATGTACTTGAGATAAAGATGGGAAAAAATCAGCAAGGACTTGGTCTCCAGAGGTAATGAAGGGGAGCGGGGGATCATTTTTTAAAGGATCATTTCACTCCAGCACAAAGGATCTTCACTTTGTAATGTGTGGGCCGTTCTGCATCCCCCATCACGTGGCTCCAGTGGGAAGGGGCTGATGAGCAGGGACAGGCCCAGGACGAGGCCAGCTCCTGCCTGTCCAGTGGATGCCAGTCTGTCCAGCCGTCTACCATCCTCCCCTTCCTGTCCAGGCCACCTTGGAAAAGTCACTTCACCTCTCTGAACCTCATTCTCTTATCTGTAAAATGGAGATTCTACATAAGAATCTTATCACAAAAGTTAAATGCAAATATTTGTAAAGGGCTTTGCATAGTGCCTAGCACATAGTGAATATTCAGTTACTGTCCACATGCCACATTCACTCACCTGCAACAAATAGATTCTGGGCATTTCTACCCTGCACAGAGTCCTCCCTAGGTGTTAAGGACGAATAAGGCAGTCCCTGCCTTCCCAGACCTCTCCAGTCAGGGTTAGCAGTTCTCAGCTGGGCATATCTTAGCACATCAGAACCGTCTGAGAAGTCCCAGCTGAAGATTACACCTGCTTCCTCCATGACCATGACATAGGGCTACACTCTAGACCACACCCTTGGCATGTGCAGAGGTGGAAAAAAAAAAAAATAGAAAACAGCTCTGACCAAGACTGAGGGGTCTCTGGGAGAAACAGTGTGGTGCGGTACCCACGAGGAAGCTCTGGAACCAGACTGTGGCTATTCCCTGAGTGACCCAGGAAAAGGGCTGGGACTGTTCTCAGGGAGGAAGAATTGGAGGCAGATATAGGAACCTGCTGTACATAGGATCTTTGTACTCAGTAGTAGGTGAATATCTACATAAAGATGACAACACTGAGAAGAATCATTGTTGCAATGAGTCAGGATCAGCAAGGAGAGGGTGTTCTACCTGTCAGGTCAACTGGCCCAGGGGAGATCAGTGAGTGTGTGAGACCAGGTCCTTCCCACCCCACTGGGGACTTGCTCTGCCAGAGGACAGTGGTGGGGGTGTACGTGGCTCAGGGGTCTTGGATTGGGCTCCACTTGGGAAGTGATGCGGGAGCTGGGCTTTTAATACTGAGCACAGCAGAGGTTGCACAACGGTCTGGAGGTGTCTCTAAGCTGAGCAGGCACAAGGGACTTGACGTTGGGGTGGGGAGTTCAAGAGAAGAGGCTGGAGGGATTGGCAGGGACTAAGTGGAGGTGGAGGGACTTGAACCAGCACAAGGACTGAGGGACGTGTGGGGTTGGGGGTGATGTGAGGCTGCAGGGTGCCGGGGCGCAGTCGGAAGCAGGAAGCTGTACTGGCCAGACTACCCCCTCTCTCTCTCGGGTAGCCCTTTGTGCCCTTTGCCTTTCCAGCCTTCATTTCTGTATCTATTCTCAACCTGTATGTTCACTCATTCATTCCTTCTTTCAACAAAAATCACTAATGCCAATTTCACATGTCCATACCCACGCCCCAGCGTGCACTGAGACGTCCTTCCAAGGCCACCGGGTGGATACTCACACAGGCAGAGAGGCCCAAGCACGAGGGCTTCTCTCCCCTGCCTGCTCTCTGGGCTATATGGTGGAGGGAAGACGGGGATGGGGACACTTTGGGGGCACTTTCCCCTACTGGGAAGGGACACTGTGTAGATTGTACAGAACAACTGCCCCTCACCCTGAGGATGGCCCCTGCCTGCTGAAAGCCTAAGTTCCCTCAGGCCAAGTTCTGTGGCCCATGGCAGCGGTGGTGGGGTGAGAAAGCAGTGGACATGGGACGTGGCAGCCCTGCTGGGTGCACATCCTGGACTGAGGGCACCTGCTAGAGCCTTGGCTCCCTCATGGTTGAATGGGGCTAATAATGCCCTGGCTGTGAAGATTTTTTTGGGGAGCAGGGAGGTTAACCAAGATGACACATGTAAAATTGCTGGGCATGCAACAGGCACTTGAGAAATGGTGACATGGAATCTGGGAAAGGCAGGGGTCTCTGTTGGGATGAAAAAGACTTTCAGAGGCAACTAGAGTCAGTAATGTCCTGAGGATGGGGACACTTCTCCCTAAAGCATCCTAAAGGTTTGGTTTTCCAGCTGGAATTAACTCCCCCTATGGTGACAGCTCCCGGGAGAAGTCCTTTTCTCCAAGTGGCCAGGCAGAAGTGGTTGGAGACAAATGGGTCCAGTGTTTCCCTGAGCTGCTGCAGATCCTGGGGGGCTCCTTGGCAGTTCCTCCTTTTGCAGTCTGGGCTCAGGCTCCACGTCTGGCCTCAGGCTTGGCTTTGTCTCCAGGGCCCAGAATCCACTGGGTGTGTGTGTATATGCATGTGTATGTGCATGTGTGTGTGTGTGTGTGTGTGTGTGTGTGTGTGTGTGAGAGAGCGAGCGAAAGAGAGAGAAAGTGTGTCAGTCAGGTTAGGAGACCCTTGCCCTGCTAATTGGGTCTGTGACCTTCTGCTCGGGTGTTTGGGCTCCTGGCCGCTCAGACAGGGGGCCCTGGCAGCTTGCCAGGGGGTAGAGCCGACAGCTGCCCCTACCCCCTGGAGCCCAGGGCCCAGCTGGCATCTTGGAGACTTGCTTCTGGGGCTGATTGCAGTTCCTGGCTCTTAGAGGGCCGGGGCAGGGGAGGTGCTGGCAGCTTCCTATTCATGTCCTAATCATACCTGGCACACAGTAGGTGCTCTTTACATACCTGTGGTTGTTAACGGATACCCCCCCACCATATCCAGTGGGGCTGGGCTGTAAGCTGCACCCTGCCTTCACTGTTTCCTTTGTCCATTCATTCAGGAAACATCTCTGAGCAGAGGTCTGGGCTGGGCTCTGGTTTGGGAGTTGGAGAGTCAAAGCTGAAGGGCACATGGCTCCAGCTCTGGAGAAGCTCAGGGACTACTGAGGGGTGGGGGTGTGTGTGTGTGTGTGTGAGAGAGAGAGAGAGGGAGAGAGAGAGAGAGAGAGAAAGAGGAAACTACAATATGGTAGGGCATTGCCACATCAGGGGAAGCCCAGGAGGCTGTGGGCATGGGAAGGAGGCATGGGTGGTTCATGGGGGAGGAGTTATGTCCGGGGTGTCAGACTGCTGAGGCCAGGGCAGCCACTGCAGGAGATGAGGCAGGAGGGGAGGCTGTGTGCCCTGCCAACTTAGGATGCTACTGCATCTCCTGTGGACCTTTTCCAGACCATGTTCCTGGGAATGTGAATAGGCATCACGTTAAGGAAAGAAGACAAGGAGTCTCAGGGCATGTAGCTGGTAGGCCAGGATGCCGACTCAGGCCTGTTGGATGCCAAAGCCCTGCCCACGTACCAGGCCACCATCCAAATTATGGGCCCACATCCCCAGGGCAGCTCTGGGGCTGTGAGCAGGGAAAGGGCTCCATTCTGTTGTGATTCACAGCCAGGAGCAATGGACTGCTGAGGCCCTGCTGAGCCCAGATGCTGAGGGGGGTGAGGCACGTTGAACATGCAAAAGCAGCACGTCATCTTTTGCCAGAGCATGTGTGCAACTGGCCCAAAGAGAGAGTATTGTAAAGTGTTCCCAGATCTGGGCTTTGGGCAGGATTCTCACTAAATGCTTCTGGCAGCTTCTTCTGATCTTATTTTAATCTTCTGGGGCCTTGGTGCTGGGGTCATGCAGTACAATTCAGAGGATCAGACACTCCAGTTCCTAAGCAGCACAGACTGGCCATTTGGTGTATACACTGTCTTTCCAGCTAGCACAACCTGCAGCATTTTTCCTTGTCCATAAGGATTTCTAATGCAAGCCACACATTCCTCTGGGTGCCCCGGACCCAGATTTCTGGGGGATCCAGTTCTGGTAGGAGTATAAGGTGGTACAATTCTTTTAGAAAGTTATTTAGCAATATGGAGCAGAAATCTTCCTATACAACTGGTTAAGGGTATAGGCTTTTGACATTATAGAGAAATGTTTAAAGCACAGCTCTTCTACTAACTAGCTGTGTGACCAAGGGCAGTGACAAGCTCTTGGAGTCTCAGCTATTTCCATAAAATAGAGCTCATAATAGCTACCTCTACATATTTCTTGTGAGGATTAAATGAAATGGTGTATGTAAAGTGCTTAGCACATAGTTCTCAGTTAATGGTAGTTGTTAATAATTCTATTTCTTATAATGATATAAAATGAGCTAAAGCTTGGAGAACAAGTATATTTACCCTGGCATTTTTCATATTAATGAAAACCTGGAAAGAATCTAGAGATCTAATGTGAGGGGCAGGTTAGGTAGTCCACAAATGGGGTACATACAATGGGATCTTCTGTAGTCACGGAACAATAGGGGTTATAGAGACACACGGAACGAGTCCATATAATGGGATATTGCAAGGAGTTGCAGCTCTGAAAAACATATATAGGAAAAAGATGGGACAGGAATCTATAGATTCCTAATATAGATTCCCATGCTAATAAGCAGTTGAATTATAGTGGGATTCAGAATGAACTTGTCTGTTTTCCCTAACTCCCAGATTGTCTATAAGGCTATTGAGCTATTTTTACAAACAAACAAAAAAAAATTACTTGAAAACAGCAGAGCAGATTTTGCATGGATCTGGCCAGAGAGGCAGCAGGGCAACAGCTCATGGGCCCTGGTGGCTGAATCTGGACCATTCTTACTTCGTACAATGAAACTTCAAATAACCAGGATGCAGCCAGTCAAGACCCTCATGTGACTGGAAGGTGTCTGATTCACCCATTAGGAGACAAGGTGTGCAGTCAAAAGAGCTCTGCTTTGCAGCTGGTCAGGACAGGGCCCCTCTCCGATCAACCACCAACTGCAAGCCCCTTGAGCATTGAGACTCAGAAGACAGCCCTACGTCTGGGTTGTGAAGATTAAATAGGTGGCATACGCATATGATTATCTCCCTCCATACTCTCAGCAACTCTGTGAGAACTGCCGCCCCTGGACCCCACTGCCGCTGCCCAGTAAGGAATGAATGACAGGCTGCCTGGCAAAGAGAAGCCCCTGGGGTCAGCGCAGTCATCCCTGTTTTGGCCTCAGGGTGCACAGTGTGCAGTCCCGAGGGGGCCAGGCAACACTGGTCACAGCACTGCCTTTCAGAACTTGCTAATGGCTCTTGTTGCCATTCAAGTTAGATGGGAAATTCCCTGGCAAGCCAAAAGGAAAGGAACTTGGGGCCTGGCTGCAAACCACCCAGGCCCACCTTTAATAGGTGGGAGCTGTGAATCTCACTGTGCCCATTGCAGCAGCCACCGTCCTCATAATTAGGTTCTTAACAAAAAGCCTGGATGGCAGAGAAGAAAGGACCAGGCCTCTGTCATCAGACAGCCAATCCCACCGTTTTCTGGCCCTGAGACCTTGGGCAAGTCACTGAAAGTCTCTCTCTGAGCCTCAGTTTCTTCATCTATTAAAATGGGAAAGCTACCACCTATCTTTCACAATCTTAAGGGATGTTCAATAAATGTTACTTCTCTTTCCTTCCCCAAGAAGAAACACTCAGGCACAGTAGACACTGCTTCTTTGGTGGTGAGAAGACTGAATAACTCCAGTTCCCAACTCCAGCCTCCAGGGAACCAGAGAGGAAGGGCGGTGTGCTGGGCAAGTCATCTTAGGACACGGAGCTATCTATCTGGGCAAAACTAGACTAAAAATGGACCCCCACAGGGCCCCGTCCCAAGGAGAGCAGCAGAGTGTAATAGAGAGGATGAAATCAAGGAGAATTCTGAATCCTGGCCCTGCCACTTTCTAACCGGATGACCCTGGGTACACCAATCAGGTACATTTTCTGAGCGTGAGTGCCCACTCTGTGGGGGAAACCATGCTGGCCAGACATCATGGGTGCGTTCCATCAGCTTTGCTCTGAATAATAATGAAGTAGCTAATACTTCTTCAAGAGAAATATTAACTGAATATTAACCAACTAATGCTAACTGAAAAACAGAGAGAATGTTTTCCCCAGAAACCTTTCTGGAATGTTCCTCCAATTGCCAACAGGTGGTTTTAAGGGGCTAGGAAATCTGCCCTTGATTCAAGAAGAAAATTTGACATTGGAAAATTTCATCCTGGGGCAATGCAAGTCAACAAAAGAGTCAGCATGCAAACTCCCTTGTAAGGTGTCCTTTTAAAAATCGTATGTAGCCTGCACCTAGCAGGCTTTTAAAGATATCTGCTGAACGAATGGACAGGTGGAGCAACGACGGATGGACATCAGCTGGAAAGGAAGAAACGAGCTTCAACGGTCGACTGGCCAGAGAGCTGAGGGCCAATGCTTCTGGGCCTTGATGAGTCCCAGGGTGCTTGGCTGTCGCAGGAGACAAATTATTCTTAATCAGCTCCATCTTGCTGTCCACAAAGTTAGTTATTTAATGTGCTATTGGCAGTGAGAGTTGAGGCAAGAAGTCAGGAGGACTGAATCACCCCCCTCAACTTCAAAGATACTGCATCCCTTTCTGCTGCCCAAATCCTCAAGTTTCTGAAGCACTTTGATATTCCCAGCAGAGACAAAGATCTGTGATTCAAGAAAATCCAGGCCAGATTAAAGGGCCAGGCACTGAGTCCATGTGCCCAACACAGAACCACCTCCAACAAAGGCCCATTAGGACCCGGCTCCCGCCCGCCGGCTTGTCTTCTCGCGTCTCGAAACACAATGCCGACAGATTGGCGGAGCACGTTTCTCTCCCCCCCAGAACAATATTTTATGAGGAGTCTGTTTTATTAAAATATTTTCCGCTGGATGCTTCCTGTGTTTCAAGAAGTTGGTCTTGCCAGCTGGAGCTGATGACAGTTGAGAAAAACACATCCAAGAGCTGTTGTGACATGGCATTTGGAAGTGGGGGAGCACCGTGGGGGGTGGGGAGGCGGCATGGGAAGAGATACCGGAAAACACCCGGCTGGCACCAGAAATGCCACTGGCATTATGGGAGAACAGCCTCCCTCCTCCTCGTTAAAAAAATGTGAAAGGAAACCCTCGGAATGACGTCCTGAAACGTACCTCTCTATCTCCTTGGGGCCTGAGCCGCTGTGATGTACGGTCACCGCAAACCTGTCATTTCGTTTCTATCACTGTTAGTTTGCCAACCCACCAAACTAGTCCCCATACTCCCCCTGGTTCATTTCAACCCCAAATTTCCCAAACAGAAATCTAAAACAGGGCATATTGAAAAAAAAACCCTAAAAGTGATATCGACACAGTTTAGGTGAGAACCAAGAAAATAGGACACTGGCTCTTTGGCACAGTAGAGAATCACCCCCCATCACTGGGTTTGGAAAGCAACACTGTAAGTAAACGTGACTAGGGAGTCCAACCTGTAATCGGGAATTTGGTCACAAAATGGATAATGCTTTTCTGTGGAATGTGGAATGTTATTGGTCTGGGGTGTTTTTGTGCAATGCAAGGATATTCTGAGTTTACGTCTCAATATCTACAGGCCCATAGCCCTGTATCCCAGTATAGTGTCTAAAACGTTTAGCTTAATTTTAAAGAGGTAACTTTAAAGAAATGTAACTAATTTCATCCCCCGCAGGAGAAATCTTTAGGGTCTGAGGCACTCTGACGCCATGCAGCGCTCTCTCCACAAGGGGGCAATCATCATCCGTGCCAGTCTCGGCCGGGGACGTAGCCCTCTATGCTCCCAGCATCCTACTGTGCAGACCAAAAGCTAAACCTACACCCAACCTCAGGAGTCCTGTCCTCCAAATTCCTCATAACCAAGCGTCTATGCGCACATGCACACAATCCCAGAGCTTTCTGGGCAAAGTCTGAGGGCTGTCGGAGTGGGCTGGTTGTGAAGACACGGTGGTCTCGAGCAGTACCCGTGTTGCAAAGCAGAGGACAGACAGCTGGAGTACACCACAACCTGGGTTAGGCCATGGCTTGACATTTCGGAATCGTTTCTTCCTTTTGGCTCCAATTCTGGCTAGGACCTGCCATCTCCCTTAACTTCTTTCCCTGAGAAAGTTTCTGAAAGCAAGCCAGACATGAGGGGTTCCCCTTTCCACCAAAAGGACTTCAGGGTCAATTTTTCTGATTCCCGCAACAACTCTAGACCAAGAAGAATTCATGCACTTTTTTGAGGCATCGCAGGAAGCCAGTGTGTAGCTGCTGAGTTGCCCGGGCAGAGACCAAGGGCCGTGTGCTTTGGGGACAAAGGGAAGCAATGCTGCCTTCTGCATGTGGCTCTGGAGTCGGCACTGTCTGCAGCTTTCAGTCTCACCCCATGCAGGTGGCTCCACCTCTGGCTACCACTTGTCTGCCTGCCTGGCTCATTTACCTCCTGTACCCAACAGCTCCACAGCAAGTGACTCGAAGCCAGTCCTGTGGGAGATACTGGGCATAACACCCAGTGCCTGTCCCACGGGGGCTCTAGGTCTGAGGGAGGTAGATAAGAAAAACCACAGTAACATAAATGCTATCGCACAGGTGGGCAAAGGGTCCTGGTGGGGGTGGGGCAGTGGATAAGTACAGTCTCATATATAAATCTGAGCCGCAGAGACCTTGGGCACCACCAAGCCTAGGAAGGCAGTGGCCCTTATTAAACAGCTGGCCTCCCTGACCAGGTTCCTTGCCCGCACCTGCTGACTTGACATCTTCAGCATAAGAGGCCCAGGACCTTCTTCTGAACCCATCCGAGTACGCTTTGGACCTCACCACTCAAAAACCCAGCCCAGGTGCCCGGCTCCCTCCCCCAGGGGCTTCCTGATGTGACAACTGGAACTAGCAAAAAATCAAGCCCTGCTCCCCAAAACACCTGCTTGGTGCCCCAGGGAAGCCTCTCAAAAGCCAGGGCCGCACACTTGGCACTGCTGGGTTCTTGCAGACAGAAAGGAGAGGAGAATGGGGTACTCACTGCTCAGGGCTTGAGATGGACGTCCTCCGGCCTTCCACTGTGATGTTGCTCTTTGGTCTCTTAACAACATGTGGACGGGGTGGGCGCACCTAGAAGGGGCACAGGGGGAAATTACCAAGAAGGAATGAGTTGGAAAAGCCATGCAGGAACATTCTGAAGGTTTGGATAAGAGGCTGCAAAAGAAACATTCAGGAATTTTCGACAAAAATCACGGAAACCTCACCATTTAATTTGCAGCAGAGCGATACACTAACTGGAATTCTATGGCCTACTCCAATCAGAAAGGTTCTCCCGAAGAGCTTGGGGGTAGCTCCACCGCCTCCTAGCAGGCCCGTGGTGAGGGTCCAATGAGATGATGTGTACATGGGACCCGGAACAAAGAGGCCCTTATCCATGACAGATTCTCTCTTGTCTCTCTTTGGAACCCAGAAGCCAGTTTTGTAGAACAAAAAGGTTTCACTCAGACTTGTTTTTAGGGTACACATGCTTAGTTTGCTCTTTTTACAACTGAATTATAGGATGCTTATTTTCTTCTCTAAATAAGAGAGGCATTAGAGAGTGCCAATACAGATCATTTTTTTGCTTCCCAGGGCATCCCTGTGCTAGTCCTCCCAGCAGAGCCCAGCTTGGATGCCACACACCTCATGTGGCTATACTCACTGCGAAGACCTGGCTTGAGGGTAAGCGGCGGGCGTATTAGGAAGTGTACAGCTTCCTAATCCCACAGCTGGTGCTGCAGTGACAAGATGGGTTTTTCTGACCTGCCACCTCTGAAAGCCAAGATGAGGACCCATAGCAAAAGCTGCCCCCTCCCCCACCAGAGCCCGTGATGAATTTCTAGGTGTCCTTAGAAGGATACTCATTTGGTCCAATCAACATTACAAGGCTTAAATTTGGCATGGTCATCTTTGAACATTTCCAATGCCTGAGAGGCATAGGTTGAGAGCTGAGCTAAGGTAAGAAAGCCTATCTCTGAATTTCATTGCTAGTAAGAACGACTGAGCAACCCGGTGCAGGTTCTGAACATTTCTCTGCAGATGAGATGCCACAGTTGCTGAGTTGTGAGGACAAGACAGGGAAGGAGAGCAGGCGCATACTCCATTTCCTGCCTGCCCTTTTCCCTGAACATCCCCGCTCCCACCTGCAGCCATTTGTGGGCGACACAGCACAATGGCTTAGGAACACAGATTACAGAAGCTGGCTGCATAAAAGACAAGTCTTTATAGAGTCTCATCCAGCCCTCAGGTCTGTGCACGTCTGATCTAACCAAAGTTTTCCTGTGGAGTGGCCAGTCTGATCTCAGCCTTGTTTGGCAAAGCAGAGATGTGGTACAAGCCAAACGCATTCTACCAAACTTGCTATCTTCTTCTGTGGCGTTATTATGAAGATTCAATGACCAGATGGAGGGAGAGCCCCAGCGTGGGGCCTGGTACATAGTGAGGGCTCAAATGCTCATCCTGCTTCTCTGTGACCTGGATGTCCCCTTCTCATCAACAACAAAAGGAAGATGAGGGGGATGCGGTGTCTGAATTAGAAGATGAGTTTTAGGATTCTCTGATCCTTGCCTGGCATCCTGCACAGTGCCTGGTATGCAGTGGTTGCTTGGCAAGATTTTTAGAATCAAATGGATGTTGCTGCTTGGAATCTAAGAGGTGCGTAATGATGTTGCTGCTATCATCGTTGTTATTAGAACTGCGCCTGCCACACAGCAAATATTCGGTCAACATTTGCAGAATAAATGAATGGACATACCCGCCACTCGTTCTGACTCCGGTTTCCCCAGCCAGGGCCAGACTCCTCTGGAGCCAGTAAACAGGTCACCTGGCTAGAATGGTCCCTGACTTCTCACCCCAAGGCAGGAGTGCAGCTTTCAGGAAAGGTCAGACTTTAAGGCCTGTCAGCTCATCCTTGCACAGGGCTGCTCCTTGCTACAATAAAGGCAGGTTAAGAATGTGAACTTGTGGCTGAAATGGGGGGATTAAGTTTGTGGCAACTTCAACTGAACTTGCAACGTGGTGAAACATGGGGAAAAAGAACAACAGAGCTAATTAGACGAGCTGAGCTGTCAGAGTGCCGCTGAATGGCTCAGCGCCAACAAACAAAAGGAATGGGTTGGCAATCAGTAGGATCGATGGAGGAGACTGCTTCATTAGGGATGATAAAACAGACAGAGCAGGGGGGGAGGAGGGAGCGGGAGCCTGAGCAGGCGGGGGAGGGAGAGGAAGACACAGCAGACCTGGATGGTCAGTCCCCGGCACGGTTACAGACACGCCCGGAGTCACACACACCTGACTGCCGTGGACAAAGCCAGACAACAAAAGTGTACTCACACACACAGACAACCATCCAGAGACACACTGGCCTTGAGACTCCAGCGTACACGCCATCTCACAAACATACACTCACAGAGGCATGCACAAGGGGTGAAAGCACATGTATGAATTACACACACACACACACACACACACACAGAGCGGCAGACCACAACCAGGAACAGACACACACAGACAAAATGGTTTAATTAAGCCTGAAGCACAAGACAACACAGACAACTACCATCATATTTCAGCGATGACATTCGTCTTTCTGGGGTGCTTAGGAAGGGTGGGGGCTGGGGAGTGAAGGAAAAACCACACGCACACACAACAGTGACTGGCCCCACCAGTGTGAGGATCCCGGCAGCACCAGGGGAGTAAATGCTAAACAGGGATTTCCAGCTCTGTTCAAGGGGGACTGGAGGGGAAAGTTGGGAAGCCAGCCAATTCCCCACTGGATTTAAAACCTGAGAAATCTAAGTCGGCAGGGTTAAATGTGTATTGAATACAAAAGCACCGAGTACATTTGATTTTAATGGTGAGCAAGAAATAATAAATACAGAGCTTATAAAGCGCTTCACATGCAGGCTGACCGCAGCCTGCCTCCCCCGGCTAGCCCCAACCTACTCCCCTTAGTCCATGAGACACTGGCATGGTTTTCTTCTGCTCTTTCTTTTTTCTTCTTTTTAAAAAGAAAACCCAAATCCTCCGGTAATATCTGAAGTCCAGCCACAGGTGCCAGGCTACAAAGCTCCTTCCAGAAAGGCTGAATGGCTACCCCCTCAGGCCCCCACTACCCCAGGGCCAATGGCTACACTTCTGCCTGGAATGTTTAAGGCTAAGAGACCTGGCAAAGCCCGGCTGGAGGCCGATGGCTCCTGACATAGGAGCTTGTTAGGCTGTCCTGTTTGAGCCCATTGAGAGGTTCCACACCCTGTGTCTCCCAGGTTCCCACCTAGTGTGTAGCAGTGTCTGCTGGAAATGCTTGCATAAATGTACATGGAATGAATGGTCCCTAGGGCCCTGGGGACTGCAGGGCCCAGAAAGCACAAACCTTCTAGGGTTCCCAAGTTGGTCTCTTTGTGGTCCTGCTTAGCGGAAGGAGTTCGGGGGTATTGTGCCCACTTCATGCCAGGGACAGCGCTAGGTAGGCACTATATGTATATGACCTCATTACCCTCACCAGATAGGTATTGCTAAACCCATTTAACAAATGATGAGACTAAGGCTCAGAGAAGGTAAGGATCTTACCTAAGCTCACACAGCCAGGAAGTGGCCAAGCTGTGACTCAAACCAGGGCAGGCCTCTCTGACTTCCAAGCCCAGGGGGGCTGGTCTTTCCAGGACCCTGCCTCTTCAGCATGCCATGAACCCGGGGGATACAGCCCCAAATGCCAGGCTAGTCACCTCCTGTACCAGTGCAGTGGCAGAGGCAGCTGCTACTCAGGCTTTTTTTGTGGCAACGTCTGTCTCCCCAAGTCCTCAGTTGCCAGTGGATGTGGCTGGGCACCCCCCACCCAATCAGCATGAGTCTCCATGCCAGTGAGACTACACAGGGTCCACCATAGCTGTCTCCATTACTTGAATTTTTCCAAGGGAGCAATCCTGCCCCCGAATCCTGCTTTCCAAGAGATTCCCTGCCTGCTGTGGATCCCAGGCCTCTAAGGGGAATTCTGAGAGCTACCCACTGGCTGACTTTGGTTTAAGGGGAGGCTGTTTGGTAGAGAATAAGGAGAGACAGAGGAGAGAGGCAGGCCTGGGCTCAAAGGCCAGCTTGGCCTCTTATCACCTCTGTGGTCTTGGTTACAAACTGGGGAAAGAGCACCTGCCTCCTCTGGGCTGGACAAATGAGGCAATAAGTATGTAAGTGCCTAGCACAGATCTGGGCACATTATAAGTTGCTCAATAAATGCCAATTCTGTTCACCTCTGTATCTCTGCCAGGACCTAACGCTGCCCTAGAGATTCCACAGAAAGCCCAGCCAGCTGCTGAATACTTTTTTTTCTCAACTGAAGGCTCTGCCCCAGTACTTTAGATAGGTTGAACACCCCTAATCCAAAAATCCAAAATCTGAAACGCTCTGAAATCTGAAACTTTTTGAATGCCAACTTGATCCTCAAAGCAAATGCTCACTGGAGCATTTTGGATTTGATTTTTGTATTAAGGATCCTCAATCAGTAAGTATAATGCAGATATTCCAACATCTTAAAAAAAAAAAACCCTGAAATCTGAAACACTTCTGGTTCCAAGCATTTTGCATAAGGGATACTCAAGTAATAAGTCCATCTCTATGTCCACAAAGATAGAGGGTCCAGGGAGTTTGGAATGCTGGAAAGACCATAGCTTCTAGAGCCTGGTGATCCTGTTTGCAGTTGAGGAACTTGGGTTAAGTAACTGAGCACCAGTTTTCTCATCTCTAAAATGGATGGTGACAATGCCTATTTCTTAGAGCTACTGTGAGACTTAACTGGGATGAGGTATCTAAAAATATTGTGCTTACTATAAAATCCTAGGCAAATGATGGTTATTAATCAACTGGGCCATTCCTTAGAAATTGTAAGATGTAAAGGCCTCTTAAGAAGAATGGCTCCTATGTGCCAGGCACCGTGCTAGGTGCTCTACAAATGTCATCCATGTTCATTCTCACAAAAAGCCTCTATGAATGAGGTTACAGTGCAGAGAGAAAGAAGTGAGGCTCAGAGAGCTTCAGTACTCGCCCAAAGTCACACAGCTTCAACATTCAAACCTCGCTCTGCAGACCTTCCAAATCCATGTTGCTAATGACTATACTGAAACATTCACTAAATCATACAAGGTTCCACCAAGAAGGGGCCTCCTGTCCTCCAAAGTGTTTTCCTTTTGCTGTTTGTGCCTTCCTTTCAATGACAGTGAGCAGAAACATTCCAGCCCCATACTAGTTGTGCTGACTGGGGTTTGGGCTCACTATTGTTTGATGGGGGTACGGGATGGACCTGTCATCACGTGTGGCTGGAACTGTAGACCCATGGCTGTCATAGGTAAAGCCATCTAAATCCCCCCAGCCTCCACCTCAGCCCTCTAACTTCTGCATACAGTGGGGAAGGGAAGGAAAACAGTACACAGAACAGCCAGTATCCTACCCAATTAATGCTGTGTGCATGTACCAAGGATTCAAAACAGATACATGGTCCAGCCTGGTCACCTGCATGCCTGGGCCTCCATACCTTCACAAGATGGGTTTGGACATGTGCACCGCAGAGGGTGGGAGGGGTCGGAACACCAGTCTGTGGGGTATCTGATCGCAGCTGACCCCCTCTGCTCCTCAGAGTGGAGGCTGCCTTGAATAACAGATGGAAAGAATTTTCTCTTGGTAAATAGCCCTCACCAAAAGGTCCTGGCAGGTTTCCTACTGTAAAGGCACCTGCTAAAGTTATTATGCCTCAGCACTGCCAAAGTCTGTACTTACAAGGGAAAATGACTTTGCTGATGCTTAACATGGGACCCACACCCAATATTTTTCCGTGGCATTTCTCTTTAAGAAAACATGGCTGGATCTCTCTCCTCTACCCACACCATTCCCAGGTGTTGGTGTGTTTGTCACAGTTTGTCCTGCGTTTTCATCCTTACTTGGCGCTTTATAGGGGAAGGTGGGTCTCCCCGTGAACCCTGGCAGGGCAGCGGTATCTGTCTCCATCTGAGCCTGCTCTATATTCTCTGGGTGTAGCCTCAGGCCTTGGGAAGGTACATCAAATGCATTTCCAAACCAAGATTTGGCGGGAATGAGCCCCCTGCTGCCAACTTCTGCTTCCTTTAAAGCATCAAGAGCAAGCATTTGGAGCAAGGCTTTAAAGCTCGTTGGCTAGAAATACGGCTCACCCTATGAGATTTGCTCAAATGAGGCACACACGGCACACACACCACACAGTGGCCCCCGACTACCTACGGCTCTGACCTGCAAGTCACCGGACTTATTCAGAAAAAAGAGAGAGAAGCCCAGAAGATGCAAGTTCAGGTTCATGCCACACAGACAGGGAAGCTGGAAAACCCAATTCCCGGTTTTCTTTTGCCAGGCAGGAGAGTCCAAACTCCCAAGGTTTAGTCAGGCTGAGGGAGAATGGCTCAGGCAGTGTTAGGCGGGGAGGGCAGAACCACTGGCTACTCACGGGCCTCGAGCGCTGTATCTTGGGAGGCGGCGGTCGGGTGGGACGGAGTCTCTGTGGCTGCATTAAAGTGGAAACTTAAAACATCAGTCACACTGAGATGGCTCAATGCCTTTCCACATACAGCCTGGGAGGATGCACCCAGCCACTCAAGCCAGAGGACAGCCACCCTGGACGCCTCCCACTCTCTCACACCTGCTGTCCATCTTCTGAGGGCATCCCCTCTAATTCCTTAGTTCTATCCTCATCTCTAGCCTGGATCACCGCAATCATCTCCCGACAGGGCCCCAGCTCTGATCTCCTCTGCCATGCTCCACACAGGCCAAGGGGGACCTTCTCAAATGCGATATGACCATGCCACAGCCAGTGTCCAGACCTCTGATGCCCCCTGCTGTCCTTGGGTGCCAGCTCAAGCCCAGGGCTGGCATCACAAATTCTCTAAGACCTGGACCCTGTCATGCCCCACACAGACCTTTCCCAACCTTCACCTGTGTCCACCCTGGGCAGACTCTCAAGTGAGCTCTCATACCTTGTTCGCTGCCTGCCCTTTGGGTGGAATCACCTGCTTCTGCCTGACTGGCCTAGCAAACATGTGCTTATTCTTCAAGAGGCCGCCAGGTCAGGTGATGCCCCCAGTATTCCCCCGTCCCGTGCTTCCTGCTACGTGGGACTCAGTGGGAAGTACCTCACCCCTCACCCCCATGAGATTGTCTAAATGTCTGGTTCCTGGAAGGATTCAACCCTGTGTCTACAGAAGGTTATGTGGGTCTTGGAAAAAAATATATGTTCAATAAATGTCTGATGAACAAATAAAATTTGTGCAAAACACTTGGCTTTTGAAATCAGGATTTGAATCAAAACCAACAGAGCACAGACTTCTCGGCCCTACCCTCAAACCCTTTATCTTGAAAGCCCAGCTTTGTCCTTTGCACAGCCTGCCCGTCTAGATGCCCTGCACAGGTGTCGGAGCTGGATAGCATGGTAAGGAAAGTAAAAGTGCACATGAGACCCAGACCACGCACCCACAGGAAACCCTGGGAGGCTCCCAGTTGGCTCCTGCCCATTCCGTCAGTCAGTTCACGAAGATATATCACTATCTGACAAAGTCTAGACCTGCCCTAGACAATACAGGAGCAAATGGCCACATGTGGCTAGTCCAAATTCAGATGAGGTGTAAGTGTAAAATACACACTGGATTTCAGAGGTGTAGTATGAGAAAAGAATGTAAAATACCTTGTAATAATTTTATATTGATTATGTGTTGAAATGATAATATTTTGGCTATATTAGGTTAAATATATTATTAAAATCAGTTTCACCTGTTTCTTTTTACTGTTAACATTTAGAATTCCACACGAGACCCGCGTGTGTGGCTCCCAACACATTTTTCTTGGACAGTGCTGATGCAGTGATTTACTCGGTGGGAGTGATACTTCAGATCTCAAAGCTGCCTTAGAACTTTTCTGAAGCCTCCCAACTACTCCTGGAGGGTAGGGCCCATGCCCTGGTCTTCCCTAGATCCCTTGTGTCCAGCATAGGGCTTGTCAAAGTGGCTGGAGGGGAAAATTGGCCCAAGGACTCCCTGGTGACACATCGAGAGCACATCTGGATGGAATTACACTGTGGCTTCCCAGATCCTATGCCATTAGCTGGGAGTGAGGGCCAACCCATGCTTGGTGACTCTTCTACAGCTGGCAGCTACCTGGAGCTGGGGAGGCTGCCTAGAGAGGGCACGGTCACCACATTTCTTCTCCTTCATGGCTTATGGGAAGTGTGTGGGCAAAGGGGAATGGAGGCCCCCTCCCAATTCACACCACTCATTGGGAGGAAGAGGGCAGGAGAGGGGAGCCCACCCCCAACCAGTGCACAGGCTGCTGCCCTGAGTCTGGAAGCCTGGCTCTCGTAACCCCCTCCCACACACCCTCTGTTTCTCTTGTGCTTGGCCATTCTAGTTCTGGGTGACCAACTTCTCCAGCCCCACTGTCCTCGCTGCTTGCCATCTGTGACCTGGGCTATTTCCGTCCTTGCTGTGAGGCCGTGTGGCAGAGAGCTCAGGAGGTGGCCTCTGGGGTCAGGTGGTTTCTGACAGAACCCCAGGCTCCCCACTCATTCTCGGGGTTGTTCTGGGCTCGTGGGTTTAACCATTCTAAGCCTTGCTGTCCTCATCTGTGAACTGCAGGTAACGACACTGTCTACCCGAGCGGGCTGTTAGGAAAACTCAATGAGATGATGTAGTCAGGTTCTTTGCACAATGTCGCCAATAGACATTAGCAACCATTACCATTAGCAGGTTTCTCTGCCTCCAGTCTCTCCCCCTCCCAATCCATCTTCTACATTTGTTTCTAGAGTGGACTTAAAAAAAAATACACACCCAGTCATGCCACTTGCCAGCTTAAATCATCTCAGTGAAAGGCCGGCATCTCACAAGGTGTCTGCTGGGAAGCACCATCCAGGGAGATGCGTTGCATAAAGGGAAAAAAGGAGGTTCCCCAGCCAGACAAATCTGAGAAATGCTGTCTATTGCCTTGCTCCTTTTGGGGACTCACAATGCCTGTTAGCATAGCAAAGGCTGCTGAGTCTCGCAATTAAAAAAAAAACACAAAAACCCCACCAAACCCAGGCAAAAACCTATGAACCCTATTTTTAAAGGTCCTGTCTCTCAAATTTATTTGAACACAGACTTGCTTTCCCTACAGCACCCATCAATCTCCCCAGGAAAATGCTGCTTGAAGTGCTCAAAGCCCTCCAGATTCTGGGCTCCACCATCCACCTCTGCAACCTCAGCTCTGGTGTGCTCCCCCTTCCCTAGCACGCAGCCTGTCATCAGCTCACGCATTTCTCTATCCTGGGGTCTAGTATAGTACTTGAAACATAATAGGTGCTCAGCAAATGATTTTTGGTTTAAAGTTCCTGGCACACTCAACAAATGTTAGTTCTCCAGATTCCATAGTTAACTTATTTCCCTTTGATTGTCATTGGGAAGTGCTGGTCCTTTTGCAACTGAATTTACAAATGGTGGGAGGAAAGAAGCCTCTTGGCCACACCCAGCCTAAAAGCTAGCAGAGCAAGCCAGAGGGATTTAAAGATGCCAAGAAAGGGTAATGTGGTGCAGGTGTCCTGGCGCAACCAGAGGGATCAAAACAAAATCCAACAAAAGCAACCAAGACTAGGAAACCACACTGCCCCTTTTGACATTCGGGAAGTTTTCCCTGCAGGTTGTCAGAATTAAGGGATCCGGTCACCAGAGGAAACGGACAGGAAGACGGAGCGGCACTCACTAATTTTGAGTGTACTCTGATGCTGGAGCATATGACAGGGACACCTGCCTGGGGGCAGCCACCAGGAGGAGAAAGGTGAATTCCCAGGGGCATGCATTAAAGACACCCCTGGGACTGGGGGAGGGAGAAGGAGATGGTTGTGCTAATTACTAGGATGCCCTGCCACGCTGTGTGCAGGCCCTGGGGATGAGTGCTGAGGCTGTCGACCAGCAAGCATCTGGATTATCACCAGGGGACTGGGTGCTGATCACGTGGGAAGCAGTCTTAGATTTTGGACTCTAGAACTTCTGACCTGTGGAGTGCCCTCCTGGTCCTACCACAGGCCTAGCTGGCTTTCTGGGTGACTTTAGTAAGCCAGTGACATCCCCAGGCCTCAGTGACCTCTCTGTGGGCCCAGCCATGAGGGCTCCACTGCCAGGTGTATTACAGCACTTCCCGGAGGGCCAGGTGTGCAGTGGACATGCTGCTAGGAGGACGCTTCTGCTTCTTAGAGGAGAGAGAGTGGCAGGGCGGCTGAGCCATGGTGGTTGCAGTTTCCCAAATATGCTGGGATGCATGACAGTTGGGGACACAGAAGGGGGAGAGCTGAGTACTCTGAAGACAATTAGAACAGGCCATAGGGGGTGAGTGGTGGTGATTTGGGTGGGGAGAGGAGGTGAAGAGAGAAGACAGGGAAAGATCACCCCTCTTCCAGAAAGTGGCCCTGGTGCTTGGGAAGCTGAATGTGAGGACCACAACAGTGTGAGGCAAGGCCGGAGAAGATGCAGAACTGGCCAGGACTCAGTCACAGTTGCTGGGAGCCAGGAGCTCTTCCTCCCTAGCTAGGGAGGAGATGTTGTCTGGTTCTCTGCAGCCCCAGCCTACAGCCCTCTGGGCTGGGCCTGAGCTTGCTCATCTCTTACCCTGGCCCTGGTGGCAGGGAGCTTATATTTCCACAGACAAGGGGGCAAACTTGATGAGGTAAAGCAACCTGCCCAAGGCCCCCAGCTGGTAATGGGTAGAGCTGGGAGCGGGTCTCAGGCCCCTTGACTGTGAATCCAGAGGGCTCCTTCCACTGCTGGAGGAGGGGAAGGCAAGACCAGAAGTGCTTTAAAGCAGAGAATCGAAGAGGTCTGGGCACCTTTGCGTAGAAATCACATTATAGATGATCCTCCATTCCTGGCCAGACTGAAATGCAGCAACATTGACTGCTGTTGCTTAAGTGAGTTCAAAAAGACTGGGCCTTTGGCAATCTTTTGCCAAGAAGAGTTCAGTTTAACAATTCATCTGGCACTTGCTGAGCTGGGCTGTGACAGGAGGGATGGAGGGTCAGAGGGGGGTTGGGGAAGGCTAGGTTTTGCTGGTCAACACCAAGTGCTGGCCTTCCTGAAGGCACGTCTAGGCAGATTTACTCTCATGGAGCGGAAGGACTCCTCCCATATGTGCTTATGCAGCAACTACTCAGGGGCCAGGGCCTGGGGGATTCAGAGAATAAGACAGAGTCCTTGTCCTTAAGGAATGTACAGTCTAGTGGGATTTGACTTACATCATGGACAAATGTCTTTCTGAAAATGAGAAGAGTATTTGTTGGACTAAAGCCCCAAGAAATATACTTTGGGCTAGAAAGACATGGATTCATGTCTTGGCTCTGTCATTTTCCAGTTGAGTTCAATCTTGGCTCTGCCACTTGGGTGAGTTATTTAGTCTCTCTGAGTCTCAGTGAAGTCTTCTGTAAAACCAAAGTAACTCCTGAGTTGCAAGCACTGGTGTGAGTATGATACAAGAGTGCTATTGCAGCTGTGGTCTGAGGCCCTGAGGATGAAATGGGACCATTCAATCCTTTGTTCCCCCACTAGACCCACAAGTATTTCCAGAAAAGTCCTATGGATGTGAGGACTCTGGTTTTCCAAGGGTGTGTGCTATCAGCAAGACTCTGTTGAAGGAGACTGGATTTTAGTAATAATCTCTTCTATTTATATGGTGTGTTTTCCTTTCAAAGCATTTCTACTTCTCTTCTTTCCTTTGAGCCTTGCATTCCCCGGTGAGGCAAGTTAGAGAAGGATTATTTCCCTGTTATAGAGACAGGAAACAGGAGGCCCAGAGAGGTTAAGGGACTAGTATGAGGTCACACAGCTAGCTGCAAATAAGCAGGTATTCTTAGTCCATTGTGTTGTCCTTGTCAACTAAAATTTCCAAAGTAACCTGAAATCCTTTCTGACAGTTTTTCTAATCCTTGTCCCTTCTGAAGTTAGAATGCGTTGTTGGAGATCTGTGCTTTAGAGAAAAGGCTGGCAGGAAAGTGACTAACGTCTTCTTCTTCTTTCCTTATTTCAGCATCTTTCCGGTACTTTCCAAAGGAGGCACATGATTCATTTGTTTATTCATTCAACAAACAGTACATGCTGTACCAGGCACAGGGGTACATGAGTGAACAAGACTCTGATAGAGGGTTTATGATGCAGGGCGGACAAAGGGATGCCGAGGTCTGTGAAGTACAGATAAGGGTTCTTCTACCAGATGGGAGTGGTAGGGAATTCAGGCACATGGCACAGGAGAACCACAGTGGTCCAGCAAGACTAGAGCGAGACTGAATATGAGGACAGTCCAGGCCAAGACCTGGGAGGGGCTGGCGGAGGTCAGATGACAGAGGGTCTGGATGTCAGGCTGAGGACTGTGGGTTTTCTTCTGATCTCAGTGGGAGGGATAGGATCAGAGACACGAAAAGAGACACCTTGGCGTCCGTGGTATAGAAAATGGATGGGAGGAGGAAGGGTGGGTTCCTGAGGACAGACACTCCCCTCCAGCCACAGGGGCCTGCCCAGGCCTCCATATTGTCAACTCACCAGCCTTGGCAACACCACTGCTGGGAGATGTGAACATGAGAGAGAGTAAGCCAGAAAGTGTGACTGACACAGAGGTCCCACAGAAGAGAGGAACTCTTTGGCCTTTGCCAGTCTCTGCCTGGCCCTTGGCGTTTATATCTGTCAGCCACGCGGGCCAGGTGGGTATGCTCATTGGATATGAAATTCGCATTTATGAGGACAGCATCTGATTTGCAGTTAATTTGTTGATGCAGCAAAACACATTGTTTCCAAAAGGTCAGCAAGGGAAGCAGTGTTGGAATATCAACTTAATTACCTGGGCGGCATGGATGAATGGGCACCCTGCACAGGGCTGCAGGGTGCAAAATGCTCAACTGCCAGGCAGTGACTCGGGAGCAGACAGCGTGGTGCATATGGGAGGGGAGGGGGTGTCCCTACTGCCCAGGAGCCAGCCTGTCTGTGCTGTGGGCAAAGCCAAGGCACTTCTTGCTGCCTGTGTTCCCATTGCTTAAGCAGCTGCTGGCACACTTGCTAGCTCAGGGAATTCTGCAGGCAACAAGGGCCATTACCCATTCTACAGATGAGGGGAGGCAAGGACCGGCCCAGGGTCACCCAGAGCAAGTGGCAGACAGGCCTTCAGAATAGGGTCAATGAACCCATATCAAGTTAATTACGGGCTGGGGCAGGGGTCCTGTGATGTCTGTGTACGGGGTGGGGGACGAAAGGACACATAGATTTGCTCAGTCCCCAATGGAGGGCATACCTGGAACCGTCCCTTCAACATCCACGCACAGTGAGATCAGCGTCTGCGTTTCACCGCTGGGAAGGGAAGGCCACACAGAGGTGAAATGTTAAAGTCAGTGAGAGACAGGCCAGACCCTGATCTGGGAGTAGTATGGAAGGAGGTTTAGAGGACAGGTGCTGGGGGCCACAGGGCCCAACCAGTTCGCTGAAGGCTAAGGGCTGTGCTGCCAATGCTTGGGGTGGGCTGGGGAGGGGAGGCTGGAGAAGGTGGGGTGTGCCCCACGGCAGCTGGTGCATGAGAGAGCTGGCCTCCAAGGCTGGCCCCTAAGGGGGTCTCAGATCCTTTGTGTCGGAATTGTATTCTGAATTGTCCCTTCCCTGCCTGACTCCCACCTGCCTCAAATGGAGGAGGCCCTGGGGTCCCCCAGGGGTAAGCTGGACAGGCCCTGGGGTTTACCAGTTTGTCCCAGGGATGTGCCCCAACTAGACATGTTGCCGGGAATGGAGAGGGGGAGAAAGAATTAAACTCCATCGCTATTTAATGAGGAAAGAGTTCACCTGGTTAATTTTCCTGGCCAGTAGCCACATCAATGCTCTGACTTGTGCATGAAACAGACCCAGCTGGGAGGGGAAGACAAAGCTTTCTGTAGCTTTACAAAGGGCCTCTGGGCTCAGAGCAAGGCTCCTCTACTCTTTGGGACTGGAAATCTGCTATTATGCAAGGCATGGAAATAAAAGAGGGCCTCTTTTGATATGCCTCCGAAAAAGAGTGCATTGAAGCGATATTTTTGTGGAGTATCTCCTTTGAGATGCCCAACAAGCTCTCTCGGGCACAGCTCTGCCCCCAACTCTCATCATTATTTCCAATCCTCTTCGTCCACCCTCGACTAGGGCTGATCCTGCTCGTTGGGGACGATCACATGCTGGCCTTGGCTTCAGAGTTCCAACAAGGACAGCTGAAGAAGACCAGCTCTGGTGTCACATGGTGAACAGCGTGCTCCCTGCCTGAGCTGCTTAGCAGGGCACCCGGCAGGGACCCAGGGCTCCTTGGGTCTGACGCAACCTGCAGAGGTAACAAGCTGTCACTCTAGAGGGATGTTCCTTGCAAGATGCTGCTTGGGAGGGACTTTTAGATCATGGCTGAGGAAGACGTTTCCATCTGGTGATTGTCCACTCACAGAGGGCAACAAGGAGGTGTTTCTTCATGGGAAAGAGGGAGGGTAGGAGGGGCCGTCATTCTGGAGTGCTCCTGATGGGCCAGGTGTCACTCACGATATCCCAGTTAGTCCTGACAACTCTGGGGTAGAGGCTCCATCATGATCCCTGTTCTACAGACAGGGAAACTGAAGCCTCCTGCCCAAACTCACACCACATAGTTAGGACGCTGGTGGGGCTGGGCCTCTATGTCTGGTTGTCAGACTCCAGTGTGCCGAGTCCACATACCCCACAACTTGCTGTCCTGAGGCGCCACTTGCGAGGGAAGTGAGGGGGTGCTCAGGATTGAGGGTGGTCCTGGGAGAAAAGCCGCAGCACCTGCCATGGGGCCTGGGAGAGATGGTCTCTGGAGAGGCTGTGCTCAGGACTCAGGCGCTCACCAGTCCTGCCAGCGACTCTCGACTGGGCCTGGGCACGGGCACGCTCCGCTGTGAGTGAGTGCAGAGCTGAAAGACTCTCAGACTGGCCCTGAAGAGCAGTGCATTCTTCCCCGATGTTGACAGGAGTAGTATTTTGTAGTGGTGCTGGTTAATTTGTAGTGGCATTTGTGGTTTGAAGCCTTGTCAAGATCCCTGATTACTTCCCGTGCAAGGAGCTCGGCTGACGGGGAAGTTCACATGCTGAACAAAGGCAGTGAGGCAGCTGCGAGGGAAGGCTGCGTGGGGGCTGGGTGACCCTGGCCGCTTGGGGAACAGAGGCGGGGGAGGCAGGAGGGCCCGAAGTGGGGCGGGGGAGGGGAGCCCTTTGTTTTTAGTCGGGTGCAGGTGCACGGTCTGAATAGGTGGTATCCCATTGGTGGCCGGAGGTCGGGCACCAGATGCGGCCGGTGCCTGGGCAGGGGCAGGGGCTTTGCTGATGTGTGCCATTCTTTGCCCAGACAGAAGCAGGAGGCAGGCATCTTACTGCTACCTACACTAGGATGGCCATTTGGGATGCCACTGAGGGTGCATGGGTGACATTCCCAGGAGGTGGGGGATGCATGGCGTGGTGAGGTTAGAGGAGGGACTTCCAGATGTTGGGAGAGATTATCCCATCTCTTTTACTAAGAGGGGCTACTGTTTCTCAGCACTTGCTATGTACCAGGCCCCGTGTTAGGAGCTCTACATGTAAGGTCTCTAATGATCTCAACAACTCTGCAAAGAAGGTGAAATCATCCCCATTTGACAGGTGAAGAAATTGGGGCTGTGTGGCTCAGTGACTTGCCTAGGCCAGGCCTCAAGTTAACAGGTGGCAGAGTCACAATCCAAGCCCAGGCCTGCCTGACTCCAGAGAAACCTACACTCTGCAGGGAGACCTGATACACAACAGCGGAAGGAAGATGTTGAAACATATCCCCTTGAGGCTGAGGGAGCCCTTCTCTCCCTGGGGAGTTTTCCCTCTGACATCCTTTGAGCTTTTTATCCTGCTAAGTCTGTCCTGACCACACAGAAAGGTTTGTCTTTGCAGCTGCCTGAATTTCACCAGGCCATGTCCCTACTTGGTGAGGGTTTGCTCAGTACATTTAAGGGCCAGGGACAGAGAGCTCAGCAAAACCAAGGCTAATCTATCATCTCTGGAATGATGTCCACCCCAAACAGTACACAACTAGGAAATCAAAACAAAAACATTCTCTTGATTTTGCAGTGGTCCGGATAGGAATGCACAGCATCTTCTGGAAAGGGAGTCTGGGACCCCTCCTGGGCCAGGCCACCAGGAGCCTCCAACTGCTCTCTCTGCCACCAGCAGCCCAGGGGAGCCAGTCATAACCCTGTCCTCAGAAGGCCATTCAAGACCCAGCCCTTGCCCCATAAGCCACATCTTCCATCCCACCACAAGCAGCCCCTTCTTTCCTGCCCTACAAAGACCCTGCCCCTCATGTGCCATAGTCTTCACAATGCACACACCAGTCCCATAAGCCCTTCCTCACTTGCCCACCTGATGATTCTGGCTCATCCCCCAAGACTCCATTCCCTTCCCTGAGAAGACTCCCTCTCTTCCTGGCTCAAAAGAGTTGGGCGCTTCTTCCTCCGTCTCTCCCCTAAGAAGGTGAGTCCTTGAGGGTTCACATCTGGACCCCCAGCTCCTGGCACAAGGCCTGGCACGTGGTAAATCCAAAGTGAATGCTTGCCCAAGAGTGGGAAACTAGCATCAAATTATCAGTAAGGCCTCACCCAGCATCTGAATAATGCCAGACCAACTAGAATTGTCCCCATCATTCAAGTTACTTTGTCCACAAGACTCGCAACATTTCTGGCATGCTTCTGATCACGAAAAACTCTCAACCTAGATATATCCTAGCCTAACAGGTCGAGCCCCAGGGCCATCCCAAAAAGCAAGACTTTTTGAGTGGAATGCAAACGTTGAAGCGATAGGAAGAGCTTAGATGTGAAATATCCCCAAATTTCCCCAGTGTGTCTCTTAAAGAAAGACAGTCAGGTTCACTAGACAGAGTGGTTGGGTTTTTTCCTTCCCTTGGAACAAATGGATGGAGAACCTGGTTTTAAAATTCCTGGACCTTGGAATACATTTCTATCTGTGTCAAAGTCTACCCATCCACCACTTCAGCAGAGTTTAAAATCCTAGCTAATAGGTTAACAACTGTTTTTCTTCAGCTTCAAATGAAGAATATCAGAAGGCTGGGGGAATATGCAGCTCTCCAATTTGTACGGACTGCACACAGCTCCCTGCAATGTGTGTTTGACAGGACTGACATTTTGTACCGCTGTGAGATGGGAAAACGTGTGACATTTTTATTCATGGTGGCGTACGCCCTTGTAATGATCAGCTCTGGTCGATGTGCTTACCGCAGCAGCCCCCGAGCCCTCGGAGAACAAACAGGAGCCCAAGGTGCCAGCAGTTCGACTGCCTTATTAAACACCGCCAGGATCCTAACGAAGACCAACTGCTGGAAAATCTCACTGTCAAATCCTCAAGGACATTGTCAGCGCACAGCTAACTGCATATATTTTTCATTTAAAATACTGAAATCCAGCATTGTGCCATTACAATCGAGGGGAGGGGCGCCCACTCCAGTGGCCATTCTGTCAGCTGCTTCTTCGGAGCTCCAGATGCTTCAACCAGATGCCCAGTGGGGTTCAGAGCTCAAAAAGGGGTGGCAGAGACAGGAAACTGACTTTCCAAAAGCCCAGCTCTACCTCCAGGGTGAATGGGTGAAAGTTACAGGGCTCTGGTAAGAGTCCCTTGGAAAGGCAACTCACGGGCTCCCTTTGCAAGCCAAAGCGAATCTGCATAATTAGAAAATCTCTTCCTCTCCCAGCCAGCTATCTTCCTGTAGGTGCAACCCATTACATCCTGCAACTTGGTGCTAATCAGCCTTCTGCTTGGCAGCAGACCTTAAGACATCTGCAGGAACACACGGCTGTGGTAGGCTTCACACCTTGGCAGAAAAGCTGTGCGTCAGGGTGCCCACCTGCAATCTCACCACTTGCCTCAATTCAAAGGCCTCAGGGCCGGTGTGCAGGACTCCCTCCCTTCGGCGGTCATTGCTAATGCTGATGCACACTGATGGATGGAAGCCAATCACTTGGCAGACCTTTGAAGCTTTTCGTGGTTGTTAAACTAGGTGATTTGGTGATGGCCACACACAGTAATGTACAGGATATATTTGTTTTGTAAATATGTATTATTTATACAATGCCTCTATTTCCATAATCCAGTCCTGATGCACCAAGACACATTCTGCTATTTATTTATGGGGTCCTTGGCATAACGGTCCTAACAAGGAACCTGTGCATGGTTCTTGCAAGTTTGCAACAAACTGTAAGTGGTTGGCTAAACAACTGGACGTTCTCCATCCATGATGGGTACAGGCTTGCATTTTAAGGGGCTGCCCATAAAGTTGGTTTAGCATAATACTGTATATCATCCTTGGTGGAAATGACTTGGGAGCTGAAGAGCTGGCAACCTAGAGGGCAGGAGCCATAACATTCCACACCTTGGGAAGTAGGAGAGGGTGGAGTAAGCTGGTGCTTATGGGACCCAAGCGAATATGAAAAGGCAGGCAGTTGGTAGACAGCCCTGGGGAAAACACAGGAGAGTGAGGGTAGGGGGAGCTGTAACCTCTTTGCTCCAAGCAGGCCATTCTGTCCCTCAGCAGAACCTTCCACCCTGGGCTGCAGAAGGAGGTGTCCATCCACCCTGCACACCCCAAGAGACACTCCCTTCCTCATGGGGTACACCTCAAACCTCCCTGGAGCATGTTGGCTGGATGAAGAGAAATGTAGCCTGTGTCCAGCCTTGTGCCATTCTATGATAAACTTCAATAGCTCCCTTGAAGGACATCTAGCTGCCCACCAAGTACTGTCCTTTTGGCCTCCTGAATGTCTTCCAGATCTTTCCCTCATAAGCAGCATCCTAGGTCAGGCTCCCACTAGCCCTCGCCTGAACAATGTGAGTGGCATCCTCAGTGGTCTCCCTGCCTTACCTACTTCCATCCCTTCCCACAGTGGCCAGAATAAATGTCCCCAGCTGCCTTTCCCCTGAATACAGCTCCTCATTGGTTCCTAGGCACCTTCAGGAGTATGATTCAAGCTCCCCCAAGGCCTGGCCACTGCCTACCTCCACGGTTTAGCTCCTGCCCCTTACCTGCTGGCCTCTGGTCTCCTCATACCAGCTCTAGTTTTCCTGAAAAGTCAGACTCCTGCCTCTTTTGCATATGCTGTTCTTTCTACCTGAATGCCGACCCCCTCTGGCTCCGGTCCCCTCCATACAACTTGTCTTTTAAGATTCAGCTGAAATGTCACCTCCTCTGAGAAGCCTGCCCTTCTCCCCCAGGCAGCCTCAGGGCCCCTCTCCAATCACTATACCCATGTCTGTGAGCATTTCTCTCTCCATATGATTTAGTAGCTGTCTCTCCCAGATGATGAGTGCCAGGAAGGCACCTCATTCCCTGTGACCTTGAGGCCTTGGGCAGGGCGTGGCACATGGCATGCCTCACTATATGTTGAATGAGTGAAGGAAGGAATTAATGAGGGTATAAAAGAATAACTCAGAGTTGTGACTGGCAAAGACTCCAAGGCTTTGGGATTTTAAATCACAAAGTTGGAAGGAACGCAGGGGAAGAAGTAGTCTTAGCTGGTTTTTAGGGTTAGGGCAATGGATGGTGTTTGGTAGACAGCCCTGGCAAAAACTTCCCTCCCTTCCTCCCTGTCTCTGCAGAGAGAACAATCCCTGGGTCTGCACAGCTGGAGAGCCAGTCTCCTGGCCTTCTGCACTCCAACCCAGCCTCTCAAGGCACCATCTTGCCAAGGCTTGACCTCTCCCTCTGGGAACATTCCCTGTCAACCTCTCCAGAAGGTGCAAACAGGGATCCACCTAGAAGGGTTTGGGACTAGGGCATCCCAAGAGGGCCAAGAGGTGGCTGCAACCATGGAATCATGCGGCTGATGGGCAGTAACATCCCGGAAGTTCAGTTTAAACTGCTTCCAGGCAATGTTGATCTCCCATCATGCTTAGCATTAAAAGTGGGATATAAAGCAACAATCCTTTGGGAGACGCCCCTTTTATATATTCTCTATTCATATTTTTATACTTTAAAATTCTTTGCACTATAAACAAAATAAGACATAATATTCCAGAAGACATGGAACTAAGCAGACTGACAATAAAACTAACCAGGCAAAAACCATCATCTAAATTAGGGACACGGTCAGTGTAATGTCAGATAAAGTACACAGGAGATTGGCAGGCAGCCCTTGCTCCCAGGAAGCTGCTGCCACTGCCCAGCTATCCCAGGGTCCAGCGAGCAGGGTAGTAAGGTAGGAGAAGCAAGGGCTTTGAATCTGAGTCTATCCTACCAGCCAGGGAATTAGGGCAAGGTCCTTGACTCTACTGAAATGTGGGATGATGGTAGTCCCTACTGCATCAGCCTGGGGAAGACGATGTGAGAAAATGCAGGCATCCACTGAGCACCTGGCCAGGCACGTGGCTGGTATTCAGAAGGGAGCATTACTGTTGCTCTTATCCCTATGTTAAGGCATCTGGGGCTATGTTAGGTTTATTCTGGGGATAAACAAAGTCCCAAGTCTGAGCAGCAGCCATGAGTCTTAGCCAGGAGTAAGGAAATGCAGAACAAAGTGACCTTGACCTCCACAGTCTTCCTAAGCTTCATTGCTAGATTCTAAACATGCCCATAACCACTGGCGGCCACACCTAAGTGCCTCAGGAAGTGGGTGGGATTGAAGAAAGGCTCAATGAAGCTCAATGAGAGGGCTGGGGAGGACCCAGGCTCTGGCATCAGGCAGGCCTGGTTTTTGATTCTTGCTCTGCCACTTACTGTGTGATCTTGGGCAAGTTGCTTAACCTCTCTGAGCATTAGCTTTCTGGGGATCATAATAACTGCATCAACCTTATAGGGTTGTTGAGGAGATTATGTGAGATGTGCTTGCGGAGGGGCCTGGCTCGGACACAGCAGGTCCGTGTCAGAATGAAAACCTACTCCGGCCATCTGACCCCTCCTTATCCTCCACCTCTTGGTTAGTCCTTGTCATCGCTTCCTCTGGGCACAGCCAGGTTAATAAATTCCCTAGTCCACAGGCAGTGCCTGGCTCTGCCAGGGTTAGGGATTGATGGTGGGTATGAGACAGGCAGCCCCTGGCACAGCACTCCTGTGGTCACGGGGCGGGGACTCCCTGCGCAGCCACGGACACCGAGCTGACTCTCTCAGAGGGTCTTGCTTGTGCGATATAATTTATTTTCAATATTTTATGTTTTATTTCCCCTTCCCTACTGTGATAAACTCCCCACCTTTGGCACAGAGAATTCTAATCTGAGAAAATGTCTCCTCCAGTCTCGTTGAATCAGATTTCCTGCTCTGGCCCTGCTGGGCTCAATAGCTCCCTGACAGGGAGCTGGATTCTGAGCAGCTCCAACACAGGCCTTTAAAGAAATGCTGTTTTTAGGCTCTGGTCAGTCCCCTGGCAAAGAGGCCCCATTGTCACACTGTTGAAGGTGGATAGACTAAGGGGACCCAGGAGGCCTGTCACTCAGGACACAGCACTGCACACAGGGATTCTAAAGTGAATACAGGCAGCAGAACAACAGCCACCCCACTTTTTGGGGTTTCTCCTGCTCTGTGAATGGACTGGCTGCTCAGGGACACAAGCTGTGAGCAGCCCTTCCCTCCCCTCTTCCCTGATTCACTGCCTTTCCTGCATCCACTCACTCGCCCCTCGGCCATTCCCCAAACTCTTACCGGGCAACTAGCTTGTGTCAGGCCCTGTGTGAGGATGCCAAGGATACAGAGATGAGGCCAACACTGTCCTTCTCTGGGGACAGTGTGTAAAAGTACCACCAGCAAGCAGATGCAGGGACGGAGCCAGCCCAGAGCAGCAAGGGAATGACTTGGCTTGGAGACAGGCAGGGCTTGTCAGCGCAGGGGTGCTTGACAGGGCCTTGAAGGGTTGGCAGGATTTTGTCAGGTGGAACAGAAGAGGAAGGACATTCCTAGCAGCAGAGATGGTAGAGGCTGATTCATCTCTGGGTCCCCCAGCACCCAGCCGGGGTCTGGCCTGCAGCAGACGCCCATGAAGAGCTGGTGAATGAAGGAAGACAAAGTGCTTGGGGACTAGAGGAGAGGAAGAGACTCTGCCCAGGGCAGGGACACTTCACAGAGTCTTGCAGGGTGAGCAGGAACTGGCCAGAAGTGGAGGATGGCAGGGACCTCCAACCCAGAAGGCCCAGCTGTGGTCAGGGTGGGCTTGGGCATGGTGACTTCTGGCAGGGCCCTGAAGGCCGGGTAGGTCCTCCCCACCATCCAGGCAAATCAGCGGCCTGGGGAGAGAAGCGTGGAGAGGGCCCCCCATTCTGCAGGGCTGAAGGGCCTATCTCAATACTTGCTAATGTTTTCTGATACCCTCTGTGCCACACAGACCAGTTGGGGAGAAAGACACAGGACCCCAGGGATACAAGGGATGTATGGGTTCCTTGATGGAACTGGGGTGGGGCAGGTTTGGGAAGTCCGAGGACAGATTAAGACGTTTTAGTAGCTGAGCCGGGAACCTGGAGCCTCCAGAACAAAGGTAGTGCTAGAAACCGCAGGTAGAGCACCCCTGTGCTCCCCACAGAGTGTAGAGAGTTAGAGGCAGGCCAGAGCCAGAGAGGAGATCCATCTAAGGGAAGGCCCAGCTCACACATCCCTCCCCGGCTGGACTCTACCTTGCAAGCAGCCATGCTGCAGCCAGCCAGCCTGATTGCCATTCCTCTTTGTGTATTTTAGTTGAGCCTTGCTGGAGACCATTCCTAGGACCAAAGGCATGACTTAAAAGGTGAGAACCGTCCATTACAACCAGCTGAAGAAAGCAAGTAGGCACTGCCTCAACCAGGTGCAGGGAATTCTGGGGCCTAACATGCAAGTCAGCTGCCACCCCATCCCAGCGCAGCCTAGAACAGCCACCACGTTTAGTCTCTCAGATTTGGAACCTTCCCCAGGTATCTGAGACCCCACCTGAAGACACTGTTCCCACCCCTCCTAGGAAAACGAGCTCTCTGCCTTAAAGCAGTCCTTAAAGCAGATGAAGAGCAAAGGTATTAATAAAACATTCCATCTACTTTTCAGTGATCTCTAGCAAGTCAACAGTGAGATGATGGGCACTTCCTGAGGATGCTGGCAGGGAAACTACCGTGAGGACCAAACTGGTTGGAGTGTAAAATGAACAAAAAGGGGACTTTAAGATGCCCCACGGTATGATCACACAGCATAGATCTGGGCCTTTCAAAACTACCGGATGGATTCTGTCTATCAGGATTAAGCTGAACCACTGGCTATGAGACAGTGTCGTTATCTCTGTTTTCACAGATGTGGCACAGAGTAGGCATCGATGATTATTTGCTGAAAAAATGAACTAGGCTCTTAGCTTCTGTCCTTCTTCACTCCTGGCCCTGGGATTGCAGCTGACCCTGCCACATTCCCTTCCCCAGATACTATCACAGGTGACTGCAGACAGCTGTGCCCATGCCTGTAACCTGGGAATCCTGGCTCTTACCTCCCTGGCCTGCGATGCACCAACCACCGTTTCTCTTCTGTCCCCTCTCTATCTGGTGCCCTGGTTGATGTCTGACCTTGACTCTCAGCCCTGCGTGCTCTCTCGGTTCCAGAATCCCCACAGCACTGGACAAGGGGCTGGGACAGTGTCTTCTGTGTACACTATCAATTTGATCTGCTCTTTCTTTTCTTTTCTTTTTTTTTTTTTGCAACAGGGTGTCATTCTGTCACCCAGGCTGGAGTGCAGTGGCATGATTACAGCTTACTACAACCTCCAACTCCTGGGCTCAAGTGTTCCTCGGGCCTAAGTCTCCCAAGTAGCTGGGACTACTGGCACATGACACCATGTCTGGCTAATTTTTAAATTTTTTGTAGAGACAGGGTCTTGCTGTGTTGCCCAGGCTGGTCTTGAACTCCTGGGCTCAAGCAATCCTTCTGCCTTGGCCTCTTAAAGTGCTGGGATTATAGGCATGAGTCACCACACTTGAGCCTCTCCCTTCTTTTGATAATGGCTCCCTGATTTCCTTTCCAGAAACTACCCCTTCTTCACCTCTCAGGTATGTGCTTCAGGTGGGGTCCTACCTGTGGCACACAGAAAACCCGTGGCCACAATAATTGGTTCCAATGGACACACAATCAACATTGGTTCAGTGAGTGAATCCCATGCCTTGTGTGGGAGTTACTAGGAAGTGACACCCACTTTCCTGCTGGTCTTGCACCTGGAGGCTGTGGTCTGGAGCTGTTGCAGGCATCTTGCCACCAGGAGGGGAAAGACTGCCTGAGAATGACATCAGCAGAAGAGGCAAAGCCAAGAAATGCAGCAAAAAACTGGGGTGTGATTAACGAGATTTGATACTAAGCTGCACCTGAAGCTAGTAGGAGATGACAGTTTCTTTTGGGTTTTGTGTCGTTGCAACTCAAAGTGCCCAAACTAAATGTAGCTACTACTAAATGTAGTATAGGCCCTGCCCCTGGTCTCTGGGGCTGGACTGGCACCTGATACCCCCAATATTAACTTCTATATACACCCAGTTTTTATCCTGTATTCTATTCCCTCACACACCCCAGAAACACATCCAGCATGCCTTTGGTGTCTAATGGTGGGTTTGATGTACAGAGTCTACACTGGGTGCAGGATGCCAGCTTACTTGTCTTGGTTCCAACTGAGACCCAGAAACATTAAGGAGGGCCTGAGATCTGTAAGGAAACCAAGAACAAAGCCTTACTTGTGGCCCACCCTCTGGGATCCTGGGCCACCTGCCCAGCCTGTTGCTCTAGCTCCATCACTACGAGCCCAGCAGGAAACTACCATGTTCTTAGCACAAAGCTGGGCAAGAACTTGAGCTTTAGAATAAACAACAAAGCTCTGAATCCTGTGGCTTCTGAGCTATATTACTTGACTAAGTCCCTATCCTCTGTGAGCTGTCTTCTCCTCTGAAAGAGAGGGTAATACCTGAGACCCTCACAGGGTGGCTGGAAGGATTCAGTAGGCTAACCTACAGGAATGGCCTAGCTCCTAGTTGGAGCAGAGTTGGAACAGAGACCCATCTCTCCAGGTCTCCGCGTGGTGCCTGGTGGGGGGTGAGCAATTCGTCCGATGCCCCTCCCACAAACCACAACTGCTCTTAGACCTAGCATGTGCAAGGTGCTCAAACCGACTTTAAAGTGCTCAAGTCCTAGAAGGAGGGGTGGCCTGGGAGGGTGATTGATCTTGGCCCTTCTGCAGCCATACTTAACTTGGGCCGAACGGAGGTGGTGTAGGTTAGGAAGCAACTGCTACCTCGAACCTGGATTTTCACTTAGCCGCTGACATTTCTCAGTCCTTCCACAGCACATCAGGAGCTCTAGCCTCACTGCTGAGCTCTCTGGCCTTCTCCAGCTCCCTATAACAAGAGGAGTACTACCTGACAAGGCAGTGCTGAATGCCTAATCAGGCAGCTCCTGAATTTTCAACTCAATCCTTATGAATTTCCAGAATCTGATTTCTCTTTTTTGATTGGCAAGTTTTTCCTCCTGAAATTGAATATATCTGCTCAGAGGAACAAACCCCAGCCTTGTTAACCTTTCATCAGAAAGCTGTCTCTGGGCTAGCCTGGGCTATGAAAAGGCAAGTGCATGTGGAAAGACAGGCCTAGCCAGCCACCCTTGACAGGGAGACCTGACAAACCATCACCAATTAGGGGCCACGCTGCTTTTGGTCATGGCGGTGAATGAGTTGAAAGAACTTTGGACAGCCACCTCACCAGGACTGAAGGCAGGATAGCATCACCGTCACCCAGCAGCTGGCACAGAGGGTGGATCAGAGCAGGGGGAGCTGGGGGGAACTGAGTGGGGAGACTGCCACAGTAACTTTTCTTTCCCACACAAAGACATGGCCAAAAAGGGCAGAAAAGGGGGGAATGGAAAAGGGGAAATATGATGTGGAAACAACTAGGTGTAAAAGAGCGGCACGCAGGGAGCTCTGCCTCATGGACCATGGGCGTGTGGCTGAGTTAGGCCGAGAAAGTGACTTTGGACTGTAGACTGCAAGGCTTGCTTATGCCCGCCTGGTGCCCTCTGCCCCAACTGCCGCCCATGGTCCCTTCTTTTTATGCATCTGAGTCAGGCTTGGGCAGCATTATCTGCTCCCGCCGGTGCTGGGTCCTGGCCATGCCGCCAGCACCTCTCCCTTGACACCAGGACGCTTGGTGTCCCCTGGGCTTAGGTTTTGCCTTTCCCACCCAGAGCTGTAGGGACACAGGTCAGTTATGAGCATGCGCCAGGAGGGCAGCCTTTGGGGGAATGCATGTTGTGACAGCCAAGATGATGGCCAAGCACTGGGTGGACAGGGCTGGGTGGGACACTCCACCAGTGGGTGACTAACAGCCAGCTCCACTCTTGCCCCCCTGGGGAAAGAGACTGGTATTTACCCAGGACCTACGTGCCAGCGCTGAGCTAGGTACTTCGAGGCAATATCTCATTTCATCCTTATAGCAACCTATGACACGTGGGTATTATCACCCCTACTCCAAGGATAAGGAAACTGAATTCCACGGAGGCTCAGTAACTTATTGAAGGTCACCAGCTCCTTAGTGACAGAGCTAAAATTTAAGTCCAGAGCTGCCCAGCTCTAAAATCTGCTTCAACCGCTCCACCTCACTGCCTCCAGCAACTGATCAGCACTTGCCTTTCAGCAGTTAAATTTTGGGGAGGATGGAGGCTGTATTTGCTTTCTCTCTGTCTCTATGAATGGATGTTATGTGTGTGTGTGCATGTGTGAAATTTTTTGCCATACCATTTGAAAGTAAGTTGCAGGCATCCTTATACTTCACCATGCTTCTCCTAGGAACAAGATAAACCTCTACAGAACCATAATACCAACAATAATTCCATAATATCATCTAACATTCTAGTCCATCTTCAAATTTTCCAACTTTCCCAGGAATGTCTTTAAAAAAACTTTTTTTTTTAAAAAAATACAGTCCAAGTTAGGTTCACACTTCGCACTGGGTTATGTATCTTAGTCTCTGTTACAGACAAAATCTTTACCCATCCCTGGAACATGGAGTGGGGAGTCCCAGTTCTCTGTCTTTTCCTCCTTCCTCCCTTCCTGGGGCATATATGACTGACCTGAGGACCTCATAAAAACACGCAAAATAAAATGAGACAGGATCTAAATTTCTATAATACAAAGCTGTTTCTACTTGGAAATAAAATCCTTATTTATGGAAAGTGAATTTGGAAATAGTTTTTGACCACTAATGGAATATTCATTTTTCTTCTTCAAATGAACAGAGTTGTAAGCATAGCAACTGAAATGAAACCAAACAACTTGCTGGACACACAGAGAGTGCTTAAACAACAATCAATCGTTGCTTAATTTAAATATCCACACCAATAATAAAACCCCAGGGTGTTTACTGACAGCCAGCTCAGTGCCAGGCCCTGTGGAATACAGTGGACTTCCAAGAGGCTCATGTTTTCATCTGGAGACAAGCATTAAAGAAACAATTGCCAGGCTGTGTGATAAGTGTGGCATGTGCAAAGTTCTGGGGTAGCACAAAGATAGGAGTAACCAGCTCTTCCTAGGGGAGTTGGAAGAATTTACAGAAGGGACCTGCTCTGGGGTTCGACAGGCAGATCAGGAAGGGCCTCATGTGCCATGCCGAGGGGGAAGGTAGAATCTTTAGGGGAGACTAGAAGCAGAGGCTGACATGGCCACTTGTGCATGCTTCAGGTGGACCCCTGCAAGGCCATGTGCACACTCAGTGGGGATGCCAACCAGGAGCCTGTAGAAGAGTTCAGGTGAGTGATTACACAGCCTGCACCAAAGCTGCAGCAGAGGTGATGGAGAGCAGAGGTGATGGAGAGCAGAGGATACAGCAGTGCTCAGGAGAGAGGCTCTGGAGAGTGGAGGGTGGAGCCAGGTTCCGGACAGCGGTGCCATTCACTGAGGTGGGAGATGTGGGGGGAGGAGGAGAGAGTTTGGTGGGGAGTGTACTTTCAGACTGGAGGCCTGGGGTTCGCAGTGTCTGGAGAACACGGGAACACCTGCTGGATGCGGTGGTGAGGCAACGGCTGAATGGAAGGGAATTATGTGTGACTTCCAAGCTCAATGAGGCAGAAGGAATTTCTCAGGGCACTCAGAGCCAAGGGTGCTGAGGAGGCATTTGCTGGCTCGGCATCTTCTCCGGCCTAGCATGGGACTGGCGCTAAATGACCTGGCTCAGGCCTGTAAAGCCAGAATCCTCCACACGCTCAGAGAAGCAGGCAACCACATCCCAAGAGCTGCTCCTGGGGGTGGTATCCAAACCTCTCTGTCCCAGCTTTCTGGAAGCCACAGTGGTGCTTGGTTTTGGGTTTGGTTTAACCAGCTTTTCAAACTTTACATTAAAGAGGTTTAGAAACTTTTGCTTACATGGGAGAAGAACAGAGGTACCTCTCAATACACACTTTTTGGAATTCACCAGATTGGAAGGTAGGCAACTACTTTGTTCGCAGGATTGATTATTTCGGGCAAACACAAAGAAGGGGGCCCTGGAAGGGATTTGCCATGTTATTCTCAAGGGGAGCCTCGCCCTCCTGCCCCCTGTCAATGGAGGGCTCCTGGGAAGGCCTAGCCCTGGCTGAGGCCCAGAGCTTTGGTCACCTGCACTCAGGACTATAGTCCAATGTCACTGGACTTGTACAGTCCATTTCCCTAGCCAGGAGGGAGAGCTGTACGTGGCCAAGAGAAGCAGAGGTGCTGCTGCTGGCTCTGGAGTAGGAATTAGCTACTCATCCCAGCAGCGCTGTCCCTGCGTACTTTCTCGTTGGTACAATGGGTAGAACACCTTCTTCCTTACCAGCTAATGGCAAAGATTCAAGTCAGTGAGCACAGATGTGGAAGCATCTAGTGGCTTGTCCATCTTATTAAATGCAAGGAGCAGAGCAGTTTCCATGGGCGGGGCCGGGGGTAGCTACCTCTGCTTATCCCCCAAAAGAGAAGGACGTCAAGGCAACATACTCTAGCCGAGGGTGCCCAGGCTCTGCTGGGAAGGACATGGCTTCCTCACTCCTTCTACAGCCATGGAAAGGAGGGAATTTCCATTCCCATCCCAGGAGAGGAAAGCGTGGGGGAATCCATAGCCCTCTCTGTGCCCTCTCGCTCACCTCTGCCCAGAGGAGGAGGAGTGCCTTCCCCTGGAGCTTGGAAGAAGAAACCGAGCAGGCTCCTCACCCCTTCTAGCTCCTACTCACAGGCCCTGCGGCAGCTCCTCCTTGCTGGGAGTTTACGGGCAGCTCTGCCCTGGGCAAGGCCTGCCATTGTGCACTTTTCCTGTGTGCAGTAACTCAGTCTTTTAAATTCGGAGGTGAAGTTTTAGCAGCATCTGGCCTTAGGTCTAACGTTACATTCTTTCAGTCTTATCAATAAAAAAAGCTGGCATTTTTATCTCATTTGTCCCCTGGGCCTTGCTTCTCAATTGATTCTAAACATGAAAGGAGGAAAATAGTAATTTAAAGCCTCGCTAAACGTGAACATTTGCCAAGGTAGGAATAGGCATTCTCGAGTTATTTGGCACTTCTGAGCTCTGCAAAGAAACCATACGTGATAAGGAAGCAGAGGCCAAACTATTAATAAAAATCCACTTATTTCGCTCCTTACAAACTCTTAGAGGCATAACATATGTCTGCTTTAGAAGACAAATGAATTATTAGTGAGTTCATTCAGTTGACAGAATATCTTTTAATTATAGAGTCCAACTTTGGACTGGGAAGGGTGGTCTGGGGTGAAGAGGTTGCCTCTGGGGGGCCCCTCAGGGTGCTCTGAGCTCTCCTCTCTCATCACCCTTATCACTCTGGGTCAGGACTGTCCACCTGCTGGTCTGTCTCCATCACTATGCCTCACGTGGTGGGCACTGAGGACTTACCTATCTCATACATGGTACATCTAACATATACATGAATAGATGCATAATTAAATGGAAGAATGGTCACAGCCTTGAAGGAGAAACTCTACTGAGGCAGAGGACAAGAAAGCACCTTTTCTCCCTGGCAGTGACAGCTCTTGCCTTGACACTAAGCCCCCCTCTTGTCAGCTCCCACTGCAGAGCTGCTGTCCGAGGGCCCCCTGACACCCGCTCGGAGGTCTCCACAGAGCTCCCCAGTTAGCTGAGCTGGCACCAGCTTTGCAACAATCTCAACAGTGTCCACCCCCACCAGCAAGCTAAGTGTTCTTAAAGAATGAAATCCAAAGAAATATAAACCCAAGGCAAGGATTCTTCTGAGGTTAGTGTGCACTATCTGCCTAGCTGAAATAATTTTGCTGGGGCACGTCAGCTTTAACAGACATATCAAATGACTGGAGTCCCTGCTTGGTGAGAGAGCTGGCCTAGGCTCGAGGCAGACTGCCCTGGGTTTCCGAGCTAGTGATGTGGCTGGCCCCGGGCAGATCCTTTCATGTCTTTGAGCTCCAGCTCTGAGTCCATAAAATGGGGCTAATGATCCCTTCCTCAAAGGGATATGGCAGAGGTGACACAAGTTATTGGGGGTGGGGAGTCTGTTGTCTTCCAAAAAGAGAATGTATACCAATGGGGCTACATGAGTGGTTTAGGTGATCCATGGATGAACAATTAAAAACATTTTTTTATATGCTTAGAAAAAATTTGGACTGGGACGTCAAACCTATGATTTTACCAATGTCATTGCTTAAGATGAGGCTAAGATTGGTATGGATGGATGTTAGGTTTGAGTCTATTTAAAGAAAAATATCAAGTAAAAAAAAATAGTACAGAAGTAGGAAACTGTGGCAAAAATTTTGAAATGGAAGTCAAAAGACAGTTCTTTGGGAAGAATATCAAATCCCTAAAACTCATGCCTGCCAGTAGTAGGTGCTGTAGAAATGCTACCTGTTATGGTCAATGGCTCATCAAACGAGGCACCTGGGGAAGGACTAGAGGACAACCTACCACGGGGGCACAGCTGGAAAGAGTTAAAAGAAAAGGGTCTGTGGTCCCCCCACCCCTCCTGCAGCTAATCTGTCACCTAATGAAGAAGGGGCCGGCACAAGTGAGCTGGCTGGCAGTTCACATACAGCAAACTGATTAAGAATGTTCAACCAACAGCAGACTGTAGACCTTTCCAGAGAAAATAAATAGAGTGTAGACTGTATGCAAATGTGTTTGTCACTTTGACAGCACGTCTCAATTAAGGCATCTCGCGGCTGTGGGTAGGCTCTCCGGCTGCAGCTGGAAGGGAGAGCCCGCTGCATGGCTGATACTAGGGGCTTGACCTTAATCCGCATGCATGCATTAAAAAAAAATCCTGCCTTCCTGTACACTTGCATAATGCTGGCAGCCACGTGAGGGAAGTGACAAATGGGGAAAAAAAGCCACTTTCATCCTCTCCAGTTTGCAGACCTGTGAAGGCACAGACAGCTCTTATTTCAACAGAGTTTGGGGTGGCTTTTTTTAATTGTTTATCCCCCACCCGTGTGCACACACATACTCTTATTCTGCATTTAGCTGGGAATGACATTAAAGCATCTCTACTTCTGGCTGAAATGGAAAGAAGGTCTTTCTCCATTTCAAATAGGGCCTCCTTTTTTTGTGTTTCGAAAATGGAATGTTTAACACCATGAAATCCCTCTCCCCCGCCCCCTCTTTCTCTGTAATGGGCTCCAAACTCCAGCGAGGGGCTCCTTTCATGGGAAGGTTAGTGTGTGCAGGAATGAGGACAAAGGAAGGCAGGAAGCTGACTCTGGAATGCCATGCTGGCGACAACCGACCATGGGCCGTGCTTTCAGCAAACACAGCCAGGGAACCAGGGTGCAGATTTCTCCAGCAGGGCCTGAGCCTGGGGTGGGTTGGGGGAGGCAGCTCTTCAGGGGTGCAGGCACCAGTGCAATTTGAAGATTCTCATTAACCAAAGGAGCACTGCCCTGTGGATACTTTTTTCTTGGGCTTCATTTCAATTTTTGTAACATCCTTTTAAGTGTAAAATCAGAAAAGGGTGTGAACCTCCCCAAGTTGAAGACGCATGAATACATTATCTGAAAATATTGATTAGAGAAGAATGATTTTTATGTTCCAACCAACACAACCCTTAGAGGAATAACCTATGGCAACAATTTCATTAAGTTCCCTTCATTTCTAAATAGCTCAATGCCTGGTACACAGTAGGCACATGATAAATGTCTGTTAAAAATAGGAATATTTAAAATGTAGGCATCTAGGTCCTTTATGTGGTGAAACCGCAATCACATCAAAGATAAAAATCATAAAGAATATTTTAATCACGCATCATCTAATAAATAGTTAAAGAATCAGGTGATTTAAAAATAAATAACTTTGTAAATTCTTGTTACTGCTGTATCTTGTTAACAGAGCCATTTCTCATAAATTTATGAGTCGAAAAAATATATGACTTTTGCTAATCAAAAGTCAATTCAAGAGAAGGGAGGGTATGCAATCTTTTTCAACCAAAAATATAACCACAGAGAGGAAAGGGATAAAAAAGTTTAGTTTCTGTACAAAGTACAATGTTTCACTTAAGAGAAAAAAAAATCAAATAGACAATTTTTCAAAGGCTCAGGTCACTGAAAATGGTTGGTTAAAGAATCGGATCTCTAGAATTGTAGCTTGGGTATTTACTTTGAGAAGCACGACTCCTGATATTGATTTTCAGGAAGTACATTAATAAAGAACTCCTAATTGATTTTTTTAAGACTTCGCTTGTTGCCTTTTATTTGAAGGTGCAAAGAAGGGCCTGGGATGCTAAAGTGTTCTAATGAGATGGTTAGCTAACAGAGACACCTTAAACGGAGTGGCTTGGAACGGGGGAGACAACAGCTGCATTTAATGACTTCATTCAATAGCTGAGCTAGTTTATGACTACAGCCACGCTGTCTCCTCAAAATTTTTGAAAATTCACCTTCAAAACATGTTTGCACCAAATAAACATCTGAAGATGTGAAAAACTCCATGGAGTTGCTTTGCTAAAGAGAGCTGAAACGAAAAACTGTCTTCTGTGTGTGCTACAGCTGCTGCTAAAAACAAAAACCAAAAATCAGAACAGACTGGTACAAGGGCCAGGGTACATACCTGTCCGAAGTGGACTGTGATTGGCCGCCGGTCTTCCCGGAGCTTGGGGTCCTTGGCCTCCACCAGTGGGGATGGTGCAGTCTTTGGCAACTGCTCTTCTGGGGTGGGGGCACAGCCGTTCTCAGCGATGTCCTGAGCAGAGAGAAGTATGGTCGGGGGTTGGCGTTGGGATCTTGGCACCTGCGCTCCCTCCAACCCCACAGCTAAGAGGCTTGCAGTGGAACCCCCTCTGGGACATTCCAAGCCTCTCCTCCTGATGGAGATGGAGGAAACGGAGGGCTAACTTGGCTGTTTGGCTTTTAAGGACTCAAGAACACCAAATCATCCATGTTAAATTACAAAGATAACATAATAATTCACAATAGTGGGGGGAAAAATCATCTTTCATCCTACTGCCTTACATAGCTATTTTCATTTTTATATATTCACTTTGTCCACATGCAGGCATTTAAAAATTACTTGTGATCACAGCTCATGCATAATTTTATATCCTGCTTTTCCCCCAAAATATTATAAGCATTTCCATGGTGCTCCATAGTCATTATAACAATTTTAATGGATGCATAATATTTCATTGATTGGATATATAATAATTTAATAAACCATTCCATTACTATTGGGCATTGAGGTTGTTCCTATTCTTTTTTTTTTTTGCTTTCTAAATACCAGTGATAAATATTGTAGTTTTTCTTTCCTTTGTATTCTTTCTTTTATGGAAATCCCTAGGAATGAAATTACTAGGTCAAAAGATATAAACATTTTTAAGGCTTTTTATTCATTCTATCAAATTGCTTTCCAATTTACATTAACTACCAGCAATGGATGTGTTACCAGTTTCACAGTACTCTTTAGCCTTATCGTTTTTAAAATGTATTGCTAATTTAATAGGTGAAAAATTAGACCTCATTGTTGCTTTAATTTGCATTACTTTAATTACTTGTGAGTGTGGACATTTTTTCCCCATTTGTTTAGTGATGACATTACTATTAGTGAACATGTATTTGTGTTCCCTCTTTCCTACCCCTAATCTTTCTGGCACAGAATAAAAAGATTGAAGTCTGAGGTAGGACTCCATGACTTGGGAAATATTTAGGGGCCAAAGAAATATTTTTAAATCCAGAAATTTACATTTAATTTGTGCTTATGATGAATGAAGTCAAATTACAAGGAAAAGAAAAGCCCCAATGTGCAAAAGGCAGGTAATGGCTCCACTGACTAACGCTGGCAGCTGACTATATACATGGGTTATTTGGAACACAATGGGTCCACTTGTGTGGTAAGGATCACATGTTTTATTCAAGTCAAGAAAGTTGCTTAAATTTCCATTGGACCAAGGCAGAGAATAAATGAACAAATAAATAACATTTAAACAATCATTTTCTTATCAAATAAAAATAACTCACAGCCAGAATTAAATAATAAATACAATTCCCAATTCTTTTCATTGCAAAACTAAATACACATTCTGGTCAACAAAACATATACTCTAGATACTCATAAAATTCTGCACATAAGAGATTTTGATAATCGGTCGCTCTTAAACTTCTCAGCTGAGAGAGAATAGTGGGGCATGGAGGAAAGTGATCCCTTACTGAATAATCACACATTAAGGAAGAAACATATATACTCTCTCCATGCCTCGGTTTCCTCATCTGTGAAATGGGGATATGGTAGCCAGGGAGGTTAAAGGAGACAGATAATGTAACACTGTCTGAAATATTATTAGCTACTCAGTAAACTACAGGAATCACACACACTATATATCTGACCTCACACATCCAGCTGCCTACCTCCTGGCCTCCTTTCCAAAGGAATCATGGCTGCCTGGACAGGCCAGCCCTGGGGAGTCTCTATTGCTTGGTAAACAACCAAGGGAGATGATGACCTCTTGGCTTTACACGGAGGGCTTGGATCAAGTGGCCCACATTGGATCGGTCAGTCTCAGCCAGGCTAAGGCTCAGTGATGAAAAAGGTTGCCGACAGCCAGTTAGAAATGGCTGTTTTGGAAAGGGGCTGCCCTAAGGTGCTCAGGTCAAATGGAACAAAGAGGGGGAAGGGCTCTTTCTGTGCCAGAAAGCAATAAAGGGTAAAAAGGGCATTTTGGATTAAGGCGGGGGTACTTAGAGGATAGATACAAGAGGTTGAATAAGACTAAACGTTAACAAATTCACTTTTGGCGCTGGGAAAATTTTGTGTACATACATGTGTGTGTTTGTTTGGCTAAAAAAAAAATGGAGCTTCAAGGTAACGTGGTGAGAAAATATTGGTATTAATTGAAAACTATAAGGTGATAGCTATTTTAAAAAAAAGAAAATGTGGTAGTTTTAGGAAAAGTGTCTTAGTTGAAGCTTCTAAGTAAAAATACCGTCTTCTAGTTTTGTTTTTACTGTTAACTAGCTGTCTGATCCTTCCAATTCACTCAACCTCTCTGCACCTATTTCTTTATTTTTACAATGGGAGACCACCACCTGCTTGGCAAACTTCAAAGCTATTGGGAGAATGGGTTAAATGGGATGAGACACGAGGAAGCTTTGAGAAATGTCACAGCACTGCGCAAATTGAACGTTAGATCCTTACCCCCTGCAAAAGGGAGAGGACACCTGCTAAAAAGAGGAGCTCCCCTGCGTGGAGTGCCTACCCCTGGCAGGCACCTTTCCAGACCCTTGACCTTCATTCTCACACTTAGTTCCCACAATGATCACAAGGTAAATAGGATTATCCCTCTTTTATAGGTGAGGAAATAGGGCTCAGGGAGGGTAAATTACTCAAGGCCACATAGCTAGAAAGTGGAGGAACCCTGAGCAATGTGACTCCTGGCATTTATACCATATTAACCCATAACAATAGCGCAAGTGAAGGTATTGTGAATTGAGGTGCCCAGCAAGTCATCAGATGTGATCTCCTTCTCCTCGGAAACCCTTCTTGTTACACTGATCCGATGCTGCCATGCCTTATGCTATCTTATTTTTGTATCCCTACAGATTGAGAGTTCACTGGGGTCTGAGTTCTCTACCCTAGAGCCTTGAATCTAGTACATGCTCTCCAATAAATCTTTGTAAAGCTGAGGTAAGCATTTGGAAGGTGAATGTGTCCAATACACAAATGTACCTGTGTGTCAAAAAGCAGTGCTGCGCTTTCATTTTATTTATTAGAAGATCCAAAGGTACAAAAGATTTCTTATAAAGTCCTGTGGCTCACCCCACAAATATATTAACTTTTTTGCTATTTCCTCCACTTGGGGAAGGACAACTGCTTCCTCCTAGGATGCCAGAGAGAGCAGAATAGGAGCCCAAGATAAGAAAGAAATAGGGCCAGTTCACATCCTCTGCTGTACCCACTAGCAGAGATCTTACACATAGTAAGGAGCCAATAACAGCAACTTTTGATACCCATGATAAAAAAAAATTTGTGACCAAAGAACTATTTAATAACTTAGCTGTCAGCAAAGGGCTTGGGAAATAGGTACTCTCATACTTTTCTGGTGGGAATGTAAATTGGCAATTTATATTAAAAATCTAAAAGATATACATGCCCTTTGGCCCACTAATTCCATTTTTAGAAATATATCCTAATTAAATAATAAGAATTCCTGCAAAGTCTTACCTATGAGGATATTTGCCTAGAAAAAACTGGAACTAATGTAAGGGTCCGACAGTGGTATTGATTAAACAATGCATATATGTCCATCAGACAAAATTTTATGTAGCCATTTAAAACAATGACATGTGGAAGAAACATTTAGTAGGTCTGGGACATGTCCAGGATATAGTAAATGAAAATGCAGATTATAAAATGAGATTATTTTCTTTTTCCTCCTCTGATTTGTTCACTTTTCCCCAATAAACATGAATTTTGTCTGCAAACAGGAGAAAACTGACTTTCTAAATGTAATTTTTAAAAGCAAAAACAAGATGACGGGGGGTAAACCTGTTCCTTCCTGAAGGGTCACACAGGAGGAAGACACTAGACAGAGCTGTAGATCAGAGGCCACCAAGGGTGGCAAATCTCTTCCCAGGAGCCCCGAGGCTCAGCTCAGAGCAACTGGGGTCCTACCAGTTCCCATCCCTTGGTACAGCAAAAGACTCAGGAAATAATTGTGTTCCTATCATTTTCAAAAATCATGACTGACATCTAACTTCCACCCCTCTGTGGAGAAGGCAGGCACAGCACACAGTAAGTCCTTGGACATGAGTCGCCAAGAGAAATCAGGAGGCAGGGACCCAGGGTCTCAGGAGACCAGAGGGCAAAAAGGGCTGAGTGGTGTTAGGTAGGAGCTGATAGGACTTCATGAGGCAGAGACGCAAGAGCAGAGCACCCTGGCCCAGGGAGCAGTGAGGAGGGCCTGCTGAAGGAATGGCAGGTGGGCCAGCAGCTGGGGCATTCCACCCCCCACCCAAAGAGGTGGCAGGTTTGAAAAGTCTGAAAGGTTTTTAGCAAAGGAGTGACTCGGTCAGAGCTGTGTTCTACAAAGATTCTTCTGGGGTTATGTGGATGACCTACAGGGAGGTGATCCCATGTTCTCAGGGTATGCACACATGGGTGTTTGGACAGATTGGCTGTTCCAGATGTGGAATATAAGAAAATGGACAGAACAGAAACTCTCATTTACTGAGTGGCTACTAAGCATTGCTGTTTAAACACATTACCTTTGCTAATCCTTATAATAATCTAGTAAAAATCTGTATTTCCCCTAGCTTATGGATGAGAAAAACTAGGTTCAGAGTGATCTAGTAACTTACCCAAGGTCACACAGTTAATATCCTACAGAACCAGCACTGAGCCCAGCTGGTCTGCCTCAGAAGCCCAAATACCACATCACCAGGTGGGGGAGTTGAAAGGTCCCCATAGGTGTGAGGCAGAGGCCTTGCCATCTCTGACTCACACTGCTGGTGGGAGAACTACCTGTCTCCGTTTTCAGATTTGTGCAGTGCCCTTCTTTTTCCAGGCTACTTCACACCACAGCAAATGCAAATTAAAATATGAACACTGATATCAATAGTAGCCAAAGTTGGGATTTCTGTGATTGAGGCTGCAGTGTATTTTAATGTGTCTGGAGACAGGGAGCTGACAGTTGTGTGATAAGGTGTGAAAGTGTCTGTTCTACAAGAGTCTACCTAGATTTCCCTGCCCCACGCATGCTTACTCACTCCCTTCAGTGGGAACTGTTTGGCCAGAAACTCAAGCCTCTGCGAAACCAACCGTGAATCTGTTCCTTTCAATCACAGAGACTCTATCAACAAGCTCGATTTGTCTTTTAAAGATCAAAGATTCAGAAACTTTTCAAAGGGTTGTAAAAAGCGGCCATTTGTTTAAATCATTTTGATACTGATGAAAAAAGAGAAAAATTTCAGGGGTTCCTCAATAGGCAAAAAAGGACATCCCTATGTGAATATCTTAATATTTCCTGTAGGTGAGGAACACGCACGCGGTCATTGTTCTTAAAACAGGGCATTTGCATGCCAGCCTTGTGTGGCTCTGCAGTGGGATGCAGTGTGTTGACAGCCACAGCCCAGCCATGACGCAGTCTTCTGCGGGCCAGGTCTGGCAGGGAGACGCTCCAGATGAAGGCGCTACGCTCCCCCTTAGAAAGCAATGGCTGGGAGCATCTTTGCCGTTTCTTCTTCCTAATTTTGAGCAAGTCAGACTTCAAAGGAGGCCAAGCTATAGAAGAACTTGACCACCTTGCTCCATTTATCTAGAGAAATATGTTATCCATCCTTCTTTTTTTGTTGTTGGGTTGAAGCAGAGCAGATATGGAATAAAGCCACACTATAGGATCTATTAACAATTATTTGCCAATGGTCACACAGATATCCCGAAAGCTCCTATTTCAGACGCTTTGAAAATCTGCAGCACAAATGAACCAGGGATAGAGAAGGGGCCCTGCTCAGTCGTATTAGAGATGGACCCTCCGCACACCATGATGACCTCTCCACGGGTCGGCCCCACATTTTCTATTTGCAATTCAAACCCAAGGCTAGAGCGAGGAGGGCAAGCTTGGGTTCTTGATTAGATCTGCGAGGTCACCATTGCTATGCAGAGTTAGAGGAGGCCAGGTGGCAACCCAGCACATTTGAAAATTGGATCTTTGTTGGGAACTGCCTCAATTTCATGGCAGAAACCAAACTTGAGATGTCTGTATTAGATGCATCTGGGCAGCCACATAGATATGGCGCCATGTAAAGGGGAGGGGGCAGAGGAGAGGGGAACAAAAAAGCCAAGGAAATATTTTCTACTGCTGTGAGAGAGGTCAGGCGAAGCCAAGTCCTAAATTAGCTCAAGAAAGGGAGCTGGAGAGCGCCAGAGCCCCAAGTCCTGTATATACTGAACAATGCTAGAGTTTCAATTACAAAATAGCTCTCTTCCAAGAACAACTGCAAAACATCAAGTCTGTGGAAATCTGTAAGACTGAAGGGGGGAAAAGTGAAAATTGAAAAGGGTGCACTAATAGATCTGTCAACAGTCCGATGGTGACAAGCCACATTTCTATAAAATGCCTTCACCATTTGTGTCACCTGAAATGTACTGACACTCTCTATAGAACATTATCTCCTGAAGCTATTCTTGAAAAGACTGGCAGGGGGAAGGGGAGGGGAGGGAGACATCTGCTTCAGATACCATCAAGGATTGGAAAGAGAGATGGCGTGGCAGGAGAGTGATCTAGATTGTTTAAACAAACCTTTGAACAACCACGTTAAAAAACCTGAGCTTAACTGGCTATTTGCAGAAATGTTAAATATCATAAAAAGGGGATTTTCCTGAGGCCAAATGCTTGCACATACAAGTAGGGAGGTGATGTCTCTAGCTTAATGGTCTGTAGGGAGCACATCTGACCAACGGGGCGCATCTGTCCTTTGCCTGAGGAGGGACCCCTTTCTTTGCTTACTTCAGGTAGTATTCAAATACCAACCAGAGCCTACGATCCAGACATCAAGGAGGGAAAAATCTCCCCTCCCTGCCACTCCACTTTATATCTGCAATCCAATTCAGCTACATGCAACTGGGATAGGAGATAAAAAAGATAACAAAGGTATATTTAGTGACTTAAGTAACATCCAAGTAAAGAAGGCCACCTGCCTTCCTCTGGCAGGGTACAACAGACTACAGTTTAAGGTCTATCTGGATTTATATTACAGGGTTTTTATTTCAGGACATGAATCTCAGCTGTTAAAAATTTACTCTCAGCTGAAACTAAGAATTTAAATGCTTAGTCAGAGCAAATTATTTTCCAATTAAAAGAAAGGAATCAATTCCTTCAACCCATTTCAAGTTAATTAGAGGTCCTTTCTGACTTCATAAAATTAAAACTGCTTTCAATTTTTTAAAAACTGCCGAGATAGTCAAAGGCCCTTATTAGAGTGGTACATTTGGAGGCACGGGGATGATAAAGTAAGTGATCCCAAACATCTTTTGGAAAACAAAACACTTGTTTTAGGAAGGCAGTGCGAAATAGTATCGTGGTAAGAGCACAGTCACTGGAAGTTGATGGATCTGGAATCTCATCCTGGCTCTGCTAGGCTCAAACAGTGTGTCCATGGGCAAATTACTTCACCTCTGAACTCTAGACTCAACTCATGAAATGGGAATAGTACCCCACAGGGTTGTTCTAAGGATTAAAGGTGGAAGCTCCTAGCCTGGACCATCCTTAACAAGAGCTTAACGTAGGGTGGCAACAATAACAACAATGATGATGTCCATAATAACATAAAAATGCCCTCTCTGTTACAGTAACTTCATTGTACAAGTCTAGAGATTCAGGTTGGGGGAATCTTAGCCAGGATGTAGCCAGTGTGATTTCAGACAACTTCACTAATGGTCCCAGAAGCCAATCAGAGCCCTCCCCTTCCTGCACAGAGTCTCAGACATAAACTGCTGGGCTCCTCCCATGCAGTCCACCTCGGTGAGGACAGCCCACTGCATCCTCCTTGAACCCACCCTTTGTGCCGTGTCTGCGTGGTGGCCACATGCAAGCTGGAACCACTGTGGCAGTCACCTCCCTGGAGATGCTTCTTGGTTTAGGTTACGACAAGTCCTGGGGCACAGGTCAGCTGTAGGAGGGGGTGAGGAGGCCGAGGGGATTTCTACAGATGCCCGTGAACCTCAGGTCCAGGGGAGTGGGCCAGGGACAGACTGGTAGTGGTAACTCTGAACTTGCTTGCCTTTGTAGGTTTAAGCCAGAGTCTTAATGTTATTTGAAGACAGTTTTTTGTCTGTGAATATTTATAACAGTGTGAAAACTCCCGGACAGCTGGTAATGCATTTTGAAGTGTGTTAACAACACTGTATCAAACAGCTCTCTATTGATCACATCATACTTTATTGTGGCCATGCATTTCATACACGGTGCTTATACATTTTGAATAAGAACTTCAAGTACCTTTTGCTTCAAGCGGTTCTTCACCTCTTTTATTCCCATTTTTGCATGATCTTTTGCCTGCATGAAAAATTAATTTAAGTTAAGATTCCCTTTCTGTTTCCAGCAGGGACTATGCTTGATTTCAGTCCGTTGAGAATCACCTTCTCTGATTACTAGAAAAAGGAAGGAAAAATGGGATCATCAAGTCGAAAACATAATGGCTATGAAAACAAATACAACGGTAAAAGGTTAAAAAAAAATCCCTTAAAGAGGCTGCAGAGATTTTATTTTCTGCATTTTGATGGCACAGATTTTTTTTTTTTTCTTTCCTTCCAAAGCCCTTCTTCTGCTCTCTATAATTATTTATCTCGGCAGCCTGGTGACAGCTACCAGTAAGAGTAGAGCAGCAGCTTTTCCGGCTGCAAGATTCAGAATATCCATTATATTTCACCAGGGCAGGGCCTCTGGATCAATTTTTTGCCCAGGCTGAACGGCTAGAACATACACTTTGCTGGGTTTCTACAGTGCCATTTCCTAAATCTCATTTTGGCAGACACCCTGGCTTTTATTTTATGTCATTTTAGACCTGTGTGGTTCTGTTGGCAGCTACCCACTCTGTTAAAATAATTACAATTTAAGCACAGAGAGGACTAACAAAATTAAAAATGGAAATAAAACAAAACCACCCCACTTTAGTGGCTCAGGGTCAAATTAGCAAGCAAGAGAAATCACAAGAAAAAATACTTGAGGCTTGTGAAAGATGGAGCACCAGGAACTGATGTGTTCTCCTATTTTCACTTGGCTGTAGGCACGAGTCTCACAGATAATGCATTTCCTATAGGACAGTGATGAGAGAGATGATGCAGAATTTGGGACAAAAATTAAAGGGTGTATTCCACTGCGAACACTCTTCAGTAACCTGCAAATGAGCTGCTTTATTTTGACCTAATAATGGGGATACATGTAGGAAACCTTTGCCAGAACACGCAATAGACCATGCCTCTGGGTCTCAGGGACATGGGCGTAGAGCAGCCTGAATTTTAGCCACCATTTTAAAAGCTAAAGCCTCCCATTTCTCTATAGCAGCAACTGTGAACAGCAACACCATAAGTTAAAAATGTCACTGAACTGGTCATAAAATCTCAATGCTATGCTAAATAATTCTAAGAGCACTGAGACCTTTAGGAAATAGTGCAGCAGCCCCTGAGTCATCTCTGCAATAGAAGATCACATATATTTAAGAGTGTCATCATGCTAAGGAACAGATTTGTTTGGATCCTGACACCAAGACCAGTACTTACAAACTTGTAGACAGTCTTCATGGCCGGGTTTGCTTTCGTTTTTACAGTATTCAGAATTGCTCCACTTCCTTTCTATAATAAAAATGTCAATTAGCAATTTGGGCTGAAGACAGAGTAGGCCGACACCAACAAAGACCTATTCTCTTCAATCAGGTTCAGCAACTTCTCAAGGGGTTATTCAAATAGAGAAACAGGCCTAGATGGTAACTGGTTCCAGACAGTTATGGTCATGGTTATGGCACAACAGCTCTGGGTGGGTACTTGCAGGCTGTAGGTGTGTGGCCTTGGGATGAGGAGTTGTGATAACCAGCTTAGGGGGGACCCTGGGCTCAGTGTTCTGCTCAGCACCTGTCCCCTGGCTGGAAGGGAAGCACATCTCAGGCTGTGTCTGAGGCAAGGGTTTCCCTATAGTCATCTGTGACTTTTCAGGAAATTCCAGTTACCACAGACAATACTCAGGTAAGTTTAATAACTAGGGACTCTATAGCTGACACCAAGCCAGGGCAGAAAATGGGATCCTGATCAGGCAGGATCGTTGGGAAATATGCTGCCCTCACCCATGCAACTTCCTTTCCTCACCTTGGTTTTCTGTGTTGTGTTTTAAAATCTCTCTGGTAGGCTGCTTTCCTTAACATCTAAATCTTGAGAAAAGGAAAGAATGAATAGCCATAAATGTTCACCACGGCTTTACTATAAATCTAACACACCAACTTCTTGCTCGCTTTCTTTAAGGAGCAGGGGGAAGCAGAGGGAAGGCCTTCCCACTACTTGAAGAGGTGGTAGAGGGATCTGAAGTGCACAGGCCAGGTTTTCATAGTTGTTCACGAATCTTCATTCTTGTCCCTGCAGGCATGTTGTGAGGGCTCACTGCATGGGTACCCCATGTTAGGCTCTGAGGGTGCTGAGTCAAAGGAAGCCTGGTCTCTGCCTCCGAAAACTCCAGTTTGGGGGTGTCCGCGGTAAGTGACTGAGACAGCAGGTGATGGGGTGATGACAGCTGTAACGACTGTGTGCACAAGGAGTGTGGACACACAGGAGGTCAGGGAAGGCCTTGGAAACATTAGACCCAGTCCAGGAAGGATGAATAGGAGTTGATGTGGGGGATAGGAGGAGAAGAACATTCTAGGGATGGGAAATAGCACATAAAAAAGTGCAGAACCTGAAAAGCCATGGTGCACTCTGTAACAAGTGGTTACTGTGGCACGTACAGGGCACCATGGGACGGGAGGTAAGTGGGGCTGGGAGGCCAGATGGGGTCAGCTCGTGAAGGGCCCGGAATGCCAGGCTAAGGGGTCTACACTAGGGAGGATTTTTAGTCAAATGCATCACATAGTCAGATTTGTGGTGGTTTGGAAATTGATTTAAATGGAGAGAAACTGGAACCAGTGGGTATATAACAGAATAAGATATAGTAATTATTGGCTTTAATTTTTAGCACAATATGTGGTAACTGCCCACATTAGAAATTTTGAGCTTTAATTAAAAACATTACAATTTGACTTAGAAAGCATTCTATGTTGTAGGACAATAGGAAATTTTCACCCACTCATTTATTCCATACTGCTTTCCAAAATTACTCAGTATCCTATTTAAATGGTCCTTTGGAGTATTGAAACTCCCTTTATCAATCAATCAACAAGTCCTTATTGCTCCTCTCTGATTTGCCAAGTGCTGTGTTCGGCCATGCAAGGAGAACAAAGGAAGTCTTTCACCGAGGACTTGCTTACTCTTGGCCAACTGCAGCCACTTCCAAGGGACTCGCCTTGGCAGCAGCACACTTGGCCCACAAGCAGGAGAGAACACTTATCACATTATGTTGGGGTTGCCTGTTTACGTGCCTGCCTCCCCAAGGCAGGGAGTTCCCCCAGGGCAGTACCTGTGTCCTGCTCCCTGCTGTGTCCCCAGTATCCAGTATGGTGTGTGGCACACAGTAGGCTTTCAGTACACACTCAATTACAAACTGATGGAAAGGAAAGGCAAGATTTTGAATTCTTTAGAGGCTTCGGAAGCCCTAAGCACCTGGCTCCTAACACAACAAGAAATTGTTCACAACAACAGACAGAAGATTTTAAAAATCTCTCGGTGATGTGTTCGCCATCTTCCCAGGAGCCTTTCCTGTGAAAAATATTACAGAGCAGCAAGAGGGACACATTTTTTGTTTGCCCATGACCATAACCACTGCACTGGCCCTAGAAATGCTCTAAGATGTCAACATTCCATTCAGCACTCCTCGGCTGGCTTCCTGAAGAGGAGGAAGCCTCTCTTGCCTCTCTACCCTCACCAACGGGTAGCTCTAGATGGTCCCATCCTTCTGGTCTCCTCGCATGAGAATCGCTTGGCTTTAAAAACAAAAGCATCTTCAGCTGAGGGAAAGGAGCACTAACGGCCCCCCGGCAGCCATGCGGGTGGGTGGCCAAAGAAGCAGAGGGCTGCCAGGAGGCTAAGGAAGGGGCCCAGGTGGCTTGGAATTGGGTGCACACTTACCCGGACCGTGGAGAGCCACTGATGGTACAGTTTATCACTGCCTGGGGAAAAAGAAGTCAGAGAAGGTACTATTTAAAGACATGGTTTGCCCTCAGTAGTTCTTTAAATTGCTTTCAGCATGCAGGACTTGGAAAGTTCAAGAGAACTGCATGGAGGTTCCTGTGTTCCACTCCCCAAAGGAGGCAGCAGCGAGTCTCTGCCACAGGTTTTCTGTCTCAGAGAGCTGATCATAGCAATGCCTTGACTCCCAAACTTCAGAAGCCTCCCCCTTGCCTAATGGATAGAGGTCAGACTTCTCTAGTCTTGTTTCCTGGCCTCACCACCCTCTGCCTCTCCATCCTGTGCTACCATTTTATATTGCCTTAAGCCCCACGACGAGGAACTACCTAGGGCTCCCCAAACCAGCATTCTCTTGGTCCTCCAGGCCCTTGTAAACACTGTTCCCTTGCTTGGTTACCATCCCTACTCTCTCTGCTTAGTAAACTCAACAGCCAGCTCAGAGTTTTTTCCTCTGGAAGCTTCTTCTTACTCCTTCCTCTGAACAGCCCTCTAGGATAGGCAATACCCACTTAGATGTGCATATTCTCTGAAGTACCGTGAGCCACATCTGAGCAAGAACCCCCAGGCCTGTGTGTCCCAGTGTAAGGACCTTGCTGGCGCACACTAAGCTCTCAAAACACTTGAATGGTGAGAGGGAAAGAGAAAAGAGGTGTTGCTGGTGAACTCTGTTCATCCATCCGCTGGGTTAAGGAGGTCTCATCAGTAGACAGCTCTTTTAGAAGCTCCAAATAACCGAACTTAGTTTAGCAACATCTTAAACCTGCCTTCTCAGAGCTCATATTCAACTGTTAGAACACAACTCAAGCTTGGCCCTATTCTAACTGCATGAAAACCTGTTTATACTCCTTTTCCTACATTGGTTTAATTTTTATTTGTCTTTAGTTAAGCGTATCTCTCCTACCTGACTAAAATCTCCTTGAGGGCACAACTGGGTCCTTCATTTTTCACTCTATGGAGCTTTGGACACAGCAAGTATTCAGGAAATGCTTATCAACAATCCACTATCACTGCCCATAGACTCCATCCTGGCTTTATTAATTAACTGTGCTCCCCTATAGCATAGACTGGTAGGGCCTGTAATATCCATACTGTGCCTGGGCTCCATGAGTTTATGAACTTCCAGTTGGATAATCAGAACAGCCCAGACCAGACACAAGCCCAGCAATAACAGGGCCAGCAGTATGATTATGATTTTGCATCTGGTTTGGCTATGCTGCCAAAGACTGAGGCTATGGGATTGGGAAAGAAGACTGGGATTCAGGAGGCAGGGTCAGCCATCAACACCTCTCTGGGCCTCAGATGCCTCTTCTGAAAAATGAGAGGATAGGCCCTCCTCACTTTGCAGGGAAAAGCCGTGAAGTTTTCAGATCTGCAGAGACTGTGCATCCGCCAACGATTTTCACATTTTAAAGAAACATTTACCGCACACTGACGCTGCGCCAGGGACTGTTCGGGGTGGACTGCACAAACTTTTCCTCATGGACTCTGATTCAATCTCAACAGGAATCCTACGAGGTGGGCAATGTTACTCTTGGTGCGTAGATACAACAACTTCAGCTAAAAGAGGTGAACTGACCCGACCAAGGTCTCAGGCTAGTGAGCAGGCAGAGTTCTGATTTCAATCCAGGTCTCCTAACTTGATATCTCATGTGCTTTCCACCGCATCATGCTGGCCACTACGTTTAACTAGACTTTGTCTACCAAGGGGAAGCAAGTGACCCGCAGGCCACAGGATTTCACATGGGCCAATATGCATCTCATCAGAAAACGAAGAGGAATTCTCTAAACATTCCAAGGCCAAGTCTGAAATCAGTCTCTTCCTAACCCACAATAAAGGAAAACGTCACTGCTACTCCTTGCCAAACATACCCTTAATCTATAGCAGCCCATAGCCCAGAAAGAAAAATGAGACGCTTCTTACCAGCATACTCGCCCATGTTGATTTCCTCTTCAAAAACATCACTGAAACCTTCACCAGAATTGAGAAGGTCTAATCGACCATCAATAAACTATAGAAAGAAAGAACAAGGCACAACTGCTTATACAAAGAAAAAGGGGGAGAAACCCATTCAGTGGGCACCTTACTGTATGACTAGAGAACAATCTTATGTTTTCCAAGGTAGGAAAGGTCCTTTAAAACGGATTTTTCAAAAAGTGAGTTTCAACAAGAAAGTTTCTAAAAAAACTGGCTACGTCTTTATGATAACTTGGAAAACCACATGGCAGATGTGCAAAGGGTCTGTTTCGTTTCTGACCACCCTCTTCATCTGGTCCCTTTTCCCTTTTCTTTAGCCTGGGGCCTGTGTCCCATTCATGCCTGCAACCTCGGTGCTCAGAGTGCAGACAGCGGCAGAAATCCCTGCCAGGGAGCCAGACACAGGCCGAGCAAGGGAGGCCCAGGCACCTGTTTGAAGAGCTGCAGCTGTGTGGCATTCTGCAGGAACTGCCTCATGGCTCCAGAGCGATAGTGGGACACGAAGGCTTCCTCACAGAAGGTGATCGGCTCCTCCTGGGAAACAGAGAGGGGAGAGAAGAGTCAGAACACGGAGTGAGAGCCATTAGTTCTTACTCCTTTAGGCAGAGCCTCCACATCTGCTAATTTATCTCATCCTCACTGGTGAAGTAGCTGTTATCAAGGAAGTCATTCTCCTCTATGGATGAGGAAGCTGTTTCAGGGAGGAAGAGTCATCCCCCAAAGTCACAGAGAGGGTAGGAGGCAGAGTAGGAACTAATGGAATTCCAACAGAGAATTCTATACTGGAACCAACCAGATTCCAACCTCCCCTTCATGTCCACACCACCCCTTCCATATCCCAATAGCAAGTTAGTGGGATGTGCCCTCCAATGGGATGATTTCCAAACTTCTCTTTCCACTTTTAGGAGTGTTACCCTTTATTCAGATAGAACCTTATGCAGAAGCAGCCCTTCTACCTTATGCTCCACAAAGCAGAGCTCAGCTGCTCTGGGAGGAGCTGGGAGTGGGGGTGGGGCCAGGTCCTCCTGGCTTGGCAGCCTTGTCATCCCGCTCACATCCCAGGCGCCTTTGCAGTCCCTAGGACACTAGCCATGGATCATAGTTTGAAAACCATTTACACAGTGATCTTAACCAATAGCAAACTAAAAATTTAAAGTAATTATTTATTTTAAAAAGCAGAGATGACCAAAAATAAAATTTACCATCCAGCCAATTTTGTGCGTATGCTGTTTGATACGGAAGTTTGCTTTTATCAAACTACATTTTATGAGTCCAGAAAATGATACCCTACACTAAAAAAAAACTCATCCATATATAGTTAACACCTCAATCTTTCTTTGAATGCATTTGGAGCGCTTATTTACACAGACAAGTCTTTAGTTTCAGTAGTGTATTCTCAATTCTGAAAGATCAGACTTTTATATCTTGAGCTGAATTAAGGGTAAACCCCTCCCCCTTCACAGACTTGGTAGCAAACACAGAGATGTTTGAAGCTCCACTGTTATCCTGGTTTAATGAGTTATGTGAGTATTAAATTTACCGTCTAGCTTCTGTAAGTTCTAAGAGTTCCTACTGCTCAAATCTAGCCGATATTAGCAACTGGGCAGACTTATTGCACAGGAGCTACAAGGATGACCCAAAAATATTAGGGTAAGGGGAGTATTTATTTTTATACAGGTATGCCCTACCTAATTTTACAACGCATCTGAGGCAGCTTACATGAGCACCTTAAACAATAAAGAAAATATATAGATATATAAATGTATTTATTTGGGTAAAGAATATCTGGATATGTAGGTCCTATATGGTTTCTAAAATAAAGTCACAAAATTAGCTCTGAGCTTCCTGGCTGCTGAAGCAAGAAGGGAAAATAATGCAAACTTTACATTGTGTATGAAAAAAAAAGCATACTCGCTCCTTGGGAAAAAGAGCTTTTCTTGACATTGATTACTTTGGCATGGATTTACATCTTCCATGCTCAACAGCTGAGAGACCATCTAGTGACAACCGACAGAGACCCAGCTAGAATTTCATTCCTGTGGCTTGGAAGTTTTGCTTCTCACCCTTGGGGCCACAGCAGGGCAATTAATTCTCTCTCCATGTGATCTCATCCACGTGCACAGTGTCAATCGTACATTGATGACCCCTGATGAATATTATCAGCTCAGAAACCTTTCTGGAGCTCCAAACCCATATGTCTCAATCTCCACCAGGATGGCCCATCTCAAACTCAGAATGGTTAAAACTCCCAATTATCAATTACCCCATGAGGACTGTACCCCAAACATGTTTTTCTTTCTTAAGTGTCATTATCCATAGCTACCATAGTAGACGTACCAGACTGCCCAAGCCCTTCCCATTTTACATGTGGAATGTCCCATGCTCATCCCCTGCTCTCCATCCCACTACCTTTGCACAGGCCTGGACAGCCGTGGCGGAGGTTTAACTCTATGTCCCTCCCTGTTTCGTTCCACCCAGTCTATGCTAATTCTTTTGGCCAGGGTGCTTTCTAAAATGCAAATTGGATCATGTCACTATCCAACTCAAGACCTTTGATTGCACAGATGTTACCTTTGTGAGATTATTTGATTAATGTCTGTTTTTTCCACTAGACTATATGCTTCATGCAGGCAGGAATGGTGCCTGTTTTGCTTTACATCGTACACCTAGCAATGTGTGTGGCACATACAAGAGTCCTGTATGGGAGAGAAAAGGAAAATTTCCTTAACCAGGCAAACACACCGGTCCTAAGCTGACCCTAGCTATCTTTCCCAGAGTCATTCTGTGTCACTTTGCCTCTGCTCCTCCACATACCTGGTACTCCAAACACATCACCTGATCACATGCCCTTTCCCACTTTCTTCCTTGCTTTTGCCAGTTCTATTCCTTCTGCCTGGACTTTCCTCCTTGCACATGCAGGCCTCCGTGCAGCAGTCATCCACCCCTGCTCACTGCTCTCAAGATGCCGCACACAGCCCTGGGTCCTGGGATAGTCTTCACTGGTGTCCCCTCTGACCAGGAACTCGAGGGGGCAGAGGCCTGTTGGACTTGTCTCTATACTCCCCAGGGACAGCGCAGAGCCCAGCCCCCATTAGAAGCTCACAGATGTTGGTTAAAGAACCACAAAATGAGCTCAACCCTGGTTCCTGCCACAGGAGCCCTGTGGTCTCGGTGTGCCTGAGACACTGCTTGGCCTGATGGTAAAGAGGTCTCAGAGCACGATGCCAGGTGAGTGACATGTGTGTCCAGGGAGTTTCGAGCTGCTCAGAGGAGATGCTCAGTGGAGTTATTAGCATTCAATCCTGGAGCTTTGGCCCAGTGCTGCCAGGAAGAAGTCTGCTGAGGGACCGATAAATTCAAGAGCATTTGCAACCAGATTTGTATGTAAGGATAGCCTGAGGCAGGATTTAGCTGCAGGAGAGCAGAAAGAATCTCCCCTTTGGGGAGATACAAACATTTGACGCCTGTTGTCTACTTACTGGAGGTGACATCCCCCTGCATCAGATGTCTGTGCCATGCAAACAGACAACAGGACATGGGCGTGGATGGAAAAATTCAGGGGAAAAGGGACAATGGGGCTTTTTCTGAAAAGAGCTTAAAGAACAACATCGGATGTACCAATCAGACATGGAAACAAATACCACCACACCGTGTAGTGCTACTGGGGTGGGGGCAAAACGTCCACAGGAGTCCGAAGAGGAAAAGGTAATCCTCCCAGGGAAGCGGGTCGGAAAACGTGATGAAAAGTGGACATTTTTCAGCTAAGCCTGGAAGGGGGAACGGGAGTTAAGTGAGCAAATCCTGTCTGTTCAGGGTCTAACTTTCATCCTAATCCTGCTGAAAGGCAGGGACGCCATCACCCGAGCCAGGTATAAAGGTCCGAATGGCAACAGGCACAGAGGGCTCATTACCCTGGAGTGACTCACCTTCTAAGACAATGACAATAATCGCAGCTTACCTCATCTGATCACAGGTTCTGTGTGAAGCACTGCGCTATGCACTTCACAACTCTTTTTATCATTCTGAAAACTTTAAGGAAGTAGGAATTATGCTTAAATTTTACGGAGGAATAACTGAGGTAAGGAAAGTTGCCCAAGGTGACACAACCCGGACGTGGCAGATTCAGGGTTAACATCCGGTGGCCACCAAGGCCCAGGTGTCATCAGCATCATGTGGTCCACTACAGACTTGGCTTTTTTTTGAGGCCTCAGTCCTAACTGTCTGCCCTCAGACATTGGCTAGAGAACAGGAGAGTTCTTTTTAAAATGGGAACCCTCCAGGCTCTCCTGGTCACTTAAAGCAGCAGCCTCTTCAGAGACAAACAGCTCCCAGGAGTAAGCAAACCACTGTGAACGCTCTTTCTGCTACAGGCCCAAGGCAAGGACGCCAAACCATTTCCACCAGCTTGTCTACCCCGTCTTGCCTCCGAAATTGCTGCCACCACTCCACTTTGCAGTGAAGGAGAGTGAGGTAAGGTGTCTGGTTAATTCCTTCCTTTGTAAGAAGTGCTGATTTAGTTCTCTCATTAGGCTGATTAAACCTTTTGTCTTCTTAGGTGACACTCTAAACACTGGGGCTACTGGCTGATAGCAACGTTAATTCAGGGAATTCAGGCCATGAGCATTCAAGCTTAGATCGCATTAGCAGAATTTTCCATCTATGACCCGATGGACAGTAAAACACAGCTGCTTAACCCTATCAAGAACTTTGTTACAAAATGACAAGTTTTACTTCCAGATTATCTTCTTGACATATGGAATCAGTTGAAAACTCCATCACTAATAAGCTGAATCTTTGTTAAGAGGTAAATGAAGTTGTTGATTCCAAAGGTTTTTGATACTTCCAGAAATAAATGACTTTATCCACAGCATGGTCAGTACTGGCATAAAAATAAAATATCTCTCATCAGATTTTTCAGCAACTTTCCTTGTTCTGCTGACCCATACTTAAAGTATTAAATTCTTAATACTTTACAAACGTAATTTTTATCAAAATTTTATGTGCACATTTACTATGAGATTCTAAGAGAAAAAGGAGGAGTGTCCTTTTTATAGACCTTGATTAAAATTAAAAAAACAGTAATTTTGCAAGATCCATCCATATATCCAAACATTTTTAAAGCACCTACTATGTGCCAGGCTCTGTGTGAGGGGAATACAAAGATGAATAAAACATAGTTCCTACAAATAGTAATAAGTGAATGAGGGGTGGGGAGTGGATGAAATTATAGATGATACAAGAATGGCAGAATGTTATGTTCGTAGCAGCATTGTTCACAATAGCCAAAAGATAGGAGCAACCCAAGTGTCCACCTATGGATGAACACATAAACAAAATGTGGTATATACATACAATGAAATATTACTCAGCTCTAAGAAGGAAGAAATCTCTGATACATGCACAACATAAATGATCCTTGACGACGTTAATATTGAGTAAAATAAGCCAGTCAGAAATAGACAAATATTGTACGATTATACTTGTATGAGGCACCCAGGGGAGTCAAACTCATAGAGACAGAAAAGACAGCTGTTGCCAGGGGCAGGGGGAGGGGAATGTGGAGTTCTTTAATGGGTATAGAGTTTTAGTTTTGCAAGACATAAAAGTTCTGGAGATGGAGGGTAGTGATGGTTGTACAACAATGTGAATGCACTTGATAACACTGAACTGTACACTTAAAGTGGTTAAGATGGTAAATTTTACGTATATTCTAACACAATTAAAATTTTTTAAATTAAAAAAAATTTTTAAAAAATCTTACAAAAAAAGAATGACAGAACATTTATAGTTGTGGAAACTGGGAGATGGGTACAGGAGGGTTCATATACTTTGTGTAAGTTTGAAATTTTCCCACAATAAAAAGTTAAAAAGAAAAGCTCCTGTCATCAAGGAATCCTGTCTAGTTCAGGGAACAAATAACTACAGTGTGACAACTGGCATACCAGAGGGCTGGTTTTGTCTTTGATTTTTTTGGTAAAGGCATCTTTATAGAAACTTAAAACTTTGTTTTGATTTGATCCATTTAACATGACACAACATGGTGGAGAGAGAATACGTCTTGGAGTCAAAAGACCTGCACTTGAACCTTGACTCTGACCATACTACCTATGTATTCCTAGGTGACTTAACTTGTCCTTTTTCATCTGTGACAACTATACAATGCTGGGCTATCTCACAGGGTTGTTTTGAAAATTAAAATAGATGACAACAAATAGATTCTTCCACAATAGACTTTCAAAAAATAACTGTTTTCCTTTAGGGCAGAGATTGGGTCCTACCAGGGCTGGCAACATTTGTGGGGCCCAGAACAAAATAAATATGTAGGAAAGACATCCTATTAAAACATAAAAGTGCCATGGTAAAATATAAAGCTTTTTTCTTTCTTTTATGGTCTCTTTTTAGACCTACCATGCCATTTTAAATTTACTATTTAATGTCATTCTAAGAAAAAAAATTAAATTATTTGCATGAGCTCTAAGGCTCAAGTGCTTGCAAAAAAAAAAATATTTGCATGAACTCTGTTATTCAACTTTACATTGGGCAATGTCAGTCTTAAGTGCTAACTCATACATGGAATCAAATTTTGTAGCTCGTACATGCATTTGTATTTTGTTCTTACCAGGCAGTGGAAATGCTGCCCAAAACTAACTCAACAGTTTATTTCACGTCTCGATATGTGCACATTCTCCACTTCTGGTCTACTGACGAGAAAGGAAAAGGAGCCATGGTTGTTTGATCTCTTCCTTTCCTTCTATGTCATTATTTTCAGGATAAATGGCTGGCTAAATACAAATTAACATAAACATGATAGATTTCCACAGTCATTCATGTTTCTTAGAACACCACTGCCTTCTTTTAGCATTTGAGGCAAGTTCTGGTTCTGACGAAAGTGTGGCCTCTTGGGGTTAGCAGAGCCCCACTTCCTTAGTCGCAGACATAGACGTGTTTACTTCATGAGCACTCTGAGTCCTACTAACTCCCCGGCATCACAGGTCCACTGGAATTCTGTGCCACAGGGCATTGGGAAGGCCCACGGGGTTGAGAAGGCAAGGCTCTGCAGAGACACAAGTTTTGTGCACGTCTCCTTTGCTCATGTCTGTGCCCTACTGTCCCATCGGACTTCATGTACAAAACACCAGTTCAAAGGTAAAAGTGTTAAGAGTTTCAAGATGGTGACAGGAGAGTATTAAACCAAACTCAGGGCTCACACTTTTCTCCCCTCGCTCTTCATGGCTTACATACTCAGTAGGCAGCTCCAGGGTTGCTTCTGTTTGTCACTGTGACCCGGCAGGGTGCCAGAGCTTCAGGCAAGTCTGTGGGTTGGTAGAAGTGGGGGTTTCTAAACTCCAGAGCATGACACTCAGGCTCCACACTGCCTTCCCCAGCTGACTTTTCTTGCTTATGGCATCCTGTCCACCTCATCCACACACACCTCCTCCTCCAGAGATTCTGGACTGCCCACCGCACCCCAGCCACTTCGTGTACTCCTACATCTGCCTGCCTTCTTCACGCTCTCTCCTTGGGAGACGATTACTTAATGCCTTCAGGTGAAGAGGGCCCCAGTTCTTCCTCAGGGTCCACACAAACACCACCTGCACCCAGGCAGACTGTCCCCAGCACACTGCAAGCTCGTAGAGTGCAGACTCTGATTCATGGTCGCTCCAGAAAGAGGCAGATGAGGGAGTGAGACACACAGCTGGCTCCAGTCCCAGCTCTGCTCCTTGCTGCCCCTGTGTGCCACCTTGGGCAAGTGACTGCACCTCTTGGGATCCTCATCCTTATCACCTGTAACACAGGGATAGCTACCTGCCTCCTGGGATTGCTGGTGGCTTAAGTAGGGATGAATGGGACAGTGTAGGTTAGTAGTTCTCAACTTCGGCATTAGAATCACCAGGGGCACTTTTAAAATCCCCAATGCCAGGGCCACAGTTTTTTAAAACTCTTCAATTGACTCTAGTGTAGCCAAGGCTAACAACTGCTGGGTTGGGTGAAAGTGACTAGCATGGAGCCTGGACCAATCAACAGTTGCTTTTTAAAACTTAAGAATGAAGAAATCTGGGGAATTAGGCCCCATTTATCACCAGTAGTTCCATCTCAGTTAACATTTGGTTTAAATACTTCCAAATTCCCTGCTGGGGCCTCAGTACCACTCCTGGAGTTGGGAGGATAAGGCTGTGTTGGTCTGAAGCCTTCTCCTCACAGGGTCAGCTATGACAGCTGCCAAGGAACCAGGTGAATTCCCAGTCAAAATGGAAAAGGCTTAGTGTGGTATCTGGTCTAGAGAATGCCAAATCCTTATTTCCTGGAAGGCTGGGAGCATGGGGGCCAGCAGGATCAGATGACAATAACGTCAGGTTAGCCAGAAGCAGGCATGCGTGTAGGGAGAAGGGAGCCCATGTCAGCTGAGCAGTTGCTCTGGACCAGATAACCTGCATCCTTCCCCTCACTGAATCCTCACCAGAACTCTGAGTTCTTCTTAAATTATTCCCATTTTACAGATAAGGAAAAGATGCCCACACAGGGGAAGTGTTTTACCTAAGGGCCCAGAGCTCATGGGTCTAGTGACTCCCTAGTCCACGTGTGCCCTTTGCCTACGCTCAGAGGCCTTACATGGTACACATTCCAGGACCTGGGTCACCAGCAATCCCAGGACCACCAAGCCACATTTTGGGGTGACAGGACTAAGGCAGCCTTCTGAACCATTTGTGCGGTAGCCAAGGCATGTCAGAGAAAGACTCCCAGCCTGGGCCCAGCTTTGTCACTATAACAAGCCCTAAACAAAGAATCAATGTCTCATCGTGAAGTCAGCTCACCGTTCGGATGATTTAAGTTAGGGGAAATGTGGGTGTCCAACAAGAGCTACTCTGATGATTTGCAGGGGCAGGGGTGGCCAGGCTGACACCATTTGCCCATTCTGGCCAGCCGCTCTGGTATTGACAGAAGCCCCCACATGCGCTCGCTAGATTACAGTAAAGACATTCAAATCACAGGCGTGTCAGCCCATGCCTCGGCTCCTCTGTGCCAGCAGCCCCTTCGTTCTGCATTAACCGACACAAACAGGGAGAAGTCAGGAAATTCTGATTAGCGCAGGAACGGCAGATGAGCTGGGAGGCCTGTGGAAGCTGAGGAGACACAATGAAGTTGGTCTTCATGCATACTAGCTTAAGATTTTCTTCCCATAAGAAATGCAGATGGGAATCGGCACTAAGAGGAAAGCAGGTGCAGTGATTAAAACAGCTACCGCTTGCTGAGCCCTACCCCTGCGCAAGGTGGTTTTACATGCACTATCTCACTTACTCCTCACGGCAACCACCACATGGATCTCCATTTTACAGATAAGGAAATCAAGGCTCCAGAAGGTGACATCACTTGCCTGAAGTTGCAGAGCTGGTCAATGACAGGGCCAGAAGTTTGAAGTATATTCTATCTGGCCCTGGGGCTCATGCAACACAATGTTCTTTCTTTATGATTAAGAGAAATAATCACAAGATTGTATTTGACATATTAGCGGCCACCCAGGGCTGTTCTAGTAGCAATTCACAGAGATGGATTATAAAGCAGTGTCAGAGAGAGTGGGCTTTGGAGTAATGACTGAGTTCTGGCACCACCATATGCCTGCAGTAGCCATTTCACCTCTTGGAGCCTCTGTTTTCTCACTGATACGATGGAATAATACTATCAACCTCATGCTCTAAGCATTTGATACCATTACGTAGGGTAAGTGTTCTGTGGAGCAGTGTCTGGCGCAAGGTGAGAGCTGGTGAGAAAGAGACAGAGACTATGTCTGTGCTGCAGCAGAGCAACAAGTCTCTCCCCAGTATGGAAACCAAAGGGGACATGCTGAGATCCCAGTATCAAACACCTGCTGGCTCAACCCCCTGGGCAGTGGCAGAGTTTGCCTCACTGTCAGCAGGGGCCAATTCTGGGTTTTAGTGCAATGACTGCTGCATTCCAAAGTCAAGAAAGGATGCACCAAATGGACTAGAGATGAAGATTTCAGCTCCTGGAGAGTGTGGAGAAGAGAGTTTGAGAGAGCACAGTGGAGAAAGGATGGTGTTGAGGGCCTGGCGGACCCCTGGTAGAAGCAGAAACCCATCTGAAAAGTGACTGACAGGAGAACCAACACTAGCTGTAGCAACAGGAATATGGGACTCCCGGGTCACAAGGTGAAAGGACATGGTGATAAAGCAGCAGCACAGATTAGTCCGCAGAGACAAAAGTCGCAACCCTCTGAGTCAGTGAGGAGAAGACAGGCCTCCCTAAGATGTGCTGCCCACCAGTCCCCTGGTGGCACGGGCCTGTCCACACATTGAATTATAGGGTTTATTTGTTACTCCTCCCTCTGTTCCCTTATTTATTATCACTCCTCTCCCGAATGACACTGGCCCAGAGCTGAGGCTCTGGTGCCTGGCACAGGCCTGGTGTGCAAGAGGCTTTGGGAGAAGGTTTGCAGTCACGTGCATGCAGCAGCACTGAGAAGCGGAATGAGGACAAGGAGAAACATCAGGAACCTGATTCAGCAGTGGCTCCTTTTCCTTGTCTGGGTTTCCTCAGTTTCTTCCTCTGTAAAATGGGAAGGTTGCAGCATCTTCAAGGTGCTTTCGAATGCTATCACGTTGTTTCTAGACACAGAAAATGCCTTTCTCCACGAGGTCTGCCACAGCCCACACAGAGAATATGTCATGACACACAGCCCTCAAGTGGAGTCGAGAACAGAGAAAGAACCTTAGTGGGAATGCAGGCTCTGCCACCCACCCTGTCTGGAACACAGGGCAGGGCCCTAACCCTCAGAGACATGGGGGAGCTACTTCCTACTTCACAGGGCTGTGTGGTGATCATCAGCTGATTCGTGTGATGTGCTTAGCTGAGGGCTTGAAAAAGATCAGTTTTCCACCCCAAATTATGGTGGTTCCCTGCCTGAAGCACGTGTTAAGTGACCCTACTTCAAGCAGCCCTGTTCCAGTGCATGTGACATACGCTACCTGTGTAGGACATGTGGCAGGTCAGTGGAAGTGAGGCCATGACTCAGACGAAGTCATGAGAGGAACCTCCACCAAAGTTGCCTTCTGCCTGCCCAGTGCTGGATGCTGCAGACCCATGGCAACTGTCTCCTCCCAGCCCTAGCAAGAGAGGCCCCTTGCCCTCATCTTACAGCGGGAGGGATGTGACCTGCCCAAGGCCACAGAGCTGGAAGAGCCAGAGCTACACCTGAAGTGAGCGCTGACCCCAGAGCCCTGGCTTTTCCCACAACACCCCAGAACTCTTGAGCATGCTCAGGTGCCCAGAGTTTTCCTCTAGGTTTCTGGGAAATCCAAGACACAGCAGATTATTTTCCACACAAACATGTCCTTTCCCATGTGCTGCAGATGCAGTCCCAGTCCACAGAGTCCAGAGTCTCCAGATGGGGATCATGTACAGCTGGGGGCTGCAGGGGGCTGCAGAGGGGCTCAGCGCAGCCAGAGCTCCAGGAATGGGGAGGAAGCGAGCCTCTCTGAGGCTCAGTCTCCTCGGCTCTAAACTGGGGGATTACCTACTTCATATTGTGAGGTTGAAAATTACGGTGTTTGTCAAGGTGCCAATACTGTGTAGCACACAGCAGGTGCTCAGTAGAGGTCAATGTCCCTCATGGCTCTTTTTAGATGCCCTTTGAGAACTGGACAGCACATCTTGGATGGGACCTTCTTTACCTGTCATTCAACAAATGCCTGTGACTGAGGTAACTCTGTCCAGGTTGGGGGGGTGGGCGTTCAAGAAAGGCCATAGCGGGGAGGAGGTGATATAAAAACCAAGTCCAGGGAGGAGCAGGCGCTTGCTAGGTGGGAAAGCCAGTGAATGGCACGGGAAGGGCCGCCTGCCTGCTGTGTGGAGCTGTGTCACTGGGGTTGGTGGCGTGTCATGGATGGGGTGAAGGTGGGAGATGCTGGATTTGTCCTTCCTCATTTGGGGGTATCTTCCCTGAGAGCCAGAGATCCGAGAAGTGGTGGACACTGGACCCTCAGAATATACAGAAAACAACTGCTCAGCACGTGCTGGTGGCTGTCCCCCAGCTGTCCCAGCCAGCCCTGAATAGAGCCTCGAGTCCCTTCCCTTCCCCTGGCTCCCAGTGCCTGCACAGCCAAGTGAGGTATGGAGCTGGAGAAAAGCCCCCCAAGGCGTAACCCTGCCCACCTCACCAATCACAGTGCCTCGTTCCTCAAACACCCTGCGTTCCTGTAACACAGAGCTGGCCATAGTTCTCCAGATGTTTCTGTAAGGCTCCTGTCTTGGCATGCGCTGTGCCCTCTGCCAGGAAGCGCTCCTACCCTGTTTTCTCAGGCTGGGGAAGTTTCCCTCACTCTTCACTGATTAATTCAGGGCCAGCTGCCCTGGGACGCTTTCTCCCTGTCTTGGGCTGGGTTAGGTGTCCCTCCTCTGGGTTCCACAGCCCTACGCTCACCTCTGCTATAGCATTTATTGCCATTCATTGCCTTGCATGGCTGCCCAAGGGTTCCCTCACTAGATGGTGGCCTCCTCGAGGGCTTGGGTGGTATCTGACTTCCCTCTGCATCTCCAGTACCTAGCACCGTGCCTGGGTCAGAGCAGGCACTCCAGTGCTCTTTGCATGAAATATTCAGTGTTCCCATTGAATGTTCAATGGGAACACTTCTGAGGAAGAGGCAAGCTGGATGGAGAGCCAGACAGACTGACTGAGGATGCAAGGAGGAGGGTTAGGGGACGGGAGGGAGGGAAGAGAGAGAATGTAGTATGTGCACTGGGAGGGGCAGGGGAGGGCGGAGGGAGGCAGGGAACACCGTCTAATTAGACCACATGTGCAGAGCAGCATCTGGCTCCAAGCACAGCAGTTTACACTGCTCCTGGAGTTGTCGTGGAGACAACCACATGACCAGCCTGGAGCTGAGACTCAGGGGCAGCAATCCAGATGCACTCCTAACATATTCTGACAGAGAGCAGATGGGCAGCTATTTGCAGGGCCAAAAAATGCCAACTCCACTCCCCTCCAGACCTGCGTGCCCTCACGGATCATTTTCATCTTGTAAAGTCATTCTTATCTGCCCTGGAACCACCAGTTCCTCTTGTGTAGGAAGCAGAGTGAGGGCTGCTATTTTTGTAGTTCTCTGACCATCACAATTTCCAGCCTGTTCCTGTGGGCGAAGAGATGTCACCACCTATAATGAAGGGGTCCTCGAGGGCCAGGCTCCCCTGTTGCCAGTCTCCCTCCAACTCTTTCTCGATTAAAAGTGTCTAAATCTCTCATTCTTTAGGCCCCATTGAACAGATCCGGGCCAGGGAGCAACGCTGTGCTGAGTGTGGGCAGAATACAGGCTTTGGTGGCTGAGCTGTTCTGCTGGTACTGCCCTTGGGCATGCACTCGGTCTCTCCAAGCTCAGTTGACCATTCTGTAAAATGGGGTTTGTATTAATAACACCTACTTTCACGGCATTATTTTAAGGATTAAATAAAATAATTATGGAAAAACTTTGACAATTATAAAACTCTATGTAAATGTTAGTTGTTGTTATTTAATATAATGGTAATTTTTGACTGGGATAAAAATTCTCTTTTTAAACCTCAAAAATTTCAAGCAGAAAGCTCATATCAATTATCCAGGCGTGGTGGCTCATGCCTGTAGTCCCAGCTACTCGGGGGGCTGAGGCAGGAGGATGCTTGAGCCCAGGAGTTTGAAGTTGCAGTGAGCTATGATGACGCCACTGCACTCCAGCTTCCTGTGACTCTGTCACAAGAAAAAAAAAAAAAAAAAAGAAAGCACATATCAGCTAAGCGGTAAGAAAATGACAAAAATCTTTGGGTCTGTATGAAACTATGTTTTATCACCCACATGTATGGCGAATGTCTCTCATTAATGTCTTCGGTAAGGTACGAAAATGCCTGGTGCTGGAGCATCAGACTGGGGTTTGAATTCTGCCTTTGATGCTTATTAGCAGTGTGATCTCATGCAAGTAACTTAAAATTCTCTAAGCCTCAGTTTCTTCATCTGTAAAATGGGAATAATCATTCTTACCTCCCATGAACTTATTCAAGTTGTGCGAATTAACTGGGGCAGTGTATGCAAACTGCCCGGCATGTAGTAGGCACTCAATAAACATTAGTTCCATCTCCCTTCTCCCTGTTCATTTGATGGAATCAAATAAGACTGAGGATGAGGAAGAGTGTAGTGAAAAGCATGGGTTCAGCTAGACTGAGTTAGAATCCCACTTGCTGGCTGCATGACCTTGGGGAGGCACTCATCCTTTCCAAGCCTCAGTTTCCTCTTCTGGAAAAGCAGGATAAAATATTAATAGAACCTACCTGGTCACGTTGTTGTGTGGTTTAAAGGAAACAATGAACGTAAAGCAGTTAGCATCTAATAAATGGCTGTAAATTAAGATCCTCCTTTCCCTTACTGGAGAAATCCTCAAGTTTTCAGGAAAAACTATACCTTTTCTGTGGGTCTAGCCTGGAGCACAGATGCCACACAGTATCAGGGGAAGGAAAGTGAGGCGAAGACCCCCACTGGAAGTGCAGGCTGCTCCAGGAGCACATCAGGACCCCATCCGAGGCCCCTGGCCCGCTGCCTGAGTGGCCCAGGTGCAGGCAGGCTTATTTATAAAGCACCGCAGGGGTTCCCGCTGCTGCACACTCGCCTGCCATCGCAGGTGTGGGGAAGGCCTGGCTAAAAATATTGCTGACGTGGGTTTAATGTCGCCCAGCAGAGACTAATGATTGTTTTAAGTAAATATTAATTATAAGAGTTGTTCAGATAGAGTGCCAGAGTAGCATGCATGCTCCTGCATCTACAGATGTAGGTAAAGTGATCATTTGGGGAGACAACTTCTTATATGACTCCTCCAGGGACTTAAACGGCTGGTAGTCTCTAAATACTTGGGGGATTCTGGTTAAAATATTTGGTAAGTGTCTTAATATGCGAGATACAGGGATTTCCTTATTCGAAAGATGGTCTTCCCCAGACCAAACAGCTGATTCAGTACTACTGTACTCTTTAACAAGGAAAATGGTCACAACGGTATGGAGAACCCAGATTTCATTCAAGGCCCAGCATATTGGCTGGCTGATCTTAGACAAATGTTGGTCCAAGAACCTGGATGTGGGGGTCACCAACATTTGACGGTTTTCCAGTTCTAGTGCTTACTACCTGTGTCCTCTTGGGTATGTTCCCTCTGAGTTTCAGTTTCCTCACCTGTATTGGAAGCTAACATTAATTGATCACTTTGATCAATGGTTCCTACATCTGGGAACACATAAAGACTCACCTAGGGAGATTCTTTTTAATACACATTCCTGGGCCAGGCCTCAGACCTTTACAAAGCTGCTCAGATGATACTAGTGCATTTGAGAACCTGGGGTGGGAGGTGGTGGTGGTGGTGGTGGTATAGTAGTAACAAGAACAGCAGATACTTCTGTGCTCACCATGTGTCAGGTACCTTCTAGGTATTTTACATGTATTCTCTCATTTAACTCTCATAACCACCCCATGAGGTAGATATTGTTGCTGTCTTCATTTTACAATTGGGAAATGGAGGCACAGAAATGTGAGGTAGCTTCCCTAGGTTTGCACAAGCAGGATGTGAACCCAGGTGGTCTTGCTTGGTTGTGGGCCTGACCTAGACGGTAGTGCCAAGGGGGCAGTGGCTCTGCCTCTCTTCCTCATCACTGTGTCCCCAGTGCCCCAGGTAGAACCTTCCACACAGAAAGTGATCCATATGCCAGTGAAACTATCAGGTATCTCTGCGCAAGCTCTATTTCACAACATCCCAAGGAAGCTGGTATCACCACCCTCCATTTTCAGATGAAGAAATTGAGGGCAGGATATTCCACTAAGCAGCTTAAGGTCATTTCCACAGTGAGTGGCGAGACCGGGATTTGAGGCCAAGCCTGGCTTGCTCCTTTATCTCCCGCTGCAGCCTAATGGAATGTGATAGCAAATTCCTGTTCCACAAGATGGATTTAAAGATTAAATGGACATAAGATCCCCTTTAAACTAAAATGCTTTCCAAACTCTGCTGAGGGACTGCCTCAGTTTCTCCTAAGGTGGTTAGCTTCAAAGACAAGGGTACCCAATAAGCATTTGTTGATTGAATGTGAACGTAGGAATTGAGATTATGGCTCATGTGGTTCTTGGCAAAGAGCAGGTTCTCTGAGAGGTCTTTTAAACCCTGGGCTCTATCACTGGGACATGTAGAAAAATAACAGTCCTATGCAAGGCCAAGGCATTCACTGGTCATGGCCCCAGATTCCAGCTTTCTAGAACCTGGATTTATGACCTCCCAGTCTCTGTGTCCCAAGTCCCTTCTGTGATACACAAGGACAAGAAAGGAGAGTTGGGACTGCATCCGACCCAGGAGGACCTGGGATGGACTCAACCCAGATGGCTGAACTTGACTGCACTCTGCAGAAATCCACTGTGAAATCCCAACTTCCATCCTTACAGTCACATTTTTAAGTCTTCAAAAGGCTTCTGGAGGTTGTCAAGGGGAAGAGCATCCAGAGGACGGAGCTGAAGTCTGTGCCTGGGGGCACCACAATGGCTGTAACTTCCAGCCATTTCCCTGCCTGAGGCTAGCCCATGAAATAAGGACACTTTGCTTCCCAGGAAATGGTGACGCTTCCCAACATTGTGGCTAACAGGTGTCTCATCTTTGGGAAGACTGAATCATCATGAGTTTCCCTCCCTACCTCCCTATAGTAATAGCAGGGACCATTTACCATTTACTTAGTGCCTGCTACTCACACTCAAGCAGTATTTACTCTAGTTACCCTTAGACAAGCTGAATGGTTGGGAGAAATGTACTGATCTCTGCAACTTGCTCGGAATGCATCAAAAATCAGATGCATTGATAGATGCATAGATGGAGAGAGACAGGATAAAGCAAGTCTAGTAAAATGTTAATGGTACAATCAACATGGTAGGTATGTGGGTGTTCACTGTAAAATTCTTTCCACTTTTCTGTATGTTTGAAAATTTTTATAATAAAATGCTGGGGACAAAACCCATCATGGGACATGAAGAGCCAGAACCTTGAGGGGCCCAAGTGATGGCTGGCTGTGTTATTCCACAATTGACACCAAACAAGACATTGTGTTAATCCTATTCATTGCTGATGCAGTGACAGGGAGGTCTTAAAAGTGAGTTATAAACAAAATCCAAACTAATCACACATCCACTATGGATGAGGCACTGGAACAGTAATGACTAAACCAGCCAGGGTCCCTTCCCTCAGAGAGTGTGGGGAGGTCACATAAACAAAAAAACAAATAACGTATTTGACAGGCACGGTGAGGCATCTACCCTCTTTTCACAGATCTGGAAATAAAGCTCTGAAAGGTCGAGCGACTTGTCTAGTCCCTATGACAACCAGGTGGGGGCAGGGTTCACATGTAGGCACATCTGAGTCTAAAGTCTGGGTTCGTTCCTCTGTCACCTGCCACCTTTCAAAAGGTCACTAACATCGTCAGCTCTCGTTTGCTCTTGATGAGAGGAGCTACAAGGAAAACTGACATCCCAAGATCGCTTCCAAGCTCCGTTCCAGCCAGGCTCCTCAACCCTGCTCCCTGCTTCTCGCCACACTGAGTCCCAGACACCAGCAGGCCACTGCTGCTGTTTTAACTCTTTTCACTTGGGAAACCTTTTGGCTCTTAAGGTGGCTTCCCAATCAGTACCTCATTTAACCTGCACACAGCCCTGAGGGATGACTCTGAGTTCCTGTAGTTCTCAGCCCATTTGACCTGTAAGGCCAGCAGCTCAGGGGCTGAAGTGACAGGTTGTTTCCCAAGCCCTCTGTTCCCCTCTGGTCCAGGGCTACTGGGATGCGTAGGGGCTGGTTAGTTTGGCAGAAAGAAAAGAGAAGCTGCCCAAAGAGAGCTCTTGGATGCCGGTGTTTTGACTGGACAGTCCCATGCCTTTCACTGCCCACTTGGCCCATCTGCCACTCCAGCACCCCAAAGGCCTTTTTTCTAATACCCTCTCTACAAGGGCCAAATGATTCTCCCTCTTGCTTCTTGCTTCCTTTAGAAGCTAACTGCAGGGTAATTTGTGGTTCTGGCCAGGGGACTGTCAAAACACCATTCCAAAAAACTCTGGAAAGAGCTTTTATTTAGTAATGATGAATGGGGAAGGCAAATGTCAGCTGAATTCATTTTACTTGCAATATATTCCCTAGTGTCAGGACAGATTCCCCCCCCCCGCCCCTGCCACACCAATATGAGCTGATAATATGAGGCACTTAGGAACAAAGTTGTTTGAGGAGAAATACAGGATAACAGATCTTCTGCCGATGGACTACCTATTTTACTTTTTAAATGTTCTCATCCCCTGAGCCCTCCATCTGACCCTGTGAGGCTGCCCTGGGTGGTTCCCAGGCCTCCTCACCTTCTGTCTAGACAGCGACAATTGCCTCCTCTCTGGGTCCCTGCTTCCAGACTCTCTCCACCCAACCCTGCTCTCTCACCACCCTGAGAGATCTTCCTAAAGCACCACTTGGAACATCTGATCCCGTCACACCTGCTGAAGCCCTGCATTGCCTTTGTGAGAAGCTCCAAGGCTCTTCTTGGCTTGGCATGCCAGCTCCCCCAAGGCCCCTCCAGCCATACCTCCTGACACTCCCCTGCAAACCGGAAGTCTCAATCATTGCAAACTGCCTGTAGCTTCCCAGACACCCTATGCCATGCCATTTCAAACCTTCCTGATTTTGTTCATGGTGTTCCCTCTGCCTGGAATGCCTTTTCCTCCTTTCTTCATCAAGCCAACTCCTCCTCATCTTACAAACCAAGTTCAGGTGTCATGGCTTCAGGAAGCTGTCCCTGTCCCCACAGCCACCCCTCTTGGGGTCCTCCTCTGGGATCCCAAGGCACCCTGAGCTTACCTCTATCACGTTACATAATAGTCACCTGCTTACCTGCTGGAGGCCTTCCCCTTGAGGATGTGAGCTCTCTACGGACAGGAAGGGAACTGTCTTACTGGTTTATAGCACCCTTACTGAGCACACAGCCTGGCACACAAGGGGCACTGAATACACGTGTGTTGAATGTATGAATGAGCAAATAGTCTACACTCTCGTATGAAAGTGAGTCTCATGAAATGAAGCTGCTTTCAGAAAAGTAAAAGAATATCAAGATAGTTCCGAAACAGACCCACACTGTCCCAGAATTCTTCCTGAAGCAGACGGCGTCACAGCAAGGCTACAATTATAGACATGCGCGTGCACACACACACACACACATTGTTTAAAAAAATTCATAGAATGCACTTAACACTTTTTTTCCTTATTGGAAACCTGTTTACAATCTTGTCCACTGTCAGTCTTAAATGTCACTTTTCAGAAAGCTGGCTGCTGCCAGAAGAAATTTATTTTCAACTTGAATCACAGCATGTTCATGCAGAGAAGCGCCTCTTTTGAATCTCCAAATTGGAGGGAATTCAGGGAAAAGAAAGTGAGGTGATTAGAATCTGCAGAAGCTGATTCAGGAGGAAAAATTATGAGGCTAAAATATGCACGGGTGAGCTACACGGCAGCTACTAGTTGGTAGAGATGGTGACGGTGGGGATGGCAACCTCCTAGAAACCTAGAGCAGCGAGGATGCACAGCAAGTGGAAACAAGGAAGAGGGAATGGGAGAATGAAATGGGGGGGACCCCTAGGCAACAGGAAGGAAGCGCACCTGTGCCAGGTTCTGTGGAAGATGATGTCCCTCATTCAGCCTTTGCCCAGTAGCTATCATTATTCCTGTTTTAAAGGTGAAGAAACTGAGGTTCTGTGAGATTAAGAAACCCAAGTAAGGAGTGGTGGGGTCAGGTTCTACCATCCATCCGCCACCAGCTAGTGACTAAGTAGAGGTTCGCAGTAGGCATTGTTATCCCTGCTATTTAGTGGTAGGGTGATCAGGGAAGACTTCTTGGAGGGGGAATACGTGTGCTGAATTTGATTATGCTTCTTTATGCTTGTTCAGAACAGAGGTGTCAGCTTTCAGGAAAGCTGGAACTTAATATGTACACTATTTTTAAACACAGACGTACATATGGTCAATCAGGTGCTCCTCGCCAATCATTCCCTTAGTCTGGCAAAGGTGTACTCAGGACCCAAGTCAAAGGAAGCCTTTCCCAAATCTGCAAGGAAGGGTAGTCATCTTGCCTTTCATGCACTGATTCAGCAAGTAGTCCTCGAGAGTCTACTGTGCATCAGCCCCTTGGGCCATAATAGTCAGCCGTCCCAGGATGTAAAATTATCACCTTGGATAATGGCCTTGAAGGAGTGGTTCCTACTGCTGGGACAGGACATAACAGGGTGCCAAGACCTGGCCTGGGGGCAGCAGAAAGCAGTCCTGGAGAAGTAATGTGAGCTGAGAGAGGAAGGTAAGCAGGAATTCCCCAGGCCTCGTGGCATGCAGGAGGGCAAAGGGAATGAAGAAATGCTGGAACACAGAGAACAGAGGGGGAGGGTGTGAGCCAAGGCAGGGCGTGGATCACACAGGCCCTTTTAGGCCATGTTGTCCTAAAGCAATGGGGCACCCTAAAATGTAGGAGGCCAGGGAAGGGAGTGTAGGTATTTGCACTTTGGGAGGACCATTCTGGCCTCAATGAGGCAGGTGGGCTGCCAAGGAAGCCCAAGGAAGCAGGGTGCCCAATGAGGCAGCTGCCAGGGGAATGCAGGGGAGAGATGATGGGAGCTGACGGGGCAGGAATGGGAAGAGAGAAAGCAAGAGCTATTTTTAAGAGTTGATAAAATGCAAGAGTTGATGGATCTGGCAGACTGACCACCTCCCCCTACCAAACTCAGTGCCCTGGAGAGGCAGGTAGGACCAGGTGGGATTCAACAGTGCCACCTCCTTCCTGAGAATTCAGCAGAGGCCCTGGGCAGGGACTATGCTTTGAGTACCTCGGAATTCCCAACCCCAAGAGCAGGACCGGCACACAGATGGTGCGCCAGAGATGCTGGTGGGCCATGCCAAGGCTGGCCGCTCAGCTCTACTGGCCGCCTGATGACTCCCCATGGTAGCCGCCAAGAACTTAGGAAACAAATTCCAAGCAGAGCAAAGCCTGGGTCTTGCAGGCAAGCCCCTGTGTGCAGACAGTTTCTATCTGGAAACACAGGGTTCCTAGCTCAGGCCTGGGGACTCGCCGGGTTCCCCAGCTCTTCTCTGATCCAATGTGTGCACACACTGTGTTTGCCAAGGTCTGTCCTGGGCTGTCGTGACTGATGTCCCATTCTTGAATGGCTTCTGAGGGAGAGTGTGTTCTGGGGTTGCTTGGATGCTGGGCTGGTACAGGCTAGGCTGAGACTCCTGGCCCTGTGGCTCACCATCTATTCTGACTGTGGGAAAGTCTTTAGCTCCCTAAGTCTCAGTCTGCTGTCTGCAAAATGGGGATAATGCAACTGACTTCACAGAGTTGTTGTGAGGCACACACAGATTTTATATAAGTACCTGCCTCAGGGCCAGATGTGTAATAGAGACTCAAGAGGTTGGTGGTTGTTCTTACTGTCTTTGTTTAAGACATAGCTTTGCTTTTTTTTTCCCTAAAGATTCATTCTTAGTCTCCTAGGACTTCTAGCAAACTGGTTAGTGTTTCCTAGTAATCGTTGTCATCCCACACATGCTATTAAATATTGCACTGATTGATTTTAAAATTTGTCCAAATCTGGTCAGAGTGACTTGTTTCTGAGTTGGCAGCTTTGGTCTTTTGGAAGCCTGTATTCCTATCCTGAACATTTCTCATTCAGAATTCTGGGAGCCCATGCCAGGACACTCTTGTAGTTGTATTCCAAGCCACTGAGTAATCCTCTCTCTAGCAGGCCACACTGTGAAGGGGACAGAGCTTGGCTTTTGCACATAGATGGATCTGGGTTTGAATCCCACCTCCACTATTTAGCAATAGACAGCCTGGAGCAAAGTGGGGCAAAGGGTTATGGTAGGACTTTGCCTTCAAATCTCAGTGTTCTCTGACCCATCAGAGCATGTGCAGAGAGAACCACCCACGGATTCTTCCAGACAGTCCTCTGATACTGACTCCCCTCTGCCCTAAATCCTTCAATGGCTGTCCTGCCTTCAGCATAGCTGTCCCTCTGCTCACCAACATTTACTGAGCACCTACTGTGTACCAGGTGCTATGCTAGGCACTGAGGAGGGTGTGGTAGTCCAAAGTCCTTCCCTGCATTTTTAGAGCTCCATGCTCTGGCCCCTGCCTGCCCTTTCTGACTCACTGCCTCTCGCACCCACCCCTTGCCCCATGGGGCACACTCCACTGGCTGTATCAAGCACTGTGGGGCTGTGAATGCTCTTACCTCTGAGCCTTTGCTCATGTTCCTTCTGCCTGGATGGTCGCTGCTTATCTGCTCCACTTGCCTGTGACTTCTGTCTCCTCCTCACCTCACTGCATCCTACACTGACCTCACCGTGGCCCTCAGAGCACAGTGTGGCATGGAAGGGAGGTCCTGGGCAAAAGTAAGGTGCACACTGGCTGGGGAGGCCGGCTGACCTGGTCCCATTCGGCTTCACACCCTTCCAGCTGTGGCACTGGGGCAAGTGGCATCCTCCCACTGTCCATCCCCTCTTCTCCAACATGCAGGTGGTAATATCTGCCTCCAAGTTTTATTTTGAGGAGTACAGGAGACCCGATGTAGGTGTGTGGTAAATGGTAGCCATCATAGTTGTCTATGTAGTGTCTTGCCTGTCACTCTCACTAGATGGGGAGCTCACTCAGGGAAGGAGCTGCGCCTCTGCCATTTCGGGATCCCCAGTGTGAGGGGCAGAGCCTGGTGTGCTTGAGATGAGCAAGTGTGAAGTCTTGGGGAAATGTGTCTCTTAAATCAAAAGGCTTTTTGGTGTTGCAAGAGTTAAAATCTGCTAGTGATTATAAACAAGCTACATTTCAGCTCAGCACTATCACTGGGTGTGAGTCACAAGGCTTAGCAGGTGTGGGCAATAATTAAAGGCTTCAGCAATCTACCTGGGCAAGGTATTTTTGCCTCTTATTCCAAAGAGGAAACTCTCTCTATGGAGAGCAGAGGAGCTCATTAATGAGACTAATTAGGTGTAAAGGGGGTAGAGGCTGGCATCAGCTGCAGCTTGGAGGAGCTAATCATTAAGCTCTGTAATCTCCTCTGCTGAACACAAGCAGATCAGGTTCAGGGGCTGCAAGCAGGGCTCCCCCACCTGAGTACCTGACCACAGGTTTGGGAGAGGCTGAGAGGCCTCACTTCTCCCCATTGCCATGCTCCCCAGGAGACACCCCCCCCATACATACCATGGGGTCAGCTGCCAGGGAAAGAAGCCAGATAACCCAAAAAGATGCTTTTTGCTTAGTGTTCACCCACCTTTGAGGAACATGTGCTGGTTTTACAACAAGGTCTCCTGGATATAAGGAATGGATCAAAGAATCTTCTTGGCTCTACGTGTGGGGGATCCAACTCCCACACCTAGACTTCCGGATTTTCTAGCCATCACTAACATCTAGGTAGCACTGGAGCAGATTTGCTTTCTGAATCCATCTCCTCCCTGGCCTGTGGGCTCCGTGACCTAGGGGGCGAGGGGCCGCTCCCCCTGGATCTGCAGTGGCTGGCAGACCCCAGGTGTCATCGATACTCTGGACGCACGGTGGGGCAGACGGGGGCTGGCAGGAAGAGAACAGATAGATTCTGGCACTGCCACTTTTCTCAGCTCTATGGCTTTGGCCAAATCACACCTCTCTGAGCCCTAATTTCCTCATCTGTAAAAGGAACATAATAAGACCATGTGTGCAAGACCATTTTATAAAAGTAGCTCATTTGTAATTATTGTGAGTTTATTTCAGTAAAAGGAGGAAGAGGCTGATCAGGGAAGTGCACAAATAATTCCAATGAAGCCTGAACACCATGCTTGGGTTAGTCAAGGGGCAAGGTTTCCCAGGGCAAGGCCATGGGAGCAGAGACTCACACCTGGAACACCGGTGTTCTCTCTGCACTGTTGACAGAGAGAGAGCCTCGGCTCTGGGCTCTGTTGCCAGCAGTGCCCGGGAGGCTTTCCATCTCAGCTCGATACCCTTGGAGACTTCTGGGAAGCAGGGATGGAAGCAGCTGGCTCCTGCCTCTCCCATGAGACCCACTCCATAAAGCACCCTTTCGATCTCTACACCTGCAGCCTCATCCAACATGAGCCTCCCAGAATGTTGGCACCAACTAAACTGCGTATGTCCAGACAGCATGCCCTGAGCATTAGCTTGCTGGTGTCATCCTCCTTGTCCTTAGAGCCTAGGGCCGGCATAAGCACCTTGATGAAGCCTTGCCTGATACCCAAGTCCTCTCCCTCACGCATTAGTCCCCACATCTTCCATGGTCCTTCAACCTTCCGGGCACCCTCCACCCCACCACTGACCACTACTGGGTTTACTTGTTCATACATTTGTCTCTTTCACTCCACTGGGAATAGGTAATAATATTCTCTTTTCTCATTGGGACTGACTGATCCTGCCCACCCCTGCCCAGCCACAGGGGTGGGCATGTGACTCTGAGGACCAACTGGAAGACTCCCTCCTTTGGTCACAGTGATGGGTTCAGGGTGGCCCAAGCTGGGTTGATCAGTCTCCTCTGAGAGTTGATGAACAAACACTGGAGGTGAAAGGGACTCACTTTAAACTAGAAGGACCACAGAGCCCCCTGTATCTCTATTGCAAAGCAAGGGGATGTTTGAAAATAAGACTAACAGTGAAGAAAAGCAAAGCCAAACAGTGGTCACAGAGAGATGAGACAACATTGTTTGAGGTCCTGCATCCAGCCACACCAGTAGCAAGAGCAGCCTTGGACTTCTCAGTTGCATGAGGCAAGAAATTCTCCCTCCCACCCTTTTTGCTCAAGTTAGTTTAGCTTGGTCTTCTACCATCTACAACTGAGAGGCCAAGTCACGGTTTACGCAAATCTAGGGCCATTCCAGTCAGTCTGCGGGTTTGCTTGTCCTCCACCCCTGCTCCCAATATTATTGCCGGTACCTAGAACAGTCTTCTTCAACATTTTTCTCCCTCCTGAACCACAAGCAAAGACACAGCAGGACCAATGCCAATGGCCCCCAAGTGGCTCTCCTGAATGCAGCTGTCCTGTGGACACTTTCTGGCCCTGCATGCTCCTTATAAAGACCCTTGTTTCTCACAGTTTTTTTCTGAGATTTCTTAAAATGTTTTCCACCATCTTCCTAGTCTGAACAACACAAAGACCACAAAAACATAACATATACAATGTCCTGCAAAATCAATAGCATTAAAACAATTAAAAGGGGAGAAAATGGGGAACAAAAGACCTGCACCCATTAAACATAAGCACCAAGCACTCTGAAAGGGGATTGCTGATATTTCTGGAGTCCTTATATTTTATGTACGTATTACTGTCCCCTTTTTACAGATGAAGGAACTGAGGCTCAGAGAAGGTTAAGTAAGTTGCTTTCCAACACACAGTTTGGCAAATGCCTCCTCCTCCTCCTTCAAGGCCCAGCAAGTGTTGTCTCCCATGTGGCCTGAAGCCTCCTTCCTGGAACCTCCAGCAGAGCACTCACAATCATCCAGCCAGCAGTTCCCACAGTGTCCTCCTGCTGGCTGCGGGGCAGCCTCCACCAGCAGAAGGGATCTCAAGGTGGATACTGTTTCTCATTCACCTCTACATCCCATCTGCCAGCACAGGGCTTGGCAGCAATAAATGTTTGCTGGAGTAAACAATGGACAACGGAGTCATGATCTGAACGCTGCTTGCTCAACTGTAAGTCAGACAGTGCCTCCCCTCCCCCAGCTGCCTCTGTGACTGCTAGCACCTCCGAGCCTCCCTCTTGTTCTCCCTGGAGGGAGTCAGGCTGGGTAGCAGAAGTGGTTACAAGACCAGAGGGAGCACGGACAATGGTAATAAATATGTAAAATCCAGAATTCATTACATCTAGCTAATTCCAAATGCAAAAGACACCACATCCTCTGAGACAGATCCCAGTGAAGGATTCTGGTTTGTAGCTGACAATTTGAAAAGTGGGACCAGAATTATTCTGTCCAACTCACAAAACTGTTCTCTTCTTGATGGGCAAGATACCCACATTCCACTAATTTTGTGCCCAAGGGCTCATCTCCCAGCCTGCCTCAGTTATAGTTCCATAAGAGACCCTCCCTGAGGTCCCTGAGAGGCCTCCTTACCCTATGGCCCTGGATTAGAGACCCTCTGGACATGAGCCTCAAAATCTGTAAAGCAGAGGATGTAGTTCTCTTAAAGAGACAGCATTAAAGCAAGATGTTAACATTACATAAAGTAAACTCTGTTCCTCTGCGGGGTGGGGGGAGATGCTCCACAAACCAGAGATAAAGTGAGGATCCCCCATGCAGTGCGCTTGAAAACAGGCACCTTCATGTGGTGCCTGCCTTCATCTATCATCCCCAAAGAAAGGCAGAGAGGGCCTGCCGAGCCACCCAGGAAAGACAGCTAATGCTTACAATTCGGCCAGGCAGGAGGTCTGCAAATGCTCCCCTCTAGCCTCTCACACTCAAAACGTTTCCTATCGTGAAAGCTTCAAAGGTAGAAAAGCGAAAAAAGATTTCCCCTCTGCCCTATGCCAGCTGAGAGAATGTCTTCCTATTCCCTCTGTTACACACACAGACACACACACACAGACGTGCACACGCACAGCTGCAGAAGAGAACCAAAACTACAGACCTAGCTACAAAGGAGGGGACTGTGTTTGAGGCCGTGCCAAAAGCACAAGATCTCAAGTTAGAGGTTCAATTTCTGTTTCCAAAACTTACCAGGACTAAAGGAGAGTAAGAGAGAGTTTAGGTAGAGGCACTCTGTGTAAACTGTCAGCACAGCAGTGGCACACACAAAAAATGCTCCCATCTACAAATCCTGGCACTTACTAGATCATTCTGACTGAGTCTCCACCACCAACTATCGGAAAGCTCATCCTTCAGCAATAGCCAGTGAGGAATGACTTGAAGGGCACTAGACAAGGCTCCCATCGTTCCTCACCTAAGTCGCCAAACTTCTTCCCTATTAACTTTGCCTCAGTGGCACAAGCTCCAAATAAAGTTCTCCTTCTGCCTATGGTACTAAAGGCCCCAGTTAAATCTTGTTGTTGTTTAATATAAAAGTCAAGTTTGTCCCTTATCGGTCATTAACACTCTAGTGAAAATCAGTCCATCCACTTAGTGTCTAAAAGCAGTGAAGAACAAGTCGTGCCAGATTTTGGGTTTCTTTTTCTAATAGATGGTCAGGTGGCTTGGGGGTGGGGCTTGGGTTCAGGGGCAGGAGGCTACTTTAGACACAGCATAAGCTGGTATAAGTGAGACATCTAGAAAAACTCAGTCTCCTTGTGGGCAAAATGGAAAAACATGAGCTGAACAACCACAGCTAAAGGGTGGGTTTGTAGCTGTTGTCAACACTGTTGGCTAAGGTGCTTTGTGTGCAGTGGAGCTCCCTACTTGTTCTGATCCCAACCAACATCATCAGTTGTCACTTAGGTTAAAACATAGAAAATGTTGATGCAGGTCGGGCGTGGTGGCTCATGCCTGTAATGCTAGCACTCTGGGAGGCCAAGGCGGGAGGAATGCTTGAGGTCAGGAGTTTGAGACCAGCCTGAGCAAGAGCAAGACCCCATCTCTACCAAAAATACAAAAATTAGCTGAGTGTGGTGGCACACGCCTGTAGTCTCAGCTACATGGTGAGGTGGGGAAGCTGATCAATCTGTAAAGGATTTAAAAAATTTCTCAGGAGACTGGAATAATGGGCTGAAACTAACAAGTTGAGATGCATTTGGGACAAATGTAAGTTGCTACACTTAGGTTAAAAAATATCAACTTTAGAAGTACTAGTTAAGGCTGACCTGTTTTAAAAGCAATTTATATGGTAGGTGTAAAAGTGGCAGAGTTTTATGTTCAATACATGTTTAGCAATGGCCAACAGTGTGATATGGTTCAAAAAAAGAATAATGCAATCTGCTACATTAACGGAAGTAGAAAACCTTGAGCTGCACTCAAGTGCAGTGAAGTCCAATGGAATATAGAAATATAATGCAAGTCACATATGTAATTTTAAATTTTCTAGTAGTACATTTAAAAAGTAAAAAGAAATAAGGGAAATTAATCCTAATAATGTATTTTATTTTACCTAATTACACTATAATTTCAATATGTAATTAATGTAGAATATTATTAATGAATTTTACATTTTTTTCATACTATGTATTCCCCTTGTATAGCACATCTCCATTGGGACTAGCCACACGTCAAGTGCTCTGCAGCCACATGTAGCCAGAGGCTACTGTATTGGACATGACAAGGCTAGAGCAGGGGTGGGGATAAGCCCACCAAGCTCTGTTCTCAACAGACCACACCCAGAATACATGGAATTTTAGGCATTTTAGGAGGGACAATGATAAACTAGAGCCCGTCAAAGACTATCTGAAGGACTGGGGATGAGAACGCTTAGTGGGAAAGGACTGTGTATGAATACTGGGAAGAAAATCACAAGCAAGTGATACTGGTGTTATGCGGCTATAGAGCACAAAATTAGGACTCGTGGATGACAGCTGTGATGACGACACTTGGGTTCTTTTTAGAGCAAGTTTCCCTGACACCAGAGAGAGGTGTATAGGCAGAAGCCAGATGACCTGCAAAAGAGGATATCCACATAGATAGGAAGTTGATGTCCTCTAAGATTCAAGGCTGTGAGATACTAAGTACAACAGTTAAGTAAAATGACTGGCTATCTAGCCAACAAACCAGAACACATATACCTGAAGACGTTTCCTCCTTCAAGTAATCTTGGGAGGTTAAGGCTTGTTCTGGCCAACCTCACAGGTTGCCTATTTAATTCCAGTTGTCCGATACAGCTATTGTGGGGCCTTTGTACAGTCTCTGACTTCAAGGAGCTTACAAGTGAGGGTCCGCAGTGAACACTCTAGTGTAATGTTGTCAACTTGCTGGGTCTTAGCTGAGTAGTGAACGGAAAGGACTACAAGAAGGTTCTCTGAGCCCCTCCCCATTTAAAGACCCTTGTGAGTGCTCCTCCTGCATCCCATAGAAAAAGAACATTTCAGTTGCTCTCATGGGACTTCAAGGCTAGAGGGGCCTCCAGCCCATTCAAACTCCAGGAGGCCCAGATCTCTCCAGTATTCTGCTTTGAATGTCCCATCTCTGCCTGAATGAATTGTATCAACATCAACATGTCCCAAACTCAACTCCTTATCTCCTGCCCTCATCCCCCAACCTACTCGTCCATGACTCCAGATTTGGGGGAGTTGGATATTGGGCAAGCTGGCTCTATGACCCCTGGGTGCTAGATCTCACTACCTAGTGGGAGAGGGACACGTGATGCTAATGTAAAGAATCAGCTAAAATAGAAGACTTCCAAGGGACTCCTTTGGAGCAGGACAGGAAGAAGACAGATGAATTCCACATGAAGCGCCTGGGAAGGCCTCTCAGAGGAGGCTGCCTTTCCCTCCCCCAGATGTTCATAGGCTTGACTGTGTGTCAGGCTCTGGGCTGGGCACTGGGGGTGGCTTCTGTCACTGAGGTGCTTTCAGCCTCACGGGAGAGACAGGCACACCCACAAGGGCAGCAGAGGGCTTAGGTGGTAGGACAGAGGCTTGCCTTGGTGTAAGGAGGCACCAGAGAAGACGGGGTCAATCCCAGCCAGGCTGTCAGGTAAAGCGTCACAGAGGAACAGAGGGGGAGCGAAGCGCGTGCTGACTCTTGACAGCCTTGGCAGGCAGGCCACAGAGGGTGTTCCAGGCAAATAGAGAGCACGTGGGAACAGCCAAGGCACTCAGGAACATGGCTCCACGAAGGCGCTTGGCACGTGAAGGGAAGTGGGAAGAGGGGGTCACAGGTCAGACCAGGGCGTCTTGGATGCCAAGCCAAGGAGTGAGACACTGTTCTGTAGGGCCTAGGGGACACAGGAGGGTTTTAGGATGAGATCTGTCAGGAGTAATTGTACATTTTTTTAATACAAGAATTTTTTTTTTGTTCTACCTTCATTTTAGTAAAAATGAAGCATCATGGAACTGGCAAATCATCTCTGCATCCCAAAGACAGTGCGACATGTGATAATGACTGTGAAAGCAGCTAAGGCTGTTAGCAAGAATGACCAGGGAGTGAGGGGCAGGATTGAGGCATTACCCTCCGCCATTGTCTCTTTGTTTGAGGATCATTAGGAAAGGAGCCATTAGAAAATGCTAGCCAGGTAATAGGAGGGAAACAGGTCTTGGCAGGGCTGTGTTACCCATGGAGAAATTAGCAAATAAAATTCAGGGAAGAAAGCAGGAGATTCTGTGCTTACCCAATGAGGCTCTTGAGGAATAATGGCACATGTGGTTACCACTGAGGAATGCTTGACAAGGCAGCAGACTTGCCAACATTACACAGGCTGCAGGTGAGCAGAAGGGTCCTTCCAGGCCCCTCGCAAGAGCTGATCCTTACCCTGAACACTCTCCAGGCATTGTGTTATGTACCAGGGATGGTGCCACGACTAAGGCATGGCGCTGTCCTCAGGATGCTCACGCTCCCTGACATGGTGGCATCGGAGCCTCAAGGGACGCACGACAGGCCTCATCATCCCCCTCCCACAGGGTGGGCAGCCAGGGAGAGGGAGGGAAGTCGGTTTCTTCCTGCATCCATTCCCTGCTACTTTGCATAGCACCAAGTTCCTCTCGACATAGAAATCACTCAGAATACCAAGAGGGTGAATGAGAAGAGGTGATGCACTGCTCCAGATAAAAACTCTGAGGGGTGGGAGCTGCCATGATGCCAACAGGGGGTGTCCAGGAAGCAGGCCCCTCACACTAGTCACTCTTGCCCCATCCCTAATTCTCTTAGGTGCTTCCATCCAAGGGACGTTAGCAGAGTGCCCATTACAGGCAGCCCTTGCCCTAAACTGTTTAGTCTAGTCTGGTGAATCTCTAACCTCAGCAGTCAAATTTGGACACTCTGCCACTAGCAGAAGCTAAAAACACCTTGAGAAGCACTGCTGTGGGGGACGAGCTGCCGCTCAGGAGCCATGGGCAAGAGGGAAGAGAGTGGGGGCCACGACACCAGAGGGCAACTGCTGGTACCCCGTCCTCTCACCAACAGCATCCGGCTCTCCCTCCTGAAAGCCATTTGAAAGAAAAGCAGACATCTACGGGGAACTTGGGATGATCTGTCTCTGGGACTCTGAAGACATTCTGCAGAGGTTTCTGGGAGAAAACCCCCCACCAGGGCTGCTACATTCTGGGGAACCAGGGATCTGGGCAGGCAGCCAGAGGCCCTCCACGCTTCCTAGTGGAATGGCAGAGTAAATTGCTTTGAGTGGGCAGGGCTCAGGGTCTCTCAGATGACAGCCGCTTCCATGCCAGGAGTTTGTATTGCTGGAAGAGGTTCCAAAGGTGAGGCTGGAAGAGCTTCCTACCTTACTAATAAAACCAACTTCTTACACTGGTTATCCAAAGGAACCCGGAACAGTGCAAAGTATATGGGTCCTGGAGTTCACCAATCTGAGTTCAATTCCTGGTTTATGCCACTCCCCAGAGATCTGGGGGTCCTGGGCAGATCTGGGGGTCCTGCTCCCTCTTGGATCAAACCTGGTCTGTCCATGAAGCTGGCAGGGTTGGGAGTATCTATCTCAATTTTACAGATGAGACAACTTAGGCCAGATGACTTTTGGGAGATCCATGTAGATCTCGGGCTAAAGTCTAGGACGCCTGATACTTAGTTCAAGATCTTTCCGTAGCCTCTTGGGAGCCTTGGCCAAAGGTAGTTCAAGGTTGCAAAACGTACCCTCAACAATGCAGCTGAGAATACTATTTCTGTTTGGTTCTCAGACAGATCATTAATCCAGATACTCCCCAGTAAGGAAACATAGTCTGACAATCCCATTTCCTGGCCTCTGCATAGATGCCGCCCCTCTGCCAAGGAGCCCCGCCCCACCTTCTAACTCTTCAGCAAACTCCTATTCACCCTTCAGGACCCGTCTCACGGTACCTCATCCTCTGAGAAGCCTTCATCCTTCTCTTGTTTGTACTTCTCATCTATTACAATCCATCATTGTCTCATTTTTAAAAAAAATGTCTGTCTCCCTTACAGGACTTGAGGAGCTTGGGGACAAGGGGATGTGCTATATTCATGTTTTTATCACCAGCAGCCAGCAGTGCTGGACACACACTGGGAGCCACATGAACGTGTCTGGATTGCATGGTCTTCGTAAGGCCAGAGGTTCTAAGAGCTGGAAATAGCCCCAAGAGGACGAACTTTCAATACTACCATGCAGCTCTTTCCTCCTTGGGCAGACATTTGAATGGCCCACGTGGCTGAGTTATAACACCATAAGACAAAGGAAAAATTTTCTTCCTCAAAGGAAAAATTTAATAAACCATGGGTGTTACAAATTACCTTCTCCAGTATGATAGACATCTAGGGGAGAGGGGTTTACGCAAAGGGGAGTGGACAAAATATCAGGTCTGTGTGGTCACAGACCATGATACTTCCAAACCCTGAGAGAACCCACAGATCAATATTAAGTAAGCAATTTCTCAATTCCTGTGGAAGGACAGGTTAGACTTCTAGATTCTTTTAAAGACAAGCAAGAATCCTGCTGCTAGAGACTCCTCCAGTTTTTGTCCATCTCTTTCCTTCTAACTTCCCACATGGAGCTATCTTCATGGCCCATGACATGTATGAAAAGTAACTAGCTGGGGTGTTTTAAAGCACTATTTTTCTATTGTTTTAATGGCTCCAATAAGGGCACCATTGTTCCTTAGCGGTATACACGCTTCATTCTAGTAATTAGCTGTCAGAGAGGACCCGACAGCAGCCTAATGTTGTCCGCTCCAATCATATTAATGAAATGCAATCCACTCAAATGTCCTGAATGCACATCTGTAATTGCATTAAGCAGAGAAACTGGAGACATCAGGATCAAACTTCAATCTCTGAACAGAGCATTACGATCAAGCACATTAATCCATTATTTCTTCAGAATCTGACAGCCAATTAATATACCAGGCCTTCATACACCAGGCAAAGGACTGATGTCCCTGTCATGATTTTGTTTTTAAAAAAAACATTAAAATGACTGTTTGTACTCAGGGATGTCAAAGTAAATGCTGGGTTTAATGTTTCTAATCAAAATCAATTGTTCAAAGGTGGAAAGGTAAGAAACAAACTTTGGAGGAGCACTGTCATCACTTCCAAAAATGGAAATTTAAAGATCTGAAATCTCACTGCTTTTCCTGGTGCTTTTAACAGAAAGTAGTTAAAATTAAGTACTAGTCAGAGTTCAAATAACTCAGCTTCATCAAGTGATTTTGAACAGGACATGCATGGTATGGGTTCTTTTTTATTTTTATTTTTTAACACAAATAGGTTTTCATCTTAAGATTTTACTGGTATTTACAACTAAATGTATAAATACCCAGAGCAAGACTCCCCAGTCCTGAGTTTTCCTGCTTCACTTAACAGAACATACTTTGTTAATTACCAAAGCTGCCTTCCACAAATTAGAACTTCTGCTGGATTGGGAAGGCAAAAATGAGAAAAAATACCTCTTCGAATCTGCAGAACTGCACAAATGTCCTATGAATCAGACCCACTTGGAGGAGTGTGCAGGTCAGTGCTGCATTCAGGACTGTGATAAAATTTAATTAGAAGTTGCTATTAGGATGCTGTTATTGATGAGCAGGAGCACACAGAGAGAAAGCAGCAGCCTATATACTGCCGGTGCCCTTGGTGGGAATTGTCTTCGTAGGGCTTCTCGCATTGTGCTGAAATCAAACTTGCTGTAAGACTGCCCAGGTCATTTTGGGCTGAAGATGAGAATGCGCATTTCTGGGCTTCTCCAGTGCCTTCTCCCACCGCTCCCTGCCTCCCCTCGTATGTTCTAGCTACACAGCCACCAGTGCTGCTCACCTCCCTGAATAGGTCCCTCTACAAATTTTCCTTGAGTGACAGCTTTCAACATGAACCCTGGCATCCCTGTCTTGGGCTGGGTTTGGCATGCCTTCTGCAGGGCACCACAATCCCCTTACGGCAGCCCTTACCACACAGTGCTGGAAGTGTCTGTCTCTATAACTGACTTCCTTTAATTAAGTGTGTACATCTAGGACGTAGGGATGACTAGTTAACACAGGGCCACGCACATGGTAGTGGCTCAGGAAAAGCTTTCTGAATCTAACGGAGCACGAACAGTTTTAAAGCTCTTGATGTGAATCACCGAGTGACTTCTACACTCCTATCAGCAACAGAAGAGTACCCTATGGGTGTTATTTCAATTGGAAAAACTATGTTGGATCTATTGTCTATGGCTAACTATAGAAATACAGGATATTTCTAGTTTTATTTCCATAGTCCCATCCCCCTTCTACCTAAAAAGATCCATCATTCTATTCCTCAAGTCCCAAACCTTGGGAAATGGGACGCTGATTTTATAAGCAAAACCACAAAAGTAGCAGTTGCATCATTAACCCATACCCCATGCTAGGAGAGAGGAAGGTCGGAATTACTGTGCAAGGAGCCTTAAGAGTGTGCGTGGAGATGTGCAGGGTGTGCAAAAAGACGTGTGTGATTTTGGGGCTCATGTCAGAAAGACACTTGTAACAGAAGAATTTCCACACTGACAACTAAGAGATAGCTTAAATATGTAAAGCCTCGGGTGAAATAACTGCTAGGAAATTCTAATTATGAAGAAGAGTTCTGTACAACACAGGAGGGTGGGGAAAAGTGGAGGGACACCTAACATTTATAAAGTCCTCACTAGGTGCACTGGACACACACTAACTCTGTACACATGCTCTCATTTCGTCTTCACGACCTGTGAGACAGGGATAGTTCTCCCTGCCTTACTGAGACAGCTCAGGGAAGTAAAAAAATCTTTTTTCTCTGTACCATGTCTTACCAAAGGTCAACAATTTTTCTCTTGTGAAAAGAGTTTTAACTACCATTAAAGCAAAACACTATCCAAAACATCTGGGAGCTTGGAAGAAGAAGGGCACAGGAAAGACGTGAGCAGAATGGTGTAATGGAGGGGCCAGGGCTGTGGGGTCCAATGGGTCAGCATTCAATGCCTGGCTCCGTCACTTACTAGACTAGGCAAATTACTTAGCCATTCTCAACACTTGGTTTCCTCATCTGAATTATGGGGATAAAAACCATATACCATAAAGGGTTTTGGGAAGGAGCTAATGTGCGTAAAATATGGTGTCTGGTACAAGGCAATGACTGCTTACTTTTTCGCAGCCCTCACTGAGCACTAGGCGGTGATCTAATCGCTTTATATATATTATCTCAATCCTCACAGTAACCAAGGGGAGAGATGATTGTTATTCCCATTTTATAGACGAAGAGACAAAGCACAAAGAAATTAAAGACTGTCCAAGGACACTCAGAGCTGACATTTGGACCCTGCAATTTGCCTCCAAAGCCCACGTGCTTACACCACCATTGTCTCCTGCTTAAAGGCTGATGCGATGATGCTGGTAGTAACGTGGGAATTCATCCCTCAGGGCTCAGCTCAGTCACCTCTTCAGGGAAGGGCAGCTAAAACCTCCCCGCTGGCCATGCTGGCTGTTCCCGTAGTTCTTGCCCACGTTAAACACCTCTGACTCCCTACTCACCTATGAGCACCAGGCAAACAGGCCCTGGTCCTTCCCTCTCTGTGCCCTCAGCGCCCAGCACCGAGCAAGCATCCTGTCACTGCTGAATGAATCGGTGAGCAAGGAAGCATGGGTTTTCTTCACCCCTGGGCAGACAAAAGCCCCACACTCATTCCAGCCAGTCAGCCTATGTAGGGGTTTAATTGCAAGGTAGAAAGTCCAAAAATTCACTTATTTTTTCCCCAGGTTTTGTTATTTGAACTATTTTAAGTGAAGCAGGCCACCTGGAGACACCATGATCTTTGTCTCTGAATGAATAAATGTTTGTATACACCATTCAAAGAAGACAGATGCAAAAAGCCTTTACAGACCACCACATCTCAGGATTCCAATCATGTCAGTTTGGCAGACAGGGAGGGATTAGATTTTTCTTAAAAAGCAAACTGAGGCAACAAGGGTACCAATTTCAAGCTCTGTATGAGTTTTGCTATTGTTCTTAAGTAAATCACCAACATTCAGTCCAAGAAAGAAAAATGAACTCATCAGACATTTTCCTCCTTCACTGTTGGCCTATAAGCTCCTATTTTTCCCTTAAAGCCCCTTGTGGACATACCTCCTGTGAAACCTATCTGGATCCCTCAAATGGAGTGAATCTCTCCCTCTTCCAGGTTACCTGAACAGCTTTTATAATCACACTTAACATGTTACATTGGGAGTTCTCCCCATTTCTCTCTCACTTGATGCAGAGGGCAAAGATGGTGTTTTGTTCTCGCCTGTATCTCTAGCTCTGAGCTCAGTGCCAGGTCTAGTGTAGGGGCTCAGTAACACACACCAAATTCAATTCAAAAACGTGTCACTGAAAGAACTGTACTCAGATATGGGTTTCTCATCTCCAGCATCAAGCTAGAATCTAACCACTGGGCTCAACTTAGCCCAGAGTGTTGGAGTGTTGTTAAATCAAAAATAAAGCCTATTCTTTTTGGTCCAATTTCTTTTACTGTGCTAAAATATTTATAACAAAATTTACCATCTTAACTATTTTTAAGTGTACACTTTAGTGGTATTAAACACATTCATACTGTTATGCAACCATCATTACCATCTATCTCCAGAACTCTTTTCATCTTGTAAAACTGAAACTCTTGTACCCACAAAATAATAACTCCCTCTTTCCCTGTCCTCCCAGTCCCTGGCAACCATCAGTCTACTGTCTCTATGACTTTGACTACTCTAAGTTCCTCATATAAGAGGAATCATATACTATTTGTCTTCCTGTGACTGGCTAAATTCACTTAGCATAATGTCCTCAACGTTCATCCATGGTGTACCATGTGTCAGAATTCCCTTTCTTTTTAAGGCTGTATACTATTCTATTGTATGTATATGCCACATTTTGCTTATCCATTCATCTGTTGATGGATACTTCTACATTTTAGCTATTGTGAATAATGCTGCTATGAACATAGGTGTACAAATATCACTTTGAGACTCTGCTTTCAATTTTTTGGGGTATACCTAGAAGTGGAATTGCTGGATAATATGGTAATTCTATTTTTAGTTTTTTGAGGAACCACCATACTATTTTTCCACAGCAGCTATACCATTTTACCTTCCCATCAACAGTGCACAAGGACTCCAATTTCTCTACATCCTTGTCAACACTTGTTATTTTCTGGAGTTTTTTTGACAGTAGCCATCCTAATGGGTGTGAGGTGGTATCTCATTGTAGTTTTGATTTGCATTTCACTAATGATTAATGATACTAGGCCATCATGTGCTTATTGGCCATTTGTACATTTTCTTTGGAGAAATGCTGATTCAAGTCCCTTGCCCATTTTTAAATGGTTGTTTTTCTGTTACTCAGTTTTAGGAGTTCTCTATATATATTCTGGATATTATTCCCTCATCAGATAATATGATTTACAAATATTTTCTCCCATTCCATCGGTTGTCTTTTTATGCTATTGATATTGTCTTTTGAAATACAGTATTTTAAAATTTTCACGAAGTCAATTTGTCTATTTTTTCTTTTGTTGCCTATGCCTTGGTGTCATGTCCAAGAAGTCATGCTAAATCCAATGTCATGAAGCTTTTGCCATATGTTTACTTCTAGAAGTTTTATAGTTTTATGTCTTACATTGAGGTATTTGATCCATTTTGAGCCCATTAACTTTCTAACATGTTTACAGAGAAACATTTCTGAGAAATATGAACAACCTCCTCAGCATTGTTTAGGGGGAGTAGTGAGCAGACAGACTAAAGTTCAATTTGTGGCTTTGAGACATCTAGCCATGACCATGGCTACTTAATGGAGCCTTAGTTTGCTCATGATTAAGCAGGGATAATACCACTTACCTCATAGGCCTGCTGGGGAGAGTAAATTAAATGATGTGTGTAAGGTGCTTCACATAGTACCTGGCAGATGGTCAGTGCTTTTCAATGGAGGCTATCTGGGGCAGGCAGTATAGCTCAGTGTTAAGATCATGGACATAGGAGTCAGTCAGATGAGTTTGAGACCTGATTATCAGCCATGTGACTTTGGGATAGTCAACCACCCTCTCTGTGCCTCTATCTCTTTACTCATCAAAGTGGAACAATAGTAATACCTTTTTAGATGGTTTCAATGAATAGTTGGGAGTGTATACAAAAGTACCTAGCACAGTCTCTGGCACACAGTAGGCCCTTAACAAATGGCTTCAAAGAGCCATAGGAACCTTTAATGTCAGTCTTTATCTTCTGCCTCCAATCTCCTAATGCTGATTCCATTCCTGTATCAGTCACCAATGTTACCTGAGAGCTCTTGAAAGGCTGCCAGGCAGATGACTAAATATCAGCACCTGAACAGCCTTGAGCTTGTAGGACGCATGTAAAGCTTACACATCAGCATTGAGAAGGTGTGGATTATATTCAGAGGTGGTTCTCCTTGAAATGTGCATTGAACAACTCCAAGTGTAAGCAGATTTCTGAATCTGATGACATCCTCCCCTGCCATTTCCCCCCATCTCCAATCCCTCCTACAGGCCAGAGTAGTTTTGCTAAAATGCTGATCAGATCCTGTATTTCTACCGACTACAGCTCTAGAGGATCTCCCTATCACCAATAGGTCTTCTGCCTTAGAAGGGTTCGATGGTCAATAAGTTTGAGACACATGGGGGTAAACCATGTTTAGTACTGGTCATTGCTAAGGAATATGTAGATCCTTTATTGTTCCCCATGTACTTCCAAAAGGAGAACCGAGTCAACCGTATTCCCACCGTCTCTTGGCCCTTTTTATTTAAAGAACACCCATTACTACCCATTCGAAAAACATTAGCCATACTCCTTAGAATAAAACTTTAAAGATTCTAAGATTTTTTATAAGCCTTCCTTTCTAGTTTTATCCTTCCCTCTGCTTCTTTCTCAGCCCACTTTCATGTCTCAATAGTGCAGAACTCCTCGCTTTGCCCCAACATCTTGACCTTCATTCTTGTGCGTCTCTGCCTGGAATGAGTTCCCCTTCTCCGTCTGGTGAAACTGCACTCACCCTTCAAGGCCCAGCCAAAATATCCCTTTGTCCAGGACACCTGCCACACCCTAGGCTACACTGTAGGGATGCCTTCTGACAAAGGGAGGACTTCTTGACTTGCTTTATCACCCCCACTGGGAGGTAAGCGCCTGGAAGGCAGGCTTCTGGTTTGTCTTTGTACACCTGGCACGAGGCCTGCACAGAACAGGTGCTCAATAATGCTGAGTAAATGCTCACTGAATGTCAGAAGGAGCCATTGGAAAGTAATAGAATTTTTAAAAATACAGTTTAAATGTCTTAGGTTTTACAGACTTAAAGACTTTTTTACTTCTCAGAATATAAATCCTTAGCATCTGAGTATAAATTCTTAGTGGATTTAAGAACATCATGTACTTTCTGCTCTACTGAATACAGAATCTGAGAAAGGCAGAGCCAAGGGGCCTTTAGAGACCTGCTGACCCCACTCTGTCATTTAAAAGATGAAGAAACTGAAGCCCAGAGAAGGGAGGGGCTTGCCCAGGGTCAGCTCTCCTGATGCCCAGGCCAGCCCTTTCCCCGCAGCTCTGTGGACTATCTAGGCAGTTCCTCAGGGTCATGGAGGTGACCGACCAGGGCCTCACAATCCAACTGCCTCCCCATGCCTGAGGAGCTGAGCTGAAGAGAACTTCTCCATAATATTCTGCTTGGTAATTATGGACCCAACAGTCATGATGAGCTGTGACATATATAGAAAAGGCTACAAAAAAGTAGCGACAGTATGACACAGGAACCTCCCCCCACTTGCAAAAAAAAAGAGTTTGGCTGGTGTTCACTCTTAATGTTAAATGATGAAGTCTTTATAGACAGTCACATATTTCTTCAAGATAACTGAAGGAACTCCGTGATAATTTGGCATCAATATCCAACTTATGTTACCTAACATATTTTAGCAGCTACAACTCCCTGCATGAGATATTCTGTATGGACAGATCTATGGTGATTGGTAAATTACAATATGTACAAGTACAAATGCTTCTAGGAAATGGGGCTTTATGTAAATATGTGGTATTTTGTACAGACTCTATGCTACTTACATACACAGGTTGCTGTAATAGAGGTGTAAATAGATATACCTTGGAAAAGATAATGTTTGTCTTTAAAATGACTTGGGCTTATTTCTTCTTTAAACGATGGACTGTGGAGAGGGATTCACAAGCATCCTCTCCATCTTCAGGCACGTAGGGTGGCAACACAGCTTTAAAAGAGTTAACATATCCCTACCAGAAGTCCTAACAAATTGAATCTTATTTAATTAGATATTGTATTTGGGGGGAAAAATGAAATAAAATTCTTTCATTAACTAAACCAAACTCCCTTAAAGGCAACAATATGTTCCTCTCTGTCAGGACAGAATGGAATGAAATCTTTATTTTAATTGGGGTCAGATGAGGAGCCATTTGGCTTCAGATGCTTTGTTTATCAGCCCTGAGCTTTATGGCTGAACCGGAACGTGAAATATTCCATTACACAACCGTTCCACTTAAAAGCCCACTTTCCCAATGATTTTTCATATGTTAAATGCTGTAAATATAGCCCAAACTTGCTTTGAAATTTAGAAATAGAATATTTAAAGATCCCCCAGTGACATGAGGCTCCCGGATGGCCTTGGGTCAGAGATGCTATTTCTTCTCCCCAGCAACATGGCCTCCCTTAGACAAGTGCCCTGTGATCAGGAAGAACAGGCCAGGGACACCATGCTCTGTGCCACTGCTCCTCCACGTGGTGAGTCTGCCCCCTTAATGCACCTGAGTTGAAAGGTTCCAGATACGACAAGACAAGCGTTTATCAAGCACCTCTGACAGACAACACAGATGGTGATTAAGAGCCAGGACTCTGGAGTTAGCCCTTTTGCATTAGAATTCTGACCTTAGCACTTCCTAGCTGTGTGACCTCGGGCAAGTCACTTAACCTTTCTGTGCTTTAGTTCTTTCGTCTGTACAATAGAAAAAATAATAGTATTTATCTCACAGGGCTGTTGTGAGGATTCAACGAGTAATATGTATAAAGTGCTTTAAGCAGTACCTGGCACAAAGTAAGCTCCATTTAAGAATTGCTGTTACTATGATTACTACTAATAAGTATTTCCACATTTATCCTCATAACTACTTACTGAGATAACAGCAATTAAGTCCATTTCACAAATGAGGAAATAGACTCAGAGAGGTTAAGTTATTTGTCTGGATCACATAGCCAGAAAGTCACAGGGGTGAGATTTGAACCCAGGATTGTCTTAAATCCAGAGTTCTTTCCACAGAAAGATGTTTATTTCAGGGCAGACAGAATAAACACACATTCAAACTTCAGAACCCAGAGATGGCTCAAAATTTCCATATGCTCTTTAAAAAAGAAAAGCAATATTTTTACATGGGTAACTGGACTAAGAGGAACAAGTCTATAACTACTACTTTTTTCTTATGGGATCTAGAACTTCTGTCCAAAAGGGAGTTCTAAACAGATTTTGTTATCTACAAGGAGATGATCTAAGTCATATGAAGTGGTAAATGATTCAAATTTTAAAATTTGCATCTTTATTATCACTAAGGATAATAATAGTTACAATTAAGTGTATTAACTCATCATTATGCATTTTTGTTCAAAGTTCTAGGTTGAGAACCATTCAAGTTGATTATGTGAGATTTTGACTGCTCTCTCCCAAATGGATTAAAGCAGAAAATACTAACATAGAAAATTTATTTTTTGTCTTAAAATAACTAGTGCTCAGAGAGTCAAAAGACAGTTTCCATTTCCACTGTGAAACTTTATTTGGCTTTATTCAGTTCCTCTTAAAATGTATTCACTCAGAAAATAACTTTCTTTTTATCTTTCAACTTCTAGCATCAAAATCCATCTAGAGCTTCAGGATTCTTTTTCAAGCACACTGGCAACGGGTTAATGATGACATTATCTGACAGCTCCCGAATAACAGAGGCAGCGAGAGATGGAACTAATCAAGAAAACACTGCCTCAGCTAGACCTGGGAAGTCCAGAGCCAATGTTATACAAGACAAGGTTCCTAAAATGAAACTGGAAAAGTAGCAAAAGTTCTAGCAAAAGGCACATTTTCTACTTTCATTTTCGGTGATGACAATGGGATCATAGTGTCTGCACCTGATAGGAGAGAGTCAAATTCCACTATGTCTTTGAAATTTGCATTCATACATGCTTACAGAAAATATAGCCATTTTAAATTAAGTGCATTATTCATGGTTCATAAATTCCAAGACAACATGCATGAATTTTACTCTATACATTTTCCCATCTTCTGTGAAATCCTCTGTTCTGGAAAATGTAATAAAATGAGCTATTTCTGCAATTTCACAACAGGTATTTTTATTTGATGGCAATCACTTTGCTTTACGATTTTCATATAACTGTGCCATGATCTTTTGACAAATAAAAAAAGACAAGTGGACATCCACATATATGTAATTTGCTAATTGCACATCTTCAGTGAGGAAAAATGCTTGTTTAAAAAGTTATTGATTCTCTTAACCACAGAGTTCAAAGCGAAGGTGGCATGAACATCTAAATAAATATCAAGGAAGTGTCAAAGGTAACCAAGGAGGGACCAAGTGAAGTGTGAAGTGTTAATTGTATCTAAAAAAGTATAAAAGAATAGAGGAAACAGACAGATATACTGAACTTCCAATTATCATAATGTTGTCTTCTTCCTAACACATTTTCAAACTCGAAAAAAACATTGAAGCCAGAGGAATTCAGCGTAGAGTACCTCCAGCTGTGTCCTTCAAACAGCTCACACTTTGTGTGCACACAGTTTATTTAAATACAAAATAAAATTATGACTTACAAAATGCACATTTACGTCACAATATACAATCAGCCTCCAAAAGGCACAATGAAAGAATAGGACATGAGGGGAAGGATGAAGGGAAGAGAGAAGAAGAGCCCCTTTTGAATCTGTCTGGTTTGGTACTAGGAATATCGTTTTAAAGGTGAGCAGGAGATGGGTCACCTGATATCCTCACACTCAAACACACACCAGTACACAGAGGGAATCTGCAAGATTAAGATGTCTCATGCATAACAAATGTACCATGAACAAAGTTTGGCTCTGACGGCAAAGAAGTGAGGCAAATGTGGGGAAACCTAGCTTTGTAGAAGAGGTTCACCAATAGAAAGCACACAAGAGGTGACACCTTGCTGTCCCAGACAGGATATGGAGCTGGGGAGTCAGGTAAGCCTGTCTTCTAAACTGCCACCAGCTAGCTCAGGTTTCTCATCTGTAAAGTGGGGACAGAAACACTGGAAGTACTGTTGAGAGGACCGGGGATAACACAGTATAGTGTCCTACATGTGGGAAGTGCTCAACAAAAGGGAACTATTGATTCTTGTACCATTTCCTTTACAACCTTGTCTTACAGCCTTCTCTCCACTGAACACACAAGGGATCGCTCCTTTACTACTCTTGGGTGGAACCAAACAAGCCCCTCCAATTTTAGATGAGCCAACAAGAGATGAGAGCCTTCCAATTCTCCAGTTCCAGGCCAGACTGTCCTCCCAAACTTTGAGACCTGTTGTATCAACTACATACTGGATGCCTACACTAAAAGGACCCACTCGTTTCTCAAACTCCACACTCCAATTCTGAACCCTTCCTTTCCCCCGCCATTTGTTCTGCTGCATTCCTGACCTCAACCAAGGAAACTTCCACTCATTTACTCGCTGGATTCTGCACTCAGGGTCATCTCCAATGGCTCTGTCTCCTTCTCCTCACTTCTGAGAAGACACCTACTTCAGATGAACCTACCTGCAAAGTGTATACAGCCATCTCTGCCTCCTCATGCCTTGTCATTCTGCTCCTGGACCAGTGAAGCTGCCCCCTTCAAAGACTCAGCTCAAAAGTCCAGAGCAATGTCCCCCCTGCCTTCCCCCTCCCACAGTCCCAGCAGTGCTGCCTGGCCTCTGTGCCTCATCATCCCACCTCTATGCTTTAGCTCTGGAAGACACAGTCACCACTCAGTCTGACTCTCATCTCTCCTGCCACATGGGAGCTGCTCAAAGAGAGACTATGTCTTACTGATCCCTGTGCTCCCTCTATCTACCCCAGACCCAGACACAGAGCCGGTGCCCAGGATGTGGGCTGAATTTGTTGATGACAACTTTATGCACATTAGGCACTCACATAACTAAGCTGATAAAGGGAAATACAGAACGGAATAATCAGAGTGTGAGCTCGAATGGACAAATTCCTAATTGTGTCCTATCACAATAGAATACAGAGGGAAAAAAAGGCAGCACCTTCCACTCTAACTAGCACATATGCACATGCCTTTTTTTGTGAACAGCAGCCATATGAGATGGGCAGAGTAGGGATTATTATTCCTATTCTACAGGTGAGGAAGTTAAGGTTCAGAGGAGGAAGGTGACCTGTATAAGGGCACACAGCAAAACTGCTGCAGTGAGATGTGACTCAGGCCTTTTGGATGCCACACCATGGGCCTCTCCCCCACACCCCGCCGCTCTCCACAACCAGAAACGCAAAGCCTCAGTTCTTGTTCACAGTTTAGCCAATGGTGTCCACTGCTTCCCAGGGCAAGTGTTGTGGCCTTGAGGCTTTTCCCAAAATGGAAGGGTGGGGGCAGAAAGGGGGTACTTTTCACTAAAATAAGAAAAGACTCTTAACAACAGGAGCATTTTAAAGATGGAACAGATTGCTTCAGAAGGAAGCAAGGTCCCTGGCCCCAGAGGTATGCAAGAGAGGCTAGAAACCTCATGGGGGGATGCTGTGGAAGAGACTCAAGCAGAGACTGCTGATAAGGCCATAAAATCCTTCCAGTCTGGAGATTCTCAGATGTTAAATGTTGCTTAGGAAAACAATGTGATCTCAGGATAGGCCCAGAAGCAGGATGTGCAGAAGGCCCGCTATATCCCTCCTCTTCCTCTGAATGCTAAGCCCCTACGAATGTCTCAAGGCCCCATTCAAACATCCCCACTTCTGAGAAGGCTTCCCAGAGGCCTTTCCTGGGTAGGGACCCCTCTGCTATGCTCCCACAGTCCCATGTAGGTGACTCTTCAGTTAGGAGCTCAGCTATCCAAGGCAGTCGGACCTGGGCTCCAGTCCTGGTTCTGGCATTGGAAGGGTGGCCTTGGGGAAGCTACTTCACTGCCCTGAGCTCAGGTTACTGTGAGGATCTGAGGGCTAATGCAGCTGAGCTGCTCAGCACCATATCGGGCACAGCACAGGGACTCAGGAAGTGGCAGCTGCCACAGTCTGCACTGCCATTTCCTGTTGCACTGCTGGGGACAAGAAGCATGTCCAATTCAACTTGGAATTCCTGTTTCTTCCCTCGCACAGGGCTGAGGACAGAGCAGCTGCTCGGTAAGAGTTGGCTGGGGATGGATGAAGTCAGCAATCAACTGACCCACTGCCACAGCAGCACAGCAGAATAAGGCCCGGCGTTAGGGCAGACCCAGGTTCTAGTCCCAGCTCGGCCACTTATGAGCCCTGAACACTGGGAAAATCACCTCATATTTCCACTTCCCAGTTTTTTCAACTGAAAAACGTGACTGATACTAGTATTTGCACCCTCTCTCTTACTGTGCGCATCACAGAGGGCTTTGTGAAGCACAGAGCGCCAAACCAACAACAGCCACCGCATGTTGCAAGGTGAGGCCGGAATGGGGACGGGAGAGACAGAAGAGCTGCGGCCCAGCTTGGCTCGGGGGTTGTCTGTGGTCCAGTGTCCCTTGGCTCCCCAAACAAAACCCAGCAGTCATCAGGGCCTTGTGACTTGAGGGTCTCCACTTTGCTTGTATGTGGAAACTGTGTGCGGTCAATCACAAGGGAAACCAAAATCAGAGAGGAAAATGACAAAGGGAGAGAGGGAGAAGAATACAGAGGATCGAGTAGGTCAACGTGTTTCTGGAAAATAAAAGCTCCAAACAAGAACCAGGAGAATGGCAAAAAGGCAAACAGACGATCAAAGGCAAGGGAACAAAATGCAGGCCAGGAAGTCAGTGCCAAAGAATTGATTAGTCAAACATATGAATCTCTCATGCTGAAGCAGAAATATCACAGCCCTGGCTCCTCACTGCGGAGCCCTCTCCTCATAATGGGAGATATGAAGAGACCAGGGAATAAAGCAACTTTCATTTTTCCTCGGTGAACACAGAGGGCCTGGCCCCATGAGGACCTCGCCTTGTGCTGGCGTCGAGGGGGAGCGTGGCCCCTGGCCACGGGAGTGGGGTGCGACTGAATGGGCTGGCACTCGGCTCACTTCACTTGAAAGCTCAGAGGCCTCTATAGATGCAGGTCTCGGGCAAGAACAGCATCCCGGTACTTGGACTTGGAGATTCAAACGAGGAAAGGTGAGTGTCCTTCTCAGCATCGTGGGGACTAGAGTTCCTTCTCTGCTCTTTTCAGCGCTCCTTCCTTGCTGCATGGGCCCGCTGGCTATCCTGCAGCCAGCACTGACAGAGCGTCACAGACCTCAACAAAGCCGGAGCCAGAAGCCTAACAGAACTGATGCAACTGGGAGCTTCCCAAATGCGGGGGGTGGCCCCTGAAAGGGTGCACATGAGTTTGGCTGGCAACGTTACGGACCTGTAGGTAATTTGGAACAGAGGAAGGAGGAACAGATTCGGAGTCAGCAGACATTGGTTGAATTGCTAGCTTTGCCATTAACAGTTGTGTGATCTTGGCCAAATTACTGTACCTCGCCAAGCTTCAGTTTCCTAAGCTGGAAAATGGGGTAATAATACATGCCTTAAGGGTTGTTGTGAGGATTAAATTAAATGAGATGTGAACGTGTCTGGAAGTGTGTCTGCCTCATAATTGTGCAATTTAGGTAATCTGAAGAAGACATGGCCGTGCGCGGTGGCTCACACCTGTAATCCCAGCACTTTGGGAGGCCGAGGTGGGAGGATTGCCTGAGGTCAGTAGCTCAAGACCAGCCTGAGCAAGAGCGAGACTCCGTCTCTACTAAAAATAGAAAAAATTAGCCGGGCGAGGTGGCTCACGCCTGTAGTCCCAGCTACTCGGGAGGCTGGGGCAGGAGGATTGCTTGAGCCCAGGAGTTTGAGGTTGCAGTGAGTTATGATGATGCCGCTGCACTCTAGCTGGGATGACAGAGCAAGACCCTGTTTCAAAAAAAAAAAATAAATAAAAAGACATGCTGTCATGTTTTGAGATGTTTCTGGTATTCTGGAAACCAGAGAGTGAGCTACATAACCTGTAGCTCTTCTCTGAATGGGCTACAGGAACTTGGATCATTCAAGTTTATTATTATGGAAATGCCATTCTAAGGCCTTTTGGCCTTTCTTCTCTGGTGCCCTGTGAGGTGGCCCTGGCCTGAACTCTAGGATGAGGCGCTCAGGGCCAGCTTCTCTGGTGGCTCTGATTCTCAGTGCAGCCCCGTCCTCCTTGGTTGCCCCATCCCACAATAAGAATTGGGCTGGGACAGGGAAGGGAGCTCAGGCTTTGGAGTCAGAGACTCAGGGTGGGGGCCCAAATCTGCCACTGACTCTGTGACAAAAGGTCTGTCTCTAAGTTTTCTATACACTGTATGCATGTTACTGGAAATTTCAAGTAGGAAACACATTTTTTTGGGTGGGTCCCAGAGGACACATGAGATTCCACAGAACTGACACAATTGGAAGTTTCTCTACAGACTCAAGTGCTACACTTGAATTTTCTCAGTCAAGATCTCTACCTCAGCTGGGTGTGGTGGCTCACACCTGTAATCCCAGCGCTTTGGGAGGCGGGAGGATCGCGTGAGCCCAGGAGTTCAAGGTTACAGTGAGCTATGATCGCACCATTGCACTCCAGCCTGGGTGACAGCGAGACCCTGTCTCAAAAAGGAAAAAAGAAAAAGAAAAAGAAAAGCTGTCCACCTCCTTCCCTGGTTGCTGAGAAGGCCCAGAGTCTGAGAAGGTCAGAGCTGGAAGGGTCCCTGGATTTCATCCAGTGCATCTTTTCCTTTTACTGCTGGAGAAACTAAGGCCCAAAAGAGGAACTGGAAGTGTTGCTTTGGGTTGGTGCTGCCCTGATCTGGCTCCAAAGTCAGGATACCAAGCCTTGCCCTTGATTACTAGTAAGAAGGAACTAGCTGGCTGCTTCACGGACAGGATGGGCTGGTCAACACATGTGGGTTTACTGCAACTAAAAGGCAAATAAATGTGCAGAACAGAGTGACATTCCTGTGTTGATCATTTCCTGCACTGCCCATTATGATGTCTGCTTGAGATATAGCTTAGATGAGAACTCAAAACCTGCCTCCCCTCCTCACTGTAGCCTTGCCCAACATCTATCCCCAAAGCCTTGTTTGCAAGGTGTTAGTCAAGAGTAGAACAGGAGGAAAGAGTTTTTATTAAAAAACAGAACCCCCTCCCCAAGTCCAAAAGGCACTGGGAAGGTTAGACAAGGTAGGCTTCTATTTTGGGATGTGTATGTGCACGACCAACATGGCTCAGCATGGGGTGCTGCAGTCTAAGTTGGGTGACAAGGGTGTCTGTTTGGGTCATGGGCCCAGCATGTTTATCAGACCCTGGATGGGACACCGAGGGCATGTGGAAGGGATAAAGAGGCGAGGAGGACATCTCAGCCAGGGAGCAGCCTGGCTCAGGGTGTCGGAGCCTGAGGGAGATGAGGAGAATGTTCATATGGGAGAGTGGTGGTGGCAGCTCAGCACAGGATGCCGGAACTCAAGTGGGATCTACAGAGATCCCCATGGGAAGGGAGGCAGCAGAAGAGGCCCAGTGCTGAGGTGCTGGATTCTGAGGTAGGGCAGTCATTCATGTGAAGGGGTGGACAGTGGAGGCCCCGACCCGGATGTCAGTGCCAAGGAGGGCATCTGGGTGGGGAAGGAGGCAGGGGCAGTGACAGAAGAGTGGTTCCATACAAATAAGTAAATATATTCAGAAAATAGGGGCAAGATTTTTCACTTTTGTAGAATATAGTCACGAATGCGGAAAGGGAGAAAACTATAATGATTCCTATGTTGGATTGGAATTGGAGCCATCGGTGTGAACACAGGGCTTTCAATACATGCAGAAAGATATAAGAACAGAGATATAAAGTGCCTACTGTGAGTCTGTGTGTATGAAATATATTTCCTGGCTCTATTTACCGAAAGGGCCTGGCATCAGTAATACCAAGTAGCAATGAGCACACGTGGTGCCCAGATCTTGGTTTCTAAATACCATTTCACTGAAAAAGGAACCAGGGCTCACTGAAGAATGGATTGACTCCAGATCTGGGACAGGAAATGTACAAGATGAACCTGAGGCATCTTGGTATGGTGGAACATAGGCATGAGTTAACAACCAGACAATCCACATTGCGGGCCATGCTGTAAGACAACTGGCCTGAACTCTTCAAAAATGTCAATGTCTTGAAAGACTAAAACTAAAACAAAAGGTGAGAGGGACTGTTCTAGATTAAAGGATTCCAAAGAGACATAACAACCAAACACAATATGATCCTCGATTTGAGCCCAAGTATATTAAAAAAGAAAGACGGTTATAAAAGATATTTTGGAGTCAACTGGGAAAATTGAATATAGATTGCAAATTCTCTATTTACATTAGATAATATTATTGTATCAATGTCAACTATCTTGAGAGTGATACGGCTTTGTGATTAGGATAGACAATGTCCTGATTCTTAAGAGATATAGGCTGAAATATTTAGGAGTGAAGTGTCATGGTAATTTACTTTAAAATGGTTCAGCAAAAAATAAAACAAAAACAAAATAAAACAAAAGGTGTAGTGTGTATACATTTAGAAATACAATGCAAATATGTAAAACACTAATTAAGGGTGAACTTCGCTGAAGGGTAAATGGGTGTTTATTATACTATTCTTTCAACTTTTCCATAGGTTTTAATTTTCTTTTAAATAAAAAGTTGAAGGAAAAAGAAAATGTCAAATGTTTATTTTTTTAGAGATACTTACTAATGTAACATACGGATGAAATGAAATACCTAGATTTGCCTTGAAATATTACAGCAAAATAAAAAGTGGGGAGAGTAAAGTAGAAAATAAATGAAATAAATATAACAAAATGTGATGGTGATTGAAGCTGTGTGGTGGATACATTGAGGATGTGTATTCAGTACTTTGTGTATGTTTGAGGAGAAAAAAATCCCAGTCCAGAAAAACATATTTGCTACCAATTTATAAGAAGGTTAATACCCAAAATATGTAAAGAGCTTATGCAACTAAAAATAAAAAACATTGACAGCCCAGTAGATAAGTGGACAAAAGGCAGGGTTCATAACAGAAAACCAGATCAATACCACTAATAATCAAAGAAATGAAAATTAAAATAGAATTCAATTTTCTTCATCTATTAAATTAACAAAGATAAAAAATAAAAACTCATAATTGTAGCCCAGGATGGCCAGAAATCAAATGTTGGTAAGAATGGACTATAGTAAAATATTTATGAAAGGTAATTTGGCAAGTGTATCAAAAACCTTAAAAATAAGCATATCCTTTAATCTAACATTGAAATTGCTTGAAATTTAGTTTAAGAAAAAACTCTAAAATACCAGTGAATCTTTACATATAAAATTGTTCACACCAAAACAACAACAATTTAAATTTCCCTCAAGAGGGACACAGTTAAGCAAATTCAAGCAAAGGAATTATATAACCATTTACAACTGATTACTTACATATAATACCACATGGTATAAGGAAAACCCTATAAGAAAGAATTATAATTATAAAAGAAGAAAAAATTGTATTGACTGTATAAGCTCAATTATGTAGGAAGGCATAAAAATATTTGGAAAGAAATGCACCAAAAATTTAATGCTGCTTGCCTCGGGGTGGTGGGAATGTGAGTAATCTTTTCTCCCTATGCTTTTCTGTCTGTTCCAAATTTTCTACAATGAAAATGTTATTACTTTTATAATCAGAAAAAAAACCAATACATGTTATTATTTTTTAGATGATGTCTCAACCTGGCCCTTTGCCCTGGTGTAAATTTTTATGATTGCTCTTGTTATTAAAAGAAGAAGAGAAACTTCTCAAGTGACTGGGCAGCCCTGAATGGCATTAGGGATTCACCTATGTGGGATGGATTTTAACTAGCACAAAGGACCTTAAACTAGAAACATTCAAAGGCAATTAGTTGGTAGCAATATCATAAATAGAAAAGGAGCCAAATAAATGTTTCCTGGATATCATTAATTTAGTTGTAAAATAGATTCAGAGTTACTCTGATAACCCCATATAAAGAAGGCACTCATTATAAAGACAGACATGTGTTAAACAAGAAAATGTAGATGCAGAGATGGCTCTGCTGTACATAACTAAGATATTCCCACAGAGACAGCAGTTCTCAAAATATCGCCCTCAAAAACAAAAGCTTCATCTAGGCAAACAATCCCAGTGCGATGCTAATTGAGTTAATCCTGCCTACCTATCCCAGAATCCAGCTCTCTTCCTCTTCTCTCCTCCCCACACTGACTCGGGTAAATGCTCTGACCCAGTGCAGGCTACTTCTAGAACTTTTTTATTTGTAAAGTGGGCATAATAATTTACTTCATTTAAAAAATTACTGCCTAGGTGTAGAGAGAAGACTGGACAAGAGAGGCCACAGGAATGTACCCAGCACGGCACCCAGCAAGTCCTACTGTTGCCCTCTCCAGAAGAGCTGTTCCCTCCATTCCCACTGACACCATCGAGTCCAAGCAACCCCACCTCCTGTCTGGCTGATCACAGCTACCTTCTAATTGTTCTCTGTGCTTCCATGAAGCCACCCTCTCAGCAGCCAGTGGAATTTTTTAAAAATATAAAATTAATTGTCACACCCATTTAAAAAAAACTCTATACTAGCTTCCCACTGACTTAGAATAAAATCCAAACTCCTTTCTATGGCCTGCAAGACCTTGTATGACCTGGCCCTACCTAAATGTCCACCTTTACTTCATGCCACTCATTTCCTCACCTGCTACATCCCGGGCTCCCCAGTTTCCTTCAGTTCCTTCAAGGTGCCACGTTGCCTCCCTCCCTCTCCCTGGAACATTTTTTCCCCTCAAGCCACCACGGTGACTGATGTCAGCTCCAAGAGGACCTCCCTGACACTCCATCTGAAGTAGAGGCACCGAACCCTGCTCACCTCCCTTATAGCTCAGATGAAACATTCTAGATGACATATCGTCTGTCTCCTTGTTTACTGTCTATTTCCCTAGAATGTAGGCTCCTTGAGGACAGGGGATCATCTGTTTCTGGTCACTGCAGTTGGCTACTGACCCAACCCTCACTCTCTCCTCTCTCTTTCCTAACAGAATCTCCATTTTGTCCATGCCCCCATCCTCCTCTGTGAGGACAAGTGTTTTGGGTTCCACCTCCAGAGCTGGGGATGGGTCCTCATGTCTAAGCCAATCCTGGTGGTCTCACTTCCTTGCCAGTGAGCTTGGATTGGATTGGAGCTTGGGCATGGGCACGTGACTCAATTCTGGTCAATGACACATAAGGAGTCACCAGGACAGCTTCTGGGAAAGCTTTTCTGAATCTTAAGAAATACCAAGAAGAGAAGGTCCTTTTGCTGTCTTTGGAAATTGTCATGAGCATGTGAATGCCTGTAAGTGACACAGCCATCCTGAGACCACAAGGGAAGCCTACCTGGTGGCATGCAGGCTGAGGGTGGCAGACTCAAGAATGAAAGACATCTTGAGTTGCTCAATTAACCAATCACTGAACTGCCTATCTCTGACCTTCCCATGATCCATAATAAAGTCCATATTATTTCAGCCAGATTTCTGTTACCTGTAGCAGAATGCTTCCTGGTACATTACTCTGTCCCCACCATCTAGTGTAGCATCTGGCACATAGTAGGCATTTAATAAAACTTGCTTGAATGAATGAATCAGTGTTTAACGTAGATTATTAAGAAAAAAAACTTGCTGCTAGAGTAGGTTCCATACGATTTTTTTTTTTTTTTTTAAATTGAGACCGAGTCTTGCTCTGTTGCCCGGGCTAGAGTGCCGTGGCGTCAGCCTAGCTCACACCAACCTCAAACTGCTGGGCTCGAGTGATCCTCCAGCCTCGGCCTCCCAGAGTGCTGGGATTACAGGCGTGAGCCACCGGGCCCAGCCAGTTCCATACCATTTCTACCAGAGCAGTCTTCAGTTTTTGCTTCTTTTTTCTCTACCTTTTTATTACACAAACTACATTAAAATAAAAAGGAAGAAAAAAGAGAGAAAGAAAAAGTCTCAAACATGATTCTACCATCCTAATGTGTTACAGGACTGAGCTGCTATAGTAAAGGTTCTTACTGTAAACACAGAACCCTCACACTGAGGCAGCTCACCAGAATGCAGTGCCCCAGGTGTAATTTCACCACGTTCCCCTGCATGCCAATGCTATGCTTCTGCCTTCAGGTTCCAGTGCATTGTAAGTTTAAATTAATTTTACAAATATCTCACTAATAGGAAGAAAAACTTTCCGTTGGCTATTAAGCTTCCTGGAATCTTAACAGGAAAGGTTTCAAATATACATGGAGCATCTATTTCCAAACAAGCCCATGGAAGGCAGTCCAGTGGTTGGGGGGCTTTGGAGTCAGATTTGGATTTGAATCATGGCTCTGCCACCCCTGTTGTTATAACTTTGGGCAAGTCTCTTATGCTCAACTTCCCCATCTGTAAAATGGGAATAATACCTAGTTAATCTTTTTTAAAAAATAAGATTAAGTAAGATACCCATACAACACTTAGGTTGGGGCTTGGTATACTGTCAGTGTTCAAAAGAAGCTATAGTTACCATGAAATCGTTTCTACAATAATCTTTAAGTTTTTCAATTCCTTAAAGAAGGGCCTTCCATGTTGAAGGATATGGGAGCTGACTAAAAGTCATGTGCCACAGTCAATTGAAATCTAGCTGCTGTCACCAAGGGCCAGCGTCCTTCCTGGGAGACTGTGTGGCCTGGTGAAAAGAGTATAGGCCTCAGAATCAGTCAGAACTGGGGTCTAATCCCAGCCGTACATTTGTACACTCCCTGGCCGTGGCCTGGGTTCAACATGAATCTCTGTCCTTCAGCTTCCTCATCTGTGACAGGCATCCCACTACTCCTACCCCCGTCCCCACTCCCTGCCCGGTGTATTTGTGGAATAAGTGACAGAACATACGGGAGGCGTCCAGTATGATGCCTGGCACACAGGAGAAACACAATACACGCTAACTCCCTTCCATTTCTTCTAGTATCAGTTCTCCCCAGTCACATTCAGGTTAAAACCGGAAGTTCTCACCACACAATGAACTGGACCCTCATGGCAGGAGGGCATAGGAATGGTATGGTTCACTTTAAAAAGATGACTAAATTACCCAACAATGGCAAATACATATAATAAACCTACTCCACAAATGTTTTATTTGGTTTCAAGGCCCTGCTGAGCCTGCATCCTGCTACCCCCTTGAACATGCGGTCTGCACTGATCACTCACACAGGGAAAATTGGTGGACTCCTCTCTCCCACCCAGAGCTGCTTCTTGTGCCCTCTGCCTGAGGATGGCAATGTCACAAGAGCAAGGGAGCTGCACAATGCCCAGAGATTTATGAAAATACGCGTCTGAAAAAGGGAACGCTGTGCAGAGAGTGGTCGTGTGGGCAGGCCTGGTGCATGGGAGCAATTAGAGCAGGTTTGCAACAACTCGGTCCTGTTCTATTCAACTGCTTAAAGAATTGCCATAGCAACAGCAGCCACACATAGTAAAGTGGCAGCAAGACGGAGCAAACACTTGAAAAAGACTCTCTCTTGCTAACCCTCCTCCCTTCCCCAAAACGAATAAAGGGCCATTTTGTTTCTCTGAAATAGTCTTCCAATCAATGTCTACACTTCACACCAAAGTGGGTGACCAGATGCCCATCTTTTTTTTCTTCTCCTTTTCTTTGGTGTTAATGATGATAACAGCAGCTTAGCTACCTTTTAATGAGCTCCTACTATGTCCTGGGCCCTGGGCTGGTGAAAACATCACTTAATAATTCCTTTGGCTAGCACTGACTGAGAGCACACTCTATCTGTATTGGGGACACGAGAGGTCCTGGACACTGTCCCAGTCTGCAAGGAGCTCAAAGTATAGAGAGATGGAGCCATAAGCAAATTTGTTTATGACAGGGGCAGAATCTGAGCCAAGTCTTGAAACTCACTCACTGAGGCCCACTATGTGCTAGGGCTATAGAGATGAATAAGAACTTAACTTTCTTTTTCTTCAAAAAGCTCATTGTCTAGTGGGGGAGAGAAACATGGAGGTAAAGCATTAATGTGAGGCCGCATCTAATTGCTAACATATGGGAATTAAAAGACCACATTTGGTAACATACTTGACAAAGCAAAACAGATTTCAGGAGGGGTGAGTAGGGAGGGTGAAACATTTAGAGAGTGTTGTCTCCTATCAGTCAACGGGCTAGGTCTGTTAGCTACGTTACGGATGGACAATAATATTAACCCCCTACATGTTGTAGCAATGGAAGGAGACCACTTAGGCTAATCCCCAACAGCACACCACGTGACGTTCCTCATCCTGTTGAGGCCTGCCTCACAGGAACCATGTGTAGAATAAGATGTGGAACCAAAAGTTAACTAGTTGTGACTTGCTCTTAGGGTCATACAGCTAATACATTATAGAGTTAGAGATCTGAACCCAAGTCATCCTGATTAAAAAACGTGTAGTATTTATTTGTTACGCCATAGATTCAGATTGATGGGTCACTAGCTGAAAAGTTCATAGCTTGTTCTTGGAATATTAGAGTTGAAACTGAAAAACACTTCATACCGTAAAATTCACCAACTCCTCATGAAAAGGAAGACTAGTAAAAAGCTTAGAGTGGCAGCTTGCTGAAGAGTTCTCAAGGCCAGAGGTATTGGTGGCTCAGTACAAAGGGCTCCACTCCTCCGTCTACTTTGACTTGGAAATGAGAATGTGACTCCAAGGCCAGGGTTTGAATGAATTTACCTGGAAGTATTTCCAATGTATGGACTATATGCAGACATGACCTGGGTCTGCTCTGCGGAATCAATTTCACAGCCTATAACCATTAGAACCCTTTTAGGCCAGAAGTGTGAGCTTCTAAGAGGTGATCACAGGATCTTGGCTGTGAGTCTACATTTAAAAGAAAAAAAAAAAAAAGAGGTAATCAAGGCAGAGGACCCCAAAACTCCCCAAACAACTGGAAACTCTCCAACAACTAAGGAAACAATTAAACAAGCCCTTTGTGCCTATTGAAATAGCATGATGACAAAAGGGGTGACTGGAGGGTGTGATAGGAGAGAAAAAGAATGAAGGGTCTGGTAGCATCTCAAGGATAAAAAACATATTTAAATTGGAGTGCTGACTTGGCATTGATTGACAGGCCTTATTATAATTACCCAAGGGGAAACATTACTCCTTCCTGATGTCTATCTAGAAGAGGCCACTCGTGTGGGGCTTCTTATGGGGGTTCAGAGATACTGAGAATAGGGCATAATACACTGCATATAATAGGCACTCAATAAACAGTCTTTGACTAACTAAATGAATAACACCCTTAACAATATGTTTTAGCAAACACAATAAGAGGATTCAAAAACCTCTTTCAATGTTATCTGTGGGTTTGATAACATTACTTACTACAGGAGTAAAGCCCAGAATGGATCTAGAAATAAAGGCTGCAAATGCCTTCATGGGTCCACAAGGAATAGAAATAAGTGAAGGGGCAGGGTATAAGACAATAGTGAGTGGTGGCAAACAGATTAGGCATGGCCTGTCTCCAAATATTTAGAGGCATCCAAAAAAAAAAAAAAAAAGTTAAAAATACAATTTGAGAAACCAAACACATTTAAGTGCTGAATTTGCTGAATCTGGCCCAAAGGCTGCCAGTTTGACCTCTGATAAAGGGAGAGGGTGGGGGAGGGAGGGTTCTTTGCAACAAGAATCCCTTTGCAAATAATGTCTCAGACTAGACACTGATGTAGGCCGGGCAGTAACAGTTGAGGTCTGTCTTCAGAGAGGGGCCCATTCTGTCCCCCTGACTCAACACTTGTACCTTTGTATTCTTTACTGCTCAGATGAGCAGATGGTGATGTGCACTCTCATTATGGAAACTGAGGAACAACCAAATGCTTACCTCTCACTTAGCTACCATGCAGGAGAAGACAGGATCAACTTCAACAACCCAAACTGTTTCACACTGGGAAAGCCAGGGAATTGCAATTTATTTTAATAACTGAAAACAGGGAAAGGACAGGACTGCACCCCTCTTATTGCTAGGCACTTCATATACACTGGTTCACTAACTTCTCTGAGCCACCTTGGGAAATAGGTATAATCACTCTGTTTTACAGATAATAACACTGAGGCTCAGAAAAGGATGTAGCATGTCAAGATCACACTGTGAGCAAGCAGCAGAGCCAGGATCTGGAACCAGGCAAGCCTTCCTCGTAAGCATACCTTCTATTTCTACAGAAAGGCTGCAAGGGAACCCAGACCAGTAGAGCAGCCCTCTTCAGAGAGAGACTTCTATGTCAACTGTTAGGGCCTGCTATTAGGTACAACCTTACCTGCTGGGTTAAATTTACCCTTCTTAGGAGGAAGTGGGAAGATGACTACAAGGAAGGAACACAGCAAGAATCTCCAAAAAACATGCTAACCATCAAAACTGTAAAAGAGAAGACACAGTTAGAGAGTTAGCCTCAATCACCTGTGTACTAATGTAGGTGGTAGAAAAATGCCACAAGCCAGAAGGACAGAGAAGACAGCTTTAACCAGATCCCTTACATACTGATTAAGAACTCACTGAACAGTAACCAGCCGGCATGATGACCCTTCTCTACATGAACCAAAGGGGAAAATAATTTAAGAACACACTTCAAACACAGGACAAAACACAGCAGACTGTGGAAAGTCCACTTCCTCCTCACAAATGAGTAAATCCCCCAGCATTAGGTCAAAGAAAACTATAAACTTTCCAAGTTCACCCAGCTAGTGGTCTCTACCATTCTTTTTTTAAAATTTTATTTTTATTTTTTAGAGACAGGGTCTTGCTCTGTCGTCCAGGCTAGAGTGTGACGCAATCATAGCTCACTGCAGCCTCAAACTCCTGGGCTCAAGCAATCCTTTGGCCTCAGCCTCGCAAGTCGCTGGGACTACAGGTGCATGCCACTATGCCCAGCTAATTTTTTTTTTTAACTTTTTGTAGCGATGGGGTCTCACTATCTTGCCCAGGCTAGTCTCGAACTCCTGGCTTCAAGCAAGCTCCCAAAGTGCTGGGATTACAGGCGTGAGCCACTGTGCCAGCTTCCACCATTCTTTACTCAAACTTTCTCCACTGTCCCCAAACTGCTGACCCCGTCTCTCTATATCCCCAACCACTGCCCAACACACACACAAACACAGGCAGCCTGGATGTCACAGAGAAAACTGAAGACTGAAGCCATCTGATGGAAATTCCGTCCAGCACTTCACCCTTTGCCTGGATCGCTGTGCCTCTGGCTTTCTTTCCCACTGATGCTTGGACAGAGGGCCTGCTCTCAGCTCCACAGCCAATCTGCTTACTGGGCTTTGCCACACCCCTTCCGTCCCAGTGGTCTGGTTCTATCAAACACCCTCATCTCCCCAGGTTCTTTCTCATCGGCATTTCCGTGTGCTCAGGTCTCTTCCAGTGTTAACACAACAAACACACACTAGAACCCCCAAACCTTCCCACAGCCCTCCTTTACCATCTGGCTATCACTGTTCTCTCTCTCCACCTCCTACTAGCCAACCTGCCCACAGGGCTTGTCTAGACTCTACGTCCACCACCTCACCACTGAAACTGCTCTCACCCAAGATCCCCAAGACCTAGTGGCTAAAACCCACAGGAGATTTTCTGTCTTTAAGCAACCTCTATTCAGTGGCATCAGACCTGTTTATTAAGCACCCTCATCCCTTGGCCTTGGCATGTTATCCTGGATTTATTCCCACCTCTGGATGTACATTTTCTGGCTCCTTTGCCAGCTCCTCTTTCTTTGGTAGTGTCTTAAATATACATTAGATGTTCTCTGGCTTATGCTTTCTTTTCTTGCTTTATACCCTTTTCCTGGTTGAGTAATTACCATCCACATGTCGATATCTCAAATCTGTATCTTCATCTCACCCTTCCCTCCTGATCTCCTGGATTCATACCCAAAGCTGCTTAAGTAGACATCCCTGCCACTGACATGTCAAACTCAACATGAATAAACTTGAAGTCATCTCTCCCCCAGCTGGGCACCCCCCAGAATGGCTCTTCTTCCTTTATCTCAGTGCATGGGAATAGCCCCACCCAGTCACCAGGGGTGGTCTTGCTTTACTTTTCTTTCTCTTCCCCCATTACTCAATTCCTGCGACCTATGGATTCTAGCCCTTCTCATTTTCCAAGCCCACCCACTTCTCCCCAGCCCTACCGTTACCTCTCTAGTCTGGGCCACCAGCTTCTTTCTCCCGGATTATGGTGACAGACTCCTGGGTGGTTTCAGCCTCCAAGCTTGCCTCCTATTAATCGTTTCTCTTTTCACACTACTACCATAGACACCTTTTTAAAATGCCTGCATATTCATATAACTTCCCTGCTTTAAAAACTCTTCCACAGCTGTCCCACTGACCTCAGGATTCATTTTAAGCTTCTAGACATGGCTTATAAAGTCTCTGTAATCTGGTCCAAGCCTACCCTTCCGGTTCATCTCCTGCCACACCCTCCCTTGTGTGCCTGCTGTTCCCCCTGCCTGGAGGTTGTTCCCTCCCACCTATCCTTGGCTACCTTTCACTTGTTCCGCACCTCTCAGCTTGGATGTCACTCCTCCTGGGGCACCTTCACTGAGCCCCAATTCCTAACTGGGTCCCCTTTCTAGGATCTCCCACATCATCCTCTACCCCCTCTGGAACCCTCACTAAACTGTATTATAATTGCCTATTTGCTTGTCATTCTCTACACTGGTCTGACTCATTTCCTGTCATCAACCCAGTGCCCAATCTGGTTACTGTACTGACATACAAGAGGGCCTATTTGTGGTTACAACAATGAATGGATAAATGAATAAAAATCTCAAAGAAAGATGAATGCTAAATAAGAGTTCATGTTACCAGAGTGGACAGCCATAGGATGATAGAAAGACACCATATTTACGGTTTGAATCAGCTTCTAACCTTGATTCTGCAAGTAACTTGCCTTATGCCCTGGGATTGATTGTTTAATGTCTTGGAATCTCAGTTCCTCATCTGTAAAACCGATGTTACTACCTATCGCTCAGGTTGCTGTATTGCATGAGACGACATGTGAATGCACCTGCCGCCACGCATGGTGCATAATACGCATCAGACGTGTTTTTAAAATTAAGTGAAAAAGTCTAATTATTCAAAAAGAACATTTTGAGGAGCATGAGAAGAGAGCTGGCTAGTAAGACACATGACCAGCACTCCATCTGCAATGATGAAAGAAAGCTAAAGGCAGGAGTCACGAACTCAGTATCAAAGCTATTCTCTGCAAAGGAGAGGATTCCTCCAAAGATGTTAAATTAGAAGGACTAAGTTCCACACCTTATTCTCATTACTTTCCTAGCAAGCCACTGAGAAAGTGAAGCCATTTTTTTCTTGGGCAGCTTCTCTAGTATACTGTTCTTGGGGGAAGCCAATATTGCTTATTTCCTCCAGGATTAGGGGTTGTTTGATAGAAACTGAGATAAAAAGAGAAATATTTGCCATCTATTTATTGCTGGAGACTAATGGTGTGAAAAAAATCTCCACATGGGCACCCAAGCTAGAATTCTAGAAGTTATCCTAGACCATTCCTTTTCCCTCCAGCCCCATATTTTTTGACTGACTGATTCTCTTAAATCTCTCTCAGATTTGTTCTCTTTGCTCCATTTCCATTTAGAGTTTTGAGCTTAGTTTTTCTTCTCAGAGCTATTACAACAGTCTCCTCATTGGCCCCTACCGTGGTGTCATCTCCTTCTACGACACCAAGCTTCTTCAATGCCTCCAGAAATGCAAATGTTCCCTGCTTCAAACCCTTCAGCGGCTTCACTAAGGATAGGACACCCAAGTTGCCTGTAAGGCATTCAAAGAATTCTACAAACTAGCTCCTACCTCTTAGTGTTACCTTTCAAAGACACACCTTATAATCCAGCCATGTAGAATAACTTGGGTGTTTTCTAAAGGTTTACACATGCTGTTCCCTCTATTTGAAGTAACCTTTTTGCTTTCGGTAAAAGTCCTCCTTCGAGACCCATTTCAAGTGAGTATCTCCTCCTCTGGGAAACCTCCCTTGACCTCCCATCCTGGAAGAGTTAATCACATTCTTGTTTGTATCACACTGTTATCTAGCACTTTCTTTCATGATTGTTTTCATCATACTGCATTACCACTGTTTTTCATGTTTATTTTCCTTATGGGCCTATAACTCTTCCCCTGTCAAATAACAGATGACCCGTACAATATTTTTTAAATGAATGAATAAATGACAAAATAAAGCATGTGCCACCCTCATCTTTGGTTGTAACGCCCAAGCTGGGTTATGTGCGCTCCTAAAAATGTTACTGAACTACTTGAGGCAAATAACAGATATAGTATTTAAAAAAAATTATAAGGAATGTCATATGCACAGAAACAACTGTGTGAGCTGAGACCCTTCCTCCCCACACTATAGTGAAACTTAACACCCAGCACTCTGTGGGCGCTTAACAAATGTGGAATAAGAACAATAGAATCTTTTTATATTTACAGAATAGATTTGTAAACATTTTATCACTTCCCTGTTGCTGAAAAATTCTAAGTTTAACAACATCTGCCCAATAAAAGACAAAACCAAAATTCTGCTACTGGGAAGAGACAAGTGGTATACAAATAAACCTTGGTAAACAGTCTATTTAGACAGCCAAAAGAAGGGGAAAGATGGAAATTTTGTGCATGACGAAAGATAAAAAGGAACTAAAGTTCTCTTTCTTAGAAACAACTTAGGATGAAAATGGAAAAAAGGACAAATATAACTCTTGACACTTCTCAGGTCTTCTAGCACATGGCATCCTGCACAATCTGGGGCTGAAGTCACATTCATTCTCCCAATTCATCCACCCACAAGATAGGATAATACAGTGATGTGAAGCCACTTCACTGTTCTAAGGTTTTAACTTTGGCATGAACTCATGAATTCACAAATGACAGAATACAGGTCAGGGGTTAGGCAGACATGGATTCAAATCCAGGCTCTACTCTTACTAGCTATTTTACCTAGGGCACAATCCAATCTCAATTTTTCTCGTTTGCTTTCTTTTAACCCATAAAATTAGGAGAATATCACCTATTCTGGATGATAATACTAGAGTTCACAAGAACAAATCACAGAGAGATCAAAAGTAAAAGATTATGAAAGAGCAGTTAAGAGAATGGATAATAAATTGGGAAACACCAACATGTTTATATAGGTGTTTTCAGAATTAAAAAAAAATCCCCCAAATGAAACAACAACAACAACAAAAAACTAGGCTTGGCAGAAAAGTAGTATTTGAAGAGATAATGCCTGAGAATATTCCAGAATTGAGGAAAGATATGAGCCCTAAGATTGAAAAGACACTGAGCACCAAGCAGGACAAATAAAAATAAATCCACCGTAGATACATGAGGGTGAAATCATAGAGCAGAAGGTGAAAGAGAAAATCTCAAAAGTTCCTAGAGAGAAAAGACGGGTTTTCACGAAAGAATGACAACTGGATTGATAACTTTTTGCCAATAAAAACAGATAAGAGAAGACAAATCATCAAAGGGCAAAAGGGAAATAATTGTCAATATACAATTTCATACCCAGATAAACTATCCTTCAAGAATCACAGCAAAATAAAGACATTTTCAGACACAGAGAGACAAAAGGAGTTCGCATATTCTCACAGAAAAAAATATTAAAGATATAATTCAGTGAGGAAAAAAAGCAAACCCACAGCAAAACAATAGTGAACACAGATGTTGATAGATTGTAAAACTAACTACTGTCAATATTTTGTTAGTGTTTTTTTTAAAAAGTGAATAACATTAAGATAACATTAAAATTGTAATAACTTTAAGTACATGGGGGTGTCCAATAAGTAGTTAAAGTAGAACTGTCCTTCCTTATCTGTCAGGGATACGTTCCAAGATCACCAGTGAATGCCTGAAACCTCAGATAGTATCGAACCCTATGTTTTCTCCTATACGTACATACCTATGATAAAGTTTAATTTATAAATTAGTAACAGTAAGAGATTAACAATAATAAAATAGAAAAATTATAATAATATATGGTAATAAAAGTTATGTGAATGTGGTCTCTCTTTTTCTCTCTCTTAAAACATCTTATTGTGTGTAATATTTTCAGACCATGATTGACCACAGGTAAGTGAAACCACAGACTGGTCGGGGAGGGGACTGTTGTATATTAAAGTCTTTGTATTGTTTAGGAAGAGAATAAAGATACTAAATAGATTTAGATTTTCCAATTTATATGATTTCCATATACGTAGGTTTGTTCTGTTTTTTAGTATTCTGGGTTAGACTTCCAAAAAAAAAAAAAATTTCTGGGAAAGCTAAATGTCTCTTTCCCATTTTGTAGATGTAGTATTCCTATGATATTTTACAAACAGTTTGCATCAAACTAAACTAATGTTTTAATCTACTCTGTAGAAGGTTTGTTTAAGATCCTCTCTTGCCCTCTGCTTTGGTCATTTTCCCAGCTGAATCATTTTCTCTTGCCTTTTGCCTTCCTTAGTTTTTCACACTTAAACTTCAGTTTTTAACAAAATCTTTTCCAACCCCCTACTTTTTCTTCCTCTCATCTTTTTATTTTGATACAATTTCAGTTGTACAGAAAAGTTGCATGAATAGTAGAAAGGATTACCATTTGCCCTTTGTCCAGGTTATCCAAAATGTTAACAGTTTACCACATTGGCTTTACTCTTCTCCCTCTCCCTCCACGTACACACATACATATTATGCAATTACATATAATATGTTTTTAATATATAAAATGTTTTTTCTGAAACATTTGAGAATAGATTGCAGACATGAAGTCCCTTTACCCCTAAATACTTAAGTACAGGCGGTCCCTGAGTTATGGACGAGATATGTCCCTCAGAACATCTTTAGGTCGGATTTGTGTGTAACTCAGGTCCCTGAGGAACAGCATGTATACGGTAGTAATAATAACAATACTATAATGGCTCATACGTTTGTAATTATAATACAGTGTAATACTGTAATAATAATAATACCTCTGTACTGTAATAATAAGTTACAGAAACTGTTGTGTTTTTTCTTTTAATTCAAACAGAACATAAAACAAATTCATACATAAGCTTTAGATAGGAGAAAGGAGAAATTTCAAAAAGAATATTAAAGGTTAACAGTCAGTGTTGTATCAACACTAGGCTAATAGGAATGTTATGCTTATTTTGTATCTTCTAACCAAATCAATAATAACCTTTCCATTTCAATAATTAATCCACTACGCTGCTTAGTAATAATTGATGCTTTCATTGGAACACTGCCTTTCACATGTTTCATTAGTCTCACTTTACCCTTTATAATTTTTCCAATAGTTGAACGAATGAAGCCTCATGCTTTCCCAATGAATGATGGCATCTGGCCTTTCTCCATACGCTTAATTATTTCTACTTTCATTTCCATTGTAATCACCTTTCTCTTCCCTGCAGGCTCACCTGGACTTGCAGTGGACTTTCACTTTGGAGGTATGGTCATAAGAGTAAACACAGACTCACAAAATTGAATAAAAAAGTTAAGAAGAAAGTGATGCTGTGCGTAAATGACCATATAAACAATGAGATTAGGTGCTCGCGTAAAGATACTGCAGCAACAAACCATTTATGCCATGCAGGTTTGTTTACATGCATGAACGAAACTAGTTCCCAAATTATTAATTTAATTATAAATTATCCTTATGGGGAGCCTCAGGATCCCGTTCATAAGTATGGAACACTGTAAGTCAGGTTGTCCATAACCTGGGGACTGCCTGTATAGTCAATCCTGCTATAATGTGACATAGGCATTCCTAAAAATCACCCGTTTTGACAACACTCAAAAACTTCATCACTTAAAACGTTAGGAATAAGATAGAAACTTAATAAAAATGGTAGCACATTTTTACATATAGTAATGGTTAAGAAATATACAAATACTGCAATAAATATGTCATTTTACCTTGAAAAAGATCTAAAGTTTTTTTGTGGAAGTGGTGGCAGAAGGGTTGCAGCCCATGAGTATACTGTGATGTGGTGAAAGAACAGAAAATTGCCACTCTGGACACAGACAGGATGGATGTGGCTTATAACACATGCAATAAATTGAGGTAACTGGCAGATATTTGAGGGGTATGGGTTTTGGGTATTCCTATACATCTTGGTTGAGCTGGGTGCAGTTTTCTGCATTGACCTAAAATTTTTCATGGATGAAATCCTGCATAATCAAACGAATCAAGTCAAATGAAATTCATATTATGCTCAAATTGTTCCCTAACATATTGATTGCACTGGAACAATTTCATGTCGTCAAAACAGGCGTTACAGCAAACTGACTATATTTCCTAAAATCAAGAACATCCTCTTACATAACCAGAGTATGATGATCAAAATCAGGAAATTAATGTTGATATAATAAAAATCTAATCTTCTGACTTTATTCAGAATTCACCAATTGTCCCAATAATGTCTTTTTATACCAAAAGAAAATCCTGGATCACACACTGCATTCAGTGGTCCTGTTCCTTAGCCTCCTTTAACCTAGAATAGTTCTTGGGTAGTCCTTTGTTGCAAGACGTTAACATTTTGAAGGGTACAGGCCAGCTATTTTGTAGAATGTCCCTCAATTCAGGTCAAACCCTCTACTGTTACCTCAATCTATCACTGTTAGCTAAGCAACTATTAATGACTAAAACCTTACTGAATGTGATTCCAGTGTGGAGGGTGGGTCTATGTCTTTTATCATAGCACCCTTTGAAAAATCAAGTGAAATCTACATTGGGAAACCCAGAAAATGGCAGTTACTTAACTGCCCTTAAAATAAAAGTTCTTTCTGTTAAGAGAATTAAGAACTAAAAGACACACAGAAAATCCATCCACCACAGAAAGTAACTGGCTTACCATACCCCCAAAGTATAGGAATTACTCACCAGACATTTTTAGAGGTTTCACTATATCTTCTAAGAACTGCAATGTATATTAATCAACAAAAAAGGAATTAATAAGGCTGCAGCCCAGGGCACAGCATGAATCAAAGAAACTGCATCTTAAACCTGGATAAATAATGCAGATGGTGACTTTACCCAGAGTTGGCACTCACAAACAACAATCATGCACACAAGTGCATCTATGACATTTTATATAGGAAATGCAGGGTTACAAATTAACGTGTGGATGAATTATCTAATTTTGGCTTCCTCAATCTCTACTGTTGAAATGTGTCTCCTGCAAAAGCAAAAGCACATTTTCTATAGAATCAAGTCCTGTATCTGAATCATAATTCTTCCACTTATTAGCCATGTGGTTGTAGAGTGCCTAGCTCTGTGTCAAGCACATAGAAGGTGCTCAAGATATGTTTCAGAAAACATTTTGAGAATGCTGTTACTCATTTTAGTGGTGAACTTTTTTTTCCCACCTGGATATTTATCTTGATTAAAAAGAAAACAGCACAAATTCACTCATTCATTCACTCACTTTCCTTAGCATACCAGAAACACGGCTACGGAATCTACAGGAATATTCCACTATCTTTCGGCATTCTAAGGCTTAGAACAGGAGAGGAAGAAATGGTAATGCACTTGAGCCTGGCTTTCTCAGAGTCCAAAGTTGACTTGCCATTTGTTGTGCTATCCATGGAGAGTTCAGAAAGACAAACCTCTTGGAGTTTGGAGGTTGGTAACTTGTGATTTCTTTGTGTGTACCTGTCTTATGGGGTGTCTGAAGTGCTGGGAATTGGAGGGAAAGAGTTTTCCAACCACCGAGGTAGGTCTTAGAATAGAGTGCTGGATACTGACACTACAGAGGGGGACCATCAGATCATTCTGAGATTCTTTGTTCAAAGCTGCAGGGAGCAATTTACTTGTCCAATAGTCTCTGAATTCTTCCTTCCTAGAAAGGCCAATAAAGTAAAGGGTAAAGGCTGTGAGTTGGATTTCCTGTGTTTAGTTGCTAAAAACATGGGAAAGAATGTTTACTTACATTCAAGTTGAACTACCCCCCTCTTCCATGGCTACTGTGGAAACCCAGATCTCAACATACTGGGTCAAGTTACATTTCAAGATCCTTGGGAAGTCTGAAATGTGTTACACTAGAGGGGTCCAGACCCCTTGGAATCTCTGAGCTAGATTATAAACACAATATTATGAAAGACAGAATTTGGAAATTATTAATACTTCCTCTATTTTGTAATTCCATTAAGTTTAACTTATCACACAATTTATATTTATATAAGAAAAACTATACGTAACCCATATCAACTTATGGAGCATAAGGAAATGAACATCTGTGAACCTACTTCCTAACTAAAGAAACAGCCATTATTAACCTCCCTGCATTGCCTTGGTGTTTCTCCACTGTCTCCTCCCGCCTCTCCTCCAGACCCCACTCTTATCCTCAATTCTGTTTCTCATTCCCTGAAGTTTTGGTTTTTTAAAGTTTTATCACACATGTATGTGGCCTAAATAATTTTTAGTTTTGCTTGCTGTTGAGTCTTAAAAATTAGTATTATACTATATGTTTCTAAGATTTATCCACATTGTTGCTTATAGCTGGAATAATATTCATAGCTGTTCACAGTTCACAGCTGTATAATATTTCATTATATAAATATACTATGATTTATTCCTCTATTATCCTTCAATGTATATTGGAATTGATTCCCGTTTTTTGCTGATATGAACATTTTTATACCTGTCTCCTAGCCTAAATGGGCCAAAGTTTCAACTTTATAAAATAATGCCAAATTGCTTTCCAAAATCATGGTACTAATTACACTCCCACCAGCAAAATAAGAGCTCCTCTTGCTCCATATATTCATCAATGTAAGTATCTGACTACTTTTTGCCAATTTTATGTGCACAAAATGAAATACTGCCTTGGTCTTGGTATGGTTTCCCTGCTTATTAATGAAGTTGAGTATATTTTCCTAAGTTTATGAACCATTCATGTTACCTTTCCTGAGAAGTGTCTTTCATATCTTTCCCATTTCAATCTTTATTGATTTATAGAAATACTTTATATAATCTGGAAATCAAGTCCTTTTTTGTCAGAAAAGTTGCAAATAAATATTGAAATGTCCTTTAGTTTGCAGGTTTTTTTTTTTTAACTTGCTTTATAGTGACTGCTTATTTGTTTAGGACTAAAGTTCTACTTCTTGAACTTCTCTTAGAAAAGACAAGAAGTTAGAGGTAAACCAAAAACCTAGAAGACATCCTTGATTCTTCTCTTTCCCTCACCCAGCACATTAGTAAGTCCTGTCACTTCCACCCCTAAAAAATGCCCCAAATCTGACCACTTCTCACCATTTATGTTGCCTGCAGTGGCCTCTCCCTAAACTGTTCCTCAATTTCCACTCTTATGCCCCTACAGCCCTTTCCCCACACAGCAGTCAAAGCGAATGTCTTAAAACTTAAGCTGGATCATGCTACTCTTTTGTTTAAAGTCCCTCCAATGGTTTCTGCTGTACTTAGATTAAAATCCAAACTCTTTTCCCAAGCCCACAAGGTCCTTCGTGATCTGGGCCCTGCCTGCCTCTCTGATTCTGTCTCCTACACTTTCTCCATGTCCACTGTACTTTAGTCATACTGCCTTGCTTGCTTTCCCTCAAACAGGCCACACTCATTTCTGCCTTGGGTTTCTCTACTTGCTGTATGTTCTGCCTGGAATGCTCACATCCCAGTTATTTGTACACCTGCTGCTGCTTATCATTCAGGTTTTGGCTCAGAAGTCACCTCTTTGGAGAAGGATACCAATAAGCCTTTCCCCACTACCCCCTTCCCCTTTACAGTATATTTTGCTTCATAGCAATTATCACTTTCTGAAATAATCATCTTCCATTTTTTGTTCCTCCTCTAGAATGTAAGTTCCATGAGGGCACATACTACACTTGTGAAAGATATTTTACCTCTTCCTGGATTTCTTTCTTTCTTTTTTTTTTTCTAAGATGAAACATAACAGTCAAGTTAGTATTCCCCAAAAATGTTGGGAAACCTTTGACATGTTCTAATATTTATTAATCAGAAATCCTTCCATAACAAAACTATTTGGTTTGTGTTCATTTGACATGTTAAAGTTACACCAAAGTTTCAGCATTTTATTTTGGCTCTTTTGTCCATCTGCATCATCGTTCACTTACTGATAACCAACATTTCTACACACTGTTTAAATAACACAATATTAGTTACAAAAAGGAAAAAGTTAGATTACCTTACATTTACTGTCAGCTCAATGTGTAGGCCCCAAAAGAAAACAGAGTCTTAGTGGGAAGGACGTGTGCTTTCTCATCTATCCTCAGGCAATATCAGGGTACTTCACAGATAAATAAAGCCCCTGGAGTAAGGCTGAGAAAGTGTTCCTAGATTTCTAAGTAAGAAATGTAAAAACAGAAAAGGGGGATTCTGGGAACCTGGTAGTGGCGGCAGCAGTGGTAGTATAGTTGCTCAACTTCTTCAAATCTCCACACACAAAAGGCAGAGTGACTATATAGCAAGACCTCTCAAACACATGTGCAACATTCACAACAAAACTAGGTGAACAATGAACCCCAAAACACAAACAGGTGAGTATAAACCATCAACAGCACAAACCACCAACAGATCTGCTTTGCATTGGCATCTGTGCTGACAGACCCGAGAACCAGTGAACCTCAAAACAGCCACTTACAGTGGCTGTAAGTTACTCTCAACCACTTATAGAAAGCTCAGTGGGCTAAATTGAGAACAGCAGCTAAAACTGGAAGAGTTCTGGCGCCTGCAGCAGCAGGTAAGTGCCAGGGGCCCACAGCAAGAGGACCGAAGGGGCTGGCGCGGTCAAACCCCACGAGTCCCTGCGATCTCCTGAGAGGAGGCAGCAGGAATCCCTTCCAGGAAAGGGATCCACACTGGGGAGAAACTGCTGGGAGTGGAATCAAGATGGAGTGGGGCAGAGACAAGAGAGAGGAAGGGAAGGGAGAGGAAGGGAAAAGAAGCGGGGGAAGGAGATACAGGAAATGACAGAAAGTAGCTGTCAAATTTTTGAACACTATCAAAACAACACAAGAGTCGTTAACTCTGTGGAGTTTAACTCCTTCTTGAACTTTATCTCATTCTAAAGTCAGGAAACCTAATTTCACATAAAAATCAAAATAACAGAAAAGCATTCAGGTAAAATCCCAAAGTTATTATAAGAAAAATAAAAAGGAACAGAACAACATCCCAATAGACAATGACAACATGCCTGAAAGGTATGCCCAAAAAACAGATTAAAACTACAAACTACTGTGTCAAAATGAGCTAAAGACATTTACGAAAATGGCATAAAAGAAGAACATATATCTGAATTATACTTAGAAATAAGGGGATAGAACTCAGGAAAAAATCAGAAATAAAAGAAAAACTCTTTTGGAATATAAGAATAAACCACTCAACAGATAATGCCTTAAGAAAAACAAGAAAAACATAAAAATTAAAAAATACAGTAAAAAGAATTATATCTTGATAATAATGTAAAATATTTAAAAAGAACAAAGAAGGGGATAAAAAAGATTTTAAAGAAAGTGAAAAATATTGAAGACAGGCAAGGAAGATAGAATACATGGCTAATTGGAGCCTGAAGAAGAAAAACAATGCAAAAACCAGAAGCAATGCTAAAACCTGTAATTCAAGAAAATTTTCCTGAAATAAAAAAAAAGGTATATGTTTCACATGGACACAGAGAGTGGAATGATAGATAACGGAGACTCAGAAGAGTGAGGGGGTGGGGAGGGAGGATGATAAGAAATTAGTTAATGGGTACAATGTACATTATTTGGGCAATGGATACCCTAAAAGCCTTGAATTGACCACTATGCAACCTATGAATGTAACAAAGTTACACATGTACCCCATAAATTTATACAAATTAAAAATATATTTTTAAAAAGATGTATGAAACTGTATATTTCAAATATGCTGAAAGATGGCATAGCATTCCTGAGACTACAGAACCAAAATGACTACCCCAGACAGTCTAGTGAAATTATTGGACTTTAAAGAAAAAAAATTCCCTGGGCATCTAATAAAAAAGGACATGTGACATTAACCAAAGTAAATTATCATCAGACTGACAGCAACATTTGCCAGAAGAAAATGGAGTAACACATTTAAGATACTCAAGGAAACAAAGTACGAGCCAAGGATTTTATATCCAGCAAAACTAACTTTCCTGTATAAAGGACATAGAAAAGCTATTATCAGTGTTTAACAACTGAGGGAATATTGTTCCCAGGAACCTTCCTAAGGAATCTATCAGGGAGCAAACTTCTGACAACCACAAATGACTGAAGAGACATCACCACTAGGACTACTGGTAACAGAGCTGCCTGAAGACTAAGACGGAGAGAGTGTAGTGTGCAATGGCTGCATGTTCTAGCAATGCAAACATAGCCTAACTAGTAAAAAATGGGGGTAGAACAGGGAGAGATATGCAAAAAATGTTAGAAGGTTTTCTGTAATCATGCTGGTGGTAGTATTTGCACTATTTTCCGAGAGTATGAAAATAAGTTATTAATAGTAATTATGGAATACTTGAATTCTATTATTCCTTTGCCCCTCAAGAACCTGAATTCTAAGTATGGAAGAAAGGAAATACAAATGTAATAGAGAAGAGGTTAAGTAAAAGCTCTATAGTTTTGAATTTTAATTGTAAGTATCAATATAAACTTACAAGATATTTGTATACATATGTATAAGCATGTGTATATATTTCCTAGTTAAGGCCTAGAAACAATGACCAACCCAGTAGCAATGAATACCGTAAACTAGGTTTTGGGATATCATTTCTCACTAAAAGAAACCAGTGCTTCCTGGAGAAATGTCTGATTCCAGGTTTGGGAGCAGTATATCTAAAAAATGAGCCTGGAACTTCTTTTAATATCAGATAGCAAGGGAGCTATCAAAGACCACTAGGTTTATGTTAAAAAAAAAAAAAAAGTACTCAGATGCCAACCTGAAGTATTTCTCACTAGCCAAAGATGGGACAATTTGAGTTTCAATAATGATAATAATTATAATGGACCAAAACCTATCAAATATGTTAAATCCAATCAGGCAATAATAAAAAAATTATATATATGAATTGTCATCTTTGGAGGATGATATGGAACCAATTCATTATATTAAAAAGTGGTAAAAAAAACAAAAAGGGGGGGGAAAGAATCAAACATTTATCTTGTCTTTGCTATATGAACTCTACCATTTGGTAACTAAATATTAAATGAGGGAAAGTGTCTTGTTATAGAAGTATTCCACAAATAAATGAAAAATAAAATATAAACTTAGAATATTACCAATTTGCAACTCCCAATGAATAAACAGACATAGGCATTATGCATCATTGGCTACTAAGATCACTAAAAGAGACACAGCCAGACTTGGTATCCCTCCTTCAGTCTTACCAAAGAGACTGAACCTCAGTCTATCCAATCCCTGGATCAGTTGTTAATTAGCAGGAAATACAGAAGACAGAGGAACATGGTGAACTGTACCAAGATTATGCAATCAGCAAAATCCATACTGTGGAAGAACTCTACAGGTCTTCAACAAATAAATTGTAAATAAATGAAAGGGGTGGAGGAGAAACCTATACGCTGAAAGAGAATTAAAAGTAAGTCATTTTTTTTAAACAGTAAACTAACCTATAGTATCTAGGAATAAACATTTGGGTGATAAAATCATTTTTTAAAAAATGCATGGGAGTGATCACTCTGAAAGTCAGGATAGTGGTTACTTATGGTGAAAGGGAAAGGGTTGTGATAGAAGAGGATTCTAGGGTGGGTAGGAAAGCTTTATCTCTTGTCCTAGGAAGTGTTGGTCTTATAATAATTCATTAAGCCATTCACTTGATTATGGCAGTTTTCTTTATCTGTTTTATTTTACAATAAAAAGATTTTTTAAAGGTATGATGGTACCTATCTAGTGGGAAATACTATAAAGATTGAACATCAACATTTCTTTGTAAACACTGTCATCACGATAAAGATTATTACTATATTTTTCATTAAAATACATATCCTTTTAGAAAGAAACTTTCATATCTACTCCACTGTTTCCTCATAGGACAGATTGTAAACTCAGCTATAAATTAAAGGGTTATTTTAATATATTTAAAAAACTAAAATTATTAAGCTCTTATCAAGTGCCAGGTGCCATGCTGTATTATCTCATTTAATCTTCACACCAATCCTATCAGGCAGATTACATTTATTCTTCCCACTTTACAGATGAGGAAACTGAAGCACAGAGGGGTTAGTTAACTTGCCCCAAATTACATACATAGAAAAGTGGTAATGCGGTATTCAGAACCCAGGTCTTTCTAACTCCTGTGAGCAGGTCCCATATTTGATCCATCTCTTTTGGTGCTTGCACTGGGCCTGGCAGAGTAGGTGCCGGCATCTATTTATAGAATTAGACTGATTTACTGAATCCTAAAGATCAGGAAACAGATATTAAGATTACATAAGCTACTCCCCAGAGCATCACTTCTTGGAAGTACAGAAAAAAGAAGCGATGAGTTCCTTGGAGCCCAGCAGTCACAGAGACCCTCCCCTAGGACAGACTGGTCTCCTCAGTACTAGGGCTCAAGTCCAAGCTGGCAAGATGCTTTCTGCATCGAGATTAAATGTGTCTGGGAAACCAGGGAGACGAAAGCAACAGCTACATGCTGCTGACAGCAGGGAGTGCAGCAAAAATGTTTTCTGTACCCTAGGAATGTGAAGTCACCACCCTGCCACATTGAATTATCAACTCCAGACTAAGAGGCAAGATGCTAGAGTTCACGTTTCCTCACTAGATGCTGGAAACTATCACCAAAGAGGATGAGAAGCAGCATGGGACCAGTGGAAAAACTGTGAGCTCCAGAGGCAGACAGACCTGGCTCCAATCTCACTGTACCTCTTACCAGCACCTGCCTCACCAGGGGCTGTCACTATGCCCTTCTTCAGCTTTCTTTTTCCACACAACACTTAACATTGTCTGCCACATTATATGTTGACTTTCATCTCTGTTTACTGTCTGTGTCTTCCTAAAATATAAGAGATTTGAGTGTCAGGACTTTATTGTGTTCACTGCTAAGTCACCAAACATCTAGAACAGTGTCTGGTTTTGCAGGGTCTTGGTTCGTTCAAAGGTGTTGAATTAAGTTATTTCAATTCTCTCTGCTTTAAGTTTCTTCTCTAGCAAGTTGGGGATAATACTGTGCACATTTAACCAAGAAAATTTAAATAAAGGGCAAGAAGTAGATGTTCAACAAATCCCCATTTTTTCCTTCCCATACTTTTTTTGCAAAAACATTTATCAACTGAGGATAAAACTAATCAACTTGGGATAAAAGTTTCCCTTCAGAGAATAGATAAAGGCCTTTGAAGCTGGTAGCTGACTTGCTCAGGACAACCTCAAAACCCACAGACCATTTTTATTTTGAAGATGACAGTGAAAATGCACCACAGTAGGAATATGGGCACAGAAAGTCTCAAGCAACTGCCTTATGAATAACGCCAGTGAGCTGTGACTGATGGAAACAGGGTTGAGTGGAGACCTGCCAGGTCACATTACTAAAAGGGACCAGCAAACCAAACATAAATAATCTCCAGTTAAAGGCTTTCCCCAAATCCCACCACGCCTCCATGGAATGTGACTGCTGTGAACTGGGCATTCACTGGATAAAAAGTTTGTTGTGGAGGGCAGGGGAGATGAACAGAGGACAAGTACATTGCATCCGCCATTGTATTTAATTCTTAAAACAATTTTATGAGGGTGGCATTTTTATCCCCATTGAACAAATGAAAAACCGGCGGTTCAGGAAGGGAGTGATCCCCAAGGTTTCATAGCTCTTACGTGGTAGCTTTCCTGGAATCTCAATTTTCTTTAGCCTATACCAAATCGATTCCTACAATACATGCAGAGTACCTCTACAATACTCGAATATTTCATTGTACGTTTTACAAGCTTTCCCCCACCCTCATGCCTCTAGAAAGAGAATATATTAAGATAAGAAATTAGATATTTACTAGATAATAACTGCTAGCTAATGAAACTTCAGCAAATTCACTGAAGTTTGGGAGCAGTCAATCAACATATGTAGATTTCTGACATTCCTGTTAGCTCCAGGATAAGCCTATAAAGTTTTAAATACCTTGTTCTTGTTTCATTATATAACAGGAACCAGCCAGACATACATCAAGGATACCTCTGTGAAGGTATCATTTAAGTAGGAATTCTCTTTTCTATTTCAGAGAGGTATAGTAACTTGCCTAGAGTCACACAGCTTAGAAGAGGCAGAGTCCCGTTCAGCATCAAGTCTAACCACAAATCAAGGCGCTTTTAACTTCACTGTGTTATTCATCATGTATTATTTGCCTGGTCACTAAATAGCCTTACTGTCTGGGATCTGGTAACACTGGTTCTGAGCCTGCTTGACCTCAGACTCACCCTACTCTTTCTGCTCGGTACAGACAGGAGGCTGACCTCTGCATGCTGAGTTCCCCCGGCTCCCAGAGCAGCTGGCTTCCCGCTCCATCTGGCCCATGCAAGGCACCAGTGAGAGATTAGGAAGAGGAGAGTAGAAGGGAGAAGTCTGAGTATCTCTCCACCCTCTCTCTGCTTGGGTGGGCTGTTCAGCAATGGTTCACTTCCTCCCTGACTCAACTGCCCACTGCACAGACCCATAGGTACCAGCTTTGGTCAAGTGACCCTGGCCTCTAGACTCAGGAACACCACCTTTGCTATCCCTAGTCTCTGGATTACCTCTCTGCCCTCTTTTGCGTCTCAGCTTCTCTATCACTTGTGTAACCATTTCCTTGCATTATTTTTCCTCTGTTGTAAACACGGAAGTGGTTTCTGTTGTCCCAGTTAGATCCTGACCAATATATTGATTAAGTTGCTGGACCTAGGGGACCAAGCAGCAGCCTGTGGTACTGAGCTGGGGAAGCCGAATGATGACTGTTGGCCAAAAACCTCTGTCTGGCCAGAAAAAAAATGCTTTGAAAAAAGAACGTGCTTTTCTTTTTCCAAGGTTCACAGCCATGAGACTGAGGTAAAATGAACACAGCTGGTATCCTAATTCCATGGTCCTAGAGCAAGAAAAATTCCCCATCAACCATTAGCTCTAGCAGTGCTTCCCAAACTGTTAAGAGGAGTATTAGATGCATGGAATGTTAATAGGTATTTTGTGAGGAAAAAGGGTTCTAAAAAATGCTGGATTTAACAAAGTTAACCAGATTTTTTCACAGCTGGGCTTTGTAATGTGCATTGTGGAAAAAAAAAGTTACAGTATGTGAAATGCAACAATTCTGAATTTTATGGGATCAGAAAACATACCAACACCTTTGGGTCTAATATTTTAAGGAACACAGTTCTAGAAATGCTGGTTCATGGTATTAGTGCTAAGTCCTTCAGTGGCCTTCAAGATCTTTCATGGACTGGAAACTGATTGCTGCTCCACTGCATCCCTAGCTACACTCCTTCCTGTCTATGCTCCAGCCACACGACCACTCACAGAACGCAACCATGCCATGTTGTTTCAGGGCCCCTTGCCTCTGCGTGTGCTACTTCCTGCCCCTGCTCCTGCAGAATGCCCATTCCTCCTGTAAGGCCTCATCCTGGATGCATCCTTCCCTGGAAAGCTTCCCCTCGGCACCCAGGCAGAAGTGATAGTCCTGCATTTGAACACCTAACACCATACACAACATTCTACTATAGCAGTCACTACCCCTTATTGCAACTCTGCTTACTTTCCTTCTCTGCCCCTGCACTGTCCTTAAGAACAGTGACAGGGTCTTATTTGTCAGTGTGTGCAAGCCAGTGTCCCGGGCAGAGCAGGCACCTGGTCACATCTGCAGGGGGAACAAGTATGCCAAGACTTCAAATGCTTGTACCATTTTCTGCTATCAAGGCTTAATTATAACTAACTTAAAATTCACAATACAATAAAAGTTCTACTGTTAAGATGATACCTAATAAGTCAACTTTATATTAACGTGGCTACTTTTATTATAATGATAATAATTTTTTTTTAAATCCTAAAATCAACTGAAAAACAACCATCAAGAAACATGGATTAAGACTGCTGTGAGAAAGGTAGCCACTAGGTGTCAGCCCAGGAAAAGAGGAGAAAGGGCTACCCTTACTGGTGTTTTACTTTTTCATCCAATTATCACTGTAAATATCAAATATCTAAGTCACAAAATATTAGGCAATTAAAATTATCTATTAAAGGAATGTTTTTAAAAAGATATATAAAATTTTGACATTTCCCCTTTGCAAAATAGTTTATAAACGGTGTTAGTTTAACCCGTATTTGTCAAGAAACATTTGCACAGATTGGAGAAATTGACTCCTAAGAGGAAGCCAGCTCAGTTTTCTCCTGAAATGCCCTCAAACTGCATGTAACACAGACCATATGGTAATCACCGTTGCGGAGAGCGGTCAGAGGAAAGAGCATGGTCGCTAGAATCAGGCAGATGGAGGGTCCGAATCCTAGCTCTGCCACTTCTTAAAAAGTGACATAACCTTTCCTAGCCTCGGTTTCTCATCAGTAAAATGGGGCTACACCACACTCTCCATATGGAGACTATAAAAATCAAATAAGGGAGCCTGTCAAATGCTTGATATTCTTTTCTTTTCCTTAAGACTTCAAGTCTTGATGATTTATTTAACAAAACTGTTTGATAGCTCCCAAACAACAAAGGAATTATGATAATATGAACTATAATTTCATACCTTCAACGGACAGCACTGAACATCTTCTATGTGTCAGGCTCTGTGCCAGGGATACATGAACAAACATGACACTCCACTGCCCTCTGGAGCAGGCTTCTATTTCTTTGTGGAAGGGTAGTGTAAGACTAATGTGATGTAGCCATGTATTTCAGAGAATGTATCCACACCCTGTAGAAAATCAGTGTGGATGTATGTCCAAGGATGGGGGTGGGGTGGGAGGAAGGAAATCTATAGTTTTATCCTCTAACCATCACAAACACCATAATGTCCACCCCAGGACAAACCTACCATCCCTCCATCTTATGTTACTGAGCCTCTACTGCGTGCTGAGGTTATAAAAAAGAATAAGATATCCTGTTCTTAAGAAGCTCACAATCCAGCTATACATATGAAGTCATATAGCACTGTTTCAGGCTCCAAATTGTCAAATGTTACTGCTGCTTGAAAATGGATCAGAAAGATTTCCTTCTCAGAGTCTCATTGAAAAGGTAAAAGACTCTAAAGTGAGATAATTTCATTTAAAACACTGGTAACAACCACCATTTCTCTTTGCCACTGCTTCCACAAAGATGTGGTATTTAAAACTGCCACCTTGGATTCAGTTTAATCCATGAACACACTCTCCTTTTGTGTATTTCTAACTAGAATAGAATATTTACTGCACAGGATGATTTCACAGAGGACAATCCTCTCCAGACCCCAAGTGCATACTGTTAGCCACCATGCAGCTGCTGGGCCGTGCCTTTGTTTCACATTTACACATTCACTGTGTGGTGTTTGTGTGGGCCTAATTCTTCTTATACTCTAAGATGAAGCTGTGGATAATATATATATTTTTTTACTAAGTATCTGTATTGTACAACACTGAAATACAAGTATGACCACTAGAGTTTTTGATGCACAGCATGGGAAAATATTAATAGGTATCAGTCATTCATTTGTTCATCCATTCATTCAACAAGAACCTACTAAATATTACACTACGTGAAAGACACCAAGGCATATAAAACATGGCCCCATCCTAAAGGAGCAAAGTCAGAAAAGAGCCAGGATTATTAAATGAGACCAAGTTAAAGCCTACAATTCCTCCAGGATAGTCTAAGATATACGAGTTGTGTTTTATTTTTCAAGTATTTTAGAACATACAGGAATTTCATTTTAATCATATTCAGTGATGCTCTTTGAAATCATTCAGTTGAGTTTGATCATAGTGTTTAAGTAGATTTCCTGCCAGTTCTCATCTTCTCTCACTTAGGGGCCTACTTTTTACTTGGGCAGTCTACTTCTAGAACGATGGTTCTCAGTTCATCCACCATTTATTGTGTGACTCCAAGGTAACAGGACTCGCAAACTGTGTTCCTGAGCAACATCAGGGTCCCTGTGATGTGGACAGTGGAGATTTGGTGCCAAGATTGAAAAATGGTCATCTTTTCTCTACAGGCAAAAAATGTTTTGATGAAATAGTAAAAAAAAAGACACCTCAATTATATTTTCTCTTATGTATTTTAAAAACTAACTCTAATTTTTAAAATGACCCTATTTTTAAATCCTTGGTACCTAGCACCCCCATTTACCTGTAAGTGCTGGTGAGCAATAACATGAATGAATAAATACCAAGTAAATATTAAAGGAAATAATATGTGATTTCTCCCAAATCCTTTATGTATCATTTGAGATAAATGCCATACTTGCACAATTAGTTCAAAAGATAGGACTAAATGGGCCAGAGTTTCATCATGTCCTGCGTAGTTAAGGCACTCTGACACTAGCTGAACAAGTGTGGGCACCACGACGCTAGAATGTGGCAGTCTCATTGCTCGCTTCCTCCTTACTTTCCTGTCACCTAGGAATGGTCACTATCATTTAGTCAACATCTATTAGCAAGGCACTGTGCTGGTGTTTTACATGCACTATTACTATTTTTCCTAATAGTCCCACAAGGCAGAGGTTATTTCCATGTTACAAATGAGAACATTGAGGCTCAGAGAGGTTAAGCGACTTCCAAAGTCTTCTAGTAGATGACAGAGCCAGAGTTAAACCCCAGATGACTCCAAAGGCCATACTCTTTCTATCACATTCGGCGGCTTCCTTAGCCACTTAGAGCCACAAAGCTACAGAGCTGGTGCCTGGAGTCCCAGGCATGAAAGCACTTCCCCTTATTTCTGCTTCATTCCCAGGACATGATCTTGACTTCAGATGACCACTAAAATGAGAAAAAACGGTAACCAGTAAGTTACCAGCCCCTTCTCTAGTACACCTTAGACTCCTGCTGTCGATGCATCTGCTTAGCTCAGGCCTGTAGGATTTGGCTATAATTCCCTATCTACTTGCCTAAAATAAAGTGGAAAATAAGAAAACCTTTCACAGGCTGGACGTGGTGGCTCACGCCTATAATCCCAGCACTTTGGGAGGCCGAGGTGGGAGGGTTGGAGGGTTGCTTGGGGTCAGGAGTTCAAGACCAGCCTGAGCCACACAGCAAGACCCTGTCTCTACAAAAAATAAAATAAAAAAATAGCTGAGCATGGTAGCATGCACCTGCAGTACTCCTACTAGCTACTTAGGAGGCTGAGGTAGGAGGATTGATTGATCCCAGGAGTTCAAGGCTGCAGTGAGCTATGATCATGCCACTGTACTCCAGCCTGGGTAACAGAATGAGACCCTGTTTCAAAAAAAACAAAAAAGAAAAAAAAAAGAACCTTTCACACACTTTTCCTACAAAGCATGTTCATAGCAACATTATTCACAATAGCCAAAAGATGGAAACAACACAAGTGTCCATCAACAGATGACTGGATAAACAAAATGTGTGTGTGTGTATACACACACTCTCACACACACACAGTGGAATATTATTTGGTCTTAAAAAGGGCTGAAGTTCTGAGACATGCTATAACCTGGATAAACTTTGAAATCATGCTAACTGAAATAAACCAGACACAAAAGGACAAATATTATATGATTCCACTTCTATGATATACCTAGAATAAGCAATTTCACAGAGACAGAAATTAGATGAGAGATTACCAAGGGCTGCAGGAGAGGGAAATAGGAAGTTACTGCTTAATGGACGCAGAGTTTCTGCTGGGAGGTGATGGAAATAGGTAGTGGTGATGGTTGCACAACACTGGGAATGCAATGAATGCCGCTGAACTTTATACTTAACAATGGTTAAAACGGCAACTTTTACATTATATATATATGTAAAATGTGTGTGTGTGTGTGTGTGTATAGTACCACAACTTTTAAAAAAGGAATGGGCTCTTTAAGCAGATGGGGTCGAGTCCCAGCCCCACCACTCCCAAGCAGTGTGGAAGACCCAGGGCCTCACACAGGCACACACACACCAGACTGTTCCAGGCTTCACCTAATTTACCTAATTTCCCCTTCCCCCTGGTTTCCTTCCTTCCTTATTTCTCGTCCTGCTGTACTGCACACAGGGTCTTAAGGGGTCCTCAAAACTTTTTTTTAGCACAAGATGGAGGCACAGATATAGTAGTCATATTCCTTATGTGTGTTCTGGGATCCTCTGCTTTTCTGTGTGGAGGGCAGGGAGCACACACCATCCCATCAAGGGTTCTTAATTCTTTCCGTCTTGAGCCACTCTTAGGCTGACTCAACTGAAATCTGCCTCTTCATGACGTTGTGACAAGTTGTTCCCCACAGTCAGACTCCTGCTCACAGACTTATATTTCTTCTACTCAGAAGGCTTCAAAATATAGCATTTCAAAGCTTTATTCACAAAGATGTTTGGTGGAATATTAACTATAATACCAAAAGATTGGAAACAACTTAAATGCCTGACATGGGAGAGTGGTTATGGAAATTATGGTAGCTGTACTTGATGGTATATTCTACAGCTATGTAAAAATGCATATGATATCATGTTAAATGGGGGAGAAACAAACTTTTAACTTAGATTTGATTGTAGCTATGTAAACCCTTTGCATCATGAAAAATAAAGAGTATATATAAAAGGTATACATAAGTTTGACAGGATTATGGTGACATTTTAATTTTTCTATTTTTTAAAATATTTTCCTATTTTCTATTATACTAAAAACAAATATAAAAATAGGTTTTTTTTTTTTTAAAAGAAAACCATGAGATCAACAGAGTTACTCAACCAGGATACAGATATACGTGGTGTTTTCCCAACCTGCTCCAACATAGCCTCGTGCATTCATGCTTGAAAGCCAGGAATCAATCTGCTTTTATCTTAACTTCTATGTCTTCAAGGGGTTTTAGGTGGATAAATATGATTCAGCAGAATCATGTGAAAAATCAGGGGCCGTAAGGTGTATGACACCAGTATACCCACAGCCAAACCTGGAAGCCGGCCTCCTGGTCGGCCCCAGCATTCGCCCCCTGAGGGCAGGGGCTGTGCTCCATTCATCTGGGGGAAGCCCAGCTAGCAGGTTGGCCCAGAGGGGGCCGGCATAAGCCAGTTGCATAAACAACTCCCATTGTGCTCTATCTATACTGGCCTTTCCATGGATAGCAGTGCAGCAGAGGATGCATCTTCAAGCACCAATGTCCATGGATGGGTTTTGCTCTTTAATCTAACATTTACCAAGGACCTGCAGTGAGCCAGACATGGGGAGAAGCACATTCAAATGCACAGTCTGAGCACGACTCCATGTAGCATGAACTATGAAATAAGAAACTCCGAGCAAAAAAAGAAATGAAATGAAAACACACAAATCTGTCTTCAAAAGTTCTTTAAAACTGAGACCATTGTGCTACGAAATGCCTTTCAAAGGGGTGGGTTAGTCTTACTCAGATTTCATGATGATATGATTTTAAACAAAGGAGGTAAAAGATTCTTTTAAAAATTCATTCATTCTCCCTAGAAGGGAGAAAGGGGAACATTCAAGACAAATTCAAGAACCACACTGCTATATACATCTGCCAAAAGTTGCAATCTTCTACCAAGCAGAGAAAGGATCCTTGGCCTGGCAATTAAAATCACTTGTCTTTTATCCCCTTCTTGCCAAAAAGGACCCCAGCCCTAACTAGTTAATCCCTAACACACTCTGCTACTCCCAGAGTTGCCTGGCAACTGCTAGGAGGCGTGTCAGAGAGCAAGAAAGGCCTAAATAAATGAGCTGGAGCCTGGGCTGTGCTTGACATGGATAAAGGGGGTTTCTCCGAATGGGGCTGCCTGGCTGCTTGTGGTTCTGTCATTTAAGTAGAGAAGAACAAGTTGGCTTGGTTGATATTGTTAAATATCTTGGGCTTTGCATCTGATTTTCTCCAGGTGACTGAAAAATGGGTCACATGCCCTTGTGATTTGCAGACATCCTCCCCTCTGTCAGGCAGCAGCAACCCCCAAAGCCCGAAGACAGGACAGGATGCAATGTACATGCACCAAACAGAGGCTGAGGGCCAACCCCCTGCCCCAAATGCTTCTCTGTTGCCTAATTTCTTTCACTCATTCTTCTATCCGTTATTCCAAAATATACTACTCACTGATGCCTACACACTGTGCCTTAACCTGTGACTGGCACTGGAAAAGCAGAGAGAGAGTTACTAACACGGGACATGTGGAAACTAGAACAAAGACAGACAAGAGGGTGTGGTGGAGCAAACCTAGGTTTGGAGGCTGTCTCTTGGCTCTACTATATCGCAGGAAGCCCCTGCCAGTCTGAGATCCATCCCCCATCTGTGCAATGGCTAGTATGGGGCTGTCATGGGGACGGCTGCCATCATGGATATGAAGCAACTTGGAGATGAACTGAGCTCCACCCTGGTGGGAGGCCACAGAGGAGTTAGTAGACTTGGCCGTGGCTGGACACCCTTGGCGTCTCACTTTCTGACCCCTGGGAGAGCCATTTGAAACAGTTCACCTGGCCCTGAAGAGATACACCACCAGTGAGCCAACATGGGCTCTCCTACCCTGGGCCAGGCTCTGGCCTCCCCAGCAGACTTGCAGAAGGCATGAGGCATGGATGCAGAGGAGCAGCCCAGTGCCTGGCCCAGGGCTGGGCCTCAGCAAGCAGCCCCCTTCCTTCTTCTCCTGGACCAGGGAAAGAAAACAAGATCAAGAGTCTCCCTAGCCAGCTGCATTTTAAATTTTTTCCAGCAGGAAAGGGAAAAAAAGGCCAAGGAGTTAGAAATCTCAAGTGAGCTCTAAGCCAGAGAAAGGGTCTTTCAACCCCCCTGGAGATGAGGAGCTGCCCATCTCTGCCTCACAGGCCAAGGCTTGACCCTCCTCACAGAGCCAGGCGGGGCACTGAGCGGCCTGGTAGGAGCTCTCCCCTAACCTGCTCCAGGCTGGAGGGGCCTCCTCAGCAGAGAGGAGGCAGGTTAGGGACGGGGAGCAGTGCTAATCTTCACAGGGCTGACAGGGCAGGCACTGTGTTGGGCTTACTTAAGCTTCTCTACAATCCTGCATGGAGGGGATTACACATCCATTTTATGGAAGAGGAATTGAGGGTGAGAGAGGCAAAGTAACCTGCTCAAAGTCACAAGGTAGGTAGAAGCAGAACAGAGAGGAGCACGCTCAAGTCTGTCATGTTTCCTGCTTTAAACAAAACACATCGCTGTGACTTTGCAGTGACCTGAGCTCCATGACTGCACCACTGGCCCAGGGTGGCAAGCCACCCACCCCCACCCCAGTACCCCATGTGGCAAGCACCACTGCCGGGCTTTCCTGCATGCTTCCCACCCCTGATTCTCCCCTGCGGGCTCTCTTCACCCCTAGTCTCCTGCCATGCTCAGGCCCTGCCCTGCCATCTGCCTCAGGGGCTCCCTGCTACAGACTTCCTTCCACCTGTTTCTGGCCACCAGCTTCCTCCCTCATCTTATGTATCCAAGGCCTTAAATGTTCTTGGATCCTTTGACCCAGTAAATCCATGTCAGAGAATCTGCCTAAGAAAATAATTCAGACCATGCATGAAGATTTATATAAGGATGTTCAACACAGTGAGGTTTAAAATTGTGCAAGAGGCCAGGCATAGTGGCTGATGCCTGTAATTCTAGCACTTTGGGAGGCCGAGGCGGGAGGATCGCTTGAGGCCAGGAGTTCAAGACCAGCCTGAGCAACACAGTGAGACGCCATCTCTACAAAAAATAGAAAAGTTAGCCAGGTGTGATGGTGCATGCCTATAGTCCCAGTTATTTGGGAGGCTGAGCCAGGAGGATCCCTTGAGCCTAGAAGTTTGAGGTTGCAGTGAGCTATGACGATGCCACTGCACTCCAGCCCAGGCAACAGAGCAAGACCAGGTTAAAAAAAAAAAAAAAATCATGAAACGTTAGTGACAATCACAAAGACCAGCATTAGGATAACGTGGCAGACCTCTGCACCGATTTCAGATCAAGGAAACTTGATAAAAACCTGTGAAGGGGGCCCACATATTTGCCTTTTTAAAAGCCCCACAGGTGATTGTGATCCACAGCCAGGGCTGAAAACTACTGGGGCCCCCTGATGGGATATGTGTGGCTGTTATAAATGATGTTTAAGAAGAGTTTTTATAGGATGTGAAAAATGCTTACACATACTAAAAGGCCAAAACAAATCCATAACTGGGATACTGGATTGCTTTGCCAGGAATATCTCAACTGCCTAAAAAAAAGTAAAAAAACCAAAACCCCAAAACAGAACGACACAAAAACAACCCCAAAATCCTAGAACCTCGGTGGAAACATGCTAACATGGTATCTGAACTCCAGATAATGGGATTATGGGTGTTCACTCATTTCTAGTCCACCGTTACATTAAACATTTTTTACCAAGGCTAGTGCTATTTTTATAACCAGAGAAACAACTAAAAGACAGTGGCTCTGGAGAGGCCTCCGTATCCCCTCAGCATGGTGCTGCCTGCCACCTGGCAGGCTCACCCAAGGCACCATTCTCGCCATCCTGAGCAACCTGGTGAGACCCAGTCTCTACAAAAAATAGAAAAATTAGCTGGGTGTGGTGGTGCGCACCTCTAGTCCCAGCTACTCGGGAGGCTGCAGCCACTGTCCCCCTCCCCTCTTCCAGGACTCACATGTGCTTTACACTCATTATTTTAAATTAATCCCCCAAATAATCTTATATGGGAAATGTTATCATTCTCTCAGATGAGGAGACTTTGCCAGAATTAAATCTGTGGTTTAAAAACCATCTAGGTAACAGGGTGATGACCTTTGTCTATCTCAGTGTTTGGTTGGAAAATGTCAGGCCTTCTGGATTCCCCTCCTGGCTTTACAGAAGAAGGCCATTCTCGTCCAGATGAATGGGACCAAAAGCCTGACAGACCTGCTGTATTTTGTTGATTCTAAGATGAAAGTTCTAAGATGTTCCCATTGTAACATCTCTGGAATCTGGATGTGTCTCACAATTGGCGGCACTCCTCCCCTTCTCAACAGTACCCACACTAACCGCACACCTGGCGACTGAATGGCAGCTTATATTCAAGGAAAAGGGCTATGTCTACAACCAAACCACCACCTCATCTTCAAAATGATACTTTTAATGGCTATGTAATATTCTATCATATGGATGTACTTTAATTTACTTCACCAGTTATGGACACTTGGTCTGTTCTGGTTTTTTACCATTATAAATGCTGACACCGTCAACACCTCGCATTAGCTTTCCTTTTCATCCTCCTCCTCGCCCAAGCTCCAGATCATTGGAGACATTTTGACATTTCTTGCTCCTCATCTCCCACATTTTCCCTATTATTGAGAGTCTAGTCATTTCTTCCTTCATGGTAGCCTTTCCTGGTGTAGCTACCTGAGGGCCCCCTTTTGGATTTCATAAGATTCCTCTAACTGGTCTATCTGCCTCCAGCTTCCCTTTCAGGCCATTACTGTATTACTGCTCAAACCTGACTACAGACATGTCACATCTCTGCTCAAAAACCTACACTCCCAACAGGGTAAAGTTCACACTCTTAGCCTAGTCTTCACGGCTCTGCCAAATTTGGCTCCAACCTCTGCTGCAACCCCTACCCCCAACCCATCACTCCAGGCAACATGGCCTACTCCTTGGCCATGACAGATCCTGACTCCAAGCCTTATCCTCATTTTGCAGGTGAAGATACTGAAGTTTAAACAGATTAAATGGGTTGCTCAGGTTTTATGCAGCTAAGAAGCGCAGAGCCAGGCTTTAAACTCCAGGGTTCTGTTCTTTAAGGCCAGTGCCTTTCAGAGCCAAGTGCAAGTACGACCATAAACTCCTCTTGTGGAACAACCTGTGCCCAGACCACGTACCCAGCGATATGTACCAAGATTCACCAGCCTCTGGATTCTAGACGCATACATACCGACAATGAGATAATTATAAGAGTGAAATACTTCTAGTCTGTCAGTTCCCAGCAGCCCAAGGAAAGGACTGGGCCAGTTGTCACATTCCCATTTTAGAGAGGGGAAGACAACAGTGTTTTCCTTGAATTATGCCAGCTCTCACAACAGCATTGAACCTGACTGGTTTGGCTGGACCCGAGATCATGACAAACAATTGGAACCACCTCACTTTGAGACAAGCAGAGCACAGGAAATTGCTTTAAGCTGATGGGCTTTAGAGAACCTAAGGAAAGTATTTCTTGGGAAGCAAAAAGACAGTATATCCCTTATATTATGTGACCATGTGACTGTGACATTGCCCAGAGCTCAGGCAGCCTAGAAGGTAAGGCCTAAGTGCTAGATGGAAACTAAGGAGGAGGATGGTGTTAACATGCTGCTCCCTGAGCACCCACTGTCCTGGCCACTTCACAGACAGCAGGTCCTGAGCGAAGTGAAAACAAGGTGTTTGCTATTACTCTGTGTTTCATTTAGACACACCATGGAGTTAGAGCAGTAAAAAAGACTTACCAATGTATTAACTGTAGCTTATAAGGAGTATGACCCCAGCTCACTCTCAGGATTTCTACATAAAATGCATTGCCTGATATCTCCTTATCTTTTGTCATTTCATCTAAATTAAATGCTCTGGATTAAAACAAAAACAGAAATGAACAGCCCTGGCCTACAGGCAGTGCAACCCATTCTGGTCCCTTGACCCCACTCTGACTAGGCTGGGTGTGGCTGAGTCACTCACCTGCTCAGAGAGAAGAGGCCTGTCAGCAAGGTTGCCTCCAGCGTTCTCTCCAATACAATGTGACCCAGGTCCCTAGGCCAACGTCTCCACTCTCCTTGGCCAGGAGGCTAAGAGTAGGCCAAGTAGAGAAATACTAAACAAAAGCTTCTGATTGAAGCTGGGAGAACTGGGACCGTCTTTGGTTTCAGGGAAGACCTAATGTCTTTACATCCTCACAATAACTAATCACCTCATAAGGCAGGAAGGGGACGTGCATGAGCCAACTGAGGCTCAGAGAGGTGGCAAGGCCATGGGGGTGGGCAATACCATCTCCCAGTCCTCATGTGCTTTGTAGTCATGTGCACCAAGACTGCTTGTGGGAGCCAACAAGGTGTGAATTCCCGGGATGCTCTGCTTTCTCAAGTGTGGAGGACAGGTCCCCTTAAAGGACAGGGGCAGCAAGGCATGGGAGGAAGCAGGGCTTTGGGCTCATCTGGCTCCTCCCATGGCCAGTCATTCCTCTCTCTGAGTCTCAGATTCCTCCTTTGTAAAGTGGAGCTGATCATCGCCACTCCACAGGGGCACCGCAAGTCCTCAGTGACAGCAGGTGAGCGTGAAGGGCCTGGCATGTATCTAACATGCAGTCGGTGGTCACTATCCAGGGTGGGGTAGGGGGAGGTCTTAGCAGTCACTGGAGCAGTGAGTGTCTCACATGACAGCACGGCTTCCTCGTGCTAAGATGTAATGCAAGGACCTACCCATGACTCTCCACCACAAACACATACAACCTCTTCTTGGTGAATTAAAAAACCAGAAGAGTCATGGGATTTCTTGTGGCCCCTGAGGTATGATCCTTGGCCCTGACCAAACATGGACTCTGTAACAGGTCAAGAGGCTACTTACCGGCTCAATTTTCAGAGCGTTTCGGTAGCTACCGAAGAAAGCGGCTTGGGCCTTGAGGAACGCTCTGGCCACACCATCACCAGTGGTTGTGGAGACCTTCTTCAGCCTGTTCTTCAGTGAAGAAATCTGGTGATGAACAAAAAAGAAACACATGTTGAGCGCAGGGTCAAGCCCAGTACACATGGCACCCTAGAAAATCCCATGGAGGGGGGATTGATTTGATACCTCACCTGCTGGGAGAATAAAAATGTGTTCAGTATTAGGGCATGTTTTTGAAATTGAAATGAATGTTGCTCTTATTAGAGCATGTCTAATAAAAACAAAAACAAAACTATTATTTAACCAGTTACTACATGCCAGGTTAAGTACTTTCACATATAATCCCCTCAACAATCCTGTGAGGAAGGGATTAGTGTTACCCTCTTAAAAGGATAAAATAGTCTCAGAGAGGTTAGGTTACACACCTAGGAACAAATCCATGAAGTGGCCAAGTTGGAATTTGACTCAAAGTCTTGTAATCTGAGCCCAAATTACACAAAGACTTTTAGTTCCAATTCCATTCCCTCTTGAAAAATATTAAAAATATTAAAAATAAAAGGCTTATTTATATACCTCACATATCATACTCTAAAGGAATAGTGGCTTACAGATACATACTCAACAGATTAAAACAAAATAGATAAGAAAGCAATGGCAACGGAGAAGAAAGCAGTGGGTGGTGATAGATTTAGTACATAAATGTAAGCCATAAGGTCTTACATGGTGGCTAGAAATGGGTTCAAAATTTGCCTTAAGAGCCTCCTAGTAGCCAAAGCAAGGAGGGAAACATGATAGTTGTGAGTCCCTGGGTCCATGTGTTACAAACAAACCAGTTGCTCAAATGAATAAAGATTTTCCTGAAAGTGAGACTTAAAAGAGACTTTTCCCATCAGTCAATGTAAGAAAGACCGCATAATATGGTAGATGTCGCCCTCAACATCAAGGACAACATCAAGCTTCCCAGACGTTCTAATATGCCCCTCATTCATCTCAGGATGCCATATTGCACAAACTTCAAAGCACACCATTCACGTGTGTTCCATGTGAAAGTTGCCCCTGAAATTGTACAAGGCAGTGACCTCGAATCATTCATTCACTCAACAAATTGTTATTATTTCCTACATGCCCAGGACTATGTTAGGTGTTGAGATACAATGGTCAGTGAAACCAGACACAGGCCTTGCCCTCATTCAGGTGACATTCTGAGAATGAGAAAAATACATGAGACATCACTACTGTGACAAGCCTGTAATAGAACTTGCCAAGGAGGTCAAGGAAGGCACCCTGGAGGGGAACAGGCTTGAACTGAGATCTGAAGGATGAATTAAAGTAGTTAAGTAGACAAAGAGGGGAGGGAACAGTGTGTTAAGTATGGGGAGTAATGTGCAAAGCCCCTGTAGGAAGGAGGCATTCAGAGAATAGAAAGAACTGCAACTTCAGTGGAAAGAATGAGGGGGAATATGGCTTAAAATGAGGCTGGAGAGAAAGGCAGGGGCCAACAGGGATTTTTCCTTCATCTTGAGAGAAACAGAAAGCTAATGATTATTTTTAAGCATGCAGGTGACATATCAAGAGCACATTTCGGGGCAAGAAATTCTGCAAGGGGTTTGGGTATAGGACTATCTAACACTCTGACATTATTTAAGAATAAAACTTAGGGACGGGCAGGGTGGCTGATGCCTGTAATCCCAGCACTTTAGGGATTTAGGGAGGCCGATGTGGGAGGATCACTTGAGGCCAGGAGTTCGAGATCAGCCTGGGCAACATGGCAAGACCCCATCTCTACAAAAAATAAAAAAAAATTAGGCAGGCGTGGTGGCACATGCCTGTAGTCCCAGCTACTTGGGAGGCTGAGCCAGGCAGATTCCCTTGAGACCAAGAGTTTGAGGTTGCAGTGAGCTGTGATTGCGCCATTGCATTCTAGCCCAGGTAACAGAGCAGACTCTGTCTGAAAAAAAATAAAATTAAAAAAAATTAAACTCAGGATAAAATAGAAAATTAGATTTAGGTGGCGCTTGAATCATCTACAGATTTGTAGTATGAATGAGTAGTGATTATATTTCCAGGCATAGGATCCATAGCTTTCCTCAGATTCCTGAAGGTGCCTGTGAACCTAAAAATACAAAGAATCACTGATCTAGGACAGATTATGGGGGGCGTACACTTTAGAAATGATCCATGGACATTACGTCTTGTTGCCAAGCTTCTGCTAAAGAAATTTTTTAATAGCTTATTGAGTTATATATCATATATCATAAAAGTCACTCATTTAAAGTATATAGTTTAGGGATTTTTCATACAGTCACAAAGTTGTGCAGCCATCACTACTATCTAACTCCAGAACATTTTTATCACCCCAGAACAAAACCCCACACTCATTAGCTATCACTCTCCATTCCTTACCAATTCTATTCTCACTCCAGCCCTAGGCAACCCAGGCAGCCACTAGTCTACCTTCTGTGCCCAGGGACTTGTCTACTGTGGACATTCCACACAAACAGAATTAACAATAGGCAGTCTTTTGTGATTGGATTCTTTCACTTAGCATAACGCTCATTATGAACAAGGTTCATCCATGTTGTGGCATATGTCAGTACTTCATTCCTTTTCATGGCTGAATAATATCCCACTGTATGGATAGACCACACTTTATCTGTTCATCAGCTGGTGGATCTGGGCTATTATGAAGAATGGTGCTGTGAAGATTCATGTGCAAGCTTTTGTGTGCAGACGACAGAGGTTTTGAGATGAGAACCTGAAGAGCCAAACTGCTCTGCGGCCAGACCCTATACAACAAGGTTATGCTGAGAGGACACAGGAAGCCGCAGAGCACAGTGCTTGGCACATAGTAAGCCATTAACAAATGTTAACTGAGTATAGGGAAAGAATCCTGTGCTGCTGCTAAGGGGGCACGCCATGTGCCTGGACAGCACGCTGAAGGGGGCAATGGGAACATGCACTGAGGGGTGGCTACCCCAGCCCTGCTCCAAGGTGGGCCATGGAAAACAATTTTCCTCTGGAAGCAGTCTGGAGTCTACTCAACACCTGGGTATATATAACTGGTTTACTGTGACCTCTGCTTTTCTGGGACATGTAAGCCCTAGTGCCACAGTGGTGAGAGCCCATGAGGAGCAATGTAGGCCACTCAGCACCCAGGCAGACTGCCGTGGACTTTCTACTTGAAATAGAAATATGAAAAAGAAACATGCTTTATTAAAATGTTAAAAATATTACCCACTCCTTGCACCCCAAATAATAAAATCCTGCCCCTCCCAGGGACGAGAGAGACATTTCCTTTGAAATGGTGCAAGCCACCGGCGCTCTTCTTCTGGCTCCTCAAAGGCATTGGGCCACCTGTGCTGAAGATTATTCCTCACTTAACCTTCCCTGGCCTATCTCTTTCATTCCGGAGGTGTTTAATTACCTTGGATTCACAAGGCTGCACTTCAGGTGAGCCTCTCCTAATGGCCTCATTACCATTTTACACAAAGAAGGAGTCGCTGATTGTAACTGAGCAAATATGAGCGCCTTCCTTCCTGCCTGCCCCAGCTGGTCTGACACTAGCCAAGTGGTCCTGTGCTCCTCAGGCCCCTGTGACCACTTAGGCCAGAACTCCTAAAGACTTCCCCTCATGGGAAACATGGAGAAGCTTTTGTCTTGCACTACCAGCTCTTCAAACTTTGAAAATGCAAGTATACGTGCAGCTGATTGCTGGTGCTAGCATTTGTCCTTTAAATAAAAGTGAGCGAAGAAAATTTCAGGTTGAAATAACACAGTCAAACATCTAAAGATGAACTTGCCCTGACTATTCCTAGGGGTGCTGGTCAAATCGTTAACACTGGGGTTCATCAAGGGTGATTTGGACGTGTTGGAAGTGCCAGTGAGGACAGCTTCCTCCTTTAATCAAGTGGCCCAGGAGGAGGACAGAAAGCAAAGGAAAAGAGTACAAAACTGAATTCATCAGCTTCTCTCTAAAGTTGCCCTCTTTCCCCTCTGTGTACTGTCTTGGTTACTGCAGCATCATCTAGCCAGTCTCCTGGGCCAGTTATCAGATTCCACACTGCTCCTGCCCTTCCCATGACCTTTCCCCACATCTCATCAATACCAACCCAAATGTGTCCTGACTCCGCCCTCCCCTCTCATGCCCATGACCCTGGTCCACCGAGGTTCCTCTCCATCCATCCTCTCTGGCCCAGACTGGTGGAGTAGCAGCCTAAGTGGGCTCTCTGCCTTCGGTTTCTCCTCAGTGCCACCCACCCATATCTGCCCTAGTAATCTTGGAAAAATACAAATCTGATCACTTCAATCCTCCATCAGAATCCTTCAATGCCCCCACCTCTCACCATCATCACCTTCAGAAACACATCCAAACTCCCCAGGGGAGTCTGTGCAGGCTTTCCTCAATAGGTCTTGCTTCCATCTGCCCACTTAACATCATACTTGACCCATACTGAATTGCTATCCAGAAGTATATACTACTCTCCAGCCCATTCACGTGTCAGTAACTCAGAGTTGTCTCTTGTCCTTCCCTGTCCTGCTTGTGAACATCTATTCACCCTTTAAAAGACTGTCCAAGTCTCCATCAAGGGGGGCCTATTGAAATTACACCATATCCTCACAAGGAAATACTGCATAACTGCTGAAAAGAACATGGTAGTACTCTATGAACTGACATGAAAAGATGTCCACAAAACACTGTCAAACAGGGGAAAAAATGCAAGTTGCAGAGTAACATGTACAGGATGAATCATTTAAAAATTCTGTGTAAACATATATATGTAGTAAAAATCTAAAATGCTGCATATCAAACTTTAACCATGCAAGGATGCTTTCACTTTCTATTTTATACACTTGTTTTGATTATTCTTTATAAAAAAGCATATGTTACTTTTATAATAAAGAATTAAGATGAGGTATTTTTCTTTAATAGTCAAATTACCCATACCCTTGGATTAAGGGAAAGAGGGAATCCAGATGTCCCCCATCTGTGAAGCCTCGCTTGACCACTAAGTCAGGGCCCCCCTGGGACTGTGTGGGTGGTTCTACGGTGAGCTGCAGTGTCTACCTGCTTTTGATAGACTGTGAGTTCCCAGAAGGGCCAGCAGCCAGCACAGTGCTTGGCCCACTGCAGTCACTCAGTACTTTCTGCTGATTAAAAGAATAAACGAGCGAGTGTTTTGACATCGTGAAAGGCATTTCCAGTGGCTGAGTCTCTCTGCTTGGAGGAAAGTCTAGGATCATATTCTTTAGTGATGGATCATTAGAAGAAACTGGTCTCTGCTGGAAAGGATTGGGGGAGAAACTGATACTCATTCATTCCCTTTCTGCAGAATGCCATTCTAAGACACAATCAGAATTGCAAGGAAAATGAATCTCTACATGCTGAATGAGTTAAAAGGAACAAGTAGACCAGTCTCATATAACACTGCAAACTCAACACATCCAATAACAAATGCAGTGTTGTCCATTCCCCACCTTCACCCCACCCTGCACCCTGTTCCTCCTTTAACTGGTTACTGTCCGCTCTACCTCTCAGGTCTCTGGGCTTCACCTGCTCCTCTAACCCCACTGCACTCCTTAGGCAGTAGAGCACAGCGTTTGAATCATATAAACTTAGGTCTAAGATTAGAAACCTGGCTTCCCTACTTTTTTAACCTTTCTGAGATTCAGTTCCTTTGCTGTAAAATGAGGTATCTGCAACATATATACATTGTGAGGATTAAAATATAATGGATATAAAATAGATAATGGATATAGCAGAGTGTCTAGCTTTTTGGTTTGTTATTAGTTCAGATTTCATCTTTTACCTGGACTATTGCAACAGTCTGAGCTGGTGTTTCTTCCTCTATTTTCTTCCTGGTCTAACTCATCCTTTGAACTGAATTATCTTCCTAAAACAAGAAGTTGCATCTTGTCACTCCCTTCCTCTAAAATTTTTAGTGGCTCCCTGCTGCTAATACAATAAAGTCCAGATTCCTTAGCACGGCATTTAAGGCCTTCTGTGGACTTAGCTCAAATTCTATTTCCAACTTTGTCTTCTACTTGATTTCAGAGACCTCAAAACTCATTCCTAAGCCTGGGATATTCTTCATCGAATTCTCTAACAAAATCTTTCTATTAAAAAAAAAAACTTTCAACTTTCTGTGATGCCCTCTGTCAGGCCCTGTGCTAGAGATGTGCTGGGGACAGAGCTGCAGATGACCAAGGGCCTAGCTCCCAAGGACCTCCAGCTGAGCTCCCACAAATCAGCCACAAATCAGCCTACTACTACTTTAAAAGGGACTTTCACATTGTATATATCATCATCCTATTATTTAGCCCTTTATATATCAGCAGTTTTTTTTTCTCCCCAGTAGAATGAAGATAACCCTTATAGTACATATCAGGACTCAACAAGTATAGTTTTATTTCTTTATCACTTGGCAACTTGTAGGGTCTGCGGGGTGGGATGGGGGGTTAAGGATGGCATGCTATTAATTGTCCACCTCTAAGATGATCCTATCCACCTCTTTCCATCAGTGCTGACACCTTAAGATCTTTTAGCTGTCTCCCCACTGCTCTGAGGAAGAAGACTGAAGTCCTAGCCTGGCCTGCAAGGCCCCATGGGATTCGGCCACAGATTCTTCCAGATGTGAGCCTTCTGCACCCCCTCCATGGCTTCAGCCACTCCCCTTGGGCTCCAGTCCCACTGGCCTCCATCACACCCCAGGACCTCTGGACAAGCTATTTCCTGTGTGGAGTGCACTCACCTACCATCACCCCCTTGCCTGGAATTCAGCACTTTCCAGTAGAACTTTCTGCAATGATGGAAATAATCTATCTCCTGGTCAATGCTGTTCAATGTGCTAGCTAATAGTAGCACTTGAAATGTGGCTAGTGTGACCGAGGAATTCAAAGTTTTATTCTATTTAATTTCAATCAATTTAAATTTAAATAGCAATATGTGAATAGTGGATACCATATTGGCCAATACAGTGTCCTAGATCAACTACTACTCATCCCTCAGATCTCAGCTCAAATATGACTTCCTCAGTAGGACTCTCCTGACTAGACCAAGGTTCCCCTATTGTATACTCTCACTATGTCTTTCCTTTAGAGACATACAGCAATGTGATGCATTCTGCAATAATCCAATTAACATCTGTCTCTTCTGTTAGAATGACTGGTCTAGGAAGACAGGGATCATGTCCATCCCTCACTGCTGGCACACCTCAACTAGAGACACTAGAGACACGGTTGTTCTAAAAGTCTGGCTTATGTCAGTCTGTGCAGCGGGTCCTGCTTCTCTCTCCTGGGAGTTGCATTAACTTCTGGGTGTTGCAATTAGAGTTTAAGATATATGTGTACATATATACATAATATGTGTGTGTATATATATATAGTTTTTGACAAATCAGACACCCAACAGCAGCTGCAGAGGGGCAATAGAGTCACATTTTCCTTCCTTCTTTCAGGACTAAGGCAAGTTGATTCCTCCTTTCCTGAATAAACTAGACATCAAGGCTTTGTTCTAAAATCCCCTAGGGAATGTCTGGGTCTGGAGAAGGGAGAAGGGACTAGTGATTTGTTTTCTTATCCTTAGGGGTGCATAATCATTGGCTCTCCCTGCCACCTTCACATTGGCAATGAAAAACGGCAATTTTCATTGACATTACGTAAGTGTATCTACCTATGTTTCATTAGTTCTTGGCTTCAAATTTGAAGCAAAACGTCTTGATATGTAAAGGTTATCCCACCCTACTTTCTTTCCCTGTAATAGCTTCTGGGTGAACAAGAAATTCATCAGGAACAAGGAAGAAGAACTAGTATTTATCAAGCACCCTACTAGTTGCAAAAGCCATGGCAAATGTTTTCATACCCAGCAGTGTATTAAAATTTCAGAACAACTGGGCTAGGTGGGCACAGTTATCCCCACTATACAGATGAGGAAAGTGAGACCCAGTCCCACATCGCACAGATAGTACAGCAAGGGGCAGAAGCCAAAGTCAAGCCCAAGTCTATCTTACTCCAAAGTCTGCGCTATTTCATTAATTCTCACTGCTGCCAGGGTTTCTTAGACCAGCAAATTAGATTTGTCCATGATCCTAGTTCATTTTTCCCCCAATTTAATATATCTCCATTATTGCTTCCTCTCATTCCTTGCTTTTCTGTTTCTTTCTTGAGAACATGGTTGTTCCTTGACCTCAGTTGTCTTTAATTGCTTCTTCTGCATCCCATTTTCCCCTCAAAGATCCTGGTTCTCCATGGGGGAGTGAGGGCTGTGCTAGTTATGCAGAGCTCCAAGCTGGGACTGGCCATGACCCTACGAGCCCAGATTTCTGCTCTCTCAGTCTCTCCTGACAACTCCTGGGCTGTGTATAAGTCAGAAAGTTAGTGGCAAGAGTCACAATTCTAAGCAGCTTTTTGTTAGACAAAAGGCTCAATTTTCATTATGTGAATGGCTACTTCATTATGGGCTATAATGGCTCTGTTGAGCATCCCATGAACAAACTATCAAATCCTTAGGATGACATTCTTGGAGCAAAAAAGTGCAATTTTAAAACAAAACCAAAAAAGGCCCATTTCCACTATCTGCCAAATAAAGCTCAGGAGGTGTCCTGCACACACAAGTGCACTCCAGCCCCCTCCCCAGGAGTTTAATCCGAGCACCTCAGCATTTGAAACTGAAACACGATAGCAAAGACTTTTCCACTTTTTAAAATCTATTTGTAAATCTCACCTTCCTCCAAATACTTTTTTTTTTTTTTTGCTCAGAGTAAGTGAAATTGTCTTTGTTTTCCCTATACAACAATTTAGCTTTAACACACTGCATGCACATACAATTAATGTAGATAGAAAATCCTACCCAAGCTACAGGAGACTATGAGATCTGAGCTCAAAGTAAATGTGTATTTATATTATTAGGTGCTTATTCAATAAAAATATTATTTCTAACCAAATATGTGCATGCATCCATAGATATATATAATATATATACACACACAGACAAATACACGTATCTGGGGAGTATTTTCAAAGAAGGGTTTTCTCCCCATACTTCTGGCAGTTCAGGTTTAAAGGTCAGATTTAAACTATCACCGTGTTTCACAATGCAATCTGTGCAGTGCCGCGTAATGAAATGGTTCAGTAAAGGTGCTCGTGGAAATTCTTTTAATTAGGTCTAAGGCTTTTCAGTTGTCAACATGAATAAACCAAGAGGCATTCTCTTGCAAACACAACACACAAAATTAAAATGTAAGATATCTTTGAAAAAACAGATATGCACTTGCAAAAGGAAAGTTATACGTGTTTTTTTGTAACATAGCCTCCACCAATTTTTAAAAAACTACCAACATCTTTCAATAACCAAATGGACTGCTAACCCAAAATAAAGGAGTTTCTCTATTTCTAATGAACCAGAACACTAATGCCTTTTCTAATGAAAAGTATTTGGAAGAACACTAAAGTTAATCATAACTAGAAATGTTTATTGAGAGACTAATGACTTTCTTCATGAGCAAAAGCCACCTTTCCATTTAACAATAATTGATTCTACAGATCAGCAGTATCTCAGTCAGACCTGTGAATGTCCCACAACAACTCCTGCAAGTTGAATGACATCTATTAAAAATGCACCAAAATATACTTTTGCCCTCAGAACCACTATCTGAGGCCCAAAAGATGAGCACATCACAGCAGGAACATCAGCAAGAAGCCTGCTTTCCAAAGCTGTGTTGACAAACTAAACACACAGATTTGGAAATTTTAACCATCAGTTCAGAGCTGAAATAGGGATGAAATTCACAAAATAAAACTGCAAGAAAACAGTAGGTTGCTTCGGAAAGTATTTGCACTGAGCTCTGATGGAAAAAGCAAAACTAGACAAACTATTCCAACCAGCACCAGGAGTGCAGATTTTAGACGGATCCCAAGGTGTTTACAAATGCCAACTGGTCTTGAGACTTGATATGGAATGGGACACTCAAATGGAGCAATATCAGCATGTAATAAACATGTAATAAATCATTGCCTTGATTGATCAACCGATGAATGAATGTCAATGAACGCCAAGCATGAGGGTCTAACACCCCACAGTACATTGATTTACCTGGGGCTCAGACAGACCTGAGTTCAAATTCTGGCTCGCTGCTGGCTGTTATCTGGATGCCTCTAGGCAAGTTACTTAGTCTCTTTTCTTCATCTATAAAAAGGGGATAAAGTACCTTCCCCTCCTTTTTTTGCAGGATTGTTATGTAGATTAAATGTCAAGATTTTCAAAGCCCCTAGCACAGTGCCTGGCACACAGTAGGAGCCTAATAGATGGTGACTATTCTTCCATACTAGGCCAACTCCAAAGACAAAACTACCTAAGCCTTTATTTTAGCATCAAAAAGAATCATGGGTTCACAATTAACATTTTCTAGAGCACCAATTACTGAAATGTCACTCATTATGCTGAGCCTAGTGGATTCTTTTAGTGACCCAAACTCGGTGTGTATTTGGGAGTTAATGAAGTGCTTGGTGTTTACAAAGAGAAAAGCAGGATTTGTCTCAGCAACAATCCTAGGCAGAATGGATATAGATTTCCATGCTTAGGGAAGCAGCCAGGCCAGATCCATGGTGGATCACATGGATACATCCACACAGAGTGAGATACCTCCCGAGGGGATCAGGGCATCTCCACCTCATCAGGGGAGGAAAAAAACAGGAAGGGGGGTGGGAAGTGTGTATAATAGATGTGTTTCACAGTGTCCCTGCTGTGATGAACAACTTGATCCACTTACAGTTCCAAACACATGATGCATAAAAGAGCTGACAGAAATTCAATTCTTGCAAAGAAAAGCATCTGCTCTCTAGTGGGAACGGCCAAATATTAAGCAGTTTTAAGGCAGGGCAAAGACCTAGAGGAGCACACTTCATTATCTAGATAGCTAGAGTAAAGAAATGCAGAGGATTACAAATGAACAAAAAAGTAGCCAAGATTCCAAGCATTAATTACCCAGAGTAAAATGATTCAAGTTAAATCTTTGTTACCACAAATATTAAGCCCAGCTGTGTTTATGTAGCAGTTGTGAAAAAGGAGAAAAAAAGAAATCCGTGTACAATATCTGTAAGCTCTGCCAGTTAATTGAATTCGCTGGCAGCACTTCCTCCACCACGAGCCAAACATCCTCAAAGATAAAATGTAGCTTTTAAACAGACCTGGGGAAAACGGAATCAAGAAATTTCAACCAATAAAACACAGCTCTTTACTGGTATAAAAGTAAAGTAAAATTCAGTAATGAAAGGAAGGAAGTCTCTTAAACATTTACTGCATTCCAAAGCTTGGAATTGCGGTTTATTGCTGAGGTCTCTTCTGATGTCCCACAGAGCTCCTGCTCCAGCATCTTTAATGAAGTCCCATAAACTCCCATAAAATCCTTGATTGTTGACAAATCATACACACACATTCAGGGCAACCCTCATTGGATCATGATGATCCTTTCCATCCTGCATGAAATTTACAAGTCACGAAGTGGACACTGTTGTGGACACTGAGTGGCCCAACACAGAACAGACTGATGGACAATTCCTTAAAAGCATGAGGGATGAATGACTAGATACTGGTCATAGGTGATACTGCTAAGAATTCTCTTTAGCAAAGCGTCCCCTGATCCCAAGTCCAATATCAGTAGATGTGGGGTGGGGGAAGCTTTGGCCAGACTACAGGAACCAGAGAAGCAGCAAGAGGTGGGATCTAACACTCAACCCTTACTCTGGGACTCACTCATCACATCATTCCCCAGCTTAAATATTTTAGTTGATTCCCCACCACCCCAAATTTGAAGTCCAAACTTGTTTTTATGACCATTCCCAATCTGGTCCCTCCTGTGAACTACTTTGGTCTCATTTTTTGTTCAGCTAAACTAAACTATTAATCCTTGTCCAAACACATAATGCTTTCATTCACACCGCCAGCCTCCATGCATCCAGTCTCATCTCCCAGTGTGCTCATGTCTCCTTTCCAGGAACAGTTACTATTTCTTACATGTCTCCATGTCCCTACGGCCCAACACACTGAGCACACACTGAACGAACAATGGATAAAAAAACCTCCATTCCTGAACTGGCTAGTAGATCTGCCCATTTGGGACATGCTGAACCACAAATATCTGGGTGCTCCTATGGATGGAAGCAAAGCGGCTGGTATAAAGTACACGTGGGTAGGAGAGTGGCAAGAGGTGAAGCAGGAGAGGTGGGTGGAGAGTGGATTACAAAGGGCCATCCATATTCTGGAGCTTGATTTTCACCCAAAGAAAAATGAGGAGCCACTGAAGGGTTTGGAGAATGAGGAGTGGTATTTGTGTCCTAGAATATGCCTTCCTTATTGCCTGGAGGATGGACTGGGATTGGAGAAAAGGGGCAAGATTGGCAGTCCAGTTTTCATTAGCTCTTCTACTAACCAGCCTAGGACCTCACTGAGAGTAAATATCATGTCTTAACTACCTCCATACTCAGTATACCCAGTGTAAGGCCTGGCACATAGCAGGTGCTCAGGAAATGCCTGTTGAATGAATCAATGTTCTATTACAGGAAAAAAAAAATACATATATATATATATTTTGGAGACAGAGTCTTGCTCTGTTGCCCTGGCTAGAGTGCAGTGGCGTCCTCATAGCTCACTGCAACCTTGAACTCCTAGGCTCAAGTGATCCTTCTGCCTCAGCCTCCCGAATAGCTGGGACTATAGGCATGGACCACCATGCCCGGCTAATATTTTCTATTTTTAGTAGGGATGGGGTCTTGCTGTTGCTTAGGCTGGTCTCAAATTCCTGACTTGAAGCAATCCTCCTCCTCAGCCTCCCAGAGTGCCATCTATTAAAGAATATTAACAATATATGCATTAACAAGGCAGAAGGATCAAATCCACAAAGGGATCTAGTTCCTTGCTTCTGGGATCAAATGCATTGTTGACTCACCAAGGTAGGATCGCACACTAGTGCCTAGGAGCCCTGCAGCATGACTCAAAAGTCTGAGGGTTTGGGGCCTTTGGAGAAGCATGGCACAGAGAAGGCCAGGGCTTGAAATAAACATGAAGTCTATAAACATGCCCTTAGATCAATAAAAAAATGGAGTATTCTTGCCATATTTCTCCAAAATCCACAGCTAGGGAACAATGCAATATTGTCAGTGAAAATAATACCTTCCATGGAACCTAGCAAAGTACAAAGCATTAACCTTGCCAACATCATTTTTTTTTAAGAGTAGAAAAAGCTAACCGAGACAAGATTATAAAATTTGAGGCTAAATTATCTAGGCATCTAGCAGAAAGCCAGAGCTGTCCTGCCTCCAAAGTTACCCTTTGCTTATGCCCATAAATCATGTGAAAATCCACAGAACTATTCTGAAATCTTCTCAATATTGGAACCCCCTTTTAAAATTAATTTCAAGCCTTTTTCTTTTTTAAAATTATGTTTAAGTCATAACTTACATACAATAGAATGCATACATTCTAAAAGTACAGTCTGATGAGTTTTGACCAATGTATATACCTGTTTAACCACAACCACCATCAAGAAACAGAACAGTTCCCTCTTCCCAAAAGGCTCCTTGGTGCCCCTTGGCAGTCAGGCCCTGCCTCCTCCATCCCAGCCCAAGGCAACCACAGATCTGCTTTCATCAATCATAGACTAGCTTTCTCTCTTCTACAATCTCATATAAATGAAATCATATGGTATATACTCTGTATGTGGCTTCTTTTGCTCAGTGTGGTGTATTTAAGATTCATTCATGTTGTTTTGTGTATCAAAAGTGTGTTACTAAGGAATACTGACTCAGTAATATAAAATAAAGCACCAGGTGTGGATGTGTGTGCCTGTAGTCCCAGCTAATCAGGAGGCTGAGGCGGGAGGATCACTTGAGCCTGGGAGTTCAAGGTTACAGTGAGCTACAACTCTGCCACTGCACTCTAGCCTGGGTTACAGAGCAAGATCCTATCTCTAAAATAATAATAATAATAATAAGGAATATAACGTATTGTTTATCCATCTACTACTTGAAAGACATTTGGGTTGTTTGCAGTTATTGCTTACTATGAATAAAGCTGCCATAAACATTCATATACAAGCCTATTTGGATATATATTTTCATTTCTCTTGGATGAATATCTAGGAGTCAAATTGTTGGGTTGTATGGTAGGCGTATGTTTAACTTCACAGAATATTGCCAAACTGTTTTCTAAAGTGGTTGTAACATTTAACACTTCCATCAGCAGTGTAAGAGTTCCAGGTAAGTTGTTCCGCATCCTTGACGATACTTGGTGTTGTCAGTCTTTAAATCATTTGAAAAATCAGGCTTATTGAGGTATGATTTACATACATTAAAATTCGCCACTTTTAGCAAATAGTTCTATGAATTTTGAAAGATGCTTATAGTCATACATCTATCACCACAATCAAGAGGTAAATGGTCCATCATTCCCCAAATTTCCCTTGTGCCATTTTATAGCCCTGGCAACCACTCAGCTGATTTCCATCTCTATAGTTTTGCCTGTTCCAGAATGTCCTAAGTGGATTCTTTCATGTATCATAATGCATTTGAGATTCATCCATTTCGTTGATTAGATAAGTAGTTTCTTTTCATTGCTGAGCAGTATTCCATTTTATGGGTGTACCACTGTTTGTTTATATATTCACCAGTTGAAAAACTTTGATAGTTTCTAGCTTGGGGCTGATAAAAACATACACATGCATGTGTTTGCATGTATATAAGTTTTCATTTTCTTGGGTAAATACCTAGGAGTAGAATTTCTTGGTCATACAGTAAACATGTTTATGATACACATTTATAAGAAATTCTCAGCCTTTTTGTTTTAGCCATACCAGTGAGTATACAGTAGTACCTCATTGTGATATTAATTTGTACCCTCATGACTAATGATGCTGAATATCTTTTCACGTGCTTATTGGCTATTTGAATATCTTTTTTTGTGATGTGTCTCTTCAAATATTTTACCCACTTTAATTGAGCTGTCTTATTATTGAGTTTTAGGGATATTTTATATATTCTGAAAAAAAGTCCTTTTTCAGATGTAAGTATTGAGAATATTTTATCTCAGTCGGTGGCTTGCCTCTTCATTTTTAAAATAATGTCTTTTGAGGAGGATAAGTTTTTACCTTTTATGAGGTCTAATTTATCAATTTTTCTTTTATGATGTGTGCTTTTTATATCCTATCTATCTGTCGACCCCAAGTTGATGAAGATTCTTTCCCATATTTTCTTCCAGTCATTTGATAGTTTTGCTTCTATGTTTAGGTTTGTAATCTATTTTGAGCTAATATTTGCATGAGGTAAAAGTCAAGGTTTATTTTTCTCCATATGGATATCCAGTTGTTCTGGCACATTTGTTGGGGGAAAAAAATCCTCTCCTTTCCCCTTTGAATTACTTTGGCATATTTGTTAAAAATCAATTGACCATTTATGTGTAGGTCTAATTGTGGATTCTTTATTTTGTTCTATTGATCCACATGTCTATTTACACTGTCTTGACTATCATAACATTATAGTAACTCTTGAAAATAGGTAATATAAGTCCTACAACTTTGTTCTTCTTTTTCAACATTGTTTTGGCTATTCTAGATCTTTTGCATATTCATATACATTTTATAATCAGCTTGTCAAGTTTTCAAAAAAAAAGCCATCTGGAATTTGGGTTGGGATTATATTGAATCTATAGATCAATTTAAGGAAAATCAACATCTTAAAAATATTGAATAAAAAAATATTGAGTCTTCCAATCCAAAACATGGGGTATCTCTCCATTTATTTAGGTCTTTAAAAATTTTTTCTCTGAAATGTTTTATAGCTTTCAGGATACAAATCTTAAACATATTTTGTTAAATTTATTCCTAAGTATTTTGCGTTTTGTATGCTATTTAAAATGGTACTTTAAAAATCTCATTTTTCAATTGCTCATTACTAGCATATAGAAATACATTTGATTCTTATATACTGACTTTTTCCTGCACCCTTGCTAAATTCATTTATGAGACTCCTTAGGATTTTCCATATACATGATTTTGTTATCTGAACAAAGACAATTTTACTTCTTTTTAATCTTTAGGGATTTTACTTCTTTTCCTTGTCTTAGTGAACTGGTTATAAACTCCAGTGCAATGCTGAATAGCAATGGGAAGAGCAGATATCTTTTTTTGTTCTTTTCTCAGGGGAAAGCAATCAGTCTTTCACCATTGAGTATGATGTGAGCTGTAGGTCTTTCCTAGATGCTATTACAATGAGGATACCTAGGTTCCTAAGATCTTTTATCATGGATGGTGGTGTTTTTTCTAAAATACGTTTCTTGCATATGTCTTGGTATCATTTTCCTTCTTAACCTGTTAATATGGTCAATTAAATGAACTGATTGATTTTCAAATATTAGCCAATCTGTATTCACATCTTTAAAAAAGGATGTATTATCCTTTTATATATAGCTGGATTCAACTTGCTAATATTTTGTTAAAGATTTTTGCATATATTTGTGAGGTATATTGGTCTGTAGTTTCCTTTTCTTGTAAATTCTCTGTGTTGTTTTCATGCCAAGGTAACACTGACTTCATAAAATAAGGTGGGACATGTTCCTTTTACCTCTATTTTCTGAAAAAGTTTGTATGAAATTGTATTAGTTCTTCTTAAACATATGATAGAATTAACCAGTGAGGCTATCTAGGCCTGGAGTTTTCTTTGTGGGAAAGTTTTAATTATAAACTCAAAATTCTTTAATAGAAATAGTGCTATTTTTCTATTTTTTCTTGAGTGACTTTCTGTAATTTCTGTATTTCAAGGAATTTCTTCATTTCATCTAATTTGTCAAAATCATAGGCATAAAGTTATTCATAATACTCCTTTATTTCTTTTTCTTTTTAAAAAATACACTTTTATTTTGGAACATTTTTAGATTTACAGAAAAGTTGCAAAGATAGTACAAAGAGCACCCATATACTTCTCACCTAGTTTCAGTTTCCCCTAATATAACTCATATTATTAGCATTATAACTTTGTCAAATCTAAGAAACCAACAATGGTACATTATTATTAACTAAACTCCAGATTTTATTGCGATTTCACCAGTTTTTCCATTAATGTCCTTTTTCTACCCAAGGATCCAATCCAGGATACCATATTGGATTTAATTGTCATGTCCCCTTAGTCTCCTCTGGTCTATGACACTTCCTTCGTCTCTTTCTTTTGTTTTTTATGATCTTGACAGTTTTGACAAGTACTGGTCAGGTATTTTGTAGAATGTCCCCAAATTTGAGTTTATTGGAAGTTTCTGTCATGATTAGAGTGGGTCTTTAGAAAGAATAACACAAAGGTGAAGTATCCTTCTTCTTATATCACATCACTGATTACATGATATACATGTGACATCACTGGTGATGTTAAACTTGATTGTTTGGTTAATGTAGTGTCTGCCAGTTTCTCCACTAAAGTCACTATTTTTCCCTTTACATACTCTATTTTTTGGAAGTGAATCACTAAGTCTTGCCCACACCCAAGTGGGGTCAGGGGAGATTAAGCCCCTTCTCCTGGAAAGGACAGTATTTATAGATATTATTTGGAATTCTTCTATTAGAAGGAACATTTGTCTCTCTGCTCCACCAACTTTCTTTTGATTGTGTTTGCCTGGTATATCTTTTCCATCCTTTTACTTTTCCTCACCTGACTCTTTAAAGTGGAATTCTTGTAGCCAGCATATAATTGAGTCTTGCTTTTTTATATAATTTGATAATCTCTTTAAATTGGAGTGTTTAGAACATGTAAGTTTAATGTAATGATCAATATTGTTGAATAAATATATCATCTTGCTAATTTCTATTTGTTCTATTTGTGTTTAGTTCCTTTAGTCTTGCCCCCCACCAAATTTTTTGGACCTTCAATATTGGCTTATTAGCTATATATCTCTGTCTTATTTTTTGGCTCCTCTAAGGTTTACAATATACATCTTTAACTTAATAAAGTCTTCCTTCAAGTAGTATTATACCAATTTACATACACAGGTAACTTAAGAACCTTTAGACAGCACACTTCTCCTCTCCACTGCCACGCTGTTCTTTGTGCTACTATTGTCATACATTTTACTTCTATCTATGTAATAACACACAATACATTGGTATTATTTTTACTTTAAATACTCAATTATCTTTCATAAAAATTAAAAATGAAAAAAGTCTCTTATATTTACCTATATGTTTACTATTTCTGGTTCTTTTCACTCCCTTATCATCCAAGTTTCCCTATGGTATCATTTTTTTTCCTGAAGAACTTCCTTTAACATTTCTTATAGTGTGGGTCGGCTGACAATGATTTCTCTCATTTTTTATTTGTCTGAAAAAGCCTTAATTTTGCCTTCATTTTTGAAGCATGTGTTCACTGGATAGAGAATTCTAGGTTGATAAACATTTTCTTTCATTTCTTAAAAAATGTCATTCCATTATATTTTGGCTTACATAGTTTCTGATAAGAAGTATGCTGTAATTACTTTTCTCTTATATGTTTTCTCTTTAGCCATTTCTCTCTATCATTGGTTTTGAGCAACTATCATGACGTGCCTTTGTGGGTTTTGTTTGGTTCCATTACTCTTGAGGTTCACTGGGCTTCTTGGAGCTTTATCATTTTCATCAAAATTTTAAAAAAATTGGCTACAATCTCCTTAAATTTTCTTTTCTTTCCCCACCTTCCTTGCCTTCTGGGACTCCAATCATATGTATGTTAGTCCTCTTGATATTGTTCTATGGGGTCACACTGAGTTCTGTCAATTTTTTCCAGTCTTTTTTCTTTCTCTGGTTCATATTGGATAGTTTTTATTGCTATGTCTTCAAGTTCATTAATCTTTTATTCTGCAGTGTCGCAATGCCTCTTAATCCCGTAAGTGATTTTTTTCATTCCAGGTATTATGTTTGTCACTTCCAGATGTTCCCTTTCATTCTTTTTATGTCTCCCATTTCTCTCCTCATTTAGATCAGTAGATCATGTCTCCCTTTAAATTCATGAGTATATTTATAGTCTTTATAATATCTGCTTTTAGGTCTTTGTCTACTAATTCTATAATATCTGTCATTTCTGAGTCTGTTTCTATTGATAAATTTTCTATGGGGTAACATTTTTCTGATTCTCAACATGTCTTGTACTTTTTAAATAGGATGCTAAATATTGTGAATGTTATATTGTTGAGTGTTAGATTTTGTTGTCTTCATTTAAAGAGAGCGGAAGTTTATCTTCACAGGTGGTTAGATTTCCTGCCCATCAAGTTGACCTTTTCAAGACTTTTTAAAAAAGAAATAGGTTTAAAACTTTTTATTGAAGTTTAGCATACACACATAAAAAGGCACACACCATTGGTGTACAGCTTGATGAATTCTTCCCCATGTAACTGGCATTTAGAGAAAAAACCCAGCACATTACTAGCACCCCTAAAGCCCTCTTCTTCTGCCTCCCAAGCCTGATTTTAAGCTCTGTAGGGCAGGGATAAAATAACCTTTACTCTAGAGCTAACTTAGACCTATCATCAAGTCACGACCTCCTAGTGTCTCTAGTGATTATCCTGAGAGCTAAACAAGATCTCTTTACTCTGGCTGGTCAGAACTGGGATGATTCCTAGACCTATGTGAGCTCTGAGAACTATTTAGCTTATAGTCCCCTGTCAGGAGTTTCACCCTACACACGGGCAGATTAGTCTTTAGCAGGTTAGTCGATTCAGATTTCTGGAGCTCTTTTGCTGCATAGCTCCCTCCTATCTGATGCTCTCACCCACAAACTTAAACCATTTCTCCTTCAAACAGTTCTTTAACCTTTCAACTCAGCAAGACTGCAGTGCTTTGCTGGGAATTCCCCTCCTAGCACCAACCCGTGTCCAGAAAAGGCCTCATGGCGGAAAGCAGTGGGATGATAGGCCTCACCTCACTTGCTTCCTTTCACTCAGGGATCACAGTTCTGAACTGCCTATTGGCCAGTATGTGAAAAGAGTTGTTTTCATATTTGTCCAGAGTTTTAATTGTTAATGGTGGGAGGATTAATCCAGTTCCAATTATTCTATCGTGGGTAGGACCAGAACCAAGGCCTCTTTTAATGAAGTTTCCAGCATGGATGCCATGTTTTACAAGATTTCATCTACCAAAATAACCCAATCCGTATGTGCCTTCCATCCTTCCATCTATCTATTCAGCGCTTGTTAAATCCTTGGAAAACAAAGAAGAGTAAAACTTGATTCCTGCCATCAAAGAACTCACAGTTAAAAGGCAAAAGCTAGAAATGGGTAATAACTCAGTACAATTATATAAGCAACACAAGGGGCTGTGGGGACACAGACAAAGAGAAAGATATGGTCAAATCTACCTGAGGAGATCAGGGAAGTTTTGTTTTCTTTTTAATAGAATAATGTTTACAGTAAGACTTGAAGAATGAGTAAGGGACTAACAAATGAGGTGGGACATTTAGGACAAAAGAAACCCCGTATGCAAAGTATGAAGTTATGAAACAACATGTAAGTTTGAGACAACTACTAATAGTTCCAAACACCTGGAATATAGAGTTTGAAGCAGGGAGAGGAGAGAGCTAAAGCTATAGAATGTCCCCTTCCCCCAAAATGGGAGGATCATATCATGAAAGGGGCCTTGAATACCATGTTAATCATCAGCTGCATCCATAATTCATCATTAACTACCACCCATTGCGCTTATAGGATACATGTTTTGAATATATTATGTACATTACATTTAATTCTCACAACAACCTTAAGAGGAAACTAAGGCTCAGAGAGCTTAAGTAATTTTGCCCAAGACCACACGGCCAGTAAGTGAGGAAGCCAGGATTTAAATACAGGTCAGCCTGATTCCAAAGTCAACAAAGGGAACTTGCTTTAAATCTATAGGCAGTGGGAAGTTATGGAAGGATATTTTGTCTTTAAAAGATTTTTTAAAAATTATGTTCATTGTTGGAACAGTTTTAAGTAGGAGGGAAATATAGTTTAATTTATATTTTAGAAAGGTCACACTGGTGCATGAAGACGACGAAGTAGAAGGACGAGGCTGGAGTCAGTCGCACCAGCTTTGAGGCTGCCGGTGAAAGCGCAGAAGAGAAGTAAGAGCTTAGATTAGGTCATGGTTTGGAGGCATGAAGAAGAGGATGTGGATGTGCAAAATGTCTAAGAAGCAGAATTTGTCAGATGTAGTAAACAAGCAGCTTTGGCAAAAGGGGAGATTGTAAAGTCAAGGATGGGCATGCTAGTACACCAAAAGTATCAGGGCCTATGCAGGGACATAAAAACTGAAAGGAAATGATTTCTCCTCTTGAGAACTTGAGGGCTCATGTAGCATTACTCATATCTATGAATTTTATTGAAATACAGTAAGTACCTTATGGACCACATTCTCTCTCCATTACTATCTTCAGAATCCTTAATGAATCTAGAGCCCCACACTGGAAACTGCTGCTGTAGAATATTTGCAACCCTGCTACAAACTAGCTTGCAGACAGGAGGTCCCAATGTGCAGGCTGAGACTGTCAGGATGTGGAGGGAATTAATTGTCCCTTCAACCTTGCCGGTAATTATCAACAATAATTTTATTAAAAACAAATGCAGGTACCATTTATTGAACTCTGATAACATGCAAGCACCGTGGCAAGCATTTGGTGAACATTCCATTATTATTTGCCACAATAATCCTGAGAGCAGGCCTGGGACTCATTTTTTAAAGTGGGAAACTGAGGCTCAGAGGGGGAACATAACTTGTCCAACTTACTTTTGTTTCCCCTGAGGCCACCTCATTTATCATTTAAAAGGCATCTTGGAATCTGCCATCTTTAGGAAGCCTCCATTATACTCCCCCAAATTTTGTTACTCTCTCTCCTGAGCCCTTCTGTGCTTGCTTCCTATTTCCCTGTGGTCCCTATTATGCTATACTGTAATATATATGTAATTGACACATCTGTTTCCCCTACTGGCGTATTCTCTTTGAAGATCTGCTTCCTCTTCGCTGCTCAGTGACAGCATAGGGTCAGAGCAGTGCAGGTGGGACCAGTCAGTCCACTCCATAGTTTCTGAGCTGCCAGTCAGTCATCTCATGTTGCCCCAGGGCCCTTGGCCATTTCTTACACCTGATACACCTCAGGTTCACTTCCCACATTCACTCAGCAGTTGTCAGATCCATGCCTAAGATACCCATGGCTTAAAGAGGTACTTGTCCACTGAAAGGAAACAGGAATGGAAGCCTCAGACTCCTTGGACCAAAAGAACTATCAAATTATGGCCAGCAGGCCCTACGATACCGACCACATACCCTCTTCTGACATGATTACTTGAAATTCTCACACCTGTATGGCACTTTAATTTTCCGAAATTCTGTCATCTCTTGCTGCCTCAGAGGGAGGCAGTGTACATAGAGTGGAGGCAGCACAGGCTTTGGTGTCATCCATATCAGGGCTCCAATCTCAGCACTGCCCCTAACCAGCCATAGGATTTGTGGCAAGGCATGTGCTCTCTGAGGTTCTTTGCTCTCTGAGGTTCTTTCCTCCCTAATAAAAGCAGAGGACACCTACTCCATAGGGCTATGATGCTAACTGAATGAGACCCTGAATGTGGAAGGCACCTAGAAGGGCAACGGGGCCCTGTGGACCCACAGGGCTGGGTTCACATGTTGGCCCCACCTCTCTCTAGCTCAGTGGGTAAAGTGGGAGTGAGGACAACGCCTTCCTCAGAATGGTGTGAAGAGGAAGTGAGAGGTCAATGACACAGTGCCCGGTGCATCAAGGCAATGAATGGTAGCTACTGTTTAGTTATGTTACAAAGGAAACGTCATTATAGAGCACAAATGACTCCCCGAAAAATTTCACAGCAAGTTAAGAGTAGAGATGTTTGAAATCCTGTTGCAAGCCATTCATCAACAAACAGCAATGTCTTCAGAACCACATGGTGTCACTGGGGCTCCTGGCAGTGATGAGGCACCGGTGCTACACTTCCCCTACCAAGACATAAACCCTAGCTCCATATCAGAACCATATGGCCAGGAAGATCAACTCCTTTCAATCTGAAAGTCAGAATAACTTTCTAGCTCTTCTACCAGGCATAGCCATGGAGGTCAAACCAGAAACATTGAAACCGTACTTTCCTGTGAAGCCCAAATCCTCATTTGTACAGGCAATGGGGGAGAATGGGTCTACTTCAAACAGCTGCCCACAAGACAGCTCCAAGTAGCAACATGAGACAGGTGTGTAGCCAGATGTTAGTGTGGCAAATGTGGCAGCCAGTTACTTTGCTCAATAGAACCCACATTCTGTCTAGACCTGAGGTAACGGAGAGCTATTTGGAGGACATGCAGCCACATTCAGAGCACTGCCAGCAGATACTCTGCTACACGGGGAAATGGCTGTTTGATGGTGGTCTATGGGGAAAAAAAGTAAGTTTGAAGTATCCCAAATCACTCATGCTGAAAGCCCTCCCACTCGCCTTCTGTGGTGTCACTCAGAGGGTCTGGCCTGATCTCTGGAGAGGGCAACATGCTGAACAGAAGTGTCAAGACCCTCAGGCTCCCACAGAGGAGATGTCTAGACACTGAGATCACTTCACAGTCTTTCAGATGAAAGTCAGAAGAGCAAAACAAGACTCAAAAAATAAACCACCTTCTGACTTTCTACGCTGAGACAAAGGTTCCAGAGAACAGGGAGACAAACTGCAGTTCTTAGGCCATAGGAAAACCATGGCCGTCTCTCTTTCCACATCCCCTAAAGTCATGTTCATGCTGCTGCGTGAATTCACTACCCACCACATCGTTTGGGAGGCTCTGGAGGTCATCAAAGGGGGTTTCCAAGGTGTTGGTGTCCACGTTCAGGATCACGACATCATCCAGGGCCATGTTTCTGACTTTCTGCAAGTAAAAAAAAAACCCAAAAGAGAAAGTCATTGAAGTGCCATCAGGACACATATTTCCCCTGGCCTTCTCTGGGGAAGGGGAATCGGGAAGAAAAGTGGCACTTGACAAAGGCTTACTCCATGGCAGGCCCAATGCTAGGTGGTTCACATTTGTTAACTCACTTAACTCTCACAAAATCTCTGTAAGCTTGCATGATCCCAAGTCCCAGGAGTGAAAAGCATTTCACAGAGGCTCATTAACATGCCCTAGGTCACAGAGCCAGAAAGTAAAAGAGATCTTTACACCCTACCATCAGTTTTTTCCTACATATTTTTAACAGAAGCTGAAGTCTATAGCTCTGTCTCCAGGAACTCTGATACACAGCTAGGCTCTTATGACACCCACATTCAATCCATCCCTCTCATTTACCAAAGGCTATTTGTCCATCTCCCTTTCGGATCTTGTCATTCTTGAGTATGGAATATGGTGTATGGCTTACTGTTAACACTTCCCTTAAATGCTGAGTAGAAAGGTCGCACTTTTGATTTGGTCCCATTTTCCACAGAAATCCAGCTAATAATGGCTCAGAGGCTCTGGCCATAAGCCATTTTTCTATTGGCACAATAATCGAAAAGGTGAGGGAAACTCATGCCTACTAGGCATTCACATTTGGTGATGGGAGAAGGGACAAAGAAAAGACATAGAGAATACAAGAGCCTCCCTCCCCAAATCTGGCAGCACCTGTCCACAGTCCGTGTTGGTACAACACCGTGTGTAGCCTGAGTTTTTAAGTTTTAATCACACTATTCATCCACTGCTAGAGTCCATATCATTCTTCTCCTGCCTATCCACCCCCCCCATCCCATTCGATCCTCCTACCCATCATGATCAAGCTCATTCCTTTTGAGTCTTAAGCTTTAGAACTGTTGTCTTTATTTTATTTTGTCCTTTAAGTAGAAAGACCCTATAATTTGTTGTCCAAACTTGGACAATTGTGGATGTGAAAGAAGGTATATTAATCACACCAGGGCAATAGGCATAAAATGGGACATGTGGTCATCCTACATGCAAGGGATCGATTTCATTATTAGTCACCATCTGAGCACACTGCATGTGACTGTGCAGGTATGTACTCCCCAAGGCTGCCCAACCAGCCAAGCTGGGGCTGAATTCTGCCCACCCATGTGCCTGCTGAGTGACATCAGGCGGGGAAGAGGGGGCAGATGGCTTTTCCTAATTCACCACAGAGCACCGTATAGGCTTAGCAACAGATCTAGACATCTGATGGTGGCTCAAGCCCAAGTTTGCTGATGCCCTGGAAATGGACAATTATAATTACAATGTACTAGGAGCCTATTAGTTCTTGCTCTGTGCTTATTTTACCTCATTTAATTCTTATCAAACCCAAAGTGGACATTATTCCCTTCATGGTATGTAAGTTGAGGGAAATGAGGTTCAGAGAGGTGAGGGAGGAGGCAGAGGTAACATAGGACCAGTCGCCTCCACAGGCCATGCTCGGCACGGCACCACCTGCCTCCTCGTCATCAGGTACCCTCAGTGAGACTGGCCTCCGCGCAGCCCTTGTCACTCTGAGCCCCAGCACCCCTTTGCTTCCCTCACCACTGAAAAATAACTAGCACATGACAAAATGACTGGCACCTGGTAAGTGCTCACTAACACCAGTTGACATTCATTCTTTCAAATCCCAGCCTCTAGGACAGAACTTGGTACCTAAGTAAACATTCCAAGATTCTTCCAGCAGGAAGGTGGAGCCATGCTTGTCAGAAGCCTCCTAGGGTTGAAAAAACACTCCCAGGCAGCAGAATCCTGGAACTCTCCTACTTAACATGACCAGAGCCTCAAACTCCTGCTATAGACTGACTCCTCCAGGCCACTGGGGGGCTAGTCCACAAACCTATCCATCAATTCGTAAACATTTGCTAGGTGCTTACTATGGGCTAAGAGTCACAGAGGGGGACAAGATTGCTGACTTATGAGTTTATTCTCCCCGCCAAAGCCCAACATTCATACTAACTACTGCCTTGTTTATAGGGTAAAAAGATTATCAGCAAATGGTGAAGTCTAATAATAATACAAATAATGAGTGTTTTACAGCACTTTTGTTTTACAAAGTACAATCCCCATTTTACGGAGGAGAACATTAAGACTCACAGTGAATTGTTCAGGGCTCCTTACCTGCCTCACTCTGCAACCCAACAGGTTAAATGGCTAGCAGTTTGCTAGCAGGAAGTTACAAAAATAGCATCAATCACCATGTTTTTCACTGATGTCACACTTTAGAACTCACAAAACACTGCCACACAGATGCTTCCATTTCCATCAGTGCAGCTAGAGGTGAAGTATCACTATCCCCATTTCAGAGAGGAGAAATTGAGGCTCCGAGAAGTGAAGCAGCTTGCCCAAGGCTTTGTGTCTACTAATTAGCTTCTTCCTCTGTAAAACCGAAATGCTAACTGTGACCACCCTCATTAGCCCCCATCCCCTGGGCTGTTGTAAGGAATAGAGGTAACATACACACAGTGTCAGGCACACAGAAGGATATAATAAATAGTGACTATTATTATTACTTTTATAATACACACAGCAGCTACAGCCAGTCTGTAAAGCTCTAGTGGCAATGGCCTAAGGGCAAAAATCCTTCCAGCCCTTTCTTGGTAACTGCTTGGGTTCTCACTTCAGAGGCTGAGGCACAGTCACAGGGAACAGAATCAGTGAAGGGGCAAGCAGAGGCTCCTCAACTCAGCTGAGGACTCCAGGCTGCCCCCAGAATCACCTATTTCGCCTCATCTGACCTTCCAAATAAGGCCCAAACAGAAGGGGGCACGAGGCAACAGCCATTGGAGAGAAGCCTCAGATGCTGAAAGGCCTAGTGAGTGGGGTGTTGATTCTGGACCAGAATCAGGCCTTGTTTCTGTGTTCCCAGTGGGCCCAGCAGCACAGACCGACCCTTGTGGGCTCTCCACAGCCGGGCTGGAATAGGCTTTTGATTTCTTCCCACTCCTGGCTGGAGGACTTGCCGGTTAAGCTGTGTGGAGTGTTTACTTTTTCAACAATGGCAGCAGGCTGAAGAATAGGAAAAAACCTGGCCCTTTTTCTGACTTAGTAGGCCAGGGTCCCCTTAGTAACCAAAATGCCCCAAGCACCAGGCTCCAGGCAGGAGCTAGGTCGGCACAGTTTCCTCTTAAAGGACAATGCTGCCTTCCCGGTGGCAAGGCCTCTTCCAAAAGGGCTGGCATGGACTCAAGGGCCTTCCTGAAGCTCAGTGTTCCCAAGGAAAGAATCGGAGGCCAGCTCAGCCGGATGGTGCCCCATCCCTGAAAGGACCAAGGAAACAAAGGGAATGAAGAACAGCAAGAAAAATTCACACTGGGGGTGGGGGATGGGAAGTACTGATGGAGAAGAAAGCTGGACTGTTGCTGGGTGCCAGCTCATTTAATCTTAACCATGCTGCAAGGGAGATACTAGCATCTCCACGTAAGAATGAGCAGGTGGAGGCTCAGAGAGGTCAAACAAACTGCCCGAAGTCACAGAGCTAGTGAGTGGCAAGGCCAACTTTTGAACACAGTCTGACTCCAAAGCTTACCTTTTCTGAAGATAACCCAAATTCAATTGCTCAGACTTCAGAACAAATATCTGTTCAGGGCATGCAGTTATACTAACACTCTCAGGGCCTGCTTTCTCTTAAACAAAATAATACTTCTTTCTGTATCATAAAAATTCTATATGCCTACTATAAAAAAATGGGAAAGACAGGAAAGTTCAAAGAAGAAAACCCAATCCTTCCATTTGGAGGCAACATTTGGGTATATTTTCCTCCATATTCTCCCCTTTCTACTTGTTAAAACACAGTTGAAATAATTCTTAATGATTCTTTTTGATTTTGTCACTGATTACAATATAAGCAATGCTCCATTTCATTAAAAGCTTTGTAAAGATCATTACTAATTGCTACAGAGTGTTTTACTACACAGAAACAAACTCATCCAAGCCCCTTTTCTTGGATGTTATTTCCAGTTTTTAAGAAATTATTATATATAATATTGTCATGAAATCTACAGGTATAAAGCTTTGTGCTTTAGGATGGATTCCTAGAAGTGGAATTTAGTTTCCACTTCTTAAAAAGTATCCCTCTCAAATTCGACTTTGAGATAGATATCTTTACTTCCAATTATTTTAAAGTCATTTCATCCACAGCTTGTGTTTCCTACTCTAAGTGAAGAAAAATCAGCAAAGACACGAGCAGATGTCAAAATAGTCCTCCAAAAACCCTACCCAATTAAAACACTTACTAGTACCGCAGCACACCGAGACAGCTCTCCGGTAGCTTGTCCCACCAACACATTCCCTCTCTTTTTAGTTACAACATATGCCAAAGCTCCTGCCAGCTGCAAACCCTTCCCCCACCAGACTCTATAGGCTTTTTCTCAGAATGAAAAAATGAAAAAAAAAAAAAAAACAACACTGACATGCACACTGGCTTTCCAAATGGCATTTCTTACATAGAGAAACACACACACACAAAAATGGCACCTTCCCATATATATTAATAAAAAAAAATCTTTCCCTTTATGCTTTGTCACAGACAGCCTTAGCTTGGCCACTGCCTTTCAGGCCAGGGAAGGGAAAACTCATAGTGTGGGGGGTGGTTGGGGCAGCCGTGAGGACACGGGTGCTAATGATGCACTTCTGGATTGCCCCCTACTAGGCGGGTTGCCTTAGGCAATTTACTTGACCTCATAATTCCTCCAGGTTTTCATCTGTAAAATGGGGGTCATGACAGTACCTGCCTCACAGAGTTGTTGTGAGGCTTAGATAAGCTAATGTATGTAAAAGACTTAGCATGATTCCCAGAATATCCCTAATACGCAATCAACAAATGGTGGCTCTCTTGCCTGCCTGTTCCCTCTCCTCTGATGGCTCCTGGAACTCTGCCGCACCTGGCTGATCTCACTCCTGAGAGTCTGACCTGTGCTGCCTTCTGGTTTATTCACACAATTGGAATAACATGCCAATCTAGAGTTGCTTATGTAGGTATCAAATTCTTTCCCTAGTCTGGGGGCTTCTTGGAGTCAGGAGCCAGATCTTTGTACTCTCAGCTCCTACCCTAATACTTGGCCTAGAGCAGGCAATTCAGAAATGAATAAGTGGATGAACAGAGAGGCAGCGGAGCCCAGAGGTGAAGAGCATGGATCTGAAGCCAGTCTGCCCCAGTTCTAATTAATCTCCACCATCCATCAGCTTTGCTAACTTGGGCAAGTCACTTAATCTTTCTGTGCCTCAGTTTCCTCCTCCACAAACTGGGGACGATGACAGCATCTACCTCACAGGCTTGTTAGGAGGATTAAATGGGTTAATATTTTAAAGTACTTAGAGTAGTGCCTGGCACATGGAAAGTGTAAGATAAGTGTTTGTTAAATAAAAACAAATGATCTTTTGAGGGTGATGAAAATATTCTGTATCTTTATTGTGGTGGAGGTGGTTTCATGAGCACATAAAACTGTCAAAATTCATTAAACCATACACTTTAAATGGATGGTTTGTGGTACGTAATTACAACTCAATGAAGTTGATAAACACATTAGCACTATGTCCAGAACACAGAATAAAATCACAATAGACCATAAAAGATAACAAGCATGAACGATGGCAAACGAATGCCACGCAACAAGGTAGTTTTGCCCAGGGCCATCACCCAATGTTCGTTCTGATTTGCCACTTAACTTGGCTTCCTGTGCCCTTCCTTTTTTGTCTAGCCTGCCATTTTTTGGGTAACTTTGGTTTTCAGTTCATGCTCTCTTAGAATAAACATAAAAATCCAATGTCCCTAGAGATTCTGATATACTTGCCTACACAAAGGTGGGGTCTATTTGAGAATCACTCTACCTTTGGTGTCTCCCCTATAGCCAAGATTTTATTGAGCCTTCCTTTCTGTACTTGGTTATAAGAAAACAATGGGTTTTCCCCCCTGAAATAAATAATATCAGCTATATTCATTAAAACCGCACCAGCCCCCCTCACAGATGGAGGTGATCCTGCCTGTCCAGGAAGGGGATTAAGCAGCTAGTGACAAGAGGTAGGACTCAGAACCAGGCCATATGATGAAGGGCAAAGGTTTGCACTGGCTTGTAATCCAGGGGACCCAAAGAGTGGTCAGGAGCATGCAGTGCTTACCTGGCTGGACACTGAGGAGCAGGGGCCAGTTCTCCCTCTGCCTCCTCTGCCAGACTGGGCAGCTGAAGGCAGGGCTCCCTATCCAGGATGGAGGTTGTGGGGCTCAGTGAGGTGACACGCGTGGAGTAAATGAGCCGGCACTCAGGGAATCTTTTCTGTTGTCCTTACTGGGACCCTCTCCAGGGCAGAGCTGTGTCTTATTTGTCTCCAGTGCCCAGCACAGTGCCTGACACAAGGCAAATGCTCATTAACTGGAGAGTGAGTGAAGCGACTGTGGCTGGATCCGCTCCACTGGGAGGCAGGCCTTGCAGCAGATGTCAACGTAAGCCCAAATGGACAATGTAAGCCCAACGTAAGCAAATTGGAGTCTGCTCAAGGAAGTGCGATGGGAATAACAATAATGATGGCAATGATAACAATCGTGTAAAATTATCATGATTAATTAGTGTAGAATTAATTCACAGTGGACACGGAGATAGGAGTTAACATGGTGATTCAGGCCGTGAGTTCTGGAATGAGACAGCCAGATTCAAGCCTTGTCTCTATACTGTGCAACTTTCGGCAAGTTCTTTGCTTCTGAGCCTCAGTTTTCTTATCTATAAGATGGGGATAATACTGCACAGCTGTTTCATGAGGATTTAGTGAGATAACGTATAAAGAATTTAACAATACCTGATTGCAATAAGTGATCAATAAATGTGGGGCTATTAATAGTAAGTTTCTATCCTTGCAATTTGAAAGTTATGTCAACAAAATGGATTAGAGTTCTAAGACTAAGGATTTAAACAGCTGATTTTCCGAGCAAAGGTAAAAGCTAATGGGACTCTACTACTATTATGCTTTTGTGCTATTAAAACTTAAACAATCACTCATTTTTTTTTTTTCTTGAGACAGTGTCTCACTCTGTTGCCCAGGCTACAGTACTGTGGTGTGATCATCCTCCAACTCTGGGGCTCAAGTGATCCACCTGCCTCAGTCTCCTGAGTAGCTAGCACTATAGGCACACACCACCATGCCTAATTTTTTTCTTTTTTGTAGAGATGGACTCTTGCTATATTAAGCCTCTCAGTGCCTCAGTTTCCTTATCTGTATAAGGGGGTGAAAATAGTATTGACACCCAGGACAGTGGTTATCCTTGGGTTGGAGGGGGACTGACAAGAATAGGGTACAAGAGAGGTTTTGGTGTTGGGGCTGGTAATGTTTTGTGTCTTGATCTGGGTGGTAGTTACATGGGTATGTATGTCTACCTTATAAAAACCCAACTAGCTGTACATTTATTACTTTTTTAAGAGATGGGGTCTCACCAAGTTGCCCAGGCTGGACTCCTGGGCTCAAGTGAGCCTCTTGCCTCAGTCTTTCGAATAGCTGGGACTACATGCATGTGCCACCAGGACTGGCTTTAGCTGTACATTTAGGATTAGGATCCCTAAAAATCTCATACTTCAATAAAATGTTTACAAAAAGTAAATAATACAGACTTCACTGGATTGTTTTGGCAATTAAATGAGTTAATATATTTATAATACTTAGGATAGTGTCTGGTACATAATAAATACTAGGTATTGGCTATTATTATGAAAAATCAACTTAGCAATAATTCTATAATCAAAATGATTCAATCTAGATTTTATTTCACTGTCAGAAAATGTGTTTGCAAAGGTAGACACCTCCAGGACACACATTGCTTCTTCAATCTGTCCTGCCTCCTTCTAGTAAAGACCAAAGCAGCAACATTATAGGGACCTTCTGAGACCTTTGCAGTCCTGAATCAGCTTTGTTTGAGAGAAGAGCAGGACGGAGGAGGAGGAGCATGAATCAGATAGATTGGGTTTGGGATTTTACCTTCCTCAATTCCTAGTTACAGGATCCCAGGCAAGTTATTTAAACCTAGTTGAACCTTCATCTACAAAATGGGTCTATAATGACTTGCTACATAGAGTTGTGAGAGGATTAAGCACAAAACAAATGGACAGAAACATTTATTTCGTGCCTACATGGCCACGTTCCCATCTGCCCAGGGTGCTAGTGCGGACCACAGGTGGGACTTCTTCCTGTAAGGGTGATGCCCTGAGGCCAGTGAGCATAATCTAATCTTTAATGGCCAAGACAGCACCTGAGGCAGCACCTCTGAGACCAGCAACTGGACCTCTAAGCAAAGGGGATGGGTCTAAGCTGATTTCCTGCAAAGACACTTGGCTTTGAGAGGACTCAACATCCTTATAAATCAGAGCATTATCATGCCCACAAAGTGCTTTGCTTTTGTTCAAAGAAAGTCTAGTATAATTGATCCCTCTGTGAGAGAGGTACAATTGACGTGGCTCCTGATGTTATACTATAGGTACACCTTAAGTATGACTTCTTGGCAGCTTTTTAAAAAATTGTATTTTGAAAGATAGAGAATATGGCTAAAATTAAACCAAAAATTACATCTTAATAGTTTTTTAATCAAAACTTTATCCCAAATGACGGTTGCTATGTTCCATGCAGTTGTTTCTTTCTTAACCACTCCTATGGTTACATAACAGTCCAAGCCACAGTGAACTTTACAGGGGCCTGTATGTGCCGGGAACTGTGTTACACATTCTGCCTTCATCATCTTACCAATGCTCACAACAGAATCAGTAAGTAAAATTATGGCCACTAATAATTTTGCCCACAAATTGTTGTGTTCCTCCTATGGCCCCCACCCATTATGTGTATCATTTAATGTAATCCCCATGACATCCCTGTGGAGAGAGGATACTGAGGGTCAAAGAGGTAGAATAACTTGTCCAAAGTCACATGGCTAAGAAGCAGTGGCACTAGGCATTGAACCCAGGTACTGTTGCACTACCCAATGCATGGCATTATTTGCTCTGACACATTGTTTCAACCAAAAAACTTATTGAGCAACTGTAATATAACTGACCTTTGTTAGGCACATACCAGATGAATTAAGCCCTTAAATAGTTTGATGCCTTGCCCAGACTCCATTAAAATGCCTAAGGAAAGGAGTTGCCTACAGAATCATATCCATTTGATGGATGAAGAAACTGAGGCTAAAGAGATTAAATAATTTGCCCATGTTCTTACAACCGGTATGTATCAGAGAAAGGATCTGAATCTGGGTTCCATGAGCCAGTATTCTCTCCACTACATAGCACATACAAAATGTGCTCAAATACATGCGCATATATATGAGTACATAACAAAGAACAGCATGGGGAGCTGGTGGCCTCCTAGGAGGAAAGGAAAGAGAAATAAGAGGGAAAGTGGAAAGGACAGGAAAGGAAAAGCAAACATTCAGGTATTCTAAACTCTTTATTCCCTCCTGAAATCTCGGATACACACAGAGGGAAGAGTGACATTTTCCTTCCCTTCCTCAGGCCCCAAAGGTCACAGAGCTGCCAAGCAGTTGATAAACGTAGTGGCTTTTCTTTGGAGCCAGGAGTCACTGATTTGCTCCTTCCTGCTCCACAAAATTAAAAATCTAAGCCTGACAGTTCAGAGGAGCCCTGAAAATACCGCTGGAATTTCCCAGCGTGCTTTAAACAGAAACAGAAGCTTGGCAGGGAAGGGAAGTGGTGCGAGCACCTCCCAGGTCAGGAGAAATCCACTCCTTGCAAGGTAATAAGCACTGACTCTCATTAACAAGTCCAGAGATTCTCAAGCCAGGTCAGAAAGGGGCTCTTTCTCCAATGGCTCCTTTCCTGACCACCCATCCTTCGGATATTCGTTCATACACTTATTCAGTCAGTCATTAATGTCAATTTGGTGCTAGGTCTTAAGAAACAGAGACCATTAAACCATGAGCTCTGAACTTGAGGGGCTCCCAGCCTCCTTGTGGATGAGGTGTGGATTAATCTGAGAAAGGGCACGGCAGTGTTCAGCAGAAGAGACCTCTCTCCAGTGGAGCATCTTCGTCCACATGAAGCTAGCCTGATTCCCTCCCTTGGATGGTCCTGGGCCCAGGATCAGAAAGTCCCGAGTTTGGTGTCCTGCCTTTTTCACTTACTGGCTAGGTAGCTTTAGGCAAGGCACTTAGCCTCCTTCAGCATCAGTTTCCCTCTCTGTGAGCTGAGAGTCACAATCCTTACATTCAAGATGGTTGAAAAGATCACAGGAGACATTGTAGAGCACGTGCTTCATACAGAGTCAGTTTCATATAGAGTCAGGCAGAACTTCAGTCAGTGCCAGCTGGCCTTCCTGAGCTGGGTCCTGCCAGCTCTCCTGGCAGTCCCCTCTACAAGTCCACCTCAACCTGGCACTTCCATCCAGCCAGGCCTCTTCCCTGCCCTCCAGAACAAAGAGGTGAGCCCATTCACACTTCTGATTCTGCTGGTGTTTTGCCTCAAACTTAAGCAGCCTCCCCACTGCTGGAGATTCAGTTTGCTCATGTGTAAAAAGAGTATGAAGAAGGTGTCAATACCTTTCCCCACTGTTGCAAAGCACAAGCATGAGATGAGATGGCAGAGTGCTTCATGAGACAGGAAGCATGGCCCAGATGTAACTCAACATGTTACCTCCATCCCACTAGCTCTTACTCTTCTAGAAAACCTTCCTGACTATTCAAGTTCCCATAGCAAGTTGCTGTCTCTAAATCCTAAGCCAAGCACAGTGGACAATGGATACTTTGGCACTCAATTAAAACTTGTCTAGTGATATTCCTAATCCTTTCCTGTGTGCCATCACTTTTCCCTTAACATGACTGCTTTAACCTTATTTTATTCACATATCTTGCAGTAATACTTACCACTGGCACCCGTAAAGCACTATTGAATTTTTAAACATACTGTATTTTAGAACATATTATTTTAAAATATCCTCAAAACAACCTTGTGGAACAGGCATTATTATTCACATTTTACAGAAGAACAAACTGAAGCTCCGAGGTGAAGTAACTTGCCCCAGCTCCCAGAGTTATAACAGAGCTAAAATTTGAGCTTGGGACTCCTTGACCCTAAAGCCTGGTGCTTGGACAGGACAAAGGACACGTCACATATTTCTCTTATGACCTCCATGGACAGACTTATCAGAGTGCTAGATAGCACAGTAGCAAGTAGACCCTAAAAGTATAGCCAGTATAAAATTTTTTCTTTTGTACACACTAAAACAGTCCACACAATGAAATAACTGGGTTAGAAACCTGGTCCTGCTAATTATATGCTGTGTTACTTTTGACAAGTTATTTAACCTCTCCATGCCTAAATTTCATCTGTAAAATAGAGCCACTGCTACCAGACTTGTGAAAATTAAATGAACGTAAGGTGTCTGGCAGTAGTTCAAAAGTAGTTCAAAATAGTATCCATCCAATTTGAAACAATGAAACTTGAATTTAAGAGTTTCACTGGGGGTATACAGGGATGTTGATTCCCTAGTCCCCAAATGGTTTGGGCTCACCCTATCATAAAATAGGGCTTCATTCCTCCCACACAACTACCACTTGCCATCATTCATTCATCACTAAGCACAGCAAACCCTGATTCCCATCTCCACCTGCCTTTTATTTGAAATGTCAATTTTTAAAGAGTGGAGAGGTTGGAAACCCAATTTAACAAGCACGCTGAAACATTGTTTATTACCCCCATAAACATGGCTTAGTGAGAATTACGGACTTAATCAGAGTGAACTTATCTCGCAGTGAAAAGGAACACTTTAAATTTCAGAAATGGCACCTTCACTGTGAAAATCTCTTAACTTTTCAAACAAACTACAGGGGGTCTTAAACATATGGGCAGTAAAGGGGCAGCCATTACTGTGATTTGTCTTACCCAAGAGCCAAGGAGCCCAAAAGGTCCATAACAACTTTAAGATCTAGGAAAAATATTTGGAAAATCATATTCAGGAGACATGTCTCTAAAAACACCCAAAAGGTCTGCTGAGTGGGAAGTAATACCTGTATAGTTGCTTGGGGCTACCCCAAAGAAAGAACCCTGGAGTCATTAGAACAGGGGCTATTTAATAAGCAGCAGCATTGAGAAAGCTCACCTCTCCTCCTGTGTGTAAGATTAAGCATTTAGCAATAGGTAATATTTTGGTGACCTGCCTTTCAGAAGAGAAGTGCTACATAAATCCAAAGGGCTGCTAAATAGTTTGTGTGGGTTTTTTTTTCTTTTTAAAAAAACACTCCCAGAGGATAAAGTTCTGCAAACCCCAACTTCCCAATTTGAGGCTTCATTAGTGCCGCTCTGATCATTCCAGGAAAGGTTTTCATAAAGACACCCCCATCTTGAGAGAACGTATCAGCCTGGCTGCCAGAGGCAGGAAAGGCAAGTGATATAAAATTTTATTATTTCAATGCCCCAGTAGCAGCCAGGAGGACTTAATGAAATTGCCAAGATTTACAATCTGAAATAGCTATTGCACAGACAGATATGGTTAAGGGAGCTGTGCCCTCTGACCTTTCAACCCTTTGATCTTCACACGGCAGGTGGCCTGGAGCCCCCTCCCGGGCATCTTCCCTCTCTTCAGACACTACCAAACCTTGATGTGCAATAAGCCTGACCCTATGCAGGTGACTCTCACGGTGCTTAGCACCAGCAGCTGCTGCTAATGGAATGGCCCAAATCCCCCAGCCTCAAGATTGTAACTCCAAGGTGGAGGAAGAGGAGTATGTGGTGCAGTGTCCAAACGGTGCAGAAATGGGGCTCAGTAATTCAGCTCCAAGTCCAGTTGTGCAGCAATGTATAATGATGCCATTACCCTAAATTGTCCTTAGAAATGGAACTCTGGTCTCCTCTGATTTATACTATTAGTTATAAAAAAATCACCTTTTAAAACTCAATCACAAATCTCACACACACCCACAAAAAACCCAACCCCAAAGTCCCAAATGCATCTCTCAGAACTTCCCCAAAACCATGTGCAGCAAATTTATACCAGCGAAAATCTAAACAATTTTTGGAAACCTAAAATTGACTGTTTTCAGTTCCATGAAATTTCATTTAAAAAACCCCATATGCCAAAATGTCCAAATTCTCTTATTTTTAAAAATTGGGATGACTTCCAAAAATCATAGCTATCTTTTTCTTTCTTTCTTTTTTTTCCCCCTTCTTCTAAAGCTAGGGATGGGTAATGTGCATATGTACTTATCAAGCTTCATAATTTAACCCATTCGGTCAGTACAAAATATTTGCAGTCAAACGCTGAAGAGAGAGGATATAAACTTATTACCACTGGATCTTTCAAAACAATTGCCTCCTAGGCACCAAGGTTTAACAGATATAATATTTGGCTAAGGAAGTTTCCAGGAGTCTAGGCAGCTCCCGTCTGCACCTTTTAGCTTTTGTCAGATATTTGGGTTTATGGAGGGAAGGGTTTTAGGCAGGACATACAAACCATTTTCCACGATGTTGATAACTTCTAACCACAGAACAAAACTTTAATGCCACTGTCCATCATACTTAAGAAAAGCCCTGAGCCAATGTCTTTGTTTCTAAACAAACATGGCATGGTGGCCCCAAGCTTTACCTGCAAAGGCCTGAGCTTAGATCATTAATGTCTGAATCCAATGGGCAAAGAAAAAACCCACTTCTTTTGTAGCCTAAATGGCATGTATCTTAAATATTCAATTTTAAATTCATTTTGGAATCAGCAGAGAATCAAACCATATGTAAAGAGAGGTTTATAGGCTCCATTTTTAATCACACTTTTCTCTATGGATGTTTAATGTTAGTACAGAGAGTAGTTTATGGAGAAATAAGCTTAGCAGGGAAAAAAAGATATGGTTACTACACATCACAGTTTGACCACTTTGTACAAAACTATTATTAAGCTATCATCTTGAGATGCCTACTGGAGATATTAATAATAACAGCTACCACTGGGTGAGAGCCTACTAAGTGCATGGCACTTTAGCCATATTATTTCTAATTGTCACCACTTTATGATAGGTACCCCCACTTTGCTGATGGAGATGTTAAGGCACACGCCCACAGCAGCTCAGTGACTTGCTCATGTTACAGACACAATGGTGGAGCTGGGATTCAAACTCAGGCTCACTGCCTGCCCAAAAAGCCCATGGTATATCTACATTTTCCCCAACAAAAGCAAAACAAAAACAAACAAAACAATAACACATATTAATTTGTGCAGAAAATTCTGGATTTCAGCTTACTTACACATTGCCCTGGCCCATTTAAAGGCCTTCCAAATCAATTTATTTTAGGTCATTAAGAGGAAGTTTAATTTGGTTGACAAACACCCCTACTGCGGTGACCTCACATATCAACAACAAATGCCTGATGGTCACAAACCCATACCATGAGTCCACCGAGCATGGTGTTAAACAAAACCACATGCACCCAGATTCCAAGTGGGATTTGTCTAGGCCAAGGGTATGGCTCTTCAATCATCACGCTGCTGGTCTCTGAGCTCCCACAATGGCTCCACCCCTAAGCACTTGCAAGGAGTTTATGAAAAGTCACTAGTCCCACGTGGCTGGGCTCAGTTAAAAGTGCCTTTAAGCTAATGGCAATATAGAAAAAGTCACTCATTAAAAAATAAAAACGGAGGCTGAAAAAGAAAGCAGAGTCAATCTTAGGTAGATGAGTCCTTTACCTTTTTTAAAGAAAAATATATCAATTCTACACCCCAATAATATTGATAATCACTTCCATTTATTTGGTGCCTATCATGGGTCAGGCATCAGTCTGGGTGTTTTCATGTATTTTCTCATTTATTCGTCATTAAAAACTCCTATGAAATGGGGAATCTACCCATTTTACAAGTGAGGAGTCTGAGGCTCAAAGAGGCACCTTAACACACACATCTGCAAAACAGGGGCACCTCCCTCCAAGTGGTGACAATTAGAAATTACATGGTCAAAGTGCATGTACATTAGTGGAACCTCATTCAATGACTGAGATTATTGTTTATAGGTATTCTAACAGGCATCTGTTAAGAGGACAGCATAACAGCAGTTGTGTACAAAGTGGCCAAACTGTGTGATGTAGTAACCATATCTTTTCCCCCTGCTAAACTGATTTCTCCTTCAAACAAAGGATCTTGTATAAACTGACTTAGTACTCTTAGAGCTAGAATTTGAACCCAGGTCTATATGATTCCAGCCCAAGAGCTCTTTCCATTCTGCTACGCAGTCCCCTGGCATGTGCTCCTTACCTTAGTCTGGTAGGAACTTGATCGTGCAAGCTTCTCTTGGTAACAATTTATAAACTTTAAATTTTCCTTCTTGAAGTCAGTTTTAACATTGCTAAATGGAACTTACACATAATGACATAAGTGATGATAGGAAAATCAGGTAACAAAGGCATCAGTGATGGTTTCACATTTTCTACTGGGAGTCCCCTCATAATTACTCAGTTTTTCTAATCTGTAACAGAGGGCTATCCCATCTCACAAGAACATTTCAGTCATGACAAATTAGACCGAAAATGTGCTGACTGCAAGAGACTTAGCCACAAGTACTTGTTCCCTTTGGTTATCTAGATTACTACTAGAGCTTTAAATTGTTTTACAGTAACTAATTCCAACGTCAGGATAAGTGGTATTTAAGAATCACACTCATTTTAAAAGCAAGTGCCACTGCAGAGGAGAGCGCTTCCAGGGGAAATCTGTCAGCTAAATCCAGGGCCGTCTCCGAGGCGTAAGGTGAACAGAGCCAGCGGCATTTGCGCTCTGAATCCACTGGCTGTGACAGAGACTCGCATGCAATCATTGCACATGGTAACATGTAGCATGCTAAGGAAACTCCAGGAAACCAAGCTCCTGTCCAATTACTTTTTTCTTTATGAAATAAAGCAATCTCCAGGGTTTCATTGATCTAAACTTTGCCTCTTACTTTTAAACTACTAACTACGAAGATGAATGTTTGGTATAATATTTTTAAAAAGCTCTTCATATCCATTGTATCAGTTAATTCTCATAACTCTTTAAGATGGACATTATCACCTTAACTTTACAGATGTGAGAATGGACTGTTGGATATGCCAAGTAACTGGGTGCCAGTCACAAGTAGACTTAGAGCTTGTCTCTGGAGGAATATGGGGCTGCCAGCTGCGGTCCTCCTTTCCCCTTACCCTGATCCCCGGCGCACGGCACAGAGAAGGAAAAGCTCAGGGACAGGTGGGGACTTCTCCCCAGGATTGGGGTGGGGCAAGGCATAATCCACACAGCCTGTTAAGAGTGTACACAAAGCAGAGGCTCTGGGGGCTGACAAACTCCTCACAGCTGAGGGACTGGGTACACATTACAGTTGTCCTTCAGTATCCATGGGGGATTGGCTCCAAGACACTCCTTGGATACCAGAATCTGCAGATGCTCAAGTCCCTGATATAAGATGGTGTAGTATTAATATTTGCATATAATCTACACACATCCTCTCATACATTAAATCATCTCTACATTACTTACAATACCTAATACAATGTAAATGCTATGTAAATAGCTGTTCTACTATATTGGTTTTTTATTTGTATAATTTTTTATTGTTGTATTCTTATTTTTTATTTTTTCCCCCAAATATTGTCTATCTGTGGTTGGTTGAACCCACAGATGTGGAACCTTGTAGATAAGGAGGGCCAAATGTATTTTACCTCTCAGAGCCTCAGCTTCCCCACCTGTAAGTGTGGATATCTCCTACTTTGAAAAGTCTGAGGAATGAGCAAAAGTGACAACAGGTAAAGTCCCCAGCATCTTTGGCACTAAGTACTAAAAAGATGTCCAAGTCTCCTTCCAACCCTCTCCTTTCTTGCCAAAGTTCTCCCCATGAACCTATGACTGAAACTACCAGGTGAGAATTTCCATACAACATCACCTTCTTATAAAGCAAGAATATGATCACTTACTTAGCACTAACAAATCTTATATGGAATTTCTCTATTCTTGTGAGGACACATAATACAAGTCAACATTTATACCTGACTATGATCATGGCTCTGAGTTTTGCATCAATTGCAGCATCAGCAAATGCGAACTACATCTTACTTCTGTCTACGTGTGGAGTCCTGTGAAGCAGCAAAATAGTACAATGGTAAACAAGAAACACTCTTCTTCACTCACTATGAAACTGTTTAAAAATAAATATCAAAAAACCCCTAAGGGAACAAAGGATTAAAGACTTTCTATGCCCAGGGAAAAATGAAAAGAAAAAACTAGTTAAAATAGTGCTAACTCAATTGACAGAAATTCAGGTTCTTTGAAATGCAAAGGAAAAAAAAAAAAAGCAACCCATTACTTTCCTTGTCTGTAAAAAAGTGAATCCTGTTATTTTGTGTAAAATCCCCATAGTTAAATTGGGAGCCCCACTGCAGACACAGACAAAAGTGGCCTCTGTATTCTGGAGACCAACATGAGCTTTGATTTGGCACCTGGATGCTGTCCTCCAAATGGCGGCTCAGCGCTGTTGCAAGCACTTAGTGTATTTATAAGACCAGGCTTCTAGGGACCCATGGCTAAGCCTTCCTACATAAATGACGGGGAGAAAGAGAAAGGAATGCTGTGAGTTTGGCCAGTCTCCCCGTGCGCCCATCACGCGCCTCTCGCAATTGCATTGGCAGGGAGACGTTGCTGGGGGCCTGCCAACTTGGTCCCTGGGTCTCACTCCCCCTGTTCCTGCTGCCTGGAGCTACCACTCAGAATATAATCTAAATTTATACCCGTAAACTGGGGTGTCGAAAGAATATCTAATTCATAAAAAGTACTTGAAAACAGAGAGGAAAAGACAAAATCTAGTAAAAGTCATGCTTAAAACCTCGAAGAAAGCCATCACTACAAACACCTCTGCCATCGCTTGGTAGTAAAGGAACCATTCAGGAGCTCGGGTTTGGGACGCTAACACATCTGAATTTTATATACATGGTTCTGGTGTGCAATTTCCTTAAGAATTACCTTGATCTTTACAAATATCAATTTACTTTATTAACATGGTTAAGTGGTTGTCAAGCATTTTATATGGAAGGACTGTGTTTCTAATGGCCCAGAAGGAGAAGGCCTGACCACGTCCCTCCTCTATTTACACCCTTCAATGGCTCTCCATTGCCCTATAAAGTTTGAACTCTTTATTACAGCTTCCAAGGCCCTGGATGGGCCTGCCCTTGCTTGCCTACCTCGGTTCTATGCTCCTATCAGAGACTGAACTACTCATACTTCCTGAAAAGCCCCTTGGTCTACACCTCAAGTCTTTGTAGATGCTGTTTTCTGTTCCCCTGGTTTACCTAACTCTCATTCAACTGTTAGGTTTCAGTTTAGGCATTCTCTTCCCCTGAGAAGTATAGTCCTCAAAGGTAGGGTCAGTGTCTCTCCTACCAGAGCCTATAGCACCCCAAATTCACTGCAATACTTCCTACTTGTCTACATCTGCTCTAGACAAAACTCTGAAGGCAGAGATTATGTCACATTCACCATTTTATACAGAACTTCTAGTATTATGCAGTGCCTGGTACACAGAAGGCTCTGCAAACATTGCTGTGGAAAGGAATGTATATTGTGTCCCTACCACATGCCAGACACTGGGATATGCTGTAAGCAGCAGGACTCAGCTCTTAAAGATGAAGTAAGTATGACACAGAAAGACAAAGGATCAGGACTGAAGTTAACACAGCAGGGAAGTGGTCAAGCAGGGGTTTTGAAGTACATTTATCAAATTCTACAAAAGTGTCATTCCCAACCCTGGTGCAGTACACCTCTGCCGTGCAAACCAGGAGAAAATGAGGGAGGTATAAACCAATTTTGTTGAAACTCTCTCTTAGGGAAAGAGGATGATGACCCTGGGAACCTAGGAGTTCCTGAAACACAATTTCAAAGCCATCAGAATGTAAATGACTTTAAGGCCAGTGAACAAATAAAAACAGCAATGATAGTTGACCTTTGTTGAGCTCTTTATGTGCCAGGTACTGTGCTAGGTATCTGATATGCATTATCTCACTGGATCCTCCCAATGAGCCTATAAGGGAGACACGGCCATTACCCTCAGTTTACAGGTAAGAAAACAGAGGCAGAGGTCAATTACCTTGTCCAAGATCACATAAGCAAGAAGTAGGGGTACCAGTATCCAGAGCCCACGTTTTAACTGCTACACATCACTGCCTCTGTGTATCAGTGGAGCTTCATTCACAAGCCAACCTGAGCCTCTCCCTGGAAATGCATCATTTCTATTACCTTTCCCTCCTCCTCGCTGACCATCCTGCCACCCCTGGTGGCATTCCTATGATATAAAATATCTTCTGGATATGTCACTGTGAGGTCTATACACAAAGCATTGTCTGTGAGGCTTGGGGAAGAAAGTCTTCATTTATCAAATAGGAGAAGCACCATCTACCAGACATGACCTGGCACCTGCTACCACAGAAGAGGGGCTGCATAAATGTTTCTTGCAATAAACTGAGATCACTTGAATGAAAGGACACAGTCACTGTGTAATCTGGCCGTGTTTTGGGATTTCCTAGCTGCCAGCTAACGTGATCATTCTCTCCAAGAAGAAACTAGGTCTATGCCAATACCCTCCTTGGCTATTCTGCTAACTTGCCACTAGCCTCAAATTGCTTAAATGGGAGAAAGACTATAAAAAGACAGAAGGAGACAGAATAACGACGATCAGGTATAAACCTGTCACTTTAGATGTAAAGTGGACTCTTTAAGGTGACTAGGGTACCATTTAACAAATAGCAATGGCATCCTATAAGAGCATGAAGACTAGAATTAGGTCTTTCCCAAAAAGAACCCTTTTTCAAATGAAAACACTAGGTTATAATTTATATTTCTTTTTGTGCAACAAATTTGAGTGTCATAAAAATGGTTAAAAAGTCTTCCTATGGTAGCTTTTTCTAAACTTTTATGAACATCTGCCACATTCATTTGAAGTTTAAAAAATTCTGGCACATATGCAAAGGCATAATAAGGTGCCTATAGCTTTCAAGAAAAAATAACAAGACAGTCAAAAATAAGCCTTTTGCTGAATTGCCAGTAAGAAAACTAGTGTAGCAAGAGGAGATGGGCCTTCCCAAGCTCCTTCCTTAAAGAGCTTTCCTTTGGCCCCAGGTCTGAGCTCCTCCCCAAGCATTATAGCCCAAGGTTCTTGGAGGAAATCTCAGGGGAAGCAACTCTCACCTGAAGGGTACAATAGAACCAGATTCACCCGATCAGAAAGCACAACTAGGGCACTCTGACTCAGAGCTGAAATCCAGGGGAGGAGATCAGGGGACTGAACATCAAGATTTGGTAGTTCACAGATGCCCAACACGCCCAGGAAACACTTGTTTGTTCAGAAAGTGTCTTCTGGCTTCAAGAGTGGGGTGACTCCCATTTTTCTTTTTATTGTTGTGCTGACCACATAGTTCAGCACAGCAAACTCCTCCTTCACCTCAATCATTAGGCCTAAGATCTACCTTGGCCGGTGCTTCCTGAACCTTCTCACTTAAAGCCCTCTGAATGCTGAGCAGAGACTTGTTCCCATTCATGTAAGTGCAAAACTCTGTCTCAAGTTTCAGCTTCAAAATCTATGCATATTTTGCCTTGCGTGTTCTACTACAAAAGGCCTTACTTTAAATTACTTACGATTATATAAAAAGTAAAAAATTTATTTCCCCCACCTTTAAGTAAAATTATGGCACTGCATTGCCTGAAAACAGTGATGTCTATTAGAGGGCTTCTAAATATGCTCCAAATGACAGCTTTCCAAGCACTCACTCAACCTTTCTTTTCAGAGAGCATTTGCTCAGACAGTGCCACCTGCTTAGCATCCTGCTGGGTGCTGAGGACATCACAGTGAATGATGCACAGTCCTTGTTCCCAAGGAACTCTAGCTCCAGAGGATGATGGAGAGGGACAAGGAAGCTAACAGCTATTATTCAGAGCAGGAAGTACCACAGGCGAAAGAAGACAACAGAACAGGAAGACTTCCTGGAAGAGGTGGAGATAGGCAGGGCTTATCCATGCAGATGTACAGAAATGTGGATATGTTTAGGCATTATCTCTTCTTAGCACTGGCTAACAATAGATAGTGATTAGGCAGAAGGCTTGACAGCAGTGGAGAGACTGTGCAGAACTCAGGGGCCGCATAGAGGGAGATTGGAAGGCTCCTCCCCAAGTGTTATAGCCCACGGTCATAGAGTGACCAGGTGGAGGGCAACCCGCTCAATGTCAGGATGATGAACTGAATTTTATATTCATCTTCATAGCTCCAGGACCTAGCAAAATACTTGGAACATAAGAGGCTCTCATTTTGCTTATCAAATGAATGAACGAGGCTTTGCTAGAATCCAGGAAAGCAAAGAAAAGTGTCAATGAAGGCAGTGAGGAAGGAACAGAGTGAGAGACATTTCAGAGACTTTGTGAGTATTTAGGGAGAAAGATGAGGAAGAGGAACAATCAGCCACATTCAGTGTATCCCACTTTGGCTGCAGCAGATAGTGGTGCCATTCGCAGGGACAGGGAACACTGGAAGGGAGGGGAGTGGTTTGGAGAGTGTGTGTGTGTGTGTGTGTGTGTGTGTGTGTGTGTGTGTGTGTGTAGATAATAAATTGCTTGGGGGAGACTGAATGAGACATCTAAGTATATCCAGGTGCAACTCAACCAGTATTTGAAACTTTGGACCTGAAGTTCAGAGAGGCAGGCCAGCGTTAGAATCACAGGTGAGAGTCATTGACCTGGTAGGCGAAGCTAAAAGCCTTAAACAAAATGACGAGGGGGCACATAGAGAAGAGAAGGCCAGGATTAGACACTTGGAGAATGCAGAAGTGCAGAAGTGGGACATAAAAAGGAGTCTGAAAAAGCCTGTGCCGGAGCAGTCTGATAGGCAGGAGGAAAGACAGGCAGGAGGGGACTGTGCACTCTGATAGACCAAATAGTCATTAGATTAGTATTTCAAAATCTACAACAATTGGCACTAAAGGTCCATCAGAAAGCATTCACTTTGAATTTCAATTTTTCATACAGAGGCTTTGAATAGACCCCCTAAACTTGACAAACAAAGGTAAAACATAGAAGAAATCTCTTCAATCTGATCTAAATACATCATCCCAGATAGTCCATAAACTGTGTACTGTATGTGCTTAGGGCTGGGTGATGACAAGGAGGAACTGTTAACAGAATGTAGGAGCCACATGGCCGGCCTGTCAAATTAGAAATTTGAGCAGATTTCTGTGGTCTATTTTGATCAAGATTCTCAATGTCAAACAAACAGGTTTTTCGATAACCAACTTCTTTCATTTTCGTAAGCACAATAGCACAGTGTGCAACAGTTAGTGAAGAAGCAGGTGGTCCTCGTCGACGTGAAATGAAGGGAACAGAAGAAGAGAAGTAGCACTTCCTTTAAGACATGCAAAGCACCATCACAGACGGACATGGCTGTAGATTTTCCCTCTGAGAGCTTATCTCCTGTGCAAAACAGGCAAGCCCCTCCCTCCTATGCCTCATTTTGCTCTAGTACAAATGTAAGCTCTCTCCTGAGGAGGAAAAGGCTCAAGGTTCATGTCTACAAAGTAATGGCACTTACAAAGCACAGAAAAGTCCTTTAAAAGAACTGCTATCTAATTGGTACAGCCATACAGAAAGCAATCTGGCATCAGATTCATAGCTTTGACCAAGCATTTCTACTTTAGGGGCTCTATGCTAAGAAAATGAGGCAAAATGCAGATAAAGCCTTATGCATAAAGATGTTCACTGAAATGCTATTTATAATAGTGAAAAATGATAAACAACCTAAGTGTCCAACAGTAGGAAAATGGTTAAGTTGTGGTATATCCAAATAGTGGGAATGATAGGTAGCAAATTAAAAATCATTACTGAGAGTAGATAAAAACATGCCATAATGTTAAAATAAAGATATAAAATGATATAAAATATATCAATTATGGCATTTACACAAAATATATAGTCACAGAATGAAGACTAGGAAGGAGAATAGTACAATGCTAACAATGGTTCAATCTGGAATAATGGTATTGTGGATAATTTTAATTTCCTTCTTCATACTTCTATACACCTTTCATATCACATTTCCTACAATGAAAAATGCAATATTGTTACAGTGATTTATTAGAGAATAAACATCATTTTGAAAAGTGAATTATTTCCCTTCCCTCATTCAAACCCCTGAAGAACCCTTCTGCCTCCTCGACTCTCACTCCCTCGACCCATGAAAACTGACAATCTCCAAGCAAAGTAGGAAAACCCTGCAAACGAGAGCCTGGTGCCAAGTGTCTAAGTTGAATGCTCAGCTCTGTGCACCTGGGAAGGGACTGCGCACGAGGTGCTGCCTCGACATGCTCCCGTGTGTACAGCTGTGAATCCTGAGACTGTTGTCTTTCCACTGCCACACAGCAAAACAAAACCCCAAGTGGAGCAATCTGGGGAGGAAATAAACCAACTTACCTCCATTAAACTTAAATGGATTCCTATGAGGTAGGGCATGGGAGCACTGTGAAGAGAAACAGAGACACACAGCTGCTTTAATGTCTGTTGCTTCTGACAGAAAAGTACAGATGGTTCACTATTTGGAGAAAAACTGTTTTAATAAACGTATGCACAGTTACATTTCCTTTCACAACAAAAACCTTAATATGACATTTTGTTCCCAAGCTTAGAAACTTCAGAAGAATTTCAAAATGTGGGCAGCATTGGAAACAGCATGGGGAGGCGGGTGGGAGAAGAAAATCAACCTTGATCAAAATCAGCCTTGGTGTTAGACCCTAAATAGCAGCTATGCAATTGCACAGCCTCTGTTGCCTAATCTTAAAAATGGGGTACTGGAATTGAACTGGCACGTTGTTATCAGAATAAGAGAAAATATACGTCAAGCAATTAGTATAGTTACTGATACAAATGGGAACTATTGCTGTTATTACAACAGAAAAAGCAGTTAAGGTCAAATGGAGGACATAATGTGTTTCAAAGAAGAATGATTTTTTATTTGCTGTTTCCTTCTACCATCAAAAGATGTGACTTAACTGTCCATTCTGATTGGAAAAAGCACTTGGAGAGATGCCAGCAAGCATCTCCTCCCCAGTTGCATACATGCCATGCAATGACACTACAATTCATAAAGCCTCTGCCAACTGCTTTATTCATATAGCAATGGGTTCCCTAAGTTAATGACTGAGCAAGGGGATGAAAACTCAACTCCAGGGGTTTTAAAACCTGGGTGTTTTGGATTGACTGGTCCTTCTTTTGGTTTCAGGAGTGAGTCATTCTCTCTCTCTCTCTCTCTCTCTCTCTCTCTCTCTCTCGTTTTTTCTGTGTGTGCGTGTGTGTGTGTGTGTGTGTGTGTGTAAACATTCTCAGTTATGCTACCTACCATGATAATGTGCTAGATGTTATATGAAGAACTTTACATTCATCTTTTCTAATCCACACAACCTTGCAAGGTAGGTATTATCCCCATTTTACAGAGGAGGAAAGAGACCTAGAGAGGTTAAATCACTTATCCGATGACACAAAACAAAGTCAGTGGTAAACCTGGGATTTGACTCCAAAGTACCCATTTCTTCCTTTGTGCCACACTGACTTTGTAATGTGGAACCTAAAATCCCCATGTTCACCTCCCACACAATGTTTTCCTTGGGGTGAGGTGAGGGAGGTCACAGAGTAGAGAGGAAGGGAGTTACTGGCAATGTTTCCATCTGTCCAGTCTGTGATGCATCCTACGAAGTGTACACAGGGTATTTTATGAACCTAAAGGGAAGATACCTGGCTCAGACTGGGGTGAGTACGTACTTCTCTTCTGGGGCAGCTGGTGTAGTAGAAGTGTGTGGACAAGGATGGCTCTTTGGGGACATGGTTGGGGTAACAAGGAATAGTTGAGTAAATGAGGCAGGAGAGGTTTGCTTCTAACTGAATACTAAGGAGTTTAGGCTTTATCCTGAAAGCAACGGATAGGCAAGAAAGGTTTTTAAATGTCAGATGTACATTGTAAAACTGCTCAAACATTTAAAAATAAGAAGGGGCACAAATCCCTCATTACTATCCAGCAAATAAAATTCTTCAAGCAAAAATCCTTCCCCCAGAATATAAAATGTTTTCCTTAATACAGATTCTCAGCAGTAATACATCTTGGGAACCTATAAAACAGACTTGAATATTAGCAGCACAGTTTGGGAACTATTCTTCTAGAAGACTTTTGTATGTGATAATAGCTAAAGAACGAACTATACACACGACTGCAGTGAAAGTGGAGTTGTCCTTTCTTTTCTTTCTTCTTCTTCTTCTTCTTTTTTTTTTTATAAAGGTATCTGCTGTGCACATTCAGCTTCTCTTCGCTTCTAGGGGCAAGGAAATGCCCTGTGATATTTTTTTTCCTTAAACTGTAAACCATTAGTTTAGCTGCCAGCTACACAAATGCTCAAACTTCCCAGTGTGCCTGGCTTTGCTGTCCAAGTTTTTTCCAGTGTACACTGAAATGAATGTGTTTCTAATTAAGTAGCTTCAGGAACACGACAGCTTCAATGTCAAAAATACAAAGTCTGAACCCCGGCAGGAAGTCTTAAGACTGCAAATGTCTCATCTAGTGGAACCTTGCCTAATGTAATGAAAGGAGGCAGGAAGAGTGCAGAATTCCAGAAAAATGGTCACTTACTAATGTGTCCAGAAGTACAGCCTAACACACAGAAGAGAGAAAAGCTCAAATCCATAATATTTAACTAAATCTTATCAACTTTTCCAGCTCCTACATTTTATCATGCAATTGCCAGTGACCATGCGTTTTAATTAGGATTTCAGAACTGAAATTTCCAACAAATGAGTTAACATATAGAACAAAGACATACAAACAACTGTGAGAAAAAGGTGAATATAAATACCTATGGCAAAAGCCCTCTGTATAATTTAACCATATATACCATGTCCTTTTGTCCTGCAATAAAAATCAATGATACCCTGAAATACAGAAAAAAGGAGTCTTATAGAAGTGACTGACTGCAGATGCAAGAAAGGACAAAATGGGACTCACTCTTCAGGTACCTTTAGGTGGGCATTTTTTTTAAGCCCAATAATATTCCAAAGAGTAACTATGGCCTATCATAGAAATGTAATTTCTTAGCCAAGTATTGTTAGGACTGCAACAGCTCTGTGTTTAGGAAATATTTTAAACACATTTATTCTGAAATCACAGCAGCTCCATGTTTTGTATGAATGCAAATTTGGACAAATACCTTTTACACCGTGATCATTTGCTTACAAAGCCTCAAATACTTCCCTGAATCTACCACATTTTTGCTCTACAAATACATAATTACAAATTCCAAATGGGGAGAGAGAGGGGGGGTAAGAAAAAGAAACCCAGAGTCTCCTTAACGTCTCAATGTGGCAAGTATGTAGCTGAGTAATTCTAGGCATGTTTTGAAAACAATTTCCATTCTCAATATACCTCAATAATTATTGTAGCTACTGACTCATTTTCTTGGAAACTTCTTGTCTTTTTATTATAAAAATGAATTTGAGGGGAAAAAACCCACCTATGTATGCTTACATCATTTTAATGCAACAACTTTCATTTTTGCATTATTCCTTTCTAATACCGGCCCCCATTAACAACTTTATATCTTTGAATTATAAGGCACATACATTTTATTGTTTTCTCATTGGCTATGTTAACATTTCCCATACTGTCCTATAATCTTTGTGATTATTATCTTAAAGACTGCATAATATTCTACCAAGTATGAATGTACCATAACTTATTGAATGCTATCCTTAGAGTTAGACATTAAATTGCTTCCAACTTTTCACTATTATAAGTAACATTGTAATAAAAATGAACAACTTCATGTGCATGAATCCCAGACACTGAATTAGCAAATCAAAGGGCAGGACTGTTTTTTGTATCTTTTATTATATGTTAACAAAGTATTTTCCAAAAGGGCAGTATCTGCCCCAGTGGACATATTTCAGAATTGTTGCAATGTAATTTCTTAGCCAGGTATTTTTAGGACAATCTATGAGGTGCACAGCAGCAGCACCAGGGCAGGTATTCAGTAACTGATTGTCAAATCCAAATAGGTTCTCTTTGGGCCCCTGGCATGGCTGGCATGGACCATTGGACCCAGCCTCTTATCACCCACGGAATGGTTTCTTGTTCCAGCCCTGGTTCTGAAGAGTACCTGGGTCTAGGACACCTGCAAACCACTGGTGAGGAGAAGGGCCAAGACTCCATGATGGATGGGAGGTGTCTGACATGCATTATTTCATCATCATGGGGTTTCTGACTCCCAAGCACACTCTTGTCTCCCATATACTCCACTAAGTTCAGTAGAGTTGCTCATCACTTTCTTCCACAGGGTGCCTTTCCTGTTTATTTTAAGGTACCAATAAGAATGGAAAAACTACCAAGGAAAGAACGATTCATCGCTTTCTGATCACTTAGAATGACAATTGTAAAAATCCTCTTATCACTCTTGGGCATACATTATAAGGAAAATAAAGCAAAATTAATTGGGTAATCTATTCCTAAAAAACTTCTTCACATTCAGAGTCCAACTTATCTGAAGAATTTTCTGATTTGGAGTCATAAATATCTATGTTTTTCCAAGGATATCTCAGTAACAAAACAAAAATTCATCTACTAAAAGTGATTTTCCTGTTTCAGGTTTAAGAAAGAACTCGTTCGTTGTTCTTCTAGAAAACATGAACGCAGATATCTGCTTCACTAATAGCAAATGTATACCCTGCTTCTCTGCTCTGGTGCATTTCAGCATTCACAGTGACTTTACATTTCAATGCTGAATCATAGTGCAATTTTGAAGACATTTTAAGCAGCAATTAAACAACACGTACAGAACCAACAACATATGTAATTAAATTAAAGCAGTGGTAATATTAACAGCTATGACCAAATTTGTGCATAGGCAGGCCATGACAACTGTGTCACAACTGCAGTATGGCTGACAGCAACTGCAGGATGCTGTTTGTTGTACATCTTGGAATAACAGAATAGGGTATAGGCCTTTTACTAGGCCTTTGTTCTCTGGGAATCACTGCACTGTCTGACTTTATCAGTTACATGCTGGAAGAGTAAAAGTTACTCTTTCTTCCTTGTCTCCTGGAAAGAAAAGGGGTTCTGTTGCTAGTGTCAGGGCAGTGACAACATAATGACCTTTACCTGAAAGATATCTTTAGTTTGAATCTTTCTAAGGGGAAAAGGAACTTTTATGGGGCTACTATAATCCAGTCATTTTATGCCTTACATACATATTCAGAAGGTAACTCTGCAAGGTAGTGCTATTATCTATATCTTCAGGTTAAGAATCAGCCTCAGAAAGTTACAGTAATTTGCCAAGGTCACACAGCTATTAAGTGGTGAAGCCATACTTCACACTCAGAGCTCTGGGACGGAGAGCCCATGCTCTTCCCATGACATCACACAGTGAATAATCAGTACTCAGTCAAAAGGAACCGAGTGCTGGGGTACCGAAGAAGCTGTTCCCCAATCCTCTTACTCCAGGCCTGCGATGCAGAACGCTTCTCTCACAGGTAAGTTCTGCAGCATGAGCTCATTCCTAGCAATGAACAGGCAGGAGTATGGATACTGCAGACTTATTAATGATCCTGTAGTCCCCGTTCATTATTACTGCACTTTCACAATTTGTTTAATTCCTCCCCCCACTCTTAATTATGTTCCCCTGAGGTGAACAGCTACTAATTGGAATGAGTCAGGTGAAATGAAGGAACACTGGCTGCTCAAATACATAAAATATAGCTTCCCAAGACAAAGGGGGAGGGAGAAGGGCAGCGGTAGGAGGGCCCTCCACCCCCAGGTGAGCAATACCTCTTTGACATCAGGAAGGAGCAGAGCTTAGGACAGCCCAGGGATTTGGAAAGACCACTGTTTTTCTTTTTTTCCTCATATAAATGCACAGTTACTAGCATTACAATTTATACATCCCAGTACCCACCTTACCTCTCAGAGGCCTGCCACCTTCTTAACCAAATACCCTGATCAGGCAAAGGAGATCCCACAAGTCTTTCCTCAGTTCACTATTTTGAAAGGAAAGGAAAACTCTGAAAGAGATCTTATTCATTTGAGCTTTCTCTTTCATTTTTTGAAAAGAAACAAAAGTGTAAATATGCTTGTCTTACAGTTTTAAATTCTGCTTGAAATAATGAGGCCTGGCTTTGTTAGAGGTTAAAGGACAAAAGAATGGGAAAAAGAATAAGAACAAAGACCTTATAACACATCTTGTCGGAGAACACAAATCATCACAGTTTTGATCTTACTTAGAGCGACTAGATAGATGCTCTACAGGCTAATATAACGGGCAGTGTTGGACAGGGAGCCAGTAAGAGCAGCCACTCGTGACTGTAAATTTGCCATGAGCCAGCACTAGGCTAAGGCTTGACAGGAATTTTCTCACTGGATCCTCACGACAATAGTACGAGGCAGGTACTATTAGTACCCCCGTTCCATAGATGAAGAAACTAAGGTTGGGGAAGCTAAGTAACTCATCTGCCATCACACAGCTAGTAAGCAGCAGAAGTGGGACTAGAACCCAAGCCTGTCATACTGAGGTAAAACAAGCTTCTTACTTCCCAGGAGTCCAGCATTCCCATAGCCCCCAGAGGAAGGAACGAAAGGAAGGTAAGAGGTTTTCTCTAACCTGCTCCCTGAGGGCGGCCTGTAGCTGTGCCAAGTCCTGTGACCCTCCACATTCTGTCTGAGCTCCTGCTCCCCACTTCACCATAGGAAGTTTCTAGTTCTAAAATGCCTCTGAGCTCTCAGTAACATGGTGTCCCTGCAGGCCTCAGCCCCACTCTCCCTTAAAGTCCTACTGAACCCGGGCTACCCACTTCTCAGATCACCCAGTGGTTGCTAACACCTCCCTTTTAGAGGCTTTTGTCTGGGTTACCCATTTGGCATACAGCACATGCTCATTTGAATGGTTGTACTAGACTGTCAGTCACAGAAGAACAGAACTCTTTTTCCTGTTTCCCAGGGTCTACTGTGGTGCCATGCACAGAGCAGGAAGAATAAAGACAGTAGAGCCGATATTTATTGAGTGCACACCAAATACCAAGGGCTGTGTGGGAGGCTCTAGTTACTTTATCTCATTTAATCCTCAAATAATCCAATTTATACCATCCATTTTATAGATTAAAAAAGGTATTCTCAGAAACTTCCCATGGTCACCATGATAATGGTGATTCCAGCTCAAATCCTTCTACCTCCAAGTCTCTGATACCACTCTTACTAGTGATTTCTCTTAATCATTATGCTACACTTAACAAAAAATGGTTATTTGATAATTATAGCTAAAAGATACAGTAAGTAGATTCATAGCCAGAATAAAACTATATTTGCCTTACTAGCTGGAACTGATTGATACTCTTTTTTGTTCCAAGAAGGATTTAAAGCAATTTATATGAATATTTTCAATTTGCAACAGAAGTAGGAAAGAAATAGGGGCAAAGGGAAAAAAATGGAAGCCGTGGTGAGGTTACTACTTCAATTTCATGCTGTGACACCTGCTGGGATGGCCACAAACTTTGCTCTGAGCACTCTGGCCACAAACCCAAAGAGGTAAACAAGATCGTAAGGTGATTTGTGGCATCCACAAGAGAAAGATAAACCAGTCACTCAGCAGCTTGGATTTTAAAAAGTCTCCTGGGGAGGGGAAAGGGAGAAGACTAATATATTATGATGCATTTACTACGTGCTCAGTGTTTTCTATGTGCTGGTCAGTCAGTCAACAAATATCACTACATATTAGGCACTACACCTTGGGCTGGGAAGAGAGGAGAGAAAAATAGATCTGGTCCCTACCTATTTGGAGCTCACAGTTAACAGTAGATTAAATAAGCAAATTATTGTACATGTGTAAATTTGTAAGGAGACTCACAGGGTGTTGTGGAGTACACAACAGGAGGGCTTAAAAAAGATTACCTCATTTCACCTTCATAGCAATCTTGAAAAGCTGATTGCCATAATTTATAAGGAACTTATGGTTCAAAGAGTTTAAGTGACTCAACAAAGGTCACAGCCAGTGTGAAGCAGAAAGTATGGCTTGAAAAGTAGAACTGGTACAAATGCTGTGAGTTAAGTAAGCTTTTCTTAGGAGAAAAGGTATTTAACTTCTTTCCTGGTTTCCAACCCAGCCCTCCCTGATTTATGAGCAACAAGAGAGAATGAGAATCCATGAGGAAACCAGGAATAATTCTAGACCAGGAGAGAAGGCAGAGACCACCTAGTTTCCATTTACAGTTTTGGAAGCCAGAACACAGGGCCTCAGAACAGAGGAGGTGAGCTCAGTGGAGTGGAGTGGAGTGGAGTGGAGTGCGAGCTGGCGGGATGGAGATGGTTTGCTAATGCAAGACACATGCATATCACTGGAGCTGATCAGTGAGAGGGGGAGGAGGAAGACAATGCCCTTCTGAGTGTGGCTTCATGGCTTCCTGGGGTAACCTACAGGGGTGGGGGCAGCGGAGATGCCTTCTAGAGCTCCAAGCTGCTGGACCCAACAGAAATGAACACATGAATTGCAAAGATAACGCCCAGACGAAAACCTGGAAAGGTCAACATCAAAGCCTGGAGTAGTCCGCCCTTTTGTGCCTCCTCAGTCTACCGGAAGGAGACAGACTTGGGAAACATCAGGAAGGGCTCCATGACTAAGACCACTGCAGCAGGAGAAGTTAATCACAGAGTAAAGGTCAGGAGACGGGGCTCCCTGTTGCCACAGAGAATTCAGTGAGAACCATAACAGCTAAAGCCAGCTGTCAAAGGGAAGTCTCAGGCCGTGAGCCACCAGCAGCCCATGAGACTCTTGTAGAAATGCAGGAATGAGTGAGGTACCAAACAAATGAGAAGAGAAAAAGAGAAAGAGGGTTATGGAGAAATAAGTGAAGACAAAGTAGCAGGAAAAAAAGTATGAAAAATTAATGCAACTGGTAATAACAGGAAAAGATCTTTTCTTTTTGTTTTTCCAGGACTAAGATATCCCCATACACCAGAATGCATAGCATTCAATTACCTTTTTAGCCTAGCCTCTCAGTCTTTCACACATTTAAGGGGAAGACAAACCCACATTTGTTTGAGAGATTTGAGAGATTTGAGAGATTACTCAGAGCCTAGCACTGTGCTGGTGCTTCACGTATTTTCCCTGGTGCCAACAACAGAAAGGGGCAGGGACACTTATTCCCAAAGCTCTGCCACAAGGTAACGTGCTCCACTACTGAAGTTTCCTGTGACCCTGTTTACATGGTTTGTAGCTCCTGCTTTATTGGTAACCTATGGTTCCCAGGAACATGCCTAGAGTGTCTTTGCTACAGAGACCGCTACACTATGCCTCAGAAGTTCCAAAGTTTTCTAAGTGTTGGGTTCAAGCCAGGCTCCAGGTCAGAGAGGAGTGAGGAATTACATACAGAATGTGTCATGAGAAATGGAAAACTAAGCCAAGGCTTGGTCAGGTTAGGAGAAGTCAGAGCCAGCTGTGTCCCATGGAGGCTTATAGAAACTGGGGCAGGGGAGGCAGGCTGCTTCCCTTATTGCATTAGGCAGTAGGAGGGGGTTGGGAAGGTGGGACTGGTAGGGCAGGTCCAGAGGCACAGATGCAGATGCAGCAGCTGGGAGGTGGAAGACCACCGGAGTGGTTAGGCTGTGGTCAGGAAAGCTCCCCAGAGGGTGGGTGGGTGGGTGGTGGGTGAGCAGACAACTACCATTTTCCCAATCTGGGAATGGTCATACCCATATTAAAGGGAAACTATGTCTTTTCTAATCCTGCAAGTCTCAGCAACATCATGGGAGTGACATTGCTAAGGCTGGATGAGAGCTATCTCGCTGCAGTCCTGGCATCTGTGCCTTCTGGGATACCTCTGGAGGAAAAGCTAAAGGTTGGATGCCAGCCATCTGAGAAGACTACTCATTTTTGTACAACTTTTGCTTTTTGCTATACATACTTTTGAAAGGTTAAAAAAATTTTTTATAGTTAGGATATATTACTTTACTAACAACAACAAAGAATGTATTAAAAATATAATGGATCTGGAATTAGGTGGTGGTGGTGGTATGTTAGATATATTTAGATATATATTAGATAGTGAATTAGATAGTTGGAATATACTACAAACCATTAAACTGCATACTTTTAAAAGGGTGAATTTTGTGGTATATGAATTATATTTCAATAATAATTCAATAAATAAAAGAGAACTTGAAAAGACAGTTTTGCTATAGAATACACAGTATAGGGAGATATAGATCTCCACAAAATCTATAGCACAGATAATGCAAAAAGCCCAGTCTCTTCTCTCTCCCATTTTCCACCTGGAAGATAATACTGAGAAATTGTCCAAAGCCTCCTGGCACTTTCAGTCTTGGATGCTGCTGAAAGAAATGAAGGTACATCTCAACACAGGGCTCAGCGACTGTCATCACCTAACAACTTCTTTTTAGCTGCCTATTTGGTGCCAGACTCTTTATGTAGAACAATACTTTTAGCTATATTCCTGGCAATAGCTTTGCAGATGAGGAAACTGAGGCTCATTCAGGTTATAAGACTCACCCAAAGTCACATCTTCAATAGGACCAGAGTCAGGATTTGGAGCCAGGACTTTTGACTTCCAACCCTGAACACTTTCCCACCACTCAGCCTCTCTGTTCAAACCTCAGGGTCAAATGCAGCCAAATCTTAGTCCAGGAATTACCTTGCAATCTATAATTTTCCCTCATTCAACCAACATACATTTGTGTGTGTGCACATTTCCTAACCATCAGACCCACCAGAAACCCAACTGCCCTTCTATCTGCAACTGAAATCTTGGTTCTAATCCCCTCCTGCCTCTCCCAGATGAGCTCTGTCACAGTGGTACCACCCCCTGAGCATTGGACACTCTTGGTCCCTTGCTGCCTCTTAACTTCAAAAAAATAATCTCCCAATTTTGCCTGGACACTTGAGTTCTTTTGTGAAGTAGTGTTTCCTCAAATCCAGAACTATCTATGAGCTCCTATCTTCCTATGCCCCATGTCAGGGTCATAGTAGGCACTCATAGGTATTTGCTTGCAAAATGGAAATGACACAAATTTTTGCATACTTGTTGGAATTCAATCTTTAACAAAACCCACATAGTCCAGAGTCTGGCATATATAAGAGAATTTTAGCCACATGTGCTCATCTAATTCACTTCCATCTTTCCTGGGTGTTGAGAATTTCAAGTGGATTTTGTTGGATCATTTATATACAGAGACTTATACACAGAGATACATTAATACATATTGACTATATATACACATCTCTATATAGTCATGAATAACAAAGAGAGTACCTACTATATATGGAGACCCTGCTCTGTGTCAGTAATAATTACTACTCACCTTTGACAGAAGAGAAAGTTGGCTCACAGAGGCTCAGTGACCTCAAAGCTAGTAAACAGAGAAGCCAGGGGTAAGGCCAGGATTTCCTGTTTCTACCATAGCATGCTTTTTTGGTTTTTTTTTTTTTTTTTTTTTTTTTTTGGAGACAGAGTCTCCCTCTGTCACCCCGGCTAGAGTGCAGTGGTGTCATCATAGCTCACTGCAACCTAAAACTCCTGGGCTCAAGTGATCCTCTTGCCTCAGCCTGCTGAGTAGCTGGGACTACAGGCACGCATCACCACACCCGGCTAATTTTTCGATTTTTTTGTAGAGATGGGGCCTTGCTCTTGCTCAGGCTGGTCTCAAACTCCTGACCCCAAGCAATCCTCCTGCCTCGGCCTCCCAGAGTGCTAGGAGTACAGGTGTGAGCCACCATGCCCTGCCCACACCACACATTCATTTCATTTTTGTCTCTGCCACCAAAAATATCAACAATCACACTTAATTTAGCACCAATTTATTCCCTATGCAAAATTTCATGGCATCAATGAAGACAGTGATTAGAATGAATCCAGCTCTGATTAACTGGATGTCACTTCACAGCTGTGTCCAGACTGATGCCCCATCACCCACATGGACCATGCACCCTGTGGTTGGATATATTTCAGAATTTTTGCTGAAAAAACGAGATGGAATACATGCTGCAGTATGTGGGGGTTGACTGAGAATCCTACATATAGCACAGATAAAGGGCCTGAAACTAGTACCTCTCACAGAGAATCTGAGCACTCCCTCTCCGAGAAGAAGAATGGCTTCCAGAGTCATCTGGAAGTGCCAGGAAATACAATGCATTTTACGAAGTCAAATGCAAAATCCAAACCTTAATTGTACATATCCTGTTTAATTTTTCGGTTCAACAACGCCCTCAGAAAGCATCAGGCGTTAGCTACCAACCTGACTCTTGACCTGGCTGTCCACTGGGGAAAAACATAAACTTGTCTTGATCTGCTTTGAAAATATTTAATCACAAAGGTATTTTAACAAGTGCCTAGAATAAACCAAATATGCAATTCAATTTGGAATTGATTTGTGGTCCTTATTTAGGACTACTTCTGAAGGAGGAAGGGAGAAAAAGAAATTTACATGGGAAATACCACATGAGACCTTTTATTGGTAAAATTTAATTAGCATAGTGCCTGGTATATAATAAGTGCTCTATAAATATTTGCTGAATGAATAATTAATGAATGACAACATACGTCTACAATTAGCAAGTCATCAAGAAGCCTACATGAAGAATTTTTTTCACAAAATCTTGGTGATGGGTACAATTTATTCTCTAACACTTTGGAGGATATTAATAAGGAAAGCTTTACTATCAGCTGTACTTGGATTTGAAGTACAGGCTCCACTATTTCTTAGCCATGTGACAGTAGGTAAGTCACTAACCCTCTCTGAGCTTCAATTTCCTAACACATAAAATGGAGCTAATAATCTCCACCTTATAGTTTGATGTTGAAGATTTGCAGTAATGTTTATAAAGAGCTTGTCACATACACAGTACTTGATAGATGGTGATTGTTATTATGAAAGGGAATGCTGGTTCTCACCAGGAAGTTAATCCTTTTGTCCCAGAAATGGGAAGGCTTTCCCAACATTGGCCAAGGTCAGGGCTGCCATAAACTAAGGTAAGGACCATTTTCGGTTTCACTTTCAAAGTGAAGGGAATGGCACAGATCTAAAGTAGAAAGAAACCAGCAGCACATGTTTTTAAATATTCATAAAGGCTGGAAATGTCTTACTCCTTTCGTTTTCTCTGCCATCTGCTTTTGTTTCTTTTCTTTTCATTCTTATGCCACAGCTGCAAATGAAAACAACCATACAATAACTCAAGTTAAATAAAAAAAAATCAAAATAAAAACAATCTGAGGGATAAAAAGAGAAGATAAATTAGAAAGTTTTCCCCTGAGCTCACAAGGCAGCAGAAGAATAATGTTTGATATGAGTTAAACCTTCTGGAAACTAAAACCCAGATTCCACATTAATAACAACAGTGATAAGAGCAATCACCATTTACTAAGTTGCCCCTAAGTGCCACCTAATGACTACTATCTCTAATGCCTATAGCCACTCTTCACAGTAGGTAAATTAAACCCATTTTACAGAAAAAGACATTGCAGATCAGAGAGGTGAACAGATTTTTAATGGTTACACAGCTAATAAGAGATGAAATTGAGGTTTGAATCCAGGTCTGCCTGAATCTAAAACCTAGGCACTTTCCACTCTACCACCCTTCTCCAAAAATGGGAAGGGACCTGAAAAATTAATTTGGGAAATATTTAGGGCAGCCCATTTGTACTAAACTGATTTTTTTCAGATAATTAAAATCTGTGATTATAGCTCTAATTAAAGTTAACTCAGATAATTGGTTGTTGTATTTGTGAATGTGCAATTAGAGTCTTCCACATAATTGCAGGGTTTTCAGGATCCTACTTTCCATTTATTAACTACATGCAAACTAGAGCTTTGCTCTACTGGCCTCTAGTCTACCAAAAGCTGCAATACAGCTTTTGGGGTTTCTGGGCCAAAGGACCATGACCTATGACAGCAACAGCAGGGGCTGGGCTCAGCCTCATTTAGCATGTCTTTGTCCAGAAGCCAATGAACACCTCATCTTCAGGCACAGTATAAAAAGCTCTTATGGCCTACACTGTTGTCCTGAAAACTCCTAGCAGCATGTACCTGAAGAAAAACTGGCAGCAGTGGTCCTCATGTGTTAATTACACTTGGAAGTCTATTATGCACAGAAAGGGCACCTGCTGGCAGTGAAAATGACTAGAATCCACCCTTCCTGTGCGGTGAGCAAATTGAGAGTTCATTTCTACAGGAGATAATAGTTTTCAGATTCCATTTCGTGTATTCCTTGCATAGGGATGTACTTAACATTTAAATCATCTGCAGAGGAGCAAACCTCCTTCAAATTTACATGTTTCAGGCTCCTAGCACTTTACTTAAAATGCTAGTTATCCCTGCTGGCTCTTATCACCAAGGATTAAACTCAAGGGAGGTGAAAGTCGCAGAGCACAATAGATTAAAGTTATTAGCATTGACTCAAATTTCATGACATTTGTAGTCTCTGACCCAAGTGGTGGTAGCAGGCTAAAGGTGATCAAATCAAGCCTTGATTGGAGGATCTGTTTTTTCTCTTGGGGTCTTTCATTTCGTCATTCTTACATCTTGCAGTTAACAAACAGACACCAGTCCCCACCGGCCTATAATCATCTTTTGGTCATATGTCAAAAAGTTCTTTCATGAAAACAAGAGACAATGAGAGAGACTGCTATCACATAAACACAGGAAGTTCCAAGATGCAGCCTCATCACAAAACCCACTCAGACACTGATAAATACAAATCTTAGCTTTGATTTTTTGGGATGAGAAGGGCTTAGCAGCCTTCCTCGCCAAATTTTCCCTTTTAAGTTTGTCCTGCCAACATCACTGCCCTCAGTCAGGCTGGTAGACACAGTTCTTGAGAGTGCTAGAGTTAGCGATGATGTTGAAAAGATCTTGGATCAGCTTTCACAGGAAAGTAAAACATCTAATAAATCCTCTAAGCAAATAAGAAGGGAGAGATGGCAGCTAGAAAGAGCAATTGGCTAGAATAAACATTGAGTTCTCAAAATAAAGCTTTTCAATTATAAAAACCATACTTCTTCATTGTAAAAATATTTGCAAATATGGAAAATAAAAAGCATGCAGAAATCCTCTCCTTCCTCCCCATCACAAGTCACTGTTAAACATTTTGGTGTATTTCTTTCCAGATTTCTGCCTCTCTATATGTAGACATATACAACTAATTTTTGTGTCATGTATACATATACATATAATTCTTACTTGTTTTTTATAAAAATGGAATCATACATACATAATGTCTATACTGGGGCAAGTTACTAAAGCTCTTGGGGCCTTGGTTTACTGGTCTGTGAAATGGAGCTAATAATACCTGCCTTGTAGGGTTGTTGGAAGATTTCAGTGAGATCACAGATGTAAAGGAGATGGTCCAGTGACTTAGGAGATGTTCAACAATGGCAGCTATTGTTATCCCTGATGTCACCGACAAAGCATTTTCCTCTCCACAGTTCTGGGACTATAGCTGTTGGTTTTAAACTAGCTAACAATTTAGTAACCAAAACTGTCCAAATAATGGAAAGCTCAAGTTGTACTATTTGGCAGAGGAACTATATTGATTCTCCCAGCTCCACCAATTCCTGAACACAGAAGCCCCTCAGTATTCCTGTCTGAAGCACAGCATGAAGACCCACAGGTGAGTCTCTTCTGGTGGGATCTCTGAGGCTGCCCCTTGGAGCACATGCCTGGGGTATAGTGTGTATGGGGGGTATGCATTTCTTTCCATGTGGGGGACCCTAAGGCACATGTCTATGGGGAAGGAACCCATGTTTGTGAAGGGGGTCAAGTGTCTGTGTGTGGGTCTGTGCCTCTGTGAGTATTGTATGTCTGTGGGGGAGAGGGTGTGGCAGCAGGTTCTATGCACTAAAGGGGCTGGGCGTCACTATGAGTCTGTCTTGGGGGATATATGTCCCCTTTCTACCTTCTCCTACCTTTTATATCTCTCTCTTTCCTCTCTCTCCCTTCCACCTTCCTCTGGTGTGTGTTTTGTTGTTTCTCTTCCCCTCTAGCTCCCCTTGTCTCCCTCCTCCTCTCTGAGCATCAACATCTGTCTCTGCCCAGCCACCCAACCTTTCATTCCAACAACACACACTACTGCATAGCAAACATGGTTTTTCCTTTCTTTTGAGACACATGGCAGTGAAAAAAACCCAAGACAGTTGGCTCAGAAGCTCGAAAAGAACAGCAAGCTAAAGTAAAGGTCTAGTGTGAGGAATGGGGCACCAGAGCACATTTGCTGGGAGAGGAGGGAGGCGGTGGAAAGGGGAGTTTAATGGTTCCAGGGAGAACAGAGGTCAGATGGGTCCCAGAGAATCCTCAGGAGACAGACCCCAGGCCCAGGTGAAGTCAGTGGCCTTGGACAGACTACTCTTCCTTCCTCAGGGCTAGTAGGAAAGGAGGAGAAGACAGACAGACAGCAAGTAACAAGCTGTGGGACGAGAAGGAAAGCACTTGTGGGAACACAGACCTACGTGGCCTCCCTTTTTGCCAGAGGCGAGAATGCACCCTCATCCCTGAGCCTGGTGCACAGAGTGAGGGCTCAGGGATGGCTGCAAGGGAGGGGAGCAAGCTAAGGTCAGACAGCACCACTTTCTAGTGGGACCTCTCTGCAGTGGCTTTCAGACTTTCACCAGCAGTATCTGCCAGACAAGGAGCAGACAAGAAGATGGTAGGGGTGCCCAGGGTTAGTGGCAAGGCCTGGGAAATCAGTGAAAAACCCTAGAACAGCTCCTCACTCATGGATCTTCTAGCTTGTGTGCAAATGATCTGTTAGTGTGCCTGTCTTCTACACCCAATTCTATGAGTCCCTTTTGACTGAGACTGACTCTCCTCTCTGTCTTCCCTGCACTTAGCACAGTGCCTGAGACATGCCAAGTAGCAATAAACATTTGCTGTACTGAAAAATCTCACAAAGGTCCAGAGCAAGCAGGAAGGCAAGAAAAACCAGAGGGGGTTAGTTAAGAGGCAGAATCGAGAGGGAGCAACAAGGAGGAGAGGAGGAAAGACACGGTGAAGACACAAGGGGTATTCAGAAGAAGGGAGGAAGAGAAGTGGCCAAGGAGAAGGAAGTCAGAATCAAGGGAACTGAATGAGCTTCAAATGGTTTAACGACATGGTGTGTCACCCAGCTGGGTGGCTGATAGCACTTTTCAGTCTGTAAAGTGCTTTTGCATATACATTATTTTATTTCACCCTAGAAACAATTTAAAGGATAAGTTCCAGTATTTTTAGCCCTCTACCCATAAGGAAAGAGATTCAGAGAGGCAAAGTCACTTGCTCTAAGCTACACAGCTAGGCAATAATGGAGCTGAGACAGGGACTCAGATGTCCTCCTCTCAGCCCTGTCCATGTTTGTGCTACTACATAGTCTCTCTGAGGGAGGGAGGCAACTTCTCCACAGATGACAAAATACAGCAAGTGTGAGCTCAGCGGGAGTAAGGGGATGGCAGGGAATGAGACAGAAAGGAGATGTGGACATCCAAACAAATAGGAGGCTGGAGATCCCGGAGACAAGCAGGTGACAGTGACAGGGAGGTGATGAAGGTTCCTAGGTGCTGTGCTAGAAGCCAAATGACAGAGTGGAGTTTGCAGTAGGTCATGGCATTGGGGACAGGAGTCTAACAATATTCACCTGGCAGCAGAGGAGCAGCTTCACTTGGAGGGACTTCAGCATTCCCTAGAGTCCCCAAGGGAAGGGGAGATGCTGGAAAACCTGATACAGGGGAGGGGGTCTGGCATGGGCCCTGGGCTTGAAAATACTCCCTGAGAAAAAGAGGAAATACCTATATTTAATGTAATAAGATGAATTTGTTATAAGGGGTTTATATCCTTATCCTTCCCTATCTGCAAAAATTACCTACTTACTCTGGAAGGGATGAAAAATAACATCTAGACCAGCAGTACCTGGAAGTCACCATTAACTAAAAATAATTTCCAAAATAAACCAAGGTATAAAGAGACATAGTGAACAAAATGTGGGGCCCAGCTACCTGATGAATCAAGAAGAAATTTAAAATAAGCCAGGATTACACACTCCACATGGTGGGAAACATGTTGCCCCTTAATCTCATAAGAGGTGGGAGAGAGGTGTGGATAAGATCTTTCTTATCTTATCCTTGATAAGAAAGCTATATAAGAAAGAAAAAATTAGTCCAATTCACTTCATACTATGCACAAGAGAGGGCCACTGATTTCTTCTTGATGGCCCAGAGCTACATCTTTGTTATACCCATGGCTTCCTGGGAGGAGGGAGGGGGAGCCCAACACACTCAAATTAGCAGTGACTGCAGAATGCCTTTAAGCTCCCAGGACAATTTGGCTACCCAGGTGAACCTTTTCAGTGAGAGGACTGCAAAATAGGCTGGAGATATCAGCAAAAATGGACTGACCTAGACCCAGTCACTCTGAACCAGTGGTAAATGTCCTGAATCATCTGTTCTTAAGCAACAGGGCTATGACCCCTCAAATGGGTCCCTTTCTCATGAAGCTCTCAATTTCTGTCAGGTAGTTAGTGCCTTTCCCTATATATATACTGTGCTCCCTTATCGACTTCTGCTGACTTGAGCTGTTTGAAGACAATGTCTTTAACCACATTAAACTAGAGAAAGAAATTGTTCATAAGGAATATGGATCTAAACCAGTCACACAATCTTCTTCAGTAATCTATCAAAGACACATAGTGAGGATGACGATGCTTCTGCAGAAACATTTACTGAGTAAGAACCATGAGCCAGGTTTTCTATTTGAGGTCTTTCATCTGTTACCTCGATTCATCTTTATAATATTATGTATTTAACAATTTTGTTTTGCACAGGAGGAAACAAAGTCTCCGCATGTGCAAAAGTGAGGAGACTCACCCAAGGTGGCAGAGCTAACTCCAAAGCCTTCCCTTCTTCCTTCCACTAAAACAGATTTCACTGAACAGTGAAATTTTCATCAAAAAACTTCAGAGGGTTTTGCTTTGTTTGGCTTGTGCTTCCAAACTACAGCTGAGAGCAAGTCTTAAGGAACATGCCAGGGCATGGCTGCAACTTGAAGACCTTGGGGATCTCAATTGTTCCTGTCCCCAGTTTCCAATTTATATTTGGGGGGGAAAAAAAAAGCACACAACCTCTTGGTGCTTTGGTTTCCCCAACCTGAGAAATGGGAAAAGTATCACCTGCTCTCTAACCCTTCAGAATGTCATGACATATATGAAAACTGTTTGTGGAAAAAAAGGCCCTGCAATCAGGTGGTCTAAAACTGATGCTATTTTGAAGTTAGTATTTTAATTTAGAGTCACCAACTGCATTATAACAAGTTACAGACCTAACATGCCCAGTCAGTTCCTGGAAAAGGAAAAGGAGAGGACAGGGTCAATGGCAGCCTTACCAGCAGTAGTCCAGCAGATGCGGAGGCAGCACGGGGATGTACACATGCTGCCAGTACATGGGGTAGAGCATCGCAGCAGACCCGTGGATGCAGGCAGTCAACTGCAACAGAAGCAAATCAGAGACTCAGAGTGAAAAGAATCACAGGAAGGAAACAGCAATAAAATTAAATATATACTAATCAACATATTTAAAATGAGCTGAAATATCTGGAGAAATCATTCTAAGTTAATTTAATCATCTTTAAGTAAGAGTTTGCTCTTCAAAAAAAATCTATTCTTTTTTCTGATTATAAAGCTAATGCATTTGGCTTTATAATTTAGGCTGGTCTGGAACTCCTGACCTCAAGCAATCCTCCTGCCTTGGCCTCCCAGAGTGCTAGGATTACAGGCATGAGCCACCTCGCCCAGCCTTAAATTTCTTACTTTTAAGTTATCAAATGCACTGGTCTTTCCCTAAGAATTGGTGTTTTCTTCTGTCATGTTTAAGAAATTTTTTCCTAATGTGAGATCCTGTATAATAATATTCTCCTATATTATCTTCTCAAAGCTGTACTGTTTATTCACAAATGTTTATAATCTTCCTAGATATCATTTCTATGTATGGTGTGAGAAATGAATGAAAATTTAGGAAACAAAGGGATAAAAGAAAATAAGTCACCATCATCTGAAGATTAACATTTTAGGGTATTATACACATAGCACTTGTATTTTCCTTTTCTAATAAAATTAGAAGTACTATAAATACAGCATTCTTTTGCTTTTTTCAAAGTTAACATTTTGATGCTATTTTCTCACATCTTTAAATATTCTTAGAAATATATCTTTTAATGATACTTAATGAATTCCCACACTATATTTAACTATTCTTCTACCATTAAGTAACATAATCACAACAGGTCAATAATTTTTATATATGGTTCTTAGAAATAGAGTTCTGGGACAAAGGTTATAAATATTTTAAGGTACTTAATAAATATAATATATAAGTGTCACAAATATGTTAATATGATAAATAAATGAAGGATGAAGGCTCTTTATACCTCCCTGGCTATGAGTCACGATTCTGCCCCTCTCCAGCACTAAGCATCATAGTCGTTAGTAGTTTTAAAACTGTATCTATCTTACTTTACTTTTAATTACTCTGATCATGACTGAGGACGAACATTTTGTCATATGTTTCTTGACTATGTCTTCGGTAAATGGTAAGTTCACATTCTTAGCCCATTTTTTAAAAAATGAGTATTAGAATTTTTTTTATTGATTTATAAGCAATCACTGGTGATATACAAAGAATACCGACTCTTTTTAATGTTCTTGAAAATAATTTATCCTTAATTTTCTTTGAATTTCTGGGTGAAATTATGTAGACAAATCTTTTCCTTCATGATAGCTTCCACTACTTTTATCCTAAGTCTTCCAAAATTTCCCCCAGCATTTAACTCTTTAATCCATCTGGAATTAATTTAGGTTTAAGAACTGAGGTGAGAATTTATTTTTTCCACATAGTTAATCAATTGCTCTGCCACTGTTTACCGACTAATCCTTCCTCTCCCTATTTTTTTTGACATGTCCCCTATTTTGTCTACCTTTTTTTCCTTAAGAGCTAGAGATATTATACAATCAATATTTGATACAATTAAAAATTCAGGAAACAAAGATAATATAAAGAGATACAATTGCTACAAAATTCAATATAGTGAAAAAAAAATTAACCTTTGGAGATATAGCTATGAAGTGACAAAAGCCAACAACACATGTTTCTTTCTGTTTTTTTTCTTTAATGTTTCTTTGATTTCAGGGAAGCCTTTTCCCATGAGGACCTTCCTTCTTTTGGAAGCTGTTAACTGGCCTTTGCTGACAGAAGGACATTTACGTGGAGAAAGAGTGATGTGCCAAGGCCCAGTTAAAAGAATCCCAGAGGTTAGTGTAACATGAACAGCTTTAAATTGGATATTCTGCTGATGTTTCACAGTTGTGAGAGTTACGTATTAAAGCCAGGGCCACTACCCCCACCCCCACCCCTCCCTTTTCCCTCCAAATCCTGTTCTTGAAATCAGGTACAGACCATGAACAGGAAATGCTCCAGCAAGCACTCAAGAGCTGTTCCCAGTGACTCCGCCAAGGCTCGCAGGTTCAGTCCATCCCTTCCCAATCTAGTTTGGTAGGTTCCCATATAAAACAGGCTGTCATATATATACGTGGCCAATCCCTTCAGGGTTTCTTAGAGATGAAAACTCCTTGCTGGTATTGAGCGAGTGGAGAATGAGCCAAGTTTCCTCTGATTCTATCCTGAAGTCAGGCTGAAAGGTTCCACTGGGCCTGGGCCCCAGCTCTCTGTGCTCGTCCTTTAACTAGCTGCCAGAGTACTCTTCCTAAAGTGCAGATCCAGTCACAGCACTTCCTACTCAGAAGTCTTCAGGGCGTGTCTGACACAGGATGTCTCCAGCAGCTCTAGTCTGCTTGTAGAGCAGCATCTCCAGCCACACTCTTTACTACCTTCTCCAAATTTATCCTCAGAATAAACCCTTTGCAGATTCAAAAAGAATTATGCAGCAGTCCCCAACCTTTTTGGCACCAGGGACCGGTTTCATGGAAGACAATTTTTCCATGGACCGGGGAGTGGGGGCGGGGGGAAAATGGTTTCGGGATGATTCAAGTGCATTACATTTATTGTGTACTTTACTTCTATTATCATTATATTGTCACTTGCCACTCACTGATAGGGTTTTGATATGAGTCTGCAAGCAATTGATTTATTATGGTCTCTGTGCAGTCAAACCTCTCTGCTAATGATAATCTGTATTTACAGCCACTCCCCAGCACTAGCATCACTGCCTCAGCTCCACCTCAGATCATCAGGCATTAGATTCTCACAAGGAGTGTGCAACCTAGATCCCTCACATGTGCAGTTTACAGTAGGATTTGTGCTCCTATGAAAATCTAATGCCCCTGCTGATCTGACAGGAGGCGGAGCTCAGGTAGTGATGCTTGTGATGGGGAGCGACTGTAAATACAGATGAAGCTTTGCTCACTGCTCACCTCCTGCTGTGTGGCCCAGTTCCTAACAGGCCACAGACCACTACCAGTCTGCCGCCCAGGAGTCAGGGACCACAGGAGTTATGTATTCCTTTTCTTCCTTTCCCTTTCCACCTGTCCCCTAAACTGGCCTGGATTTGTGCCCTTAGCAAAGTCCCCCCTCGGGTCTCTGTATAAGCACTACCTTCCTCTCCGAAGCTTTACCTTGCTCCCCTGGGCATAGGCACCCATTATTAACTGGATTCTAACTGTCTGCACATTTGTCCCCTGACTGTAAAGTACAGAAAGACCCTGTCTCTGTTCATCTCCATGTTCTCAGTGGCACAGCATAAATCTACATATAGGTGGTAGGCAATGCAATGTGTCCCGGATAAAAAACAATTCTTACTTAGAGTATATTCACAATATAAAGATAGTTTAGTGGCTTGGCTTTTAATATTATTGTACCAACATTTTCACAGCATGAGGTATGTGACTCAAATTCCAAAATAACAGCATGCTTAGACACACAAATATGTCACTTTTGGAAAACCAAGTCATTCATTCATTCACCCATTCATTCAATAATGTGCCTATTCTAACTCAACAACACATCAAATAAATAAATAAAAGCATTTCAAAATCTATAAGGTGCCATACAAATGTAAAGTAATATCATCACATGAATTAATTTGCAATTCTCTTTGAAAATGTCATTCAATAGAATGGGCCTGGTTGAGATAGAACTTGATTACCTGACTCTTTAGCTTAAATTAGTTTGGGTCAAAATCCTATTTCAACCAATAAATAGCAGAGATCTTATCTTCAGACAATATTCTTTTCATGTCTCCTTACCTTCAAAAAAATCTACCAACCTAAATGCCAAGATTTTAAAAATTACTTACTCCTCATTAAAAAAAGAAATAATCAAGTTTTTAAGGTGTTTGTTCATTTCATTGAGGGGTTGCCTAAGGGTCAAATCTCTGCAATTGGGGTAAAATGCATTCACCCATTTGTTTAAGAAAACAAACAAACAAAACAGGAATTGTTTGGCTCTTTTCCAAAATACTAAATGGCACAAACTATGTGCATCGTTACTTAACAATAGTGGCTAAGTTAATTGTAAGAAAAGTCTTACTATATATCTATGCTTAACCAGAAACAATGCATTATGTCCTATAAGGTATGACTGGGCACTTATTTTAAAAATAACTCTAAACCAGGTTTCTAAAAATAAAGGTCCTAAAGGCCTATGCTCATTCCTTACCAGATACAAAATTTTAAAATAATGAAAGTATATAATTTGCAGTGTAGCCAACAAAGGGGTATTGTGAATATACAGTTGAAGTGCAAGTTGAGGAAAATGATCCTATCAAAATCTCACTCAGTGGGAGAACAGAAAGATAGTATGCATAAAATTTGCCCAAAGTCATTAGTCACCATGAATATTCATCAGAAGCCAATTATCAATCCCATTTAACGACACCCCAAAAGATTTTGCCCTGAAGCAGCTGAATAGTCTAAGACTCCAGACAAAACTACACAAATTATACAGCCAACAGCCAGTCTAGCCAGGACACAGATTGTAAAATAAACCACTGGTGGGTTTTTGGATGCTCTTTAGCAAATTCTGTCCTCAATTAAAAGTGCATAAGGTCAGTTATATCTTGGAACTTTCTGTATGGCTCCATTAGTTTTCTTTAAGGCAAAGGGAGAGAAGGGGAGAAGGTAGTTGGGGCAGGACATGAATGGATCAATGACAGAGTTGGAAAAATCACGAGGACACTTTTTTTTTTAGTTTAGGTATTTCTCAGAGATAAAGCCAAGATTGTCACCATCTTAGCACCAGTGCCTCAGCTGAATCCTAATGGTAGCTCTGCAATTTAACATGAAATGAAAATAAGAATCTCCCCTCAAAAAAACACCCCAAATCCCCCAAAAGTGTACATGCCAGGTACCATGTTGGGGGTTTAGACTCTTGCATTGTTTTAAACGAATGTGTGTGTCAGGATGAGTATGGCTAAAAAAGAAAGAAAGAAAGAAAGAAAGCAGTGTGTGTGTGTGTGTGTGTGTTGATATACATATACATCACCACATTTCACAGATAAGGAAACAGTCTCAGAGGTGAAATAACTTGCTCAAGGCCACATCCGTAGTAAGTGACAGAACTGGGACTCACATCCGGGTCTGTCAGACTATAATGGCCACTGTGTTTCCACAATGCATAATTAACTCACAAAGTGTTTGAGTGCCTACTCTGTGCCATCTACTGTGCTGAGGCCTCTGAAAGAGATGAAGCATTGTCCCTGTTGGCACTGCCAAACTATGTGGACATGGATTTGTCTTGCTGTTAGATGTTCAAATATCTTCTAGGACAAAATACCAATAACAGAAAATAATCATTTTTAAAACAAACACAGATCTGATCATTTCCTGGGGATTAGTTACATTTAACTAAGGTGTTGAAGTACCTTTAATTCACAGGAAATTCTAGACAAGGAAGTAATGATTGTTAGTCAAAGGGAAAGTTTTCATCCCATTTTGAGCACATATATTTGAAAGTCTGGTTTTCTGTCATGTTCCCTTTCACATACTTGCATGGAGTCTTCCACTAACTCTCTTTTTGACCTGAGAAAGCCACTTCTTCTCCTGGGCCTCAATTTCCCTCTATGTAAAATCAAAGGCTGGACTACATGCCCGTTCCAGCTTTGACAACTTATGATTCTAGAGGAGCTGTCATTCTTTACTGGGAGAAATGCTCCTCTTCTGCCCCCATTTACCTTCTTCAGCTATACTGACTAAGCCAACGTGAATCAGGGTTAGTCTCAAAGTTGGTCTTGTTTCCTCATCTCTGCAGCTAGAGGGTCCACCTGGAATTCATGAGCTATCTAGGAACCACCCTTTTGGCCACCCCATCTCCATCACCTGACTGTGGAGGGCACAGCCTTCTTCCATGCTTGGCCTAATACTCCGAAGATCTCAGAGGCAGATGATCTGAAGGGACCGGGAGCACAAGACTACAGATGCAAGCTCCTCAAGGATAGAGACCACATTCGATTTCTCCCCTCATCTGCTACTATGCTTGACACAGAGCAGGAGCTGAGTAAATGTTTGGGGAATGCTAGAATGTCTCCTGCTTAAATATCATGAGGAATGGTAGGCAAGATTATCAGATATTTAATAAATTGAAATTGCTTAACAGATCACAACTAGAAGCTGTAAATTTCTTTAAAAGCATTAAGATTCCAAGTTCTAAAAGCTGACAGAGGAAAATAACGGATGGTCACAGTCACTCTTCACATTCTAGAACTCAGAGTGTTAAATAATCAAACTGACATCTGCTTCACAAGGTTGGAGGCATTTGGATTTCCTCTCTGAACCTAAACATAAAGAAACTGATAAAATGAAGAGCATAGAAAGAATATCAGATTACTAAATTTAAAGAGAGGTCATTTTTAAGTCTATTCATTTCAACCAAGAATCATCCCATTTAGAAGAGTTGTAGAAAATGTTGTGTCTCTTGGGGAAGTTGTCAGCTTTCTCAATTTGAGAACTAGATTTTTCAATTTAATTATAAACCATCTTTGTAGTCATCAGGAAACAAACAGTGCCATGATTCAAACAGTGCTGTAGTTTTTGGTTGTTTTTGATTATGATATATTCTCAAATGGAAAATCCACTATAAAATCCACAAAAAGATTTAAGCAAAATCTGCAGGGACTGTTAAGTTAACCTATTCAACCCTTCCATGCATATGAGAAAAACCTTTAATTATAAATTGTTCAGCTATGTTCAAATTGTGTTTACTATATTTAGTGGAGGAAGAGTTAGCTTTTCAGAAACTATCTAAGATACTTTAGCAGAAAGTCAACTTAGAAAGCCTCAGAAATCAAAGAACTTTCAGCAAGTCTAGACAGATGTTGGGCACATGAGTAGAAAGAAGGAAAAGAGCAAACAGTGTCTTGCTTTTCTTAGAAGCTAAAATGTAGTGCTCCTTTTGGGGGCAGGGAGGGTTTGGAAGGACAGCAATCTTTCTCCCAGTAGTTTCTGTTTCATGTTGGTGGAACTCATCTTACCTCTTCCTTCTCCATTATCCTTTGAGGAAAGGGAAGGGGGAAAAAAAACACAAAAAAACCCCAGCATGGAGTCAAGTAGATGCCTTCCCCCAAGAGCAATATCACCCAGTCAAGAGGAGGCTTACTCAGGCGATCAACCGCTTACTTAATCACTTCTCTCTTTCTTTTTTCTTAGCTATCTACTAGCTAGAGTAATTCGAGTAAGTTATTAACTGGGGCAACAAGCTTTTGTGCCAAGATTTGACACTTCAAAACATCAAAGCAACTGAAACAGCCAGAGAAAACTTTAGCTACCAAAGCAGAAGCAGAGACTATGGTATGGTAAACTACGCTGTAAAGTAAGCCCATAGCACCATGATGAAGAAAGAACTTTCTTTTCATCTTTAAGATGAAAAAGAAAAGGCAAGGTTACATGAAGAATGATAACAATTTATTCAAATACACACTGTATTTGAAATAAATGCTGCCACTCCTACCCTGTGTCTAATGCAGACATTACTAACTGATCCTCGAGTCACAACGTGGCCTGAGGATCCCTCCTAAAGTGCAACCACAATCAATGGATCACAGTTGGCATGCAAGAAGAAATCTGTCACCTCAAGTCTAGAACAAGTCTAAAATATTTCTAAGATCATAATTTATGTTTAGCTAATGGATTTACACTATTGCTTTAATAAAGAATATTTTTTTTAAAACAAAGCATAACTGAACATGGAATCATGAGTACCTATCTGTCAGGTATCCACACACGGAGAAGAAACTAAGGAAACTTCAGGTGGTGAGTTATTAAATTTGCATGTATAGAAAAACAAAAAAGAGACTCTCCCCTATAAAGTTTTCTCTGGCAAACCCAACCTTAGAAAGTGACAGTAAACTCAAATGAAAGATTAAAGCTATAAAACAGCCACCACCATGACCACTTAATTAGCACTACTATCTGCCAAACACTGAGAACAATGCTTCACATATGTTTAACTCATTTACTTTTCACAACAGCCCTATAAGGTAGGTGGCATTATTATTCCCATTTTCCACATGAGGAAACTAAACTTCCTGGATGTTAAGGAACTTGTATAAGGTCACAGAGCTAGTGACAGAGCTAGGATGGGAGCTTAGGGAAGTGGAGCTCCTGAGTCTGTGCTCTTAGCTCCCACAAAACTGCCTCTGTGCTCTGATCTGTATTAATCTGACAATTACTGAGTATCTACTATGTGTACATGCCATGCCCTCAAGCAATTTAAAAAAGAGAGAGAAAGATCAAAATGCAAACAATCAACTTCAACACAAAAGCATTATGAAAGAAGTGCTATAATAGAGGTTCAAGTGTGTTAGCATATAAAGAAGGAATCATTAATTCTGCCTGGGGCAAGAATCAGGCCTGCTTCTCAGAGACAGAGACATCAGAGCAGATAGAGCCTGGAAGGATGAAGAGGAGAAGCTGCTAGTCCCCCTCCCTGCTGTGAGGCCAGCCAGGTGGGAACAGCAGGTCAAGTGAACACAGCAGCTTCTTAGGCCGCTCAAACTCTATGTAGTGATGACCGTGAGAATCCAAACAAGAAATGACCATTTAGTCAATGACTAAGTGACTAGTGAGAAGTGGATGGGTATACAAAATCTTGTATGAGTTGCTATGACTATTCCCTGTTGCTTGGATTCAGTCACCATCCACTATCATCAGTTATACTAATTAAATCTTCAGTATTCTCCCAGGATCTCTATCATCTTCCTTGCTTCTGAAAGTCAGATGGTGTTTATCACCTGCAAGGATGAGATTTAGCCTCAAGTAACATTTACTGAATGAGTAGTATGTGCCCAGCACTGGCCTACACACTTTCATAGCTATGACCATTGAATTCCTGCTAACAACCCTGAGGTAGGTATTAATACTATCCTTGTTTTCACAGAAGAGGACGGAGGGACTCAGAGAGGTCAAGTAACTGGCCCAAGGCCATATGGCTAGAAGGTGGCACAGGGAGGATTAAGTACAAGGCAGAGGCAGAACTTGAACAAAACCATCCTGACTTGAAATCTGATGCTCTGTCCTCCAGCCCTGCTGTCCTTTTTCTAGGAAAAGATACCATGAGCAGGGCTATCTGACACAACTAGCTGGTAGACTCTGTAGCTATCGAAGTAGCAGAAAAGAAAAAATGTGAATGTTCATTATGTCTGGGCCAACCCATGACTGCACGGCCTCATCTCGCATCACACTACTTTGGTTCACCAAAGTGACTGCACTTTCAGTTTGCAGAAACAACACAGGAAATGATGAATCCTTGCTACCAGTGATTTGAGCTCCTAGTAGGGGCTTAAATTTCTTTAATGAAAGCCACAGAGATGTCTGCAAACATGGGTACCATTTAGGGCCTTTCCAGTACATTAAGATGTCAGTTACTTGAATATTGCCCATTAGTGTTTTTTGGTAGAGATTTGATTCATAAGATCACATAAGAAGTAAACTATCAGTCCTACAATCTAAGAATATACAATTTATTTCTCAAATTGACCACATTACTAAATTAATTAACAAAACTTTCTACCACGTTCTTAATGAAATGGCTAAAAAGAAACATCACCTCTCTTACACACGTTCCCCAAATTACATTGGTGGATGGCATTGGTATTCCATAACATTACTGAGAGCTTGAACAGATTATACTTAGTCATGTCCTTTTCTTGACCAGCCAAGGCCAAAATCAAAGCTCTGCCAGAGAGAATATAGAAACAAAGAACTTTTTAAGTGCTACCCTGTACTCATAAATGTCTTCTAAACAAACATAATCAGTTTCTATTACACAGACTCAAAATGAAAATGAGTCTAATGATGCAAAGTAACAACAACAAAGAATAAATATTGTTTTTGTCTTGGAGAACTGTCTATTCACTGGTTCCAAATCTGGCTGTGTATCAATCAACTGGGAAACCTGAAAAAATATATTCTGTGGTTCCATGCTAGACCTTTTGAACTGGAATGTCTAGAGGCGGTGCCCAAGAACCTGAATTTTTAACAAGTTCTCTGGGTGGTTCTAACACAATGCTAATCCATGGATCAGCATATGGGAATCACTAACAATCTGAATCCCGTGCCTGGTCCAAAACAGGTGCTCAATGTTTGTTGAAGCAATGGGAGAAGAGGCAGGAGAGGAAGGTAAGAGCTAGCAGGGAGACCATGGCTGGTTGAGTTCACATCAAAGTATCACAAATTAACCTGCTGATACTCTGTATTACATTACAGAGTCTCTATAACATTAAGTTTCTTCATTCCAGTTACAGTTTAACATGAACAAGAGAAAACCAATTCACAGATAATTAAATGAAGAATATAATTCAAAAAGCAGTTACTTATATATACACTTAAAAATAGGAGAAAAACCACATTAAGTAAAACATACCGACCTTTTCTCCTACTTCCTGTTGATGGAAGTTCCTTTCGTTTATTTTTAACAGTATTTAATATTCTCTGAGCCACAATAAAATTTTATGTAATGGAGATTAGAGAGGCTATGTTATTTGAAAATTTGGCTGCAGAGCCCCTATTTCATGCCACTTCATTACATTTTGTTAAGGATTTCCCTCTTCACCAAAAGGATTAGTTTTCTTCTCACTTCTTTGAATACTCTTCTTGGGTTGTTAGTGTGAACTAGGTTAATCTCTCTCTTTTTTAACATACAAAAGATGAACAAACAAAATGTTCGATTTATTTTATTTTTTAAATAGAACACTAAATTTAGTCTTAGAATTCTCTGTTTGGTAAGTTTCCAGTTACAAGGTCTTGGCATCCCTTGAGCACAGTTTGAAACAAAATAATGCAGTTTGTTCCTACGGCTGGAACATGCAGAGTGGAGTGTGCAGGCAAAGAGGCATTGGCTCTGGTCCAATATTTCAAACCTCCTTAAACTGCCACTCTCGTCTCTGCTTCAAGGGCTGCAGATAAGCAAACAGGATTAGTTTTTTTCTAGTCTAGAAGAGCTGGGAAAGCTTTACACACATCATTCAGGTGCCCAGCTCATCACACAGGCTGGCACAGTCATGACAAGGTGGCATTCATCAGGAAAGAAGTAAAAATGAAGCCAAATCTGAAAAACTGCCCAGTCTACAAACTGGTCACAAGACCAGACGGTGCTCAGACAATGGATGCTGTCAGTGGGAGTGGGTGGGACAGGATTGGGGCAAAGCTGGGAAAGTATCCAGGCTTCACGCAAATTCTGAGGCATCTCCTAAGGGCCATACTGAGGATGCTGGTGGGGAGACAGAAGTATTACCCGCCACTCTTCAGGCTACCAGGTTTCAAGGTCCTGCCCAAGTCCCACATTCTCTGGGACTAGTTTTAATTACCTAGTAAGGAAGAAACTGACAGGGAGACGATACCTGGCTGTTCTTTTTTGTCTCTAAATGAGGTATCATCAGAAAAGTAATCATTCTTTTCATAGTTATGGGTACCACACAAATAATTAGGTGTGGAGGCTCGATTAGGTCATGGTCTTGCCACTAAACAGTACTTCCTTCTAAAAAGCATCCACTGGATAAAATAAACATACGTTCCTCAGGAAAGTAAATACGCCTTTGGCATCATTTAACTGGTTATTCTTAGTTTTCAAAACTTCTTATGGTACCCCTAAATTATAAAGGGGGCAATTAGGACCAAGATACACAGGAGCTGGAAGGAACTGCAGTATATGAACCCTGAAACCACAGCAAGTTAAAGAAGATATGCCCCAGGGCCCCACCAAAGCTGTGCTCACAGCACGGAGAATGGTGCAGGTGCAGCTGGGAGACAGCCGAATTGAAGAAGACACGGACAGAATGGACTTAATCTGAACAGTGTCTAAGGAAATGGAGCTTTGACTAACATGGTGGTTGTGCCAGTTGGAAATTCACATTATAAGCCTTCTGTTTCCCTTGTGCCTAGAGTAGTGCCAGGCACACAGACAGGGCTCGCCAAATCTGAAGTGAAAAGCTTAGGTATGTATTCAAAGGCAACAGTCAGGCTGAGGTTCTTTGTGTCATTTAGATCCATGGTCAATAGCATCATGTTAAGAATATTTTCTGAGTACAAGTGTCACAGGGAATTCATGACAAATGGAGAGTTACCAAGGAGGTAGTATGAGGTAGTAAGAAGGATGCTGGTCTGGAGCCAAGAGAAGTGGATTTTTAATTCCATCTCTACTGCTCATCTTAGACAAGGCACATCAACATCCTGGGTGCCAATATTCTCATCTGCAAAAGGATAAGAAAACCAACAAGCTCCTAGGGTTGCTGTAAGAACTAATGAAAAAATATGACAATCATATATACGATTAGCACAGTGCCTGGCACACAGTAAGTAGGTGGCTCAGAGAGATTAACTTAACAGAATTTTAAAAGGATGGGGGACAACTGGGAGCCTCCCATATAAAGTACTGAGTATGAATCTAAATAAGGGTGCCCTGCATATTTATTCTGTGGATGCTCTTTTGGTAGTCTTGGAGCCACTGACAAGTTACACAGAAAACTTCTCTAGGTACCATACAATCAGGTCTTATTTTTCACCCAAATCAGCTCCACCAGTCACTTAATCCACTAGATTTTGCTCAGACTGACACTGCATCATAATGACCTCTTTGCACGGCCATCTCTCCTACTGTCTAGGATGTGACCTTGGGCAAGTTATTCCACCTCTCCAAATGGAATGACTGTTTCATAAAATGGGAATAATATCCATCTTGTAAGAGTGCTGATGGAATTACATATTATCTCTACAGAGGTCTTTGACCTACCTGCTATGCATAGGAGTTCTAAAAAGCATTATTAAACACAGATATGAAAATATGGAAGAAAAATGAGGCCTTTGTGCTACAAGAAATCACACTGAAGTATTTACATTAGAGAACAAGATTTAGTTAAGCCTTCCCTATTTATCATTTATAAAGGAAAACAATCAATATACATTAACTAAGCAAAGAGAACAAAAACTTACATTTTTCTTATACGGAATATCACAATGTTATTGACCAAGAAACCCTGAAATGCATATTACCTGACTCTGAACTAATTATTGCTGGGTTTGTCTCTATTGACGCACACTCATTTTTACAGAAGATAGCGCTCTGGAGTGTTTGACAGCTTTTATCTTTCTGATGCTTGATGGCTCTGAGAAGCATTAAGCATACATCTTATCAAACAAAATTGAGAAAAATGTGGTTTGTCAAGGTATTACAGGCCACATCAGGATCTCTCAGGAGAGGGTCCTTAGAAGATCCTGGGCTGAAACAGACTTTGCATTTCCCCCCCTCGTCAAAAAGGTAATACAAAGTCATTCTTGTGGAAATAAAAGGCAGCAATTAGAAAACTTTCTAATCCTTAATTTGAAGAGGTCCAAAGGCTTGACTAAAACTGATGTCTGCTCAGCTACTTCATCCCCAGAGAAATGACGTGACTGCTCAGGATGCTGCCAATTGCATGTGAGATGCAAGGAGAACCCCACCTCCCCAAAGACGCTTCTACCAACAATCAAGAAAATTTAGGACTAAGTTAAGAATCAATTATTTGCTTTAAAAAAAAAAAAACTTTTTTAAAGTCAAAGTAATATATTAAACAGATAAAGGCTTATATTGAAAAGCAACAGTCCACTTCATGATTCTCCTTACTTTTAACTCAAGGTAATCTCACATTCAACACAGGATTTATCTCCTTATTTTTAAATAAGAATTTCTTGGTTTTAAATTTTAAACATTAAAATTTAATTTCCCCATTATAGAATTTATTTATTAAGAACATATGCACAGACTACATGCCAGATGCAGTTGTAAGAGCTTTGCATGTATTAATTTAATTTAATTTTACTTGAAAGAAGGTCACTCGCGGCCCAAACAAGGGCTGTCTTAGTGGAGAGGTGGGGGCTGAATCCTCGTGGAAGACCGAGGAGAGAATGACATGAGAGGACTCAGACAGCAGAGAGACAACTCTCTTGAGGAATTTTGTTCTAAAAGGGAGAATAGAAATGGGATGAGGGTGGGTCAAGAAAGTTTTGTTTTGCAGTTTGGGAGCTACTATAGCATGCTGGTGATGCTCATAAGAATGCGCCAGTAGAGAAGAGAAAAATAATGATGCAGGAGACAAGAGCTTATTTACTGCTGGAGCGATTTCCTTGAAGGAAAACTCCAGCGGCGCCCTCTCAGTGAGGCACTCCACGGCCATCTATCCAAATTGCAATCTCCGCCACCTCACCACTCACCATCCGCTCTCCTCTTCTGCTTTAACTCATTCCTTAGCACTTATCATCAGCTACCATACTAAATATCCAACGCATTTTCTTTATTGAGATCCTATGCTACTAGAATGTAAGCTTCATGAGAACAGGGATTTTTGGCTATTTTGTTCACTGTTGTACTCCAAGCCTACGGCAATGCCAATAAGTATTTATGGAATGAAGCCAGGTGGACAAGCACAGTGACTGGCTCTCAAGAGGATAGGCAGCAGAATATAGGAGTACAGACTTCAGGAGATTGACAGATGTGGTAGGGACTCCTGGCACTCTCTTCCGAGGGCTTCCAGTGGATATATACTGAATTCTATGTTAGAAATCACTTTCCCTTAGAAGTTCAAGACACTGCTTCACTGTCTTCCTGTTTCCAAAATTGCCACTGCAGAATCTCAGGCAATTTTGATTCTTAACCTTTCACAAGAACTACTTTGTCTCTATCCTTAATATTCTAAAATTTCATGATAAAGGGGCTTGATGTCTTCTCTTTGAACCTTTAAAAATTTTTGAAATACATACACATAAATGTATGTATATCATATAAACAACTTTTAAAGGAAAAACCCTTAAGAACCCAAAACCTACCACCTAACTCAGGGGTCAGCAAACTACAATGAAAAGGCCAACCTTGACCTGCCACCTGTTCTTGTAAATAAATCTTTGCTGGCACATAGCCACACCCATTAGTCTACCTATGGTAAACTACAAGGTCAGAGCCCACTAGCTGCAACAAAGACCATATGGCCTGCAAAGCCATATGTATTATTTGACTCTCTACAGAACAGTTTGATTCCTAACCTAGCTTAAGACAGAAAGCAGCACTTTTGACGTCCCTTGTATGTCTCATCCCAAGTATGCTCTTTTTCCTCAGGAAAACACCGCCTAAATTTTGTGTCAGTCATTTCCTTTTTTTTGTTGTAGTTTGTATTTATCCATAAATGATACACCATTTAGTTTTCCTAACTTGAACTTCATATGAATAAAATCATACTGTACGGTATATTCTTCTGTAACTTGTTTCTTTTCCTCAGCATTCTGTATTAGAGACACAATCATGTTGGTAGTGTAATTCATTTTCACTGATACAATATTCTATTGTATGACTGTACCACAGTTTATCAGTTCTCTGTTAATAGTCATGAGGACTATTTCCAGGGTGAAAAAAAAAAAACAAAAACCAAAAAACAAACCAAAAAAAATGCTGCTATGAACATTGTTGTACATGTATTCCACTATACATGACCAAGGAGTATGTGGACACACACAAAATTCCAAATCTAGGAGTAGAATTGCTGAGTGATGGGCATATGCAAATAGTTTTGTCCCACATACCCTTTGAACAGTGGTAAATGAAATTGTCTAATACATCTCCAATACAATACTTGGCATTGTCAGACACCCAATTTTTGCAAACCTAGTGTTCTAATCACTGTAGTTTTAATTTACTTTCCTGTGATTACTAATGTGGTTGAGAATCTTTCCATATAGTTACCACCCATTTGTATTTTTTCTGTGAGATGTCCATTCATGCCTTCTGCCAATTTTTCTATTAATAGGCTCATCTTCTGCTTTTTAATTGTAGTAGTTCTTTATACATTTCTAATACTAATTCTCTGTCAGGTTTTTATATGGCAAATATTTCAGCTTGTGACTGTCTTTTCATTCACTGAAAGGTATCTTTGAACAAACAAAAGTTCAGAATTTTAATCTTTTCCTTTATACAGTGTACATTTTGGATCATCTTTAAATAAATCCTTTTCTACTCCAGGATCATCAGGGATTATTCTATTTTGTCTTCCAAATGTTTTTAAATTTTGCCTTTCACATTTAAGACCTTGATCCATTTGAAATTTAGGTTTGTATGTGTACAACAGAAATTGTCTTCCTTTTCTTCCCCACGTGGATAGGCAATCATTGAAAAGTCCATCCATTCGCCATAGATTCTACAACGTCAGTAAAGAGCCCATGTACATGTCTGTCTGTTTCTGGGCTCTCTATTCTGTTATGTGTCTATTTGTGTATCCCTGTGTCACTACCAGCATCTTAATTACTATTGCTTTATAGAAAGTTTTGATATCTGATAAAGCGAGCTTCCACAACCCATTCTTTTTCTTCAAGTATGTCTTGGCTCTTTTTTCGGCTTTTCCATTTAGTTTTAGAATCAGCTTGTTAGGTACTATGTAAAACGCTATTGGGATTTTGAATAGAATTTTATCCAATCTATAGATCATTTTAGAATTAATGACATCTTCAAGGTATTAAGTCTTCCTATTCATGAACATGGTCATGCCTTTTTCCACCTATTGGTGACTATCAGAGTTTCCCCTCTTAACATGTTAATGTGTAAGTTATATTAAAGGATTTTCTAATATTATCAGCTTTACATTTCTGGAATTAACCCAACTTAGTTATTATGAATTTTATTTTTTACACATTTGTTTACTATTTTAAGATTTTTACACAGTAATGAATGATATTGGCTGATAATTTTTCTTTCTTGTACTATCTCCTTGTGTTGTTGAATGTCAAGGTTATACAAGTGTCACAAGAAAAGCTGGGTTGTATTCCCTCTTTGTTCTAGACTCTTAAGGAGTCAAAGAATGAAATTCTCTGTTCCTTGAGATATTTGATAAAAAAAAAAAAGCTATAAAACTAGTTAGGCTGAATGTCTTATCTGGAAAGATATTTTCAAGTATTGATTCAATTTCCTTAAATTAAATGACCTATTCAATTTTTCTATTTCTTCTTGACTCAACTTTGGTAAATTATATTTTTCTATCTCACCTTACTTTTCAAATACTGGCATAAAGTCAAAAGCAGTATTTTGTTACTATTTTTAAAATCTCTGTTGCATCTGTTCTTTGCGTTTGTAGATTTATTCCTTTATTTCATTTTAGTTTGGGGAAGGAGTAGAAATAACTTTGTGTGTGAATCTACTACATTTGTGTGAACAAAATCACACAGAAGATACAATCTTCCCTATCTATAAGACAGAACCCACCAAAGTTGTAGTAAAGAATAAATGAGTTAATATAGGCAAAGTGCTTAGGACAGTACCTGGCACATATTAAGGGCTCAAAAATATCATGATTAGGTTATAGAGAATTCAATTCCACTGAGATGATGCCCTGCTTTTGTCTGACTAAGGTTTGGTAATCCAAAGCAATAGTAACTAGCTATGGGCTAGACTCTTTCAAATGTACCCTCATTCCATTCGGTCTCATAAAGAGGTGATGATAAATCTGCTTGTCAGTCTGGGTGTTCATGCCTTGAGATTATGAACAGCACTTATAATGTAAAATAAAATGCAAAACAAAAGCAAGAGGTCTACTATAGGCTGTTCTTACCTTGAGGTCAAGGGCCATACTTTTGTCACCTACTATGTGGTATAAGTCTAGCATACAGCAAACAACCAAAAAAAAAAAAAAAAAAGTGATGTCTTAACAAGGAATCAATAACCAAATAAAATAATAAAGTTATGATGAAAACTCTAATAGTCTCACTAAGTTTTCATTATTATGTGTTATTTTTATTCATAGATAAACACATAACTGATTTTATCCACTGGCCCTTCATTAGGGAACTCCTCACTATAAAAAGGTTTTTCTACCCTCTCTCAAAAAGGGATGCCTGTTAGGCGTTCTATTCCCAGTCAATTTCTGTAGGTAAGTTTTACCTAAAAAATAAAAAACAACAACCAAAAAAACCCCTGCAAAGATACTGAATTACTTAGGGGGAAATATAGTGGTATCTGTGCTTTACTTTGAAATGCATCAAAAAATAAGATGGATCGATGGATGGTATGAAGGATGAATAGATGGATAAATATGTGACAGAGCAATTGCAGGGAAGTATTACTGGTAGAATCTAGATGGAATTATATCAGCATTCACAGTAAAATGATTTCAACTTTCCATAAAGCTTGAGAATTTTCATAATAAAACATTAGGGAAAGTATAAACTATATTTAGCAAGTGAAAAACTGAAATAAAAAATATGAAAAATATTTATATTATAAATACAGCAAAAGTTATTAACTATATAAAGAGCTCATTCCAATTTATAAGAAAAACATCAAGATCCCTAATAAAATAAATGGCAAAAGACATTAAAAAAATACAAATAGGAAATAAAACCATGGAAAATATTCAGTTACTTCTAACCAAAGAAATTAAAATTAAAGCAAACCTGAAACACCATTTTACATCTACTTTATTAACAAAATTAAAACACCTGCACAAATACACACACACACAATTCTAGCAAGGCTGCAGTGAAATTGGTATACTCGTATATAGCTGATAGCATTTACTGTAAAAAGCATAGCCTGTTTGTCAAGGACTCTGGTAATCCTTCGGCCTGGTGTCCCACTCATTAGAATATGGATTGTATCAGTCAACAGATGTTCACTGAAGTATTATTTACTGAAGAATTAAACTATGAACAACCTAAATGGCCATAAAGAAAAGAAAGATTTAGTAAATGATGAAATATCAGTATAATGGAATACAGTGTAGACATTTAAAAATGACAATAAAGGAAGCTTATGTAGAAATATGCAAAATGTTCACAACACATAATCAAATGCAAAGCTATAATTGATTGTGAGACTAAGTGAAATGTGCATTGGCACTGTAAAAAAAAAATGAATAATTAATGAAAATGACATGTTACCATATAAGGGGACTGTGGCTGATTCCTTTTTCTAAATTTTCTTTAATCTTGCCGATACATCTTTCAGTTAAAATTAACTCATTAAAAAGCCCGTGTCAAGACTGTTTACTCACAGTGCTGAGTTTGCTGCAAATGATGAGTATCCGGCGTTCGTAGAGCATACTGGCATACAGATGCAACATGTTGTTTACATCCACAGCCACAAAATATTCTGTCAGATTTCTCTAGGAGAAAGAAGAAGGCAAAGTTTGTGGTTTATTTTGTTTGTTCTTATTACAAACAGTATCTAATAAAAGCACGAGAAACAGAAAATAATCAGAAAGCATGCGTTCTTCTTCCCCTGTCTTATGTTTTCTACCTGGGAGGCCAAATCCCACTCATGTATAAAAATCATGAAATGTAAAGTTGGAAGAGACCTTAGAGAGGAAGGAGGCTGAGCAATCACATCTTTGTGTGGTGATTACAGTTTACAACATGAGGTCGCATACAGCACCATGTCTGTCCTTCACGTCAGTTCCGAAAGGTGAGCAGAACAGGAATTCTACAATTTCACAAATGAGGAAACTGAGGCTCAGAGAGTTTTCCCAAGTTCAAATAGTCTAATAAGCAAGGAAGACAGGACTGCTGCTCAGATCTTTGGACCCCAGATCCTAGAACCTTTCTGATGAACCGTACCACATGTCTAAGCGAAAGAAAGTACCCAAGGGACTAGATGCTTCTGGCACAGAGCCTGTTTCTGTGCAGGAGATGCCACCTGCGAAGGCCGGGTGCGCTCCTCTCCTGTCATCACTGCTGGTGCCCTCTTCCTTCACAGTTTACATTTGCTAAAATGGCTCAGCTGGAATTAAAGCAATTTCAAAGATTTACAATTTCCAAGTATTTCACTCAAAAGGGAAAAAAAAATCGAAGACAAACAGCAGCAAGTTGTGACAAAGCAGTGTTTTAACTAGCTTTTTTCTGTAGCTTGGGTTTCACTCTTTTAATTAGTACTTTAGATTGGTACTCTTCAGATTTCAGAAAAAATGTAATGTGTTTCATTTATACAATTCTTTCTATACCCATCTGACTTTAATAACACACATGAATATGCTAATTTCCTCAATGTTAACCTCAGCAAGGTTTTCAATGCCACACAATATAATCCTGAGAAAGTGAAAGGGGTTGGGGAGGGAAGGAACGCTATTGCCGGGGGTTGTAATTTATAATGATTAAAGATCTATAACCCATAAATTGAAGTAAACCAGGTGGATTTTACATGCAAAATAGCATAAAGTACTTTTCAACACTATTATGGGCTGGGAATAAGAATGGGCACTTATCTTATGATTTATTATTGTTTGACTGGAGTACCCAGTTAACCATCAACCTTTATAAATAAAGACCAAGTGAATCAATAGCTCCATATACTGACTACCTATCAAGTGCCAGCCACTGTACCAGACACTTCATATGTGTAATCTTATGCAATCTTCTCAAAAATCCAATAAGGTATTATTCTTTTCAATATATAGACAAAGAAATTAAGTCTGGAGAGAGTTAGTAACTGGTGGAATCAGATGCAACTCCACAGCCTATACACTTTTCCTTACACTAAATTGTCCCTCTTAAATACATCTACCATGTACAAGGCTTTACATATATAATTTCACTTAATCTTGAAACCACTCCTTGAACTAGGTATTATTATCCATATATAAAGACGAGAAAACAGTGGTACAGAGAAGCGATGTACCTTGACAAAGGTCACATAGGAAGTAGATAAGACATGATTCAGTCCTGGGTGGGTCTGTTTCTAAATTTGTACACTTTTTTTATACCACTAAAAATTGTAGGTAAAAATCATATTTGGGAAACAAAAAAGATCAAATATGCCTAAATAAAGGGGGAAATTTTTCTGTTAAAAATTATCATTACCCCTATTATTGAGTAATCCTTACGTGCCAGGCAATAGGTACTTTACCTGTGTTCTCTCTAATCTTCTCAACAACCCTGAGATAGGCATTATCATCTCCATTTTATAGGTGGGAAAACAGGCTCAGGAAGGTTCAGTAGTCTTCTAAAGGTCACCCAGCTAGAAAGGGCAGAGCCAAGTTTCAAAACCAGGTCGCCTGAATCCAAAACTCATACTCTAACCACGGCATCAACTTGCCTGTTAGCAAACCCAGTGAAAAAACAAAACGAACACGAAAGGCAGTCTGAATAAGTCAACCAGCATATCTTGCCTGGTGGACTGAGGAACGCTGAGCTAATGATGTCAGGGTGGGGTTTGTACTGAAGACTGTGACATGGCAGAGCTCTCCTCGCAAACAAAAATATGAGGCCCTTCGCTGAGCATTTCAGTAAAAGCTTAACTGCTGATGAATTACATGAATTTTTCTTTTAGGAGAGGATGGAAGTAAAAAGAAAATAGAAATGAGGAGCTTAAAGAAGGCCAGAAAGCCCATTAGCACTTTTGACAGATCCAAAGATAACTCTGAAGCCACCAAAACGTGGCCTCAAGAGTCTGCCAAGAAGCTTCACGCTGGGGAGAAATATGTTACACAGCTTGCCGTCCAAATAGGGAGACACAGCGTCAGAGACAAATCTTGCGCCTTATTTTGGTGGGAGAAAAAAAAAATCACAAGGATACTTTTGTGGATGGGGAAGGGAACATTTCTGAAATAAAAACACCATTTGAATGAGGCATGCCTCCCATCTCCAACCACATTCTGAGGGACTCAGGTGCTTGTTCCAAAAACTCTACACAGGTATGTTAAAAATATGTAACATTTAGCCAAATTCTCTCTAAACTGTCATGTACTTTTTTTGGTATTTCTCATCCCATCTGTGCTGATTACCAAGATATTTGTGTCTAAACAGAAGCTGTCTTTCTTATCTGCTTCCTCCCCTGCCTCTTTCCTTCTGGGATGCCACCCGCCTGAGCGGGTGGGAGTGGGTGGAGTGCCAACAGCCCTGGGAACCTCGCTCAGCCGTGGGAGCACCTGTAGGGCAGAGTGGGGCCTTGGGAGCAGCTGTAGGGAGTGCCTGCAGTTCCCACCCGGCCTCAGCTCACAAGAAAACCCCTGGGAGACAGGGATCTCCCTCCCCCTGCCTTTAAGCACCCAGTAGCTTGAGTCACACCAATCCTCAAGTTCTCAGAGCTGCCACATTTTTTCATACCCCCAGGCCTTTACTTCAGCTGTTCCCTTCTGCCTAGAATGCTCTTCTCTTCCTTGAAGATATCCATTTACTTTTCAAGACCCAGCTCGAATGTCACCTCCTCCTGGAAGACTTCCTCAACTCATTAGTCAAGCTCCCCTTTGTGCTTCCATGGCAATTTGTCCCTATCTTATAATAATTCAGTTTGTTTTTGCTTTTGAGACAGGGTCTTACTCTGTTGCCTGGGCTAGAGTTGCCTCACCCTCCCAAAGTTCTAGGATTACAGGTGTGAGCCACCACACCTGGCCAATAATTCAGTTTTAAGTATGTTTTTGTCACTAGACTGAGGTCCCTTTGGGTAAAATTACATATCCCACCATCTAGCAGTTTGATGAAAGAATGAATCAGTGAGTGAAGGAAACAACTGATTGAAGACTACTTCTCCCTAGCTCTAGTGTGAGCAGTGTGGTACAGGAGGGACACACCAGCCTAGAAGAGGGACAGGGTGGTTTATTAGGAAGAACATAGCATTTGCCGTCAGAAAACCTGGCTTTAAGTCCGATGAAGTGATCAATTACTTAGCAATGGTGAAGGGCCCACAGAAAAAGAATTGACACTGGAAACTGCACAGTCAAAATAGCTGGGGGTAGGGGAGGGAGGTAAAGGGGCAGCTTGTCAAGGTGTCTGTGGCTACATTTATTAAAAATGTAAATACATCAGTGGTGTGTTCATCAGGTAACTGAGGGGTGAGGGGCTGTACCAGAAGCAGATGCTCATTTCATGACCAGGTCAATCTCTCTCTCTGATGGGTAAGAGCAGTGCATAGGGAAAGAGAAGGCTTCCATGGCACACTGTCCTTACTCAAGACTGCAGCCAGAACACATTGTGAGCTTATATTTATAAAAGATATAAGGTATGCCGCTCTCTCCCAGCGCTTTTCTTCAGGGGACTAAGTCCTCAACCTCCCATTTCTGTCTCCTATTATCAGGCAATCAACATACCCTTATTTAACTCCTATGTGCCTGGCCCCATCCTGGGATCTGGCCCTGCAGAGATAAACTAAATGTGATTTCCATTTTCCAGAGCTTAGTCTGGGGTTCAGAGGAGCATAAAACCCAGAAACTCAGTATATAAAGTACTGTGGTCAACGCTACATTCCAAGGGTGGCTAAGAAGAAAAGTCTCACTCTGCTCGATGGATACTGGGGGGAAGGCTGGGGAAGACTTAACAGAGCAGAAGATGTTTGGTCTGGGCTTCCCAACAGGGGTCCACTTGGTGGATGAGGGGAGAAGTATATTCCAGGCAGAGGTGGCAAGAGAAGCCGCAGGCAGGTTAGTAGAGTAGAGGGCAGAGGGCAGTGTGGGGCAGGGGAGCTAGGTCCCCATCCTGTGTAAGCCTAGACTTCACCCCACAGGTGACAGGGCAGTGCTGAAGGATCATGACACGATCATATTTGTGTTTCAGAAGGATCTTCCTCGAGGCCCTGTGGCGGATGGGTAGGAGAGGGAAACAGGAGCCAGAATAACCAGCTAACAGGCTGAAAGCTTTGGATATGGATGTGACAGATACCTGTAAAGTGGAATTACAGACTTGACAATGAATTAAACATGGGGAGCGAGGGAGGAAAAATTTCAGTGGCCCCCAGACTTTAGGTTACTGTGCACCACACTTGCCCAAACAGTTTTTTAAAGGGAGAGTCTGTTCATTTATTAATAATAAAGGATAAATCCTCCTTCTAAAGAACTGTCATTCCTATTAAACACAGTATCCCTGGCGGCCTAGTCCTAGGCCTGGTGTCCTGGACTGTGAAGCCACCATACAATCCTAAGTAACCACTCCTTCATTCCCTGCCAATTACTTCTCCTGTGTGACTCACCTACTTGGAAAGGAAAACCTTGCTTAGGGGACAATGTCCCAGTTTCTGTGCTCAAAAGGTCTTAGTTTTCTTAGTGCCAGTATGTTTTTAGGCTTAAGGACATGCCTTTCCTACTCACAGCGTTTAAGCAGTATTTTAGCTTCACATACACAGTCATGTCTCCACGTGCATCTGGCTCTCCACCTGGCATTTATTATGGCCCCATCTGTAGGGCTGGGTAGCAGGGATAAAAAGCTGACCACTACCCAGGCTGAACAGCGCTCAAATCTGAGGAAAGACTGGGGACAGAGCAGCCTGGAAGTGCAGTTTCAAAAGAGGCACGCGATGCACAGGCTCCTCAGACTCTCCAGCCTTCCGTTTCTTATCTCTACAAAGAAATGCTGGTGAAGGTCTCATCCAGTGCTAACCCTCTGTGGCTTTAAATCCAGACAAAGAGGAAGGGACTGGCACCTGGTAAAACCCCATTCCCCCCAGGAAAAGTGCCATAATGGCTGCTCCCTTCTAGCTGTCTCTGCTGGCTCCTGGGCCAATGCGGGTGGCTGGGGACTTCAGGCTCACTGGGATCCATGCCTGAGGTTATGAAGCGGGTGAGGGTGGGGGGAGTTGGAAGGGCGGGGAATGGGAAGGGATATGGTGGGGCTTAGAGAGAAAGCGTCTTAGGTTCAGTACCTGAGGGAAATGAGATAATCCTCAAACCAAAGAACCGACTCTAAGCCGGCACTCCTTGGAGCCTTCGAAACAGATGCCAGTCCGCCCCGCCCTGCTGTCTGTCGTTTCATTAGTCTTTGTGACTTCCCACTTCATACACGGTACAGATGATAAACACTTACTGTCTTGTGTCTGGAGGAGACTTCCAAGGCAACAGGCTTGGTTTTGTCAATGGGTCTTGCTTTCTGAAATAACTTCTGTTCAAATTATTTTACCATATATAAATTTTTAAACCCTCAACTTTTTTTTTTAAAGAATAACTTAGGTTACCTTAGTTGTATGGAATTCTTTAAAGGGAATTTAAAAGTTGGATTCTAAAAGAATCTGCCTAGAGAAAGAGTCCCACAAACTCACATAAGTAATCAAATCAGAGAAGTATATTACAGGAAAGAAAGCAGAGCTTACCCAGAGGTCAACTTTTACCCCTTTGCGTGAATGGAAAAACCATTAGAATAAACAATTATCTGACAACTCTTAAGAGCAACAATGGAATTCTCTATAATCTCAGTTCTTGATAATAGGTCTTCCACTACCATCTCAACTTTGTTTATTTTTGAAAGTCATGATGAGTTCATAAATCTTTTCTATATCATGGTGCATCTTTTGACAAAGTGGAGTCTGGGCAATGTTATATGTAACTGTCCATTCTAAATGCTTTCCTCGCATCATTAACCACTTGGTATGACACCAACCAGATAATTAAGACAGGTTTGTTTAATATTCCAAATGAAGGTCTATATGATCATCCATTAATCAAAAGTAAACTTCAAAACCTGGCTGCTAAAAAAAAATCCCTTATATAGCCAGTTTACAATGTAATTATTACTACATATCTGTTCATGATCTGTGACTTTTTTTAAATGCAGGTCAACTGTTTAAAATTTATAAAGATTTATGCTCATTTAATTATTGCCTGCATAAAATTCACTCCTACATGTGTTATCTTGATAGACAGAGAAAACCCTGATGAGCAATTACATAGTGATAGTTTTTTGGTGAAAAGAAAGAAAATATTTTTACAAGGAAACTGTAGAAATAATGAGAATTAACTTCAACAGGGATCTGGAAAGTGGAAAGAATTAATTTTTCATGTTTGCTTTGCATTAATGTCTTACAGACAAATTGGCCCAAAAGCCAACTGAAAAGAACTGTTCTTTTTCCCTCTCCCGGGGGTGGCTACATGTTCATTCACTCATTCAGCCATTAATTCCATAAATACATATTGAACATCTATAATGTTCTAGGTATAGTGCTAATTACAAAGATGCAGTGATACAAAAACACTGATCTTTGTCCTTATGGAAGGAGAGATGACATTAACCAAATATTCACACAATTAATTATATAACTTAAACTTATGGTGAGTGATTTCTTAGATGGGTATAGGGAGCCATGGAGCTGGATACCCCCCAGATCCAGCAGCATCTAAATGCTTGGATCAGACTGACCCAGGTATGAATCCTGGTTTTAGCATTTGCTGGTTGGGCAAGTTACTTCACATCTCTGAGCTTCATTTCCTCTTCAGAATAGAGATAACAACCACATCGTAAGGCTGCTGTAAAGATGTCATGACATAACAAATAGTGCCTGATCTGATCTACAGTAGGGGTTCAGTAAATACTAGCTCCTTCCTTTCTTTTTTACATTAACCCTTCTCTGAAGCTGTCCAGAAGAACATGATTACCTGGTGACAAAATATTAAGTTCCATATCCCAAAGTCCATTTATCCTTTTCATTCCTTATCCTCTTCAGTATTCTCCTTAAAGGAGATAAAGAGTAAATGTTTCCAGAATCTCCTGCATTACAGGCACCGGAGCCCTGGACTCTATTTGCTGCACCAGTCCCAGGCTTCAGAAATTCTGGTGTCAACAGGGCCTGCTAAGAGACTTGTGGCTCCATGAAACACACACCCCATGAAAGGAAAAATATTGACCTTCACAACCAAGAATGTCAACAAAAACCTAGAAAGGACAATGTGGTAACGTTCTTCAGCCCTCAGCCACAACTCAGAGCACAAGAGAGGTTAAGACTGGAATTCTAGGAAAGCAGGGGAAAGGAGAAAAAGAAACCACCATTGAAAGCAGCATCTCGGTCATACCAGGCATTCTACTTGGAACTTTACGTTTAATACTTCATTTGTTCCTCCCATTTTCCTTTACTAGATAAGGACACCGAAGCTCAGAGAGTTTAAGTAAGCAGCCCAAGCTTCCAGGGTGGTAGAGCCCAGTGTCTGGCTGTCTCCAAAATTCATGCTCTTTCCTACTACAGCAGACTATATAGTATTAATGACCCCACAGTTATTGCTTGTTTCAATTTGCAATGCAGCAATTTGATAATTTTAAATTAATCCTTGAGAAAAAATCACCAAGAGATTAAAATGCAAATTTTAACATGGCTAGAGCTCAATACTGATTTTATGTCAAAAATCACACAAATTGGTCCTACAAAAGTTCAGATTCTCCTTAGAGGAAAAGCTTTCCTGCTTCATTTTGTATTTGATATGTAAGAAATCATTTCTTTTCCTTTTTTTCCTCCTGAATACCACAAGTCAACTCTAGGGAGGCAGGGGGTATAATGGAAACAAAATCTTACAAAGCTGGGTCGCTATACCCACTTACAAGCAGACCTTGGGCTTGCAACCTCATGTCTGTGAGCTCCGTGCTCCCCATATGTAAAAGGGGGCTCAGGCCTACCTCTCTCAGAGTAGCTGTAGGATTAAAATGGAATCATGTATGTTAGGAGTCTGGCAGATTGGTATTACTATTCAGCTTAGAAACAAACAAGGCTAGCCTTTTACTGGTTTGCAAAGGAGGATTTAGGGGACAAAGAGGTCATACACAGGGAGTTGGTTCATTAGTGGCAAACCCAGCAGAGGGAATGTAAATTTGAAAAATGGCAGGGGCCGGAGAGGTGGCAGACAGTGCAGACAGGAACTGGAGGTGAGGTTATGGAGAAGATAGTTTAAAAAAACTATTTCTAATCTCAATAATTGTGGTTTTGAAAATTAAGAAATTATCAGAACTTTCACGTACCTTAAAATTAAGTTCTTAAGAAATTCTTGGTCCTTAAAAAAATAAAAAAGATGAACCTAACCTAGGCAACCATTTTTATCATAACATTATTCATAATAGAAAAACATTAGAAATAATCTAAATATCTATTAGTAGGGAAAGCATAGTTAAAACACAGTGGATTAAACATACATTTATCTTTTCTCTCTTTCCTGATGCCACCCTCCCAGAAAAAGTCATAGTAAAAGAATTTTAAAAGGCACAAATCCCAAAGAACAGAAGAGACAGTAACGGAAGGGAGGTATCAAACTTTTAGAAGCCAAAAAGCAGATATTACTAAAGCAATCGTTTTTCTACCTAGGGCCATTTGTCCCCCAGGAGACATCTGGCAACACCTGAAGACATTTTTGGTTATCAGCTGGAGGGGGCTGTGCTACCATCATACAGAGAATAGAGCCCATGGGTGCTGCTAACCATCCTATGGCATGTAAAACAGCCCTTCACAACAAAGAATTATCTGGCCCAAGATGCCAACAGTGCCAGCTGAGGTTGAAAGCTACAGTTGGGGTGAGTGGGCAGAGCACTAAGGCATCATGCCCAACTCACACCACAGAACTCCAAAAGGTTCTGAGCCAGAACCTCTGAGGGCTAGGGGAAGGGCACAAACAAAAATAGGAATAATTCGATCCCAAGATTCTCCTCTCCCAGCTCACTCAGCTAGTCAATTGGCTTTCCTGCACCCCTCCAGAGGAATAGGCATTTACTTTCTAGAGGAACTCAGTCAGAAAGGCCTGGGGTCACCAGGTATAGCTGAGGACAGGTGATCAAGCACTAAATTGAAAAATGGGGGTTAAATGAAGGGACACATACTAAATGTTGACATGCCATAACACACCACTCCCACTCAGCTTCCAGAACGCTGGTAATAAAGCATATTCTCCCCAGGCAAGAGAAAATGGACTAGTCCAAATGGAAAGATTCTGATACTGATATTTGAGCACCCCCTTCCCCTGAAATAGCTACTTTAGTTCCAGCCTTCAGAGATTCTGATCTATCCCCCACAAAAGCCAACTGGATACCAAGCTCCATTCATGAACACAGAGCTTCCAGTCAGCTTTGTAGTACCTTACTCTTAAATGTCATGGGCAGCCATTTGAGGGAAAACTCTACAATAAAAGACAGAACAAAAGAAACAGAGGATAGGAAGGAAGACAATGAAGAGAGAAGAACAACTTTTAAAACCTATAAGTAATAGTCTCACAGATGAGGAAAAATATTAAAATTATAATGGAAGAAATAAGAAATTCAAAAGAGTAGAAAGATCACTTGAAGAAAGTAGAGGGAAAACTAAAAGAGAGAGATGGAAAATGGGAGACAAAACCAAGAAAATTAGAGGATCAATACAGGAGACTAAACATTCTACCATACAGGGCCCCATAAAAAGAAAAGAGAAAAATAAATCAGTAAGTTTTTTCAAAGAAATAATGTGAGAAAATCTCTCAGCTCTAAAGGACATGAATTTCCAGATTGAATGATACTACCAAGTGCCCAGTACAATAGATGAAAACGAGCCCATAGCAAGGCACATCATTGTGCAATTTCAGGATAGTAGAAGAGCTAAATAAAGGATGGTTAAACAAAAATAAATAACGGGAATCAGAATGGCTGAGACTTCTTACTTGCAATAGGAAAACTAGAAGTCAGTAGAGAAATTCTGAAGAGAGAGTGACTTCCAACCTAGAATTCCACACCCAGTCAAACTAGCAATACTAGAATAAAGTCATTTTCAGTCATGCAAAGTCTAAAAATGTTGCCTCCAACACAATACTTCCTTAGGAAACTACTGGAGATGTTTCACCAAAATAAGGAAATAATACCAAGAAAGAGAAAGATGTGAAATCAAAGAACTCTTACACGACAAAAAGTTGTATAACAAAGGAAATGTAATCATCGACCTGCTTCAGCATGCTCATTAAAATGTAAACATTAACTATTGATTTAATGTAAAAATTTCCTAAAGATATAGCAAGAATGGGAAAGGGGAAATATATGAGTGAAAGTTAATTTGTGTGTATGTGTTTTTCTAGGGGAGGAGGGATCAGAGGTGGTAAAAGACACCTAAGCTCTCATCTTCCATAGGAAAATCAATAGGTAACATCTGAAACAGAAAAAAAAATTAAGATAAAGCAATATGAACATGTTATTTAAAAATATGGAAGTAAATACTACAAATGCTAAAAACTTGAAAGTAGCCGCCCCTGGGGAGTGAGAAGTATGGACAACTTGGAAATTGCTGGTTTTCATCAACAACTATGTGGTACTACATAGCCATTAATATGCATTGCTTTCTTAAGAATAAAAACACCATCAAATAAAAATATCACTAAAAACGATGAAAGAGGTAGATATGAACAGTTTTTAGAATATATTAAGCAAAAATAGTGAGTTGCTAAACAATAGTGAATAATGAATAGTATCACATTTATGTTTTAAAAAAATCTACAATACACACAGGTACGTGCACATATAGCACTAAATTCATAGAGAAAGGTCTGGAAGGACACTCATCAAACTCTGGAGGGAGAATGGGATTAGAGGTGAGGGAGAGATGGTGGTAATGGGGCCTTTCATTTTTTTCCTATATGCACCTCTGTATTGTTTAATTTTTTTTTTTTTACAAAGTATCTAATAAACAATTTTTAACGACACAGGTAAATGTTCACAATATATTGTTACAAGAAAAAGCAGCTATAAAGGTATGTATTTGCTATGATCCCTATTGTGTTTCTAAAAATGTAGCTTCTAATTTTTTTAAAAAAATAAATCAAAAGAACACTTTTGTCTCAAACAAAATATTACTCAACCCCCAATTTAAACAGTAAAAATTAACTGCTCTGAATAAAAGAGGAGCAGGGACCCAGCGCTCTGATCAGTCAAACATCTATCTCCCTCAGGCCTTCCAGGACTCCCGAAGCAACCTCAGGGTTCCCAGCAGCACAGTTTGAAAACTACTATTATCATAAAAAGGAAGGAAAGAAAAACTCATAACAGGACTTTCTCTGAGATCGGGGACTATGAGTGATTTTTCTTTTGCGTTTGTATGATATACATACAAATATACTTTTTCTATGGATTTGGAATGGTTTAAGTAATAATTATCTGTTCCTTGAACATATCTATATAACCACCTAAACCTAATATATTTGAAGGGGTGAGAGTAGAGATTGCAATAGAGTTTTTCAAGTTATTTTACTGTATTTATATTGCCTATTTCTTAGGTTGACTTTAATCATTTATATTCTTTTAGAGAATTTTTTATTTTCATAATTTTCAAATTTATTGAATACGTTTAAGATTTCATCCTTTTCAAAAATTCAGTTTTTAAAACATATTATTTTTCAATTTTACTTTAACAATATTTCCTAATAAAATTTCTTTTTCTAGTTTTGGCTTTTTTATTACTTTTTTTTTTTTCAGCTTCTTGAAAGTTAAGTTCATCATTTTATGAATTTCTTATTTATATAACATAAAAGCATTCAAAGCTATGAATTTTCCCGAGTGTGATTTTGGCCATATCAATTAGGTATCTGTTGTTTAGTGTTTTCTTTGTCATTAATTTCTAAATAATATCCAATTTCAGTTTTTCATCCTCTTTGATCCAACTGCTATTTCAAGTAGATGAATATCTTTAAACCTTTATTATTAATTTATAGTTGTATTTCACTGCAATAAAATTGACCACCAAGAGCTTGACTTTTTCTGTTTTGAAATTTTCAGTGTGATTTAGTACATGATCAATTTATATAAATGTTTCATAGCATTTTAAAATAATCCTTCAATAGCCTTTTGCTGTTGGTCCAGGATGTGCCTCTGCTTCTGTCCTTTCTGCAGTTATTTTTCCTTCTTTTTGGATTTCTTCATTGTCTATACTGAATTGACTACTAAGTATCAGTAGTCATCTCCTCTATATTGCAGAAATTCCCAAATTTTCTGGCTCCAGGTGGCTTCCTCTGGAATTACAGGGATATTTCTCTCCTTAATTTTATACTTCTTTTACCATGGCAATGGATTTTTTTCAGAAGTAAAACGTAAAAATCACGGGCTCAAAGTACATACAGCGCAGTACGTAAGAGCTCAGTCTTAAGAATCAGAAAGACCAATGTTTAAATTCTGCTTCTACAATTTCTTTGCTGTAGCACCTTGAATATGTTACTTAAATTCTCAAGGCTTCTGTTTCCTAATATAAGATGAGGATAATTATGGTAGTTACCACCTAAGCTTGTTAAAAGAGGTAAATAAGAAAATGCAGGTAAAGCACTGACTATATCATTTGACAAGCAGTAGCACTCAATAAACATTAGCTATCATTGTTGAAAGGGAACTCTGGTCTGAATTTTTTATTACTTAATGTCAAACAAAAGGGAAGCAACATTTTCCACTACAGCCTGATCATATAGATAATAAACTTTATGGATATGCTTGATAATCCCAATTTATAGACTGTTATCTAATCACAATACTACAGCCTAACTTCATTAATTACATTTTATTACTCAACGTTTGTTATCTGTTCTACAGACAACACTCAGAAGAATTTTCTTTCTGTAAATCTATAGTAGTTATGAACAAATATATCACTTATTACAGTATTTTTAAAAACTAATCAAGTATTCAAGTATATACCCAAAAGAACTGAAAGCAGGGACTTGAACAGGTATTTGTACACCAATGTTCAAAGCAGTATTATTCACAATAGCTCAAAGGTGAAAACAACCCAAGTGTCTACCGAAGGATAAACATATTAATATAAGCAAAATGGGGTATAAACAGACAATGGAATATTATTCAACCTTAAAAAGGAAGGCTATTCTGACACATGCTTCAACATGGATGAACTCTGAAGGCATTATGCTAAGTGAAATAAGTTAGAAACAAAAGGACAAATATTGTATGATTTCACTTATTTGAGGTGCTACATTGAGAGTAGTCAAATTCATAGAGACAGGAAATAGAATGATGGTTGCAAGGGGTTGAGGACAGAGGGGAATGTGGAATCAGTTTTGCAAGATAAAAAGAGTTCTGGACATTGATTGCACAATAATATGAACGTACTTAAAACTACTGAACTGTATACTTAAAAATAGTTAAGATAGCAAATTTAATGTTATGTATATTTAAAAAAGTAATCAAGCCCCTAAGCGGTATCTATTCTTTATTTGATTATACATAGTACAATTCATAATCATAGAAAGACATTTTGAAAATGTGTCATAAGGCTAGGCTTAGATACGTCATTCAATTTGTTCGGAGGGGAGACATTAACCTACTGCTCTCTCACACTCTAGTTCACTGTTTGTTAAGTCCTGAAGAGGTAGGGATGGGGGTACTCACACTTTATCCACAAATACTTTATTTTATTCTCTGACAAGTGAAAATAAAAGTATAAGAAGTACAAGTAGAATTCTACTTGAGTAAATCTCCCCTAATTAAAAAACCTCTATGTGGAAAATTCTTTACATAGAAACATTTCATTTATAATAGCAGATATGAGAAACAATCAGTATGTCCAACAGTGAAGGAACGGCTACATAAACTACACAGCAAATGGAAAATTATGTAGTCAACAAAAATGACTCTTATGAATGAAAATGGAAAAGATGCTTTTATAACAGGTGATTTAATTATGCCAAAAAATACATTCTAAGAAGACTGGAATGAGATATCAACATGTTAATAGGTAAATTACCTTTGCAAAGTATGAATAACAATCCCTCCTTGTCTTTATATTTTCTATACTTTGCAAATATTCTCTATTTGTTTTTGGTTTTATAATGCATTTTGCTTTTAATATTTGTTTTGCTTTTATGATGAATTCTTTTAAAAAATTAGCTATAATTTTTATAATATTTTAAAACATATCTGTTTATTTTTAAAAAGTAGGAAACAAAAGAATAAAAATTTAACTTTTTATTCCTAAGTACTCACATTCTCAGGTATGCTGGGAAGTTCTCTGGTATCAGGCACAGTAAAATAAGAATGCTGGGGGAAAAAAAGCAAAAGCTATTTATTTTTGCTAAAATGTATAACAAGCACATTACTGAGAATTCAGGTAAATGATTGGAAGATGTTTCCTTACTCAGATGAGCAAACAGAGTTTCACTAATAGGAAATATTCATGGAATACTTTCTTTGGATAATGTTGGATTAAACCAGATGCATTAAATCATCAGTTTGGTAGATGGAGTACTTTTCTATGAGAGATGAACTTCTTTGGGAGATATAAAGGAAGAGCTCAAAGAGGTTAAAAGTTAAATTCCCATATGATATTTGCAGGTTTCTGAACACACGAAAGCTGTAGGTTACATAATTTATTGTTCAATGAGGCAAGTGGATCCTAGGGACCAAATATCACTAGATTCAGTCAGTGATGGTTTTTGCCAACCAAACCTGCCATTTCACTTCAGCATCTGAGAGCATATCCATCTACAAATTGTGGCCAAAATCTGCCCCAAAGGCCTAAGTGATGTTAAGAACAGCTCCAGATTAAGGACTGCTACTCTGAGACCATTGCACATCGTTAACAGTGGAGAAACCCTGTCCACTAAGCACACTCTGTGAATAAGCCTCCTGACATCCACTGGGATCTCCAGTGAAGGGAGCTGGAGACTCAGTGGAGTTGAAAAATCAACCTCTTCAAAGAACTTTCAATGAGGCATCTCCATGTATGAAATAAGCACGTGTGCCTGAGTTAAATGACAACAGGCTAAACTCCTCTGCTGCTATGAAAGACTCAGAGGACAATGGCAAGCAGGAATGGAAAAAGCCTGGTGCTGGTCAATTAAAGATGGGACTGTGCAAAGGCCAGAAAGGTCACATGCAGAGAAGGTCAGCTTAGCCATGGCCTAAGTTCAAACCTGGACCCCGAAGTGACATTTCAGGAAGCCCCCCCCCCATTCTCGGGTAATTGCAAAATAAGTAGGTCTCCAGAAGAATGAGTTGTATAGGTTTTCTGAAAAGAAAGGCCCTGGGGACAACTGTAATAATGACAATAACAATAATAATAGTATGAGCTACTCGTCTAATATTCAATTGATATTTATTGAACACCTGCTATATGGAAGGCATTATGTTGGGTACTTTATAAATATTATCTCTAATTTCTATAACAAATTTTAAGATAGATATTATCTGCATATTACAAATGGGTAAATTAATGCTCAGTGAGGTAGCCAGTCTAAGGTTTCACAGCTAGTAGGTGGTAGAACTAGGACTGGAACCAGGTCTGTATAACTAAAGTACTCTTTCCACTACAAGAGACTGTTATACCTGTGCTTTTTATGTGCAAATAACAGCTAAAGGAACTTGGATTAAAATAATAAACTAAAAAATAAAAAACAAAAAAAATTTATTAAAAAAGTAACTTTAAAAAAAAAAACCTTCTGCAACGTATTATTCCAAAATCTGTGTATATGCCAAAATACCGCCTGCGAAGTTTTGCAATAGAGATGGTATAGCATGGAAACCAGTAAACAATTCAATTTAACAATGAGGATTAAAACAGGAAAAGTTAAATACAAGGTTCAAATTTGACTCCATGAGATACCAGCTTCTAGACCAATAGCTAGAAGGGAGTTTTAGGAAATATTCAGTAACAGATGTCCACATGGTGATGGAGTCGCCAAGTAATGGTTTGGTGCAGTGAGAGAGAACAAACTCAGACCACAGACAGCCACTTAATAGCTATGTGAGCTTAGCAACTCCTTTAATAGCACAGAACCTCAGCCTTTGAATCTGTAAACGGGAATCATAATATCTACTTCAAAACTGTTGTGAAGAATGTTATATATCTGAAGTGCCTAGCATGCAATAAATGATATTTTAATATGAAATTATTATTGCTCTGAACTGCTACTTTATTTTTCTGTTTTTCTCAATCAACCATATCAGACTCATAGAAATACTCTTTTACAGAGAGTGACTAAAGAGAAAAAGTCCAGTATTGCCATTTTATCAACATTTCAGGATTTATAACCTAGATGAGACTAGTTCTTCAAAATCAGAAATGCAATATGGAGAGAGGAATTCCTAGTGAACAGGAAATAAAAAATATCTGTCTTTATAGATGAAGTGGATCGTAAATAGTGAGCCATCACATTTCTAAAATCAAGTAGTCCCCAGGCTGTCCTTTGAGATTCTGTCTTGCTCCATCGCCCATGAAATGCTGGGGACCAAGGGTGGTCAGAAACATTCCTAGAAGCCACTGGCATGAAACTGCTGCACCACCTCAACAGTTCCTCCTGCCCCTGACATGGCTTGTCCTTGAGGCCTGGCAGGCATGCTGCCTGTGCAGCCATTCAGGGAAAGGGGTAGCCCTTCCTCCCTGGCAGCTGGTAACCCAGCTGGGCTACTCCATGGCTACCTGTCGGATGTCATTACAGACTGAAGCGGTGAGATCAAGCTGCTTAGGAAAAGGGACAGAGACAAAAGCAGAGTTGCTTAGCTACACAGCAATGACAGGGGCAGGTCTCAAGCTCATTTGTTCATCTTTTCCAGTCTCCCCTCCTTCATGGCAATTTTTGTAGCAAGGTTTCTTTCCTTTCTGTGTCCTATTAAAATGACCAAAAACCTCTACAAATTCATTTGTCTGTTTGTTTGTTCCTTTCCTCTCTCTCAACACACATGGCACGACAGAAAGAACATAGGCTTTGAAGTTAGCTCTGGGTTTGAAAACCCAAATCTTACCACTTACTAACCACCCGATCTTGGATGGGCAAGTGCCTTTTTCTCTCTACACCTCATCTATGAAATGGAAATGTTAATATCTATTTTGTAGAGTTGTTCTGAACACTACAGATACATACTTAGCATAAATTAGGAACTTGATAAAATAGACCTAATGTTAGTTATTGGTAGCAACATTGCTTTCAATTGTATCATCATTCTGAAAAAACCTATAAGAAATATTAATTTTCTTTAGGAGGGCAGATACCTTCCTAACCACTGAATACCAACACTGTAGCTTGTTCTAATGAAGCTGAAAGATAAAACTTTTTAAACTTTCTAGCACCACGACACAGGGGAAATAGCACCTGGAAAATAATCAATATCTAGCCAAAGGGTGTCTGTCTGAGAATTCTGATAAAGGCAGTGACAGGGTTTGACCTATGGAATTAGAGAATTCCAGTAACCGAAATATGGAAAAGATTCCCTACACCTCTTTTGACACCTTATCAGACAGATGAGGAAATTGAAGCCCACAAGGTTAAAGGTCTTGATTAAGGTCACTCAGGTCATTGGCAAGATGACAACTGAGATTGAAATCTGCCAATTGGTAGTTCAGAGACTCTTCCGCCCCAGCCCACTGCAGAACATGCAGTCTACATTCAAAAGCACTCAAAGAAACCACTACTGTGAGATGGCAACGACACTAAGCACTCTCCCTCTCTGTCCTCAAGGGACACACAGTCCCGTGAGGGAGACAGGAAAACAGATCGTTCCAATATGGTGCAGCTAAGTACTGCAAAGTGTGCAAGATGCTTGGGACAAAGGAAACAATCTTAGCTAAGCCTGTGAGGTGTCAAGGGAGGATTTCTCTGGAAATAAAATCAGAGTTGAGTTCTGACGGATGAATATATATTATCCTGGCAAACAGGGGAGAGGAGGCAATGTTGAAGGCTGAGAGTGCAGGATGGTCTTCAGCAAAGAGGTGCATGGCAGTGCTGGGGGGCAAAGGGTGACACAAGGAGCCTGGGACAGGGACTGAAGAGGCAGGCAGGGGCCAGCTGTCCTATTCAAGCCCAGCATCTGTGATCCAGGAGATGCTCGTAATGGGAGGATGGTCAGAGAGGATCCTGGGGACATTTGGGACCTGTCCATTCCTCATGGAATCTCAGAGAAAGGAAGAAATTCAACTCCCTGGCCTGCCTTGAGCCCATAGGTCTCAGTATTCAGGGGAAGGGGTAGGAGAAGTGCACATAACAAAAGCTGATCCTGTTTGGCTAACTCCCTCCTCCTGTTAATGATGAAATGCTTTCTAGGTGACAGCTAATATTCTGCCCCACTTACCACACTGAGATGAACAGATACTCCTGGGTCAGGGATGGGAAGTTTGTGCAGAGTTTCAAGAAGCTCATTCCACTGATTTTCCTGAAAGAAATAAAAGGCCTAAGTAACAAAAGCAAGGCTGAGCCCGTAGTAAGATACCTGCAGGGAGGTCTGGGCACACATGACTGAGGGGGCTGGGCAGATGCTGGCCCCAGTACAGAAATAGGTTTGATATTCAAGTAGGGTTGGACAAAAGACGCTGCGTATGCCTCAAACATAAGAGCCAAATAGATCCTCCCACACCAAGTTTGACATTTTCTACTCAGTGAGACACCTACCATGACCGCCTTTTATGGATCATATACCATAAGCTCTCAGCAAATCTATCCCCTCAACTCCATAGCAACAACTTTTAAATGCAAACAATCCTAGCTTACAGGGCGGGGGTGGTTGGGAGAAATAACGATGACACTATAGATCTTGTCTTCATCATCATTACCCTCAATTAATTTTATTGAGTGTTCACTGGTACACATGGCAGCCTCCAATTATGGAAAGTTAGAAATGAACTAAGTTAGAAATGAACAGCATGCAATATAGGATGGTAGCTGTGCATTTTAATTAGTAAAATTGAGCAACATAATGACATACAAAGCAGTACACATTATTCGATTGAAAATGGATTCACCTCTAAAATGCTCAAAAGAACATTGCTCACAGAATTATCCAAATGCATTTCTTCCACCCTGTGGAATTCTTTGTGCTAATGTAATAGTAATAAGTTTACATTTGTACCCGTGTGTTATCTATTTGATCCTCTCAACTACCCCGCTTTACAGATGTGAAAACTGAGGCTCTGAAAGGGAAAGCAACTTGTCTCAAATCAGTCAGTTATTAAGTTGCACAGTGGGGGACAGGGCGGGGTTGGGTGAAATGCAGGTTTTGTGCCTTCGAGCCCAGAGCCCTCTTGGCCTCACTACAGCTGTCTTTGGTAGTAAACTTAAAGAGAGGAAAAAGAGGATGGGCCCAGTCTACAAGTTTGTTTCAATCTGAACTCTGACAAATCAAACAAGCTCCTCAGAGGAGAGAGATGAACTTATGGATGTGTGTGTACATGTGTTTAGTTTTGCCCTGAAACAATCTTAAACTTATAGAACAGTTGTAGAAACTGTTCAAAAAACCTTTTATTATTTCCTGAACTATTTGAGAATTGAGTTACCAAGATTATGCCCCGCCATCCATAGATACAAACAAGAACATTCTCCTACATAACCACAATTAATCATTGCTGTAGTTTGAATGTGTCCCCTAAAAGTTCATGTGTTGAAATTTTAATTGGCATTCTAACAGTATCAAGAGACAAGACATTAAAGAGGTGATTAGATCACAAGGGCTCTGCCTTCATGAATGGATTAATGCCGTTATCATGACAGTAGGCTCCTGATAAAAGGATGAGTTTGGCCCCCATCATCTCTGTCTCGAGTGCTATTCCTCCATGTTATGACATAGCCAGAAGACCCTCACCAGATGCCAGCACCATGCTCTTGGACTTCCCAGCCTCCAGAACTGTGAGCCAAATAAATCTCTTTTCTGTATGAATTGCCCACTCCATGGTATTCTCTTATAGCAGCAGAAAACTAAGACAATCATAATAATCAGGAAATTAACATTGCTTCAGCATTACCATCTAACCCTCAGATCCCATGAAGTTTTGTCAACTATGCCAATAATATCCTTGACAGCAAACAATGCAGTTCAGAATCACATGTTGCAGTTAGTAATTATGACTCTCTAGTCTTCCACAGTCTGGAGTAGCTCCTCAGTCTCTCCTAGGTTTGTATGACTTTGACAGTGAGACCACCCATTTTGTAGCATGACTCTCAATTGTCTGATGTTTTCTCACAATTCAGATTTCGGTCTGTCCCTTTATTGATGATGTTTTCTTTCATCTGATTAATTCATCTGATGTCTCTGCTGTGAGGTTACTCTTTCCCTTTGTATTAAATAAGTATTTTGTGGAATGATATTTTATGTCAATATCCCATTCCTCAAACTTTCAGTTTATCAACTTATTTATTTATATTACTATATTTATACATATGACTATATTACTATTTTATTCAGTGACCTATAATCCTTTGCTACCATTATTTGCTTTGATGCTCAAATTGTTCCAGATATGACCAGTGGGAGCCCCCTTGCCCCTTTAAGCTCACTTTTGTGTCTTTCTCACATGTCCCCATCATGTTTTGAGCACTTCCTTACTTTTTGGCTCAAAAGATATTTCAGACTTATCTTATTCTTTCCCTGCCCCAGCCCTGGAATCAGGTATTTCTTCAATGATCCTTTTAATGGAGAATGGCATTTAGAAACCAAGATCTGGGCACCAGGTGTGCTCATTGCTACTTGGTATTGCTGATGCCAGGCCTTGTCAGTGGATAGAACCAAGGAATATAACAGACCTGCAATCGGCACTTTACATGTCTATATCAAGCTGCACATATTAAAAGCCAGGGGTTCACACTGGTGGCTCCAATTCCAATTCAAATATAGGAATCATTCTAGTTTTCTCCCTTTACATATTTGTGACTACATTCTATAAAAGTGAAAAACTTTGACCCTATTTTTTGAATATATTTAATTATTTGTATGGAACCACTCTTCTGTCACTGCCCCTGCATCCTTTCCCACCCAGATGCCCTCCTTGGCACTGACATCCAGGGCCGGGCCTCCATTGTCCACCCCCTCACACGAATGCCTGCCCCACCTCAGAACCCAGCACCTCAGCACTGGGCCTCTTCTGCTGCCTCCCTTCCCACGGGGATCCCTGTAGATCCCACTTGAGTTCCGGCATCCCGTGCTGAGCTGCCACCACCACTCTCCCACGGGAACATCCTCCTCATCTCCCTCAGGCTCCGACACCCTGAGCCAGGCTGCTCCCTGACTGAGATGTCCTCCTCGCCTCTTTATCCCTTCCACATGGATGCCCTCAGTGCCCCATCCGGGGTCTGATAAGCACACCAGGCCACGACCCAGACAGACCCCCTCATCACATCACTCACCTTGTTCTCCCACACCCTGTGCTGAGACATCAGTCTCAGGGTCTCTCTCTTTTATACATACATACACACACACACACACACACACACACACACACACACACCACGAGAAACCTACCTTGCCCTACCTTCCCAATGACTTTTGAATGGGAGGGTTTTTGTGTGCGGGGGCGGGGGGGGTAGGTGGAGTCTGTTTTTTAATAAAAACTCTTTCCTCCTATTCTAATCTGGTGAACAATGTCTTGCAAACAATTAAGCCAGTTGTAGGCAGATTCCCTATCATCCGTGTCATAATTCCTTTAACCAAAAGAAACTTAATAAAAAGAGTCCCGAGTTCAGGGGAAACAACTCCAAACAACTCCAACTAAAACATGTTTCTGATCTCTGTCTCTAACACCACAGGGGCAGGGTCCTTGCTAGAGCAATGGTCCAGAGGAAAGGTTCACCAGTTTTACAGGGTAATAATCCAGTCTCCCCTGTGCTTAGGTTGTACCTACCCAACCTCTCCTGAATCATAAGACAGGTTTTAAAAAGTGTACTAAGTTCTTTGGTTTTGTTTTTTTTTTTTTGACTGACTGGAACATATGGAGGAAAATAAACATGAGTCAATCTCCAATTCAAAAACTGTTAAGAGCCTACATGTTATATGGTTCTATTTATTAAAGACACCTTTCAAGTTTGAGTGAAAACCTGAATGTTTGACTAAAGATAACCGAGCATCAGAAATCAATGAACAGACCCAAGGTGACCTCCCTACTCATTCATCAAAGAGGAAATCACTTCTTTTATGATAGAATTTCCTGATGTCTAAGCTTCTTTTCAGAGTGAGTGTAGTGATCAAGGGAGCCATTTCTATTAGTTACTGTGACCTCTGGAATACATTTGCCAGGAGTAAATCTATCTCTAAAAAGAGATTTATCCATTATACACACAATTTCTACCTTTCCTCCAAAACAGTATTTCCCACAGTATGTTCCAGGAGACACTGCTACCTCAGAATGTTAGTACCTGTCATGGAATACAAATGGTTTGGGGCCAAATGAGATGGGAGACACTAACAGGTTCCTCCTCTGCAGGACTTCTCAGAGCCTACATTATATGAACCTTATGGAGATAAAAATGAAACACAGCTTTCCCTCCCCACAGCTCCAATATTACTGAACTATGATACCCTTTTTACAGAGCATTTCTCAGAAGTGACATTCAACAGAAAAAAATGAAAGGCAAAATTTCTTTAACATTTAATAATAATGGATCACTTTATTTAAAAAACCTAGGCCATTTACAAAAAGGAAACTATAACATTAGCTATATGGACAAATACTCAACTCACTAATAATCAAAGAAATGCAATTAAAAAAATGAGACTTTTTACTTGTCAAATAAGCAATGAATTCAACAAATGATACTGGTGAGAGTATAGTGACCCAGGTACTCTCATATATTGTTGGCAAAGGATATCCTTTAAGGAAACAGTACAATTCTTTTGGAAAGCAGTTTGACAAATGTTTTAAAAATATTTATGTCCACTGGCCTTACAATGGCCCATCTGGGATACTCCTTTTAAGGAAACAATCCAAATGAAGAAAAATGTTTTATGCTCAAAGATGCTAATGGTTATACATCTTATAAAAGTGGAAAAATCCCCAATGATAAAAATTCCCAATAATAGGGAAGTGTTTCAGTAAATCAAGGTACATGATATGTTACGCAGCCATGAAAAATATTTACAACACCTTTAATGACACAGGAGAAATGATTCTGTTATAATGGTACCTGAAAGCATGGGCTACAAAAGTCTAAATACAGCTCCAATTGGCCTTTGACATCCATGGAAGATACCTTAGCATACCATTTCTTTCAAAAGTACAGCAAGGCACAGTTGAACTTTTAATTTTCAGACTCTTACAAAAATTACTGTAAAAGCACCACAAAGCCTTACTGAAATGGGAACTCAGGACAGCTGGGTAGGTCATTTGCCAGGTAAGTGTTTACTTGCAAACCCCAGATTTGCAGCATGACATGAGCAATTCAAATTTGTGCCTCAGCAAAATTATAATTTAATACGTGTCATGAACTTTCAGGGCTGCTTGGGAATATTAGAAATTGTGAATATTAACTCCATGAATGCTAAGGGTTTATTTATTATTTCTTTAGCACAAAGAAAAAATTAAGGAAGAAAACAACCCAAAATGCAAGCAATACTTATTTTAGTATTTGAGTGATTTTCTTTCCCTTCCTACCACATTCTGAATTGCTCACACTTTCTATAATGGGCATACATTATTTTTTTGGTAAATGTTTTGGTGCAATATAAGGCAGGTATTACTTTTACAATCATAAAAATTAAATTTTACTTGTTAAAAAGAATTATTAAAAAAAAGCAAGTACCTGTCTTTTTGTTGTGTAATCTGCCAAGATGTTAAGTAGCTTATAAAATACCTCGAACCAGGGGAGATAGCTGTGGGAAGAAGAGAGGAAAAACACAAAATATTAGTATGCAGGTCAAACACTTTAACCAGGACCAAATTCAAGACTGATACGTTTCAGTTTTTCTTTATATCCTAAAGAGTCTTCCTATCAGACTGAGCTGGAAACACAGACTGGCAAAATGCTAATTATTTCTGAGAGTTTAAGAAACTGCCTGTGTAGGGCAGAGGATTGAACGTCCATTATAAATTATTCCCGTAGCTCAGAGCTAGAATAGGTTCATAGAAAAGAAATTCAAAGCAGACTCTGCAATCGGGCACCACCTCTGAGTAGCCCCCTATCCATTCCCAGCACACCCACCCGTCCCAGGAAAGCTTCTATTCAATTTCTCATGATGGGACACTCACAGACACACACACAGTACTCCCACTGCAGATGTCTGCAAAGGGTCCTAAAGGCCCCATGAGCCGGAAACTGCCCGTGTTTCCACAGCAGACATTCTACGTATCATGCACCCTCCTATTTATTTCAGGATGGGCTCTAAGTCTCTGTCCCCACTGCCCTCCACCAGGTCCTGCCCATTGCTACCCTTAACTCCAACAACAGCCTGGCTGTTGTCCTCACCCCTGTGGTCCACCCCTTTTGTGGCTCTTGGAATGGTCTTGCTAAAATGCAAATCTACATCGCGTGTTGGATTAAATTCCCGCAATGACATCCCATGGCTACCAGATCCAGTGCACACTTGTCAGGATGACTTTCAAGGCTCCTCACTGTCAGGCCCTGATCACCTCTCTGGCTGTGCTCCCTCTACTTCCTCATGTACACGCTTCCCTCATTCCTCCCGCTCCAGGAATATCCAGGCATCCTCAGCCTGCCTGAGCTGGCACACACTCGCCCTGTCCTCCCGCTCACCTTCATGGTCTAGTCCAGCTGATTTCCGCTCATCCTCCCAATGGTGCCCCACCCCTCCCTGTCCCTGTTTCAAACATCCTAACTTCCTCTTTTCTGTGCTGCCCTGGTGATGAGCGTACTATTGTTATAACACTCCCTTATGATATAGTCCTCGATGGTGTGTCTGTCTTTTCAACAGACTGCACGCAAACAGGGAGGAAGGAGCACATCTTTCTTCACTTTGTCTTCCCAGTGCCAAAAACAGAGCCTGGCACGCTGTCAGTGCTCAGCGTTTACTGAACAAATAAAACTAGACAAAGACTAACAGTAAAGGCACATCAGTACTATGGAATTGTTGTTGAAAAGTATTGCCACCCTCAAGAAGTTTTGCCACTTACTTTAAATGGCTTTGTTCTCTACAAGGAACTTTACCAAAGCTACATCAAACAGTCAGGTGAGAAGAGTATTGTACCAAGTGTTTGCTGGCCTGGTCACATCCACCCTGCTGAGCTAGCAGAGTCCATTACTGATAGAGCTGGACATAATGTACAGCACAGATGTGACGTCCTGCCAGGGAGAGGGGAATCGGCACCCTGTGCAGATTACTGGCTGTACCGGGCTGAGGGTGATAAATGAAGTGAGAGGCAACAGAGAGGACAGATAAAGTGCATAGTCCTTTATCATGAGCGTCTGTCTGAAGCCAGCACATGCTACTGTAAAATTTAAGTAGCTTATCAAAATATACTGATAAGCAACTTAACTTTTCACTTCTATGACAGTATTATCACTTACGTTAATATGTTTCAATCAGCTCTGGCAGCTGCATATTGACTATTACACAGCAAATGACTGCTGCCACTTTACATAGCATTTACTTTGGCAGAGCAATGTAAACATTCAAGAGGGATTAGGGAGGAGATAAGTTTCTCCCTTCCTATTCTGTTAAATAAACCTCAGTTAAAAGCCATTGTAGTAGAAACAAGAAATCCCCTCAGAAGAAAACTCTTGCACAGATTAGAAGACTCTCAGTAAACAAATTCGACCAAGGATTACAAATATTTTTTTTCCTGAAAGCAAAATACCACTAGTTAAATTCAGCAACTGAAAGTCAGGAGGGAGGGGGGAAAAGGCAAGAAGAGAAAATTATTTCCTTGCAAGGAAACTGTGACCTCAAGTAAATGAGAGAAAAGCCGAATCGTTTTAGGAATACTTGATGAAGTGATGTGGGACAGGCTGATAGGTTAGGACTACAGTATCCATCAAAGCGGTTATGGACAACTAGTCCAGATTGCTTCAACTGACCAATATAGCTTGGGCACAGGAGCTCCAGCCTGAGCGTCCTCACTTGCCTCCAGGATGAAGGAGGTGACGTGGTAAGGACAACCTGGCCCACAGCAGACAGTGCCCGGTTCTCACACTCAGCCTCAGCCTCAGCCTCACCGAATCAATTCTTTTTGGCTATGCTAAGCAGACCACTGGCCACGGAGGTTTCACAGGTACCCTGGGAGTCAGCCATTTCTTTCTCCGTTTGGCCTGACCGGACACAACTGTTTCCCACATGTCGTCCCCTGTGCACTGACAGATGAATATCTAGTGATGGCAGTGTTAAGGTTTTGAAACCAAAACCCAGCTGTCTTCTTCTTCAAAGGGTCCCTGTTTTCCCCTGTTGGGAGGCCAGGGTTCACAGCAGAGCTTTATCCAGCAGCGTTTCCTGTACCGCTTCATTAGTGCCGGCACAACAGCTTGCGCAGCCTGCCAGGCTGCAGGTGAGGGTGTGGAGACCCTCCACTCCATTCTGTGCGTGTCTGTCATCGTTGAGTAAACAATACTTCCCAGTCCAAAGACAGGAAACAAACACTCCATTACGCTTCTCCTCCCTGGACATCTAAAGGGGCGCAAACACCTCTGGTTCGCCTCTACTTGCTGCCTTTATGTAACCCCTTGAGTCCTCACTGCAGAGTGTCACTACATGGTGGTCCACAGCTGGGGCAAAAAGACAGCTAACAAATGGGCCCTGCACTCAGCAAGACCATGGTCCTAGTTGGAAAGAGAGACTCACACAACAGAGAGTAACAGTTTGGGTGGGAGGAGCTGGAAATCTTTCCCAAGTGCTTTATTTAGTTAAGGCTTTTGGATTGATTTAGAAAACTATTATGAAGCAGCATCATGACCCAGTCAGAAGACGGGGAAAACCCAAAGGGGAGCAGCCTGCTTCCCAGGCACTGGCCTGGATCTGGGCTTCTTGCACTAATTCTGGCCCAGGTGCCTTTGGGCCAGGCTTTGCCTTCGCTCCCAGGCCTGACAGTCAAATGGAGAGGCTTCTGTTTTGCATGAGGTAATACAAAGTTTTTAAACTTGAGAACAGCTCAGGTAGCACAACAGTATTCCTACACACACTGCCGCACTGACATGAGGGCACCACAGGCCGTTGTAAGTGGTGCAAGGGCAGGTTCTAAAGACAGCACTTACGGCAGCAATGGCCCATGGTCAAAATCACCCTTTAAAAGCCCTTAAAAATTGCCCTCCAAATACAGCAGACATTGTTTGTGTAGACACAAAGCAGTCAGAATGAGTTGGGGCGGGGGCATGCTGAATGTAAATATTCTATGTTTAAGTCTGTCAGTTTGGTGAACTCCTCCCTCTTGAGCTGAACTCAAGAACGGAGTCCAGCTGAGGGCCCATGATTCACTTTTCTAATCTCACGCCACTGAATGGATTGTCAGAATAATCATTCCCACTGTTGTGTACACATGTATGATTGACCTTGTATAGGTTAAGTGTGTATATAATGGGTTTCCACTTCTTTGTCATAAGTATTAAAGTAGGAAACCATTAAAAATTTTAAAAGCTCTCCAACTTCTCTTTCTTGTAGTCAGTTCAAAGACATTAGATGGGACCAGGCAAGGTGGGGATGGGTTTGGAGGGGCACTGGTGGCGGAGTGGGGTGGCAGAGGCTGACCAAGTTGAGGGAGGTGGCCACCTGGGAGGATGGTAGTCTGGAGCAGGATGTCAGAGCTCACATGAGGAAAGGAGGCTATCCTCCTGGAGGGACAACTTGGCACAGGGTGTGAGAGCCCAAGTAGGGTAATGAGGGCACCCCAAAGAGGGGTGATTTGGCATAGTGTGTTGAGGCCCAAGCAGGGTGAGGAGGGCTCCCTAGTAAGGGAAAATCAGAGCCCAAGCAGGATAAGGAGGGTGTCAACATAGGGGGAGGCCTGGCTTAGAGTGTCAGAATTCAGGAGGGGTGAGGAACGTGTTGGTACAGGGGTTAGGCCTGGCATGGGGTATAGGAAGCATCTATGTGGAGTGGAAGGGGTTGGCCAGCAATGCTATTAGAACCCAAGAAGAGTAAAAAGAGCATCTGGAAGGCAGTCCAGTGTGGGACATCAGAGCTTGCGGGGCAGGAGGGCTTCCATGAAGGGTGGCCAGGCAGAGTCCAAGTGCCTGAGAAAGAGGTCCATCATAGGAGGGGTGGCAGCAGCCCTGCCTAAGGGGTCACAGTCATAATAGGGTGAGGAGAGCAGTGCTAGGTGGGAAAGGGGCTATACCAGAGAAAGACTGTTTAACACAGGGGAATGATCAATAGTGATCAAGCAAGTAAATATACAATGAGAAGCAGGTGTCTTACTATCAGAGAACAGAGTTACAGACATGGATAGGGAGAAAACAAGAATAAACCCTGTGTTGTCAAAATGGAATTGGATGGAACTGTATGAAATCATAGTATTCCATAGATAGGTATGTAAATAGAGACAGATAAAAGAAATAGAAATACAAATGTATGCATTCTGTATACATACATATGTGAACATATACATTATACAGATATATATTCTCTAGTTTTATACCTGCAATGGACTAAAAGCAGAGATACTCCAATCACAATGAGCACACTTAGTGCCCTGATCTTGGTTTCTAAATACTATTCTCCACTAAAAGGAACTCAGGCTCCTCAAAGAAATGTCTGATTCCAGGGCTGGGGCTGGAAAATGCCTTGTTGTGCTAGGAAAAAAAAAAAAGCAGTGCTCAACACATGATCAGGACATATCAATAGGACTCAAAAGCCAGTGAGTAGGGGCTCCCACTGACAAAATCTGCATTACAGGCAGAAACAATCTCATGAGCAATGGCGTGATCAAGGGCAAGAGATGAGGGTAGAAAGGCAGGCCAGGGCCAGACTCTCTTGGGCTTCACATATATCAAACCGATGGGCCACCCTGCCTTTATTCCATAATCAGCAGAGAGCCAAAGGGACCATTAAAGAGGAGTAACATCCTGAGATGAGTATTCAGAACCAGGTAGAAAGTGATTATTTCCCCTCACCTTAACCCCAGTATACCTTAGCCTTATCAGAACCAGTGTCCACTCTGCTAGCCTAAAAAAAAAATCTTAGATACTGTAACCTAGTCATCCACATAATTTAAAAAAGATCAATATAATGTTCTGGTTCCCCTATAAAAGAGAGAGAAAAACAAAAGTAATCTACAATAAAATTTTAAGACTTAAACACCTAGGTACCATTATATTAGAAGATACAAGGAAGTAGTGCCTCCCTGGGGGTGGACTCGTGGCAGAGCTGCTTCTGTTCATGTCTGGATTGATGAGTTTAAGACTAAGTGATGTAACACAGCATAGGGCCTTTCAATTGTTTTTGGTGACTTTCTATTGCCTGAGGAGCTCCTGAAATTTCACCTTGGGTACTCAGAGAGAGGTATCCCTTTTTTCTTACTTCCTGTCAGTATTTATCAGATGACAAAGCATCCCTTGGTTAACACTGCTCAGCATACAGTATTTAAAGCTTTCATATTAAATAACCAAACCCTCCCCAAATGTTAAAAAACAGAGCAACATGGCATATGCTGGGGATAACAGAGACTTGAGTCCAATAACCCTGGGTTTGAATCTCAGTTCTGCTATTTCCTAGACGTGACACCTCAGGAAAGCAGTCTCTTAGAGACTCAGTTTCCTCCTCTATAAAAAGATGTGCGCCACCTAATTTATGTACCTGATGTACACATAAGACACCCAATCTAGCACCTGGAACATTCCTCCTGCCTCTCCCTGCCTAACCCTCTTGCCAATCTCAGCTTTGGGAAGCTCTCTTTGATTCCTGACATCTGGGTCAGAGGATCATCCAGCACTCTGTGGGAATTCCTCATGCCCTGCAGTCACCCAGAGCAGACAGGAAAGCAGAAGCTGTTATAAGAGGAAAATACCAGTGATGTGACTACTTAAAACAGTAAGTCCTTGCTCAGCCTTTCCAGTTTGACCTAGCATCTATCCCTACTCCTCTGTCAGTGTCTCAGTTGGTCAAACATCTCTAATAAAATGTAAATTGACCACAAAGGAAAATTATAACTCTTGGAAAGGATGTACGATTTCATGAAGCCCACATCAGAGTTGCTGGACACCTGCTCAGAGTTGAGGCAAAGTCACTGACAAATGAAGACCTGGCTGCATTAGACCTGTCAACAAGTGAGGAAGAGAAAAATCAAGAAAAACAAGGATGGTGACACAATAGTCACATCAAAAGAAAATGATTTCAATATCAAAGGATAAGAGAGGCCTTTGGGAAACTGCAGTCCTCAAATACTTTTAGAAAAATTACTCCTTTTATGATTATGATTTTATGATTATTTTACGTAAAAGTCAAACATGAAGTGTTAAGTCAGAAAAATTATAACCTCTCCCCTCCCCCCAAAACTTGACTCATTATTTATTCTTTCTAAGAACTAATGCACCACTGGAATTAAAAGATATTTTGTTGAAATTAATTTATTCTCAAAATTTTATCACTTTTTCTAGATAAAATCGTAAGCTTTTCCTCATTTGACGATCAACTTTTGGTCCCCATTTAAATAGATGCATTTTATTCCCAGACTATGAGGACCTCCTGAGTTTACCCTACTTTAAAACTCACCATAGTTTATAATATATGCTTGTCTGTCTTCCATCAGTGTTAACTCCATGAGAGCAAGGATCATGACTGTGTATTGACTATTTAACCCCTAATGTATGCCTGGCACATGTTAGACATTCAATAAATCATAGCTTCCCTTGACAGATGTAACTCATCTCTATAGTTTCTACTAAGGCCATTAATTACCACTAGAGCTATATAGTAACAGTCAACCAACTCTTGTTGGGAGGTGGATATCCAAATTTAGCAGGTAGCATATTGGTTAGGAAAATGACCCAGGATTCAAAATGATCCCTGGCAGTGTCTTGCTGGAGTCTATGACAAATAATTGGAGTAGAGCTAACAAATATTCAAAACAGATCAAGGCGTATCTATAAACTTAGGATTTCTTGCCCCTTGCCCATTCACCCAACACAAGAAAACCCCTCTATCTACTCTTTTTGTTCGTATTTCAAGTGCTATGGGAAAATATCACAAAACCAGGCTGATTACTTTCATTTGGAAACCTAATTTTTCAAGCACAGGTGGGCCCTTAAAATTGCTCAAGAATCCCCTAATCTGTCAGGGCAACAGGCCTCTTAGTCCACCCTCCCCCTCGGTATGCTCCAAACCTTTCCCTTCGTCTCCCATCCCTAACCCATTTGTCCCACGCTTCTCTCCAAACTTACTGAAAAGAAAAGCTCTAACATGCACTTTCCTATCTTCCGCTCCTACACTTCTAATCCCTTCCCCTGTCCCTACTGACTGGAGGTAAGAAGCAGGGAAGACCCTAGATCTTAACTGTACCACCTTCTCAAAAACATATCTTCTCCCCCATTATACTCAGCTAACAAGCATTCCCACCTTTAGGCACAACAGAAACCACCTGTGCTGGTCTATAGTTCTCGAACTACAGCCAAGGTATACAACCAAGGTGTACATGTTCTTCCCTAAGGGAAAAACAAACCGTACCTTCCTGAGCTGACCACATTTAGCTTCAATGAACATTTCTCCAGAATTTAATTGAGGTGATGTTTCCAGTCCAGACATCACACATTTCCAGATCATTCATTTTTCAAATGTTGAAATCAATCACTCATCTACCCACATACTCCCCCCACATTTATTAAGACCCACCCAGTATGTGCCCAGCACTCTGACAGGTACATGGAGGAATAAGACCCAGGTCTCAGCGTTTAAAGAGCTCACAATCTAAAGAGCGAAGTGGACACGCTGGATCAGTGCTCTGAAAGAGTTTCACAAAGGGAACAGAAGAGAGGTTCCAGAAGGTCTTCCCAGAGGAAGTGACACTTTGCTGATCAACTTTGCACCACCTGCAGAGTCAGGAATCCCACCTGGGTTTGAGTAACAGCTCTGTTACTTAGTAGCTGTGGCCTCAGCCATGTGCCTCCTTCCCCCATCTGTGAAATCGGGATACAGTATCTACCTTCACACGGCTTTTTTGAGGAAGAAACACATGTGAATGCACCTGCCACTGTGCCTGGAGCAGGGTAAACATTGTTTTGTCTTGAAAATGCCATACTCTTACTGCTAATAAGATCAAAAGTCAAAGAAACCTAAATAAGAGAAAAACACAACCCCCCTTCAGAGACCAAAGCCAGTCTTGCCCAGTCTGGGCATTTTGTTTTGCTCATAACTAATCGCAAATTGTAAATTTATTATGGTATCCAGTTAAGCTCAAGAATCTCTGATTTATGGCCATAATTAACATCCTATTGTGATACCTATTATATCTATGCAGGAAAATATATTGCATGTACTGAGTAGAAATATTAATTTGCATTAGGAAAAACCACAAAAATCTCCCATAAAACATCTGTGCTTATATAAATCTCCCCAAACATACACTTGGATTTGATTTTGGAAACAAGGCTCTTTTCTCTCTTGATGGGTATTCAATAATTGTTGCTTTTAGAGAGTAGATTTGTCGTCTTCTTTTCTATGACAGTATTACTGTGATTGAAGGAGATTACTCAGGAGGAAAGCACAGAGGCACTTTTCTGTTATCACCGGTGAAGTGTTGGTAACATGAGATCTTTGGAATAATGGCACCTGCTCTGACAATTCAGTGTAATTCTTGATATTTTCCATTGAGCCCAGAGAGGGTGAGCGCACAGGCCTTTCATCATTTTCCTAAGAGAGTTTATGATGCTGCCCACTCTTGCATTCACACACCTGCAAGATTTTCCCCATTCAGAGTATCTCATTTTATGGTTTAAATTACCACTGTAATATAATGTAATGGGTTAGTGAGGTTCTATCTAGCCAAGGCCCACCTTAATGAAGCTCTTGCCTAAGTGAGAAACACACTGTCACTACTATAAAAAACACAACAAAAGGAAGAAATGGCTAAACAAGAAGTCCTGTCCTACTTTCAGTAATAAACAACAGAATTAATTATCCCACTGAGATGTCACTTGATATTATTCTCACTTTAGAGCTAGGAAGCGGAAGCTAGTGGGGAAAGGGAGGAAAACATTTATCAAGTGTTAGGTGCTTTGAAATATCACTCTTCACAACTGTGAGATGAACTATTATCCCATTTTACAGATGAGAAAACTGAGTCTCAGAGAAGTGAAGTGACTTCACTAAATGACACAGCTACTAAGAGCACAGCTCAGTCACAAAACTAATCCAATATGATTTCTAAGTCCTACTCACTCTAAACAACACAATATTAGTTGTACGATATGCTCAGGTATAATGATCAATCCTGAGATTAGGAAATAAAATTCTTAGCTTGTAGTTCTCACTATAAAGCCCGGATAAAATGAAAGCCTGCCTCCAAAAGCCCCTCAGCTCTAAGTGTTCTGAGCAATCCATCTTTGGCTGCCTCCCAAAAATTCAGTGTGTTTTCTTACTTTGCCAGCTCCAGGGACACTAGTCATGTGTCAGCTCTTTATTGCTTCAGGAATTAGTGTACATGTTATATTCAGAAACACAAATATAAGTAGCTCAATTTAAAATGTTTTAATCAAACATGGCAGAAGAGTATTTTAAGTTTCCAGTGCTTCATGTCAAGACCCAATGCCTCTGCTACCCTAAATGTGTATTTTTAAGAACATTTTCTAGAAAAACCAAGGCCTATATCTTAGATTCTTAAACAGACTGTGTTGCCTTTTTTAATTTAAAGTATAAAGCTTTAAATGTATGCTTATGGTGACAATTAAGGAAATGCTAGATTAGACAGGGCATCAGATTTCCACAAATAGCACTCATTTAAGTTCATTTCCACCCCAGATCTCTGCTTGAATGTTATATCATTCAATCGCAAATCTCTCTATAAAAGTGTCTGGCTGTCTCTTAAACCCATTTAGGCTCTATGCTTCAATGCTTTTCCTTGGCAACTTTTTCCATATGCTTAACTTCTTTCAGGGAAGCAGTTCTGTCTCAATTCACAGAACAGCACACCAATCAACACTAGCAGGCAGGCAGGTAAAGAAAGGAAGAAGGAGAGGCGGGCACACAGAGAGAAAGTAGGGTATGAATGAAGCAGGTCCAATAAAAGTAAAGTTGAGAAGGCAAAGAGTCTTAGGCCAAAAGAAAATGAACCTAGCACCTACCCCCAAGCAATCAGAGAGCTCTGAACTTGAATTTATAACCCAAACACTCTGTACCATATGCAACTTGAGACACACAACTGGTAGCACTACAGGGGATTTATGACTTATGACTTGTTCATATTTAATTTGTAACCAAACACTTCCCCTTCCTCTTAGCTACCTTAGAACTCTTGATTAACTCTTGTTTTCACAGGTCAGAGGTTAAATAAAGGAAGGGAAGCATTCTGGGGGTGAGATTGCCCAGAGCACCACATCCAAGAGTGACCCTGTGCAAGGAACATTAAAATAAGCGATAAGGCTAGAGATTGCTCCAGACAGCTGACGTTCAAAGCCTTCTCTGGGTACGAAGCAGAACCTTTCAACTAGAGAGTTGGCAACAAAGACAGACAGGAAACGGGTCTGCTCTCTCAAGTTACCTTTAATGACGAAGCAACTCTTTCACCGAGAGAATTTTCCCAAAATGTTTTTGGAAGTGAAACTGAGGGGTTTGAGGGAAGGTAAAGTGATTTGTGCAAACCAAGCAGTCCTTCTCCTTGCTTCACTCTGCAGCAGGAATCTTTCTCGCCCACCAGATTCTCCTACTCTGAAGAAAACCTCCACTGCTATCTAATTTTGTAGCAGACCTGGGCCAGGCTGAGGGAAGCAGAATTCCTCGTATCAAATCAATCCCATGGAAGCACAGCAACCCTGCTGAAGAGGGTTTAATCTGTCCAGCTACAAGATCCACCTAGTTCCGAGCACCTTTACTGCTATGCTACTCATGATGCACCAGACAGACAAAAATAGTAGTAGTAGAAGCCACCATTTATTCAGGAATTACCAAATGCCAGGAGCTTTACGTGCATGTGCTTATTATTTCCTCCTCAGAGAAATTCTAAGTAGGTACCATTACATCCTTTGATAACAAATGAGAAAGCTGAAGCACAGAGAGGCTAAGTAACTTGCACAGAGTCACAGAGCCACAAAGCAGATCAGGGTGGAACCCGGGTCTGTGTAACTTATGAGTAGGTACTTTTCTGAAAAAAAAATCTCTCAGAGAACAGTATCAGTAAAGCGTACACTAGCACATATGCTTTACCTTTGATTGGGTGTTTTCAAATTGTCAAAATGGGACCATCAGTAGGCTCATTTGTTTTATAGACAGCATTCATTCATTGCCTAATACAAGCCAGGCACTGGGTGCAGAGTTGAATAAGGCATAAATTCCACTAAAGTAGGTCCCTGCTTTAGATTTGTACGTGACGCCGTTATGGCATTAGGAATGATCTGATAGAGGCAACAAGAGTAAAACTTGGAACACGTGAGAAGTAATGGTTGGGCCACCCTGAGAAGAGGTAGGGTGTGCATTCCCTCTGCACCATAACCACATGACAGCCACAGCGTAAAATACGCAGTTTCCTCAACTGATCCCTTCAACAGAACAGAGGAACCCAAATGCCAGTGGTCAGAGGAGCTGGGCATCTACGACAGGGTGATAAAAGTTGGAACATAAAATGCCATTAGTCACTCTCTGTTGTGACCCAGATAAAACTCTCACCCCTCATATCAACCCCTCCTGGTTTTTAAAATAATCTTTGTGCTTATGACATTGCTTTATTAAACACCAAGAGAAGCAGTCCATAATGTTACAAGCCTAAAACTGGTGTTATAAAGCTCCTCAAAATATGGCTATATTTATAAATTTTTAAAAAGAAACCCTAAAAACTGAACTTTAGAGAAAGGATACTCAATCAGCAAACCTTCTCACAGAAATTGGTTTCTCTGATACACATTCATAAAGAGCAGGAAAGTTGCCTTTTGATGAATAACTTCATTTTTTTGTAAAATATTTTAAATGGTAGTTCTTTATTACTTACAATAGCAAAATATACACACACACCCCAAACATATGCTAAGAGAACGGTTAGATTATAGTAAACACAAGAAATAGAAAATTATGTTTTAGAATATTTTTTAATCATATGGAAAATTTCCCTAAAATAATGTAGATTGAAAAGCAGTATACACCACTATGTATCATATGCAATCATACACAATCATAGAAAGGCTAGAAGATAAAAAATTAATAGTGGTTATTTCTAGGTTATGGGATTATAGATAATCTTTCTTTCCTCTGCATTCTTTTCAATGTCTTCTATGGTTTAGGTATTGGATCATGCAGTGCCTTAAAAATTAGAAAAAAGTTGTCTTTTAAGTACTCTGTGTTATTCATAATTGCAAATACTTGTAAGTAACCTTAATGTGCAACAAAATGATTACAACAGATCATGAACTATCAAAATGATGGAATATTATATATTCATTACAATCAGACTATAGAAAAATATTTAACATAGAAAAACATTTACAATATATTTGGATATAAAAGCAGGCTCTATAATATGTACAAAGGAGCTTTTCATTTTAATTTTTGTTTTTTCCTATATTTTCCAAACTTTCTACAAGAAAACATGTATTACTTTCATTAACTATTAATAAAAATATCCTCCCGTTTCTTTGAAAAACAAAACCAAACCAGCCACATGTGTGTCCTCCCTGCCTACCAACTTCCAAATGGTCTTGCTGACGGGGAAGGGCGGTGGATTGGTCAGGGAGAGCAGAATGAAAGAAGCGAGAGCCTTCCTGCTTCTTTAAGTGTGCTTGATAACTGTGATGACCCAGTTCCCAAATAGGCTCTCCGGATGAAACGGAAGTTTGTGCTCTTTAACAAAATGGTCACACCAGAGCCTCATGCTCTTCCCCCTGCACCATGCTTATCATGGATCCCAGTTCCAGGGCAGAGGTGGTTAGCTAATAAGGTTTTCAGTGACCTTTCCTTAATGTGGGAGCAGTCAATCTCAATAAACCCTGGTGGGCCTCAGGAAGAAAGAGGCCTTCACTTACCCAAGGTCACTCTTAGTTGAGAGGGGGAAAAAAAGGAGGTCAGAATCTATTTTTCCCTGTTAGATTTTCAGGCCAAACGTTCAAGGCTGGATCATTCATACAAATATTTAGTAAGCATCTATGTATGCCAGCCCTGTGCTAGGGAGCTAGGACAAATAAATGAACAAGACAGAGTGCTGTCTGTCCTCAAGGAGCTCTACGTCTCTTGGGGAAAAGAGATATGGAAGCAGTTAACCACAGTGCAATGCGATGATGCTGTGACACAGAGGGGCACTAACAGCTGTGGCAACACTGGGGAAGGGCATCTCAACTAGACTGGGGTATCAGCTAAGTGAGGAAGAGGCGTTAGAGGAAAGAGAAGTACACTTTCACCTGGAGGGAATAAAATATTACTAAGGCACAGAGACAAAGAACTACAAATGGCTCAGGTGGTTGGGTCCCAGAGTAAGGGTGGAGCAGGGTGTTTCTGTGTGTGAGTTTTTTAGAGGGTGAGGATGGAGGTGGAGGGAGGAACCTTGGCGTAGTAGATGAGACTAGAGAAGTCCAAAGAGACTGGCTTGTAAGAAGTTTTATGTGCTGGAATAGGGAGTTCAGCTCTTTTCCTAAAAGCAAAGAAAGGTTTTAAAGAGAGGAGAGATCAGTTTTGACTTTTTAAAAGAACACTTCAGCAACAGAGTAGAAGATGAACTGAAAGGGGAAGTCTGACACCAGATAAACTCAAAGGTTTTAAGGCCAATGTAGCTGGCAAAAGTCCTCAAGGAAGGAGGAGGTTCTAAAAGTGAGGGCTTCTGTCAGTGATCTTTTAATTACTGAATCCAATTTTAAAAAGGACTTGACTCCAGGAGAAGAGAGCTAAGTGAGCTCTCGTCAGGCAGAAGGTTGCCTGCTTCCCTCAGAAGCAGCGTACACCGTGGGATGTGGCAGGAGAGGAGAGGGAGGTGCACAGTCTAGAGCAACAGGTGCAGCTCTCCCACTTACTAGTGGGCTCCCCACCAGAGCTGTTACTTCATCTCTCCAAAAAGGGCAATAATTCCTGTTTACCTAACAAGGTGGCAGTATGGAATGAATTAAACAAAATGATACACAGTTCACAGAATCACAATACACCAGACACTCAAAAACAGGTAGCTTCTGTTATGATTGTTAGGTAGGAAATGTCTACTTGCTCACTTAGGAGAAAGAGTGGTTTTCAGCCATATTTTGAATAATTGTAAATGCCTTTAAAATGCTGAATGCCAGAGCATATGGATACTCACTCCAATTATTTTTAAGATTGTATCAATCACAAAAAGATTGGGCTGGGCCAATAGGGATTTTTAAAATTAACATTTATTCACTTAACACAAGATAAAGATTTCATTTCAGAGACAGAATAAAAGCAAAGAAAAAAAAGACAGGGGTTAAAAATGTGTCACCAGTATATTTTCAATCATTCCTCAATGAACGAGTCCGTTCGAGCTAACACTACAAATAAATCCTTGTGCTTTCCTGACTGAAAAAAACAGCGTATATTGTTCTTAGTTAACTAATTAAATAAAACTTAACCCTAGAAGATTTAGTATGCCACAGTGACATAAAAGATAGCAAAGGTAATAAGACTCTAAGAGCTATCAATAAACAAACATATGGATGTTTTTACCTTTCACAAATGTTTGAACTTAATTTTTATGGCTCTAAAATAGAGCAGCTTCAGTTAATTTAAAGACCTGTTCTGCACTCTGAGCCATTTATGGGATGGAAATGAAAATATTTGGTAGCTCAGCTGTATCAGGCACTGTTTCTACTCCGTACCTCAGCTTTGTGAGATGGGTACTTTCAGCTGTCACTTACGGATAAGGAAACAGAGGCTCAGAGACATGGAGCGACTAGCTCAAGATCACCAAACTTAGTAAAGGAGCAGTCAGGATTTGATGTAAGGTCTCTCTGGGTCCAAAGTTCATGATACTTTCTCTCTTTTTAAAATCAACTTTGAATTATGGTTTACATAAAATAAAATCCACCCCTTCTATGTGTACATTTAGATGAGTTTTGATAACTGCATGTAACTGTGTACCCACCACCCATAATCAATATGTACAACATTTCCAGGACCCCAAAATGTTCTCTTGTGCCCCACCCAACTCAATTCCCCTCACTGAGTGTCTACTAATGTATCACAGTTCTTCCCACACTATGTTGAGATCATGTTTTCCACCTGTCCTTCCCACCATCTCTACCTTTTTAAAATTCACTTTTTTTTTTTTAACACAAAGTAAAATTCATCCCTAACAAATGCACACACTGATGTAACCACCACAGACAATCAGGATATAGAACACTTCTATCACATACCACCCAACTGGCTCGTGTTGCCCCTTTGTAGTCAACCCTTTCCCAAGCTCAGCCCCTGGCAACTACTGATGTTTCCTATTCCTATAATTTTGCCTTTTTCAGAATGTCATAGAAGAATAATAATACAGTATGTAGCCTTTTGAGTCTGGCTTCTATCATCTTTTAAGCCACACTGTATATTTTAGTTTTTTTCCCCACTGCTGATCAATGAAGGATAAGTTTTAATAGTAACATAGTCCCGCGAGCATTCCCATGTACCACAACTCCATGGTGCTGGCTGTCACTCCACCCCAAGTGAGGGAATATTACAGGAACACCTTCAGTCCATCTAATGTATTAAAACAGTATATCATTCACAAACTTCATTAGCTATGTTATTTAATACTAACAAATTATTTGTGACGCATCTTGCAAGCGAGTGAAGTAAACCAAATCTGCCTACACTGGGGTTGAGAACCTCTGTATTAGACCATGCTTTCGCCTAGGTAAGAAATCATGCCCAGTCCAGAGGTCTGGCCACAACACTATGGGTGGTGCCAAGGGTTTGCTCTATGACCAGAATGGTAGAACCCAAGCTCTTCGCCACCTGGCCCAACCAAGTGAGGCAAAGCAAGTGTAAGATCAGCCAGTTGCTCTAAACTGCTCAACTCTCATTTTGTAGCAGAAGAAACTGAGACCAGAGAGCATAAGGAACTTACTTACCTAGAGCTACACATTGCAGAGCCAAAGGGAAAAAGTAGGTATTTCTGCCCCACCTGAATGGCAAACCTCTAACATTAATCTTTTCTTTCTTATTCTGCTCTATCTCCTACCAAGTAGGGTGCAAAAGAACATGGATTCTCTTGTCTGAGAGAATGTATAGTGGGGTAGTTGCTGTCTTCAATATCTAGAACTGTCCTGAAACATCAAAATTTCAACTGGATTCCACGGGTAATTCCCATTGTCTCTTACTAACCAGGATTTGAAATAATGTCTGCTTAGCTCCAAAGCTGATGCTGTTTCTGTCTCCTGTACAGTTTGCTATCTACCCTGACACCCATTTGGCTTAGTATTCTATGGCTCATTTGGTCAAACATTCCTTGACTGTGAAGCTGGGTCTGGGGGCTAACAGGAGAATCTGACACAATCTCCAGTTTCGAGGAGCTCAGTGTCTAGTGGGGGAATCAGGCACGTAAATCAACAAGTGCAATTACGGAGATAAATGCTACAGGAGAAGTGCACACAGGCACCAATTATCTCTCACAGGAGTGTGGGCACATACCCGTGGCAGACTACCAACCCCAGCAAACGCGACAGAATTTCTTTCAGCCCTAACAGGGGTTGTTAATGATTCTAAAATTAAATAGAAATGGTCACGTTAGATGATCCTTTATTTTACTGGTCAGTTGAATAGAGACTACTGGAGCACAGAATCCAATAGTGATCCCTAAAAAAGGCTACCTGATTTTTATGAACAGTTTTCTTCTTTTTCCTTTTTCTGTCAATATAAAAAACTGGCACCTTTGTCTGGGTCCGGAACGTAAAATCAGGAAATAAAATGGCAAGTCTTACAACTGTGAACTTCAATCAGCTCATTACAAACCCAAGAGACATATTTGAATGCATGTTGCTACATTCATTTACCTATTCTGCTAAGCCATTCAATTACACGATTTCAGATTCTGTATTAAAAATACAGCCATGTTTCTTTCAAAAGCTGGTATTTCGAGAAAAGTGATTAGAACAGCATGCTATGATACGTTAATACAGTGGTTTCATTTAATGGACAATGGCAGTTTCTGAAATGCTCCCTATACTTTAAATTATTACACTTAGAATTCATGACTACAAGGTGTCTCAACTTTTTTCTTTACTGCTGTACAATACACTCCACGGCCTCTGTGAATGCAAACGAAACACATTATCAGAAGAGTTTTGTTAGGATTTGTAATCTTAAATCATTCTTAAAGGTTGGGAGTGGGTACAGTAGGTTGTTCAAATTGTATAAACACTGAGAAGGATACAGCATTATAACTGAGGAAAGAGTAAGAGTGGGAGAGAAAAAGCCAAAGCAAGATAAAAGTCTTAAACGAAAATTTAACGTCCCCTTGCCTTGGAGAGACAGGGCACAAAAGAAGAGACTGAGTTTATTCTAACCAGAAGCAGCTGTTGCTCTTCAAATTAGGAAGCATTCCTAATGAATCAGCAGTTCTTATAATAAATACACTCCCCTTTGAAATGTGAGGATTCTGCTATGAGAATTTCTTTTGATATATTTTTTACATGAACTCATTAGAGAAGAGGCAGGGATTGAGCGTGTTCCTTTCTAAAGTCCTATGGCTATCTTACCCATATCATGTCCTCTCAATGTTAGTTAGGCCAGGCACAGGAAAACAAAGAAATAAAAATCATAAAACTAAAAAGGTTTCTACTCAACAGCACGCTTTGTGGATTACTCCAAATAAACTTTGTAAGGTGCTATGTAACAGCCACATCTTACAAAATACCTGCCACTACACTAACTAACGCCAGTTAAGTTTAAAATGGAAATTAGAGCTATATGAACAATGAAAGAGGCATTCCTTTTGCATTAAGAGGAATTCCCACATTCCAACATGGTGAATATCTGCTTACAGAGTATATCTGTTCCCCAGATAATCTTACTTGCCATTTTAAGAAGAGAAAATGGAAAAAAAAATTATGCATGCATGCATATTTATTTCATCCCCACCTAGGTTCCATATTCCTTTTTTCCTGTGTTTAAAAAAACCATTTTTAAGAGAGGTTTCTCTAGGCAAAAATCGGTGTCCCCAATCAATACAGACAGAAAACTGATTTAAAAGTACATGTTCCCATATTACTCTACTCACCAGCTATCTTTCTCCAACTTTTAATCTAACAGTCTCGCTCCCCCTTCACTCCTCCCCCTCCCCTTCTGTGATGGGTTTCCAGGATTCTTGGAGCCTCAGTGCAAAAACCAGGAACCCTGGAAGGAGTTATAGAGTGACACTAGGTGTACTGGAGAGACTATTAGAGCTGCCTTGTCTTTTTTCCCCTAATACCAATGGTACTTAAGCCTTAAACTTGGAAATGAAAGCAAAAGGACATTCTAAACATGAACACAATCTGTAGGCTGCTTAAAAACCTTTTTCACAAATAAACATGACCTCCTATCTCACTTAGGCTACTTTTGCTCTCAACAATGGGTTAAGAGAATGCAAAGGATAGGCAGACCTGCAGACAATAGAAGTTAAGGACCAAGAATATTTAACTCTATAATTACTATATAATACAGAAGATGCAGAAAGAAATAAGTAGCTCCTTAGAGGAAAGAAGACTTGGATCATGTGGGGGTGGGAGGTGGGGTGGATTACCCTCCTTCTTCTATGAAATCATAACCTGAATAAGGTGGCGGGGCGGGGGGGATCCAAAGAACAAATTGAAGAGTTATGAAAAAGAGATCCTTCTGCTCAAAGATCAGTGTATGTTTATATTGTGAGTAATTCAAAAACTGGGGCTCAAAAAGGCTCAGGGAATTGATCTGAGATCATTTGATAAATGTTAGAGATATATTTGAACCCAAGTCTCTCTGGCTCCAAAGCCACACCACCACATTGCCCCCCTAGTGACTCCAAATCATCAACAGACATGATCGTGCTCACTGGGCAACACTACTTCTTTAGGACATCTCACTTGGTGACAAAGCTCTAACTTAGTGTCCTCCTCTCAGTTGGAAAAAACAAGGCAGGAAGGGGTTAAGACACTCGACCAGCACCACATGATTTCATTTTAAAAGTGGGACTGAATGTCCTAGGGGACAGATCACTAAAATTATTTCTCCTTTGTCTTACAACCTGAGTCTAACCACTGAATATTTAGCTCTATGGAACTCCCTAGACTCGTTCCCCTGCAGATTTGCATTCCTACAGAAATGCCTAGCTTAGCCTGGTGCTTATTTGGCCCAGGCTTTCATCAGCCAAAGGACAGCTTGGCAGTTTGTGTACTGCTTTACCCTGCGTGATATGCTGGACAACTATACTGGCTTTGAAAATATTTCATTCGATGAAGATGGATCAAATATATAAAAGGCTGGGCAGAGGAAAAGAAGTTCAGACATCCAAAATGTAAATGATTTTTACACAAAGATATCTACCTCAAAACTTCTTATGATAGCAAAAACATTGTAGAGAACCTAAAAAATGGCAGTATATTTTTCTCAGGTACTGGAATAAAAGACAATTATAAATCCAAGCTTCACACATTAGATAGGCAAGTTATGTAACTCTTGGTTTCCTTTTCTTTAAAATGGAGTTAACTACCTGAAAGAGTTGTCATAAGAATTAAACAGTAAAATTCATGTAACATGCTTAGCACAGTTTCAAGGTGGAAAATAATCAATAAATGGCAGCTGCTATTACTATTACTACTATTACTTCCAACAGTAGAGAATCATTAGGTAAAATATGGAACACCTCTGTGACTTACTATTCTGTGGCCATTACAATGTCCTTCTGATAGAAAATTGTAATGTTATAAAAATACTTATATGTAAAAAAAAATCAAGTAAGAAAGGTTGATCTCAAAACATGCAAATTTTAAACTACGTACATATGTATTATCTGTATATTACATATATTATTAAAAGAAAGACTTAAGGGGCCAGGCATAGTGGCTCACATCTATCATCCTAACACTTTGGGAGGTCAAGGCGGGAGGATCACTTGGGACCAGAAGTTCAAGACTAGCCTGGGCAACATGGCAAGATCCTGTCTCTACAAAAAATAGAAAAATTAGCTGGGCATTGTAGCACACTCTTGTAGTCCCAGCTACTCTGGAGGCTGGGACAGGAGGATCACTTGAGCCCAGGAGTTTAAGGTTGCAGTGAGCTATGATAACACCACTGTTCTCTAGCTTGGGCAATGGAGCAAGACCCTGCCCCCAAAAAAGTTTAAAAAAAAAGAAAAGAAAAAGAGTAAAACTTCTATCTTTGGGTGGTGGAATTCAAGGTAATTATTTTCTTTTTCTGTATTGGCAAAAAAAATACTTTCATCCAAAAGCCAGTTTCATTTTTTCACTGTGGATATCCAGCTGTCCTATCAACAATTTTTTTTAAGAGACAAAGTCTTGTTCTGTCACCCAGGCTGGAATGCAGTGGTGCGATCATAGCTCACTGTCCATCAGCATTTTTTAATAGACTATCCTTTCCCCTTTTGAACTACCTTGGTACCTTTGTAAAAAAAAAAAAAAAAAGATTGATTCTCTATTGTGTTTCACTGATCTATATGTCTAGCCTTGTGCCAATATCACAATGTCTTAATTACTGTAGCCTTACAGTAAGACAAGATCAAGGTAATCTGTGCCCTCCAACTTTATTTTTCTTTTTAAAAATTATTTTGGCTAAGTCCTTTGCCATAAAAATCTCCATATAAATGTTAGAATCAGCTTGTCAAATACTGAAGGGGAAAAAAAAAAGACTAGTAGTATTGCATTGACTCTATAGATCAATTTGGGGAGAACTGACATCTGTATCAGTAACAGTCCTCCAGAGAAACAGAATCAATAGTGTGTGTGTGTGTATGTGTGTGCATAAAAGAGATTTATTTTAAGGAATTGGTTCAGGAAAGTTCAAAATCTACAGGGCAGGCCAGCAGACTGGAAACTTAGGTAAGAGTTGATGTTGCTGTCTTGAGTCCAAAATCTGTAGGACAAGCCAGCAGGCTGGAAACTCAGGAAGGATTTGTGTATGTTACAGTCTTCTTCTTCTCCAGGAAACATCAATTTTTGCTCTTAAGGCCCTCAATTGGTTGGATGAGGACCACCTGCATTATGGAGGGTGCTCTCCTTTATTAAAAGTCAACTGATTATAAATGTTAGTTACATGTAAAAATACCTTCACAATACCATCGAGACTAGTGTTTGACCAAATAAATGGACACCATAGCCTAGCCAAGCTGACACACAAAATTAACCATCACAACATCCTGAGAACATTGAATCCTGGAATCCATGAGCACGGTTTATCTCTTCATTTATTTAGACCTTCTTTTAACATATTTCAGCAATGTTTTATACTTTTCAGTGTACAGGTCATGCAAATATTTTGTTCAATTTACCCCTCAGTATTTCATATTTTGATGCTATTATAAAGGCCATTGTTTTATTAATTTCAATTTACAATTTTAATACCAGTTTTCTTACCTCATACCATATACAAAAATTAATAGAAATGGAACAAAAACCTAAATATAAGAGATAAGTCTATAAATTGTCTAGAAGAAAATATATGAGAAAATCTTTGTGCTCTTGGGTTATGCAAAGATTACACAGAACACAAAAAGTATGAACTATAAAATAAAACTTTATAGAGGGTGGAGCAAGATGGTAGAATTGGACTCTCCAGCAATCATCTCCTGCAGAAACATCAATTTAAACAACTCTCCATGAATAAAAATACCTTCACACAAGAGTTAAAGAAACCAAGTGACAGATCATAGTGCCTGGTTACAGAATAATAGTAAGAAAAGACACATTGAAGAGGGTAGGAAGGACAGTTTTATATTACCCATGTCACCTTCCCCCAACACCAGGCAGCAGAAAGAGATACTGTCTGCTTGGAGGAAAAAGAGGAAAATAAGTTTAAGACTTTGCCATGGACCTCAACACTCTGTCCACCATAGTAAAACCCAGCATCAGGCAGACCTCCAGGGCTCCTTATTATAGGCTGTTACCCATAGACTGAACCTCTAGACCCACCCTGGTGCCAGACAGAAACCTGTAGCCCCTGTGAGACAGATTTGAGTTTTAGCCTGCATCACCAACAGTGGACTAGAGCAACCCTGGGCTCTGAATAACTCACAGTGACAGCAAGGCCTCAATGGCCATGGGCTTCAGGGGCACCCTAGCACTATATCAGCCATAGTGGCCATGGGCTTAGGGTGCCACCTAGTGCTGCAATGGCTACAGTAATCACTGGCTTAGGAACTAGACCAGACAACTGGCCCAGAATCTCTGAATAGGGCTACTTTTGAAAGAGATTCCCAAACAAAGCTAGACTGCAAAGATTGAATATCTACTTCTCCAATGAACAGACATTGATGCATAACCATGAGGAACAAAAACAATCAGGGAAACATGATGTCATCAAGTGGACAAAATAAGGTGCCAGTGACTGACCCTAAAGAGATGGAGATGTATGAACTGCCTGACAAAGAATTTAAAATAGCTATTTTAAGGCAGCTCAATGAACTTCAAGAAAGTACAGAGAGACAATTCAGTAAGATGAGGAAAACAATAAGTGACCAGAAGGAGAAATTTCACAGAGAGATTGAAACAATTTTTTTAAAAAAAACAAACAGAAATTCTGAGGAGCTGAAAAATACAATGAACAAAATAAAAAGTGCAATAAAGAGTATCAACAGCAGACCTGATCAAGCAGAAGAAAAAAATCTGTGAACTTGAAAACAGATTATTTGAAAATATATGGTCAGAGGAGAAAAAATAAAAAAGAATGAAAAGGAATGAAGTAAGCTTAAGAACAAAGATATGAGTCATTGGCATTCAAGAGGGAGTAAAGAAAGATAAAGGGGTAAAAGGCTTATTTAAAGAAATAAGAGCAGAAAACTTTCCAAACCTAGAAAAAGATATAAATATCAAGGTACAGGGGGAAAAAAAGTCTCCAATCAGATTCAATTCAAATAAGACTATCCCAAGACATATTCTAATCAAACTGTCAAAGATCAAAGACAAAGAGAAGATCTTGAAAGACGCAAGAGAAAAGAAGCAAATAACATATAAGGGAGTTCCAATACTCCTATTAGCAGACTTCTCAGCAGAAACCTTACCGGCCAGGAGACACTGGAATGATATATTCAAAGTGCTGAAGAAAGAACACTGCCAACCAAGACTACTGTGCCCAGCAAATTGGTCTTTCAGAAATGAAGGACTGATAAAGGCAAACAAAAGCTGAGGGAGTTCACCACCACCAGACCTATCTTATAAGAAATGCCAAAAGGAGTTCCTCAAGCTGAAAGAAAAGTACACTAATGAGTAAGACAAAACATCTGAAAATATAAAACTTACTGGTAAAAGTGAATACACAGTCAAATTCCGAATACTCTACTACTTTAATGGTGTTGTACAAATCACTTACATCATAAGTATGAAGGTTAAAATATAAAACTATTAAAAACTAATAACTACAATAATGTGTTAAGGGATATGCAATATAAAAAGATATAAATTGTGACATCTAAAATTCAAAATGGGGGGAATGGAGTTAAAGTGTAGGTTTTTTTGTCTATGTGTGATTAAAGTGAAGCTGCTATTAGCCTAAAATAACCTGTTATAAATATAAGATGTTTCTTGTAAGCTTCATGGTAACAACAAAGCAAAAACCTATAATAGAAACACCAAAAATTAAAAGCAAAGAATAAAAACATACTACTAGAGAACATCCATTAATCACAAAAAACGACAGTAAGAGAGGAAGAAATAAAGGATCTAAAAAACAATTAGAAAACAATGAACAAAATGGCAGTAGTAAGTCCTTACCTATTAATAATTACCTTGAACGTAAACAGATTAAATTCTCCAGTCAAAAGATATAAAGTGGCTGAATGGATAAAAACATAAGCACCATCTAAATGCTGCCTACAACAGACTCACCTCACCTTGAAGGACACACATAGACTGAAAGTGAAGGATGGAAAAAGATATCCCATGCAACTGGAAACCAAAAGAGAGGAGTAGCTATATAGTCATGGGTTGCTTAATGACAAGGATACATCTGAGAAATGTGGTGTGAGGCAATTTTATCATTGTACAAACATCATCGAGTGTACTCACACAAACCTAGATGGTATAGCCTACTATACACCCAGGCTATATGATATAGCCTATTACCCCTAGGTTACAAAACTGTACAGCATAGTACTGTACTGAATACTATGGCAATTGTAACACAAAGGTAAGTATTTGAGTATCTAAACACAGAAAAGGTACAGTAAAAAATATGTTGTAAAAGATTAAAAAAATGGTACAACTGTATAGGCCACTTACCATGAATGGAGCTTACAGAACTAGAAGTTGGTCAGGTGATTCAGTGAGAGAGTAGTGAGTGAATGTGAAAGCCTAAGACATTACTTTACACTACTATAGACTTTATAAACACTGTACACTTAGGCTACACTAAATTTATTTAAAATATATTTTCATCAATAATGAATTAACCTTAGGTTATTATAACTTTATTTTATAAACTTTTAAATGTCTTTTAACTTTTTGATTCTTTTCTAGTAACACTTAGCTTAAAACACAAACACATTGTACAGCTGTACAAAAACATCTTCTTTGTATCCTTACTCTATATGCTTTTTTCTATTTATAAAATAATTTTTATAAATTAAAAATTTTTTTTTTTAATTTTTTTGTTAAATACTAAGACACAAACACACACACTAGCCTAGGCCTACACAGGGTCAGGATCATCTATATCACCATCCTCCACCTCCACACTCTCTCCCACTGGGGTCTTCGGGGCAATAACATGCATGGACCAATCATCTCCTATGATAACAGTGCCTTCTTCTGGAATACCTCCTGAAGGATAGGGCTGAGGCTGTTTTACAGTTCAATTTTTTTTAATAAATAAAAGGAATACACTTTAAAATAACAATAAAAAGTATAGTGAGGTAAATTACATAATCCAGTAATATAGTTGTTTATTACCAAGTATTATGTACTGTACATAATTTATATGCTATACTTTTATATAACTGGCAGCAGAGTAGGTTTGTTTATACCAGCATCACCACAAACACATGAGTACTGTGTTGTGCTATAATGTTATAATGGCATCACTGGGCAATAGGAATTTTTCAGCTCCATTATAATCTCATGGGACCACGGTCATATATACGGTCCACTGTTGACTGAAACATTATGCAATACAAGACTGCACTTGTATCAGATAAAATACACTTTAAGTCAAAAACTTTAAAAAGAGACAAGGAAAAAAATTGATAAATTGGACTTCAACATTAAAACCGTATAATATGTAAAAGACACTGTTAAAAAAATGAAAAGGAAAGACACAAACTGGAAGAAAATATTTGCAAAGCACATATCTAATAAAAGACTTACAGCCAGAATATATGAAGAACTCCTACAATTTAGTAATAAGACAAATAACCCAATTTAAAAATGGGTAATAGATTTGAACAGAAACTTCACCAAAGAAGATACAAAAATAGCAAATAAACACGTGAAAAGACTTCCAACATGATCAGCCATCAGGGAAATTAAAATCACAATAAGATATTATCATAATTCAATAGACTGACTGAAATGAAAAAGACTACCAAGATCAACAGTTGGTGAGGAAAAGGAGCAATTGGAAATCTCATATTGTTGAAAAATAATTTTGCAGTTTCCTATAAAGTTAATACTATACCATAAGATGCAGTCATTTTAGCCTCGGTGTCTACTCAAGAGAATTAAAATTATATGTCCACACAAAAACTTAAACATGAATGTCTATGCTAGTTTTATTTACAGTAAGCAAAACCTGGAAACAACCCAAATCTCCATCAAAAGGTGAATAAACTGTGATCCATCCTTACAACGGAGTATTACTCAGCAATAAAAAAGAACAAACTACTCTTATATGCAGTAACATGGATGAATCTCAAAAATGTCATGCTGAGCAAAAGAAGTTAGACACAAAGAGTACATACTGTATGATTTCATTTATATGAAACTCTAGGAAAGACAAAGCTAATTTACAGTGAAGGAAAATAGATCTGTGGTTGCCTAGGGCCAGAGTCAATGAAGGTGACTAAAAACAGGCATAAAAAACTTTTGGGAGTGACAGAAATGTTCTATATCTTGACTGTGGTAGTGGTTATACATCTGTATATATTTGTGAAACTCATTAAATTGTACACTTAAAATTGGTGAATTTTAGTATTATAAACATAATATAAATTTGTATTTTATATTCATATACGTTTTCATTTCTTCAGATCATCCATTTTGGCATAGGGAAGATTAAATACTCCGAGAAACCCTCCCAATTGACATAGTTAAATGTCAGATTATATATTTCCACACATAATCTTGAAAAATATTATTAATGTGGTAAAAAGTAAACACTCCAGAGGCCAAAAAATGATTCGGAAACTGGAACTCAGAAAGGTAAATTAGCAACAAAGACGGCTTTTACTGCGGGAGCTCTTTGCCAAACCATGGACACTTTGAGCTCCTAAATCATGGAAACAAAAGGCAGAGGTGATAAGAGATAAACCCTAGAAAGCTCCTTTGGATACTACAATCTAACATTTAGGTGATCAAGGGCTAATGTAAGGATAAAATATTTTGGATAAATTCTACCAGCAGAAAAGTCTTCATTCTTGATGCTGTTGCAGCATGGAGGCAAATATCTCCACTGATAATGTCTAAGTAAAAGTGCGCTCTCACACAGACTTGCAATCCAAATTCACCTAGCATTGTCAGATTAAATGGCAAACAAACAATTTAAAGAGCACCCTAATTATTGGTATCCATAGGTGATAGCCAGAAGCACAATTGAAATATAAATGTACTCTAGAGGGACTCAAATTTAACCAAGGCCCCTCAAAATTCCTACCAATAAAGCTTCATGGACAACTAAAATAATCAGATACAGAAAATAAAAGTGTTTAATCACTTAAAAACTTAGCTTTTAATCTTTTATAAAAGATTGAAAATGAGTAGAAAACAAAAGACTGTGAACAACCAAGCAGATCTATAAAAGAAACAAATGGCACATCACAAAATGAAAAGATTAGTGGAATTAGTGAGCTGGAAAATAAACCCAGACACATTACCCATAATGTGGTCTAAACAGACAAAAGAAAAAATGGGAAAAAGAAGATAAGCACTATGAAAGAAAGAGAGTGAAAAAGTTTAACACATTCTAATCAGATTTCCAAAAGAATATAAAAGATAAAAGGAGAAGTGCCAAAAGTCAAAGGAATAATGGCTGAGAATATTCCAGAATTGCTATAATCCCATGCAAGATAATTTTTTTAAAAAAAATCCACATCAGAGAAAAAGCAGCAGAACTCCAAATAAAAACCAGCAAGAGAGAATAAGTGAATTAGTTTAAGAGCAATAATTAGACATACTTATTTGTGGCAAGTAAATGAAGTGAAGAAGTAAAAGCAAATTAAAAACACAAAAAGAATCTCCTCAACCTGATAAAGAATATTTATTTAGACATACGTAGTGGAGAAATGTTAAAATACTCCCCTTCAAATCAGGAACAATAAAAGGATTTGTATTATCTTTGTATATATCAGTACTCAGCATTGTACTAAAGATACTAGGCAGCACAACTGGACAAGAAAAGGAAATAAAGGGCCTAAAGAGCAGAAAGGGGAAAAAAGATAAAATGGTTTTTTATAAATTATATGATTTTCTGCCTGAAATCCAAAAGAATGTGTAATAAACTACTAGAATAAATTAGGTAGCTGTGCAAAAGATCAATATTCAAAAATCAATTGAGTTTCTAAACAATGAAGAGCAGAAAAATGTAATTAAAAATATATACCATTTACAGAACACACACACACACACAAAGATTCTTAGGGAAAACATGAACTAAAGTTGTACAGGACCATTACAGAAGAAATTTTAACATGTTATTACAATAAGACCTAAATAAACTGAACCCTGTTCAAGAATTAGGTAGGAAGACCCATTAACATAAAGAAGTTGATTCATCCCAGACTTACCTATATTCAGTGAAAGTCTAATCAAAATTTCAATCTGATTTTTATGAGACTTGATAATACTGACCAAGGCCCCCCACAATTTACACAGAAAGGTAGAGTACCGAGAAAAGCAAAACATTCTTGAAAAGAAGGTGGTAGAGAAACTTTCTGGATAGATATGAAACTATAGTAATTAACACAGCAAGAATGATACTAGTTATGTACCATCCTTGGGAGAACTGAGGAAATAGTCATTCAAATCCTTTTCTGTGTTGTGGGATCAGATGAGAAATGCCATGTGAGAAAAGTTGTGTCTAGGAGGTTAAGACTAGAAATAGGGAAACCAGTTGTAGTAATACAGCAAGAAATGGTGGTGGCCTGGACCAGGGTGGTGGAAGTGGAGGTAGGGAGAAACCATCAAATCCTAGATACATTTGAACATAAGGTAAATTTTGCTGATGAATAGGATACAGAGTGGGTGAGCAAAAGAGAGAACTCAGGGGTGGCTCCAAGGTTTTTGGCATGATCAAATGGAAAGATGGTATTGTCCTTAACTGAGATGGGGCAGGCTGAGAAAGGAACAGATTTTGGGAGAAAAATCAGAAGTTGAATTTTGGGAATGTTATATAAATTGCCTATCAGACAGCAAAGAGAAGATGTAGACAGCTAGAGTTCAAGGGAAATATCTGGGTTTGAGATTGATATTTAATTTGGGGAGTTGTCAGAAGGTATTTATAGCTATGACATGACAATGGTCACAATCAAGAGAGTAAATATATTTACAGAAGAAAAGAAGCCCAAGGACTGAGCCCTGAAACACATCTCCATTAAACAACTGGGGGAAGTATGGAAGAATCGGCAAAGGAGACAGAATGAAAAGCCAGGGAGGTAGCAGGAAAATAGGAAAGTAGGGTTCCCTGGAGGTCACATGAGGAAAATGTATCAAAGAGAAGGCCGTGATTAACTGTGTCAAATAGATCAAGAAAGATGAGAACTGAAAATTAATCACTATTTTTGGTCACTGGTGACCATGACAAGAGCAGTTTCGAAGGAGTATGGTGGGGGGTATGTGATTGGAGTGGCTTCAATGGAGAAGATGGAAAGGAACTGAAGACAACAAATTCAGCAACTTTTTCAAGGAATTTTGCTGTAAAGAGAAGAAGAAATAGGGATGTAATAGAAGAGCAATATTGGTTCAAGAGAGTAGTTTCCCACTCCCACCCCCTAAAATGGAAGAAATAGCCACATGCATCTACAACAATGGGAAAGATCCAGTGGGGGTGCGTTGGGGAATGATAATCCAGAATAGGAAGGGGAGAACTGATGGAATCACGTCTTCAGTAGATGAAAGGGGGTAGGATCTAGTGTATGGATGCAGGGTTTTGCTCTTGCTAGGAATCTGGAAAGTATATCCATGGTAACAGGGAAGAAAGCAGAACACATGGACAAACTTGCAGGTGGGTCAGAAGATGTGGTGGTAGCAGCTTGCAGAAGTTCTTTTCTGATTCTTCATAGCGGAAGTGTTTGTTATAGCAAGAAAACAAAAGAAAAGAAAGAAAAAAGACAAAACTGGAAACAACCCATATGTCCACCAACAGGAGTAGTTTTAATGTCATTGGTCATGTTCTTAAGTTAGGTGGTAGATCCTCAGGTGTTCATTTTATCATTACCTTACATGTATGTTATATTCTTTCATATGCATCAAATTATACACGTAATAATTATGGATAAGAGTCCTAGTCTGCATAGAGGACTGAAATTGAGGAGTGGTCAAAGGAGAGCTGCATTATACCTATATTATTTTGATTAAATATTTATATGTTATTTTAACTATTTACAAAGAAAACATTGATGTATTGCTTGCATAATATTTTTGGAAGCCTAAATTTGCTGGGTAGATGGAATTAGGGGTCATTTTCTTCAATTTTCAGTATGCTGCATGTTTACTTCAGAGGCTAAGTATAATCATGACTAGAAAATAAAATAAATTTTAACCACATACAACATATTATAAGTATATGAAAAAACACTAAAAGAATATGTTATCACTGTTGCATGCACATAGTAGGGTTATGTTGGGGTTTTCTTCTTCTGTTTTCTTATAGCACCTTTGATTTGGCAAGAGGAATAAGATGGGCAATGAATATGTATTGATTACATAATTGAGAACAAAATTTTTAAAAACAAAAATAGAAGAAAAAATTGAAGTCTTCTGGTTTCATTTTTAACCTCTTTTAGCATTCTCAGTACCCAAGACTTGAATTTAGCTTTTAATTGAATTCTAACTTCCTAATAAAAGACCACTTGATTTCTTCTTGATGTCATTGGCTTTGATTTCACTGTCATGTATTACACACTACATAGATGACCCTGGGTTAAACATACAACTTGAATTTCATTTATAATATTGGGATAACTACCCTTGTTTCAGCCCCTTTTGGCTATCAGTAGGCTGCCTACTGTTTCCCTGGAATCGACCTTGAGCCAGCTGCTCAGCATATCAAGAGCTGTCACTCCACAACCCAGCAGGATTGAAAGTGGTCAAGTCTGTTCTATGTCTAAAAGCAGAGATGCCAGCATTTCTGCAACCCTATCAGGAAGAAGGCCGAAATGGAGCACACAGACCTCCGGCCAGCTCAGCAGCCCCCCTATATACAAGGCCGCCTCAGTTCCCAGGACTTCCCTTTCCTAACCCTGGCCCCTCTCTGAACACCAGTGCCTCAGTTTTCAAGTGAGAAAGTATGTTCTTTGTTCTCATGCCTTTTGGATGGAATTCTTGTAATGATCAAGCACTGACTCTCATATTGGGATTAATTCTGCTCTGAAGCCTCCCCTGCCTCATTTTCCCCAGACTGAATTCCCCTGAAATCTCTATGCTTGGCCTAACACTGATTCTGCTTTGCCACATTCTGAACTTGACCTCGAAGAACCAATGTCGGAGGCCTCTTACTCCCCATCCTCCCATCCCCCACTTCCCCATATCCCTGTTAAGTTTTCCAGAAATACCTGCCTTCTTCTAACATCAAAGCTTACTATCTCCTTGGTGCATGGCCTGCAGCTCAAGGCCCACCCATATACCCCAATGTTTGCAGGGGTCAATTCTGGCAGATAAAAAGTACCTGCATTGTAAACTGCACTGCTGAGAGTCCCCATTCAAATTTCTCCTAAAAGCTGGCCACACTCATGAAAGCTGGAAAACATACGGCAAAACATTCCACTTAGAATTTCTAAGAAACTTGAAAAACCAAGATTTCCTCAAGACAAATGATCCAAAATTCACTGGGATAATGGGAAGCGGGGTATTTGAAGGGAAAAATTAACATTTGTTCAGCAACTACTACATGCCATTTACCTACACTATTCACAACTCAATGAATTAAGAATTATCATTAGAGATAAAGAACCCAATACTTATCAAGGTTTAATAACTTTCTCACAATTGCCAAGTAGTAGCAAGTGGTAGAACTAGCATTTGAACCAGGCCTTTCTGATTTCAAAGTTAACGCTCTTTTCATCATACCATGCTGATGTCCAAATCTCCAACATACCTAACAGCTATCATAGTACTTCTGAATTCCTTACCTTGTTAAGTAAGTAATACTCACATTCATACAAACATTTATTTTTGCTAATTAAAAAAGCATGCATCTAAAGGTCTAAAAACTAAGAAAAGGGTATTGTGATGCAAGAGTTTTTTGTTTGTCCTGTTTTATCTTTTTATATCAACCAAATTTTGCCAAAAGGCACCATGCAATAAGAGTTCTGAGGGCCTTTTGTTCAGTTACAGGCAACCACCAATTGGGAAATCACTATTGGAGTTTGAATGCTGAATTTTGAGAAGGCTGACTTCAGCAGAACTACCACTCTAGGGAATCCTTTCTAGTCACTCACAGCCAAGAAAGGATAACCCGAATGCAGCTGCACTGTTGAGTCATTTAATGAAGGCTCATTTTAAAAACTTCAGCATACAAATTTAGTTTGAGCTCTTAAGAAATTCTGATAATTTTTAAGTGCCATTAGGGACAACTGGTACTCCCTAAAAATTATACTCTAATTTAAAAATCTTGGAAGTGACCATTTCAATGTATCTCCCCCATCTACCTTGGATGAGTAAAGTGTATTTGAGGATATTTATACAAAAAGGAATAAACAAATGTACATTAAGATTCATACGTTAAATAACTTGACTTAGCCATTCCACAAGGCATACATATATCAAAACATCATGCTATATACCATAAATAATACAATTTTTGTCAATTAAAATATATACATAAATTCAACAAAGTATTTGTACATAATATTTATACATAAATTCAACAAAGTAACATCTTCCAATTCCACTGCTACTGTGAAATACTACCTACTCCATAGCAAAGCAGAAATACCATGTGCACATTTGACGGGGCAGTCACTCAACACCCTGGCCTCTCAGGTGTTCCAACGACCTCCTCATCATTCTCCTTCTTCAGTGCACCTCAGCCACCTCCTCCTCTACTCTCCCCTTGACCTTCCCATCACCAAATCTGCTCTGCTTTGGTATAATTAAGACTCCCCAGTTCTGCACCTAGATCCCTATCCTTGCTGTTTGCTCATCATGCAACTTCTATTATGCCTATTCTTAACCCTCACCACTAATAGTCTCTTCAGTCTCCCCATGGACCAGAGCCTCCTTTCTTCACTTCTGCTTTAGATAAGCTGGATAGCTTAGTTCTACGGTCCATCATATCCAGACCCTAAAGGTATGTGTCTCTTTTCCTTTCATCACTTATACATGGAAACACTTTATCCCTAAACGTATCCAGTTATTTACGTTCTGTGTGCCTATGTTTAGGCTGATATGCATGGCTGGGAAAAACACATTATACCTCTGAAAATTCTACATTTATAAAGTCTACAATATCAACTAAGCCTTCAATACCAGCCAGCCATTCTCCCTCCACTAGTTGGCCTACATGACTATTTTAAATATTCTCCATGTCTATTCAAACCTCTAATCTCCATACACTCTCTTCTTCATTCTTGGTATCTGATATTACCACCTACTTCATCAAGAAAACAGAAGCTATCAGATAGGAACTGTCTCAACTTTCTAACACCACATTCATCCATTCATTCAATAAATATTTATTAAACACCTTTGGAAGTCTGGGCTCTAGAACCAGATCACCCATGTTTTCACTCTAGCTCTGTCCCTTGGGTAAGTTACTTGACTTCTTTGTGCTTCCGTTCATTCATTTCTAAGTGGGAGATGATACTAGTGCCAATTTCACAAGGTTGTGATGCAGGTATAAAAAGATAAGTAAGTTTGGAGCATTTAGAGTGGTGCTTGGAGTCAGGCACGGTGGTTCAAGTCTGTAGTCCCAGCTACTCAGGAGGCTGAGGCAGGAGGATCATTTGACACCAGGAGTTCAAGATGAGCCTGGGTAACACAGCAAGACCTCATCTCCAAAAAAAGATTTAAGAGAAATTAGCCAGGCATGTGGGGTACGTGCCTATGGTCCCAGCTACTCAGGAGGCTGAGGTAGGAGGATCACTTGAGCTCAGGAGTTCGCTTGAGGCTGCAATGAGCTATGATCACACCATTGCACTCCAGCTTAGGTGACACAGCAAGACCCTGTCTCTTAATAAATAAATAAACAGATAGATAGATAGAAAGAAAGAAAGAAAGGTAGGTAGGCAGGCAGGCAGGCAGGCGGGTGCCTGGCACAGAGTAAGTATGCCATAAATGTTTGCTACCACTATGATGACAACTATATGGGCCAGGCACCAGATGTACGTACACAAATTGATATCCATCCTTTCTTCCTCCTAGGTTTAGGAGAGAATAAAAAAAACAAAATAAATACAGCCAAATGTGAAAAGACTAAGTAACCAGCTCAAGGTTAAAGGGATATTAAAATGCAGAGCTGGGATTAAAAATCAAGTTCAACTCTGCAACTACAGCATTCTGCCTTCCAAATTTCCAACATATTTAACCTGGCAGAAAGTTCTACCTAAATACCTCTGCTCCTGCTACAGAAGTGAAGCTTACCTTTGACAAATGAGAATTTTCCCCAAAGTCAAAATGGGCTTTTAAAGGTCTGAAACTACGAGTATGCATAAAACACTCTAAATTATGGAAGAGAGAGTACTGAACTCTGAAGGTGGTCAGGGAAAACTTCACTGCCTATATGATGCCAACGAGAATATTCTGAAGAGAAGTATGCAGAAAATCCCTGGCCGAGAGTTAACAAGGGGCAGGGAATGCCTTGATGGCGAGAAAAAGTTAGAGCTACTACCAGCAGGAAATCTCTTGGACATGACAAAACCTGTTTAATAAAAAAGGAGAACATATTAAAACTATTTGGCATGTGGGCCCGAATCAAACAGTAGAGCATGAAAGTCTGGAGATCACCTGAGGACTAAAAGCAGAGTCCCTTCAAGTAGGGAGTTACAGTTCCAACAGCTGTCAAGGAATCTCGATCCTTCAAATACTATTAAAGAGGTAATATAAAAGAACTTTAAGGAGTGACTGTGGATACGGCAGATAAGAGATTTCACTATGTTCAGAACACCTGGCATCACTTAAGAGACATCTGTTATCACCTGGGAATCAGAGCTTAGAGCACAGGACCACTGGCTTAGGTCAATTTGGAATAGCATTTCCATTTCCACGGCAACTGCTTACAGGAGCAGGACCACGGGACGTTGGGCCTTTCATCACACCTTTACACATGCTCTTTATTATGGCATTTAAACTACACAGTTTTCCCACAAGTAAGGGTAAATAACAAAGAATAAATTTTAAAATGAAGAGAGTGAGAATATTTAAAAAAAAAAAAAAGACTACCCTGAACATCGCATACCATGCCAATAATTCTTATATACGTTACCATATTAATTTGAACATTGATGATATTGATTATTAATAATGTTATTATCCCTATTCTATCAATAGGAAAACAAATGCAGAGAGGTGAAATATCTTGCCCAAGGTCATACAGTTTATAAAACAGAGCTGAGATTTGACTCTAGATCTGTCTGACTTTGCCACTATACCTTTTCATATAGAGAGAGGAGGTAAAAATCACAAAATGCCCCCCCTTATAAACAAAAGCCATCTAAAAATTGAAATTTACTTTCAACAATACTTGAAAATTAGTGTGTACAATTAGAAGCATTCTTGCCTAGCAGGCATATTAGAATTGATCAAGTAAAGGAAAGACAAAGGAGTGGCATTTTTATGCTAGAGAGGGTACGGCCAGCTGGATCAGCCTGAGTGGTGACTACCACTCACCCTCAGCAGTTTCATTAGAATGCTCCCCAAAAAAAAAAAAATCACTCTGGTGGGCCGGGACCAGTGTCCTCTCACGTTGCAGCTGGTCCCGCTTCAGTCACAGACACCAGCCCTAGCAATAGGGCAGGCTGAGAAAGTGCAGGTGACTCTCGCCAACATTGTCCACTACCAGGTTGAGGGGACAAAACTCTCAGATTTCATTGACTTCTTAAAAATTATTTTTCTACTGACTTCTAAAATATGTTTAGTTCACAATTTAACTTTTCTGGATTAGCAAGAGAAAGGATAATACAAAATTGTTGCAAAAAATAACTCTGTGGTTTAGAAACCCTGAGCTGGCCACATATCACACTGGCATGAGGTTCTAAAACTCACTCACATAAAAAATGCCTTGGTCAGACCTTTTATCAAAGACTGTGAGCTACCTCAAGACAGAAAGCACAGCTCCATTCACTCATTCATTCATTTGCCCATATAATTTCCTTTATTCATTTATTCACCCGCACCAATGCCTGAACAAAGGACATGCTTAACACATGCTTGGTTAATGAATAAGTAAGTAAAATTATTTAGCAAACTATGTAGAGTTGGTTCTCAGATGTTAAGCAGCAAATCCATGGATTTCAACTAAACGAAATCTAACTTCAAGTACCCAGGTTCCAAGGCCATCAACTCTAAGACTGGAGCTGAGGGAAATTAATGCTCTAGCATTGCATCTCAAAGCCACAACAAGTACCCTATAAGAGCATGACTTGTGCTGCCTGGACCACTCCAGGGAGCAGCCTCTTTTAGGATATATGTGATCTTGGCCACTACCAAAAACATGGCAGAGAAAAGCAAATTGTCATCTGTTCCCTTCACAAAGATACCATAAGCCATTCTAGAGAGTGGTGGAAAGGCACAGCATAAGAACATGGGAAATTACTTCTCCTGCAATCATTGTTTTTCAGTTAGCATCTTCACAGATCTCTACTCCTGGGTCAAATTAGATCTGATCAAGCAGAGAGTGGACCCCTGGACAACACTCACCTTCAAAGAGGAAAGAACACTTATGATGCCCATTTGCTTTTAAAGGTTCCCATATAGTAACAATATTAAGCTCTCATCTTCAGCATTAGCCAAAAGAGTGTTCAAAGCCTTAAAAGGCAGAAGCGGGGAGAGACTGAGGGAGCCTGCCGAGGCATCACAGCTGCCTTGAAAGCTGGAAGACCGCTGCAGTCACAGTCCATCAGTTTCATGCCTGTGGTTTCCTTTCATTCTTCGAGTCAATTTAAATTACTAATAATCAGGAAACCTACATGACAAGACATCCATTAAAGACAACTACTAATAAAATCAAAACTAAATATCAAATCGGATCATGGTATGGCTGGCTCCTGGGTTATAATTTAAGCTTGCATAAAGTACAAACTAATGCAGTAGAGGCACTGCTCTGAAGAACAAAATTAATTGCCTTTGTGAGTTCTCCCAACACAAAACTCCTTCAGGGAAGTTACTGCTTTGTTAACAAACAGTAGCCACTTAAAATCCCAGACACTCTTAGTATCATATACATGCTTGGTGGAACAGAGGCATGAGGAGTAAATTTTTATTTAAACTCCTCAATAAACTATGCCAACATTTTTAGCAGGGACCACCTTACTATAACCACATGAACCATAAATGCAAATGTATGACCTAGTTTTTAAGTCTGATGCAAGTAACTTTGACTAGTTGAGTGACTATGGCTACTTTCTACTTTATTTTCCTTTTGCTTACTAAAGTTACTATCCAAAATATATTAAGAAAGAGTAAATACATAGTCACACTGCAGCCCAAGAAACTCAGCAGCACTATATATAAAATTTAATTAAGAAACCACCAGACCTGCAGTCAGGTGACCTGGATACTACTCTCAGACCTGGTCAGATACCTTGGACAAGTAACATCTTCACTGGTAAACTGAGGGACAAAGGGGACCTGATAGTAAGCTTGACTGTAAAGTCATGAGAGTGGAGAGGTTCTCAATCACCACTGTAGCCCCAGTGCTTGTTTGTTGAAAGAATTATGGGTTCCATACCATGGACCATGCCCTTACTAGGAGATGCATATGATGTAATTCATTTAATCCTTATAACAATACTGTGAAGGGGAATGACTATTCCCATTTCATAAATAAGGAAATAGAGACCAAAAAGAAAGCCAATTACACAAGATCACACCGTTAGCTACTGGGTGGAGTGGGCACTCAAATCTAGGTCTGACACCAAAACCTAACTTCCTTTCTATTTTCTTCCACTAAGAGAAAAATAATTTTTCTGTAAAACTGAATTATTTTACTTATACTGCATGTCTCAAATCATTTTAGTCCATTATAGAAAAGAGGATATACCACCATTTTAAATTCCTAAACCCTGTTGTAATGTAGGACTTCCACATCTTGTTTACAATTCTGTAATTGTGGGTAACCTAGTGGGTAAAGCATTGCAGGAGCCCTTGAAAATCTCCCAGAGGCTGTCTTTTGGCCACTCCATGTCCTCACAGCTTTTGCCAGAGTACATAATTTAGTTCCTACCATTCTAATCCATTGCTGAAATGCTAAACAGTGTGTTGTTGGAATGGCCCCTATCCCTCCGGCATGCATGGTCCAAATTTTTGCAAAGCAGCTACAAAGGCAATTTTGGAAACATACAACTCTTAACAACTCTTCCATCTGGTTTTCACACCAGCTCCTTCCTCCATAAGCCCGCAGAAGTCACAGTCAGCTCCTGTTTTCTGGGAAACTAGCTGTCTTTTCATCTTGCTGGGTGTATGTTATGTCTGTCTGTCAGCAAATTGGGAAATGGCCTCCATCCTGACAGATATATTTTGTAAAGCCTAAAAGCACATACACTAATGTGAAGAAAAAAAGGTAATTTTTCTGTTTTGGACTCTGGCGATTTGCTCTTTACAGCTTAAGTGTCAAGGGAATGGGATTTCCCAGGTAGATGTACTAATGTAAAATGCATTAGTGTTAAGGTGGGGGCTCCCAATCCACCCAGGGCCAAAGGGTTAATACAAAATGACAGAATTTAATGACTGCTATTATGGTTGCCAAGCAACCAAGGGAAGGTGTGCCATAAAGGCCTAATTAATGAACGAGGTAGCAAGAGTTTCTGTTAAGTTGGTAAGCAGTTCACAGTTCACCATTGGTTGGCTTTGCCCAGATGGTAATACTCTTAAGCTTTTTTAGCTTCACTGAGCAGCAGCAAAATAATGTGATTATAGTTGCAGGTCCGGCTAAAGTTCTGACATCCTTTCTATACTCAGTGCGATTTCTTAAGTCAGTTGAAACAACAGCCTCCTGCAAAGATTCATATCAAGGATTATATGCTTGCATTTTGTTCTTCATATAATCCAGACCCAGAGAAACACTGGAATGATTCTTTTCTGGGCTCTTTTTTGCTGCAGTAACATTAAGAATAATCAAAATTTGGGACTAAAACTAAATCGCCACTGGAACTAGAAGCTTTGTAGGGAAAACGTTCTTTTCAAAGGACAGCCCAGATGATAGTAACAAAGGACTACAACCAAAGTGCCCACAACTTGCTAAGCTCTGTACTAGTGCTTTATATTATCTCTAGTTTTCACAGCCCTGTAAGGTAGGAATTGCCACTCCCACTTTTATAAACTGAAGCTCAGAGAGGCTAAGTACCTTGCTCAGTATCACAAACACTGCTTGAATGCAGCTGAGCCAGGATTTGAACCCTGTTCTGACTCCCAAGCCTAAACTGCCACTGCTGTAAATGAAAATCACAAGGACAACTGCCCAGCAGGAAGTACTCTTTAGTATCAAACACTGAGCTGGTACTCTGGAACTTAAATATCTATTATTTTATCTGGTCTTCATCCTTATAACAACTGAGACCTGCTGGTATTATTAATCCCCATTTTAAACAGAGGGAAAATGAGGCTCAGTTAAACCACAGGTTGCGTAGCCCTTTTCCTAACTGCTTGGGACCAGAAGTATTTCGGATTTCAGATTTTTTTGGATTTGGTCTTTTTGGATTTTGGAATATTTGCATATACATGAGATATCTTGGTGATGAGACCCAAGTCTAATTATGAAATCTTTTATGTTTCATATACATGTCGTACACATAGTCTGAAGGCAATTTTATATAATATTTTTAATAATTTTGTGCATGAAACAAAGTTCTGACTGTGACCCATCACATGAGGTCAGATGTGGAATTTTCTGTTTGTAGCATTTGTACTCAAAAAGTTTCAGTTCTCAGGGCATTTTGGATTTTGGATTAGGGATGCTCAACCTATAGTAAATGAGGATACCAATACTTGAACTCAAGTCTGTGGATTCAAAGCCTGCTCTCCTTTCCCTGTGCTGCATTACCTCAGTAACGACCACAACTCATAATTAAAGGCTCGCCCTGATTTAATTTCCATACTGAAAATGGACAATATACTCAATTACTTTGTTCCCTCCATGCCATGATAAATCAATTAAATACATGAACTTTTTGTTAAAGAGTGTACCTTCTCCATCTGAATGTAGCTCAAAATCACCACATATTCAAACAGGGTAAAGCCCCTGAGAGCAGGTGTAATGGAGTGGCAAGAGAGGAAAAAAAGTTTTCTTCACCCCAACCACCAGCTAAATCTTGAAGAAAACAAGAGGGCAGCGGGAGTGGGGGATGCAGAAGAGGCAGCTGTCTCAGCCCGAGCTCCAAGGGAAAATGCTCTTATGCTTTAATGGAGGAGGGTCTGTGCCTGCTGAGGGGCCAAAAGGGGCCCTCCGAATGAACAAAAGTAAAGAGAAGAGGAAGAAAGATTGGTCTGAGACCAGTTAAAGTGTTCTCATTAATGGGCCTGCAACTTTAAATGTAATCAAAGTGGAGGACCCAGCTCAGCCTAGCAAAGGATCAGAAGAATTGCCCCTGTGATCCTTTCATTCACAGAAATACAGTCTTTTTACTAGGCCCAGCAACTAGTACAGACAAACGTTCACTTTTCTGACTATCAGGGCTATTAAAAATACATTCTAACTCTTTTCAGACTAACCCTGGCAGAGTTAACTTTATTATTGTTAACATTCTCTCTTAGGAGTTGGTCAATGATTACTTACAGCTGACTCTTGCTTATCTATGGCAATTTCTAAAATCCAAGATTGGTTACCTGCTGCCATCCAGTATATTTGTAGGCTGCCTCAATCCTGCTGTTTGTGAGTATACACTTGGGGAACACAAACAACTCAATGCTAGTTTAGGCAAAATGGAATTAGAAGACTCAATCAGTGACTGTTGCCTAAAAGAAATGCCATTCATTCGTTCATTCATTCATTAAATATCCCATGAGCATTTAAAAGGCAAAATGCTAGGGATTTAAGTATGAAAAACAGGCCTTTCAGATTATAAAGGATACTCCTTCCAAGTGTATACCTGAGAACTACCTTCTGCTTAGACTGCAAGCTCACTCACTCTCCACTCAAGTCTTCCCCTCCCTCTCTGCCCTAATGCAGATCCCCACAGCTTCTCACCTCACTTATAACTGGTTCCTTCATACTAGAGACAAAATGATTTTCTAACACATAAATCTCATACTTAAGATTCTCCAGGTCACTCTTCACCGACTTCGGGATCAAGTCCAAAAGCCACCACATGGCATGTGAGGTTCTTGTTCTCTAGTCCTTCCGGCCTCACTTCCTGCCATTCCCCACAGAGCCCCTCTGCTCCAGGCACACTGAACGGCTTGCTACTCTGCAGAAGCACTATGCTCCCACTTGGTTCTGGACCTCTGCCTGTGCTATTCAATCTGCCTAGAGTGTTCTTCCTGATACCCCTTCCTATCCTAATTCCCCATCCACCCGAGGAATGTTCTCAGTTGCCCCTCAGGTTTCATCTCATTTAAGTGAGCTACCTCCCACAGGGCTTTGTGCTTTTATACACTTACCACATTGAGATGGTTAGTCTGACCATCTCTCCTACAAGGACATCTCATCTGTGTATCTCCAGTGTCAACTGCATTGCCTGGTTCATAGCCGAATTCAGTAAATGTTTACTCAACCAATGTTTATTGAATGAATGGATGATACCTAACACTAACCATGTTCTAGTGTGATCTTTGCTTGCTGCCCATATTGTTAAAGAAGAAAATCCAAATTTTCCTTCCTCCCTCCCTCCCTCCCTTCTTCTCAAAGGCACTGAACTAGTCTAACCTTTGTATTCTTAGCCCTTGGTGCTCATTCCCATTTTTAAAGTCAATTGGGTTGCCCCAATTAACCTGCATTTCTCATTCTAACCCTGGACTTGGAAATTGAGAGCCATAATAGAAAACAAGCACCATTCACTTAGGGAGACTGAAGAGAGGGAGGATCCAGGAGATCACATCTGTGGAACATCTAATCAGCTTCTAAAACCACACATACCTAAATTTCCTTGTGAGACTTCAGTATGAATTTCATCCTTTAGAGGTACTGAAAAATAAACACTGCATTCACTGGCTCCAGGCCAAATCTGACTTCAACTTTGGCACAAAGAGTTAACCACCTGGCATGAGGGGGAGGAGAGGGGAAGAGAAGAGAGAAAGGGAAGAGAGGACAGAGAAGCATAAAATTGCTCACAAAAAAAAAAAAAAAAAAAAAAGGAAAGAAAAGTCACTGAGCACATTTCTAAAGAAAAGCCTAGCTGATTTAAAATGAAAGCTAGGATGCAGACAGGAGGTGGCAGCATGGACTTGAGGTCTGAGCACCAAAATGCCTGGCCAGGCCTCCCCAGCCTTTTCTTCAAGGCTGTGCCACAGAAGCTGAACCATAACCTCTCTGAGCACAAGTCATCCTCTAAAAAGGGAGGAGCAACTCACCTTTCCTAATCTAAAGGATAATCTGAAAATAACAAGCCTAAGAACAGCAATTCGCAAAAGAATTAAGCTGTAAAAAATACAAATTATTCCTAAGTGCTTGATAGCTGATGTGAAATTGTCAAAATCTGAACTTGCATTCTAATTTTGACTAATATTCTAAATTGGTTTCTAATGACTCAAAAACACGAAATTGGCTTTATTGTAAACCATTATAATTTGGCTCAAAAGCCATTAAGAAATGCATTTTCAGGAAAACCCTTAGCAAGGAGAAATTCAAAAGCAACTCTTACTCCTTTTTGAAATAGTTTCAATGAGTTCTAAATTTACAGTAAAACATCCCTACAATTGTAACCCCACTCAGAGCACAATGACACCAGCTAATGCTCCAAGCCTCGCTAGCTGTTAAAGCTGTGGATATAGCTTTACATTTAAAGGCTGAAAATGAAACACTCTCACTACCCCTCATTATATTTTTGCTCAAAAATTTTCAATATCAGTGGCATAACTGTGAGTTAAACGCTGAAATTCAGTGACATTCACAGAAGGAATTTATAAAGCTTTTTAAAACACTTAACACTGAATGGCTCAGGTCTTTGATGTGACTGAATGTTTTGCAAACCAACTTGGGAAAAGTTTCCTTCTGTCCTGTGCACAAAGACAGCTGCCCAGAACTACAGGTTCTAGAGTGTGATTTGGAAGCATTTCAGCACCACACTCCTCATAATTCAAACCCTGGTTTGTGTCTGTCTTTATAGGTCATTTTTGGCCAGATGGAAAATATTAAGAAAAAGATACTGCAACTAAACCAGTAGGCTGTGGTACACAGTCGCAAGGCCCCAGTTAACCACAAGCAGATCTGCAGGCAGGCTCTGCTCAGCTACAAGCAGAGCTCTGGCGCATCCTTTGCCCAGCAGCAGGAGGGCCCCAGGCCAGCTGAGAGCAGCCACTGTGCCAAACAGACTGTGTGGGTCTCTCAGTGCTCGGATGCTTCCAGAGAAAGGGAGAATCGATGGGCTCCTTCGTAAACAACTTCTTGTGCTTTCAGGCCGTGACCGACTTCAAAGGTCGAATAACTTAATCTGGTCACAAATTATGCCATGAAAATCTTGAAGGAAATACCTATGTGGTCCCTTATAAACTGGATTCTAACAGGTAAACAACAAACAACAAAAGAAAAACAAGTTCAGCTTTTAGCAAGTAAGAAAAACCGCACAACTAAATATAATTTCTACTCACTACTTAAACTGAGTTTCAGGAAAATCTTATTGGATATTAGTGAATGCAGACCTTAAATATTAAAGCCTGTTACACTATGACATTACTTTATATGTCCATCTCTATTAGTGGGGCCTGACTCACAGTACTGACTTCATCCTCAAATGTTTGTTGAATAAAATGTTTTAATTGTAAATAATAGCTAAACTTTATAAATGGCTTAGTCTGCAACAGGTATTCTTCTCAGGCCTTTACATGTACTAAAGTTCCAGAAAAAGTCATTTTTACCAAGAAAAGCTCTCATCTAGAAATGACAGAAGGTAGGTGTTATCATCACTATTCCCTTTACACAAAGGCCTAGGAGAATTCAACAGTAACTTGCCTAAGATTGGATCCAAGTCTGACTATGAATCCAGATTCTTCCACTACTCCTGCTGCCTCTCTATGTCATGCAAACATACTTTGGCCATTCCAAGCATGACCATTTCCGAAATGCACTAGACCATGAAGTCCTTGAGGACAGGGATGGTGCTCTGTTCACAGCTGTATCCCCAGCACCCAGCACAAAGCATGAAAGAGCGAAAACAATGAAAGAAGAGAAGGGAGAGCCTCTGGCTTTTACCAGTCGCTCACACTCAAGCACCCTTGCCAGCTAGTGCGAATCGACTGTCACAGAAGAGGAATACAATACTTGGGTGGTTCTCGATAACAGAAGGAAAAAAATTCTCAAGTGAAGAAGAGATCTTGAATATGGATTTTCAACCCAGGATCCAGAGACCGTAGAAGGGGTTCTGTGAAAGCCCTTAATGTCTGTAAAACTTTGTAAGAAAACCCACAAACATTTTTTTGTAGACAGTTTCTGGAGCTTTCAGCAGATTTTCAAAGGCATCTTATCCCCTCAAAAAGCTAGCCCCACGAGGTAATAAAATTGGAGAAGACTCTTGAAGGGCAGAGTGGGAAAGGCCAGGAACTCTGCGGTAGAGGGCCTGTGTTCAAGTCATGCCTCCAAGCAGCCACAGAACCTTGGTCAGGTCACTCTGAAGCTCAGTGTTGTCACGTGTAATTTACCCAGTTGTCACAAGATCTAAAAGGGATGAAGAATGTTAAAAGTATTAGGCATGTTACCTTTTCCCTACCTGACTATGTTCCAAGTGTGTAAGGTATAAATCAATAAAACACAAACAGGAGATGGTACAGAACCACTGAAGGAAATATAATCAGGGCAACAGCTGCTCTTCTTTTCCCTAAAAATGTGTTCTTGTTTAGTCGTATTAAGAGTAAAAAGCCAGAAAACATGCACTTTTTCCAGAGTATCTACTACAGAGCTTCATTTATACCAAGCTAAAAGTTAATATCCACACTTTTTTTTTTTTTTTTGAGACAGGGCCTCCCTTTGTTGCCCAGGCTGGAGTACAGTGGCGCAATTGTAGCTCACTGCAGCCTCAAACCCTTGGGCTTCAAGCGATCCTCCCGCCTCAGCCTCCTGAGTAGCTAGCACTACAGACATGCATACCCCAGCTAATTTTTAAAAAATTTTTTAGAGATGGGGTCTCACTATGTTGCCCAGTTTGGTCTCAAACTCCTGGGCTCAAGCAATCCTCCCACTTCGGCCTCCCAAAATGTTGGAATTACAGGCATGAGCCACCACACCCAGCCACATCCATATTTTAAACTAGGTTTTTCTGAAGTATAAGAAGTTGAATGGTATTCTCACATGCAAAGCAAAACAAAAGAAATTCTCAAATGCCCATGGCACCCATGGAAAGAAACATGGATTCTTTCTCAAACCTAACCTACCTATCCAGAGAAGAGCACTTGTTAGATCCTCCAGATGTATGCTTTGAAGCTATTTGCTTTGACATCGTAATTACAAAATAGTGCAAGGGCTGTGATATCACAAACAGATGATCACTCAAAGAACATCAAGAAACAATCTTTTACTAGCTAAATACCTTAAATGATAGGAAAACACCTTCAGAAAACAAAGAATGAAAGTAATAAAAACTCGATATTTAATTTTTTTAACTGGACCATTTACATTTGTACCAAAAAGAAAAAGAAAAAAACAGAGAAGAAGTATTTATGTATAAATCTAACAAAACAGGTACAGGAACTATATGCTGAAAACTACAAAACACTGAACAAAGAAATCAAAGAATCCCTAAAAAGATAGAGAAATGTACTCTGTTCATGGACTGAAAGACCCAAATATTGTTAAAATGTCATCTTTCCTCAAGTTGATTTATACATTCAACCCAGTATCAATCCAAAGCCCAGTAGGATTTTCTGTAGCTATCAAAACCCAAGAAACTAAGAAAGCAAAATTTATGTAGAAAGGCAAAGGGACTAGACTAGCTAAAACAATTTAAAAAAAGAACACAGCTGGAAGACTAATGCTATCTGATTTCAAGACTTACTATAAAGTCACAGTAAGACAGTATTGTATTGATAGATACATAGAATGGAATAGAATAGAGTCCAGAAGCAGACCCACACAAATACTGCATAATCAAATAATTTTTACAAAGGCACAAAGGTGATTCAATGGAGAAAAGATGATTTTTTCCACCAATGGTGCTAGGACAACCATGTGCCCACATGCCCAAACAAAACAAAACAAAACTAAAAACAAAAAAAACCCCTACTTTACACTTTTAAAAAAATTAACTTTAAATGGACTATAGATCTACATGTAAAACTTGAAACTATAAAACTTTTAGAAGAAAATATAAGAGAAAAATCTTTGTGATCTTGAGTTAGGCAAAGATTTCCTAGATATGACACCCAAACCATGATCCATAAAAGATAAGACTGATGTGTTAAGATTTAATCAAAATTAAAACCTACTGCTCTCTGAAAAACCACTATTAAGAGAACGAAAAGACAAGCCACAGACTGGGAGAAAATATTTGCAAATCACATATCTGACAAAAGATTTTTATTAAGAAAACTTAAAGAACTCTTAAAACTCAAGAATAAGGAAGCAAACCAATTTTTTAAATGGGGAAAGACTTGAACAGACACTTCACCAAAGAGGATAGACAAATGGCAAATAAGCACAATATGTCCCAAGTCATTAGTCATTAGGGAGATGCAAATTAAAATCACCATAGATCCCACTACACACATAGTTAGAATAGCTAAAATAAGAAAACAGGACAACACCAAATGCTGACAAAGATGTGGAACAACTGGAACTCTCATATATTGCTGGTGGGAATGCAAAATGATACAACAACTTTGGAAAACAGGCAGTTTCTTATGAAACTGAACATACACTTAGGAACATATACACAGGAATCCCACTCCCAGGTACCTACCCAAGAGAAACAAAAACTTGTGTTCACACAAAAGCTTGTATGCAAATGTTTGTAACAGTTTATTCATAATCACAACACCCCAAATCAACCCAAATGTCCTTTAATCGTGAATGGATAAATGGTGAGTACATTCATACAATGGAATACCTACAATGAATCGCTGATATACATGACAATATGGATGAATCTCAAGTGCATTTTGCTGTGTGAAAGAAGACAGTCCCCAGAAGATAATACCATACAGTTACATTTTTATGACATTTTAGAAAAAGTAAAACTACAGGAATGGAGAACATATCAGTCATTGTAAGGGGTTGGGAGTAGTATGAGGGAATGGGGGAGTTATGGAACTATTCATATTTCAATTATGGTAGTAGATACATGACTATGCATTTGTCAAAACTCATTAAATTGTACATCAAAAAGGGTAAGTTCTACTGTATGTAAATTAAAAATTTTTAAAATAGAATTAGAAACTCCCAAAGAATCTCTTAATTTTAAGAAATACATTGAAACTTTTCTAGTACACTTATTTGATTCAATTTATTTAGGAATGGAGACTCTAGAATCAGACGAAGCCTGCCACATTTTAGTTGTATCACTTTCGGCAAGTTACTTAATCTCTCCAAGCCTAAATTTCTTCATCTGCATAATGGGGACTATAATGCCCTCTCATAAGGTTCTTATGAGGATTAAATGAGAGAATGCATGGAAAGCACTCAGCAAATAGTAAGCATTCAATAAATATGAGTTGTTATTAAGTTTTTATCCATATTTTAGCAAGTTTTTTTAAGTTATAGAAATACAGGATGTTATACTCACCAGAAAAGCAGAACTATTTTAAGTTTATAATGTGATACCCTGAAACTAATAGAAGTCACCTATTCAGAGGAAATTGCCTGTTTAAAATACACAGATGACTAATCATTTACATAATCATCCAGCTTTCCTTATCAGGATTCAAAATTACAACTAATTGTTTAATTATGTGTCTGCCTTCAGACCCTGGGCCATGCAAAAGTGGGGAAAGTGTGTCTTGTATATCACTGTATCCTCAGTGTCTACAGTGGAGTATCCAGCACCTACAGATACCCAATAAATGTTTCCTTAACCTAAGTCAGATATGGGATGGGGGCCACATAAAAGAGTGGGAGGAGCATAGACTTTAGAGTCAGACTGAACTATGTTCAAATACTGACAATATTAGTTAATAATAATTATTATTCAAGCCTTCCTTTCCTCTTCTATAAAACAGACTATTCTTCCCTTGCAGGACTGCTGTGAAGACTGAATAAGATAATGTATGTGAATGTATAGAGCATTCAGTTCTCTACACATTATGGGCTTCTACTACAGCAAATTTCTGTCTTATTCTCTCATATTAACACATCCCAAGAGAGGGCTTGGTAAAAAAACCCTTTTTTTAATTAAAAAAAAGCCATATTAGCTTTCAAGTTGGTCACCAGGTAAAACTTGTATAAGGATCAATAACTACAAAGCAGCATCATACATTATTTTTTGATCCTCACAACAATCCTTTAAGGGATTTATTCTTGTCCTCATTATATAGATGGGGAAAGAAAAGTCCAGAAAAGTTAGGATATGCTCACTCAGAAGTAGCTGGAAAAACAGGAGTTGGGATTTGAAACTTCTGAGTTTCTATTCTGGGTCTTTTTCCCCCAAGAGAACCAAGGAACAAATTAAAGGACACATCCATCTAAAGGCTCAGTGATCTTCCCAATATTAATCAGTTGATAAAAATTAAAATACTCCTATTTCCACTGTGACCATTTCTATATGTTCTAAACCAGTTCATCCAAGAAGGAATGAGTAATTACCATTCATAGAACCCCCGCTATTTATCAGGCACTCTGCTGAATAATTTGCAAACACTGTCTCTCACAACAACCCTCCGAGGTAGGTCTTTATATCTAAATTTCAGAGACAGAAAAAAATGAGTTTCAAGGGGGTAGGTAACAACAAGCTCATAAGCTGGCAAGTGGGGAGCTGGTAAGCAAACCCAAACCTGTCTAGCTCCAGAGCTCATACTCTTTCACTACCCCACAGTGCTCACTTCCAGAAACTTTATGATGCTCCTGTGATCTTTAAAGTCCCAAAGAAGCCAGCTCTGTGATTTCCTCATCCTAAAAGCATATAGAACACTCTGTGTTTGCCTGAACTTCTAGAAATTGTCCTCTCATGAGTAACAAAATAGTAAGCGGTGAGATATTTCCTTTTTAAAAGTTCTTATTATTAACCAAGAATTCTGAATTCCCAAAACATCATCCACCTTTTAGAAAAATCACTGAAGCTAGCTACACTACACCGTCTCTACTTATCCACAGCTGGAATAAGTACCTCTGATGAGAACTAAAGATCCTTACATACCAATAGCAGTTTTGTCTTTATTGAGGGTAAAGGCACACATAAATAAAAAGTAAGTATTTGAGAACAGATGACCTGTAGGAGCTATGTTGTGCACTTGCAAGGGCTAATATCATTTCCATTTTTCAGAAGGATAGAAGTCCAACATCATCCAGGGGTAGGGAACCTGTGGCCTTCTAGGTCCTTAAGTACAGCTTTTTGACTGAATCCAAATTTTAAAAAAATTTTTTATAAGTTTTATTAATCTCCATATTTTCAGCATTAAAAAACTACATTAAATATGATGGTACCACATTTGGTATAATAATATACCCAATATTTCTTAATCATTGAGCAGAATTGTAGGCACATTGGGGGATATAAAGATGTATAAGACATTAGGATATTGTCACAGTCTGATTAGGGCCACAGATATCTTCTCTTCTTCGGGGAGGATGTATTTATTTTATTTATTTATTTATTTTTATTTTTAAATTTCAGAATATTATGGGGGTACACTTTGTTTACATATATTGCCTATGCACTGCCCAAGTCAGCGCTACAATCATGAATATCTTCCGGACAGTGTGCCCATACCCATTAGGTGTGAGTTTACCCATCCCCTCCATCCCCCTCCCACCTGCCTGACACCCAATGAATATTATTTCCATGTGTGCACATAAGTACTGATCAGTTAGTACCAATTTGATGGTGAGTACCAGTGGTGCTTGTTTTTCCATTCTTGTGATACTTCGCTTCGAAAAATAGGCTCTAGCTCCATCCAGGATAGTACCAGAGGAATTAATTCACCATTGTTTTTATAGCTGAGTAGTACTCCATAATATACATATACCACATTTTATTAATCCACTCATGTATTGATGGGCACTTGGGCTGTTTCCACATCCTTGCAATTGTAAATTGTGCTGCTATAAACATTTGAGTGCAGATGTCTTTATTATAAAAAGTCTTTTTTTCCTTTGGGTAAATACCTAGTGGCAGGATTGCCGGATCAAATAGTAGTTCTATTTTTAGTTCTTTGAGATATCTCCATATTACTTTCCAGAATCTATACAGAACTTAGGAAAATCAACAAGAAAAAATTAAATAACCCCTATTAAAAAGTGGGCAAAGGACATGACAGAAACTTTGCAAAAGAAGACAGAATGGCTAACAAACATAAAAAACTGCTCAACTTCTCTAATCATCAGGGAAATGGAAATCAAAACCACAATGAGATATCACTTGAGTCCAGTGAAATTGGCTTATATCAAAAAGTCCCAAAACAACAAATGTTGGCGTGGATGCGGACAGATAGGGACACTCATACCCTGCTGGTGGACTGCAAATTAGTACAACCTCTAAGGAAAGTAATATGAATCCAAATTTTACTGAAAAAATCCTTTTATTAAAAGGGGTGCAGCAGAGAAAGATGAAGCTTTTCCTGCCTCCTTTGGTGCTTAAAAAAGAACAATTTTGAAATCAGAAGGCTGCAGGTTCCCCACCCCTGCGTGAGGTTCTTCTCTTACAATATTAGGATTCTAGGCTAGGTCATGCTATGATGTTGCAAGGAAAAAGTCCCTTGCCCTCTGTCTTAGCGGCCCCAGGAACAGCTGTTAGGAAAGAGAACAGCGCAGAGCCACTGTTCTACCTACTTTAAGGAATAAATGAGGTCTCATATTTAATGTCCCATCTAAAAGGGATGAAAATGCTAATAATAAAATGCAATTACATGTTTAAAAAATACTGCCATGCATTAGTAAGACTGCACTAAAACTTCCATAATCCCTCTGGATCAAGGATCTCAAGCATATTCATGTGAATAAGGAAGAAATAGTCAAAAAAAACATGAATTATGGCAATAAAGCTCTAATGAGCTCACAGAATTTAATAAGATTATTTTGATTTGAGTTTTACAAATCACAGAATATTTGAGTCTTGAGGGACATTGACAACTATCCAGTCCAACTCCCTCATTTTACAGATGAGGTTGATACAGGTCAGGCATCTTGTCCAATGTTACCTGGCATATTATCAGTATATATAGGACTTGAACCCACGTCCTGAAACACCTAATCTTTCCTACATACTACACTGATGCCAATGAAGACTACTGTAATTGATTAACTACCAATGCTTTGAGGTTATTGATCTTAAAGTGACAGAATGTCAATGTAATTTATTCAATATTTTTAACACACATAAAAATTTCATTAAAGCCAACGAGGTAAGCTAATGGAGCATAGTTAATCCTGCCTAGGTTAGTATTATTATTGTGCTAGGTTATAATTACTATTGGCATCTAATATGGAAAATATTTAAAATTGTTTTAATTTAACCTTGAATTGAACTCAGTCCTTAAAGGGCAACTCACTATATAACTGAGTAGTTCAAATTAAATTTACTAAGAAAATCTAGTTGTGTTTGCAGAAAACATAACAGAAGCAAAGACTTTCAAGTGGATTCCTGGATCTTTGAAATTGTATTATATGACAACACGACTCCCCATTCCTCCTACCCACGAAAGGAAATTTCAAAATCCATTCTCTCCAGGGGACTTAGCAGCCATCAGCAGCACTTCAAAGAGGGCAAACAAGAGATGGGTATAAATCATGAACAATGCTCATCTTTTAAAATATTTTGAAAACAATACTATTAAAATAAATGCACCTGAATTCCAAGATAATCAATCCCCACAACTCAAATGTGAGTAAATGGACTGCCATTTGGGAACTATTACAGAAGTTTTGCCACTTGCATTCTAAGCAATTTTGTAACCCAAAAATACAAATATCCTTCTGGGAAATTTACATGAGAAAATTCTTTTAAAGCCCGTTTAAAAGAGCCTACTAGTTTAACAGTCTTAGCTGAGAAAAATTCCTAGAAGAATGAGAAATTGAATAAGAGGAACACTATCCAGAATGTAAAGTGCTGAACATATTAATGTCTATCAAGGGACTCATAACAAGCATTTGTTAAAGAGGATTTTAAGATTAATAGCTAAAATGAAATTAAATTTAAAACATATTTAAGCTAATCTATATGTTTGTTTACTGCATACACAAGATCTCAAAAATAGTCACTAAATAGAACTTACAACCCTAAACAATTGTTTGCAGATTCTCCTTTTACAAAATAAAAACCTGAAGATAAATAATCATCACAAAGCTGCACATTGCTGACATCTGGGCCAGATTACATCAAACACAGCCTTTCTGTTCAACACAGCACAAGAGAATAAAAAAATTTTTCCCGATTTAAACCTGTCCCTAGAGCCATAAAGAATGAAAACTGCCAAGTCAACAGCTTCTGTGCATGTGCATGTGTGCAGTGATGTTGTTTTTGTTTGCTTGCTTTTCATTCTTTTACTCCACGCATGTTCAATACATCTATATACTGCTCCCTTCCCTCTTTCCCCGTTCATTGGCTCTGTAATGCTCCAATGCTGCCACTCCAATTTATTAATGGAACAAGCCTCATATCCTACAGTGCCAAAAGAATTGGCTACTGGTAAGAAACTATTTGAAGGACACCAGCAACTTTTGTTAAGGCTATTGTTTTATGGTTAAATGCCAGTCAGAGCAACTTGAACTGGACCTTTCTACTATCAAAGAGAGTAATTCACTGGGTTGCCTGGGATTTGGCTGGCAGGCCATCCTAATATTTATCTGGGGACAACTTTCACCTTTGGCTAGAAAATACTAACACAGAGCTTGAAATTGACCAAAGTAAGAAAAGTAAATACTATGGAAAAGACTTACTCTGGATTTGCTGTGGCTATTACTCAAATGATGGACCATAACATTTTGTAATAACATGTTCACGTGTACACATACATACGCATATATACACACATACACAAAAGGAGCTAAAACATTTAGTCCAGCTTTTCTAGAATATAACATTTCAGCCTTCACCATGATCTAGAAATGTTTTCAAAAATAAAATCTGAAGGACATAATCAGTTGTCCCCCACACTCTCAAAAAATCTGTTCAGCCACACTGATTTCAGTGTTGCTTTTCATTAGCAAAAGTTAGGAAAAGGGGAATTTGTGGAGTCTTCAGAGCTGACTTAAGAAGTTTCAAATAATTACCTTATAGATGCTGGAACAGGCAGTGCAATGAGGGAGTAATAAGACCTTGCGCAAAAAGTGTGAAGGACAGGGAAGGAAAATAACAAGCAAACCCTGGGCTTTCTTCCTAAGCTTCAGGATTCCTCATTTTCTTATTAAAAATTAATGTTAAAATATGTATCTTTCCTAAGCTCTACAACTAACTTCCTGTTCTGAATAAAGATAATTTTTAGATATAAATAAACCTAAGGGAGAAAGCCCAGATTTTAAAGCATCTGGGAGTGACAAATTGAGAAAAGAAATGTGGTAACCCATGGAAAAATCTCAGTTCAGCTTAGATATGACTTGCAGCTGAGAGTTATCTCAGGTTTTCAGGTCCCACTCTCTGAGATGATGAACTCATACTATCTTTTAATGAGAGGCTCATATCTGCCTTTGATGTGTGAAAGACACTCCCAGCTGGAGAAGAGTACAAGAAAGATCTAAAATATTTGCTTCAACTGCAAAGAGCTATTAATGAAAGTTTAGAAAATGAGGTAGCATTGGGTGGGGGGGACCTTTAGAAAAAAGATGGCATACTCTCATCTTGTGAAATCTTAGAGGAAAATATTCCAGTAAAATAAAATCTGACTAAAAAATCTTCCCTCCTCTATACACCAGAGTTCTTCAGCCTCCTCTGCCTTGTCCAGAGTGTGTTCTTAATTCCCTGGTATGTACTAGACAGAAAAACAGCTCCCTGTGATTTGCTATTCACACAAAACACCAAGGGTGAGACTCACGTTACAAATACAGAGGTTATAAAACCCAATGGATTCATCAGCTCACATGGGGGAGAGCATTAGAATTAATTCTTATAAAATCGCCTTTAACTCTGTTTAAGAATGGGAGCACTTATGGTAAAATCCTATAGCAGAGGGAACTCAATATAAAATCAGAGAATTCTCTATAATTCTCTGTACTGCTTAATGTTATGAGGTTACTATTATCTTGTCAAAAAAGCAAGCAAAAATAGAAATCTGGCTTTCTTAATCACCTATCTAAATATATTTTCTAATAATCTAATAATCCAGTACAGTGCATAGGTACAGAAAATAAGCATTAAATAATTCCCATAGGCGAGTACAGATTTTCTGTTTAGAGTTTGGGACACTTTCAATCACTCTTAATTGTTCTACAGAGTAACTACTTTTCCTGAATGGGCAGGAAGATTGTAGAGGCAGCAAATTCTTTGAGATCTTTTCTTGTGATTCCTTTTGATAGAAAGCAGGAGAGAAGCATACAAGGAAAAAAGTATTAAGTTTCTTCTTAGAAAAAAAAAATTCTATGTTGCTAACCCCTAAATTAGGTATTTTATATAACATGTTTACATATAAGTTAATTTAACAAAGTAGGTCTCATTATCTTTATTTTACAGATATGGGAAATAAGGAACAGACAAGTCAAGTGATACGATTTGTCACATTGCTAATAAGTCAGAATCTGAATTTAGTTCTGACTAAATCTAAAAGCTTTGTTTTAGATTGTTAGGTAATTAAGCATGATGGCATCACCTACTTTCTGTGGAAGAAATAAATGCTCTAAGGTAAAGATGTTGGTGAAGGGAAATTGTGTGCGCGTGCGTGTGTGTATAGGCAAATATTGGGACTGGGAAGTAAATTATTTCAGCAACTTTTATTCATTCAACAAATAAGGAACACCTACTATGGGTCAGGTACTTTTACGGGTTCTCTCAACTGCATCTAAATTCTTATACCCTCTCTAGGAAATTATATAATTTCTCCTTTCAAAGTTTGCATATTCCTAGGCCAATGTGACATTCCTTTTTTCTTCTCACACATGCCTGGCTGAAATCACGCCAAACCTCAGCAGCTTTTAGAAGTGATAAGTCTGCTAGAGTATTTATGTTAAAAATAACAATTTCAACAGCATAACTGGAAATAAATAGTCTACTCCAACAACCAAAATTTTACAAGTGGTTAAGTAGAAAGAGATATGAACTGACATGATCAGCTATCTCAGGATGACAATTGATAACTAAGATAGCTTCCCTACCCACGATCAATATGTCAACAGTATTAAAATAAACTTTGTAAGCAGAATAATGGCTTCCTCTTTTTAGCCTGATCAATTTATCCATTTCTCAAAATTTCAGATAATATATTTCAGACAATGTAGTCTTTTGGATTAAAGAACTAGAGAAAATATTAGTTTCTAGCCTCAATTACTGTGCTGGTTTACAGAGGCAGCAAATTGTTTAAGGCCTTTTCTCATGATTCCTTCTGATAGCAGGGGACAAGAAATTGCTTAATCTCTTCATTCCTCAGTTTCCTCAACAAGTAAAATGGAGAGACATCCTGGTTGCCCCTTCAGCTTGATATGAAACTAAACTTCGTTAAATAAAGCTCCGGAGTGAGTGGGTGCTGAGTGCCATCCAACAAATGATAATTCCTCAATCTGAGTTTCAAGTTCTTATTCTGTATTTGAGCAACACAATATTGATGAAAAGAGGATTCAATCAAAGGTTCTGCGTGGAGAGGGGAAAGGCCAGAATCACTCCTATTAAAAAAGAACGGGCAGTTATTTTCTCTTTTCCTTCCTTTAAAAAGAAAATATTGAGAGAGAATTTTGATGTGTCTATCCCAGCAGAGTATTTGGAAGACGTGTCCAATTCAGGCCAGAGTGTTGCTTTCGGAGTGAAGGGGTATCGCCATGCTCTAGAGTTCAGTCTCCTCTGCACATACATAAACACAAGTGCACAGTGCCCCAACGCTGTTTGTCCCTTCGGCCTCACAGCTCTGCCAGTTGGCAAACCCAAGCCAGGAAGTTGTCAATTCCAATTGCGTTTAGGCCATGTAGTCCTATTAAAGAAGGCTTGCTGGTTAAGGGGCGTCCTCTGTTTCCAAAGCATGGGAAAAAAAAAAAAAAAAGGCTATGCTTAGATTGGAGCTGGCAACTTTCACTGACTAGAGTTTTCAAGGAGCTATGAATGAGTTTAACAAAGGAGGTCTGTGGCTAGTTTCTGGCTGAAGTCCATGTCAACAGTTTTTAAGGTCACAGGCCACACTAACTAACATTTATTCCCAGCAGACCCTGTTCTAAACACAAGCTGTAAGTAGTACAAATTTGGAATTTTTCTGTAATCCCTTGAGATATTCCTGATCCTTCCACATGTTTCTGCTCAATTAAAAACAATTCTCACTTTGCACCGCAAGAGAGGCCACGCTCAGCAATCTCAGTGCATCCTTAGGGTAGATGAACAAAAACCTGGCAAATCAAAGGGCTTGAGTGGGAAAGGGAAGGAATTCAGCTGGATCACACTGAGAAGTGCAGACAGCTCCCCAGGGGCTCAGTTTGTGAAAGCATAAAACGGGTTATGACAGAGATCCTGAGGCCATAAAAAGCAGATTTGAGGCACACATTGGGAATAGGTTCCTAGTCACTTTACAGAAATAAGATAAAAATTTCTGAGAAAATTAAAAGGTCAACTAGGTGAGCTGAGAACAGTGATAATGTATAGAACAGATGCTAAATATCCCACTGTGAAATTAATATAATCGTTTCTCAATTAAGATGAACCCTTAACGTTTATGAAATCAAAATGTTTTTTGGGATCAATCTAAAAATTTAATACAGTCATTTTACCCCCCTGAAAAGATGTTTTTATATCACTGGTGCATTTCATAACTGATGGTATTTTTAAGTCTTGCAAGGCAACCTGGGAATAACTGCCTTGGATTGAGTACCAAAGATGTGCCCTATACTGTGTGTGATGTGTCCATTAAAAAAATAAAAATAAAAAAAACTTACTTAATTTTCAAGGTTACCATGGGATATATTTTCTATTTTACAGATAAGGAAACTAAGGCTCAGAAAGGTAATGTGATTTGCCTACATTCTTAGACCTTGTAAGTGGTAGTATCAAAATTTGAACACAGGTCTGATTCCAGAGCCCAGATCTGTTCACAAACTTAGGGGGAAACATACAGTAGAGTATCAGTTATCATTTTGGTAGTTAAAGCACTGTTGTTTGTGACAGTCCATATTTGGAATCATGAGATAGACATATAAGTGTAGTAATAATTTTTCCAAGTTAAAAATATGTAAACATTGGTACAATGAATATTTGGATTTAGCTTGATAGAATAAAATTGCCAGAAGAATTACTTCATTAAAGAGATACAAAGAAGAAAATTTAAAACACAATCTTATTACCTAACTATTTTCATTGTTAATACTTTGGTATCCAATCACTCAAGTTATCTTTTTTCTGTGTATTTCTGACAATATAGAGATCATATGATATACATAAATTTGTCTCTTGCTTAACATTATGTAGTGGATATTTTCCATGTCATCAAATAATCACCAAAACAATTTTAATGGCTGCATGGTATCTAATTAAATTTAACTATCCCCCTATTTCTAGGCCTTTAAATTGTTTCTATAATAATTTTTCTCTGTTTTCCAGAAACATTGAACCATTTTATACCCTGACCAGTGTGTAAATACCTACCTCACTGCCACCAAGTGTCATTTTTAAGTTGTCGTGAGCTAGGCTTATATACACTTCGTTACATGCATGCCCACACAAATCGCATCTATGACAATGGTATGTATACATTACAATTGATCTACCCTTCTATTAATACCTCCTGCCCTAGGTGATATTGTGAGGTGTCAATGACTACCTTTATAAGATCCTTTACCTATACTGTCTCTAATCCTCACGAAGAAAGTAGATAATGAGGACATTAAGGCCCAGAAAGAGTAAATGAAGTACCCAAAAGCTCCTATCCAAATCAGGAGGACTGGGATGCAAGCCCTACTCTGACTCTAGACCATGCTCTTTATTCCATGCCACCCTGTAACTCATTTTACCTTTCAGGTATGATCAATTTTTCTCTCACAACTCCAGAGACTGCCTCTTTCTCTAGCAATAGCTCTGCAGACAATGAGGCCAGATTAATCTTTGAGGAAGTAAAGAAGGGCAATAATTCCTAGATTTCACAGGCTTTGAGAAAGGAGAAGTACATGCTGGCAAGGAGCATGTACTTCTTTAAAAAGCAAAGAGCAAGTGGTGACAGTATGGCACCACACAATGCTCATACACAGCTTGCAAAACCATAAAATGGTGTAACTACTTTAGAAAACAATCTGGCGTTAACCCAATAATGTTGAAGACATACACATCCTATGACATAGCTATTCAACTCTTTAGGTATATACAGTACACATAAGCAGCTCATGCCTCTGTTCCAAAATGTTCATAAATGCCACGAGCTGGAAACAGTCCAAATGGCCACCTTGTTAAATGCATAAACAAACTGTAGTAGGGTCATATGATATGAAACACTATATAGCAAAGAAAACAAACTACAACTATAAGCAACAGCATGGACAAACCTCTGAGGTTAAGCAAGAGAAGACTGAACAATTCCAAATTGTATAATGCAACTCATACAGAGTTCAAAAGCTATACTGTATTATTTAGGGATGTACACAAAGGTGAAAAAATTAATATTAGGGTGCTAGCAATTTCCTAACTTAGATGATGATCACATGAGTATTTGCTGTATATTTATGTGTTCTTATATGTGTATGAATATATATATAAATTCAATGCCCTTTTCTGTTTGCAGGTCATATTTCACAATTTACAAAAGGAAAGCACAGGGTTATAATCAAATACTTACATAGCAGATATAATATACAAAGAACTTTATCAAGTCCTCATTGTTTTATTTAATCTTTAGAACAATATTCTGAATTAGTATTATCCTCACTTTGCCATTGAAGTAACTGAGACAAAGGATGAATGATAGATAAGTAAAAACATTTTTTATTATAAATCCAATTTAAAAAGAAGATGTTTAAGAGTCAAAGTATAGCACTAATGTTCTTTCCATTGTAACACAGGTACAGTTTAAATCCCTTATCCAAAATGCTTGGGCCCAGAAGTGTTTTAAGTTTCATATTTTTTCAGATTTTGGAATATTTGCAGAATACATACTGGTTGCACATCCCTAATCTGAACATTCAAAGCCAAAAATGCTCCAATGAACATTTCTTTTGCATCATGTTGGTGCTCAAAGTTTCAGATTTTGGAGCATTTCAGATTTTGAGTTTTCACATTAGGGATACTCAACCCATACTAAATCTGAGGAAAGGACAAATTCTGGGGAGTCCTTGAAAGTTAAACTATCTCTTCAAATAAAAAGACCTAGAATTATAATCTCTGGGGAAGTTTTTTAAAGAGTACAAAGAAAAGATAGTAAAACAAGTATTGTTTTCAGTGGTCAGGAGACAATGGTTATCTTCACTCAATGAAGATAATCAACATTTAGTATATTTTTATATACTAATAAAAAAGAAAAAGTATAAACTAAAATTTTTCTAAAATTGGTATCCAAAATTACAAAGTTTACAGGAGTGGCAGTAAAAATCCTAGCTCAGTAGAAAATACTATACTAGCAAACATACATTCTTTAGAGTCTGTTTTGGCTTGGGGTTGTTTTTGTTTGCAGTGGCTTTTTATTTATTGTTTTTTAACCCCCTAAAGACTTGTTTTTCTATGAGACCAGATTTTTTGAAAAACAACAACAACAAAAAAAGGGAAACCAGTCATTACAAAGAGCTTAGGCAGCAAACAACAGAACACTGAATTTCACCTAACTTCTTTTTCCGGAGACACTTTTAAGTAAGTTTTTAAAAAATGTAAAGTTTTTTAGAGCCAAGCATTTTTGCTGCATTTTGGGCTCATTAATACATATAAAGAGCTAGTTAAAATACCAGACTGAATAAACGAACAATGGGACAATTAACCCCACAAACAAAGCTCCACCCACTTTACTTCAAAGGCATCTGCAATAGAATGGATTAGAAACCATAAATGATGCTTCTCAGAATTTTGTAATAAATATTGCTTTGTATTACAGATAAGGGATTAAAAATCTCCATATGGTAGTCTAACATTTGTGAATGGAGTTAAAGGACCACAATTACCCTTGGTTTTGCCTAAAATTACTGGTAGTTTCAGGCCCAATGAATAGGAAATAAAAACCTGTTTAATTTCCATTGCACACAACGTAGAATTTAATTTTCTCTACATTTAAAAATCCCATAAGTTTCCACATAAAGTTTTTCCCCCGTTTACATAAAGTTTCAAGATACATGCAATTTGGAAATGTAATATATTCCAAAATCAAAATTATATTGCTATCTAACTTTAAAAGTATTCCCTTTATGCTACATTTTGCATTTTACAATACATGCTAATAAAAAGAATTACTCACTTTGAAGATGTAAATATACACAGTGAAATATGGAAAAGTAAACTCAACACATTATTTGCCACTTAATTTATCCAAGACTTTTGACACTATTTCCATATTTTTGTGTTCATTGTTTTCAGAAGCTAAAAACTATTCTTCATTGTCAAGAACCGGGTAATAGCTCACATTATGATAAGAAAGTAGTTGAGTGGTGTTTTTTTTTAAAAAACAAAAACAAAAATACCAAAGTGTTAGCTGAATGACAAACAACACTACAAGAAATATATTTCTTAAAAGAATGTCTTAGCAAGAAATATTCTTTTAAATTACTGCGCTTCTTTCCTTATAAATCAATCTCACACAAATAAATTATATAGTCAAAAACATTCTCAGGAAAGAATGTTTAATGACATGTAAAATGCTTACAATTCAATAAGTGAAAAAGCTAGATACAAAATTATACCTACAGTATGATCCTAATTCAAGGAAGGAAACACCCTTAGTCATTATCAGAATGGTGGGATAATAGATTTCTTTTCTTGCTTTTCTATAGTTTTCCAAATTCCTCTAATAAGGAAGTGTATCTTCATAATCTCAAAAAATAATATCTTAAAAATAAGTGGCTCATAATTGATAGTTAGAATTGTGAGGTCTTCAAACTTCAGATGGCACAATGACTTTCTGTAAAGAGGTACACTGTTAACTACAATCTTCCAGGGCCTCTCCATGAAGGAGAGATGTGAGGATTCCTACTGCTTCTAAAACTGATCACTGAAAAGGCCAGACAACCTAAATTCACACTCCTTCTGTATTCACAAATCTATCTTGCTGTTAAAATAAGAGTGTAGCTTAGAAGCAAAGGGCAATTTTAGGTGTGAGGCATATTTTGAGTCATTTTCTTTTCTACCTCCCGCTCAGTGAAAAGCAAAGATAAGGCTCAGATAAATGCCTTCTGCTTGTTGCTGCTGGAAGGAAAGTGACTGGCTTGCAGGGAGATCCAAGAAAAATTGCTGACACTCAAACTCAACCAAAAAGCACCAACTGGCCTCTCCTATAGAATGTTTTTCCATCTCCCAAAAAGGGTCCCTCATGTAGAATTCTCAGATTCTTTCTTTCAGAAGGCAGGCTCAGTTTTACTGGTTTTCCACCCAAACACACCCTGCATCAGATTTAAACAGAACTGATCATTTTCTTTAGTCTATAATCACATAGTTAAATTATTCACACACATTGTAATGATGCTAGCCCAAAGGGAATATGACTCCTTAATGCTAAATGGGGGCTACTGAGTCTTGAAAAACATTAGTTCCAGGTGGCCCTGGGCTCATTCTCCTGAGTTGGAAGAAATATTGCTATATCATGGACAAAACCTTGGATTGGTGGTCAGAAGAACTTGGGATAAAAATCTTCCCATCTCTTTCAGGTTTCATTTTCATCATTTATAAAATGAGGGTGAAATGTAGTATATTATTTCTGAAAGCTGTGTAAGCTCAGCTCTGAGGTCATTCTGCACAGGCAAACTACTCATCATGTCTTTTTTAACAAAATAGAGAGAGAGATGATTAAGCTTTTGGAACTGGTAAAAGTTGCTTTGGTGGCAGGAAGATAGAATCTGCAGCTGAGTATGAACTTTCGGGTGGATTTTGGATTGCAAACTATTATAGACTCCTTAACTTTCTCCTTGTAAGATCTTGGGCAAGTCATTGTATTGTATCCCTCTAGCCTCAACCTCGTTATCTCTGCAATGGCGATAATTTCATAAGGTGGCTATAAGAACAAATGAAAATTACATAAACCACCAGGCATATTAAATAAATGTTGACAAAGGCTAATTCCTCCCTTCCACTCCAAATTCTCTGTAGTCAGTTGTCCAGACTTAGTCTATGCATCTCCAAAATGGTGTAATAACATTAGCCATCAGCAGCAGTCACCAGAGGTAGCAAGATGAGGGAAGTACAGGGAAGAAAAACAAAAAACAAGACAAAGCTGCACTCCTGGAGTTCCTAGGGTGGTTTTACTTGCTGCCCTGCCTTCAAGAGCATTAAGACAAGGAAGTGTTCTGCTTTCAAAAAAGAATGAGAAAATACCATGTCTCTCATAATGTTTGTAACTTATTCAGTCTCAAACATAAAAAATTTCTTTTAGCCAAAGTCTTGGAGTTTCAAATACCCTACAACCCTGGGCTCAGGTTGCTCGAGGGAAGGCTGTGCCAGGATGGTTTCCTCTGAAAAGGACCAGGAGAAGAAAAGGAGCTTCCTCCTACAGTGGACAGCCTGAGGCTGGCTGCTGGTCCCAGCCCACAGCCACTGCTGCAGAAGACACACCTGTCTTTCCAACTGTCCAGCTTCCCAGCCCTCAAATCAATGTCCAACAGCAGGCTGCTAGGAGTAGAAGGGCAGTTTTAGTTATTTCCCCTTCTTCTCTTCAAAGGTGATTTTCTTTAAACTGTACAGCTTGTTACTATTGTTGAGTTGTGGCTCCCCAGAGGATTGTATGTTTCTAAGCATGAAGGCATCTGTATGGCAATAAAACATGCAACATTCCTCAACCACTTCATTTTTTTTAATTAAGAAAAAAAAGTTATAACCTCCCACAAAGTGATGTTCTGAAGAGACCACCCCCTCCACTCCCCCACGCAAGCCTTTCAAAATACTGAGGAACTCAGACAGGGCCCCGGGCCTAGTGAACCTGACAGAAGCATTTCCCAGGACCCGCAATGGATGAAATTATAAATCTGCCATAGCAATAAGGCCTTCTCCCAACTGGCCATCCAGAAAACAAGAACAACATAGTAGCCCCTTACTTTTAAGGGGAAGAATTAAAAAATAATCAAACAGTTCCAGAGAGGCAGAAATATGTAAAAGTCAAAAAAAAAAGTCCTCTGTTAAATAGTATGAAAGATCCAGGTTTCCAGAATGGCATTTAAGGCACTGGGAAGAAAGGCTGATTTCTCCCAGAGGGGCCCCAGCTTTGATGCCCAACTGCCCTCAAACATCAGGCTGTGCATTTTTGTATAGCAGCATACCCTCGGGCGAGACAACCATAAATAGCTTAAAACAAGAATAGGAGATTCCATCTGTTTCTGGAATGTTTCAGCAGCACCTGCTTTCAAGGTAAAAATCTGGAAGCTGTCCCCACAGCCTTCCTCCCCAATTCTCTCCCCCACTCTGCAAACACTTATTTTAAACTAAAGCAGCAAACACACAATCCAAAAGGGCTTCTGCCACTGCACCTGCCTGAGGAAACAGGGTCCTTTGATTTTTCTCCTGAACTGTATGTGTTGTTTGAAAACACTGGAACAGTCAGAAAAGGGAAGCCAAAGTTCTTAAAACCAGACTCCTTTATTACTTCTAGCTTCTTTTTCGCTCTGTGAAAACTGAGCTTTTCTGTGTTTAGAGTAAAAATGAATACAATGAAGCTGGAAAAGGATGCAATGGTTGTTGCAACCATTAGGTCAGAAAGTGCTCCCGAAGGAAGAAGATTCTCACTTAACACCATTCACGTCTGAACAGAAGTCCATATGCTAACTAGCATGGAAAGGAGGACAATTTCTTTCCAACTAGGGCCCAGGAACATGGTTTTTAAAAACAGTCAAAAAAAAAAAACAAAAAACAAACCTTTAGATTTGAGAAATCTGTCTAAATCTGGGTGCTACTTTCAAAGGGACATGCAATATCCCCTCTAACAATAACCAGAAAAACCCATGCACGTTTCCTGTACAAAAAGCCACTTTAGCCTTGGTCTACAAATATTAATATTTCTTCCTTAAACCATCTGACAGCATTCCATTTGCTCCGGGATAACTCTAAAATCTTGAGCACACCCCACAAGCACTTTCACAATCCAGCCCCAGGACTTCCTCGGCATCATCTCTGGCTACTGCCCTCTCCTTAGCATTCCCAGCATTCTTTCATCTTGCTCTGCCTTTCATTTCTCGGGGCCTTTGCATAGGAGATCTCACTGTCCAGACAGCTTTTCTTCCATTCTCCTCCAGGAAAGCCCCTCTCATTCTGTAAGACCCAGTTTAAATGGAAGCCATCAGCAACACTTTCCCTGGTTCTCCAGTTAGAATGGACACTGCTAATCTGTGACCCCAAAGAACCTCGCACATATATACTTTTTAAAATAATACTTATCGCATTATATTTCAATTACTTGTTTATATATTCCCTTCCCAAAGATTGAGTGGCTCCTAAGAGAGTAAGGGTAGCAGAAGAGAAATGGGAGGTAGATATCAAAATCAGAGGTGGCCTACGAACAGTATACCTAGAGGCATATTCAATTATATATTTGGTCAATGACAGAAAGTACTTATTGTCTTCATTTTCTAACACCAAGTTCAGAAAGTTCAGTTCATCAAAATTTTGGATGAATATGGTATCTGAAAGGTTTTCAAATGGGGAGTTGGGGCTAGATCTTTGTGTCTATTTTAAGGAGACTTGAGGTAAATAAAGGCCAGACACCAAGTGTTTCATATTGCTCATTCCAGGTATATACTAGGTACTCAGCTACTTCTTAATTGAATAAAAAATTTAAAAGTTAAACTAAAAAAATTTTAGATGTCTTAATGAAAAAGTTATTTCTTCCCAAAATGTATAATAGGTTCCAGTTTTATTTGGGTATAAGGATAGTTACTCAAGCTTTCTCAAGAGCTTAAATAAGATCCCTACAGAATAAAGAAGAAAACTGTAGAATACAAATAACTGTAAAGTTCCTTTATAGAGACTTAAAACATTTAATTATGTATAACATATCTCCCATAACCCCCAAACAACAAATTTATAGCTTTGAACTCTTGTGCTCCTTCTGTTGATCCAAAACTATAAATTGGCTAGAAAGAGCAAATTTCATTGCAGTTTTGGCCTTGATGGAGTATGTGCCATTTGGGCAAAGCGAAAGCCATGAAAAAATTTAAATTCTAGGTCACTTTGTTTTATAATACTGAAAGATTTCAGAGATACTGCATCAGACTCACTCAGTGCAATCTGTAAATGCTAAAATACTCCCATATTCCTGGGTTTATAATGAAGAACAACTAACTCACCTATAACTATTGTTCTCCTAGCTGGTGTTTATAATTTAGTATTAACTACCATCCAGCAACTAGTTAAATAATATGGCAAATCTCAAGGAGAAGTAAAATCTTTTAATGGCAGAAACTAGTCAACCGTGAGAGGAAATGAAGCATTTGACTTTATAGTGGTATTTGTGCCAATGAGACGTGTTTATACTCTAGTATGACTACATTTCTGTCAAAGTCAGCTGGTGACAAGAGTTCAAACCAACTTTAAAAATATTTTAAAAAAATAAACATGGGCTTATTTGCCAGGGATTCATTCATTCATAAAACAAGTATTACTAAGTGCCTACTATGTGCCAGATAGTCTTCCATAAACTTTGAATGTAATTATGGGGGGAAAGAAACGTAAAATTCCCATCCTTCATGGAGCTTACATCCTTGTGGGGGAGGAACGGGAAATAAAAATGAACCTAATAAGTAAATTATATCATATAAAGGATGTCTAAGAACTTTTCATTGTGAAATTAAGTTTAATTTGGAATACAGATAGCCTAGCCCTTTATAGACAAAACGTCTGTCACTGAACTCCACTGTGGGATTCAAAGGTGTACCACTTACAACTAGTATGAAATGAGTTTGGTAATATGAAACATGCTTCTGCCAATAACTGTACTTCATATTTCGTCTTTGAACTAATGTCCCATGAGGTTTGTCCCCTCATTCAAAGCCTTTGGTGCCCTGTTCTTCTATTCTTGATGCATCTCCCTTTCTCTGAACACCATGCATACAGTATCTTGGTCAGGCACTACACTAAGTGCTGGAGATACATAGTTGATTAAGACACAGTCTTTACCCCTAAAGAGTTGACTCCGCAAAAGGAAAAAGACAAAGGAATACCAAGGTTTATGAGTGTTTAACTGAAGTATGTAAAGCATGCTGGGTGTGCCCAGAGAAGGGAGTGATTACCTCTGCCTGGGGAAGGCTACTCTGAGGAGGTGCCTATGCTGAGTCTGGGAGGATGGGTAGACATGTGAAGGCAGAGACAGTATAGTGGCTCATATGGGCCGGGAAGAATATAAGCTTGGGAGATCAGGCAGAGAGGAAGTGAAGCTAAATCCTGGAACAGCAGAGGCTATATCTGCCCAGATACCATTACTTGGAGCTACATCCCTCATGAGAAGAAATGGAAAGCAAAGCAGAGGTAGCAGACTAGAGCTGTAGCCCTGGGCACACAGTGAAAGGTGACTGGACCTCAAGGCACAGGCTAACTAAAGGGAAAGCATCTAAAGAAAGCAAGGAGATTAAGCAGCAAAAGAGCACAATGCTAACAATCTAACCCACACGCACAGATTATGCCCTCATTCTCTTGGCAGACCTTTCCACTCCCCATTGGACATGCTGCCAACCAGTCATCCAGGTTTAACAGTACACCCTTCCATTTATATCCTAGTCCCAACCTAGCAATGTTCCCAAACCAAACACAAGGGAAGTGCCACTGTATGTGCCCTTTATATATGCACAAACTGGATAAGAAAAAGAGTTTCCCAGCCCCACCCCCATGTTAAATTCCCATAAAATGCATGTTCCAGAATGCACATAGTCACTATCCTCTGGTCCTAGAAAATCAATAGTAAGAAGACACTATGCCTTGGGATCATTCTATGCATTATATATAGCATACTGTATATCATCCATCTCCCCAGCAAGTGTGGGAACCCCTCAAGGGCAGAGACTATCTAATAGTAGGCATTCAATTAAGGGCTGACAAACAAATGAATGAATTAACCCACTGAATTTTTCTCCATAGTTCCAAGCTAGTATAACAGATAGAAAAAACACCAATTGCTGCTATTTTTCATTCTAAATGATGACAGCATGAAGGCTATTCAACTGGCTTCTCATAAACACAAAATCCATGATCCTATCTATACAGGCACACAAAGTCACACACCAGAATCAGGACAGCAGTTTTATATTTAAGTTTTTAAATAAAGTTTTCTACTCTCAGAAATTTGCTAAGTGAGTGTGATAGTGCCAGTTTAGAGTTCACACACAACCCCCAGCTTGAAAAGAAAGAAACATTGTAACCCAAAAATATTATGGGGAGAAAACCTTTTTGCAAAATTTCAAGAACTCAGTTCAAGCCCCACCACCTCCAAATGAATACACATAGGTTTGAACTACACAGGTCCACTGACATGAGGATTTTTTTCAATAAAAGTCATGCCAGTGTGCCTGCCTCTCCTGCCTCCCCTTCCACCTCCTCCACCTCTGCCACCCCTGAGACAGCAAGACCAACCCCTCCTCATCCTCCTCCCTCTCAGCCTACTCAGTGTGAAGAGACCAGGATGAAGAACTTTATAATGAATAGCAGTAAATAAACACATTTTGTCTTTCTTATGATTTTCTTAATAACATTTTCTTTTCTCTAGCTTACTTTATTGTAAGAATACAATATATTATACATATAACATACAAAATATGTGTTAATCAACTGTTTATGTTCTTTAGAGGGCAGTAGGTCAAGAGTAGGCTATTTATTAGCAGGTAAGTTTTGGGGGAGTCAAAAGCCATATGGATTTTCAACTGGGAGAGGGCATCCTAGCCTCCATGTTGTTCACAGGTCAACTGTATAAATATGCAGTGTCCTGGCCAGGGCTGAAATATAACAGGAAAAAGGGAAGAGAAATTTTTCTTTAAAAAGAGAAAAAAAGGCCACATTTTTGAATCAAAAAGTAGATAATCATTTACATCAAAGTCTACTACTCTGGGCAGGTAATCCTTGGGCAAGCTTGAGCTTGGGCTCCTGAGGCATGCTTGAGAACAGCTGCACACATGTAATCTCCCAAAGCAGCCAGGTTGTGCCCCGCTCCTAATGTCTCTCCGGCAGTTGTCCTTCCATACCCAGATTACAAATGCTATGCTCGGTACAGAAGAGAGTTGACTTCACTGACTAAAAACAATAATAAGATTTGTGTAGAGAAACACAAATGTGTAGAAGTCCAGATTGAGAGTTAGTGAGCAAAGAAACTTGAAAGTCAGCCCCTCCTCCCCTATAGTATGAGGATTTGGTGGACAGGGGAGGGGGGGTCTTCTCTTGGTGAAAAGAAGAAGAAAGTGCAGAGACAGCAGAGAGCTACCCTTTCTGGAATCCATAGAGGGTCTGGCCTTTCATCCCCAGGCCCAAGCCCTAGACTGGGGGCCCGGGTTTTGTCATGGGCGCCTCCCTGCTGCCCTGCCCCTGCTGCTCTACATGAGCAGAGAGAGACAGGAGGCAGGCCCCTCTGACACCTACTTAACCAAGGCAGATGGAAAGGAGAGCTCCTGGGATGCCTTTACTTCCCCCTCAGGAGGCGCCCAGCAGGAGCCCACAGAGCCAGTGGCTGCAAAATCGGATTTCCAAACATCCTCCCACCCCAGAACATGCCTTACCCCTCTGGCAGGAGGAAACAGAGAGTTAAGCAAGTGTGGCTCTGGTGTACGAAGGGGATTTTAGAAGACCTGAAGAAGCCTTCTTACAGGATTCTGCACTTTTTTCAAACCTCTACAGAGGTAGCCAAGTTGAGAAACAGTTATTCATTCACTGACCCAAAGGGGGCAAGGGTTGTTACTTTAAGGAGGACACAATCTGTGTCTGCAAGACGTCCTGAGCTACAGACGCATACTTTATTAATAATCTTACATACACAAAATGTCCAAGAGAAAGCCTAACAGGCTAATTTCTGACAGCTCCAGATAACAGCAGGAGGAACTGAAGTCACACTGACTCTCTGGCTTCCACAATCTACTCAAAAGCAATGGTCCCTTTCCCACCCAAGGGATGTGATACAAATAAATAAATACAATTATCTGCAGAACTTAAAGTGCAAGAACAACATGGTGAAGTCCTTCTCCTCAAGTGCAATGACTTGTGGGAAACAGATAGGAAAATAAAAAGAACAGCTGGAAAATTTAATTCCGTAACAACGCAAAAGCTGACACTGTTTTACAGGATGAGCCAACAGCCCCAGCCACTCTCCCTTACCTTAAGATACAGAAGCAGCTCTTCGCTCCTGAAGATAAGCGGCAGAACCCGAATCTCTGTTTGCTGTCAATGTCAGTGAGCACGAACGTGAAGTTCTGGCCAACTTGGCTAACTGTGAGGCTGCGGCAAAGACAGAACAAAGAGGAAAATGAATGTGCAGTAAGTTTCTTGATAAAGTATCTAATCACAACAAGTCGTTGAACCTGTAACATTTCCTCTCTCAGTGGAACTCTTTATAAATGAACTTAAAATTTACACACTTCAAGGAAATGGACTGTGAGCTGGTTAAAAAATAGTAATAATACAGCCCGCAGCCCACTGTAGTGACCACCTCAGAAATCACAATCTTCAGAGCCATCATACTTTCCCCTTATTGAGCTCAGGCCCTGAGGTAGCTCTGTTAATGGGATTGCATCCCATTGTTGACGGGCTGCATCAATCCTGAAAGGTACATTCTATTAACCACATTTTATAGATGAGGAAATAGTCTAGAGAGGTACCGCCTAAGGTCCCAGCTGGTAAGTGGCAAAAAGCTGAATTTTAAACCTAGCTCTGACTCCAAAGGACACTCCACCAGCTTGCTATTAACAATGCTTACTTGGTATCTCCTCTAGCTCAGAAAACAATAATTACAACAGCAGAATTTAGGTGTCTACTATGTGCCAGCCAAAAGTTAGACACTTGATATATACCATCTCATTCACTGTCATAACCACCATGGAATTTAGATGATGTTCCCAGTCTACATAAAAGGAAACTAAAGAACAGAATAGGTGGTAACTGAATCAAGTTCACGGAGGTACTAAGGGAAGGAGCTAAAATTGAAAATGGGAAGAAAAGAGGGCAAAGTTAGGTGTTACTTTCCTAAATTCCTGTATCTTTCACAATTTCTGAATTTATGAGGAACATATTTCATATTTTAGAGGATAGAAACACCAAAATGTCTAGCATTGCAAGGTGCTTTATAAGAAACGTAAACAATGTTTTTTAAAAAGACTATTTTTAAGAAGCTAAAAATTCCTGCATTAATACAAAAATAAACCACATATAAATGTAACATATAGCTTAAAAATATCTATTTTTGAATTAAAAAGCATATTACTATTCAGATTAATCCAGAAACTTTTTTAAATGTTACAAAATGTTTTAAAATCCGCTTTTTACCAGTTAGCTTGGATTCCATTCCTTTTTAAAAATTTAACCATTCCAAATTATATTATATAATATAAATTTATACTAACAAAATATTTTAGAATTTGACATTGAATTATTTAAAGGAACTCATTGTATTTTACAAAGTATACTCAAATCGATAAAATACTCAAATTGGTAAAATATTCAAATCTATGCTATCATCTATCAATTACTTCATAAATAGTCAGTAGAAATGAAAAATCATAGTTTACCAGGCCTTTTCCAAAGGCGGAATTCTTATTGAATCTTTGGATATGATATGAATTAAGTTTTCAAATAAAGGGCAGACTTTCTAAAACTCTGTTATACAAGCCACATAGAAAATTAAAATTAAAAGGATTTTCAAGGTATTCCAATATAAAGGTCAATGGACCCTGCCTGGTCATATTTAAGCAAACAACTCCATCCCTTGGAGAATGATTACAGAGTACAAGAAAATAATTCAGAAAGAAAAGAAAGTGTTCCACCCTCCTTATTTAACTAGGAAGGTGAACAAAAACAAGGTGGCAATTTAAAAGCAATGTGGTAATAAAGCAGGTGTAAGTAATGCTATCCCTCCACCTTACTCAGCCAGGAGAAGGAACACATTTCTATAAAAGTTATAGAGCTGTCAAGGGGACACCAAACGCTACCTTCTTATGGCTGTTATGTTTTATCTATAAAGCTTGGATACTGTGTTACTATGGTGATTTAATACTATGTTTTAAAGGGGGATTATATGATTAATTTTAACAAGGTTGAGAACTGAAGATGTGTGAGAAACAGGATTCTAGCCCACATAATTAAAGTGACTGGGGAGAAAAGTTGGCCCTCAATGGGGGAAGGGAAACCCTATTTTATTAAAATATTTAAAGCAACAGGTCTAGATGATTCTAAGTTACAAATAAGATCATGCTTTTGTGAAATATTACTATGAGATTATACAAAATATGATGGTTCATTAATTTTAACTCAGGATTTGATTTTGCTTATAGAATGCTTAAAATGAATACTCTCTAAGTAGCATCCTACAAGGGAAGGTTATTGATAGGACTGGATGAAAAGAAAATACCCAGAATCTCTAGGAAAAGGACACAGAATGAACACGATTTGACTTGTCAATTGGACGTCATTAATTTCCTACTATTTTTTCACTCCCATTAAAAATGCTAAAAATGTGTTTATCTACACTGTAGGCTCAAAGAATGAATCATTACTCATTCACTTGGTTCAAGTCCCAACTCAATCACTTGCTAAATGGGCCTTAATTTAGCAAGTTACTTAAAACCTCTAAGCGCCTCAGTTTCTTCACCTGGAATAACAATGAAAAATTACCACCCCAACCAAAGTATGTTTTGAGAATAAGTGGATAAGTATTTAGTATAAAGGCCAGTCCATAATAGGAACAGTTATTAAAAGGGATGCAAGCTCTTACCAACTGTGAAAACTAAAATTCACATTAAAATCATGCATTTGCTTAGAATCTTCCTGATTGACTCAGCTTTATAATACCTGTGAATAGAAGAAGTTAGTTCACTTTCTTGCTCTCTTCTCCCTTGCGTTTTTAAAGTAAAGGGTAGTCCTTTGGGTGACCAAGTGACTGATGTTTGCATTAAAGTGAAAAAGATTCTTTTCGGGGTGCCACATCTTAAAAGGAGGCACTTATTCCTAATCAATTCACCTTTTTAATCCTTGGAAGGGTGAAGTACAAGTCATCAAAAGCCCAAAACCAGTAGACTCTAAAATATTTTTTCCTTGGACAACTTCCAATAAACTAAAAGCCTGGCAGGGGCTGTCAAACAGAGGGTAATGTGAAGGGTTCTGAATCTCCAAGGAATTTATCATTCTCTTTCTCTACTTGCTGAAGTAGTCTATAGGAGTGTTCACTATTTTTCCATAAAAACGACTTTAGGGAAAGGGTCTGCTTCCTTAAAGGCTGTAGTTTTTGTGTTTACCTCCAGTATCAGCATCCATAATTTCCACAGGAATCAGAGATTTCACAATGATGAAAGCTAGAAGAAACCTTAGAAATTATCTTGCCTAATTCTCTTGTTTTACAGATAGGAAAACTGAGGGTTAGGGTTTAGTTTTGTTTTGTTTTCCAAAGTAATCAGGACTAGGACAAAAATCCAAGCCAACTTCTGGTTCAAATTCCTTTCCTTTCTGTCACTCTGTTCTAGACACGATGAAAACCCTCCCTGAGAAGTTTTCAACTCAGTTTAAGGAGCTAAGGTATGTGAGAAATTCAGATACTTCTCTTAGCAAACAAACTATACTTTCCACTAAGCTATAGAAACCAAATTTGAGTATCTCCAGAAATAAACCCAGGAGACCAGGGCCAAGACCAGTCTTAGCTGTGCTTCCCATGCCTACGTTAATATGGAAAACAAGGGAGAAAAGCAATAACTATTCAAACCACAGATTGTAACCTTCATGCTGCCTTTCAAACGCTTGCCAGCCAAGCAAGGTTTCTTCAGCAGCATTTTGCTTAATCTTGAAGTTGTTCACAGGCCCAGTGTACAAATGGTATGAAGCACGTGGATGGACAGTTTGATTCCAGTCTTCCAGTGAGAAATGAGATTTTACATGTAAGCCTCACTTTTAGTTTAGTTATCCATTTTGCAAACTGAGCTACAACTACACTGGGTACTGTAACAAGTGCTAGTATATAACACTGAACAATATAGACAGGGCCCCTGCCCTTATAGAGCTTACTGCCTAGTTGAAGAGGTATAATAAACAAGTATACTGCAAAACATGCAGCTTGTAACAGTGTTATTACAAAACCAAAGAAGGAACAAAGACAGAAGAAAATGGAAGAGAAGGAAAGGCCCTACTGAGATAATGTGGTCAGAAGAAGCTTCTCAAGGATGGCAACAGTACTGACATAAAGGATGAGATGGAGTAGCCACTCAAGGAATAGAGGACTGGGTGTTTCAGGCAGAGAAAAGAGCTGTGCAAAGATTATGGGGGCTGGAAAGAGTTAGGCATAATCAAGGAACTAAAAGGACAACAGTACTATTAAAGCAGAGGAGATAAAGGGGAAAATGGCATCACACGAAGTTGCTAGATAAAGCAAGCACCAGATCATGCAGAGAGCCCCATAGATCATGGCAAAGAATTAGGATTTTTATTTTTTATTTTTTTGGTAAGGGCAATGGAAAGTCATTGAATGGTTTTAATTAAGAGAAAAACAGTTTGGTTTATAGTTTCAAAAGTTTGATCTGACATATGGAGAATGGTTTTGAAGAAGGCAGAAACAGGAGCAGAGAAAATAATCAGGAGACTATTGCAGTAGTCCAGGTGAGACTGGATGGTGGCCTAACTCATGTAAGGAGAATAGAGATGGAGAGGGGTGGATAGTTCAGGTTATAGCTAGCAGGTATGAATGACAGGCTTGCAGATGGCCTGAGAATTGGGGAGCAAAAAGGCAGAATATGACCATTTGATGATAGGAAAGGCTAACAAATTAGGGGCTCCATTTGGGATATGTTAAATCTGAGAAGCCTGTAAAACATCTAAATAGGAATGACAAGTACAGAGCTGAACATAGTAGTTAGGAAGGCAGAGGAAACGTTTGGATTGAAGCTATAAATTTGGAAGTCATCTACACACAGATGGTATTTAACACCATGGTAAAGACTGAGATCATTTAAGGAGGGAGTTCAGAGAAACAAAAGAGGATCCAGGACTAATTTATAGAAATACCAATTTAGAGGATGGGTAGAGAAGAGACCAAAGGGAAAAAAAGAAAACAACCAGGCAGAACAAACTGAAGGGAGTGGTGAGCTATATTGATGCATCAAGATGAGAAGAGAAAAAAATGGCTTCTGAATTGAACCATATTGAGGTTTTAGATGACCTTGAGAGAAACAGCTCTAGTTTAATGACAGAAGCAGAAGACAGACTGAAGAGGGCTGAGGAATAAATTGAAGTGTGTAGATAACTCTTTCAAAAAAGAGAGAACCAGACAGCAACTGAGTAGGAATGAAGAATCAAAGGTGGGTATTAAGCTGTTGGGAATGATTCAACAGGGGCAGAGATTTATAATACAGGAGAGAGAAGATGAAACATTAAGGTCTAGGCTTTAGATTAGAATCCCAGATATGCTGCTCACTAGTTACATGAGCACAGACAAGTTATTATACCTCTCTGATTTCATCTGTAAAATCAGAATAATCACTTTACAGAGTAGTTTTAAGGATTAGAAATAATGTATACAAGGTATCTAGCAGATAGTAGATACACAACAAAAACAGTTATTAGTGTTGTGCAATTATAAAATTCAAGAGATAGAAGTGAAACATTTTGTCACCCCTCTATTTATTATAGCTTACTAACAATTACCTGTTGAGCCATCTACTGCAAGGCGCCCTAAGAGCTGTTCCTCCTTTCCTTCGATGCATATGTGGTGCTGGGCAGGAATTAAGCTTTATCAGACCACCACATCTCCCAACCTTTAGTTCCATGAGCCTCAAAGCTTCCTTCCATCAACATACCTTACATCTGCCTAAGCCTCTAGTTTCTCACCTTCCCTGTTCAAAGATCCAAATGGCAAGAATGACATTGAGCCAAAATGTTTGGGGACCAAAAGTAGGTCACACACTGCAAGATAAACTCTCCAGACGATTCTAAGAACAGAGATCTGTCCACTCCCTCGTCTACGTGAGCCTGACAAAGTCAACATAAATCATGACTGTAGAGTTAAAACGTATCAAAGCCAAAAGAACAGCAGAGATCTAATCCAATTCCCACATTTTATCCATGAAGAAACGAAGGCCCTCAGCAGAAAAGTCACTTGCCTCACAGCACAGAGCAGTCAGCGGTAAAACCAAAACTAAAACCTAGATCTGCTGGTTGCTACCCCAACATTCTGTACACCAAGGCTCAATTGCTTCATCGTTACCTAATGCTATAGAAAATAATCATGGGGCACAGCTGAACCTGTAGTTTAAGCTAAACCAAGGAGTAAAGTGGGCCAAATGGACTCAGGTTTAGAAAGCAAAGCAGGGTGACATAGAGGAGAGGTCTGGGAAGGTAAGACACTAATGCACTAATCATGTTGCTCTGCATGGGTTTCGTTTTCTTCAGTTATCTAAATTTTCTACTTCTCTACAATAAGTATATATTGCTTTTGAAATAAATAAAGTTTGTTTAGTTACTATATGCTGTGATGCAGTGTAAATGCAGGCAGTGTGGTGTAACAGAAAAATTACGGTGGAACTGGGGCTGAGACAAATGAGGGCTCCAAAAGCAGCTCTACTACTTATAGTTGTGGGACCTTGGGCTAGTTATTGAAACTAACTGAGCCTCTGTTTCCTCCTATGTGGCATGAGGATAACTGTAAACTTGCTAATGTGTAACCATTTAGTGCAGGAAAAGAACATAGCACAATCACAGAAACACAATAAAATGGTAAGTAGTATCTGAGCCACATTTGCATCTGTGGTTATATCCTGAACCACTAGATGATGCCTCTGCCCCTGAAAAGATGTCATGTCATTCCATGCTCCTGTCATTTGTGTGTGCCAGTAAAATTTACAGGGCAAGTTAATGGTAGCTGACTTTCTGGGTTCTAAAAGAAAGTAAGTGCAAACATGGAAAAGAATAGCTTTTCCATCATCCCATGCGTCTCTTGAATGCTTTGACTAACTGAAGCTGATTGTCAGCTATCAAGTGCAAGCAAGTAGTGACCACAGTATGGAACGGTACAAGTCTTTTTTAAAGAGACTGCTTTCATCAATAATAATGAAAAAATTTTGAGAGTGATAAGGGAACTCAGCACTGACGCTTCACTACTCCCCTTCACCGAGAGCTTCAAGTACAGCGTAGGGTAGAAATAACTCTGGATTGAGAATAAGAGTATCTATTCCTTTCCCAGCTCTGTAATTACATAGTTGTGACCATAAGCAAGTCATTTCACCTCTGTGGATCTTGGTTTCCCTTCTGTAAAATGGGAGGTTTGAACCAGATGAATTTCAGCTTTAAAATCCTACGGTCTTGTTCCCACACATTTTCAAGGCCTCCTGTGGCCAGAGCCCAAGCGCTCATGGTACACGTCACCCTCTCCCCAGCAGGCTCCATCTGCTCTGGCTGAACACTCACTAGGCTCACTCAGGGTTTCTCCTCTGCTTTGCTCTTCAGTGCATATGGGGTGTTAGGCTCTCCCTTCCACTTACCCACTTCCTGCCGTCCTGGCAGACTCAACACAAGCCTCCCCCACCATAAGATGTTTTCTCTGACCGTTTCAGTCTTCTCTAACCTCACTATCCTTTGGATATTGTTTAATATGTCTTTATAATATTTCCTGGACTAGACTAGGAAACACATGGAGGGCTGGGCTTCAAGTCTGAGATCATTTCCGTATCCTCCACATAACCCAACACAATGCCACACATCCTGAACCTTCCTTTGCCCTTTTGTAAAAAAGATACCACCACCACCTATCTCCTAGAGCTGCTGGGAAGAATAAACGAGGCAGTAATGTGACAGTGCCCAGCACTTTGACTACAATCAATTAGGAAATCAAATACTAATTTTCTTCTTTTCCTCCCTCTTTATGTATTTGGTGACTGGGCTTCCCCCCAAGAAGGTCTACTGAAAAATGTCTTCATTTGAGAGATGGAAATCTAGGTTGTGCTAGTAGCCTAAGAGGATCTTGGGCAAGTCCCAATTTCTCTTCAGCTTCGATTTTTTCAAATGAAGATAATGGCACTTGTTCTTATCTCTTATGATAGGAAGATAAAATGAGATAATTCACAAGAAAGCACTTACTTTTGAAAAGCTACCAGCATTGTTATTTTTCATAAGGCCTAGTTTCAGAAAGAAAAATCTTAAAACAGCACAAGGGACAGCAAGATGTCAATGTTAACCGGTGATTTGATGCTGACTGTGAAAATTCCACTCTTGATATAGACTAGAAATGTCAGAAAGTTGTATTACTGTTCCTTGGGGTAGAAAAGCACAGATACTGAAAAGATTAGGAAGCTTTCTTTTTTGAATGCAATCACCTGGGGCATTACTCATTTCCCAGGCTGGCATATTTTCTAAGTTAAACAATATCATAAACACACCTGGGGGGCTTTGTGGGCCTCAAATTCTGGGCATATCCATTTGACAGTGCTAACTGCAAACTAATAAAAAAAATTGTGACATTAAAACCTTTGAATCTATTGTAAATAAACTTCATTATTATTATCTCTTCTGCATTAAAAGTATGCCAAGGTTAGAGGTGGGAAAACAGAAAAATATAGTCCCCAAAATAAAGTGGGTTTTTTTGTATCAATAACAGTTAACACCATAGGGTATGTAATATAATACAACGTAAGAAACAACTATTGTACATGGCAAGGACTAAAATATTTCCATAAAGAAACATTTCTGTCCCCAAATCATTTTGTGGGGGAAAAAAAAAAGAACATGATTAGGGAAGGTAACTTAGAGAGAAGCATTTTGGAAGAAAAATGTTTTTAACAACAACAAAAGTATCAGACATTGGTAACAAAAAAGATTTTAGAATTATCATTTAAGGACTTTGCCTGTCTTCCATTTAAGAACATAATAATCCGGACAGGTAGCTAAAAGTAGAGGGGTGTGTGTGGTACAAATGAGAGAAAGTGTGTGTGTGCGTGCACATGCGTGTGTTGGGGAGGAGGATTTAATCTGTGCATTTCTTCTAATATTAGTTTACAAAGTTAATTAAGGAATACTTACCCAAAAAAGATCACCACTCTAGTAAGAAGCCATGTAAAAATGTATTCTCTTATTTTTCTTCATTAAACACCTAACTACATTTTTTAAAACATTTCAGCTTTATTACTTTGTATAAATATGGCCTTGCCATAATTTGTAATACATTTTATAAGTAACTGGAGGAGATTTCATGCATCGCTAATTCATACATATAAATGTGAAGTTTGCATTAAATATCTCTAAACAAAAACCTATTTCCATGCTATTTTTAGAAGGAATAGGCTAAAGAAGAGACAAGAGGGACTCTCATTACAAAGACTGACCCTTTTAGAATTAAGGCTATTCTGTTTTGAGCATCAACCTGCTACTAAAACATCCCTGGTACCAGGATTTAAAAAGGTCTGGAAATACTACAATGGTTGATTGGCTTAAAAAATAACATGTTAGAACCAGGGAGAGCAGTGATTAGAAGTAGCTGGCAACATTCCAGAGTCGCTTTTTAGTACTCTTTTAAACTCCTTTGGCTACCAACTCTCATCTTACACCATTTTTAGGTTTATGCCAAATAAACCAGGACACTGGTATTACACAGTGTAGGAAAGATCCAAGCAGCAAACTACCCACATACACTCTAAATCACTAAAATTTTTCAGGCCCTGCCTTGTTTGGGCACACTAAAATACACAATAGAATCTTCCTAAAGATGAGCATATAGCTTTCTTGGAACATATTATGGCATTTATTGCTTACAATGGTATTTTCTACAACCTTTCTGTCAATAAAAGTGGAATTTTTAAGATGTAATGTATGTACAGTTTCATAGTTCAAATTTCCATTAAGAGAAAATTGAAGAGAGACAACAATCAAGTGGGCAAATAAATGACTGCAAAAATAAATGCTTCGACTGTAATGAAAAATAGTAGACAGTCTTGAAAATAAGATAAAGATTATTTTGTCACTTTATTAATATAGTTAACAAACTACAGTTTTATAAAGTAAAGAAAAAAAAAGCTCTTCTAAATTGTTACCATTAACCGGTGGCTTATTAAAAAACAAAACAAAACCTCAGATTGTTTTAATTATCTTGGAGTTCTTATATTTGTACCTCTCTAAGAAATGGTTTATCATAATGTAAATACTAAGGAAATGTTTAGTATTTAGACGGTTTAGTATTTTTTAGTCTAGAAATCTATAGAAAATGCTGATTTCCCTAGAGATACCATTCTTAGCCACCTAAACAAAATGTAAAACATTATTTAGCAACATTCCTTTTAAATGGCTGAATACCTTTAAACAAGATAGGCCCATGCTGATTTAAATTGTAAGTTGAAGTCTAGGAAAAACAAAGTCTACATAATACTCACAAGGCCATGGGGTCATATAATACTAATTGTTTAAGCCAAATATATTCAAATTTAAATAAAAATTAAATTGCATTTGATTAAATACCAACCATTCTTAATCATGGTTTAAGTCTGATAACCAAAATCAAAAATTTAATGCCATACAAAATACATCTCACAAACCAACCAACGCAAAGCTCTAAGCTTTAAACTTTTTGATAGTGTCAATAAAATCCCCAGGAAGGGAGAATATTGCAACTCTCCTTGGAACATAGGTGTCTTAAATCATGGTTAAACAGACAGAATGTTAAGAATGGTGTGGTTTTTATTTTCTATAGCAGGTTTATTGACACTTTTTTCTAGTAAAATTTGAAAATCTGACACTACCTGTCCACATAGAAGGGGAAACAAAACTTGGTCAAAGTCTGTAGAACTTCCTGTGGAGAGAAAGAGAGATAATTTATACATCTAATGGGACCAATAAATCTAACATTAACCACAGCACACAATCTAGCAACTTTACCCTAAAGAAAGAGGAGACAGATGAAGAAATATGGGCTTTATCAATTACATGGGAGGAGTACTAGGCAGTCAATCATGAGAAATAATAAACATGATCAAACTTCATTAAAAATGAAAAATTAATCAAGAATCACACATGGGCAAGCAGCAGGAGCCATGCAGGAAAGCTCTGAAGGGAGGGAGGCGGTTGGGTTGCTGAGTGTTAACACCCCTCCAGGGACCATCTCCAGCCTGACCATATGGATCAGAGTGAATAACACCGAGCCACATGGGTTTGGCCTGGCAGGGCCGCTGTTGCTGGCACCGTTTTTGCCTGTTACCTAGGAACAGAGGGGGCCAGGATTAGACAACGCTTCCCAACATCAATAGGCCAAATCACAGCAGAATAGAAAGCCAACTTGAAGATAATTGTCCCTGAACATTGTCAACTACATTTTTTAGAGTTTAAAACTTCCTTTACTTACTTTATAAAGAAGTTGCCATTTTGGCATAAATTTATTTTGAAACCAAATTGTAACAATTCTAAGTATGCACTATTTCTAGTTAAATATCATTATCATAATTAAACATACTTACCTGCTTGTAATTTACCAAAATCTAAAGCAAACTACCAGTTTAAATACAAACATACAGGTACATAAAACCAAGCATATTATTCAGGAGTAGGGTACAAAAAGTAGAGTGATATCTCAAAGACTTATTCATAAAAGACAATCTTTTCACATTAAGAAAAGAATAAATACTGGTACATGAGACACAATATAAAGTAGTGTGTGACTTTTCCTAAAAGACAAATTTCACATATACAGCATACACATATATAAGTCGTTAATTATTATTTCCTTCATAGAATTTTCTTTAGCTTGACTTAATTTAACTGCAGGCTTGGACAGCCCACAGTTGGTGCTTATCATAAGTTCATAGACCAATGTTATAAATTTTAAAAAAGTATTCCTTTCATGCATTTGATTTGTTTTTTAACTATTTAAAAACCCAACTTCAAGACAAAATGAAGAACACATTTTTCAGTCATTGAGAAGCTGGTTCAAATTAAAACAAACCTGCCCATTGCCAATCCTAATCCAAGTGATAAATTAAAGATCAGCTTACAAATGTAGCACAAATTCTAACCAATAATAATGAATTATCAATGCTAACTGAATTGATGCTTCTCGCTTCATTTATTTTTAAAACCAGTTCTATCATTCAAGAAATAAACCACATCAATCTAATAACCCACTCAATGAAGCAGAAAGCACATTGACTTGCTCTGCCAGAGCATGTTCCGCCTACATAATTCAATTGAGCATATCCTATTTTTTAATATCATCTTGGACTGGTACCATGTATATCACAGCACTGTTAAGGCATGTCATGAAATAGTAAATGAATAGGAAATTTAAAAGTGAAAAAGTAGATAAGAATATCTCAGCCTATGCTAAGAGGCATTATTTATACATTTTAAATTTTATAAGGTAGCATTCAGAAGCCCATATATATTGTTTTTAAACTAATCATGCTTAAATAAATTGCAATAGGTAATAGAGAATCAGAACAAAGGCAATTTCTCAGTGCGTAATGTTATCAGGCAAATATAGGAAAAGAGATCATGTAAAACATTCATTTTAATGTATGCAGTTTTAATTACAAAATATACTATAATCCACATACACAAAACCCTTATGATTTACACACACACAAAAGATTCCTTACAAATTTCATTCCACTTCAAGTTTCAAATAATACCACAAAGTATCCCTTAACTTCAATATATGTACCAGCCATTCTTTAAAACTCAGTAGCAAGTGTTAACTCATTGCCAGTATCAGCTACAAAGACAGCTATCTTTTACCCCTCAAAAGTTACAGGTGCAAAAAGCACTTCTCTACTCTACGCTGGAGTTGCACTGGCAAAAGGCCTCAAAGATTTTTGAAAGAAAGGACCCCCATGGCTACGAGAAAGTATTGTGCTCTACAGCAGAGTCAAAGGAATCTAATATGCCCAGCTTATTACTCACTACAATATAGAAACTACTTACCACTTTCTAACGTCAAGAGTAATAACCAAACTTGAACTTGTCTGTCAGATAATATTAGAACAAATATCAAAATACCCAATGTAGGCTGAGTGCAACCCACCTCCCACGAGCTTTCCTTTTTACCCAAGAAGGCAGCGATAAGTCTAATTAAGCAATAGAAGCAGGGGGAGGGGAAGGGGAAGGGGAAAGGGAATATAGGCAAATGTAGGCACATGTTTGTACATTACAATATGTTTCTTCTTGTTTGTGATATTACAAGAGCTTGATATTCCAATTTAAGTCAAACAAGATGGTAGTGTGCTGTCAGAAGAGAAAACAAAAATGAGCATCTACTCTGTTAGGCATATTCAAACATCTCAATCAGAACTGAGATATCTAATTCTTAGTTTGGGAAGGGGAGGACAGGAAGAGGGAGGGAAAAACAAGCAATGTTCTGCTGAAATAAACTGATTTTCTTAATACTGGTATTTTCCTTATATATAAACATTCAACTACTTTATCCTTTTTTTCCAAAAGAAAACACAATTATTCAAATATGAAAAGCACCACTCTTCAAGGGAGGGGGCTTTAAAATCCTGATTTAAATATATTTTGAGCATTCTATTTATGGGAGTGTCCCACAGTCTTTCAATATTAACTTTATTGGGGAAACAGTCACTAACCAGTTACCAACCCTTTTTTCTCTCTAGAACCTATGTGTTTGGCTAGGGAACTTTCTTTGTAGATGGTAATTTTCTTGTTCTCTCCCCCATTTCTCTTGCCTACACAAGCTCTTTTAAACAACCAGCCTCAGTACAACTTCAACTACTGCCATATAAATCGGATCTTGGAGATGCAGCACAGCTGATGAAATGTAAATGACCTCATTGCTAAGGCAGGGAGTGGGGAGGATTGTGTGCCAGCTCTCTAGATCAATTCCCAAGTTTATATTTTCACAAATCTTTTTATGTACAGTTTGATTTTTTAACATTTTAATGAGCAAAAAAGTGAATCTATAGTAGCCAGTCACCACAGTTAAAGTGCAGGGCATGAACTAGGTCCCAGGAGGGAACCAGTCCACCATGTCACCACTGGCTTTAGGACATTCGCCACCTGGTTCCATGTCCCCAGGTTCCAACTCTTTTCATAATCAAAACACTGCTGACATTATAAACCCCAGACGGGTTTTCTAAAATCCCTCCCAATCAATATATCCAACACATAACTTATTGGAGACAACAGTGAGCTCATTGATTAAGGTGAGTTCAGTAGCAAAGTTTTCAAAATAAATGAGACAAGAATACAGCATTCAACCTCTTTGTGTCACCAGACAATTTATGAAATAGGCAATTTCCAAAAGGGCTTTTCTAACAAAATATATGGTACTTCATGTGGGAAGAAATAAGAGCAGAGGGGGCAGGGAGGAAATGTGGTAGAGACACAGTTGCAAAAACCTTTCAGTTATGCATATATTAAACAGCAGATTGCAGAGTGTAGTAGAAAAGCAACAACATCTACAAAGCTCTGCCCATAGGAGATACCAAGCTTCAGAGTATGAACCAACATACGAAATTAACACACCTAACGCTGGATACACTTGCAAATGCAATTTGGAAATGAACTCAAGATTCATCTCAGTCTATTTTGGATTCATTTCATCCGATTCAAATTCTCATCTGGTCAGAAGGTCCATCAAGGGAATTACTCCTATCTGGAGAAAACAGATTATATTCTGCTGACACTAAGCCATTTGCTCAAGAATCTAGTAAAGTTTTAAATTTATATTATCCATTACAGAATCCTATCTGGAAGCAAAACTTCAAAGACTGAATTCAATGAAGTTAACTGAGATTATTAATAATGAAAAGGCTAGACCAATTCACCCTGAATTTGGGGTACAAGATGGGGGCATAGGAAATCCTGCAACAGCCATCATTTCAGATATCAAATACTTTTGTTTTCATTGCTTCATCGAAACCTACAAACGAAAATTAGTTTTATTTGGCAGATGAAAACAACTGGCAGTCAGACACAGACATACACACCCCACAAATAAATGCCATCTGAAGATAAAAGCACAGGCTGATTATAGTGTCCACTGGAGTTACAGAATGTTGGGAGATGAGGCATGTTATCAATAGTTCAAAGGGGGAAAAAAATATGTGCATGAAAACATTTAAATAAAGCAAAGGGAGAGCTTGAATAAACGAATGTATTTTAAAATATGTAAAGCCACAGTTAGCCTCTTTGTGGCTTGCTGAAAGCTGATATAGCAGTTGATAATTTACTTTTGTCCAAAAACAGAGTGAAGGAGGGAGAGGAGGGTACACGGTAGAACATTTCCTGGGTTTCTTATATCTAACTTACTTGTTCATTTCAAAATATAGGTGTGTGATGAAAAGATCAGTGGAGTTCAAATTCTAAAATACTCCCTATGTTTAAATTTTTTTTAACAGCATGAGGGAAATGCTGACCCTCTAAGTCCTGCAATGGAGAGCAATGCCACTGACTTGAAAGAAAAGCCTTTGATTGATGATCTTGAAATTCAAGTTGAAAGTTAAAAACAGAACACACACAAAACCCAAACATACAAAAAGCTAACAAAATTTCTACTTTAAGCCATTTCAAGTTAAAACCAGGGGCTCCAAGTGAAAGCTAGCAAAGGTTTTAAATGCTTATGATTAAGAAGGGTAAAGCAGTTGTTCTTGGAAGCCTAATTAGTACCAAGTTCAAGAATGTTGATCAGAAGTTCCCTAAACGTGAAAACAGGAAATAAAATTTTTCTCCTTCACTGTAAGTGTCAAATCTAAGATCCATACTATAATTCCAATAAATTTTAATTTTTTTCAGTGAGAAAAAGAAGCTTTGAATAAAGGATTTTACAGAAAGGCTTTTTAACACCGAAACATAAAAGCCGGGTCAAGTTTCTAACACCGCTGCTCAAATGCTGCAGAGTCTGCTTCCTTTCTTTGGTACATTTCAGTATTTACCCCTAGTTTACTTTTTACAAACTTTAGTTAATTTGGGGTCACACATATAATTATGCTGATTTGTGTAATACCTAATATACAGAATCAGTGCTGTAATTCCAAGATTAAATTATAATAAAATAAAGAAATTCATCATACTCTATGAGTATGTTATCATATAAATTTTATATATAGATTACCAAGGACATTAAGTGCAGAAGAGGAAGGCTTTCAGCAGCAGAAGAGCCCCTTCTAAAACTACTTTTAAGTATGAATCCTCATGACCTTTGAAGTCCAAAGTAAAAATATTGGATCTTATTTTAAAACTTTTTAAGATAACAAAAATACTTTATCCTTTTGCATCCTTCCCTTTCTTCAAAAATTTACCTAAAACAAAGTTGTTCAAAATCACAGTATTACATAACATCCTCTTTTCCAAGATTTCCTCTTATTAACTTTAAACCTTACAGCAAAGTGGTTGGAAATGACAGAGCTATATTTATAAGGTCAATGTTAAAGGCCAATAAAATTCTTAACATTTGTTTCCAATACCATACTTTCAAAGTGAATAAATGATTTGGTTACAATCTCTTATAATTGGCATTTGGTGGCATCAGTGATATAATTCCTTGGACTCAATATTAGTACTCTAAAATATTGTCATTCATTTCCTTAAATATTTTAATACCTGTTATCTGAACATTTATGTGATCAATATTTCTAAAAAGAAGGGGGGATAAGGGGACACAAGTCAGCACATAGCAAAGGAATAGGGTCCCAACAGTAAAACTGCAAACATGATTTCACTGAAGCAGCAGCTTGCCCTCAGGAAGATACTATTAAAAAAGAAAAGGAAAAAAAAAAGAGCACTAATAGAAATACTATTTCGTAAGCATATTAAAAGCTGTCAGCTTTTAAATATTTTAAATGCACACAAAAATGTGCACAGATGGGCAACTTTTCTGCTCACATTAGTCTAGAAAAAAAAAAATCTTTCATTATCAAGCTCAAAGTCCTTGAATTTTTTAAACTTAATTGTGCCTCTATTTCTTAGAATTCACACCCCAAGGCCAAAGCTTTCCTGCCACCAGTCCTTCAAATCTGACTTGGACATTACACGGGAGGAGGCTCCAAGCCTCCCTGAGGTCTCACTCCTTTTACAACACACGAAAAAGCAGTCGATAATGGGCCCATGCTGAATTCACTGCTCTCCACGTCTCCTCTTGGGACACAAGCCTAGCAGATGTGATAAAAACTGTGTCAGAGAAGTGGCTCTAGTTTGTGCCTTAATGACAACTTAAACCTCTAAACCAATACAACCAAAGGACTAACAGAACTGGCTGTTACCGCTCCCTCCTGCCAATCTTCGAATATCTCTGAACTAAATTAGCACCTCTACCCACAACTTCCCCTGCCACCCCACAAAATCCATTCTAATTTTAAAAGATAAATGAATTCAGCAAACACATCAGTGGCATAAGTGTCTGGGCGCTTTGTGTGTGTGTGTGTGTGTGTGTGTGTGTGTGTGTGTCCTATAATTAAGCCCTAACACATATTTCATGTAGTTTATATTTTCTCAAGGTATGATTGAGCATTCAGATGTCTTAAAGGACTGCCTGGTAAATTCCCTCTGATCATCACCCCAGTAACCATATTAACACATACAACTGATAGACTTCTGGTTTCCAAAAAGGTCTAAAAATTATTTTAGAAATAAAAGCAATATTCTGAGTTATTGAAACATTCCAATTATTAAAATTTATATAGGAGAATGTTTTAAACAGTAGGTGGCTATACTTTTCTTTTAACTTGTAAGAACCCTTTGTCTTACCTAATGATATGGTACCAAAAAATAGATTTAAATGTGTACTTCTGATAACATTTTCTAAATTCTATAATTCAGCCTTCAGATGATAGGTCTTTTTACCCAGTATCTTGAAAGCCTATTCAGTCACAATTGCATACCCACTTAATCAGCAATCATTGTTCTGGGATGCAGGACTTTGTTGTCAAGACAAGCACCAAAACCTTAAAAAAATTTTTTTCAGAACTGGCATAAGAAAAAAGTGATCTTTGTCAGACAAGGACAAATTTATGCAAATCTTTTATAAACATTCACAAACATTTATTTAGCTTTTGAAATGTTGGCCTCATTTGAGAGCATGAAAATGAGGGGGAAGTAGGAAAACGCAAAGGACAGCTTAGAAGCTGGCACGCTACATAAATATTCAGAAGGAAGATTATAGGATTCATGTTAGGCTGTCTTAGGCTTCTCCAAAGTCCACACAGAATAGCAAAGAACAAAACTAACGAGAAGTACAGCAGATGTTAGACAATGCATCAGCCTCTTTTCCTCTCTCACTTAGCTATACTTGGACGCTTTTATATTTTCTTTCAATATGGTTAGGTCATTCAAGGATTCTCCTATAGACTCCGTATTGTGGCTACAGATCTATAAGCTGAAGGTCTGTCAGCTTTCCAAAAGTTTCCAATGAAAAGGCATTATGCAAATTCTACCTCTCTTACCCTCTTTCAGGGGGGAAAAAAGCCTCCAGTATGCAGTCATCAGAGTATTGGAAGCCCCAGCCTTCATTTCTGTATAGCTGTGTTTGCCTCAGGGCCACGCTGCTTGTTTTGACAGTGGATCCCCCTAGATAGTTGGGATTAGTCGAGCTTGTTTAGATAAACTTGAAATCAAGGCCTTCTCTAGGTAGACAGCTAGATGTAGCTACCGAGTTTCCAGCTGCCTCTTCCTTTCATCCCAAAACAACTGCAGATTCACAGTAGCTATCACAGCCACAGGCTATGTCACATACATAAGTACAAAATTAAAGGCTGCTAAAAGAAGCCTTTGTAAGTCTTACTGCTAAAATAAGGAATCTGTACTGCTTGGTTTATACAAATTATTCTAGCACTACCAGTATGGAGCTGAAACATCAGTTAACAAGGCCTATTAATCAAGGTTCCTAGCTTCTGATAGACAGGATCATAGTTTGGTAATACGCCTAACCTCCTGCTTATTAGCTCTTGTATGAGAATAATAGCTTAAAATGTTGAAAAGGAAATAATAGGCTTTATTTATCCAGTGGCAGGGGATGTTATACACCATCAATAAACACTGTGAACAGAGTATGAAAATCAAATGTAAATATCAAATCTGCTTTTGAGAAAGAATTATTTTGCAATTGATTAGACAGGGTCTCACTCAACAGTCATCTCCAATTACAGAATTGTTGCAAATTAACTTTTATTTCCTACAACTTTCAGATTCTGATAGAAAGATATTAAAGAGGAATTAAGACTGAAGAAATTTTATATTCAAAACAGATTGATGACACATCATTACAAATCAGACAGCAGGTGATATGAAACGCTATTGAAATAAAATATTACAGAATTCAAAAAGTTTTCTAAAATCTAACACTCAAGGATTTTAATCATTTGTAACCAAAAACAAAAGGCTCTTCAGAGGACCAGCAAAAAACAAGCAAAGAAATTAATTCAATCCCATATGTTTGTTTTTACTTTGCATATCTTGCTCCAACATATAGATGCTAGTGTTTACCTGAGGCTGCCTGGGATAAACTAAACACAACAATGGTACCAGAACAGGTTCAAACACTTTCCAGAACTATTCTGAGATATCATGCAGTACAGAAGTCCTTTTACCCTCTGACTATACTGTCAAGTCATACAAGGCAGTTCTCAATCAAACAAGTTCACATATCACCAGTGAAAGTGTGTTCTCATGATTCAACAGGTAAGTCACTATTTAAATGAAAAGCCCTAAGATATTCAAGACATTCTAGAATTACAGTCATCAGCGAGCTTTTCCTATGAAATTTTGGATTCCTTTCATGTACCACTTACAACCTAAAGAATGAGCGAGCACACTTTTTCTCCAAAGGGCCAAATTGTAAATATTTTAGGTTTTGCAAGCCACTTAAGGTCTCTATCATATATTCTTCTCTTTTTTTTTTTTTTACAACCTTTAAAAAGAGTAAAAAAATCATCTTACCTCATAGTCTATATAAAAACCAGCCCCAGGGCAGGATGTGGCCAACTGGCTGTAGTTTACCAACCCTGATCTAGAGTGTTAAGGAGCCTAGTCATACAACATAACCCAAACAAACTCATCAATACTCAAACTCAAATTCAAGAATTCCTAAAAGGTAAAATGCCAATGCCAATCATGCTGGTTCTCTGGTGATCCAACAATTCCCATGTTATTGTCACTAAACAGCCAAACGCCTATTTCAAACAAACATACTCTTGCTTTAAAGTACAAAGGATTAAAAATAAAACACATTTCTACTACCCAGAATTCACAATTGGTTTGTGGCATGGACTCCTCATAGAAACAATTCCCTCTTAGATTAATAGTTCACTTCTACAGGTAAGGTCCAGGGTTTTTCTTGACAGATAAATGAATTCACGGTCTCTGGATTATTGAGAACTATTCAATTTGAGATTTGTTTTGCTTATAATATTTTTAAAAGCAATATTAAAAGAGGAGAATGCCCTTCCTAGTGCTCTACTCAAACAGGTCACTTGTCCAACATTGTTCTGTTAGATGAAGAAAATAGAAGGGCCTCCTCTTGCCTCTCTTACTACTTGATATCAACTCCTTTCTCTTAAATGTGTTTCCCAAGACAATCTTCCTCCTTTTCTCTCTACATCCTCCTCTATTAATAGCTTACCTGCACTTTAGTTTCAATTATCAGCACTAGGTAAATGACTCTCAAATTCACATCTTCACTTTAGAACTACCTTTCCAGCTCCAGGCTCCTATTCCAACAGCCTGCTGGACATTTCTGCAGGCACTTCAAACTCAACATGACTAAAATCCAGACCCATCATCACGGTTATCAGTATACCGCCATTTACTAAATTTCAAAGTCATCTTAGAAAACTGATGTATTTCCCTAAGCAAAATAATATATTTAGTACCAGAAAATGTGCTAGAGGCCAGGGGTAAAGCAGTGACCAGGCAAGATGTGGTCCCTGTCCACATGGAGCTTACAATCTACTTGGAAAGACAGATGCTATAAAAATGAACATATGAATACCTAACTCAAACTGCCACAGGAACTGCAAAAGAACAGAGTGCTCTAGACAAAATGGGAGGGGCCTGAATTTAGATGGAAGGGCAAGAAAGGCCTCCAGGGAAGTGACACTTTGTGCTGAGACTTGAGGAATGAATAGGTATCTGCCAGGCAAAGACTGGGAGAAGAACAGGAAGAGGGAGGCAAAAATAACAGCACGATAACAAAAGCCCCTGGCACATTCCAGGAACTTAAAAGCAGCCCAGCATGTTGGAGCAGAGGAGGTGAGGGAGAGAATGGCAGATGAAGCTAGATAGGTTGGCAGGGGCCAAATCATTCGGGACATTATAGGGGAGGTTAAGGAGTCTGGACTTTATTCTAATGCGTTGGAAGTCACTGAAGGGTTTGGATCCTTTTACATCCTGCTTTCACGTGACTTTCTAACCCCTCCACCTTCCCCCAAGTCTTCCAGACTCCAGGTGGACTCAGAGGCTATTCTCAGTGAGCTTATCACCCCAATGCTGTTGCCATCATTCTATCAACAAACTGACCATAATCTCAGGGCCCTGCATTTCCACAGGAGGGGAAAAGACATCCAACTGGTGCCCATCAGGCCTCCAGGAAGGAAGAGAAGCCTTACATAGGAACCTTAATAATAACTCTGGCAATAGGGAGAGCGGTTGTGGTCATAGAGAGCGACAAAGGAACTGCATCAATTTTGAACAGGACCATCCTAAATCTCTCTTCAGAACCTGCTTCCTTATATCTGGTATTTTTTCCAAATTCCCAAAGTCCATTTTCCTGTATACAGAGAAAGCATGTGTGACTTTTTATTGCAATAATCTGCTGTATATCATTAACTCTAAGAAGCCACTGATTATAAAACTATTATTTTTAAGTATCATTAGGGGAAAAAATGCTGCAAATGAAATGATATACCATTGACTGTAAGATGCATCCCAATTTCAGAGATGCTAAAATATGAAAAAATATGCATCTTGGAATTGATAAAATATATTTACAGATCTGCCTTCCCCACTAGACTGAGTTAAGAAAGGTGGGGATTATACACATTGCCAGTGTCGAACCGAGTACCTGGCACATAGGAAACATCCAGTGAATGATGGCGCCGAAAAAAATGACTGGATGATACTCTGGAGAGTTAGAAGGGAAGAAAATAACATTAACTGAGCACTTACTATTGCCAAGCACTGTGTTAACAGTCTGCATGCCTTCCTGTTTAATCGTCATAGGAAGTAGTGTGACATGGGCCAAAGCACAGACTTAAATTGACCAGAGAATCAAACTTTAAGGTTAATATTTATTCTTGACATAGAAAATGAAAGGAACAGCGAAGACTATTAAAGTTTGTAAAAATGTAATATTAGTCACTTGTGTCAAAGGCCTATCATTTATGCCTAATTATGTTTTTGCTTAATAATATATGAATTATGCATATAATTTAAAGTATCTAAATTGACTTATATAAGTTTCTTCTGATTATGAAACTAATCTATTCAGCATTTCTCTTGTTTCTAATAGACCAATGGTAATCTTTTCTCAGGGGGTAGGGGGTGGTTAAGTGACAAGTGGAAAGGGACTGATAAAGCAGCTACTATATGTCAGGTCTTGTGCTAGAAGTTTTACATATGCTCAATGATCCTACCAGTAATCTTATGCAGATATTGTCACCCTCTTACAGACAAAATGAACCTTGAGACCTAAGTAAAATTAGTTTCAGGTAGACTGGTAAAGTAACTTGCCTAACTATTCAAAAGAGAAATTCTCAATCTCCAGCCCAGAATGATTAGCATTCTGTCTCCACAGTCACAAAAACTCACAGAGCTAAAGTAGGAGCCCTCCATGCTAAACGAAGCTAAAGACTTTCTCCCACCTTACTTTCCAACTGCAGGAGTGGAGTGGAAGATTCGTGTTGTTCTGATATAGGGTCTTAGGGCATGGCAACCACACATACCTGTTTGCCCAGAACATCCCAGGTATGCCCATGATTTCTGTGTAATCATAGTGTTCCCTTCAATCTCAAAAGTATATTGGATTGGATGCTGTGGTCACCAGAATCATAGAGAGAGGGAAAACTATGGCTTGTCTGGAGGTGACAAAAGAATAAACAGCAGTTTTTTCTGCCTTATGGTGGGAAATTGGGGAATGGTGTTAGAAGAGTTAGTTTTTATCACTTGACTCAGGCTCTTTATCCATAGTAAGAACTTACCTACATTCTAGGACTTAATACAAGATCAGACATCATCAATTACATGGAAGCATCAAAACCTCCTCTTTTTTTCTCCCCCTCATGCTACATCAGAAAACATTTACTGAACTAGACAAATTCAGGTATTATGCATTATGACTACCTTTCCTGCCAATTCCACAAAGTTAGTATTATGTCTTCATTTTACAGATGAAGAATATAAGGTGGAAAACATAATGCCTTTACCCAAAGTGACATATCCAAAGTTAAACCTCACATAATATACGTGGGGATATTTGCCTCCAAATTTTCTTTGGGCCAAACATACAAGAAAAAAAAAAAGCACTTAAAAAATTTAAGGGGGGATTACATTTCTTAAGAAATAAGTGAGACATGAATAATGAAAAAAAGTTCTAGCTGCCATTAAATCTGTGTATTATAACAGATACATTTTAAAAATAAAAAATATTTCTCAATTTGCCAGGGGTTCAGATATCCAGAAATGATAAGTATCTGGCAGGTTGGAAAAGTGCTCTGATTAAAAATAACATTCACAACAATTTATAGCTTATACTTTTAAAACTAGATGTTACATAAAGAGGCATCATGTTCAAAATACATTCAAATACATGAATCTTAAACGCCTCTGATTAAGTCTCAGCTAGGTAAGATGGGATTTAATAAATGTATTAATATGTTTTGGTTTGTCCTACCTAGTTCAAATTCTGAGCCCAAAGATCACAGTGTGAACACTATTCCGTTATTTATTATTATATATCAAATATTTGGCCTAACATCCACGCACAGTGCCAAGTCCTAGAGACTTGGACACGAAGCAAGCAAGAATCTCTGACTTTCTGCCTGGGAAAGGGAGAGGATACATAAACAAATATAAAGTATTTAGGTTTTCTGATAGAAATATGGTCAAGTTAAAAGGGATGTATTATCAAGTTTACCTGCAGGATGTGAAAGACTCCTCAGAGGAGGTGACATTTGAGCTGACTTTAGAAAAATGAATCAGTATATACTAGACAAAGAGGGTAGATAAGAATATTACAGTGATAAAAGCAATATGAAACACTATATCATATAATTTACAAGGTTGATATGTAAGTAAATGATCTTTGATAAATAAGCTCAATTTTCTTTAAAATGCAATCTCTCAAGTATTTTATAAATACCTTTTCATTTCTACTCACCAAACCCCCACCTGCTATATGCATAAGCACACACGTGCGCACGCTCACGCACACATCCCTCCCATACACACACAGTCTGGGCTTCATGTTATACCACATTTGAAATCCAAAACTGACCAAAGTTACACAGTTTGAAATTATGATAGCCAGAGGAATCTTAATCCCACTATACTGCATATAAGTACATTAAAAATGAAAGCTACCACAGTAATACAAAGTACTATATACAACCAAAAGGGCTCATTTCCAAGGACTGTGGTACCCATTACTAAATTTCTGAGGTTTTGAACATGGGAATCTCAACATACAGATTTCACAAGTGGAATAAAATAAATAAAAATTAATTATTTGAAGCCCCTTTATCACCATTTAAAGAGTTTTAATGTTTTCAGTACATTTTAAAACATAAATATTTAGAAACTGTTTATATATATATATTGTGTGTGTGTGTGTGTGTGTATATATATATATATATTTTTTTTTTTTTTTTTTTTTTTTTTGAGACAGGGTCTTGCTCTGTCGCCCAGGCTAGAGTGCAGTGGTGGGATCATGGCTTACTGCTGCCTTGAACTCCTGGGCTCAAGCAATCCTCCCACCTCAGCCTCCCGAGTAGCTAGGACTACAGGCATGTGCCACTGTGCCTGACTATTTTTTTTTTTTTTTTTTGTAGAGATGAGGTCTCACTATGTCGCCCAGGCTGGTCTCAAACTCCTGGGCTCAAGCGATCCTCCTGCCTCTGGCCTCGCAAGTGTCGAGATTACAGGTGTGAGCCACTGGGCCCATCCTGTATCTCTTCTTTGCCTGACAAAATATTCTCTCTCACCTCATGACTTCTCTAAATTTTGTTCAGAAACAGTGAGGGTTTAGAAAGGGGAGGTTTTCCAGAATTCTTCCATGGATCAGTCTGACATTCTAGAGGCAAAGGTTCTCATACAGAACCCTAACACCTGACAAAACAAAGACATCAAAACAGGGTGACCCTGCTACCTTAAGCCTATCCCTAATAATAGTGGAAACAATATTAATTATTGGTTATTCTTAGGTGTCAGATATTATTCTAAACATTTCTCACATTTCAAATCACTATACCCTCACAACAATCCTATAAGGTCTTTACTATGACTATCTCTAGTTTATAGGTCAGGAAATTAAATCCGAAAGTGGTAAATTCCTGTAAATGGCAGAGCTAGGATTAAAACCCAAACAGTCTGGCTCCAAAGTCCATGCTCTTAATCACCACTATCATGCCTCTGCACTCTCCTTTCTGGAATCTTAACTCCTTAGCAATTAAGTCTGTATCACCCCTTATATTATTCACTGAGCCCCTAATTTATCTTAACTGCTAAGAGGGGTTTCTAACACTGGCTATAGCCATTCCTATACTTGAAGTGTTCACAGATTAACAAAGAGACAGACATATAAACACTACAATATAAGGAGTGAATGTTCCAAAGTGCTCTCCAAGAGCTGAGGATAGAGTGACTAATTCAGTTAGGGCAAGCTTCACAGAGAAGGTGATACAAGCAGTACAAACAGAAGTATACTGAGGTAGGGGTGGGAGAACAAAAAGGAGAAAAACATTCCAACCATAAAAACAGTTTGGGCAAAAATACCCAGAGGGAAATAGCAAAGCATGCTGGGAAATGGTGAGGCATTCTACCTCTGGGCTGGAGGTGGCAGATTAGGCAAGAGGTTGGGTCAAAGTCAGACTGTGACAGGGCTTAAATCCAATTTAAGAAATTTGGAGATCTTGAAGGCACCAGGGAACCATCAAGAGTTTTGACTAAAAAGAAATCGTATGATTTGATTTAGGTTTTAGATATCTCTAGCCATCTTAAGGATGGTAGTGACTGCTGGGTCACTGGGTTATAGGCCATTAGGAAGAGTCCATATGAGAGAAGCATCAAGTGTGAATGTAGAGGGGAACAGAAGAAATAGGACAGACTAGAGAGCAGTTTAGGAAGGATAATGAACAGGACTTGGTGACTACAGACTTGTACGTGCAAACAAAGAGCAACAGGGACTGCTTATACGAGGCTAAAGATAAGACAGAGACTACAGCTCTCAGAAGCAGACACATCCACTCAGTTATAATCATTGCATAACCCACTAGAAGCAAGAGCATCCAACAGTACTCACAGACACCTAAAATTTAGTGGGGCTTTTTGTGAGCCAGACCCAAACCAGAAGAATACTCCCATAAAAATGTGTAAGTAAGGATTGCATAATTACCATTTCCTAGAGTCAGATTCAAATAAGTAGTGGTACAACATAGCTGTATAGCTTGGCGTGCTTTCAGAAAGAATGGCTCAAAAAGAAGATGTCTTTTTAATGAGTTCCTTCTATATAACTGTAACAGCTGGGGAGTGACCAAATTGGGAAAAAACCTTCAACTTAAAAGAGGAGTTTTAAGTCAGAAAAAGGTCTCAATTTTTCAATTGAGTTCCACTAAATGTTTAAGGTTGAAAGACATTTTCATTAAGAAGCCAGTTCAGTCCCATCCCATTCTTAAATTCACCCTTTTCTGGAAATGGAGGAAAAACTCAGGATATGGATATTACAGAATAGAAACTCTTACAAACAAAGTGGTTTTTCTTCAGCATATACTTCAAAAAGCACTTTGACATTTGTTCAAGGTGATAAAGTTGATTTGTAACAACACAGGGAAAAATAAGAGGCAACACCTGATAGATTATTTTTTAAGATTTTTTTTTACCCATCCATGAATCTATATTCAGAAAACATTTAAAGCAGCCAACAATCAACAATGGGACACTTTCAAACATATACAAAAAAGCAGATGTTCAATCTGGGATGCCTTTATACATATGCAATCTACCAATGAATCTTCTAGAAATCTGTAATGCAGTCCGTCAAAATAGCTACATTCAGTGGCAATTGTGGATACTGATGTGCCACTTCAAGAAAGCTGCTTCAGCAGGGTACTTTGTTGCTGTCGTGCTAACAATCAGCTCCCAGGTCTTAGGGTCTGAAGAGATTGAGAGTTTATACCTGTGGATGAGAAAATTACATTTCCACCTACGATTCTAGACTGTCAAGTTACTAAGAAATATCGAAAGCGACCTTTTTGAGCAACAGGTTGAAAAACCCAAGAAATAACAGTGAATCTAAGAAAAGCGCAAATCTAAAACAAGCCTAAAAGGTGATCTTCTTTAAGGGCAGCTCCAGGACTTTCGGGTTTCTCTATACCATTCCTTAACTTCACTAACTTCTATGGCTTCACATGACAAAGAACAGAAAATTGCAGGAAAGTGATCACGGAGGCACTACCACCCAAAGGTCCTCGTTTTCAGAGACATTCTCAATTTCAGGTGTTCTGACCATGCCATTGTTCCACAAACCATCAAAACACCCTAGACATGCATTACCCTTATAGCCTACAAGACAGTTATTTCCTTCAGGAGAGAGATGAAATCTACTTCTTCTCTCCTCCTCTTTACCTGGTACAATATCTGGCTCAAAGTCTGAAGATAGTACACTGATCAATCTCTCACTCAATGCACAAAATCAAACCTCATCTCCCAGACTGTTTCTACCACAAAAAACAGACATGAAGGGAAAAAAATCAGAAAATATAGTCACTTGTAACTACACGTTGGTCTCTTTAAGACCAGGTTGTGGAGGCATTTGAAAATGAGATCCATTTGACCCTTATATAGGCAAAGCCTTTGGATGAGATTCAAATAAATTCACAAATTCTGTTCCATGGTATACAGAGTCATAAATAGTTTCAAGATCAAAGGAGACCTCACCATTTAAAGTGGACCTAAGGTGGACAGACTGTATGAGTAGGCTGGAAGCATGGCAGCACCCACTTTGGAGAAGAATGGAAAAAAATGAGAAAACTCAGAAGTTTCCAAGAGAAATGGGATACACCCAAGTCTAATTCCACTCTTTGTGAGCCTGGCAAATACAAGGCTTGAAGGACCACAAACCCAAAATCTCAATTCCAATTTGAAGATCTATGACTAAAACATGTCACTATAGACAAACTGGGAGAACCTTTATGGAATCAATGTCACATCTTATACAGATCAGGCACACTGCTACTTACATTTCTCTGCCTAATAAGAATGGAGAAAAAAGTCAAATTTTATTATTTTACACTTTCATAAATAGTGTGTGTCATATTATACAATGTTGGTACAATGAAGCTTCCTTTCACAGTAACAAAAAAAATCTGAGAGCTGTGGATTATATCCGTAATTTTCTTATTAAATAGCATTCTTTCCATGAATCAGGGTATGAACAAGTTTTACAATAGAAATGTTTTGTCTCTGGCTAATCAAAATTTGGGAGAAAATAACATGAAAGTTTTCATACACAAGAGCTCAGCCAAAAGAATGAGATAATCATCAACATAACAAGTAGAATGTCTTGTTTAAATATTATCCCTATTGTCTTTCTAATCAGAATCTTCCAATTGATTTACACAGGTTATACTGTGAGTAACTATGAGCTTAAGAAATGTTTTCTTTAGAGCATACCTCAAGCACGAACAGATGAAAACTCCATATTTAAGCAATTACATGCAATTCAGAAATGCCAATTTCCATCACAATTAGCCTGAGTTATGCAACATATTTTTGTTCCTTTTTAGTATATAGTTGATGTATGTTTTTATAATTTGTTTAACTGCCTATAGTGAAATTTTGAAATCACATAGGCAATATAAAACCATAAGAGAAAGGGCACCTTTTTATTTTTCCCAATGTACCATGTTTCTACATTGCTTATAGAACTTGTACAAGAAACACTGTTAGTTTCTATATAAAGGTTTCCATAAAATTTTTACAGTTTCTATAAATGCATAAAGATTGTTGGTTTCATTATAACCTCTGTTTCAGTGCCAGTGGAAAGAAAAATTACCTGCAACTCTAAACAGCAATGTACACATATAGGGGTGGGTAAGTATGCAGCTTTCTCTTTAAGAGCTCTAAGACACTCACTGTATTTCATCAAAAAATAGACAAGCACACCTGGAGAAGGAACTTCTAGCACACTCAACTCTAATCACAACTCTTAGGACAGGCTAAAAAAAGTGCAATTGTGAGAACAAATTATTAATATTAATTCTACATGTTTTAGTACAAGAAGTAATCATATCATAACTAGTATGTTTTAAAATGGTATATGCAATACCTATTATACTTGACACATTACAAGACTATTTATGGAAATCTTTTCTCTGATGGGTTACTATATCTTTATTCCAAACTATCCCATATTATACATTGTAATTACTAAAGGCTCATGTTTTTTAATCTGAAAAATTATATAATGTTTTGAAGCCAAAGATGGGATTTTGATGACAGCGGTGACCATAATTTGCTAACATGTTAATTTAACTATCCTTTTCTCCCTTAATTCAATGAGTATTCATTAAAATTGCACTAATCACAATAAGTAAAGTTTCACCAATATTTCCATAATTACGAACGAACATAGTAAACATAGAATAATTACAAATCCACTTAATTAACTACAAGATTATTTTCAGCAGCAAAGGATATTCGTGTTTTTTTCTTATTCTTAATGTCTGATTGACATGTTGGTATCTTTGAGAAACCATTTCTAGAAATCAAAGAAATATTAGGTCATTAAATATGAAATGTCCAATTTCAAGTCAAAAGTTTATTATATATCAAACAAGAAGCAGTACAATTAATCAAAGTATACACCTAAACTACGAACACAGTTTTGCCATCTTAACGGTAGCTTGTTTATACCAGCAGCAAAGAAGCCTGGAGAGTGAGCGGTGATGAAATCGCCAAAGGCGTTTTCCACAGCTTGTTAAGAACTGAAAATTTTCCCTTGCGAGAAGTGGTCCAAAGCCTGGAAGTGGTAGTCTGTTGGTGCAAGGTCTGGTGAATACAGTGGATGACAGAGAGTTTCCAAGTCCAGCCTCTGTCATTTGAGCAGCATTGTTTGGGTAACACCTGGTTGAGCGTTGTCTTGCAAGAGGATTGGCCTGTCTCTATTGACCAGTCTTGCTCCTTAATCTCAAGCATCCTCATCATTTTGTCCAACTGGTTGCAGTAGACATCTGCTGTCATTAATTGACCAGGTTTCATGAAGCTGTAGTGGACAATACCAGTACTGGACCACCAAACAGACACCATTAGCTTTTTCTGATGAATATTCAGTTTTGGACTGTGTTTCGGCACTTCATCTTTATCCAACCATTGTGCTGAACGCTTGCGATTGTCAAAAAGAATCCATTTTTCATCACACGTAACAATACGGTGTAGAAATGGTTGGCCCTTATGTCGTGACAGCAAAGAAAGGCAAGCTTCCAGACGATTTCTCTTCTGACGCTTGTTTAATTCATGTGGAACCCATCTATCCAGCTTCTTTACCTTGCTGATTTGTTTCAAGTGGTCCAATATTGTTGGAATAGTAACATCAAACCTTGCTGCTAATTCACGTGTAGGTTGAGATGGATTCTCTTCCACTACAGCTTTCAGCTCATCATTATCCACCTTGGTCTCAGGTCACCCACGTGGCTCATTTTCAAGACTAAAATCACCAGAACGGAATTTCTCAAGCCATCGACACACTGTGCGTTCATTAGCCACATCCGTCCCAAACATTTCCTTGATTATTTCGAGCTGTCTGCGCTGCATCGGTTCCACACCGGAACTCATATTCTAAAATAACACGAATTTTTGACTTATCCATGGTTTCACAAAAATTGCTCTAAAAAAAATTTTGAAAGATAATCACAAGCCAACCCATGCGTTTGAAAGACTGAGGCTGTACCTTCACAATAAAAATAAAACAAGGAGTGTCAAAGTGAAATGTCAGAGATATCAACTGCCAAACTTAGTACTTAAGGAAATCGGACATTTCATACTTAAGAACCTAATACATTGTTACCATGCCTCTGTCCTCCTTTAACAAAATTTTTCTACTGGACAGGCTTTTATTAAGAGCCACATTACCTAAAGTTATAGTAAGAGATTGAAAAGAATCTAGTCTAAGCTACCCAAACCCATAGTAACTCGAAAGTTGTATCTGTAATTTAGTAATCTTAACCCTAAAAAGAAATTTTAGACTATTTCTTATCGTACTTAGGAGAGATACAATTTAAGAAAATTTCATAAATTAGCTGTTAAAAGATCTTTCA